>OY283149.1:78675523-83475523 GCA_958299815.1 Sarcophaga carnaria | reverse complement strand
GGTATATTTTCTTATTTTAATAAAAAAAAACTTAGGAAACTATTGTAAACACTAAAAGACACCCGTGTCCCTGTGGTCCATAAGGGAACGTTTCTACTTACATATAAAGGTTATAATTCCTTAATATTGTTACCATTTATTTTCTGTAGATTAGCATTGAAGACGGCGTGAAGTTATTATTATTATTGTTACGCTGGTGCAAACGAACTTTTGTTTTAAACGAATACAATTTTTTCCTTATGAAATGGAACCAATAAATTATTTTAATATTGCCAAATGATGAATTTAAGTTTTAGAAAGTAGTCAGTGTATAGGATCTTCCGAACTACATCTGCCTAATAAGTTTCTTTTTTATAAAAACGGGTGTTCTGTTCGGGCTACGTTAAGTAAACAGTCGGTCAACACAAGTACGTCGACGAAATGCAACATCTCTCGCCGTTGACAGAGCGAGTATGCAAAAGAATCCGTTGCAGTTGATTTCGCAGATCACAACTTACAGAGTTTCTGTAAAAATGTGTAAAAACAAGTTTTAATTGTTTTATGTCAAGTGCGCCAGAAGCGACAGTTTGGCTTTAGTTTATTAATAAAATTACTCAGTCTTTATACATAAATAATGCTGATCAAGCACTATGTCTGCAGTGGCAGGTATAGCAAGAATTTCAACCAATTATTAAGCATATGTACATGTCTAATACTAACAGTGTTGATAGCATTGGCTATTAAATTGCAAACGCAAGCAAATTGACCGTTGCTTGAATTTACCAAACAGAAGTGCCATCAACAATGTGTGTGTATGTACATATGTACGATATTGATAGTGTGTAATAAAAACATAATAAAAAAATTACTTTAAACATATGTCGGCAATGATGACCTCATGAACATGCTACTTTTCGTCGCAAACATAGTTTTAAATTAATTTTGGAAATCAGGAAGTTTGCCGTTATAAGAGAATACAAACCACTGCATAATAATTCCTCCATCAAGATTTCGCTTGAATCGTACAACAGTTTCTTGGTCAATATCAGGTCAATACTGATTACAGTAGTCTGGACCATCTAAATCATGCTGCATCTGAAAAACTTAAATTTTTTTATTAATCGGTCCATAACATTTGGTTTTGATTGTTTTCAAGACGTTTTTCACTGTGTTTCTCTCACAGTTAGACGTGGCTTTTTTCCATTTCATCCATGGTGTAGTATTAAAAACAAGGGCGATATTTCTCGTAGCAACTGGAAGATCAAGTTTTTTTCAAATCCTCCACAAGATAAACCGTTCTTAAAGTATTCATATTCATATTCGGTTTAGTTGAAATTTTGATTCAATAATGTTTGCTAAATCTTAGGGAATTTTTATTCACTCTTTTCGAACACATTGTTATAGCCGCAGTTTTTCTGTTACAACATCCCTTCCTTTTGCTTTAAATAATCGGTTAAGGTCTCTTAGGTACCATTTAGTCGCCTTCCTAGTTTGTTTTTCACTAGTTTGAAATTTTTTTGCATACAATTTTTAATTGAAATGAAAAAGTCCCGTCCAATAACGCTAGTTTAACTAGAAAACTTTTTGAAAAAAGAGAAACTGGGAAACAAAATTAAGAAAGAAAGGTGTTAAAAATATTAAGGAGAGACGCGTTATAGAAGTAACAAAAAAGAGAAGAGAACTCTCAAGTAAGAAATTTTAACAGAACGAACTCAAGATCACAGAAAAATACGTAAGCGTTCGCTTCTGTATGTCAATGCATCGATAAAGTATTTGCTCGACAGTTTCAGTTTCGATAGTTACATAGTTAAGTCCCACATGCTAGTTCTTATTCTCACAGCATAATGTAAAGCAATTGTTATATCCAACTGTAAAACTCATGTTATAAACACAATAAACGCAAAACAGCTAACGCAGAAATCTCTCAAATATAAAATATATATATATATAAATATGTATATGAAAGAGATTCTTTCAAAGGCAACGCGACATCTAGCAAAGTTTCTGCTGCTTCGCTTTTAGCCTGCAGTAAGACCACGCTTAACGCTGGGTATACGTTCCAATAAGTTCCAGAGCTAAACGAAGCAGCGTTAACAGCGACTTTGGAAAATACAGTTGGAATCTTCATTCTGGACAGACTAACAAAAGAGCGTTGAAAAAGATACATCGAATACACCGTCGCTATATAGAGCACCGCTTTTGGTTGTTGCATGGCCGTTTCATTTGCACACATATACAACAAGTATCAATACAGTGTGCTATTTAGGAGAATCCCAATACTACGGCGTAATACTGAAACAGCGTTAAGCGGAGCACCGTTAAGTGGCATCTTAGTTTAATTTCTATTTGTAATTTATTTGCTGCAGTGAGAGAATTAGTGCTCAGCCTGACATGATTGTACTTGCAATGCTAGGACTAATGCTGCCATTACAATAGCATGTATGAAAGAAAGGTTTTTAAAACACGATGTATGAAACACAACGCGAAAGAAAATTTTAGTGACTTGATAATTGATAAACAGTTAATGAACTGTTTATTTTTTGCTTATGCTTTGCTTCCACTGTCCTTATTATAAATAATAAGCATGCAGCTAAACTTAGGCTACAATTGTAAAATTGTTGCGCTTGCTGCATTGTGTTTATTGTGTTTTTTCTACATACCTTAGAAACTTAATTTCACCGCAAGTAAAGAAATTTCAAGATTTGTCCATTATATTATATTAACTGAGTATTGAAGTGGAATTTAAAGCAAACTGCCTGTGCTTTTTTTATAACAAACAAAAATAAAAATGGACTACAATTGATAAAAAAAGTTAAACAGAAAAATATTTTTATATCATTTATAATTACTTGTTATAAAATTTTTTTGAAAGGAATAATTATTATGAACTCGTCTTCGAATATCCAATTTCAATTTAAAATCCCATTAACTCTCAATGCTTTGTTCATTTTATTTTTTGGTTTTTTTATTTAAAAAATCGATTAAAGCAAACTGAATAATTCAAGGAAAACAAAGCCCCTGGTTAAGAGTATAAATAATGAATTCAATGAATACAATATAAATGAAACACTCGAAATAACTTGCCAATATCTTCTATCAATTTCGAAGACATTTACTTTCCACTTGAATTACCATCTAAATGTGTGGAAGATAAAGAAGTCTCTGTGGTCTCCTCTTATTTTTAAATTCATCTACTTTTACTTCCTTTTATTATTAAATATTGTTTTTTATTTTATTTGCTTTTCTCTTAGCAATTTACATTTATCTCCAGTTACCATGTGTTGATTTCACATAAAGTTGGTTTCTCTCTTACCCCACTCAGAGTGTATTTGTACAGGAAGTCTTTGACCCTAGCAGCACTTTCCTAATATTATTGTTAATGTCGTAGTTTAATTTAAATTTTATATCTCGACAATTTGATGGATGGCTCTCTAATGCTATAATAATATAAGGAATAATAAGGAAGTTATTTATTTTACTTATTATTTTTCATTTTTGTATTAGTTTTCTTGAATAATTTATCGCCTTTTGTTTTCGAAACGAAAAATTTTATTTCGAAATTTATTACCAGTAGAAACAGACACATCATTTAAATGGATTACAAATATCAAATTCGCCCTACAATATAAAATGCTTAATATTAATGCTTAGATTTCATCCTTCTTTACTGAAAATTAATAAACGCGTAGTGGTGCCGTAGTGTGGTACATGAAGTGTTGATTTACTAGATTTGCTTTGAAATCTTCAAAAGAAATCTTGACGGCGAAAATTAAGGCAACTTCCTCTTAGCAGATTTCTGGCAAAAATTCTGAGAGTGAATAAAATTGCCATGAAAAGTTTCTCAAAAAATCTGTCGTTCGGAGTCAACTGTAATATATAGGTCCCGCCTCATGCTCATACTCATGTATAAAATTAACACACACGACTTAAGTGATGTGAGAGCTACGTCATAATCCTAACTGACAGTTTTTAATGGCCAATTATGCATGTATGTAAGTGTAAGAGGTTTGTTTGTTATAAAATACTCACTGGAGATTAAAAAAATTAAATTGGGGATAAGTTTAAAAATAATCTGGAATCTCTGTTGATACGTTTAATTAAAACTCTAATTTTTTATTTACTATGAGTTCAGCTAAATAATACTTGGTTTCTTAAAGAAAAAACCCTAAAATTTAAAAAGTGTGTTATTTTAAGAATATTGCGGATGTGAGTAACGAATGTCTCTACGGAATTTCTATAAATTTTAAGTTGATAAAATTCCATTGTGTGTGCCTAGTTACCAAGGAAAATAACTTTTAATGCGACATGCAGATAACCCTACAGTTTAAAACAGTTCCAGCGCATGGTCGGTGTTGAGTGCGTGAATTAATATAAATAAGCAGGAATCAAAGGGTGAAATTTAAAACAAGGGGTTGAGATACATTATCGGGAGTGCTAAATAATGTGAAGCATAACAATGAAAGTATTTGCGCTATTACGAGTGTAATTAACAAGTCATTAATGTTACTTACCAGTGATTATAAAAGTTCATCGTATATGTTGTTTACGGATAAGCGGTACAATGTGAACATCACCCAAAAGGGCATTTGCAAACAATAATCTTCATTCAACTGACAGAGATATAATCTCTATATGAGGCTGCTCTTACGGCGTATCGTCTTCAGGCTGTGGGAGGAATAGATCACCAGAGAATTATTGGAACACTGCACGGTCTTCGCTTAACGCGTGTCTATAGCAACCAATTGCATTAGTCAATAAAGTCAAAAAGATTCATGCCACAAATGGCCTTAGGGACTATTCACTAAACGAAAACATGAAGATAGGACGAGACTGGACCTCTATATTGAAGGACCAGGAATCAGACTTTCCTAAACAAACCATAATACGGTCTTTAAACATCATATGTACAAGTACTCAAGTGACAGTTAGGGCAGTAATATACAGGAAATTGGGATTAAAGAACGTCCTGGGAAGTAAAAACACGATTGGTGTCTAGTTGTCATGGAGTGATTGAAGATAAGGAAGCGAGTATTCTGGCTAATAGAACCAGAGTATTACATAAGCTTGGATAACCCAATGCCTTTCAAAGTATTAAAGACTAAGTTAAGAAAGTGGGGAAAGTTGACATAGTCTAGTAGGTAGGCAGTTCAAACATCTCCAACAAAAAATATTTCTTTTTCTCAGCAGGTTTCTGCAAAAAATTTGAGAGTAAATAACAAACTGCCATGAAAACTTATCAAAAATCTATCGTTAGATGTCGACTTTAAACTATAGAAACATCCATTCATTGATACAATTACCACAGACAACGTGGGTGGTATGAGAAGGTAGTAATCCTGACTGAAGGGTTGTAATGACCGGTTATGTATATATGTTAATGAGCATAGTTCCGACTTACATGTGTACCTAAAACGTGTTGGTGTGGTGGAAAACGATGAATGAAAGTCATGCGGTGAGGACTTCGAAGCGATGCAGCATTTTAGTAAGCTCTTGGAGTGGACTAGAAAAAGTTAAGAAAATTTCAACAGGATAGAGACTTCCTATAGAAAGTACGATGATATTGCATAATGCTAAGCGCACAGCATAGGTGTATGTCGATAGGCAAAAAGAGTCTTGGTTGGGCTCCTCACCCTTAACCTATTTAAGAGATAATGTAAAAGTGGAAAAAAAAGTATTCACAGATTCTAATAAAGCAAACAATATAATAACGCTTTTATAATATCAGAAAAATTTTAATGTTTTTATAGAACTCTTAAAAGATCAGTGAAAGTCCAACAATTGTTCGAAAGAAATTCTCCTACAAATGTGGATCCTAAAAACAAGTGAACTAAGAATTTTCTTTACAAATATATGGGTATTATTTAATTGAGAATGGGATAATGATTCCGCAAAAGGTCTCTTAATTTAAAAATTTTCTGGGGTTTGTATTTGGATAGTCTAGTAGGTAGTGTATTGACTTAGATGCGAGGCCACGGTTCAAACTCCAGGTCAGATATCTCGGTTAAAAATACGAAATATGAAGAATATATTACTTCGGCGTCTTTCTCTCAGCAGATTTCTAGCAAAAACCCTGAGAGTGAATAAAAAATTGCCATGAAAAGTTTTTTTAAAATCTGTCATTCAGAGTCGACTTTAAACTGTAGTTCCCACCTCTTATAGATAAAATTATATACGCAAAAAAAGGGGTGTGAGCAGCTAAGTCGTAATCTTGACTGAAGGGTTGTAATGACCAATTATGTTATGTATGTATATATTTCGATTTATTAAACCACTATACCACGCCTTATCTTAAGCTTTTGAAATTTAGTTTTATATAAATAAATTGCGTTCGTTTCTTTGAAGAGTATCCTGTACTAATCGTCTTTTAAATCGTTACAATATATTTAAAATATTTTATTTTTTATATTTAAAATATTTTAAAATATAAAACACAAAACATTAGAATACTAAAGAAAACGCATTTTCTTTATTGTGGTAAAATAAGTAGCATTTTATAGTTTCGTTTATTTAAATCCCTTGATTAATCAGACGACCGAAAAACACACAAATAAACAAACCGTGAACAGAATGAAAATGCCAAAATCAAATTTTTTTTGATGTGAATTCATTTATTCTCTGTTGCCATTTATTTACAATATTTATAAAGACGCGACGCAACGTACATAAAGTTTAATAAAGTTGTTCGAAATTAAACCAATAAGTTTATAAGCAAACACAGATATTTTACAAAGAAAACTACCAGATTTAGTTATAAACAGCCAACGACAAAAAAGTAGAATTAAAGCAGTGTATATAGTGGACAACGAAAATCTTCGCGCCCAATATATTTTTGCAATTTTACTAGTTTTAAGAAATAATATGTAAAAATAATTGATATTGTTACGAAAATGGAAAGCAACAAATACAACGAACTTGCTTTCGTATACCAACAGCATCAGTAAGAACGAAAGCAACAACAAACAACGTA
The DNA here is from genome assembly GCA_958299815.1 of Sarcophaga carnaria. Lineage (NCBI taxonomy): Eukaryota > Metazoa > Arthropoda > Insecta > Diptera > Sarcophagidae > Sarcophaga > Sarcophaga carnaria. Next base: position 83,468,577 of record OY283149.1, on the reverse strand, counting down.
AGCAAACTACACGAACAACAATGTAGTAGCGATAGAGCTCTCGAGATAGCGAACACACGAGTATTCCATTTCAAGAACATTCATCAGACTGAATACGTGCGCATATAAAAAGGCAAAACAAAGCAGGCAATGAATAGAAAGAATTCGGTCAGTCTTGTGTGAAGACGCGTTGCGAGCGAAGTAAACAGTCGTGGCTTGAAGATATCCGTTTTAAAGATCTGCGTTGTAAGCAAAGAAGGATAGCGAACAAGCAATATGTCCAGTTGTATACAGTGGCACACAAAAGTAGTCCGAACAATGAAGAATTCATTTTTATTTTTTTTTTGCAATCAATAAACGCATATTTTAAACGTTTTTACAAATGTAAAAACGTAACAATATCTTAATATTTTTATTAAATTATAATTTATGCTGAAAATTAAATCATCTTTTATTGATTGGAGGGATGGTATGATTTAATCCTCTAGGCCAAGTATTTTCTATATCAAATGAGCATATTTGGTTGCCCAAATAGTGGACATAAATAATGTTTTTAAAAAAAAATTCTTTTGACTTCTTCGATTTATTTATAACAGCGTTGAGAAATTTACACAGGAAACCTACGTGGTTAATAAGCTGCATGTAAAAGGTACTACGTGACAGTGACCAAACATATTAATACGGTTAAAACCACAGGATGTATTTGAGTCTGAAAGAAAAGTAGAAAACCATATCAACGAAACGAGCACATGGAAACTACGAATATTATTAGGCAGGACAGATGAGTGTCAACAAAATGCTTCACGATCAAACATCAACCAAAATGCAATAACATAGGAACTCGAATTGAAGCAAAGTGTGCAAAAGCAAAAGAAAATGACTTACATTTCCACAAATTGTATATGTTGGACGTGACTTTTCACCCTTTGCTAACAAGTCTTTGTGTTGATCTACAGGCACCTATATGTATAGCTAAAAATACAAATACAATACTAAATGTACAGATAGAAATATAACACAAGTCGTTATTTCATCACCGCATTGTGCATACGTCTGTCAGTTGCTTTCTAGATAAAAACGGCAACAGTATTCCTGCCATTTGTAATACCAGTTATAAAATCAACGATAGCCATTGCTATTACAGTCAAACAGTCATAAAAATTCAGAAGTTGTGTGTCATCGAAAATTACAAAACACAATAAAATTGTAATAATTTTAACGCACAAACTGAGTTATAAAATTGATTTCTCAATTCCATTTTATGTCAGTGCTTTCAAAAGAGAGAGGAATTCGAGCACATATGATTGTATATTACGGATATATTTGCTGCTAAGCTTATTTTTGTGTTGGTTTGGTTGTACTTACTGGATACGTAGTGTAACGCACTCTGGTTACGTACATACTAAAGACTAATGGAAAACGACCTCAAATCCCTTATATTGAGCTTCCATGAGCGTACGGCGTTTTTGGAATATAAGCCGCTTTATACTTTTGAACAACGGAAACACATGTCAACAGCGTAAAAATTCGACAAGGCTGCAGTCATAATGGACTTATTTTTAATGCTAAATGATAATCTACGCAGCAATTACGTATTAGGTTCAAACGTGAATGTTCATAAGCAGTTGTATCCCCTCCGTAGTGGTACCGGGCTTACCCAATACATACCATCGAAACCCGCCAATTACGGAATTTAAGTATGGTGGGTATGTGACTCCGTCTCATCCAATAAAGGGACAGAGTTATACTGGATTGGCGGAATCCGGCGAACGGGAAAAAAACATAGGCGATAGGGTAGTGAAGGACTTGTGCGTAATCATTTTCGTGAAAGTGGACGGAATATTGTTTGTGATAATTTCTTCACAGGTACAGTCAGCAGAAGACGAGTGTTTGTACCATTATATATCACTTTATCCAAAATACGGGAAGTAGAGTCAACTACATTTGGTTTTATTATTACATTAATTTATTATTACAATATTACATTGTGGTCTGACATCAAAAAAAAAAAAAAAATAAAATAAAAAATATGTCGGTTATACTGCTGCAAGTGCAAGATCCAAAGAAAAAGCAGCTCTTGATCCTAGATTACAACAAATATAAAGGTGGCCCTTATTTTATTCTACAATATACTAGACTTCGTTGCCCATAATTTACGTTAAGAATAACCCAATGTTAAAGCTCCACAGCCTCAGCGAACAACTGGTAAAGCCGGAAAGAAAAAACAGAACCAAAAATAAACATGTTTCAAAAATATTTTCAACACGCAATGCTATTTGCTATTGAAGCCATATGTGTGGGAATCTTTGAGCGTAAGAGGTGCTGCAGATGAAAACGTGGAAGCTCCTGACAGCACTGGTAGAAGAAAAGCAAAAGGTAATTGCCACATATGTATGTACAAAACGTCGGCCAACCAGCAAATCCTGCACGTTATGGGACAGGCCCGTATGTGCCGCTCATTCAAGTTATATGCCGCAATGTAATAAATGCATTCAAGAAAAAATTAGCATTTAATATTTTTTTATGTCTTCCTATATTGTAAGTTAAATACAATGAACATCAAATATCAAAATATTTTCATATATTTCATTATGCGTACCCAGGTATGCAACTGTTGACGTAAGGGATAAGAATCAAAAAATGGCCACATCTTTGGCCCCCATCCCTCGTTTTTAGGAAATAAGGTAGAATACACTACTAGTGAGGATATCATGAAATTTCAGGTTAATATCCTGAGATACGGCAATTTAAAAACACAAAACATACCCGGGTATGTATTTGTTGTTAATATTACTTTCAGCGTTGTGATTTTCAACAATCTATGCAATTTTATAAAAATCTCTTCTTAAAAATAGAATTGCATGCAATTGTTCTGAAATGAGTATTAAGAATGAACAACAATAATAACAATATTTTTTAAATTGTTATTTGATTGTCTTTTACGTGCTTATTGCGTGCAAATTCGAATACTTCGAAAAAGTTATACGTATTATAATATTGTATGTGTTGATTTTATTCGTTTGTTTTCATTTTGTTAACAAAATGTTATTTTTTTATTACTAACGTATTATTAACGTACAATAAGAGTTGCTTATACATATTGCATGCAAACACAAACAAACAACTTTATTATGCCATTGGGTATACGTATGCATACAGTGATGTGCAAAAAAATATTAAGGACCCCAATGTAATAATGAAAATATACACAAAACAAGCAAATTTCTGATAAGTAGCTGTATGTATTTTTAGCTTGCAGTTTTATAGTTCTCTTTTTTGTGCATTTTAAAATTTTTATTAAATTAAAATAGGAATTCATCCTGACATCACCAACAAAACGAAATAAAAAAAATTTTTATTCGGCGACTTCCCCTCAGCAGATTGCTGGTAAAAACTCTGAGAGTAAATAAAATTGCCATGAAAAGTTTCTCAAAAATCTGCCGTTTAGAGAAGGTTTTAAACTTTAAGTCCCGCCACTCATGTAAAAAAGTAAAACTCACAACATAAGTGGTGTGAGGAGCTATCCTCCTGTTGTAATGATCAATTATGTATGTAATCCGATATATTATACCACGCGGCCTGAATTAATTTCTAAAGCTTCTGCCAATTTTTATTATAGTCCACAAGCTCTCGACCGAAATTGGATCTGAAGACAGTGCGATCCTGTTTAATATACTAATACTATGACCTTGCATGGTTTAAACTTTCATTCCAACAATATTTTATGCATTGGGTTGTTCGGAAGTAATTTCGTTTTTTCTTTTTTTTTGTGAAAATGAAAAACATTTTTCGCCGTTCTGGTCAACACCTTTTGTCATCATTCTGGTAGTAGCATAATTCCACGCTCATAAAATTGTTGGTCTTTGCTGGCATTAGTTTTTTGGTGGTTTTTGACCGCCTTATTTGAGGTGAAGATTTTACCGTCTAATAAATTGTGGAGAGATCGGAACAAATATTAATACGATAGTGCCAGGTCTGGACCGGCCTTCCCGAACATGGTGCATCTTCGGCATTACAATTGCTGCATCGAAATTTAGCGAACCAGTTCTGGCACTGGTGTACTATCAACACACCTTCTCCATACACTTCGATCAATTTGTTTCTGGCTTGAACAGCATTTTTACGCTTTCTCTCCAGCTCTCCATATTTAAAAGGGTACCAACCAAATACTACTGCGTAGAATTAATTGGAATTTTTCACACACAAGCCTTACTATATGAGCTCTTAAAGCATATAAAAATTATACGGCTTTAGTTCCACACAGTTTGGGTGCAAAAAATACAATTAAATCCTCTGTCGGGAAAAAACAAAATTAGTTTCCGAACAACCTAATAGTTTTAAATTGAAAACCAGAACTATTTTAATATATTTAAACTACACATCCAAACAACATACAATTTTAAAATATAGAATCACTTTAAAAGATTTAACGATAATACTCTTCTAAACACTTGTCCATAAAATTTTATTTTTGTGCTTACAATCCTGCATATAGTGTCTCTTATTCAATATTCCATAAAAATTGCTTTTGAAATGAATGCATTTGTGACAAACTCTAAAAAGGAAGTCTTAGAACAACTGGGCATTAGTGTGTGTCCTTTCGCATAAAATGAACATGAACTTTGAGAATGAAATAAAAAGCCAAAGTACAACTAGTGGACTTCCAGTACTTCCTAGAGCATATGCTTTAGCAAACGTTTCTTAGTTTTAATTCACTACTTATAGAGTAATCGAATACTTGTGGTTTTTTTGTTTTTCTACAACTGAACAAACAAATAAAAGTTGTAAAAAGAAGGTCAAATGCATTCGAGTTCAACAAGGAGATTCAATCAAAGGTAAAAGGTTCATTCACCAGTTATATTCAGCAATTTTAAACTGGATGACTATAAAATAGCGGATTTTAAAGTTAAGTTACTTTATTATATGGATATAAAATACAAGAGAATAATGTTCAAACTGGATGAATCAACAAACCCTAGGTTAGGGTAGATTGAATTGCCAGCCTCCTCATAACTTATTTCTGTTAGGTACCCTTCTAACAAAGATGTCAGCTATTTCATCATACAATCACAATTATTGGTTAGCATATCTCAGTCAACCAGTCAATCAGACACGTTTTGTCATTATATTCTGAGTGTTTAAGAATTTTAAATGCTCTTTTTTAGGTTCCCATGCTTCGGAAAATAACAGAAAATATGTCCTTTACTTCCACAAAAAGAAACCAAATATAGAAAACAGAGATCATATTGTCTGGAGAAGGAATGCTTTAAACACTTGGAGCCACACAATAAATCAACCGCCGGACAATTACAGAAAATATGTTCTGTACTCATACACAAAGAAATTAAACATAGTAAAAAATATCATACTGAGAGATGAAAGAACGCTTTAAATACCTGGAGCCACACAATAAAACTAAAATTATAATATATAGTTGACCTTTTCAACTCAACGCTCAAAAATTCTAACAGCAAACTTTACAGCATCTGTAAAACATTTAATGAAAAAAAATTCTTTTTAATCATACCGCAGATCATATTTATTATATAACTAGCTGTACCCTGCGCGTGTTGCTACGCCACCAACAAAAATAAATTTGACTGAAACACATTACACAAATATCAAATTAATTTTGAATCATTTTATTGATTTTGTTTCCCGTTGATAAATCGTGGACTGTATGGGGAGTAAACCAAAGACCAAAATTACACAAACTGCTGATGTAAATTTTTGAACGCTAAAAACAACAAATGTGAACACAAATTAAAATCGTTCCGACACGATAATAAGCACAAAGAACACTTTCCTTTTATGTTCTTCTGCACACGAACAATTTGGTTTTGGTTTCCTTCGTTCACTTCAAATTTTAATAATAATTAAAAAGCACAAAAAACAAGCCTTTTTTTGTAGAATTGTAGAATTCTCCATACAAAACTTTATAATATTTTATTTTTTGGTTAATCTTTTTTTTTTCTATCTTAAGTAAGACATTCACTTATGTTATTAACCCAACAAATTTTAAAATCTTTAAAACAAATTGGACAAATTATGTTGCATCCCTTTGGATGTTACAAAGAAGAATAAGAAAAAATTAACAAAACTAAATTTTAATTCCTAAAACAACACTAATATTAAAATACCAAAAAGCTTTATTTTACACTGCAGCGCCCTCTGTTGCCAATTTGCCATCGTTTAAACAATCCTGTTTATGTCAGCAGGAATGGGAACTATTGATCGTCAGACATAAACATACCGGCGCCCTTGCAGTACTGCAACCAAAAAAGATGTCCTTTATCTAAAGACTAAAGGAAAGAAAAATTCAAAGAAAAAACTTTCATATTAGTTTCATGTTTCAAAACAATAAGAAACCAAAAACTTGACATCTTGCAGCAGTTCCAACTCCGATCCGTCAGAAAGAAAAAGTTAAAATTGAATAAGAAGCCTTCCGAAATAAGTGTCATGGTCTAAGATTGGGTATCGAATTCTTGAGGCTTATTGTCCCTCTACTTAATGGGAACTAGAGCTTCCGACGAACTAGGTCTTCAGCTCACTCGACCATGGAACGAACTAGGTCTACTGGTGGATTTTTAGGACGAACGAGGTCCGTTATTTTTCTGGGCTAGTGGACGGGTTATCCTCATCGATGCGTCAGTTTCCTAATTTAACCTTCCTAGGGACAGACGGACTAGGTCTATTGCCCGGTAATTGGAAGGTTTAACTTCAGCGGCCCGTATTCTCACACGTCCACCAGGTATGGTCGTGGCTCAATCCACCCCTCAATTTATCGCCTTCGACATTTTCACCTCTCCGGGATTTCCTCGGTGTATCATGACACTATGAGCTAAGTTGTTTTTCAGAATATTCAGTTCGTTGGAAGAATTACAAGCTGTCCAGTCGGCTTTATAATTGTTCCACGTTTAGTTGCTAAATCCACAGTTCCTACGTAACCATTATTATTTAAACCTAAATTACGAATGCGACCTAAGCGCCATTCAGTGGTAGGCCCTATACCTTATCTTATTGCTGCTGTTGGCAATCCTAATTTTTTTTCTGCAACTTGTCCGAAATAAAAGTTGCTTGCGAACCGGAGTCTATCAGAGCCCTAGCTCTAAATATTTGCCCTCGATGACAAACACCCTAAAAGAATCTGCCCATATGTGGCAGCAAAACAGTTTTGCACATCACTACCAAGCTTTGCTGCATGACCAGAACTTGCTGCATCGAAAACTACAAGTTCCCGAGAGGATCCAAACACCTCCCGGTGCAGCAAAGGGTGATGTCGCAAATCGCAGATCGAACAATCCAAATTCCGCCTGCATCCATTCAACCTATGACCAACATCGAAACAGTCAGTACACAGGTTGTTCTCCAAGGACGAAAAGATTCTGTGACAGATTGAAGCGCTCTCCAAACGAACGCTCAAACTTGCAGCTCAAAATCAGCTCTAAATAACTACCCAAATTGTAGTATAGCTCCAATGGTCGCAAATATTGTCAAAAACAGTTCTACGAATCAACCTGAATAATAAGCCGAGCTTGTATAAGCGAAAATTATACCTACGCACCGACAGATTAATACAGGAAGATTTTCAGCTAACTAACAGCAACAAAAGTAGGAACCAAAAAGAATCAACAGAATGGTTGAGATTCTGTTCCTCACTAATTTAAGACTAACTCCCCAGCGAAATTAAAAGCAAACAAAAAATATCAAAAGTCAAATAAATAATAAATGGCACCGCAACGAAATTCGAAAATGTTCGCGGCTCGATCATAACTAATTTTGCATAAGCAACTAAAAACGAAAATATTCCAAAATTAATCTTAAGGTCATCGCAATCACCCTGACATTTAAAACGCACCACCACAACCAAATTGTCGTCTTACCGCAAACTCAATAAAAGTAATATATGTCCAATAAAAAGGGCATATACTTAAAAAATATTACGTTCTCCACGAAACTGAGCCAACAGGACGAGTTCCCAATGGCCAATAACGCGATAGTTATCATCGTTTTTCCAATATCAAAAAAAGAACAATCAAAAACCAAAATACAAAAGGTGAAAAGCCAGTCCCGCACTAACATTTGTTTCCACCTTGTATACATGTATAAGTGTGTATATAAATTTGCCAATGAAATAAATTTAATAAATTAAATTCAAAATTAAATAAATAAATTTAAAATTAAATAAATCAAATTCAAAGTTAAATCAAATTTAAATGAAATAAAAATACCAACCGGAAACCCATAAATAAATTTTCTGTGTTATTTCACTTCATTTTGTTGAAAATTTATACCTTTAAAGATCTGCTAAAAAAAAATCAGATCTATCCATAACAGAAGTAAATAACACTCATTTATGGGATTCCCTTTCACGGACCCGGTGGATTTGAAAAATTGTTGTAAAAGGTAATGTGCTTTGCTACTTAGCCGACGCACCATCACCAATTATAACACCATCATTGACTTATGACCGATATCAAATTGGGTGGTTGAACTCGATTATCAACCGTGATATTCACACCACAATTTGATATCCTAGTCACCTTTCGACTTTGTAATAAGCCTAGACATAATGCATAAAAAGAACACTTTGGTTCTTATACTTATATTCTTATAATAATAATTAAAAAGCACAAAAAACAAGCCTTTTTTTGTAGAACTGTAGAATTCTCCATACAAAACTTTATAATATTTTATTTTTTGGTTAATCTTTTTTTTTCTATCTTAAGTAAGACATTCACTTATGTTATTAACCCAACAAATTTTAAAATCTTTAAAACAAATTGGACAAATTATGTTGCATCCCTTTGGCTGTTACAAAGAAGAATAAGAAAAAATTAACAAAACAAAAATTTAATTCCTAAAACAACACTAATATTAAAATACCAAAAAGCTTTATTTTACACTGCAGCGCCCTCTGTTGCCAATTTGCCATCGTTTAAACAATCCTGTTTATGTCAGCAGGAATGGGAACTATTGATCGTCAAACATAAACACCCGTTGTCCGCATTCGATCAGTTTCCTATCTCACTTCTCGTTGCCCAAGTGATTCATGCCAACGGGTCTCAGCGGCATATACTCGAAGATTTTCCAGTTTTAATGCTAGTTGCCCGTCTGATTCTGAGGCTCGTAATGGTCTTTTCTTCCGTACTCGAGGTATAGGTCGACCAATTGCTTGCCGCTTTGGAGGCATAATGACACGGGGACGACGTGAAAAATGTGTTAAATTTATTAGAATCTCATAGAATCATTCAATTGAACACAACAGAATTTTTAAAAATTTTCCAAAATTAAAATGCTTCAAATTTTAAGGGAATGAGTTATACTAAATGTTATTAATATCATAAATGATAAATGCTAAAATGTCTGGCATTTGCCCGATCAACACATGATCAAATGCATAGTTTACGATTCAATTCATTTTGATTAATTATTAGTGGGGCCATCTATCGGAAACTAATCGCATATACACCTAATTCTGTTTTTACACGGTTTTTTTTACACGGTTTTGATATAACACGGTTTGAAAATAAAATATTTTTAATTTTTATTACACGATTTTATTCCATTTAGCACGATTTAAAATATTTTGTGCTTAAATTTTGTTTGTCAAATTTAATTTTTTGCAAAGTATGTTCATATCACAAATTTAAGGGAATTCCCTTTTTGCGCGACAAGCAATTTTACTGGTCAAAGCAAATGTAAATGGCACAAATTTAGGGGAATTCCCTTTTGTGCATACAAGCACAAAGGTCAGAGCAATTGAAATGTGTTAATATTTTGTGTTTGATAAAGAAATTTTTTATTGGCAAATTTGTTTTTCTATCGTTACATTAAATTTAACGCATTAAGCCAAAAAAATATTTTATATTTATTAAGTTATTTATATTTTTAATTTTGTTAAATATTTTATGAATCCCTAAAAGAAAATATCAAATACAAAACTTCTTAAAAAATCCTTGTTTTTCACTAATTTTAATAGGTTTTAGAGATTAGGAACCAATCACCTATTTTTGCATACGATCAGTGTCTTTTTTTACACGGTTTTTTCTGGAACCAATCTACCGTGTAAAAACAGAATTAGGTGTACTTATAAACCTCCGTCGACTTATGCGCAACAACTTTGCTAAAGATCATATCATATCAAATGCACAGTTTACGATTTAATTCATTTTGAGTACTTTCCAGTGACGCCATCTGTCGGAAATTGGTCATACCAACTTAGAAACCTTCCCCGGCTCATGCGCAACACCTTTGCTGAAGATCATAGCATGATCAAAGTTTAGTTTAGTTTACGATTCTATTAATTACATACAAACATTCATTTTTATATATATATAAAACACTGACATACATACTTGGCTACTACAGCCCTTTAGTCAGAGTTAAGACCTAGCTTCTCACAATACTTACAGTGTGTGTGTTAATTTTATACCTAAGAGGAGGGACATACAGTCTAAATTCGACACCTAATACAGAGTTTTGAGATGCTTTCCTCTATAAAAAAAACGATTTGTCTCTACTTTTTAAAGACATGTGATTAATTAAATAACTGTTTACAACTGCTATTCTAAAATCTCCACTAAAGCAGGCATAATTTTCTTATCACTTTAAAAATTTACGTTGGGTATGATGGAGAAAAATAAATTTACCAGGCAGCACATGTCAAGTGTAAAGAATATTTGACTGTAAGAAAGTCACGGCGAAGTCGCCGTGGTCTAGTAGGTAGTGTGTTGGCTTATTAGACGAAAAGCCAGGGTTCGAGCCCCAGGCCAGACATCAAAATAAAATACAAAAAGTATTTCTTCGGCGACTTCCTCTCAGCAGATTTCTGGCAAAAACTATGAGAGTAAATAAAATTGCCATGAAAAGTTTCTCAAAAATCTGTCGTTCGGAGTCGACTTTAAACTGTAGGTCCCGTCACTCATGTATAAAATTAACACACACAACATAAGTGGTGTGAGAAACTAGGTCGTAATCCTGACTGAAGGGTTGTAATGACCAATTATGTATATGTATGTATGTAAAGTAAATGTTTTTAGATTTGTCTTCTTGCTTTTTGGGACTTTAATGGCAGATAATTTTCTTTCTTGCCTTATGAAACAATGTTTAACTTTTTAAAACATAAAAAGGGTATGAAAGAACATAAATGAAAATTTAGGTTTGTATGTTTTTTTGTCTCTTTTTCTTGAAAATAGCGGACCAAGTAAGCAAGCAAGTATTCTTGTAACAAAAGGCATGAAGACAAACTTTTAAGAGTTTCATTAAGACATTCATATAAAGCCCCTTTTTTGTTGTTTTGTTTTAAATTTTATTTTAATCATCCAACATTTATTGTTTTCTGTAACATTTCGTCAGCTATAGTCTGTTCATGATTATGTTTTATGATTGAAGCTTTTATGGAGCTTAACTACACTTTTATCATGTAGACATACGTAGTTGAACGAAAAATTAACGATTTTTGAGGACATACAATTTTTTACTATTTTGTGGGACATGTGCTTTAGAGTAAAATCCGTTTCTGCTGCAACAATTTATCAGGCTTGGTAACAATATATAGCCACTTATACGGTATTCAGATATGCACCTTATTGTGTAAATCGTAATAAACGCCATTATTGAGCTGAATATTTCTTTTAAATTTTCAATTAATTATTGCGCACTAAATACGCAAATTGTTGTAATATTGAGTAAGTATAAGTATGTTTAGTGATCATATTACAATTAACCGAACGGTTTTTGACAACAAAACAATAAAAACAACATTTAAACAATGTTGTTGAAACAACCACTTGTTTTGTTTACCAGCTGTCAAATGACTATTGAATAAGCAGCTGAACTGCGTATTTTATTATGCCTGAACACTTAAAATATTGTACTCAATTAACCGAATATTGACTCAATAAAAGTATATATCTGAACATAGTATTAGAATGAAATCTGAGTAATATGACGATTGAAAAATAAATTCTTGATCCATTCCTTGACATTTTTGCGCAAAGCACTTTGTTTTTTTAATTGATATTTGAGTCACTTGGTAGACGGATGTCTATGACTGACTACATACATACATAATCGGCCTTTACAATCCTTCAGTCAGGATTACGGCATAGCTCTTCACACCACTCATGTTGTGTACGTTAATTTTTTACGTGAGTGGCGGGACCTACAATTTAAAGTCGACTCCGAACAACAGATTTTTCAGAGACTTTTCATGGCAATTTATTTACTCTCAGAGTTTTTGCCAGAAATCTGCTCAGAGGATGTCGCCGAAGACATATTTTTTTTCATATTTCGTTTTGATGCCTGGGGTTTGAACCGTGGCCTTACTTCTAACAAGCCAATGTACTACCTATTAGACTATGGCGACTGCAACTGACTACATACATAAATACATAATTGGCCACCACAACCCTTCAGTCAGGATTACAACCTAGCTTCTCACACCGCTCATCTTGTTGGTGTTAATTTAATCCATGAATCGTGGGTCCTACAGTTGCTTGAAGTCGATTCCGAACGACAGCTTTTCGAGAAATTTTTCATGGCGATTTTATTTATTCTCAGATTTTTTGGCAGAAAGCTAATGAGAGAAAGTCACCGAAGAAATACTTTTTTTCATATTTCATTTCGTTGAAAATGGAGTCTGAACTGTGGCCTCACGTCTAAGACACCAATTAATAATAGACTACCGCTACTACTACTGACTACTCATGTTTAAATTTGACAGCATTCAACTGACAGATGCCTGTAGCAGGAAATTCATGAATTTAGTTATTCACCCTCGTGTATAAGTCTGTATATGTGTTGTTATAATAACTTTGAGTGCAGACTTCTATTTGTGTTTGTATGTGAACAAGTAAAGTTTTTAACTATTAATTTATAATAATTTTCATATTTACAGGCAAAAGTTTATTTAAATGAATGAAATTTTAATGATCTATTTTTCATATTAAAAAAGAGAAAAAATAAATGAAAAGTTACCATAAATTATGCCCAGTTATTAACTTAAGATACTAACAAGATAAATTTTTTGTATATTTCCATAAAATAAAGTAGAATTTATATAAAAGACAAATCCTTTTAAAATAAAGAGAAATAACTACAAATGTGCATTATGTATGGTGCATATGTTTCTTCTTTTCATAGGCGATTAAATGCTAACAACCATAAAAACCATCATTACCACGTTTGGTAAATTTACAACTTAAGAACTTCTTGGGCAGCGTTAACAACGTGACGAGCTGAAATGCCAATATAGGTATTCCAAGGTTAGATAAAGCAACGGAGTTGCTGAATACATAACACAGTTAGGAATAAATACATAGAATATGTTAGATTTAAGAAATATGAAATAAATGAATTCAGTTGAACTAAAAACATAATCGACATCGGTCTGATCCTTTAAAATTCGAAATTTTGGTCTTAATCCCACGATTGTTTTAAATTTACTAAGTGCCCAATTTTTTTTATTTAATTATAATTTGATTAATTAATATTGCCCTTGAAAAATATGAAGGGAAAAACATTTTGGCGCAGCAGGGACACAGTGAATTTAAAAGAAAAAATTTGATAATTTATTTCAAATTCGTGATTTAATAAGTGATTATTAAAATATATATAAAAATTTTATTTGATAATTTGTTTCCAATTAATTTTACTTAATAACTAACGCTAATCTCGTGTAAAGTTTCGATAAAAGACCAAAATTCTCGCGGTAAATTTATAAGTTACTTAAATTTGTCTATGCGCGAATGTAAATTCCATTTTATAAAAAAAAGTTTAAAATAATTGAAACATATACCAAACATACATTAAAACAAAAATATAAAACCAGAAAGAATAATATATTGGTCATTGGTGTAAAATACCTATACAAAAAAAAAAAATAATAAAAATACAAATACAAAAATTAAAAGAGTAAAAACTCTAACTAAAACACATAAAAAAAAATTAAAAGTGATAAAAAATATATACAAATAACAAGTTTACGACCAAAAAATAGAATTTAAAAACAAAATATTGAACAATTTGAAATATTATAAAAAGAATATATACTAAAAAACAGAAATACCAAAAAATTATATTCTACATATAAATAAAACTAACATAAATAGTGTAACCAGTGAAGTGTAGTGACACCAAAACAAATACAACTCACATCACACCATTGTACCAACGTTCCATACCATCCCACCAACAGGACATCTTCATAAGATCATCGAATCAACCGTCAACCTACTATTTCGAAGGAAGATTGCCAATTTTTTGCCCAGATGCCCCGTTGCCGCTGTATTATCTGCAAAAAGGAACGTGCTTCTGAGAATAACTCAGAATCCGAGGTAACAAGTGTAAAATATATTTGTGTTTTCTTAAATTTGTAAGTTAATCAAATTTAAGAGGTTTTTGTAATTTATTCAAAAACTGCTTAACGACTGAAGGTTGGACACAAATAATATATTTTATACTTGCAATTTTTGAAATTATTCATTTATTTAGCTATAAAATTGAATTTTTTGATTTATACCGCCCTTATTTTGTGAAAACCGTGCGTGTTTTGTCATACACACAATTGCGTATAGTAATTTATATTCAACGCGAAAGTAAATACGTTAATTACTATTTGTGTATATGTGCATATGCACCAGAACTTTTTACCGTCATTACATTTATTTGAAATAATTTATATTTTTATGAAATTTTTTACGGAAATATTCGCGAATTATTTTTACAATTTTTTATTTTTACCAAATTGTTTTTTCGCTTGTTCTTGTTTTTTTGGTTCGCTGAATATAGATTGCATATGATCAGTGTTCCATTCCGTCGTTCCCTTACCATTCACAGTATATACATTTCACAGCGGCCTATAGATTATATATTGCACAGCTGCTTACAGTGGCACTATTCACACTGTATACGTAATTTAATTTCCAGACAACAGTTCTATACAATTTTATTTAATTGTTTGATTGTTGTTTTATAAAGGAAAGAACAAATTCATCATTTGACCTGATAAATTTTACATTTATCAAAGGCTGTGAGGAGAATATAGATATATTGCTATTGAGTTATTTTAACTGTGGATCCAGTATCTAGGGAAACCGCGAATAACGAAACTAGAATAGAACACAGATCCGAATATTTTTGTAACCGACGAGAGTTTGATAAGTTCGTTAACTCTTCTAGTCCAAAGCAAATCATTCGTCCTTTGGGAATTTCATTTAACCAATAAATTAATTTGGTTTCTTACGATTTGTTTTGATTTCATAAGTTAATTGAAAATGACTAGTAGGAAGAGAAAATATTCTCCCTCCAAATCGGAAAGTTTGGAGAAGTTGATTTCGAAGAAATCGAAGATTGTTGAGAACATAGTTCGAATTCGTCAATCCATTGTGGAAAAGAGGATTTCCTTTAATCCAATCGAGTTGGAATGTCGACTGGACATATTGAAAGGTTATATTGACCAAGCTATGAAGCTCCAGTCCGATGTGGATAATTTGGATACCGAAAACGATGACAGAGCTCAGCTTGAGGACATTTGTGTTACCACCAAGTCATTATTTTTGAGCCTCCTGTCTAAGAATGGGCAATCAAATGTGCCAGAAGTGTCCTTTTCGGGCAACCACATCTGTCGAGGCTCCCTAACCTGAAACTTCCCAAATTTAGCGGAAAATATTCCGATTATAAAAATTTTATGAGTTTGTTTAAGAACTTGGTCCACAATGATCCGACGTTGACAGACATTGAGAAATTTAATCATTTGATATCATGCTTGTCCGACGAAGCTTTGGGTACGGTAAAAGCTTTTCAGATTACGGAAGAAAATTACCCCAAAGCAATAGCCAGTCTGAAGAAGGTTTATGACAATGAATGTCTTATATTTTTTGACAATATAAGAACACTATTCGATTTGCCACAAATTGCAAAACCTTCGGCTAGTGCTTTGCGAAGCATGATAGATACCGTATCCGCGATATACGATTCTTTATTGTCAATTGGTGACGATAAAAAGATTACAAATGCCATTCTTATACATTTAGTGATGTCAAAAGTGGACCCAGTCACCAAATCGAAATGGGAAGAACAGCTTGATTTTGAAAAACTTCCCCTTTGGTCAGACTGTGAATCCGCCTTGAACAAACGATATCAGCATATTGCAGCTGATGAGTCTTCAAGTTCAAGGCCGAGGTTTTATAATCAAAGAACTGAACATTTTCCGAGGAGAAATAATAGAGCCTCAATAAATGTATCGAAATCTAAATTGTCTGCTGACAAATGTTTATTTTGTAAATCTGTTCAGCATAATATTAATAATTGCCTTTCATTCACTGCTGAGCCAGTAAGTCGAAGATTTGACTTTATTAAATCAGTGCCAGCGTGTATAAATTGTCTGAAAAGGGGACATACAGTAGCGAAGTGTACCTCATCCAAATGTAGAATTTGTGGTAGCTCACACAATTCATTGCTACATAGGTACATTACAAGTGCAAGTTCAAATAACATCTACACTGAACAATCATCAACTTCACATGAATCGGTGAACTATTCTTCGCCCGATGAGAGAGTTATTCTCCGGACAGCAGTAGTCAGTGTAAGAAATAGCTCTGGTAAATTGATACCAGCGAGAGCACTTTTGGATTCCGGATCTCAACCAAATCTAATAACTGAGGAACTTGCGCAGCTACTTCGTTTAAAGAGAGGCAGACTGAATTTAACTGGCATTGGTCAAGCGAATTCACTTTCGAAATCTTGCGTTAATTTAACTGTCACGTCGAGAGTTAACTGTACTCAATTTAATGCGAAATTCTGGGTACTGAGTTCAATAACTAATTTCCAACCTGATAGTGTTATAAATACAACCGGCTTACATATTCCTAACAATATAAAGTTAGCTGATCCGTGCTTCCATAAACCACGCAAAATTGATTTGCTTATCGGAGCAGAAATCTTCTTCGAGTTAATGTGTGTTGGTCAGATAAAATCTGGCCCGAGCCTTCCAATCCTTCAGAAAACTTCACTTGGTTGGATTGCTACTGGCAAATGCAATCAATCAAAGGGCTCCATTAATTCTAGCGTTTGTCATTTGAGTACTTCGATAGAAAACGAGAGCAATATTGATTCAATAGTCAGGAAGTTCTGGGAACTGGAGGAACTTCCAAACGAATCAAGGAAAACTTGTTCAGAGGAGCAGCAACAATGTGAGGATAAATTTAGAAATTCAATACGACGTTTAGCGCCAGGACGATTTGTAATCTCACTGCCTTTCAAGTCTGATGCAAAAGTGTTAGGTTCTTCGTTCGAAGTCGCGAAAAGACGATTCCTTTCGTTGGAACGAAGACTGTCATGACTTTATGAAAGAGTATTTCAATTTGGGACATATGTCACTTTTGGATAATATGCCTGTTTCTCCTCACTATTTCATACCCCACTAATGTGTTCTGCGGCCTCAAAGTACAACTACTAAACTTCGAGTAGTTTTCGATGCTTCGTGTAGAACTTCTTCTCATGTATTACTGAACGATTTGTTAATGGTTGGTCCCACCATTCAAGAAGAATTGTATTCTACACTCATTCGTTTTCGGCTTCATCGGACGTAATCACTGCAGATATCGAGAAAACGTATCGTCAAGTCTTGATCGACGATAATCATAGGAATTTTCAACTAATCCTTTGGAGACAGAATCCATCTGATAGCTTAAAGGTGTTTCGATTAAACACTGTGACTTATGGCACAGCTTCTGCCCCATTTCTAGCTATAAGATGTCTGATTGAGTTAAGCGACTTGTACAAAGAGACTTTGCCTATTGGTTCGAAAGTTGTTCGCAGTGATTTTTACGTTGATGATTTGTTAACCGGTGGTGAAAGTTACGAGGATCTGATTGCAATTCGTAATCAAGTCACCGAGATCCTAAGTTCAGCTTGTTTCAATCTGGCGAAATGGTTTTCAAATCATCCTAAATTTATTAGTACTCTGCAAAGTGAAAAGCTATTGCACAGCGATTTCGTTTCTGCTAAGGCTTTGGGCTTACATTGGAGTCCGAAGAATGATTCATTAAAGCTTCATTTAGAGAATTCTTTCAAAGATTTGAAAGCTACGAAAAGGAACATATTGTCAGTTTCTTCTCGGTTATTTGATCCTCTCGGACTATTGTGCCCTATTGGTATAAAATCCAAGATCTTACTACAAGAACTTTGGATTCAAAAACCTGACTGGGATGAATCGATTCCCATGAGACTTGATACTTCATGGGAAAATCTCAAATCCAATTTAATGGAGATCGATTCAATAACAATCCCAAGATTCGTCCAAACAACTTCCACAGCAAACATTCAAATACATGGATTTGCTGATGCCTCAATGCGAGCATATGGGTGTTGCATTTACGTAAGAAGTTTCGAATCTGGCAAAGTTACTGTCAGATTACTCACTGGAAAATCTAAAGTTGCTCCACTCAAGACAAAATCTCTTCCGAGACTTGAGCTGTGTGCTGCACACCTATTGGCTAAGCTCATTAAGCTCATGTTCAAATTTAAGATCGATCAAGTTTATTTCTGGACAGATTCGGAAATAACTCTACATGGGGTAAAGACCCATCCATCCTCCCTTGCTACTTTTGTATCGAATAGAGTAGCTGAGATTCAGGAGTGGTCAGAGAAAATTTCATGGCGACATGTGCCAACTGACCATAATCCAGCTGATATTGTTTCTCGGGGATGCGACGTCCAGGAATTGAAGCAATCGATCTGGTTTGAGGGACCGTCATTCTTATTAGATGACAGTTTTTCCTGGCCTGTTTATAAACATTTCGAGTTAACAGAGAACCAAATACTATTGGAAAAAAGGAAAACAAATGTATTTCTTGCAGTAGAGGATCCACAAAATTGCTTGTTGGATCTCATAGAAAAGTATTCTTCTTATGGAAAATTATTACGAGTCACTGCGTTTGTGGTCAGATTTGCTGACATCCTTAAGAAACGCAAAGTCGTGAAAGATTGTCGCCCTACTGCAACCGAATTGAAATGGGCCTTCTTTTGACTTGTAGAAACGATGCAGAAAACTAACTTTTCTGAGGAGATACTTAAGCTTCAGAAATCTCTTGTATTGCCCTCTAATATCCAGAGGTTAACATCATTTATGCACACATTTGTTGAGGAAGACAAATCGTTTTCATTGATAAGGGTAGATGGAAGACTGCTAAATGCAGACTTGGGGTATAATACCAAGTTTCCACTATTATTACCGAAAAGAAATAGCTTTGTCACGCTTTATTTGCGAAACTTGCATTTAGAGAATTGCCATGCTGGTACGAATGCACTCATAGCTCTTTTGCGGGAGAATATTTGGTTGATGAATGCAAAAGAAGAATGCAGGAGGATAGTTAGCAAATGCGTACATTGCTTCCGCTATAAACCGAAGCTTATGTCCCAAATAATGGGAAATTTATCCACTAATAGAGTGAGAGCTTCGCGTCCATTTTTAATAGTCGGAGTCGACTACTGTGGGCCTATTGACGTGTCTTTGAGAATATGTGGGCGGCCACCATTGAAAATGTACATAGCGGTTTTCGTTTGCTTCACATCTAAGGCAGTACATTTAGAATTAGTCTCTGATCTTTCCTCTGATGCTTTTCTTATGTCTTTTAAAAGGTTTGCTGCCAGGAGAGGACTACCCAAAGAAGTATACTGCGACAACGCGACGAACTTCGTCGGAGCCAGCTGCGTACTGAAAGAGCTGCACCAAGCGTTCGACAAGAGTCGACAGGCCGTCGAGTCGTACGCAGCGTCGTCCGGGGTGAAGTTCAGCTTCCCACCTCGGGCGCCGCACTTCGGAGGACTATGGGAAGCCGCTGTCAAACAAGCGAAGTTCCTACTTCTGCGAGCCGTGGGCAACATGGCGCTCACGCAAGAAGAGATAGCAGCAATGCTCGCAGAAGTAGAGGCGGTGCTCAACAGTCGTCCAATTGCACCGCTGTCTCCAGGCCCCAACGACGGAGAAGCCTTAACACCAGCTCATCTACTAATAGGCGAGGGTCTGCGTTCGCTGCCGCCAGAATCCGCAGAAGGCGTGAAAGACAAAGAGCGGCGAATATAAACGTCCGGTCCACAAATTGGCACCTTTACCCTATATATGAAGACGTGAAGTCCTTCAATGGGGCCGGAATGTTGGCTCCCATCAATATAATATACTAACTTTTTATAGATAAATAAATAACCTCTAGATATAAGTAATACCTTATATCTATAATAATAAGAAATGAATTTATAATACAATAATAATACTAATACTAAAAGTAGGAACTACCATAATGTAAAATAATATAATTATTAAAGTAGCGTTAAGGTGAATGAACAAATAATATAGAATATAGGTATTCCAAGGTTAGATAAAGCAACGGAGTTGCTGAATACATAACACAGTTAGGATTAAATACATAGAATAAGTTAGATTTAAGAAATATGAAATAAATGAATTCAGTTGAACTAAAAACATTATCGACATCGGTCTGATCATTTAAAATTCGAAATTTTGGTCTTAATCCCACGATTGTTTTAAATTTACTAAGTGCCCAATTTTTTTATTTAATTATAATTTGATTAATTAATATTGCCCTTAAAAAATATTAAGGGAAAAACAGAATATAAAATGTTTTATTTATACTTTCAAGCAAATAAGTTGTAAGAATAGTTCATTAAAAAGTTGTTAAAAGATAATAACAAATGAAAAGCAAGTTGTCTGCTTTAAAATAAGGAATACAATTAATCGAAATGTCAATAATTTAACTAAGTTTTTATGACACGTAAATTTTATATTTACTTTATTCCAGGTTAGGTTAGGTTAGGTCGGAGTTCCGGCTCTAATATCAAAAAACTCACTTGAGCACATATAGCTGTCCGTTGTGACGACACAGATGAACGCAATCCCTGTACTGACCAAGCTCTACCAAAACCAGGGAAGAGGAAGAAGTTGGTCAGCGCAAGGGCTGCCCATCAGAAGCACGGGTAGTCGTGCTAGAGAACAAGCCATAAAGTTTGATAAACGAAGCTATATTCTTGATGTCAATAGATGATAGCTCCGTCAAGCTGACAAGAAATAGAGACCCAAATAACCTATACAACCCCATTATCGAGTTTAGAGCCGTCGGTGTATACATACAGGTGTTCCGGGTGGACGATCGTATTAGGAACCCAGTCGTCCCTACTCGGAATCAGAAAATGGAAACCCCCTGTCAAAACAATATTCTGCAGGGAGATAGTCGATGTTTACAGAGGCCACGCGATCAACCTCCAAAATAGTGGAGTGACCAGAAGGTACAATGTGCCAACGAGACAGGCCATTAAGTCTAGTCGCAGAAAACTTTGCTGCCTGCTTAGCGAGAAGCAGAATAGGAAGGACAGTAGGAGCATTGCGAACAAGGCTTTTGTGGGGGTGGTGCGCAGAGCACCGGTTATATAAATATCCGTAGACCTTTTGACCTTTTCAAGAAGACTGACGTTGTGTTGTTTGCCCAGAGCAGTCCATCAGAAAGCAACACCGTATAGGAGGTTGGGTTCCGACCGCTCTAATGCAGAAGTAAGCAGCGCGTGCCGCCTTACGTGCCCTAGCAGCCAGATTCACCCTCCAGTTGAGATTGGGATCGAGGATCAGTTCCCGACATTTAACCTCTGGAGTCAACGTGAGTCGGGTCCCGCATATGCTTGGAAGGGATAAGGTCGGAATCTTGTATCTCCTAGTGAAAAGAATCGTATCGGCCTTGGAGGGTAAATAGAGAGTCAAAAATCCCCACACCAGTTCCGTACAATCGGCAGCGCCAAGTTCAACTTATGGCGTCATTACCAGAGTATTTCAGCTCCCTCAAGAATGAGTTGACTGCAAGGTTCCAGAGAAGTGGGGATAGAACAAACCTTGCAGTGTACTTTTCCACCCAAGATATAAGAGAGTGTAGTGCCGTCTCCACTGATTTGCCCCTCATGTATGCGTGTTGGGAAGGGGATATCTAGGGATAATAAAGAAATTTCCAGTGGTTGATAACCAATTGGTTCAACCCAGGTAATGTGTTCGTGACGAAAGCTACGGTTTGATTACACACCAGAGACTCTGGGTGTATGTGGTTGTCCGATTGTTTGTTTATATTTGATTACTCACAAAAGAAAGTAACAATTATTACCAAAGACTAATTCTCGAAAAAAAAAGTGACAAATGTTTATATCATAAAATTTTTTTGCACACTACCTCTGTTTCCATTTTCCCATAAAATATCTTTCCTGTACTCCAACACAATGCACTCCATGAATAGGGCTCATCTCCTACGTGTTGGACTCAAATAGAAAAAATCCTGAATCTATTTATTTCTGCATTTGTGAATATTCGATACAAAGTACTTCATTGCCTTAAATGCTTTAAAAATGGAATAAAAAATGTTTTTAAATGTTCTATACAATCGTATAAAATATTAAAATTAATTTAACTCGTAGCACATATTACAACCACTTTTAAACTTTTACTATGAAACCTTTTAAAAAGAAATTAAATTTATTTCACAAACATCAAACACAAAGATTTATTTTTAATATTTATTTTTTTAATTATTATTTCTGACTTTCGTTATCACTGAGTTGACCGTGTAATTATTTATTAACATTTGTAGAAGCTGACCAATGATGATGAGTTTCCATGGCAATATTTATTTATTTCATGTATTATGTAATGCAATTTCATTGTTGTCCTTAATTAAAACAAAATGAAAAAAAAGTATTTGCATACAGTATTCAGAACCTTACATACAATTAATTAAAACGGTCATATATGTACATATCTATGTCATATATATTGTTAGTAATGCTATTAAAATATTAAATTTAAGTAGTCGATAAGAGTCTTAAATGAAATCAATAGCATAATATTAGCTTATGCCGAAGTCATGCAAGAAATCGAGAAGGGTAATGCAACTACAATGACGAGCAAAAGTGGCTACATAATATAAAAAATATGAACTTTATATTTGCATATTATTGTTACGAAAATGGAAACGGTGTACATCGTTTAACATTAAAATGAGCAAAAGCTACACAAACAAATACAACGAACTTGTTACAAGTAACCCAACAACATTGGTAACAAAGAAACGGGGATAGACGAGAAACCATAGGAAAAAATTTAAGCCCTTATTTATACCCCATTGTACAATACGTATTAAGTTATTGAATAAGTATTCGTTATATTCTGCTTCATGTTCTCGTAGCAACAGTTTTACTTTTGAAATTACTTTGGTTAGAATATTTTTCCTTTTTCTATTTAGTTTAGGTTTTTTTTTATTGAATTTTATCTTTTTTCTTGATTTTTTTATAGAACAAGTAAAGCTTTTATCGAAAGTCATTTGTTACTAAGTGACAAACTTGTTAAATATTAATCAAATACATTACACCAGAATACAAACAACATCAACCGCAAAAACCAATAACAATTTTCCAATGCCTTAGTAACGATGCTTTAATAACTTTTTTATAGGTTAGGTTAGGTTAGGTTACCGTGGTAGCTTTAATTTACCGAATTTTTTAAACATTTTACATGAAACCTTATATGGTAGCACGGAAATAAGAACACACAAGTATGTATTTGTGAAAGAGATTTTTTACTTTACATATACAATCATATTAAATTCTAGAATGAAAATCAGGTTACCGAAAATATAATTTCAAATAAATTACTGGAAAGAAAAACAAAATAAACGTATCAATTTTGGCTGTATTCTATGAGTGTCTCGATAACAAAATTTTTTTATGGATTTAAATAGCATCATTACATTAAATTAGTCATTGTGAAATAATTGGTTATGTCTGGCAAGCTTTTTAATTAAAAAATTTTTTACATATTTTTTTAGTAAGTATGATTTTAAAAATTGATTTTAAACGATGACTTCCAAACTTTGACAGCCATGTTGTTGAAACTACATCTGTAAGATTAGTTGTCATTTAATTAGTTTTCCTAAATCACAGCAAGTAGTCCCAATTTTCATTGAAAAATCCATTTCAGCGTCCTAATTCTGGGTGAATGGGTAGGTAAGCAAACAACTTGTAACGATACTAATCTACATGGGATTCAAAATGCTGCAAAAATCCTCCCTTTGGTGTAAATTTTTTTTAGATAATAAGCCTACCCTGGATATTTTTCAAATTTCCATTATATCGAATCGGTCATCTATCAGTTTAAATTTGAACAATCGGTTATTTCGTATCTGGCAATATATATGTAATTCTACTCTGTCACAAAATTCAGTATATTAGCACCATTGAACGTAATGAATCGATTGACTACTCAAGCATCCAATCTATTTATTAGATTAGATGACCCAACGAGAAACTGCTCGACGATGTAGATTTTACAAAAAAAAAGATCATCTTTTCGGATGAAGCTCATTTTCATCTTGTTGGATACCTTAATAAACAAAATTACCGTATTTGGGACTCAGAAAATCTATACGTGGTCTTACAGAAGCCAATGCAACCATTACGAGGGACTTTTCGGTGCTGCTGGTGGAGCGTAGACAACATTGTTCCATATTTCTTTGAAAATGGGGACCAATACGGTCAATGGATGCACCCATTGCAAAATGATAACCGTTTTCTTTGTATTCGCTCTTGATGGTATTGATGTAAACGATGTTTGGTTTCAACAGGATGGTGCAACTTGCTACACATCTTATGCCACAATCGATTTATTGTGTCAAACGTTTTATGGCCATTTAATTACCCCAAATGGTAATGTCAATTGGCCGCCAAGAAGCTACGATTTTACACCGTTGGACTTTTTTCTGTGTGGTACCATTAAACAGAAGTGTTATGCAGACAAACCAGACACAATTGAGCATTTGAAAGGCAACATTCGTAATGCCATTGACGTGATACGACCCCATACACTCGAAAAATTGCACGAAAATTGGTTCCATCCGAATGAGGTACTATGAGGCCAGCCGCGGCGGCCATGTGATTGAAATAATATTCCTTTAGTAACCGGAACAATTGTACTTCACAACAAAACAATAAAGGTGACAAAATTTCAAACCGTTTCTGTTTCATAGCAGTTTTAAATTTAAACTTTTAAATCGCCCATCAATTATATTTACTCACATCTTGGCACATACTTATTATGTAAAATTCATTCATGACAAGTACATATATGACGTATGAGTGATATTTAATTCCACTAGTTTCATACATGGCAATATCAAAGACTTTTTATTGCATACTTTCAGAGTAATTATTCTAGTACACATAATATGATGCGTATGAGTAATATATTTTAAATGCAATTAAATATGAAGTAAACCATAATTTCTAGTGTTTTTTAAATGTTCAAAATTTTTCTATTTCTAAAACCAGTGTTCGAGCCCCAGGCCAGACATCAAGACAAAATACAAAAAGTATTCCTTCGGCAACTTTCTCTCAGCAGATTTCTGGTAAAAACTCTGAGAATAAATAAAATTGCCATGAAGAGTTTCTCAAAAATCTGTCGTTCGGAGTCGACTTTAAACTGTAGCTCCTACCACTCCTGTATAAAATTAACACACACAACATAAGTGGTGTGAGAAACTAGATCGGAATCCTGACTGAAGGGTTGTAATGACCAATTATGTATGTAACCAAACATTGAACAATATTACAACAAATAAAATTATTAAGATATGCTATAGTACGAAAAACGTCAAAAAAAAATTCGTAGATTGCAAATAAAAAATAAAAATAAATTTGTGTTTAGTTTTGAATCAATTCTATAATGTTTGCACAATT
Source organism: Sarcophaga carnaria (assembly GCA_958299815.1). Lineage (NCBI taxonomy): Eukaryota > Metazoa > Arthropoda > Insecta > Diptera > Sarcophagidae > Sarcophaga > Sarcophaga carnaria. The sequence continues at coordinate 83,442,816 of OY283149.1, read as the reverse complement.
CTTGATTTAAAAAATAACAATTTGCTTTAATTGTTATTCTTATTTACACTCTTCCGCAGACACACTAACAATTGTTCGTTAGATCTTTATAACGGAGTTCTTCAAACCACAATTATTCTCTTCACACGAGTTACGGTGCTAATTTATCCATTATAACCTATAGTGGGTTAATTTAAAATATTTGTATATTTTATTACTTATTACTTTATCAGTACTTATTACTTTCTCATTACTTTACTTATCACTTCACTTCTTTTCTATTTTCTTTATCATAAATATTTTTTACAACAAAAACATAGTCGTAAGTTCTTTTCTTTTTATTCGGTTTACTTATTTAGTCTTTAAGTGATATAATTCAGTTACATTCCATCCTTAGTTAAATAAACATTGAATTATTGATTTAATAAAATATTTAATAAAATTAAACAGTGTGTTGTTTAATTACATAAGTCACGCAACGCATCTTCACACAAGACTGACTGAATTCTTTGTGATCCGTTGCTTGCTTTGTCTTGCCTTTTATATCGCAGTGTAAACAGTCTGATGGATGCTCTTGAAGTAGAATGACTTTGCCTTCGCGAAATCTCTATAAATGTAAACATGTTGTTTACGTTATTGTTGTTTGTGTATTTTGTTTACATTTGCCCTTGCAGTGTTGTTGTTGCCTGTTTGTTTACTTGTTTATCCTTTTTTATATTGATGTTGTCGCTATATTTTTGTTTATTCGTTGATCATGTAAACAAGTCCTTTGTTTTTGTAGATTTTGTTTATGATTTTAATAACACCATTTCCATTTTCTTAACAATACGTTGAATAATCTTTAACTGTAAGTAGTTTGTAACCAATTCTTAGAAGGATAACTTTCTTTTATATTTCTGGCGTATAGTGAGAGTAGGATTTATTATGCGATCAATGAAACGTTCATGTTTCTTTTTTATGATTGAATACTTATAAACGATGGATTACGGGGAAATTATTTTATTTCCGCGCCTCTATAGATGCCACAGAATAAGCGCCTACTAATATACATACACACGCCCCATAGCCAATAAAATGAAATAATAAATAAATATTGTAGAAAGAAATTGTTTTATTTTTATTTCATTATTTACTTTCATTTTTTTGTTTTGTGCAGTAAAACAGTCATAAAAAGCAAAGTATCATAAAAACAATAAAAATTATGGTTGCTTGTGCTTAGAAGGATGATACAAAAATTAAATATTTTGCAGGATTTTGTTCTTATTTAGTAAACAATAGTTATGGGCCATAGTTTTAGGCTCTTTTCCATAGCATTCTGTATTTTTTATTTGTGTTTGGTTGTTTTTATTCATTCCATAGTATTCAGAGACCGTAATGGTTATAAGCAATATTAATAAAATTGTTATTTAATGATTATTTTAAGAGTTTTGCTTAAAAATGTCTTTAAAAAGTTATTTTTAGTGGAAAATAAAAAGTTACAGTACTACTAGATATCGCCATAGTCTAGTGGGTAGTGTGTTCACTTATTAGACATGATTCCATGTTGCAAACCACAGGTCAGACATCTGGCTCAAATCGAAACATGAAAAAATATTTCTTCAGCGACTTCCTCTTAGCAGATTTCTGGCAAAAACTCTAAGAGGAAATAAAATTGCCTAAAACTTCCTTTACAAATAAAAGACATCTGTATTTAAATAGATCTAAAAACCATTCGGTTTAGTACACCGCTAGATGTGTTGCAAGATTCACGCTGTATCCTCTGTCAAGTATTTTTTTGAATCTATTGTTGTAACAATGTGAAATTGTATTTACAGTAAAACCCCGTTTAGCGCTGCTCCGCTTAGCGCTGTTTCAGTATTAGGCGGTAGTATTGGGATTCCCCTAAATCACACACTGTATTGATATTTGTTGTATATGTGTGCAAATGAAACGGCCATGCACCAACCAAAACCGGTGCACTATACAGCGACGGTGTTACCATGTATCTTTTTCAACGCTTTTTTGTTAGTCTGTCCATAATAAAGATACCAACTGTATTTTCCGAAGCTGCAATCGTTTAACGCTGTTTCGTTTAACGCAGTTTCGTTTAGCGCTGGCACTTGTTGGAACGTATGCCCGCGTCAAGCGGGGTCTTACTGTATTTGCGGTATTAATATCCACAGTCCACCTGGTGCCGCTTCAGTCACCATTATCCTCAGGTGAAACTGCATCGAAATTGTGCAACAGCAGATTTATATCAGTCGTATATTAGAGACAGTCATTTCAGTGCCAGATTTTGCTTATTGTACTTGATGTAATTTGTATCATAATGCCATTAACGTCCATGTTGAAGAACAGAAGAGAACATTTATAATCATTTATAAGTTAATCTGGTATTTCACTGTAGTTAAGTGAATTTCATATAGTTTTGCGGTTCACAAAGTCGGCGAATGTCAGTGTATTGCAGATCGTCACTCTATTATTCGTTCGATGAGTACAGAGTTTTAATGGAAAAGTAAAAAATACTTTACAATCATTGGTTATTGCTGACTACACATCCCCTTTCAGGTACTTTGTGGGTTCTAATAAAACAAGTCGTTTTTTGAAGCAAGCCAATCGCATACCAAATTTTTGTCTGCCTCGTAAGAATCAAAGTGCTGCTCGTCCCAGCAATGAACACAAACAGCATTCAGAATGAGATAAGTCTGGTGAATACGGAGAATGTGGTACCACCTTCCATCCTAATGCTTTGATTGTATCTTGAACGGGTTTTGCGTTTTTAAAAGTACTTTGTCGTGGTGTAATTTTGCTTTGTCGTGTCTTTTGTCCAATTCTGGTAATTTTTCGATTAATTACGTGGTTTAAATTGATCCTTGATTGTCGGTAGTTATCTGTATTAACAGGTTTAGGAGCTTGTGGTACAATACAACCTTCTAGTCCCACCAGACGCACAACATTGTCTTCCTACCGCGTCAATCTGGTTTTGCAATCAAAGTTATTGGTTATCTATTATCAAAATAAATTCATTTTTCATAGCCAGTAACAATTAAATGCAACACTAATTTTCTATTGCATCTTTGAAGCAAAATGTCACAAGTATTGTTTCCAACTCGGAGTCTTCAAACTTATTTGATGGATTTCCATGTTCTTCATTTTTGCATCAACATCGTTATCTTTAAACAGTTGAAACCATGTTCTGTTTGTTACTTCTAATAGAGCATTTATATCTTGACGCTCACTTCATACCGGAACATTATATATAAAATATAATAAAGAACAAGAACTAGTGAAATTCATATTTATTGTCTTTTACTTTAATTCTGAACGACAGAATAAAAATTTTTTTTTTGCATACTTTTTACTTCTTAGGGCCATTATTACAACTTGCCGTTAACTAAAGGCAGGATTTTAACAGGCAGATCAATTGTTTTTCGTTATTATGAGTATCCAATAAGATAGAAGTGATCGTTAAGCTAAAGGGAGGATCATGCTTTGATCACTTATGTTTGATCTTGCCATATTATATATTATTTTCATTATTACAACTTCAAATTTTAACAAAATGAGCATATACAACACAAAAACCGAAGCCCGCGGTTGTCATTGCGTTAAAAAAAAAAAAACTTGTATAATTGAGCAGTTTTATCCGGCACTGCCATATTATTGAAAAATTTTATCTGTAAGTTGTAATAACGAAAATAAGTTAAAGGTAACTTTCCAGTTCCCTTTAGCTAAAGATACCTTTAACTAAACCCAAGTTAAACGGCAAGTTGTAACAATGGCCCTTAGTCTGACAAAAGATCAAAACGTTTGCTGTTATCTTCAGTTGGTAAAAATTCTGAGAGTAAATAAAATTGCCATGAAACAGCTTCTCAAAAATCTGTCATTCGGAGTCAAATTCAAACCGTAGGTCCCGCTACTCATATATAAAATTAACACACACAACATAAGTGGTTTGAAAAGGTAGGTTGTAATCCTGGCTGAAGAATTGTAATGACTACTAATTGTGTATGTAAGTATTAATTATTCAGTTTAAATACGAAAAAGGAATAAAAAAAGAATTTTACTGTTAAATGGTATAAAAGTTGTTGACAAGAGTGAAAAACTTTACAATTAAAAAATATATTTTTTTCTTTTTTAAAAAAATTTAGTTGAATTTAAATAAATAACACTTTTGATTTTACCGTCAAGCGAATCAGAACATTTTTATTCGAAATTTTTTTATTAATTTTCAATAATAAAAAAAAAAAATAATTAAAAAAAAATAATTATTTATTCATTTGAGTCTTTTGACCGAATCTTTCATCAACTTTCATAGTGGACTCAGACTTTACACAAGTAAAACAAAAAAAAAAACAAGTGAAAAATAAAACATAATAAAAAATAAACACAAACAATAAGTGCGTGTATTATAAAAACAATTTAGTTGTGTTAACTAACAGTTATTGTTCTTAAACAATAATAACACCATGGATGAAGATGCTGATGATACTGATGCTGAAGTAGGTAGCGAGTCAAACGAGAATATAAACTGGCAGATAATAACAAAACGGCAAAGAAAGAGAAATCTGATTGGATCCCCAAAAATTTATGAGAATAAACGAATGACATTCCACAGTGATGACATTCCATCGAGTAGCAACAAATTTGCTGAGCTTCAGACTGATGATGCTGATGACAATGAAGATAATGCAACAATACCTAAACCACCGCCAATATACATACCAGATGTAGTTGATGTTAATAGTATGATTTGTAATATAGGTAATATTATTTCAAAAGATATTTTTTGTTTAAAATCATTAAGAAATAATCAAATCAGACTTATGGTTACATCGGTTGATTCATATAGAACCTTAGTAAAATACTTAGAAAGTCGAAATATAGGTTTTCATACATATCAATTGAAACAAGATCGTTCATATAGAGTTGTTATAAAGGGACTTCACCATTCTACTCCTATTGAGGACATCAAGGCCGAACTAATATGCCTAGGACATCAAGTTCGTAATGTTACTAACGTGCAAAGTAGATTGACCAAAGAATCATTGCCAATGTTTTATATTGATCTCGATCCTCAACAGAATAATAAGGACATTTATAATTTAAGACACTTAAACAATGCTATCATTACAGTTGAAGCACCTAGAAAAATAAACGACATTGTTCAATGCCACCGATGCCAACTTTTTGGCCATACAAAGACTTATTGTAAGAGACCTTTTAATTGTGTTAAGTGTGGTCTTGGTCATCCAACTGCAGAATGCAAAAAAGACTTAAATTCGGCAGCTCAATGTATTAACTGCCTAAAAAGTCACACTGCCAATTACAAAGGTTGTCAAATATATCAGAAATTAATTGCTAAACGACAAACTACTCGCAACCGATAAACCAACTATGCCCAAGACAATTCGAATGAATTTCCTCAATTTAACTCTAATAATAATTACCAGAGAAACAGCCAACAGAATAACAATCTATCTTATTCTGAAGTAGTGAGAAACAATAACTCTGAAAACATTAATTCCAACACAATGGATCGAATCGAATCCATGTTAACAAATCTCCTTAACATGATTACCGTGCTAGTATCCAAATTATGCAAATAAATCTACGGTTTGCAATATGGAACGCCAACGGTCTACCAAACCACAAAGAAGAAATTGAAACATTTATAAATATTAATCATATCGACATTTTTCTTATATCTGAAACACATTTTACCGATAGAACATATTTCAATATAAATGGCTTTGACCTAATTCCTTGTAATCACCCTGAAAATAGAGCTCATGGAGGTTCAGCAATCTTAGTAAAAAGGTCAATAAAATATACTATCATAGATGATTATCAGAAACCTCATCTACAGGCTGCCGGAATGCGAATAAATTGCAATAACAATGATATATCAATATATTCAATTTATTTTCCCCCCAGACATAATGTTAAATGTGATGATTTTCAAGACTTTTTTGAAACCCTTGGTACAAAATTCATTGTTGGCGGCGATTTTAATGCCAAATATCCTTGGTGGGGTTCCCGACTTGTCAACCCAAAGGGAAAAGAACTTTATAAAAATGTAATCGATAATCATTTTTCAATTTTAACCTCTGGAAGACCTACATATTGGCCAAGTGATCCAAGAAAAATTCCAAACTTATTAGATTTTGTAATTTGCTCCGGTATTCCAGGTAACTTGTTGAATATTTTAGACTCGGATGATTTAAGCTCTGATCACTCGCCCTTGATAGTAAATTATGATACATGTTTACAAACAAATGGAAATTATAAAGCAACATTAACACATATTGACGTGGATTCCTTTAAATACTGGTTAGAGCAAAATATAAATCTTAAAATTAAAATTTAAAGAAGCTGTTGATATAGATAATGTCGTTGAAAATTTTACAAATCTCATCCATGAAGCTGCATATTTATCTTCACGGAATGAAGCTGTTGCTAATAACCGAAATAGGGTTTTGGTTTCTGCGGAAATAAGGGAAATGATTAGAGATAAGAGACGTTTGAGACGAAATTGGAAAAGAACGAGAACCTTACTAAATAAAACAATACTTAACAGAGCAAATAAAGAACTGAAAAGAAAGTTACGTGAATATAAAAATGACCAATTAAGTAATTATGTAAGAAATATTGGTTACAATCAAAATTCTGAACATAAACTATGGAATGCAACAAAATATTTAAAAAGACCCAGTAAAAGAAATGTACCAATAAAAGATATAAATGGTACTTGGTGTAAATCGGACCTCAAAAAAGCTCAAGCATTCTCACAATATTTGGAGTCAACATTTCAGCCATTCTCTTTTAATGATGATAGTGATCAAAACTATGTTAATGAGTTTTTGGATAGTCCCTGCCAAATGGATTTGCCTATCAGACATATAACCCCAAAGAAGTTGAACGAGAAATATCAATACTAAACGTTAAAAAAGCGCCTGGATATGACCAAATAGGAGTGAAATACGTAAAAATGTTACCAAAAAAAGCTATACTCCTATTAACTTTTATTTACAACTCAATATTGAGGCTAAATTATTACCCCGTACAATGGAAATGTGCGGAAATTATAACTGTGTCTAAACCGAATAAACCAGAAAACATTATAAGTTCCTATAGACCTATAAGTTTATTGTGCACTTTTTCAAAAATATTTGAGAAAATCTTTCTGAAAAGACTTCAGCCAATTTTAGATAATAAAAATATCATTCCGGAATATCAGTTTGGCTTTCGTCATCAGCATGGTACGCCTGAACAATGCCATCGCATTGTTAATGTTGTTCAAAATGCCTTAGAGAGGAAACAATATTGTTCTGCAGTTTTTTTGGACGTAAAGCAAGCATTCGACAGAGTGTGGCATCCTGGTCTTCTTTTCAAACTAAAATTACTTCTACCTGCACCTTTTTATTTAGTTCTTAAATCATACTTAAGTGACCGTTATTTTTATGTTAAAATCAACAATTCTGTTTCGGATATATGTGAAATAAAAGCTGGAATTCCACAAGGCAGTGTACTTGGCCCTGTTCTTTACACTATATATACATCAGATATGCCTTTTATGGAAGATGTTACAGTTGCCACATATGCCGACGATACAGCATTAATTGCAAATAATGATTGTCCAACAGAAGCATCGAATGTAATTCAAAACTATATAAATAGCATAGCAATATGGCTTAAAAAATGGAATATTTGTGTTAATCCTGATAAATAGGTACATATAACTTTTGCATTAAGAAAAGGCGATTGTCCTTCAATTTTTCTAAATGGCGAACAAATACCTAACTCTAACTGTGTGAAATATCTTGGATTGCATCTTGATAGAAGATTAACTTGGAAAGACCATATAAAAAGCAAAAAAGAACAGCTTAATATAAAAACAAAACGCATGTATTGGTTACTTGGCAAAAAATCTGAGCTAAGTTTGCATAATAAACTGTTGCTCTACAAAACTATCCTCAAACCCATATGGACATATGGAATACGGTTGTGGGGAACTGCGAGCAATTCGAATATTGAAATTCTGCAGCGTTATCAGTCTAAAACTCTAAGAATGATATTAGATGCTCCTTGGTTTATTACTAACGATAATATTCATAAAGATTTAGGAATATCTAAAGTTAAAAATGAGATCAACAAATTTAGTGGGAAATATATTGACAGACTTAGTAACCATAGTAACACTCTAGCGATTACTTTACTAGATGAAAGTGAGGAAATTGTAAGGCTTAAAAGGTTTCATGTTCTAGACCTACCATTTAGAAAATAAAAAAAAAAATTTAAATATGTAAATATTATTTAAAAAATTATTATTATTATTAATTATTTTAATATCCTTCTTTGTTAGTCTCATTGGAGGTTAATACTAATGTCATTTTTTATTTTTTTTATTTTTTTATTATTTTTTATTTTTGTTACTCAATTTGCTTATTATTGTATTAAAATAGATTGCAAATAAATATTTGAAAAAAAAAATTTAAATAACACAAACATTGTTGTGACATTAAAAACATCTGCTATTTTTTAATTAAACTGATGAAAATCAACAGATCATGCCAAACGAAGAAAATTTAAAATTCTTTCACAACTTTCTTTTTTTAAAACCCTCAACAAAGGAATAATTAAAAAGGGTTTACACGATTGTAATTAATATAAATCATTAAATTTTCTAGCTTTTGAAAGTAATTTAAAACACAAAAATACTAAAAAAAATTAAAAAATAAAACTCATCTAAATGATGGCAACTGCCAAATCGTGAAAAACTTATGTTGTTCTGCACTAAACCCCATAAAAAAATCAACTGCAATAATTCGTATGAGTGTGAGAAGAAGTGTTAATAGTCCTCTCACCAGATTTCTGACAAAAACTCTGAAAGTAAATAAAGTTGCCATTAGAAGTTTCTTAAAAATTTGTTGTTCGAAGTCAACTTCAAACTGTAGCTACCGCCACTCATGCATAAAATTAACACACACAACATAAGTGGTGCGAGAAGCTAGGTTATAGTCCTGAATGAAGGGTTATAATGGCCAATTATGTATGTATGTATGTAAGTATGTATGTACATATGTAGAGAGAAGTGTGGAAGCGTTTTTTTCTATCCCATATTCAGTGTTTATAATTATTCCAAACCTTGGGTCAACTTTTTCCTCATGGTATGGCTGTGAGATACCGTGATGTCGTCGTATGAATTTTCAGCGTTCACGGAAGAACAGAATTTATGCGAAAAATTTTCTTTATATTATCTTCTGCTCACATTAACAAGGTTAACTACAGCTCCAAACTTCACTACATGTTTGTAAAATTGTTTGACAAAAAATATGTGTGTGCATATGTATATATTATGACGAGTTTTGCTGACACTTGCTGGAGCTTGTATGTGTGCCTGGTTCAAAGTGAAGTCAAATCTTCGCTTTATTGAAAGCTGGCGTGAGTTTGATGTTTATTTTTAGCTGGTAAAAGTTCAAGTTGCGTCCAGATACTGATTATTTAATTAATATGCCTCCCATTGAATATGTTATATTTCGAGAATACATGTACTTCAATTGTATTAAAAATTCAGTACTGCAAATCAATTAAAAGGGAATAAACTCCATACCTATAATTGATTTATTTCTGTAATTGTATGAATCACACAGATCGTTTGAATGTCATTGGCTACACTTGGCATGATAGAAAATTTAACCCAAATTAACTCGTCCGCTTTAGTCATTTTTAATTTTAACAAATATCTCTCATTCTAGTCATAATGAATTCATACCATTGTCAACATGTGACATGATACACATCAAGTAAAATAAATAAAATACACAACAAATGATATATTAGATGAAGGTATACACTTGCATCTGCATATTACTTTACATGATGCGTATCATGCGACATACTGACAATAACCTTCATATTCTGGCACAGTTACTATGGCAAACATCTGACGTATCCTTTATTCCTATGCATATGGTATATGTGACCAAATACAAGCATATTATCTTATAAGGCAGACACATTTATATTATAGCCCTGTTTATACACAAATTCATAACATTTCATATCATGTTCATAAATATGTTTTAGAGTACATACTTGTTCAGGAATATTTAAGATAATACTACATGTATATCTACAAACATGTATACAAACATATATATATCTGCAAACATGTAATATAAAATCAAATTATCTGTTCTGTGCATTTCATTGCATGTCATTGTCTTTAACTGTTTTGAAAGGTTGTTTCAAACATATTTGGTAATGGTTTGAACATCGTATTCAAAAATATTGTTACGAAAATGGAAATGGTGTTATCGTTTAACATTAAAACAATAAACAAAAGCTACAAAAACTAAGGACTTGATCAAAGAATTAACAAAAATATAGCAACAACATCAGTATAAAAAAGGGCTGAACAAGTAAACAAGAAGCAACAACAACACTGCAAGGACGAACGTAAACAAAATACACAAACAACAATAATGTAAACAACATGTTTACATTTATAGAGATCTCGCAAAGGCAGTCATTCTTCTCCAAGAGCACCCATCAGACTGTTTGCCCTGTGATATAAAAGGCAAGACAAAGCAAGCAACAAATCAGAAAGAATTCAGTCAGTCTTGTATCGTGAGGCAGTTGTAGCGAAATACGCCGCATACAAGAAAACGTTGCAGTCCGCCGCTACGCTAGCCATTGTCGAGAACTATAGAGAGAAGAGAAGGGATGAGAGACGCCTTTTCAGACGATAAAAGAGGGAACAGGAAAGGCAAGAGCGTGAGGTAGTCGAGGTGTATAAATTCAGCAATGAAATTTGAAAATTCTATCAAAGGGTTAAGCGTCTAACCGAATGTTTTAAGCTCGAAGCATCTTCTTGCAAAGAAGAGAATCGAAACATGTTAACAGATCCGCAAGGGGTGCCGATGTTGTGGAGGAAACACTTTTCTACTGTGCTACAAGGCAATAAAGACACCAATACCGCCTTTAGAGATGATGTTCCGAACACGATCGATGATGACGGCGTAGAGATTCCGCCGCCTAGCCATGAAGAGGTCAAAGTCGCGATTATGCATCTTAAAAGCAATAAAACTGCAGGTCCTGATGGCCTGTCGACTGAATAGTTTAAGACCGGATGTAATGAGTTGGTAGGGCTCATGCACCAGCTTATTTACAAAATATGGCTAGAGGGGTATAAGCCTTTACCCTATCGCATATAAAGTTCTTACAGGCTTATTCACACGACTGAAGCTACTCGTCAAAACACTGATTGGACCTTATCAGTGCGGCTTCAAACCTGCCAATTCCAACATCGACTGCGTCACACTACGTCAAATCCTGGAAAAGACCCACAAAAAACAAGTCGACACACCATATTTTTGTCGACTATAAAGCAGCCATCGATAGACCCATAACGGATGTGTTTTGCTGCAATTTCTGGATGACGTTGAGCAATTCCTGCAGCTCCGTCAAGGATTTTGATACCGTGCGATGTTTCAGACCCCTTTAACTTCGTCATGAGAGTCTATCGATTTAACACTAGAAAGATGGGAGAATTAATATACCTTAAAAGACGAGTAGGGGCATTTGACTCCATTTAAGTTTTAGTAGCAAAAATCTACATATGAATTTCAAAATTTAATTTTATAATTGCTTATTTATTTAAATTTAAAAATATAAAAAAAATTAAATTGTACATTTTATATTCTTAGTTTATAACAAAAAATAAACATTTAACAATATGTATTTGAAAATAAATCAAGTTTACATATCTAACGTAAAAAGCAAATTCTCTAAAAATCCCTTACCAATGTTTTACGTGGATATCGATCCGAGCCCAAATAATAAAAAAGTATTTGAAATACGGGAAATTAACCGATGCGTCGTACAAATTGAACCTCCTAAAAGTACTAACGAAATTGTCCAATGTCACCGTTGCCAGCAGTATGGGCACACGAAATCATATTGTAAAAGGCCGTTCGTATGTGTCAAATGTGGACTTGGACATCCTTCGTCCGATTGCCCTAAGGAAGCTGAAACCCCTCCCAGATGCGTTCACTGTTTACAGCAACATACTGCTAGCTATAGAGGGTGCGAAATTTACCAAAAGCTTTTAAAGAAGAGGTTAGCTGATAGGCGGCCAGTTGTAAATAACCAATTTTCATTTAATGAGAATGACTTTCCTAGCTTACACCCAAACTATAAACAGTCACAAGGTAGGACTTATACCAATCCCAATAATTTTACACCTGGTGAAACATATGCAAATGTTGGTAGCCAGAATGTAAACAACAGTATTTTTAAAAACATAGAAAATCTTTTAAATAAGCAAATTGAATTAACCAATACGCTAATGAACATGATGTCACTCCTTATAAACAAATTATGCAATTAAACCTGAGATTAGCTGTATGGAATGCAAATGGAATTATAAATAAACTAAACGAAATTGAATTTTTTATGAAGTCTAAACACATTGACATTTTTCTTATATCTGAAACGCATTTATCTGACAGATCTTACGTTAGAATTAAAGGATACGATTTTGTTTTCGCCAACCATCCTGATAACAAATCTCATGCTGGAGCTGGCTTATTTATAAAATCGACTATTCATTACGAAGTTGCTGTAGAAACCTGTAAAAACTTTTTGCAAGCCGCTGGTGTAAAAATAGTCTGCAACAGTAGACCTATAAATATTTATTCGATATATTTTCCACCCAGGCATAGCGTAAAATCTGACGATTACGAAAGTTTTTTCAAGAGTTTAGGACATTGTTTCATAGTTGCCGGGGTTTCAATGCTAAACATCCCTGGTGGGGCTCTAGACTAATTAATCCTAAAGGTAAAAATCTATATGATTGTATTTTACGAAACAACCTTAAAACCTTATCAGGAAATAGTCCAACTTATTGGCCCTCAGACCCCACCAAAATTCCGGATCTACTTGATTTCGTAGTTTATGATGGTATTTCCAGGTACTCTCTTGATATTTTAAACGATGATAGTCTTAGTTCCGATCACACTCCACTCATTGTCAACTACAATGCCAACGTAAAGATAGTTCCAAATAAAATTAAATTAATTAAGAGACATACTAATTTGGATGAATATAGTCGGCTAATAGAAAATAATCTAAGCCTCAACATGGCGATCAAATCTGGGGATGATTTGGATGACGCAGTTGAAATACTCACTTCCTCCATACACGAAGCTGCTGTTTTATCTACTCCCACTTTGCAGTTTTCTCAGAATATGGGATCTAAAGTTCGAGCTTCAGCAACAGCAAGGGAACTGATAAGACAATCGAGGCGGTTGAGAAAAATTTGGCATCGTACAAGAAATCCAACTGACAAAACAAATTGGAATCTGGCTATTAAACTGTGCTCAGAATTCTTGGCGAAGGAAAGAAATGAAAATATTGGTCAGTTTTTAAAAAATTTAAAGCCACATAATAAAAACAAAGAATTTGAGCTGTATAATGCTACCAAATATCTTAAACGTCCTGCAAAAAGTAACGTTCCGATCAAAAATGAGCTTGGCATATGGTGTAGAAATGACGTGGAGAAATCTGTAGCCTTTGCAGATCATTTGAAGCAAACGTTTAAACCAAACTCCATCAATGTAGATGATAATAGCATTCTAAGTTTTTTAGATGTGGCGTGCCAAATGGATTTCCCATTAAAAAGTATATCTCCAAATGAAACCAAAGCGGAAGTAATGGCGTTGAACAACAAAAAGAGCCCAGGTTATGATAAAATAGATGCAACTGCTATCAAATGCTTACCACGAAAAGGAATAGTTTTCCTGACATTAATATTTAACGCAATATTAAGATTGCAGCATTTTCCATCCCAATGGAAAGTTGCTGAGATAATAATGGTTTTGAAACCAGGCAAGGCAGTAAATAATATATCTTCCTATAGGCCAATTAGCCTACTGCCTTTATTTTCAAAAATATTTGAAAGGCTCCTACTAAATCGCTTACTACCTGTTCTGGAAAAAAACAAGATAATTCCTGATCATCAATTTGGCTTTCGACTAAAGCATGGTACTCCTGAACAATGCCACCGTATTTGTAAAGTTATATCTGATGCTCTTGAAAAGAAGAAATACTGTTCCGCTGTATTTTTAGATATACAACAGGCATTCGATAAAGTCTGGCATGCAGGGTTGTTGTATAAGTTAAAGCTGCTCTTCCCTGCCCCATTTTATATGTTTTTCTTATCGTATTTGAGTAATCGATATTTTTACGTCAAAATTAACAACAATATGTCCCAAATGCATCAAATTGAAGCCGGTATTCCTCAGGGCAGCGTTCTTGGTCCTGTTTTATATAACATTTTTACATATGATATGCCATTTACAGAAGATGTAACGATAGCAACATACGCTGATGACACAGCGTTTTTGTCATCACATTTAATAGCGTCCGAAGCTTCAAGTAGACTACAAATACAGCTAGATATCCTTCAATCTTGGCTTAATAAATGGAATATTGTTGTCAACACACAAAAATCTTATCATATCACATTTACATTAAGGAAACAGACCTGTCCTCCTGTGTTTTTAAATGGTATCGAAATTCCTAGTAAAAATGAAGTCAAATATCTTGGGCTTCACCTGGATAGACGACTCACATGGAGTAATCACATTAAGGCCAAAAGAAAACAACTTGATGTTAAATTTAAACAAATGTACTGGCTATTAGGACGGAAATCTCAGCTTTCTCTGGAAAACAAAGTGCTGCTTCTGAAAACTATTTTAAAACCAATTTGGACCTACGGAATAGAGTTATGGGGAACTGCAAGTAATTCTAATATAGAAATTCTACAAAGATTCCAGTCAAAAGCCCTCAGATCAATTACAAACGCTCCGTACTATGTCACAAATAACACTTTACATAATGATCTCCAAATACCATTTGTGAAATCTGAAATCAAAAAATTTAGTAATAATTATTTAAATAGACTTAGTAATCATTCTAATGTTTTGGCAATCGCACTACTGGATGAGACAGATGAGACCCGTAGACTTAAAAGAAATCATATATTAGATCTACCATTTCTATAACATATGTTTAATTAAATCACCTTTTCTTTTTATATTAGTCTTTGTTCTGTAGATTTCTTATTTTCATAGTATACATATTTCTATAAATTTTTCTAAATTCTTCTGTACTGTTAAAACTATTTATATTGTTCTTATATAAATATTTTATATTGTTGTTTCTGATGGGATTCAACAGATTCTGTTAATATTTACTTATGATCAAATTTGCTTATTATTGTAAAATAGATTGCAAATAAAATTATAATAAAAAAAAAAAAAAAAAAAAAAAAAAAAGTTTACATATATGTGTACGTATGTACATATAATAAAAATATGTACATTCAAAGCACTAACAGTACTTGTTGTTTTTGCTTTGAATGTATTTTTTGCGAGATCGAGGATATATCGAGATAGTGAAACAGGTCAATAATGATACGATTTTTTTGAGAACTGTCTTTTACACGCATTTAGAGTATACAAAATGTTGTGATATATTACAGGTTCCGCATAGGGGTTTCTGTCATATTTCACACATTTTATTTGTTCTGCTTTTGCAGCCAGTTGTATGACAATATCGTCTTTTTATGCATCGAATATGTGAAACTTGTGGTTGAATATTTACCGCTTGCGGTTGCTAGTCAATGTGACTCAGTTCAAACGCTACTTGTAAAATAAATTGTCTTCAACGAATTTTTTTGTCTGTTACTCCTTGGAACGTATGTATTTATTGCTGACAAGTCCAATATGTTGTATGTGTACTGGCCATCGTCTTGAGCTTGACTGCCATTTGGTCAACAACATCAATACCAAATTTAGTTGAATTATAAAGAGTTACGGTATTAGGTTTGCGTTTGCTATTACCTTTATCTATTTCAACCACTTCGAGCAAAGTACTCAGCAATAAAAAATTTTTTTGTCTCTTTGCTCGGTAAACTGTCAGAAGTCGCTTATTATTTTCGGTTTTTAGAACTTCATGGGCATCCAAATTTAATTTCAATTTTTTCACATATGGTGGAACATCCCATCCTGCTTTATTGACCGTCCCAACTAGAGTTGTACGTTTAAAGAGTAATCTGTCTACCACCGATACTGAGGTAAAAAAGTTGTCAGGCGTCACATTACTCCCTTTCTACAATGTCTCTCCATGCGTAATGTTATGTGGACAATTGTCATCTTTTCCCAAGTACAGGAAGCCGTTGAGCAGATATTTCGATTTGACATCTACGCAAAGCCAAAATTTTATACCAAATTTGTCGGGTTTATTCGCCATGTATTGTGTAAATTTGCATCTTGCTTTTGTAGTAAAGAGTTGTACGTTATCAGCAATGTTTTCACCTAGTCTATAACAAGACTCACAATTTTTAATAAAACGGCTCCAAACATACGAAATTAAGATGAACTTTCTCTGTTTTGTGTGAGACTAGGTCGTAATTCTGATTGAAGGATTGTAATGACCAATTATGCATGTATGTATCTGTTTGTAGTCAAGTAGATTTTTCTTCTCGCAAGTGAAAACGAATATATTTCATTATTTCTTTGAATCGGTCTCTAGACATAGTTTGTGCAGAAAAAGCAACTCCCCATTTTTTGTTCCATAAATCATTTACATATATATTATTGTATCCACAAGCACCCCTAGCGTACAAAACTGAGATGAATTTGTCCAGTTCTTGTAAAGCCATAATCCAAATACGCTTCAATATCTTTGTTCCGAACAGATCTAGTCATAAAAAATCTTTTGAAAAACTGATAAAAATAAGTAAAAGCAATGTGCGCGTTGGCTGAAAGTACATATCGGCATACTAGAGCAAACTTAAACAAAAAATAACGGCATTTTAATAATTTCATGAAATAAAAATTGGGAAAAGTAATTGATAAAATAAATAGACAAGTGAAGGGTCAGATGACCCCTCTCCGTCTTTTTAGGTAGTTGCTTTAATAATTGCAATTTGGAATACATAAATAAAAAAAAATACTATTAAATTAAATTTTATGGAATATTATTAAAAGTCAGGAAGTAAGAATATGATATAATTCATAAGAGAAATATTAGCAGTTAGATTCGTAAATGGGTCAAATGAACCCTGCTCGTCTTTCAAGTGTTAAATTTTAACCATCGGTTATTCCGAATCTGGCAATATTTATGTCTTTGCATTCTGTCTCCACTGAACCTAATGAATCGATTTATACTTGAGCAACGTTGGGTTTTATTGGAAATTTTTTTTCAAAAATAAAGAGAGTTGATCAGAAATTGCACGAAAATGTCGTACAAAATTTGGTCGCAGAGAAGGAAATACAGTGCCTGGTATACGTAAGTTTATTGCTAAAGTCCGTGAAACTGCTATCATTGTTGATGCGCCATGACGTGGCCGTGCTTGTACATTAGAATTTATATCACTTTGTCATCCTGTAAAGGGTCTAACGGTTTCTCATAATTAAAACTGTATTTCTGTAGGTTACTGTATTCCTAAATCAGGTTCCGTATGAAAATCTGTGCTTGTTTTGTATCCAAATTACCGTTGAATACAATTTGCGTGTCGTCCATTACCTTTTTATCCCATTTTTCATAAATTCTGCAATGAATTCTGAATTTTAAGGAAAATTTTGAAGGCATGGCTTATTAGACAATCAATCGTTGGATTGTACGGCATGACTTTTCTTTGTCCTTCTCATAAAAACGGCAGAAGAAATAAAATATTGCATGCGATATTTTTATGTGAAAGACTTACACAACTGCTAACAAACTGAACATGCCCCATAGTTAATTCATATGACACTTATTTGTAACTTTAACTGTGTTATAAACGTAATATTTATTGCTGTCTCTCACTATTAATGAAATTTTGCATGTTTTTAAGAAATAATCATTTAAAAAATTTGTTCAAATAAATACTTAATACTGCAAATAATACTTATCGTGATATATAGATACTCGAACCTTCTATTCAAATGGTAATTTGAAATAAAAATTCATTTAACCCAAACAATTTGATATGAAAAACAAAGTCCTTGTACAACTCAAGTGTTTCGTTTCGTGTTTGTTCATAAGATATCGCAGTTATGGACAGACAATAGACTAAAAATATGTGTAGGAGGTAATATAGTATTAAATAAGCAGAAGCTAGAATTGCCATATTTTCAGTACGATTATTTTCTTAATACAATGGCGTGTTTTTCATAATTCCACAATACGTTAAATGTCTCAGTCACACCTTTAAAAGTACCTAACAAAAGTTGAATGAATGATTGAATTTATGCCTTCAAATAACGATAATTTTCTAGGCTATATTCATATGAAAATGGAAATGGAATGAAATGAAGGAGGGTTATAAACCCCATTTACATAAGTAAACAGAAGGCATTTAGTATATGAGTTGTGCTTTTACGCGTCTAGTATCTATCTACCAGGTGTAATGGTTTAAAAAAAAATAATAATTTTTATTGGGAAAGCAAAAAACATTTTATTCAAATCATTGGCCAATCGTGGCTACACATTTTTTCCAACTTTCAGTCAATTTGTGAATCTTAGGCGAATAAACTGTTCGTCTTTTGAAGTAAGCCAATTAGTCACCAATTTTTGACTTCCCGTGGGAATCGAAGAGCTACTTAGCTAATGTGAATGCCATCGATGAAAACAGAGAACACTTTAGAAGAAGCCAAGTCTGGCGAATACGATGGGTGGGGTAGCAGCTTCCAGCCTAATGCATTGATTGTATCCTGAACCATATATGCTTTGTGTACAGGTGAATTGTCATGTTGCATAATAATCTTGCAGTATCTTCTAGCCCATTATGGTTGTTTTTCGATGAATGTATGGTTCAAACTGCTCTTCTTGTTTGTTGTTGTCGGAAGCTATCTATATTGAGAGCTTTAACAGATTTAGGAGCTCGTGGCACAGCATAGCTTTCCCCTTAGACTCATAGCATCGATCTGGTTTTGCAGCCGAAGTCCCGGATTAACTCAAGATTTTTCCCATTTATGATTCTGTAACCATTCGATGAAATACTGCTTTCCGCGAGTTTCACTGTCCAGTATTCTTTGCACCAAGTCGAGAACTGCTATATATATGGGCTATTTATCGGGTTAAATTTAACTTACTTACTTAATTGGCCATTAACAACCTGATTAACGGATTTCGGCCTACCGCAACACATCCTTACAGGCGCTGGTCTTCCACGATTTGTTCCTTCCAAAGCATTCAAGGTCGTCCTCTTCGCGGACTTCCGCAGATTCTTGCATCAAATACGCGTCTCGCCAGAGCATGCTCCTCCATTCGAATGACATAGCCGCTGGATATTAATACGCAATATACAACGTCTATGTCGTTCAGGAGCTCATACAGCCCACTGTTGAATCGGATACGCAAATAATCGCAAACTCGCACTCTACCGAAGTTCTTACGTAGGAATTTTCTCTCGAATACTATCAAGGTTGCTGCATCAGTGCTTAATTGTGTCCATGCCCCTGCGCCATAAAGAAGCACGGGTAAGATGAGTGTCTTATAGAGTTGTCGTACGAGAGAGGTCTCTGCTACTCAAATGCCTATTGAGACCATAGTAGCACCTGTTGTCAAGAGTGATTCTGCGCTTGATCTCCAGACTAACATAATTTTTGGTGGTAACGGCGGAGCCTAGATAAATAAATTGCTTGACTATATCAAAAGTATAGTTATCGCCGTAATCTGCGAATCAATACGCCGCACGTCTCTACTGATCGATAACATATATTTTGTTTTGCCCTCATTTATTGCCAGACCCATCTTAGTAGACTCCCGTTCAATAGCACTATAGGCAGTGTCGTCAGCGTACGCAAGCAACTGGACGCTTTTTTGAAAAATAGTGCCATTGCGATGCACTCCCGGCTTTCGCAGAACACTCTCCATGTTGAAGTTGAAGAGGTCGCATGATAAGGCAGCGCCTTGTCTGAAACCTCGCACGGTATTTAAAGGTTCAGAGAAGTCCATTCCTGCCTTGATGGAACTGAAGGAATTGCTTAACGTCATTCTGCATAGCCTTATCAGCTTCGCAGGTACACCGGGCTCAGAAATTGCGGCAAAAACACGATCATTTATGGGTCTATCGAAGGCTGCCTTATAGTCGACAAAAAGATGGTGTGTGTCAACTTGTTTTTCATGGCTCTTTCCAGGATTTGACGTAGTATGTCAATGCAGTCGATGGTGGAGTTGCCAGGTTTGAAGCCGCACTGATAAGGTCCAATCAGTCCAATCAGGATTGGCTTCAGTCGTTCACATAATACGTCTGTAAGAACCTTATATGCGATAGGGAGAAATCTTCTACTCCTGTAGATGGTGCATATCGTAGGTTCTCCATTTTTCTGGGAGACCTTTTTAAATTTAAACCATCGGTTATTTCGAATGTTTCATTCTATTCTGCCATAAAATTCAGTATATTATCTATCTCCTCTGAACGTAATGAATCGATTTACGCTTGAACAAAGTTGTGATTTATTCGATTTTTCTAAAAAAAAAAATCATCTTTCGATGAAGCTCATTTTCATTTTGGTGGGTAGGTTAATAAACAACATTGCCATATTTATGGCTCCGAAAACCCACACGTGGTCTTACAGAAGCCAATGCAACCATTACGAGTGATTGCTTGGTGCAACTTGTAAGGCGGAGGCATCATTGGCCCGTGTTTCTTTGAAAATGTGGACGACGCAATCATTACGATCGATGGAGACACCTATCGCACTATGATAACCGATTTTTTTTCTACCCGTTCTTCATGGTATTGATGTGAACGATGTTTGGTTTCAACAGGATGATGCAACTTATAAACAATATTCAATTTCTAATCGAAACAATTGTATTTCACAACAGAAAAATAAATTTCGGAAAATTTCAAACCTTTTTTGCATTTTTAAATTCAAACTTTTAAATTTCCCACCCACCCTATATGTTCAGTTTAGTAAATGGTTTACTATTATCCCTGTGGAAGGTGCTTATTATTAAATAAAGGAAATATGACTAAAGTTCTTATTATACATATATCCATACATAATTGGTCACTACAAGCTTTCAATCAGCATTAAGAACTAGCTTCTCACATCACATCATGTTTTGTGTGTTAATTTTATCTATGAGTAGCAGTATCCGAAGCTTAAAGTTTTTGAGAAACTCTACACGGTAATTGTATTTGCACCCAGAGTTTTCAGAATTTTATGTCAACTATTTCTATTTAATATCTGAAAAGGTTAAATTAATGAGCAAACAATGAAGATTTCTGAATAAATAAAATTGAATAATAAGTAAAATGGTCTTAATAAATAATGCATTTTATTTTTAATGATTTAACGATTACCATTAACAAATTAGTTATCATTGGAAATCTGTCAACATCAGTTTTTGCATTTCTTTCCGCGTTGGATTTACAAA
The DNA here is from genome assembly GCA_958299815.1 of Sarcophaga carnaria. NCBI lineage: Eukaryota > Metazoa > Arthropoda > Insecta > Diptera > Sarcophagidae > Sarcophaga > Sarcophaga carnaria. The sequence goes on along the minus strand of OY283149.1, from coordinate 83,421,414 downwards.
CATTTGAGTGGAAAAGTCCATTATTTTTATCGCTCTTTTCTATTGCAAAAACTTATAACAGTGTAATCCATTACATTGAATAAATTCCATTCCAATAGAGACTAAGAAATAACAGAATTGGATGTTAAGAAGGAGAACTAAAAATGGAAGCTTAAAATAATGACAAACTATGCAACGAATACTGCAAAGAAATAACAGCAATTTGTAAAAGGAAATTAAAATACAAAAACAAGTATTATATAAGAAAGGGGGATAATAAATAGTAAAAAAAAAGAATTATTGCGATTGGGTTAATGCAACATTTTCTTGCACTACTACATACATACATAATTGGCCATTGCAACCCTTCACTCAGGATTACGGCCTAGCTTCCCATACCACTCATGTTCTGTACCTCAATTTTATACGTGATGGGCGGGACCTATAATTTAAAGTCGACTCCGAACGACAGATTTTTGAGAAACTTTCTTATGACAGGTTTATTTACCCTCAGAGTTTTTGCCAGAAATCTGCTGAGATTAAGTCGCCGAAGAAATATTTTTTTTTCATTATTTCGTTTTGATGTCTGATCTGGGGTTTGAACCCGGGCTTTTACGTATAATAAGAGAACACACTACCTACTAGACACATTTTTTTGCACTACTACTATCTACTTATGCCAGATGTTTTATTTCTATTTTCACTACATTTTGTGGTAATGGAAGAAATAGTGCATGAGGCCACAAATATTCAGTGAAAGGATCTAAAATTGTAGTGGAAATTGAACTAATTATGAAAGATTAGAAGTAATGAAGTCGCCGTAGTCTAGTAGGTAGTGTTTCGGCTTATTATATGTGAGGCCACGGCTTAAAATCACAGGTTAGACACCTTCAACAAACCGAAATATGAAAAAATATTTCTCCGACGGCTTCCTCTCAGGAAATTTCTGGCAAAAACTCCAAGAGTTCTTCAAAAATCTGTCGTTCGGAGTTGACTTTAAACTGTAGGTCCCACTACTCATGTATAAAATTAACACACACAACATAGTTGGTGTTAGAAACTGGGTCGTAATCGTGGCTAGATAATTGTAATAACCAATTATTTTATGTTTGTAGTGGTAACCTATAGAAATCCATTGATACTATAGAGGAATGCAAATTAAATTCAATTGCTTCAGTTCGACTCTCTTCTTCATATACTTTCATACGTGGACAAGATACTATTACATATGTATATATATATGTACATAGCTGACGTCAATCATAAACGATCACATTATCAGTAAAATTTAAGTAAGAACAAATGTTTACTGATAATGAAATTTCATGGTAACGTAATACTAAAAAATCGTTACGTTTATAGTATTAAGGTACAATAGGTAGTATTGTAGTCTCAATTGTCAAAAGTCCTACGTAAGACCTTCGGACCAGTGCGAGTTGACGTAGATTTCCGTATTCGATTCAAAAACGAACTGTATGAGCTCCTCAATAACATGGACATTATCCACCGTATTATCATCTAGCGGTTGCACTGGCTCGGCCATTTTATTCGAATAGAAAATGATGCTCCGACGAGACGGGTATTTAATGCGGGGACTTGCGGTGGTCGGTGAAGATTGTCTGTGTTGGAAACACCAAATCGAGAAGGCTCTGTCATCGATTGGTGTGACCAACTGGCGAAGGCACACAAGAAGCAGAGGCGCCTGGAAGAATCTTCTAAGGCCGAAATCAGTTAATCTGGTTGCTAATGGCCAAATAAGTAGGTAAGTAAGAAAGACAATTATTATAGCTATCAAATGTTTGTATTAGAATTATAAAAACTATGCAACACATACGGTTAGTCAGAATTTCTGCTGTGATTCTACTTCAATTAAATTTTCTTTTTCAAAAATATCGTTTTCCCATTCACTGGCTTACAGTGTTGCCGTAAGTAAAGTGAAGTAATGTAAAGCTAAAAATAAATCGTTCATAATTTTTCAATTTATATTGCAGCAACATTAAATAGATTAAAATCGGTGAAGAAATAATCAAAGAAATATCCCCAGAATATTGGAACTGCAGAACAGTAATGCAAATCTCTAAAAAGAACGAAAGAAAACTTTTGTTTATAAATAAATGGGGCATCATTAAAATGGAAACATGAAAAATATTCATTTTTATGCACATACTTCCATGCCTGTGGTAAAGTAGAATATAAAAATGGAAAAAGAAAATATTTGAACAGCTTTTACAAACTACCACAAACGATCAATGTTAAGCAAAGCAAAGTAATAGAAACTGATAAAAATTATTGCAAATGTAATGGAACGAATATTTGGCTGTTGTTCAAAGCAATAAAAACAAAATATAATAATTCTTGGAAAACGTTTAAACTTGTTTATATCTGATATGTGATGTATTAATTCACGCTGGAAAGCTGGTTAATCAATCACTTGAAAATTTTGTTAATAGTACTCAGCTTAAATTTGTTGACTTTAGAATTAATAATACATGTACATTCACACACACACACAATTGGTCATTACAACCCTTCAACCAGGATTCCGACCTAGCTTCTCATACCGCTTGTATTGTGTGTGTTAGTTTTATACATGAGTGGCGGGACCTACAGTTGAAAGTCCACTCCGAATGACAGAGGTATCATTTTGCTGTCTTTTTTTTTCTATTTGTAAATTTTTATATTCAGATTCGAAATACAACACCACCGCTTGTAGTCGTCTTAGTCTAGTAGATAGTGGGTCATCTTATTAGATATGAGGCCGCGATTCAAACCACCTATCAGATATCTCCAACAAAACGAAGTTTGAAAAAATATTTCTTCGGCGACTTTCGAGGGTTGTAATGACAAATTATGTATGTAGGCCTACAGTACGACGCCAAGCTATAGCCTGAGAATTCTTGTGAGAGGCGCATGGTACATTGCCTATTCAATCGAAGACTCTCTTTCCAGCTTACGAGAGTAACTGTTATGTTATGTTTGGATTATTTTGCCGATGTATGTGAAGAGAATTCTATAACAGATGCTACACAAAGCGAAAACTGCATAATAAAATCAAGAAGATTTTCTCTACGAAGCGTTTTTGGAGTGAGGGGTATTACAGCAGAAAGAAACGAAGATTTTTTCGAATCCAGTACACCACTTTATACAATGTTTTATACTCCGTATTCGATCTGAAAGCCATTCATAAATCAGCTCGTAGTGAGGTTAATTACAAAAACATTCTTTTACGGCAGGAAGTTTGCTTCCGCATTGGATAACAAAGCTAAATAGAAGGTAATCTCCGATATTGGTATTGGACAAAAGTATCATAATACTTCTTCTGATGTCGATGTAAACGCTCTCAATGATAAACTTGTTAATATTAATGTTCCAACCACTGATAGTGACCTTTGTTTTGTTCCGCTAGAAAACCCCTTTAGCTTTCGTTGTGTTAATCAGCTCTAGTTTTTGGAATGCTTATCTTCGGTGAAATCGAATGCGGTTGGTTCTGACGACTTAGATCCTCTGTTTTTAAAAGCTTTGTCACCTGGACTTTTGCCGTATTTAACTCATTTTATCAATACAGTTTTAACTATGTCGTCCTTTCCTGTTAAATGGAAACAGTCGAAAACCACTTACATTCGTAAATCCAACAACGAATTCAAACAAATTGCCATTCTTCCATTCCTGTCTAAAGTAATAGATAACCTCACAGCTAGACAAATAAATAGTTATCTCGTAGGTAATAATTTGCTATCTGATAAGCAGTCGGAATTTATAAAAGCTAGGAGCTGCACTACTACTTAAGTCAATGTAGTTGATGACCTTAGGTTGCAACCAGATGAAAATTAGCGTTTTTAGTTCTTTTGGAATGATCACAAAATATTGTTTTAATTTTTCTAATTCAGCTTGTAGTCTTACACGTTCTTATCTTATCGAATTCGCTAAACGTTGGAAGAGGTATTCCTAAGGGTTCAATATTAGGACCTCTGTTGTTCTGTATATACAGTAACGACCTACCTGATGTTTTGGATAATTGTAGCATACATATGTACGCTGATGACACTCAGCTTTATTGTGGCACACGTATTGAAAATATCCAACTATATATAGACTCCATCAACTATGATTTACAAAAAATTTACAACTGGACTAAGGACGATGGACTTTGTATAAATTCTTATAACTCTAAATATTTATTGCTCTCCAGAACTAAGAGAGCATTTATTGTGCCCGATATTATTATCAGGGGGATCAAAATTGATTTTGTTGACAAAGTATCCAATCTGGGTATTATCTTTAATGACCGGCTAACGAGGTCTAACCACATTAACGTAATCGTTGGTCAAGTTTACGGTATGCTTAGAAACTTATTAGCTGTTATAGATTCGATTCCATTTGCCATACGTATGCAACTGCCTAAAATGTATTGGATTCCTACCCTTTTATACGGATCTGAAATTTTCACAAACTGTAATACTGATGATAAGCAGAAACTCAACTTGGCTTATAATAATATAGCCAGATATGTATTTATTAAGGGACGTCGAGACCATATGTCACAATTTTCTTACCAGATATTCCGAATTAATTTTGAATATCTATTAAATATTAAATGCCTTATTCTCCTACATAAGATTATTACATTGAAACAGCCAATATACTTATTTAGTAGAATTAGAATTGCTAGATCCAACCGCGGTATGAAAACAATCCAACATAGACATAGGACTCTTTTATCACAACGCCAGTTTTTTATGTACACCATCAGTCTCTGGAATAATTTACCTAATTATATTCAGAACATAGGCAATGCAATTAAGTTCAAAAAGGAGTTGTACAATATGTTTAAGTAGTTTTTAGCATATTTTGATTATTTTGTACATTTTTACTCTTTATATTAATTAATGATTATTAATCTTTCTAATTTAGTCTTTAAATTTTATTGTATTTCAGTAAATGTATATATTTTTTGCTTTGTTTGTATATTTCTTTAAATTTGTATATACTGTTCTTTGTAAATTTCTAATATACTTTTTACATACATATTAATTTTTATCCTTATTTTTTACATTGATTGCTATTTCCCGATATTTTAATATGTTCTTATTCATTTTTATTTCTACATTATTTCCTTATTTGTATAATCTATGATTTGTTATAATTTTTTTCTTTGATGCATAGCACTTTCATTTATTAGAATTATTATCTTGTTGTGCTATAAATAAATAAATAAATAAATAAATAAATAGATAAATAAATAAATAAATAAATTAATAAATAAATAAATAAATATCGTAATTATAACTGACTCATAATCATTTTCTAATTTTTAGCACTGGAGTCAGTCTAATGTCAAACTGTTCTGGAAAAGACAATAAATATTGTAGAAAATTTTGGTCATGTTGCAGGTTTTGCAATTTTAGAATTAAAGAAAATATGACTGGAATAATTCAAATAAGCGATAGAATATGATAAACATCTACATGAAAAATGTTTGAAGAAAATAATCTACGTCATGAAAAACTTCTGTCACAGGTATTTCTTATTTTATTTCACTTCCTTACAATCACTTGTTCAACCTTTCAATAATTGAAACTTTTGTGCAGTTGTGTAAATTATAAATTCAAGGGAATGAGGAAGAAAGAGAAGACGCATAATAAGTAATGTTCATGGAATATATTTCGAAAAAAAAGTTTCGAAAAGCTGAATCATAATAAAATTTTAGAACAAAAATTAATAAAAAATGAAAAACAAATTCTTGGGAAAAAATTCTCACTTTTTTGCTTCTTTTGCTGCTTTTAGTTTTTTACTTTTAAACTAGCATTGCATAGCGTTTACAGCCTGAAATAATGCAAATAAAGTGGTAAAAAGGAGGAAAAGTAGTAAAAGGAAAACTATTTAAAATATTTTGTTTTTCACTGGATTTCTCTTTCGTTCTCTTTCTCTACCGTAAGTTGATGTTGCGTTGGTTTTATTTTATACGGCATAAAAATATTTTTCCAAACATGGTTTTGCAATTAATTTTAACAAGTGTTCTCTAAATATTTCTTTTCAATTAAATTTTTTCTGTGTCTTCTCTTTTTCTCTTGATGTAATTTATTAGAAGTTATAAGGACAAGCATCTGCAACTAATTTTTGTTAATTGTATGGTTAAACACTGAATAGTAATATGAATACGTAGCGTATGAGTAATATGAAAAGTAAATTTATTACGTATACGTAGTGTTCAGACAAATACATTTTTATGAGAGAATTTATAAATTTGTTACAGAATTATTACATCTTTACTGCAATTGCAATCTATTATCAAATTGTGTGTCAAATTGTTGAATTACTAGCTAACTGATCAACTAATTTGTCCATACACAGCCCAATCGAATTTAAAGTTTATAGATTGAGGTGTTGTGGGGCCAGCCGCGGTAGCCATATGAATGAAATAATAATCCATTTCCAAGCGGAACAGTTATAGTTCACAGAAAAATAATAAATTTATCAAAATTTCTAACTTTTTTGTTTAATTGCATTTTTAAATTTAAACCAGTGATGCTCAAAATCCAAAATTTCCCATCACATGTGATACATACATACATACATAATTGGTCATTACAACCCTTCAGTCAGGATTACGACCTAGTTTCTCACACTACTTATGTAGTGTGTGTTAATTTTTATACATGAGTGGTGGGACCTACAGTTTAAAGTCGACTCCGAACGACAGATTTATGAGAAACTTTTCATGGCAATTTTATTTACTCTCAGAGTTTTTGCCAGAAATCTTCTGAAAGGAAGACGACCAAGAAATATTTTTTATATTTTGCTTTGATGTCTCGTCTGGGGCTCGAACACTGGCTTTACTTCTAATAAGCCAACACACTACCTACTAGACCACGGCGACTTCGACATGTGATAGGCAAAGAAAATTCTGCTGACGCTGCGTTGACACACCTACATTATAAGCTTAGTTGTGTGGTTTCTTATAATGATCGTGTGTTTGATGCTTTGTTTGTTGTTTTGTGTTGAACTTAGAGAACAAAATCAATTCAGTTGATGTTTAGCACTTGATGAACCAAGACCTCGCTACACAACTTTTTTGAATGATTTTTGTTTTTTGCAAATACACGCAGCAAAATGTTTGATGAAAATTGGGAATATGATTTCCTTTTTATAGAGAATATGGATGGTAATGCGCAATGTATTGTGTGTTACCGCACTTTATGTCGTAATATTTTTTTTTTATAAAAAGACATTACGAGGCTAGCCATGGATTTTTTGACAACATTAAAGGGAATAATAGGACTTTCGAAATATTGCAATTAAAAGCAGAATTTTTTTAAAATTCATGGTTGACGAAACGGACGTACCAAATTACAATAATTTACCATTTAATAACGATAAATTGTCGTTGCCTTTTAAAAAGGCATCATATATAGTTGCTTTGGCTTTACCAAAGCAGTGCCGTCCATTCGATGACGGAAATTCATCAATACACACATACATACATCAATATATTCATCAATACATACATACATACACACACATCAATATATTCATCAATGCATACATACATACATCAATATATTCTTCCATACATACATACACACACATACATCAATATATTCATCAATACATACATACATACACACATCCATCAATATATTTATCAATACATTCATACATACACAAATCCATCAATATATTTATCAATACATACATACATACATAAGTTCATTATGTAATAACATGCACGCAACAACCAATTTGTTTTTTTTTATTTTTCGATACCAACACATAATATTTACAATAAAAAAAATCGAATTTGCTTATAATTTCAAAAAATTAAACAGGCATGTTCTGAGAATCGCACGATTTTAAATCTCAAGTAATTTTAAAAACGCCAAATTTATTTCAGGGTGTTCTGAAACTTACGTGTTTTACTTACGACCTTCGATTTTTGAATTCGTTTACGAAAAAATAAAACGTAAGTTTTAGCATTACAAATAAAAATCAAAACATCAAACTAAAAAAATAAAGAGTAAAAATGCCTACAGGTTTTTTATTAAGCATAATTTGTTTTAAAAAACTGCAAACCAGAAAAGAAAAATTAAAAAGGCGTGTCCTGAGGAAGTATTTTAACCCATTAGACATTCGGGAGCAGGCGTAAGTATAAACATATCTACATATAAAGGAGTAACGTATATGAAGACTTTGTGTTAAGTTTTATAGCGCATTAGCGGCTGTACAATGGGTCAATTCGACCTCCGGGTACTGTACTTGTCTTAATTGACAAGTACACGTCCTCTAACCTAGCGGCTGAATAAAACTATATAAATAAAATTTCAGGAGTAATTGGATCGGTAGACGGCACCCATGTGAAGATAGTAAACCCCGCATCGGGTTCTGAACTTTATTTTTGCAGTAAGCGAATTTATATTTTTTAGAGTTCAAATAAGAAACACGATTGCTAGAATTCTGATGTAGAGATGTGTGATTTTTAATCCCCACAGATTGATCTTTCTCTGTTCGTTTCATACTTATTAAATAATGCAACAAAGCTTTTAATCTTTTTACCTTTAGCTGTTTTGATTTAATTAAAAAAATCTCATTAAATTTTAATACAATTCATTGTTAAATTTTTATTAATAAAATAAAACAATTAACATAAAACTTATAAAATTTAGTACTGTTACATGTAACAAAATTTAACAAATACCGAATATAAAACATAAGCGACAAAAAATGGTAAAAATTTCAAATATTTCATCAATTCACTGCAATATACTCTTGTGATCTGAAATAGCAAATTATTAGCGTTACGCGTTCGCCAGAACACCTATTTCGCGGTTTCGAATCGTATACATTTTTTTGTGATTTGCGTTTTTCAGAACATGCCCGAAAATTAAAATTAAATTCATAAAATTTGTTACAATATGTGTTTATATACAAATAAATATATGCATAAATTTATACAAATAAATATATGTATAAGAAATTAAAAGAATGTGTTTCTAATTTCTATGCGTAATGTTTAAACATTAACACATACTCTTACCAGATACATATACTTCTAGAGATAGGAAAAGAATGAAATAACATAGAAACTTACAGCATCAGACTCAAGATAATTTACTCATATTTGCTATTTAAAAAAAGTTTATAATTTTGATAAAATTTATCATTATTTGTTAAATTGTTTAGTTTATTGCTGTTGTCCTAGGGTAATGCGCATCAAATTTTTATTTATTATTGAATAATTTATCACAGATTAGATCTCTGCTTCCTTGTGTAAATAAGCAAAAAAAATTTTTTTTTTAGTTAGGCGTAAATCAATTGAAAAATAAATTCAAACTAAAATCGAATTATAATTACAATTTCATTGCTATCCTAAATCAAACAGAGTGTTAAAAGTGGCAGGCAATAAAGAAAAATCATAAATAATCTTAATCTGCAAAAGATTGCTATGAAAATATATTGATTGCATGGTTAATTAAGGCATACCATAGACATATGCGTTAATCTTGTATTGACAGTTAATAAATATTTTTAATTATCAACTAAATAGCAAAAAAATCAAATAAATGGTAAACTGTGGTGTTCAATCAATTTGGGGACAGAATGAATAACTCAAACTAGTGACTTTATATTGTACTAGCTGTACCCTGCCCGTGTTGCTGCGCCACCAATTAAAATAAATTTTAAGGAAAGACATGACACAAATGTCCAATTAATTTTGAATAATTTTATTAATTTCGTTTCCCGTTGTCCTGATGATTAAGATGAACGAGCCTGATCAGTTTCTAATCTCACTTCTCGTTGTTCAAGTGGTTCAAGCGAACCGGTCTCAGCGGCACATATTCGAAGATTTTCCAGTCTCAACGCTCGTCTGATTCTGAGGCTCGTAATGCTCTTTACTTCCGTGCTTGAAGTGTAGGTCGACCAATTGCTTGTCATTCATTTTGAGTAATTTTCAGTGACGCCATCCATCGGAAATTAATCGCCCCAAACTCCGTGGACTCATGCGCAACAACATGACACTATAGCTCACTATAGCCAATCCGCTCATTTTGTTTGTATATACGTCAAAGTCGTCCATACAAAATTTGAGGACTCTAGCTGTTGCAGTTTATGAGATATGCGACATTAAATACTTATTGGGTATGTGGGCCTGGCACCTTGCCTACTTGAAATTTTAAAACAAAAAGTAGACTATAGTTCCTTCCAGACATGAAAATTTCAAGAAAATATGTTCAGCCGTTTAGCCGTCTATAGACTTCAAACAAACAAACCCACAAACAAATAAACGCACATTCATTTTTATATTGTATTGTGCTTGCAAACAAAATTGGACAACAACCTGTATTCGCTGAATAGGGTTAATGGGAGACATTTGGCCTGAACCTAATTTTCATTGAAAAATCATCTTCAGCCATAAGGCACATTCTTCTGAATGAGTAATTGAAAAAAATTGCCCAAATATTGGACAATATCAATCCACATTCCATACAAATGGGTACCATGCATCCCCAAAAAGTCACTGATTGGTGTGACCACGCAGTCAATCCAACACATTCCTTTGATTCGTTGGATAGGTTATCACTGTTAACGAATAGCACCTTAAGTTGACGATTTCTAACTTTTGATGATATGCACTAGCTATTAGAAGGCATGATCATCTAACAATAAGCTGATGTAAACTGGTTATCGGGATTGGCGTGATATAGGTTAGGGCGGAGTGGTAGTTCTGATATCAAAAAGCTCACTTGAGCACGCATAGCGGCCCGTTGTGATGCAATAAGGTGAACGCAATCCCTGTACTGAGCAAGTTCCACCAAAAAAATCAGGGAAGAGGAAGAAATTGGTCAGCACAACTACCCTACACTGGAAAACCAGCCAGAAAATTTGATAAACGCAGCTATATCCTTGATATCAATAGATGATAGCTCCGTCAAGCTGACAAGAAATGGAGAGCCAAATAACCTATTTCTGCACCTCGCAAGAGATGGACACTGACAAAGAAAGTGGATAGTCTCCCCTTCCTTAGCAGATCTGCATCCACGGCTGGAGCCGTTAAATGGGAGCCGCATCCTTTTCGCGTGTCTGCCCATAACACAATGACCTGTAAGCATGGCCACTGTGATTGAGATGATGCCACGACCAACTGGTTGGTACGCCTTCTATCCATTGGGGGCCAAGTGAGTCTAGCAGTGGAGAAGGACTCCTCACTGATCCAGGATAGGTTGGCGTCTAGAAAGAATTTCCGCGTAATGGCCAGCTTGACCAAGGCGAGCGGCATGCCCAAGTCTACTGAAGAGGATTCCGGAAAGAGTGCAGCAGCTTTAGAGAGCTCATCGGCCCTATAGTTCACCGGAATGTCACTGTGACCGAGGACCCAGACAAGTGAGACACTATAGCACTCAGAAAAAAGGTCGAGAGAACGACGACATTCCATAACGTTAGTTCCAGTTTCCCAGAATAGACTCCGCACCCAACTCCATTGACGAATTTAGAACCGTCCGTATAGATGTCCAGGAGTTCCGGGGGGGACGGTATTAAGGTACCAGTCATCCCTACACGGAATCAGAGATTGACAAGACAACTGTCGTGATATAACACCGTAGGACTTTTTCTGGTGAGGTAGGTCCCAGGTATATGCAATTAAGCCACTAAACTACAGCGGTACTCAATGCAAACATAACCCCTGCTTACTTTATGCGCCAGAGTGTTAGTAAGACGCGAGAGTAATAGTAGGAAGCGTTAAACACCGAAAAACCATGGACACAAATAATGCGGGTAATAGGTCTTTCAATAGGATAAATTATTTCGATGATGTCTCACACACCATTTGTTTTATTTAAATTTAAAAATAGGAAGTGTTTAAAAGGGATGCTTTCTGTGTTTATTGAATGTATTAAAAGTTGTACAATGAAGTTCATGCCAAGAATTTTCTTTGAGTGTTGCCGAGTATACTTTACAAAATCAAATAAGGAGTTAAATTAGATAGTTCGGCGTCGACATAATATAATATTCCCAAGATATTAAATACGAAGAAGACATTTATAAAAGTATCAAAACATTTCATTGCGTAGAGAGAGTCATCCTTTGAGTGTTGGTTTAAAAAATCTGAACAGACAGATGTCTCTTGACAATATGATCTCTGATTTATTTTCTCCGAAGTCAGCTCTGTTATCAGCAGTACCAGCACAGATAAAATGGAGATCTTGAAAGCTATACGAACAATGGAAACCAGTTTATTCAAAATGTTAATTGTAGAGTCAAATAAATCAATTTAGGAATCGATTCGTCCTGCATATTAATATCAACTAAAAAAAAAAAACATTTACTAAGTTTCAGTTTATCTACTCCGGTATGTACAGGTTGTGGTTGCTAACACATTAGACTCGATAGAATCCTATAAGAGATCATCCACGCATCCACAAAATGTTGTACGCATCACCACGAAATATGAATAGCCCTGTTATGGACAAACTCAGCAATATTATTATTGGGACGCGCTTCAGTGCACTCAGTTGTTTGGTAAGAACTTTGGGGAGCTGATATTGTTCTTTTCGATTGGAATCTATCATTTGTCGGTTTTTCCCTCATGACCAAGTCCAAGAAGCAATACTCACTGATTCCTTAATACACCATTTGTGATCGGGTTAATGTTATTAGCCTTACATCAAACGAGTTCAATGTCCCAATATTCCTGCTTTATTTTTAGGTAATAATTCCTAGCAGTGTTTCAGTTCTTGATTCCTCCTTGGCTTTTGTGTTCATAATGGGTTTGCATTACAGCTGACTGCAGTTTTGTCGTCATTTCGTTTCTAAGGAGTATAGTTTGCATCAACACTCTATAGAGTTACGTTCGGTTAGCATTAGTCATTTCGGGAATTTATGGTTAACTGACGTCCAGCCATCACAATGATCGGGAACCATCACGTACGTAACTTACCTGCTACTACGTGACATAACTCAAGGTTCGCCTTACATTAATTGGCATTGATTTCCTGCACATTGATCGAGAGAATGCCAATGATTTTTATGGTGTATCTTATGTCACATTAAAATAGACGCCATTCGCGTATAATGTAAGTTATTGTTACGAAAATATAAAATCTAGATACTGTTGTTTTGCTTTTACAAAAACAAAACAATGCAGTAAACAAATTTCGTACTGGTTAATATAACAACAAACACCAGCATAAAAAATGCTAAACAAGTTAATAAAAAATACACCAACAAAACTCCTATAATATATGTAAACAGCGATGTAAACAACGATGTTTACATTTATAGAGGTTTCGAGAAGGGTAAGTCATGAACGTTAGCCTTCAAGAACAGTCATCAGACTGTTTATTTTGTCACATAAAAGGCAATGCAAAGCAGGCAACTGAGTTAGTGAAGTTCGGTTAGTCTTGTCTGAAGACGCGGTGCTTTTGAAGAGAGTAATTGTGGTTTGAAGATCTCTGTTACAAAGATCTGTCGAATAATTACTTATTATTGTTTATGTAAAGGGTATAAACAGAGGAATAACAAGGAAAAACATTTGTTGTTGTTTACATCGAGTTGTGAACAAAATTGTGCAAAAATTTAGAATTTTAATTAAAACTAAACACAAAATTTATTTTTATTTTATTTGCAATCTACGAGCTCATATTCTATACATTTTTAAAAAGTAAAAACGTAATAATATTCTTATGTAACTTAGAATTTTTATGCCATATGAGGATAAATACTAAACAAATATTACTTAAAATTAAAAGCAAAAATTTTCAATTTATGTATACAGAAAATCGTTCATTTAAACGATGTCGCTGGTTTCTTTGATTTTAACGCCATCCGTATCAACCAATAAGGCCATCAAACAACTCAAATAAACAGAAGCCCTAAAGCACATAAACATGCGTTTTATGATGAACAATTTAGAAGCTTGTCAAGTTTTATGCCGATGTCTTCTAAACAGTCATGTACACATGCATCCCCAGTTGTCATGCATCGTAACTGATAGGGTACTTTTCTCTATTTGTTCCATATTCCACAAGTTCCCTATCGTATTTGGATATGTAGATATTAATATTGTTATCCTCAACTCATTTCTGTGCGTACTTTGCTACCTATTTAGTGTCATTATACTGCTGGAATACACATCGAAGTGGGGTAAGTTTATTCCAAATATTGTTGCATGAAATTTTAAATTTTCCGTTACTTTCTATATGTCTTCCATAAAATTTTGCGAACAAGCACCATGGTAGGCATATTATTACCGAACAACAATATTATGTTGCTAAGCTCAAAGGATTAACCGATTTAAAACCTGTTATGGTTTTGGAATAAAACAATGTTTTTTAATGTTTAATAAATATTTATATTCAGTTTATAAATTCAAAACCAAAAGTGAATGAAAAATTATTTTTACAATTTAACATAAAATGTCTATGAATCATTGTTATTCTATAATTTCAATATTGCAAGTAAAAATGTAGCAAGTGTTTAACTACAATATTTCCCTTTGTTTAAAAAGTTTTATAATCTTTCATCCAATTAGGAAGTTGACGGTTTCTTTTAGACCTGGGAACTTCTAAATTATCCGTTGAAGTTGTTGGAATTGAGTCAAACTCTATTGAATCAGACGTAGAGTGAAATGAAGATTCCTCTTCAAGTTGATTGTGTGTACCATTACTTTCTTCAGTATTTTGATTATTTTCTAAAGATGATTGATTAAGTATATCTAAATTTGAATCTGATTTACAACCCTGACTGATTGGTAAAGTGTTGTGTAAATCAAACATTTCCAATAATAAATGTGTAGAATATATCCGATCTTCATTACCAAACCTTCTCTTAATTTGATTTGCATGCGAACGTATAAGTCTTTGTTTATTTTTATCATTTACTAATACATTGTAGTTAACAGTTCCTATACGTTCAATTATTTCGCCGGTTACCCACATGTATTTATTAGCTCTGAAAACTTGAGCATATACTTTTTCTCCTGATTTGAAACTTCTATCTTTTGCTCCATGTTTTCTGTTAAATATTGTCTCTTGTCGAACATTCCGAGCAGTGTGTATTGGCTGCTGTGGTTTTAATAAGTCCAAAGTGGTTCTAATTTTTCGATTTAGAAACAGTTCTGCTGGTGATTTTGAATCTAATTTTGGTGTTGATCTATAAGTTTGAAGAAAAGTTTCCAAATTTTCCTTACTTGTCCCTTCATTTTCGAGTTTCGCAAGAGCGCGTTTTAACGTTCCAACAAATCGCTCAGCTTGACCGTTAGATTGTGGGTGATATGGTGCAGATTTCAAATGCAATATTCCTCTTTTTTTAATAAAATTTTGGAACTGTGCACTTACGAATTGACTACCATTATCTGAAACAATGGTATTTGGATTTCCATATCTAGCGAACATTTCTGTAAGTTTAGAAATAATAGTTGCTGATGAAATGTTTGATATTTCAAAAATTTCTGGCCATTTTGAAAAAGCATCAACAGCAACAAAATAATATAATCCATTACATGGGCCTGCAATGTCTATGTGAATGCGTTCCATAGGTTTACTTGTTAAAGGCCATTATTGAAGAGTATGTTTAATTGGCGCAGAACAAATCACAGCACATTGATGACAGTTTCGTACATAATTAATAATGTCTGCATCAATTCCTGGCCAGTAAACATGACTTCTTGCTAGTGATTTCATTCTTTCTTTACCTGGATGACCTCTATGAAGTTGTTTTAGAATACAACTTCTAAATTTGGAAGGTATTACAATCCTATTATTATACATAAGACAACCTTGAACTACACATAATTCCGTTCTTCTGGCATAGAACGGCGCAAGTTCGTTTGGACCTTTCTGGTCCATCCATTATTAAGTGCTGATATGACTGATTGTAATGTTTTACATTTATTTGTTTCTTGCAGAACCATCTTAAATGTTATTGGAAGTGAGCTAAAGTGTTTAGTTAGCATTTCCGAGCAATCTTCTTCCAATTTGGTACAGGCAATTACGATATCTTCGTCAGGTTTCCATTTTGAATCGATGAGTCTTGATAAAACATCAACACAACCAAAGTCTTTGGTGTTAACGTACTCGATTTTGAAATCATACATCATCAGTATTAATGCCCAACGTTGAAGTCTATTTGCTGCGTAAGCCGGTATACCAGATTTGCTACCGAAAATTGTTAAAAGCGGCTTATGATCAGTACACAATATGAAATGTCGACCATATATATATCTATGAAATTTTTTTACAGCAAAAATCAACGCCAGACCCTCTTTTTCAATTTGAGAATATTTTTTTTCTGCTGGTGTAAGTGTACGAGAAGCATGAGCAATAACTTTCTCTGACTTATCTGGATAAATATGGCAAATGAATGCACCAATACCTTTACCTGATGCATCTGCTGCAACCTTGATTGGCAGTGACGGATTGAAATGTGTTAACAGCAAATCTGATTGTAATAGGATCTTGAATTCTTGAAATGCTTTCTGACATGCGGAATTCCACTCAAATTTTGTGTTTGACTTCAATAAATTATCAAGTGGAGCCATTTGATGGATATATTTACCATAATAATTAATTGAACCTAAAAACGATCTTAGTTCTGATATATCTTTTGGAGCTGGTAAATTTAAAACAGTTTCGATTTTGTCAGGATCGGGCAGTAATCCATTTACTGACATTATGTTACCAAGATATTTGACTTCTTTTGCGAAAAATTTGCATTTTTCAAATTTGATGTGAAAATTGTACTCACGTAGTTTTTTAAAAACCTTGTTGACGTTTTCTATGTGTTTTTCAACTGTAGTACCACCAATAATTATATCGTCTATGTATGCTGCTGCATCGTCTATACCCGCAAGCATTGTATCCATGATTTGTTGAAAAGCACCTGGAGCACTTTTTACACCAGGAGCTAAACGATTGAATGTAAACAAAACCTTATGTGTGTTGATTGTTAGAAGTTTGGCGGATTCTGGTGTGACTTCTGTTTGTAAATAAGCATCAGAAAGATCAATATGTGTATACAAACAACTGTTAGCCACTTTTGCATACAAATCTTCTGGGCGGTGAAGTGGATATTTGTGAGGTTCCAAGCTATTATTTAATCCAGTTGAATAATCCCCGCAAATGCGAATTTTACCATTTGGCTTCTTAATAGCAACAATGGGTGCTGTCCAATCTGAGAAATCAACAGGAGACAGTATTCCTAATGACTTTAACCGTTTAATTTCGTCTTCTATCAGTGGAAGCATTGCATATGCCACCGGTCTTTTGGCTCTAAAAATGGGTTTAGCATTGTCTTTTAGATGTAATTGTACTTTCATTTTAGTACATTTTGCTGGAGTGTCCTGAAAGATATCTGCAAATTTATTTCTAATTTCGTGTAACGTATTAGAGTTGATTGTAGTCTGTTTAATCTGGCAGCAAATTTTATTTAAGGGTTGATCCCAGATACCAAAAATATCACACATATCAGTGCCAAATATTAAAAGCGTATCAAATTCTACAACTGACAATTTGCATACCCGTACTTCATCCTTTAGCCTGACCTGGCAATCAAACTCGGCTAGAAGCTTGATTTTATTATTGGAAGCACTCATTACAAAACAATTTTTAAACTGTTTTCCTGGTTTACCCATTTTTATCCACAGGGATTTACCTATCATTGAGATGTCTCAGGCTGTGTCTACCTGTAGTTTAATATCAAACCAATTACTGTTTTGAATAGATACCGAAGGGTTGATATTAACTATGACGTATTTGCGCCTGGAAGCATGATATATCTTATTGATTTGAACTACATTCGATTTTGGAGAACTTGAACTTTTCTTATATTTCTTGTTTTTCTTTTTATATGAAAAACTATTTTGTGATGAATTACTTTTACCTGTAGATTTGCAGTACCCTTCCTTGTGACCAACAATATTACATTGACTACATTTGTGGTTAAGGAAAGTGCAATATCTTGCGTAATGCATGGCGCCACAATTCCAACATGGGGTTTTTGGAATCTTATTGTTGTCATCTTGTTTTGATTTTTGAAAATTTGATTTATTAACGGCATTAATTGATTTTCTTCCACCATGGCAGTATCCCGTTTAAGATTTATTAGCCTTTGAGCACTGGTAACCAGTTTGTTGATTGTTTGATTTGAATCGTCCTCAAGAATAGCTAATGATTTCATACGAACTTCCGTATCTGAATGAGATTGGAGCCCGTAAACAAAAACTAGACATTTGAATTGATCGGAATTCATTTCGGATAGTTTAAATTGTTCACAAACTTCATTAATGCGAGCCGCGTAAGATATTAAATCCTCCTGAGGTTTTTATACAGTCTGTAGACATTTGTACCGTAAACTAAACACTGATTCTTGTGTGCCAAACATACCTTTTAGGATATTAACTGATTCTGCAAATGAAATATCCCTAACATTCTTGGGAAGAATGTAAGCAGCATATTTTCCGTAAGCAACAGGATTTAGCTTCCTCATTAAAAGTCTCACACGAGCTGCGTCATCTAAATTTTTACCATCCACCAGAAATATATCTTCATGACGGCTATACCACACGTTGAATGTGATAGAATTTTCTGGATCAAAATAGAATTCTGCTATACAATTCGATAATTTGTCCATTAATTCCTCCTGATTTGTTGAAACACTTAAGGATAATCTTGATAAGATTTCTCCTTGTTTTTGGAGTAATTCAATGATTTTAGGATCTGTTGCCATTGTCCTCGTCGCCACAATTTTATGTTATGGTTTTGGAATAAAACAATGTTTTTTAATGTTTAATAAAAATTTATATTCAGTTTATAAATTCAAAACCAAAAGTGAATGAAAAATTATTTTTACAATTTAACATAAAATGTCTATGAATCATTGTTATTCTATAATTTCAATATTGCAAGTAAAAATGTAGCAAGTGTTTAACTACAATAAAACCTTAGTACAATTCCACTGAATAATATTAAATTCGCTGTGCAGAAAACCTATATATATACTTTTTATTATTATATATTTATTATTATATATTTATTATTATATATTTATTATTATATACATTATAAATCATATGAATATATACGCAACCCAGTAAAACTAGTTGCGAATATTTGAAAAAAGCTGTGTTTGGAACAGGTTTTTTAAGATACAAATTTTTTAATTACTTTTTTAAAATTAATTTAATTCAATTAAAATAGTTATTATTCAACTATAGATCGATCTTTGTATTAAAGATGATACACTTTCTCGTTTTGTTAGAATTATATTCGCCATTATTTTAAACCAAATGAAAAACAGAAAATTTCGAACAGGGATTCATAATTATAGCTTATGTACGTACTATTTATTATATCTCCGACTTCCTTAGTGATTCTGTCAAGTTGTGAAGTTATTATCGTAAATAATACATTATCTACTGGATTTGAGAAATAATTAAAGTGAAGAGGTTGAAGTTTATGTTCCTGCTGCTGAAAACTCTCAAGAAAAAAGGAAAGCTCCTCTTATGAACTGACGAAAGTATTGGCTGCAACCAACATGGTAATCAACTGTAATCGCCTACTACGCTTTTTCCAAAAATGATCTGAAAATCGTTTATAATTCCAATAATTTTGTTGCTTTAGACAAGAACTAATTCAATTTCATGGTTTTTGTAAATTTCATTGCCCTCATTCATTGCAGCATGTACATACAGCCGTACTAGGGGAAATCTGTATCCAGGAAACTAGAGAGGAATCAAAGAGACGGCATTGTTATTAGCATAGTCGTTGTTCTAAGATTCTTATAAAGAAATATAGCAATAGTTGGTACCATCAGGTTTCAGCCAGCCCCCAATTGCGAGCGTTACTAAACAAGTGACAATAAGGTCCACCATCTAAAAAGTTGAATTACGAAAATTCTTTGTACTACAAGTAGAAATCAAAAGGGATACATAAGCTATAATTTTTTAAGGCTCGATCTACGGTTAAAGATCACTCTCTATATGTAATCGCCATTGTTAGTCATTTTTTTAAACTAATTACCGTTTACATAGCTTTTCAAAGGAACAATTGTAGAATATTTATGTTATTTATATAAATCTAAATTTAGATTAAAAATGTTACTGCCATTTCATGAAAATTTATAAACACCTTTCTCGTTTATATCCGTTGTAAATTACTTTTCCCAAAATGGAATGAATATATTCCCTGTTCATTCTGATACTAATGACAGATGTCGTTAAGTGAAGTATCATATAGGACAACACATTCTGAACTTAAAGAAATTCGGTTCTATTTTAATAACAATATTATACCAGTAGTACTGAAAATTAATATCTCCTCATACAAATGTAAAGTAATTTATATAATAATTATGGACAAAATAAATTTCTCTTAAAGAATTTTAAATTTGTTAAATTATTCGGAGGATCCTATAGAAGCATGCTGTTGAATATTTCCCTCCATTTTAGTGCAAAACTGAAACTGTCATTTAATCCTGCAGATGATTTTCATAATGCATTTTCATATTCGAGGTGTATAATGTACAGTCGCCGTGGTCTAGCCATAGCTCAAACCATAAGTCGGACATCTCAAACAAAACAAAATATGAAAAAATATTTCTTCGCTGATTGCCTCTTAGCAGATTTCCAGCAAAAATCGCAGAGTAAATAAAATTGACATGAAAAAGTTTCCCAAAAATCTGTAGTTCGGAGTCGATTTTACGTTCCGCCACTCATGTATAAAATTAACGCACACACAAGTGGTGTGAGAAGCTGAAGGGTTGTAATGATCAATTATGTATGTATATATGTATAATGTACCTATGGAAATTCACTTGCAACAAATGCTACTAGTTCTAGATTTGTAACTGGGTTAAAGGTATAGACTTTCGACGTTCCTTTAACGCCAACGCATCTTCATTTACTGTCAGACTAATCGAAAGTGGTGCTGCCATAGCGTTTAATATGCTTAATGAACACTCTTCACGTTGGATTTAATTGCGTGATAACAGAACGTCTTTTCAGAAATACCCTACGGTATCAAAAGATTCATCGATTATTTCAATACCTTTACGAAGCTGCAGGAGTTCCTCAACGTCATATTGCGAAGGCTTTTCAGCTTCGAAGTTATGCGGTGTTCATGAACTCCAAATTTTTCAAGCTGTCGTGTGTTTTCTTATAGTTGACTAAACAATGGTGTGCGTCGATCGTAATCTTATCAGTTCGGAAGTCGCACTAATAAAGTGCACTTAGTGCCTTGGTGAGTGCTTTTAAGTTGTTCAAAAAAGCAGCTGATTACTAACTTCTTTTGGCCTGACTTGGACATTCTAAACTCCAATAACACCAACAACTTGCAATAGGACGGCATTACATGCCACTCAGCTCATGCCTTATTGGATATTCTCTACGAGCGACTTGAGGACATACTCACCCCACTTGGAAACACGAACACAGCCAACATGATCCATGTCATCGTCAAATTCGTACTAATTTATGTACCAGATTCGTGGAAAATTATACATTGCGGTAGCACTGCACCCAAATATTTTTAACGATATTATCTTCCACATTAATGCCATCAATAGTGCTTTTAAACGAAGAAAAAATTTCAATGATATCACACGCAAACTTTGTTTCATTTAAATTTGATGTTAGAAAGCACTTAGTGAAAGGCCCGATCGTAGGAAAATGGATTATGCGCCTGTAATTGCCACATATAGTCTAATTAGTCTTTTCCAGTAGGAGACTAAAGTTCCAAACGTTGGCCATTCTTTATTTTAGAGATTATTTGCTAGAGCATGCGTCCTGTCATTTCGTTACCACTGATCTTAAACAACTCAGTAAACCGGCCTTTTGTGCTAGACGCTGATGTCAGGCCGATATTTATCAGAATATCTACAACGTCATTATCAATTGCGGTCACTATAGGATATTCTCTAATGGAGGTGTTGCTATTTGACATGTCTTGGAGTAACACAGGGAAGTATTGCATTTGTCAGCTCAGCTTCTTTTGCGAATCTGTCCCCAGGTTATCGTCGGCATCGTTGAAGGAGAATTTTCTGGGCTTCATTCAGGCTAGTGTAATGGTTTTTATTAAGAAAATAAATATTATAAGGTGGATTCTAGACTATATACACAACCAAGACCTGGTGATTGGACGGAGCTGCACACATAAATTACCTGCCATTCAGAGGTAAGCTGCATGCCGAGTAAATCGAATTATTTTCTAACGAAATATTGAGTGAAAAATCAATTTCTTTTTTGAATGCAAAATAACGGCGCCTGCCATATACATTTTGTAAAAATTATATGGAAACACAAATGATGATCCAGATGTCCAGCAAAGTAATTACAGTTGTAAACTCATATATCTGTAAACAAAACTTTTGATATCTTGCCCAAAACTTATATTGGCCTTCCACATGTCTCAAATACAAATGGTAAAAAAGGAAAACACAAATAATACCACAGTTTATTGGCAAATAAAATTGAGATTGAAATTGTATTACAGATATGTGGACACATATTGAACACAAACGGACATGAAACTTTGTTTTACTGTCCTTTGCTATTTATAGAAAAATATGAGGAGGAGGTAAATATGATGATCACTTAGTATTTCGTATGTGGACAGCTACGAACGGATCGTCTTTGTATGATGCGGTAATTTTTAACCTAAACTTTGAGATTGACATAATAGTCCACAAGTTTATACGGTAGGTTATTTAAAAGTTTAAATTTAAAAATTCAATAAAACAAAAGGGTTTGAAATTTTGCCAAATTTATTATTTTGTGGTGAAGATGTGGAAGATACAGGCTATGAAGATACAGACCTTGTTGTAGTACCCACTAGAATATAGTCTGGAATTGTGGTTTTTGTATTTACTTTTAAGTTAGGATATCTAGAAAAATTTTAAATTTTTAAAAAGCTTTAGAATTGCCATATCATACAAAGCTTGTAAATGTTTAATTCCAAATTAATGGCGTATACTTTCTCTCTAACTGAATTTGAAATATATTACTCATACGCACCATATTATACGTACTAGAATATTTACTCTGAAAAGTATGCAATAGAAGGTGTTGGATATTGCCATGTATGAATCTAATGGAATTAAATATCGCTCATACGTCACATATGTTCTCCGCATTATGAATTTTACATACTAAATATAAGTAGTGGTTGGGTCATTTAAAATTTTAATTTAAAAAATGCAATAAAATAAAAAAGGTTTAAAATTTTGGAAATTTACTTTTTTGTTGTGGAGTACAATTGTTTCGATTAAAAAGCAATATTATTTCATACATATGGTCGCCGCGGATAAATGTTCGTGCATTTTTTGAGTCGTATCTCGGCACTGGCATCACAAATGTTGACTTTCAGTTGCTAATTTGCCTGCGGTTTGTCGGCATTAACTTTTCTTTAATGGAGCTGCATAGAAAGTAGCACGAAATTGTTTAATTGCAGCTTTTTGGCTGCCAATTGACATTACCATTTCGACTAAATAGAAGCCGCCGTAATCTAGTAGGTTGTGTGTTGTCTTATTAGACGAAAAGCCAGGGTTCAAAACCCAGGCCAGGCATCAAAATAAAATACAAAAAGTATTTCTTCGGCGACTTCCTCTCAGCAGATTTCTGGCAAAAACTCTGAGAGTAAATAAAATTGCGGTGAAAAGTTTGTCAAAAATCTGTCGTTCGGAGTCGACTTTAAACTGTATAAAATTAACACACATGACATAAGTGGTGTGAGAAACTATGTCGTAATCCTGACTGAGGGGTAATGACAAATTATGTACGTATGTATGTATTTCGTCTAATTAAGTGTCACTAAAATGCAATAAATCGATTGTTGCATGAGATGTGTAGCAAGTGGTAGCATCCTGTTGAAGCCAAACAGTATTCACGTCAATACCATGAAAAGCGGGTACGGAAAAAACGTTTGTTTTAGTACGATAGATGTCCCTGTGGACCGGAATGGTTGCCCCGTCCTCATTTTCAAAGAAATATAATTGAATGATGCCCCCGTTCCACAAGACCTATTAACAGTCACTCTGAGCCCCAAGTAAGGCAATTTAGCTTACTAAAGTACCCACTAAAATGAAAATGAGCTCCATCTCAAAAGTTGAAGATTTTTGTCAAAATCTACGCCATTGTGCAGTTTGTCGTTGGACTAATAGATCCCAACGTTGCTCAAGCGTAAAGCGATTAAATACGTTAAGTGGTGATATATACTGAATATTGTGGTAGCATAAAATGACATACGTATTGCCGATGGTTGAAATTTAAATCGATAGATGGCCAATATAATACGTAAGCGATGCTTAACTATTTCTGTTGACACGAATACGAGCGACTGCAATCTACAAATCCATATAAAATTTTAAAATATAATTAAAATATTTATGCTTTAAATTTTGTTTTTTTATTTATTCAATTTAATGTAAACCTTTAACAATAGCGGTATTTCTCGGTATCTCAAATCCAACTCACAGTTGTGTCTGCTCTTCAGTATTTAAATCTTTTTCGTTCACGCTTTTCTTTTATAATTTATTTCTTTCTTTCCATTTACTTTTATTTTTTGCAAAATCCTTTTTTGAAGAGAGAACTTTTACCTCAAAAATTTGCATTTCAATGCAAATAATTCATGATTATACCTTCGCCAACCAAAAACGTAGAAGATGAAGGTGCGAAAAAAATATTACTTCTGGTGTGCATTGTTTTTTGCAAACAGTATTGTCCTTCTGTTATTCCACGGATGGGCTTGCTAGCAATAACTGCGGTTGCAGTTTACCTATGGCAGTAGGAAGGTTTATGTCTTGTAGACTGCCACCATCAGCTTTCATTACAGCAGTTATTGAAGTGGAAGCAATAATAGTGGTATCACAGGTAAAAGACTTGCAGTATTTTATTTGCAACAGCAATTGGCCTCCGTTATATTGTCCAACGTAAATCCGATTTTTAGCAAATACTCTTAAGTATGTAAAAAGCTTATTAAAATTATATGGAATCATATTGTTACATTTTTACCTTTTAAAAAGGTTTAAAAATATGATCTCGTAGATTGCAAATAAAATAAAAATGAATTTGTGTTTAGTTTTAATTAAAATTCTTTATTGTTCGCATAATTCCCTGCGACAGTGTTCACAACTTGGTGTAAACAACAACAACTTGTTTTCTTTGTTATTCCTCTGTTTATAGCCTTTGCATAAACAATAACAATTACTGGACAATTATTTGACAGATCTTTGTAACGGAGATCTTCAAACCACGATTACTCTCTTCAAACGCACCGCGTGTTCACACAAGACTGACTGAACTACACTACTCAGCCGAAAAAAAATCATTTGCGATAAACCACACATCCATCCGAATTGCTTGTTGGATACATAAAACTGTCGGATTTTTGGCTCAGAAAGGCATGATTGGGCCTTCGTTCTTGAATATTAAGTTGAAATTGCGGCTTTCGCTACAGAAAGATGACAACGGAGTACTTTCGGCCTCAACTAAACGGATCTGTACGACATGTTGTGTCAGCATGCCGGCAATAACAATTTGTAAAACAAATTATATCAAGAAATCGTGATGTCACCTGGCAAGGAAGCAAATTGAAGCCCTGATAGTAAAAAAGTACAGAAGTTTTTCCTTTCCGATAAGGCATTGTTTTGTACATACTTAGCCAGTATTACGAACTAGTTTCTCACACCACTTATGTTGAATGGGTTAATGTTATCCATGAGTGGTAGAATCTACAGTACAAAGAACTACAGGCTTTTTCATGGCAATTTTATTTACTCTCAGATTTTCTGTCATTAATCTGCCTCTCGCCAAAGAAATATGTTCGATTTAATGAACCCACTTAGTAAAAATTTAACTTTAAGCGAAAATGCTTTAAAAGGTTGTCGCTCATAATTAAATCATAAGTCATAAGACCGAATCCTATACTTTAATTGTTTACATTGGTGCACAGGCGACGACAAATGAATTTTTGAATTTTTTCGATGCGGCAAATCATGTAGAAAAATTGATTTGTTTATAAAATGCATTAGATGTAAAGAAAATACAGTAACATTGAAAGCTGAATTTGATCTGACTTAGAATGTAAGCAAACTGACCGCATTTCTCTACGCTTTTTTACTGTCAATATTTATAAAAAAATGTAATGGTTGTATTCGGTTCATACACTTTCTGTTCAACTGGCGTATACTTATTATTTTATTTTTCTTTATATTCCGTATATCACTCATACGCACATGTGTGTGACACGCAATATAAAATAAATATTACGAACTAAACTATGCATTTGATCTTGCTATGATCTTCAGCAATGCTGTTGCGCATGAGCCGGGGAAGGTTTCTAAGTTGGTATGACCAACTTCCGACAGGTGGCGCCACTGAAAATTACAAAAATGAATTAAATCGTAAACTGAGTATTTAATCATGCTTTCATCTTTGGCAAAGTTGTTGCGCATGAGCCGACGAAGATTTCTAAGTTGGTAGGTGGCGCCACTTAAAATTACTAAAAATGAATTAAATCGTAAACTCTGCATTTGATCATGATATGATATTTAGCAAAGTTGGTGCGCATAAGTCGACGGAAGTTTCTAAGTTGGTGCGATTAGTTTCCGATAGATGGTGCCACTAAGAATTATTCAAAATGAATTGAATCGTAAAATATGCCTTTGATCATGTGTTGATCGTGTAAATACCAGAAATTTTAGCATTTATCATGTATGATTTTAATAACATTTAGTATAACTTATTCCCGTAAAATTTGAAACATTTTAATTTTGGAAAATTTTTAAAAATGCAAATGGGTTCAATTGGATTGGCTACATTGTGAGATTCTAAAAAATTTAACAAATTTTTCACGTCGTTCCCGTGCATTCATGCCTCTCGAGCACGGAAGAAAAAACCATCAAGCGGGCAACTAGCATTCAGACTGGAAAATCATCGAGTACATTCCGCTGAAATCCGTTGGCATGAATCATTTGAACAACGTAAAGTGAGATTAGAAACTGATCGAATTCGTATTACTCAGGACTGTTCGTCTGTATCATCTGGACAACGGGAAACAAAATCAATAAAATGGTTCAAAATTAATTTGATATCTGCGTAATGTCTTTCCTTCAAATTTATTTTAGTTGGTGGCTCAGCAACACGCGCAATGTACAGCTAGTTAATTAATAAATAAATGAGACAATAAATGAAATTTATATGGTACATTATGGTTGCATTATGGTTTTCCTAAATTTTTTAAAACTTAAATATTTTTGTTTTTATCCAACAGGTATAAATCAATACAAAATTTATTTAAACGAAGATTTATTTAAAAATCAATACAATATTAATACAAAAGAGAAACAACAGACTTCTCCAATAATACATATATAAAAATTTCAGAATATTGTTGTAGTTTTTAGTGTTGAAAGCTGAAAAAATTCTTTATCGGCTCCATAGCATCATTTTATTCTTCTCTTGTTTTTGTGCTTAAATCTTTAGAATAAACTGCAATATAAAGTTATGTTCACAGAGATATTTCTATAGCTGTAGGTATTTTATAGAATAAATAATTTAACTAAATTATGGAAAAAAAATTGTTTCAGAAAGTGATGACATTTAATTTAAACATTTTAGAAAGTGTGGTTTTTAGCTGTAAAAAAGGCAGACAAGAGTAATAAATTGTATGTTGTTATGCCGCCATTGAAGTCGCATAGTCTAGTAGGTAGTGTGTTGGCTTATTAGACGTAAAGCCACGGTTCGACATCAAAACATAAATACAAAAAGTATTTCTTCGGCGACTTCCTCTCAGCAGATTTCTGGCAAAAACTCCGAGAGTAAATGGAACTGCTATAAAAAGTTTCTCAGAAATCGGTCGTTCGGAGTAGACTTTAAACTGTAGGTCCCGCCACTCATTTATAAAAT
This sequence comes from Sarcophaga carnaria, assembly GCA_958299815.1. NCBI lineage: Eukaryota > Metazoa > Arthropoda > Insecta > Diptera > Sarcophagidae > Sarcophaga > Sarcophaga carnaria. The sequence continues at coordinate 83,393,546 of OY283149.1, read as the reverse complement.
TAACACACAACATAAGTGGTGTAAGAAACAAGGTCGTAATCCTGACTGAAGGGTTGTAAAGGCCAATTATGTATGTATGTCTATGTGTCTTTATTTAAGGCTCGAAATATATTTAATCTTTCAATTAATACTGAATGACCAACCTTGAAAATAGAAAATGTTCATGTTTACTGGCAATTTATAACAAAAACGCTCACTGCGTTACACAAAAGGACAAAAAATATACGTGTATTTACAATTACGTGCGATTGAAAAAAAAACTGCATCTGTGAAAGTTTTCAAAAAAAAGGTGTAAAATATTTCATAAAGTTTTAAAAAAGCAACACGAGAACGCAAAGATGCTGCTATTTATTACCGATTGACTCGTGCCAGCATGCCAAGACAGTGGTATAGATTGCATGATAAGCGTCTGAAAAGTATTGATCTTTAAAAATATTCTTTTCATTTTCAGAAACTCTTTCCTTATTTTTGTGTTTGCAACTCATTGTTTGGCAAACTATTACTTGTGTTGTATGTTAAACAGATAAATTATGAGCAATTAAGAGCCAAAACTCCAAAGAAATGTAATATTTTCATGTATTGTATTGGGATGCTCTTAACTCAGTGTTGCTAAATAGTGTTTACCAACAATGCTGACCTTCACAGAAAAAATGGCGAATGTTTCATGTGCCATGTGCCGTGAGCCAAATGAAAATATTTTGTGGCAATGAGTAACAGTTTTTTAAAGTTTTTATGAGCGAACCATTAATATTTATACGTAAGAATGTCTTCCGTTAGAAAGCGCTACGGAAAAATAGCACAAGAAAAAATATAATTAATTAATAATAATTAATTATGATTAGTTAGATTGGCATTGAAATATCTACTATTCTGCAGCCCCCCCAAGATATTAGGTAAACGGAAATTATTCGGTCAGAGTGTACCGGTAAATGAGTCTAAAATGTTGTATCTCTGCATTGTTTATCTATCACAGGCTGCTGAAAACAAATGGTGAACTTTATGGAAACGATGATAATATTTTGAAAAGATTTCGTAAAACTTAAATGAAAGTTTTACTAGATCACAGGGTATATACTATATATGTGTGTTGATTAAAATCAAATTTTATTATAAAAGTGCCTAATTATGACAGCAATGAAGTCAAAAACTTAAGTCAAAAACCTAAAAAATCGTCCAAAAATCATTGAAGGAGTTGGCATCAAAGCGAGAACAACTTTTGAATCAAATCACTTTCAGATTCTTACATACATACACACATAATTGGCCATTACAACAATGCAGTCAGCGTTAGGATCAAACTTCTTACACTAATTACATTGCATGTGTTAATTTAATACAATAAAGTCGACTACAAACGACAGATTTTTGAGAAACTTTTTATGTAAACTTTATTTACTCTCCGAGGTTTTGTCAGAAATCTGCTGTCGCTAAAGAAATAGTTGTGTCACATTTCGATTTGTTCGATTTGAACCGTGACCTCGTGTCTAATAAGCCAACACACTACCTACTATGCCGACTTGAGAATAAGTTTATATATTTACAAACTTCTACGTTAAAAATCAATATAATTCTATGGGCGGTGGACAATGACTGTGTCTAATTTGTTTGTTCTGCTAATAGTGATTACCAAATTTGAAGACTTTTACTGGGAGCGCGTTCGCCTGAAAAACGTCGACCTGGTTATGTAACCAGTATGACTCATTCAGTGCCAGTTTATCGTAAGAGAACTTAGAATTTCAAATACTTTAGAGTGCACTGGTAGTCTAGCAAGCAGTGTGCTAGACTATTAGCGTGAGGGTCGTGGTTTCGATTCTCTGGTCTGTGCCACTAAACCGTGTATATAGTCAAAGTTACTCAGCTCGTATATAATTAAAATATAATTCGTAATTGTATTGTAATTAATAAATAAATAATAATATTTTAATTTTTTCCCCAACACGGTCAGCGAGGAGATGTCCTTAGCCTAATATTTGTTATATTTGTCATTAAAAACTAAATAATAAACTTTATTTAATAAATCCTTTAAGTTCTCTATATAAATCGATAAAATTTCAATAACAAACTTCTTCTTGAATGAAACAACATTTTTATTTCGTTAAATAACTCCTCATCTGTCAACATTATTTGTTAAAATGATTCCAACAACTTTAAACTACTACTAATAGATAGTATCATCATTATTTAACCATCTTAACAACAGGAAACTTTTTTAATTAAAATTAAATACCAATTTATCGTATAGTTTACTGAAATCCCTTGATTAATCACAAGACCAAAAAGAGAACAAAGAATAAACTGTGTGTAAAATGAAAACAAAAAAACAACAACCACAATATTTATAAATCTTTTAATATGAATTCATGTATCCGCCACTGGTGCTGTTTAGCAAAATATTTGCAGAAACGCATAGCTGACATAAAAGTTTAAAATATTTTCTTTAAATTTTAACTAAATGGTGGCAAAAAGAAACAAAATACAACAACTATAAATGAAATCATAAAACTGAATATATAGTAAAATACTAGAAGATGTACACAACAACAAATAGCATAAAACTATGTAGAAGAGTGCCCTGGCAGCCTGGGGGTAGTGTTGCAGACAATGAGCATGAGGGTTGTAGATTCGATTCTCACCAGAGACTATGGTCTGTTATACTACATCGAGCGTAAGGTCGTAGTTACCCAGCCCGTATATAATGGTGTAATATTTTGTAATTTTATTCTAATTAATTAAATTAATTAATAATTAATCTAATAAATAAATAGACTTTATAGAGAACAGAATCAGTTAAGTTTCTTACAGCGTAACTATTAAAATTTTCAATACAAATAAATATACTCATACTAAATAATAACATGGTGCGGCAGTCAAAATATACCCAGCTAATGACATAGTGCAGGTTGTGAGTTTTATTGCGTAGAATTCAAAAATATTTTTTTTTATATTTCTCGAACCCTCCAAACTTGTTTTATTTGACAAAAACGGTATTTTTAATACTTTCACACAAAATTATTGTGTACCCAAATACTTTTTAACCTATTTTCAAAATCCAAAATTTTTTGAAAAGAGAACAGATGAGCCTTTAAAATGGTATACATAAACATAAGGTTCAAAGTTACATGCTATGAGATTTGATCGGGTAAACTTGGAAAATATGGTATTTTTCTAATGTTTTCAAGTTTAGCTATTCTCAATTGCAAAATTTATTTAGAAAATATAAAATAAGTGCTGACTTTCTGAAGATACATTATCTTGTGAAGAGATTGACACTTCGTCTGATCAAATCGGACAAAAATTACCGTGGTTATTATTTAAATAGTATAACAGTTGTGTTATATTTTTTATATACTCGTATGTCATCTTACCAAATGAACTTTTAGTTCAAAAATTGTTTAAAGATTTGATGGATCTTGATTGTTTATAGCAAAATGTGTCAATCTCACGTTTGCGAGACTACCAGAAGTCGGCTAATATTTGCTTTTTTGCAAATATTATTATTTCGCTTTGCGCAAACATTGGCCAACTTCTGGTGATCACCCAAACTTGAAATTGACATATTTTCCGATAAACAATTAAGATCAATCAAAAGTTCTGAAAATTTTTGAACTCAAAGTTCATTTGAAAAAATATACGTATGAAAAATTTAACTCGACTTTTAGACTTTTTGAACAATAACTACGGTAATACGATTTGGTCAAACGAAGCGTCAATCTCTTCATAAGATAATGCACTTTCAGAAAGTCATCACTTATCTCATATTTTTAAGTTAGAATTTCTTACCATGGACGAAAAAAATTGAAAAAAAATTAAAAAAATTTGCATTTGTCTAGTTTACCTCATCAAACCTCATATAAGATTAAGTCAAATAATATATACGTGCATATCGTTTTAAAGGCCCATCCTTCTCCTTTTTAATAAGGTTTAAATTAAATGGACATCGGTTCAGAAATGTTTGTGTAATCAATAAAATTGTGCTTAAAGTCCAAAAAACAGTTTTTGTCAAATAAATCAAGTTTGGAGGGTTCAAGAAATATAAAAACATATTTTTGAGTTTTACTCACCAAAACTCACAACTTACACTATGTCATTAGCTGGGTGTATTTCATTTTGTTATTTTGTCGCATATTGTAATCAGATTTTTTTGAAGGCATACAACAAAATATATACATAATTGATCATTACAACATTACAACAAGAGGCAGTCGCCGAAGACATATTTTTTTCATATTTCGTTTTGCTGAAGATGTCTGGACTGGGGTTTAAAACATGAACTCACGTCTGATAAGCCAACACTACTACCCGCTAGACTGTATAGTATATACGTATGTATATGAAAAGCCCACCATCGGCACCATCTCTTTATTGTCTGATAAAACCATCATAAGCTAGTGGAGGAAGATGTGCATCGCTTTTTATAAACCACTCGATTTTAAATATCGATTGTAGTTATTGAAAGATTCAAATAGAATGTATTTGTTGATGCGGTGCCTCTATGTTGGCCATTTCCATTTGTTAAGCATATCTTTGCTTAATTAATGGCACCCAGAACACCACATTGATTGTAAAATTTTTCAAAAGTTGTTCAAGAATGAAAATTCAATCAAAGTAAACGTACATATGTATGTACTTTATTGCACATCACTGTATTCTATGTATATCATTTTTTGTTAATGATTTAATTTATTTCAAAGTTTTTTTTTATTTGCCTGTGGTGTGACTTCCTTCCGTTTCTGTTCAGTCGCATAAATTTTTTTTTTTTGGAATTGCAAACCTTTCCGGCACTTCAAAGTGTATTTATATTCTTGGATCATTTTGTTTAATTCCTCTTTCGTAGTAGATTTTCTTTCCTGTTTTAAAAAGTTTTTGTTTTTGTTTTTTCTCAGCGTTACGAAAACTAAGCTGTTAAAGGAAAATATCGAGATGGAAAGTTTTCTTCTTGTAATTGAATTTTAAGATAAATTTGAAATTATTTTTTACAGGCCAAGTGTGACAAGGTCACGGGAAAAAAGTAACAAGAGCAAGATGAAGAAAAGTTATGCTGTTGATGCATTCATTCATTAGTTAGAAAAGAAAAAAATAGCACCAGAAAATTAAAAAAATAAATTGAAATGACGGAAATCTTTGCGTTATAGCAGCATTCCTTAGAGGTCATTGCCGGAAATTAAAATAAGGGCAATAGAATTGTTACAGCAAAAACAAACATTCTACAGAAGTTTAGTTGCAATGAAATCATTTAAGTCATGCCCTATACGAATAACGTTATAAAGTCTGTGTTGCTTTTACGGATAATAATGTCTGTTAAGTGTGAAAATATAACTGAAATGAAATGCTGATCTGACTTTAAGTCCAAGAAAAGCTAGTATTATACAGAAATTAGATACTTTAAAGTATTGATGATTAAAAATTCTTAAAATAAAACACATTTTAATCTGGTATTAATGGTTAGGAAATATTTTTTAAAACCTTCAGAACTTAAAACTGTAATACAAGACTGAAATGTTCTTAGAATTTCTGGAAGTTTCTTATTACAATCTGTTAGATATTTGGATGATGTAGTCTATTCGGTCAGTGAAATTTCGACAACTTTTGAGATATCCGCCTAGAGGATTGTATGTATCAATTTTAGAGATTGTAGCCCTGTCTTTTGACAATTTACCGCCCGTACACTACCTTGATTTTCAGATTAACATTTTGTTAGGAGGCAAAAAAATTAACTACTTTTGTTTGGATTGTGTATATCCTCTGCCTTATACTGATTTAGTATTGATGGAAGTTTGGCTTTAAATAATGAACAATGACATCCTGAGGACTAACGTCTGATGCTTCCTCTGATACAACAAATTATAATCACACTACAAAGAATGCTATTTTCTTTATACATGGAGAAATGGCAAACCATAATGAATATCTTTAGCTTTGAATTACAAGGCGAATGTCTAAAATATTACCCTTTACATAGTCTCACACGCAAAGAAGGAATGAAATCTTCACATGGTGTCTTCACCGTGATTCTACTATGAACCTACTTTGCGATATTTTTCGCTGATTATCATGAGTCAATCATTGTTTCCCTAATTTTAGAAATATAATCATATTTGCTCTCCAATTTAACAACACTTTTTAATAATTCCTGAAAGTCAGAACTATTATAGATTATTACCAGAATCATAAACTGGCTGTAAATATTGATCTTTATTTACACTTTGGCCAAAAAAATAAAAAATATGTTGAAAAATTTAATTCTGTTATATGTAAAGATTAGAACAAAGCCTGAAGATATGGCCTAAACATATTTTACCTTTAAATATTAACTCATAATGCGTTTTCTAATTAATTCAATTTGTATATGTTGTGTAAAATGTGTGGTTTCTGTGGTCTGCTTCTAACATGTAATGTATGTATGTAATGATTGTATTGCTGTTTTGCTTCATAATATTTACATAAATTTTCGTTAAATCATAATTTATATGGTATTAAGTATTTAAAAGGTTTTTAATTAAACAATGTACGTCTGTAACTGTTTACATTGGCACTATGAATACATTTTTAATTTATTTTTAATAAATTACACGAAATTGTACAATGTTGAAAAAAACAAAATAAATAAATAATTAATAATAAAGCAGTCTGGTTACGAGTTACTTGGTTTCTTCGATCAGTCCAATTTTTGACAACCTCTTCCATCAATTGTGTCTTTAATATAATCTTTCGATGTTGATTTGTCGGTATGAATGACTTAACATAGCCCCAGAAAAAAAATCCAAAGAACGCATCTTCTTGTGAAAGTAAATTTGTCAGCAAATAGATTTTGCAAGAAATCGAATGTTAAGCGCGATTTATGTAAAGTTGCACCACCTTGCTTCATCGCTTGAACGAGCTGTATTTTATAGCCACGTAAACTTATATCATTACGTAAAATTTTCCACGTTGTCAAAGATAGATTTTGCTCGTCGCCTACGCTTTACATATGATTGTTAGCGTTTGGAGTTGTCGTAGTGGATCTATTTGTCGTCGGCAGTGATAATTCGATGTCACTGCCGACAATAATAAAGTCAACTCCGAACGAAAATCGTGGCAATTTTATTTACTCTCACAGCTTTTGCCAACAATTTGCTGAAAAAAAGGTGTCGAAGAAATATTTTTTCATATTTCGTTTTGATGGGGATGTCTGACCTATGGCTTGAACCGTGGCCTCAAATCTAATAAGCCAACACAATACCTACTAGGAGACGCCAACTTCAAATTGCAACTACCCGATCAGAAAATAACAAATAAGTAAAAAGTATGTGCTGATCTATTGCTTGCAGAGGTTTTCAAGACCGGAGGTAAGGAAGCGGATAGATAAATGCAACAACTTATTGTAACTTTGTAGTTGGAAGAACATACTCTGCCAGATAAATAAAATCTCAGCATCCTTCCTCTTGTATGCAAAAAATGAGATAAAATAGTATCCGCCACCATCGATGTTATTTTTATATTAAAAAACCCCCAAGATAAACAAATCTTCACAATTCATCTCTTTGTCAACGTAGCAAAAACAAAGGTACTCTGGTTTTTTTGAACAAAGAGTTTGAAAGAATTGGACAACATGTGAATGTTGATTTCCATTACAGTTTCAAGGCTGTAGAAGCTTTGCGGAAATTGCTTGAGCTATTCAATTGAGTATGACATAAGCTGTGTGGCACGTATCGTCGTTTTGTTTAAATCACATGTCATTTCAGTCCAGAACAGCCAAAACAGTCAAAAAAGTGCTAATCACAGACCTATTGTGTTCGCTATTAAGAGCAGCTATGGAACGATGCTGTCGACAGCACAAGTTCCACACTAAACGGTAATATTTTTGGGATACTCTCTACGACGCTCGTGGATCTTACTTGAATTGGTATCGTTTCAAATTTTAAAATTATGTTTAATCACGTACTCATTCATCCGAAAATGAGTCTCATCGCTGCAGATGATGTTTCGATAATTATTATGGTCGGTGTGTTGGCTTATTCGACGCGAGGCCACGGTTCAAACCCCAGGCAAAAACTCTAAGAGGAAAGCTTCTCAAATATATGTCGTTCGAAGTCGACTTTAAAACTAGGTTGTAATCTTGACTGAATGATATGTATGTATGTAATTAGGGTCGGCTGCCACCTATTTTATTTTAACAATTTTATTATTTAAATGCTACATCCCTCTATGGGTATTTGGTAAAACAGACTAGAAGTTCATCTTGGAAGAACCGATAGATACAGGGCATGCCACGTAATATCACATGCAAATTGATAGAGTTGACTTAAAATAAAGTTTGAAAGAATGCATTCATTAACGAAATGCTAACATTTTAACAGTCATTTAATGGAATGTTTGTATGAATAAATGTTCTCATTAGTAGTTATTGAGGGTGCCATCTAATACATGAAAAACTTTTTAATCCAGAATTCTGTTACCTACGTACCAGCATTTGTAAAGAAAGATGCGGCTATTTTATCATCTACTGAAAGCACAATGGGTGGCAGTCTAATTATAAAGCAAATCTTTGTAAGTCTGCAAGCACACTTTAATTGAATCGCCACTAAAAGTATTTGTTTTTGTTCATTAAATAAATTTCTTCTAAAATATTTCGGTTATCTCTTATATTTGCGGTCGTTCTATTATAATATTTTGCCTGAATTGTTCACAAATAATTTTCAAATCCTCTTGTTAGGCAAATATGGTGGTGTTTTACATGGTTATCATGGTTGTTTTAATGTCGTTGAGAGTTTTGCTTATGTCTTAAAGTAGCTTTGTTCGCATAAAGGTTTAAACGTTTAGTGCTTCTGTCGTTTATTCCTTATTTAGGCACGCCTTAAACAATTAAAATGACATTTAAGTAGCGAAAGTATTTGTGTCAGCAGAACATTTATAGTAATAACTGCTATTAATTTAGCTTATAAAGTGTGTGTTACTTAAGCGAATGTAAATTTTGCCAACACTGAGCATAAAAATAATTAGCAAACTTAAACGAAAATGCTGAGAGGCTAAAATTAAAGTAGTTTAAATTAAGCAGCCATTTAGTAAGTAAGCCGTTGTGATGATAAAAATAATTTTAAATATTACGAGACAATTAGCTTGAAAAGGTGAAGTGATACAGTGGTTTCAATCTCCGCCAATACTGGTACATCCAGCAAATCTTTTGTCCTGCTTCCACAGTGAAAATAACATACAATACCTAGATGAAAAAACTGGGATTATTTACAGTAATCCTATAAGCTGTTCAGTAGCTAAATACATGATTAATTGAACACATACAAGGAAAAGAATGTGATACTAGATAGAGAGAAATAAATAGAGATGATTGGTAATAGTGCCCCATAGGGAGAGAATAAAATCATATTTTATTCAGTACTCTTATCATTTTCAAGATGACAGTATAAAATAACTGAACACTTTTGTTTCTATTATTGAGAGCGAGTGTGTAAAAGAAAGATTTTAGACACAGTCACGTTTATGTTATGCAGAAGACATTAGCTGTTTAAGCGGCTTAACTTAATAGAACAACGATGCCGCTATTGTTTCTTAGTCAAGTTGTTGAACGGTAAAAGTATTTCTTCTTATCACTTGACTCATTGCAAATACTTGTACATAAATGCACAACAAAAACAAAAAAAAAAAAAAATAAGATGTTGGTTTAAATGCAATTGTTCTTGCCGAATATAAAAGAATCACAATTGCAAATGGATAGATATGAAATAAAGCACAAATTGATTCTGATAAATCTCTATCCAAGCACCATTATGTCCACAGATGATTGATGATGTTCAGAACATTAGCATCAATCCGAAAGGTACATAGCATGATTAGAAATTTTCTTTTACCTCGATTGCTGGCATTAATCTCACTGATATGAGCGTTTTAAATGATTTAATCAAAGAAACCTTTGATGAAAGAATAATTTCACGTAATGGTCCAATCAATTGGCCACTAAGATCGAGTGATTTGGACTATTCGTTTGGTGAAATCTCTTGTTTATTTGTTTTTTATTGGTTTGATGCCATTATGTTTGGAATATAATAGAGGAGCGCATCCAAAATGTCCAATTTGCTATAAGTTTCGTGCATAAATCAGGGCCCTATTTCACTAAGCTACATGTTCACAATTACAAGTGTTTTTGCCTGTAAAATTATGAACAAGTTTGTGGCTACAAGTGATTTTTACAATTTACAAGTCTACAAGTCATACTTCTACAAGTCGTTATGTTTCACTAAAATAAATTTTCACTTGTATACTTGTAGAATTGTAGAAAAAAAGCTTAGCGTCGACGAAGACTCTCAAAAAAATTTTACAAGTTACAAGTGAATGATAAATTGAATTAAAATTTTATTTTTAAATATTTTTTAATAAAAATTACTTCAAATAAACACAAAATCAAACAATTTAAATATTAATTAGCATTTATTTATTTTGTTTGTTTTTATTTATTTATTTTTTTAAATATGTGAATATAATAAAACAAACTATATCACAAACTATATCACAAATTATGGAAAGCGGCAACACCACTAATCATATGTTACCAACAAATAAACACACGTGCAAGTCAAACATAAAATATATTCAATTGTTCATATTTTTTTATTTTTGAGTGCAAAATGAACCTTTTATACGATTCAAGTGATGAAAGCGATAATGAAATCGCATTAAAAAGAAGAACATTTAGACCATGTCTGGAATACGAATTCCTGAAATCCACAGTGGAGTACAATGAGCGCTTCAGGCTAAAACGGGACAAATTTCTTTTGCTGATAAATTTGTTGTCTCCAATACTGGAGAGAGACAAAAAGAAGCTATTCTCTCATGGTGCAACAGCAACTGCAGATAACGTTACGCTAGCTAGGAACAGGAACCACATACCATGCAATAGGTGACTTGTATGGTGTAAGAAAAGGATAAAGTGGTGTCTAAATTCTTCGCCATGAAAGACATGCCGTTGGTTTGAGGCTGTTTGGATGGCACTTTAATAAAATTAGATGCACCCAAACAGATTGAAGAAGCTTATGTTGATTGGCATGGTAATCACTCCATTTCATGTATCGTGGTTTGTGGACCCGAACTCCAATTCTAGTACTCATATGCAAATTGGCCTGGGAGTACTCACGACTCTCGCGTCTGGCGTAATAGTAAAAATTTGTAAAAACATTTTATTTTATTGTGATTGTAATTGTAGAAATTGTAGAAATTGTAATTGTAGGAATTGTAGTTTACAAGTACAAAAAGCTACAAGTATTGTGAAAATTTTCATGAAACACAATTCATTAGCACTTGTAAGAATTAGTAAACTTGTAGAATTGTAGTTTAGTGAAACAGGGCCCAGGCTGAATTTGTCCAATGCCAAGATTTTTGTTCTCTTTGAGGGCCCCTTTGGTTTGTGGCTCAATCTCAAATGCCTGCGACTTAAGAAAATCCGAGAAATGAAGTGCTAATGGTATCAGATTGCATGATCTCGGCGCGAGTTGACCAAGCCCACAATAGATCGACTAGCATGATCTATATGAGACGTTGTACCTTCCTGTTAAAACCGTCATATTGTTTGTGTCCAGATTATATAATTCAGACGAAGTGATGCCGTGGACAAAATCGTTATCAAGGAAATAAGGATTGATATATTCGGAATGCATTGGACGGTCTTGGATCTCATGTGGATTGGTATCGTTGCAAATGCGACAATTTTGTTTATTCACATTGATTCCGATATAGACCTCATCGGTTGAGATGGTTTTCTACGAATATAACGACGAACTCACGACGTTGTCTCTGATGTAGCTTTAAGGACATTGTCGTTATCAACTGTCAAATTTCGGAAGCAACTGCAGGTAAACCCTTTTCATTACGTTTGTCTTCCTTCTTCCAATAATTTTAAACCATTATTAGTTACCATTAACCTTGTAATCATCGTACTTTTTGGAAGACTTATAAATATGAACTAAGCTACCGAAAGCATCGCAAATTCTTCTTAAGTCGGGAATCAGCGTGTTAAAGTTTATAGTAAAAGCTGTAGCCTATACATACTACTTGGATATTGCTTATGCAGTGAGCTCTACGAATACAGATCCAAAATTACTGACTCTATAGCACTTAGAGCCTGTAGTAAAATTATTATTTGGAAAATGTAAAGAATTTGGGCTTGGTTTACTAACCCTACAGAAGAGATTTTATGCTACTCAAAAAGCGATGTAAAAGCCTACAATTTGCTATAGTTGCAATTGTTAAAGTAGCACTAATACTGTCCTATAACCATTCAGTTCACACTTTGTTCAAATATTTTTTTACTATTGCCACATACACCACAGTGAGGCCGAACTCTGGACAATTTTTCGAGTTGGCAAATTGACAATTGACCAGAGTACAAAAAATAACTACATTCACTTGTTTTGTTTTAATGGAGTCGTTTATAATGGAAAACTAATTCCTTCTGAATCTGTGTAATATCAGCCAGTAATTATCTTTAGGTTATCGAGTAGCTTAACGTTCAGAGGCAAGTTCACTCGGTGGCCCATATGGCCCATTGTGTTACACAATTAGGCTTAATCGTTTATAATTTGTCACTACAACCCTTCAGTCAGGATTACGACCTAGTTTCTCATACCACTTATGTTGTGTTGGTTAATTTTTAAACAAGAGTGGCGGATCCTACAGTTTAAAGTCGATTCCGAACGACAGATTTTTTTGAGAAACTTTTTATGGCAATTTTAATTACTCTGAAAGTACCCACGTTGAAAAAATAATCCTTTGGTAAATTTTTTAACACTCTATAGTCCCCATAGTTTTTTATTTTTACTTGATTAAGTCAGATACTTATTAAATTTCAAATGAAGTTCTGATTTGTTCTTTAAATTTTCTGACAAAAGTCGTGGAGCAGTTTACATTTAAGGCAACTTTTCTTTCAGATATGCAAAACTGTTTTGACCAAATACCTTCTTAGTTTACTTGCTTTCGATGTTTCCTTTTTATTCCTGCCTACTCCTTACATAAAATTCGGAAATATGACAAATGAAAAATGAAAATACTACACATTACAATACATAGATTAAGGCTACTGCTAGAAATGCTTGTATGCGTTAGTTTAAGTTTTTGCATACAGTTTATGTTTCTGTTTTTTAAACAAGAATATTAGAAAAGAGAAGCAAAAAAAAACACATTTCGAGTAGCACAACGGAAATGGTTTGTCTTACTCGCACCGAATACAGCCGTAAAAGATATATTTTTGAGATTTTTATTCTCCTTCCTTTCCCTCCAGTGATGTAACTCTTTCAATATAAACTTTTTGCCACAACTGAGCAGAGTATATGATTATGTTGTTCTCGATGTATTGTTTGCAATTTTTTTTCAAAGCTGCAGATACAAACCGAAACGTAAGGAAAATATTTTGTGGCAGCCACCATCAGATATTAACGGGTAAATACAGATTTTTATTTCACAAAAAAAGAAAAAATATTTTGGTAGGGAAACTTCTGGTTGTTTTCCCAACATTAGAATCAGTACACTCTGGACAATAGTTTACGATTATTTATGGTTTTAAGCAAAAAACTTAAATTCTTAAGGGTTTTGGCGTTACAGTTTATTTTTTTGAAGTTTGTAATGCCTTGACACTTCCAGTGCATTACATGAAAGCTGATATTTATAGGGTTAGACGGCATATTTAAGCATTTGCCTTATTACGGTAAGCTGATCCATCTTTGAAGTACATTTTTAAAGGTCCAAAACGGCTCTTGAAAAAATGTCAAACAACTCATCGATGCTGAAGATATTACCCTTTGTGTGATGTGATCGATGCGGTGTTCTCACTGCTTCAGCGTAACTTTTATTTATTTATTTATTTTATTTTATTTATTTATTTATCCATTGGATAATTCCAGTACAACACGTATATAATCTTATCGAATAGTACTGTTTATACACTGTTACAATGATTAAGTTAATATATATATAAATTTCATAAAAGAAAACAAAATTATATTAATTAAATTTAAATTAGCCTTGCAAATCAAGAAGTTTAAAGATAAGAAAAGTGTTTTGAAATTGCTGTCTTTAATTGCATTACATTGCTTTTCAATAGAATTTCTGGCGGAAGTTGGTTCCATGAACGAATAGCATTAATAAAAAAGTGCCTTTCAGACACTTGTTTCCGGTTTATCCTGCAGCCCCTGTTAGTCCTAGAAAATTGAAGCCTACTAAATAGATAATTTGGTTCCCCTACATAGATAATCTTGTGAGGGAAAATTAGCATACGATATTTCAAAAGGCTTTCCAGTGACATTATGACATATGGATTCTGTATGAAAAATGCGAGACACTATTTTGCTATGTTATTATAAGTCACGTTTAGTTTATTTTTGCTAACAGAGTCCAAACCCGCAAAGAGCTCGCACCCATACAAGAGGGTAGGAACTAGATATGTTTTTGCCAAGAGCATATGTATATTAAACGGTGTAAATGATTGAGTCATACAGAGATTCCTCAGCATAGCATACGTCCTCCCACAAATAGTGTTAATGTGGTTAGTCCAGGTAAGTTGACTATTAAAGATAATACCTAAGTTCTTGGCACTTTGTACCAATGGTATGGGCGAGTCCCCGACAACTAATGGTGGCAGTAGGTCTGGCAAAAGGCCAACTTTACCAATTATGATAGCCTTTGATTTATTCGCATTTAAACCATTTGGCGCCGCCGTACTCAATTGAGTACAGTTAATCATTAGGCGAAATTTTTTAAAATTAAAAGTTTTTGTAATTTTTTTTGCGTTTTTAGCATAAAAGAAACATATTCGCTGTTAAAATAATAAACAAATCTGGCTATATATATATCGACTGTCACAAAATGGACCCTTTAACTTATACAAAAATGTTGTGGCCATATAAGCACAGACTTTACCATTTTTTAGCTTTTTCAGTTTTGTTAATTTCTTTTTTATTTTAATTTTCTAAAAGCAAGCATTTCTGTTTATAAAATATGTAAAAACAAATGGTCTGCAATTTACTTTTACAAAGTTATGCTTATTTAAATACAACTGTACTCAATTGAGTACAACGGCGGAATCCATATACAAAATGTGGATTTGGTTTTAAGAACTGGGTAGCAGCTAGTTCCACTGCTACACTATCAATTTTTTTGTGGAAAATCGGAGGAAATTTCTACTGATCCCCTAGGGTCAAGAGTAGCAAACAAATTGCTTGAGAAAATGGAGACTAACTCAGCATCGTATGAAGTATTTTTTGATAACTTTTTTACTAGCTATAATCTCTTGGTGGATCTCAAAGAGAAAAGATTTCGTATGACTAGAACAATTAGAGAGAATAGAACAAAAAAGTGTCCATTACGAAGTTCGAAAGAAATGAAAAAAGAAGAGCGGGCCTCATATGACTATAGGTTTGACAAGCAAAATGAAATTCTTTTGGTGAAATGGGAAGACAATAGCGTCTGTACAATGGCAACCAACTATGACACAATAGAACCATTAGGAGCAGTAAAACAACAAAAAATTGATGTCAATATACCAAAAGTGTTTCAGTCATATAACAAACATATGGGAGGAGTAGATGAGCTGGACCAGTCTATTGCACTCTACAGAATTGCCATTCGTGGTAAGAAATGGTGATGGACATTGTTTACCTGTATAATAGATATGCCCATTGCAAACGTATATATATATATGTAATGAGTCCTAGCGATAACATGGATAAACTTTTATTCCGACGTTCAATTGCAAGGTACTATTTACGTCAAAACGCCCCAACTAAACCTCGACTTTCATCATCATTGGTCCTAGAGTTACCCCAAGATGGTATAGGCCACTACCCCAAAAAGTTGGAAAAGAAATTAAGATGTACTTTATGTCTTGCAAGAGTTCGCTGGCAATGCAAGAAATGTTTAAAAACATTATGCATTGATAAACAATGTTTTGAAATTTTTCACCTATAATCCGCCGCTGTACTCAGTTGAGTACGCCCTCCCCACTCCACCCCTTTATTATTTTTTAAAATTTTTTCATACTTTTATATTAATTTTGTATACAATGAATTAAAAAATAAACTTTTTAGTTAATTATCGCTTCTGGATTTATTTTGGCGGTTAATGGGTTAAGCAAAGACCATTTATATATTTATACAATATATTTATATTGTCGAGGTCCTGATTTAATCTCAATATACAATTGTCGATGACAGATTTATTACAGCTAACGTAGAGTTGGACGTCATCGGCATACATTTGAATTCCGCAGTAAGTAATACGTGAAGGTAGGTCATTCGTGTACATTATGTATAGCAGTGGGCCGAGAATTGAACCCTGTGGTACACCTCTCTGCACCGGACTGCTAAATGATTTTTCATCACTATGGTGTACAGTCTGACTTCTCTTATACAGACATGTACGTAATACTTTTACTGCTGATGTTGAAAATTCAAAAGAATTTTTCAACTTGTGACAAAGAATGTAATGATCGACACTATCGAAAGCTTTCGAGTGATCTAGAAGTACCAGAAAAGACACCATGTTTTGATCTATTTTTGACCTCAACTCCTCTTCAACATCCACTAAAGCCGTAACGCGGCTGTGTTTAGGTCTGAAACGAGATTGTCTGCTAGTCAGTAGTGAGTTGTCATATAAGTATTTACTGATTTGACCATGGAATATACGTTCAAAAATGTTGGACAAGTATGCAAGTATCGCAATTGGTTTGTAACTTTTGTCAGTTTTTTGTTATGGGGATAATCTTCGCATGCTTCCACATTGAAGGTAATTTCGATGTTGTCAAAATAGTGTTAAATATATGTAATATATATATAATAATGTAGTCAAGGATAATCTTTAGAAATTTCGGTTGTATTTCATCATAGCCAGTAGCATTGGATTTGATGCTCCGAAATGATTCACGCAAGTCCAAAAGGGTGATGATCGAAAATTCAAAACCATTGTCATTGAGATCAGAAGCAATGCTTAGATCCCTAGAGTTGTAGTAACCAATTAACTGGTTGTTTTTATTTATTCGATTTTAATGATATGTACGTCTGTTCTCTATCAGAGGCTGAGTGGTACGCGTTCTCAGTCAGTTTAAATGGCAATTAAAAGACTAAAGCAAGAATTTAATTACCCAGTATCTGAATTTAAATTAATTTTGTAGTATAATGATAAATCAAGGATTTCATTCAAGCAATTGCCTTCTTTTTAAGAAGAGAAAAAGGTATCATTTCTTTATTACGATTAAACAGTGCGAAAGATGTTACCGATGATGGTGTCTTGACGAAATACTTGGAAACAATCAGGACTTTATTAACCTTTTTCATATTTTTAACAGCTTTTATTGGCATCAGTTTTTGTAGCATAAATATTGCTATGCAGAATAAATCTGATTTCTGCACTCTTGCTGCTGTTTTTGAGAGTATGAAAGGAGAAAAATGAATGAAATAAAAAATATTTAAAATGTCATTGTCTTTATATTTAAGGTTTATTCTTGAATGATTACAAAACTTATTTTGAGTTTGTTTATACAGTAAGAGCCAGTAAAGACTTGTATTATATTCTAAAGGCTTTTCTAACAGAGGCTTCCAAACTTTCACAATTAACAACTGTAATCTTGTTGAATCTATATCTGTCAAGTTAGTCAGCATTACAAACTAGCTTCTCGCACCACCCATATTGTATGTGTTAATATGTATGTATGTGTTATTGTTATATTATGGTGGAATCAACAGTTTAAGGTCCACAGATTTTTTTAAGATGTTTTTTATGGTAATTTTATTTACTCTCAGGGATTTTGCTAGAAGAGTTTGAATCACGGACTGGCGTGTAACAAGCCAACACTTTACATATTAGACTACGGTTATTTCTAACTTAACATCTGTCAAGTTAGTTGTCATTTATTCGATCTGTTTTCTACCTCTACTGTGGACGACCGTAAACGACATGTGTTCGCTGAATGTGTTTTTAAACCGTTGGCAACTGTTCCTCATCGTGTTGCATTGAGAAGTTATCTCCAAAGATGAAGCCAATAAATGATGATAGCAATCCAGATGAAATCCAAGAATGTCCAATTCACTTCGAAAAAGTCACTGTATGGTATGAATTTTGAACTGTCGGTATTAGCAGTCCATATTTTATTAAGCACGACTTTGTCAACTGCGACACGCATATACTTCTGCACTCTACACAAGTCATTTTCAAGAAACCGATTATGTAGTGCATAATGTACACTTGTCTCCTGTGGGTCATCTATGGGTCTAAATTTGAACTATTGTCATTCTATTCTGTCACAAAATTCATATATTATCTTCACTGAACGTAACGAATCGATTTATTTATTATTAGACCGAAGACAAACTGCATGGTGATGTTGCTCAGTTTCATCTTGTTGTGTACGGTAAAAAGCAAAATTGCATAGGGAATCAACACATGGGCTTAAAGAGATACTGTTTGGTGATGCTTAGGAGGTGGTGAGGAGCGGAGGCATCATTGGCCCATATTTCTTTAAAAATAAGGACAGCGCAACAATTACGGTTAGTGGAGACACCTATTGTACCATGATAATTAATTTTTTTGTACTCGATCTTCATGGTATTGATGAAAGGTTTCAATAGGATGATACAACTTGCCACACATCTCATTCCACAATTCATTTATTGCATCAAACTTTTGATTGCCATTTAATTAACCGAAATGGTGATTTCAATTGGCAGCCAAAAAGTTGCAATCGTTGGTCTATTTTCTTGGGTCCTCATTTAAGAAAAATGTTATGCCCACAAATCAAAGACTATTGAGCGTTTGAAGCCAACATTCGTGATGCCAATACCGAGACACGACTCGAAAAAATACACTAAAATTGGGCCGATCGAAATAGGTACTGTTAGGCCAGCCGTGGTAGCTATATGAATGAAATAATATTCCATTTATAACCGAAACAATTGTACTTCACAACAAAAAAATAAATTTGACATAATTTCAAATCATTTTTGGTTTACTGCATTTTTTAATTTAAACTTTTAAATGGCCCACCCACCCACTACTCACATTTAATATGTAAAATTCATAATACCGAGACATATGTTACGTATGAGTAATATTTAATTCCAATATTCATATATGACAATATCAAAGAATTTTTATTGCATACTTTTTAGAGTAAATCTTCTAGTACGTGTAATATGATGCGTATGAGTAATATTTTTCAAATTACTAGCTATGATATGGCAATTCTAAGTGATTTTTAAAAATTTAAAATTTTTCAAAATATCCCAAACTTAAAAGTAAATAAAAAAAACCACAATGCATGGTTATATGCTAGTGGGTACTACATCATGGTGTGCATCTTCCACATCTGCACAACAAAAAAATAAATTTGACTAAATCACTAACCGTTTTTGTTTTATTGCATTTTTAAATTTAAATGGTTATCTTTAAATGGTTATCTGGTCTTGGTATTGATTAGACTCTTTGACCTTCTTTCTTTAAGTTAGGAATTCTTTTCGTAAACACATCTCTTGCTGAACACATTTCTTCCTCTTCTTCTCAAAAATATTATTTCATGCTTGAGACATAGCGTGTCCATTTTTTCACAAAGTTCAAATAATTTTTGTTGCCTATTAGGATAGACTAGACTCATCAATAACAACCAGCGTAGGGCTAAATATTTTAAGAACGATTTTTCGCTCAAATATTCTGAGACGGCCCTGTTTTTTTTCAAGTCATTCACTAACAATTCCTTACGTTTTTAAGTTGTCAAAAGAGTTGTTGACAGGGTTTCTAAGGCTACATATTAAATAGAACCTATTGCTTCAATTAAATTGAAAGACTCCATCTCGTTGGCAGCAAGAGCGGTATGTGCAAATATTGCTAGAGTCTGCTAAATACGTATGGATAAAAAGGAGACCGACTTATATATATTCTTAAACTACATGGCCATCCATTGCAAATTAGCAATTCTTTTTGTGCACTCTCTTTTTTATAGGCAAGCCGAAGGACTCGGTATTCCGGGCCTGACCAGGAGAACAACGGAGGTTTTCGATTTCTCACTTTGTGACATTATTGGTCGAAGTCTCTAATATAAATATTGCTGCAATAAGAAGATTTATTAAGACATTTACAAGAGTAAATCGATATTATATCAATGTCGATCATCAGAAAAACATCGAATTGCTTTGATGTTTCGAAACATATGTTCAGGTGTATATGTACATCGTTTACCTAGCTTAGCTGGAAAAACTTGTGCAATGAAGTTGTATGAAAGCAGAGAAATAAAAAGAAGGGGTATATACAATAACTCTTGAATAAATGAAAATAAACAAAATACATTAAAGAGCACGCACCGAGTAGGGTTGAACAAATATTATTTTGGGAACCACTTTTAATCCTTTTGAATTCAATAACTTCTAGCATATTTGACTTTGCGCAGATTTTTTTAACATATTATCGTACAAACAATTGTTGAATAGTCAGTGTTGGTTTTCTGGTTTTATTCATATTACTTGATTTAATTTATTTAATTTTCATTTCCCTTCCAGAAATTAATTCTTCTACCAGAAAAATCAATGTGTGTGTGTATGGTGTGTTCTTTGAAGTAACGACAAAGAATAACAAGAATTGTTAAAATAGACAACAAACCACACAGAATTGGTAAAATTGTTTAACGTTAAATGGGTGTGGTAACATCTGCCTAAATATACACACATGATGTGCAATCATTAGAAAACTAACATCGTCGTTAAACTGGATATTGAAATTGAATTTCAAAAGAAAAATTTAAATTATTTACATTTTCTATAATAATAATTGCTACATACATACATACATACGTATCTGTTAAATACAATACTTCAGATAGGATTACGACCTAGCTTCTCACACCACCAATGTTGCGTCTGTTAATTTTATACATGAGCGGTTTAAAGTCGACTCCGGACGACAGTTTTTTGAGAAACCTTTCCATGGCAATTTCATTTACTCTCAGATTTTTTGAAATTTTTTTCTGAGATCAAGTCGCTGAAGAACTATTTATTCATATTTCGTTGTAGTCGATGTCTCATAAGCCAACAGAATACCAACCAGACAACAACGACTGCTAATAAACATCCTCATCAGACAAACATGATCATTTGTCAACAGTTAGGAAGTATTTGATATCTGAGCTATTTACAGGCGATTCAGAACTCCGGTAGTTGTTTATTATTATGACAACTACCCACGAGGTATTGTTTTTTTCTTATGGGAAGATCGATATTACACTGACACCATTTGTTAAAAGTAGACCGTAAGATTCAAACTGTATGGTTTACTATATGTACGAGAGAGTTTTTGCTTTTCTCAACTTTTCTCAAATGTTCAAAGCAATAAATCCATTTTGGCTTGAAATGTGTGGCAAGTTGCACCATCCTGTTGAAACCAGACATCGTTCACATCAACACCATGAAGAGCGGGTACAAAAAAATCAGCTATCATGGTGCTATAGGTATCTCCGTAATGGGTGCATTGGCTGTAAGACTAGGTATGGGTTTTTGAGTCCCAAATATAGTAATTTTACTTATTAACGTTTGATGGGCACGTTGAAAATGAGCTTCATCGGAAAAGACGATTTTTTTGACACAAACGGCATCATTGTGCAGTTTCTCGTTTGTCCATCTAGAGAAGCAAAAACGATTTGACCACCAATTGAACTTTGTTGGGCGTCAAACCGAAATCTTTTCGCAAAATGCGACGTACACTGGTATGTCATATGTTTAATTCTTGAGAACAATGACGAGTTGATGTTAATGGATTCTCACGCATACTCTCAGCCACAGCTTTGAAATTTTCGGAGGTACTCAACTTGAACAGCATTTTTAGCCTTTCTGCAGTAAAACAGTAAGATATATCGAAAATGCTGCTTATCGCTCTCCATATTCAAAAGCGCACCAACCAAATACTACTGCGTAGAAGCTATTGGAATTTGTCACACATAAGTCTTACTATATGAGTTCTCAAAGCATATAAAAAGTATACAGCTTAAGTGTGAAGTTGGGTGCATAAAAATACAATTAAATCCTCTGTCGGGAAAAAAAAGAAATTAATTTTCAAACAACCCAATATTTCAAATAAGCAATGAAGCTTGTGCTCCGATAGTAAAATCTTATTCACCATGAAATAATCACGATTAAACATGGAGGTAGTGGTGTAATGGTTTGGTAAGGAATATCGTGGTTTGAAGTGGACATTTTTTAAAAACAATAAAATTTGTTCTGATAGTTTGGATTATCATATCTGTAGCAGTTTGTTGTTAAATTAACAAAAATGAGTAAATTTTGATGTCATTATAAATACACTTTGTGAATTAAGAAAGCCTTGATTACTGAGATCCTAAATAGGTAACATAATACTGTTATAGATGTTATCATTAATACCAGTAGCTGGTATGTACGCTATACATATTTGATACTTTTATTCAATAAAATCGTACATATAGTTCTTTATGGTTCATTATAATTTTGCTTTTGTATCTTTTGTCTTCCTTTCTTATCTATTCATTAGGTTGTTGTCATTGTCGTTGTTTAACATATCAGCATAAACAAGGCAGTCAAGCCTAACGATTTCCCGGCATTTAACACATGCTATTGTTACGTTTTTACCTTTTTAAAAACGTTTAAATATGAGTTCGTTAATTGCAACCAAAGTAAAAACAAATATGGGTTTAATTTCTCTTAAACTCTCTTTATTCTTTACACTACTTTTGTGTGCCACCGTATACAACTTAACGATACAACAACAATTTGCTTATACACCATTCTATTTCACACTTCTGTCCGCGTTAACACTAACAACTGTTCGTTAGATCCTCTCTGCTTACAACCTTTTTGTAAGCAATACCACTTGTATGTTCAAACCGCAACGCGTCTGACTGAATTATAGCTCCGACTGCTGCTTGCTTTGTCCAGCCCTTTTATAGTCCGCACGCACGTAATCAGTATGATGAACGTTCTCGATGTGGAAGGTTCTCGCTCTCGCCTTCTCGAGAACTCTATTGCTACTACATTATTGTTTGTGTACTTTGCTTATTTTGCCGTTGGTACTATGCGCAACCAGGTTCGTCGTACATATGTGTGTGTGCAGCTTTCGATAATCAACATGTTCATTAGAGTGTATTTGTGTCGTGTGTATTGTGTTGGTGTAGCTGGTGGCTTTTGTTTATCGTTTTTATTGTTAAACGCTATTAGGTCGTTTCGATTTATGTAACACTATCATATCCATTTATGCTGCTCAAAAAGCATAGCATACCCCCATCTATTTACTCCCTCACTGTGAGAACACTCCTACACACTCTTAAACTTATAATTCTTATAAAAGCAAATATTAACTCCATTACCTGAGCATATATATATGTATGCATAGTGTATGTAAACATTTTCGGTTTATATTTTGTATTTGTAGGTATAGCTGCCAGATGAATAAAGTATCAAATCATCAAATATTAGAAAAAATATCGTCTAAATCGTCACAATAAATAAATACGTATATTAAAATTTAAAAAAAAAATGTGGTGAAACATATAAAGTTAAGTCGATGTACATATTTTGTTCAAAAATAATTAAAAAAAATTTAACATAAAAATTTAACAAGTCTTTTTAATAAACTTTAAAAATGAGTGGTTTATACAATATATTTGTATGTTAAAAGCATATAGGTACATAGTTGTAGTTATATATATATATACATATATGTATATAGAACGAAACATTTTAATCAAATCAGATATAATATTAAAGTCCAAGCAGTTACGAGTGCTAAGTTTAAAATAATCTTTTTATATAATATTGCTTCTAAGGAATTTAGTTTAATTTAAATTAACTTGGCTTAATACTCTATCTACATTAGCTGATGAATCTGATAATATTATTATTTCTTTATAAATTTAGTCAAGGCTGGAAAAAGCTACCACTTCTTATTTTCATTTCAGATTTTTTTTTCAAATTGTTTAAGGTTTAAACAGTTGTTTATTGACACCGCAGCAATAATATTGCATCATCTAAATTTATGGGTGGCATAAATATTAACTAGTCAGGAGCTCTTGACTTCTGAGCATGAAAATTCAGTGTGATGTTCGCTAGACTGATACATTTTGCAGTGCCTTTGCTCCTTAAGATGGTGCAAGAATACTTCACTTCATCTAATCTTCTTGCTATTTACACCACCTATATCCGAAAGATAATGGAATACAACTCGCACATATATAGGCCGGTGTCTCAACGTCTATTTGCTCGTTAATGACGGTAGAGTATCGAACTCTTTTCATTCATTGGAGCATCGGTGTAATGTGACTTGTATTTCACTGTTCTATCGCTATTACAACGGTTTTTGCACGAGCAAAAGAGTCATGTATTCCTATGTAACACTCGTCTTTCTCGGCGAACACATCCGTATGTGGTCGATTGGCCAGTGTCTGACTATTCGTACGTCTTTTAAGGGATCAAAAAGGCATAAGATACAGAAAAATCTTCACAGGTGTTCGCAAATAACTTAATATAATACTTCACTCCTCGTTATTATTAACCTAAATTTGCAATAGTAACAATTACAAAGTAAATACAAAGTTTAAATGGCTTTTAATGTACTAAAGTAAATAATATGATGTAAATTTTTAATTTCCAAAAAACGTCAAAATAAACGCATAAATCGTCATGTCGTCAAAATGATATTTTTGGAGTTCAAAACCGTCAAATTGACGATAAATCGTCAATTCTGGCAGCTATGTTTGTAGGCGTGAGATTAAAATAAAACTAAGTTTACTTGTGTATACAACAACAAAAGTAATAATAATAATGTCACTTGTTATTATTTTTCAAACATTTTGTCACATTAGATGTGCGGGACCACAAGCACGTAGACGATAACAAAATGTTTTTATTTGTTTGTCTGTATGTTTTGTTTTATTTTGTTTCGATTTTAGAAGAGAAAAACAAAGCAACAATAATTATTGAAAAACAGAGAGTACAAGAAGAGTAAGACCATAAGGTTTCTTTCTACGAATACACTTCTTTTAATACAACAACATTAATAAACACTTGTATTCGATTAATACTTGATTAGGAAAGGAAAAATGGCTCAAGATCATCTCACAGCTCAGTTATTTTCTTTATATTATATTTTTTGCTTTTAGAAATATTTCCTTAAGTTCACTGAGAATTACTTATACTTGTCCTCGATAAGGTTTTGTTAAAGTTTAGGTTCAAATGTTTTCATAACGTGTATACCAAATATGATCAAAAATTATGGTGTTTTTAAATTCTCTCGTTATTACAACAACAACAACTCTTTTTATTATTAACTATTTATTTAGAATTGCTTTCTTTAGCAATTGATTTCCTGCATCAGATTCGTTTTAATACCTTTTCAATGTGCACTTATATGACAGCTACAATATACTCGCATTTAAAGGAAATTGGTCGAATAAAACTTGTAATGCAAAGGAAAATGCATCCACTGAACTTTTGTAACAAAAAAAGTGTCACTGCGAAGAACTATTGCCTTCTACTGAAAATCCGAGCTCAGACTTTGCAGCAAAAACATAATTTCTTATCGGGCTATCTAATGCTGCCTGACAGTCTACAAAAACCTGATGTGCATCGATGATATTTTAATGGGTATTTTCCCGAATTCAGCGTAATGTGAATATCCGGTCAATGGCAGATTTGCCAGGTCTTAAGCGAGGAGACATTAATCAGGAGTTGAATTGTTTTCCAGTGGAGAAGTTTCGTCTTTTTCGTAAATAGATATATTTTGATTTGGCTCAAACCACCGCCTTAGAGTTGGAAATATACCCCGCTTTTCGGTGAACCATGATGCATGTCTTTTCCATACGGCAACAATGTCTCACTGAGAAATTTGACCTTCGCGGAGACTAACTTCATTGTGGGTTAAGAAGTCCGCTGCATCCTCTCGTGTCTGGTTTTAGGGATTTTATATAGCGTTTTTATGCAGATGGTAACTAAACCGGGATCACAGGTCTTTCGAGTGAACTGGTGGCCGATTCATGTAACCTAAACTGATATGCATACGAATAGTGAATAGTACTTCTCAAGTATACATAAAGGCGTAGGAAGAGTACTTTATTAATCTTATTTTATTTATAATTTCGTACAAATGATATTCAATTCATATTCAATTCAATTTTGAATGTTTCCCCAATGACTTTTAAGTTATACCTGCGGCTAAAAGACCGTTTCTTCAATGACAACATAACATTTATTTAAGCCGTCTTTGTTTTCACTTTATTTTATTATTTGATTTGCTTTTGAAAATATTTTGTTTTCCTTTTTCCAATACTAATAATACAGTTGATTGTTGCAATAATTGGTAGCAAAACAAGAAACAGTTTTTATTCCTTTTTTTTCTTGTACTCCAGTTTAATGTCTACAGTGGGAGGACTCATTCTCTCCCGAACAAAATTTGATCTCTGCAGTTTTATTTTTGACTGTAATTTAATTTTTTTTTTGAACGAAAGTGTTACCAATCAAATCATTTGGGAAAAAATCTTCCAGTCACACAGACGTGCAACATGTGGCAAAAGAATATTACTCGTGTAGTCCCACACTAGCAATCCCTTCATTCAAATCGAAAGAAAAAATTAAATGCTTCACCCGCTGACTATTTTTCTCGTGTATGCTATAAAATGTTAAAAGGTCCCGCACGTATACAAAGTTTTTGGTTCGATTTTTTTTTTGTTCTTCAAAAATATAGCTTAAGGAGCCAAAGTTAAATTGTGTGAACATAGAAATGGTTGAACCAATTTGTTATGTTTGTAAATTTAATATTATGTCAGAATGAATTTTCCTTTCTTTTAAATCCATAGGCGAAATAAGTTTAAAATTATAATCAGCGCTACCCAAACAGTGATTTACGTACGTTAATATTCCAAGTTAATAGAAACAAAGATAAGTTGTGCAGATTTGAGAACGAGTATAGCCAAAGTCGCTAAGACAAAACACTCAAAAGTTATGGGGGACCATGTTCGTCCTGGCAAAGTAGTAAAAACAAAATAAATAAAAGAGTGGCACTGAGAAAGTGGAAATAAACAGAAAAATATTAGAATCAGATGTATAAATATGGACACATATGTATACCTCAGTCAGTGCATTAGTGCGCAGAGTTCCTTATAAGGGACTCTTGAATCTTCTACTATACCACTTCTAAAAATTTCAATAACATTCCAACGAAACAAAATTTATTACATTGTGTTCAAAAAATGCGATCTGAGTGTTGCGCTTTATGCAAAATGTGGAATATTAATTAAAAAAAAAAGAAAATTCCGAACTGAGTAGGAAAAACTAGAATATTTTAAATATGATGTGAATATCTGTTGCGTTTTCTATTTTATTATTTGTAAATAAGTATAAAGAATCAATTGATGTAAAAAAATTATGACAAAATGTAATACTAGGCGCGTAAAGCGACTTTCAGTGCAATGTCCCCTAAAATGGACACGCTCGTAGTACAATCGTTAAACAATAATTGGGTAAAATTGGGTAACAATTTCCGAAATATTGTTTGAACTGGAAGACCTTAACGGCAATGAGCTCAATGACGTTCCAATTTATACAATTCCCCCACTGGATAGCGATAAAAGTGATGATGAGCATGAAGAAAATCGTATGTGCTGTTTCTGTAAGACTAGCTGTTTCAAACGAATGTCTGTTCTTATGGTGGGGATGACAGCGACTGGGCATTAAATTTAACGGACGGTTTTATAATCCAGTTTGATATATATAGAAAAATTGCATATCAAGGAATTTGGTGTAGTTGATGATATAGTGCTTCATCACCTTTTAAAACCAATGTTCCGCGTAATAAAGGATTCAATAATTTATAGAAGAGATATTCATAGATACTTGTTTTATATTCGGTTATGAAAAAAGATGAAAGTGCATCTGTAGATCATTCATTTAGAAATATTGTAAATATATTGCTTATACGTTGGAAGGATAATAATGTTGTCACAAATGCAACAAATGTTGATGCCAATTATTCGTCGAAGGAAGAGATACTGTAAATATTTTCCAACCAAAAGTTTCGATATAATATGGCATGGGAGACGTTGATAAGATAGATCTATTTGTTGTAGTCTACCACTCGCAAATCAGACATAAGAAATGGTGGTGGCCAATATTTGCATATCTCTTTGACGCCTCTAATGCTAATGCATTGCTTTTACATCTTAATGATCTGAAATGTGCATCTCTTCACATTTTTCGACCAAAACTTGCTAATTCATACCATGAAACGTATGGTACCTAGGGTTGCCAGCCTGGCTGGACTTGGCTGGATTGTCCAGCTTTTTTGATGCTTGTCCAGTTTCAAGCTAAAATTTAATATGTCCAGTTAAATAGAAATTTTTTAGTACACCGCAATAACTTTGGCAATACTTTTCATGTTAACTTTGTCAAATCATTAGCTTATTACAAACGTTTTTTTTTTTACCAAAGTACAAACTAGTATAAACAAGATCAAACTAGACTGAATTGTTATTTTTTATTGTTTTGTTTATTCTTCGATTTTTTGTTTGTTTTTAGTATTTAATTTTAATTCCTACTTACATATGTGTATGAAAATATTTATATGTCGGACTGAACCGAAAAAATTTAAGTTTAGTTAAAATTTTTATAAAGAATGCAATGAATTTATTTAATTGTAATATTATTAAATAATAATAAATACATATGTTGATAACAATGGATATTTTAATAAAAATTATTTACACAAAACCAGAATTAACATTTTCTCAGTATTTTGTATGTCCAGCTTTTTTTTTGTTTTGTCCAGCTTTTTAAAACCCAATGTCCAGCTTTTTGCGAATCGGAATCTGGCAATCCTAATGGTACCCCATGTACAAGAGGTTTGTGCATAAACAAATTGATGAAATATACACGATATGATGGTGGAAATAACCTTATTAAATATTCTAAAATTGAAAAACGATGTGAATATTACGTAAATAAAACACATTTTGTTTGCAACAAATATGAAAATAATAATTCTATAAAAGTTGTCATACGCCTAGTGTACCTAGTGCGCAGTGTCCCTTATAAGGGACGGTCTATAACTACAAAACTATAAATTTTTTGGAATAAAATGTTTTTTAGACGAATTAATCAAATAATTTTTATTAATAATTGATGAAAATTATATTAGGAGAGTGATCAGAGAACTTCGTCCACTAATGGGTTAACCACAGGACAACCTGAATATGTCTCCAGATGGAGAATTTCTTCTTGAGAGTACTCAACTTTCTTCAATCAAAATCAAAAACTAGGGAATCGTCTCCAAATCCTCATCATATTCCCATACTCTTCTAATATCGAATAGAAATATACCCTATATATCACCGTCAGCGACCTGAAACTACAATCTCCTGCTTGTTAACTAGCAGCTGCGAACCACCGACAATAGACGGCCAATAGTCTCTACTCATATAACAATCCGATCTATGTGCTCCTATAGCCAAGTCTATTTACAATCAACAGTTTCTTCAATAATGAATGAAATGAGAACCTAATCTGCCAAGACCATCAATTTTCGCGCTGCCTATCACATGAGTCTCAGAAAAGCATAAAAATTAATTCAATCCGATCCAAAGACTCTTACAAAAATCATTTGAAATCATTATTATGGGGTCCTTCAACACATAGTTTGAAATTGAGTGTGTGAGGTAGGTTAGGTTAGATTAGTGTGGTAGCTTTCATACCAAAAGCTCACTTGAGCACGCATAGCGGCCAGTTGTGACGCCACAGGACGATAGCTCCGTCATGCTGACAAGGGTTGGAGAGCCAAATAGCCTATATCTGTACCTCGCAAGAGATAGGTATTGACAAAGAAAGTGGGTAATAGTCTCCTCTTCCTCAGCGGATCTGTACCCGCGGCAGAAGTCGTTAAATGGGAGTCGCAATCTTTCCGCATGTCTACCCATAACACAGTGATCTGTAAGCATGGCCACTGTGATCGAGATGATGTTACGACCAAGTCCAAGTAACTGGTTGGTGCGCCTTCTATCCATTGAGGGCCAAGTGAGCCTAGCGGTGGAGCAGGACTCTTCATTGATCCACGATAGGTTGGTACGAGGTAAGTGGCATTCCTAAGTGTGTTACGTAAATAAGTCAGCTGTTTAATGACAATTGGGAAAAATATTTTAAAATTAATGCTCAGATCACATACATAATTGGTCATTACAACCCTTCAGTCAGGATTATGGACCTAGTTTCTCACACACTATATGTCGTGTGTGTTAATTTTATACATGAGTGGCGGAATCTACAGTTTAAAGTCGACTCTGACCGACAGATTTTTGAGAAACTTTTTCATGGCAATTTTATTTACTCTCAGAGTTTTTACCAGAAATGTGCTTAGAGGAAGTCTTCGAAGAAATATATTTTAATATTTCACCATCGCCATTCACCAAAAAGATATTTTTTGCGTTTCAGTAGAGCGAAATTCTCATAAATCTCAAATCTTCTTTAGGAGAACTTTATCAAACTACGGCATCGTAGAATAGATTTAATGGTATAAAGCAGTTAATGCTTCTTATGAAACAAACATAATTCGTCATTACAACACTTCAGTCAGGATTACGAGTTAGCTTTTCACACCATTTATGTTGTGTGTTAATTTTTTACATGATTGGGGGCCCCTACAGTTCAAAGTCGAATCCGAACGACAGATTGTTGAGAAATTTTTGATGATAACTTTTATTTACTCTCAGAGTTTTTGCCAAAAAACTGAAGAAAACAGAAAATATTTTACATTGGCTTGCAAATAGTATCATATCCCTCTGGATTCATTCTCTCGCATGCGTTACCTCCTTCAGATACTAAATTAAGTGAGAATCTCAAAACTTTCAGAATTAAATTTTGAGCTTTACATGCAGTTGCATTTGATAAAATGTCTGCTTGAACAAGCAGTTAATCAGCTTGTTTTCCTCTAGCAGAGAATTTCATTTCACAATTCATGGCAGCAAACCTTCTTGTGGTTCATCACTAACTGTAATTCTGAAAACACTTAAGGCGCCTATAATAAATTCAATAAAATAAACAAATGCGATGACAACAAGATTTATATAACGTTGGGTGCCAAAAAAGTGGCTTTAATTTATTTCAATTTTGTTAAACGGTTTTTTCAGTCTACTCCACGTATTTAAATCGCGTAATATCTAATCTTGAAGTCGCCGTAGTCTAGTAGGTAGTGTGTCGGCTTATTAAACGTAAAGCTAGGGTTTAAACCGCAGGCCAGGCATCAAAACAAAATACTAAAAGTATTCCTTGGACGAGTGGTCCCGCCACTCATGTATAAAATTAGCACACACAACATAAGTGCGTAATGACCAATTATGTATATATGTATGAATATCTATTCTTATTTGTTGGCTGATTGTTTAGCCTTATTCAATAAAGTTCAATAAAGTCAGTTTACATTTGCCAGCCAATTGAAGATAGACTTGAATTATATGCAGTCATTAGGGCAACAAATTTATAACAATTATCAGCTGCCTTTTCTTCCGATTATTGTTCATTAAAACACATGTAAAGAATGCAAAAAATAATATGAAAAACTTAATTTTATTTCAACATTTTGTTATTAAGTCCTGTGAAAAATTATAAACAAAAAAACTGTCGTAGCATGTAGCATGAAGTCAAATTGTTTTATAATTTGATATTTAATTTTTAATCAACTCTTTTTAGTCAAACTAAAATATGTAGCAGCACTTCAAAATGGTTTTCATATTTCTAAGAGCCATGAGGTGCCTTTTTCCTAGACAAAGTTATTGTTAAAAAGCAGTAACTAGTGTCTGTTCACAGAAACTCTCCATTGGAAAAACAACACCATGCTGTTGCCTCACAGTCATATTTTTCTGTTTCTTCTTCTTTTTTTTGATTTTTCTTTTGTTTGCTTTCTCAACATTATTTGTCCTCTGGTATTTGGTTTTTATTTGTGTTTGAAATATTTAATTTTATTTATTTATCCGCTTCCGCTAAAACGCGGTAATACTCTCGTATATTGAGACATCGGAAGCAACAGTGGGTTTCACCATAAAGCTGTACAAGAGTTGTACAAAAAAAATTCTTATTGTGTGCAAATATTAATCAAAGTAATGTTTTATTTAAATTCAAAACACCAATTTTATGACGAATATTTATATTAACATTCTCCTAATATTTTTCACAATTATTATCAGGTGTACGTATGAATTTTGCAATCGAATTACACTCACTACTTGCCTAATAGAATTTAACAAGTTCTTTTGATGGTAGTACTTGAAATGACTGTACAAACTTTGATTCAAAACTTCAGGCAAGGGCTTACCTATCCACTTTCAAAGACCTCTTGATGCCATTATGTGTGAAATATAACCTCTTTGTAATGTCCGCCACGAGTTCTCTTATTGGAGCTTATTTGAAATGTAAAACTTCACATAAATCTGACGCATAACTTACTTACTTACTTCATTGGCCGTTAACAACCCGATTAACGGATTTCGGCCTGCCGCAACACGTCCTTCCAAGGGACTCTGCTTCTTGCACTCCTACGCCACTTGGTCACACTAATCGATGACAGAGCTTCCTCGATTTGGTCCTTCCAACGCATACAAGGTAGTCCTTTTCACCGACTTCCGCAGATCCCTGCATCAAACACCCGCCTAGCCGGAGCATCCTCCGCCAGCCGCTGGATATTAATACGCTGCTCAACGTCTATATTGTTGAGGAACTCATACAGCTCACTGTTGTATCGGATGCGGAAAACATCACCAACTCGCACTGGACCGAAGATCTTAAGTTGGACTCTTCTCTCGAATACTCGCATGGCTGCTGTATCAGTGTTTAATAGCATCCATGCCTCTGTGCCATAAGGAAGCACGGGTAGGATGAGCGTCTTGTAGAGTATTAATTTTGTCTAATGCATGAATCGTGTTGAATTTGACCGATGGCATGGGTTATGTTGGTTAAAAGAATCTCTTTGGTTTGTGGCTGAGACTTTAGAAAACACCACAAGAAAACTATTAAACTCTATTGAAACTACATGTCATTGGCGTACACATCATCCAATTCAGGTCAAAACAAAATGGTAATTACCGACCATTCGGACATTCTTAGAGAAATATGGGCCGATAATGCCTTCAGACCAAAATCCACACCGAACAGTGGCGATTCATCTAAAAAATTGAATGGACACACTTAGACAACATAGAGCCTTTCGTCTCAGAACATCTCTGATCTTCTGATGAAACAATAAGTGAGGAAAAGTCTCATCTTCTTTGGCATCCCTGGAGCTTTTGCAGAAATCATTTGCAAGGTTTGAGTCGTGACCATAACCCCGACAGCACTATTGAGCGAGCTTACTTGAAGTTAATGCAGACTTATCGGATACTCTTTATTTCGAATTCGCCATATGCCCGTATCCGGTTCTGCCCATCTGTTGTTGTCAGAATTCAGGACTGCATTGATTGTGTCCTGGTACCGGACATCTGCTACCTCTTTGAGATTTGTGCGCCAGCTATATGCCGTCTTTATTAGTCGCCTGGCCATCTCGCGTCCTTTATAATTTTCGCCGCAGCTGACCTTTCATCCGAAACACGTTATAATTATTCTGCAGCCTTGCAAACTGGGCTATTCTAAATGATTCCGAAAATTACTCCGTTAAACTTAAAGTCATCCGTTAAGATTTGTACGGCGTCTTTTAAGAGGGGCGTTATACCTGGTTTGATGTATTATGTAGCCACTGCTCCCGATACAATAGCTCATACAAACCAACGAAGTAATAAAAATATGAGCAGATGCTATATTTCGTAAAGAAATGAAGGAGTTTCATATAACATAGCCGTTGGTGTCATATTTTTTATAAAGTGCAGTGAACCCATTTTAAGGTTAGGTTAGGTAACAGGACGTGTACTTGTCAATTAACACAAGTACAGTACCCGGAGGTCGAATTGACCTAATGTACAACGTCCTAGTTTCTTACACCACTTATGTTGTGTGTGTTAATTTTATACAGGAATGGTCGGACCTGCAGTTTAAAGTCGACTCCGAACAACAGATTTTTGAGAAACTTCTTCATGGCAATTTTATTTACTCTCAGAGTTTTTGCCAGAAATCTGCTGCGAGGAAGTCGCTGAAGAAATACATTTTTTGTATTTTGTCTTGATGTCCGGCCTGGGGCTCGAACCCTAGCTTTACGTCTAATAAGCCAACACACTACCTAGTTGAGTAGAACTTAACATTAGAAAGGAGTGGAATGGGCCTTTAAAACGATATACATATATATATTAGTTGACTTAATATGCTATGAGGTAAACTAGACAAATATGAATTTTTTTAAATTTTTTAAAGTTTGTCGGTTCATAGTAGCAAAATTTAATTAAAAAATATGAAATAAGTGGAGACGTTCTGACAGTGCATTATCTTGTGAAGAGATTGCTACTTCGTTTGATCAAAAAATTGCCGTAATTATTATTTAAAGATTCTAACAGTCGATTGTATTTCTCAAATTAACTTTTAGTTTAAAAATTTTCGGAATTTTTCACGGATCTTGGTTTTTTTATTTCAAAATGCGTCAATTTCACGTTTGAGAGACCACCAGAAATTGGACAATGTTTGCGCAAAGCGAAATAATAATATTTGCAAAAAACACAAACATTAGCCGACTTCTGGTAGTCGTACAAACCTGAAGTTAACACATTTTGCGATAAACAATTAAGATCCATCAAAACTTTTGAAAATTTTTGACCAAAAGTTCATTTGATAAGATGACATATAATATAAGACGACTGTTGTACTATTTAACCGTTTGACTGCTACGCGGCGCAAAAGCGCTGCGTTCATTTGTTACGAAAAACGCATTTGCGCTGCGAATTTCAGTGTAAAAATTTAGTCAGAAAGCAAAAATAAAATTAAAAGACAAGATATAGGGTCTTCTTTTTATACATAGGTTATTAGAATTTTGTAGATTTTTTATTATAATAATTAATTGTAGTTTTCGAGCAGTTTTCGAATGTTCTCACCAGAATCGCTTAGCAGTCAAACGGTTAAATTATAACTACGGTAATTTTTGTCCGATTTGATCAAACAAAGTGTCAATCTCTTCACAAGATAATGCAATTTCAGAATGTTGCCACTTATTTTATATTTTTTAATTTAATTTTGCAATTAAGAATAGCTAAACTTGAAAAAATAAAAAAAAAATAATTTTTTCCAAGTTTAGCCCATCAAAACTCATAACATATAAGTTTGAACAAAACGTTTATGTATACCCTTTTAAATACTAACCTCTCCCCGTTCAAAAAAAATTTGGATTTGTAAAATAGTTTCAAACATACATATTTGGATAATCAATAATTTTGTGTGAAAAGATAAAAAACCGTTTTTGTCAAATAAAACAAGTTTGGATGGTTCGAGCAAAATAAAAAAAGTATTTTTGAGTTCTACTCAACCAAGTGAATAACTTAGAATATATAGCTACGCGTGTGTTTTTTCATTGTCGCACCGTTTTATTTATATACAATCCCACTGTACACATTTTCCGTTCAGTGTACTCATTATTCTATTCATCTTTACGTGGGAGTTCCCACTATTTGGTGTGTATTTTGTTGTGTCTTCGGTCTCGTTTAACCATTTTGTTTTCTGCTTCATTTTGGTTTTGTTTGTTTTTGATTCCCTTTTTTATTTCTCTTTTGTAGGGCACAAGTTATTTGTTTAAGTTTTGTGCCGCATTATTAAACTTTATGTTACTTGTGGGCTGGCTCTTCCATATTAAATTGTTAATAAATAGCGGCAGAGGATAAATGAATTCTTATTATAAAATGGATAAATTTTGCCATTGGCGTTTTCATTTTATACCCAAATACTTTGTGTTTTCTTTTCGGTTTTCTGATTAATCAAGGGATTTAGATAAAAAACACGAACTATTGAACTTTTTTTTTTTGTTATGAATGTAAACGTTCTTCAGTTTATTTTGGTGTTTTTCGAATGGGTAATAAAGATTTTATTAATATTGTGATAAAGTGACTTAATAGATTCCCACAACCTTTTACTCCAGGAATTTATTCGACATAATAATTTGAATAAATGAACAATTTGATAAATTCGAATATTTACTTAAGATTTTGCTCAATTGCCAAGCCAAAATAATAATGGTCATATAACTAGTGGGAACAGATGATTTAGAATATATACTAAACGAAAAAAAACATAGTCATAGACAAAGTCTTAAAAAATTTATCGGAAAACTCCATTAAAAGAGAGATTTGAACTCAAGCTTCAGATTAACTTTTAACAGGACACTATGGATACAAAGTATACTTGTTCATATAGAGATAGATGATAAAAATAAATAATCAAAACACATTCTTGGAGGCAAGGCATTAATACACCCCAGTTGTAAACACTTGTATACATAATAGATGCTGGGCATTGTTCTTGTGGACATCGAACAGCATCCTGAAGTTTGTCAGAGCAGTAGACTTGGAGCAGACATTATGGCAAAGCTCTATACAATTTAGAAGGAATACTACGTCACTTTTCACGATGATAATATTGTTACGTTTTTACCTTTTAAAAACGTTTAAAATATGAGCTCATCGGTTGCAAATAAAATAAAAATAAATTTGTGTTTAGTTTTAAATCAATTCTTTATTGTTCGCACAATTCTGTGTGCCACTGTTCACAACTTGATGCAAACATCAACAATCGCTTTGTTTGTAATTACTCTTTGTACTCTTTTGCATAGACAATAACAATTATTAGTCAATTGTTCGACAGATCTTCTTCATCTTTTCAAACGCACCGCGTCTTCGCACAAGGCTGACTGAACTCTTACTAACTCGCCTGATTTACCTTGCCTTTTATATAGCTGGGTAACAGTGCGAATGCGAATGACTTTGCTTTTTAACAGGAAAATGGTCCCAAGCAAACTTCGAGTGTGAGAAAGCTTTGGTTGATCTATAATTGCCCCAAACTTATCGAAACCCCTGCACAGAGCCCAGATCAAGAAGAGTATACCAACAACAATTTAAAACTTTGAATCAGCTTAAGTCGGCTTTACTAGAAGTGTGGAACTCCATAGAACCTGCGGTATGCTACAATTTGGTAAAATCAATTCCAAAACGTTTATAGGCCGTTCTTGAGAACAAAGGATTTGTCACAAAGTATTAATTGTTCTCTTTCGTCATTTTTAGCAATGGTGCTCTTCTTTGTCCGATTATGCGTTGAGCGCAAAAAATTGAGTTAATTTCCTTTTTCTTTATAAAATTACCGTTATCATGAAATATGTTGTTATATTTTTATTAATCTGAAAGTCTGTAATGTAGAGTGTAAATAAAAGCAAAAAAAAACCTATATTTAATATTTTCTTTTTAAGTTTTAAGCACATAGTTTTTACAGATCAAACTAGTGCTTGTCCGATTATGCGATGGAGCCACTGTACGTATAGAATATCAAATAAATAAATAAATAACAAATAAATATGCAAATACTATTCTTCTGTAGCGTAATAGAAAGTCGGTCTGTTATAAATTTGAAGTATTTTTTTCAATATAAAAATCAACTGGAATTGTTAGACAGTGAACTGGTTTGAGAAAGCAGAAAGAAAATATGAATGAATCAAAAAAGGAGAGAATGAACTTTCGAGAATTTATGTTTATGTATGTAACTCTGTATATTCTTTTTATTTTTATTTTTAAGTATCAGAAACTATGAGTTTTATTCGATTTTACTCATCTTTTTGAATACTCAATGCGGATCTTTTGTTGATATGTCACATTTATTGGGAGCACAAACACCTGACGCAATCGCTGAAAAGCTTATTGATAAAGATTTCGAAGATGATCTCTACCTATTTGCCGATACTTATTTTTAAAATAAAAATTTTATAAAAATCATTCATTCATTACGTTTTCTTGGCTTATTTTTTAGCATCACATTTGTGTTTTGTTTGAAATTTCCAAGTAATTCTTTCAAACATTTTTAGCACAATTTTTCAGTGTAGCTAACAATCTGCCATGCAAAATTATCCTGTGACCTCAATTCACACCCTTATATCGATGTGTGACACATTTCCTGCTACCGTATCTAATAGCATTGCCACAAACTCCTACGGTCGCACATGGTTTGCTAATCACGTATATTATGTGTTGCACTGCTTTAAGATGCACGTTTAGGAAACTTTTGCTCAACGTTTCATATAATCTGTATTTCTTCCGTTAATCTCTTTCTATCTGAAATGCCGATAAATTTTAACGTCATTGCAGCAGACTTCATTATTAAAGCAAATAAATGTCAAATTTGTGTCGTAACAAAACAAATCAAGTATAACTTAAGGAACGAATGACTCAAATTAAGAAAATAAAACTGTTATAGTAGAAGAAAAAGGGAAAAGAAGGAAAACAATATTGGCTGTATCACTGCCGTTCGTGATGTTTTTGTCAATGTCTTCATAAGTATTTTTTAAGTTTTAGTATTCCCAGCAAAGAAGAAGAACATTATTTTATTAGGTCTGTGATAATAACATACAAATTGAGTAAAAAAAATAACTAAAATCGCCTTTACCATCAAACACTTTTTTCATGAAATTTGAAATTTTTTAATGCTTTACGCCGTTCGTATTAAAATTTTTCTATTAAGGTCATCAGAATATTAAATTAAATCTTTATGATTTTCAGAGTTCTTTTAAATGAAGAAAATACATCTGTTCACACGAGTGAACAAATTTACATTCCCTTCCCTGACTTCCAATGTATCAACAAAAACATCGATAAAAATAATACCGTTAACATCACCAACACATATATACATTCAGCCTTCATCAACATATACACACATTCATCAACAACTTCAACACAATTAATTTGATCCTCGATCGAGCAGTTGATAAAATATACACACATACACTATCAAAAACAGGGTAAAATATAAATCCCCCATACAAAAAAACATAAAAAAACGTCCTAAAAACAAAAAGTGTGCAAGTATTTAAAATTGTATGTTTAAACACAAAATTAGTAATTAAAACAACAATAATCATAGAAGGACACATTAAATAAAAAAAAGTGCATTAACAAAAACAACATACATAAAAAACAGTAAAAAATGAGACATTACAAGGTTGAAAATAATAATACATCACATATTTCAAATTATTAAATATTAAAAATAAAAAAAGAAAGTGATATTACATAGAACAGTAAAATAAAATTTAAAAACAAATATAAATTGAAAAGGAAACATAAAAGTTCAACAAGGTTCACAAAAAATAGAAACAAAATACACATAATAAAGAGGAACACATATTGCACATTTTTCAAAATAATACATAAGCAAAATCAAAAGTGAAGAACACAAAAATAAAAAGTTCAACAAAGTTCGAATTAAATAGCAACAAAATACGTATTACAAAAATCAAAAAAAAAAAGAAATTGAAATATATCAAGTACACGAACAAGTACATTACATTACTGTTAACTAAACAGACATCAAAAACAATTACAAATAAATAAATACTAACAAATAACCCTTATTGACATTAAACACAAACACAACCCAAAACATAATAACAAAATATTACAAAAAATACTCAAATATAAAAAACCACATTAAAATATACATACGTACAGTAAGAATACTTACAGCGAGTGTCGACAATTACAACAACAACACTGCCCATATTATCAACACACACCATAGCGGGAAGACGACACAAAGAGGAATCAACAAACAATAGAATTTTTCTATATATATTATTGTGGTTTGTACCCTACCCCCAGCAAAAAGGGTGAGTCGAAGTTTTTGCTATTTATACGAAATTTTTTATTTCCAATTTCTTTTGCAAATTTGTTCCATTATTTTTCAGCAATATAATATAAAATATTTTTTTATTTTTTTTAACACACCCAACCCTTTCAAAATATTTTACCCTTTTAAATTAAAATAATAAAATTAATAATAATTAATTAAATTAAATGATAAAATAAAATTTTTTTTAAATATTTTTTATATTGCTTCAAAGGAACTTTTATTTCATATTAAGTTAATTGTGTGCGCTACAATTAACGTTTTATTACCCAATTGGAAATTTTGTCTGCTGGAGCAAAAGTAATTTTGATACAGCTAAAGCAAAAACCCTCACACTTTTTTAAATTTGAACCCTACATATTTCTATATAGAAATATATTTATTTTTTGAGAATTTTTTTTGTGAATTTCTTTTAAATAACCCGAAATGTCGGAATTAAAAACTTTGGCCGCCGATATTGTGCGTTACATCCAACAGGACTTAAGTGCCTTTGAGGAAGATTATAAAGCTCTTCCGGAGAAATCTCAATCACTACCCGCATTGAGATTTATGAAGAGTGAATTGGAAGAGTTGTGGTCGAACATAGATGGGAAATTCAAGCAAATTCGAGAATCGCCACAACTCAATGACCCTGACGCCTCCAATTCGATAAATTTTAATGGCCTCTCCAGGAGTGTGAGATCGGCCAAAAATTCTACAGATCATCTATGATTTCTATAGATGAATCAATAGACAATTTAACACACCCCAAAAATGCAAAACCAACCCCACCCGAACCCCCACAACCCAGCAGTTCTGCAGGTTTCACTGTACCCCCTTGTGATAGGCCAACATTCAGCGGAGATTTCAAAAGCTGGGCTTCGTTTAGGGATCTTTTCAAGGCCATTTATGGCAATAATACCCGTTTAAGTGGAGTTGAAAAACTTTTCCATCTTAAACAAAAAACAAGCGGCGAGGCCAAAGAGATAGTAGATAACGTACCCTTAACAAATGATGGCTTTCTTGTTGCGTGGAACCAGTTATCTTCTCAGTATGAAAATCGTAGGATGCAAATTAACGCGCAATTAAAAACCCTTTCAAATTTACCCTTAGTAAGCACCATGTGTAGTGTTTCTATAAGAAAGCTTCAGAGAAGGATAAATTGCTGTATTGCAAATCTGAACTCTTTGGACATAGATAGATTTACCTAGGGAAACCCGAAGGGAATTTGAAAAATCCCTAAAAGATTGTGCAGAAATGCCTTCTTGGACTGACTTAGATGTGTTCTTGACTAACACATTTAAGGAACTAACTTCGGTTAATGATGTCCAAGACCATGGCAATAATTCTACCCACCCAAAACCCAAACAATTCCAAGAGATTTGAGCACAGTATGATAGAAGAGGCAGGACATTTCATAATATAACCAATGAGTCAAATGGGAAGAGCCCTAGGGATCAACCAAAATTAACAAAAAACCCATCAAAAAAAAAATCACTCTCAACCCACCCACCCAAAACAAACGTAAAAGCGAACAAAAATTCCCCTCTTCAACCCCATCAAACCCAAGCATCCAAATTAAACATGATGGTTCAATTTGCAAACTTTGCAACGGAAGTCATACCTTGAGGGAATGTTCGTCATTCAATTCACTCGGAATAAACGAGAGAATTGAGTTTGTAAAGAAACATGAAATATGTTACAATTGCTTGGCCGTCGGTCATGTCATACAAGCTTGTCGCAGTACATTCATCTGTAGACATTGCGGTGGACGACATAATAGTCTATTGCATAGACCAAATTCAAGGATTAACCCACATAATGGTGATAACCAAGCATCTTCTTTGTCAAATACCGTTCAGTCTTTCTCGACCCACACACAATCGAGCAAACCCATACCCATAGATGACAGAACGAAGTTATTGGGAACCGCAGTTCTGAATGCAGAAGTCCAAGGAGAATTGTTTCCAGCCAGAGCTCTTATTGACCCAGCTTCAGACTTCTCATTTATAACGGATAAACTAAGAAGAAAATTACATTTACCCACTACACCCATAGTTGCAGAAATTTCCGGATTAAATGAGATAGTCTCTGCAAGATCGACTAAACTGTGTCAAGTTTCTCTGCGCTCGAATATCCATACTAATTTCAAATTGAATATCCAAGCAATTGTAGTGAAAACACTAACGAAAAATTTACCCACCCAAAGCTTAAACCCAACCCTTATAAAAGATTTGGAAGATATTCAATTAGCAGACAAAAGGTTCTATGAAAGCAGACCTATAGATTTTATAATTGGCAGCGATTTTTACCCTCAAATATTGAAATCTGGAGTACGAAAAGATCTTCTTAATACTCTAATAGCTCAAGAAACTGAATTTGGATGGATTTTAACAGGACCCATTCAGAACACAAACAATACACAACCCTTAGTTTCATACTTCAGTTCAGTCACGCTTGATAAAGTTTTGACCAAATTCTGGGAAATTGAGGATGTACCCACCCAACCCAAAGTTTCAGAGGAAAGTTCCTTTTGTGAGGAAACTTATATGACCACTACCCGTCGATTACCGAATTGCCGTTATCAGGTAAATCTTCCCTTTATATACCCTCCTGTAGAGTTAGGAAACTCGCGACATGTGGCTATGGCTCAATTTTTAAGAAATGAGAAAAGTTTGATGAAAAAGCCAGAACTCAAAATGGAATATGATAACGTGCTACAAGAGTACATCGAACTAGGTCATATGAAACTTATAAAATATAACCCAAACACACCTTCAAACACACATTATTACTTACTCCATCACGCTGTTGTTAAACTTGATCGCGTTACAACAAAAGTTCGAGTTGTTTTTAATGCATCTAGCAAAACCTCGAACAGCATCAGCCTTAATGATACCCTATACACTGGTCCTACCCTACAAACAGATTTAGTTGTACTCGTCTTGAAATGGCGCTTTTACAAAATAGTTTATAATGCCGACATTACAAAAATGTATCGGCAGATTATGTTAAACCCTACACACACTCCGTTCCAACGTATATTATTCCGCAAAGGCGTCAACGAACCCATTCAGGATTACGAACTGCAAACGGTCACTTTTGGTGTCAATTGTGCGCCATACTTAGCTATTAGCACACTACATGAATTAGCTAAAGACATTCAAAAAACCCACCCTATCGCTTCGCAAATATTACGAAATAATATGTACGTAGACGATGTCTTAGCCAGAGGTCACACCATTGAGGAAGCTAAAGAGGGCCAAACCCAATTGATCTCGGCTCTTGACTCTGCTGGATTTCCTTTAAGAAAATGGATATCTAAAACGAAGGAATTGTTAAAGAACTTACCCGAAGAACACCTACTTGATGTCGATTTACTCAACCTTCCGGAATCGAATAATGCCAAAACATTAGGTATCCGGTGGAATGCGAAAGAGGACACATTTTTCTTTAATGTACCCTTAATCGAAAGGAAATCGGCATACACAAAGCGAACTGTTTTATCAGATATCGCTCGTCTTTTTGACCCAGCTGGTTGGTTAGCGCCAATTGTAATATCTGCAAAAATTATAATGCAACAAATTTGGCAAGATAACACAGCTTGGGATGAATGTCTTGACCCATTCACCCTTATAAAATGGAAAAAGTTTTTGCAGTTTTATGACAATATTAATAGAATTCGTAAACCAAGATGGATTAACTTTTCACCTACAGCTAAAATTGAATTTCATGGTTTTTCAGATGCTTCTGAAAAAGCATACTCTGCATGTCTATATGCACGAGTTACACCCGTAGACGGACCTAATTCCGTAACCCTACTCTTCGCTAAAACGAGAGTTGCGCCAATCAAAGTAATCTCCTTACCGAGACTTGAACTTTGTGGCGCAGTGTTGTTGGCAAATATGACAAAAAATTTACTCATCCAACTTAACCTACCCTTACATAAGTCATAAGCCGAGGATGCAATGCTGATGAACTAAAAGATGATGATTTATGGTGGAATGAACCATCATGGTTGAAGCAATCTACTTCACAGTGGCCAGCAACACATATAAATTTCACAACTCAAGCTGAAGCGAAAGTTAGTCAGTCGTTGGGTATTAATACTTAATACCCACCCTTCCTTGGATACGAATGCTGAGAACCCAGACATATTATCAAGATTTTCAAAATTGTCAAATGCTCTACGAGTAATGACATATGTCTATCGATTTTGTGATCGCGTATCGTATAAACGAAACAATACAATTCGAAAGGATAGAATAATTCTTCGATTTTTTATTCGATTCGATTTTATTACCCTACGGCAGTTCATTTGCTAAACTATTAACCCAACACGTGCACCTAATAACCCTACACGGCGGAAACCAACTTATGTTGAGAATAATACGCTCAGGATACTGGATTCCAAAACTAAAGAATCTTGTTAGCGCTGTAATTAACAAATGCTCACCGTGTACTAGATATAAGAATAGACAAACAACCCAATTTATGGCAGCATTGCCACCAGAACGTACCCAAATTAATAAACCATTTACGAATGTGGGAGTTGATTTTGCAGGACCATTCGACATTAAAGTCGCCGTGGTGTAGTGGGTAGTGTGTTGGCTTACTATTCATAAAGCCCGGGTTCGTATCCCAGGTCAGACATCAAAAATGAAATATGAAAAAAAAAAAATATTTCTTCGGCGACTTTCTCTCAGCAGATTTCTGGCAAAAACTCTGAGAGTAAAATAAACTGCCATGAAAAAGTTTCTCAAAATTCTGTCGTTCGGAGTCGACGTTAAACTGTAGGTCCCGCCACTCACG
The DNA here is from genome assembly GCA_958299815.1 of Sarcophaga carnaria. Taxonomy (NCBI): domain Eukaryota; kingdom Metazoa; phylum Arthropoda; class Insecta; order Diptera; family Sarcophagidae; genus Sarcophaga; species Sarcophaga carnaria. The sequence continues at coordinate 83,348,952 of OY283149.1, read as the reverse complement.
TATAAAAATCAACGCACACAACATGAGTGGTGTGAGAAGCTAGGCCGTAATCCTGACTGAAGGGTTGTAATGGCCATTTATGTATGTATGTATGTATTCGACATTAAAGTATATAATGGCAGAGCATGTAGAATAACAAAAGGTTACGTATGCATTTTTGTTTGCTTTGCAACAAAAGCTATTCACTTGGAGCCAACATTTGATTTGTCAACCCAAGCTTTTATGGCAGCTTTTGCACGATTTTTTTCGAGGCGGGGATGCCCTGTCACTATTTACTCTAATAATGGGACAAATTTCATTGGAGCTAGCAAATTGTTGAAGAAAGAGCGACAGGAATTTATTAAACAATTAAAAGGTTCCGTTACATCTGCTAGCAGTTTCCAAAATTTGACGTGGCATTTTATACCCCCAGGTGCGCCACACATGGGTGGTTTATGGAAAGCGGGAGTGAAAAGCTTTAAGGCTCATCTAAAGAAAATGAATACCCTGAAGTACACATTTGAAGAGCTAGCCACACTTCTCGCGAGAATAGAAGGATGCCTGAATTCAAGACCCTTCAGCCCGTCAAGCGAGAACCCACAGGACCTTAACCCTTTAACTCCAGGACACTTTTTAATTGGATCACCTATTTTAACCCCAGCAGAACCCGATGTAAGCAATGAGAATTTAACCCTGGCAAACAGATGGCAAAAGTTAAAGATTCAACATCATAACTTTTGTAGAAGATGGAAAGATGAATATCTTAAAGAGCTCCACAAGAGATACAAGTGGAAGAACCCTCAACGTCAAGTTGAAACGGACGACATCGTTATTATCAGACAAGACAATTTACCTCCAAACGAGTGGTTACTCGGCCGAGTCATTAAAACATACACTGGCTCTGATGGACGAAACAGAGTAGTCGATATACGGACATCGTCCGGGACGTTAACTCGACCAATAACAAAAGTTGTCATTTTACCCACTAGTTAGTTTAACACTTCTAGTGTAACCCAAATAACATTTAGTTGTTTACTTACCCTTTTTAACCCACTTATCCACTTGTAACTATTATTCATATACTCACCCTTCACCCTAACAGTCTAACCAACTAACACATTCATTACACTTCATTTCATTCACACCTATTTCTTTTACACAGGATATGGCACCCAACAAAAACAACCGTAGTGGAAGTTCCAACCGCAATGGATCTCGACCAAAACCCAATCAAAAAAATGACAAGCGTCAACCAAAACGCCATTTTGGTTGCGGTATTTGTCAAGCTAATCACAGCAGTTAAATTGCATTATTGCGTCAATTGTCTGGCCAGGAATCACCTGATTGGAAAATGTTCGAGTAAATCCCGATGCCAAAAATGTAATGGCAAACACCACACCACCCTACACGGCCCAGATCGTATTATGAAGGACCTCAAGAAGGAACAATCCCCACCAACAACATCACGAAGAAACACGTTACCGATTCCTGCGCCACGAACAATTGTCAATCCAAGTTTAATAACCACATTACCAACGTCAAGGACCCAGACCATTGTGCCTACGGTTGTCGTTCAAGTCATAGCAGAGAAATCCAAACAACTTGTCAGAGCTTTATTAAACCCTAGCCTAACGACCTCGAAAATAGGTGTAGCGTTCGTGCGTGAGTCCACATTAAGACCGTTTAAAGTGGATGAAAGTACATATGTGAAGGTCATAATCTCACCTAACATGGCCTCCACAATACAATATGAGGTTTGCATGAAGGTTGCAAATGATTTACCCAAAACAACTTACTCTCAAGGATTGGACCCAGCCATAAAGGGAAAATTCTGCAGGATTTCTCTAGCTGATCCAGAATTCTATAGCAATTCACCTGTGGCCATGGAAATTGGTGGTGATTTATACACCACCATTCTACAGCCAAATACCATTCATCTCGATGGCGGTTCGCTTATCGCACAGGACTCAACCCTTGGTTGGCTCGTTATGGGATCACTTAATAATTAAAAAAAAAAAAAAATATAATAAAGTATTTTAATTTATAATTACCCTCACACTCTAACCCAATGTTGAACAAATAAAAATAATTTGTTTTTATTCACAGGTTGCCGGCCCGGGAGGATGTTCACACGAGTGTACAAATACACAAACCTAACCCTGACTTCCAATAGGACAACACAAACATCTTTAAAAAACAATAACAATAATAACACCAACACCACAACATTCATCATACATATCAAAATTCACCACACACATCACGTATACACATTCTTCAATAGGTTCAAAAGGATTGTTTATATCCTTTTTAGATCAGTTGATTAACGACATCGAGCACAAAACGAACAACCCAACAATCCTTACGCGAGTGCGCCATATATAATATTATTAAATCTTGTGAAAATTAATAAGGTTTTAAGAAATTCTAAAAGATTGTGAACTTTAATAAATTAAAGCCAGAATTGTGAATTAATACAAATTATGAAATTAAATATTACAATTTAAAATAAATTTTGTATCAAATGATAAAATAAACATAAAATAAAACTTGCGAAATAAAGTACATTGAATTGAAACATTTAAATTTTCCATAAAACTTAATAACATAAATTGTGAACTAATATACAAATAAGAATAAAATACATTTTATAACGTTTTTAAAAATATATATACACAAAATATTAACAAACACTTATCATTTACGTACATACATAGAGTATAAGCAGAAAAGGTTTGTGCATTATCAACACATTTATACACCCTACTCCCTCTTACCCTAAATACTAACCCTACCCTACCACCCGTTTATTCACCCGTGTTTCTTTGAAAATGTGGACGACGCAATCATTACGATCGATGGAGACACGTATCGCACTATGATAACCGATTTTTTTTTCTACCCGTTCTTCATGGTATTGATGTGAACGATGTTTGGTTTCAACAGGATGATGCAACTTATAAACAATATTCAATTTCTAATCGAAACAATTGTATTTCACAACAGAAAAATAAATTTCGGAAAATTTCAAACCTTTTTTGCATTTTTAAATTCAAACTTTTAAATTTCCCACCCACCCTATATATTCAGTTTAGTAAATGGTTTACTATTATCCCTGTGGAAGGTGCTTATTATTAAATAAAGGAAATATGACTAAAGTTCTTATTATACATATATCCATACATAATTGGTCACTACAAGCTTTCAATCAGCATTAAGAACTAGCTTCTCACATCACATCATGTTTTGTGTGTTAATTTTATCTATGAGTAGCAGTATCCGAAGCTTAAAGTTTTTGAGAAACTCTACACGGTAATTGTATTTGCACCCAGAGTTTTCAGAATTTTATGTCAACTATTTCTATTTAATATCTGAAAAGGTTAAATTAATGAGCAAACAATGAAGATTTCTGAATAAATAAAATTGAATAATAAGTAAAATGGTCTTAATAAATAATGCATTTTATTTTTAATGATTTAACGATTACCATTAACAAATTAGTTACCATTGGAAATCTGTCAACATCAGTTTTTGCATTTCTTTCCGCGTTGGATTTACAAACATTTGAGTGGAAAAGTCCATTATTTTTATCGCTCTTTTCTATTGCAAAAACTTATAACAGTGTAATCCATTACATTGAATAAATTCCATTCCAATAGAGACTAAGAAATAACAGAATTGGATGTTAAGAAGGAGAACTAAAAATGGAAGCTTAAAATAATGACAAACTATGCAACGAATACTGCAAAGAAATAATAGCAATTTGTAAAAGGAAATTAAAATACAAAAACAAGTATTATATAAGAAAGGGGGATAATAAATAGTAAAAAAAAAAGAATTATTGCGATTGGGTTAATGCAACATTTTCTTGCACTACTACATACATACATAATTGGCCATTGCAACCCTTCACTCAGGATTACGGCCTAGCTTCCCATACCACTCATGTTCTGTACCTCAATTTTATACGTGATGGGCGGGACCTATAATTTAAAGTCGACTCTGAACGACAGATTTTTGAGAAACTTTCTTATGACAAGTTTATTTACCCTCAGAGTTTTTGCCAGAAATCTGCTGAGATTAAGTCGCCGAAGAAATATTTTTTTTTCATTATTTCGTTTTGATGTCTGATCTGGGGTTTGAACCCGGGCTTTTACGTATAATAAGAGAACACACTACCTACTAGACACATTTTTTTGCACTACTACTATCTACTTATGCCAGATGTTTTATTTCTATTTTCACTACATTTTGTGGTAATGGAAGAAATAGTGCATCAGGCCACAAATATTCAGTGAAAGGATCTAAAATTGTAGTGGAAATTGAACTAATTATGAAAGATTAGAAGTAATGAAGTCGCCATAGTCTAGTAGGTAGTGTTTCGGCTTATTATATGTGAGGCCACGGCTTAAAATCACAGGTTAGACACCTTCAACAAACCGAAATATGAAAAAATATTTCTCCGACGGCTTCCTCTCAGGAAATTTCTGGCAAAAACTCCAGGAGTTCTTCAAAAATCTGTCGTTCGGAGTTGACTTTAAACTGTAGGTCCCACCACTCATGTATAAACTTAACACACACAACATAGTTGGTGTTAGAAACTGGGTCGTAATCGTGGCTAGATAATTGTAATAACCAATTATTTTATGTTTGTAGTGGCAACCTATAGAAATCCATTGATACTATAGAGGAATGCAAATTAAATTCAATTGCTTCAGTTCGACTCTCTTCTTCATATACTTTCATACGTGGACAAGATACTATTACATATGTATATATATATGTACATAGCTGACGTCAATCATAAACGATCACATTATCAGTAAAATTTAAGTAAGAACAAATGTTTACTGATAATGAAATTTCATGGTAACGTAATACTAAAAAATCGTTACGTTTATAGTATTAAGGTACAATAGGTAGTATTGTAGTCTCAATTGTCAAAAGTCCTACGTAAGACCTTCGGACCAGTGCGAGTTGACGTAGATTTCCGTATTCGATTCAAAAACGAACTGTATGAGCTCCTCAATAACATGGACATTATCCACCGTATTATCATCTAGCGGTTGCACTGGCTCGGCCATTTTATTCGAATAGAAAATAATGCTCCGACGAGACGGGTATTTAATGCGGGGACTTGCGGTGGTCGGTGAAGATTGTCTGTGTTGGAAACACCAAATCGAGAAGGCTCTGTCATCGATTGGTGTGACCAACTGGCGAAGGCACACAAGAAGCAGAGGCGCCTGGAAGAATCTGCTAAGGCCGAAATCAGTTAATCTGGTTGCTAATGGCCAAATAAGTAGGTAAGTAAGAAAGACAATTATTATACCTATCAAATGTTTGTATTAGAATTATAAAAACTATGCAACACATACGGTTAGTCAGAATTTCTGCTGTGATTCTACTTCAACTAAATTTTCTTTTTCAAAAATATCGTTTTCCCATTCACTGGCTTACAGTGTTGCCGTAAGTAAATTGAAGTAATGTAAAGCTAAAAATAAATCGTTCATAATTTTTCAATTTATATTGCAGCAACATTAAATAGATTAAAATCGGTGAAGAAATAATCAAAGAAATATCCCCAGGATATTGGAACTGCAGAACAGTAATGCAAGAAAGAAAACTTTTGTTTATAAATAAATGGGGCATCATTAAAATGGAAACATGAAAAATATTCATTTTTATGCACATACTTCGATGCCTGTGGTAAAGTAGAATATAAAAATGGAAAAAGAAAATATTTGAACAGCTTTTACAAACTACCACAAACGATCAATGTTAAGCAAAGAAAAGTAATAGAAACTGATAAAAATTATTGCAAATGTAATGGAACGAATATTTGGTTGTTGTTCAAAGCAATAAAAACAAAATATAATAATTCTTGGAAAACGTTTAAACTTGTTTATATCTGATATGTGATGTATTAATTCACGCTGGAAAGCTGGTTAATAAATCACTTGAAAATTTTGTTAATAGTACTCAGCTTAAATTTGTTGACTTTAGAATTAATAATACATGTACATTCACACACACACACAATTGGTCATTACAACCCTTCAACCAGGATTCCGACCTAGCTTCTCATACCGCTTGTATTGTGTGTGTTAGTTTTATACATGAGTGGCGGGACCTACAGTTGAAAGTCCACTCCGAATGACAGAGGTATCATTTTGCTGTCTTTTTTTTTCTATTTGTAAATTTTTATATTCAGATTCGAAATACAACACCACCGCTTGTATTCGTCTTAGTCTAGTAGATAGTGGGTCATCTTATTAGATATGAGGCCACGATTCAAACCACCTATCAGATATCTCCAACAAAACGAAGTTTGAAAAAATATTTCTTCGGCGACTTTCGAGGGTTGTAATGACAAATTATGTATATAGGCCTACAGTACGACGCCAAGCTATAGCCTGAGAATTCTTGTGAGAGGCGCATGGTACATTGCCTATTCAATCGAAGACTCTCTTTCCAGCTTACGAGAGTAACTGTTATGTTATGTTTGGATTATTTTGCCGATGTATGTGAAGAGAATTCTATAACAGATGCTACACAGAGCGAAAACTGCCTAATAAAATCAAGAAGATTTTCTCTACGAAGCGTTTTTGGAGTGAGGGGTATTACAGCAGAAAGAAACGAAGATTTTTTCGAATCCAGTACACCACTTTATACAATGTTTTATACTCCGTATTCGATCTGAAAGCCATTCATAAATCAGCTCGTAGTGAGGTTACCAAACACATTAAAATTACAAAAACATTCTTTTACGGCAGGAAGTTTGCTTCCGCATTGGATAACAAAGCTAAATAGAAGGTAATCTCCGATATTGGTATTGGACAAAAGTATCATAATACTTCTTCTGATGTCGATGTAAACGCTCTCAATGATAAACTTGTTAATATTAATGTTCCAACCACTGATAGTGACCTTTGTTTTGTTCCGCTAGAAAACCCCTTTAGCTTTCGTTGTGTTAATCAGCTCGAGTTTTTGGAATGCTTATCTTCGGTGAAATCGAATGCAGTTGGTTCTGACGACTTAGATCCTCTGTTTTTAAAAGCTTTGTCACCTGGACTTTTGCCGTATGTAACTCATTTTATCAATACAGTTTTAACTATGTCGTCCTTTCCTGTTAAATGGAAACAGTCGAAAACCACTTACATTCGTAAATCCAACAACGAATTCAAACAAATTGCCATTCTTCCATTCCTGTCTAAAGTAATAGATAACCTCACAGCTAGACAAATAAATAGTTATCTCGTAGGTAATAATTTGCTATCTGATAAGCAGTCGGAATTTATAAAAGCTAGGAGCTGCACTACTACTTTAGTCAATGTAGTTGATGACCTTAGGTTGCAACCAGATGAAAATTAGCGTTTTTAGTTCTTTTGGAATGATCACAAAATATTGTTTTAATTTTTCTAATTCAGCTTGTAGTCTTACACGTTCTTATCTTATCGAATTCGCTAAACGTTGGAAGAGGTATTCCTAAGGGTTCAATATTAGGACCTCTGTTGTTCTGTATATACAGTAACGACCTACCTGATGTTTTGGATAATTGTAGCATACATATGTACGCTGATGACACTCAGCTTTATTGTGGCACACGTATTGAAAATATCCAACTATATATAGACTCCATCAACTATGATTTACAAAAAATTTACAACTGGACTAAGGACGATGGACTTTGTATAAATTCTTATAACTCTAAATATTTATTGCTCTCCAGAACTAAGAGAGCATTTATTGTGCCCGATATTATTATCAGGGGGATCAAAATTGATTTTGTTGACAAAGTATCCAATCTGGGTATTATCTTTAATGACCGGCTAACGAGGTCTAACCACATTAACGTAATCGTTGGTCAAGTTTACGGTATACTTAGAAACTTATTAGCTGTTATAGATTCGATTCCATTTGCCATACGTATGCAACTGCCTAAAATGTATTGGATTCCTACCCTTTTATACGGATCTGAAATTTTCACAAACTGTAATACTGATGATAAGCAGAAACTCAACTTGGCTTATAATAATATAGCCAGATATGTATTTATTAAGGGACGTCGAGACCATATGTCACAATTTTCTTACCAGATATTCCGAATTAATCTTGAATATCTATTAAATATTAAATGCCTTATTCTCCTACATAAGATTATTACATTGAAACAGCCAATATACTTATTTAGTAGAATTAGAATTGCTAGATCCAACCGCGGTATGAAAACAATCCAACATAGACATAAGACTCTTTTATCACAACGCCAGTTTTTTATGTACACCATCAGTCTCTGGAATAATTTACCTAATTATATTCAGAACATAGGCAATGCAATTAAGTTCAAAAAGGAGTTGTACAATATGTTTAAGTAGTTTTTAGCATATTTTGATTATTTTGTACATTTTTACTCTTTATATTAATTAATGATTATTAATCTTTCTAATTTAGTCTTTAAATTTTATTGTATTTCAGTAAATGTATATATTTTTTGCTTTGTTTGTATATTTCTTTAAATTTGTATATACAGTTCTTTGTAAATTTCTAATATACTTTTTACATACATATTAATTTTTATCCTTATTTTTAACATTGATTGCTATTTCCCGATATTTTAATATGTTCTTATTCATTTTTATTTCTACATTATTTCCTTATTTGTATAATCTATGATTTGTTATAATTTTTTTCTTTGATGCATAGCACTTTCATTTATTAGAATTATTATCTTGTTCTGCTATAAATAAATAAATAAATAAATAAATAAATAAATAAATAAATAAATAAATAAATAGATAAATAAATAAATTAATAAATAAATAAATAAATATCGTAATTATAACTGACTCATAATAATTTTCTAATTTTTAGCACTGGAGTCAGTCTAATGTCAAACTGTTCTGGAAAAGACAATAAATATTGTAGAAAATTTTGGTCATGTTGCAGGTTTTGCAATTTTAGAATTAAAGAAAATATGACTGGAATAATTCAAATAAGCGATAGAATATGATAAACATCTACATGAAAAATATTTGAAGAAAATAATCTACGTCATGAAAAACTTCTGTCACAGGTATACACATACATAATTGGCCATTACAACCCTTCAGTCAGGATTACGGCCTAGCTTCTCACACCACTCATGTTGTGTGCGTTAATTTTATAGGTGAGTGGCGGGACCTACAGTTTAACGTCGACTCCGAACGACAGAATTTTTGAGAAACTTTTTCATGGCAGTTTATTTTACTCTCAGAGTTTTTGCCAGAAATCTGCTGAGAGGAAGTCGCCGAAGAAATATTTTTTTTTTCATATTTCATTTTTGATGTCTAACCTGGGATACGAACCCGGGCTTTACGAATAGTAAGCCAACACACTACCTACTACACCACGGCGACTTCTCTGTCACAGGTATTTCTTATTTTATTTCACTTCCTTACAATCACTTGTTCAACCTTTCAATAATTGAAACTTTTGTGCAGTTGTGTAAATTATAAATTCAAGGGAATGAGGAAGAAAGAGAAGACGCATAATAAGTAATGTTCATGGAATATATTTCGAAAAAAAAGTTTCGAAAAGCTGAATCATAATAAAAGTTTAGAACAAAAATTAACAAAAAATGAAAAACAAATTCTTGGGAAAAAATTCTCACTTTTTTGCTTCTTTTGCTGCTTTTAGTTTTTTACTTTTAAACTAGCATTGCATAGCGTTTACAGCCTGAAAATAATGCAAATAAAGTGGTAAAAAGGAGGAAAAGTAGTAAAAGGAAAACTATTTAAAATATTTTGTTTATCACTGGATTTCTCTTTCGTTCTCTTTCTCTACCGTAAGTTGATGTTGCGTTGGTTTTATTTTATACGGCATAAAAATATTTTTCCAAACATGGTTTTGCAATTAATTTTAACAAGTGTTCTCTAAATATTTCTTTTCAATTAAATTTTTTCTGTGTCTTCTCTTTTTCTCTTAATGTAATTTATTAGAAGTTATAAGGACAAGCATCTGCAACTAATTTTTGTTAATTGTATGGTTAAACACTGAATAGTAATATGAATCCGTAGCGTATGAGTAATATGAAAAGTAAATTTATTACGTATACGTAGTGTTCAGACAAATAAATTTTTATGAGAGAATTTATAAATTTGTTACAGAATTATTACATCTTTACTGCAATTGCAATCTATTATCAAATTGTGTGTCAAATTGTTGAATTACTAGCTAACTGATCAACTAATTTGTCCATACACAGCCCAATCGAATTTAAAGTTTATAGATTGAGGTGTTGTGGGGCCAGCCGCGGTAGCCATATGAATGAAATAATAATCCATTTCCAAGCGGAACAGTTATAGTTCACAGAAAAATAATAAATTTATCAAAATTTCTAACTTTTTTGTTTAATTGCATTTTTAAATTTAAACCAGTGATGCTCAAAATCCAAAATTTCCTATCACATGTGATACATACCTACATACATAATTGGTCATTACAACCCTTCAGTCAGGATTACGACCTAGTTTCTCACACTACTTATGTAGTGTGTGTTAATTTTTATACACACGACAGATTTATGAGAAACTTTTCATGGCAATTTTATTTACTCTCAGAGTTTTTGCCAGAAATCTGCTGAAAGGAAGACGCCCAAGAAATATTTTTTATATTTTGCTTTGATGTCTCGTCTGGGGCTCGAACACTGGCTTTACTTCTAATAAGCCAACACACTACCTACTAGACCACGGCGACTTCGACATGTGATAGGCAAAGAAAATTCTGCTGACGCTGCGTTGACACACCTACATTATAAGCTTACTTGTGTGGTTTCTTATAATGATCGTGTGTTTGATGCTTTGTTTGTTGTTTTGTGTTGAACTTAGAGAACAAAATCAATTCAGTTGATGTTTAGCACTTGATGAACCAAGACCTCGCTACACAACTTTTTTGAATGATTTTTGTTTTTTGCAAATACACGCAGCAAAATGTTTGATGAAAATTGGGAATATGATTTCCTTTTTATAGAGAATATGGATGGTAATGCACAATGTATTGTGTGTTACCGCACTTTATGTCGTAATATTTTTTTTTATAAAAAGACATTACTAGGCTAGCCATGGATTTTTCGACAACATTAAAGGGAATAATAGGACTTTCGAAATATTGCAATTAAAAGCAGAATTTTTTTAAATTACAATAATTTACCATTTAATAACGATAAATTGTCGTTGCCTTTTAAAAAGGCATCATATATAGTTGCTTTGGCTTTAGCAAAGCAGTGCTGTCCATTCGATGACGGAAATTCATCAATACACACATACATACATCAATATATTCATCAATACATACATACATACACACACATCAATATATTCATCAATGCATACATACATACATCAATATATTCTTCCATACATACATACACACACATACATCAATATATTCATCAATACATACATACATACACACATCCATCAATATATTTATCAATACATTCATACATACACAAATCCATCAATATATTTATCAATACATACATACATACATAAGTTCATTATGTAATAACATGCACGCAACAACCAATTTTTTTTTTTTCGATACCAACACATAATATTTACAATAAAAAAAATCGAATTTGCTTATAATTTCAAAAAATTAAACAGGTATGTTCTGAGAATCGCACGATTTTAAATCGCAAGTAATTTTAAAAACGCCAAATTTATTTCAGGGTGTTCTGAAACTTACGCGTTTTACTTACGACCTTCGATTTTTGAAATCGTTTACGAAAAAATAAAACGTAAGTTTTAGCATTACAAATAAAAATCAAAATATCAAACTAAAAAAATAAAGAGTAAAAATGCCTACAGGTTTTTTATTAAGCATAATTTGTTTTAAAAAACTGCAAACCAGAAAAGAAAAATTAAAAGGCGTGTCCTGAGGAAGTATTTTAACCAATTAGACATTCGGGAGCAGGCGTAAGTATAAACATATCTACATATAAAGGAGTAACGTATATGAAGACTTTGTGTGAAGTTTTATAGCGCATTAGCGGCTGTACAATGGGTCAATTCGACCTCCGGGTACTGTACTTGTCTTAATTGACAAGTACACGTCCTCTAACCTAGCGGCTGAATAAAACTGTATTTAGCATGGTTTATGAAGAAACTGCTGGGCATATATGTAAAAGTACTATTCCAGACACGATACGTCTGATGAGCGCTTTAAGATTTCTTTCGGTCAGTGCCTTCCCAGGCGTGATTGCCAATGACATAAATCTCAGTATGGGACGTTCTACATTGTGTAAAATGTTATGGGATGTACTTAATGTTTTTGAAGAAAGACTATGCCTTCTTTGGACAAATTTGGATATGATAGATGAAAACACGAAATCGTCAAAAATTCATTTCTATCAAAAGTTTAAAATTCCAGGAGTAATTGGATCGGTAGACGGCACCCATGTGAAGATAGTAAACCCCGCATCGGGTTCTGAACTTTATTTTTGCAGTAAGCGAATTTATATTTTTTAGAGTTCAAATAAGAAACACGATTGCTAGAATTCTGATGTAGAGATGTGTGATTTTTAATCCCCACAGATTGATCTTTCTCTGTTCGTTTCATACTTATTAAATAATGCAACAAAGCTTTTAATCTTTTTACCTTTAGCTGTTTTGATTTAATTAAAAAAATCTCATTAAATTTTAATACAATTCATTGTTAAATTTTTATTAATAAAATAAAACAATTAACATAAAACTTATAAAATTTAGTACTGTTACATGTAACAAAATTTAACAAATACCGAATATAAAACATAAGCGACAAAAAATGGTAAAAATTTCAAATATTTCATCAATTCACTGCAATATACTCTTGTGATCTGAAATAGCAAATTATTAGCGTTACGCGTTCGCCAGAACACCTATTTCGCGGTTTCGAATCGTATACATTTTTTTGTGATTTGCGTTTTTCATAACATGCCCGAAAATTAAAATTAAATTCATAAAATTTGTTACAATATGTGTTTATATACAAATAAATATATGCATAAATTTATACAAATAAATATATGTATAAGAAATTAAAAGAATGTGTTTCTAATTTCTATGCGTAATGTTTAAACATTAACACATACTCTTACCAGATACATATACTTCTAAAGATAGGAAAAGAATGAAATTTTTTTTTTTTTTTTTATAATTCATTTATTTACAATCTGTTTTTACAACAATAAGCAAATTTTATAATCTTATTTTAACTTAACCTAGTCTGGATCTTTATCCAGTAAAATATCTACAAATTAAATAAATTGTAGGAGATTATTTTCTGTAAGGTAAATCTAATATATGAAACCTTTTAAGTCTATTGACTTCTTCGGTTTCATCTAACAAGCATATTGCTAAAGGATTACTATGAGTACTGAGTCTGTCTAAGTATCTAGAAGTATGTTTGTTTATCTCATCTTTAACTGTTGGAATCTGTAAGTCTTTGTGAATATTGTTATTTGTTATGAACCAAGGAGCGTTTGCTATTAATCTTAGTGTTTTAGATTGGTATCTTTGAAGGATTTCAATATTTGAATTACTAGCGGTGCCCCAAAGCTGTATTCCGTAAGTCCAAACAGGTTTCAATATCGTTTTGTAAAGCAAGAGCTTATTTTCTAGTGATAGTTCAGATTTAGAACCTAGTAGCCAATACATTTTTCTCGTTTTTATCTTTAATTGTTCTCTTTTAGACTGTATATGTTTTTTCCATGTGTTTCGTCGGTCGAGATGGAGACCAAGATATTTGACAGTTGTTCGTTTAGGAATAACTGTACCATTTAAAGCAACAGCTGGACAATCTTGTCTTCTTAGAGTAAAAGTAATATGTGTGGATTTGTCGGTATTTACTTTAATATTCCATTTTCTCAACCACCCTTCGATATCATTAAGTTGCTGTTGAATAATTTCTGACGCAATGGTAGGTGAATCATTCGCTGCTACTAATGCAGTGTCATCAGCATATGTTGCGACAGTTACATTTTCATTTGTAGGCATATCATATGTAAATATGGTGTAAAGAACAGGTCCTAGAACACTGCCTTGAGGAATACCCGCTTTTATAGAACATATATCTGACATTTCGCTATTAACTTTCACGTAAAAGAATCTTTTTTCTAAATAGGATTTAAAAAACAAATAATATGGAGCTGGAAGCAACTTCTTTAGTTTAAATAGAATTCCCTGGTGCCATACTCGATCAAAGGCCTGCTGAATGTCGAGAAATACAGCTGAACAGTATTGTTTACTTTCTAAAGAGTCTCTTATCACGTTGAGTATACGATGACATTGCTCGGGAGTACCATGATGTTGTCGAAATCCGAACTGATGTTCTGGAATTATGCTTTTTCTTTCTAGTATTGGAATTAACCTCCGTAAGAATATTCTTTCAAATAGTTTTGAGAAAGTGGTTAAAAGACTAATAGGTCGGTAAGATGAAACAACATTTTCTGGCTTGCTTGGTTTGGGTACCATAATAACTTCAGCGTATTTCCATTGATTTGGGAAGTTTTGTAACCTTAAAATTGAGTTGAAAATTAAAGTCAGAAAAAGTATACCTTTTTTTGGCAGACTTTTAGCAACTGTTGCTGTTATTCGGTCATATCCAGGTGTTTTTTTGTTATTAAGCATTACAATTTCTTTTTGCACTTCTTGCGGAGGAATATGAGGGATAGGGAAATCCATTTGACAAGGACAACATAAAAACTCTTCTATTTCTTTAACATCGGCATCACTATTAAAATTGAACGACTGAAAAATATTTTCTAGATAATTAGAGTACGCATCTGCCTTATTTTTATCTGATCTACACCAGCTACCGTTTATATCTTTAATAGGTATGTTTCTTTTAATTGGCCGCTTTATATATTTTGTTGCATTCCAAAGGCAGTGCTCATCATTTTTAGATACATTAATATTAAGGCTTTTTAGAAAGTTAGCAGTTTCTTCGTTTTTAAATTCTCGGATTCGAGTTTTTACTTGACTTGAGGCTCGGTTAAAAATTTGTTTGTCAATTGGACTTCTGGAAGACTGCCAAATTCTTCGCAATCTCCTTCTGTTTCTTATTAATGCTTGAATTTCAGCAGATATCACAACTCTATTACGATCATTTCCAGCAGTTTCAACCACAGGGGTTGATAATGCTCCCGCTTCGTGGATTAAATTTGTAAAATTTTCAACCGCCGAATCAAGTTCTGTACCATTGTTTATTGGATAATTTAAATTAACGTTTTTATCTATCCAGTATTTAAAAGCTTCCAAGTCTGTTTTTGGAGATAAAATATTTATTGTTTTTTGTATTGTTTGTAATACAGTGCAAAAATTTAAAATTATTGGAGAATGATCTGAGCTCAATTCATCACTATCCCTTATATTCAAACATCTTGTTGATATCCCTTTATAAACCACGAAATCAAGTAGATCCGGAATTTTATTGATATCACTTGGCCAATAAGTTGGTCTTCCTGTTGACAAAACTGAATAATGATATTTTTGAACACACTTGTATAACTCTCTTCCTTTAGGATTTAGAATCCGAGAACCCCACCATGTATGTTTGGCATTATAATCGCCACCAACAATAAATCGCGTACCTAAATTTTTGAAAAAGTTAAAATAATCCTGACATTCGATGTTATGTCTAGGAGGAGAGTATATGGAATATATAGATATTGCATCATTATCGCAATTTATTTTTATACCTGCAGCTTGAATAGTGGGTAGGTTAAATTCTTCAAGAACTTCATATTTAATAGACGATTTTATAAGTATTGCGGCACCAGCATGCGCACGATTACCTGGGTGATTTGCAGTAATTAAGTCATAACCTCTTATTCGAAAATAGCTCCTCGAAGTGAAGTGCGTTTCAGATATTAAAAAAATATCTATATAATTTGTATGTAGAAAAATTTCAGCTTCCTGTGTGTGATTTGAAAGGCCGTTGGCGTTCCATATTGCAATTCTTAAGTTTATTTGCATAATTTTTCTATTAAAACGCTCATCATACCGATGAGTTTATCAATTTTTGTCATTAAGTTGGTGTTAAAATTGTCAACATTGTTTATGTTATTATTTTGAGCAACTCTTGCGTAAGATTGCTGATTAAAATTTGTATCTCTTTGAGAATTAAAGTTTTGATGATTTGGTAATTGCGGATAATCCTGTGGACGATACGAAAAATTAGGATTTTGGTTTTGTTGTCTAAGGGAATAATTATAGTTTCTCCTTTCAATAAGATGTTTATAAACTCTACATCCTCTATAGTTGGCAGTATGGTTCTGCAAGCAATGAACGCAGACAGGTGGGACATTTTGATCCTTGGTACATTCGGCTGTTGAATGGCCAAGACCACATTTCACACATCTAAATGGTCTCTTACAATAAGACTTAGTGTGACCATACAATTGGCAGCGATAGCATTGAACTAATTCATTAGTTTTACGTGGAGGTTCGATTTTAACTAAAGCATTGCATATGTATCGCAAGTTATAAATATCGTTGTTGTTTGCTTTTGGATCAAGATCAATAAAGAACATTGATAAGCTTTCCTTATTCACACGACTTTTGACATTTATTATGCTTCTAACTTGATGGCCTAGCACTAGTAACTCAGCTTTTATGTCAGTTTCTGGAGTTGAAGGGTGAATACCTTTCATTACTACTCTAAATGCACGTTCTTGCCTGATTTGAAAAGTATTGTAGCTAATGTTTGAACTATCCAATGATTTTACTAGCATTCTATATGAATCTACAGAACCTATCTTAAGCATAACCTGGTTTCTTAAGGATTTATAACTAATTTCACTCTTAGGAATTACTTTTGTTAAATTAGTAATCATTTTATTCACATCTGTAACATCTGGTATAAATATTGGCGGTGGCTTTATTGTTGATTGATTTACTTCTGGCATATCCTCTTCATTCGTTTCAAGTTCTGCAAACATGTTCGATGATGTTGATGGTTCATTGTTGTTATTTATATTTGAGTTTAAATTTGAATTTAAATCATTGTTGTTATTATTGATATTTTGTTTTTTATGTTCATGTTTATTAGGCGAATTTTGTTGTTTTCTTTTCACAGCTCTAGTTGTTGGTACTTGCTGCCAACTAGCATCATCTCCATCACTATCCCCTGTCATTATAATAACAACAAGGCTTTTAATGCAGTTAAATTGTAATTGTCTGTATAACAATAATTTGTTATTTTATTTTTGTGCCGGAGAGAAAATTGCAACATATAAAGAATAACACAATAATCACTCTCAACGAAAAGAGAAAGAAAGGAATGTAGGAACCGTTATTTAAGAAGCTTAGTTTTTGTTTTTGTTTTTTTTTTTTTTTTTTTTTTTTTTTTTTTTTTTTTTATAATAATAGATCTAATAAGATAGAAAAACAACCGCTCGCTTTGAGTGTTAGTCGATGACAAAAGAATGAAATAACATAGAAACTTACAGCATCAGACTCAAGATAATTTACTCATATTTGCTATTTAAAAAAAGTTTATAATTTTGATAAAATTTATCATTATTTGTTAAATTGTTTAGTTTATTGCTGTTGTCCTAGGGTAATGCGCATCAAATTTTTATTTATTATTGAATAATTTATCACAGATTAGATCTCTGCTTCCTTGTGTAAATAAGCAAAAAAAATTTTTTTTTAGCTAGGCGTAAATCAATTGAAAAGTAAATTCAAACTAAAATCGAATTATAATTACAATTTCATTGCTATCCTAAATCAAACAGAGTGTAAAAAGAGGCAGGCAATAAAGAAAAATCATAAATAATCTTAATCTGCAAAAGATTGCTATGAAAATATATTGATTGCATGGTTAATTAAGGCATACCATAGACATATGCGTTAATCTTGTATTGACAGTTAATAAATATTTTTAATTATCAACTAAATAGCAACAAAATCAAATAAATAGTAAACTGTGGTGTTCAATCAATTTGGAGACAGAATGAATAACTCGAACTAGTGACTTTATATTGTACTAGCTGTACCCTGCGCGTGTTGCTGCGCCACCAATTAAAATAAATTTTAAGGAAAGACATGACACAAATGTCCAATTAATTTTGAATAATTTTATTCATTTCGTTTCCCGTTGTCCTGATGATTAAGATGAACGAGCCTGAGTGGTACGCATTTGATCAGTTTCTAATCTCACTTCTCGTTGTTCAAGTGGTTCAAGCGAACCGGTCTCAGCGGCACATATTCGAAGATTTTCCAGTCTCAACGCTCGTCTGATTCTGAGGCTCGTAATGCTCTTTACTTCCGTGCTTGAAGTGTAGGTCGACCAACTGCTTGTCATTCATTTTGAATAATTTTCAGTGACGCCATCCATCGGAAATTAATCGCCCCAAACTCCGTGGACTCATGCGCAACAACATGACACTATAGCTCACTATAGCCAATCCGCTCATTTTGTTTGTATATACGTCAAAGTCGTCCATACAAAATTTGAGGACTCTAGCTGTTGCAGTTTATGAGATATGCGACATTAAATACTTATTGGGTATGTGGGCCTGGCACCTTGCCTACTTGAAATTTTAAAACAAGAAGTAGCCTATAGTTCCTTCCAGACATACAGAAAGATACTGTGAAAATTTCAAGAAAATATGTTCAGCCGTTTAGCCGTCTATAGTCTTCAAACAAACAAACCCACAAACAAATAAACGCACATTCATTTTTATATTGTATTGTGCTTGCAAACAAAATTGGACAACAACCTGTATTCGCTGAATAGGGTTAATGGGGGACATTTGGCCTGAACCTAATTTTCATTGAAAAATCATCTTCAGCCATAAGGCACATTCCTCTGAATGAGTAATTGACAAAAAATTGCCCAAATATTGGACAATATCAATCCACATTCCATACAAATGGGTACCATGCATGCCCAAAAAGTCACTGATTGGTGTGACCACGCAGTCAATCCAACACATTCCTTTGATTCGTTGGATAGGTTATCACTGTTAACGAATAGCACCTTAAGTTGACGATTTCTAACTTTTGATGATATGCACTAGCTATTAGAAGGCATGATCATCTAACAATAAGCTGATGTAAACTGGTTATCGGGATTGGCGTAATATAGGTTAGGGCGGAGTGGTAGCTCTGATATCAAAAAGCTCACTTGAGCACACATAGCGGCCCGTTGTGATGCCATAAGGTGAACGCAATCCCTGTACTGAGCAAGTTCCACCAAAAAAATCAGGGAAGAGGAAGAAATTGGTCAGCACAACTACCCTACACTGGAAAACCAGCCAGAAAATTTGATAAACGCAGCTATATCCTTGATATCAATAGATGATAGCTCCGTCAAGCTGACAAGAAATGGAGAGCCAAATAACCTATTTCTGCACCTCGCAAGAGATGGACACTGACAAAGAAAGTGGATAGTCTCCCCTTCCTTAGCAGATCTGCATCCACGGCTGGAGCCGTTAAATGGGAGCCGCATCCTTTTCGCGTGTCTGCCCATAACACAATGACCTGTAAGCATGGCCACTGTGATTGAGATGATGCCACGACCAACTGGTTGGTACGCCTTCTATCCATTGGGGGCCAAGTGAGTCTAGCAGTGGAGCAGGACTCCTCACTGATCCAGGATAGGTTGGCGTCTAGAAAGAATTTTCGCGTAATGGCCAGCTTGACCAAGGCGAGCGGCATGCCCAAGTCTACTGAAGAGGATTCCGGAAAGAGTGCAGCAGCTTTAGAGAGCTCATCGGCCCTATAGTTCACCGGAATGTCACTGTGACCGAGGACCCAGACAAGTGAGACACTATAGCACTCAGAAAAAAGGTCGAGAGAACGACGACATGCCATAACGTTAGTTCCAGTTTCCCAGAATAGACTCCGCTCCCAACTCCATTGACGAATTTAGAACCGTCCGTATAGATGTCCAGGAGTTCCGGGGGGGACGGTATTAAGGTACCAGTCATCCCTACACGGAATCAGAGATTGACAAGACAACTGTCGTGATATAACACCGTAGGACTTTTTCTGGTGAGGTAGGTCCCAGGTATATGCAATTAAGCCACTAAACTACAGCGGTACTCAATGCAAACATAACCCCTGCTTACTTTATGCGCCAGAGTGTTAGTAAGACGCGAGAGTAATAGTAGGAAGCGTTAAACACCGAAAAACCGTGGACACAAATAATGCGGGTAATAGGTCTTTCAATAGGATAAATTATTTCGATGATGTCTCACACACCATTTGTTTTATTTAAATTTGAAAATAGGAAGTGTTTAAAAGGGATGCTTTCTGTGTTTATTGAATGTATTAAAAGTTGTACAATGAAGTTCATGCGAAGAATTTTCTTTGAGTGTTGCCGAGTATACTTTACACAATCAAATAAGGAGTTAAATTAGATAGTTCGGCGTCGACATAATATAATATTCCCAAGATATTAAATACGAAGAAGACATTTATAAAAGTATCAAAGCATTTCATTGCGTAGAGAGAGTCATCCTTTGAGTGTTGGTTTAAAAAATCTGAACAGACAGATGTCTCTTGACAATATGATCTCTGATTTATTTTCTCCGAAGTCAGCTCTGTTATCAGCAGTACCAGCACAGATAAAATGGAGATCTTAGAAGCTATACGAACAATAGAAACCAGTTTATTCAAAATGTTAATTGTAGAGTCAAATAAATCAATTTAGGAATCGATTCGTCCTGCATATTAATATCAACTAAAAAAAAAAAAACATTTACTAAGTTTCAGTTTATCTACTCCGGTAAGTACAGGTTGTGGTTGCTAACACATTAGACTCGATAGAATCCTATAAGAGATCATCCACGCATCCACAAAATGTTGCACGCATCACCACGAAATATGAATAGCCCTGTTATGGACAAACTCAGCAATATTATTATTGGGACGCGCTTCAGTGCACTCAGTTGTTTGGTAAGAACTTTGGGCTGATATTGTTCTTTTCGATTGGAATCTATCATTTGTCGGTTTTTCCCTCATGACCAAGTCCAAGAAGCAATACTCACTGATTCCTTAATACACCATTTGTGATCGGGTTAATGTTATTAGCCTTACATCAAACGAGTTCAATGTCCCAATATTCCTGCTTTATTTTTAGGTAATAATTCCTAGCAGTGTTTCAGTTCTTGATTCCTCCTTGGCTTTTGTGTTCATAATGGGTTTGCATTACAGCTGACTGCAGTTTTGTCGTCATTTCGTTTCTAAGGAGTATAGTTTGCATCAACACTCTATAGAGTTACGTTCGGTTAGCATTAGTCATTTCGGGAATTTATGGTTAACTGACGTCCAGCCATCACAATGATCGGGAACCATCACGTACGTAACTTACCCGCTACTACGTGACATAACTCAAGGTTCGCCTTACATTAATTGGCATTGATTTCCTGCACATTGATCGAGAGAATGCCAATGATTTTTATGGTGTATCTTATGTCACATTAAAATAGACGCCATTCGCGTATAATCGTATAACTGTATGTAAGTTATTGTTACGAACATATAAAATCTAGATACTGTTGTTTTGCTTTTACAAAAACAAAACAATGCAGTAAACAAATTTCGTACTGGTTAATATAACAACAAACACCAGCATAAAAAATGCTAAACAAGTTAATAAAAAATACACCAACAAAACTCCTATAATATATGTAAACAGCGATGTAAACAACGATGTTTACATTTATAGAGGTTTCGAGAAGGGTAAGTCATGAACGTTAGCCTTCAAGAACAGTCATCAGACTGTTTATTTTGTCACATAAAAGGCAATGCAAAGCAGGCAACTGAGTTAGTGAAGTTCGGTTAGTCTTGTCTGAAGACGCGGTGCTTTTGAAGAGAGTAATTGTGGTTTGAAGATCTCTGTTACAAAGATCTGTCGAATAATTACTTATTATTGTTTATGTAAAGGGTATAAACATAGGAATAACAAGGAAAAACATTTGTTGTTGTTTACATCGAGTTGTGAACAAAATTGTGCAAAAATTTAGAATTTTAATTAAAACTAAACACAAAATTTATTTTTATTTTATTTGCAATCTACGAGCTCATATTCTATACATTTTTAAAAAGTAAAAACGTAATAATATTCTTATGTAACTTAGAATTTTTATGCCATATGAGGATAAATACTAAACAAATATTATTTAAAATTAAAAGCAAAAATTTTCAATTTATGTATACAGAAAATCGTTCATTTAAACGATGTCGCTGGTTTCTTTGATTTTAACGCCATCCGTATCAACCAATAAGGCCATCAAACAACTCAAATAAACAGAAGCCCTAAAGCACATAAACATGCGTTTTATGATGAACAATTTAGAAGCTTGTCAAGTTTTATGCCGATGTCTTCTAAACAGTCATGTACACATGCATCCCCAGTTGTCATGCATCGTAACTGATAGGGTACTTTTCTCTATTTGTTCCATATTCCACAAGTTCCCTATCGTATTTGGATATGTAGATATTAATATTGTTATCCTCAACTCATTTCTGTGCGTACTTTGCTACCTATTTAGTGTCATTATACTGCTGGAATACACATCGAAGTGGGGTAAGTTTATTCCAAATATTGTTGCATGAAATTTTAAATTTTCCGTTACTTTCTATATATCTTCCATAAAATTTTGTGAACAAACACCATGGTAGGCATATTATTACCGAACAACAATATTATGTTGCTAAGCTCAAAGGATTAACCGATTTAAAACCTGTTATGGTTTTGGAATAAAACAATGTTTTTTAATGTTTAATAAAAATTTATATTCAGTTTATAAATTCAAAACCAAAAATGAATGAAAAATTATTTTTACAATTTAACATAAAATGTCTATGAATCATTGTTATTCTATAATTTCAATATTGCAAGTAAAAATGTAGCAAGTGTTTAACTACAATATTTCCCTTTGTTCAAAAAGTTTTATAATCTTTCATCCAATTAGGAAGTTGACGGTTTCTTTTAGACCTGGGAACTTCTAAATTATCCGTTGAAGTTGTTGGAATTGAGTCAAACTCTATTGAATCAGACGTAGAGTGAAATGAAGATTCCTCTTCAAGTTGATTGTGTGTACCATTACTTTCTTCAGTATTTTGATTATTTTCTAAAGATGATTGATTAAGTATATCTAAATTTGAATCTGATTTGCAACCCTGACTGATTGGTAAAGTGTTGTGTAAATCAAACATTTCCAATAATAAATGTGTAGAATATATCCGATCTTCATTACCAAACCTTCTCTTAATTTGATTTGCATGCGAACGTATAAGTCTTTGTTTATTTTTATCATTTACTAATACATTGTAGTTAACAGTTCCTATACGTTCAATTATTTCGCCGGTTACCCACATGTATTTATTAGCTCTGAAAACTTGAGCATATACTTTTTCTCATGATTTGAAACTTCTATCTTTTGCTCCATGTTTTCTGTTAAATATTGTCTCTTGTCGAACATTCCGAGCAGTGTGTATTGGCTGCTGTGGTTTTAATAAGTCCAAAGTGGTTCTAATTTTTCGATTTAGAAACAGTTCTGCTGGTGATTTTGAATCTAATTTTGGTGTTGATCTATAAGTTTGAAGAAAAGTTTCCAAATTTTCCTTACTTGTCCCTTCATTTTCGAGTTTCGCAAGAGCGCGTTTTAACGTTCCAACAAGTCGCTCAGCTTGACCGTTAGATTGTGGGTGATATGGTGCAGATTTCAAATGCAATATTCCTCTTTTTTTAATAAAATTTTGGAACTGTGCACTTATGAATTGACTACCATTATCTGAAACAATGGTATTTGGATTTCCATATCTAGCGAACATTTCTGTAAGTTTAGAAATAATAGTTGCTGATGAAATGTTTGATATTTCAAAAATTTCTGGCCATTTTGAAAAAGCATCAACAGCAACAAAATAATATAATCCATTACATGGGCCTGCAATGTCTATGTGAATGCGTTCCATAGGTTTACTTGTTAAAGGCCATTATTGTAGAGTATGTTTAATTGGCGCAGAACAAAACACAGCACATTGATGACAGTTTCGTACATAATTAATAATGTCTGCATCAATTCCTGGCCAGTAAACATGACTTCTTGCTAGTGATTTCATTCTTTCTTTACCTGGATGACCTCTATGAAGTTGTTTTAGAATACAACTTCTAAATTTGGAAGGTATTACAATCCTATTATTATACATAAGACAACCTTGAACTACACATAATTCCGTTCTTCTGGCATAGAACGGCGCAAGTTCGTTTGGACCTTTCTGGTCCATCCATTATTAAGTGCTGATATGACTGATTGTAATGTTTTACATTTATTTGTTTCTTGCAGAACCATCTTAAATGTTATTGGAAGTGAGCTAAAGTGTTTAGTTAGCATTTCCGAGCAATCTTCTTCCAATTTGGTACAGGCAATTACGATATCTTCGTCAGGTTTCCATTTTGAATCGATGAGTCTTGATAAAACATCAACACAACCAAAGTCTTTGGTGTTAACGTACTCGATTTTGAAATCATACATCATCAGTATTAATGCCCAACGTTGAAGTCTATTTGCTGCGTAAGCCGGTATACCAGATTTGCTACCGAAAATTGTTAAAAGCGGCTTATGATCAGTACACAATATGAAATGTCGACCATATATATATCTATGAAATTTTTTTACAGCAAAAATCAACGCCAGACCCTCTTTTTCAATTTGAGAATATTTTTTTTCTGCTGGTGTAAGTGTACGAGAAGCATGAGCAATAACTTTCTCTGACTTATCTGGATAAATATGGCAAATGAATGCACCAATACCTTTACCTGATGCATCTGCTGCAACCTTGATTGGCAGTGACGGATTGAAATGTGTTAACAGCAAATCTGATTGTAATAGGATCTTGAATTCTTGAAATGCTTTCTGACATGCGGAATTCCACTCAAATTTTGTGTTTGACTTCAATAAATTATCAAGTGGAGCTCTTAAATTAGACATTTGATGGTTATATTTACCATAATAATTAATTGAACCTAAAAACGATCTTAGTTCTGATATATCTTTTGGAGCTGGTAAATTTAAAACAGTTTCGATTTTGTCAGGATCGGGCAGTAATCCATTTACTGACATTATGTTACCAAGATATTTGACTTCTTTTGCGAAAAATTTGCATTTTTCAAATTTGATGTGAAAATTGTACTCACGTAGTTTTTTAAAAACCTTGTTGACGTTTTCTATGTGTTTTTCAACTGTAGTACCACCAATAATTATATCGTCTATGTATGCTGCTGCATCGTCTGTACCCGCAAGCATTGTATCCATGATTTGTTGAAAAGCACCTGGAGCACTTTTTACACCAGGAGCTAAACGATTGAATGTAAACAAACCCTTATGTGTGTTGATTGTTAGAAGTTTGGCGGATTCTGGTGTGACTTCTGTTTGTAAATAAGCATCAGAAAGATCAATATGTGTATACAAACAACTGTTAGCCACTTTTGCATACAAATCTTCTGGGCGGTGAAGTGGATATTTGTGAGGTTCCAAGCTATTATTTAATCCAGTTGAATAATCCCCGCAAATGCGAATTTTACCATTTGGCTTCTTAATAGCAACAATGGGTGCTGCCCAATCTGAGAAATCAACAGGAGACAGTATTCCTAATGACTTTAACCGTTTAATTTCGTCTTCTATCAGTGGAAGCATTGCATATGCCACCGGTCTTTTGGCTCTAAAAATGGGTTTAGCATTCTCTTTTAGATGTAATTGCACTTTCATTTTAGTACATTTTGCTGGAGTGTCCTGTAAGATATCTGCAAATTTATTTCTAATTTCGTGTAACGTATTAGAGTTGATTGTAGTCTGTTTAATCTGGCAGCAAATTTTATTTAAGGGTTGATCCCAGATACCAAAAATATCACACATATCAGTGCCAAATATTAAAAGCGTATCAAATTCTACAACTGACAATTTGCATACCCGTACTTCATCCTTTAGCCTGACCTGGCAATCAAACTCGGCTAGAAGCTTGATTTTATTATTGGAAGCACTCGTTACAAAACAATTTTTAAACTGTTTTCCTGGTTTACCCATTTTTATCCACAGGGATTTACCTATCATTGAGATGTCTGAGGCTGTGTCTACCTGTAGTTTAATATCAAACCAATTACTGTTTTGAATAGATACCGAAGGGTTGATATTAACTATGACGTATTTGCGCCTGGAAGCATGAGATATCTTATTGATTTGAACTACATTCGATTTTGGAGAACTTGAACTTTTCTTATATTTCTTGTTTTTCTTTTTATATGAAAAACTATTTTGTGATGAATTACTTTTACCTGTAGATTTGCAGTACCCTTCCTTGTGACCAACAATATTACATTGACTACATTTGTGGTTAAGGAAAGTGCAATATCTGGCGTAATGCATGGCGCCACAATTCCAACATGGGGTTTTTGGAATCTTATTGTTGTCATCTTGTTTTGATTTTTGAAAATTTGATTTATTAACGGTATTAATTGACACTGGTGTGCTTTCTTCCACCATGGCAGTATCCCGTTTAAGATTTATTAGCCTTTGAGCACTGGTAACCAGTTTGTTGATTGTTTGATTTGAATCATCCTCAAGAATAGCTAATGATTTCATACGAACTTCCGTATCTGAATGAGATTGGAGCCCGTAAACAAAAACTAGACATTTGAATTGATCGGAATTCATTTCGGATAGTTTAAATTGTTCACAAACTTCATTAATGCGAGCCGCGTAAGATATTAAATCCTCCTGAGGTTTTTTTACAGTCTGTAGACATTTGTACCGTAAACTAAACACTGATTCTTGTGTGCCAAACATACCTTTTAGGATATTAACTGATTCTGCAAATGAAATATCCCTAACATTCTTGGGAAGAATGTAAGCAGCATATTTTCCGTAAGCAACAGGATTTAGCTTCCTCATTAAAAGTCTCACACGAGCTGCGTCATCTAAATTTTTACCATCCACCAGAAATATATCTTCATGACGGCTGTACCACACGTTGAATGTGATAGAATTTTCTGGATCAAAATAGAATTCTGCTATACAATTCGATAATTTGTCCATTAATTCCTCCTGATTTGTTGAAACACTTAAGGATAATCTTGATAAGATTTCTCCTTGTTTTTGGAGTAATTCAAGGATTTTAGGATCTGTTGCCATTGTCCTCGTCGCCACAATTTTATGTTATGGTTTTGGAATAAAACAATGTTTTCTAATGTTTAATAAAAATTTATATTCAGTTTATAAATTCAAAACCAAAAGTGAATGAAAAATTATTTTTACAATTTAACATAAAATGTCTATGAATCATTGTTATTCTATAATTTCAATATTGCAAGTAAAAATGTAGCAAGTGTTTAACTACAATAAAACCTTAGTACAATTCCACTGAATAATATTAAATTCGCTGTGCAGAAAACCTATATATATACTTTTTATTATTATATATTTATTATTATATATTTATTATTATATATTTATTATTATATATTTATTATTATATACATTATAAATCATATGAATATATACGCAACCCAGTAAAACTTGTTGCGAATATTTGAAAAAAGCTGTGTTTGGAACAGGTTTTTTAAGATACAAATTTTTTAATTACTTTTTTAAAATTAATTTAATTCAATTAAAATAATTATTATTCAACTATAGATCGATCTTTGTATTAAAGATGATACACTTTCTCGTTTTGTTAGAATTATATTCGCCATTATTTTAAACCAAATGAAAAACAGAAAATTTCGAACAGGGATTCATAATTATAGCTTATGTACGTACTATTTATTATATCTCCGACTTCCTTAGTGATTCTGTCAAGTTGTGAAGTTATTATCGTAAATAATACATTATCTACTGGATTTGAGAAATAATTAAAGTGAAGAGGTTGAAGTTTATGTTCCTGCTGCTGAAAACTCTCAAGAAAAAAGAAAAGCTCCTCTTATGAACTGACGAAAGTATTGGCTGCAACCAACATGGTAATCAACTGTAATCGCCTACTACGCTTTTTCCAAAAATGATCTGAAAATCGTTTATAATTCCAATAATTTTGTTGCTTTAGACAAGAACTAATTCAATTTCATGGTTTTTGTAAATTTCATTGCCCTCATTCATTGCAGCATGTACATACAGCCGTACTAGGGGAAATCTGTATCCAGGAAACTAGAGAGGAATCAAAGAGAGGGCATTGTTATTAGCATAGTCGTTGTTCTAAGATTCTTATAACGAAATATAGCAATAGTTGGTACCATCAGGTTTCAGCCAGCCCCCAATTGAGAGCGTTACTAAACAAGTGACAATAAGGTCTACCATCTAAAAAGTTGAATTACGAAAATTCTTTGTACTACAAGTAGAAATCAAAAGGGATACATAAGCTATAATTTTTTAAGGCTCGATCTACGGTTAAAGATCACTCTCTATATGTAATCGCCATTGTTAGTCATTTTTTTAAACTAATTACCGTTTACATAGCTTTTCAAAGGAACAATTGTAGAATATTTATGTTATTTATATAAATCTAAATTTAGATTAAAAATGTTACTGCCATTTCATGAAAATTTATAAACACCTTTCTCGTTTATATCCGTTGTAAATTACTTTTCCCATAATGGAATGAATATATTCCCTGTTCATTCTGATACTAATGACAGATGTCGTTAAGTGAATTCGATATTCGAAAGTGGGTTAAATATCACTTTGATGGATTTGCATGTGTTATAAATATTTTCTAATATCCGAGTATCATATAGGACAACACATTCTGAACTTAAAGAAATTCGGTTCTATTTTAATAACAATATTATACCAGTAGTACTGAAAATTAATATCTCCTCATACAAATGTAAAGTAATTTATATAATAATTATGGACAAAATAAATTTCTCTTAAAGAATTTTAAATTTGTTAAATTATTCGGAGGATCCTATAGAAGCATGCTGTTGAATATTTCCCTGCATTTTAGTGCAAAAATGAAACTGTCATTTAATCCTGCAGATGATTTTCATAATGCATTTTCATATTCGAGGCGTATAATGTACAGTCGCCGTGGTCTAGCCATAGCTCAAACTATAAGTCGGACATCTCAAACAAAACAAAATATGAAAAAATATTTCTTCGCTGATTGCCTCTTAGCAGATTTCCAGCAAAAATCGCAGAGTAAATAAAATTGACATGAAAAAGTTTCCCAAAAATCTGTAGTTCGGAGTCGATTTTACGTTCCGCCACTCATGTATAAAATTAACGCACACACAAGTGGTGTGAGAAGCTGAAGGGTTGTAATGATCAATTATGTATGTATATATGTATAATGTACCTACGGAAATTCACTTGCAACAAATGCTACTAGTTCTAGAGGTGTAACTGGTTTAAAGGTATAGACTTTCGACGTTTCTTTAACGCCAACGCATCTTCATTTACTGTCAGACTAATCGAAATTGGTGCTGCCATAGCGTTTAATATGCTTAATGAACACTCTTCACGTTGGATTTAATTGCGTGATAACAGAACGTCTTTTCAGAAATACCCTACGGTATCAAAAGATTCATCGATTATTTCAGTACCTTTACGAAGCTGCAGGAGTTCCTCAACGTCATATTGCGAAGGCTTTTCAGCTTCGAAGTTATGCGGTGTTCATAAACTCCAAATTTTTCAAGCTGTCGTGTGGTTTCTTATAGTTGACTAAACAATGGTGTGCGTCGATCGTAATCTTAACAGTTCGGAAGTCGCACTAATAAAGTGCACTTAGTGCCTTGGTGAGTGCTTTTAAGTTGTTCAAAAAAGCAGCTGATTACTAACTTCTTTTGGCCTGACTTGGACAATCTAAACTCCAACAACACCAACAACTTGCAATAGGACGGCATTACATGCCACTCAGCTCATGCCTTATTGGATATTCTCTACGAGCGACTTGAGGACATACTCACCCCACTTGGAAACACGAACACAGCCAACATGATCCATGTCATCGTCAAATTCGTACTAATTTATGTACCAGATTCGTGGAAAATTATACATTGCGGTAGCACTGCACCCAAATATTTTTAACGATGTTATCTTCCACATTAATGCCATCAATAGTGCTTTTAAACGAAGAAAAAATTTCAATGATATCACACGCAAAATTTGTTTTATTTAAATTTGATGTTAGGAAGCACTTAGTGAAAGGCCCGATGGTAGGAAAATGGATTATGCGCCTGTAATTGCCACATATAGTCTAATTAGTCTTTTCCAGTAGGAGACTAAAGTTCCAAACGTTGGCCATTCTTTATTTTAGAGATTATTTGCTAGAGCATGCATCCTGTCATTTCGTTACCACTGATCTTAAACAACTCAGTAAACCGGCCTTTTGTGCTAGACGCTGATGTCAGGCCGATATTTATCAGAATATCTACAACGTCATTATCAATTGCGGTCACTATAGGATATTCTCTAATGGAGGTGTTGCTATTTGACATGTCACAGGGAAGTATTGCATTTGTCAGCTCAGCTTCTTTTGCGAATCTGTCCCCAGGTTATCGTCGGCATCGTTGAAGGAGAATTTTCTGGGCTTCATTCAGGCTAGTGTAATGGTTTTTATTAAGAAAATAAATATTATAAGGTGGATTCTAGACTATATACACAACCAAGACCTGGTGATTGGACGGAGCTGCACACATAAATTACCTGCCATTCAGAGGTAAGCTACATGCCGAGTAAATCGAATTATTTTCTAACGAAATATTGAGTGAAAAATCAATTTCTTTTTTGTATGCAAAATAACGGCGCCTGCCATATACATTTTGTAAAAATTATATGGAAACACAAATGATGATCCAGATGTCCAGCAAAGTAATTACAGTTGTAAACTCATATATCTGTAAACAAAACTTTTGATATCTCGCCCAAAACTTATATTGGCCTTCCACATGTCTCAAATACAAATGGTAAAAAAGGAAAACACAAATAATACCACAGTTTATTGGCAAATAAAATTGAGATTGAAATTGTATTACAGATATGTGGACACATATTGAACACAAACGGACATGAAACTTTGTTTTACTGTCCTTTGCTATTTATAGAAAAATATGAGGAGGAGGTAAATATGATGATCACTTAGTATTTCGTATGTGGACAGCTACGAACGGATCGTCTTTGTATGATGCGGTAATTTTTAACCTAAACTTTGAGATTGACATAATAGTCCACAAGTTTATACGGTGGGTTATTTAAAAGTTTAAATTTAAAAATTCAATAAAACAAAAGGGTTTGAAATTTTGCCAAATTTATTATTTTGTGGTGAAGATGTGGAAGATACAGGCTATGAAGATACAGACCTTGTTGTAGTACCCACTAGAATATAGTCTGGAATTGTGGTTTTTGTATTTACTTTTAAGTTAGGATATCTAGAAAAATTTTAAATTTTTAAAAAGCTTTAGAATTGCCATATCATACAAAGCTTGTAAATGTTTAATTCCAAATTAATGGCGTATACTTTCTCTCTAACTGAATTTGAAATATATTACTCATACGCACCATATTATACGTACTAGAATATTTACTCTGAAAAGTATGCAATAGAAGGTGTTGGATATTGCCATGTATGAATCTAATGGAATTAAATATCGCTCATATGTCACATATGTTCTCCGCATTATGAATTTTACATACTAAATATAAGTAGTGGTTGGGTCATTTAAAATTTTAATTTAAAAAATGCAATAAAATAAAAAAGGGTTAAAATTTTGGAAATTTACTTTTTTGTTGTGGAGTACAATTGTTTCGATTAAAAAGCAATATTATTTCATACATATGGCCGCCGCGGATAAATGTTCGTGCATTTTTTGAGTCGTATCTCGGCACTGGCATCACAAATGTTGACTTTCAGTTGCTAATTTGCCTGCGGTTTGTCGGCATTAACTTTTCTTTAATGGAGCTGCATAGAAAGTAGCACGAAATTGTTTAATTGCAGCTTTTTGGCTGCCAATTGACATTACCATTTCGACTAAATAGAAGCCGCCGTAATCTAGTAGGTTGTGTGTTGTCTTATTAGACGAAAAGCCAGGGTTCAAAACCCTGGCCAGGCATCAAAATAAAATACAAAAAGTATTTCTTCGGCGACTTCCTCTCAGCAGATTTCTGGCAAAAACTCTGAGAGTAAATAAAATTGCGGTGAAAAGTTTGTCAAAAATCTGTCGTTCGGAGTCGACTTTAAACTGTATAAAATTAACACACATGACATAAGTGGTGTGAGAAACTAGGTCGTAATCCTGACTGAGGGGTAATGACAAATTATGTACGTATGTATGTATTTCGTCTAATTAAGTGTCACTAAAATGCAATAAATCGATTGTTGCATGAGATGTGTAGCAAGTGGTAGCATCCTGTTGAAGCCAAACATTATTCACGTCAATACCATGAAAAGCGGGTACGGAAAAAAAGTTTGTTTTAGTACGATAGATGTCCCTGTGGACCGTAATGGTTGCCCCGTCCTCATTTTCAAAGAAATATAATTGAATGATGCCCCCGTTCCACAAGACCTATTAACAGTCACTCTGAGCCCCAAGTAAGGCAATTTAGCTTACTAAAGTACCCACTAAAATGAAAATGAGCTTCATCTCAAAAGTTGAAGATTTTTGTCAAAATCTACGCCATTGTGCAGTTTGTCGTTGGACTAATAGATCCCAACGTTGCTCAAGCGTAAAGCGATTAAATACGTTAAGTGGTGATATATACTGAATATTGTGGTAGCATAAAATGACATACGTATTGCCGATGGTTGAAATTTAAATCGATAGATGGCCAATATAATACGTAAGCGATGCTTAACTATTTCTGTTGACACGAATACGAGCGACTGCAATCTACAAATCCATATAAAATTTTAAAATATAATTAAAATATTTATGCTTTAAATTTTGTTTTTTTATTTATTCAATTTAATGTAAACCTTTAACAATAGCGGTATTTCTCGGTATCTCAAATCCAACTCACAGTTGTGTCTGCTCTTCAGTATTTAAATCTTTTTCGTTCACGCTTTTCTTTTATAATTTATTTCTTTCTTTCCATTTACTTTTATTTTTTGCAAAATCCTTTTTTGAAGAGAGAACTTTTACCTCAAAAATTTGCATTTCAATGCAAATAATTCATGATTATACCTTCGCCAACCAAAAACGTAGAAGATGAAGGTGCGAAAAAAATATTACTTCTGGTGTGCATTGTTTTTTGCAAACAGTATTGTCCTTCTGTTATTCCACGGATGGGCTTGCTAGCAATAACTGCGGTTGCAGTTTACCTATGGCAGTAGGAAGGTTTATGTCTTGTAGACTGCCACCATCAGCTTTCATTACAGCAGTTATTGAAGTGGAAGCAATAATAGTGGTATCACAGGTAAAAGACTTGCAGTATTTTATTTGCAACAGCAATTGGCCTCCGTTATATTGTCCAACGTAAATCCGATTTTTAGCAAATACTCTTAAGTATGTAAAAAGCTTATTAAAATTATATGGAATCATATTGTTACATTTTTACCTTTTAAAAAGGTTTAAAAATATGATCTCGTAGATTGCAAATAAAATAAAAATGAATTTGTGTTTAGTTTTAATTAAAATTCTTTATTGTTCGCATAATTCCCTGCGACAGTGTTCACAACTTGGTGTAAACAACAACAACTTGTTTTCTTTGTTATTCCTCTGTTTATAGCCTTTGCATAAACAATAACAATTACTGGACAATTTTTTGACAGATCTTTGTAACGGAGATCTTCAAACCACGATTACTCTCTTCAAACGCACCGCGTGTTCACACAAGACTGACTGAACTACACTACTCAGCCGAAAAAAAATCATTTGCGATAAACCACACATCCATCCGAATTGCTTGTTGGATACACAAAACTGTCGGATTTTTGGCTCAGAAAGGCATGATTGGGCCTTCGTTCTTGAATATTAGGTTGAAATTGCGGCTTTCGCTACAGAAAGATGACAACGGAGTACTTTCGGCCTCAACTAAACGGATCTGTACGACATGTTGTGTTAGCACGCCGGCAATAACAATTTGTAAAACAAATTATATCAAGAAATCGTGATGTCACCTGGCAAGGAAGCAAATTGAAGCCCTGATAGTAAAAAAGTACAGAAGTTTTTCCTTTCCGATAAGGCATTGTTTTGTACATACTTAGCCAGTATTACGAACTAGTTTCTCACACCACTTATGCTGAATGGGTTAATCTTATCCATGAGTGGTAGAATCTACAGTACAAAGAACTACAGGCTTTTTCATGGCAATTATATTTACTCTCAGATTTTCTGTCATTAATCTGCCTCTCACCAAAGAAATATGTTCGATTTAATGAACCCACTTAGTAAAAATTTAACTTTAAGCGAAAATGCTTTAAAAGGTTGTCGCTCATAATTAAATCATAAGTCATAAGACCGAATCCTATACTTTAATTGTTTACATTGGTGCACAGGCGACGACAAATGAATTTTTGAATTTTTTCGATGCGGCAAATCATGTAGAAAAATTGATTTGTTTATAAAACGCATTAGATGTAAAGAAAATACAGTAACATTGAAAGCTGAATTTGATCTGACTTAGAATGTAAGCAAACTGACCGCATTTCTCTACGCTTTTTTACTGTCAATATTTATAAAAAAAATGTAATGGTTGTATTCGGTTCATACACTTTCTGTTCAACTGGCGTATACTTATTATTTTATTTTTCTTTATATTCCGTATATCACTCATACGCACATGTGTGTGACACGCAATATAAAATAAATATTACGAACTAAACTATGCATTTGATCATGCTATGATCTTCAGCAATGCTGTTGCGCATGAGCCGGGGAAGGTTTCTAAGTTGGTATGACCAACTTCCGACAGGTGGCGCCACTGAAAATTACAAAAATGAATTAAATCGTAAACTGAGTATTTAATCATGCTTTCATCTTTGGCAAAGTTGTTGCGCATGAGCCGACGAAGATTTCTAAGTTGGTAGGTGGCGCCATTTAAAATTACTAAAAATGAATTAAATCGTAAACTCTGCATTTGATCATGATATGATATTTAGCAAAGTTGGTGCGCATAAGTCGACGGAAGTTTCTAAGTTGGTGCGATTAGTTTCCGATAGATGGTGCCACTAAGAATTATTCAAAATGAATTGAATCGTAAAATATGCCTTTGATCATGTGTTGATCGTGTAAATACCAGAAATTTTAGCATTTATCATGTATGATTTTAATAACATTTAGTATAACTTATTCCCGTAAAATTTGATACATTTTAATTTTGGAAAATTTTTAAAAATGCAATTGGGTTCAATTGGATTGGCTACATTGTGAGATTCTAATAAATTTAACAAATTTTTCACGTCGTTCCCGTGCATTCATGCCTCTCGAGCACGGAAGAAAAAACCATCAAGCGGGCAACTAGCATTCAGACTGGAAAATCATCGAGTACGTTCCGCTGAAATCCGTTGGCATGAATCACTTGAACAACGTAAAGTGAGATTAGAAACTGATCGAATCCGTACTACTCAGGCCTGTTCGTCTGTATCATCTGGACAACGGGAAACAAAATCAATAAAATGGTTCAAAATTAATTTGATATCTGCGTAATGTCTTTCCTTCAAATTTATTTTAGTTGGTGGCTCAGCAACACGCGCAATGTACAGCTAGTTAATTAATAAATAAATGAGACAATAAATGAAATTTATATGGTACATTATGGTTGCATTATGCTTTTCCTAGATTTTTTAAAACTTCAATATTTTTGTTTTTATCCAACAGGTATAAATCAATACAAAATTTATTTAAACGAAGATTTATTTAAAAATCAATACAATATTAATACAAAAGAGAAACAACAGACTTCTCCAATAATACATATATAAAAATTTCAGAATATTGTTGTAGTTTTTAGTGTTGAAAGCTGAAAAAATTCTTTATCGGCTCCATAGCATCATTTTATTCTTCTCTTGTTTTTGTGCTTAAATCTTTAGAATAAACTGCAATATAAAGTTATGTTCACAGAGATATTTCTATAGCTGTAGGTATTTTATAGAATAAATAATTTAACTAAATTATGGAAAAAAAATTGTTTCAGAAAGTGATGACATTTAATTTAAACATTTTAGAAAGTGTGGTTTTTAGCTGTAAAAAAGGCAGACAAGAGTAATAAATTGTATGTTGTTATGCCGCCATTGAAGTCGCATAGTCTAGTAGGTAGTGTGTTGGCTTATTAGACGTAAAGCCACGGTTCGAGCCCTAGGCCAGACATCAAAACATAAATACAAAAAGTATTTCTTCGGCGACTTCCTCTCAGCAGATTTCTGGCAAAAACTCCGAGAGTAAATGGAACTGCTATAAAAAGTTTCTCAGAAATCTGTCGTTCGGAGTAGACTTTAAACTGTAGGTCCCGCCACTCATTTATAAAATTAACACACAACATAAGTGGTGTAAGAAACAAGGTCGTAATCCTGACTGAAGGGTTGTAAAGGCCAATTATGTATGTATGTCTATGTGTCTTTATTTAAGGCTCGAAATATATTTAATCTTTCAATTAATACTGAATGACCAACCTTGAAAATAGAAAATGTTCATGTTTACTGGCAATTTATAACAAAAACGCTCACTGCGTTACACAAAAGGACAGAAAATATACGTGTATTTACAATTACGTGCGATTGAAAAAAAAACTGCATCTGTGAAAGTTTTCAAAAAAAAGTTGTAAAATATTTCATAAAGTTTTAAAAAAGCAACACGAGAACGCAAAGATGCTGCTATTTATTACCGATTGACTCGTGCCAGCATGGTATAGATTGCATGATAAGCGTCTGAAAAGTATTAATCTTTAAAAAAATTCTTTTCATTTTCAGAAACTCTTTCCTTATTTTTGTGTTTGCAACTCATTGTTTGGCAAACTATTACTTGTGTTGTATGTTAAACAGATAAATTATGAGCAATTAAGAGCCAAAACTCCAAAGAAATGTAATATTTTCATGTATTGTATTGGGATGCTCTTAACTCAGTGTTGCTAAATAGTGTTTACCAACAATGCTGACCTTCACAGAAAAAATGGCGAATGTTTCATGTGCCATGTGCCGTGAGCCAAATGAAAATATTTTGTGGCAATGAGTAACAGTTTTTTAAAGTTTTTATGAGCGAA
This sequence comes from Sarcophaga carnaria, assembly GCA_958299815.1. Lineage (NCBI taxonomy): Eukaryota > Metazoa > Arthropoda > Insecta > Diptera > Sarcophagidae > Sarcophaga > Sarcophaga carnaria. The sequence goes on along the minus strand of OY283149.1, from coordinate 83,311,814 downwards.
CCATTAATATTTATACGTAAGAATGTCTTCCGTTAGAAAGCGCTACGGAAAAATAGCACAAGAAAAAATATAATTAATTAATAATAATTAATTATGATTAGTTAGATTGGCATTGAAAATATCTACTATTCTGCAGCCCCCCCAAGATATTAGGTAAACGGAAATTATTCGGTCAGAGTGTACCGGTAAATGAGTCTAAAATGTTGTATCTCTGCATTGTTTATCTATCACAGGCTGCTGAAAACAAATGGTGAACTTTATGGAAACGATGATAATATTTTGAAAAGATTTCGTAAAACTTAAATGAAAGTTTTACTAGATCACAGGGTATATACTATATATGTGTGTTGGTTAAAATCAAATTTTATTATAAAAGTGCCTAATTATGACAGCAATGAAGTCAAAAACTTTCCTAAAAAATCGTCCAAAAATCATTGAAGGAGTTGGCATCAAAGCGAGAACAACTTTTGAATCAAATCACTTTCAGATTCTTACATACATACACACATAATTGGCCATTACAACAATGCAGTCAGCGTTAGGATCAAACTTCTTACACTAATTACATTGCATGTGTTAATTTAATACAATAAAGTCGACTACAAACGACAGATTTTTGAGAAACTTTTCATGTAAACTTTATTTACTCTCCGAGGTTTTGTCAGAAATCTGCTGTCGCTAAAGAAATAGTTGTGTCACATTTCGATTTGTTCGATTTGAACCGTGACCTCGCGTCTAATAAGCCAACACACTACCTACTATGCCGACTTGAGAATAAGTTTATATATTTACAAACTTCTACGTTAAAAATCAATATAAATCTATGGGCGGTGGACAATGACTGTGTCTAATTTGTTTGTTCTGCTAATAGTGATTACCAAATTTGAAGACTTTTACTGGGAGCGCGTTCGCCTGAAAAACGTCGACCTGGTTATGTAATCAGTATGACTCATTCAGTGCCAGTTTATCGTAACAGAACTTAGAATTTCAAATACTTTAGGGTGCACTGGTAGTCTAGTAAGCAGTGTGCTAGACTATTAGCGTGAGGGTCGTGGTTTCCATTCTCTGGTCTGTGCCACTAAACCGTGTATATAGTCAAAGTTACTCAGCTCGTATATAATTAAAATATAATTTGTAATTGTATTGTAATTAATAAATAAATAATAATATTTTAAATATGTTTCCCCAACACGGTCAGCGAGGAGATGTCCTTAGCCTAATATTTGTTATATTTGTCATTAAAAACTAAATAATAAACTTTATTTAATAAATCCTTTAAGTTCTCTATATAAATCGATAAAATTTCAATAACAAACTTCTTCTTGAATGAAACAACATTTTTATTTCGTTAAATAACTCCTCATCTGTCAACATTATTTGTTAAAATGATTCCAACAACTTTAAACTACTACTAATAGATAGTATCATCATTATTTAACCATCTTAACCAACCCCTACACACAACAGGAAACTTTTTTTAATTAAAATTAAATACCAATTTATCGTATAGTTTACTGAAATCCCTTGATTAATCACAAGACCAAAAAGAGAACAAAGAATAAACTGTGTGTGAAATGAAAACAAAAAACAACAACCACAATATTTATAAATCTTTTAATATGAATTCATGTATCCGCCACTGGTGCTGTTTAGCAAAATATTTGCAGAAACTCATAGCTGACATAAAAGTTTAATATATTTTCTTTAAATTTTAACTAAATGGTGGCAAAAAGAAACAAAATACAACAACTATAAATGAAATCATAAAACTGAATATATAGTAAAATACTAGAAGATGTACACAACAACAAATAGCATAAAACTATGTAGAAGAGTGCCCTGGCAGCCTGGGGGTAGTGTTGCAGACAATGAGCATGAGGGTTGTAGATTCGATTCTCACCAGAGACTATGGTCTGTTATACTACATCGAGCGTAAGGTCGTAGTTACCCAGCCCGTATATAATGGTGTAATATTTTGTAATTTTATTCTAATTAATTAAATTAATTAATAATTAATCTAATAAATAAATAGACTTTATAGAGAACAGAATCAGTTAAGTTTCTTACAGCGTAACTATTAAAATTTTCAATACAAATAAATATACTCATACTAAATAATAACATGGTGCGGCAGTCAAAATATACCCAGCTAATGACATAGTGCAGGTTGTGAGTTTTATTGCGTAGAATTCAAAAATATTTTTTTTTATATTTCTCGAACCCTCCAAACTTGTTTTATTTGACAAAAACGGTATTTTTAATACTTTAACATAAAATTATTGTGTACCCAAATACTTTTTAACCTATTTTCAAAATCCAAAATTTTTTGAAAAGAGAACAGATGAGCCTTTAAAATGGTATACATAAACATAAGCTTCAAAGTTACATGCTATGAGATTTGATCGGGTAAACTTGGAAAATATGGTATTTTTCTAATGTTTTCAAGTTTAGCTATTCTCAATTGCAAAATTTATTTAGAAAATATAAAATAAGTGATGACTTTCTGAAGATACATTATCTTGTGAAGAGATTGACACTTCGTCTGATCAAATCGGTCAAAAATTACCGTGGTTATTATAGTATAACATATTATATTATAGTATAACAGTTGTGTTATATTTTTTATATACTCGTATGTCATCTTATCAAATGAACTTTTAGTTCAAAAATTGTTTAAAGATTTGATGGATCTTGATTGTTTATCGCAAAATGTGTCAATCTCACGTTTGCGAGACTACCAGAAGTCGGCTAATATTTGCTTTTTTGTAATTATTATTATTCGCTTTGCGCAAACATTGGCCAATTTCTGGTGATCACCCAAACTTGAAATTGACATATTTTCCGATAAACAATCAAGATCAATCAAAAGTTCTGAAAATTTTTGAACTCAAAGTTCATTTGAAAAAATATACGTATGAAAAATTTAACTCGACTGTTAGACTTTTTGAACAATAACTACGGTAATACGATTTGGTCAAACGAAGCGTCAATCTCTTCATAAGATAATGCACTTTCAGACTGTCATCATTTATCTCATATTTTTAAGTTAAAATTTCTTACCATGGACGAAAAAAATTTAAAAAAAATTAAAAAAATTTGCATTTGTCTAGTTTACCTCATCAAACCTCTTAGAAGATTAAGTCAAATAATATATACATGCATATCGTTTTAAAGGCCCATCCTTCTCCTTTTTAATAAGGTTTTAATTAAATGGACATCGGTTCAGAAATGTTTGTGTAATCAATAAAATTGTGCTTAAATTCCAAAAAACAGTTTTTGTCAAATAAATCAAGTTTGGAGGGTTCAAGAAATATAAAAACATATTTTTGAGTTTTACTCACCAAAACTCACAACTTACACTATGTCATTAGCTGGGTGTATTTCATTTTGTTATTTTGTCGCATATTGTAATCAGATTTTTTTGAAGGCATACAACAAAATATATACATAATTGATCATTACAACATTACAACAAGAGGCAGTCGCCGAAGACATATTTTTTTCATATTTCGTTTTGCTGAAGATGTCTGGACTGGGGTTTAAAACATGAACTCACGTCTGATAAGCCAACACTACTACCCGCTAGACTGCATAGTATATACGTATGTATATGAAAAGCCCACCATCGGCACCATCTCTTTATTGTCTGATAAAACCATCATCAGCTAGTGGTGGAAGATGTGCATCGCTTTTTATAAACCACTCGATTTTAAATATCGATTGTAGTTATTGAAAGATTCAAATAGAATGTATTTGTTGATGCGGTGCCTCTATGTTGGCCATTTCCATTTGTTAAGCATATCTTTGCTTAATTAATGGCACCCAGAACACCATATTGATTGTAAAATTTTTCAAAAGTTGTTCAAGAATGAAAATTCAATCAAAGTAAACGTACATATGTATGTACTTTATTGCACATCACTGTATTCTATTTATATCATTTTTTGTTAATGATTTAATTTATTTCAAAGTTTTTTTTTATTTGCCTTCCGTTTCTGTTCAGTTGCATAATTTTTTTTTTTTTTTGGAATTGCAAACCTTTCCGGCACTTCAAAGTGTATTTATATTCTTGGATCATTTTGTTTAATTCCTCTTTCGTAGTAGATTTTCTTTCCTGTTTTAAAAAGTTTTTGTTTTTGTTTTTTCTCAGCGTTACAGAAACTAAGCTGTTAAAGGAAAATATCGAGATGGAAAGTTTTCTTCTTGTAATTGAATTTTAAGATAAATTTGAAATTATTTTTTACAGGCCAAGTGTGACAAGGTCACGGGAAAAAAGTAACAAGAGCAAGATGAAGAAAAGTTATGCTGTTGATGCATTCATTCATTAGTTAGAAAAGAAAAAAATAGCACCAGAAAATTAAAAAAATAAATTGAAATGACGGAAATCTTTGCGTTATAGCAGCATTCCTTAGAGGTCATTGCCGGAAATTAAAATAAGGGCAATAGAATTGTTACAGCAAAAACAAACATTCTACAGAAGTTTAGTTGCAATGAAATCATTTAAGTCATGCCCTATACGAATAACGTTATAAAGTCTGTGTTGCTTTTACGGATAATAATGTCTGTTAAGTGTGAAAATATAACTGAAATGAAATGCTGATCTGACTTTAAGTCCAAGAAAAGCTAGTATTATACAGAAATTAGATACTTTAAAGTATTGATGATTAAAAATTCTTAAAATAAAACACATTTTAATCTGGTATTAATGGTTAGGAAATATTTTTTAAAACCTTCAGAACTTAAAACTGTAATACAAGACTGAAATGTTCTTAGAATTTCTGGAAGTTTCTTATTACAATCTGTTAGATATTTGGATGATGTAGTCTATTCGGTCAGTGAAATTTCGACAACTTTTGAGATATCCGCTTAGAGGATTGTATGCATCAATTTTAGAGATTGTAGCCCTGTCTTTTGACAATTTACCGCCCGTACACTACCTTGATTTTCAGATTAACATTTTGTTAGGAGGCAAAAAAAAATTAAAATAGCAAAGAATGCTATTTTCTTTATACATGGAGAAATGGCAAACCATAATGAATATCTTTAGCTTTGAATTACAAGGCGAATGTCTAAAATATTACCCTTTACATAGTCTCACACGCAAAGAAGGAATGAAATCTTCACATGGTGTCTTCACCGTGATTCTACTATGAACCTACTTTGCGATATTTTTCGCTGATTATCATGAGTCAATCATTGTTTCCCTAATTTTAGAAATATAATCATATTTGCTCTCCAATTTAACAACACTTTTTAATAATTCCTGAAAGTCAGAACTATTATAGATTATTACCAGAATCATAAACTGGCTGTAAATATTGATCTTTATTTACACTTTGGCCAAAAAAATAAAAAATATGTTGAAAAATTTAATTCTGTTATATGTAAAGATTAGAACAAAGCCTGAAGATATGGCCTAAACATATTTTACCTTTAAATATTAACTCATAATGCGTTTTCTAATTAATTCAATTTGTATATGTTGTGTAAAATGTGTGGTTTCTGTGGTCTGCTTCTAACATGTAATGTATGTATGTAATGATTGTATTGCTGTTTTGCTTCATAATATTTACATAAATTTTCGTTAAATCATAATTTATATGGTATTAAGTATTTAAAAGGTTTTTAATTAAACAATGTACGTCTGTAACTGTTTACATTGGCACTATGAATACATTTTTAATTTATTTTTAATAAATTACATGAAATTGTACAATGTTGAAAAAAACAAAATAAATAAATAATTAATAATAAAGCAGTCTGGTTACGAGTTATTTGGTTTCTTCGATCAGTCCAATTTTTGACAACCTCTTCCATCAATTGTGTCTTTAATATAATCTTTCGATGTTGATTTGTCGGTATGAATGACTTAACATAGCCCCAGAAAAAAAATCCAAAGAACGCATCTTCTTGTGAAAGTAAATTTGTCAGCAAATAGATTTTGCAAGAAATCGAATGTTAAGCGCGATTTATGTAAAGTTGCACCACCTTGCTTCATCGCTTGAACGAGCTGTATTTTATAGCCACGTAAACTTATATCATTACGTAAAATTTTCCACGTTGTCAAAGATAGATTTTGCTCGTCGCCTACGCTTTACATATGATTGTTAGCGTTTGGAGTTGTCGTAGTGGATCTATTTGTCGTCGGCAGTGATAATTCGATGTCACTGCCGACAATAATAAAGTCAACTCCGAACGAAAATCGTGGCAATTTTATTTACTCTCACAGCTTTTGCCAAAAATTTGCTGAAAAAAAGGTGTCGAAGAAATATTTTTTCATATTTCGTTTTGATGGGGATGTCTGACCTATGGCTTGAACCGTGGCCTCAAATCTAATAAGCCAACACAATACCTACTAGGAGACGCCAACTTCAAATTGCAACTACCCGATCAGAAAATAACAAATAAGTAAAAAGTATGTGCTGATCTATTGCTTGCAGAGGTTTTCAAGACCGGAGGTAAGGAAGCTAATAGATAAATGCAACAACTTATTGTAACTTTGTAGTTGGAAGAACATACTCTGCCAGATAAATAAAATCTCAGCATCCTTCCTCTTGTATGCAAAAAATGAGATAAAATAGTATCCGCCACCATCGATGTTATTTTTATATTAAAAAACCCCCAAGATAAACAAATCTTCACAATTCATCTCTTTGTCAACGTAGCAAAAACAAAGGTACTCTGGTTTTTTTGAACAAAGAGTTTGAAAGAATTGGACAACATGTGAATGTTGATTTCCATTACAGTTTCAAGGCTGTAGAAGCTTTGCGGAAATTGCTTGAGCTATTCAATTGAGTATGAAATAAGCTGTGTGGCACGTATCGTCGTTTTGTTTAAATCACATGTCATTTGAGTCCAGAACAGCCAAAACAGTCAAAAAAGTGCTAATCACAGACCTATTGTGTTCGCTATTAAGAGCAGCTATGGAACGATGCTGTCGACAGCACAAGTTCCACACTAAACGGTAATATTTTTGGGATACTCTCTACGACGCTCGTGGATCTTACTTGAATTGGTATCGTTTCAAATTTTAAAATTATGTTTAATCACGTACTCATTCATCCGAAAATGAGTCTCATCGCTGCAGATGATGTTTCGATAATTATTATGGTCGGTGTGTTGGCTTATTCGACGCGAGGCCACGGTTCAAACCCCAGGCAAAAACTTTAAGAGGAAAGCTTCTCAAATATATGTCGTTCGAAGTCGACTTTAAAACTAGGTTGTAATCTTGACTGAATGCTATGTATGTATGTAATTAGGGTCGGCTGCCACCTATTTTATTTTAACAATTTTATTATTTAAATGCTACATCCCTCTATGGGTATTTGGTAAAACAGACTAGAAGTTCATCTTGGAAGAACCGATAGATACAGGGCATGCCACGTAATATCACATGCAAATTGATAGAGTTGACTTAAAATAAAGTTTGAAAGAATGCATTCATTAACGAAATGCTAACATTTTAACAGTCATTTAATGGAATGTTTGTATGAATAAATGTTCTCATTAGTAGTTATTGAGGGTGCCATCTAATACATGAAAAACTTTTTAATCCAGAATTCTGTTACCTACGTACCAGCATTTGTAAAGAAAGATGCGGCTATTTTATCATCTACTGAAAGCACAATGGGTGGCAGTCTAATTATAAAGCAAATCTTTGTAAGTCTGCAAGCACACTTTAATTGAATCGCCACTAAAAGTATTTGTTTTTGTTCATTAAATAAATTTCTTCTAAAATATTTCGGTTATCTCTTATATTTGCGGTCGTTCTATTATAATATTTTGCCTGAATTGTTCACAAATAATTTTCAAATCCTCTTGTTAGGCAAATATGGTGGTGTTTTACATGGTTATCATGGTTGTTTTAATGTCGTTGAGAGTTCTGCTTATGTCTTAAAGTAGCTTTGTTCGCATAAAGGTTTAAACGTTTAGTGCTTCTGTCGTTTATTCCTTATTTAGGCACGTCTTAAACAATTAAAATGACATTTAAGTAGCGAAAGTATTTGTGTCAGCAGAACATTTATAGTAATAACTGCTATTAATTTAGCTTATAAAGTGTGTGTTACTTAAGCGAATGTAAATTTTGCCAACACTGAGCATAAAAATAATTAGCAAACTTAAGCGAAAATGCTGAGAGGCTGAAATTAAAGTAGTTTAAATTAAGCAGCCATTTAGTAAGTAAGCCGTTGTGATGATAAAAATAATTTTAAATATTACGAGACAATTAGCTTGAAAAGGTGAAGTGATACAGTGGTTTCAATCTCCGCCAATACTGGTACATCCAGCTAATCTTTTGTCCTGCTTCCACAGTGAAAATAACATACAATACCTAGATGAAAAAACTGGGATTATTTACAGTAATCCTATAAGCTGTTCAGTAGCTAAATACATGATTAATTGAACACATACAAGGAAAAGAATGTGATACTAGATAGAGAGAAATAAATAGAGATGATTGGTAATAGTGCCACATAGGGAGAGAATAAAATCATATTTTATTCAGTACTCTTATCATTTTCAAGATGACAGTATAAAATAACTGAACACTTTTGTTTCTATTATTGAGAGCGAGTGTGTAAAAGAAAGATTTTAGACACGGTCACGTCTATGTTATGCAGAAGACATTAGCTGTTTAAGCGGCTTAACTTAATAGAACAACGATGCCGCTATTGTTTCTTAGTCAAGTTGTTGAACGGTAAAAGTATTTCTTCTTATCACTTGACTCATTGCAAATACTTGTACATAAATGCACAACAAAAACAAAAAACAAAAAAAATAAGATGTTGGTTTAAATGCAATTGTTCTTGCCGAATATAAAAGAATCACAATTGCAAATGGATAGATATGAAATAAAGCACAAATTGATTCTGATAAATCTCTATCCAAGCACCATTATGTCCACAGATGATTGATGATGTTCAGAACATTAGCATCAATCCGAAAGGTACATAGCATGATTAGAAATTTTCTTTTACCTCGATTGCTGGCATTAATCTCACTGATATGAGCGTTTTAAATGATTTAATCAAAGAAACCTTTGATGAAAGAATACTTTCACGTAATGGTCCAATCAATTGGCCACTAAGATCGAGTGATTTGGACTATTCGTTTGGTGAAATCTCTTGTTTATTTGTTTTTTATTGGTTTGATGCCATTATGTTTGGAATATAATAGAGGAGCGCATCCAAAATGTCCAATTTGCTATAAGTTTCGTGCATAAATCAGGGCCCTATTTCACTAAGCTACATGTTCACAATTACAAGTGTTTTTGCCTGTAAAATTATGAACAAGTTTGTGGCTACAAGTGATTTTTACAATTTACAAGTCTACAAGTCATACTTCTACAAGTCGTTATGTTTCACTAAAATAAATTTTCACTTGTATACTTGTAGAATTGTAGAAAAAAAGCTTAGCGTCGACGAAGACTCTCAAAAAAATTTTACAAGTTACAAGTGAATGATAAATTGAATTAAAATTTTATTTTTAAATATTTTTTAATAAAAATTACTTCAAATAAACACAAAATCAAACAATTTAAATATTAATTAGCATTTATTTATTTTGTTTGTTTTTATTTATTTATTTTTTTAAATATGTGAATATAATAAAACAAACTATATCACAAACTATATCACAAATTATGGAAAGCGGCAACACCACTAATCATATGTTACCAACAAATAAACACACGTGCAAGTCAAACATAAAAGATATTCAATTGTTCATATTTTTTTATTTTTGAGTGCAAAATGAACCTTTTATACGATTCAAGTGATGAAAGCGATAATGAAATCGCATTAAAAAGAAGAACATTTAGACCATGTCTGGAATACGAATTCCTGAAATCCACAGTGGAGTACAATGAGCGCTTCAGGCTAAAACGGGACAAATTTCTTTTGCTGATAAATTTGTTGTCTCCAATACTGGAGAGAGACAAAAAGAAGCTATTCTCTCATGGTGCAACAGCAACTGCAGATAACGTTACGCTAGCTAGGAACAGGAACCACATACCATGCAATAGGTGACTTGTATGGTGTAAGAAAAGGATAAAGTGGTGTCTAAATTCTTCGCCATGAAAGACATGCCGTTGGTTTGAGGCTGTTTGGATGGCACTTTAATAAAATTAGATGCACCCAAACAGATTGAAGAAGCTTATGTTGATTGGCATGGTAATCACTCCATTTCATGTATCGTGGTTTGTGGACCCGAACTCCAATTCTAGTACTCATATGCAAATTGGCCTGGGAGTACTCACGACTCTCGCGTCTGGCGTAATAGTAAAAATTTGTAAAAACATTTTATTTTATTGTGATTGTAATTGTAGGAATTGTAGAAATTGTAATTGTAGGAATTGTAGTTTACAAGTACAAAAAGCTACAAGTATTGTGAAAATTTTCATGAAACACAATTCATTAGCACTTGTAAGAATTAGTAAACTTGTAGAATTGTAGTTTAGTGAAACAGGGCCCAGGCTGAATTTGTCCAATGCCAAGATTTTTGTTCTCTTTGAGGGCCCCTTTGGTTTGTGGCTCAATCTCAAATGCCTGCGACTTAAGAAAATCCGAGAAATGAAGTGCTAATGGTATCAGATTGCATGATCTCGGCGCGAGTTGACCAAGCCCACAATAGATCGACTAGCATGATCTATATGAGACGTTGTACCTTCCTGTTAAAACCGTCATATTGTTTGTGTCCAGATTATATAATTCAGACGAAGTGATGCCGTGGACAAAATCGTTATCAAGGAAATAAGGATTGATATATTCGGAATGCATTGGACGGTCTTGGATCTCATGTGGATTGGTATCGTTGCAAATGCGACAATTTTGTTTATTCACATTGATTCCGATATAGACCTCATCGGTTGAGATGGTTTTCTACGAATATAACGACGAACTCACGACGTTGTCTCTGATGTAGCTTTATCAGTTATCAACTGTCAAATTTCGGAAGCAACTGCAGGTAAACCCTTTTCATTACGTTTGTCTTCCTTCTTCCAATAATTTTAAACCATTATTAGTTACCATTAACCTTGTAATCATCGTACTTTTTGGAAGACTTATAAATATGAACTAAGCTACCGAAAGCATCGCAAATTCTTCTTAAGTCGGGAATCAGCGTGTTAAAGTTTATAGTAAAAGCTGTAGCCTATACATACTACTTGGATATTGCTTATGCAGTGAGCTCTACGAATACAGATCCAAAATTACTGACTCTATAGCACTTAGAGCCTGTAGTAAAATTATTATTTGGAAAATGTAAAGAATTTGGGCTTGGTTTACTAACCCTACAGAAGAGATTTTATGCTACTCAAAAAGCGATGTAAAAGCCTACAATTTGCTATAGTTGCAATTGTTAAAGTAGCACTAATACTGTCCTATAACCATTCAGTTCACACTTTGTTCAAATATTTTTTTACTATTGCCACATACACCACAGTGAGGCCGAACTCTGGACAATTTTTCGAGTTGGCAAATTGAGAATTGACCAGAGTACAAAAAATAACTACATTCACTTGTTTTGTTTTAATGGAGTCGTTTATAATGGAAAACTAATTCCTTCTGAATCTGTGTAATATCAGCCAGTAATTATCTTTAGGTTATCGAGTAGCTTAACGTTCACAGGCAAGTTCACTCGGTGGCCCATATGGCCCATTGTGTTACACAATTAGGCTTAATCGTTTATAATTTGTCACTACAACCCTTCAGTCAGGATTACGACCTAGCTTCTCATACCACTTATGTTGTGTTGGTTAATTTTTAAACAAGAGTGGCGGATCCTACAGTTTAAAGTCGATTCCGAACGACAGATTTTTTTGAGAAACTTTTTATGGCAATTTTAATTACTCTGAAAGTACTCACGTTGAAAAAATAATCCTTTGGTAAATTTTTTAACACTCTATAGTCCCCATAGTTTTTTATTTTTACTTGATTAAGTCAGATACTTATTAAATTTTAAATGAAGTTCTGATTTGTTCTTTAAATTTTCTGACAAAAGTCGTGGAGCAGTTTACATTTAAGGCAACTTTTCTTTCAGATATGCAAAACTGTTTTGACCAAATACCTTCTTAGTTTACTTGCTTTCGATGTTTCCTTTTTATTCCTGCGTACTCCTTACATAAAATTCGGAAATATGACAAATGAAAAATGAAAATACTACACATTACAATACACCTAATTCTGTTTTTACACGGTAGATTGGTTCCAGAAAAAACCGTGTAAAAAAAACCGTGTAAAAAAGACACTAGTCGTATGCAAAAATAGGTGATTGGTTCCTAATCTCTAAAACCTATTAAAATTAGTGAAAAACAAGGATTTTTTTTAGAAGTTTTGTATTTGACATTTTCTTTTAGGGATTCATAAAATATTTAACAAAATTAAAAACATAAATAACTTAATAAATATAAAATATTAACACATTTCAATTGCTCTGACCTTTGTGCTTGTATGCACAAAAAGGGAATTCCTCTAAATTCATGCCATTTACATTTGCTTTGACCAGTAAATTTGCTTGTACGCGCAAAATGGGAATTCCCTTAAATTTGTGATATGAACATACTTTGCAAAAATTAAATTTGACAAAAAAAATTAAGCACAAAAAATTTTAAATCGTGCTAAATGGAAAAGAATCGTTTAAAAAAAATTAAAAATATTTTATTTTCAAACCGTGTTATATCAAAACCGTGTAAAAAAAGACCGTGTAAAAACAGAATTGGGTGTACATAGATTAAGGCTACTGCTAGAAATGCTTGTATACGTTAGTTTAAGTTTTTGCATACAGTTTATGTTTCTGTTTGTTAAACAAGAATATTAGAAAAGAGAAGCAAAAAAAACATATTTCGAGTAGCACAACGGAAATGGTTTGACTTACTCGCACCGAATACAGCCGTAAAAGATATATTTTTGAGATTTTTATTCTCCTTCCTTTCCCTCCAGTGATGTAACTCTTTCAATATAAACGTTTTGCCACAACTGAGCAGAGTATATGATTATGTTGTTCTCGATGTATTGTTTGCAATTTTTTCTCAAAGCTGCACATACAAACCGAAACGTAAGGAAAATATTTTGTGGCAGCCACCATCAGATATTAACGGGTAAATACAGATTTTTATTTCACAAAAAAAGAAAAAATATTTTGGTAGGGAAACTTCTGGTTGTTTTCCCAACATTAGAATCAGTACACTCTGGACAACAGTTTACGATTATTTATGGTTTTAAGCAAAAAACTTAAATTCTTAAGGGTTTTGGCGTTACAGTTTATTTTTTTTAAGTTTGTAATGCCTTGACACTTCCAGTGCATTACATGAAAGCTGATATTTATAGGGTTAGACGGCATATTTAAGCATTTGCCTTATTACGGTAAGCTGATCCATCTTTGATTAAAGGTCCAAAACGGCTCTTGAAAAAATGTCAAACAACTCATCGATGCTGAAGATATTACCCTTTGTGTGATGTGATCGATGCGGTGTTCTCACTGCTTCAGCGTAACTTTTATTTATTTATTTATGTTATTTTATTTATTTATTTATCCATTGGATAATTCCAGTACAACAAGTATATAATCTTATCGAATAGTACTGTTTATACACTGTTACAATGATTAAGTTAATATATATATAAATTTCATAAAAGAAAACAAAATTATATTAATTAAATTTAAATTAGCCTTGCAAATCAAGAAATTTAAAGATAAGAAAAGTGTTTTGAAATTGCTGTCTTTAATTGCATTACATTGCTTTTCAATAGAATTTCTGGCGGAAGTTGGTTCCATGAACGAATAGCATTAATAAAAAAGTGCCTTTCAGACACTTGTTTCCGGTTTATCCTGCAGCCCCTGTTAGTCCTAGAAAATTGAAGCCTACTAAATAGATAATTTGGTTCCCCTACATAGATAATCTTGTGAAGGAAAATTAGCATACGATATTTCAAAAGGCTTTCCAGTGACATTATGACATATGGATTCTGTATGAAAAATGCGAGACACTACTATAACTATTGCGTCCAAAAATATATTTTGCTATGTTATTATAAGTCACGTTTAGTTTATTTTTGCTAACAGAGTCCAAACCCGCAAAGAGCTCGCACCCATACAAGAGGGTAGGAACTAGATATGTTTTTGCCAAGAGCATATGTATATTAAACGGTGTAAATGATTGAGTCATACAGAGATTCCTCAGCATAGCATACGTCCTCCCACAAATAGTGTTAATGTGGTTAGTCCAGGTAAGTTGACTATTAAAGATAATACCTAAGTTCTTGGCACTTTGTACCAATGGTATGGGCGAGTCCCCGACAACTAATGGTGGCAGTAGGTCTGGCAAAAGGCCAACTTTACCAATTATGATAGCCTTTGATTTATTCGCATTTAAACCATTTGGCGCCGCCGTACTCAATTGAGTACAGTTAATCATTAGGCGAAATTTTTTAAAATTGAAAGTTTTTGTAATTTTTTTGCGTTTTTAGCATAAAAGAAACATATTCGCTGTTAAAATAATAAACAAATCTGGCTATATATATATCGACTGTCACAAAATGGACCCTTTAACTTATACAAAAATGTTGTGGCCATATAAGCACAGACTTTACCATTTTTTAGCTTTTTCAGTTTTGTTAATTTCTTTTTTATTTTAATTTTCTAAAAGCAAGCATTTCTGTTTATAAAATATGTAAAAACAAATGGTCTGCAATTTACTTTTAAAAAGTTATGCTTATTTAAATACAACTGTACTCAATTGAGTACAACGGCGGAATCCATATACAAAATGTGGATTTGGTTTTAAGAACTGGGTAGCAGCTAGTTCCACTGCTACACTATCGATTTTTATTGTGGAAAATCGGAGGAAATTTCTACTAATCCCCTAGGGTCAAGAGTAGCAAACAAATTGCTTGAGAAAATGGAGACTAACTCAGCATCGTATGAAGTATTTTTTGATAACTTTTTTACTAGCTATAATCTCTTGGTGGGTCTCAAAGAGAAAAGATTTCGTATGACTAGAACAATTAGAGAGAATAGAACAAAAAAGTGTTCATTACGAAGTTCGAAAGAAATGAAAAAAGAAGAGCGGGCCTCATAGGTTTGACAAGCAAAATGAAATTCTTTTGGTGAAATGGGAAGACAATAGCGTCTGTACAATGGCAACCAACTATGACACAATAGAACCATTAGGAGCAGTAAAACAACAAAAAATTGATGTCAATATACCAAAAGTGTTTCAGTCATATAACAAACATATGGGAGGAGTAGATGAGCTGGACCAGTCTATTGCACTCTACAGAATTGCCATTCGTGGTAAGAAATGGTGATGGGCATTGTTTACCTGTATAATAGATATGCCCATTGCAAACGTATATATATATATGTAATGAGTCCTAGCGATAACATGGATAAACTTTTATTCCGACGTTCAATTGCAAGGTACTATTTACGTCAAAACGCCCCAACTAAACCTCGACTTTCATCATCATTGGTCCTAGAGTTACCCCAAGATGGTATAGGCGACTACCCCAAAAAGTTGGAAAAGCAATTAAGATGTACTTTATGTCTTGCAAGAGTTCGCTGGCAATGCAAGAAATGTTTAAAAACATTATGCATTGATAAACAATGTTTTGAAATTTTTCACCTATAATCCGCCGCTGTACTCAGTTGAGTACGCCCTCCCCACTCCACCCCTTTATTATATTTTAAAATTTTTTCATACTTTTATATTAATTTTGTATACAATGAATTAAAAAATAAACTTTTTAGTTAATTATCGCTTCTGGATTTATTTTGGCGGTTAATGGGTTAAGCAAAGACCATTTATATATTTATACAATATATTTATATTGTCGAGGTCCTGATTTAATCTCAATATACAATTGTCGATGACAGATTTATTACAGCTAACGTAGAGTTGGACGTCATCGGCATACATTTGAATTCCGCAGTAAGTAATACGTGAAGGTAGGTCATTCGTGTACATTATGTATAGCAGTGGGCCGAGAATTGAACCCTGTGGTACACCTCTCTGCACCGGACTGCTAAATGATTTTTCATCACCACAATTGATTGACAGGCATTGATATTCGAAATCAATTGAGGTTTGCCTTGGGAGGTATCAGTACCTTCCTGAAGTCACACATTTTTGTTCAATAAATACGCCGCGTGAAAGGACCGCTGTTGCTAATTTAATTGATAATTCTTAAATTAAAAGCTTTACAAAGGAAATAATTATTAAAAATGCAACCTCAAATTGTGTTACTTAAGGAAGGTACTGATACCTCCCAAGGCAAACCTCAATTGATTTCGAATATCAATGCCTGTCAATCAATTGTGGATGCGGTGCGAACCACATTGGGTCCTCGTGGTATGGACAAACTGATAGTTGACTCTCAGGGCAAGGCCACTATTTCTAACGATGGTGCCACCATAATGAAACTTTTGGATATTGTACATCCCGCCGCTAAAACTTTGGTTGATATTGCCAAATCCCAAGATGCTGAGGTTGGTGATGGTACTACTTCGGTAGTCTTGTTGGCTGGTGAAATCCTCAAACAAGTGAAGCCATTTATTGAGGAAGGTGTACATCCTCGTATCATCATTAAAGCCATTCGCAAATCTTTGCAATTGTGTATGGATAAAATCAATGAAATGGCCATGCACATTGAAAAACAATCAAAGGAGGAACAAAAGACTTTATTGATCAAATGTGCTGCCACAGCAATGTCATCAAAATTGATTCATCAACAGAAAGACTTCTTTTCCAAAATGGTAGTTGATGCTGTCCTCTCTTTGGATGACCTGCTGCCATTAAATATGATCGGTATTAAGAAAATTACTGGAGGTTCTTTAGAGGAATCTCAACTGGTATCGGGAGTAGCTTTCAAGAAAACTTTCTCTTATGCCGGTTTCGAAATGGCTCCTAAGAATTACAAGGACTGTAAAATTGCTTTGCTGAACATTGAATTGGAATTGAAAGCTGAGCGTGATAATGCCGAAGTTCGCGTAGATAATGTTAAAGAATACCAAAAAGTTGTAGATGCTGAATGGCAAATTCTTTACAACAAATTGGCCAAAATCCATGAATCCGGCGCCAACGTCGTACTATCTAAATTGCCTATTGGTGATGTAGCTACCCAGTATTTTGCTGATCGCGATATGTTCTGTGCTGGTCGTGTACCCGATGAAGATCTCAAGCGTACGATGAAAGCTTGCGGTGGAGCTGTTATAACCACAGCCAATGATATGAGCCCAACTGTTTTGGGCAAATGTGAATACTTCGAAGAACGTCAAATTGGTGGTGAACGTTTCAATATTTTCCAAGGCTGTCCCAATGCTAGGACATGCACCTTAATACTTCGCGGTGGTGCAGAACAATTTTTGGAGGAAACTGAACGCTCGTTACACGATGCCATTATGATTGTTCGTCGTACTATTAAACACGATTATGTTGTTGCTGGTGGTGGTGCCATCGAAATGGAATTATCAAAGATTTTAAGAGATTATTCACGTACTATTGCTGGCAAGGAACAGTTATTAATTGCTGCTATTGCAAAAGGT
Organism: Sarcophaga carnaria; assembly: GCA_958299815.1. Classification (NCBI taxonomy): domain Eukaryota; kingdom Metazoa; phylum Arthropoda; class Insecta; order Diptera; family Sarcophagidae; genus Sarcophaga; species Sarcophaga carnaria. Next base: position 83,294,276 of record OY283149.1, on the reverse strand, counting down.
TTGGAAGTTATACCTCGTCAACTTTGCGATAATGCTGGTTTTGATGCCACAAACATTTTAAATAAACTCAGACAGAAACATGCTCAAGGTGGCCAATGGTACGGTGTTGATATTACTAAAGAAGATATTGCCGATAATTTCGTTGATTGCGTTTGGGAGCCCTCAATAATTAAAATTAACGCTTTAACTGCTGCCGCTGAAGCTGCCTGTATGATTCTCTCTGTCGATGAGACCATTAAGAGTCCCAAAGCGGGTGAAATGCCTATGGCAGGTGCACCCATGGGCCGTGGTATGGGTAGACCCATGTAAAGCAAATAGTAAATTTATCATTCTCTTTAGTCTCCTACATAACTAACGTTTTGTCTCTCCATTTTATTAATTTTCGTTAATTTTATATTTTAATTAAATAGTTTTGATAACAAACTGAAATATCATCAAAAAGAAGAGAATTAATTCTTAAAATCACTTGCTCTAGCATTATCATCAAACGCATTTATCCATTTAATTTAAAAGAAAGCCTATAATTTCTTTCCCTATTACAAAAATAAAAATAAATACACATAAAATTTTATTAAATAATAAAAAAAAAATTGTCTACTAAATACTGAATCATTCGCGTGTGTAATTTTTTTCCCAATACTACAGTATATTTTTTTTTATACATAATGTGTATCGATTTATTAGAAATTAATAAAAAAAATCAAACACTAAAAAAAAAAAAAAAAAAATTACAAAATGAGTGGATTCTGGCGGCCGCGAACGCAGACCCCCTCCTATTAACAGATGCGATGGAGTTAGAGCTTCTCCGTCGTTGGGGTCTGGAGGCAGCGGTGCGATGGGCCGATTGTTGAGCACTGCCTCTACTTCTGCGAGCATTGTTGCCATCTCTTCGTGAGTGAGCGCCAAGTTGCCCACGGCTCGCAGGAGTAGGAACTTCCCTTGCTTCACAGCGGCTTCCCACAGTCCTCCGAAGTGCGGCGCCCGAGGTGGCATGAAGCTAAACCTCACCCCAGACGACGCTGCGTATGACTCGACGGCCTGTCGACTCTTGTCGAACGCTTGTTGTAGCTCCTTGAGGACTCGGCTGGCTCCGATGTAGTTCGTTGCGTTGTCGCAATATACCTCTCTGGGAAGACATCTTGCAGCAAACCTTTTAAATGATAAAAGAAAGAAATCAGTGGATAAATCAGACACTAACTCTAAATGCACCGCCCTAGATGTGAAACACACGAAGTCATTTTGCTTCGGTAATAAAAGTGGGAACTTTGCATCGTATGGCAAACTTGCATTAAGCAATCTCCCACCTACCCTTAAACGTGAAAATGTTCTCTTTTTTTCAGTTTCCAATAACTTTTGGTTCTCTGTTAATTCAATATGTTCATTAACAGGCCATTTGGAACTGTCGTTTAGTAGAAACGACGGTCCTTCAAACCGTATTGAGTCTTTCAAATCCCTTACATCGGATCCTCTTGTCACAATGTCAGCTGGATTCTCTTTAGTAGGTACGTGGCGCAATGAAACTTGGTGAGCTTGTACACTGAATGAAGTTTCAGCCACATTTGATTGCCCATTCCTGGCCAGTAGACTCATGAACAAAGTTTTCGTGGTCACATAGAGATCCTCAAGCTCGACTCCACCGTCATTATCGGGATCCAAATAATCCACTTCTGACTGGAGCTCCATTGCTTGGTCTACTTATGTTTTTACAATATCGAATCGACATTCGAGCTCTATATGATCAAAAGAAATTGTCCTATCTACAATAGATTGTCGAATTCTGTCGATATCTTTAATGACCTTCGCTTTCTTCGCGAGTAATTTCTCCAAGTTTTCCGTTCTGGAAGGAGAATCTTGGCGTTTAGAGCCTCTACTAGTCATTATTATATTTGTTTATTCAAAAATTCCTCAAAACAAGAAGTTAAAATTGACCAAAATAAATTATTGGTTGAATTATATTCGAATTTATTCAATTGCTTTGGAAAATAGAATTTAATTGATGTACCTCGGTACACAATATTCGAAATTTCCGATTCCAATACTGAAGTGGAGTTAATTGAGTCAAGAGTAACTTACTTGATCTCAGAAAATAAAAACATAAACGCTTTATACAGCCTTCGGTATAAAAATATTTAAGGTACCGAGTAAAATCGTTCGATAATCGATTTATTTTATAATAAAACAAAAATCAAATTTCAATATAAACACACTGTGTTATAAATAACAATAATCGAAAATAATTCGAATTTTGAATTTTGTGTGACCAATTTTATTAAAATTTTAATTTTGTTACTAATGTGAATGGTCACACTGTACACAGCTGTAATATGTAAGTTATATACAAGCAGTATAGGAACGCGTGGAATGGAACACTGATCGAAACGAAATTACGAAAAATAAATCAAAAGAAAACAAACAAAAGCAACACAAATGGTGTGCTGAATATTTTCTCACTAACAAAGAGAATAAATTGTTAGTGTAAATACGTATTAAGTTACCGATATTAACACTCGCGATTTTATACACTTTTAAGGGTGGATTTTCTATAATTTTATAAAGGATATATTCATGTGCATATGAAAATTGTAGATATATAAAATTATGGACAAATGTATATAAAATTATAAATAAATGTATTGTTTCAATAATTTAAAACTGTGAAATATATTTTTTGTGTTTTGCTCTTTAAGCGATTATGAATTTTTTGATTAACTTACAAAAAATCTCTTAAATTTGATTAAATTACAAATTTAAGGAAAAAACACAAATATATTTCTCAGTTTTTACCTCCTGAGAGTCAGATATACTCTCCTTAGTTCCTTCCGATTGGCACAAAATGAAGTTGTAATGGGGCATCTGGGCAGAATTCCCTTCCTGGAGTCGTCCAACGATGTATTTTTTGTTTGTTTGGATAGTGTGTTGATATGTTCTTGTAAAGTGTATTGTATTTTGAAATTAATGTTGCACTATTACCACTTTTTGTATTCGTAATCTCTTATTACACTGTATTCCTGTATTTTACATTTTATTTTTGTTTCTATTGTATTTGTTATTTTGTATTTTATTTTGTTCTATTTTTCTGACTTAAGTTTCTATATTTCTATGGTCTCACAACATTAATGTGCCAAAATATAGTCAGGCACTGCATGTATTGTTATTTTTGTTTTTATATATTTTTCTGTATGCTTATTTGTTATTATTTTTCTATTTTATTTCAATTTTTTTACGTTTTATGTTGTGTTTTTATATGTTCTCACAACACTCACTCGCTCAGAGATTTTTGAACTTGTGTTTAATTTTAGTGTTGCTTTTTTATGTGGTGTATTTTTTTCAAACCTTTTAATTAATTTATAAAAGTTTTCGCGAATTTGGTCTTTTTTTTTTATTGTTATTAACACTTGTTTATATGTTGTATATTGTTATTGGGTTTTGTATAGTTTGAGTTTTAAAGTTGGTTTTTTCCGAATCTTAAGCAATTTTTAAGATATACCAACCGTATTCGAAATATCTTATCAAATGAAGAACGCGCACAATTCGAAATAATTTTAAATAATTTATAAAATTATTTGCACGCGAGGTTTGGTATTTTAATTTTTGTTTTATTTCACTGCACAACACTTTGTTTTTATTTTTTATGTTTTATATTGTATTTTATGTATACATATCGTTCTCTTTCGTTTTTATTTCGGTAGATCTTAATTAACTTATAAGATCTCACTTTGTTAAGTTTTAATTAATTTATAAAACTTATTGCGCGAATTAATTTTTAAACAACTTATAAAATTTTATTCACGAGTTTGGTCTTTGTGCGAACACGATCACTATAAATGTCCCTGCTCGGGCGCCAAAATGTTTTTCCTTAATAGTTTTTAAGAAATTATTGAACCAAGCAAATTATAGTTCAATTATTTAAAATTAGGCACTTAAAACAATGACCGCGAAGACCAAACTTTTTCCGAAATAAAAGGACCGAACGAGTAGTAGGATAATATTCAACTAATTTATTTCCATAATATTTTCTTAATCCTAATATGTATTTACTTAATTCTAACCGTTGACTTCAATTCAGCAACTGCGTTGCTTATTCTAATTACTTATTGCTATGTGTTTATTGACCTTACATCTACTTAATATTAGGGCGGTACTAATTTATAGCGAATTGATTATTATTATTATTTCATAATTATTATTATTAATTATTGTTATTATTCAAAGAATATATACAAAAATAGTATAAAAGTTGAAATGATCCAACAAGAGGCTTCCAAACTTTCACAATTAACAACTGTAATCTTGTTGAATCTATATCTGTCAAGTTAGTCAGCATTACAAACTAGCTTCTCGCACCACCCATATTGTATGTGTTAATATGTATGTATGTGTTATTGTTATATTATGGTGGAATCAACAGTTTAAGGTCCACAGATTTTTTAAGATGTTTTTTATGGTAATTTTATTTACTCTCAAGGATTTTGCTAGAAGAGTTTGAATCACGGACTGGCGTGTAACAAGCCAACACTTTACATATTAGACTACGGTTATTTCTAACTTAACATCTGTCAAGTTAGTTGTCATTTATTCGATCTGTTTTCTACCTCTACTGTGGACGACCGTAAACGACATGTGTTCGCTGAATGTGTTTTTAAACCGTTGGCAACTGTTCCTCATCGTGTTGCATTGAGAAGTTATCTCCAAAGATGAAGCCAATAAATGATAATAGCAATCCAGATGAAATCCAAGAATGTCCAATTCACTTCGAAAAAGTCACTGTATGGTATGAATTTTGAACTGTCGGTATTAGCAGTCCATATTTTATTAAGCACGACTTTGTCAACTGCGACACGCATATACTTCTGCACTCTACACAAGTCATTTTCAAGAAACCGATTATGTAGTGCATAATGTACACTTGTCTCCTGTGGGTCATCTATGGGTCTAAATTTGAACTATTGTCATTCTATTCTGTCACAAAATTCATATATTATCTTCACTGAACGTAACGAATCGATTTATTTATTATTAGACCAAAGACAAACTGCATGATGATGCTGCTCAGTTTCATCTTGTTGTGTACGGTAAAAAGCAAAATTGCATAGGGAATCAACACATGGGCTTAAAGAGATACTGTTTGGTGATGCTTAGGAGGTGGTGAGGAGCGGAGGCATCATTGGCCCATATTTCTTTAAAAATAAGGACAGCGCAACAATTACGGTTAGTGGAGACACCAATTGTTCCATGATAATTAATTTTTTTGTACTCGATCTTCATGGTATTGATGAAAGGTTTCAATAGGATGATACAACTTGCCACACATCTCATTCCACAATCCATTTATTGCATCAAACTTTTGATTGCCATTTAATTAACCGAAATGGTGATTTCAATTGGCAGCCAAAAAGTTGCAATCGTTGGTCTATTTTCTTGGGTCCTCATTTAAGAAAAATGTTATGCCCACAAATCAAAGACTATTGAGCGTTTGAAGCCAACATTCGTGATGCCAATACCGAGACACGACTCGAAAAAATACACTAAAATTGGGCCGATCGAAATAGGTACTGTTAGGCCAGCCGTGGTAGCTATATGAATGAAATAATATTCCATTTATAACCGAAACAATTGTACTTCACAACAAAAAAATAAATTAGACATAATTTCAAATCATTTTTGGTTTACTGCATTTTTTAATTTAAACTTTTAAATGGCCCACCCACCCACTACTCACATTTAATATGTAAAATTCATAATACCGAGACATATGTTACGTATGAGTAATATTTAATTCCAATATTCATATATGACAATATCAAAGAATTTTTATTGCATACTTTTTAGAGTAAATATTCTAGTACGTGTAATATGATGCGTATGAGTAATATTTTTCAAATTACTAGCTATGATATGGCAATTCTAAGTGATTTTTAAAAATTTTAAATTTTTCAAAATATCCCAAACTTAAAAGTAAATAAAAAAACCACAATGCATGGTTATATGCTAGTGGGTACTACATCATGGTGTGCATCTTCCACATCTGCACAACAAAAAAATAAATTTGACTAAATCACTAATCGTTTTTGTTTTATTGCATTTTTAAATTTAAATGGTTATCTTTAAATGGTTATCTGGTCTTGGTATTGATTAGACTCTTTGACCTTCTTTCTTTAAGTTAGGAATTCTTTTCGTAAACACACCTCTTGCTGAACACATTTCTTCCTCTTCTTCTCAAAAATATTATTTCATGCTTGAGACATAGCGTGTCCATTTTTTCACAAAGTTCAAATAATTTTTGTTGCCTATTAGGATCAATAACAACCAGCGTAGGGCTAAATATTTTAAGAACGATTTTTCGCTCAAATATTCTGAGACGGCCCTGTTTTTTTTCAAGTCATTCACTAACAATTCCTTACGTTTTTAAATTGTCAAAAGAGTTGTTGACAGGGGTTCTAAGGCTACATATTAAATAGAACCTATTGCTTCAATTAAATTGAAAGACTCCATCTCGTTGGCAGCAAGAGCGGTATGTGCAAATATTGCTAGAGTCTGCTAAATACGTATGGATAAGAAGGAGACCGACTTATATATATTCTTAAACTACATGGCCATCCATTGCAAATTAGCGATTCTTTTTGTGCACTCTCTTTTTTATAGGCAAGCCGGAGGACTCGGTATTCCGGGCCTGACCAGGAGAACAACGGAGGTTTTCGATTTCTCACTTTGTGACATTATTGGTCGAAGTCTCTAATATAAATATTGCTGCAATAAGAAGATTTATTAAGACATTTACAAGAGTAAATCGATATTATATCAATGTCGATCATTAGAATAACATCGAATTGCTTTGATATATCGAAACATATGTTCAGGTGTATATGTACATCGTTTACCTAGCTTAGCTGGAAAAACTTGTGCAATGAAGTTGTATGAAAGCAGAGAAATAAAAAGAAGGGGTATATACAATAACTCTTGAATAAATGAAAATAAACAAAATACATTAAAGAGCACGCACCGAGTAGGGTTGAACAAATATTATTTTGGGAACCACTTTTAATCCTTTTGAATTCAATAACTTCTAGCATATTTGACTTTGCGCAGATTTTTTTAACATATTATCGTACAAACAATTGTTGAATAGTCAGTGTTGGTTTTCTGGTTTTATTCATATTACTTGATTTAATTTATTTAATTTTCATTTTCCTTCCAGAAATTAATTATTCTACCAGAAAAATCAATGTGTGTGTGTATAGTGTGTTCTTTGAAGTAACGACAAAGAATAACAAGAATTGTTAAAATAGACAACAAACCACACAGAATTGAATTTAACGTTAAATGGGTGTGGTAACATCTGCCTAAATATACACACATGATGTGCAATCATTAGAAAACTAACATCGTCGTTAAACTGGATATTGAAATTGAATTTCAAAAGAAAAATTTAAATTATTTACATTTTCTATAATAATAATTGCTACATACATACATACATACGTATATGTTAAATACAATACTTCAGATAGGATTACGACCTAGCTTCTCACACCACCAATGTTGCGTCTGTTAATTTTATACATGAGCGGTTTAAAGTCGACTCCGGACGACAGTTTTTTGAGAAACCTTTCCATGGCAATTTCATTTACTCTCAGATTTTTTGAAATTTTTTTCTGAGATCAAGTCGCTGAAGAACTATTTATTCATATTTCGTTGTAGTCGATGTCTCATAAGCCAACAGAATACCAACCAGACAACAACGACTGCTAATAAACATCCTCATCAAACAAACATGATCATTTGTCAACAGTTAGGAAGTATTTGATATCTGAGCTATTTACAGGCGATTCAGAACTCCGGTAGTTGTTTATTATTATGACAACTACCCACGAGGTATTGTTTTTTTCTTATGGGAAGATCGATATTACACTGACACCATTTGTTAAAAGTAGACCGTAAGATTCAAACTGTATGGTTTACTATATGTACGAGAGAGTTTTTGCTTTTCTCAACTTTTCTCAAATGTTCAAAGCAATAAATCCATTTTGGCTTGAAATGTGTGGCAAGTTGCACCATCCTGTTGAAACCAGACATCGTTCACATCAACACCATGAAGAGCGGGTACAAAAAAATCAGCTATCATGGTGCAATAGGTGTCTCCGTAATGGGTGCATTGGCTGTAAGACTAGGTATGGGTTTTTGAGCCCCAAATATAGTAATTTTACTTATTAACGTTTGATGGGCACGTTGAAAATGAGCTTCATCGGAAAAGACGATTTTTTTGACACAAACGGCATCATTGTGCAGTTTCTCGTTTGTCCATCTAGAGAAGCAAAAACGATTTGACCACCAATTGAACTTTGTTGGGCGTCAAACCGAAATCTTTTCGCAAAATGCAACGTACACTGGTATGTCATATGTTTAATTCTTGAGAACAATGACGAGTTGATGTTAATGGATTCTCACGCATACTCTCAGCCACAGCTTTGAAATTTTCGGAGGTACTCAACTTGAACAGCATTTTTAGCCTTTCTGCAGTAAAACAGTAAGATATATCGAAAATGCTGCTTATCGCTCTCCATATTTAAAAGCGCACCAACCAAATACTACTGCGTAGAAGCTATTGGAATTTGTCACACATAAGCCTTACTATATGAGTTCTCAAAGCAAAATTATACAGCTTAAGTGTGAAGTTGGGTGCATAAAAATACAATTAAATCCTCTGTCGGGAAAAAAAAGAAATTAATTTTCAAACAACCCAATATTTCAAATAAGCAATGAAGCTTGTGCTCCGATAGTAAAATCTTATTCACCATGAAATAATCACGATTAAACATGGAGGTAGTAGTGTAATGGTTTGGTAAGGAATATCGTGGTTTGAAGTGGACATTTTTTAAAAACAATAAAATTTGTTCTGATAGTTTGGATTATCATATCTGTAGCAGTTTGTTGTTAAATTAACAAAAATGAGTAAATTTTGATGTCATTATAAATACACTTTGTGAATTAAGAAAGCCTTGATTACTGAGATCCTAAATAGGTAACATAATACTGTTATAGATGTTATCATTAATACCAGTAGCTGGTATGTACGCTATACATATTTGATACTTTTATTCAATAAAATCGTACATATAGTTCTTTATGGTTCATTATAATGTTGCTTTTGTATGTTTTGTCTTCCTTTCTTATCTATTCATTAGGTTGTTGTCATTGTCGTTGTTTAACATATCAGCATAAACAAGGCAGTCAAGCCTAACGATTTCCCGGCATTTAACACATGCTATTGTTACGTTTTTACCTTTTTAAAAACGTTTAAATATGAGTTCGTTAATTGCAACCAAAGTAAAAACAAATATGGGTTTAATTTCTCTTAAACTCTCTTTATTCTTTACACTACTTTTGTGTGCCACCGTATACAACTTAACGATACAACAACAATTTGCTTATACACCATTCTATTTCACACTTCTGTCCGCGTTAACACTAACAACTGTTCGTTAGATCCTCTCTGCTTACAACCTTTTTGTAAGCAATACCACTTGTATGTTCAAACCGCAACGCGTCTGACTGAATTATAGCTCCGACTGCTGCTTGCTTTGTCCAGCCCTTTTATAGTCCGCACGCACGTAATCAGTATGATGAACGTTCTCGATGTGGAAGGTTCTCGCTCTCGCCTTCTCGAGAACTCTATTGCTACTACATTATTGTTTGTGTACTTTGCTTATTTTGCCGTTGGTACTATGCGCAACCAGGTTCGTCGTACATATGTGTGTGTGCAGCTTTCGATAATCAACATGTTCATTAGAGTGTATTTGTGTCGTGTGTATTGTGTTGGTGTAGCTGGTGGCTTTTGTTTATCGTTTTTATTGTTAAACGCTATTAGGTCGTTTCGATTTATGTAACACTATCATATCCATTTATGCTGCTCAAAAAGCATAGCATACCCCCATCTATTTACTCCCTCACTGTGAGAACAATCCTACACACTCTTAAACTTATAACTTAATATTAACTCCATTACCTGAGCATATATATATGTATGCATAGTGTATGTAAACATTTTCGGTTTATATTTTGTATTTGTAGGTATAGCTGCCAGATGAATAAAGTATCAAATCATCAAATATTAGAAAAAATATCGTCTAAATCGTCACAATAAATAAATACGTATATTAAAATTTAAAAAAAAATGTGGTGAAACATATAAAGTTAAGTCGATGTACATATTTTGTTAAAAATAATTTAAAAAAATTTAACATAAAAATTTAACAAGTCTTTTTAATAAACTTTAAAAATGAGTGGTTTATACAATATATTTGTATGTTAAAAGCATATAGGTACATAGTTATAGTTATATATATATATACATATATGTATATAGAACGAAACATTTTAATCAAATCAGATATAATATTAAAGTCCAAGCAGTTACGAGTGCTAAGTTTAAAATAATCTTTTTATATAATATTGCTTCTAAGGAATTTAGTTTAATTTAAATTAACTTGGCTTAATACTCTATCTACATTAGCTGATGAATCTGATAATATTATTATTTCTTTATAAATTTAGTCAAGGCTGGAAAAAGCTACCACTTCTTATTTTCATTTCAGATTTTTTTTTCAAATTGTTTAAGGTTTAAACAGTTGTTTATTGACACCGCAGCAATAATATTGCATCATCTAAATTTATGGGTGGCATAAATATTAACTAGTCAGGAGCTCTTGACTTCTGAGCATGAAAATTCAGTGTGATGTTCGCTAGACTGATACATTTTTCAGTGCCTTTGCTCCTTAAGATGGTGCAAGAATACTTCACTTCATCTAATCTTCTTGCTATTTACACCACCTCTATCCGAAAGATAATGGAATACAACTCGCACATATATAGGCCGGTGTCTCAACGTCTATTTGCTCGTTAATGACGGTAGAGTATCGAACTCTTTTCATTCATTGGAGCATCGGTGTAATGTGACTTGTATTTCACTGTTCTATCGCTATTACAACGGTTTTTGCACGAGCAAAAGAGTCATGTATTCCTATGTAACACTCGTCTTTCTCGGCGAACACATCCGTATGTGGTCGATTGGCCAGTGTCTGACTATTCGTACGTCTTTTAAGGGATCAAAAAGGCATAAGATACAGAAAAATCTTCACAGGTGTTCGCAAATAACTTAATATAATACTTCACTCCTCGTTATTATTAACCTAAATTTGCAATAGTAACAATTACAAAGTAAATACAAAGTTTAAATGGCTTTTAATGTACTAAAGTAAATAATATGATGTAAATTTTTAATTTCCAAAAAACGTCAAAATAAACGCATAAATCGTCATGTCGTCAAAATGATATTTTTGGAGTTCGAAATCGTCAAATTGACGATAAATCGTCAATTCTGGCAGCTATGTTTGTAGGTGTGAGATTAAAATAAAACTAAGTTTACTTGTGTATACAACAACAAAAGTAATAATAATAATGTCACTTGTTATTATTTTTCAAACATTTTGTCACATTAGATGTGCGGGACCTACAAGCAAGTAGACGATAACAAAATTTTTTTATTTGTTTGTCTGTATGTTTTGTTTTATTTTGTTTCGATTTTAGAAGAGAAAAAACAAAGCAACAATAATTATTGAAAAACAGAGAGTGCAAGAAGAGTAGGAGCATAAGGTTTCTTTCTACGAATACACTTCTTTTAATACAACAACATTAATAAACACTTGTATTCGAATAATACTTGATTAGTAAAGGATAAATGGCTCAAGATCATCTCACAGCTCAGTTACTTTCTTTATATTATATTTTTTGCTTTTAGAAATATTTCCTTAAGTTCACTGAAAATTACTTATACTTGTCCTCGATAAGGTTTTGTTAAAGTTTAGGTTCAAATGTTTTCATAACGTGTATACCAAATATGATCAAAAATCATGCTGTTTTTAAATTCTCTGATTATTATCTTAACAACTCTTGTTATTCTTAACCATTTATTTAGAATTGCTCTCTTTAGCAATTCATTTCCTGCATCAGATTCGTTTTAATACCTTTTCAATGTGCGCTCATATGACAGCTACAATATACTCGCATTTGAAGGAAATTGGTCGAATAAAGCTTTAATGCAAAGGAAACTGCATTCATTGAACTTTTGTAATAAAAAAGTGCCACTGCGATGAACTATCGCCTTCTACTGAAAGTCCCAGCTCAGACTTGCAGCAAAAACGTAATTTCTCATCGGGCTATCTAATGCTGCCTTACAGTCTACAAAAAGATGATGTGCATCGACGATATTTTAATGGGTATTTTCCAGAATTCAGCGTAATGTGAATATCCGGTCGATGGCAGATTTGCCAGGTCATAAGCGAGGACACATTCATCAGGAGTTGAATTGTTTTCCATTGGAGAAGTTTCGTCTTTTTCGTAAATATATTTTGATTTGGCCCAAACCATCGCCTTAGAGTTGAAAATATACCTCGCTTTTCGGTGAACCATGATGCATGTCTTTTCCATACCGCAACAATGTCTCACTGAGAAATCTTACCTTAGCGGAGACTAACTTCATTGTGGGTTAAGAAGTCCGCTGCATCTTCTCGTGTCTGGTTTTAGGGATTTATTATAGCGTTCTTATGCAGGTGGTAACTAAACCGGGATCACAGGTCTTTCGAGTGAACTGGTGGCCGATTCATGTAACCTAAACTGATATGCATACGAATAGTACATAGTACTTCTCAGGTATATATAAAGGCGTAGGAAGAATACTTTGTTAATATTATTTTATTTATAATTTCGTAGAAATGATATTCAATTCATATTCAATTAACTTTTGAATGTTTCCACCAATGACATTTAAGTTATAGCTGCGGTCGTTTATTCAATGACAACATAACATTTATTTAAGCCGTCTTTGTTTTCACTTTATTTTATTATTTGTTTTGATTTTGAAAATATTTTGTTTTAATTTTTTCAATACTAAATAATACAGTTGACAGCATGCAAGCAATAATTGCTAGCAAAACAACAACCAGTTTTTATTCCTTTTTTTTTCTTGTACTCCAGTTTAATGTCTACAGTGGGAGTACTCATTCTCTCCCGAACATATTCGCAAAATTTGATGTCTGCTGTTTTCTATTTCACTGTAATTAATTTTTTTTTTTAACGAAAGTGTTACCAATCAAATCATTTGGGAAAATATCTTCCAGTCATACAGACGTGCAACATGTGGCAAAACAATATAACTCGTATCGTCCCACACTAGCAATCCCTTCATTCAAAACGAAAAAAAAAAAATTAAATGCTTCACCCAATGACTATTTTTCTCGTGTATGCTATAAAATGTTAAAAGGTCCCACATGTGCACAAAATATAGCTTAAGGAGCCAAAGTTAAATTGTGTAATGGTTGAACCAATTTGTTATCTTTGGTAAATTTAATATTATGTCAGAATGAATTTTCCTTTCTTTTAAATACATAGGCGAAATAAGTTTAAAATTATAATCAGCGCTACACAAACAGTGATTTACGTACGTAAATATTCCAAGTTAATAGAAACAAAGATAGGTTGTGCAGATTTGAGGACGAGTATAGCCAAAGTAGCTAAGACTAAACACTTAAAAGTTATGGGGGACCATGTCCGTCCTGGCAAAGTAGTAAAAACAAAATAAATAAATGAGTGGCATTGAGAAAGATAAATAAATATGGACGCATATGGACACCTACGTCAGTGCATTAGCGCGCAGAGTACCTTATAATGGACTGTTGAATTTTATACTGTACCACTTCTAAAAATTTCAATAACATTCCAACGAAACAAAATTTATTACATTGTGTTCAAAAAAGCGATCTGAGTGTTGCGCTTTATGCAAAATATTAATTTTTGAAAAAAAAAAAGAAAATTCCGAACTGAGTAAGAAAGACTAGAATATTTTAAATATGATGTGAATACCTGTTGCGTTTTGTATTTTATTATTTGTAAATAAGTATAAAGAATCAGTTGATGTAAAAAAATTATGACAAAATGTAATACCAGGCGCGTAAAACGACATTCAGTGTAATGTCCCCTAAAATGGACACGCTCGTGGTACAATCGTTAAACAATAATTGGGTAAAATTGGGTAACAATTACCGAAATATTGTTTGAACTGGAATACGTTCCAATTTATACAATTCCCCCACTAGATAACGATAAAAGTGATGATGAGCATGAAGAAAATCGTATGTGCTGTTTCTGTAAGACTAGCTGTTTCAAAATAATGTCTGTTCTTATGGTGGGGATGACAGTAACTGGATATTAAATTTAACGGACGGTTTTATGATCCAGTTTGATATATATACAGAAAAATTGCATATCAAGGAATTTGGTGTAGTTGTTGATATAGTGCTTCATCACCTCTTAAAACTAATGTTCCACGTAATAAAGGATTCAATAATTTATAGAACAGAACTCGTTATATGTATTTTAGATATTCATAGATATTTGTTTTATATCCGTTAAATTACTTCGACACCTATCATCAATCGGATATATAGTTAGGAACAATACAAGAAGGGCCTCTTCGCTCAATATTAAAAAAGATGAAAGTGCATCTGTAGATCATTCTTTTAGAAATATTGGAAATATATTGCTCATACGATGGAAGGATAATAATGCTGTCACAAATGCAACAAATGTTAATTAAATGGTGCCAAAGATTCGTCGAAGGAAGAGATACTGTAAATATTTTCCAACCAAAAGTTTCGATATAATATGACATGGGAGACGTTGATAAGACAGATCTAGTAGTTGTAGTCTACCAGTCGCGAATAAAACATAAGAAATGGTGGTGGCCAATATTTGCATATCTCTTTGACGCCTCTAATGCTAATGCATGGCTGCTGCTATAAAATTTACATCTCAATGATCTGTAATGTGCGTCTCTTCACATTTTTCGTCGAAATCTTGCTAATTCTTACTTTGAAACGTATGGCACCCCATGTACAAGAGGTTTGCGCGTAAACAAATTCTAAAATTGAAAAACGATGTGGATATTGCGGAAATAAAACAAACTTTATTTGCACCAAATATGAAATAGGCTTTCATTCCTAAGAATCCTTTAAAAGTTAACATACGCCTAGTGTACCTAGTGCACAGTGTTCCTTATAAGGGACGGTCTATAACTCCAAAACTATAAATTTTTTAATAAAATGTTTTTTAGACGAATTAATCACATCATTTTTATTAATAATTGATGAAAATTATAGAAGAAGAGTGGCCAGGGAACTTTATTAACTAATGGGTTAACTACAAGACAACCTGAATATGTCTCCAGATGTAGAATTTCCTCTTGAGAGTACTCAACTTTCTTCATCCAAAATCAAAAGCTAGGGAATCGTCTCCAAATCCTCATCATGTCCATATACTCTTCTAATGTCGGACGGAAATTTACCCTATAGATCACAGCCAGCCAACTGAAACTACAATCTGCTACTTATTAAGTAGCAGCTGCGAACCACCGACAATAGATCACCGTCAGCGACTTGAAACTACAATCTCCTGCTTGTTAAGAAACAGCTGCGTACCATCGGCAATAGATGGCCAAGAATCTTTACTCATATAACAATCCGATCTATAAGCTCCTATACCCAAGTCTATTTACAATGAACAGTTTCTTCAGTAATGAATGAAATGATAACCTACTCTGCGTATCATATTGCTGAGTCTCAGTAGTGCACAACAAATAATTCAATCCGATCCAAAGACTCTTACAGAAATCATTTGAAATCATTATTATGGTGTCCTTCAACACTTAGTTTGCTATTGAGTGTGTGAGGTAGGTTAGGTTAGGTGAGTGTGGTAGCTTTCATACCAAAAGCTCACTTGAGCACGCATAGCGGCCCGTTGTGACGCCACAGGTGAACGCAGTCCGTTTCTCCGAACCAAGGAGGGAGAATTTGGTCAGCACAAGGGCGGCACATTTCAAAGCACGACTACCCCATGCTAGAGAACCATACAGAAAGCTTGATAAACGAGGCTATATCCTTAACATCAATGGACGATAGCTCCGTCACGCTAACAAGGGTTGGAGAGCCAAATAACCTATATCTGTACCTCGCAAGAGATGGGCATTGACAAAGAAAGTGGATAACAGGCTCCTCTTCCTCAGTGGAACTGCACCCACAGCAGAAGTCGTTAAATGGGAGTCGCATTCTTTCTGCGTGTCTACCCATAACAATGTGATCTGTAAGCACGGCCACTGTGATCGAGATGATGTTACGACCAAGTCCAAGTAACTGGTTGGTGCGGCTTCTATCCATTGAGGGCCAAGTGAGACTAGCGGTGGAGCAGGACTCTTCATTGATCCAGGATAGGTTGGCGTCTCGGAAGAATTTCCGCGCGATGGCCTGCTTGGGCGAGGTAAGTGTCATTCCTAAGTGTGTGACGTAAATAAGTCACATGTTTAATGACAATTAGAAAAATGTTTTACAATAAATGCTCATATCACATACGTACTTGGTCATTACAATCCTTCAGTCAGGATTATGGACCTAACTTCTCACACCACTTATGTTATGTGTGCTAATTTTATTCATGAGTGGCTGGACATACAGTTTAAAGTCGATTCGGAACGACATATTTTTGAGAAACTTTTCATGGACATTTGCATTTACTCTCAGAGTTTTTGCCACAGGAAATCACAGAAGAAATATAACTTGTTCTTAGAAATTAAAATAGTGTCAATGGATTTAAGCGTCCTTGTATTTCCTTATACCATATTAAACAAAATTCTTTGAATGTTCTCTCCACTCGAATTGCTTTTTTTTTTTTTTTTGTCATTTTCGCTAGAACTGATTTCCATTTTGGTCATCAATATTTCCACACGTGGTGAACGCGAGGTAATGCTTGATGCTAAACAATTTCTATGTGATGAATGGTGAACCGTACTTTAAAAGATTTTATTGTTTTTGGATCGTAGGGTATCACACAATCGTACTACTAATCCGTAATAAATTTTTACCTTCAAATCAAACTACAGGGTCCTTCTACAAGACTTCGCGATACAGCAGCAGCACTCTTTTTAGTGCCCAAATTTCCTTAGTGAATCCAGAAGAGTAAAATTAGTATGAAAATCAGTTGTTTTTTTTAATAAATTCTCTCAATTTGGAAGCGTTATTCTGTTCAATTCTGGCTTAGCCAATGTCTTCACTGGTGCACCATCATCATTCACTTCAAAGATATTTTTTTGCGTTTCAGTAAAGCGGAAATCTCATAAATTTCAAATATCCTTTGGGAATTTTTCTTTTTCAAAACTTACTGCCAAACTACGGCATCGTAGAATAGAATTAATTGTATAAAGCAGTTAATTCGTCATTACGACCCTTCAGTCAGAATTACGACCTAGTTTCTCACGCCACTTATCTTGTGTGCGTTAATTTTATTCATGAGTGGCGGGACCTACAGTTTAAAGTCGACTCGGAATGACAGATTTTTGAGAGACTTTTATATGGCAATTTTATTGTCTCTCACAGTTTTTGCCAGAAAACTGAAGAACACAGAAAATATTTTACATTTGCTTGTAAATAGTACCATATCTCTCTGGATTCATTCTCACGCTTGCATTACATCCTGCAAATACTAAATTAAGTGAGGATCTCAAAAGTTCCGGTATTAAATTTTGAGCTTGGCCTGCAGCTGCATTTAATAAGTTGTCTGCTTGGTTTTTCTTTAGCAGGGAATTTAATTTTAGAATTCAAAGCAGTAAACCTTCTCGTGGTTCATCATTAGCTGTAATTTTGAAAACACTTAAGACTCCTATAATAAATTTAATAAATTAAACGAATGCAATGAACGCTAGATTTATATAACGTTGGGAGCCAAAAGAGTGGCTTTAATTTATTTCAATTTTGTTTGTCGGTTTTTTCAGTCTACTCCAAGTATTTAAAACACGTAATATCTACTCTTGAAGTCGCCGTAGTCTAGTAGGTAGCGTGTTGGCTTATTAGACGTAAGGCCACGGTTCAATATATATCAAAAATATCAAAAAAAAATTTCTTCTACGACTTCCTCTTAGCAGATTTCTGGCAAAAAATCTGAGAGTAAATAAAATTGCCATGAAAAGTTTCTCAAAAAAATCTGTCGTTCGTAGTCGACTTTAAACTGTAAGTGTGTAATGACCAATTATGTATGTATGTATGAATATCTACTATTATTTGTTGGCTAATTGGTTATCCTTATTAGATAAAGTTCAAGTTCAGTTTACATTCGCCAGGCAATTGAAGATAGACTTGAATTATCTGCAGCCACTAGAACAACAAAATTTTAACAATTATACGGTGCCCTTTCTTAAAATTTTCTTTCCGATTATTGTTCATTACAATAGATGTAAAGAATGCAAAAATATTATGAAAAACATTTGTCGATGGTACACGTTGTGTTCATGCTGTATGTAGCATTAAGTCAAATTGTTTTATAATTTGATATTTAATTTTTAATCAACCCTTTTTAGTCAACCTAAAATATGTAACAGCACTGTAAACTGGGTTCCAGATTTCAAAGCGACATGAGCTAGACAATGTTATTGTTAAGAACCAGTCTCCATTGGAAATACAACACCATGCTGTTGCCTCACAGTCGCAATTTTCTGTTTCCTCTTCTTTTTTGGCTTTTCCTTTTGTTTGCTTTCTCAACATTATTTGTCCTCTGGTATTTGGTTTTTATTTGTGTTTGAAAATTTTAATTTTATTTACTTATCCGCTTCCGCTAAAACGCGTTAATACCCTCGTATCTTGAGACTTCGGAAGCAACAGTGGGTATCACCATAAAGCTGTACAAGAGTTCTACAAAAAAAATTCTTATTGTGGGCAAACATTACTTCAAAGTAATGCTTTATTTAAATTCAACACATTCTCCTGATATTTTTTCACAAATAGTATCAGGTGTACGTAAGAATTTTGCAATCGAATTACACTCACCACATGCCTAATAGAATTAAACAAGTTATTTTGATGGTAGTTCTTGAAATCACTGTACAAACTTTGATTCAAAACTTCAGGCAAGGGCATACCTATCTACTTTAAAAGACCTCTTGATGCCATTATGTGTGAAATATAAACTCTTTGTAATGTCCGCCACGAGTGCTCTTGTTGGAGCTTATTTTAAATGTAAAACTTCACATAAATCTTACGCATTACTTACTTACTTACTTAATTGGCCATTAACAACCCGATTAACGGATTTTGGCTTGCCCCAACACATTCTTCCTTTTCACCCACTTCCGCAGATCCCTGCATCAAACACCCGGCTCGCCGGAGCATCC
Organism: Sarcophaga carnaria; assembly: GCA_958299815.1. Lineage (NCBI taxonomy): Eukaryota > Metazoa > Arthropoda > Insecta > Diptera > Sarcophagidae > Sarcophaga > Sarcophaga carnaria. The sequence goes on along the minus strand of OY283149.1, from coordinate 83,275,015 downwards.
TCCGCCATTCGATCTACATGGCCGAACCAACGCAGCCGCTGGATATTAATACGCTGCTCTACGTCTATGTCACTGTTGGATCGGATGCGGAAATCATCACCAACTCGCACTAGATCGAAGATCTTACGTAGAACTTTTCTCTCGAATACTCTCAAGGCTGCTACAGCAGTACTTAATAGGGTACATGCCTCTGCGCCATAAAGAAGCACGGGTAGGATGAGCGCCTTGTAGGGTAATAATTTTGTCCGACGCAAAAATCGTGTTGAATTCGACCTATGGTATGTGCTATGTTGGTTCAAAGAATTGTTTTGGTTTGTGACTGAGGCTTTAGAAAACACCACAAAAAAGCTATTAAACTCTATTGAAACTACATGTCGTTGGCGTACACATCATCCAATTTAGGTGAAAACAAATTGGTAATCATCGACCATTCGGCCATTCTTAGAGAAATATGTGCCCATAATACCGTCAGATCAAAATCCACACCGAACAGTGGCTATTCATTTAAAAAATTGAATTAACACACTTAGACAACATAGGGCCCTGGTCTCAGAACAACTCTGAGCTTCTGATGAAGCGTCTCAGACTGCTAATGTCAGTGCATGTCACTTTCTCCATATCATCTATATAGTAGACTACAAGATGCCTTTTATTCTTTCTACAACAAAAGGTGAAGAAAAGTCTCATCTTCTTCGTCATTCCTGCAGCTTCTGCAGAAATCATTTGCTCGGTTTCCAAGACCAATGAGTCGTGTCCATAACCCCAACAACCGTATTGAGAGTGCTTGTTTGAAGGTCATGTAGACTTATCGTGTGCTCTATATTCGCATTCGTATCCGCCGATATGCCCGTATCCGTATGCTCATCTGTTGTTGACAAAATTCAGGACTGTTTTCACTGTGTCCTGGTACCGGACATTATATCGTTCTGCTACCTCATTGAGATTTGTGCGCCAGCTATATACCGTCTTTAATAGTCGCGTGGCCATTTCGCCTGTAGATGGTTGCGTCCTTTATAATTTTCGTCGCAGCTGACCTTTTATCCGAAAGACGTTATAATTATTCGGCAGCCTTGCAGACTGGGAAAAATTACTCCGTTAAACTTAAAGTCATCCGTTAAGATTTGTACGGAGTCTTTTAAGAGGGGCGTTACACCTTTTGATGTCCTGAGTCTCATTGCAAAGTCGTATCGCACTATTATGTAGTCACTGCTCCCGATACAATAACTCATACAAACCAACGAAGTAATAAAAATATGAGCAGATGCTATATTTCATAAAGAAATGAGTAAGGTTAGGTTAGGTTAAATGGCGTGTACTTGTCAATTAACACAAGTACAGTACACGGAATTCGAATTGACCCATAGTACAACGTCCTAGTTTCTCACACCACTTATGTTGTGTGTGTTAATTTTATACATGGGTAATTTTATACAATTTAAAGTCGACTCCGAACGACAGATTTTTGAGAAACTTTTTCATGCCAATTTTATTTACTCTCAGAGTTTTTGCTGAGAGGAAGTCGCCGAAGAAATACTTTTTTTGTATTTTGTCTTGATGTCCGGCCTGGGGATCTAACCCTGGCTTTACGTCTAATAAGCCAACACACTAACTCCTAGACTACGGCGACTTCACCCATTGGTAAACAACTTTAATATTAAAAAGGTTTAAATTGTACTACAATGGCACACTAAAGAGTGGAATAAATGAAATAATTTACCTAATCAAGGTTTAATAAAAATATCATTCGATTACACTATGCGACAAAATACGAAAAATTAAATATACCCGAGTAACTACCTAGCCTAAGTTGTTCAGTTAGTTGAGTAAATCTTTAAAATACTTTTTTGATTTTTCTTGAACTCTCCAAACTGGTTATATTTGACAAAATCTGGTTTTTTTTGACTTTACGCACAAATTTATTGATTACACAAACATTTCTGAACCGATGATCAAAATTTAAACCTTATTAGGAAGGAGAGGGATGGGCCTTTAAAATGGTATACATATGTAACGGGTTTGATGAGGTAAATTAGACAAATGTGAATTTTGTTCATATTTTTTGGAGTTTGTCAGTTCATAATAGCAAACTTTAATTAAAAAATCTTGTGAAGAGATTGGCACTTCGTTTGATCAAATAGGACAAAAAATTGCCGTAGTTATTACTTAAATTAATTCAAATTAACTTTTAGTTCAAAAATTTTCAGAATTTTTGACGGATCTTGGTTTTTTTTTTTTTTGCAAAATGTGTCAATTTCACGTTTGAGCGACCACCAGAAGTTGAACAATGTTTGCAAAAAATACAAAGATTAGCCGACTTCTGGTAGTCGTACAAACGTGAAATTAACACATTTTGCGATAAACAATTAAGATATATCAAAATTTTTGAAAATTTTTGAACCAAAAGTTCATTTGATAAGATGACATATATAAAAAATATAAGACGACTGTTATACTATTTAACCGTTTTACTGCTACGCGGGGCAAAAGCGCTGCGTTCATTTGTTACGAAAATCGCATTTGCGCTGCGAATTTCAGTTTAAAAATTTAGTCATAAAGCAAAAATAAAATTAAAAGACAAGTTATAGGGTCCTCTTTTTATACATACGTTATTAGAATTTTGTAGATGTTTTTATTATAATAATTAATTGTAGTTTTCCAGCAGTTTTCGAACGTTCTCACCAGAATCGCTTAGCAATCAAACGGTTAAATTATAACTACGGTAATTTGTGTCCGATTTTATCAAACAAAGTGTCAATCTCTTCACAAGATAATGCAATTTCAGAATGTTGCCACTTATTTTATATTTTTTAGTTAAATTTTGCAATTAAGAATAGCTAAACTTGAAAAAATAAGAAAAAAATAATTTTTTCCAAGTTTACCCCATCAAAACTCATAACATATAAGTTTGAACAAAACATTTATGTATACCCTTTTAAAGGCTCCTCTCCCCGTTCTAAAAAAATTTGGATTTGTAAAATAGGTTTAAACATACCTATTTGGGTAATCAATAATTTTGTGTGAAAAGATAAAAACACCATTTTTGTCAAATAAAACAAGTTTGGAGGGTTCGAGAAAAATAAAAAAAGTATTTTTGAGTTCTACTCAACCAAGTGAATAACTTAGAATACGCGGGTGTATTTTCATTGTCGCACCGTTTTATTTATATACAATCTCACCGTACACATTTTCCGTTTAGTGTACTCATTATTCTATGCATCTTTGCGTGGGAATACCTACTATTTGGTGTGTATTTTGTTGTGTCCTGGGTTTCGTTTAACCATTTTGTTTTCTGCTTCATTTTGTTTTTGTTTGTTTTTGATTCCCTTTTTTATTTCTTTTTTTGGGACAACTTATTAGTTTAAATTTTGTACCAGTGTATTAAACTTTATGTTACTTGTGGGCTGGTTCTTCCATATTAAATTGTTAATAAATAGCGGCAGAGGATAAATGAATTCTTATTATAAAATGGATAAATTTTGCCGTTGGCATTTTTTTCCGATTGAACTTTTTTTTGTTTGTTATGAATGTAAACGTTCTTCAGTTTATTTTGGTGTTTTTCGAATGATTAATAAAAATTTTAATAATATTGTGCTAAAGTGATTTAACAGATTCTCATAACTTTTTACTCCATGAATTTATTCGACATAATAATTTGAATAAAAAACCAATTTGATAAATTCGAATATTTACTTAAGATGTTGCTGTATTGTCAAGTCAAAATAATAAATATTTTTGAGCAAAAAATTTGCTAAAAAAGAAAGAAAATACCCTAGGGTCGTATAAATAGTGGAAACAGATGATTGAAAATATATACTAAGCGAAAGGAAACATATATGGAGACAAAAGATCAACCTTCAGATTAACTTTTAACAGGACACTATGGATACGAAGTATCCTTGTTCAGAATGCGTATATATTGCTACGCAAATGGGAACGACCTAATATCATTTCGCATGAAAACATCGTTTAACATTAACGATAAACAAAAGCTACACACATATATGTAATACCATACATGGTACATACACCAATACCAATACCAATTACACAAACAAAAATGTAGTGGCGATAGAGTCCTCGAGAAGGTGTGAAGACGTTTTACGGTTTGAACGTACAAGTGGTATTGCTTGCAAAAAGGTTGTAAGCATAGAAGATCTAACGAACAATTGTTAGTGTTTGCGTGAACAGAAGTGTGAAATAGAATAGTGAACAAGCAATTATTGTTCGATCCATTAAGTTGTATACGGTGGCACACAAAAGTAGTGTAAACAATAAAAAGTTTAATTGAAATAAAACACATATTTGTTCTTACTTTGTTTGCGATCAACGAACTCATATTCTAAACGTTTATTTCCCAGTTGTTCACACTTGAATGCATATCAGATGCTAGGTATTGTTCTTGTGGACAATGAGCAGCATCCTGAAGTTTGTCATAGCGGTAGACTTGGGGCAGACATTATGGAAAAGCTCTATGCAATTTAGAAATAATGCTACGTCACCTTTTCACGACAATAATATTGTTAAGTTTTTAGCTTTTAAAAACGTTTAAAATATGAACTCGTAGATTGCAAATAAAATAAAAATAAATTTGTGTTAATTTTAACTAAAATTTTTTATTGTTCGTACTATTCTGTGCGCCATTGTTCACAACTTGATGTAAACAACAACAATTGCTTTATTTGTTATTCCCCTTTGTACTCTTTTGCATAAACAATAACAATTACTAGTCAATTGTACGACAGATCTTCGTAAACGAGATCTTCAAACCACGACTACTCTCTTCAAACGCACCGCGTCTTCACTCAAGACTGACTGAACTTTTTCTAACTAACTCGCCTGCTTTGCCTTGCCTTTTATATGGCAGTATAAACAGTCTGATGCAAGTCCTTGAATGCAAATGTTCATGACTTCGCCTTGCCGAAATCACTAAAAATGTAAACATCGTTGTTTACATTTATTATTGTAGTGTTGTTTGTGTATTTTGTTTACATTTACTCTTATATGTTGTTTGTATATTTACTTTACTTATTTATAATCTTTTTATGCTGGTGTTTGTTGTTATATTAAGCAGTACGATAATTTGTAAACAGTTTGTTTACTGCATTGTTTTGTTTTTGTATCTTTTGTTTATAATTTTATATAATTTTTAATCATAGGTCTTGTTGTATAGAACATTAAATAAATAAATGGCAAATAAATATGCAAATACTATTCTTCTGTAGCGTAATAGAAAGTCGGCCTTAAAATTTTTTTCAATAAAAAGTCAACTGCAATTGTTAGACAGTGAACTGGTTTGAAAAACCAGAAAGAAAATATGAATGAATATAAAAAGAAGAGACTGAACTTCCGAGAATTTATGTTAACTCTGTATATTCGTTTTATTTTCATTTACTTTTTTCTTTTTCTTTTGCTAACGAATTCTTTGAAAATATTCCAAATGCAATTTCACAAAAAATAATTTCTTTTTGTCGGATATGTTTGTTGAAGAAAATTGTATTCCAGTCACTCACAAGTGAAACGAATAGAATGGATTTAAATCTTACATACAGAAACATATGTGAAGTTCCACACCAAAACGATATCAATAACGACTAACAACGTGGTGGTGTTATATGAAGAAAATAAATTAAAAGCATTCATAAATTAAAAGCTTTGAACGCTGCACAAAGAGATTATAAGAAATTATATGTAATCTCGTCCCTTCTTAATAACTTTCATTAAACTATCAGTGATGAGACCCATTTATTAATTAATGGTTACGTGAACAAACTAAGTTTTCCGATTTGGGACGATACCAATACACAGGAGATTCAAGAGCATCCACTGCATTCCGAATAAGTGGATTTTGGTTTGATGGCGTCTTTCTTTGGGAAAGACTGTGACCAGACTATCACGACTGTGACCAAGCTATAGCGACGAGCACTATAAGTCGATGATTATCAACTTCTTTTATGCTAAATTCGATGATTGGTACACCAATGGCTTACAGTTTTAACCTGATGACGCTACGCGTTACATATCTCATTTCATAATGGATGTGAGTGTTTTCTTTCTGGAGCTTTCGTAAGGCGTATGTGTTTGCAAATAAGCCTTGAACTACTATGATCTACAGAGCTAACATAACCCACATTATTAATCAAATTCAGACTGATTTATGCATCAGTATCATGGAAAATTTGAGATATCATATCCTAATTTGCGACGATTCCAAGACCTAAACTTTAAAACTTGAAACTGACTTGAGAATTGGGTCAACTTATGAATTTTACGCAGCTATGAGGCTATATTTTTAAACAAATGTATATCTTGTGATTGTATAAATGTTATTTCTTTGTGGGCGACGTTCCCAAATCATTACTGTCTTTCTCGCGCTTGCAAACTTTTGTTGGCCTAAATTGGATGATCTGGACCAACCACTAACATGTGGTTTAAACAGGCTGGTATTACATGCCACTTAGCTCATGTCACATTGGTTGTTCTGCACGAGCGATTTAAGGACATATCCATCCTAAGTAGAGGTAACATTGTTACGTTTTTTACCCTTTTAAAAACGTTTAAAATTAGAGTTCGTAGATTGCAAATAAAAATAAAAATAAATTTGTATTTAGTTTTAAATAAAATCTTTATTGTTCGCACAATTCCGTGTGCCACCTTTAGCAACTTGATTTAAACAACAACAATTTGCTTTAATTGTTATTATTGTTTACACTCTTTCGCGTATACAATAATTGTTCTCTTCACACGCAATGCGTCTTCACACAAGACTGACTGAATTCTTTCTGATCTCGTTTCCTGCTTTGTCGATTTATCTTTTATATCGCTGGGTAAACAGTCAGATGTATGCTCTTGAAGGAGAATGACTGCCTCCGCGAAATCTCTATAAATATTGTTTACGTCATTGTTGTTTCAGTATTTTATATACGTTTGTCCTTGAAGTGTTGTTGTTGCCTGTTTGTTAACTTGTTTATCCCCTTTTTTATACTGATGTTTTTGCTATATTTCTGTTTATTCGTCGATAATGTAAACAAGTCCATTGTTTTGTTTTTGGAACTTTTGTTTATCATTTTAATAACACCATTTGCATTTTCGTAACAGTATGAACTGGCCAAAGAGGTCATGCAATTTCACCCCGTTATGCGAATTTTTTTATTAAAATTTTAAGATAGAAAATTGCTTATTGAAAAAAAAAACTAAGAAGAAGTGTTCAACTCTAATAAAAAAAATTCTTCTAGCGACCCTCTCTGAGAGTAAACTAATTACCACAAAAAAAGATGCTCAAATTTATCGGTTTGATTGGACGTGGAAGTCCCATCACTCAACTTGTAAGATATAAGAAATCAGGCCGTAATCCTGACTAAATGTCTTACGTAGAATGCATATGTCTATCGAAGCTGCCGTAGGCCACAGTTCAAATCCCAAGTCAGACATCTTAAACAAAACAAAATATAAAAAAAATATTTTTGCCACGAATTCTTCGGAGCAGATTTTTGGCAAAAACTTAATGAGTAAATAAAAATTATCGTGAAAAGTTTCTCAAAACATTTGTCGTACGTTTCTACCTTTTTACTGTAGGTCCCGACACTCATATATAAAATTAAGGTACACGATATAAGTAGTGTGAGACATTAGATCGTAATCCTTACTTTAGGGTTGCAATGAGCAATTATGTATGTATCTGTGTAAGTAGTTAACACTCAAATTTTCTTTCAAATCATGTGCAGATAGGCCACTCTGTGGTAGCTACTATGAGTCTGTTAACTGTAAATAGGATTGATCTTACAGTGATGATTGCCCTCAAGATATAGTTCTAGATATAGTTCTAGACGACCCAATACTTTACGAATAATATTTTATTCTTCATCAAACTTTAGTGATCAAAGCGAAGTTGATTAGAAAATATTGTTACTGATACCGATTTCACATGAAATTACGTCGTTGATATCAGAGATCAGCAATGAATCGTTTTTTCGCTACTCATAAGCACTCATGAAATTTTGAATATAAATGAGTCAACAATATATGAATTTAACTACTCTGATTCATTTGTACTCACTAGAACGTTGATTTATAAGTATGAGTACAATGAATATGAGTATACGCCTACTCATTCAGATTCATAACTTATAATACTTATAAATTATTCGAGTGACTCGAATCATTCATCAAAATTTACGGTCTTAGTTGTTGTTGCATTAACAAAAAAAGAAAAAGACAAAGACAGCAAGCAAAGCAAACACACAACCTTCTAGTGAGTATTGTGGTGTTCATACTTATTTTGTGATTTTTTAAATGTAGAGTCATGGAGAGTCAAAACCAACAACATCATACGTATTGTTAAGTATGAGTATGATGAGTACTTTAAACTTTGAATATGAGTAGTATGAGTATAATATTAAAATAAGTATGAAAGCGTATAAGTATCAGAAATTATGAGTATAATTCGATTCTACTCATCTTTTTGAATACTCATTGCTGATCTCTATTTGGTATATCACATTTTTGGGATCACAAAGACCTAACGCTATCACTTAGAGGTTTATTAATAATGAACCCGAGAATCCGTTTTGAAGATAGTCTCAGCCTATTTGCCGGTACTTATTTTTAAAATAAGAACTTTATAAAGAATCATTCATTCATTCCGTTTTCTTGGCTTATTTTTAGCATCACATTTGTGTTTTGCTTAAAATTTCCAAACAATTGTTTTAAACATTTTTAGCGCAATTTTTCAGTGTAGCTAATACAACGAATTGACTTAAAAATTATATCCTATCTAAGAATAATAATCGCGTTCTATAAAATGTTGTTCCTATTGACATCCAACACAATCTGCCACGCAAAATTATATTGTGACCTCGTTTCACATCTCTTATATCGACATGTGACACATTTCCTGCTACCGTATCTAATAGCATTGCCACAAACTCCTTGGGTCGCATATGCTTTTCTAATAACGTACATTATGTGTTGCACTTCTACAAGATGCACGTTTAAGAAACTTTTTCTAAACGTTTCATGGAATTTGTTATCCTTCCGTTAATCTCTCTCTTATATCTCATCGTGTACGAACTTAAATGCTGTTAAATTTTAACGTTATTGCAGCAGACTTCATTATAAAAGTAAATCAATGTCAAATTTCTGTCATAACAAAATAAATCAAGAATAACTTAAGGAACGAATTAAGCAAAAGAAAAAGGGAGAAGGAGGAAAACAATATTGGCTGTATTATACTAAGCAATCACTCTCGTTCGTGATGTTTTTGTCAATGTCTTCATAAGTATTTTTAAGTTTTAGGCTTCTCAGCTAGAAGAAGAATATCATTTTATTGGGTGTGTGATAATAACACACAAATTGAGTAAAAAAAAAAAAACTAAAATCGCCATTACTATCACGTTGTCATATAAAAGGCAAGGCAAAGCAGAAAACGGAGTGAGTAAAAGTTCAGTCAGTCTTATGTCAAGGCGCGGTGTGTTTGAAGAGATTGGTTATGGTTTGAATATCTCCGTTATAAAGATCAGTTGAACAATTGTCTAATAATTATTACTGTTTAAGCAAAGAGTGTAAACAGAAGAGTAGCAAACAAAGCAATAGTTGTTGTTTACGTAAAGTTGTGAACAGTGGCACACAGAATTGTGCGAATACTAAATAAATTTAATTAAAACTAAGAACAGATTTATTGTTATTTTATTTGCAATCTACGAGCTCCTATTTTAAACGTAATTTATTATTATTTCTTTCAATAATTCTTTTTTGTAGTATCATTCAAAGTTGTCAGGCTCTTCAAGAAAAACTTTCTTTATTATTTACCATTTTTCCTAAAATATTGAAAATATTAATAATGCCACACACTGCTTTTAATGTTTAAAACATAAAATTTTTGCAATACAATATTAATAATTTTTTCTATAAAAATGTGGAGATAAAATATAATATTTTTATTACTTATGTTATTGCAAAGCTCTAGTGTCTTATTTAGACACTGTTTATCACTCCATAAAAGTTGATGCGAAAAACTATTAAACGTTGGAAAACTGCACAGCAAATTTATTTTCAAAGTAGATGCGAAGACATCAAGATCTGGGTGACATGCGGCTTCTAATGCTTGCAACACTTCAAACATAATTTTTCAAAAATTCAAAGTAGAATGAAAAACATTTACCCAACTTTATAAACCATAAATTTTTAGGCCGATAATATGCTCCTCCAATAGCTTTGTAATATTATTTGGAAAATTTAGTTTTAACTTGTACAAAATCTTCTAACCGGACTTTCAAATTTGGAGAGTTGATAATTACCATCTTCGTCATTTATTCAGTCTGTTTTGACAAATCACTGTGGATGAATATATCATTTAACAACACGTGCAAATAAAAAAATAATTTTCTCTAAATGAATGTTCTATTCGGGCAAAGTCAAGAGAGCTTTGCCATAATCGTCCGACCGAGGAAACTATTTGTAATGTGGTGGATAAATTCGTGTCCACAAGTTCCGTAAACTATATATAAACCAACATCCATGAAACAAGGAAACGTAAAATCGGACAAACCTGATCAAGACCTCAGGGAAATCCACGCAACCAATTTCCCGTCACTTTGCACCTAAAAAATAGGTGAATAACCACAGACCCCCACGTATGTTCGCTGAATAGCTCGAATAGTCCATAGTTCATATTTAGTTTTGTTGGAGATGACTGAACTAAGGTCTGAACCGTGCCCCACGTCGAATAAGACAACACACTACCTACTAGGCTACGGTGGCTTCAGTTGAATGTTATGTCGCTGACAAACCTATTTAATTTAGTCAGACGCCACTGCAAGAACTATTAGGATTTAACTGGCCGCCTAAAGATTTTCAAGTAGGAAAAATGGAAAGCGGCTAGTTTGATGTCCCTACTGGCTTAATTTCCTATTGAGACAAATAACTAGAGCTCTCATAGGTACTGCAGATAATGGACAATGTATACTCTTTGTGACTATTCTAACAACCGTTTTCGATGAGGATTTCTGTGTGTCCAGACTATGCAGTTCTACTACAAACTGGACTAAAGTGTTACAATCGATTTTGATTGGAATTGCCTGGTGTTGTGGTTAGTTCTCAAGCAGACAATATGAAATTATACTAAAGACTAGATGATGTATCTGCATTTACTACTCAGAGGCATTCAAATTACTAAAACAATTTTGACTAAATCTTAAAAAAATTTGGCTATGACTAAGAAAGGTTGTCTTTGATTGCAAGACCTTATTAATCCTTTAAGTGCCGTAGTAACATATGGCTTTTAATTAATTATTACGAAGATAATAGAACCTTTATTTACTATCGTATTATTTGAAGATGTTGTGAAATAAAGGAAGTTTTATATATAAACGATCCTGTTTCACGTTTTAAAATTTGAACTACTTTAAACTTAAAGTAACATGCCATTATCAGCATTACAGCATTCATTAATTGTTAATCAGAAGTATCATATCAAAGATTAATTCCAAATTAATTGGGTATACTTTCTTTTTAATTGAATTTGAAATATATTACTCATACGCATCATATTACAAGTATGTACTGCAATCATAGTTGCCAGATGAATGAGGCACCAAATCGTCAAATATTTGAGAAAAAATCGTCAAAATCGTCAAAGACGTTTATTGAAATCGTCAAAAAATCATCAGAAGAAATAAATAAATAAATTAAAAGTTTTTAAAAACCAAAATTATTTCTATTGTAGTAAAACATATAAAGTCTATGTATGTACAGTTCAAAAATAAAACACTAAAAAAATCTTTAGAAATTAAAAGCTAGCGCCCCTCATCTTCATTTATTATTTTTTTTTTCCAAAAAGAGAGAAATTTTATATCATTTTCAGGAAAAAAATTTTTATGGATTAAACAATCTATCCCAGTGTTGTTTATTGACACATAAGCGCAGCAGTAATATTACATCATCTTAATCTTATCTATGGGTGGTGTAAATATTAAAAAGTCAGAAACTCATTCTGAGCATGAAAATTCAGTGTTATGTTGGCTAGAACCAACATATTTATCAGTTTCTTCAGTTCCCTTTTAAGATCTTATCATCTAATCTTACTATTTACACCATTTATAACCGACCGAGAATGGAATACAACTCTCATGGAAGGGTCGGTGCCTCAACGACTATTTTGAGGTTTCACGTGTACAGGAGAGGCCGTAGTAGCTCGTTAAAAACGGTAGGGTATCCAACTTCATTAAATCATTGGAGCATCGTTGCAATGTGGTTTGTGTTTCACTGTTCTATCGCTATTACAAAAGGACTTTGCGCGGACAAAATAAGGGGACTTGTTCCCAAAAATCATATATTTCTACGTAACGCTCGCCTTTCGAGCACATCCGTATGTGGTCGATTGTCCAGTGGATCGCACACTGCTTTACAGTAAAAACACATTTTTCGGACTATTCGCATGTGGAACTCAATTCCTGCAGAGGCCTTTCCTGTTACTTACATACATACATAATTGGCCATTACAACCCTTCAGTCAGGATTAAGGCCTAGCTTCTCACACCACTCATGTTGTGTGCGTTAATTTTATACGTGAGTGGCGGGACCTACAGTTTAACGTCGACTCCGAACGACAGAATTTTGAGAAACTTTTTCATGGCAGTTTATTTTACTCTCAGAGTTTTTGCCAGAAATCTGCTGAGAGGAAGTCGCCGAAGAAATATTTTTTTTTTCATATTTCATTTTTGATGTCTGACCTGGGAACCCGGGCTTTACGAATAGTAAGCCAACACACTACCTACTACACCACGGCGTTACTTATGGTATAAAAATATATGAGCCTAGTTTCCATAAACACTGTTCCCTCTTTCCTTCTTCCCATAACGACATATTTTCCTACTTCCAAACACAATACCATCCATCCCCTGAGTGTTGGTCGTCCAAAAAAAAAAATATATCTGCGCTTGCCTTCGTTCTTCCGATGGTAATATTAGAATCTATACTCGAATTTTTTAAATTGTTAGGTTATTTAGGAGTTGCAGTTTTTTGACTTGTAAGTGGTTAAAAAGTATGAAATACAGAAAAATTATCACAGGTATTCGAAAGCAAATTAGAAATATAAAACTTTACTCCTTGTTTCTACTAACATAAATTTCCAATAGTAACAATTGCAAAGTAAATACAAAGCTTAAAGACGCTTTGAATGTACTAAAGTAAAGCATATGATGTAAATTTTTATTTTTTAAAAATCGTCAAAATAAGGGCATAAATCGTCACATCGTCAAAACGATATTTTTGGAGCTCAAAATTGTCATAATGACGATAAATCATCAAATCTGGCAGCTATGACTGCAACTCTGAAAAGTATGTAATAAAAATTTTTCGATTTTGTTGTGTATGAAACTAATGCAATTAAATATCACTCATACCTCACATATATACTTGTCATGAATGGATTTTACATATTAACACTAGATTTACCGCGCCATTAGCCTTAAATATTGACTTTATGTGAATATTTTTTCCGAAACTATTATATGATTTTTATAACGACAACTAAATACAATTAATTTCATAACTTATTTTGATCTTGTGTCCACAATAAAAAAAAGAAATTTAGTTTTTGGTACTCATACCGGTGCCAGTCATTTTGAATGGTATGTTTTTCTATATTACCAATTTCTCTGCCCACTTCCTTATTACCGATAAAGTAACATTATAGCGCATACAAAATTTACAGACTCAAAACCAGTTAAAATGATTGGTGCTGGTATAAATAGGTATACAAATTTCTTGGTAAATCCCGTGTTAAAAACCCTACAAACGGCATTAAAATTAGTGTTTGACTGTTTTGATAAAATAAAAAAACTCTGAATTGATTATGGAGGTCGATCTATTGTAGAGACCTTCTCGAGTTTGGGTCCTATTGGTGACACAGTATTTAGTTTGTCTCCTCACTTCTATGTAAAACTCTACGGCATTGTAATAATTGTAGTTCATGTCTGCTTTAATCATAACTTTTGAGCCACCGCAATAAAAGTGAATGAAGCAATCGATTAAAATCGATAATCGATATAGTATACAGATGAATGAAAAATAACGGCACAGAATTGAAACTGTAAGAACCCATGGAGAAACTTGGGTATAGTATTCCTTCGAGTGGATGTTAACACCATCAAAAGATGTATTTACTATCTGTAATGCTACCTGACAATTTGGTCACTATGCGAGCATTTAGCTTCTTTTAGCTTGACTTGAGATTAGTATATAAGACTCTCTGAAGAAGCTAAGTAAGTTAGATGTGATCACCCTTTTCTTTATATAAAGGATTTTAGAACAATAGGCAGGCAGATAAGGGAGAGATTCTCACTCTGCTTATGGGCATTGAACATTTCTGTAGAGTAGAAACAGGAGATTATAAAGTTATGGCAAAGGGGAAGTAAATAAAAATAGTGACACCTTGGCCAAACGGTTTTGATAATAAATATACTTTTAATGGATAATTCCATCTGTCTGAACAGGATTAGACTGAGAACAATTATCTGCCAATATTTAAGAAAAACAAAAAAAATATATTTAGAAACTCATGTATTTTCGAAGTACAAGAATAATTAAAAAGAGTATCAACTAATTATCGAATCAAAGAGAGCATCAACATGAACCAGTAGATAAACAAATCTTCATTTAGAGTTAAATGCACATTTGCATTAAAAAAACACATATCCACTACACCAACCAAATCGGTACACTTCCATTGCAACTCCTTCAATTTATTATGAACACATTTTGCCAAATGCATTCGGATTTCAAAGAAGTTGTCAATATACAAATTTTTAGCCATCGGGTCTTCCAATAAGCACTGTCGGAGTTAAACAACTTACAGCTCATTTTACGATTGCCATTATTGTCGTATCGAGAGGACTATTCTCAATGTTGTCGATTCAGTAAAGAATTGATCAACAACTGACCGTCGATGAAACAGAAGGTCTGCTTAAACATTATCGTTGCCCATAAGAGTGTGCAAGAATTTGAAGCATTTGATATTGCATCTGGCCTTTGGCAGACCATAGTTTGACGAATTTTATCTTTACACCCGTACAGACTTCAAATGAGGGTAAACGATGATAGAAAATGACATGTGTTCGCTGAATGGGATTTGAAGCAGTTTGCAAGTACACTAATTTTCATCGAAAAATCATTCTCAGTAATAAAGACAATTTCTGGATGAATGGGAAGATATCATTCGGTCTTTGGTATGGATTTCGGGTTGGCGGTGTCATCTGTACACATTTCTTTTAAAATGTCATTGGCCAGTCCATTACTGCCCATAGGAGAACTATATGTGATATATATATGGTATAGTATATCAACTTCTTTTGGCCTGTATTGGATGATCTGTATTGGACGACAGGACTTTGCTATGTGCCACACAGCTTATGCTGAATGCAATATTCTACAAGAGCGATTTGTGGTGAAGATTGTCACACATCAGAGTTTTTCTTACTGTACATAGTATGTAGCAAGCGGGGCATCCAAACTATTACAATAATTTTAATCAAATCTAACAAATTTTGTCTTTTCTTAAGAAAAATTGTACGTGATTGCAAGACCATATTAGTCTTTCAAGCGCAGTATTAGTAAAAGGCGAAACTCCAAAACTGTTATGTTTCTCGTTTTAAACTTTTATAACTTAAAGTAAAATGCCACCGTATAGCCGTGTCACCATTATAAGCATTACAACATTCATTAACGTTATTACAAACTGCATGTCGAAAGTAATGTAATTGAAAACTCTACAAACGGTGTTAAAATAAGGGTTTGACTTCATCGCTCTTGTGTTGCACAGTGTTGCAACATGTGATGTTTTCCATAAAAGTAAGTTTTCTATAAATAAAGTAAATATAAACTCTGAATTGATTAAGTAGAGGCTTCTCGCTTTTAAGTCCTATGGGTTATACGGAATTTAGTTGCCTCTGCAACTGCCAGAGATCAGCAATGAATTGTTTCTTCGGTACTCATAAGAATCATGAAATTTTTACTATAAGTGAGTCAACAATATTGAAATGTAACTACTCTCATTCGTACTCACTAGAACGTTGATTTATAAGTATGAGTACAATGAGTATAACTACAACGTTGACATCGAACTCATACCATTCAAAATATGTTTGATTCATATGCGTACTCATTCAGATGCATAAATTTAGAAAAATGCTTATAAATGATTCGATTGACTCGAATCATTCATCAAAATTTACAGTCTTAGTTCTAGTTGCATTTACAAAAACAGAAAAAAGAAAAAGACAAAGACAGCAAGCAAGGCAAACAGACTACCTTCTAGTGAGTATTGTAGCGTTCGTACGCGAATCATACTTATTTTGTGATTCTTGTAAATTTTGAGTCATGGAGAGTCGAAATCAACAACATCATACGTATTGATAGGAATGAGTGCGATGAGTACTTCAAACTTTGAATATGATTTGTGAATGCTCATTGCTGATTTCTGCTCTGCACTTCCAAGTACAACCCAATGTCTAGAGCCTTGCATTATAGGGCTTTTGCACAATCGTCTGGAGCAACTAGTATTACAATTCGTTACTTATGGTAGCGAAATCAGAGCAGTGGGGAATATAGTTAGGAACACGAGTTAGACCACAGATATTATAAAGCAAGTGCCTGTAAAGTGTACAGCTGTAAAGTGATCAACTTCTTCGATAAGTTTGGTGGACTTCGGTCAGTACAGGAACTGTGCTTACCTGCGGCATTACAAAGATCAGCTATGCGTGCTCAAATGAGCTTTGGTTCAAAGCTACCACTACAACCTACCTACCTACTTATATACCTGTAAGCTCTATTCGTAACTGCTGATACATACATATGAACAGCATACTCTACACATTTCTGAAAACTGCTGATGCGTAACTGCTGTTGCATACACATGAACAGCATATCTATACATTTGGGGAAACTGAGTATAAAAAATGAATAAAGCAATCAGTTAAGATAGGAAACCTTCTATGGTATACAGATGAATAAAAGATTGCGGGATAGAAGTGATATCAAGAAACTTGAAGATACCTTCTAGTGCACGTTAGTACCATCACCAGATGTATTCAATTCAATTTGAGCAGGACATACAAAGCAATAATATCTAACAGTTTGATCACCAACGGAGCACCTAGCTCCTTTTTAGTTGACTTGGAATTAGTACGTGGGATTCCCTGAAGAAGCGTAGTAAGTTCTGGATAACATGTCATAAGATATTCGAAAACATTGGGCAGGTAGATAAGCTTGTCAAGAGGGGGAGATTCTCCCTGTGCTGATGGGGTCTTAACATTTCTGTAGAGTAGAAAGAGGAGACTGTAAAGGTATGGCGAAGAAGAAAGTAAGTAGAGTCGGACACTACGTATCCAAACGCGTTTGGGACTATCTATACTTTTGATAAGTAATTATAGTAGGAAAATTGTATATAAATTCGCCGTGATCTAGTAGGTAGTGCGTTGGCTTATTAGACGTGAGACCACGGTTCAAACACCAGGTCAGACATTAAAACGAAATATGAAAAAATATTTCTTCTGCAACTTCCTCTTAGCAGATTTCTGGCAAAAATTCTGAGAGTAAAGAAAAAATTGCCATGAAAAGTTTCCCAAAAATATGTCGTTCGGAGTCGACTTTAAACTGTAGGTTCCGCCACTCATGTAAAGTATTAACGCACATAACATAAGTCGTGTGAGAAACTAGGTCGTAATTCTGACTGCAGGGTCGTAATGACCAATAATGTATGTATGCTATGTAAATATATAAATCTTGTATCACACTATGTAATAAAAAACTGAGAACAGCAATCTGTAAATTTTGCAGAAAACTGGAAACTCTTGCGTTGACGGATATATCATTCAACAACGCATAAAAAAAAAATAAAATTATTTTACCAAAACGGATGATCTGTTGGAGCAATGAATGATTGCCATTATCGTCCTATCAAGAGGACTATTATTCGTATGGTGGTATATAAATTCTGGTTTACTGATTCAGTAAACGATCGTCCAACACCTGTCCATCGTGGGAACTCAAATTCTGCTGAAAACATTGTCGTTGTTCATAATAGTGTGAAGGAAAATTTGAGGAAGTTGCTTTCTCGTCTGGGCTTTGGCAGTTTGCCAAATTTTGTGCTTGAACCCTTACAAAATTCAACTGACCTAGTAACTGAAGGTAAACGTTGATAGAAAACGATGCGTGTTCGCTGTATAGATTCTGGAGCAGTTGGCAATAGATCTTAATCTTTATTAAAAAGTCAACTCCAGTAATAAGGAACATTTCTAGATGAATGGGAGCATTTGATACCATTTCGGAAAAGTTATTCTTTGGCGAGCTGTCGCTATCATCGGTGTATATTTCTCTGATAAGGTCTTTGGCCAGTCCTTCGCTCTCCACGGCGAGCACTACGTATGGATGATTGCCAAATTCTTTTGACCTGTATTGGATGATTTGGACACCAACCGACAAGGACTTCGCTACGTGCCACATAACTCATGCTTACATGTGAAAAACAATTTGGGGACATGTTTATCACACTTTCGAGTTTTTCTTATAATACATACGTAGGTACCAAGCAAAGCAGTCGGTGCAATATTTTTTTTATATATTTTACTACTTTCCACAAATATTCATACTACGAAGTATTACCCTGTTAAATTTTTATAGAATAATTGCATATACCTTTTAGTGCCATGGAACATCATACACACAGTCTTAAGCATCATCATTCATACACTGTCATTAAGTGAATACAAACACATAATAAAAGACACACAAACAACTGTAACCGAAAACGACGAGTAATTTTTCAAACTTAAAGTAATAAAATGTACGTGTGGGGTGATATAACTTTTGCACTGTCGTTATTATGCATTTCAATAATGAATACTAAGAACGTCAGTTTAACTTACTTTTTCTTTTGAAACCGAAATACATTTTTAATATCCTAGAGAACAATGTAGAATGTCGTTGGATAAAATAAAAAATAACCTTTTGGTGGTATTCATAGACGTTGCTAACTCAAAAATGAACGCAATAACTTAATCACTTGCCATGGAATAAGAGTAGTATAAGAAATATTAAAAGGACTACAGTCGTTCGATAAAAGTGTTCTTATAACTTGCAGCAGATTCAATTAGTCATACAAGCAAGTTATTCTCCAGGTGTTAGTGTGGTAAGTGCTTAGGCTAAAACCTCTCCAATTACTAAATAATATATTGTTACGAAAGTGGAAATGGTGGTTTGCTTTCACTTCGTTTAAGTTATAAACAAAAGCTACAAAATCAAAAACAATGAAGTTGTTTACATGATAAACAAGTAAACAAAAATATACCAACAAAAGGAACCAGTATAAAAATGGATAAACAAAAAGACAACAACAACTTTGCAACATAAACAAAATACACAAACAACAATAACGTAAAAAAATTTTTACACATATAGAAATTTCGAGAACGCGAAGACAAGCTCCTTCAAAATCATTCATCAGACTGTTTATCCTGCGATATAAAAGGCAAGACAAATCAGGCTACGGAGTCATTAAAAATTCAATCAGTCTATTGTGAAGGCGCGGTGTTTGAAGAAAGTAAACGTGGTTTGATGATCTCCGTTATAAAGATACAAATTGATTAGTTGTTATTATTGTTTACGCAAAAGACTGCAAAGAGGAATAATAAACAAAGCAATTGTTGTTGTTTACATCAAGCTGTGAAGAGTGGTACACAGAATTGTACAAACAATAAAGAAATTAATTAAATCTGAACATAAATATTTTTATTTGCAATTTACGAGCCCATATTTCAAACGTCTTTAAAACGCAAAAACGTAACAATATTTTCTATTTTAAAGCGATCGAACTGAAAGTAAACTAGTTTCTTCACGGCAGCGCAGATGGCTCTCGTCGCTATTTAGAAGTAAAATTATTGGTTGTATGAAATAGGATAATCAGACTAGAGATGTAAGACCATTCTTTATATAATATCATCTTATTTCACTTTGTGCAGGACATTGTGTATCCAAACTAAAGGATGAATTATCTCTGAAGCATAAACACATAAATACATACATAATTAATCATTAAAACTCTTCAGTCAGGATTATAATCTAGCTTCACACACCACATGAGTTGTGTGTGTTAATTTTATACATGAGTGACGGGAGCAATAGCTAAAGTCGACAGCCGCACGACAGATTTTTGAGAAATTTTTCATGGCAATTACAGAAATCTGCTGAGAGGAAGTCGCCGAAGAAATATTGTTTCATATTTCGGTTTGTTTGAGATGTCTGACCTGGGGTTTGAACCATAGCCCCACGTCTAATGAATCAACACACTACCTACTGCACGGTAACTTTATTCTAGTGAAAGGAATTGCTCAAATGGAAAATACGGCACATCTTGAAATCCTCCAAATGAAAAATATTTCATCAGAAAATTTCCACTCTGATGAGCTTATCAGCCACCAAGACTAAAATTGCTTACATTACTAGCCTAAAAATAATGCCACAGTATTGTTACGAAAATGGAAGTGGTGCTACATCTTTTAAAATTAAAATGATAAACAAAGCTATAAAAATAAAAGCAATGAATTTGTTTACATGATAAACAGGTAAATAATAATATACCAACAACATTAGTATAAAAAAGGGGATAAACAAGTAAACGAAAAATGCAACAACAAACAATGTAAATAAAATACAAAAACAATAATGAAACAACGATGTTTACATTTATAAAGAGCTAGAGAAGACGAAGCCACGAATATTTGACACCAATAAAGGGTGATCTCATGTGTTCTAGAGATGTACAGGTTTATTTTTAAACTTCTTGGTTTTCCTCTAAACATATTTATTAACAATGCCGCTTGGCCGGAATTTTTGGCATATAATTCTCAGCCATTTGATGATTTCGGGATAGAGCTTTCCATAAGGTCACAATGAGATATTAGCTCTTAGTGTATACGACTAAAGGGGAATCAAGTTTTTGCTTCAATGTCTGTGCTAATTTTTCCTGTTAAGACTTTGCAAGTCCTACAACTTCGTTAACGTAGGAACAAGCCTCTCCCAAGCTGTTAATGCAATATGAGCTGTCACACGAGACGATCCTTTGTCATGCGCCCTCTTTAACTTCATCATGGGAAGAGTTCTGTAGAAAACGGGATAATAGCAAAATGACACTATTTTCCATTAAAGTATTCGGTTGCTTGCGTATTATCTTGCGGACACCTGATGAGTCGCTTAAGATGCGCCTGGCAGTAAATTGAGGCAAAACGTATATGTTGTTTGCAAGTAGGTATAGATACCAGCTTACGGTCGATAACTATATTTTCGATGTTATCTGGTTCCGCCATTACCACTACAAATGATATCAGTTTGCAGATCAAGCATAGGATCACCCTTGCCAACATAAGCCAATATGATATCAATAGGCAATTGAATAACAGAGACCTCTCTCGTGCTGTTTACTCCACAAGCCAGTCTTAAGCTCTGATGCAGCAGCCTTGAGAGTATTCGAGATAAAAATCCTACGTAAGATCTTTGGTCCAGTGCGAGTTGACGATTACTTCAGAGTTTTTTTACTGATACTTTGTCTTGGACATAGTGTCCAGAATATAGTGATGCATATAATTACTCTTTCAGCTTAATTAAAACGAAATTAATGTTTACGCCACCACGTCGTATTTAATATCTGCAGTCCACTGCGATGAGCTCACTACACTACACTGTCTTAGCCATACCATTCAGAAGAAATATTGTGTTCCAGAGAGATGGCTATTTGATGCGGGGACTAGCAAAAGTTTGTATAAAGTAAAACCTTCTCTGTTATAATGGTCAATTAACCGTAGAACGAGCCTTAAAAAGTTCATAATTCTAACTGATGTATCACTTTTGACACATCCTTGAAGTACAATGAATTGCCACGATTATTGATAGATTATGGTAAAAAATTGAAATATTTTTATTTATTTTAATTCATTTTATTAAAACTTTTTTTATATTATTAAATTTTATTATCAAATCAAACATTTCATGTCAGCTTGGTTTTATATTTTTCTAAATGGTAATAATTTGACATCTAGCACTCTTGCTTTGTGGCGATTTATAAGTTTCGAATTGTTTAGATGAGACAGCTTATTGTCACTCGCAACAGTTACGCTCTCAATTGATTGCTGGCTGAAACCTGATGATACAAACCATTGTTATATTTCTTTAGAAAAATTTGTTGTCAACATCATGTGAGGTAAAAAAGTTTCCCGTTGCGATAGAACATCGATTATTTTAATAACAATGCTGGCTCTTTGTTTCCCGGATAAAGGTTTCCCAAATACGGCTGTAAGTAGTTGCTACGAACGCAGGATGTACTTGAGTCTAAAACTGCCCATTTGATTTCGGTGGACCAAGAAATTTATAACGACCATCAAATTCAATTAGTTACTCATCTACAGCGACAAAGTATTGGAATTATTAAAACACGAAAGTGTTTCAGCTCAATTTTCGAAAAGTCGTCATATGTGTAAACTTTTCATTACTATCGAGTAGCACATTATCAAAACGAAATATTCTTGTACCTCATACTTACGTAGTTGTTTGAAATATTATCCTTTTGTAAAATCTATGAAATAAAACATAGGACGAAACATATTTTTCTAATGTTAGTCTTTCACGTGAGATAAATATGAGAAGAGCAGTAAGAAAGACGATACAACATTTTAGGTAATAGTTTCTATTCCCAAACTACAAAAGGCATACGGTTCTCTGTTCCAAGCAATACCATATTTGGCGACAAACATCCTATTGCCATGTTTGTTGCCAATACTTTCGTCAGTTCATAAGACGAGTTTCTGTTTTCTTCTTTTTCAGAGTCTTCAGCAGTAGGAATATTACATACTGTTACGATTTTATGAAAACAAAAATTTTTTTTTGTTCTATTAATGTCTTCTAGTTTTTCTCATTACACCACTTTTGTTACACACTGTAATCTTTACATTGTATCATTACATATTTTTTTTATCTCATGATAGACATTTGTCTTGTCCCATTAATTATAGCAAAATCAGTGATTATCATGTGATTATCATACGATTATCATGTGATTAGTATAGAGAGCAATATACGTAATATATATCTATCCTTCTCTATCTTAAATATCTAAATATATATTCCATTGAAATTATATTTTACATTGGAATTGGTGTAACAAAAGTAAGCTTGATAGATTGTGATTTCTTGCAGAAAGATCACTTACGAAATAGAACTCAGAGAGTGCAGAAGTCTGCAAATACTTTAAAAGAAAAATTTTAAATTATTTTTGATTATAAGTGAGAATTCTCACATATAAATTTAATTTAAAATTAAAATTAATTTAAATCTTTGATTATCATAAAGAATGTAAAGCCTAATTAAACTGTGTTAAAATCATTAATTGTTTAAACATAACCTAAAACTAAAATGTGTAAATTGTAATTCAACTATAACCTATTTAAAATTAAAATTTAAAAATTATTGAATTAAAATTATTGCTTAATAATATTAATTTTGTGTAATTATTTATATTCATAAACTTAAAAATTATAACATAAAATATTAATTAAATATGTACTATCAAATATCTATATAATGAATTATATTTGAATTTAAAACTTTTTCCAATTTTCTAACCTATTTTGATAATTATTTTCATTAGATTTGAATTTTATTAATTTTGTTTTAACTAAAATTTTTCTTTAAGTGTAATTCTCTTTATTTTATTTTGCTAAATCTTTATATTTATAAGATATATGAATGATCTTACTAATTATCCCTAAACAGAAATTAGAGACAACAACAAAAAAATATATAAAATAAAAACAAGATAAAAATAATATGTAAGTGACAATTACAAAAAAATTCATTCATATTTCTTTCTTTGTTTTTACTATGTCATTAAGTAACATAATATAGTCGGTCCGATTCAGTTTTGTTCCCCTGTCCGAATTTATTGTTTTCTTATGTTCTTTATTTCATAATGGTTTTTGAATTAATCTTTAGTTTGTTCTTTACACTTGCCAAGTAAGGAACTTATATGATTAATGTTAATTCCTTTTATTTTCTATTTTATTGTAATAAAATTGTTTGTATATATTCAATGAATATGAAGCATTAAATTATTTAATGGGGAAGGATATCTTTGACCAGGATGTGAGCGTATAGTATTTTCTTTATGGGACAGATTAAAAAAAACTATGGGTATTCTATCTGTCATTGGCGTTTAAATAATAAAGGGATGGGAAAAGTGTACCCTACGTTGGCATATTCATCTCGCCATCTTTTCATTTGTTTAAATACATTCGTTTTTTTCTTAATATTTTATTATTTTATTTATTTATTGCACACTCTGGTGACATGTAGAGTGTGTTATATGTTAATGCGTCAAATCGGGTTAAGAACCAACGAAACTTAGTGTAGAGCTAGCGGATAAACAGAAATTCATGTCTCAACTTCTGTATTTGAAATTTATACATACGGGATATCGGCCTGCATGGGTCTAATATTGCATATGTATATGACGCGTTACATTTAGGTTGTCGAACGGTTAAAAAAATAGGACCGCATTACATATGTGACGTGACGACGCTTAACAATAAATAATCGGTCATAACAACCTTTCGTTGTAAATTGAAAGTAACTGACCTGAGGTTGGAAACCTGGTCTGACGTCTTATAATCTAACATACAAACTATACTACAAGTGCTTCAATCAATATCAAGAAAGGAAAATTAAACTTTTTCACTTTCATCCAACACTTATCAGATTATCAAATATCATAAATAAATTCCTGATAAAACTTCACAAAATTTTTAGAAAACTTAACAAAAAATTACATACACAAGACCAAAGAATACTTAGGAAAGTCGTATGCATCAAAACTGATACATAAGCCAGTATTATGAAGTTTTTAAAATTTCCTGTTTAAAATTTTCTTTTTTTTAATTGGTTTAAAATAATCGCGATAACAATATTAACGAATTAAAATAATATCAGGCATCTAAGTTTTTCTGAATTAAAGTTATGTAGTCTCAAAAATTGAAATGTATCATTTTTGATACAAAGCTCGACTAACGGTTAAGTAAGAATTAGGGATGCCAAACGGGATTGATTTTTAAAAATCCCGGGATTCGGGATTTCGAAATCCCGATCCCGAAATCCCGGGATTTTTCGGGACAATTCTGGATCCAAAAATCCCGAAATATCCCGGGATTTCCCGAAATATCCCGAGATTTCGGGATTTTCTCTTAATAAAAAAAGGTAAAAACAATTATTTTATTGAAAATTTCATTAATTTTTATTCTTTATCACAATACACATGTTATAAAATAAAAAAACAGAACAAAAAGTAACAAAAATAAAATAATTCATCTGTGTCTCCATACATAGATATATGTATAAACACATTAGTGAAGAAACAAATACCTACCCTTTTAAGGAAGCTATTTAGTGTCCAAAATATATATATTAATATATTAATTAGTAATTAGTAGTAATTTTTTAAAAAAATCAAACACTAATATTTCATTGAAGAGCCTTAATTTTGATGCAAACAAAAACATCTTTCGCTGAAAAACATTTTTCGCAATCTACACTTGTGGGCAAAATGGTTTCCAGATAGCTATATGCAGAATATAACTATTCGCCTCTAACACCTCGTGATTCAATCAAATCTATTTCTTTAGAAAGTTGATTGTCTAAACCATCAGCTGTATTAACAGATTTTATTGCACTTCGAGGGCAACGTTTAACTTTCTAACAATGGAATTTGGGTTCTTATTCAGTTCGATGTCGAGTGATATGGAATATTCACTTATTTGCATGCATGATATACTTGAAAAACTACATGAGTGTTATTTAATGTAATATTAAATAAAAAACAATGCCATAGACTCAATTTGTTTTTACTTTATAAAATGTATATGTATAAATTTACAATCCCGAAAATTCCCGGGACAAGTTTTAAAAAATCTCGGGATTCGGGATTTGGGAATCCCGCAAATCCCGGGATTTTGTGATTCTGGATTTCCCGATTGGCATCCCTAGTAAGAATGTATATAAGTGCACATTATTTAGCGCATGTCATTTTTATGAGTGATTTTTAATTTTTCCTTGTTCAGTCAGCAATCATTAAACTGTCAAATAATTATTCAATAATAAAACACGTTGATTGAAGCTATTGCTGTTGTTGTGTCATAAAAGGATATGAAGTTGAATGTAAAATAGCCACGAATATATATATATGTACATATTTAAATGCATGTAATGTTTGAAAATACAACAAAAGATGTTTTATTAGAAAATGTGTTAAACGTAAACCGCTGACCACTCGAAGGTATTCATAACCAATTGTGACTATGAAAACAAACACTAAGCATGGAAGTCTTTATAAGACTATTATAAGGGAAATGCTTTGTATTGTATATGGTTTCGTATTATATGTGTAATGCGTATGCGTATGTATAATATAATTAGCAGTAATATGTTATAATATTAATATTAAACATCATGCAATTGGCAATTATTATTATTTTACTCCTGTACAGTTTGATTAGAATCAGTCAATATTTGACCCACATTCTCAATGTAACGTAAGGTAGGTAATAGACCCTTTTAATTTTCAACTCTCGTGTAAACAAAATAACATAATGAACGCGTTTGCCTAAAAATACAATTTTTTGTGTCGGAGTAGATTAGAATAAAACAGAATCAAAAATAAAACGTATCGCTATTGAAGTGGCAATTAATCAACATTAAACGACCTGTAAAATAAGTCAAACCCCAGATGACTAGATAAAACGTTAAGAAATATGAAAACTCGAAATGAATTCAATTCAATTATCGTAATTAATTTATGAACTTTAATTTGTTGTTAATTTATTTATAGAAAAATCAAAATCATCGATGAATGATTAAACAGCTCCAGTTGAATCATTTGTCCATACAGAAGGGGGTTTTAAATGAATAAATTCTCATCTACAACTGGAAAAGCAACATCCCTTGTAAAATTCACAAATATTTGAGAAATATTCAATTTCATTCGCATAAAAGTTACACGAGCGATTTTTACTGCCTGGCAATTTAAATTGGCTTTGAAAAATGAGTTCAAGTTAGCATTTTTCCTTACGAGCATACTCTTTTCCAATTAATTGAGTAGGTGCTATAAGCGTGATTTCAGAGTTGATAGATAAGCTCCTGGTCCAAATCGTGGTGAAGATGCATCTCTTTGTCGTTTATGCCCGTATACCTAAGCATGTATTCCTGAAGTCGAGTAGTCTAGTAAGTAGTGTATTGGCTTATTAGACGTATTATTACGGTGTAAACCCCAGGTCAAACACTCCAATAAAAAAAAATATGAAAAAATATTTTTTGAGCGAATTATTCTCAGCAAGATGAAATGAAAAAGTTTCTCAAAAATATTGCATTCGGAGTTGACTTTAAACTGTACGTCCAGTCACTTATGTATAAAATTAACACACACAACATAAGTGGTGTGAGAAACTAGACCGTAATCCTGACGTGGAGCTTGAACCGTGGCCTTACCTTTAATAAGTCAGTACACTACCTACTACACTACGGCGACTCGTGCTATACGTGTGAGTATTTTTTACTTACTAACAAAAAAACGATATTGATCCATTATTTGATGTACGGCCGGGCAAATGCAGACAATTCAAAAAGGGACATATCTGTTTCGGATAGGATTTTTAATATTTGTTGGGAATATATTGCCTTTTCTTAGACACATACACTACATAGTATCTGGATTTACAATCTACATAATCAGTCTTGAACATGTAAACAATGTTATCAATAACTCTAAAAAAAGTTGGTAATTGGTATTCGGAATGCATTGATAAATTATCTGAAGAGAAATATTTTGAAAACAAGTCAAGCAAGTTAGTGTGGTGAGTCTAGGTTCGATTCGCATGATACAGTCTGTTCGTAATAATTACATATTTGTAATAAATAAAATATATAGATGCCTGCATAACCATTACAATCATCTAGCTATAGCAACGGTCTATCTTCTTATACGACGCACGAGAAATTTTTTTCTTGTAGAAATTATCGATATCCTGTAACTGAATCAACAATTCCAATTCGACTTAAGAGTCGAAGTTATTACTGAATACCTCTATGTATTCTCATCAATCGCCGTAAAAGTTCACCGCACCAACAATACAGCAACAAAAAAAAAAAAACTTGTCAGGTAAAGGCAGTAATGCAACCAACAATTATGATTTAATTGGGAGTAAAAATAATTTTTCTTTTATTTTACAACTTCGTACTAAAATCATTTCGTTAACATCAATCGATTTCAATTAAATATTTATAATTTCCTTGGCCGAATTAACATTTGCACAAACTTTAGAGAGTAATTAAAGCCATGAAAATCATACCAAGTTATTCCGTTTTCTTTTAAAGTATTTGCCATTTGATAGTATTTGCCATTTAAATTGCTAAAAATAACACAAAAGAGGCAATAATAATTATAAATACAAAAATTAATTAATTTATTAACTAACCTACTATAACACTTATTGTACCACCAGGCACCAGTTTTTAGTTCAGCACAATTGAACTTTTCGAGAATATCATTATCACGATCTTTTGTGGTAAAATTATAACCCACATGCAGACTAAGTGAATCCCCAGCATCGCTTACATATGATCCGACTTTAATAAGTTTGTAATTTTCAGTTTCATTGCCCACTTGGAAATCGTCATACTTGGCGTATTTCGTCGCGATTTCGAAATCCTCCAAAAGTATGAGCAACTCCACAGGTTTAAGAATGGAGGTTAGGGAGTGCAATTTGTCTAATCCTATAAAGAATTCACCATCTAAATTTCCAAAACCAGATTTATACTTTGTCCAAGTGCGGTGGAAGTCCACCGCGCCATTGATACGTCGTTGAATAACCGTCCAACCGCCACCCTCTACGCTGTTATTACAAGCGACGTAAAATGGTGCAGGTCCATACAGATGATTCTTAATGAGGCACTTATTTATTACACAATAATTGTCATTGACATCCGCACAACTGGTGGGATATTGATTGCTGCTTAAAAGTAATTGAAGAAAAGTTTGAAATGAAGACATTGCAGTTGAGAGTAATTCATGAATATTAAAAGATTTTTCAAAATGAGAAAATTTTTCTGTAACACATACTTGGCGTCAAATTACATTAGTTTAGAAGGAGTGATTATGCATTACCTGCAGTAATGTTAGCAACTGACTGAAATATATATGTATATGCCCATGATGAATTCTTTCTATCTTTTTTTGTTTTTTTTTTAATTTTCCGAAAGTGTGTGTTTTGGAAATATAATCAATTTTTATCAATGCTTTTGATGAATTCTTGCTTGTTTTTTCGCTTTAACCTGAATTATATTAAAAATATATTTTGTTTCTCTTACTTACGCAATTAGACCGTGATGCTCCCCCTTCAAATATTTTTCAGTGGCATCTGGAATATTGAAGAAAAATGTTGTGAAATCGGATTGAAGTTGAATAATTTTAAAAATAATTCTTACTTAAGTGTTGCTGAATATCCTGATAAAATTTCAATTGATCGTTTTTAGGTATTGAATTATTGCCAATAATCGTAAGCTTCTCGTCTATTTTCTGAATCAAAGCGAATTTATCGGATATTGTTGTCTTCAATGCCTGGGTAGGACCTTCCAAATTCATTTCTTTCAAAAGATTTTTAATCCTATTCTGATTGTTAATAATCTCTCCTGAGATATTCTTTGGCATTAAATTGCTTTCTATGTCGGTTATCTTCGCATCGATTTTCTGTAATGCAATCATTTTGTCGGAAATTGTATTCTTCAAGGTCTGAGTATGATCTTCCAAATCAATTTTTTTGCAAAGTTCCTGCGTGTCATTTTGCTTATTTAGAATTTTCGCCAATATATTATCATGCTCTTTTAGTTTTTCACTAATGTCAGTCATAAATACGATTTTATCATTGACTGGCGCAGTGACTAGTGGAACTTGGCGTCCAGTTTCGTGTTTTTCCAACAATTTTGCTTGAATTCCTTTTATTTGTAAAGACAATTCATTCATTTTGTTAAACAGTTCCATTTGTTGCCGTAGTTGAGTCTCATGATTGATTTTCGCTTGTAGATTCAGTCGTTCCAGTTGAGTTTCGAAGCGTGTATAATCACACGAATGAATCTCTTCAGAGATGTCAGCATTAATGGACTGTATTGATGCAGAAACATATGAAAAAATTTTTATTTAATTTTATTGTCTAATATCAAAACAGACAGAAAATACTTACTTTTGTTTCGCCCACTGCAAAAGCTTGTGCTTTCAAAATGCACAGTAAATATAGAAGCTCAACCCAGTATTTCATGTTTGCGATGAAAGTCTTGTATTAGTGATCTTCGCTGAAAAACGTTGGTTTTTATAGGTTTCTGCAGATACAGCGATTTGAAGAAAATACTGAAATGTTGTGCTAAAAATAAACCATTGACATCATTTGCATATTGCGCCTGGTGCATTAATGTTGCATCAGCTTTGTTCTTTAGTTACTGATAACAAATGTATGCATACAGTTGGCACATAAAGTATGCATTCATTGTTAATTTTTTCAATTAAATACGCTTACAATAACCTCAATAATTTTAAAAGCCTCTCATTTTTTCTTATTTAAATTGCTATTGTTATAGCTTACAGGTCTGAAATAAAATGTTTAGATTTCAACACAAAATTTTTCGTTTCATTTATTTATTTCTTATTTCAGTCCTTAAAGGTTTATTAATTAATTGTAAGCTTCAGATAATGAGGCAACAGACATTGATAAGAATTTGAAAAAAACCTATTTTAGCTTCAAACGTTGTAGTATTCTTGGGGACTATCTGCACTGCAAATTACACAACACAACCATTAAAAATTATCCCAGTGATTCATTTGGAAAATAAAGCAAATAAAAATCCTCCTAAAATTGTTAGCCTTTACATGAAACATAATTTTTAAAGCAATAAGATCAAGTGATGGATAAATTTAAAGAATTTTTAGAAAAATTTAAATCAGGTCAGATGTCAAATATTTAGCAGAACACATAATATTAAAACGTTGAATATGTACATTCAGCAATCATTGAAACATTTTAGGCAGGGCTACATGCTATGAGAGTACCATTTCCTAAAATAATACGTATTTTCCTCGAATTAAAATAAAAATTTATTCTTAAAAAAATAATATTCAAAACTCACAAAAAACTTTTTAAAATAAATTTTCTATAGAGGCTTAAGAGTCAATGACACTGAAGAGATGCTGATATATCGATAGAAACAAAATGCCTTTCATTCTATTATCAGCTGCGGAAGTTTATTTTCACAAAATCAGAAAAAAAATTTATGGAGCAATTAAAACAATTCTATTTTAAAAAACAAAACACATCACAGATTAAAAGTGTTAACACAGTGGTGGCAGAACTTATAGGAACGGACAATTTACGAAGTTTTTTTACAATTAAATGCAATGGAATGAAACAATGTATGCGTTTGAATTAGAACATGATCAAATCGTCCACATGGGTTGTAGAAATTATTATTTCGAGAAATAAATAAAATCCATGAAAGTCTATGTCCGGAAAACAGAAAAATATTGTGTTTGACAAATATTACAATGAAACTCAATGCGATTTTCAATTCATTCCTATAATCTTGTGATTGGTTCTCTGAAGTTGCAATATTGAATTATTATTATATTATTGAATTGAATAAATTTCCAAAAAAATAATATATCATGTCTTGAATTTTATTTCAGATTTTTGCTTATTTTTTGGGTAAAAAAGAAATCTAATTTAGTCAGGAGTTGTTCTAAAACGTAGTCGTTAGGTTTTATGTTCTCTTAAAATTATGATGTTACCGTTCCAGAGCAATATTCGTCATGATTGTCTTGCATAAGTGGCCATAGATATCATCACCAATGAAGGAAGCTACTCAATGTAATACCCAGTTAAAAAGCAGGGTGCAATATACTACTGACATCCTAACACTAACACAGATGAGCCACAAACTTTTAACATTTTCAGTAACAATTCTAACTCTTTCATTATATTCTTTATACAGTTTTAGTAGTCCGCTTTCCTTTTGCGGAGAAACAGTATGTATACGTTGTTCCACATGAGCCAAACAAATTGTTCTTCTTTCCAATAAAGCAAACCACGACGTTTCAGGTATTTCAATGCAGGTTTTGCTTGGGAACACTTTATAAGTGACTATCACGATTAAATTCAGAACCGAGCTGGCAACATCCCCAAATAGCCAGGCATATTATACGTATGAAAATAAGTGCGGGAGGCAATTTGCAGTCAATTGGTTCTATCATTACAAATTCAGGGATATACCATATAAAATGGATAATACCCTACGGTATCAGCACAAGGACACTATCAAACAGTATCAGAATAAAATAAAATGCTTCAGTTTGTGGTACATCATATAGGAAGATAAAATTCTTTTCTTTGCACATTCCATCAGTCATGATCCACTTAATCGCAAAAGGATAAACAACCAACAACAATATCAATTTGCTGCTAAAAACTATTGACATCCTTATGAACACAAGCAGGAGGTAGAGCGACAGAAATCGACGGTAATAGATAAGGGAATTAACAGACACAGCTGTTCCTTCACATTCACTACAAACAAGGATTGTTCACATTTGTTGGTGCTTAACGTCACCGAATGCCACCTAAAAGTTCAACAGAATGAAATATTTCCCTCCAACCCTACAATATAAGCCAGAAATATGGAATTCAGGCGTTTTGATATTCAATTTTAATGGAAATTCATTGTAATCTCATAAATTCACGGAACCATTCGAGAGGTTCGAAAATTGATGGGCCCTTAAGATAATTATTGAAATAATAAAATAGTTTTATGGCAATATCTGTAAATTGTATACTGTTTTTATGGCTGTAAAGGAACCCAATTGTGTTTTCAATGTATTATTTTCAGGGCAGTATTATAAAAAATTTCTTATGTCGGCAGTATCAGCATCTTCCAAATAAAATACATACTTAGTTGTATGTGTAGTATTCAATGGTAAATAAAAATTTAAGAAAATGCATTTTCTACCTCCCTATTATTTCCTCCACCACTGTCTATAATATTTGAACATATTTTTATACTTATTTTTAAATTAAATTGTCAAACATCCACACCAGATATATTAAAACAACAAATACCAAAATATTAAATTTTTTGATAATTTTTATTAATTAAAGACACGAGCTGACTGTTTTATCAGCATCCATGAAAGAATTAACCCACTAATCATCACAGAAAATTTAATTTTTACAATGTTTTTATAAAATTTGAAATATTTTTATGAATATTCATGACATGTATTCATGGTCAGCCACATGACTGAACAGCTGAACCAAATTATGAAACTAAAATATCAGTGTGGCTTAAGAGGTGTTGGAGAATTTTAACTCGTTTAGTTCTTCTGATGAATTCGAATTTAATTTAAAAATTCTATTTTGTAAAGTTTTTCAATTATTTGGTCTTAAAATTAACTCAAAGGTAAGGTACTAATGGTTGTGCCATAACAGAAGCAGCGTCCGTGTAAGGGTTTTACTTAAAACATAAATTATGAAATTGATTACATACATACATACATACATACATAATTATTACATAATTACATAATAATTACAACCCTTCAGTCAGGATTACGACCTAGTTTCTCACACCACTTATATAGTGTGTGTTAATTTCATATATGAGTGGTGGGAACTACAGTTTAAAGTCGATTCCGAACGACAGATTTATGAGAAACTTTTCATGGCAATTTTTATTTACTCTCGGCGTTTTTGCCAGAAATCTGCTCATAAGAAGTCGCCGAAGAAATACATTTTGTATTTTTTATGCTGTCTGTCCTGGGGCTCGAACCCTGGCTTTACGTCTAATAAACCACCACACTACCTACTAGACAATTTTTGAAATTGATTATCAAAATTAAAAGAAATTTGTACAAAAAATTGTCGTGTTTTTAAAAACATTGGCACACATGCTCACATATATGTATGTGTATATGACGGTAGTGCTTCTGCGTTTAACTAGTCTGTCGCATGGAGTTCATAAAATTGCCGAATGATCACATACGAATACAAAAGACTGAGTATTCTACAGAATTTAAAATTAAAAACAACACAATATTACATACATACACTGGCATATAACAGATTTCAAATATATAATCTGTATTTGAGGCCGAAGTGCATTTCCATTTCTTATCTCAAGTAAATAGTATAAGAACAAATTATTTGTCAGCTTGAGGAGCGTGATTCATATTAAAATTGTTTTGTTTGATGAGCGATATTAGTGGCTGAACTTCAAATTCTTCAAAAAATTCGCTTTAATGAATAAGAGAATGCTCAATATTATTTGTGTTGGGCAAGGTTGTGGTTGAGTTGTTGATTAAACAAATGTTTCCAGTATTTTGTATACATACAGTTGGCTTATAAAGTAATTGCTCATTCTTATCTTCAGTCAATTTAATACAAGCAATTATGCACAAATACTACAGACAAATGTATTGAAATTACTCTTTCAGTAAATTGTAGAACTGTACTTGAAATGAACTCAAATATTTTCATTTTTAAAATCAATCAATCTTCAGATGCTAAATTGTCACTTCTTAACTCACTTCTAATTTTTCTTCTTTTAGCGTTTTTTATCATTTCGTCGTGTTTAGCTTTTGTAATGTAACAATGAACTCCATTCATTGCTTGCTTTGTTGTGTTGTCTTTTACAATTTTACTGCACGTTCTCCTCTTCAAAATAATTTATATATTTTTTTTTTAAATTCTTTTCTTTTTTCAAAGATTTTCTTTACAATTATTCAAATTCTTTCAATCTGGTGTATCTGGTTACATGCTACACTTTAATAGTCTTTCTTTTATGTTATAAGGAAGAAATGGCACGATCTGGACAGAGAAATGCTTCCTAGTACATAAGAAAAGTGTTTATCTTTTTAAAAATGCTTTTAGCAAACTTCGTTTTATATACTCGGCATGGAATTTGTCATCCTCAGCATTGATAATTCTTTTTTCTCTCTTCAATTTCCATGTTTTCTTTTAATAATCATCAGCTCTTTTTACATTTCCAAAAGCAATGAGACAGCTTTTATGTTAATACCCGCAATTTTGGCTTTTGTTTTTCGAGCACGGAACCCATTTTTATTGAAAACTTGAATAATTTTCTTACGCGATTCTTATTCGGCACCCATCTTCAGAAAAAAAGTAAAATTTATAAAAAAATTTTATCGAAATTAAACTTATCACATGTTTACAGATGCAGCTTATAACGAAGGCACACTAGCGGAAGAGAAAATCAAGATTCTGTAATGTGAACGCTTTGCATTTGAACCAGAGTACTTTCAGCATTCTTCGTAATCACGTGGGAACAAATGTTTGCAGTGGACACATACGATTGTTACATATGAGATGAAAACACGGAGCTTAGCTTTTAGTTCGATTTCCATGCCTCTCATGGCTTTCGTAAAACAGTTTATATATATGAGTAGCCAGCTTTGAATAAGTTTACTGATAGCAAAAGTGCATATCTTTGAGTTTCACATTCTTGAAACTGAAGCTAAAAACCTATCGTTAGAATTGGTGATCATACGGATCTGCTACATAATGTTTTCAATCACATTCATTAGAGCTTCTTGCGTTGGTTTTCTTTAGATTTTTTAAAAATAAATTTCTTTAAACACGTCAAAAACAAAAAAAAACGGTTTATTGCCACATATAAGCGATTTAAAGAAATCACACAACATGACTGCAGCAGGTGATCATACCGGTCAGTAAAAGGTAGTCATGATTTTCAAATAAATATCTGTATTGCACTAGTAGGAGTATTAATTTTGTTTATAAATATTTATCAGCAGACATAACTTTTTGCACAAATTACAAACGACGGTGGTATTCTATTTGGCATCATTTACTTCCACGAATGTTAAAAACTCAATTTATTACATCATATTCTTGTGCTATTTCTCTTGAAATATTCTATAATAAATAAATTATGAAACTAGATGTGGCAACTACTTATTATTTATAGTCGAAAGGTTTATGAATTAATTGGACATGACAACCACAAAACTTTTCATTAGCAGTAGAAAATATGAAACAAACTGCATAATGTCATTGAACAACTGATATCGTGAAATAGCTAAAGGTGAAGTAGGAAATCGGTTCGTTTTAACTCT
Source organism: Sarcophaga carnaria (assembly GCA_958299815.1). Lineage (NCBI taxonomy): Eukaryota > Metazoa > Arthropoda > Insecta > Diptera > Sarcophagidae > Sarcophaga > Sarcophaga carnaria. The sequence continues at coordinate 83,238,747 of OY283149.1, read as the reverse complement.
TTCAGTAAATCTTGTGTAACCATCTAAATTCCTTTAGTTAAGATAGCTGCAAAGTACTTTTTGTATTTATTGACCCTCTTTTATTAATTCTGCACTTGGCATCAATAAGAGTAATTACTCCTATACACGGATTTCATTTTAATTAATTTTTTTCTCACAGGCTTTTAATTAATTTTATAATTTAAATGATTTGCAAAACAATTCTTTCCAAAATGAGCGCAATGGTTAAAGCGGCTTATCATTCGCTAACTGAATAGACTGGATCTTTTTGTTAATATGCAAGAGGAATTGGGCAAAATTTTATTAATAAATAAATAAATTTATGGCATCGCATGGGAAGATACTGGAGCCTTTCTTAATTATTACAAAAAAATCATTTCATGTGACTATACAAAAACCAAACAAAGATTTGGGGTCAAGGGGTTACCAAAAATATCACTGAAACTTGTTGAAAATTCTAGCAATTTCAGGTTAAATCATCCTGCAAGCATTGATAGAGTTAATGGTAAAGGCAATTGCCACACACATACATTCCTTCCGCTTTAAGATCTCTGTGGACATTTTGTGTTTTATGACTTAGTCACAACGAAAATGAAATGTGGCAGAGGACGAAGCCCCATCATTAATTTATTGATTGTGAAAGGAAGTGTTACAGCTGAAGTTAAAAATTAATTGCATTTCTTATGAAATCAATTTGTTTTTAATAGTTGTAACAGAGCGAAATCACGCCATGTGGCGGTTTAGTTTTTTTTTTTGAAAATTCAACATAATATAATAAATAAAATCAATAGATTATTAAGAAACTAATCAATAATAATCAGAGCAGATGAGGTGATAAGTAGATTATTATCACCCACTGTGTCTCTAGTAAAGGTATTTGCTTATTAAATTTCTGTGAAGAATTTAAACACAAAAAACATCAATATTGACAACATTTGAAACAATTAAATTAACACACATTTCTACTGATGATGATGACGATGTTTCATTTCATGGGTACTTTTTTAAATTTGTTTTGATTCCTTCCATACTAAATTGCGTAAAGACAGTAACACTCATGATTGATGAGGGCAACTAAAGTGAATGAAAACGTTAAGACACTCTCAGAAATTTTACACAAAAGTTCAAGAAAAAATTTACAAATATTATAGACTTTTTTATTATAATAATTACAATATTATATATTCATTTCAATTTAGGCCTCAGCGCCAATAAAGCATTATTGAGGCAAGTTGGCAATATATATACTTAACAATAATATTATATACTCAATATACAAAAATGTATCATAAAGAAAAACTTAAAAAAAATAATTAAATTAATATATACTTCTGTATGTTATACTTTTAAATTCAAATTAGTTACATAAGAAGCGTTTCTATTAAACCACACAAGTATTCCTTGCATAATGATTTGAACGTTGCTATTCTGCCGATTGATTTTAAATTAGATGGTAAATCATTATACATATTACCACCTACATAATCAATACTCTGCTTAGTTCTTTCCAACCTGCATCCAGGAACTCTAAGGTTTGACATGTTTCGAGTATTGAAATGTGACTGGTTATGCAAAAATGTTATTTTCTGCTGGCCTGTGCCGTGAAGGCTTTTAAATATAAACAAGAAAGCCTGATACTTGTGCAAACCATAAATAAGCAAAGTAGTTCTACAAACACTCCTATATAGTGAAATTGTTGGATGTGTTCTTGGTAAATTGCATATAATTTTTAGTGCCTTTTGAAGATTATTGTTTCTGTTATAAGCATACATACAAGCTAAATAATATAAATGTGGGTGTCTCAAACCATTATAAATCATTAGCTTACCTTTCACACTCAGCTTATTATTAAACTTATACAATATACCTATAGCAGGAGCTATCTTATTCTTCACCTCATTGATGTGAAGATCCCAGGATAAGTTACTCTGTAACGTAATTCCTAAATACTTAACTGAGTTTGTTTTGTTTTGTTTCCATCGACATAAACAGAAAAGTTATTATTCATACTAACTGCATGTGGTCGAAAACGAATTAAGCTGGTCTTATCAGAACTTAATAATAAACCATTCAAACGCGTAAATACAAATAATAGAGACGCATCTCTCTCAATGTGTGTTTTTAGACTAAGATCATGCCTAAATGGGTAGAACAAACATATATCATCAGCGAACATATACAGTTGACCGTTTAGATTCAAATCTCCCAAGTCATTCAAATATATTGAAAACAATAAAGGACCCAGTCCACTCCCCTGCGGTACACCATATTCAACAGTCCCAAGAGCGCTTTTGCAGTGCCCATTTTGTACATACTGTTTCCTGTTAATAAAATAATTTCGGAATAATAATAGTTCCCGTCCTCGAACACCGTAAAATTCCAGTTTCTTAAGCATTATTTCATGATCAACAAGATCAAATGACTTTGAAAGGTCAAAAAACATACCCGCTACTTCACTGTTTGCAAACATACCTTACCACATTCAAGACAGCGTCTTGGGTACTCATGCCTCTTCTAAATCCAGATAAACCGAAAGCTTATTATACAAAAGTTTCTCAAAAATTTTATCCAAAGTAGAAAGCAAAGCAATCGGCCTATATTTATCCACAGTAGATGCCTGAGCAGTTTTCGGAATGGACACTATTCTACGAATCTTTAAAATACCGGGTATTGTGAGGTGGTAATCATTTTATTGAAGATTTCAACTATGATAGTTGATATTTCATTAAAACATTCGCTTACAAACTTTATAGGTATGTTATCAAATCATGGAGATTTATTTACCTCCATATTACACACAATATTATTAACATCATCTACATTAATGATATTAAAATTAAAACGACTACGCGATGCTGTAAGTGTTCTCGAAGAGTTAAAAGAGTCCCAGGGGAGTCTTACGACAGAAATAAAATAATTATTCAAACAATCCACTTTGATCCGATCATCTACAATAATCCTATCTTGTGAATCACTAAGTTTGACACCACTAGTTCAAGATCGACCAAGTATATTGTTGATAAATATCCAACACTTTATTGGATAATTTCCAGCTCTATACAAATAATCAGCATAATAATTTTCCCTACATCTTCTAACTGCGACTTTAATAACCCTACTTAATCTCTTCAAAACTATTTCAATGTTCCCATTATTCCTCGATATACGTCTTTTCCTCAATAGTCTATGTTTAAATGATATTAACTTCTGATGATTTCCATTTATCCATGGAGTTAATCCAAACTGCAACGGCCTATTCAACTTCGTAACGATCGTTGAGTTGCTAACAGCTGTTTCAATACAAGATATCAACGTATTTGTCAAATCAGACAAAATCTGAATAATTACGTGGTAAATTATCCCTTAGATAGTCCTTAGCCCTATCATAATCACAGTATCTTTCACTTTTGAAGCTACTCTTCAATTTACGTGAAAGTATATTATGATCAGAAAGAGTACACTCAACAGAATCAATGTAAAGCCTCTCAGACAAATTGCTAAAAATATGATCTATGCATGTTCCACTTCCAGGTCTTAAAGTAAATTTATAAAGCACGCTGCACTACATTTTTGTACAATATCCTTTCTGAACCAAGTTTCTTGAATAGCTATTATATCGGGCAGTTTTGGAAATTGAGCTAAGAGCGATTTAAACTTATTAAATTTTTCTATGAATGAAACACTTCTTATGTTAATGCTAATAATATTTAAAAAACTACAATTCAGAATATTAATATAATTTTTAAAATTTGAAAAACTATTAAAATATTGATTTTTAATCATATTAAAATAACAAAAAAAAATGTATTAAACATTTCAATTAACAAAAAATATTAATTACATATTTTTTTATAATATGTGCGGAGCTCCATCTTCATCGTCACCTTTACTAGGATCCTCATCTTCAGCTTGTCTTGATTGGCCCATGGATTTTCTACCACGATCCTTACTAGTTGTTGCATTCAATAGTATTTTATCAACATCATCCTCATTATAAATCAGCTGTTGCTTGGAAGCTTCACTTTTCTTGCAATAAACTCTTCCATTTTTTATAAATACATACTGGTTGGCATGATAAAAAAGATTCATAGTTTCTTTGCTATTACAATTGTTTTCATCTTTTTTAAGTTTTGCTTTAGATGACATAAATTCAGCCTTGTGCGCTTTTGAACTAAATTTGACCGTTACCGTTTTTTTTATCATTGTTTTGGTTTTTATTTTTTAAGAAATAAGCATCTTCTACAGCACTTTTTTGAAACGAAACTCCAGCGTTTTTAGATAAGTTTTCCACAGCATTCAAAGCACTCAAATTGTTAGCCACTTTTAAACCACTGATTATGCAGTTATTTCTAATCCGATAATCATTTAAAGTTTTAATCCAAGATTTCAATGATTTTAATTCTGTTTTTATTTTTTTATTTTCTTTTTCAATTTCATTTAATTTCTTTTTATTTTCAGCTACCTCTTTAAACATTTCATCAAATTTAGGTGACATAAACATAATAGACTCAATCAGCTGATCTAATTTCTCCAGCTTTTCAAGTTTTTTAAGTTCTGTTTTGATTGCATTTAATTCATTTCTTATTTCACCTCCTTCTTCTTTACAGAAGTTACATTTAAAAATTTTATTTTCATTTTTTAATAGTCTCTCAAACTCTCTTCTACTCAAATTCGAACATAGTGAGTGAAAACTTTTCCCCCACTTGTCGCATTGTATGTAATCATCGGTTTCTTCTTTGATTTCATTTTCGCATTTATCACAATATATAATTTTAATTTTATTTGCAATAAAACGTCGAGCAGCTTTTTTTGGCATATTTGATTTATTCCAAATTCTTTTGTATTTGATTTATCTGTTTACAAAGTTTTATTATTTATTTGAACAGTTTTAATAACAAAATTTTCGTTTATTTTATAACAACAGTTTAAGCACTTAAGAAAAGTAGGTTTTGCTTCGCGGGTTGCCAACTATCTTTTTATCTTTTTGCCGTTCTATATCCATATAGGTTATGCAAATTAGGATTCGCGATTTGTTCACTGACAATGGACTTCAGAAAGCATTTTCAGTAAATTTTAAAATAAACGAATTCATGCTGAATCCTTTAAGAACATATCGCATCGACAACAAAATTGTCATCTGACAAGAGCAGCTGTATTCTTCTATTTAATTCTCAAAATAATTCAATTTTGTTTATTGTTGATTTTGCATTTTATTTTAAAACTAAGATTTGATCATGACCGTTCAAAGCTTCCAAATAAAATTTTTCCTTTAACTGGAATCGGCCCTTTTTAAAATAATAAGGGGGAATATACCTACCTGTCTGACGATCATTACTTCTAAATTTAGACTTAGGATCGAAAACAATTCCAATTTTTCACTGAGAAAATACATTTAACATTTTAAGTAAAATACAACATCACTAGTGCAGTGTGTGAGTAATTCTTACAGCCAATATGTATGCATACGTCCAAGTATGCATACGTCCAAGTATACTTTATAGTTAACGTGTATTTTTTTTAATGTTTACACTTTAGCTTTATTTTCTTATCGCATTTTCATTTTCAACACTGACTGTATTAAACACTTTTAAATCACAGCAAAATTTCAATTCATTGTCAGTTTACTTTAACCTTTTCATAGAACACCAGCTTGAAGAGATGAAAATGAAATTTTACAAACTAACATTTTTGTTATTGTGTATGTGGTACTATGCACAGGCTGCGGTCAAAGTAAGTACCTTACATAAATCAGTATTAAAATCAGAATCAATTAGTATATTCGTTATAAACGCAGCCAAATAGTGATAATATTTCGGGCGTAATTGATTCGTTTGATTACACACGATTTGATAATCAATTAATAAAATTACAAAATGGAAGCGATATACTACAAAATAGTACATCGAATATTCAAAAATACCTGGACAGGTCTTAGTGTCTTGGAACGAAACATTAAAAGTCTGTCACAACAAATGGAAACAACGCAAGAGCATCTGCTACACAATAGTAAACCAAAAGCCGAAGATTTAAATATAAGTTCAAAATAAAGTTTTTACATAAAAAAGAAAGTGTGGACGAAATATACCTTTGAAGAGCATTCATGAATTAAATTTTACGTTAATACTTGGTTCCGAATTGCTGAAGATACCATAAAGAATTGTTTCACGTTAAAAATATATGCATTAATGACTAAAAATAAAAACACGTACACAGTCATATAAGTTCGTTTCATCGAATCAGACGAATTCGCACTAAACGCATTGCTATAGATGGGATATCATCAGACGAACTCAAAGGTACCGCAATGTTCTGTTCTATCTCCAACATACATACATAATTCGCCATTACAATCCTTCAGTCAGGATTACAACCTAGCTTCTCACACCACTTATGTTGTCTGCATTAATTTCATACATGAGTGGCCGGACCTACAGTTTAAAGTCGACTCTGAACCACAGAATTTTGAGAAACTTTTTCATGGTAATTCTATTTACACTCAGAGTTTTTGCCAGAAATCTATTTTCGTTTTTATGTCTGACCTGCGGTTTTGAATCGTGGCCTTACCTCTTATAAGTCAACAAACTACTTACTAGACTACGGCGGCTTTTATCTCCAATCTATATTTTATTTTCAATAAAGATCTTTCTGCCTTTAACTTCTCGGCCTATCTGTTCCTTTGCAGATGACAGGTCGAGCCCTTTGGAGATTGAGGCGAAAGGGCTTAATATATCGACGCCTACATTCTAAAACGTTCTAAGTGTACTTACTACTTGGTATTATGACGCAAGGCGACATATCAAATTTAACTGATTAAATTTGCATATGTATTGGTAATATGTATTTTGCTTAGCACAGCAACACATCAAAATTGTACCTTCAAACTACTTTGTATAGTTGTTGTTAAAAAGAAGCGAACATATGTTCCATACAACGCTGGTAGTAAAAATCAGAAGTATTTTGTCATTCTTCAAACTCACCTCAGCCCATACATAAACATAACATAACTGGCCATTACAACTCTTTAGTTGGCCATTCATGTTGTGTGTGTTAATTTTATTCAGGAGAGGCAGGATCTACAGTTTAAGAACGACAGAACTTTGAGAAACCTTTTTATTTACTCTCAGAATTTTTGCAAAGAAATCTTCTGAGAGGAAGTGGCAGAAGAAATATTTTTTCATATCGTGTTTTGATATCTGACGTGGAGTTTAAACCGTGGCCTCACGTCTAATAAACCAACACAGAACCTACTACACTACGGCGACGCGGCCTATACGTATGAGTATTTTTTACGTAAAAACAAAAAGACGAGTTTGATCCATTATTTGATGTACGGTCGGGAAACTGTAGACAATTCAAAAAGGCACATATCTGTTTCGGATAGGATTTTTGATATTTGTTGGGAATATATTGCTTTTTATTAGACAAATACACTACATAGTATCTGGATCTACAATCTACATAATCCACAGTCTTGAACATGTAAAGAATGTTATGAATAACTCTAAAAAAAGTTGGTAATTGGTATTCGGAATGCATTGATAAATTATCTGAAAAGAAATATTTTAAAAACAAGTCAAGCAAATAGTGTGCTAACAAGTATTTGTAATAAATAAAATATATACATTCATACATAACCATTACAATCCTCTAGTCTGGTCTAACTTCTCATACGACGCACAAGAAATTTATTCTTGTAGACTTTATTTCAAATTCAGCAACTGAATCAACAATTCCGAATTAGCAAATACGGCTTTGTGTTCCGATTAATCGCTCTAAAAGTTCATCGCGTTATTGTTGCGTCGTTGAATACTCAACTACAAAAAAGAAAACAACAACAAAAAAACCTTGTCAAATAAAGGCAGTAATGCTGCCAACAATTATGATTTAATTGGGAGTAAAAATAGTTTTTTTTTATTTTACAACTTCGTACTTTAAAATCCTTTCGTTAACATCAATCGATTTCAATTAAATATTTATAATTTCCTTGGCCGGATTAACATTTGCACAAACTTTAGAGAGTATTTATAGCCATGAAAATCACGCCAAGTTATTCCGTTTTCTTTTGAAGCCTTTGTTGGATCTTGATAGTATTTGCCATTTAAATTGCTTAAAACAATACAAAATATTCAATAATAATTATAAACACAAAAATTAAATAATTTATTAACTGACCTATAATAACAATCTGAATACCACCAGGCACCCTTTGAACTTACAGCACAATTTCCATCCATAATATCATTATCACGATCTTTTGTTGAGAAATTATAACCCACATGCACACTAAAATTATTCCCAGCATCGCCCACATATGATCCGACTTTAATAAGTTTGTAATTTTCAGTTTCATTGCCCACTTGGAAATCGTCATACTTGGCGTATTTCGTCACATTTTCGAAATCCTGCAAAAGTATGAGCAACTCCACAGGTTTAAGACTGCAAGTTAGGGCTTGCAATTTGTCTTATCCATTCAGAATTCCAGAATTCACCATCTAAATTGCCAAAACCAGATTTATACTCTGACCATTCACGGTAAAAGTCCACCGCGCCGTCAATACGTCGTTGAATAACCGTCCAACCGATACCCTCTGCGCTGTTATTACAAGCGACGTAAAATGGTGCAGGTCCATACAGATGATTCTTAATGAGGCACTTATTTATTACACAGTAATTGTCATTGACATCCGCACAACTGGTGGGATATGATTGATTGCTGCTTAAAAGTAATTGAAGAAAAGTTTTAAATGAAAACATTGTATTTGAGAGTAATTCATGAATTTAAAAGGTCTTTTAAGAATGAGAAAATTTTTCTGTAACGCGTACTTGGCATCAAATTATATGAGTTTGGAAAGAGTGATTAAGCATTACCTGCAGTAATGTTTGCAAGTGACAGAAATTTATTTGCCCATAATGGATTCTTTCCTTTCCGCATTTTTTTTTAATTTTTCCGAAAATGTGTGTTTTGGAAATATAATCTATTTTTATAAAAGCTTTTGAAGAATTCTTTCGTGTTTTTTCGCTGTAACCTGAATTATATTAAAAATATTTTTTTCCTCTTACTTACGCAATCACACTTCGATGCTCTCCTTTCAAATATTTTTCAGTGGCATCTGGAATATTAAATTTTTTTTTTCAAATAGTATTGAAGTTGAATAATGTTAAAAATAATTCTTACTTAAGTGTTGCTGAACATCCTGATAAAATTTCAATTGATCGTTTTTAGGTATTGAATTATTGCCAATAATCGTAAGCTTCTCGTCTATTTTCTGCATCAAATCGAATTTATCGGATATTGTTGTCTTCAATGCCTGGGTATGACCTTCCAAATTTATTTCTTGCAAAAGTTTTTGAATCCTATTCTGATTGTTAATAATCTCTCCTGAGATATTCTTTGGCATTAAATTGCTTTCTATGTCGGTTATCTTTGCATCGATTTTCTGTAATGTAATCATTTTGTCGGAGATTGTATTCTTCAAGGTCTGAGTATGATCTTCCAAATCTATTTTTCTGCAAAGTTCCTGCGTGTCATTTTGCTTATTTAGAATTTTCGCCAATATATTATCATGCTCTTTTATTTTTTCTCTAATGTCAGTCATAACTAAGATTTTATCATTGGCTGGTGGTGGGACTAATTGAACTTGGCGTTCAGTTTCGTGTTTTTCTAATAATTTTGTTTCAATTCCCCTTATTTGTAAAGATAATACATCCATTTTATTAAAGAGTTCCGTTTGTTGCAGTAGTAGAGCATCATGATTGATTTTCGCTTGTAGATTCAGTCGTTCCAGTTGAGTTTCGAAGCGTGTATAATCACACGAATGAATCTCTTCAGAGATGTCATCATTAATGGACTGTATTGATGCAGAAACATATGAAATATTTTTTAATTAATTTTATTGTCTAATATCAAAACAGACAGAAAATACTTACTTTTGTTTCGCCCACTGCAAAAGATTGTGCTTTCAAAATGCACAGTAAATATAGAAGCTCAACCCAGTATTTCATGTTTGCGATGAAAGTCTTGTATTGATGATCTTCGCTGAAAAACGTTGGTTTTTATAGGATTCTGCAGACACAGCGATTTGAAGAAAATACTGAAATGTTGTGCTAAACATAAAACATTGACATCATTTGCACATTGCGCCTGGTGCATTAATGTTGCATCAGCTTTGTTCTTTAATTACTGATAACAAATGCATGTAGACAGTTGGCGCATAAAGTATGCATTCATTGTTAATTTTTTCTTATTTTAATTGCTATTATAGCTTGCAGGTCTGAAATAAAATGTTTAGATTTAAATTTTTTCATTTCAATATTTATATATTTCTTGTACCAATCGTTATCGTTTTATTAATTAAGTGAAAGCTTCAGATAATGAGGCAACAGGCATTGTTATAATATTCTTAGGAACTATCTGAACAACTGATTGTTGTATTTTTTTTTAATCCAATACCACATATTGATTTTAACTTCCTATCAATCATTGGATATTTACTCGAACAGTGATTTATGCAGAAATATTAAAAATTAAACTTACTGGCAAAAAAATTTGCTTGTATAGCATATGAAGTGACTAAAATGTTGACAACACTATTCCCAGAAAACGAAAACTGACAACGATTGTCAAGAATACAAACTCCAAGTATTAAGTTTACATTTTCAGAAAATATACGAATCAAAAAATTACATTCTAAAGTTAAAAATCAATTTTTTCAACAATTTATTGATTGTTTATTGAAGTATCAAAAAAAATATAAATTATTTCATGCGTAGTTTTAAAGTGTTGCATTCAGTTTAATACTTACAATAGTTTAATAAACTACTTATCCTAGTTTAATTAAACTAAGTTTCTATCACAAAAGAACGGTGCATATACCTGTAAGAATGAGCATTTACTTTATGAGCCAACTGTATGCATATAAAATGCAAGAAACAATCAATTGTTTAAACGTCCGTTTCAATGTCGACAACAATCTTGAAAAATACCACAAAGTTTAACGAAATCAAAGGCAAACATGTTTTTAAGAATTTCAAATTTTGTTCACAGCAGCACTAACAAAACAAAACAAAACAAAACAATTTTAATATGAATGATGCTCCCTCCTATCAAATGACAAATAATTTCTTCTTTCACATAATAAGTGTGATAAGAATGGAAATATATTTCGGCATTTAATAGATTATAAATTAAAAAATATTGTAAAAATATAAATATAAAAATAAAATATTGTATGTATGTGATGGTTTTTTATACTTTTTTATTCAGTTGCATTCAGAATCTGTTCTTTAGTGATCATTTTGAGCTGAACAATTTTATTATCAACTTAAGGCACATATTCATACATACACAGCATCACTATAGTCATCTACGATAAAATGATTGCATTACAGAAAATCGATGTAAGGATAACCAACATAGAAAGCAATTTAATGTCAAATAATATCTCAAGACGGATTATTAACAATCAGAATAATATTCAAAAACTATTGAGAGAAAAAAATTTGGAAGGTCATACCCAGACATTGAAGGCAACAATATCCGTCCGAAAACAACAATAGCAGTTATTGAAACATTTTCGAAAGAAAGACGGAATTTTTATTTAGTTCCATTATGTATTTCGACAGGGATACAAGCCATGAGAGTACTATTTCATAAAATCAAACATTTTTACCACAAATAAAAGAAAAAATTTATTCTTAAAAAAAAATATTCAAAACTCATAAAAAATATTTACAAAATCAATTTTCTATTAAGGTTTGGGGGTTAATGGCACTGAAAATATTTCACAGATTAAAAGTGTTTTTACAGTGGTTCCAGGACTTATAGGAACAGACAGAAGAAGAAGAAGTTTTTTTTACAATAAAATGCAATGGAATGAAACAATGTATGCGTTTGAATTAGAAGATTATCAAATCGTCCACATGAGTTGTAGAAATTATTACTTCCAGAAATAAATAATATCCTTGAAAATCAATGTCTGTAAAACAGAAACAAATTGTGTTTGACGAATATTACCATGAAACTCTACCCGATGTTCACTTCGTTCCTATAATCTTGTGATTGGTTCCGTGAAGTTGCAATATTTGAATAAATTTCACAGAAAATAAGAATTCAAGTACTGTGAATTTTATTTCAGATTTTTGCTTATTTCTTGGGTCAAAAAGAATTCAATTTTACTCAGGAGGTATCCTAAAACGTATTAGTTAGGATAATTCAACGTCGATAATTTCGCCTTAAACTATGATGTTACCGTTCCAGAGCAATATTTGTCATGATTGTCATGAGTAAGTGGTCATAGATGTTATCACCAATGGAGAAAGCTACTCAATATAACACCCAGATGAAAAGCAGGGTGTAATATACTACTGACATCCAAACATTTACTTTTTTTACATTTTACTTTCAATATTTTCAATGACAATTCGAACTCTTTCATTATATTCTTTATACATTTTGGTCGTCTGCTTTCATTTGGCGGAGAAGCGGTATGCATACGATCTTTGAGAAAAACGAATTGATCTTCTTTCCGATAAAACAAACCACGACTTTTCAGGTATTTCAATGCAGGTTTTGCTTGGGAATACTTTATACGTGACTATCACGATTAAATTCAGAAATTCAGTCAATTGGTTCTATCATTACAAACTCAGGGATATACCATATAAAATGGATAATACCCTACGGTATCAGCACTAGGACACTACCAAACAGTATCAGAATAAAATAAAATGCTTCAGTTTGTGGAACATTATATAGGAATATAAAATTCTTTACTTTGCACATTGCATCAATCATGATCCACTTAATCGGAAAAGGATAAACAACCAACAACAATATCAATTTGTTGCTAAAAACTATTGACATCCTTATGAACACAAGCAGGAGGTAGGGCGACAGAAATCGACGGTAATAGATAAGGGAATTAACAGACACAGCTGTTCCTTCACATTCACTACAAGCAAGGATTGTTCACATTTGTTGGTGCTTAACGTCACCGAATGCCACCTAAAAGTTCAGCAGAATAAAATATTTCCTTCCAACCCTACAATATACTCCAGAAATATGGAATTCAGGCAGTTTGATAATCAATTTTAATGGAAATTCATTCTAATCTAATAAAATCACAGAACCAGCCGAGAAATTTGGAAGGGCCCTTCAGATAATTATTGAAATAATAAAATGGTTTAATGGCAATATTTTTAAATCGTATACTGTTTTTATGGTTGTAAAATAACAAAATTGTGTTTTCAACGTATTATTTTCAAGGCAGATTTATAAAAGATTTCTTATGTCGGCAATATCAGCATCTTCCAAATAAAATGCATACTTTGTTGTATTGTGTAGTATTCAATGGTAAATAAAAATGTAAGAAAATGTTTGTAGCAGTTTCTACCTCCGAATTATTTCCTCAACCACTGTATATAATATTTGAACATATATATATTTGAACATATATTTTATTTTATTTGGAGAATTTTAACTAGTTTAGTTCTTCTGATAAATTCTAATTTAATTTAAATTTCTATTTTGTTCAGAAGGAAAGTTTTTCAGTTATTTGGTCTTAAAACTAACTCAAAGGAGTACATTTAATGGTTGTGCCATAAAAGATACAGTGTACGTGAAAGTGTTTTAATTGAAACATAAATTATGAAATGGATTATCAAAAATCAAAGAAAAATATACAAATAATCGTCATGTTTTTAAAAACATTGGGACACACAGCCACACATATATTTATGGTTTTGCATTCTACTTGTGTGTATTCGCCTTGAGCTGATAATATTCATAAAATTGCAAAACGATCACATAAGAATACAAAAGACTGATTATTCTACAGAATTTAAAATTAAAAATAACATAATAATACATACATACAATGCCATACAACAGATTTCAAATTTATAATCTGTATTTGAGGCCGAAGTGCATTTCCATTTCTTATCTGACGTAGTATAAGAAGAAATTATTTGTCAGCTTTAGGAGCATGATTCATATTAAAATTGTTTTGTTTGATGGGCGATGTTAGTGGGTGAAATTTGTAAATATATTCGCTTTAATGAAAAAGAGAATGGGTCAACCTTATTTGTGTTGGGAAAGGTTGTGGTTGAGTTGTTGTTTAAACAAATGTTTCCAGTATCTTATATACATACAGTTGGCTTATAAAGTAATGCTCATTCTTATCTTCCATCAATTTAATACAAGTAATTATGTACAAATACTACAAGGAAATGTATTGAAATTAATCTTCCACTCAATTGCAGAACTGCACTTGAAATGAATTCAAATATTTTCATATCTATGTACATACAAAATAAATTTTTAAAATCAATTCAATTTTTACAACATCAGATGGTAAATTGTCATTTTTTAACTCACTTCTTATTTTCCTTCTTTTAGCGTTTTGACATGTTTAGCGTTTGTTATGTAACAATGAACTCCTTTCATTACTTGCTTTATTGTGTTATCTTTTACAATTTTACTGGACATTCTCCTCTTCTAAATCATGTATTTATTTATTTTTTTAAATTCTTTTCTTTTTTTTCAAATATTTTCTTTACAATTATTCAAATTCTTTCAATCTGGTTTATCTGGTTACATGCTACACTTTAATAGTCTTTCGTATATGTTATTAGGAAGCACTGGCTAGATTTCGACAGAGAAATGCTTCCTACTGCATAGGAAATTGTTTATCTTTTTAAAAATGCTTTTAGCACACTTCGTTTGACTTTCCCGACATGGACCTTATCATCATCCTCAGCATTGAATTCTTGTTCACAAAGCTGTGAGATGTAATTCAAACCATATGTTCCTCATCCATTAAAGAAATTTAATTCTCCTTAGTTCCTGGGACAAAACAATTGTAGCGTCTTAATAAACACTTTTTATCTTTCCGAAACTGGTGAGACAGTGCTTATGTTAATACCCGCGATTTTTGCTTTTGTTTTTCGAACACAAAGCCCATTTTTATTGGAAACTTTAATAATTTTCTTACACGAGTCTTCTTCGGCACCCATCTTCAGAAAAAGTAAAAAAAGTACAGATGCAGGTTATAACAAAGGCACACTGCGGAAGACAAAAGCAAGATTTTGTAATGTGAACTCCTAGCATTCAAACCAGAATACTTTTAGTATTCTTCGTAATCACCTGTGAACAGATATTTGCAGTGGACACATGCAGTTGTTACATATGAGATGAAATCATGGAGCTTAACTTTAAGTTGGATTTCCATGCCATCTATGGATTTCGTAAAACAGTTTATATGCATGAGTAGCCAGCGTTGAATAAATGGTTTACTGATAGCATAACTGAATATCTTTGAGTTTCACTGTCGTTAGAATTGATGATCATACGGACCAGCTACATAATGTTTTCAACCACATTCATTAGCGCTTATTGCGTTGGTTTTCCGAAGTTTTTTTTAGGAATAAATTTCTTTAAACACGGCAATAACAGAAAAATGGTTTATTGCCACAGATAAGCGACTTCAAGACATCACACAACAAGAAATGTTAAACGACTGCAGCAGGTGATCATACCGGTCATTAAAATGTAGTCATGCTTCTCAATTAAATATCTGTATTGCACTACGAGGAGTACTAATTTTGTTTACATTTATCAGCAGACGTAACTTTTTGCACAAATTACAAATGACGGTGGTGGTATTCTATTTGACATCATTTACGTCCACTTATATTAAAAACTCAATTTGTTGATTGATGATTTCCGCCAACATCACTGGAGTTAATGGCAAAGGCTGTTGCCACATTAGTAAATTCGAATCAATTGATGAGAAATTTAAAAGCTTAATTTGTGATAAAAATCCCTTCAAAATTCAATTCTTATGGAACAGCAGCTCTATCCACAGCTCGTTCCACAGTTTGAACTCATTTTTGAAATACTGGGACAAACAGTGAATGAAGTCAAGGAAAAGATGAAACAAGAAACGAAAAAATGTTAACATGCTCTAGACAGCCACAATGTATTCAGCCCCAGCATCGCCCACATATGATTCGACTTTAATAAGTTTGTAATTTGCAGCTTCAACAGTATGAACAACTCAACAGGTTTCAGAGTGGAGGTTAGGGCGTGCAATTTGTCTAATCCTATAAAGAATTCCCCATCAAAATTGCCAAAACCAGATTTATACTCTGACCATTCGCGGTAAAAGTTCACCGCACCATTGATACGCCGTTGAATAACCGTCCAACCGCCACCGTCTACACTGTTATTACAAGCAACCAGAAATGGTTTGGGCCCATAGAGATAGTCGGTGATGGGACATTTATTATCTGCACAAATGCTGGCATCAAAATCTGCGCAACTAGTGGGATATGATTTACTGGTGCTGCAAATAATCGTAGAAGGGTATAAAGAAGTGTAGTTCTTGAATATAGAAAAGACTCTTTTTCGCTGTCTTTCTTTTCTGTTTTCAATAAACTTTTTTCTTTTTAAGACATACATACATATACATAATTGGTCATTACAACCCATCAGTCAGGATTACGGCCTAGTTTCTCAGACCACTTATGTTGTGTGTGTTAATTTCATACATGAGTGGTGGGACCTACAGTTTAAAGTCGACTCCGAACGACAGATTTTTAAGAAACTTTTCATGGCAATTTTATTTACTCCCTGAGTTTTTGCCAGAAATCTGCTGAGAAGAAGTCGCGGAAGAAATTGTTTTTGTATTTTGTTTTGATGTCTGGCCTGGGGTTCGAACGCTAGCTTTACGTCTAATAAGCGAACACACTACCTACTAGACTACGGCGACTTTCTTTTTAAGAAGTAACTGAAAAGGTGTGATTTTAGTAAGGTTTTTCATTCAAAATACAGAAGTCGTGTACGTAACGAATTTTACTACTAGGCTTACAAATTTCAAGTTTTTTTTTTGTTATTATGAATGGAATTAGAAGTCTAAAGAAGTTTTGTTAGAAAGTTCATGATATTTTATAGCGGCAGTGCTTATAATTTCATTCTTTATGGAAAAATTAAATATGAGTTACAAGTGTAAAATACAATTCATTCAGAGGAAATTGTACGCCGTATTTAATTAACAAAATAATATGAAGTATTATGATTGTATATCAGTTTGTTTCTTTTAATCAAATATTTATTTGGGAATACTCGACACCATTAAATCGTTTATACACAATGAAGGCAAACGAATTTTGAAGTAATTCTGTGAACATTTTAGCCACTTTATCCTCATTATTTTCTTATATTGGGATAATAATATAACATCATTCCAGAACTCTAGCGACTATAGGACATGCTTTTGTTTACGATAGGGCATACCCTAAAGTTTTAAAAAAATTGTCGTACTAGGCGTTGAGCGGTCTTATTGAAATCTATTTAAAAATTCTAAAAAAAATTTATTAATTATTAAACTTCTAGAAATTTCTTCCGAAATATTTATTTTTCATCACCAGTAGATACAGTGGTTCTAGTTAAGCGTTGAATTATTACTTTGTTTTCAAATTTATCGTTCTTTCTTGTATCTTAAAATACTAACGGCTCTGTTCTTCTCTTTCGATTTCACTCAGGTTGCTTTGGTTAGCCACACTTTGATGTAAGTAAAATGCAACGTACTTCAACGGACGTAGTAAGAGATGCTTTAAACGCGTAAATGTAAATGCAAACAAACCATTTTACAACCCTGCTTCAGGAGTGTTCTATTTTTAAACGAAATTAAAATTAAATAATAAAATAAAAAAAAAAATATTGAAAGCTATTTCCAAATTTTGGTGCTTTACTACCCACAACAAGCAAGAAATATTATTCGATAACAAATAAACCACAAATAGCATCTTAAATCCTTAAATTGATAGGAGTCAAAAAGAAGCCAAACTGTTCAAAACTATGATGATGATATACAATATACAAGAAACGCACCAAGCACAACAATTTTGCAATTCCAGCCTAAGATGAGTCAGCGGCAGCAAAGCATAAGCAAAACAAATAATAAACAGTTCTTTAATTCATTATCAGTTGTGCCACTAAAACGCTTTTTCACATCGTATTTCATGCATCGCGTTTTTCAAGATCTCTATTACTTGCATCAAATCTTCTCATTGTGAAGAGTAATTCTATCATTGCTGCGAATACCAATTGGAGTTTGCCTATAAACTAAGCAGCAGAATATTTGCTTGTTGTCGCGCTGCCATTAAAATAATCACTTCCATATACACTCATGTATTTTATTCATGAGAGATTTCTGCATTTGCTGTGCTGCTTTTGTTGTGTTTGTAGTATGAGTGTAATAAGTGTCCCATTTGAAGGAATGCTTCTTATTTCTGCTTCTTCTTATAATATCACTGAATATTAAATTATTGATTGTAACTGTGCGCGATATACTGACCCTAACAATTGTTCGTACTAGAGTATTCAAAAACCGAAACCGGGTTTTTTACTTTTAAAAACCGACCGGTTTCGAATATTTCACATTTTAGAAGTATTCGACAAACCGGTGTTTTCTGTTAAATAATCGGTTTTTTATTTTTCTCCTCTTTTTGTAAATATATAAATGAAATTATTTATATTTAAAAAAATTAACATAACCCTTGAAACTGATATCGTCGCTTCAACACATGATAGGGCAGCTGTTATGAAAAAATATGGTAGTAATATTTTACCAGAATCACAGCTTTGCATGAATCATGTCATTCATTTGTGCGTAGTGGAAGGGAGGAAGAAAATTCTGATGATAATGATGGAAATAAAGAAGGTGAAGGTGAAGAAGAAAACAATATTGGCATTGACATAGATAGTATCCTTACTGTCTGCTCTGAAGTTGGAGAAGTTGTGGCAAAATTGCGAAAATACGTAAAAATTTTCAATAAATCAAACGAAAAGCAAAAACGACTCCAGTTTTTTGTAAAAAACCAAGAAGGTAAAGAACTTAGATTGGTATGTGACGTAAATACAGATGGAATTCGTTATCGAAAATGATTGAAATTTTTTTAATTATATGGAAATGTGTGGACCATGCTTTGATGGACTTTTCTTTAATACCATTCTCACCTATCGAAATTGAAGCTTTAGAAAATCTTTGGAAAACTTTGCAACCATTAGAAATAGCGATTAAAGAATAATCTAAGGATTCTGTAACACTTATAGAAGGAGAAGCAATACATAAATTTTTATTTAATAATTTAAACAGAATTAACACGCAATATGCGTAAGAATTATGCAACAGACTAATCATAAGACTTACTAAACGTAGAATTAAAGTAATTAACACCCTTATTGTGTACCAGTTCAGGAAAGTATCCAACTAATGACCATATTTTGAAGTATTCCACGAAAGCGGAGTCCAAGAAATTTGCTGTATATTTGTATGACCGTTTATTTCCTTGCAATGATACAGATGATGAAGTGGTAGATTCTGACCAAGATTTAAGTCTTGATACGGATTATCCCAGCAGCTTAATATTTGATTTAAATAATACAATAAGCAGTATACAAAATCCAAAAAATCATAAAACCATATTCATCATTATATGATGATTTCATATACCTCGACAAATGCAACAAAAATACAGAAAAAATGGAAAATTTATATAAGTAACTGTCTTTTGACTACCTACCCAACATCAACTTTCAGCGAGCGGGTATTTTCAACATCCAATTTTATTAAATTATTAGATCTTAACTGTATACTATTTTTGAAGTATTATGTATTTATAAAAAACGATGTTTCGTAATCATATTTTCAATTGCAACCGAAATTAATTTAAATTTTATAAAACTATTAGTATGAAATATTTAACAATGTATTTCCGTTATTATTAATATAATACATATGTATTACATTAATTTATTATAAATGTTGCTTTGTTAACTTAAAAAAATTAAATAAAATAAATAACTAAAAGCCGGTTAACCGGTTTTTTTGCAAAACCGTATTCGAAACCGATTTTTTTTAAATATTAAAATTTCGAATTATTCGAAAACCGGTTTTTGGAAAATGTCGGTTTTTTGAATACTCTAGTTCGTACACGATGCTATTAAAAATTAATTACATTTTGTTTCAAAAGATACCGGATTTAAGTCTTGATACGGATTATCCCAGCAGCTTAATATTTGATTTAAATAATACAATAAGCAGTATACAAAATCCAAAAAATTATAAAACCATATTCATCATTATATGATGATTTCATATACCTCGACAAATGCAACAAAAATACAGAAAAAATGGAAAATTTATATAAGTAACTGTCTTTTGACTACCTACCCAACATCAACTTTCAGCGAGCGGGTATTTTCAACATCCAATTTTATTAAATTATTAGATCTTAACTGTATACTATTTTTGAAGTATTATGTATTTATAAAAAACGATGTTTCGTAATCATATTTTCAATTGCAACCGAAATTAATTTAAATTTTATAAAACTATTAGTATGAAATATTTAACAATGTATTTCCGTTATTATTAATATAATACATATGTATTACATTAATTTATTATAAATGTTGCTTTGTTAACTTAAAAAAATTAAATAAAATAAATAACTAAAAGCCGGTTAACCGGTTTTTTTGCAAAACCGTATTCGAAACCGATTTTTTTTAAATATTAAAATTTCGAATTATTCGAAAACCGGTTTTTGGAAAATGTCGGTTTTTTGAATACTCTAGTTCGTACACGATGCTATTAAAAATTAATTACATTTTGTTTCAAAAGATACCGGATTTAAGTCTTGATACGGATTATCCCAGCAGCTTAATATTTGATTTAAATAATACAATAAGCAGTATACAAAATCCAAAAAATCATAAAACCATATTCATCATTATATGATGATTTCATATACCTCGACAAATGCAACAAAAATACAGAAAAAATGGAAAATTTATATAAGTAACTGTCTTTTGACTACCTACCCAACATCAACTTTCAGCGAGCGGGTATTTTCAACATCCAATTTTATTAAATTATTAGATCTTAACTGTATACTATTTTTGAAGTATTATGTATTTATAAAAAACGATGTTTCGTAATCATATTTTCAATTGCAACCGAAATTAATTTAAATTTTATAAAACTATTAGTATGAAATATTTAACAATGTATTTCCGTTATTATTAATATAATACATATGTATTACATTAATTTATTATAAATGTTGCTTTGTTAACTTAAAAAAATTAAATAAAATAAATAACTAAAAGCCGGTTAACCGGTTTTTTTGCAAAACCGTATTCGAAACCGATTTTTTTTAAATATTAAAATTTCGAATTATTCGAAAACCGGTTTTTGGAAAATGTCGGTTTTTTGAATACTCTCTACACGATGCTATTAAAAATTAATTACATTTTGTTTCAAAAGATACCGGCTCGATTTGAGCCATCTTTAGTCGAGAAATAAAAAGAATCTTTAAATAACTGAGGCTACATAAATTTTCAAGTTGTACTGAAAGAAGAAATAAAAACGAAATCAGATTTTTAGCAACTAAAGCAATATATTTGCTTCCTCCTCACTGTATGATTTCCGCTGACATTCAGCGATAACAAACCTTAAGGAAATTTATTTCACATTACGATTTCTACAATATTATGGAACAAAAAGACGTCGCACGAGCCTATTACTACTACTGTAGCCTAACTTAGTTGTGTTAAAAGAGCAAACGTTATTGACACTTACCAAGCTATGATTTTATTGCTTTCCTCCATAAGGCATATTTTAGAAGGGTCTAAAAATCAAAAATAATTATGAAAAACCTTTATGAAATAATTTGAAAAGCAATTCTCACCTGTTTTCCTATCAATATTGTCTTCAATTTTGCTTAACTTGACTTCTATTTGAGGCATGATGGCTAACTTATCCGAAATTGTTTTTGTTAAGACTCGAATCTGCTTGTCTAAATTGATTTCCTTCAAAAGCATTTGGGAATCGTTTTGTTTTCTTATTATCGCATCCAGTATTTGATTGTGTTTATTTAATGTTTCTCTCATATCGGTGATTAAGATGATTTTATCATCGACAGGAGAGACCATTGCAGTTTGCATTTGAATTTATTTTCTTATAAAATCTTTTAAATCTTCGGCTTTTGGTCTACTATTCTGCTACACAATTTTCTTGCTTTTGTTTTCATTTGTTGTGACAGACTTTTAATGTTTCGTTCCAAGACACTAAGCCTGTCTAGGTCTTTTTGAATATTCGATATACTATTTTGTAGTATATCGTTTCCATTTTGTAATTTTATTAACTGATTATCAAATCGTGTGTAATCAAATGAATCAACCGAAATATTATGACTATTTGGCTACGTTTATAACGAATATACGAATTGATTGATATACGAATTCTGATTGTAATACTAATTTATGTAAAGTACTTACTTTGATCGCAGCCTGTGCATAGTAATAGTAATAACAAAAATGTTAGTTTGGAAAATTTCATTTTCTTCTCTTCAAACTGGTGTTGTCACAATTCTTTTAAGTGCACTTTTATTAAAAGGTTAAAATCAACTGGCAATGAATTGAAATTTTGCTGTGATTTAAAAGTGTTTAATACAGCCAGGTTTGAAAATGAAAATGCGATAAGAACATAAAGCTGAAGTACAAACAATAAAAAATGCACGTTAACTATAAAGTATGCTTCGATGTATACATACATATTGGCTGTAAGAATTACTCACACACTGCACTAGTGATGTTGTATTTTACTTAAAATGTTGCTGGCTGGTTACAGTCGACTTATAAAATTATATCCTCAGTGAAAAATTGGAAATGTGTTTGATCCTAAGACTAAATTTAGAAGTAATTATCGTCAGATGGGTAGGTATAGTCCCCTGATTATTTTAAAAAGGGCCGATCTCAGTTAAAAAAAAGAAATTTTATTCGGAACCTTTGAGTGGTCATGATCAAATCTTTTTACATTTCATGTTGTGTGATTTTTTAAGTCACTTACCTGTGGCAAACCGTTTTTCTGTTATTGACGTGTTTAAAGAAATTTATTCTTAAAAATATCTACGGAAAACCAACGCAAGAAGTTCTAATGAATGTGATTGAGAATATTATGTAGCTGGTCCGTATGACCATCAATTCTAACGATAGGTTTTTAGCTGCAATGTTAAGAATGTGAAATTCAAACGTGTATAGTTTTGCCGTCAGTAGATCATTTATTCAACGCTGGCTACTCATGCTTATAACTATATAAACGAAAGCCATAGATGGCATGGAAAACCAACTGAAAGTTGAGCTCCGTGTTTTCATCTCATATGTAACAACTGCATGTGTCCTCAGCAAATATTTGTTCATAGGTGATTACGAAGAATGCTAAAAGAATTCTGGTTCGAATGCTAGGAGTTCACATTACAAAATCTTGCTTTTGTCTTCCGCTAGTGTGTCTTCCTTATAAGCTGCATCTGTGAACATGTGACAAGTTTAATTTCGATAACAAAATTTTTATAATTTTTACTTTTTTTCTGAAGATGGGTGCCGAAAAAGACTCGCGTAAGAAAATGATTAAAGTTTTCAATAAAAATGGGCTTCGTGCTCGAAAAACAAAAGACAAAATCGCGGGTGTTAACATAAAAGCTGTCTCATTGCTTTTGGAAAGATAACAACAGCTGTTGATTATTAAAAAAAAAAACATGGAAATTGGAAAAAAGAATTATCAATGATGAGGATGACAAATTCCATGTCGGGAAAATCAAACGAAGTGTGCTAAAAGCATTTTTTAAAAAGACAAACAGTTCTCTTATGTAGTAGGAAGCATTTCTCTGTCGAATTCTAGCCATTCCTTCCTAATAACATATAAAAAAACTATTGAAGTGTTGCACATAACCAGATAAACCAAATTGAAAGAATTTGAATAATTGTTAAGAAAATAATAATAATAATAATAATAATAATAATAATA
This sequence comes from Sarcophaga carnaria, assembly GCA_958299815.1. Lineage (NCBI taxonomy): Eukaryota > Metazoa > Arthropoda > Insecta > Diptera > Sarcophagidae > Sarcophaga > Sarcophaga carnaria. Next base: position 83,214,880 of record OY283149.1, on the reverse strand, counting down.
ATAATAATAATAATAATAATAATAATAATAATAATAATAATAATAATAATAATAATAATAATAATAATAATAATAACAATAATAATAATAATAATAATAATAATAATAATAATAATAATAATAATAATAATTTATTTAGAAGAGGAGAACTTCCAGTAAAAAATCAAAAGATAACACTATAAAGCAAGTAATGAAGGGAGTTCCAGGTAAGTCGAAAAACTATGTTTGGAGCTATAAAACTGACAGGCAACAATCATTTGACCAATTTTATTATCTCGAGTTTTTGCACGAAGGCTGGGAGTTACATTGACAAACGCTAAAAGACGAAAAATAAGAAGTGAGTTAAGAAGTGACAATTTACCATCTGGTGATTGATTGATTTTAAAAATGAAAATATTTGAATTCATTTCAAGTACAGTTCTACAATTGAGTGGAAGAGTAATTTCAATATATTTCTCTGTAGTATTTGTGAATAATTACTTGTATTTAATTCAATCAAGATAGGAATGGGCCATTAACATTTGTTTAAACAACAAATTAATTTCTACCACAACCTTGCCCAACACAAATAAGGTTGACGCATTCTGTTATTCATTAAAGCGAATATATTTTGAAAATCATGCTTCTAAAGCTCACAAATCGTTTCTTCTCATATTACTTGCGATAAGAAATGAAAGTGCACTTCGGCCTCGAACGCAAATTATAAATGTGAAATCTGTTGTATGCCAGTGTATGTATGCAATATTGTGTTATTTTTAATTTTAACTTCTGTAGAATACTCAGTTTTTTTATTCTTGTGTGATCGTTTTGCAATTTTATGGGTATTATCAGTTCAAGGCGAATACAGACAAGTAGAATGCATTTTGCTTTGAATTTTGATAATCAATTTCATAATTTATGTTTCGATTAAAACCCTTTCACGTATATTGTACTTTTTATGTCACAACCATTAAAAACACTCCTTTGAGTTAATTTTAAGACCAAATAATTGTTAAAATTTGCAAAACAGAATTTTTACATTAAATTCGAATTCATCAGAAGAACTAAACGAGTTAAAATTCTCCAACACCTTTTAAGCCACACTGATATTTTAGTTTCATAATTTGGTTCAGCTGTTCGATTATGTGGCTCGCCATGAATACATGTCATGAATACCCTTTTATTCATAAAAATATTTGAAATTTTATAAAAAGCTTTATAAAAACTAAATTTTCTGTGATGATTAATGGGTTAATTCTTTCATGCATGCTGATAAAACAGTCAGCTCGTGTCTTTAATTAATAAAAATTAACAAAAATTTAATATTTTTGTATTTGTTGTTTTAATATGTCTGGTGTGGATGTTTGACAATTTCATTTAAAAATAAATAAAAATATATACTCAAATATATATGCAGTGGTTGGGCAGATAATAGGGAGGTAGATACAATACAATAAAGTATGGATTTTATTTGGAAGATGCTGATATTGCCGACATAAGAAATCTTTTATAAATCTGCCCTGAAAATAATAAGTTGAAAACACAATTGGGTTACTTTACAGTCATAAAAGCAGTATACAATTTACAGATATTGTCATAAAACGATTTTATTATTTCTATAATTATCTGAATTAAATAATTAATTATCCTTCAGTTTCCAAATTTCTCGACTGGTTCTGTGATTTTATTTATTTATTTATTTATTTTTATTTATTTATTTATTTATTTATAGTAAATTCAATACAACAAGAACAAGTCTTATTTTAAAGTATTGGGTAGGTAAATGTCATATAGGTTTTTTGAAATAATAATTATAATTATAATATAAAAGTGGAAATTTAAAGTTAATTTCAGTAAAATAATAAATTTAAGAAAAATAAAAGTTAAACTATATTATATAACATGTTTTTTTTTTAAAGATAACATTTAGACAAATATAACATAAAAGAACAAAAAAAGAAAAAACATAACTATGAAAAGTGCTTAAATATGGCAGTTTTAAAATGGCTTGCATTCGATATTATTTGTAATTGTGGGGGTAGTTGGCTCCAAAGGCGAACAGAGTTTCTGAAAAAGTGTTGCTCAGAGGTAGCTTTAGAATATTTCATACAATTTATCTTCTTTCCTCTATTAGATCTTGAAAATTTTATTTTCCGATATAAGTAGGGTGGTTCCTGATTATAGACATTTCTATGCAAAAGCAGTAGTACTCGGCACTTCAATAAATTATCAAACGTGATATTATAAATTTGTTTGGCATAATGTGATATGCTACTATTTCTTTTAATACCAAATACGGATGGATATTGTTGTCTTCAATTTCTGGGTATGACCTTCCAAATTCATTTTTTTCAAAATATTTTGAATCCTATTCTGATTGTTAATAATCCGTCTTGAGATATTATTTGACATTAAATTGCTTTCTATGTGGTTATTTTTGCATCGATTTTCTGTAATGCTATCATTTTGTCGGAAATTGTATTCTTCAAGGTAGAGATGAGCGATATTTTCAAAACTGTGATTTAATCACGGTGATTGATAACTCACTGGTAACTACAGTGATTGAAATTGCCAAATAACAGTTACTAATAATGTCGTTCTTTCAAAATTGTTACATACTCAAATTTATTTCATTTTATTTTGAGCGAGGCAGAATTACTATTAGATGATGCTGATTATTTACGTTTGTCTTTTAAACATGAACTTTCTGTGAAACTTTCGTATGCAACTTGCTAAAACTTATATAATTCCTGTGCTATTGCATGGGTGCGAAATTTTTGCAAACATAGATAGTAATGACAATCGGAAACTAAACTTGGCATACAACAATATAGCACGATACGTCTTTCTTAAGGGTCGCAGGGATCATATTTCTCATTTAGCATACCAGATATTTAGTGTGAAATTTGATAATCTTCTGAAATTTAAATGCCTCATTCTATTCCATAAAATTATTAATACGGGACAGCCGGAATATTTATTAGACCGAATTAAGTTTGCTAGGTCATGCCGGGGCATGAAGATTATTCAACAAAGTTACAGGACTCTTTTGTCACAGCAACAGTTCTTTATACACACCACTAGTCTCTGGAATTCCATACTAAATTACATCCAAAAGATAGGCAATGCAAATGCGTTCAAAAAGGAGTTATTTAAATTGTTCTCTTAATGAAAAGTTTGTTACGTTCTTAGCATGGTTATTATATCGGTTACATATTTATCCTTACTTTCTTATACCGATTTTTTACTTAATTTCTTAAATTTCACAATTTTAATTATTTTTTTATGTTTTATATCTTAATGATCCTAAGCACAGCACTATAACTTATAAGATTAAAATCTTGTTGTGTTATGTTAATTATAATAAATAAATAAAAAATCAACTTAATTGTCAAATTGTCAAATAAAAAAAATTACATTAAAAATAATAACATTGATGACACAATTTTGATTTTGTTTAGTAGTCTCTTCGTAGTATGTATCTAGTTGTCTCTTTCTTACGACTTAATAAAATAAGTTATTGTCATTATTGTTTTCTTTTGGAATACTGTGATCACAATTACTGTTTTAAAGAACAGTGATTAACAAATCACGTTCATTGACAACAACGTTCTTCAAAAATCACTGGATCGCTCATCTCTACTTCAAGGTCTGAGTATGATCTTCCAAATCAATTTTTTTGCAAAATTCTTGGGTGTCATTTTGACTATTTAAAATTTTCGCCAACATAATCAGAGTTGGGCTAAATATTTGACCTCTGCCCTGACTTTAAATTTTTCTAAAATTCTTTAAATTTATCCATCACTTGATGGGGTGAAATGATCTTTTTGGTTTAATAATTATGTTTCATGTAAAGGGCTTGTTGTGCTCCTAACAATTTTACGAGGAATTTCGTTTTTTTTCAAACGAATCACTGGTAGAATTTTTACTGGTTGTGTTCAAGCAAATCTTTTTATTTTTAAGTTCACGATTGAAATGTGAAATTCAAAGTTGTTTATTAGAACGAAGAACTAATTTAAAAAAAAACATAAACACACTCACGTAGATGACTACAGTGATGCTGTGTACGTATGATTATGTACCTTAAGTTGATAATAAAAGTTTTCAGCTCAAAATGATCAATAAAGAACGCAACAGATTTTGAATGCAACTGAATAAAAAAGTATAAATAACACTAGATCACATACATATATACGTGCATACCTACATACGTACAATATTTTTTAATTTATAATCTATTAAATGCCGCAATGAATTTTGCATTCTTATCACACTTATTATGTGAAAGAAGAAATTATTTGTCAGCGATAGGAGGGAGCATTCACATTAAAATTGTTTTGTTTTGTCTTGTTAGTGCTGCTGTGGACAAAATATAACATTCTTCAAAATATGTATGTATATATGCCTTTGTGAAGTAGTGATTCCGTTAATTTTTGTGGTATTTTTTTAAGTTGTCATCGATATTTAAATAAATGTTTAAACAATTGTTTGTTTCTTGCATTTTATATGCATACAGTTGGCTCATAAGGTAAATGCTCATTCTTACCAGGTATATGCACCGTTCTTTTGTGATAGAAACTTAGTTTATTTAAACTAGGATAAGTAGTTTATTAAACTATTGTCAGTATTAAAATGAATGTATTGAAGTTACTCCTACAACACTTTAAAGCTACACATGAAATAATTTATATTTTTTTCAATACTTCAATAAATAATCAAAAAATTGTTTAAAAATTTCATTTTTAACTTTAGAATGTAAGTTTTTGATTCGTATATTTTCTGAAAAAAATTTAATACTTGTAGTGTGAATTCGTGACAATTATTGTCAGTTTTCGTATTCTATGAGTAGTGTTGTTAACATTTTAGTCACTTCATGTGGTTTACTTAGCAAACAATGCATAAATCACTGTTAGAGTAAATAGTTTATAGAGTAATAGTTTATATGATAGGAATTTAAAATCAATATGGGATATTGGATTATCAAGTAAATATTTATTCAAAGACGTGTGCTTCGGAACCTCGTATTAAAAAAATACAATAATCAGTTGTTTAAATAGTTCCTAAGAATATTATATCATTTGAAGCTAAAATAGATTTTCTTTCAAATTCTTATCAATGTCTGTTGCCTGAAGCTTGCAATTAATTAATAAAAACGATAAGGATTGAAATAAGAAATAAATAAATATTGAAATGAAAAATTTTGGTTTGAAATCTAAATATTTTATTTCAGACCTGCAAGCTATAATAGCAATTAAAATAAGAAAAAAATAACAATGAATGCATACTTTATGCGCCAACTGTCTACGTGCATTTGTTATCAGTAATTAAAGAACAAAGCTGATGCAACATTAATGCACCAGGCGCAATGTGCAAATGATGTCAATGGTTTTTTTTAGCACAACATTTCAGTATTTTCTTGAAATCGCTGTGTCTGCAGAATCCTATAAAAACCAACGTTTTTCAGCGAAGATCATCAATACAAGACTTTCATCGCAAACATGAAATACTGTTTAGAGCTTTTATATTTGCTGTGCATTTGGAGTGTGCAGTATTTTGCAGTGGCAGAAACAAAAGTAAGTATTTTCTGTCGTTGATTTTAAAAAAGGGAATTAAATAAAAATTATTTCATATATTTCTGCATCAATGCAGTCCATTAATTATGATATCTGTGAAAAGATTCATTCGTGCGATTATAAACGCCTCGAAACTCAACTGGAACGACTGAATCTACAAGCGAAAATCAATCATGAGACTCAACTACGGCAACAAATGGAACTGTTTAACAAAATGATTGAATTGTCTTTACAAATAAAAGGAATTGAAGCAAAATTGTTGGAAAAACACGAAACTGAACGCCAAGTTCCGTTAGTCACACCACCAGTCAATGATAAAATCTTAGTTATGACTGACATTAGAGAAAAACTAAAAGATCATGCTAATATGTTGCCGAAAATCCTAAATAAGCAAAATGACACACAAGAACTTTGCAAAAAAATTGATTTGGAAGTTCATACTCAGACCTTGAAGAATACAATTTCCGACAAAATGATTACATTACAGAAAATCGATGCAAAGATAACCGACATAGAAAGCAATTTAATGCCAAAGAATATCTCAGGAGAGATTATTAACAATCAGAATAGGATTCAAAATCTATTGAAAGAAATGAATTTGGAAGGTCATACTCAGACATTGAAGACAACAATATCCGATAAATTCAATTTGATGCAGAAAATAGACGAGAAGCTTACGATTATTGGCAATAATGTAATACCTAAAAACGATCAATTGAGATTTTATCAGGATATTCAGCAAAACTTAAGTAAGAATTATTTTTAAAATTATTCAACTTCAATACTATTTGAAAAAAAATTTTTAATATTTCAGATGCCACTGAAAAATATTTGAAAGGAGAGCATCGAAGTGTGATTGCGTAAGTAAGAGAAAAAAAATATTTTTATATAATTCACGTTAAAGCGAAAAAACAAGCAAGAATTCTTCAAAAGCTTTGATAAAAATTGATTATATTTCCAAAACACACACTTTCGGAAAAATTAAAAAAAATAAACAAAAAAATATCGCAATTCGTTACGGGCACATATATATTTCAGTCATTACTGCATGTAATGCATAATCACTCCCTCTAAACTAATATAATTTGATGCTAAGTATGTGTTACAGAAAAATTTTCTCATTTTGAAAAAGCTTTTAAAATTCATGAATTAATCGCAAATGCAATGTCTTCATTTCAAACATTTCTTAAATTACTTTTAAGCAGCAATCAATCATATCCCACCAGTTGTGCGGATGTCGATGACAATTATTGTGTAATAAATAAGTGCCTCATTAAGAATCATCTGTATGGACCTGCACCATTTTACGTCGCTTGTAATAACAGCGCAGAGGGTGGCGGTTGGACAGTTATTCAACGACGTATCAACGGCGCGGTGAACTTTTACCTCAATTGGACAGAGTATAAATCTGGTTTTGGCAATTTAGATGGTGAATTCTTTATAGGATTAGACAAATTGCACGCCCTAACCTCCACCCTTAAACCCGTGGAGTTGCTCATACTTTTGGAGGATTTCGAAAATGCGACGAAATACGCCAAGTATGACGATTTCCAAGTGGGCAATGAAACTGAAAATTACAAACTTATTAAAGTCGGATCATATGTAGGCGATGCTGGGGATTCACTTAGTCTGCATGTGGGTTATAATTTTACCACAAAAGATCGTGATAATGATATTCTCGAAAAGTTTAATTGTGCTGTAATTGAAACTGGTGCCTGGTGGTATAGAAAATGTTATTTTAGGTCAGTTAATAAATTATTTAATTTTTGTATTTATAATTATTGTTACTTCTTTTGTATTGTTTGCAGCAATTTAAATGGCAAATACTATCAAGATCCAAAAAAATTTAATGAAGATTTCTCCGACGAACCTACTGGTATAAGTTGGGGTACATTCCATGGTTACAAATATTCACTGAAATCTGTTCAAATGCTAATAAGACCCCGAAAACTATGAATGAATTAAAAATTAAAAAATAGTGTTCAACATTAATAAGATCATGTTAAAATATATAAAAATTTACAATAAAAATAACGAATAATTTTATATCAAATTAAATGATAACAGTTATTATTTTACTAATTCCGTCTGACAGGTGTAATCGTGAACTTAAAACTCCAACTGAAGTCTAAAATATCCGAATACATTGTGGCTGTCTAGCGCATGTTAACATTTTTTCGTTTCTTGTTTCATCTTGTCGTTGACTTCATTCACTGTTTGTCTCAGTATTTAAAAAATGAGTTCAAACCGATGTGGAAAAGCTGCTGTTCTATAAGAATTGAAATTAGAAAGAAACTTCATCACAAATTCAGTATGTAAAAAGTCATGCTATTAAATAGCACTTCAAATATTAGCATTGAGTATGTTTTTGTATATTTGATGACTTAAAGTAATTAAAATTTTACTAGAACGGTGAGATTTTTCACAATTTTTTCCTGTTTGAGTAGAATTTGATTGTAATGAATCGCATTAAATAATACGTAAAACAAGACATTAAATAAAGAGAAGAATAACATTAATTGAAGAGAAAGAATATTGAGACGAAATGAACATGAAACAAGACATTAAATAAAGGGAAGAATAACATTAATTGAAGAGAAAGAATATTGAGACGAAATGAACATGAAACAAGACATTAAATAAAGAAAATAACATTACTTGAAGAGAAAACACAGAAAGAAAACAAACATTTAAGAAAGATAGTGAGTGTGCGCGCATTGCTTAGAAGAGTTTTAAACTTTAAATTTAAATTTAAAGCAGTGATGCTCAAAATCCAAATTTCCTATCACATGTGATAGGCAAAGAAAATTCTGCCGACGCTGCGTTGACACACCAACACTATAAGCTTACTTGTGTGGTTTCTTATAATGATCGTGTGTTTGTTGCTTTGTTTGTTGTTTTGTGTTGAACTCAGAGAACAAAATCAATTCAGTTGATGTTTAGCACTTGATGAAGCAAGACTTTTGAATGATTTTTTGTTTTTTGCAAATACACGCAGCAAAATGTTTGATGAAAATTGGGAATATGATTTCTTTTTTATAAAAAATGCACAATGTATTGTGTGTTATCGCACTTTATGTCGTAATTCTTTTTTTATAAAAAGACATTACGAGGCTAGCCAAGCATACATACATACATACATCAATATATTCATCAATACATACATACATACACACATACATCAATATATTCATCAATACATACATACATACATCAATATATTCATCAATACATACAGACACACATACATCAAAATATTCATCAATGCATACATACATATGTACATACATACATCAATATATTCATTAATACATACATGCATACACACATGCATACACACATCAATATATTCATCAATACATAATACATACATCAATATATTCATCAATACATATATACATACATACATAAGTTAATTATGTAATAACATACACGCAACACAATAAACCAATTTTTTTATATATTTTTTATTTTCCCAGTGTACGATTCTCAAAAGTTAAGTTGAATTTTGTTCTCCGCTGCTTTACCAACACAACCAAAACTATGATAGTATGTGTTTGAGCACCACTGATTTAAAGCAGTGACGCTCAAAATCCTAATTTCCTATCACATGTGATAGGCAACGAAAATTCTGCTGACGCTGCGTTGATACACCTACACTATAAGCTTACTTGTGTGGTTTGTTATAATGATCGTGTGTTTGTTGTTTTGTGTTGAACTCAGAGAACAAAATCAATTCAGTTGATGTTTAGCACTTGATGAAGTAAGACTTCGCTACGCAACTTTTTTGAATGATTTTTTGTTCTTTGCAAATACACGCAGCAAAATGTTTAATGAAAATTGGGAACATGATTTTTTTTATTGAGAATATGGATGGTAATGCAGAATGTATTGTGTGTCATCGCACTTTATGTCGTAATTCTTTTTTTTTTTATAAAAAGTCATTACGAGGCTAGCCATGCATACATACATACATACATCAATATATTCATCAATACATACACAAATACATCAATATATTCATCAATACATACACACATATATACATCAATATATTCATCAATACATACATACATACACACATAAATCAATATATTCATCAACATATATACACATACATACATACATACATACGTACATACATACATACATAAGTTCATTATGTAATAACATACACGCAACACAATAAACCAATTTTTTTCTTTTATTTTATTTTCCCAGTGTAGGATTCTCAAAAATTAAGTTGAATTTCGTTCTCCGCTGCTTTACCAACACAACCAAAACTATGATAGTATGTGTTTGAGCACCACTGATTTAAAGTGATAGAAGCAGTGAAGCTGAAAAGAAAACGAAACGCAGACGATGCTGACGACCTGTATGTGTGTGTGATGAAGAGGGTGTGGCAGAGACGAAACACAGCGACAGACACACACATTCTGAATACGAAGAAGCGGCGAAACTTTGATGAATGGAACGAGGCGTGAGATTTGTTTTTTCTTTATATAATTTCTTTTATATTCCTTTTATAAACATAAACTTTGATTTTTTCTTTGCATACACATATGTATTCTGTTTAACGTAAATGACTACTGAAATATCTTGTATGTATTTTTGTTTTTGTACAATCACAGCGAAAGATCGCATTATTTTTTGTACCATTTAATTTTCCTTAACCTATTGTACATTAATATATAATACCCTGCTGTATGCAATACAGAATTTTGAATTGATATATGTATTTAATTTTATTATTTTAAATTCAATTTAATTAATCTTAATCTTTATTATTCTTATTCTAACTTTATTGAATTTACTCATTTAAACATTTTTATATTATACTTAACTTTGTAATTTTTGAACTGTCGGAAATGTCAGGACTTAATTTAGATGATTTGAGGGATAAGTGCACAGAGCTAGGGTTAGAGGTAAGCGGGCAGAAGACAGTATTGCAGGAACGATTGATTAGGCTTTTGGGGTATGGGCGTCAGGAGGAAAGGGCGGATTCGGAATATGGCGAAGCGGCTTCGGATATTCGGCAACCAGCATGTACAGAACATCATGGACCCTCGACGTTCACACTAAGGGACATTGAGGATACATTGTCCAAATTTTCGGGCGAAGGCCAACCAGAGATAAGGCAGTAGTTAAGCGATTTTGAGGAGTGTGCGTGCTATTACTGTAAGGTGGAACGATTTACAAAAATATGTATATGCGCGACAATTGCTCTCTGGTGCTGCAAAAATTTTCGTCAGGAGTCAACCAAATATTCGGGATTGGTCGACATTGAAAGCCGCTCTAGATAATGAGTTCGGTGCGAAATTATCAGCTATTGAAATACATCGCATATTGAAAGCCCGTAGAAAACGTCAAAATGAAAGCTTTAGAGAATATCTATATTGCCTAATGGAAATTGGTTCCTCCATAAATTTAGATGAGAGCAGTATCATAGAATATTTTATAGAAGGCATACCCCATAGTAGTAAGGCGATACTTTACGGAGCCATTAATATTGACGACCTGAAAACGAAAATAAAAATTTATGGGAAGATCAAGCTACCAGTTATGCCATCGAATACTACCAAACCCTATCGAATACAAGAAGCTGCAACCGTTGTTAAAGAGGAAGGTAATAAGATGCTGCGCTGTTATAATTGTGGTGCAATGGGTCATAAATCATCTGAGTGCACCAAGAAGAAACCTAAATGCTTTAGATGCCAGGAATTTGGTCATAAGTCTACAGATTGTAGCAGACGAGAAAAATCTGATGAACAAACCGCGAATAAAAGGAAAGAATTTAATATGCATACCCTCTCTTCGCCTCAGGCAACGAAAAGTGATCATGAATTGATGATAAATAAACCAAATAGAATTTTTAAGCATGTGAACATATTGGGTCTGAAAGCGACAGCTTTGGTAGATACGGGAAGTGACGTAAGCTGCGTTCGGTATGATAATTTACTTATGATGAATGGGGTTGAGTTGAGACCTGAGGCCAGAAGGATGTTGGGCATAGGTGGAAAAGAGATCAAAATGATTGGTTCTTTAATGACTGATATCGAATTACACGGAGCACGAAGGGGATATTTTGTATTCAGCAGTATTAGGAAACGATATCTTGAACTATGTGGATGTTTCTATAGATGCTGAATGCGTTACATTTTTTAGAAGACCGACGCTAAATGAAATCTTAGATCCACTGGGACCTAAATTAGATGATGCTTTCGCGAATTAGGTGAAATTTGTATATCCACGGAAACTCCTGATGTTGATTTAGCTCATTTGAGACGTGATAAAAGAGATTACATCTTGAATATTATAAGTGAGTACACCCCAAAGAAACCAAGTAAGCATCCGGTTCAGATGAAGATATTACTTAAGGACGATATTCCCGTATGTCGCAACCCACGAAGACTTTGCTACGCAGACCAACAAGTCGCAGAATGGCTGAAAGATGGAATAATACGCCCCAGCAGTTCAAATTATTCCTCACCTGTGGTTTTGGTTAGCACAAAAGACGGAACTAAAAGATTATGCTGTGACTATCGCCGATTGAATGAGAAGATTGTATGGGATAATTTTCCAATGGCAGTAGTAGACGATGTGCTACAGCGGCTTCAAGATGCGAGGGTATATACCAAACTGGATCTTAAAAATGGATTATTTCACGTGCCAGTCGAAGAAAATAGTCGTAAATACACTTCCTTTCTAACACATAGAGGACCAGTACGAGTTTTTATATATTCCCTTCGGTATATGGAACTCGCCAGCTGTATTTTGCAGATATATTTCAGCAGTATTCCGTGATTTAATAGAAGATGGTACAATGGTGGTGTATATGGACGATATCGTCATACCGTCGAAAGGTGCAGAGAAGTTGGAAAATGTACTACACGTCGCGTCACTAAACGGACTTCGCATTAAATGGAGCAAGTGTCAATTCCTCATGACCAAAATAACTTTCTTAGGCTATGTGCTGGAAAATAATACGATATTACCTTCAAAAGAGAAGACGGTGGCAATTGAGCAGTTCCCAGTTCCAACCAGTGCAAAGGCAGTGCAACGTTTTTTAGGGTTAACATCCTATTTTCGCCGAATCATCCCGAATTATGCACTAGTTGCAAAACCATTATCTGATTTGCTTAGAAAGAACTCGAAGTTTAAGATCAACGATGAACAACTACTAGCTTTCCAGCATTTAAAAACCGCACTAGTTAGTGCCAACGTTTTGAGATTGTTTAATCCTGCTGCGGAAACTGAAATCCATACGGATGCAAGCAAGCATGGCTGAGCAGTCCTATTACAAAGAGATTCCGAGGATATGCAGCTACACCCTGTACAATACATGAGTCGCAAAACCACACCTGTAGAGGAAAAATACCATTCCTATGAACTTGAGGTACTGGCGATAATAGGGGCGCTTAAGAAGTGGCGAGTATATATAATGGGCCTGAAATTTAAAATGATAACCGACTGTAATGCCTTTGCTATGACGATGGGGAAGAAAGACGTACCTTTGAGAGTATCAAGATGGGCTCTTTTCCTTCAGGAATTCGACTATGAGGGTTAAGGCAGACGAGAAGAAGGATGACAAATGATATGGGGAACAGGGGAACGATCGGTATGGTACATGCATTGCGACGATGTATACGAGAGAAGTAGTTTTAGTTTTTAGTTTCAGTTTTACCACCAACCAACACACAACACAATATAGAACAAACACAAATCTAATTTTAAATCAAACACTTACAAACTATTAAATAATATAACTAATAAATAAATTGAAACCTGAATTAACTGTTCTTTTATTAGTGTTTGGTTGTAAGTAGGATCTCCAAATCCTACATACATTTGCTTCAACAATCTGTTAAACTCTGAAACACATTGCGCATTCATTACGATCAATGGAGACACTTATTGCGCCAAGATAACCGATTTTTTATATTCGCTCTTCATGGTATTGATGTGAACGATGTTTGGTTTCAACAGAATGCGGCAATTTGCCACACATCCCGTGTTACAATCGATTTATTGCGTCAAAAGTTTTATGGCCGTTTAATTAGCCAAAATGATGAAGTGAATTGGCCATCAAGAAGCTGCAATTTGATACCATTGTACTATTTTCTGTAGGGCGCCTAACATTTGCAAATCATATTATTTTAATGGTGGACTGAGCCCTTTGGAGATTGGGGCGAAATGGACTTAATATGAATGACACTATCACATTCGACCTACAGTCAATCTCCGAATGTGATCTTATAAATGCTGCTGATTTTAAAGGGCGATAAAAACGCAATGCTCTTGATGCTCTGCTCCTTGGAACCCGAACTTGTTTCAAGTGTTGAAAGAAGCATTCCAGTGCCTCAGTTTTTTAAGACGGTGCAAGAAACATTTCTTGTCATCTGACCTGTTTACTAGTTACATCACTTACATATATCTGACCTGGCGCCTCAAAGCCATTCTGAGTCTTGTCGAACGCGTATAGGAGAGGGCGAAGTTGTTCATTAATAACGGTCTGATATTCAACTCTATTGATTCATTGGAGTATCGCAATGCAGCTTGTGTTTCATTGTTCTACCGCTACTACAATGGATTATGCTTTCGCGAGATAAAGGATCCAGTTTCCGAAAATCATATGTTCTTACGTAGTACACGTCTTTCTCGTAGGACGCATTCGTTTGTTGTCGATTGCCCAGTGGATCGCACACTTCAGTGAGTCGTCAGTGAGTTTATACATCGTCGCTAAGCCGTAACCAGCAAAAATGATGTCAGTCTGGATATCACTCTTGCCAACAGGTCTTACCATAGGTAATTGAGTAGCAGGGACGTCTCTCGCGCTACAAAACTCTACAAGCTACTGAGCTACATATATAAGCCTCCCAATTAAATAAGTAATTAAATAAAACACTAGGAGAAAGATTAAAATTTTGAAAGTCCAAAATATTAAAATGTTATCATTTATATTTAGTAGCACTTCATTAACCCCTTTGGCATTGAATATATCAGTTTTGTTTAGTGTTTTCTGTTTGCCGCCATGCACTCATGAGCAAAATTTTCACTTGATTTTTCTTTCAGGTTTAGTGACTACGTAAGCGTTCTTCCATATGATATTCTAACTACTCTCTTGGAGTCATATTGGGACTTTGTGCAAGAATATTAAACCTGTGGGAACTTTATTAAGTAAATCACATCTTAACATTAGCAGCCATACGATTGGGGTCATTGACTTGTTGCAAATAATAACCATGATGAATTCTTAATTCTTTCGAACATTTGGTGAATTTGCTCTTCAGTATGTTTAAATACTTCCTCTCTCTGTCACTTATTCATTACTTCCTAAATAATTTGCAAACGGTTCACAATATTATACTACCGAGGCCATGTATAACCAAGTCACGCAAGTTTTTAAATCTAATTTATGTTCTTTGCTTGAATATTAACAAGCATGTTATATAAGTTTTGAACAAATGTTTTTCCTATGGTATGGAGGAAAAGGAAATGAAGAGCTGGACTTCAAGAAATCGTTAAACATGGTGATGATAGTGCAGTGCTGCAGTGTTGAAGCTTAAAAGTTTTTAACCTTTTTAATCATATTTTACGATCTAATTTGAACTATTAAAGCTTCCCATAATATTCACTCTTAAGCGTTATTAACTTGCACAATAAAACTCTTCAAAATGTAGCAAATCTTTTGGGAATCGTAATTATCTTCAATATTTCCTTCGATTATTCCTTTCGATTCTCATTATCTTTCTCGTCTATTTATACTGTTTTCAACTGATTTCGTTGTGTTGGATGGCTTTTAAAGTACCTTGTGATTTATGGGAATTTAGACAATCGATGATTATTGCATTTTCGTTCTTCGCGACTCTCACTTGACTTCATTAATTGTGGTCATGTTGTAAAAGAACATTCATTCATTGCATTGGAAAGAAAGTTCACAGACTTGAGCAGTTGAAAATTTCATTTCCCGTTTATGCTCACTTTTCTAGTGGATGTAGCGGTGGAGGATTATCATTTTGCCATTATTTACCAGTTGCGCGATAGTGAACATTTAAATAGTGAATAGTCGTTGCAATAGCTGTTGTCAACTCTAACAATCGTTGTTTATTTGGTGAATAAATCAAATTTTCGGCTTTCCTTTGTGCGCATTGCGAATGCTGGATGAAGTGTCAACATAACTGGAAGTCATTGATTATCAGAAACCTTAGTAGCGGTCAATGAATGAAATTCAATGCAATAATGGACAGGGTATTGCTTTATGGTTATTTTTATTAAAGGCTTCATAGAATGCAGACTTATGTTAGGAGAGCAATTTTATTATTTAATTACAAATTATATCCAACGAGCAGATAGTAACCAAAATCATATGGTCGATGATATTGTCTCTTGTATGAATTGAATTAACCAATCTCACATTGACAGATTACAAACGACTCCGAAAGCATAAAGTTGCTTATTGATTCGTCAATATTTTACAGTTGACAAAACATTACGTAGTGAAGTCGTAGGGCAGGTTCGGTGTATAGGCTCGTGAACATGTTTCATATTTTTTTTTTACTTTAAACAATTGATATTAGTTTTGTTACACCAGGTCAGACATCTCAAACAAAACGAATGGAGAACCTCCTCTCGGCAGATTTCTGGAAAAAAACTCAGGGTAAATATAATTACCATGAAAAGTTTCGAAAAAATCTGTAACGCATGAAAAAAATTAACGCACACAACATGAGTGGTGTGAGAAGCTAAGTTCTTATCCTGACTGAAGGGTCAGGTCACAATTTACGACTTCATCATAGGCAATGAAATGCTGTTTAGCCAATGAGTGTCCTATATATGAGAACAAATAGTAGTCGGAGTCTGGTAAATTCGGTAGGTGCGGTATCAGCTCCCAGCCTAATTCATTGTCATTTTGGCAAATTATCTTCTCGTGTATTCTTTTCTAATCTGTTTATTTTTCGATCAATGCATGCTTAAAATGGATCACTTGTTGCCAGGTTGATGATGGTACACATCTTTTTTCTGGTCCCCCGGGGCGAACAAAATTGTCTGCCAACCGAATCGATCTGGCTTGCAGCCGAAGTTATTGGTTATCTCGGATTAATGAATGATTTTTTTGCATTTAGGATCAAATCCACCTTTCAATCGATTTCGTGTCTTTTAAGCAAAATTTTACAAGTGATTTCTGGATCTCCGCTTGTTTGTCGTTCAATTCATATGGCTTCCATATTTGAGATTTTTGAAGGTTAGAGGACGTGTACTTGTCAATTAAGACAAGTACAGTACCCGGAGGTCGAATTGACCCAGTGTACAAAATGTTGTTTTGAATCTTTTCCATAGATTTTGAACGGTCTATCATATGCTTGTGACTCAAGGTGTCATCTTCATCCAATATTGTTTGCTATTCTTGGTCATCAAAATTTTGGGAGGTGTTTCATGTTTTTCATTCCTCACATCAAAGTCGTTATCTCAGAACCATAGAAAATATCTTTTGCTTGTTGTTTCTGATAGAGCATGATCATCATATATGTACCTCGCCAAGCATTCGATCTCGAGAGATGTTCTTTAATTAAATTATCATCACTTCTGGTACAGGATATTCCATCTTTAACACGATGAAAGAATATGATGATGTTGGTTTATTGATTTGATATCTGCTGTACGTGTTTCACAGATGTCACATAAACGGTGCGACCTACAGTTTAAAGACGACTCAGAACGACATATTTTTAAGAAACTTTTCATGGCATTTTTATTTGCTCTCAGAGTTTATGCCAGAAATCTGTTGAAAAGAATTCGCCGAAGAAATATTTCTTTTATATTTCGTTTGAACTTTGGTCTCACTTCTAATCAGCTAACACACTAACAAATTGACCTCGACGACAGATGTCATCGCCCAAAAGAAAAATTAAACCTCGTTCAAAATAAATGTTCTCTTCATGCAGGTACAACTGGTATACTGAAGAGACGATTGGTATAATTAGATAAAGTCAAGTCTCTGCTAAGGCAGAACAGCTTTTGGATCTTGAATACTCCACGTGAATTAATTGTAAATATTTTGTAGCATATACTCAGATGCCTGACAATTGTCATTAAAATTTATGAATTATTAAAGTAGTATGCGAGAATTGTGCTTCTCTTTTCTTTAATTTCTGTCACTAATCTCTCCCTAGTTTTTTGAACCGTTTTCTTTTATTTCTGCATTAATTCGCATTTCTTTCATTCTTATTGCTGGCTTAACTAGCTATATTGAAGGCCAATATATGTATGACTGAAACTTAAACCAGCTACAAATACTAAAAGATCTTCAGTAAGTCTGTATTAAATTAATTGGATATCGGAATTTAAATTAAAATTCTTATGTTTTTATAAACACAAGAAACAAAAATTGTGTGAAAATAAAAAACAACAGAAAGTTTTCATATTTACTTTTAATTACTGAAATTTCTTGTTACAAAAGCTTTTCAAAGAACTAATTGCTAAGAACTTATTTTCAAATTTCCATTTTAATTCAAATTTCCATTTATTTTATATGCTTTGTTCAACAGATTAGTTTTCCATTCTTATTTTATAAATCGAATAAAGCAAATGGGATAATTCAAATAAACCATAGTCCGCAGTTAAAGATAAAAATAATGAAGTCGAAGCATATAAAAGAAAATAACCTGCCAATTTTTCTATCGATTTCTAAGACATTTATTTTCCACTCGAATTACTAAGTAAATGTGACGAAGATGTCAACGAAGTCTTTTCGTATTTTTCTTACTGTCTTTTATTATTTCTTTCACTTTTTTGTTTTATTTCATTTGCAATACGTCTTTGCGTTTTACATTCATCTCCATTTGCCACGTTGATTTAATGCTACGGGGAATGAATTGAAAACTGAAGTGTTTGTTGATCCAACTCGATGTGAATGTGACTCAGAATTCATTGACCAGAGTCGGCATATTCTTTATTTTATTGTGACTGTCGAAGATTGATTTATATTTCATATCCCGAAAAATCTAATGCTCTTGTAATCAAAATAATAATAATAAGGAAGTCATTGCTTCACTTTATTCAATTTTTTATTACTTTTTGCTGAATTTCAGAAGGAAATTTGGAAATTTATTACCATTAAACATAGACACATAACTTAACCAGACACCGTCGCCGTAATCTAATAAGTAGTGTGTTGTCTTATTAGACGTAAAGCCAGGGTTCGAGCCCCGGGCCAAACATGAAAAAGTTTCTTAAAAATCTGTCGTTCGGAGTTGACTTTAAAACACGACTCATGTATAAAATTAACACACACAACATATACACTCTCACATCCGACCTATAGTCAATCTACGAAGGTGGTCGTATGAATATGGCTGATTTTAACGCGCGACAAACGCACTGCTCTTTATTAATACGTAAAACATTCATAAGTCAGACGCTCTCAATGTACTGCGCATGAAAATTCGCTGCAGACAGCAAATTTTGCAAGTCTCGAAAGAAGCATTCAAGTGCATCGGTTTCTTAAGATCTTGCACTTCATCTGACCTCTTTACTGTTTACATCAGTTTTATCCAACCGAGATTGGAATACAATGCTCATGTATAGGCCGGTGCCTCAGAGTCATTTTAACGTACAGACGCTTGCGAAAGTGCTCATTAATAAAGGTAGGGTATCCAGCTCTATTGAAACATCTAGCGAGATAAAGGGACAAGTTTCTGTATATTCTTACGTAGCACCCGTCTTTCTCGCAGAGCGCATAGGCTTGCTTGTTATCGATTGGCCAGTAGATCCCAAACTCCATTACAGAAAGAATTATAGTTTATAATTGGTCATTACAACCCTTCAGTCAGGTTTACTACCTAATTTCGCATACCACTTATGTTGTATGTGCTAATTTTATACATGAGTGATGCAACCTACATTTCCATATCGACTCCGAACGACAGATTTTTGAGAAACTTGTCACGGCAATTTAAGTTACTCTCAGAATTTTTGCCAAAAATCTGCTGGGAGGAAGTCACCGCAGAAATATTTTTTCATATTTTCGTTTTAATGTCTGTCCTGCGGTTTGAACCGAGGCCTTACGTCTA
Organism: Sarcophaga carnaria; assembly: GCA_958299815.1. Classification (NCBI taxonomy): domain Eukaryota; kingdom Metazoa; phylum Arthropoda; class Insecta; order Diptera; family Sarcophagidae; genus Sarcophaga; species Sarcophaga carnaria. The sequence goes on along the minus strand of OY283149.1, from coordinate 83,195,259 downwards.
ATAAGCCAACACACTATCTATAAGACTACGGCGGACACAACAAAACAATAACAAAAGAGACGAATTTGATCCATTACTTTATGTGTGTCAGGAACACATCTTTAGACAATTCAAAAAGGAGCAGATCTGTTTCGAATAGGATTTTCATATTTATTGTGAATGTATTGTTTTTTCTTAGACTACATCTACACTACAATTTACATTCCACATAATCTAAAGTTTTGATCATGTATTCGTAATTGGTATTCGGTATGCATTGATAAATTATCTCAAAAGAAATATTTTGAAGCAAATAGTGTGCCAATCCATGTGATGAGTCTAGGTTCGATTCTTATGATATAGCCTGTTCCTAATAATTATAATGTAGTCTGGGAGTATTTGTAATACTATAAATAAAATAAATACATGCATGCATATCCATTACATTCCTCTAGTCAGAGCAACGGTCTGTGCTCACATACCACGCACCAGAAATTTTTTATTGTAGAAATTATCGAAATCCAGCAACTGAATCAACAATTCCACTTCGACTCGCCATTCTTGCATCAATGAACACTCAAACACATAAAAGAAAACAAAACAAAGAACCTGTCAGATAAAGGTAATAATGCAACAACCATGAATTAATATAAAGTAAAAATCATTATTTTTCATTTTAAATTTTCATTAACATCAATCGATTTAAATTAAATATTTATAATTTCCTTGGCCGGATTAACATTTGCACAAACTTTAGAGAGTATTTATAGCCGTGAAAATCACGCCAAGTTATTCCATTTTCTTCTGAAGCCTTTGCTGGATCTTGATAGTATTTGCCATTTAAATTGCTAAAAACAATGCAAAACATTCAATAATAATTATAAACACAAAAATTAAATAATTTATTAACTTACCTATAATAACAATTTCTATACCACCAGGCACCAGTTGAACGTACAGCACAATTATACTTTTCGGAAATATCATTATCACGATCTTTTGTGGTAAAATTATAACACACATGCCCAACAAAATTATTCCCAGCATCGCCCACATATGATCCAACTTTAATAAGTTTGTAATTTACAGATTCATTTGGAAATCGTCATATTTGGCGTATTTAAGGACATTGTTAAAATCCTGCATCTGGATCAATAATTGCATAGGCTTTAAAGTCGACGTTAAGGCGTGCAATTTTTCAAGCCATATAAAGAATTCACCCTCAGTATTACCGAAACCGTCTTTGTAGTCAGACCATTCGCGGTAAAAGTCCACCGCGCCGTCAATACGTCGTTGAATAACCGTCCAACCGCCATCCTCTACGCTGTTATTACAAGCGACGTAAAATAGTGCAGGTCCATACAGATGATTCTTAATAAGGCACTTATTTATTACACAGTAATTGGCATTGATATCCGCAAAACTTGTGGGATATGATTGATTGCTACTTAAAAGTAATTGAAGAAATGTTTGAAATGAAGACATTGCATTTGAGAGTAATTCATGAATTTTAAAAGCCTTTAAAAATTATAAAATTTTTCTGTAACACATACTTGGCATCAATTTAAATTGGTTTAGAAAGAGGGATTATGCAGCTGACTATGCAACTGACAGAAATACGTATATAGTATGTGTCCATAATGAATTCTTTTCTTTCCGGATTTTTTTGTGGTTTTTTTTAATTTTTCCGAAAATGTGTGGCTTGGAAATAGAATCAATATCTGTTAATGCTTTTGAAGGATTTTTACGTGTTTTTTCGCTTTAACATTAATTATATTAAAAAAAATTTGTTTCTCTTACTTACGCAATTAAGACGTGATGCTCCCCCTTCAAATATTTTTCGGTTGCATCTGGAATATTGAAGAAAAATTTTCTAAAATGGGATTGAAGTTTAATTTTTCCGAAATAATTCTTACTTAAGTGTTGCTGAATATCCTGATAAAATTTCAATTGATCATTTTTAGGTATTGAATTATTGCCAAAAATCGTAACCTTGTCGTATATTTGCTGCATCAAATCGAATTTATCGGATATTGTTGTCTTCAAGACTTGGGTATGACCTTCCAGATTCATGTCTTTCAAGAGATTTTGAATCCTATTCTGACTGTTAATAATCTCTCCTGAGATATTCTTTGGCATTAAATTGCTTTCTATGTCGGTTATCTTCGCATTCGATTTTCTGTAATGCAATCATTTTGTCGGAAATTGTATTCTTCAAGGTCTGAGTATGATCTTCCAAATCAATTTTTTTGCAAATTTCCTGCGTGTCATTTTGCTTATTTAGAATTTTCGTCAACATATTATCATGCTCTTTTAGTTTTTCTCTAATATCAGTCATAACTAAGATTTTATCATTGGCTGGTGATGGGACTAATGGAACTTGCCGTTCAGTTTCGTGTTTTTCTAATAATTTTGTTTCAATTCCCTTTATTTGTAAAGACAATTCATTCATTTTGTTAAATAGTTCCATTTGTTGCCGTAGTTGAGTCTCATGATTGATTTTCGCTTGTAGATTCAGTCGTTCCAGTTGAGTTTCGAAGCGTGTATAATCACACGAATGAATCTCTTCATAGATATCATCATTAATGGACTGTATGGATGCAGAAACATATGAAATATATTTTATTTAATTTTTTTTTTTTAAATCAACGACAAAAAATACTTACTTTTGTTTCGCCCACTGCAAAACACTGCACACTCCAAACGCACAGCAAATATAAAAGCTCTAAGCAGTATTTCATGTTTGATATGTAAGTCTTGTATTGATGAGCTTCGTTAATAAGCGTTGCTTTTTATAGGATTCTGCAGGCATCTTTGACATCTTTTGCACATTGCGCCTGGTGCATTTATGCTTCATCAGCTTTATTCTTTAATTACTGATAACAAATGTAAGTATACACTTGGCGCATAAAGTATGCATTCATTGTTAATTTTTTCTTATTTAAATTGCTCTTGTTATAGTTTACTGGTCTGAGATAAAATGTTTAGCTTTCAACACAAAATATTTCATTTCAATATTTATTTATATCTTATTTCAGTCATTATCGTTTTATTAATTAATTACAAGCTTTAATTAACTACAAGCTGAGGCAACAGACATTGATAAGAATTTGAAAGAAAATCTATTTTAGCTCCAAACGTTCTAATATTCAAGAATATTGGGAACTATCTGAACAACTGATTGTAAAATTTTTTTTTTCATATAACGAGGCTCCGAAGCACACGTCTTTGAATAAATAGTAATGTGATAATCCATGGGATATTTCATTATCATTTTAACTTCCTATCAATCATAGACTATTTACTGTAACAGTTGATTTATGCATTGTATGCTAAAACACATCAAGTGACTTAAATGTTGGCAACACTACTCCTAGAATACGAAAAGTGACAATGATTGTCACGAATTCGCACTACAAGTCTTAAATTTTTTTCAGAAAATATATGAATCAAAAACTTACATTCTAAAGTTAAAAATACAATTTTTAAACCATTTTTTGATTATTTATTGTAGTATTGAAAAAAAATATAAATTATTTCATGCGTAGTTTTAAAGTGTTGTAGGAGTAACTTCAATACATTCAGTTTAATACTTACAATAGTTTACTAAACTACTTATCCTAGTTTAATTAAATTAAGTTTCCATCACAAAATAACATTGCATATAACAGATAAGAATGAGCATTTACTTCATCAGCCAACTGTATTCATATAAAATGCAAGAAACTAACAATTGTTTAAACATTTATATAAATATCGGTGACAACTTAAAAAAACCACAAAAATTAACAGAATCACTACTTCACAAGGCAAACATATTTTGAAGAATTTTATATTTTGTTCACAGCAGTACTAACAAAACAAAACAAAACAATTTTAGTATGAATGATGCTCCCTCCTATAAATAATTTTTTTTTCACATAATAAGTGTGATAAGACTGGAAATTCATTTAGGCATTTACTAGATTAAGAATTAAAAAATATTGTATGTGTGTATGTATGTATGTGCTCTAGTGTTATTTATACTTTTTTATTCAGTTGCATTCAGAATCTGTTGCGTTCTTTAGTGATCATTTTGAGCTGAACAATTTGATTATCAACCTTACCCTTATCCTGTACTTCAAAAATAAAACGCATATGACATTAGTGGGTCAAATTTGCCCAATACAAAAAATTATAATATTTATACAGTTTTTTTTTACATTCATTATATACAACATTGGTCTAAAATGCTTTTTGCAAATAAATTTTACATTCAGAACATTTATTTGCATATTTGGTGCTGTTAGAACGATATGGAGGAAAGTTGCAACGTCCCCTTTCTAAATTTTTCGCTTGCGGAACTTCAGCAAAATTCCTTTGAAGACTTTTACGACTGTAGGACTACTTTGTGGCATGTTCGGTTTACGAGATATTTCTCCGCTTATAAGCTCCATGCCTATGTCTTCCAAGAATATGCGTCGCTATATTTCTTATTTTCGTTCCAGTATGAATTAATTTTTAGAAAAACTACATAGGCATTATAAGTAGATACATCCAACATATTGTAAAACAGTGCTTGAGGGAATCGATTTGTTCTCCTTTTACATGTGTAAGTTCTAATAAATTGATCTAATATGTCGACCCCTGATTTCGTTTCATTATAGAAACGAATTATTTCTGTCTTTTTGGAGCTTGCTCTTATTTTTTTTAGGTACATATCCCATTGTTGTTTTGTTCCCATTGTCGAAGAGGAAGTGAGCACAGTTTTCAGGTTTGCCTTTTAGTTGCAAAATTGTTTCTGCCAAAAAAGACCTTTGCGATCGTCCCATAGAGATTCTAATTCTTCACCATGAGATCTAAATACACCCGCCAACAAAAGTAGCCCGAAATATGCTTCAGTTGTTATGTCGTCTACAGCAATCCAATTATTTCCAAATACAGATTGACCTAAATGAACTCTTATAAATACATTACCACTTATAGTCACCCTGTAAATTAGTTATATCAACAACGGATTTCGTATTATCACTTGGCATTTATTTCATGTATTATTTATTATGTTCTGTTTAGATACATTAAAACTTCATCCGCAGTTTGATCAAAAATTTCGAAAATGTTCATGCTAGCGCCTGACGAAGAGTTGGGGTCATAGTCAGATGCAGGTTCATAAACGAGGTCGTTTTCATCTTCACTTGATGTGTCCTGGGAAGTTCTTATATCTTTTAGTTTCATTGTCCCATTTGTCGCTTGTATTCAATTCAAAAACACAAACGAATGATATATTTACACTACTTATTCTCTTTTTTGGTTTTGTTGCAGTTTGTAATACCGTTATAAAAAACAAAAACCACAAAAAACACTTGTGCGTTATTATCACATATATTTTGTTTTGTTGCCAGTTATTATGGTGTCAAACCCACAAAATTGTTACGAAGCTCGTATCATATACGTTAATTGATTTTGTTATATTGGGCAATTTTGACCCAAATGTACCAAATACCAAAATTGTTACGAAGCTGGTATCATATGCGTTAATTGATTTTGTTATATTGGGCAATTTTGACCCAAATGTACCAATTGCGTAAGTTTTTTTACGTACGCTTTGTAAAACGATCTACAAAAATTATATTTTACATTTTAACAGTATTCACTAAAAAATAATTGTACAAAAGTTTCAAAAAAATCCGAAGATTATTTAAAGAATAAATGAGCAACAAAAACTGTTTGACAATTTTGACCCATTAATACAGGATAAGGGTTAAGGCACATATTCATACGTACACAGCATCACCATAGTCATCTACGTGAGTGTGTTTATGATATCAAAAATACGAATTTAGTCTCAAAAACAACTTTGAATTTCATATTTCATTTCGTAGATTTGCTTGAACACAACCATTAAAAATTCTCCCAGTGATTCATTTGAAAATAATAAAAAACGAAAATCCTTGTAGAATTGTTAGGAGCATAAGCCTTTTACATGAAACATAATTTTTAAAGCAAAAAGATCATTTCACTCCATCAAGTGATGGATAAATTTAAATTTAAAATCAGGTCAGATGTCAAATATTTAGCCCAACGCAGAATATTGAAACGTTGATTATGTTGGCGAAAATTTTAAATAATCAAAATGACACCCAAGAACGCTGCAAAAAATTGATTTGGAAGAACATACTCAGACCTTGAAGAATACAATTTGCGATAAAATGATTGTATTAGAGAAAATCGATGCAAAGATAACCGACATAGAAAGCAATTTAATGCCTCAGAATGTCTCAAGACGGATTTTTAACAATCAGAATATGATTCAAAGAAATGAATTTGGAAGGTCATACCCAGGCATTGTAGACAACAATATCCGTCCGAAGACAAAAATAGCAGTCATTGAACCATATTCGAAAGAAAGACGGAATTTTTATTTAGTTCCATTATGTACTTCGGCTGGGCTACATGCTATGAAAGTACCATTTCGTAAAATTATACGTATTTTCAACGAATTAAAATAAAAATTTATTCTTAAGAAATATTCAAAACTCATAAAAAAAACTTTTTAAATAAATTTTCTATAGAGGCTTAAGAGTCAATGGCACTGAACAGATGCTGATATATGAAAAGAAACAAAATGCCTTTCATTATATTATCAGTTGCGGGAGTTTATTTTCACAAAACAGAAAAAAAATATATGGAATAATTAAAACAAATCTATTTTAAAAAACAAAATATTTCACAGATTAAAAGTGTTTTTACAGTGGTTGCAGGACTTATAGGAACAGACGTTTAAGTTTTTTTACAATTAAATGCAATGATATGGAACAATGTGTGCGTTTGAATTAGAACATGATCAGGGCCCTATTTCACTAAGTTACAAGTTCACAATTACAAGTGTTTTTGCCTGTAAAATTGTGAACTTGTAAATAATTGTGTTTCATAAAAATACAATTACAAGTTTGTGGCTACAAGTGATTTTTTACAATTTACAATTTTACAAGTCATACTTCTACAAGTCGTTATGTTTCACTAAAATAAATTTTCACTTGTACACTTGTAGAATTGTAGGAAAAAAGCTTAGGATCGACGAAGACAGTCAAAAAAATTTTACAAGTTACAAGTGAAAGATAAATTGAATTACAATTTGATTTTTAACTATTTCTTAATAAAAATTACTTCATATAAACACAAAATCAAACAATTTAAATATTAATTAGCATTTATTTATTTATTTTGTTTGTTTTTATTTATTTATTTTTTAAATATTTGAATATAATAAAACAAACTATATCACAAACTATATCACAAATTATGGAAAGCGGCAACACCACTAATCATATGTTACAAACAAATAAACACACGTGCCAAACGTATAAATTATTCAATTGTTCATATTTTTTTTTTAGTGCAAAATGAACCTGTTATACGATTCAAGTGATGAAAGCGATAATGAAATCGCATTAAAAAGAAGAAGAATATTTAGACCACGTCTGGAATACGAATTCCTGGAATCCACGTTGGAGTACAATCAGCGTTTCAGACTAAAACGGCACAAATTTCTTTTGCTGATAAATTTGTTGTCTCCAATACTGGAGACAAATAGAAGCCATTCTCTCACGGTGCAACAGCAGCTGCAGATAACGTTACGCTGGCTACGAACAGGAACCACATATCATGCATGCATGACTTGCATGGTGTAAGCAAAGCCACTGTGTGCAGAGTTGTAAAAAGCGTAGTAACTGCAATTAATTCCGCTTTGCTTGCAACGTACATATGTAAGCTGGCCAGAAAAAATAGATCAAGTGGTGTCTAAATTCTTCGACATGCCGTTAGTTTGCGGCTGTTAATAAAATTGGTCGCACCCAAAGAGCATGAAGAAGCTTTTGTTGATCGGCATGGTAATCACTCCGATCTCCAATTCTATTACTCATATGCAAATTGGCCTGGGTGTACTCACGACTCTCGCGTCTTGCGTATTAGTTGTTTGTTCCGCAGAATGGAAAACGGTTGCCAGCCAATTCAGAACAGAATCATTTTAGGTGATTCAGCATATCCGCTAAAAGATTGGCTAATTCCTCCGTTATCAAATAACAGAAGATTCCTCAATGCACACAAATCAACGAGAAGGGTAGTGGAAAATGCAATTGGCATTTTAAAGGAAAAATTTCCAGTTTTAAATTATTTGCGGGTGAGCTCCGAAATGGCCAGCGATGTTTTTAATTGTGTGGTCACTCTTTGTAATTTTTCACGCACTGAAGAAGATGAAAACTTCAGAATTGCAGATCCTAGCGACTCCGATATTGAAGAAGAAGCGAATATAACCCTAGCAGACAGTAGAGGCCAAAATAAGCTACATACAATTTTAAATTATTTTAATTAGTTAATGACTTGGAAATGAAAAGGAATGAAAAAATAAAAAAGTTTGGCAAAACCAAAAGTTTTAATAAACAAGAAAGAGAAAAATGATAAATAACAAAATTTTGTGATTGTAATTGTAGAAATTTTAATTGTGGGAATTGTAGTTTACAATTAAAAAAAGCTACAAGTATTGTGAAACTTTTCATGAAACACAATTTATTAGCACTTATAAGAATTAAAATTGCGATTGTAACTTGTAAACTTGTAGAATTGTAGTTTAGTGAAACAGGCCCCAGATTGCCTACGTGATTTGTAGAAATTATTACTTCCATAAATAAATAAAATCCTTGAAAATCAATGTCTGCAAAACAGAAACAAATTGTATTTGACGAATAATACCATGAAACTCTACCCGATGTTCACTTCATTCCTATAATCTTGTGATTGGTTCCGTGAACTTGCAATATTTGAATAAAATTCCCAGAAGGTAAGAATTCAAGTCCTCTGAATTTTATTTCAAATTTTTGCTTATTTCTTGGGTCAAAAAGAATTCAAATTTACTCAGGAGGTATCCTAAAATGTATAAGTTAGGATAATTCAGCGTCGATAATTTTTAACGTTTAAAACTATGATCTTACCGTTCCAAAGAAATGTTTGTCATGATTCTCATGCATAAGTGGTCATAGATGTTATCACCAATGGAGAAAACAACTCAATATAACACCTAGATGAAAAGCGGGGTTTAATATACTACTGACATCAAAACATTTACATTTACAGAGATGATCAGAAGACTTCCAACATTTTCAAGTCGAATTATTCCATTGTATTTTGTATACATTTTTTGTCGTCTGCTTTCATTTGGCGGAGAAGCAGTATCTCTGAGAAAAACGACTTGATTTTCTTTCCGATAAAGTAAACCACGACGTTTCAGGTATTTCAATGCAGGTTTTGCTTGGGTACACTTCATAAGTGACTATCACGATTAAGTTCAGAACCGAACTGGCAACATCCCCAAATAACCAGGCATATTATACGTATGGAAATAAGTGCGGGAGGCAATTTGCAGTCAATTGCTTCTATCATTACAAATTCAAGGATATACCATATAAAATGGGCAATACCCTACGGTATCAGCACTAGGACACTATCAAACAGTATCACAATAAAATAAAATGCTTCAGTTTGTGGAACATCATATAGGAAGATAAAGTTCTTTACTTTGCACATTCCATCAATCATGATCCACTTAATCGGAAAAGGAGAAAAGGAGAACAACAATATCAATAACTCTTAATACCTATTGTCTTATTTATGGACACAAGCAGGAGGTAAGGCGGCAGATACTGGTAAAATACACATTTGTTGGTGCTATACTTCACCGAACTTCGCCCAAAATAAAATATTTCCTTCCAATCCCACAATATAAGCCAGAAATATGGAATTCAGGCAGTTTCATATTCAATTTTAATGGAAATTTATCTAATGCAATAAATTCACAGAACTACCCAAGAGATTCGAAAATTGAAGGGCCCTTTAGATAATTATTGAAATAATAAAATGGTTTACTGGCCATATTTGTAAATCGTATACTGTTTTTATGGTTGTAAAGTAACCCAATTATGTTTTCAATGTATTAGTTTCAGGGCAGATTTATAAAAGATTTCTTATGTCGCCAATATCAGCATCTTCCAAATAAAATCTATACTTCGTTGTATTGTGTAGTATTCAATGGTAAATAAAAATTTAAGAAAATGTTTGTAGCATTTTCTACCTCCCTATTATTTCCTCCATCACTGTATATACAATTTGAGTATATATTTTATTTCTTTGTCAAACACTGTCACCAGACATATTAAAACAACAAATACAAAAATATTAAATTTTTTGATAATTTTTTTTAATTAAAGACACGAGCTGACTGCTTTATCAGCATCCATGAAAGAATTAACCCATTAATCATCACAGAAAATTTAATTTCTAAAAAGCTTTTTATAAAATTTGTAATGTTTTTACGAATAAAATTCATGACATGTATTCATGATCAGCCACATGATAGAACAGTTGAACCAAATTATGAAACTAAAATATCAGTGTGGCATAAGAGGTGTTGGAGAATTTTAACTCGTTTAGTTCTTCTGATGAATAGGAATTTAGTGTAAAAATTCTATTTTGTTCAGAAGGAAAGTTTTTCAATTATTTGGTCTTAAAATTAACTAAAAAGAGTAATTTTGATGGTTGTGCCATAAAGGAAGCAGCGTCCGTGTAAGGATTTTACTTAAAACATAAATTATGGAACTGATTATCAAAATTAAAAGAAAAATTTACAAAAATATGTCACGTTTTTAAAAACATTGGGACACACATACACATATATACATGTATACGCTGCTCTAAAATTGACCTGACATTCGTCAGCGACTCACTGGCGACCTCATCTACCTGGTTGGTGTCTGACATCTACACACATAGCGATCATCACGCTATCATTTTTGAGATCCGGGAACGCTCTCCGGGACACAACGTTCCTGCCGCACCGCCGAACCCTCTTTGGAAGGACTCCACCTTTGACAGGGAAACCTTTGTCCTCGCATTGGAGGATATTCGGTTATTCGGGAACGCGAATGACAAGGCGACGGAACTTATGCGCTCCATAACGGAGGCTTGCAACGTTTCTATGGCAAGGAGGCGTAATATGTCTGGGAAGAAACACGTCTACTGGTGGAACGCGGATATAGCGGATCTGAGGCGTAAATGCAACCGCGCACGGCGGCTATTCCAAAGGGCCAGAGGCCGGGATGAATTTGCAGAACTGCGTGAAAGGTATAGAAGGTGTAGGACCAGCCTTAATGGGGCCATTGCGCTCAGCAAGAGAAGATGCTACAGGGAAATGTGCGCCGATGTGGACGAGAATCCCTGGGGAACTGGATATAAGGTGGTGATGAGAAAGCTGAACTGCTTCCGACCACCAGCAACGTCATGTGCAGCTAAGCTGCAATCAATCGTTGCGGACCTTTTTCCGCGCAAAGCCGAAATTACATACTGCGTTCGGGATATACGGTCACCGGAGGAAATCCCAGAAGTCAGCAGGCAGGAATTGGAATCAGTCTGTGGGGAAATGAAACTTAACAAAGCACCGGGGATCGACGGGATCCCAAACATTGCGCTTAAGGCGGCCATTGAAAGTAATACTGAGCTATTTAGACAAGTTTTTAATGCTTGTATTCAGGAGAGGACGTTCCCTAGGATATGGAAGAGACAGAGACTGGTTCTAATTCCGAAGGGTAACAACGCGCAGGATGCATCGGGCTACCGCCCGCTCTGTATGATCGACACAGCTGGAAAACTTTTGGAGAGGATAATTTGTAGGAGACTGGAAGCATTCCTGGGGGCAGAAGGCTTGTCGGATCGCCAATTTGGTTTCCGAAAAGCCCGTTCCACAATAGATGCAATAGAGATGGCTATGACAATAGCAAAGGATGCTATCAGTGGTGAGCGCTGGCTGGAGGGCGATAAGGAGCACTGCGCTATCATCACCCTGGACGTCAAGAACGCATTCAACTCTGCGGATTGGGATGCCACTTTAACAGCCCTAGATGGAAAGGATGTACCGAACTACTTGTTGGAACTTATTAAGGACTACTTTAAGGATAGAGTGCTCTTATATGACACAGATGATGGAAGGAAGACACATGCGGTATCGGCGGGGGTCCCGCAAGGTTCCGTGCTGGGCCCAATACTATGGAATGTCATGTATGATGGTGTACTGGGGCTTAGATTCCCTAGAGGTACACAGATCATTGGTTTTGCGGACGATATTGCCCTGGTGATAAGGGGAAAACTTTTTGATGAATTAGTGAGAACATGTAACACTGCGGTTGGTATGGTCAGGAACTGGATCACGGGAATAGGTCTCAAACTTGCTGATCACAAGACGGATGTACTACTTGTAAGCAGTAGGAAGAAGATGGAATTTATTACACAGTAGGCGACCAGCGCATAACATCAAAGCAGGCGATTAAATATCTGGGAGTAATGATTGATAACAGGCTCACGTTTAGGGAACACCTGATGTACGTCGGTGTAAAGTGTGCGGCGACATCATGTGCACATGCCCGATTAATGCCTAACCTTGGAGGCCCAAAACAGGAGAGGAGGCGGTTACTGATGAAGGTAGTGACTTCGATCGCTATATATGCGGCCCCTATATGGGCCGGGGCCATGGATAAGAGGACCTATAGAGCAAGTATAGAAACGGCCTACAGGAGATCAGCTCTCAGGGTGATTTCTGCCTTTCGCACGGTGTCTACTGATGCAGCATTGGTGATTGCGGGGATGATGCCCCTGAGGCTAGTAGTGGATGTAGAGAAGAGGAAACATGACACAAGGAGGGGAATGGATCTCCCCAGTCCTGTTCAGTTAGTGGATGACGCTATGCATAGATGGCAGCATGACTGGGTCAATTCAACCAAAGGAAGGTGGACCCACAGACTCATACCGAGCATAGGCGAATGGACCAAAAGGAGACACGGTCAGGTGAACTTCTACCTGACACAGTTACTAACCGGCCATGGATGCTATAGAGCATATCTCTATAAGTATGGTAATGATGTAGACGAGGCATGCCCAGAATGTCCCAATGAAAGGGAGACGGCGGAGCACGTTTTCTTTACTTGCCCGCGATATGTTGTTCAACGAAATTGCCTGGAGAGGACAGTAGGATTCCAGGTAACGCCCGATAACATAGTTAACCTGATGTTAACCTCATGTGACAATTGGAACGCAGTATGTGTTTTCGCAAGGAAGGTGTTGACGCAGCAAAGATTGGCTGAGAGAGCAAGGTCAGCAGAATTTGAAGGCAGCACTCGCTGAATCTCCACCCCCCGAAGTAATACTTGATTGTGGTCCCGGGGGTGGCAAATGGTTGAAAGTGTGACGAACTAGGTTGGGTTTAGTACGTATGCGTTTAGCAAGCCGAGAGTAAGTCTTGCGGCGAATCGTGCACATTGGTAGGCCGGGCTACCAATGTCTTTCGAAGATTCCCAACCTTTAGCTCGTAAAGCTATAAAAAAAAAAAAAAAAAATGTATGTAGATTTGACATTAGTGGTTTTGCATTCTACTTGTCTTCATTCGCCATGAGATGATAATATTCATAAAGTTGCAAAATGATCACATACAAATACAAAAGACTGAGTATTCTACAGAAGTAAAAATAACAATAACACAATATTACATACATACACTGCCATAAAACAGATTTCAAATTTATAATCTGTATTTGAGGCCGAAGTGCATTTCCATTTCTTACCTCAAGTAGTATAAGAAGAAATTATTTGTCAGCTTTAGGAGCATGATTCATATTAAAATTGTTTTATTTGATGAGCGATATTAGTGGCTGAACTTCAAATTCTTCAAAAGATTATCGCTTTAATGAATAAGAGAATGCTCAATCTTATTTGCGTTGGGCAAGGTTGTGGTTGAGTTGTTGTTTAAACAAATGTTTCCAGTATTTTGTATACAGTTGGCTTATAAAGTAAATGCTCATTCTTATCTTCCATCAATTTAATACAAGCAATTATGCACAAATACTACAGACAAATATATTGAAATTACTCTTCCACTCAATTGTAGAAATGTACTTGATATGAATTCAAGTATTTTCATTATTAAAATCAATCAATCATCGGATGGAAAATTGTCACTTCTTAACTCAATTCTTATTATTCGTGTTTTAGCGTTTGTCAATGTAACTCCCAGCCTTCGTGGAACAACTCGATATAATCAAATTGGTCAAATGATTGTTGCCTGTCAGTTTTATAGCTTCAAACAAAGTTATTTGACTTTCCTAGCACTCCTTTCATTTCGTGCTTTATTGTATTATCTTTTACAATTTTACAGGACGTTCTCCTCTTCAAAATAATTTTTTTTTTTTTAAATTCTTTTCTTTTTTCAAATATATTCTTTACAATTATTCAAATTCTTTCAATTTGGTTTATCTGGTTACATGCTACACTTCAATAGTCTTTCTTATATGTTATTAGGAAGCACTGGCTAGATTTCGACAGAGAAATACTTCCTACTGCATAGGAAATTGTTTATCTTTTTAAAAATGCTTTTAGCACATTTCGTTTGATTTTCCTGACATGGAATTTGTCATTCTCAGCATTGATAATACCTTTTCTCTCTTCAATTTCCATGTTTTCTTTTAATAATTAAAATCTGTTGTTGGCTTTCAGAAAGCAATGAGACAGCTTTTATGTTAACACCTTCGATTTTGGCTTTAGTTTTTCGAGCACAAAGAAAGTTTTTATTGAAAACTTTAATCATTTTCTTTCGCGATTCTTATTAGCCACCCATCTTCAGAAAAAAAGTAAAAATTATACAAAATTTATTTTTGAAATTAATTTTGTCACATGATTACTAATGCAGCTTATAAGGAAGACACACTAGCGGAAGACAAAAGCAAGATTTTGTAATGTGAACTCCTAGCATTCGAACCAGAATTCTTTCAGCATTCTTCGTAATAACCTGTGAAGAAATATTTGCAGTGGACACATACAGTTCTTACATATGAGATGAGAACACAGAGCTTAACCTTCTGTTGGATTTCCATGCCTTCCATGGCTTTCGTAGAACTGTTTATAAGCATGAGTAGCCAGCGTTGAATAAATGATCTACTGATAGCAAAACTGAAGATGTTTAATCCATTCGCTGCCAAACCTAAATTATATGAAGTCATTCCCATTGCCATTTATATTTTGAGTGTTATTGTTTACCAAAACCCTGCTATTAGCACATATATTATCATTTACAAGCAGAAAACCAAAATTTTGCTATAAATACACGATGAAGTTGATTTTTGCGTGAAAGATCATTCTCTATAAGCAATAAAGTATTATTTTTGTAAAAAATTTTATTTGTAGTATTTTTCAAGTTTTTTACATATTTATATTATGTTTGTGGCAAAAAAAAATTGCTAATTCACAAGCCTGCATGTTATAACATATTTAAAGTAGGACGAGTATACTCGTCTTGGCAGTGCGGAATACCCTGTCAAAGACGAGTATACTCGTCCTTGGCAGCGAATGGGTTATTTTCACATTCTTGACACTGAAGCTAGAGGGCTATCATTAGCATTGATACTGTACAGTTAAGACACTCAGAAATTTTACACACAAGTTCAAGAAAAAATTTTCATATATTGTAGCCTTAGCCGTTCTATATTTATGTAGGTTAAGTAAATTAGGATTCGCGATTTATTTTATTTGACATCGTTCACTGACAAAACCCTGGACGGTTGCTTTTCATTTTTATACATTAAGGTTACTCTTCGTTGAATCGACGAACAATTTAAAAAAAATTACGTCTGCTCACTGCAAGCTTTCGTTATCAACTAACGTTGTTGAAAAAGAGAGCGAAATTTGGTCAAAAATAAAAGAATTATATTATAGAGTACATGATCTTCGTCGATACGACGAACAGTAACTGTCCAGAGTTAATAACGAATCGAAAATAAAATTGTCATTTGAATACCGAAAAGAGGTTTGTGGTAGCATATTAGGAGCAGCTGTATTCTTCAAAGCTTCCAAATAAAATTTTTCTTTTAACTGAGATCTGCCCTTTTTAAAATAATCTTACCTACCCATCTGACGATAATTACTTCTAAATTTAGACTTAAGTTCAAATTTTTCACTCAATTTCAATTTTTCACTGAGGATATAATTTTATAAGTCGACTGCAACCAGCCGGCAACATTTTAATTAAATTACAACATGAGTAATTCCTACAGCCAATATGTATGCATACGTCCAAGCATACTTTATAGTTAACGTACATTTCTTTATTGTTTATACTTCAGCATTATTTTCTTATCGCATTTTCATTTTCAACACTGGCTGTATTAAACACTTTTAAATCACAGCAAACTTTCAAATCATTGCCAGTTGATTTTAACCTTTTAATAGAAATGCATTTAAAAGAATTGTGACAACACCAGTTTGAAGAGAAGAAAATGAAATTTTACAAACTAACATTTTTGTTATTATGTATGTGGAATTATGCACAGGCTGCGATCAAAGTAAGTACTTTCATAAATTAGTATTATAATCAGAATCAATTCGTATATTCGTTATAAACGCAGGCAAATAGTAATAATATTTCGGGCGTAATTGGTTCATTTGATTACACACGATTTGATAATCAATTAATAAAATTACAAAATGCAAGCGATATACTACAAAATAGTATATCGAATATTCAAAAGTACCTAGACAGGCTTAGTGTCTTGGAACGAAATATGAAAATTCTGTCGCAACAAATGAAAACAATGCAAGAGACGCTGCTACACAATAGTAGACCAAAAACCGAAGATTTAAAAGATTTTATAAGAAAAGAAATTCAAATGCAAACTGCAATGGTCTCTCCTGTCGATGATAAAATCATCTTAATCACCGATATGAGAGAAACGTTAAATAAACACAATCAAATACTGGATGCGATTATAAGAAAAGAAAACGATTCCCAAATGCTTTTGAAGGAAATTAATTTAGACAAGCAGATTCAAGTCTTAACAAAAACAATTTCGGATAAGTTAGCCATCATGCCTCAAATAGAAGTCAAGTTAAGCAAAATTGAAGACAATATTGATGGGAAAACAGGTGAGAATTGCTTTTCTAATTATTTCAGAAAGGTTTTTCATAATTATTTTTGATTTTCTAACGATTAGATGCCACTAAAATATGCCTTATGGACGAAAATAATAAAATCTTAGCTTGGTAAGTGTCAATAACTTTTGCTCTTTTAACACAACTAAGTTAGGCTACAGTAGTAGTAATAGGCTTTCGTGCGACGTCTTTTTGTTCCATAATATTGTAGAAATCGTAATGTGAAATAAATTTCCTTAAGGTTTGTTTATCGCTGAATGTCAGCGGAAATCATACAGTGAGGAGGAAGCAAATATATTGCTTTTGTTGCTAAAAATTTGAATTTATTGTTTGTTTTTATTTCTTCTTCCAGTACAATTTCAAAATTTCTGTTGTCTCAGTTATTTAAAGATTCTTTTCATTTCTCGACCAAAGATCGCTTAAATCGATCGGTATCTTTTGAAACAAAAAATAATTAATTTTTAATAGCATCGTGTACGAACAATTGTTAGGGTCAGTGTAGCGCGCACAGTTACAATCAATAATTTAATATTCAGTGATATTACAAGAAGAAGCAGAAATTTGAAGCATTCCTTCAAATAGGACTCTTATTACACTCATACCACAAACACAACAAAAGCAGCACAGTAAATGCAGAAATGAGAGAATTACTCCTCACAATGAGAAGATTTGATGCACGTAATAGAGATCTTGAAAAACGTGATGCATGAAATACGATGTGAAAAAGCGTTTTAGTGGCACAATTGATAATGAATTAAAGAACTGTTTATTATTTGTTTTGCTTATGCTTTGCCTCAGCTGTCTCATCTTAGGCTGGAATTGCAAATTGTTGTGCTTGGTGCGTTGCGTTTATTGTATATTGTATATCATCATCATAGTTCTGAACAGTTTGTCTTCTTTTTAACTCCTATCAATTTGAGAATTTAAGATTCGATTTGTGGTTTATTTGTTATCGAATAATATTTCTTGCTTGTTGTGTATAGTAAGGCATCCAACTCCATTGGAAATATCTTTCAACACATTTTTTATTTTATTATTTAATTTTAATTTGGTTTAAAAATAAAACACTCCAGATGGTTTGTTTGCATTTACATTTACACGTTTAAACCTTCTCTCACTACGTCCGTTGAATACGTTGCATTTTACTTGCATCAAAGTGTGGCTAACCAAAGCAACTTTAGTGAAATCGAAGTAGAAGAACAGAGCCAGTAGTATTTTAAAATACAATAAAGAACGATTTGTAATTGAAACAAAGTAAAAATGCATCGCTTAACTAGAACCGCTGTATCTACTAGTAATGAAAAGTAAATATTTCTAGAAGTTTAACTCTTAAATTACATCAGAATTTTTAAATAGATTTCAATAAGACCGCTCAACGCCTAGTATGACAATTTTTTTAAAACTGTAGGGTATGCCCGTCGCAAACAAAAGCATGGCCTATAGTCGCTAGAGTTCTGGTGATGATGTTATATTATTATCCCAATTTAAAGAAAATAATGAGGATAAAGTGGCTAAAAGGTTCACAGAATTACTTCAAAAATCGTTTGCCTTCATTGTGTATAAACGATTTAATGGCCTCGAATATTCCAAAATAAATATTTGTAAAAGAAACAAACTGATATACAATCATAATAATTCATATTATTTTGTCAATGAAATGCGGCGTACAATTTCCTCTGAATGAATTGTATTTTACACTTGTAACTCCATAAAGAATGAAATTGTGACCACTGCCGCTATAAAATATCATGAACTTTCTAATAAAACTTCTGTAGACTTCTAATTCCATTCATAATAAAAAAAAAATGAGATTTGTCTGCCTAGTAGTAAAATTTGTTACGTAAACGACTTCTGTATTTTGAATAAAAATACTTTACTAAACCGAATCCCACGGGCCGCTGTACTTTTGGTGGGCATGCCGAAACACTTGTATTTCTGTCATATTACTTCTGCAGAAGCTCTATGTCTGAGGAGAAGGAATACATTGCCTTCTACCTCTGGTGCCATTGCCCTGCTTTTGTCATAAATAGGATAAGGAGAACCTATAATAGTCCAGTATGTAGTGTGATAGCTTATTAGACGTAAAGCCAGGGTTCGAGCCCCAGGCCAGATATCAAAACAAAATACAAAAACTATTTCTTCGGCGACTTCCTATCAGCAGATTTCTGACAAAAACTCTGAGAGTAAATAAAATTGCCATGAAAAGTTTCTCAAAAATCTGTCGTTCGGAGTCAACAACATAAGTGGTCTAAGAAACTAGTAGGTCGTAATCCTGACTGATGGATTGTAATGATCAATTATGTATATGTATGTATGTCTTAAAAAGAAAAAAGTTCATTGAAAACAGAAAAGAAAGACAGCGAAAAATAGTCGTTTATATATTCAAGAACTACCCTTCTTTATACCCTTCTACGATTATTTGCAGCACCAGTAAATCATATCCCACTAGTTGTGCAGATTTTGATGCCAGCATTTGTGCAGATAATAAATGTCCCATCATAGACTATCTCTATGGGCCCAAACCATTTCTGGTTGCTTGTAATAATAGTGTAGACGGCGGCTGTTGGACGGTTATTCAACGGCGTATCAATGGTGCGGTGAACTTCTACCGCGAATGGTCAGCGTACAAATCTGGTTTTGGCAATTTGGATGGTGAATTCTTTATAGGATTAGACAAATTGCACGCCCTAACCTCCACTCTGAAACCTGTTGAGTTGTTCATACTGTTAGAGAATTTCGATAACGTGACGAAATACGCCAAGTATAACGATTTCCAGGTGGGTAATGAAGCTGCAAATTACAAACTTATTAAAGTCGGATCATATGTGGGTGATGCTGGGGATTCATTTAGTCAGCATGTGGGTTATAATTTCACCACAAAAGATCGTGATAATGATACTTTGGATGGAAATTGTGCTGTAGGTATAAATGGTGCTTGGTGGTATTTAAATTGTTATTATAGGTCAGTTAATAATTTATTTAATTTTTTTTTATAATTATTATTGTCTGTTTCTTATTATTTTTAGCAATTTAAATGGCAAATACTATCAAGATCCAACAAAATTTAATGATGATTTCTTCGACAAACGTCGAGGCATTAATTGGGGTACATTTCATGGTTACAAATATTCACTGAAGTCTGTTCAAATGCTAATAAGACCCCGAAAACTATGAATGAATTTAAAATTAAAAAAAATTTTTCAACATTAAAACGATCATGTTAAAATATATAAAAATTGGCAATAAAAACAATGTATATTTTTACATCATATTGGATGATAACCGTTATTGTTTTACTGATTCCAGGTGTTACACGAAACCAAAAAGGTAAAATCGTGAACTCAAAACTCCAACAGAAGTCTAAAATATCCGAATACATTGTGGCTGTCTAGCGCATGTTAACATTTTTTCGTTTCTTGTTTCATCTTGTCCTTGACTTCATTCACTGTTTGTCTCAGTATTTCAGAAATGAGTTCAAAATGTGGAACGTGCTGTGGAAAGAGTTGCTGTTCTATAAGAATTGAATTTTGAATGGATTGTTATCACAAATTAAGCTTTTAAATTTCTCATCAATTGATTCGAATTTACTAATGTGGCAACTACCTTTGTCATTACCTCCATTGATGTTGGCGAAAATCATCAATCAACAAATTGGGTTTTTAACATCCGTGGACGTAAATGATGTCAAATAGAATACTATCACCGTCATTTGTAATTTGTGCAAAAAGTTATGTCTTCTGGTAAACATAAACAAAATTAGTACCCCTCGTAGTGCAATACAGATATTTATTTGAGATTCACGACTACATTTTATTGACCGGTATGATCACCTGCTGCAGACGTTTTACATTTCTTGTTTTGTGATTTCTTTAAATCGCTTATCTGTGACAATAAACCGTTTTTTTGTTTTTGACGTGTTTAAAGAAATTTATTCTTAAAAAAGTCTACGGAAAACTAACGCAAGAAGTTCTAATGAATGTGATTGCAAATATTATGTAGCTCGTCCATATGATCATCAATTCTAACGATAGGTTTTTAGCTTCAGTGTCAAGAATGTGAAATTCAAACATGTATAGTTTTTCTATCAGTAGATCATTTATTCAACGCTGGCTACTCATGCATATACATAGAATGTTTTACGAAAGCCATGGATGGCATGCAAATCCAACTTAAAGTTAAGCTCCATGTTTTCATCTCATATGTAACAACTGCATGTGTCCACTGCAAATATTTGTTCACAGGTGATTACGAAGAATGCTAAAAGAATTCTGGTTCGAATGCAAGGAGTTCACATTACAAAATCTTGCTTTTCCCTTCCGCTAGTGTGCCTTCGTTATAAGCTGCATCTGTAATCATGTGACAAGCTTAATTTCGTTAAAATTTTTTTTATTATTTTTGCCTACTTTTTCTGAAGATGTGTGGCGAATAAGACCCTCGTAAAAGAATTAATAAAGTTTTCAATAAAAATTGATTTTGTGCGCGAAAAATAAGAGTGAAATTCGCGGGTATTAACATAAAAGCTGTCTCATTGCTTTTGGAAAGATAACAACAGCGTTTGGTTATTAAGAGGAAACATGGAAATTGAAGAGAGAAAAAAGAATTATCAATGCTGATGACGATAAATTCCATGTCGGTAAAATAAAACGAAATGTGCTAAAAGCATTTTTAAAAAGATAAACACTTTTCTAATGTAGTAGGAAGCATTTCTCTGTCCAGATCTTGCCATTTCTTCCTAATAACATATAAGAAAGACTATTCAAGTGTTGCATAGAACATAAGAAAATATTTGAAAAAAGAATAGAATTTAAAAAAGAAATAAGTTCATTATTTTGAAGAGGAGAACGTCCAGTAAAATTGCAAAGGATAATACAATACAGCAAGCAGTGAATGGAATTCATTGTTACATTACAAAAGCTAATCACGACGAAATGCTAAAAAACGCTAAAAGATGAAAAATAAGAAGTGAGATAAGAAGTGACAATTTGCCATTTGATGTTGTTAAAAATAAAATTGATTTTAAAAATATATTTTGTATTTATTTAGATATGAAAATATTTTAATTCATTTGAAGTAAAGTTCTACAATTGAGTGGAAGAGGAATTTCAATACATTTGTCTGTAGTATTTGTACATAATTACTTGTATTAAATTGATGGAAGATAAGAATGAGCATTTACTTTATAAGCCAACTGTATGTACAAAATACTGGAAACATTTGTTTAAACAACAACTCAACCACAACCTTGCCCAACACAAATAAGTTTGATGCATTCTTTTATTCATTAAAGCGATAATATTTTGAAGAATTTGAAGTTCAGGCACTAATATCGCTCATCAAACAAAACAATTTTAATATGAATCACGCTCCTCAAGCTGACAAGTAATTTATTCTTATACTACTTGAGATAAGAAATGAAAATGCACTTCGGCCTCAAATACAGATTATAAATTTGAAATCTGTTTTATGGCAGTGTATGTATGTAATATTGTGTTATTGTTATTTTTACTTCTGTAGAATACTCAGTCTTTTGTATTTGTATGTGATCATTTTGCAACTTTATGAATATTATCATCTCATGGCGAATGAAGACAAGTAGAATGCAAAACCACTAATGTCAAATCTACATACATTTTTTTTTTTTTTTTTATAGCTTTACGAGCTAAAGGTTGGGAATCTTCGAAAGACATTGGTAGCCCGGCCTACCAATGTGCACGATTCGCCGCAAGACTTACTCTCGGCTTGCTAAACGCATACGTACTAAACCCAACCTAGTTCGTCACACTTTCAACCATTTGCCACCCCCGGGACCACAATCAAGTATTACTTCGGGGGGTGGAGATTCAGCGAGTGCTGCCTTCAAATTCTGCTGACCTTGCTCTCTCAGCCAATCTTTGCTGCGTCAACACCTTCCTTGCGAAAACACATACTGCGTTCCAATTGTCACATGAGGTTAACATCAGGTTAACTATGTTATCGGGCGTTACCTGGAATCCTACTGTCCTCTCCAGGCAATTTCGTTGAACAACATATCGCGGGCAAGTAAAGAAAACGTGCTCCGCCGTCTCCCTTTCATTGGGACATTCTGGGCATGCCTCGTCTACATCATTACCATACTTATAGAGATATGCTCTATAGCATCCATGGCCGGTTAGTAACTGTGTCAGGTAGAAGTTTTTAAGTTTTACTTCTGTAGAATACTTAGTCTTTTGTATTCGAATTGTGATCGTTTTGCAACTCTATGAATATTATCAGCTTAAGGCGAATGAAGACAAGTAGAATGCAAAACCACTACCGTAATATCTACATACATATATGTATGTGTGTTTGTGTGTCCCAATGTTTTTAAAAACGTGAAAATTTTTTGTATATTCTTCTTTGAATTTTGATAATGGGTTTCATAATTTATGTTTTAAATAAAACCCGTACACGGACGCTGCTTCTTTTATAGCACAACCATCAAAATTATTCTTTTTAGTTAATTTTAAGACCAAATAATTGAAAAACGTTCCTTCTGAACAAAATATAATTTTTAAATTAAATTCGAATTCATCAGAAGAACGAAACGAGTTAAAATTCTCCAAAATCTCTTATCCCGCATTGATATTTTAGTTTCATATTTAGGATCTGCTGTTCTATCATGTGGGTGACCATGAATACATATAATGAATACCCCTTTTATTCATAAAAACATTTAAAATTTTATAAAAAGCTTTTTAAAAATTAAATTTTCTGTGATGATTAATGGGTTAAGTCTTTCATGGATGCTGATAAAACAGTCAGCTCGTGTCTTTAATTAATAAAATTTATCAAAAAATTTAATATTTTTGTATTTGTTGCTTTAATATGTCTGGTGTGGTGTGTTTTACAAATAAATAAAATATATGCTCAAATATTATATACAGTGGTTGGGGAAATAATAGAGAGGTAGACATGTCTACAAACATTTTCTTACATTTTTATTTACCATTGAATACTACACAATACAACAAAGTATGGAGTTTATTTGCAAGATGCTGATATTGTCGACATAAGAAATTTAATATATATAATACTGCCCTGAAAATAATACGTTGAAAACACAATTGGGTTACTTCACAGCCATAAAAACAGTATACGATTTACAATATCGCCGGTAAACCGTCTTATTATTTCAATAATTATCTTAAATGTGGTATAAGATGACTGGCTGTTTAGGGATGTTGCCATCTCGGTTCTGAATTTAATCGGGATTTTTAATGAAACGATAAAGATAGAAATAAGAAATAAATAAATATTGAAATGAAAAATTTAGTGTTGAAATCTAAACATTTTATTTCAGACCTGTAAGCTATAACAATTGCAATTAAAACGAGAAACCTTTAAAATTATTAACGATTTTGTAAGTGTATTTAATTGAAAAAAATGAACAATGAATGCATACTTTATGAGCCAACTGTATACATGCATTTGTTATCAGGAATTAAAGAACGAAGTTGGGCAATGTACAAGTGAGGTCAGATATTTTATTTAGAATAACAATTGAGTATTTTCTACTTATCGCAGTGTCTGCAGAATCCTATAAAAACCAACGTTTTTTAGCGAAGCTCATCAATATAAGACTTTCATATCAAATATGAAGTACTGGGTAGATCTTTCATATTTATTGTGCATTTTGAAAGCACAATCTTTTGTAGTGGGCGAAACAAAAGTAAGTATTTTTTGTTATAGATTTTAAAAATGAAATTTAAATAAAAAATATTTCATATATTTCTGCATCACTACAGTCCATTAATGATGATATCTATGAAGAGATTCATTCGTTTGATTATACACGCTTCGAAACTCAACTGGAACGACTGAATCTACAAGCGAAAATCAATCATGAGACTCAACTTCGGCAACAAATGGAACTCTTTAATAAAATGAATGAATTGTCTTTACAAATAAAGGGAATTGAAATAAAATTATTAGAAAAACACGAAACTGAACGGCAAGTTCCATTAGTCCCACCACCAGCCAATGATAAAATCTCTAAAACTAAAAGACCATGATAATATGTTGGCGAAAATTCTAAATAAGCAAAATGCCACGCAGGAACTTTGCAAAAAAATTGATTTGGAAGATCTTACTCAGACCTTGAAGAATACAATTTCCGACAAAATGATTGCATTACAGAAAATCGATGCAAAGATAACCGACATAGAAAGCAATTTAGTGCCAAAGAATATCTCGAGAGAGATTATTAACAATCAGAATAGCATTCAAAATCTATTGAAAGAAATAAATTTAGAAGGTCATACCCAGGTATTGAAGACAACAATATCCGATAAATTCGGTTTGATGCAGCAAATAGACGCGAAGCTTACGATTATTGACAATAATGCAATACCCAAAAACGATCAATTGAAATTTTATCAGGATATTCAGCAACACTTAAGTAAGATTTATTTTTAAAATTATTCAACTTCAATACTATTTGAAAAAAAAAATTTTAATATTTCAGTTGCCACTGAAAAATATTTGAAAGGAGAGCATAGAAATGTGATTGCGTAAGTAAGAGAAAAAAAATATTTTTAATATATTTTGCAGGTTAAAGCGAAAAAACACGCAAGAATTCTTCAAAAGCTTTGATAAAAATTGATTATATATCCACAACACACACTTTCGGAAAAATTTAAAAAAAAAAATGCGGAAAGGAAAGAATACATTATGGGCAAATAAATTTCTGTCACTTGCAAACATTACTGCAGGTAATGCTCAATCACTCCTTCCAAACTAATTTAATTTGACACCAAGTATGTGTTACAGAAAAATTTTCTCATTTTTAAAAGACTTAAAATTCGATTCAATGTTTTCATTCAAAACTTTTCTTCAATTACTTTTAAGCAGCAATCAATCATATCCCACCAGTTGTGCGGATGTCAATGACAATTATTGTGTAATAAATAAGTGCCTCATTAAGAATCATCTGTATGGACCTGCATCATTTTACGTCGCTTGTAATAACAGCGCTGAGGGTGGCGGTTGGACGGTTATTCCACGACGTATCAACGGCGGGATGAACTTTTACCTCAATTGGACGGAGTATAAATCTGGTTTTGGCAATTTAGATGGTGAATTCTTTATAGGATTAGACAAATTGCACGCCCTAACCTCCAGTCTTAAACCTGTAGAGTTGCTCATACTTTTGGAAGATTTCGAAAATGTGACGAAATACGCCAAGTATGACGATTTCCAAGTGGGCAATGAAACTGAAAATTACATACTTATGAAAGTCGGATCGTATATGGGAGATGCGGGGATTCATTTAGTCAGCCTGTGGGTTATAATTTCTCAACCAAAGATCGTGATAATGATATTTCTGAAAAGTATAATTGTGCTGTAATTAAAACTGGTGCCTGGTGGTATAGAAAATGTTATTTTAGGTCAGTTAATAAATTATTTAATTTTTTATTTGTAATCTTCTTTTGTATTGTTTGCAGCAATTTAAATGGCAAATACTATCAAGATCCAAAAAAATTTAATGAAGATTTCTCCGACGAACATACTGGTATTAGTTGGAGTACATTTTATGGTTACAAATATTCACTGAAATCTGTTCAAATGCTAATAAGACCCCGAAAACTATGAATGAATTAAAAATTAAAAAATAGTGTTCAACATTAATAAGATCATGTTAAAATATGTAAAAATTTACAATAAAAATAACGAATAATTTTATATCAAATTAGATGATAACAGTTATTATTTTACTAATTCCGTCTGACAGGTGTAATCGTGAACTTAAAACTCCAACTGAAGTCTAAAATATCCGAATACATTGTGGCTGTCTAGCGCATGTTAACATTTTTTCGTTTCTTGTTTCATCTTGTCGTTGACTTCATTCACTGTTTGTCTCAGTATTTAAAAAATGAGTTCAAAGCTGCTGTTCTATAAGAATTGAAATTAGAAAGGAACTTCATCACAAATTCAGTATGTAAAAAGCCATGCTATTAAATAGCACTTCAAATCTTAGCATTGAGTATGTTTTTGTGGATATTTGATGACTTAAAGTAATTAAACTCTTACTAGAACGGTGATATTTTTCACAATTTCTTCCTGTTTGAGTAGAATTTGATTGTAATGAATCGCATTAAATAATACATGAAACAAGACATTAAATAAAGAGAAGAATAACATTAATTGAAGAGAAAGAATATTGAGACAAAATAACATGAAACAAGACATTAAATAAAGGGAAGAATAACATTAATTGACGAGAAAGAATATTGAGACGAAATGAACATGAAACAAGACATTAAATAAAGAAAATAACATTAATTGAAGAGAAAACACAGAAACAAAACAAACATTTAAGAAAGATAGTGAGTGTGCGCGCATTGCTTAGAAGAGTTTTAAACTTTAAATTTAAATTTAAAGTGATAGAATCAGTGAGGCTGAAAAGAAAACGAATCGCAGACGATGCTGTCGACCTGTATGTGAAGATGAAGAGGGTGTGGCAGAGACGAAACACAGCGACAGACACACACATTCAGAATACGAAGAAGCGGCGAAACTTTGATGAATGGAACGAGGCGTGAGATTTGTTTTTTCTTTATATAATTTCTTTTATATTCCTTTTCTAAACATAAACTTTGATTTTTTTTTGCATACACATATGTATTCTGTTTAACGTAAATGACTACTGAAATATCTTGTATGTATTTTTGTTTTTGTACAATCACAGCGAAAGATCGCATTATTTTTTGTACCATTTAATTTTCCTTAACCTATTGTACATTAATATATAATACCCTGCTGTATGCAATACAGAATTTTGAATTGATATATGTATTTAATTTTATTATTTTAAATTCGATTTAATTAATCTTAATCTTTATTATTCTAATTCTAACTTTATTGAATTTACTCATTTAAACATTTTTATATTATACTTAACTTTGTAATTTTTGAACTGTCGGAAATTTTAGGCCTTAATTTATATGATTTGAGGGATAAGTGCACAGAGCTAGGGTTAGAGGTTAGCGGGCAGAAGACAGTATTGCAGGAACGATTGATTAGGCATTTCGGGTATGGAGGTACAGGAGGAAAGGGCGGAGTCGGAATATGGCGAAGCGGCTTCGGATATTCGGCAACCAGCATGTACAGGACATCATGGACCCTCGACGTTCACACTAAGGGACATTGAGGATACATTGTCCAAATTTTCGGGCGAAGGACAACCAGAGATAAGGCAGTGGTGAAGCGATTTTGAGGAGGGTGCTATTACTGTAAGGTGGAACGATTTACAAAAATATGTATATGCGCGACAATTGCTCTCTGGTGCTGCAAAAATTTTCGTCAGGAGTCAACCAAATATTCGGGATTGGTCGACATTGAAAGCCGCTCTAGATAATGAGTTCGGTGCGAAATTATCAGCTATTGAAATACATCGCATATTGAAAGCCCGTAGAAAACGTCGAAATGAAAGCTTTAGAGAATATCTATATTGCCTAATGGAAATTGGTTCCTCCATAAATTTAGATGAGAGCAGTATCATAGAATATTTTATAGAAGGCATACCCGATAGTAGATCAAATAAGGCGGTACTTTACGGAGCCATTAATATTGACGACCTGAAAACGGAAATAAAAATTTATGGGAAGATCAAGCTACCAGTTATGCCATCGAATACTACCAAACCCTATCGAAGACAAGAAGCTGCAACCGTTGTTAAAGAGGAAGGTAATAAGATGCTGCGCTGTTATAATTGTGGTACAAAGGGTCATAAATCATCTGAGTGCACCGAGAAGAAACCTAAATGCTTTAGATGCCAGGAATTTGGTCATAAGTCTACAGATTGTAGCAGACGAGAAAAATCTGATGAACAAACCGCGAGTAAAAGAAAAGAATTTAATATGCATACCCTCTCTTCGCCTCAGGCAACGAAAAGTGATCATGAATTGATGATAAATAAACCAAATAGAATTTTTAAGCATGTGAACATATTGGGTCTGAAAGTGACAGCTTTGGTAGATACGGGAAGTGACGTAAGCTGCGTTCGGTATTATAATTTACTTATGATGAATGGGGTTAAGTTGAAACCTGAGGCCAGAAGGATGTTGGGCATAGGTGGAAAAGAGATCAACATGATTGGTTCTTTTATGACTGATATTGAATTACACGGAGTTATTTTGACGGTAAAGTTTTATGTAGCGCACGAAGGGGATATTTTGTATTCAGCAGTATTAGGAAACGATATCTTGAACTATGTGGATGTTTCTATAGATGCTGAAGGCGTTACATTTTTTAGAAGACCGACGCTAAATGAAATCTTAGATCCACTGGGATCTAAATTAGATGATGCTTTTCGCGAATTAGGTGAAATTTGTATATCCACGGAAACTCCTGATGTTGATTTAGCTCATTTGAGACGTGATAAAAGAGATTACATCTTGAATATTATAAGTGAGTACACCCCAACGAAACCAAGTAAGCATCCGGTTCAGATGAAGATATTACTTAAGGACGATATTCCCGTATGTCACAACCCACGAAGACTTTGCTACGCAGACCAACAAGTCGCAGAATGGCTGAAAGATGGAATAATACGCCCCAGCAGTTCAAATTATTCCTCACCTGTGGTTTTGGTTAGCAAAAAAGACGGAACTAAAAGATTATGCTGTGACTATCGCCGATTGAATGAGAAGATTGTATGGGATAATTTTCCAATGGCAGTAGTAGACGATGTGCTACAGCGGCTTCAAGATGCGAAGGTATATACCACACTGGATCTTAAAAATGGATTCTTTCACGTGCCAGTCGAAGAAAATAGTCGTAAATACACTTCCTTTCTAACACATAGAGGCCCAGTACGAGTTTTTATATGTTCCCTTCGGTATAAGGAACTCGCCAGCAGTATTTTGCAGATATATTTCAGCAGTATTCCGTGACTTAATAGAAGATGGTACCATGGTGGTGTATATGGACGATATCGTCATACCGTCGAAAGAGGAAGAAGGAGGTGCAGAGAAGTTGGAAAAGGTACTACACGTCGCGTCACTAAATTGTACATACATTTGCTTCAACAATCTGTTAAACTCTGAAACACATTGCGCATTCATAACGATCAATGGAGACACTTATTGCGCCAAGATAACCGATTTTTTATATTCGCTCTTCATGGTATTGATGTGAACGATGTTTGGTTTCAACAGAATGCGGCAATTTCCCACACATCCCATGTCACAATCGATTTATTGCGTCAAAAGTTTTATGGCCGTTTAATTAGCCAAAATGGTGAAGTGAATTGGCCATCAAGAAGCTGCAATTTGATACCATTGTACTATTTTCTGTAGGGCGCCTAACATTTGCAAATCATATTATTTTAATGGTGGACTGAGCCCTTTGGAGATTGGGGCGAAATGGACTTAATATGAATGACACTATCACATTCGACCTACAGTCAATCTCCGAATGTGATCTTATAAATGCTGCTGCTTTTAAAGGGCGATAAAAACGCAATGCTCTTGATGCTCTGCTCCTTGGAACCCGAACATGTTTCAAGTGTTGAAAGAAGCATTCCAGTGCCTCAGTTTCATAAGACGGTGCAATCAACATTTCTTTTCATCTGACCTGTTTACTAGTTACATCACTTACATATATCTGACCTGGCGCCTAAAAGCCATTCTGAGGTTTGTCGAACGCGTATAGGAGAGGGCGAAGTTGTTCATTAATAACGGTCTGATATTCAACTCTATTGATTCATTGGAGTATCGCAATGCAGCTTGTGTTTCATTGTTCTACCGCTACTACAATGGATTATGCTTTCGCGAGATAAAGGATCCAGTTTCCGAAAATCATATGTTCTTACGTAGTACACGTCTTTCTCGTAGGACGCATTCGTTTGTTGTCGATTGCCCAGTGGATCGCACACTTCAGTGAGTCGTCAGTGAGTTTATACATCGTCGCTAAGCCGTAACCAGCAAAAATGATGTCAGTCTGGATATCACTCTTGCCAACAGGTCTTACCATAGGTAATTGAGTAGCAGGGACGTCTCTCGCGCTACAAAAATCTACAAGCTACTGAGCTACATATATAAGCCTCCCAATTAAATAAGTAATTAAATAAAACACTAGGAGAAAGATTAAAATTTTGAAAGTCCAAAATATTAAAATGTTATCATCTATATTTAGTAGCACTCCATTAACCCCTTTGGCATTGAATATATCAGTTTTGTTTAGTGTTTTCTGTTTGCCGCCATGCACTCATGAGCAAAATTTTCAGTTGATTTTTCTGTCAGGTTTAGTGACTACGTAAGCGTTCTTCCATATGATATTCTAACTACTCTCTTGGAGTCATATCGGGACTTTGTGCAAGAATATTAAACCTGTGGGAACTTTGTTAAGTAAATCACATCTTAACATTAGCAGCCATACGAATGGGTTCATTGACTTGTTGCAAATAATAACCATGATGAATTCTTAATTCTTTCGAACATTTGGTGAATTTGCTCTTCAGTATGTTTAAATATTTCCTCTCTCTCTGTCTCTTATTCATTATTTCCTAAATAATTTGCAAACGGTTCACAATATTATACTACCGAGGCCATGTATAACCAAGTCACGCAATTTTTTAAATCTAATTTATGTTCTTTGCTTGAATATTAACAAGCATGTTATATAAGTTTTGAACCAATGTTTTTCCTATGGTATGGAGGAAAAAGAAATAAAGAGCTGGACCTCAAGAAATCGATAAACATGGTGATGATAGTGCAGTGCTGCAGTGTTGAAGCTTAAAAGTTTTTAACATTTTTAATCATATTTTACGATCTAATTTGAACTATTAAAGCTTCCCATAATATTCACTCTTAAGCGTTATTAACTTGCACAGTAAAACTCTTCAAAATGTAACAAATCTTTTGGGAATCGTAAATATCTTCAATATTTCCTTCGATTATTCCTTTCGATTCTCATTATCTTTCTCGTCTATTTATACTGTTTTCAACTGATTTCGTTGTGTTGAAAGGCTTTTAAAGAGCCTTGTGATTTATGGGAATTTAGTCAATAGATGGTTATTGCATTGACTTCATTAATTGCGGTCATGTTGTAAAAGAACATTCATTGCATTGGAAAGAAAGTTCACAGACTTGAACACAGACTGGAAAATTTAATTTCCGGTTTAGTGCTCACTTTTCTAGTGAATGTAGCGGTGGAAGATTATCATTTTGCCATTATTTATCAGTTGCGCTATAGCCAACATATAAATAGTGAATAGTCGTGGCAATAGCTGTTGCTTATTTTTTTTTTTTTGTAAAATCGTTGTTTAGTTGGTGAATAAATTAAATTTAGGGCTTTGCTTTGTGCTCATTTCGAATGCTGGATGAAATGTCAACATAAAGGGAAGTCATTGATTATCAGAAACCTTAGTAGCGGTCAATGAATGAAATTCTATGCAATAATTTACAGGGTATTGCTTTATGATTATTTTTATTAAAGGCTTCATAAAATGCAGACTTATGTTAGGAGAGCAATTTTATTATTTAATTACAAATTATATCCAACGAGCAGATAGTAACCAAGATCATATGGTCGATGAAATTGTCTCTGGTGTGAATTGAATCCACCTATCTTACATTATCAGACTACAAACCACTCTGAAAGCAACTTTATGGAATATTCATTGGTCAATATTTTACAGTTGACAAAACATTACGTAGGGAAGTCGTAAGGCAAGTTCGTTGATATTAGTTTTTCTACACCAGGTCAGACATCTCAATCAAAAGGAATGGCGACCTCTCGGCAAATTTCTGGAAAAAAAATTCTGAGTAAATACAATTGCCATGAAATGTTTCGCAAAAATCTGTCATTCGGAGTCGACTTTAAACTGTAGGTGACGCCACTCATGAAAAAAAGAACACACACAACATGAGTGGTGTGAGACGCTAAGTTGTTATCCTGACCTGAAGGGTCAGGTCACAATTTACGACATCCTCATAGGTATTGAAATAGTGCTTAGGCAATGAGTGTCCCACAGATAGGAACAAATAATAGCCGGAGGAAGCCAAGTCTAGTGAATTCGTCAGGTGCGGTATTAGCTACCACCATAATTCAGCTGCGTTGTCATGTTGGTAAATTATCTTCTCGTGTATTCTGGCCTAATCTGTTTATTTTTCGATCAATGTATTGTTTTCAATTTGAAGCACTTGTCGTCGATAGCCAGGTTTTAGCAGCTGATGGCTCTTTTTTCTGGTCCACCCGAGCGCACAAAATTGTCTTCCTACCGAATCGATCTGGCTTGCAGCCGAAGTTGTTGGTTGTCTAATCAATGATTTTTTCCATTTGGTATCAAATCCATCTTTCATTTGATTTTCTTTCGTGTCTGTCAAGCAAATGTTTACAAGTGGTTTCTGGATCTCCGTCTATCTGTCGTTCAATTCATGTGGCATCCATATTCTACAATTTTGGATCTTCTCCACAGATTTTGAACGGTCTGCGAAATGTTTGTGATTCAAAGTGTCCTCTTCATCCAATATTATTTGCTATTCTTGGTCTTCAAAATTTTGGGAGGTCTACCACGTTTTTTATGCCTCACATCAAAATCGTTATCGCTGAACCATCGAAATTATCTTTTGCATGCTGTTTCTGGTAGAGCATGATCAAGCATTTGATGTGACTCTTGAGAACTGTTCTGCAATTAAAAACAAAACATTCATGTTTCCGCAAATCATAATTTCTGGTACAGGATATGCCGTCTTTAACACGATGAAATAATAGGATGATGTTGGTTGATTGATTTGATATGTGCTGCACATATTTGACAGATGTCACATAAATGGCGCAAGCTACAGTTTAAAGTCGTCTACGAACGATAGATTTTTGAATTTATTTAAGATTACAAAGCGGCTCTGCCTTAGTAAGGACTTGATTGGATCTAATTATACGAATCGTTTCTTCAATGTATCAGTTGTACCCATATGAAGGGAACATTTATTGTGAACGAGCTTTCATTTTTCTTTTGGGCGATGACTTCAGTTGCCGTAGTCTAATAGTAGGTAGTGTGTTGGGTTATTAGACGTGAGGCTTCGGCTCAAACCCCAGGTCAGACATCTAGAACAAAGCGAAATATAAAAGAAATATTTCTTCGACGAATTCCTTTCCGCAGATTTCTGCTAAAAACTCTGAGAGTAAATAAAATTGCCATGAAAATGTTTCTCAAAAATCTGTCGTTCGGAGTCGACTTTAAACTGTAGATCCCACCACTCATGTATAAAATTAACACACACAACATTAGTGGTGGAAGAAACTAGGACACTGTACAATGGGTCAATTCCACCTCCGGGTACTGTACGTGTCTTAATTGGCAAGTACACGTCCTCTAAGCTAACCTAACCTAACTAGACACAATCGATCAATAATGTACAATTGTATATAAAATATAGCGTATTATGACGGCTTACTGTGCAAAAGTAAGTACTGACTTCAATCCCCAGCTTTGTTATCTTGAAAAGAAAATTTTGAGCATAAACATTTGCTTAAATCTGTCGCTATGATTCAACGTTTATAGTTTGAAGAAGATTTGTAAGAAACAATGTTCTTCTAAGTCATGCCAGGAAACTGGCGTAATGACCAAAGTGTAGAACATGTATACGAAGGCGTAGAAGTTTAGTTTGAAAATTTTGTCAACAAGATATTAAAGGTCAAGATGTTTCTTTGGTTTGGATGGTGAGGCGTCTGTCTTTTTAAATTTGGCGATCGGTTATTTCATATCTGGCAATACTAATGTCATTCTATTCTATCACAACATTCAGTATATTATCTCCCCTGAACGTAACGAATCGATTTTCTCTTGAGCAGCGAAGGAATTTATTGGTCCAATTAATTAAATGAAAACTAGACGATGATGTCTATTTTCCAAAAAAAATCATCTTCCAATGAAGTTCATTTTCAACTTGGTGGGTACGAAAAAACGTATAGCTCAGAAAAGCTACACAAGGTCTTACCATTACCCATTACTATTACGAGTGACTGTTTGGTGGAGCTTGTGAAGCGGAGGCATCATTGTCTCATATTTCTTTGAAAAGAAGAACGGCGTAATTATTGCAGTTAATGGATATACTTATTGCTCCATGATAACCGATTTTTATGTACGCGCTCTTCCTAGTATTGATGCGAACGATGTTTGGTTTCAATACGATGGTGCAACAAGTCACATATCTCATGCCACA
This sequence comes from Sarcophaga carnaria, assembly GCA_958299815.1. NCBI lineage: Eukaryota > Metazoa > Arthropoda > Insecta > Diptera > Sarcophagidae > Sarcophaga > Sarcophaga carnaria. Next base: position 83,160,103 of record OY283149.1, on the reverse strand, counting down.
ATCAATTTATTGCGTCAAACGTTTGACGACCTTTTAATTAGCCGAAATGGTGATGTCAATTGGCCGCCAAAAAGCTGCAAATTGACACCGATGGACTATTATCTGTGGCTCGCCGTTAAAGAAAACTGTTATGCCGACAAACCCGAGACAATTGAGCATTTGAAGGCCAACATTCGTGATGGCATTGACGAGATACGAACCCATGCACTCGAAAAAGTGCACGAAAATTGGTATTGTCAGGCCAACCATGGAAGCCATATGAATGAAATAATAATCCATGTTCAACAGGAACAGTTGAAGCCCACAGCAAAACAATAACAAAAATTATTTTTGTTTTAATTTAAATCAAATTATACATACATACATAATTGGTCATTACAACCCTTCAATCAGGATTACGAGCTAGTTTCTCACACCACTTATTTTATGTGTGTTAATTTTATACATGAGTGGTGGGACCACTCCGAACGACAGATTTTTGAGAAACTTTTCATGGCAATTTTATTTACTCTCAGAGTTTTTGCCAGAAATCTGCTGAGAGGAAGTCGCCAAAGAAATACTTTTTGTATTTTGTTTTGATGTCTGGCCTGGGGTTCGAACCATGAATTTACGTCTAATAAGCCAACACACTACCTACTAGACTACGGCGACTTCAAATCAAATTATGCTCATATTTAATATGTAAAATTCATTCATGACAAGTACATATGTGACGTATGAGTGATTTTTAATTCCATTAGTTTCATACATGACAAAATCGAAGATTTTTTATTGCATACTTTTAAGAGTAACTATTGCAGAACGTGTAATATGATGCGTATTTGTAATATATTTCAAATTCAATTAATTAGAAAATAGAATAATTTGGAATTAATTTGGAATTAAGCTGTGATATCAGAATTTTTGATGGATTTTTAAAAAATTTTAATTTTTCGAGACATCCTAACCTAAAAGTAAATACAAAAACCACAATTCTAGGCTATTTTGGCGTTTTTGTTTTATTGCATTTTAAAATTTAAAATTTTTAATCTTTTGTGAGTGACGTTAGAAGCTAGATCTTAACCCTAACAAAAGGTTTGTGATTAAGGTTGCAATTAGGTAAGTTAGCAAGAAGATACACAGCCCAGATGGAATGAAAGGCGGTTCAAAAATTTTTTATATCGCAAATTGCTTGAAAATTTCGATATGCGGTTAAAAACCACCTGTAAAGTCTAGAGTATCATAAGGGAACTTAATATCTTTCCCAGTATTTCCACGTAACATGTCCATATATGGCTTTCCCCATTGCCTTTCAGTAGTTTAGTATACTCTGTTGTTATTCAATGTGCACTGCTGACGTATTTTTCAAATTGGGTCCAGTTTCTATGTATTCGAGACAAAGTTTCATATTTATTTAACCGTTCAAATAAATTAATCACCCACCCGTTTTCACCTTCAATTTTTCATTGTGCTTTAAAATTATAAATTATTTCCATACACATGCTTATATTTTAATTAGGTGTCTAGTAATTCTTAAGTATTTATATTTAAATTATTTTCACGTAATTTTTTTTAATATTTATCTATTTCATTTTTTAATGGTTACCTTTTCAGTTTTAATATGTTTAATGTATAAGAAATGTTAATCAGTGTATTATTGTTTATCTGCATAAATATTTCATTTAATAATTTTTTCATAAATCGAATTTAATACTCATTGAGGTATACGATGTGCCACTGCAAATATTGTTACAAGAAGTACACAGCATTTTAAATACCTTTCAGATGTAAAATGATTTTGGATTTTGAAATGCATGCAGATAATTCCTTTAAACGGCTTATCGAATGCTTGGTGACACGGCAATTAAATTTTTTATATATTTCGGGTCATTTACTACACGCTTTTTATTTTTTAATTTAAATAAAACAGAAATATCATTACATTTAGTCAGGATTATGACCTTGTCTCTCACACCACTTATGTTGTGTGCGTTCATTTTTAGACATGAGTGGCGGGACCTACAGTTTAAAGTCGACTCCGAATGACAGAAAGTCTTTACAGAATTTTCGTGGCAATTATTTATTTTCCTTCAGAGTTTTTGTCAGAAATCTGCTGGAGACGAAGTCGCCAAAGAAATATTTTTTCATATTTCGTTCAGTTTGTTCAAACTAGGTTTGAACACAACCAAATTATAACGATAACAATAATAATAAGTGACAACAAAACACTTTCCATCCATCTAAAGGAATGTCTCCGCAATTCCATTATACAAAAGGAATGCCTCCACTATTTACAGTAAGGCAAATTGTCTATGAAGTTTGGTGGGAAATAAAATTAGAAAAATGAAATCACTTATCATCTTGCGCTTATATCATCAACAACTCTTCAGTTATACTTTTATATTGTCATCGAATCTTTAATTTTTTTAAATAACTCTATCAAAGAAAAATCAAGTGTGTTAATTAAAAGAAACTAAAAAAAAGTAATTTGTGAATTTGCTTAAAATTGATATAACAATCAAATTTGTGAATAGTGCTGAAAATTTATATAAAATTAACAAAATCATATTGGTTTATATAAATACTATTTTATAAATTTATACATTTAATGTAATTGAAAAAAAAATCTAAAATTAATTACTACCCATAATTCAACTCGTTATTTATACCTAAATTATATTTACCAAAAAATATACTTACCTGAATTACCTACATCAAATTATATTTACCTGCATTACCTACATTGAATTATACTTATCTGAATTATATACATTAAATTGTGCTTACCTGAATAATCTCTGTTTAAATTAATTAAATTTAATTTTTACTAAAATATATTGTGATAAAGTGAATATCCCTAATAAATTCACAACTGGAAAAAATACAGAGTTTCATTGGAAGCTGGAAAAAGGTAAGAATCTCTTTCTCTATCAATTCTCCAAAAAGAAATTGAAATAATTGTATTTCTTTCTTTCTCTCTCCCACAATACGCATCCCAACGATTGTAATTACTTACGAGTAATTACAATCCACATCTCCTAAAGATCTCTTTTTTAAGAGATTCAAGGGAGATTTATAAACAAATTAACAACCCCAATTTGTTTCACAGTTAGAAATGCATAACCTTGAGTTTGAACTGAGGCCTCACGTCTAATAAGCCGACACACTACCTACTAGACTACGGCGATTTCACAGAGATATCATTAACAATCTTTAATTATGTGGGGGTTATAAATTTAAAATTTAAGTCGCGTTGTCTGGTAGGTAGTATGTTGGCTTATTAGATGTGAGGCCACGATTCAAACCCTATATACATCTAGAACAAAACCAAATTTGAAGATTTTTTCGGCAACTCTGGCAAGAGCTCTGAGAGACGAAACGATTTTTAAAATGTTGGTCTCACACACAACATAAGTGGTGTGAGAAACTAGATCAAGACTGAAAGGTTTTAATGACCAATTATGTATGTATGTATGTATGTATATAAATTCAAATGTCTACCGCGGGTTCTCTCGGTGGAGTGCATACGAAATATCCAATTTTCCATGACTTGATTCATGGCATACATTATGTTGGTTTTAGAACCGCTGTGGTTTTTGCAAAGCTATAGGCGGTCAAATCGCACTATCACATCATCTCCTCGTGAGACAATTATTATCAAAAATCGCGGGTGCAAGTTATCCAAGAGCTATGTGGCACGTAGTGTCATCGTGATAAAATCACATATCGGTGGTGTCCAGACCGTCCAATTCGGGTGAAAAGAAAGGAAAATAAACAGCACTCACCGTTGAAAATAATGGCCTTTTCAACGTTATCCCTAAAGAAATATGGCCGAACGACGCCGCCAGCCATAAAACCACACCAAAAAGTAGTTTTTCGTGATTCTTTCACTCTTGTATTTCATGTGTATTTATATTAATCCAAATCCGATAAGTTTGCTTCTTCATGTACTCCTTTATCCGTAAATGGACTTCATCGCTGAGGATCAAAGTTTTCAGTTTGACGAATAAAAATTTAAACAATTTTATTATTTGCACGTATTGAAGTCGCCGTAGTCTAGTGTTGGCTTATTAGTTCCAACCCCAGGTCATACATCTCCAACAAAACGCAGTATGGAAGTATATTTCTTCTGATAGTAAATGAAATTTCCATGCAAAGTTCCTCTAAACACTTTCGGAGTCGATTTTAAACTGCAAGTACTACTGCTTATGCATAAAATTAACACACACAACATTGTTCGTAATGCTGACTGAATGATTGTTATGACCAATTATGTATGTAAATATGTACGCAATTATGAAATATACTGAGTAAATGACAACTAATTGGACAGATTTGGCTTCAACAATATGGCCGTTTAAGTTCGAAAACCCAGTTGAGAGACCTGATGCTGAACAGTTCGTATTCCATTAGATTAGAGTGAACATATTGCATAGTATTGTATTGTAGAACTAAAGTACGTTTATTTATATTTATGTATACAATACATACAAACAAGTTGCCAATCTAGAAGCGAAAATATTAAAATTAAAAAAATTAAGAATGTTGCGTTTTCCCTACAGAATTTCTTAAAATATTAACATAATAAAATATCACTGCACTTGGCAAGTTGGCAAGCAATGCCGCAAGGAAATAAACGTACAGGTTAAAACAATGCCTTCATGCTACCATGCTAAGTGTTGAACAGATCAATGAAAAAAATAAATAGAAATCAGAAAAGAGGAATTTAACACGTTAATCGCCACGATAATATCAGAAAATTGTTCACTTGGGCCATGGTAACTTTATTACATTATTTAGTTAAAAATATATCAAGGAACTTAATGTATCACAGAAAACATTTTTCTTTGTCAAAATACCCTAAAAACACTAATATTTATGTCACACATACATATATGACTGACATGGCCCTATATTAAAACTTTTTTTCTCGACAAGCCGTGTCAGTCTTATATATCTGACGCATTCTGTTGTTTTGAACACAGCGTTGAACGCATTATGTAGGAATCAGTGGTACGTGTAGCATTTACCGAATAACACCTTGTTACTGTGACTATTTCTTTATAAATGAAATGTCAGACAATATATGTATGTCTGACATGGCTCATGTAGAACTTCTTAGCGTCAGAAACATATGAGTGACATGGCGATTAACGTTTAAAAAGGAGTATGGCGTATGTTAAATTATGTGAAACATAAGCAATATATTTACACAGATACGACGAGTGTAATTAGCAAGTCTTTATTATTATTAATTACAGAAAATAAATATTTATTTTAGCTGGAGGGAGAATATTACGCTATATTGAGAATCCTATATAATTTAAACGTTTTATGAGTCACTAAAAACATATGGTTTAATTACAAGGTGCGACAGTCAAAATACACCCAGCTAATGACATAGTGTACGTAGTGAGTTTTTTTGTTATATTTCTCGAACCCTCCATATTTGTTTTATTTGTCAAAAATTATATTTTTGATCATTTTATACAAAATTATGGAGTACCCAAAAGTTTTTTAACCTATATTCAAAATTTAAAGTTTTTCTGGTGGTCGCTAAAACGTGAAATTGAAATTTTTTGAACTAAAAGTTCATTTGAAAAAGTATATATGTATGTGAAAATATAACTCGATTGTTAGACTTTTTAAATTATAACTACGGTAATTTTTATCCGATTTGATCAAACGAAGAATTAATCTCTTCACAAGTAATGCATTTTCAAAATGTCATCACTTTCACATTTTTTAGTTAAAGCTTGCTACTATGATAGGATAAACTAGAAAAAATATGAAAAAAATTCGCGTTAAGTCAAATAATATATGTATATATACATACGTATATAAGTGTATGGTTTTAAAGATTCATTCCTCTACTTTCTAAAAATATTTAAATTTTGGACTTTGGGTCAGAAATGTTGGTGTAATCAATAAATTTGTGCGTAAAGTCCAAAAAAACTGTTTTTATCAAATCAAACAAGTTTAAACGGTTCCAGAAATATGAAAAAAATATTTTTGAATTCTACTCAACAAAACCCACAACTTAAACAGTGTCTTTAGCTTGGTGTATTTCATTTTTTTATTTTGTAGCATGGTGTTATTATCATCATTTAAATTTTTACATTAAAATTTACCAGCAACAATTTTAATATATATATAAAGTATATAGTATTGTTAGTTTTTTAAATTGCTTTATATTAAATGTTTGTTTATATTTAAATTTATTATTTTTTTTATAAATTTTTTTTATTTTTACTTAATTTGTTATATTTAATTAATGTTAATTTTTTTATTCTCTTATATCTAGAATATAGCCCAGAATTCTAGTTTTTGTACTTTTGGTATAGAATATCTCGAACATTTTTATATTTAAAAACATTTTATTTATTTTTTTTTGCATTTCGCTTGTAGAAGTTTAATTCTAAATTAATGGTGGTATACTTTCTATTTAACTGAAATTAAAAAAATATTACTCATACGCATCATATTACACATACTAGAAAATTTACTCTGAAAAATTGCAATAAAAAATCTCTGTATGAAACTAATGATATTCGATATCACTCATACGTCACATATCGATGGCTTAATATAAAAAAGGCCTAACTCGATTTTTGGTTACTTTACAGGAGAAGGAAAAAACTTAATAAAATTCGTAAAATTTTAGATACAACAAAAATTTTAATACAATTTTTAATAAGAAACATCAACACATTTAATCTCACATTTAAAAAATTTTAATTTTTATTGTGCATATGACATTTATCTACCAGAATAAACAATATATTTATATTTATATATATTTTTTGAAAAAAATTGGGTTAGGCGTTTTTTATATTAAGCCATCGATATGTACTATGTACTATACATATTGAATATGAGTAGTGGATGGACCATTTAAAGGTTTAAATTTAAAAATGGAATAAAACAAAAATGGTTTGAAATTTTGCCAAATTTATTCTTATATTGTGAATTACAAATGTTCCGTTTAGAAATGGCTTCTGGGCGGCCAATTTACATTATAATCTTGGTTTATTAAACGACCATCAAAGGGTAATTCCACCCCCGGGTACTGTACTTGCCTTTATTGATAAGTACACGTCCTCTAACCATCTAAGCGACCATCAAGCGTTTGACGCAATAAATTGATTGTGGAATGAGATGTGTGGCAAGTTGCGCCATTCTGTTGAAATCAAATATGTAGCATAAACCATTATTAATATACAATATATAAAGGAGGTGATCCCAAAAACAGCTGGGCATACTTATGGCGTAAAATTTATTGTTTTCTTTGTGTTGTTTTACTCATGAAATGTTAAAAGAAAATTCTGCGTTGAAAATTATTAAGAGTTATGATGGCGAACTACACTACAGTTGAGTATGAAAACCCCAAACGGAAGTAGATCTGGATAGTACTGAAAATATCACAAAACGTTTTTTTTTTTTATTGTTAAATGTAAAAAAGTTTTATTATTCTTAATTATCGACCGAAGTAACTTATTCAGTTTTTTATTCTTATGAATATTAAAAGTAAATTAAACGAAAGTACGCACAGAGCACAAACAGACAACAATAAAACACACACATCGCATGCTACACAGAATTACGTAAACGAACTTACGAGAATAGGAACATAACAAAGGCTGAAATTAAAATCCATAATTTTATCGGCAGTTAGTGAAGCTGCCAGTCATGAAGATGATCTGTGAGACGAGAGCCTGTGATTAATAACAGTGTTTTATATTAAATGGTATTGAATTCGCCATAGTCCAATAAGCAGGGTATTGGTTTATTAGACAAGAGCCCATGGTTCAAAACCCCAGGTCAGACATCTCGAACAAAATGAAAGAAAAAATGAAAATTGCAATGAAAAATTTCTCAAAAATGTGTCATTCGGAATTAACTTTCAACTGTAGGTCCTGCCATATAAAATTAACACATTCAACACTGTGATGTAAGAAACAAAGTCGTAATCCTAACTGAAGAGTTGGAATGATCGGCTATGTATATTTGTATGTATGGTCTAAAGAATCTGAATCGATTAAGCAGCCAAAATAAGATCACCCTCTGCTTACATATATAAGACAATTCGTCATTACAACCCTTCAGTCAGGATTATGGGCCTAGTTTCTCACACCACTTCTGCTGTGAGTGTTAATTTTGTACATTAGTGGCGGGACCTACAGTTTAAAGTCGACCCCAAATGATAGATGTTTGAGAAACCTTTCATGGAATTTTATTTACTCTCAGAGTTTTTGCCTGAAATATACTGAGAGGAAGTCACCGAGGAAATATTTTTTTTATATTTTAATTTTGATGTCTGACCAGGGGTTTGTAAAGTGGCTTTACAGGTAATAAGCCAACACTATATATTAGACTACGGCGACCTCAGCTTACTTTACTTATTTCGAATCTGTTCCGATAATTTTTTCACATGCGACCCGCTGTTTCCTTATGGACGATGAGAAAAAATCATCGGAACAGGTTCTTGGAACCTATGAAGCATAAATTTATTCCATAAGGAAACATCTGTATGCGGCATTATTGACATCGTGCAGCATCTTTAAATTAGTCAGGCCAACGGACTTACTAGACCCATTATAGACATACTCTATAATGTACGATTGAAGTAGAATGGTCAAATTACGTAAGTACCACTTCACAAAATTGTAAAAAAAAGTGTAATTTGTTTCTTCATATAGCATTCACATTAGATTTTTTTAAAACAAACTGCCAATTAGAGCACTTACCATAGGATCTATTAACCCTTTCAGATCTGCGTAGCTTTCTTTGATGTGTACAGATCTTCACTACTTTAACAAAATATTCTATTTTTTACTTGAAAATCTTTAATAATAACATTTTGCGACAAAACACAAAAGAATTAAATACCCCCGAGTAACTACCTAGTCTTAGTTGTTCAGTTAGTTGAGTAGAACTCAAAAATACTTTTTTATTTTTCTCGAACCCTCCGAACTTGTTTTATTTGACAAAAACTGTTTTTTTAATTTAAGCAGAAATTTATTGATTACACAAACATTTCTGAACCGATATCCAAAATTTAAATAAATAAATAAAATTTATTATAAAGGAGAGGGATGGGCCTTTAAAACGGTATACATACGTATATTATTTGTCTTAATATGCTATGGGGTTGATGAGGTAAACTAGACGAATGTGATTTTTTTTTATATTTTTTCAAGTTTGTCCGTTCATAGTCGCAAATTTTAATTAACAAGTATGAAATAAGTGCTAACATTCTGGAGGTGCATTATCTTGTGCAGAGATTGACACTTCGTTTGATCAAATCGGACGAAAATTACCGTAGTTATTATTTAAAGAACCTAACAGTCGAGCTATTTATTTCGTATATACAATTTTCCAAATGACAAAATACAAACAAAAAATTATCTTTATCTCAGTTGACAATATACAATTTTATTTGTTAAAAACTAAATCTTTTCAATATTTTTTTTAGTAAAACTTTGTAACAATGGGTGCACAGCCAACTGCGAATAAATATAAAAGAGAACTTCCAAGTATTTGAAAACTTTTATCATATTCTTGTTCATACCTTCACCAATATCTTCGACTTTCCGAAAGAAAATTTTCACAACATGAATTATAAACTCCTTTCTGTCCATTAATTGTATGCTTTTGTGGTCTTTGGTTACTTATTTCTTATTCAGTAATCTTGCTTGTTTTCTTTGTACGATTTTTATCAAAATTTTTTGTAAAACTTATTGGTTTAATTTTGAACAACTTTATTAAATTTTATGTTCGCTGCGCGCCCTTATAAATTTTGTACATAAACGGCAACAGTGAACACTGAATGTATGAATTCATATTAAGAATTAGGGGTGTAGGTGTTGGCACAGCACATACATATATTTTGTACACAATTTTTCTTTTGTTTTATTTTCAGTCTTCTGATCAATCAAGGGATTTAAATAAACCAGACGATAAATTGTTATTTATTTTACCATAGTAAAAAAGGTTTCTTTCTTTCTTTGCAAATATTTTTGCGGTTGATTAAGATTACTATAATATGAGACAACACAGCAACACTTTAAGACGACATTTAAAATGACGATGTGGGTAAAAGGGATATGAATTTTATGAAAAAGAAATCATACCAAAGCATTTTCTTTAAATAAAATTCAATTAGCTTGGGAGGTGGCATGGTGTAGTGGTTAAAGTGCTGAACTACAAACCCGCTCAATTATGACTCAAACTACAGAGAAGTCTATAAATTCTAAACATCTTTTTCTAATTAATGGAGTTCAGAGAGTTCTTGGGAAAGAGTGATTGTTTATTAAGGCAAATGCCATTCTCTCAAACGGTTTAAATGCGGTATCTCTTTAGTTTATTAATGTCCTTAAAATTTTATTCCTTACACATTTTAGCCACCCTCGGCTAAAAGTATTCAATTATAGTCCTTTCACAGGGCAATACACAACATAGATTTATTTATTTACGGTCTATACTCGGTCTATCTGTCTCCAGTGAGCATACTTGTGTAGTGCATTGTTTGTAACCAAAAATAAATTTTTAAATAGACTTTGAGACATCAGCCCATACATGCTGTTTATATAAGCTGTGTGATAATAAGGCATGCAGATGAAAGCATATGATACATCTAAAGTAATTGATTGGTTGACTCTAGAAAAATAATCTGTTTCCAGAGAATATCGCACGAATTTTTACGCTCAGAATATCAATATGCCCTTAAGCTTCAAAAAAATTGATATACGGTCACTGTTCTAAAGAAAGGATCTTAAATGAAATACGAAATAGCGTCGGAGATGGAATCCAATCTTCACCGATCTGAACTGGAATTCTTAATTATTTACTTTCTTAATTGGCCATTAACTACCTGATAACGCATTTATTCCTGCCTTAACACATTCTTCAAGGCGCCTCTGCTTCTTGCCCGCCTTCGCCAGTTGGTCACGCCAATCGATGTCGGGAATTCCTCGATTTCTTTTTTCCAACTCAAATAAGGTTGTCCTTCGCCGACTTTCGCAAATACCCACATCAAATACCCGTTGCGCCGGAGTATCCTTCTCCATCCGAAAGACATGGTCGAGCCAGAGTAGCCATTGGATGTTAACACGACGCACAACGTTTCAAGTTGATGCGAAGCTCATACAGCCCATTTTTGGATCAGATACAGAAATCATAGCCGATCATTTACTGCCAGACCCCTCTTAATAGACTCCCGTTCAATAGAACTAAAGACGGAAATAACACTTCGCTTGTTACGCTTAGCGTAGGGCAAGAATATGAGGTATTAAAAAAATTTTGCCAATGTCCGAACGAAAAAAGTCAAAGAAATCTACTTCAAAACCATGTTGAAGTCACCGTAGTCTAGTAGGTAGTGTTTTGGCTTATTAGACGTAAAGCCAGGGTTCGAGCCCCAGGCCACACATCAAGAAAAAATACAAAAAGTATTCCTTCGGCGACTTACTCTCAGCAGATTTCTGGCAGAAACTCTGAGACTAAATAAAATTGCCATGAAAATGTTTCTCAAAAATCTGTCTTTCGGAGCCGACTTTAAACTGTAGGTCCCGCCACTACTGTATAAAATTAACACTCACAACATACGTGGTTTGAGAAACTAAGACGTTGTACAATTCGACGTCCGGGTACTGTACTTGTCTTAATTGACAAGTATACGTCCTGTAACCTAACCTAACCTACTTCAAAACAAGGTCTTAAACACCTTGTTTAATATAAAAATAACACGGTGCAACAGTCAAAATACACCCAGCGAATGACACAGTACAGGTTGTGAGTTTTGTTAAGTCGAACTAAAAAATACTTTTTTTTTATTTCTCGAATCCAAATTTCTTTTACTTGACCAACACGGTATTTTTAATCTTTCCACACATAATTTTTATCCTATTTTCAAAATTTAAAGTCTTTTAAAAAGGGGAGAGATGAGCCTTTAAAATGGTATAGTAAAACATACGGTTCAATTTTCCATGTTATGAGTTTCGATCGGGTAAACTTGGAAAATAAGCTTTTTTTCTCATTTTTTAAAGTTTAGCTATTCTTAATTGCAATATTTAATTATAAAATAAAATAAGTGATGACATAAGTTGTGAAAGTGCATTATCTTGCAAAGAGATTGACACTTCGTTTGATAAAATCGGACAAAAATTACCGTATTTCTTATGTAAATAGTATAAAAGTAGTGTTAAGTTTTTTATATATGTATGTCAGCTTATCAAATGAACTTTCAGTTCAAAAAATTTCAAAAGTTTTGACGGATCATGATTGTTTACCGCTAAATTTGTCAATTTCACGTTTGCACGACTACCAGAAGTCGGTTAATATTTGTGTTTTTTGCAAATATTATTATTTCACTTTGCGCAAACATTGGCCAACTTCTGATAGATGAAGATCCATCAAAAATTCTGTATATCTTTTAACTGAAGGTTTTTTTGAAAAAAAAAAAAAAATAAGTAAATATGAAAAATATAACAAGACTGTTATAGCCGACCGTAATTTTTGTTCCATTTTATCAAACGAAGTGTTAATATCTTTACAAGATAATGCTTTTGCTACTATGGATGGACAAACTTAAAAACACATGAAAAAAATCTCATTTGCCTAGTTTACCTCATCAAATCTCATAGAATATTAGGTCGAATAATATTTATATGTACACGGCCCTTCTCTCCTCTTTCTAAGAAATTTGTGATTTTGGTTCAGAAATGTTTGTGTAATTAATAAATTTGTGCGTAAAGTCCAAAATAATAGTTTTTATCAAATAAAACAAGTTAGGAGGGTTCAAGAAATATAAAAAAATATTTTTGAGTTCTAATCAACAAAACTCATACTTACACTATGTCATTATCCGTATGTTTTTATTATTTTTTTTTATTTTTTGGTATAGTGTAATTAATATTAATTTCTTTTTTAATTTTGCAGAACGAGTATTTGCCGTGTATAAAATGAATGGAATTAACATAAAATTTTCATATTTTTAGACTTAACTTTTACAAATTTTGTTTCCAATTTATTTAAAAGTTTGTTGGGAATCCAAGTTGTTTAATAAGCCGATTATAAAAACATACTACGTGTCTTTGCCCAAATATATGAATACTGTTGTATTTGAGTTCAAAGACCAACGAATAATAAAAACCAGAAAACAACACATCCAATAATATTAAGCAAGACAGATGAATGTCACAGCATTGACACACTGATGAACATTAAAAAGTACAAAGAACAAACGAATTGTGCGTAAAGCAAAGTTCATAAATATCAAAGTATATGAATTTCGTGCCCGTGACTTATCACTCTTTGCTGAGAGTTATTTGTGCTGATCTACCGGTATCCAAAAGTACAGATGGAATTGCAAATAAGTTGTTATTTCATCAACAGATTGTGCATGTGTCTTCTGCATGTCAGAAGTACTGCTATTTGTGGAACCAGCTATAAAATCAACGACTATCATTACAGTTACACTCCAACAGTTATGGAAATTCAGAATTTACGTGTCAACGAAAGTTGCAAAACATCATCAAAATTGTAATAACGCAGCAACAGAGTTATAAAATTGATTTCGCAATTCGATTTTAGGTTTTGTACTTTAAAAAGAGTGAAAAGAAAAATATTCGAATACATATGATTGTATACTAAGACAATATAATTTAATATTTAGAGATGAAACATTTATTTGTTATAAAATTTAAGAACTTAATCTCAATCATTGTAACCTTTGCAAGTCGTACAAAAATTTTATTATTTTGCAGCGTATTTTATTGAAATCTAAAAAAGGGCAGCAAGAAAGGGTATTACTTATGAATATTACATTTCATTCTATTTATATATTATAACTGACCGGAAAATTTCAACAAGAAAAGCATTCCATGTACGCATCGATGGGCTAAAGAACGAATTATCTCTTTACTGCATTACGTTATTCCAATGTGTTCAGACGAGTAGTCTATAAATATCTGCGAAGTTTTTTGACATTAGCAATATTACATCCTTTCAGGCGCCTCTCCTTCTTAAGCGCCTTTTCCATTTGGCCGTATCAATAGATGACAGAGAGGAATTGATTTAGTTCTTCTAACATTGGCCAGGTTGTACTCTTCGACAACTTCCGGTAATCGCACACTATAGCGGACTACCAAGGTATCCAAAATAAAATAAATTAATTATATTGCGTTACGGAAGTCGCCATGGTCTAGTAGGTAGTGTGTTGGCTTATTAGACTTATGGCCTCGGTTCAAACCCCAGATTAGGCGTCTCCAACTGAACGAAGTATGAAAAAATATTTCTTCGGCGACTTCATCTCAGCAGAGGATTCTGGCAAAAACTCTGAGAGCAAATAAAATTGCCATGAAAATTTTCTCAAAAAATCTGTCGTTCGGAGTCGACTTTAAACTGTAGGTCCCACCACTCAAGTAAAAAAATTAACGCAAACAACATAAGTGGTGTGAGAAGCTAGGTTGTAATCCTAACTAAAGGGTCGTAATGACCAAATTATGTATATGTATGTAATTATGTTGTGCACACTCTTGTAACGCAGTATTAGTCTGTTGATTTTAGAATGTCAAAGAGAATTTTAGCATTTAATATCTACACCTTTTTGTTTCAATAACTTGTTGAATCCTTTTTTTGGCATAATGTTATTTAAATTTCTTAAAATAGACCCATATTTCATTTAAAGCTTCCCACGGTTCTTCCACGTTTTATGGAACTGGACTTCTCATTATTATTTCCTTTTTCAGTCTCTTCAGTAAACCTTGTGTCTTATTCTTGTGAGCAGTTATGTGAGCACTATACATGTACAGTTTGAATTTTAATGATCACAAATCTCAAAATGCGTATAGGTTTAAATAAGTTAAACTTATTGCGAACTATAAATGTATAAAACAATTACAAAAAATTCATAAACACAACTTGTTCAATATTTACAGCACTTTCCGGGCTGTGCTTTCAACAAAATTTGGTTTGCGTTCAGTTAGAAAACTTTAAAAAAATTCATTAGAAATGTAGCCAAAAAAAAAAAATTTTTTTTTAAATAAGATAAAATATATCGCATCTTGTTAGTGGAAAAACTAATTAAATATATAACAAGACATTTGGGAAAGTTTTTATTTTTTGGAGTTTTTCTATTGAAAAATTTACGCTTAATTCCGTAGTCATGTCATCATGCTAAAAATGCAAAAATATAGTGAAGAAAGAGTAACAATTCAGAAAAATTTTAAAACTGATGCGTAAAACTATTTCTAACACATTATTCTTGTTTCTGTTTCTTGCCTTTTGGTTAGAACAACGAATTTTTATACATGTATTCATTACTAGTATTGTTGATCAAATGGTGACGTATGAGTGATTTAAAATATAAATTTATTACGTATACGTCGATCAGTGAATATATTTTTGTCTCTTGCTTTAGAATGCACAACTGCGAATTGGTGCTCACTATTTACCAGCGACGCCTACGCAAACATATCTTAAACTTCTTATCACCCATAAATTCATAACTATAAAAGTGGAGTACATTCTATAGAATAATTTACAAAACTTAAATAAATTTTGCACATTTTACATCCAATCTGAAACTTGTATTATGAAAGCTTTTAAAAACAAGTTAAATTTTTGTTTCAACATCAACCAACTGCAAAGATTTATTTTTAATATTTATTTTTTTTAATTATTTTCTGACGATTTTCGTTAACATTGAGTTGCTTGGGTAATTTTTTATTTGAGTTTCCATGCCAATATTTATTATGCGATGCAATTTCATTGTTGTCATTAATTAGAATAAAATAAATCTTAATAATTGCATAAAGGATTCAGAGGCTGGCATATATATTTAATTAAAATACATTCATACATACATACATATAAGTATGTGGTATATGACAATATTAATGCTGTTAATTTGAGTACATTTGAGTTCACATATTTACATAAATCAAGATCAAAATATTGTATTACAAATAAGAAATTTAATATTGCATGGAAATGGCTTTTTTATTAATATTGTTACGTTTTTACTTTTTTAAAAACGTAAACGCAAAGTAAAAACAAATTTGTGTTCAGTTTCAATTAAACTCTTTATTGTTCACACTACTTTTGTGTGCCACCATATACAACTTGTCGTATGTAACAATAATCTGCTTGTTTAGTTCGTTATTCTTCTCCGCTTACAACCTTTTTGTAAGCAATACCACTGTTCGGTAAATCTTCACAATAGCTATCTTCAAACTGTTTAATACGCACTCAACGTCTTTACGCAAGACTGACTGAATTCTGACTACTCGTTGTCTGCTTTGTCTTGCCTTTTTATATGTCCACAAAATCAGTCTGATGAACATTGTTGAAGCAGAAGGCTCTTGTTTTCCCCTTTTCGAGAAATCTATCGCGACTGCATTGTTGTTTGTGTAGTTTGCTTACAATGTTTGTTGTTGCTTTCGTTAGTTGTCCATCTCCTTTTCTCACATTGATGTTGTTGTTGGTTTATTTATAACAAGTTCGATGTATGTATTAGTGTAGCCCTTGTTTATCGTTTTAAATGTTAAACAATACTACATTGTTTTCATTTTCGTAACAATATATTGTCAATAATGGATGCGTTAGTTCTAATATAGGTTGTAGTCAATAGAAACAAAATTTTTTCCAATTGATTGGCCTAAAATTGCATAAGTTCGATTGGATAACGATACACAGAAAAAAGGGTTTTGTTCTTTATTGAAATAATAGATTTTTTACTAATACGCTACAGCTATTACAGCAGTATCGGAGATGTCTGAAGAGCAGACGATTGAGTAGATATATACGCCCCTACAATAATACATTTCACAAATTGGAAAGAGTAGCGTGGAATGTAACAAACCGTGGGTAGTCCAACAAACCTGGTTACCGAATTTCAAAACTAATGTGTCCAGCAATCGACAGCAGGAGAACGGTTCATATTCAAACAGGAATTCTAATGGGTCACTACGTTATTGGCAGTTTCGATGACAGGCTTTGTCGATCCCACCAGGATTACTGCAGAATCTGCATGACGTGGAGGAAACGGAATCGCGTTTTATGCTAGTGCGTAATCGATTTTTGGATCACAGAATCTTTGAAGATCTAGACATGGTAGCGAACGTGCTATTGAGAAATTGGCCGGTTTCATCTGGAGCGCGGATGCTTCAAACCCACCACTAACGAACCATGAACTTCTTAGTTTAAATTACAAATTTTATATTAAATAATAAAACATTTTTAAAACATGAAGTGAATTGCTGAAATAATAATCCGTTCTGACAGATGAATGAAATTATCTAAAACTTGGCAAGAACTGTGTAGAAAAATTTAAAAAGATTAAATAGATCGAAAAGTTAGATTCGAAATGAGGCAACTAAGAATCGTTTATCATCTAAAGAAATAAAAAAAGAAACGTGATATTTCAGTTAGGTTAGGTTAGGTTATGTTAGAGGACGTGTACTTGTCAATTAAGACAAGTACAGTACCCGGAGGTCGAATTGACCCATTGTACAACGTCCTAGTTTCTCACACCACTTATGTTGTGTGTGTTAATTTTATACATGAGTGGTGGCACCTACAGTTTAAAGTCGACTCCGAACGACAGATTTGTAGTTATTGAGAAGTTTTTCATGGCAATTTTTATTTACTCTCGGAGTTTTTGCCAGAAATCTACTGAGAGGAAGTCGCCGAAAAATACTTTTTGTATTTTGTCTTTGATGCCTGGCCTGGGGCTCGAACCCAGGCTTTTGCGTCTAATAAGACAACACACTACCTACTAGACTACGACGACCTTTCAGTTACTACGAGATCTATTTTTCTTGTTTTAAATGCCAGCCTTTCAACGACTAAGTGAAAAGATTAAGCCTAAGCCACGATTAACTATGATACACAAATGTGACGAAACCCATTTGTCGTGCACCTAAAAAAGTGTAATATATATGATCCAAAGTACTATAGTTATTATTGGCCTGATTTGGTCCAAGTAAGTCTTGTACGATTAAAGCGAACTGTTGACCGTTTTACAAGAAAAACTGTAGAAATCTGAGAAAAATTATTAAATTGATGAAAAAATCATATTATGTTTTTTTGGAGACGTCTGATCTGGGGTTTGAAATGTGGCCTCAATGTCTAATAAAGATTAGTTAAGCAAAACTGAAGGGTGACATAATATGGCATCACAAGGTTTAAATTGCTAATTCTATTGGCATTCTCTTGTGGTCGCCATAGTCTCGTACGTAGTGTGTTGCCTTATTAGACACAAAGCCAGGCTTCAAACCCTAGGTCAGACATCAAAACGAATACAAACAAATATTTCTTCGCCGACTTCCTCGCAGCAGATTTCTGGCAAAAACTCTGAGAGTAAATAAAAATTGACATAAAAAGTTACTCAAAAATATGTCGTTCGGAGTCGACTTTAAAATGTAGGTCCTTCCACTCATGTATAAAATTAACACACAACTTGAGTGGTGTGAGAAGCTAGGCTGTAATCCTGACTGAAGGGTTGTAATGGCCATTTATGTATTATTGGCACTCTAAATAGACTGCTTACGAATGCGTAAAAAAAGTAAAGAAAACTTATCTACAAAGCCCAAAACCTATTGATTTCGCATAACTAATTAAATGAAGCCATTAAAGTCAATAAATTATTCTCTGAAATGATTTTGACACTTCAGTTGCTCATAGGGAAGGAACCCAGCTGTACATTTTGACTTTTATGTTCATTTTATTTTTCTTTTTGAATAATTTATTTAAAAATATTTCTCTAGTAAGTTTCATGTTCTTATAGAATTTCATATGATAAAGGAAATATACATACGGTACATATACATATGTACATGTAAAGTAACAAACTCTATCAGAAAGACAGCACTTGTATGCACATCAGAATTCAAGGCTACTGTACAGAGTTCCATGCAAAAAATTTAAAAAGTTATTGAAGCATCGTTACTAGAGCAAAGTGGGATGGATGATGATTGGCTTTTGCGGTGATGCGAAGATGTTGGCTGGCTGTATCCTGGTACCAACCATATAATATGTTTGATTAATATTTAACAAGTTTGTCACTTAGTGACAAACGGCTTTCGATAAAAGCTATACTTGTTGTAAAAAAAACTAAAAAATAAAAACGGAAGTAAATTTAAAAACAAATATTCCAACCAAAAAAAAAAATTTACCATGAGAAAATCAAAAAGCAAAGTAATGAAATATTTTTAACAGTGAGTAACAAATAATATTTTTTGTCTTCTTCAAATTTGTCATTGTATTGTATTGAATTTCAAATATATTTTAATAGTTTCCACGACTAGTGTACCACAGAGTCTAAATTTCCGAGCTTCATTATGTAAGACAGCTTTATTTCTATTACATCTGACTTTGCTAATAAGCTTTATGATCGATCCTTTTCTTTGTGATGTTTTTAAATCGATATATCACTAGGTGGTGTGATATAGTATACTGGATGACAGCATTGTCATTTAAAAAGATATTTCATTCGGCGACCCCATCTTTGAGCCTATAGTGTTCGCCATTAACAGTGATGACCCGGCCAACGTCGTTTTGAATAAATATGAGTCAATGAAACTGCCCGCACAAAATCCACAGCAAGCAGTGTCTTTTGTGGGATGCATTGGACGCTCTTGGATCTTATCATCGTATTGTTCCAAATTCAACAATTTTTTGTATTCATATACTTATTCATCCAGAAATAGGCACCATGACTGAAGTTGACTTTTCAATGATAATTACGGTCAGTTGCCAATTGTTATTAATTGATAAGACGATTTCATTACTTGCACGTGTTGTTAGAATTGTGATTTGACAAAAGAGACTGAATAAATGACAACTATTTTAAAAGATACAAAGACGTAGTTTCAAAAGGATGACCAAATGCCACCTATTGAAGTCCATGTTGGAAGACCCGTTTTTACCTTGACTGGATATTGTATACCGCCGTAATCTAGTAGATAATCTGTTGGCTTATTAGAAATGTAATCACGGTTCAAACTCCAGGTCAGACGCCAAAACGAAATACGAAAAAGTATTTCATCGGCGACTTCGGCTCAAGAGATTTCTGGCAAAAATTCTGAGAGTAAATAAAATTTGTCATAAAAAGTTTTCCAAATAACATGTCGTTCGGAGTCGACTTTAAACTGTAGGTCCCACCACTCATGTACAAAATTAACACACGAAACATAAGGGGTTTGAGCAGCTATATGACAATCCTGGCTGAAGGGTTGTAATGACCAATTATATATGTGTGTAAGGTGTGTGATGTATGAAGTTAGACAGTAATCTTAACTAAAATAACCAACAGTGTATTCTTCTCTTACTCTTCAAAGAGGAAATGTCGGTACAAGTTTACTTTTGTCTTTTAACGTATTTAAAACCAAAAAAAACGGCTAGGAATACTTTGAAATATTCTCTACAGGAATACTTTGAAATATTCTCTACAGGAATACAAAAAAAAAAATATTTTTTCAACACTTAAATGAGTGTACCCAAATTGGCACAGGAAAGTAAAATTATAAAAAGCAAAGTGCGTTCTCGTATTTTTTGCAACGACTACTATTGTGGCAGGTTTCACAACGTACATATATGCCGTCCAAGTTTTTCGGGAACGTGATCAGTGTTATCTAGCGTATGATATTTAATGACGATTAGTAACACCTTTTTTGATAATTACTTTAGGTAAATCCTAGCTATTATTCGTCGAAATTGTAATTAATTCAAGTTATTTGTATGTATTTGACATAGCCTTGTAAAACATCCAAGCTCACATCTCTGCAGGGTACAAGAAACTCTGTGTTGTGTGCGAATAGATGTTGGGAAATGTATACTCAATGAAAGGAAACATACATAGAGACAACAATGCCTTTCGAAACAAAAGAGTTTAAGACAATAAAAGCTGACGTTGAGAAATAAGAGAAGATTTGATACATGCATCAGACTATCTACGAAAAATCTAAGGTTAATAATTGGAATAAATCATCAGAGCATTTTATTCACTACTGTAAGGCATTGATAAAGTAAAAGTATTCTAAATCACCAGACTTGTAGGTTTCCAAACCTCTTTGGTTTCAAAATAGTTTTGCATAATAAATTGGAGGATAACATTCCATAATTGATCGAAGCTATTATGAAAATTTGTTAGTTACACTTTAAATAGTTAAGTTACACAGAAACATGCATAATTGACCATTACAACCTTTCAGTCAGGATTACGGATTAGCTTCTCACACCACTCATGTTGTGCGTGTTAATTTTATACATGAGTGGTGGGACCTACAGTTTAAAGTCCACATTTTTTCATATTTTCGTTTTGATGTCTGACCTGGGGTTTGAGCAGTGGCCTTACGTCTAATAAGCCAACACACTACCTACTAGACTACGGCGACTGTTCAATGCAAATTGTATTCAATTTTTGTTCTTCAGTGTTTAGAACGATTTGCAAAGTATTATGTTGTGCAGACAACACACATAACATAGAACGAATTTTGTGTGCTATTGAAATCAATTTTTTGAAGTGTGTATGAAAAGATTTGTTACATGAATTAGTGAATACTTATATGTGTATGTGTTGCGAGTGTATAGAAAAATGTATTCTTACAAAAGTGGGCGTCTTTTTGAGGTATGAGCGAATATGCAAAAGTGTTGATATGCCTCAAGAAAGATAGAAAGGCTGGTGTTTAGTTAATGTATTCAATGCCGTTAATTTTTACAAGTTTAACGCTGTCTACCTTCCAGTGTTTTTTAATTTTCTACACCATTTGGTATTGCATATAATTTATTGTCCTAAGGGAATCAGTTTAAAGCGATTTGTACAAACGGTCTATTCATTTGTCTTCTTTTATAAAATATTAAATACGTTAACTCTGGTTGTATTGACGTACATATATACATACATAATTGGCCATTACAATCCTTTAGTCAGAATTACGACCTAGATCACACACCAATTTATGTTATATTCTTTAATTTTATACATGTGTGGTGGTATATGGTCTAAAATGAATGATTTGGGCATTGACAGCATTTGACTGACCGCCACCTGGCACAGAGCTCTTGCCACATTGGATATTTAATACAAGCGAATTGACAGCAAAGTTAACTTTGGAGGTTGCGTGATCTTGCAATTTGACCCCATTAGAGCCTTTCTTGTGGGGTCTCTTAAGTCGTAGGTGCACGCGAATAAGCTATAAAACCAACGCGGTCATCAAAGCAAACATAACCAGTACAGTTGGTTAATATCAGATTGAAAAGTATTTGACAACAAATTTTTATCATTGCAAAAATGTGTTGAATTTGTAGTACAAAATTTACAAGCAAATAAGTTTGATAGGTCCCATATCATTGGTATTCTTAACTTAAAATGCAGTCGATGCAGTGATGTAAGTTACTTTTACAAATACATGTATGTTATGGACCCAAATACAACACATTAAATAAAAAATTCTTTTCTGAAAAATACCACAGTAATTTAACGTAATTTTTTTTTAAAACAAAAGTTTTTATTAAACATATTAAATATACATAATATTTTTTCTGTTCTAGAACAATAATAAATGTCAGGTGTTTCTAACAACATTCGTTGCTTGTGTCTGCAGTGACATTTACAACAGAAGATAAATTAAAACTCCATTTAAGGGTTCATGATCTGGTCGCATAAATCGGGCTCAATTTGAACTTTGGCATGGGTTATGCCGGCCTTTAGGACCGCAGTGGTTTGTGGCTTATCCACATATACCTGCGACTTAGGGAAACTCCATATGCAAAAGTCTAACGGCGACAAATCGTATAATTTCGGTGGCCAGTTCATAAAACATCCACGTGAGATTATCATGTCTTCAAATCCAATTTGGCATGTGCTTCACAGAGGGCAAATGAAAAATTGTCAAAAAAGTTTATCAAAAAGCTGTCGTTGGCAGTCGACATTATACTCTAGTTTCCGCCACTCTTGGGCGGTGTGAGAAACTGGGTAGTAATCCTGACTAAAGGATTGTAATGACCAGTAAGCTTCTACAAGATATGCCTTCAATGTTCCGTAGTTCCTTTGGGAGACCATATGCAATTGAGTTAAAAATTTAAGTAAATGTTTTCTTTTTTTTATTACGAATGAGAAAAGGGAAGAATAACTTTGAAATAAATGAAATTGAGACAAACGTTAGAAAACTGTCAACACACCTACTTTAACTGAAACCGCAAAACCAGATTCATTTTTAAAAACAAAGAAAAAAAGGACAAAAAACAATAGAAAATTAATTAAATTTTATCAAACATGGTTTATCATGGTTTTCCATTTCCATTTCCTTTTTCAATTTTCATTTACAAATAGTTTTAGAAAAAGTTATTTTAATTCAATAATTTTTGTACATTTTTGATGGATATTTAGACAAATGTCAATGCAAGTGCTTCAAACATAGTACACTTGATTTAATTTCTTTAAAAAAAATATTCATTTATTTAATTTGTTATTCTCCAGTGTTTATTTCTCTTATTTTGACTTGTGTATTACCTTTCATGTGAAGTTTTATATGAGATACTATGAGCTTAAACAGGTATGAGTATGTCAAGTATGTAAGGTTGGTGTTACGTGCACAGGATGAAAACTCTGTAATTCAGTGTTAGAATTTTGCTCTGATAACAAATTCTGATGCCAAGGAATACCGACTCACAGAATAAAAGGTAATCAATTTCTAGGCAATGAAGTCGTTTATCATTCGTCTTATTGGATGAATTTATATCCAATTTTAGAAGCCGCCGTAGTCTAGTAGGTAGTGTTTTGGCTTATTTGACGTAAAGCCAGGGTTCGAGACCCAGACATCAAAACAAAATAAAAAAAGTATTTCTTCGGCGACTTCCTCTCTCAGCAGATTTCTGGCAAAAACTCTGACAGTAAATAAAATTGCCATGAAAAGTTTCTAAAAAATCTTTCGTTCGGAGTCGACTTTAAACTGTGGGTCCCGCCACTCACGTATAAAATTAACGCACACAACATGAGTGGTGTGAGAAACTAGGTCGTAATCCTGACTGAAGGGTTGTAATGGCCTATTATGTATGTATGTATGTATGTATGTATGTATGTATGTCATAGAGAGTTGGTTACTTCAAACAAGTAAAAAATGTCGATACTGCTCCACATACACTTTATTTTATGTAAATTTAAACATGGGAAGCTCTTAATGAAAGATCTGATAGAACTTGAACAAAACTGAATACTGATGACTAACCACACATAATAAATAATTTAAAAATTTAAATTAAATATAAAAAACTAATATTGTGTCAAAAGTGTTGTGTTCTTCTATTGCCTCAAAAAACATCAATAAATATTGCTGCAATTGTCTATTGAACAGCCACGCGATTACCGCATCAGGAATGGTTTTGATTGGTGCAAATAAACACGCCACTGTCTTGTAGGCAGTGCGTTGGCTTATAAGAACTGAGATCACAATTACCACACCAGGTTAGACATATCGATAAAAACGAAATATGAAAAAAATATTTCCCCTCAGCAGATGTCTGTCAAGAACTGTGAAAATAAATAAAATTGTTATGAAAAAGTTTTTCAAAAATCTATCATTCGAAGTCGACTTTAAACTGTAGATCTCGCAACTTATGGATAAAATTAGCACACCCAACGTAAATGATGCGAGAAGCTAGGTCCTAATCCTGACTGCGGGATTGTAATGACCAATTATATTGTATATTGTTACGAAAATGGAAATAGTGTTATTATAATGATAAACAAAAGCTCTAAAAACAAAACAATGGACTTGTTTACATGATCAAAGAATAAGCAAAAATATAGCAACAATATCAGTGTATAAAAAATTGGATAAACAAAGTAAACAAACAAACAACAACAACACTGCAAGGACATACGTAAACAAAATATACAAACAACAATAACGTAAGCTACATGTTTACATTTATAGAGGTTTCGCGAAGGCAAATGTCATTCTCCTTCAAGAGCATCCATCAGACTATTTACCCAGCGATATAAAAGGCAAGGCAAAGCGAGCAACGGGAAGACATAGAATTCAGTCAGTCTTGTGTGAGGACGCGTTGCGTGTGAACAAAACAATTGTGGTTTGAAGATATGCGTTCTAAAGATCTAACGAACAATTGTTATTTTGTACGCGGAAGAATGTGAAAAAGGATAACAATTAAATCTAATTGTTGTTGTTTAAATCAAGTTACCAAAGGTGGCACACGGGATTGTGCGAAAAAAGGAATTGATTTAAAACTAAACACAAATTTATTTTTATTTTATTTGCAATATACGAACTCATATTTTAAAAGCTTTTAAAAGGGTAAAAACGTAACAATATGTATGTAAATAAGCACAATTGTGATATCACATGATTGAAATATAAAATAGACCAATTACTGGTGCATAGCGGCATAGCATCTGAGACAATATACGCGCCCAGGCAAAAGGAACAATGTTTGAGAAAATATCAAAAGGACACTTATTATGATATATAAAATATTTTAGACATTAGTAGACGCCCAAATGAATCTTACGTAAAGACTAACTTCTGAAGCGGACCACGATGCGTTGTATGTCCTCAAGAAGACGTAAGAAATTGTGGATCATGTTGTGTTTAAGTACGTAGGAATGGAACGTATAGAATGGTACGTATAGCGAACGCAAATAAAACAGAAGTAATTCACATACATAATTGGTCATGAAGTCGCCGTAGTCTAGTAGGTAGTGTGTTGGCTTATTAGACACAAAGCCAAAGTTCGAGCCCCTCGCCTGACATCAAAGACAAAATACAAAAAGTATTTCTTGGGCGACTTCCTCTCAGCAGATTTCTGGCAAAAACTCTGAGAGTAAATAAAATTGCCATGAAAAGTTTTTCAAAAATCTGTTGTTCGGAGTCGACTTTAAACTGTAGGTCCAGGCACTCATGTATAAAATTAACACACACAACACAAGTGGTGTGAGAAACTAGGTCATAATCCTGACTGAAAGGTTGTAATGACCAATTATGTTTGTATGTAATTGGTCATTACAGCCCTTTAATTGGATTACGGCCTAGCTTCTCATACCACTTATGTTGTGTGTATTAATTTTATATATGAGTTATTGTATACTGTAGGTCCCATTTAAAGTCTACACCGAACGACATAGTTTTTTTTTGGAAATTTAATTTACTTTCAGGGTTTTTGCCAGAAATCTGCTGAGAGGAAGAAGATGCCGAAGATGTATTTTTCATATTTCGTTTTGATGGTTCACCCGTGCTTTTGAACCGTGACATCATATCTATCATATCTCATAAGACAACACACTACTACTAGACTACGGCAACTTCGAAGTAGTTCTACTTTCCATAAATAATTGAGTGGAGATTAACAGATCGTTGCTGCAATTAAAGAACGCTGTGAACAGCAGAAAAGCGCACAAGAGCAAATAATAAAAGAATAATTCATATGAAAGCGGATAATAGGGAATCAGTTATGAGCGTTACTATCTGTAGTAGCGGTGGACCACAACAAGGTTTCCAATTTCAATACCACAATAGAAGAGTGATCAAAAATTATTCAATTGTCCTAAAATTTTTTGCTCAGTGTAAGTACTTTATATGTAAATCGATAAATAATGTACAACGTGGTAAACCTCTACATGTGTTATATATCTACAAAGTACACACAAAGTATGGATACATATTTCCAAATTTGGGTGACTACATATGCACACATATAACTTTGGAAATGTTTAGTTATTTATATATTATTGTCTGTGTAGTTGAAATTTCTAGACGTGGCACTAAATAACAAAATTGCATTCATTTCCGGTGATGCTGATCCTTTGGTTGACATCCGTTCTAGTTTGCTTTACTCTGTTCTCTATCCTTTATTATTTTGAGTACGGCGTGCTAAACTATTGCTTTTTTACTATTTTTTGTAAAAAAATTAGTGGTGATGTTGAAGTTTTATTCATTATATTATATTATATATAATATTTATATCTTATTTTTTGTTATTTTATTGTAGTCCTTTATTTTAAAATAGAAATTCAATATGTGTTTCAATATAGTGACTCTTTTAAACAAATTATTTACTATAAGCATTGAGTTAAATTTAAATTTAAAATTTCTAATTCAATTTTCATTCAAAAAGTTTTGTTGAAATGGAATGATGATGTGTTACCTCTCGTACAGTAGGGTGAAGAAAAAATGAAATTGCGGAAATTTGAATTATTGTGAATATGAGATTAAATTTCTACCATTCATGTTAGAAAACTTAGTAACTAATCATTTAGAAATTTTGAATGGAAATTGAGTTTTGAAATTTGTAATATATTTATCAAATACCGTTTTCCATCAAGAGATACAAACTCAAGCACACATGCATTACACAGCAAAAATCAAGGTACCACATTATATTTTTTAGATAGATTTTAATGACAACTAGTGTCGATTATGCTGGAAATGCTAGGAATTATATTTATATGAAAAGAGAAGAGGGTAGCAGCTGATCCAAAGATTTTATAAATGAGGTTTACGCTTTTTTTTGGAAATGCTGCAGCAAAATCCGTGTTATCATATAGAAGAGGAAGTTCGCACTGTGAAGAACATTTTGTACAACAAAAAAAGTTTGAATTACTTCCACGCTATTTAGTGATTGTTTAAAAATGCATTTTGGTCAATACATTGAGAAATATTGTATAAAAGATAATGGAACTCTGCTTATAACCAACAAGACCACTTCACACATATTTCAACACATATTTTAACACCAATTACAATAGCCCTTATTCGATCCATGAACTAGGCCCTTATTTCTCTTTACGACGAAGTTTGAATAACCTAATCGCACAAATAACAAAGAACCTAACGAAGTTGTCACACAACGTATTTTGGGAGGAGTTGTATGCAATAACTGTGAAATGCTTGCAATAACTTATGGCCTGAAATCACAACTGAAGATAAGGAACAAGGACATTATAAACTTTCTGGTATAGAATTTTCTGACATTGCTTACATTGGAGGATGAACAGCGTATTAACTACGAGTTTTTTGAATTGACTATTCCTTCTAATCGATACGGCATGTATCTGACGTACTGGTGTTTCACAAGCCATTTAATTTATTTGACTGCGAGGACCACTGGTGGTCCACAAAAACGTTTATAATTTTATTTCAACCCAGCACTTAAAAAAATGGGAACAATAGCTAACCCTTTTTTGTTCTAAGGAAAATAGCGCAGTAAAAAGTGCTTTTTAACGAACCGCTTGTAATCTCGTGCAGGTCGTGTGTAGAGACATCAAAATAATGATATGTGTGTGACGTGTTAAGCTCCTTAAAAATAATTGTTTCGCTATACGTCCCATTTTTGTTAAACAAACGACAAAGGTCGCCGTAGTCTAGTAGATAATGTAGTGGTCCATTTAAAGTGAGGTAACGGTTCAAACTCCAGGTCACACATCTCCAGCAAAGCGAAAATAAAAGATATTTCTTTGGCCACTTCCTCTCAAAAGATTTCTTGTAAAAACTTTGGTAGTAAATAAAATTGCTATTAAAAGTTTCTCAAAAATCTGTCGTTGCGAATCGACTTTAAATGTAAAGGTCTCTCCAATCATATATAAAAATTAACACACACAACATAAATGGTGTCAGGAGCTAAGTTGTCATCTTGACCAAGGGGTTAAATGACCAATTAAGTAAGAATGTAGTAAAAATAATTCTGGATCTTTTCAAAAAAAAAACACACAAAAATTGTCACACAATACGACCTCTTTCTTTTCTTTTATAAACTATCTTTCATGTATTACAATACAATGCGCTGTATGAAAAGCGGTCACCTCGTGAGAGTAAGGATTTATTTTTCTAGTTTTTAAGGAAAATTGATAAAGAAAACCCATTAACTTTTATGAGCACGTCAAAAGAAAAAAATAAAACACATTATAATGTGAAGCACCATGCCTGGGAAGTTACACACACTTCCATATTTTACTACGCCTTCAAACTACTTTTATAATTCGTGCACAATACTCAACTTAAGTAAGATTATGAGAGAGTAAGTTGCTGTCACATGATTAAATGATTGCATCAATGTCAATGTCGTAAAAAACCAGTTTGACATAATGTCATAACATAAATCGTAAATATTTTTAGCTGTTGCATGTGACAGCAACATGATTAATTTTTATGGCTGGATTAGGGAATGCTATAAAATTTTTTGAAGTAAAAACTGCAATAAAATTATGTTTAAACAGTTAAGCTGGATTAAAAACACTTTTTGATGTTTTACACAATTTTAATCTGTAACCTAAAGGACAAAAACACAAAAAAGTATTTAACATTTGAATGTTTTCAAACTCAAAAGGGTCTTAAGTATTCTAACAAAAAAATTTTGTCAATGAACGTGTAAAGAACATAAAAAGAGTTTCAAATATGCTTTAAATTTCAAAAAGATAAGAAAATGTATGTATATATGTATATAATTATAATACAATTATACACTTATAATGTTGTTGCCCTTAATTTTTCATTTAAAACTACCATAACCGTCACACACAGGCAGCGCTATGCTCATTATCAAAGTAACCGTTTTCATTATAGTCATTAACTAATGCTGGCAACACTATAACCTGCACGTTGCAACTGATGTAAAAAAATCTTCCAGCAGTGTCAACATTAGGTTAATTTTAGGAACACGTTTAGTGCAAGGCATTACATCAGGTGGTATTTTTCATAAAAGCAAAATATTTATTTAGTAGCAGAAACATAGAAATATAATCATAAAATGAAATCAAAATAATTCATTAAGTATAATGGAAGGAATATTAAAATAAAAATATATGCACCAGAAAAAGGCGGTTTATCGAAATTATTTGAACAAGATAATTATAATAGAAGTCGGCAGTAAGATTATTATTATTAGGCATTCCCTAAACCCAATGGTGTTGATTCGGTGTGGTTGGCATGTTACTGTAACCGGAATTGAGATTGGAACTTGATGTCGATGATATCGAATATCGGGGCGAATCAGTCGCGTTTGGAGTAATTGTTTTCGCAGTCATAAAGATTTTGTTTTGTGGCGATAACGCAATTTTGTGGAATATAGTCAGGAGAGCCCCTATTTCACTCCGGCTGCCAGACTATTGTAGCGTGTTCCAGGCGGAGGTGGTGGTCATCTACTGGCCGCACAGTGGATCCTCGCACACGGTGTTCCTTTCACCCGCATCTCGATTTTTTTCTGATAGCCAGGCGGAAATAAAGTCTCTGTCGAACGTTGCGAATAATTCCAGGATCGTCAGGGAATGTCCCTGTTGACTCGACCTTCTTTCTGGGTGCTTCAGTGTCACACTTGTCTCTGTCCCCTGACACTGTGACATTCCGGGAGACTGCAGAGCCGACGAGCTAGCCAGAGCTGGCGCACTACTTCTGTAATCCTCTTTAATCAACCAAGGAATGCCACTTACCTCGTTCAAGCTGGCCATCGCGCGGAAATCTTCCGAAACGCCAACCTATCCTGATTCAAAGAGGAGTACTGTTCCACCGCTAGACTCACTTGGCCCTCAATGGATAGAAGGCGCACCAACCAGTTACTTAGACTTGGTCGTAACATCATCACGATCGCAGTGGCCATGCTTACAGGTCGCTGTGTTGTGGGTAGACATGAGGAAAGAATGCGGCTCCCATTCTGCCGTGGGTGCAGATCCGCTGATGAAGAGGAGACTGTTGTCCACTTTTTTTGTCAATGCCCATCTCTTGCGAGTTGCAGATATAGGTTATTGTGGCGTCACAACGGGCCGCTATGCGTGCTCAAGTGAGCTTTTGGTATGAATTGTGTGTTAATTGGTACACTACCCCTCGAACCTGGTGGCGATAGATTCATCGATGATGATGGTAGTTTCTTCGTCGTCATTGTTACTGATTTTAAAGCTACAAGTTGAAGTTGCATAAAGTTAGCAGCACCCCTTGATGTAAAATATCCAACTTAGGCCATTTTTAAGGCCCATTGCGATACCATAATCAGTATTGAATGCGAGGATCAAACATTATATAGAGAAAGCCAATTCAAATCTAAGAAAAAATATTGAAACGTCAGAAAGTAAGAAGTCGAAAACCTCCTACTTTTCATGACAAGAACAGAGTATGGACTCCCCAGACCCACAGATCCTGTAGAAGACATTTAATGGAATGCCAAAACTTTCGGAATACCTATTGTGCGATGTATGGCCAAGTAATTTAAACATACAAGTGAGTCAGTCCTCTTATTATCCATACGCATCAAGCAGAGTCTAGCAATATTACACATACTTCTTTTACTGTTAACGAGATTAAGCCTCTGTGTAAAACGACCGGATAATATACAATTTAGCTGTGGAAATCGGAATATATGCCCTGTAACATATCATGCTCCGCACCAACCTCATCATCAATGCAATTTCCAAAGATATTCCTATGTTCCGAAACCCATATAGGAGTTGCCTTTGAACGATTCGAAATGTCCCTAAGAAATACTTGGCATTTGAGGACAATCGTAGCCTGGCTGCCAGAATAAATCAACATGTTTCAGAGAATATCCCGCCAACAAAAAGACATTGCGCTGTTTTCAAAATGGAAATAAGGTGAAAAATACTGCAGTAAGCCTGCAGTCTATAAGAAAGTTTAATATCAGAACCTTTAATGCATCTTTAAGCCATGGGCATAAACCTCAAGAGATTCAAGTTTAAACCATCGAAACTTTGGATCAGAAGTTCATAGTTGGAATTAACGACTGCAACCCGGCAAGTAAATTTCAACACATACTTCAAACTGAAAGCAAAAAGACATAAAATAGGGGCAACAGTTCTGCATATTCTTTTTTCTGCAGAAAATTTATGGATGTGCTAGGATAATTTAACTTTTTTGCGTAGTAAATAAATGTAAAATGGTTACATCACTAAATGTAATTATATTGGGTCTTTCGTTAAGGGCTTCCTATTTTCAAATCTAAATCAAATTAAATATGTGTGAGGTATCTAACTTACTGACTTAATTTGTCCTTAAAACCCTTTAGTCACGATTACGCCATATCTTCTTACACTACCCATGTTGTTGGGTAGCGAATCCTCCGAACGACAAACGTTTCAGAACCCTCTTAAATCCTTAAAATCACTCGTGTTCTTACAGGCGTATTGTATGGATGACTGAAGCCACTCGTCAAAAAACTGATTGGACCTTATCAGAGTGGGTTCAGACCTGTCAAGTTCACCATCAACCAGATCTTCACACTACGCCAAAGACTCATTAAAAACAAGTTGACACAAACCATTTTTTTGTCGACTATAAGGCAGCCTTCGATAGGGATCGTGTTTTTGCCGCAATGTCTGAGCTCGGTATACCTGCGAAGCTGATAATGCTATGCAGAATGACGGTGAGCAATTCCTGCAGCTCCGTCAAAGTAGGAATGGACTTCTCCGAACCTTTAGATACCGTGCGTGGTTTCAGACAAGGCGATCCCTTATTATGCGGCCTCTCCAACTTCGTCATGGAGAGTGTTCTGCGAAAGGCGGGAGTGCATCACAATGGCACTATTTTTCAAAAAAGTGTCCAGTTGCTTGCGTACGCTGACGACATTGGTATCATAGGGTGTATCAAGCGAGAAGTTATTGCTGCCTTTAGTGCTAATGAACGGGAGTATACTTAGATGGGTCTGGCAGTAAATAAGGGCAAAACAAAGTATACGTATGTTGCCAAAAGGTGCTACTATGGTCTCAATAGGCAATTGAGTAGCAGAGACCTCTCTCGTACGACAAAAATAATACTCTACAAGACGGATGAGTGCTTCTTTATGGCACAGAGGCATGGACCCTATTAAGTACTGATGTAGCAGCCTTGAGAGTATTCGAGAGAAAAGTCCTACGTAAGATCTGCGGTCAGTGCGAGTTGGCGATGATTTCCGCATCCGATCCAACAGTGACCTGTATGAGCTCCTGAACGACGTAGACGTTGGGCAGACGGCTGCGCTGGCTCGGCCATGTCCTTCGGATGGAGGACGATGCTGCGACGAGACAGCTATTTGATCCGGGGATCTGCGGAAGTCGGCGAAGAGGACGACCTTGTATCCGTTGGAAGAACCAAATCGAGGAAGCCCAGTCATCGATTGGTGTGACCAACTGGCGTAGGCGCGCAAAAAGCAGAGGCGCTTGGAAGGAAATCCGTTAGGCAGAAATCCGTTAATCGGGTTGTTAATGGCCAATTAAGTAAGTAAGTAAGTTAAAGCACTCGTGTAGAATGTCAAATGCAGCATGAAATGGGT
Organism: Sarcophaga carnaria; assembly: GCA_958299815.1. NCBI lineage: Eukaryota > Metazoa > Arthropoda > Insecta > Diptera > Sarcophagidae > Sarcophaga > Sarcophaga carnaria. The sequence continues at coordinate 83,126,863 of OY283149.1, read as the reverse complement.
GATAGGTAGCGGCATCCTGTTGATGTCCACCCCATTCAATTCAGGCCCCAAAAACTTTGGTAATTACCGACCTCTAATAAAAAATCCACACAAAGCACTGACTTGTTCGCGACACACTTGAGCCCAATTTGTACAATTTTGTTTGCTCACGTATCCATTCGTTTCGGAATGAATCTCATCGCTAAATATGATTTTACTATAAAACTGAAGGTCAGTTGCTATTGATCGATATCATTTGGAACTGAAATGGAATTCAAATAATTCGGGATTTGGGGCATTGATATTGGTGTTGCTGGAGGTTTTTGCTTGATGTGACTCTTACGCAGGGGAATATATACAACTCTGGGTTGTAATATAGACTGACAGAACTATTTGCTGAACATTCAAAATTTTCCTTGCCTTCTATGTCAATGAAAAGATGAGAAATCTCATGTCTTTTTAACGCAGAAAATTACTGGGCACCAACATATTCTGAATGAGGAATCAGTACAATGCCTTTTTTGTGACCATCATCATCATTCATGTTTATTTCATCATCTGGACTGTCTCAAATATGTGTAATTGGAAGATAAATTATGTCAAGGGTACCGATTGGAGGACTATTAAGATTTAGAGTTGCCGCTTTCATTATACACGTTAAGTTTTGGCCAAGAATTCAATCAGACTCTTTATGGAAGTATATATTGGACACTGTATTACTGGATATACATATGTATGTCTGTGCACATGGTAGTTTGAATAATGAGGAAGGCAATCGCTATTTAACTTTCTGTATGATAAAGGTTGATTTTAGGAGCAGAAATTTATCACTATTGAACTTGGGAAGACTTTTTAAGAATATCAAATGGACCATGAAACCTCAAAGTGAACTTGAGAGGTAAACTTAAAAGCAACATCTTCATTGAATATTAAATATATGAACTGAAAGAATGTCTATGCAAGGTACATTAATACATAACATAATTGATCACTACAACCATTTAGTCAGGATTACGACCTAGTTTCTCACACCACAACAGTTTAAAGTCGACTTCGAACAACAGATTTTTGAGAAACTTTTCATGGCAATTTTATTTACTGTCAGAGTTTTTGCCAGAAATCTGCTGAGAGGAAGTCGCCGAAAAAATATTTTTTCATATATCCTTCAGTTGGATATGCTTGACCTGGGGTTTGAGCCGAGGCCTCACATCTAATAAGCCAACTAGACCACGGCCACTTTCATGGATGCATGGACTTCCATCTATGCATGGTAAGTTAATTTTAATTTCATTGTGTGTAAAGACAATTTCATTATAAAAAGATAGTCATGGCACAGTTCTTTTGTTTTATTCTGTGTAATTGTTCTAAGTACATTCTTTTATTTTTCAATTTTTTTTCTTTGTATGTATGTATATACGAGTAACAAAAATGTTTTAATTGCAACTTAAAGTTTATGTTAGTAAAACAGTGCCTAAAACAAAAGTTTTTTAATTGTTTTATTTTCAGTTTTCTCAAGTTTATTGCGATAAGAAGTAGTTTTGAGTTTTGTTTTTTTAAAATTTAGTTTCAATAAATCTTTTTTGTTGTTCCAACTTATGCTTGTTTTTCTTTGTTAACATTTTCTATTTGCCAGCATAGTGTCTTACAGATCTGGTACACATATATGTACATAGTTTTAAAAGATTTTTTTCTTATTGCAAATTTTGTAATACATTTCAATTGCTAGCATAGTTTTTTCCATTATCATTACTATTTACATCCTGTCCAGAAAACTTCACACACTATGGTATATTGTTTTATAATATTTTTAAGTTTTTGCCCTTTTAAAAGCGTTTAAAATATGAGTTCGTAGATTTCAAATAAAATAAAAATAAATTTGTGTTTAGTTTTAAACCAATTCTTTATTATTCGAATAATTGCGTGTATAAACTTTGGCCACTTGATTTAAACAACACCAATTTACTTTAATTTCTGTTCTTATTTACACTCGTTCGTTAGATCTTAGTAACGGAGGTCTTCAAACCACGATTACTCTCTTCACACGTGACGCGTCTTCACACAAGACTGTCTGAATCTTTCTAATCTCGTTACCTGTTTGTCTTGTTTTTTATATAGTTGGGTAAACTGTCTTATGGATGCTCTTGAAGGAGAATGACTGCCTTCGCGAAGTCTCTATAAATGTAAACATGTTGTCTAAGTTATTAGTGTTTGTGTATTTTGTTTATGTTTTTCCTTGCAGTGTTATTGCTGCTTCTTTTTTACTTTTAATCTCTTTTTTATACTGACGTTGTTGCCATATTTTTGTTTATTCGTTGATCATGTAAACAAGTCCTTTGTGTTTGTAGGTTTTGTTTATTATTTTAATGTTAAACGATAGCATAATTTCCATTTTCGTTACAATATCTTACACTTGCGTATGTAAATTTGGACGTAAATAAATAAGTGTATTCTACGAAAAAAGTCTTCATATACCGGTGTATGAGCGAAATTAATGGAAAGAACAATAAAAACTAGCAGGTTACACCATCGTATGTAGACTTTTTTCCTTTACTTCATGTGATTTGCAGGATTTATTTCATCAGGGGTAAGTATAGTCATCTGTATTTAAAAGGACAACAAAACATTAGTGGTCCTATAATTATGCAAAGCATTTTATATTAAGGATTTTATAAATGCCTGGGTTATATTGTGAAATAGTTCAATGTTTCTTATGTGCCTTTCTTCAAAACGAGGGTTTAACAACTGATGTCATTTCTACTGAACATGGTAGATCTTATTGTAAACATATATATTTACTGAAAGAAATACACATCAGAAAAATATCTGCTTCGGAATTGTTGGATTTTATACTAAGAAAAGTGCAATAGAAGGACTTCGGTTGGTCACCTGTACATACATACATGCATAATTTGTCATTACAAACCTCCAGTCAGGATAACGACATAACTTCTGACCCCTATACTTTAAACATATACCAGATACAAGAGATCGATGAACATATTCGATAATATCTCACACACAATTTGTTTCATTTAGATTTACAAATAGGAAGTGCTTGAGGTGTACTAAGTTTAGTACAATGGGCGGTTACGTGTGGTATTTTGAAAACATCCTCTTTCCAAACAAAGTGTTTTAGGCACTTACAACATGATGTTTTAACTCGATTTGAGCATATGACACATCGAAGTTGATTTGAAATTTTTTGGGGGTCATTATTATTTTTTTCTTCTCCTTCAATTCTGGAAGATGTTTGCCTACATTTATTGTCCTTTTTGTCACTGAGATATGTTCGTGCTATATGTCTGCGAAACCATAATTGATCCACACGATTATTAGGGTTTGCAATGCAATATAGTCTCCATGCATTTCAAACAGTCAAGTCCACAAAATAAGTAAACAATACCCACCACCACTTTTGACCTTTTACAGCAATTCGGTACATTCCTATAGACTGGTCCATCCGATCCACCCCTCCCATAGGTTCAGTATGTTTTTGATCTGGAGGAGATGGAAAAAACGAATAAACGGGAGCACATTTTCTCCAACTTGGGGACTCAACACTAGCTTCAATTCTTCCTTTTTTCCGTGAAGTAGATGACGCGATCGTTTGTAGGGGCTCATCGCCATCGCTACTCCATACATCTTCAACCGTAGGTCTGTAAGTAACCACCTCTATATTACCGGGCACATCTCGAGATAGTTTATTTTCATATAATTCATCGTCTCCACCTTCCTCTTGGTCAGTGAGAACATCTAAATCGGGTGGCAGGATAACTACATCTTAATTAACGTCATTTTCATTATCTTGGCTAATAATGTCACATATTGCGTTTTCCAACCCAAAATAGTTTTTGCTACGTCGGTTCGCCATTTTATATCTCTCAAAGTATTTTTTAATTAATAACAAGACATTACCTTGAATGCCCAGTGTACTAAACTTAGTACAGCAACACTTAATATGCTATAGCTCAAAAAATTCTATACGAACTAAACCGTTTAAAATTGCTTTTATTAGTAAATAAACTGCTTTTCAACGTTCTTCAAAGTTAACTGATGTAAAATAAAATGACCATTGTAAATAAATAACCATTCACAAACCCACAAGAAATAAATCGCTAGCCAAAATGGGGATTCTCCTCATTGGTATTTTTATGTGGATGTTTCATGTACTCTTATTGACTGGTAGCAAGCGTTTCCAGAATAAAAAACTACATTTTGTAATTTTTACTTCGACCTTAAGCTGTGTAATATATATAGTACAGCGGGCGGAAATGGGTTAAAGATACACCATATAGAAGAGATCGAAGGAAATTTTTGATGATATCTCACTCACTCACAATTTGTTTCATTTAGATTTACAAATTAGAAGCTTTTAAGGATACACCATATATAAGAGACCGAAGACTATTTTCGATGATATCTCACACACAATTTTTTTCATTTAGATTTGCAAATAAGAAGTCTTTAAGGATACACCATATACAAGAGATCGACGAGAATTTTCGACAATATCTCACATACAATTTGTTTCGTTTAGATTTACGAATAGGACGTATTTAAGGATACACCATATACAAAATATCGAAGACAATTTTCGATGATATCTCACACATATTTTTCACAAATAGGACGTGTTTAGGATACAACAGATACAAGAGATCGAAGACAATTTTCGATAATATCTCACACACAATTTGTTTCATTTAGATTTACAAATAGGACGTGTTTAATGATACAACAGATGCAAGAGATCGAAGACAGTTTTCGATGATATCTCACACACAATTTGTTACATTAAGATTCACAAACAGGAAGTATTTAAGGATACATCATATACAAGAGATCGAAGACAATTTTAGATGATATCTCGCACACAATTTGTTTTATTTAGATTTGCAAATAGGACGTGTTTAAGGACACATCATATACATGAGATCGAAGACAATTTTCGATAATATCTCACACACAATTTGTTTCATTAAGATTCACAAACAGGAAGTGTTTAAGGATACATCATATACAAGAGATCGAAGACAATTTGCGATGATATCTCACACACAATTTGTTTCATTTAGATTTACAAATAGGAAGTGTTTAAGGATACAGCAGATACAGATTGAATATGAAAATGCCAATTCGTTTTCTGTGGACCACGAAATTTATAACGACCATAAAATGCAATTACTTACTCATCTACGGCGACAAATTTATTTGAGTTATTAGAAGCTGAAAGACTTTACGCTCAGTTTTCGCAAAGGCATAATAGGTGTAAATTGTCCATGCCTTCTGTTACCTCATATCTACATAGTTGACCGAAATATTATCATCAGTAAAGTCTATGAAATACAACATAAGACGAAACAATTTTTTTCGAATGTTTGTCTGTCACGTAAGATAAATATGAGCAGAGCAGTAAGAATAACTCTACAACAATTCAAGAAGCAGCTGCTAGCAATCTGTGTGAAAATTGGTAATATCTTCTCTGCCCAAACTGCTAAAGGCTTTCTGTTCCAAGTAGTACCGTCCTTGGCGATAAACATCTTACCGTCATATTTGTTGATGCCAACACTTTCTCTAGTTCATAGGACGAGGGAAACTCTTTTACTTCACATGACTTTGCCAACAAATTTTTCTAACGAAATATAACAATGGTTTGTACCATCAAGTTTCAGCCAGCCTTCAATTGAGAGCGTTACTGATGTGAGTGACAATAAGATGCCCGAGCTCAACAATTGAAAACTTATAAATCGGCACAAAGCAAGAGTGCTAGAGAACAAAATATTACCATTTAGAAAAAATAAAACCAAACTGATTTTTACGTAAATCGATCAATAATCGTGACAATTCTATGTACAACAAAGTGATACATAAGCTAGAATTACGAACTTTTTGTATGGCTCGATCTGCGGTAAAAAAAAAACTAAATATGAGTGATATTGGATTTTTTTCAAGAGTTTAATAAGACTCATACGTTAGTGGACATCAAAGTTATTTAGTTGCAAGTAAATTGAACACAAAGCGTAAAGCGTATTTTTTATGCTCTTATAATACATAAATGCTCACAATTTCGACTATAATGCTTTTTTCTTTCAGAAGTAATGGAAAGAATTGCTTAATGCGCTCGTCGAATTTCTGTGGCAAAAAGTTTTACATTTTTTAATACAAAATTCTTTGCAAAGACAATGGATTACAGAAAAATTATATCCTCCTAAAGCCGAGAAATACACGAGAATATTAAAAATAAAACAGAAAACTTTGATAAAACTGGAATATAATTTGTTCTGAGTGCTCTTAATGACACATGTAAGTGCTAATGTCTGATATTATTTAATAAAAATATAAAATTATATATGACATTTATAACACGAAGAAATCAGGTATTTAGATGCATAAGAAATAATACTGATAGTATAAAAAGAACGGCGCTTGATTAGGATACTCACGGCTCCAGAAACAATGGGCGGCAAGAAGCTCCTGGAGATGCTCGATACTCCAAGTGTGAGGACAGTGCAATCTCACATGCGGAGATGCAGAATTAACAGCATAAGATGGAAAGGCTTTGTGGAAATCATATAATTCCACGAATTGTAATTAAAAAAATAAAGAACAAATATGAGTATTTATTTTGAACACAAAAAAAAAACCCCAAAAATCAATGCCACAATTATTTGTCAGCATGCTTTAAATATTCGCATTACAAAATGAATTTCAAACGAATATCCCTTTGCAATATGATACGATAGATGAGTCTAAACGGTAAATAATAGTTTTGTCTGTTTGAATTCGCGAATGTTCCAACAAAAATAATGTTCTGACGTCACGACCATAAGCAATAAAATCAATTGGAAGTGGTGCAACGTGCTACCACAACTGGCTGCGTTTAAAGAGTAAAAACGCAATAATCAGCGACTGGCAATATCTTCATAAATGAAAGGACTTTTTACATTCTTTATGCATTATATATAACATTATACATAACGATTTTAGTCAAGTTTGTATAAAAAACACCATTACAAAGTTTAAAAGCCAAAAGAAACAAGCCAAGAAAATATTGAAAATGTTTTATGTGGGAAAGGTCATTGCAGTGTTAAATATTAAAGTATTCATAGCGATTGACGTTAGTTTTTTGATAAATTAAATCTGTGTGTTAGTCGAAAATATATGTTAAAACGAAATTCACTATTTCAACATACCAAAACTCCTCACAGTTTTCATTTTATCCTGTACTTATAATAGCAATATACTCGTACTACAAAATATACTCCCATGTAGACTTGTTGATTGCAAAGTACTCTTATAGCGTTTAGATTTCGTGTCTGTACTCTTTGTATCTGTAGATTATCAAATGAGTGCATTGCACTTTTATACATAACAAAATATATTTGCAACGCAGTTTATGAAGGTACTCTTCATCTTAGTGTGTAATTAAGCAGTCAAGTATATTGGTAATTTTTTTCTTTTACACTTTCAAAGTGAGTCAACATTTCATGGAAAGATTGCATGTGTTTGAATGTAAGAAACTGAATAAGTCATATGCCTCTTTTTATCTTCTGATACATACATATACATTCAGTATACTCTCTAAACACTTCCACTTGCCACTTTTACATGATTGTAAGTTTTACGCTGAGAAATATTTATGGAAAAAGTATATTTAACAGATGCAAATATACTTTCGCTTAATACTGTAATGTATTATAATCACTACTTATCTTTTTTTTTTGTTCTGTTCCTTCCCATGACTGAAAGAAAATTTAAAATTATATAAAGTGATCGTAAAATTCGAAGTTAAATACTGTAACGAAAATGGAAACGTTGTACAATCGTTTAACATTAAAATGATAAACAAAAGCTACACAAACAAATACAACGAACTTCCTTGCATATACCAACACCATCAGTATGAAAGAAAAAGAGACAGACAAGTAAGAACAAAAAGCAGCAACGTAAGCAAAATAGACAAACAACAATGAAGTAGCGATAGAGTTCTCGAGTAGGCGAAGACAGGAACATTCTATTTCTAGAACCTTCATCAGACTGTTTACGTGAGCATATAAAAAGGCAAGACAAAGCAGGCAACGAGTAGTAAGAATTCGTTTAGTCTTGTGTGAAGACGCGTTACGTTTACGTTGCCATATAAAAGGCAAGGCAAAGCAGGCAACTGAGTCAGTAAAAGTTCAGATAGTCTTTTGTGAAGACGCGGTGTGTTTAAAGAGAGTAATCGTGGTTTAAAGATCTCCGTTACAAAGATCTGTCGAACAATTGACTAGTAATTGTTATTGTTTATGCAAAGAGTCTGAATAGAGGAATAACAAATAAAGCAATTGTTGCTGTTTACATAAAGTTGTGGACAATTACACACAGAATTGTGCGAATAATAAAGAATTTAAATAAAACTAAAAGCGAACTTATATTTATTTTCTTTGCAACCTACGCGCTCATATTTTAAACGCTTTTAAAAGGTAAAAACGTAACAATATATATGCAAACATATATACATATTTTCATCGGATACATACATATGTACATTGGATATACGAGTGTGTTATAATTTTTTTCTGATTTCTTTTACTGTTAGTATTATTTTGATAGACCTCAAGCATTACCTTTGATTCACATTTACAAGGATGAAAAAATAAATTCAACTTCAACTTGACCCCACTCAGTACAGGTTGGACCATTAATTTATTGATTCAAATTCTTTACTTTATTGAAGAGTATTGTTTGTGATATTGTAGCTGACGTAAACTATTGAACGTGACGTAAATTTCAGGACACTTTGATAAATTGCTCTCTAACGGTGCTATAATCTAAATAAAATGGAAATCGTCTGTGTTGTTTTATTTTCACAACGTTTCATTTAATTATTTATAGTTTTCCTTTAATTTCTTTTTTTCTTTAATAGCATTAAACTATAATTTTAATAGATTGACGGAAAAGTGACGAAGGTTTGATGTTTAATACCCTACTTGTAGACTTACATAATTGTATTGATATAACCTGTGGAGATTACGTACGTACATAATTGATCTTTACAACCCTTCAGTGAGGATTACGACCTAGCTTCTCACACCACTGATTTTGTGTGGCTTAATTTTATGCATGAGTGGTAGTACCTACAATTTAAATTCGATTACGAACGACAGATTTTTGAGAAAATTTTCATAGCAATTTCATTTTCTTATGGAAAAAAACAAACAACAAATGTTCGTCTGAAACCGCTTGTCTTACAGGAACAGCGCATTAATAATTTTGGCTTAAAATTATTATCTACAGTATGTGAAGTAGTGCAGGATGGTGATAAATGGGATGATAGTGACTGCGCATTTAATTTAACTAACGGTTTTATGATCGAGTTTAATATATGCATATGTGGGAAAAATTGCATAGTCCACTATCAAGGGATAGTTGATGATGAAGTGCTTGATCACCTTTTAAAACCAATGTTCCACGTAATAAAGGATTCCACAATTTATAGAACAGAACTAACATACATAGTTGGCCGTTACAACCTTCAGTCAGTATTACGGCCTAGCTTTTCACAGAACAGAACTCGTTATATGTATATATTTCAGGTATTCATAGATACTTGTTTTATATCCGTTAAATTACTGCGACACCTATTATCGATTGGAATATATAGTTCAAGAACCATACGTGAAGGGCGAACATAAAAATGGCATCTTCGCTAAAACACTGTTATGAAAAAAGAGGAAAGGGCATCTGTTATTCATTCATTTAGAAGGATAATAATGCTGTCCGAAATGCAGCAAATGTTGATGTTAATTAAATGGTGCCAACGATTCGTTGAAAGAAGAGATATTTTCCAACCAAAAGGGATTTTTCGATATTAGATTCGATTAAGAACTGGTCGTGGCCAATATTTGCATATCTCTTTGACGCCTCTAATGCTAATGCATGGCTGCTGCTAAAAAAGTTACATCCCAAGGATCTGAAATGTGCGTCTCTTGACATTTTTCGTCGAAATCTTGCTAATTCTTACTTTGAAACGTATGGAACATCAACTACAAAAGGTTTGTGCATAAACAAATTGATGAAATATACACGATATGATGGTAGAAATACCATTATTGAATATTTTAAAATTTAAAAACTATGTGGATATTGCGGAAATAAAACAAATATTATTTGCAACAAATATGAAAAAGGCTTTCATCCCTAAGAATTCTTTAAAAGTTATCATACGCCTAGTGTCCCTTATAACGGTCTATAACTCCAAAACTATAAATTGTTTTGAATAAAATGTTTTTTAGATGAATTAATCACATCATATCTTTTTTAATAATTTATGAAAATTATAGAAGGAGAGTGGCCAGGGAACTTCGCCCACTAACGAGTTAAATGTCTCCGCATCCAATAAATCATATTAGTCGTTTTAATATCAGTAAATAGGCGTACATCAATATACGAATAAGTAAGTAGGAATTTAATGTTCGCTTTTCCAAAACCTAAAGATAGATGTATATTAAAATACGAAAACTCTGCAATTGTAATTGGAAACCGTAAGTTGTTCAACATTCCTATGGACTCATAAAAAATAATTTGTATTTGATTTACGATTTTAAACCTCCTTATTAAAGCCTTCATTGAACTTTTCGCATATGTATTATAGTGTAGAAATATACAATTAAATCGATTTCTCAGAAATGCAAATGCTTTTTAAGGTACAAGCATATTTTGTGTTGTTGAAAAAAAGAAGACTGACAAAATGACAAATAAAACACTTGAAAATGAAAGTAAGACGATAAAAATTCGGAAAAGCATAAAAATGAACAACGTAAAATACACCTCCTTGAATGAATACAATGTTATGTTAACGTACAACAAGTTGACATGGTTTTTATGTGTAGTTTTACATTTTTTTTTTTTTTTTTTCAATAAAATTGTGTTGTTATGCTTAACGTAAAATTGACTGAAATTTTAGAATTTAATATTGTTCTCCACCTTCTCTTTATGTTCTTCTGACAACAAATGTTTGCCATTTAAATCGTGTTTTAATATGTATTCCATTCTAATTTTTTTTAAGAGTTGTACAATTTTTAATATTCTTAGTTATGTATGACTTCATTTAATACAGTTTCAAGAGTTTTACTTTTCACAATATCTTTTGAGTTCTTCTAATTCGTTAATTTCTTCACTGAAAAGACGGTTGAAATTTTGATTTTTATGTGTAGGGTCTTCTTAATTAAAAAAAAAAGAATAGAAAACTTTAGTTCAGAATAATTAATACATACAGGCATACAAACATACATTCATCTCAAACCACCTATATTGTGTGTGTCAATTTTATGCATTTATACATGAGGGGCGGGACCTATAGTGTAAAGTCGACTTCGAAAGACAAATTTTTGATGAACTTTTAATGGTAATTTTTTTTCCTCTTCGGGTTTTTGCCAGAAATTTGCTGACGGGAAGAAATATTTTTTTATAATTTCGTTCTGTTAGAGATGTCTAACCTGTGTTTTGAACCGAGACTTCATGTCTAAGGGTGCGAACAGAGTGAGCCCTGAAAGCCGAGCCGATAAAACTAATTACATACAAGTTAATACAAATAAGCTTGTGTTGTGCGCTCTTTTGCAATGTTGATGTTTACTTTTCAGTGTGCAGTCGTGTTTTTTCATGGCTTCAAATTAAAAAAATGGAAATCGATCAAATAATAAGTGAAATTTTTTCCTGGCCTGCTTTGTGGGACCAAAAAAACAAATTGTATCACAATCGTGTTTGTGTGGAAAAACTGTGGACATCGGTTACAGCAGAAATAAAAGTACCAAGTAAGTAATATTACATATTATTTAAGTTTATTGAGGCATAGATAGTTACAAAAGTGATCTCTAAGTAATCTACCATACTTGATGGTAGTTTTATTTAATTCTTTTTGCAGTTCTTTTGTGTTTTGCTTCTCAACTTCTTCTCTCAAGTTTTCATCCAAACCCTCTCGACTAAATGACATAAAAGAAAAACACATGCAATAAACAGAATTTCAGCGCTGATTCTCGCATTCACTGTGTTATATAAAAATTTTCTTCTCGCATTAAAATAAGGGTAAATAAGCTCGGCTCGGCTACGCTCGGCATTAGCGCTCACTCTGTTCGCACCCTAACAGGCCAACATAATACCTACTAGACTATTTCTAATCCTTTAATTAATTTTATGAACTTCCTTAAAATAATGAAATTATTTTATACGGGTAGCGGTACACATCTTTTTAAGTCCAGTTTATTTATAAATATATACGTAAATAGAAATAGAATTTTTAATTCTATTAAATCTCAAATATATAAATAAACAATTTAATAAAAACAATTACTCACAATTAAATCCAAATTCAATAACTTTTTGTATTTCAAATTACAAAAAAAAAATAAAAATAAATAATAATATTAAATTGCATGTCAAAGCAAGAAATTGCTCACCTGAAAGCAGTCAACAGGAAACATGACAATGCAGTTGTTGCTAATGAACTACGTGTTATTAGTGTTCCGCAACAATAGAATGAAGATCTTACTACTCTATATTCAAAAATATGTGAGACTGTTGCCATACGTCCTCCGGAAATTATTGGAGCCTTCAGATTAAGAAAAAAGAAAAATCTTACGGGCAGAATTTCTGCTAATAAACAATCTAAGGTTGACCCTCCAATAAGCATAAAATTAAAATCGCCGTATTATCGAAACGTAGTCCTTATGTCCATTTCATCCTATATAAAGATGCGTAAGGATGTTTTGCGATTAAACAAGCTTGGTTTTGATAGCTCGGTACCGTTCTACGTCAACGAGAATTTAACCTCAGAAAATTATCACATTTTCCAACGGGCTTACAGCTTGAAGAAAAAAAAGCTTATACTTGGAGCCTTTACCAGCCGTGGATTGGTTTACATTAGGCGCCAAGAACATGAGGAGCCAATATATGTGAAGGACATAGACGACTTAAATCTTTTTCGTGATGGATATAATGCACAAGAACTCATATAATAAATACATTCGTAAATATACCTTAATTTTAAATTTTGTAACTTTTCTTTATGTTTTAAATTATATTATTTATGTTTTTATCCTGACATTCATTTTATTTGTTGTTAGCTTAATTATTGACATTTTTTATTTCAACCTTTATTTGTATTATTGTTAATTTTAATTATATTATTTTAATTTACCTTGGATTGTTTGTTAGTGTGTGTGTTTATCTGTTTACTGCTTGCAAGTATATTGCTTACATTGCTTTTTCATTTTTTGACGTTAAATTTGACTTCTCAGCTTGATCAGGAGGAAGTTGGTTCCCATGATAACCTCTCCATCTTGCTACGAATTATTTGCCGACAGACAACAGTCTTAATATATGCCATTTGAATGCGCAGAGCCTCAATAATAAAATCGACGAATTCCGCTACACATTTGAGGACTCGAAAATGGACGTTATTTGTATTTCGGAAACTTGGTTTAATTATAGTTCGCCCGACAGCATACATGGATTGAATGAATACTGCCTTTACCGCTCTGATAGACTTTCCCACGGTGGTGGTGTGGCAATTTATGTGAAATCCCACATTCAATGTAAACTGGTTGGTAGAAGTTCGGAGAATAATACCCATACTCCAAATATTGAATACCTGTTTTTGGAGATAATTAACTGTGGCAGAAAGCTTTTACTATGTACTGTGTACAGACCTAATAGGACTATCAACATTGGACCACTAATCGACGAATTGACTAATGTTTGCCTCGGTTGCACTGACATCATAATAACCGGCGACTTTAATGCAAATTTTTTAGTGGACAGGAGATTAACCTAAGTGCCATAGGTTTGGGGTTAGTAAATGAGGTTATGCCCACCCACTTTACGTCATCTTCTGCTACGCTACTTGATCTTTTCTGTGATGACAATTGTTCTAATGAGTTACTATATGACCAACTTTCTGCACGGGCTTTCTCCAGACATGATCTTATTTTCCTGTCTTATGACTTCAAAATATCTTCCAAGGAGAAAAAAATAACTTTCCGGGATTTTAGAAATATTGACGTTCCATCATTGGAGAATGAATTAATGAGCATACCCTGGAACCGGGTTTTCTATATGCCAAATGTTGACGATCAGGTGAATTTTTTACACGGCAATATTCAGAGTTGAAGTCGCCGTGGTGTAGTAGGTAGCGTGTTGGCTTACTATTCGTAAAAGCCCGGGTTCGTATCCCAGGTCAGACATCAAAAATGAAATATGAAAAAAAATATTTCTTCGGCGACTTCCTCTCAGCAGATTTCTGGCAAAAACTCTGAGAGTAAATAAAATTGCCATGAAAAGTTTCTCAAAAATCTGTCGTTCGGAGTCGACGTTAAACTGTAGGTCCCGCCATTCACGTATAAAATTAACGCACACAACATGAGTGGTGTGAGAAGCTAGGCCGTAATCCTGACTGAAGGGTTGTAATGGCCAATTATGTATGTATGTGAATATTCAGAGTTTGTATGACAAATACGTACAGATAAAGACGAAAACAATGCGTGCCAACGAGAATCCATGGTTCTCGAATGGGATAAAGGAACTGATTAGTAGCAGGAACAGAGCCTACGAACGCTGGAAGAGATACCGAACTCCTGAACTTAGGGAAATTTATAGGAATTATAGAAGAAAGGTGAACTACGAAATTAGGTCCGCTAAGTGTAGATATTATGGGGATAAATTTAAATCCGCTATGTCGTCCCGGTGTAAATGGAGGGAAATTAAAAATATGGGTGTCTTGGATAATAATGATAATAATTCTAGTCATGATATAGACGTAGACAAATTGAATTTTGAATTCTCGAATATCCCTATACCTAAATCGAATATCAGTTACTATAACTATAACCTTACGGACCCAAGTGTTTCTTTTGATCTAAATGGCAATGGCTTTCAATTTTCGAACGTCAACCTTGGGGACGTGTATAGAGCGTTTAGGGGCATCAAATCAAATTCAATTGGCTACGATGAAATGCACCCGAGGTTCCTTAAAATTATACTGGACTACATCATTGTGTATATAACACATTTATTTAATACTATTCTGATGACATCAGTATTTCCTTCAATGTGGAAGCACGCGATAATTATCCCCTTACCCAAACCTGATGGAAAGTACAGACCAATTGCGATTCTACCTTACTTGTCTAAGGCTTTTGAACGTTTGGTTCATGGGCAAATTAGCAAACATTTGTACGACAATTCTTTATTGACTAACAGACAGTCTGGTTTCAGACCCAAACACAGCTGCGTTACGGCATTAGTGGATGTTCTATTCTGGTACTTCTAGATCACTCAAAGGCTTTTGATACTGTTGATCATGACATTCTTTGTCACAAGTTGATGGAAACCTTTTAATTTTCAACATCAGCAGTAAAACTTTTACGTACATACCTGTATAAGAGAAGTCAGACAGTGCACTATGTCCGGAGAGGAGTACCACAGGGTTCAATTCTCGGACCACTGCTTTACATAATGTATTCTAATGACCTACCTTCTCGTATAACTCACTGTGGAATTCAAATGTATGCCGATGATGTCCAACTCTACGTTAGCTGTTTTAGAACCGACATCGACAATTGTATATTGAGACTGAACCAGGACCTTGACAGTATATATAAATGGGCCACTGCGAATGGTCTTTGCTTAAACGCTAATAAGTCTAAAGCTATCATAATTGGGAAAATTGGCGTTTTGCCGAACTTACTGCCACCATTAGTCGTTGGGGACTCGCCCATAGAATTTGTACAATATGCCAAAAACTTGGGTATTATTTTTAATAGTCAACTCTCCTGGACTGACCATATTAATATGATTTGTGGGAAGACATATGCTATGCTCAGGAATCTTTGCAGGACTCAGTCCTTTACGCCTGTTAATATACGTATGCTCTTGGCGAAGACATACCTGATTCCAACCCTCTTATATGGATGTGAGCTTTTTGCGGGTTTAGACTCTGTCAGCAGGAATAAACTTAACGTGACGTACAATAACATTGCAAGATATATTTTTGGACGCAGTAGATATAGTAGTATATCGTTTTTTGCCTTTAAAATCTACGACATGACACTGGAAAACGTCTTAAAATATCGCACGCTAATTTTTCTACACAAAATTGTTTATTCAGGGGAACCGAATTATCTATTTACTAGACTAAAATTTTCCAGAACTAACAGGGGCTATAGGATAAACGCCGTGAGGTTCCAGAAACAGGTGTCTGAAAGGCACTTTTATGTTAATGCAATTCGTTCATGGAACCAACTTCCGCCAGAAATTCAATTGAAAAGCAATGTAATGCAATTTAAAACTGCAATTTTAACACACTTTTCTTGTCTTTAAGAATCAATCCTTAAGGCTAACTTAAATTTAATTAATATAATTTTGCTTTTTTTTTTTTGTGAAATTTATATAACTATTACTTTAATTATAACAATATATAAACAGTACTATTAAATAGGATTAAATGCTTGCAAACAAATTGTAATAAAACTTAAACATGATGTGATTGAAAGTAGTAAAGCAGAACAGCAAAATACAGCAAACCAAAGTGGATATCAATCAAATGAACGGCATCAGCGGAAATGAATGCAATTTGAATGTTTAGTGCCACAGCTAGAGATGTTAACGACGCATGTATGTATATGTACTTCAATACATGCACAATTTAAAAAACATTCAATTTTATGTAGAATATTTTGCACATGATGACAGTGGGGAATATTAAGTGTTTACCATGTAGTAAATAATTCAAAAAGGCGTTACTATTTACTTACGTACACTTGACGAAAAATTAAACACGTTTTCTTTGCAAAATGCGAGCGTGAAATTTTAATGATTTGTGTGTGCTATTGTGAAACAGGGTACGAAATGGATGCAGTGGTGAATCAGTTCTTCGTATACTTTAATAAAATCTTCGAAAGAAAGAAAATAGCTTGCAAGCTATAACGCCTTACTGAGAGTTTATACATCAACACATCGTGTAGAAATAAACATGACAACTTACCAAATAGAATGGTGGAGGTTGGAACAACTATTCGCCAAGGCTGTGTGCTATCACGACTACTATTTAACATGTGTTATGCGTCGCCACGTCACATATGTAATGCGGTCCTATTTCTAACCGTTCGACCACCTACATGTAACGCCTCATATACACATGCAATATTAGACCCAAGTAGGCCGATATACCATATGTATAAATTTCAAATACAGAAGTTAAGAGACATGAATTTCTGTTTACCCGCTAGCTCTACACTAAGATCGTTGGTTCTCAACCCGATTTGACGCATTAACATATAACACACTCTACATGTCACCAGAGTGTGCAATAAATAAAATAAAATAATAAAATATTAAGAAAAAAAAACAAAAGTATTTAAAAAAAAAAATTAAACGATGGCGAGATGAATATGCCAACGTAGGGTACACTTTTCCCATCCCTTTATTATCTAAACGCCAATGACAGATAGAATACCCATAGTTTTTTTTAAATCTGTCCCATAAAGAAAAATACATAGTCTACCTATACGCTCACATCCTGATTGAAGATATCCTTCCCCATTAAATAATTTAATGTTTCATATTCATTGAATATATACGAACAATTTTATTATAATAAAATAGAAAATAAAAGGAATTAACATTAATCATATAAGTTCCTTACTTAGCAAGAGCAGAGAACAAACTAAAGTTATTAATTCAATAAGCATTATGAAACAAAGAACATACAAAAAAAACAATAAATTCGGACAGGGGAACAAAACTGAATCGGACCGACTATATAATGAAATATTAAAAGCAAAGAAAGAAATATGAATGATTTTTTTTTTTTTTTTTTTGTAATTATGACTTACAGATTATTTTATCCACAGCAATTGAGATGATGGGCCCAGCAGTCAATGTGTGTTGTTGTTGTCTCTAAATTCTGTTTAGGGATAATTAGTAAGATCATTCATATATCTTATAAATGCAAAGATTTAGTAAAGTAAAATGAAAAGAAATACACTTAAAGAAAAATGTTAGTTAAAACAAAATTAATAAAATACAAATTTAATGAAAATAATTATGAAATTAGGTTAGGAAATTTAAAGAACTTTAAAATTAAATTTAATTCATTGGAAACATTTATGATTCATAATTTAATTAATATTTCAGGTTACAATTTCAGGATTAACAAAAAAGAAAATTGTTTTTTTTTAATATAAATATACATAAGTAATTATACACAAAAAGAAATTATAAAGCAATGCATTTAATGTAATAATTTTTTGGTTACAATTTTTTTTAAGTCATAGTTGATTTATAATTTACACATTTTGGTTTTAGGTTATGGTTGAACAATTAATGATTTTAAAACAGTTTAATTAGGCTTTAAGTTTTTTTTACAAATAATTAAAGATTCAAATTAATTGTAAATTTAAATGAATTTTATAATGTGATAGATTCTTCTAAAACCAGGAAAAACTTATTAGAAATCTTTATAAATAAAATATAAATAAAATAAAACAGGATCACGTGATGATTAGAGACCGAGGTGCTTCTAGAATTTTCTTCGAACTGTAAATTTTAATCCAGTATGTCGCGCTATGGTTTGTGGAAGGCGTAAACCATATATTTTGCCAGTACGGATGACTTGGTGCATATTTTATTTTAATAATTCAATTAAATTATCCTATGTGGTCTTATAATTTCTTCTACTTTGCACTAGTTCACTTTATCACTTTAAACTTATAATTAAAAACAATTATTATTTAAAATTTGTATTTTAAGAAATTTTCTCTTTTTTTTTTTGCAGACTTCTGCACTCTTTGAGTTCTATTTCGCAAGTGATCTTTCTGCCAAAAATCACAATCTATCAAGCTTACTTTTGTTACACCAATTCCAATGTAAAATATCATTTCAATGGAATGTGTATTTAGATATTTAAGATAGAGAAGGATAGATATATATTACGTCTATTGCTATCTATAGAAATCACATGATAATCGTATGATAATCACATGATAATCACTGATTTTGCTATAATTAACGGGACAAGACAAAAATATATCATGCTATAAAAAAAAATATGTAATGATACAATGTAAAGATTACAGTGTATAACAAAAGTGGTGTAATAAAAAAAAATAGAAAAAATTAATAGAACAAAAAAAATATTTGTTTTCATAAAATCGTTACAAACCTGCTTCGCTCATTGATTAACTATGAAATGACGAACAGGAAAAGATTTTATTTGCTCATTTCTTAGTTGTTATTATAATGAAAATATTTGTCAAAATACGTGTGGCACGACCCACGATAGCCGGGCAAATCTATGAAGATTTAAGATCAGATGTGTGATATCGGCCTACATAAACGCCTTTAAGATCTTCTATATCATATAAATTATTACCAATCTTTTCTTTTATCTTGCATTTAATAAACTTTGGGAGGAATTTCCTATTTACTGCTTTCGGCATATTGCTTAAAACATGATTTTTTCTAAAAACAATTTCACCCTTTTTAAATTGAATCGGCCTTGTTCTAAAATTATACGTTTTACTGGCCTTTTCATGAGCTATAGTTAAATTTTTCCTTACAGTGCTCCTAACTTTATGAAGAGTATCTGCGTTACTCAAAATCATACAATCTTCACCGGATAAACATCCTAATTTATCTAATATTTTATATGTAGAACCATGCTGAATCATGTTCTGTCCAAAGCATGCATAATAAGGTGAACATTTTATGGACGAATGGTAATCGCTGCGCAAAATGGATAATATTTGAGGAATAAACTTATCCCAGTCGCCATGATCCTTGTGATCTTTTAAAAAGAACCTAATTTTCGTTAAAATCTCTCTATTAGCTCGCTCTGAAGCATTAGATTGCGGTGCATAGAAACCAGTTTTGATGTGTTGAATATCATATAAACAAAAAAATTCAACCATTTCTTTGGAGACAAATTGCTTGCCATTATCACTATGGATAAATCTTGGCACGCCAAATGTAGGAAAAATTTCATTTTGAAAGTAGGAAATAACACTAGCGGATGTTGCTGCTTTTAATGGCTTTAAGAAAATAAATTTTGTTAAATGATCCAAACATACAAATATAACAGAATTTTTAACTTTGGTATAAGGGTAGGGTCCCAAAAAGTCACAATATAATCTCTCAAAGGGTCTATTAGTTGAAAATTGATTACCCATTGGTGGTTTTGAAATTCTGTTTGAAGATTTTATCGTTTTACATGTTTCGCAATTACTAACATACTCTTTTACATCAATGACCATTGTTGGCCAGAAATATTTCTGACGTACTCTTGCGAGTGTTTTTGTAAATCCCCCGTGACAAGCTGTGGGTGTATCATGGGCAGCTTTTAAGATCTTTCCAGACATTGACTTAGGAATCCACAAACGCCATAAATTCCCTTCTTCCGCACCATTTTGCCTAAAGTGTATTCGTTTATATACTAAACCCTCATTCGATAAGTGAAGATCTGGAAAACAATCCTTCTTACTGGAAACTAAATCTATTATTTTCCTATATTCATCACTCTGAAAATCTGGAGCTTTTAAATCAATATCATGTGCTATGTCGATTGGAACAATTTCTTCTACATCCATTCGGGAAAGAACGTCAGGGACAATATTCAAAGAACCTTTACGATGTTCTATTTTAAAATTATAACGTTGTAACTTAAGACTCCATCTAGCCAATCTACCGCTGAGATCTTTTTGTGACATTAACCATTTTAATGAAGCGTGATCTGTTATAATTCGGAACGGAAGTCCTTCGATATATGGTCTAAATCGATTTACACAGACTACTGCTGCCATACATTCGAGTTCTGTTACAGTGTAATTGCGTTGGCATTTATTTAATTTTTGAGATACGAAAGCTATAGGATGTTCTTTTCCGAAGTCATCTAATTGAAATAAAACACCACCTACGCCTACTTTCGAAGCATCACATTGTATGATAAATTCACGACTGAAATTAGGCTGAGCTAAAACAGGAGCGGTTGATAAGGCATCCTTTAATTTCTCAAAAGAAAGTTTTGCCTCATCTGTTAACCTGAATGGTTTAGAACTTTTTCCTAAACAGTCAGTCAAAGGTCCAGCTAAATCAGCAAAGTTGCTTATAAATGATCTGTACCAATTAGCCATACCAATAAATCTTCGAACCTGTCTTGGCGTTTTTGGTATAGTAAAATCTCTAATTGAAGCCACCTTATCTGGGTCAACCTTTAGACAACCATTTCCAACAATATATCCTAAATAACGTATTTCTCTTTGGCAGAATTTGCTCTTACTCACATTTATTGTTAGTTTTGCAATCCGAAGACAGTTTGCTACTTCACCTAAAAGTTTCATGTGAGATTCAAAATCGGAGCTACATATCAATAGATCATCTAAGTAAATAAAGACATTATCTCGCAGACGAGAAGGTATAACCTTATCCATAAGTCTACTCATAGTCTGAGGACCATTACAAAGCCCAAAAGGCATGTATTTGTAATGATACAATGGTTTTCCTGGCACCACAAAAGCAGTCTTCTCTTTTGAAGATTCTGTTAATCTAATTTGAAGAAATGCATCTTTAAGATCAATACCGGTTATAAAGTAAGTGTCTTTCAATCTGCTGAGTAACCCGTTTATATGAGGTAGAGGATAAGAATCCTTTTTCGTAACAACATTGACTTACGCGAATCTATACAAAGACGAACTTTCCCTGGTTTCCTTACTAAAACAACTGGCGAACACCAAGGTGAATTGGATTCTTCAATCACTCCCATATTTAAAAGTCTCTCTATTTCACGAAATGCTTCCTCCTGTCGAGGTGGAGATAATGGATAATGCTTGCATTTAATAGGAACTGCATCACCGGTATCTATGTTATGTTCGAGAAGGTCCGTACAACCTAATCCGAGCTTTTCGAATGACGGAAATTGTTTTATTGTATTTTCCAAAGTAATCTGCTGTTGAGGACTAAGATCATGAAATTTTAAATTCCTATTAAGATTGGAGAAATTTGCTTCAATTGAAGATAAGGCTGGTATAATATCAGGAGCCAATGCAAATTCTCGCCAGAAATTTGTACCAAAGTATGCTTCTTGGGTAAGAGAAGGCGCTAAATAAAACTCTATATTCTTTGTTACGTTCTTGAAATTAATCGGTAAAGTACAGTAACCAATCACTCTTTGAGTAGCACCACTAGCCGTTGATAATTCTGATCTCATTGGTTTATAAGCAATCATGTTCTTCTCTAAAAATTCTAAACAATTTCTTCCTAGTACAGATATATTCGCACCTGAATCCAATAAGCCTATCAAATAATCCTCAAAAACCTTAACTTTTGCAAATGGACGATCATCAGAGCCAGGTAAAATTGTTGATGCAACAAGCTTACGAAAATATTTCCGCTTTCCGAACCGTTCTCTACATTTCAAAATTTTCTTAGATGGGTATTTCTGAAAGGAACAAAGCTTACTGTAGGTTTTGTACTGACAAATTTTTTCTTGTTTTTTCGTGACATCACACCAAGTAGTTTCAGAATCTTTTTCTGTAGTACAAGCAAGAGAAGTTAATTTAAAATCAGTTTCTAAATTAGACTCGGGGTCTATTGAGATGGACGAGTGTCCCCGGTAGCCATTTCGCCCGTTTGTCGGTTTCCCTGAAAGTTATGTTGGTTAGGACATGAAGACGTCAAATATCCTTTCTGACCACATTTAAAGCAAAAAGGTTTAATAATTTCCTTTCCACAATAGATATAAGAATGACCATAGGATAGACAATTCCAACATTTGATTTTCGAATAATCTCCTTTATCGAAATGTTTTGATAATTTCAGAGCCTCGATCTGGGGATCTGTAAGCTCAAAATCGGTTACCTTTTTATCAGGTAAACTAATTTCGCTAACGTTTCTCATTTGACCTCCAACAGGTGCACTCGATCTGTTGTCACGTAGAATTTTTTCAGCTTTGCGGGCGAGATCTCTGAAATCATTTAAAGATCTACAATCCGAACTGAACAATAAAAATCTTAAATTTGGTAATATATTCCTCTTCATTATATCAAGAAGAGTGAAATCAGGTAGCGGATTTTGAAGCCTCATATTCATTGCTACAACTGCGCTATGGAAATCATCATAGGTCTCTTTATAATGTTGTTTACGGAGAGATATCTTTAAAATAACATCATGTTCAGATTCCGGAACACCAAATTCCTTGGTCAGAGCATGCTTTAAAATAGAATAAGATACTTGTCGATTTTGTTTCATAAATAACCAGTACCACTGCTCTGCCTTTCCTTCAAGAAGTACATGAAAATTAGATAAAAGGTGTTCGTTTGAACATCTTGTACGAGAGGCTAACGTTTCAACCTTAAAAAGAAAATCCGAAACACAACTACTGCCATCATATACTATTTTCCACTTTTCAAGTTTAATGTTAGTGTCACCATTCGAATAAGGCCTATTAGTATCAAAAGCTGTATTAGAATTCAAATTTTGGGTATTTGAATAAGCTGTATGTAATTCTTCTGCTGGTCTGTCTTGAGAATCTGCTGTATTTCCCATTTGAGATATACTGTCCCTAATAGAAGAAAGTTCTCTCCTAAACTCTTCTCTTGTAGTTCTCATGGTCTCTTCCATCAAAGATATTAGCACATCAAGCGGAGAATTAGAATTATTTTCATTACCGTTTGCACTGACTGAATTACTACTCAAATTAACGTTTGGTACAGCACTAACAGCTTGAGGTAAAGAAGTCGGATTATTATTCACTGGATTAGTGTCCGAGGCATTCATATTAGCTGACAAATTGGAAAAACTTTCAGCACGAGATACTTGCTGTGAAGATTCTAAATTTCTTCTTACTACTGGTGAATGTGCAACACGTGCAGTTGTGGGAGGGTCTTGCAATTCAATCGTTATATTATTCTGTGATGAATTTAAACTTCTATTACGATTGCGCGAAGAAACGTTACTTTGAGCACCACGATGTCTAGTATTCATAGCAAAATAAACTTTCTAGTGACCAAAATATTCACAACAAATAAAAATAATAATTAAAAAAAAATAATAATTATAAAAAGAGTTTTAATGTATAAATCTTAACTTAAAATTAAAGTTTTAAGCAAAGCAACCTTAAGGTATAAATAGAAGTATAAAAAAGAATAATATATTCTTTTGTATGGGAAGGATAAATTGCGACAAGATGTTGAGCGTAAACCAAAGCCAATGTATTAATCAACAAACAAAGTAATTATGTTGTTAATAGCAATGGAGAATACTACCATTTAGGTGATTCTACCGACTTATTAACAATAAAAAAAAATTGTTTGTTCGAAGTTAAAGTATCTTGTTAATAGCAATATATTGTAGGATACCTCTATCCAGGTGATTTTATTGACTTATTAACATTAAAAAAAAAAACAAAAATTATGTTAATAGCAAAGTAAAATACCTTCGTCTGGATAACCTTACAGACTTATTAACAATTTCATCAAGTTGTTTTATAATCTTCTTGAATGTCATAAGATATATAATCAAAATCTTATGTCTCTTCAAAAAAATTTAACATTTAAATGATTTACTGGAATCAATAATTTCGTATTGCCGCAAATAGATTTAAGAATTATTTATTCATGATAAAACTATGACTTACAATTGAAAATGTACTGATCCAGGGCAATTAAACCATATAAACCATATAAAGTTGTTGAAAATGATTGTTACATAAAAGTAACAGGAGTATTTCAACTTGACAGAAACCTAAATACAATCTTTTACTTTTTTCGTTGGGTCCATATATGTTATGCGATGTAGCCCAACCTAAGTATTAAAATTTAGCCATTTAAATAGAATTAGGCTCTGCTTTTTCGTTGGGCGCCATATATGTTATGCGTCGCCACGTCACATATGTAATGCGGTCCTATTTCTAACCGTTCGACCACCTACATGTAACGCCTCATATACACATGCAATATTAGACCCAAGTAGGCCGATATACCATATGTATAAATTTCAAATACAGAAGTTAAGAGACATGAATTTCTGTTTACCCGCTAGCTCTACACTAAGATCGTTGGTTCTCAACCCGATTTGACGCATTAACATATAACACACTCTACATGTCACCAGAGTGTGCAATAAATAAAATAAAATAATAAAATATTAAGAAAAAAAAACAAAAGTATTTAAAAAAAAAAAATTAAACGATGGCGAGATGAATATGCCAACGTAGGGTACACTTTTCCCATCCCTTTATTATCTAAACGCCAATGACAGATAGAATACCCATAGTTTTTTTTAAATCTGTCCCATAAAGAAAAATACATAGTCTACCTATACGCTCACATCCTGATTGAAGATATCCTTCCCCATTAAATAATTTAATGTTTCATATTCATTGAATATATACGAACAATTTTATTATAATAAAATAGAAAATAAAAGGAATTAACATTAATCATATAAGTTCCTTACTTAGCAAGAGCAGAGAACAAACTAAAGTTATTAATTCAATAAGCATTATGAAACAAAGAACATACAAAAAAAACAATAAATTCGGACAGGGGAACAAAACTGAATCGGACCGACTATATAATGAAATATTAAAAGCAAAGAAAGAAATATGAATGAATTTTTTTTTTTTTTTTTTTTGTAATTATGACTTACAGATTATTTTATCCACAGCAATTGAGATGATGGGCCCAGCAGTCAATGTGTGTTGTTGTTGTCTCTAAATTCTGTTTAGGGATAATTAGTAAGATCATTCATATATCTTATAAATGCAAAGATTTAGTAAAGTAAAATGAAAAGAAATACACTTAAAGAAAAATGTTAGTTAAAACAAAATTAATAAAATACAAATTTAATGAAAATAATTATGAAATTAGGTTAGGAAATTTAAAGAACTTTAAAATTAAATTTAATTCATTGGAAACATTTATGATTCATAATTTAATTAATATTTCAGGTTACAATTTCAGGATTAACAAAAAAGAAAATTGTTTTTTTTTAATATAAATATACATAAGTAATTATACACAAAAAGAAATTATAAAGCAATGCATTTAATGTAATAATTTTTTGGTTACAATTTTTTTTAAGTCATAGTTGATTTATAATTTACACATTTTGGTTTTAGGTTATGGTTGAACAATTAATGATTTTAAAACAGTTTAATTAGGCTTTAAGTTTTTTTTACAAATAATTAAAGATTCAAATTAATTGTAAATTTAAATGAATTTTATAATGTGATAGATTCTTCTAAAACCAGGAAAAACTTATTAGAAATCTTTATAAATAAAATATAAATAAAATAAAACAGGATCACGTGATGATTAGAGACCGAGGTGCTTCTAGAATTTTCTTCGAACTGTAAATTTTAATCCAGTATGTCGCGCTATGGTTTGTGGAAGGCGTAAACCATATATTTTGCCAGTACGGATGACTTGGTGCATATTTTATTTTAATAATTCAATTAAATTATCCTATGTGGTCTTATAATTTCTTCTACTTTGCACTAGTTCACTTTATCACTTTAAACTTATAATTAAAAACAATTATTATTTAAAATTTGTATTTTAAGAAATTTTCTCTTTTTTTTTTTTTGCAGACTTCTGCACTCTTTGAGTTCTATTTCGCAAGTGATCTTTCTGCCAAAAATCACAATCTATCAAGCTTACTTTTGTTACACCAATTCCAATGTAAAATATCATTTCAATGGAATGTGTATTTAGATATTTAAGATAGAGAAGGATAGATATATATTACGTCTATTGCTATCTATAGAAATCACATGATAATCGTATGATAATCACATGATAATCACTGATTTTGCTATAATTAACGGGACAAGACAAAAATATATCATGCTATAAAAAAAAATATGTAATGATACAATGTAAAGATTACAGTGTATAACAAAAGTGGTGTAATAAAAAAAAAAATAGAAAAAATTAATAGAACAAAAAAAAAATATTTGTTTTCATAAAATCGTTACACATGTCCCAAAGGGGAGGTTTTCAATGTCACCTAAAAGACCAATGCAGACACCTAGCGTATCGAAAATTCGGATAGTACAGGGTCAGCGCTTAGCTGTGGCTTTGGTATCAATGCTACCACTTCCAGCTAACCTAATCTAGCTTCTCAGAGGAAGCGGAAGCAGCATATCTGAAAATTAAAAAAGCAAATACGAAAACTCTCTGCAGGATGGTTTGTGATAGATTTAAACGAAATAGACGATACCGCACAGTTTTGTTAACTTGGTAGCATTATGTTCACAAACAAAGGATATTGACTTGCCATGTATTAGATATCATAGAAATTCTTTATTTCTTTAAAACACACATTTAAAAGACATGGCACATGGTGTCTGGCGACTTAAGAAAACTCTACAAGACCCTAAAAATGTATAAAAGGGACAAAACCTACGTTCTCGGTAGCCAGTTCAAGTGACCTCCACGTGAGCTGATCATGCTCTCAAAACGATCGTGCAGAATATCCAATATGAGGCACGTTGCACCCTGTTGAAACTACATATCTTTGGTATGAAAATCATACGATTCAGGCCAAAAGACCTTGATAATTATAGACCTATAATGCTCGCAGTTGACAGTGGTAGGCTAGCCAACATCGTCCTCAAGAAAATATGGAGCGATGATGCCGCCAGACCAAAATACACACGTACGTGTTGGTTTTTGGTTGGGTACCTTCAACAGGATAGCAGTTATCAACTATCAAAGTATAGAAGTCCGTGCTGGATGATACTACTTTATAAACAAATAAAATAAATAAAATTTTAAAATCATCCTCAAATGCCTTGATATGTCAATATGCATATTTAATCTAATGTATATTATTCCACCTCATACACCAACGTGTTGGTATAAAAATTTTCGTAAATGGAGAACAAAATAGAGTGTAATTTACTCCATAAAATTTTTAAAATTTTTAAAATTTTTAAATTTTAAAATTTTTAAATTTTCAAATTTTTAAATTTTCAAATGATGAAAATGAAAACCAAAAGAAAATAAAACACACAGTTCAAGTGAATTTTATGACTTTTATTCCATTTTTTTTTAATTTTATTTTGTTTTATTTAAATAGCCGTAAAAACTTACCCTTGCCATTTGAACCATAAGTAACTGTCTACACTACAGAGAATCTAAATAATTTGCTGCTGGTATTCCGAGTATCTTGCCTTGAAGTCTTTTTCTATTTGCTTTTCATTCGCACGTATGCAAATTAATGCAAAAATATTTGTTGAAAAGCTACTGCAAGTAAAATATTTCTATGGAAAGATTTGCTGTAATTAAAACATATTCAGTGATTTTTAAAGCACTGGTTTTTAAAGCACTAAATTTTTAAATTTATTTTATGTGCCACATCAGTTCAAGTACTATTCGCAATATTTCAATTTAGTGTTCTCCTGACCTTTTTTTTGTTCCATTTCATTTTTATTTAAATAAATTATTATTTTTTCTTTATAATAAAAAATTATAACAAAATAAGCAAGAATTTATGCTACATGTAGTAACGCTCCATTGCGTATAATTTTTTGTTTTTTAACACAAAATGTTAAAAAATTAATTAAAAACATTTAAAACTCAAATAATTTAAATAAGTTTTTAAACATTTATAAATGGATTAAAAAATTGGTTATTCTTATTGTACACATCAAATTAAAACAAATTAAACGTAACCTTAACAAGTAAACAAAAATATATCAACAAATAACAGCATTAAAAATGGTAAACAAGTGGTGTATCCTTCCTAAATGGTAATCTAAATGAAACAAATTGCGTATGAGATATCATCGGAAATTTTGATCGATCTCTTGTATCTGGTGTATCCTTAAACACATCCTATTTGTAAATCTTAAGGAAACAAATTGTGTGTGAGATATATTTGGAAATTTTGATCGATCTCTTGTATCTGGTGTATCCTTAAACAGTTCATATTTGTAAATCAAAATAAAGCACTTGGGGTGTGAGATATCTTCGGAAATTTTAATCGGTCTCTTGCATCTGGTGTATCCCTAAACACTTCCTATTTGTAAATCAAAATGAAACAAATTGTGTGTGATATATCATCGAAAACTGTCATCGATCTCTTGCATCTGGAGTATCCTTAAACACTTCCTATTTGTAAATCTTAAGGAAACAAATCGTGTGTGAGATATCATCGGAAATTTTCATCGATCTCTTGTATCTGGTGTATCCTTAAACACATCCTATTTGAAAATCTTAAGGAAACAAATTGTATGTGATATATCTTTGGAAATGTTAATCGATCTCTTGTCTCTGGTGTATCCTTAAACACTTCCTATTTGTAAATCCAAATGAAACAAATTGTGTTTGTGATATCATCGAAATATAGCAATACAAATTATAAAAATATAACGAAATATAAGAATGGCTTGCACCATCAGGTTTCAGCCAGCCCTCAATTGAGAGCGTTACTGATGCGGGTGACAATAAGCTGCCTCATCTAAACAATTGGAAACTTATAAATCGCCACAATAGAAAGGGTGCTAGATGTCAAATTATGGCCATTTAGTAAAAAAAAAAACCAAGCTTATATGAAGTGTTTAATTTTTACTTAAAGAACCATGTTGCAATGTGCATCATGTCAAAAATTTTGGCGTGAGTTTCATAAATGTGTTAATGAAATGAAATAATGTAAAGTAGTTTTATTAAAATGAATTAAAATAAATGAAAATTTTAAAATTTTTTGACAAAATTTTTTAAGGCTCGATCTATGGTTAAAAGTTGGAAATTTTGGAATGCAAATTTCTAGGTTCTATTTTCACATTCTATTTCTGTAGAAAATATATCCTGAATAAATAAAATAATAAATTATTGAAAAATATGTTGACAATAAACACACACATTCATTAATATTATGAAAAAAAAAATATTTTTAATAAAACTTTGCAACATATTTTACCCAACATTTATTGTGTTGTAAAACATAAAATATATAAAAATGTTGGGTATGAATGTATTGATATAAAAGAAAATTAAAAAAAATACAAAACAAAGGGATGAAAACAAAAATTTATCACTGTCAAAACTAACAAAAAAATTTTTTGTTTTATTGCTACACTTTCAATGTCACTGCTGCGCTTATATTTTACCGCACGCTGTGTTGAATGTTATATCTGTAGAACGCACAGGCCGACAGTGTGTCATTAAAGCAAGCGACCTAAAGCTCTGAAGGCAATAAACAAGTATTTTGTGTACAGGAAAATCAATGTGAGTATTATGTGGGGCAAAATAATGAACATTCAGGAGAATACGAATACATACATTCAGATGAGACAAATGAAAAGGAGTTATTTAAAGTTTAATTTTTAAGTAAACAATTTCAATTTAAACATAAATATTTATAAGAAATAAAACACGTTCTTTAATTACGTTATGTGACAAAAAATTAAATACACCAGTGCCATTACGTAATCTAAGTTGTATATCTGATTTAATTTCAAGCGAGTAATGTTTTCATGTAAAGCAGACATAAATACATGAGTACTTACTTTTATGTTATGTTCATGAAATAAAGGATTAATTTTCATTTTGATAAAATGTATTTCTTTTTATTTGTTATTATCTACCATAGCAGTGGCGGTACTTGTTTAAGCAGTAGAGTACAATTGATTTTCTGCAATTGACTTCGTTTTCTTGACACTTATTTCCTGTAATCTTACTTCAAATAAACTTGAGTACTGGAATTAAATTTACTTCATGGGTTGAATAAAATAAAGTTCAAAGGCTGGCACTTGTTATCTTGTTTGTTGGGATAGAATCCTTTGGTTCTGGTGTAACCCAATCCATTGCTCGTTGGATATTGTCTGCAATCATATACAAAAATTTTATAAATTTAAATAGTTTATCATTAATTCTCATTTGTTATCACTATTATGTTATTAAACTTGGTCAGAAATATAAACTAGAAATTACAATTTTCTTAAATAAAGTTTTCGGTGCCATAAATTTTGAGGATTTTTTATTTTATTATAAATAAGTAATCACAATAAATTTTTTCCGTTTAGTGTCTATCTAATTGGGCAAAATTTTGTATAACATTTGTGCCTTAACTCGCTTTTCCTGTAACCCTTTTTCAACCAACCTTATGGTTGTGACTGTGATACACGTACATTATGACGCGATAAAAATTGACTGAATAAACCTTCTAATAAATGCTATTTTATTGCAGCATTTTAAAGATATTCTGACATGGAAAAGAATCAAAAACTTTTGACTGATTTTGACAAACAATTATGACTGTTTTTTTTCAACATAACAATTGCTCTATCGAATTACGTATGCATTAATAAGTAATGAAGTAATTGACTAAAATAATTAATTTTATTAATTAATAGGAAAAACAGAATAACGATTTATTATGGAGGGCATTCGTGACAATAGTCACGAACATATTCGTTAATTCTTTTATCTTTAATATCCAAATTTCGTCAAAAAACACTGCGCGTTTCATATTTCAGTAAAATATAGAGCGACTTATGCCTTTCAGTTTGTTATGAATATAAATAAAGCGATGATTGTTGTACCATACTGTTACGAAATATTATTTGCACAATAAGTTAAATAAATGTGGTCTGAGGTTTGAAATTCTTACCCCTAATTGAAATTTCATAAAAATATTCCTCAAAATATCTGATGAACAGCATGAATTTGTGTAGATAGCGACGTATTAAACACGAATATTGGAATTAACACACTAATACTTCGGTGTCAATGACAGAACCAGTATACATACATACATAATTAGTCATTTACAATTCTTCAGTCAGGAAGACTACATATTCTATCACAACATTTATGTTGTGTGTGTTAAAATTATATACAAAAGACGGGACCTACAGTTTAAAGTCGACTCCAAAAGGCAGATTTTTTAAAATTTTTTGTCAGAAATCTGCTGAGAGGAAATATACGAGGAAATATTTTTTATATCTCGTTTTGGTGGAGATGTATTATCAGTGGTTTGAACGGTGGGAATGAAATGGAAATGGATAGAAAATCACGCATAAGATTACCAGAAAATTGTACCCCACTTCGAACACCACAAGTAATTTTTACATATACCGACGGGCATATACCAAAACAATGTTGATCACATTTTTTTATCAGTTCCAGTTAAAAAAGTAATTGGTCTTAAAAGGTTGGATGAGGTTTCACAGACCATATTACGATTGTAATTGGAATCCTTTCAGATGAAAGAAAATTGAGCCTAACTTTTATAACACAATCACATAGATCATAAAAGAGCCTCACAAACACTTACATCAAACTTCTTTTTGTTTTCTTTGTATGCTGACAGCATGTAGGAACGACACAGCTATTTCTACTGCACGGAAGCTTCCTGCAGCAAATAGGAGAATTATCGTGAAATCTCTAATATGTTTCCGCTAACCTGCACTCATGCTCTTACATCACTGTGCGCTGATGATTCAACTATTTTAGGCATTCATAAAGACCAGGTGGTTGCTACTTGATAGCTGTTAAACAGCTGGATTGATTCCATACTTCCACAATTTACCACAAAGTGTCACCATAGCAATAAATAATTAATTGTCTTTTATCAGCATTGAAATGTTTCAGTTTTAAAAAACCAAAGGATTCAAAAGGATTTTCCAACAAAGTTATGAATTCATTTATTAAGACAAATCTGTTGTGAAAAGGACGTTATCGAAATTTCTGTTGATCTATTGAATAACCTACTGTTGCCATTAAGCGTCGAACAGAGTGGAGTTGGCATTTATGATTTGTGAAAAACATTAAAAATGTTTTTGGTTTTATAATAAAATAGAAATAAATGTACAAACATCAATTTTTTGTACATATGTATCGCTGCTTAAAATTCCTGAAATTGCTAAAATATATAGGGATACTTAGACTTTTGCTGTCCACTGTATTTTTCCTATGTTTAAATACTACAAAAATGTTGAAACGCATAAAAATGTAATTTTTCTTTTTGACATTGTTTTATAAGTTTTTATTATTCTTAATATATCATGAAGTGTTTGTTTTAAACTCATTTGGCGCATTCATTGGTACCCATTGGATGCATTGAAAACCAACCTATTTGTGGTTACCGTGATGATTTAAAATAAAATGTGTTTTTTTAGTTTTCTGTTGATGTTAATAAATTAATATGTTTGTGTAATTATTTGTTATGTGGATTTCTTTTGCACTTTATCAAAGAATTTATTTACTCTCTTCAAGTGCTCATACATATATAATCTCCTTATCCACTGTTGTTCTGTCTACATATAAAATTGTAAAATACATATGTATGTACACACCGACTTAATGTTTCGACTGCTAATATTTGCTTACTTCCATCAAGAAATTAACAATACTGAAAGTCGTTATTGTAGTGAATATTTTTTATTGCTACTGTTGCAGTCTGTTTTCCTTGCTGTTGTTTAAAAACATACGGTTTAATGTCGAATATTTCATTGTAATCTTATAAAAATATACAAAATACTTTGCATTTATTTTAACATCTATTTTGAAAAAAAAACAATTAAAAATTTAATAAAAAAATGTTCGCTGTTGCCAACACAATAATATTTGATCTTCGACAGAAACAAACATATTCTTTTATTGAAAATTCAGAAAACCAGTAATGGCCCCTTTTGCCTGAATTCAAAGAATTGAATCGCCAGATGAGTAGTAGTATCTCCAATCAACACTTCATCACCCATTGCTGGATAAAGATACCTAAAGTTAAATATTAAAGTCCCTCTAAAAACCAATGTGGTAGTAAAGTACTTAGAGTTGGGAGTTCGTTTCACAACCGAAGTAATATAGGGAGAATTTACTACAAAAGTGGTGATTTACACGTTCACATTACCTGGTCATTGCAACTCTTCAGTCAGGATACAATACACGTGATACTGTGCGATCTACACAGGCCGCCAAGATTTTTAACCCAAAAACCAGTATGTATTATTTTCAAAAGGTTTTTACTGCTCTGAATTTAAATCCGAATTTGTTCATCACAGATATTCTAAGCAAAAAGTGCAAACAGCACGGTTTTTTTTGACTGTTGGTCGTATTGGTATTCTGCGCCTCTAAAACCTTTAAGAAAATTATGGCCTGGTTCCTGGGTTATTCATTTTTTAAAAATCTGTCAGCCAGTGTTATTGAAGATTATGTTCCAATTTCGTTTAACATTTCTTTACGTCATACTTGAAGTCGTATGTATGTAGTGTGTTGGGTTAGTAGAAATGAAGCTTCGGTTCAAATTCCAGGTCAGACATCTCCAACAAACCAAAATATGAAAAAATATTTATTCGACAAAAACTCTGAGTGTAAATAAAATTACCATGAAAAGCTAGATAATAACCTGTCGTTCGGAATCGATTTAAAGCTGTAGGTTCTGTCATTCATGTGTAAAATTAGCACACACACATAAGTGGTGTGAGCAACGAGGTGGTAATCCTGACTGAAGGGTTGCAACGACTAATTATGTATGTATGTATGTCTCCAATAATTTATTTGATTTCTTTTTAAAAGATAACAACGTAAACCATTTATTTATGTTATTTATTTTACTACACTTCCTAAATATATTCGATCTTTCAATATTCTTTTTAAAACTTGAATTGAAGATATGAAATTATAATCTCTTTACAGGTGTTATAGCAATCACAAAAATAGATTCATTTACATGTAATATTTTTCTGCGTTTTCTTGAACAACTGACTACCAATACATTCACATTTATTCGTGTAAACACTCTTCAATATTGTCAACACTTGCATTTGTTTTCGTGTTAACATTCTAACAAACATTGTTACTCCCTATTCCAAATGCATGAGAGTATGAGAGCAAGTATATTAACATTATTACGCATCTACAGTTTACTTGTTTTCTTCTCTTTGACTGTACGTCCATTAATCTTTTACTTATCTCACTCATATTTATATTTCTCACCGTTATTGTAAGAAAGGCCCAGAATGTTTATATTTGTGTGCGATTTTATTTATTTTATTTGAAATAATACGCTTGTGGATATTCTTTTATAAGCAATTATTACACTTTTATGGTATTTACCCTTCTCCAGTAGTATTCCACTTTTTTTATACTGAAAAGTTTAGGTTTTAAAAACGTATTATAATTATTCTGTACATTAATTATTCTATACCTTAAAATACCATTTAATTCTTTGTATTTGAATAATTTCTTCCTATTTTATACATATTTGTTTTTTACTTTTTTGTTTCTTTTTTTCAGCTACTAAGAAGTAGCTTTAACTCTCGGCAATTTTAGTTACGTGTTCTAAAATTGTTAGAATTTATATTTGCATTATTACGTTATCCAACTGCACCGTTAGCGACCATGTTGTCCGTAACACTGATTATATTGGTTCAATGAAAACATCGTATAAGTTACTGTTATGATTTTATCATTTGTGCTCTTTTATCGACCCGAAGCTTATAGGAAATGTATCTTGTTCTGCAAATTGTTTCAAATGCTCTCTTATTCAAAATGTCATTGTCTATACCTTAAGGGTAGTTGTATTTCCATATACTATTTTCATTCTTTACACATCTTTACATGAATAAAATTGTGATGAAGACAGTTACAATCATTGAAATGGATTATAGAACTCCCAGCTATAAAAACATTTTTGGTCAAAGCAAAGTATCATCTCAAACTGATTTGCTGTAATGTTGCATACAGTCATAAAACTTATTAGAGATGTTATAAATTTCAGTTATAAAATCAAATAAATTTTAGTTTGAATATGAAATAAATAGAAAATAATATAATTGACATACATACATGCGTACATACATACATAAATGGTCATAACAACCCTTCAGTCAGGATTATGACTAGCTTCTAGCTTATACACCACACATGTTGTCTGTTTATTTTAACCATGAGTGGCTAGACCTACAGCTTAAAGTAGACAGGAGAGAGAAAGTGGACGAAGATATTTTTCATATTTCTTCTTTCTTCTACATATCTGAACTGTTGTTTGCAGCTGGCATCGCTTGTGTGGATGCGTGCTCGCGTGTAAGTACACTATCTAATATCTTGTCAAATCCTTTTGCTTTTATCATTGTTTTCATTGAGGCTTCAGGGCATTGAAACCATGAAATTTGAACGAAATTCTGAAGTTCTGTTAATCCACCAATTTTTTCACTTCTTATTCCTTCCTTCAACTACATACATCCATAATTGATCATTACAACAATGTAGTCAGGATCACGGCCTAGTTTCCTACTCCACTTACATATGTTGTGTGTGTTAATTTTTATATATGAGTGACGGAACCTACAGTTTAAAGTCAACTCCTAACGACAGATTTTTGAGAAACTTTTTATGGCAATTTTAGTGAATCTCAGAGTTTTTGCCAGAAATCTGCCGACAAGAAGTCGCCGAAGAAATATTTTTTAATAATTCGTTTAGTTGGAGATGCCTGACCTGGGGTTTGAACCGAAGCCTCACATCTAATAAGCCTACACACTATCTACTAGACCACGGCGACTACTGCCTTCAACTTCTCCACTCTTTTTGGCGTGGATTTATAGAGCATCCGGTTTCACACTAAGATCTTTGATATCCCAATTTAAATCTCTTCCAGTATTTAAAACTATCCAAAAATAACATAACATTCTATATACATACATATCGATTTATAGTAAAATTGGATTTTAAGAGTGAATACGAAATTTAATACAAAATCTTCATAACGGCATACATGTGTCGTATGAGTGATAGTCAATTCTATTAGTTTCATACACGACAAAATACAATTTTTTAATGCATCCTTTTCAGAGTTATTCTTTTAGTGCAGGTAATATGATGCGTATAAGTAATATTTTTTCAAATTCAATTGAATATAAAGTATACCGTTAATTTGGAATTAAACATTTACAAGCAAAGCTTTAAGTTTTTACTTTTAAATGTTTCATGTTAAAGTTATCGAAATCATCAGCATAAGAGAACTTACATGTGACTCAGAAAGAAATTACTGGACCGTTTAGAGTTGTTAGTTAATTATTTTAAAGGCTAAATAAAGATTTATTTGCATTAGCGTTTTGGTACAAACTTACAAACAATATTGTATGTTTAAGTTTTTTGAACTTGTATGAAACCAACTTTATTGCCTAGAAATTTTTAAAAGAAGAAATATTTTTACCCACAAAGAATTTTTTTATATTTATTATTACTTTTTCTTCATTTGATTTCAATCAGTTTTTATAAATCAGAGATATGTTTTCCAAAATATCTAAGATATATTGCCACGTCATTTTTGAAATTAGCAATTCCAAATGTGGTTTTAATTCTGATTTTATTTATCTTTTATCTTTAATATTTATCTTTAAACTTTGTTTATTTTAATTCCTCTTTGAAAAGTATTTTTATTCGTATATTCTTATAAACTTTCGTTAATTTAATATTTGTCTAAAAACATATTTGTTTACTTTCAACTGTGTGCATCCAAATTATGGTAACAGGTTGAAATATTTTACCACTTTTCTATAAGGCATTAAATTCTTTGTTTCCTCTGACAATATTTATTGACTTTGATGAGGTCAGATTTATTTAAATTAAAAAAATGTTTCTTTCCACTAAAAAATAGTAAGATGTACAAACAATACGAAATTTAGTTTGTATATTTAACGTGCAGGAGAAAAGAATAAGAGGTCCCCGTTGTCTGATAGGTATTGTGTTAGCTTATTAGACATTAGTACACGGTTCAAACAAGTCATACAACTCCAACAAAACGAAATTTGAAAAAGTATTCGGAGTAAATACAATTGTCAAAAAATTAACACAAACACCATAAGTGGTCGCAATCCTGACTGAAGGATTGTAGTGAACAATTATGAATATATGTCTGTATATAAGATGGAAAGACAATGCCACAGTTCATTTTACCTGTTACTTTTTTAAATAAAATTCTTCATTGATTTTTCTTTTAACTTATCTACATTTAAAGACATTTCTATAGAAGTTTTACTATTCTTGAGACGTAGACTACATTAACACATAAGTGACAGGCAATTAACAAAAACAATAAAAAGAAAATAAAATAAATAAACAAAAAAATCAATCGAACTTACACATTTGTTTTCTAGATAAAATTAATAAAAATTTTGTAATTTTGTTTCTTTTTTTTTGGCCAGACGATGTTTGTAAAAAAAAACAATGTGAAAAGATATTTTAGAAGAATAATTTTAGAACTATGAGAGGATAAAGTATTAATAAAAGCAAAAATCAACAAATAATTGATTGAAGTAAAATAGCACTTCAATAAATCTTAGAAACAATGGCCATAAACTGATTGAGTGGGATATAGTATTGACTCCTGTCGTTTTCATTTCCTTAAGTAGAACAAGATTATCACAAAACATATCCAACATCTTTTCATTAATCCTCTGCTATATTTCAAATTCCTCAGCAGGGGTTCGATAGAAATAGGGAATGGGTTTACTGAACTAGTTCCCCTATGACTAGGACCAACGATATCCATAGAATTATAAAACGATAGCTAAATTGTTTTGCTATTGATGACCACAGAAGAAAAAAGTCATTTAGTAGGTTTCAACGATATTACATTCCACTATAGGTCTTGTTTTATTCAAAACTAAAAATGGGAAGAGTTTTAAAGAAGACCCCATGTATGTAGCATATACCATAAAAACTTTAATTAAGCTTTTATTATTTTTGGAAACAATTCTGTACATGTTTACTATCAAGAAAGGTACTCGCGAGAATAAAAATACACGCACACAAACAATACAGAAACTGTAAAAGGAGAGTTTATATGGCAAATAAAACTTTTACAACCGCTATCAACGTAAGGACAAAAAACTGGGTGTAATAAAAATATTTTAAAATAAACTACATGTCAATTCCACCACTCTATGCAGGGCCAGAACAACGCGCCACTTCCAAAATTTAATAAAACATCAAAATAAAGCAGGTAGAACAGGGCGTCGTTTTTGGGGATGGAAAAACAAGATAAAGAAAACAGAAACACGCATCTCCTTGTTATTGATTTTTGTTAATAACCTTGTTACAGTTTTTTTTCAAGTAAAAAATGAAATGAAAAAGAGTAAAAGTAAACCAGTTGTTAGTCGTTATATACCTCTGTTAAGTGGTAAAGTACTCATCTTGTGTTATTTATTATTTATATTACGACTTTTCAGGAAAACAAAGATGTCGCAAAACGTTTACCCAATCAGTTTGACTTAATTATTTGATGTCGATAATCAAGTTCTTCGAACTATCCGACAAACCACGTGTAGCAGGCACTAGAATAATAACTTTACAAACGGTTGTAGTCAATATGCACTGGGTGGCAACGCTAGTTGATTTTTCCCACTTTTTTTATTTAAAAATAATTGGCTTTACTAAAATCTCATTATTTTTTTGATAAAGTTTGAATATTTTTATGTTTGTACATTCACGCACTCACAATGACCTCAGGGGTCGAATCTAGATCAGTTATTTGAAGGATAATTTAAATAAAAACGGTAGTGGATGGTAAAAATCTTCATTTCTTTCTGAATATCTTGTCGAAGAGTTCCCAAAAAACATCGCTGTCTATTGTCAGTTCTTGGGTCAGTTGAAACTTTTGAAAATTTTGCTGAGCTGCAAACAGCCTAGTTTTTGTGACTGGCGTTAAGTAATATATAGTACTCCGCGCATTCTACAGCTAGCATTGATGTTTTTAGGAGATTTTGTTTTTCATCGATGTACGTCGGTGTTTGTCGCTCATTTACTAAGCCAGTGCACTCGAAGTTATCCTCCATTTTGCGAATAGCCTTTCAGTAAGACGATTACATACACATACATACATAATTGGTCATTACAACCTTCCAGACAGATTTACGACGTAGCATCTCACACCACTTACGAGTATATTGTGTGTGAAATGTACACATGAGTGGCGGGACCTATAGTTTAAAGTCGACAATTTTTTGAGAAACTTTTCATGACAATTTTATTTATTCTGGGTTATTGCCAGAAATCTGCTGCGATGCAGTCGCCGAAGAAATAATTTTTCATATTTCGTTTTGTTGTAGATGTCTGACCTGGGTTTGAACCGTGGCCTTATAAGCCAACAGACTACCTATTGGACTACGACGACTTCTAAAATGATTACGGTGATCGTAAAATCAACAAAGCGCACGGTATATTATCTGAACAGAAATTTCATTTCTCTGAAGCAATTTTATTATTCGTATGTGTTGTTGAATGACATATCCGTATATAGTGATTTGATAAAACGGGCTGAACAAATGGTGACTAATTCGACAACTTTAACACGAGGGCCGTTATCAACTGTCAAAGTTCGGAAGTCCCTGTTGGAAGACTCTATAGTTTGTCGGTCCAATCTAATACCTCTGAAAAAATCGATATTTAAATTTTAAAATTTTTTATAATAGTCCTAGTTTAGTAGGTAGTGCGTTGGCTTACTAGACGTGAGGCTGCACTTCGAGATCCAGGTCAGACATCTCCAACAAACTAAAATATGAGAAAATATTTCTTCGGCTACTTAATCTCAGCAGATTTCTGGCAAAAACTCTGAGAGTAAATAATAAATTGCCATAAAAAAATTCTCTAAAATCTGTCGTTCGGAGTCAGTTCTAAACTATAGATCCCGCCACTCATTAAAAAAAATTAATGCAGTGTGAGAAACTAGATTGTAATTCTGATTAAATGGTTGTATTAACAATTATGGTATGGTGTTATGTTTTTAAAAAAGCAAATAATTTTTTAGGTGTGTACGGATGTAAAAGTTCGGCTACTTAATCTCAGCAGATTTCTGACAAAATCTCTGAGAGTAAATAAAATTGCCATGAAAAGTTTCCCACTAATCTGTTGCTCGGCGTCGACGTGTATGTGGTGTGATAAGCTAGTCGCAATCCTGGCGAAAGGGATACATAATTACCAATTCTGTATGAATGTACGTATATATAAAATAAATAACACTTTTTAAATAAATTTTTATTATTATTCAAATCTGGTAAGTAATTTATAAAATATTGTAAAAATTGTTTCCATCTGCTTGGTGTACGAAGATTTATTTGAGTTATGTATACACATACCCATTACAGGATGCTTTAATGTTCTAAACTAATTACCTATGTATGTATGTATAACACTAAACACTATCTATTCATTTCCGTTGATGCTGATTGACATTCACTTTACTTCCCTCACACTATTTTATTCCATTTTACTCTACCATTTTCAGTTTATTACATGGTATTGCTATTTTTCTTTTGTACTCCTGCAGTTTAGTGGCTTTATTGCATTCAGTTTTTTAACATATGTACCGTGCTTTTGTATAGAAATTGAATTTCGGTTGAATTTCAATTTCAATTGAAATTGAATTTTCTTGTAAATTATTTTAAGGCATTCAGTTCAATTAGAATTGTTAAAATCAATTTGATTGGAATTTATTTATAAATTCTTTTGTCGATATATTGCTATAAGTATTGTGTTTATGAGAGAGTAATAAGTGTAATAAGTACTTAATTTACATGCCGGAAATTGAATTTAATGGGTTTAAAAAGGGTGTAGAAAGGCAGAGCAGTGTTTATATACGTTAGCATTTTCTGAAAAGGTCTTCTCTTTTAAACAGGAAGCACACGCATTGTGCATTGTAAGCATTGTATAATATATATACATATATAAAAGAACAGTGCGTTAACTCTCCAATTGATTTTAGAGTTTTTTGCTATGCTTTGTCCCAATAAATCGACTGCTGATGGCGTAATTATCCACATCTATTCGGAAGCATCGAGATCTACGCTACCATGTTCATATAAGGAATGACTTCAATTTCGGTTTCATCTTCATCAAAAAACTATGACCCAAACACACCGCCTGACCATTTTTTTTTATTGATTTGTAATACCTGTTAATATATCAATCAAATATCCTCCATGGCTCCATAGGGCGTATACGTATGTATATCATGACTCTGGCAAATAAATCAGACTGAACTTTACAGATGACATTGATCATGTTGGTTTTGAGGATCGATATTGTTTGTGATTTATTTGCAGCCACTAGTGACTTGAAAAACGATCACGGTGACGAGTTCAATACGTTCACATGATATAACTATTCCCTCAAATCATTTGTGCAGAATATTCAATCTGTGGCTTGTAGGATCGTTCTGTCGAAACCACATGTCGTTGTACATGAGTGGTGGGACATACATTTTAAAATCGACAGATTTATTTTGAGAAAATGTTCATGGAAATTATATTTACTCTCAGAGTTTTTGCCAGAAATCTACTGAGAGGAAGTCGCCGAA
The DNA here is from genome assembly GCA_958299815.1 of Sarcophaga carnaria. Taxonomy (NCBI): domain Eukaryota; kingdom Metazoa; phylum Arthropoda; class Insecta; order Diptera; family Sarcophagidae; genus Sarcophaga; species Sarcophaga carnaria. The sequence goes on along the minus strand of OY283149.1, from coordinate 83,084,554 downwards.
GGAATATTGAAATTTCGTTTTGATGTCTGACCTGTGGTTTATACCGTGGCCTAACGTCTAATAAGCCAACACACTACCTACTAGACTACAAAAAATCTGCCTTTACTTTAATTCTACTATTTTTTCTTTTTTATCATATTGTTTCTTTATTATTATACTCGTATATAGTGTGTACATTAGGGTGGTTTTATCTCATAAGGTAAAAAAAATATGTCAGAATTTTTTTGGGAATGTTTCATTCTGTCAGATTTTAGGATTGCCAAAATTTAAGCACAATTGGAAGATGTTAATCCGTGCCACTGGGGCCTCAAAGTTTTGAAAATCTCTATTTTTTGACAGTTTTACGATACGGCGATCCATATCTCTGGAACGGCTAAAGCTATTTGCCCGTGTCATACATCAAATTAAAGGCCATACTGTTTATAATTTTTTGTATTCTACACAATAAATACGCAACTAGTACTGAAGTACTGAAGAATTTCTGGAAAAATATCCTGCAACTTGGCCGGAGAACATCAACTTTCAGGAGGGGTAAACAACTTGGAAGTTGGAAGTTGTGGTATAGCGAGGAGTTAAGCTCATCACAGATTACAACCAATTACTTACAAAGTACGAGCAACAAAAACAATACGTTCTCCAAGTAGTCAGCAGATGCCGTCAGCTGTATCCAGATGGCTCCAAAACCACATTATGTCGATCCCATTAATAAATTTAAATAGGAATAAAATGAAAAAGACATTATTATACTTCGCTCTTAGGGGTACCTAGTCACGTCCTTAGGGACATTGGCTTCATTATCTCGAATTCAGTACTATTTACGTATTTTTTTATTCCATATAAAATATTATAAACAGTATCGACTTTAATTTGATGTACGACACGGGCAAATATATAAAACCGTTCTCGAGATATGGGTCGGCAAATTCACCAAACTTCCAAAAAATCAAGATTTTCAAAACTTTGAAGCCCCAGTGGCACGGGTTAACATATTTCAATCATGCTCAAACTTTGGCAATCTTAAAATCTAACAAAATGAAACATTTTAGGGGGGTGCCGCCAAAAAATCCGATATCGATTTTTTAAAACCACCCTAGTGTACATAATCTTATTTCATTTAAAATTTTGTTTCAATTTTATGAAAAGCACAACTCGTTATAACAAACTCATTCAGTAAACTTAAAACCATAATGACACTGTTTAAAGAAGTTTTAATTACATCATTTACAATGCTGAGGTCGTAGAGTTACTGTAGTTTTTAATGTCGATAATAATAGTAATGATGGTAATGGCGTAGAAGTTTTTGATGGGGTATGAGAATATGAAAAAGTTACGTAAAATATTTTAACATGATAATTTTGGTAAAATTATATATTTAGATATGAGTGTACACATGTTTATTAGGGTTTTATAATTCATCATTTAGAAGATGCTTTTTATTGGACATATAATTTTATAAATAATGTTTTTAAGCTTTTCGGCAGAAAAAAAATATAAATGATTTCATTTTATTGAAATAGGAAATCCTTAATCATTTCCTATTTTTTCATTTTATATTGCATGACAATAAAAATGGCAATAAAAGAACAAAAAAAGAACAAAATATTCCCTTCATTTCTAATAGTTTGTGATGAGCTGTGGGACTCATTAGCGAAGTACCGGGCACTTCGTCCGCTTTGAGATTACCCACACCCATTATTAGCAACATATGTCAAAAATATTGCAGCTGTCCAGGAGTGTGGGCAGCACAATCCAAGGCAGTGGATTAAATAAGAAATCGGCCTTTTACAGACTGCAACTTGCAAAAGTTGTGACTCGAGCGTACACATACGTAATTGGCCATTACAACCCTTCAGCCAGGATTACGGGCTAGCTTCTCAACACCACTCAAGTTGTGTGTGTTAATTTTATACATGAGTGGCGAGACATACAATTTAAAGTCAACCCCAAACGACAGATTTTTGAAAATCTTTATCTTAGCAATTTTATCTACTCTCTGAGTTTTTGCCAGAAATCTGCTGAAAGGAAGTCGGCGAGGAAATATTTTTCATTTTGATGTGTTTTGAACCGTGGCCTTACGCCTAATAAGCCAACACACCGCCTACTAGGCTACAGCGACTTCATTTTACAACTTAATATTTTAAAATATTCTCAAAAGCAAAAATTATTTTTATAAGTATTTTGGAATTAAAACATACAAATCAATATCAAATTTATGTATGTATACATGCATATATTTAAGTTTATTTTGTAGGATGTATGCTGTTTTCTGTACAGGATGTAAAGAATAGTTATAATGAAAGAACTTTTTCTATCACTTAGAACTTAAAACAAATCCTGTAGTAACAAATGAGAAACAAAACTTTGGCAATGTTTTGGAAGAATAATATTGCATATGGCCAAAAATTAAGAAAAACAATCAGTATCTTAACACAATCTTCCAGAGAAAACTTAGAAACACAAAACAATTAAAAAAAGTTTTTTCTTTTTCTTACGAAAGGAACAACTTATAATTTGCAATTAGAACATGGTGATACACGTCGTTTTGTTAACAGAGTTTTTTGATATTGGTTACATACATACATACATAATTGGTCTTTACAACCCTTCAGTCAGGAATGCGATCTGCCTTCTCACACCACTTATGCTGTATGTGTTCATTTTATACATGAATAAATTGGAGCTGCAGTTAAAAGTCGACTTCGAACCACAGATTTTTGAGATACTTTTTATGGCAATTTTATTTAGTCTCAGAGTTTTGACAAGAAATCTGCTGAGAGGAAGTCGCCTAAAAAATATTGTTTCGTATTTGGTTTTATTGGAGGTGTCCGGTTTGAACCGAGGCCTCAAGTTTAATAAGGAAACACACTACTTTCTAGACTGGGGCGACTTCATACTCCTCTCTAAATTTCACTGCTTAATTTTAAAATCATGGAGTGAAACTCTTTTAAAATCAGTGCATTGGCCTTCACTATTTAATTTTGTTTTGGATCAAATTAGTTTAATCACCCACATACCACACATATGTTTCTGAATGACCATATTCTCTTTGTATTTGTCGCTGTACTTCTTCCGAACACAGCAATTAGAGGATAAACCACATTTCATTGTCAACTTAAGGAAACCACTTTACTGTAAAACAATCTTAAGGCAAACATTGAGGCAAATCTCTGTAATTATGTTTGTTTTGGTATTTGCCGTTAGCATTTGGCACATGTGTACGACCAATATAAACATTATAGAAGATAAGAAAAGTTTTGTATATATTGTGCCAACCAAAATATGCAGGACAACAACTGTGTAAGTACTTTGTACATCATTTGGATCAATATTTGAATTTTAATACAATATTTGCAATATGTGAGATCTTAAATGGTGAAGTTTCAGTTCTTCATATGAAATCAAAATAATTATACGGTACACCAACAGGAACTTTAAAGTTTTGAAATTAATTAATGCCCATATTGCTGAAGCTATATCTTTTAAATTGATTGTAATTTATTCAGTCTGTTTTACTAAATTACAATGGCTGATCGGGTAATATACCGAGCGTTTCGCCTAATTTATGATCGCAATGATCATCATACAGAGAAGACTATTCACAATATCGTGAATAAATTCAAATACCTAAGCAAAGTAAACGATCGACTAACATCCTTAAGAAAACGAAGCGCTACGTATATCGGAGTGTAGAAGACAGAAGCAGTCGATTTCGAGTCACTCACAAGAACTAGGCTTTTTGCAGACTACATCTTGAAGAATTTTGCATTGTGACTTTGGCCTGTACCCGTACAAAGTATAGCTAACACAGAAACAAATCATTTTCAGTATATTTAGGATGAAAGGGTACGTGAACAAACAAAACTTTTGGAAAAGGGAATTTTGAGCTGGTGAAGTCAATAGGTCAGCGGAGAGCACAATAGTTCGATGGTTACCAACTCCTTTTGATGTGTATTGGATAATCTGAACACGAAAGACATGTAGTTTTAACAAAACAGAACTACATGAATTGAATATTCTGTAAGAACGCCTTTGAGGGCGTGGCCAACGTGCAACCCCATTAGACGTTCCTTGTGTCCTTAATTCGCAGGTTTATGCTAATAAGTCACAGACCCCTAAACAACCCATGCCATCGGTCAAACTCAGTCTAATTTATGCACCAAAGTCGTGAAAAACTGTACATTTGCGATTTGCTCCATTTAAAGAAACTACTGTATTTATGTATGTATTTATACCACATTTGATAGAAAAATAAACATTTTTGTAAAAATTTACTAAATTTGTCAACAAACTTCATATTTTTTATATAACGAAAATGAATTTTTTAGCCTTTTTTATGATACACTTAATTATTATAATATCTGATAATATAAAAGCGTGAAATAAGTATTAAGAGAGAATTTTCATTATCGTCATTGAGTGTGTGTACACATGTTTTACCCACGTGCGCTTTAATTATTGACATAAGACAGCGGTATTCATAGAGGACCACGCAAACATTCACAAGCTTTCGTTATCAAACAACCTTGTTGATAAAAAGAGCGAAATTTGGTCAAACATAAAATAATTATATGATAAAGAATAAATGAGCTTCGTCGCTCAAGTTCAAGTATACGTCGATTCAACGAAGAGTAACCTTAATGTACAAACATGAAGAGTAACCGTCCAGGGCTAATGAGTTAATGATTAAAAACAAAAAACAACAAATCTTAAGGAATAAAATTACAGAACTGGGAGAGATTCCCATTCTCTCAGGTGTCGATATTGACACCAACCATAACCAAGATTATGGCATGACCACAACTTCTACACTTTGGAGCCAATTGTTTCGCCAAGATGTTTGATAGTAAGCAGTTAAATATGGTATGAAATGCCTTGGATGATATAGTTCTAAAGGCACAAGTGATCACAACCATCCTTATATTTCGCAGAAACCGCAGTTGAAGATTGCTTTTCTCTTAAGCCAACCACCAAACTGCAAGTACAGTTCAGTACTATCGCTCAGTTGGAACAATATAGCTCAGTAGGCGCCTTAGTATTTCTAGATTATGTATTCAAATTTCAATTAAGTTTGCTGTCCTATATAATCTCAAGATATTCGACGCTATTGAATGGAGTGAGTACTACCCCTTTTATATTAGAGGTAGGAAATTAAGGGATTTTGTATCTGTTTTGATTGGGTTTACTTCCAGTCCACATTGGCTGCACCATTTTGATAGTAATTCCAGTGCAGATTCCAGAATTACTGAAATTAATTTAAAATTTTTGAAAGTAGTCACTACTACCACGACATCTGCACAAGCTATAGTCACGCAGCATGCTCTTTCCGCCATGGGCTCAGAGAATTTTTTCAAGGACTGATGATTTTGTCCACCTTTAATTTCTTTTACTCTTTACGTAGTTTTAAGTATACATACATATGTACATCATTGTTTATTACAACCTGGCTTCTCACACCACCCATGTTGTGTATGTTAATTTTATCATGAGTGGTGGGACCTACAATTTAAAGTCGACTCCGAACGACAGATTTTTTGAGAAACTTTTCATGGCAATTTTTATTTACTCTCAGAGATTTTGCTAGAAATCTGCTAAGAGGAAGTCGCCGAAGAAATACTTTTTGTATTTTGTTTTGATGTCTGCCCAGAGGCTCGAACCCTGGCTTTACGTCTAATAAGTAAACACACTACTTACTAGACTACGGCGACTTCTTTTAATCACATCGCACGATCCTGCTACCGAGGATCACAGCACATCCACCTGAGAAGTTCATGCCTTAAAATTGCTAATGCAGAATATCCAATGTGGCATAAACTGCGTGATACAAAGTGCAGTGCTAATAAACCTAGTTTGCGTCCAAAAGAAATTAATATTCATGGATCAGTGTTCACCGTTCACATGTCATGACCTGTCGAACAGCTTTCTCAAATAAATGTGAACCGGTGTCATTGGCAAGCTCAAAATCTATATCAAATATTGAGATTTTCGGAATGTAATAGGCGTTCTTGGACCTTATAAGGATAGATATCGTCATAAATTCAACAATTCAATTTCTTCTCATATACAAAGAAATAGGACGGATTGCTGAAAATGAGTTTTCAATGAAAACTAAGGTCAGTTTAACGATCACACATCGTCATTTACTGTGTTTCATGATGATTTGGCAAAATTTGAGCTGTTTTGATATGTGTATAGTTTAGAGTACCATCCATTGTTCAAATATTCGCAACGGTTTCTCAGGATGAATCGGAAGCGAAATACTTTTTTTTATTTGCTTTTATTATGAAGTCGCCGTAGTCTAGTAGGTAGTGTGCTGGCTTATTAGACGCAAAAGCCTGGGTTCGAGCCCCAGGCCAGGCATCAAAGACAAATTACAAAAAGTATTTTTTCGGCGACTTACTCTCAGCAGATTTCTGGCAAAAACACTGAGAGTAAATAAAAATTTCCTTGAAAAGTTTCTCAATAAATAAAAATCTGTCGTTCGGAGTCGACTTTAAACTGTAGGTCCCACCACTCATTTATAAAATTAACACACACAGCATAAGTGGTGTGAGAAACTAGGACGTTGTACAATGGGTCAATTCGACCTCCGGGTACTGTACTTGTCCTAATTGACACGTCCTCTAATCTGACCTAACCTAACTTGCTTTTATTATTGTATGATTCAACCATCCTTCATATCATTGCATAACACATTGAAAAAATGACAACTAATTTGAGAGATGTAGCTTCCGAATGGTCGTTATCAAATGTTAAACTTCAAAAATCCCGGTATATGTCACAAACCTAATGTTATTATGAAATTAATTTGCTTAATAATAATAATTTCACTTAATTATTTAATCACATTTTCAAAAATTTTTATGGATAATAAATGAAGTTTTTTATTTGACGTAAGTAGACAACATTTTTTTCCTTTAAAGTAAACATTTTTAATGCCATTTATTTATTCAAATGATTATATTTTCAATAATATTAGCAATATTTCTTATTTATATTGACATAGTAGCGATAAATATATGCATCCAATTAATAATATGTGAAAAGTAGTCAGCATACATTAACATTTTTCTTTTAAATTTTTTTATTGAGATTATAATTTTTTTTTTCGTTAACCACACAATTAGCGATTGGGACAGCATAGAATATTGTTAGGAAAATGAAAAATCTAGTTTGGTGTTTTGATTTTACATCGCTTAATATTAAAATTATAATTAAAAGCTATAAAAACAAAACACTGCAGCGAACAAACCTGTTTACAAATTATCGTACTGCATAATATAACAACAAGCATAAAAAATGGTAAACAAGTAAACAAAAATACAACAACACACACCAGCATAAAAAATGGTAAAAAAGTAAACAAAAATATAACAAAAATACTACAAAAGACAAGGCAAAGCAGGCGACGGAGTTAGTGAAGTGCAGTCAACCTTGTGTGAAGACGCAGCGCGTTTAAAGAGAGCAATCGTGATTTGAAGATCTCCGTTGCATAGATCTGTCGAATAATTGTCTAGCAATTGTTGTCGTTTACATCAAGTTGTGAACAACGGTAAACAGAATTGTGCGAATAATAAAGAATTTTAATTTAAACTAAACACAATTAAATTTTATTTTATTTGCAATCTACAAGATCATATTTTAAATGTTTTTAAAAGGTAAAAACATAACAGATGTGGATACCATACTAACTAGTAAGTACATTCGACCTGCCAAGTATTTTTTGTTTATCAAAAAAGAAATGAAAAATATATCAGTTCCAGACATCACTTTAAATATTAAGTTATTAGTATTAAGACAAAACATCCATTCTGATAAAAAAAAATTATTCTTTGCAGGTGTTGTTAAATGCTGTGATTTGGTAAAACATATTTTATAATTTCAACTAATTTAACAAATGTAGTTCCGACGAGATGTCAATTGTCCAAGTGCGAAAGTCCTTGTTGAAAGATCAATTCTTGTATAACCCTTAAGATATAACTCAGTTTGATTTTGATTAAGGATACATACATACATATGTTAGTTTTCTTTATCTAAATAAGGACATAAAAAAGAAAAAATAAATAAAAATAAATTAAAGTTTAATTTTTTGTTTTCCTTTCCTCATAGAAGAAAGGAAATGGCAATAGTGTCATAAACACTAACTCTGACTATTGCTTTAGTAACTGTAACAAAAACACAGATGTAGTCGTTTATATTTGAACCGTGGCCTTACGTCTAATAAGCCAACACACTATCTACTAGACTAAGGCGACTACATGTTTACTAAGAACCTACATGAAAACTATTATCCGAATGAAAATGTGGCAATTGTTATTGTTCAACAACAACCAGCTTTACATAATACATTGCCTTAAATTTGGCTAAATAAGGAATGTATTTTGGTTACACAGCGCTTGGTAGTAAGCGGCAAGTAATGTTGTGGCAGAAAATATTTTTGTAGCTTTGGTAAATTTTTACAAAGAGTGCAGAATAATCATAACAACTGGCAATCGGCTTAAAATTAGAGGAATACAAGGCTTCTTTTTTGAAACAAGGATTATATTCCTAAGAACCTACGGCCAAGCCCAATCGATAATTTTGGAGCGACATGATTTAGTAAGAGCGGGACACTTTGTTTTTGTCTTTTGTAACGAAGAAGACTAAAAATATCCTCATGGGGAGACTGCTTTTAACGGTATAGAAGATATAAATGGCTATTAAAATAAGACAAGGACATACAAGGAAAGAGTAGATGTTATGGACCAAAAGGTGTCGATATATAGCACTAAACATAAAACAAATAGATAGTCCTGGGCCCTTTTTTAATATAGTTTACGTTTTGTATATTCTCTTGCCTCACTCCAAGTGCCAACAATCTTCGAATCTCCTGTCGTGATTTTTAACACCACTTTGAGTGAAATAGGCAAGTGAAATTATGAAAAAAAGAACAGTCCATAGTAATCGTGTAATAGGATACACTAACGTCCAAGCAGTTCTCGTACTAATGATAAATGAAACCATCCTTAAGGTTGTTTAACAAAATACTGCAGGCCTGTCGGAAATATCAAAGCGGGATAACATTGGTCGACTATCATTAAACTGTTTTTAGTGTTTAAGAGATATTTGACTTCACCCATGTTAGGGGGGTTAGGGTTAAATCTTACGTTCGGAGATGATATTAGACTGTTGAGACAGTAGTGGAGGTGTGAGAAATCTTTATTGAAACAACAATAATGTTTTAAAGCAAAACTCCACTTCTCTAATTTATGCATCGTTAAAGGAAATGAAATGTGCTGTTTAAAAACCCTGAAATAAATACATATTTCCTACGTGATAATGGCACCAACAAAATTAGCCACTAATACAATTAAAACCAAAAAGTTTTTGCCAGAAATCTACTGAGAGGAAGTCGCCGAAGGAATATTGAAATTTCGTTTTGATGTCTGACCTGTGGTTTATACCGTGGCCTAACGTCTAATAAGCCAACACACTACCTACTAGACTACAAAAAATCTGCCTTTACTTTAATTCTACTATTTTTTCTTTTTTATCATATTGTTTCTTTATTATTATACTCGTATATAGTGTGTACATTAGGGTGGTTTTATCTCATAAGGTAAAAAAAATATGTCAGAATTTTTTTGGGAATGTTTCATTCTGTCAGATTTTAGGATTGCCAAAATTTAAGCACAATTGGAAGATGTTAATCCGTGCCACTGGGGCCTCAAAGTTTTGAAAATCTCTATTTTTTGACAGTTTTACGATACGGCGATCCATATCTCTGGAACGGCTAAAGCTATTTGCCCGTGTCATACATCAAATTAAAGGCCATACTGTTTATAATTTTTTGTATTCTACACAATAAATACGCAACTAGTACTGAAGTACTGAAGAATTTCTGGAAAAATATCCTGCAACTTGGCCGGAGAACATCAACTTTCAGGAGGGGTAAACAACTTGGAAGTTGGAAGTTGTGGTATAGCGAGGAGTTAAGCTCATCACAGATTACAACCAATTACTTACAAAGTACGAGCAACAAAAACAATACGTTCTCCAAGTAGTCAGCAGATGCCGTCAGCTGTATCCAGATGGCTCCAAAACCACATTATGTCGATCCCATTAATAAATTTAAATAGGAATAAAATGAAAAAGACATTATTATACTTCGCTCTTAGGGGTACCTAGTCACGTCCTTAGGGACATTGGCTTCATTATCTCGAATTCAGTACTATTTACGTATTTTTTTATTCCATATAAAATATTATAAACAGTATCGACTTTAATTTGATGTACGACACGGGCAAATATATAAAACCGTTCTCGAGATATGGGTCGGCAAATTCACCAAACTTCCAAAAAATCAAGATTTTCAAAACTTTGAAGCCCCAGTGGCACGGGTTAACATATTTCAATCATGCTCAAACTTTGGCAATCTTAAAATCTAACAAAATGAAACATTTTAGGGGGGTGCCGCCAAAAAATCCGATATCGATTTTTTAAAACCACCCTAGTGTACATAATCTTATTTCATTTAAAATTTTGTTTCAATTTTATGAAAAGCACAACTCGTTATAACAAACTCATTCAGTAAACTTAAAACCATAATGACACTGTTTAAAGAAGTTTTAATTACATCATTTACAATGCTGAGGTCGTAGAGTTACTGTAGTTTTTAATGTCGATAATAATAGTAATGATGGTAATGGCGTAGAAGTTTTTGATGGGGTATGAGAATATGAAAAAGTTACGTAAAATATTTTAACATGATAATTTTGCTAAAATTATATATTTAGATATGAGTGTACACATGTTTATTAGGGTTTTATAATTCATCATTTAGAAGATGCTTTTTATTGGACATATAATTTTATAAATAATGTTTTTAAGCTTTTCGGCAGAAAAAAAATATAAATGATTTCATTTTATTGAAATAGGAAATCCTTAATCATTTCCTATTTTTTCATTTTATATTGCATGACAATAAAAATGGCAATAAAAGAACAAAAAAAGAACAAAATATTCCCTTCATTTCTAATAGTTTGTGATGAGCTGTGGGACTCATTAGCGAAGTACCGGGCACTTCGTCCGCTTTGCGATTACCCACACCCATTATTAGCAACATATGTCAAAAATATTGCAGCTGTCCAGGAGTGTGGGCAGCACAATCCAGGGCAGTGGATTAAATAAGAAATCGGCCTTTTACAGACTGCAACTTGCAAAAGTTGTGACTCGAGCGTACACATACGTAATTGGCCATTACAACCCTTCAGCCAGGATTACGGGCTAGCTTCTCAACACCACTCAAGTTGTGTGTGTTAATTTTATACATGAGTGGCGAGACATACAATTTAAAGTCAACCCCAAACGACAGATTTTTGAAAATCTTTATCTTAGCAATTTTATCTACTCTCTGAGTTTTTGCCAGAAATCTGCTGAAAGGAAGTCGGCGAGGAAATATTTTTCATTTTGATGTGTTTTGAACCGTGGCCTTACGCCTAATAAGCCAACACACCGCCTACTAGGCTACAGCGACTTCATTTTACAACTTAATATTTTAAAATATTCTCAAAAGCAAAAATTATTTTTATAAGTATTTTGGAATTAAAACATACAAATCAATATCAAATTTATGTATGTATACATGCATATATTTAAGTTTATTTTGTAGGATGTATGCTGTTTTCTGTACAGGATGTAAAGAATAGTTATAATGAAAGAACTTTTTCTATCACTTAGAACTTAAAACAAATCCTGTAGTAACAAATGAGAAACAAAACTTTGGCAATGTTTTGGAAGAATAATATTGCATATGGCCAAAAATTAAGAAAAACAATCAGTATCTTAACACAATCTTCCAGAGAAAACTTAGAAACACAAAACAATTAAAAAAAGTTTTTTCTTTTTCTTACGAAAGGAACAACTTATAATTTGTAATTAGAACATGGTGATACACGTCGTTTTGTTAACAGAGTTTTTTGATATTGGTTACATACATACATACATAATTGGTCTTTACAACCCTTCAGTCAGGAATGCGATCTGCCTTCTCACACCACTTATGCTGTATGTGTTCATTTTATACATGAATAAATTGGAGCTGCAGTTAAAAGTCGACTTCGAACCACAGATTTTTGAGATACTTTTTATGGCAATTTTATTTAGTCTCAGAGTTTTGACAAGAAATCTGCTGAGAGGAAGTCGCCTAAAAAATATTGTTTCGTATTTGGTTTTATTGGAGGTGTCCGGTTTGAACCGAGGCCTCAAGTTTAATAAGGAAACACACTACTTTCTAGACTGGGGCGACTTCATACTCCTCTCTAAATTTCACTGCTTAATTTTAAAATCATGGAGTGAAACTCTTTTAAAATCAGTGCATTGGCCTTCACTATTTAATTTTGTTTTGGATCAAATTAGTTTAATCACCCACATACCACACATATGTTTCTGAATGACCATATTCTCTTTGTATTTGTCGCTGTACTTCTTCCGAACACAGCAATTAGAGGATAAACCACATTTCATTGTCAACTTAAGGAAACCACTTTACTGTAAAACAATCTTAAGGCAAACATTGAGGCAAATCTCTGTAATTATGTTTGTTTTGGTATTTGCCGTTAGCATTTGGCACATGTGTACGACCAATATAAACATTATAGAAGATAAGAAAAGTTTTGTATATATTGTGCCAACCAAAATATGCAGGACAACAACTGTGTAAGTACTTTGTACATCAATTGGATCAATATTTGAATTTTAATACAATATTTGCAATATGTGAGATCTTAAATGGTGAAGTTTCAGTTCTTCATATGAAATCAAAATAATTATACGGTACACCAACAGGAACTTTAAAGTTTTGAAATTAATTAATGCCCATATTGCTGAAGCTATATCTTTTAAATTGATTGTAATTTATTCAGTCTGTTTTACTAAATTACAATGGCTGATCGGGTAATATACCGAGCGTTTCGCCTAATTTATGATCGCAATGATCATCATACAGAGAAGACTATTCACAATATCGTGAATAAATTCAAATACCTAAGCAAAGTAAACGATCGACTAACATCCTTAAGAAAACGAAGCGCTACGTATATCGGAGTGTAGAAGACAGAAGCAGTCGATTTCGAGTCACTCACAAGAACTAGGCTTTTTGCAGACTACATCTTGAAGAATTTTGCATTGTGACTTTGGCCTGTACCCGTACAAAGTATAGCTAACACAGAAACAAATCATTTTCAGTATATTTAGGATGAAAGGGTACGTGAACAAACAAAACTTTTGGAAAAGGGAATTTTGAGCTGGTGAAGTCAATAGGTCAGCGGAGAGCACAATAGTTCGATGGTTACCAACTCCTTTTGATGTGTATTGGATAATCTGAACACGAAAGACATGTAGTTTTAACAAAACAGAACTACATGAATTGAATATTCTGTAAGAACGCCTTTGAGGGCGTGGCCAACGTGCAACCCCATTAGACGTTCCTTGTGTCCTTAATTCGCAGGTTTATGCTAATAAGTCACAGACCCCTAAACAACCCATGCCATCGGTCAAACTCAGTCTAATTTATGCACCAAAGTCGTGAAAAACTGTACATTTGCGATTTGCTCCATTTAAAGAAACTATTGTATTTATGTATGTATTTATACCACATTTGATGGAAAAGTAAACATTTTTGTAAAAATTTACTAAATTTGTCAACAAACTTCGTATTTTTTATATTACGAAAATGAATTTTTTAGCCTTTTTTATGATACACTTAATTATTATAATATCTGATAATATAAAAGCGTGAAATAAGTATTAAGAGAGAATTTTCATTATCGTCATTGAGTGTGTGTACACATGTTTTACCCACATGCGCTTTAATTATTGACATAAGACAGCGGTATTCATAGAGGACCACGCAAACATTCACAAGCTTTCGTTATCAAACAACCTTGTTGATAAAAAGAGCGAAATTTGGTCAAACATAAAATAATTATATGATAAAGAATAAATGAGCTTCGTCGCTCAAGTTCAAGTATACGTCGATTCAACGAAGAGTAACCTTAATGTACAAACATGAAGAGTAACCGTCCAGGGCTAATGAGTTAATGATTAAAAACAAAAAACAACAAATCTTAAGGAATAAAATTACAGAACTGGGAGAGATTCCCATTCTCTCAGGTGTCGATATTGACACCAACCATAACCAAGATTATGGCATGACCACAACTTCTACACTTTGGAGCCAATTGTTTCGCCAAGATGTTTGATAGTAAGCAGTTAAATATGGTATGAAATGCCTTGGATGATATAGTTCTAAAGGCACAAGTGATCACAACCATCCTTATATTTCGCAGAAACCGCAGTTGAAGATTGCTTTTCTCTTAAGCCAACCACCAAACTGCAAGTACAGTTCAGTACTATCGCTCAGTTGGAACAATATAGCTCAGTAGGCGCCTTAGTATTTCTAGATTATGTATTCAAATTTCAATTAAGTTTGCTGTCCTATATAATCTCAAGATATTCGACGCTATTGAATGGAGTGAGTACTACCCCTTTTATATTAGAGGTAGGAAATTAAGGGATTTTGTATCTGTTTTGATTGGGTTTACTTCCAGTCCACATTGGCTGCACCATTTTGATAGTAATTCCAGTGCAGATTCCAGAATTACTGAAATTAATTTAAAATTTTTGAAAGTAGTCACTACTACCACGACATCTGCACAAGCTATAGTCACGCAGCATGCTCTTTCCGCCATGGGCTCAGAGAATTTTTTCAAGGACTGATGATTTTGTCCACCTTTAATTTCTTTTACTCTTTACGTAGTTTTAAGTATACATACATATGTACATCATTGTTTATTACAACCTGGCTTCTCACACCACCCATGTTGTGTATGTTAATTTTATCATGAGTGGTGGGACCTACAATTTAAAGTCGACTCCGAACGACAGATTTTTTGAGAAACTTTTCATGGCAATTTTTATTTACTCTCAGAGATTTTGCTAGAAATCTGCTAAGAGGAAGTCGCCGAAGAAATACTTTTTGTATTTTGTTTTGATGTCTGCCCAGAGGCTCGAACCCTGGCTTTACGTCTAATAAGTAAACACACTACTTACTAGACTACGGCGACTTCTTTTAATCACATCGCACGATCCTGCTACCGAGGATCACAGCACATCCACCTGAGAAGTTCATGCCTTAAAATTGCTAATGCAGAATATCCAATGTGGCATAAACTGCGTGATACAAAGTGCAGTGCTAATGAACCTAGTTTGCGTCCAAAAGAAATTAATATTCATGGATCAGTGTTCACCGTTCACATGTCATGACCTGTCGAACAGCTTTCTCAAATAAATGTGAACCGGTGTCATTGGCAAGCTCAAAATCTATATCAAATATTGAGATTTTCGGAATGTAATAAGCGTTCTTGGACCTTATAAGGATAGATATCGTCATAAATTCAACAATTCAATTTCTTCTCATATACAAAGAAATAGGCCGGATTGCTGAAAATGAGTTTTCAATGAAAACTAAGGTCAGTTTAACGATCACACATCGTCATTTACTGTGTTTCATGATGATTTGGCAAAATTTGAGCTGTTTTGATATGTGTATAGTTTAGAGTACCATCCATTGTTCAAATATTCGCAACGGTTTCTCAGGATGAATCGGAAGCGAAATACTTTTTTTTATTTGCTTTTATTATGAAGTCGCCGTAGTCTAGTAGGTAGTGTGCTGGCTTATTAGACGCAAAAGCCTGGGTTCGAGCCCCAGGCCAGGCATCAAAGACAAATTACAAAAAGTATTTTTTCGGCGACTTACTCTCAGCAGATTTCTGGCAAAAACACTGAGAGTAAATAAAAATTTCCTTGAAAAGTTTCTCAATAAATAAAAATCTGTCGTTCGGAGTCGACTTTAAACTGTAGGTCCCACCACTCATTTATAAAATTAACACACACAGCATAAGTGGTGTGAGAAACTAGGACGTTGTACAATGGGTCAATTCGACCTCCGGGTACTGTACTTGTCCTAATTGACACGTCCTCTAATCTAACCTAACCTAACTTGCTTTTATTATTGTATGATTCAACCATCCTTCATATCATTGCATAACACATTGAAAAAATGACAACTAATTTGAGAGATGTAGCTTCCGAATGGTCGTTATCAAATGTTAAACTTCAAAAATCCCGGTATATGTCACAAACCTAATGTTATTATGAAATTAATTTGCTTAATAATAATAATTTCACTTAATTATTTAATCACATTTTCAAAAATGTTTATGGATAATAAATGAAGTTTTTTATTTGACGTAAGTAGACAACATTTTTTTCCTTTAAAGTAAACATTTTTAATGCCATTTATTTATTCAAATGATTATATTTTCAATAATATTAGCAATATTTCTTATTTATATTGACATAGTAGCGATAAATATATGCATCCAATTAATAATATGTGAAAAGTAGTCAGCATACATTAACATTTTTCTTTTAAATTTTTTTATTGAGATTATAATTTTTTTTTTCGTTAACCACACAATTAGCGATTGGGACAGCATAGAATATTGTTAGGAAAATGAAAAATCTAGTTTGGTGTTTTGATTTTACATCGCTTAATATTAAAATTATAATTAAAAGCTATAAAAACAAAACACTGCAGCGAACAAACCTGTTTACAAATTATCGTACTGCATAATATAACAACAAGCATAAAAAATGGTAAACAAGTAAACAAAAATACAACAACACACACCAGCATAAAAATGGTAAAAAAGTAAACAAAAATATAACAAAAATACTACAAAAGACAAGGCAAAGCAGGCGACGGAGTTAGTGAAGTGCAGTCAACCTTGTGTGAAGACGCAGCGCGTTTAAAGAGAGCAATCGTGATTTGAAGATCTCCGTTGCATAGATCTGTCGAATAATTGTCTAGCAATTGTTGTCGTTTACATCAAGTTGTGAACAACGGTAAACAGAATTGTGCGAATAATAAAGAATTTTAATTTAAACTAAACACAATTAAATTTTATTTTATTTGCAATCTACAAGATCATATTTTAAATGTTTTTAAAAGGTAAAAACATAACAGATGTGGATACCATACTAACTAGTAAGTACATTCGACCTGCCAAGTATTTTTTGTTTATCAAAAAAGAAATGAAAAATATATCAGTTCCAGACATCACTTTAAATATTAAGTTATTAGTATTAAGACAAAACATCCATTCTGATAAAAAAAAATTATTCTTTGCAGGTGTTGTTAAATGCTGTGATTTGGTAAAACATATTTTATAATTTCAACTAATTTAACAAATGTAGTTCCGACGAGATGTCAATTGTCCAAGTGCGAAAGTCCTTGTTGAAAGATCAATTCTTGTATAACCCTTAAGATATAACTCAGTTTGATTTTGATTAAGGATACATACATACATATGTTAGTTTTCTTTATCTAAATAAGGACATAAAAAAGAAAAAATAAATAAAAATAAATTAAAGTTTAATTTTTTGTTTTCCTTTCCTCATAGAAGAAAGGAAATGGCAATAGTGTCATAAACACTAACTCTGACTATTGCTTTAGTAACTGTAACAAAAACACAGATGTAGTCGTTTATATTTGAACCGTGGCCTTACGTCTAATAAGCCAACACACTATCTACTAGACTAAGGCGACTACATGTTTACTAAGAACCTACATGAAAACTATTATCCGAATGAAAATGTGGCAATTGTTATTGTTCAACAACAACCAGCTTTACATAATACATTGCCTTAAATTTGGCTAAATAAGGAATGTATTTTGGTTACACAGCGCTTGGTAGTAAGCGGCAAGTAATGTTGTGGCAGAAAATATTTTTGTAGCTTTGGTAAATTTTTACAAAGAGTGCAGAATAATCATAACAACTGGCAATCGGCTTAAAATTAGAGGAAGACAAGGCTTCTTTTTTGAAACAAGGATTATATTCCTAAGAACCTACGGCCAAGCCCAATCGATAATTTTGGAGCGACATGATTTAGTAAGAGCGGGACACTTTGTTTTTGTCTTTTGTAACGAAGAAGACTAAAAATATCCTCATGGGGAGACTGCTTTTAACGGTATAGAAGATATAAATGGCTATTAAAATAAGACAAGGACATACAAGGAAAGAGTAGATGTTATGGACCAAAAGGTGTCGATATATAGCACTAAACATAAAACAAATAGATAGTCCTGGGCCCTTTTTTAATATAGTTTACGTTTTGTATATTCTCTTGCCTCACTCCAAGTGCCAACAATCTTCGAATCTCCTGTCGTGATTTTTAACACCACTTTGAGTGAAATAGGCAAGTGAAATTATGAAAAAAAGAACAGTCCATAGTAATCGTGTAATAGGATACACTAACGTCCAAGCAGTTCTCGTACTAATGATAAATGAAACCATCCTTAAGGTTGTTTAACAAAATACTGCAGGCCTGTCGGAAATATCAAAGCGGGATAACATTGGTCGACTATCATTAAACTGTTTTTAGTGTTTAAGAGATATTTGACTTCACCCATGTTAGGGGGGTTAGGGTTAAATCTTACGTTCGGAGATGATATTAGACTGTTGAGACAGTAGTGGAGGTGTGAGAAATCTTTATTGAAACAACAATAATGTTTTAAAGCAAAACTCCACTTCTCTAATTTATGCATCGTTAAAGGAAATGAAATGTGCTGTTTAAAAACCCTGAAATAAATACATATTTCCTACGTGATAATGGCACCAACAAAATTAGCCACTAATACAATTAAAACCACAACATTTACTTGTGTGCGTAAACAAAGAAATAATAAAACTAACACATATACACAAAAATTACGGTTTACCACAAAGGAGACTGGTGAATATCATCAACAAACATTTCCTTAAAAAACTGGGCAGAAAGCAGCAAAAAGACAAGGACAATTGGGTTTTTTAAATGTGGGACAAAGTTAGTAAAAGCGAAAGGAAATGAGCGAAATTGCCACAAACTTTGTTTGCAGCACGTGATATTTTACTCTTTAATAATGCCCTTTAAAATTGTATTCGTGTTTCTGTATCTACACATAGAAATATGCAAATACAAATCGATACGAGAAGTAAGAGCGGAACAGTCATTAATCATTCAGAACGTGTCATTGAAAATTCAAAACCATCATAAAATTGCAACAATTTTAACTCAGACAGAAAGTTTTAAAATTGATTTTTCAATTCCATTTTATGTTCACAATTTAAATAAAGGATCAGGAATGGCAAAACTGTACTCCAAATTTATACAAGCTATAGGTGGTCTCCGGCAAATACTTTTATTATACCACTGCGTTTTCGTGTAGACAGTAGGATAAGAATTAGTTGTTTCACGAGGTTGTAGAAACTCTTAGAGAACTTACCTCGACTCTTTTACAATCTGCGAAACTTCACATTGCGCCTTTCATCGCCCATGATCATTCAAGCTTCAAAAAAATAAATTGCATACGAAAATTCGTTCCATTATATTGTTACGTTTTTACATTTTTAAAACGTTTAAAATAAAAGTTCGTAGATTGCAAATAAAAACAAAAATAAATTTACGTTCAGTTTTAATTAAATTCTTTATTGTTCGCATAATTCCACGTGACACTGTTCACAACTTGATGTAAACAACAACAATTTGCTTTATTTGTTATTCTCTTTCCACTTTTCCGCGTACACCCCAACAATTGTTCGTTAGATCTTTACAACGGAGATCTTCAAGCCATGATTATTCTCTTCAAACGCAACGCGTCTTCACACGCAACGAGTCTTCACACGCAACGCGTCTTCACACAAGACTGCCTGAATTTTTACTAATCCCGTTGCCTGCTTTATCTTGCCTTTTATATGGCGGCGTAAACAGTCCGATGAATGATCTTGAAGTTGAATGTCCGTGGTTTCGCCTTCTCGAGATCTCCATAAATGTAAACATCGTTGTTTCGTTGTTGTTTGTGTATTTTGTTTACATTTATTCTGGTAATGTTTGTTTTTGCTTTTTGTTTACTTGTTAATGCCTTTTTTATACTGATTTTGTTGATATATTTTTGTTAATTTGTTGATCATACAAACAACCCCTTGTTTTTTTTTATAGCTTTTGTTTATCATTTTAATGTTAAACTGTGTAACACCATTTCCATTTTCGTAACAATATTTTCAAGGACAACGAATGTGGCACTCAAACGTCGAGATTTTTTTTTGTTTTGAGCATTCTTGAAATTGTGGACTAGTACTTACGTATATACGACAAATTTTTTAGAAAGTTTTCACGGCATTTTTATTTACTCTCGGAGTTTAACATCAAAATTATCAGAACAAGATCGTAAACAATTTTGCTGCAATTACGTCTCCGTAAACTGTGCCGCGTTTCGTAAATTTTCTATATGTTATATTTTTCCGAATCTTTACGTAGTAGTCGAATACTGTTTAGAGAATAATGTATTGTATTGGCTGATGGTATAAATATTCTCAGAGATATAATATATATATGACCCTCCGTTAAAGTAGTATGTAAAAAATTAATTTAAATAAAGCGTAAAGAGCTTCTGATCTATCAGGATAAATTCTTGGCTTAACCGTAGATGATCAAAAATGATACATTTCAATTCTTCAGATCATATAAATTTAATTCAGAAAAAGTTAGATGGTTGATATTTTTTAATTCGTTAGTATTGTTATCGCCTTTGTTTTAAACCAAATAAAAATAGAAAATTTCATACAGGACTTAAAAAATTCAAAAACTGTATAATTCTGGCTTATTTATCATTTTTGATACCTACAAGATTCTTTGTGAGTTGTATGTAATTTTTATAAGTTTTCGAAGATTATGTGAAGTTTTATCGTAAATAACACATTATTTTTGGTATTTGAAAAGGAATTTAAAGTTAAGTATTGGACAAAAGTGAACAGGATGAATTTGTTGCTCTTAATATTGATTGAAGTGGTCGTAGTCTAGCATGTAGCGTGTTAGCTTAATTGACATCAGACCAAGGTTCAGACATTTTCAATTTACAAAGAAAGGTTGTAATGACCGATTATGTATGTATATGTAATATTCCTGCTGCTGCAGACTATGAAGAAGAAGAAAACAGAAGCTCGTTTTGTGAACTAACGAAAGTAATGGCAGCAACAAACATGACAACAGGATGTTTATCGCCAAAGATGGTACTACTTGGAACTGAGAACCGTATGCCTTTAGTAGCTTGGGAAGAGAAGAAAATATTCCCAATTTTCACGCAGATTGCTAGCAGCTGTTTCTTGAAATATTGAAGAATCTTTCTTACTGCTCTTCTCATATTTATCTCACGTGGCAGTCAAACATTAGAAAAAAGTGGTTCGTCCTATGTTTTATTTCATAGATATTACATAAGGATAATATTTCGTAACTACATAAGTATGAAGCAACAATATCGTTCTCTTTGATAATGTGCTACTTGGAAATGATGATAAATTTACACCTATTATGCCTTTTCGAAAAATGAGATGAAAGTCTTTCAGCTTTTAATAAATCCAATAATTTTGTCGCTACAGATTAGTAACTAATTTAATTTTATGGTCGTTATAAATTTCGTGGTCCACCGAAATCGAAGTGGCAGTTTTAGATTCAAGTACATGCTACGTGTGTAGCAACTATTTACAGTCGTATTTGGGGAAACCTGTACCCGGGAAACCAGAGAGGAATCAAAGAGAGGGCATTGTTAACGACATAATCGATGGTCTATTGTAACGGGAGATATACCGAAATATATCACTGGTTTGTACCATCAGGTTTCAGCCAGCCCTCAATTGAGAGCGTTACCGATGCGAGTGGCAATAAGGTGCCAAATCTAAGCATTTGGAAACTTTTAAATCACCACAAAGCATGGGTGGTACATTTCAGATTACTACCCTTTAGAAAAAAATTAAACCAAGCTGACAGGAAGTGTTTGCTTTTTACGTAAAAAACCATGCAGCATTGTACATCATGTCAAAAAAATTTAAAATTTTTTAAATTTAATAAAAAAAGTCATATAGAAAGTTAGAATGTAAAACAGTTTTATTAAAATGAATTAAAATAAAAAAAAAATATATTTAAATTTTTTAACAAAATCTGTCGATAATAGTGGCAATTCTGTGTACCATAAGTGTGTATCAAAAATGATACATAAGCTACAATTTTGAAGAACACTTCTGGCATAATTTAATTAGAATACCTTTGCGACTAAAAATCAAAGGAAATTAAAGAATTTTACTATTAATATAATCTGGCTGTTCATTATTTGCAAGTTTTTAACGCTGTTCTTTATATTCTATGCACTTGTTAAATCAATTAAATTTAATATGATTTCCATTTCCTCAAAAAACAGTGTTTCTTTCTTCAATTATATTGATGGTTTAAACTTTATTGCAACGGAAAAATAAAAATATCTCGACATTATTTATCCACAGATAAATACCTCAAATAGCTCCTTTCCCACATCAGTTGAATGGGGAAAATTATCGTAAGTACAAGTGTTAATCGTTTACTTTCAACGCGCATAAAAGAATTCCATTCGATACGAATGAGTGAATGAATGAGCGATTTTTCATTTCGTAGGCTTTGAGAAAACCTGAGGAAAAACAATTTTCTGTTGCGAAAAAAAAAAATTAACGAAAAGAAATCATTTAATTCAAGTAAGCTGCTTAAAATAATATTAAAGTGATAGAAGGATAAGAAAAATATTCAAAAACAACATAAAAAAATACTTATTGACGTTCATATATAAACAGGTTTGGCCATATAATTAATTTGAATGATTTATTCTCAATTCGATTGTGATTAGACGATTATGCTGTGCTGTTTGTAAAATTTATGGTTTGTTTCTCTAAGTAATTTTTCATAGTCCCGAAGTGTACTTTTGGTCATTGTTGTGAATGACCCTATTACAGTGGACAGCAAATGTCTTAGTACGACAATATATTTTGACAAAAAAAACTTTGAACAGGCTTAATACTCTTGCACAAAGTCTCGATATGACTTCAAGAGAGTATTTAGGAGATCATTTGAAAGAACGGTTACGTAATCGCTAAACCTCAAACAAAAGTTAGCCGAAAAATTTGCTCATGATGCCACCAGAAAACACTAAACAAAACTTGCACATTCAATTCCTAATGGGTTAAATGGAGTGCTTGAACTTAAAAGACATTCTACTAAATACAAGGGATAACATTTTCATATATTAGGTCTTTGAATTTTAAATTTACTCAGGGTTCTCCTTGGGGGTACCTATGGAGTCATCTGAAACTTTTCCTTTTTTTCTCTGATATTATTAGAAACATTAAAAAATTGTTTGTTTTATAATAAAACAGAAATAAATTAATAAAATAAATATATAAACTATAAATTTTTATACAAACTTTTGGCTAAAATTCATGATTGCCGTACTAAGACTTTTGCTGTCCACTGTATATCGTATATGTATATATATATGTATATAATTGTAGTTTAAAAATAATTCAAAGTTTTTGTAAAAATGTTGGTTCATTCTCGAACTGATTCTCAAACTTAATACCATGCTAAGTAAAAGCACCCCACACCATGATATTGTCGACATCATGCTAAGAAGTTAGTTAGATCGTGGTAAACTGGACGTCATATACAGTATTCTTCCCCAGGTACAATAATTACACGCTTAGTTACACTGAAACTTATGGAATCTTATGTTCTGTTTTAAAAATACTGAAACTATAGCGATGTGCACATATATACAAACAGAATTTGTGATTATAACCCTTCAGTCAGCATTACGACCTAACTTCCCATACCACTTATGTTGTGTGTGTTAGCTTTTTAAACGATTGGCTGGCCTACAGTGTAAACGATAGATTTTTAGAAACTTTTTCATGTAAATTTTATCTACTCTTAGAGTATACTATAACAAATCACTGAACCGATTTAAACTATAACTCAATATTCCTTAAGAAAAAATAGGCGTAAATGAATGTTGTAACAGGTAGGTAACTGACAACCAAAAATTTAAATAAAATTTTACTTGTAGACGAAACAATTTTTGGAAACGATTTTATTGTTGTCAGAAGGCAATTCTAAAGAAGCTGGTGTCTTCATTTATCTCATAGCTTTATATCTGTGCTTTATTCGTATACGCCTGCAACTTAATAAAATATTAAAAAAGTTTAATAGAACCAAATTTTAAGATTTCGGTTCATAGTTCACATCACTACTACGTGAGATATTTAATCTATAGAATACACATGTTGTTGTTATACATATCTTTTAATTCAAACCAAAAGAAGTCGATAGACATCTACAGTAGTCGCTGTTCTCAAAAAAATATTGCTAGCCAGCTTAAAGTTCACTCGAAACAGGTGTCCTTAAGGCGGAATGTGAATTCGCATAAAAAGTTGGATCAGTTGACAGCTGTTCCAGTTTCCAATCGGCGAACAAACGTGTTGTCTATGGTCTTTTACCCTCAGTCAGTTTAATTTTGTACGGAAGCCAGTCCACGATGCAGAATACGTCAACATGTGATGTGCAATAGGACGACTTCGTATGAACGACAACTCATTGCTAAGAAGTGATTGGATAAGACTATTATAATGATGGCAAAATAAGCGAAGCACGCGGAGCCAAATTCCAAATTTAATAAAACAGTTGTGTTATTTGCACGTGTTTTTGAATGCAAACTTTGTCCAAGGTGATTTGACAAAACAGACTGAATAAATAGAAACTAATTTGACAGATGTAACCACTATAATGTGTTTAAATTATAAAGTTCATATTGGAAGCTAATTTCTTGTCAAATTCGTAGGTAGAGAGGGTTACTTGTAAGCTAAATCTTGCTTTTAACATTGCTTTTATTGATGCTTCAGGCCATTGACAACTTGAGAGTTGAACGAAATTCTGAAGTTATGTTACTCCACTCACTTCGTATTCCGTTTTTCAACTGAATTAATCCTTTTAAAGTAGATTTATATTGTTTCCGGTTTCACACTAAAATATTTAATGAGATATATGTAGTTCTGCTTAAAGCAACGGCCATTATCACCCAATTTACATGTATTCCAGTAATTAAAGCTATCCAAAAATAATATAACATTATAAATATACCTGATCGATTTTTAGTAAAATTAGAATTTAATTATTCACTCCCATTCACATTTAATACGTTACGACAAACATGTGTCGTATGAGTGATATTAAATTCTATTAGTTTCGTACACGACAATATCCAAGCTTTTTTATTGCATAATTTCTAGGGTAATTATTGTAGTACAATTAATACGATGCGTATACTTAATATATTTCAAAGTATATCGTTACTTTAGAATTAAACATTTACAAGCTAATTTGACAATTTTTAAAATTTTAAGTTTTAATGTTTTATGTTACATGAGACTCAGAAAGAAATTACTGGACCGTTAAAGTTGTTAGTATTTTTTTTAGATTATGTTTCATCATTATTTTAAAGGCTAAGTAAAGGTTTACTCGCATTACCGTATTGGTTCTAATAAGTTTCTTATGATAAATAATTTTGCATTTCGACCCCAGACACTAAATTTTGTTAAAGTTTGAACTTTCCTCGTTTAAGACTTTTTGGTGGTATTTTTGCGGTCGATATATCTAAGCACTGTGAAGATCTAAAGGTTTGTTGTGTTTATTTTTGGCTCTAGTTTTAGCACCTAGATCTTCGCGCAAGGTGTCTCGAAACACTTGTTCATGTCTTCAATATCGACTTGTCTAATGTTTATTGTATCAATATGGGTTAATATTCTATAAATGTTCTTGTGCAGGAGACTAGTTCCAAAACAAACAAACAAAACGGAAATACGGAATTCATCTTCATAATCTCTATATCACATTTAAAAAATTTATTTAACAACATGAAAAATATTAAACTCGATATTTTGCTCAAAGTTCTTCAGAACCTCTTACGTATAAGCTGCTGTGCTTATATATCGGGTGGGTCATTAGTTCAAATTTTAGCCATCGATTATTTTGAATCTGGCAATACTTATGTCATTCTATTGTATCACAAAATTTAGTATATTATCTCCTCTAAACTTAATGAATCGATTTACGCGTGAGCGTACAAAATTTTGTTCCAAAGTGGAACGTTTTTTATATTATTAATTGAACGCACTGCGATGTTTGTAACTGTTGTAATATATAAGCAACTATTTCACACGCCATCCACAAAAAAAAATGGAAAAGGAAATCTGTGGTTACAAGCAATCAGGGCTTATGTTAACGCTAGAAAGGATATGCAAAATCAAAGATTTGTACACCTACAATGCTAAGGCAAAAAAATCTTAATGAATATCTAATTTATTAAAGAAATGTTTAATACAAATGAATATTAGCCTTTATTTTGGCATATTTTGGTATAAGCTACTACTGCATTAGTTTTTCTCGAGACAGTAATCTTGGACGAATCGCTTATGATTGCTTTGGCTTTTACTACAGGAGTCTTACTTATGGCAATATATTTCGATATTATTAGTCAATAACAATTATAAATATTGTAGGCTATTTAACCCTGCTATTAGGTTTGGACCATTTTGATCAAATTTTTTTTAAATTTTTATTTAAGTTTGCAATGGCTTATCCTATCAACTTAAAACATCAGCTCAGGTTTTTTTTTATATTTTAATGGTTTAAGTGAGTTATTAGCTATCTAGGACAAAATCGAACAGAACAAGATTGAAAGTTACAAATCTTAGGTTATGGACCATTTTGGTCCATGCAATTTATTTTATTCTGTATATCAGTAAAAGTAAGGAAAAATAATAATAGTAATAATAATAATAGTAATAATAATAATAAAAAATAATATTGTTAAAGATGAACAAATTGTTTTCCCCTTCAATTTGTATACAAATCTATTGCTAATAATGCATTTGACATCACATTTGGACTTACAGCAGTTGCAAATTCCCCGTTTTCTAGGAGCTGACTTTTGTGTATCACCGCTTGTAGATGGTACAATATTTGATGACGATGCTTGTAGTTGAGTCAATAGCTATGCCGCAAATGGATTTTTAGTTTTGACTGTCCTTTTCAACACGAATTCTTTTGAGGGGCACATAGCTAGCTGACGTAAAAACTTAGGTCTTCTGCGTTTTGAATTATTTGCAGCCCACCAAGAATCAATTTCTGAATATAAAATAAATACATTCAATGCGGATATATCAACTATATTGGAAAAGACAACATTTGGCCATCTATTTGTTTTTCTTTTAGTGCTGTAGTTGCTAATCATTTGATCAGCAGTATCAACGCCTCTAAGATAAAAGAAATAATTTTTACAGAAACGATAAATAATGATAAAATCTAACAAAACTTTAGTAGAGTTATAATTAGAAATGATTGCAGGTTTCTTCTTATGATTACTGAAATCGATTTCATTTGTTTTGTGCATGGTGCTCATCAATATAGTACCTTTATTTTTATGGTCGGTATACGTGGATGTCTATAAAAGAACTTTTATGTATATAAGCAATTTCGGTGGGATACAAGTTTCGTATCTTCGAACTGTTCCCACATATGTCAGTTTCATTTGTAAAAGATTTTTCCCCAACTCAAAAGATGAAAAAAGCAATCAGCTGTAATATTTTGCCCTTTCAATTCTTCTTTAACCTCCAATACGACACGCTCTCCTTGATTTTTTTCAGGCTTATCATTTTTTGGTTTCCCAAGGTACGTTGTATTTTCCATATGTATCCTGATTTGTGGTCTACATATAACCAAAATTTAAGCCCAAATTTGGCTGGCTTTACAGGCATATACTGCCTAGAGGAACATCGTCCTCTAAAACCCACTAGCTGCTCATCAATAGCGACATTTTCATGACAGTTATTATAATATTGAAAGAAGTGCTTCCCAATTGTCCCATAACTCTCGAATAGGAGCAAACTTGTCACTACTTTTTTGTTGTTTTCTGTTGATGATATTCATTAAAGCAGAGAGCACTGATTATGATGTGAAAATTATCCTCGCCCTTAATAGACCGGAATATTGGACGACCAAAACTTGCACCAAACAAACCATGCAAACCTTCGTTTTTGCCTCTGTAATACAAAATTATTATAAAAACTACTTCACGTATACAAAAGATCAGAAATATTTTATATACCGATAAACACCAGCAAGAATTATAACACCAATATATGCCTGCAATGTTGATTTATCTAAATCTTTCCATTTGCTTTCAAATTTAATGAAATAAAATGTTTTGTCAAAAGAGTTTTATATCGAATTATTTATGAATAATACAAAGTGGACCAAAATGGTCCTTTACCTAAGATTCGAAAGTTTTTTTAAGCTAACAGCAGGGTTAAGAACAAAAAAAAAACAAAGTTATACAAGTAGTCGTCGAAATCCAGTAGGTATTATAATATTAGAGGCCACGGTTTAAACAACAGGTCAGACATCTCCAGCGCAACGAAATATGAAAAAATATTTCTTCGGCAACTTTATCTCAACAGATTTCTGGCAAAAAATCTGAGAGTAAATAAAATTTATATGAAAACATTTCTCAATTATCTGTCGTTCGGCGTCAACTTTAAACTGTAGGTCCCAACACTCACTTACAAAATTAACACACACAACATAAGTGGTGTGAGAAGTTAGGCTGTAATCCTGATTGAACAGTTGTAATGATGATGTATGCATGTATGTAAAAAATTGTGCGTTTAATAGTCTTCTTCAAGCCTTAAGAAAATATGGTTTTTCTTAATAACTTTTCCAAAACGGAATATTATTGAGGTATGGACTTAGGCGGTTATTGCTTCTGGCCACAGAAATATAGTCAGAAATGAAAGAAGAAAAATAGTGAATTTCTTCAGCAATAAACGAAATGGTTTATAACGTGTTTGTGTATTTTCTTACATAAACAAACATGTTCGTGTGTTGATCTAAAGATGTTTGTTGAAAGTGTTATTTGTGAAAATTGTCATTTAATACAACGTTACTTAACAACATTATGTGTTAAAACAACAACAACAGTATGACCAGTGAGAGGAGCAAGGGAAATGTAGTATACACATGCACCATCTGTACAAATGTACGTGACAACATATCCAGGTGCATTGACTACTTCTACTAATACTTAGTTTGTCATATACAGTGGCTTTTAAAAGAAACTTTGAATGTTTAATAGAAACGTTTTTCACAACTGTTTCGGTTAGAAATGGAACATTATTTCATATTAATTATTTCGGCAATAGCATCATGTATGTTGGCCTTCAAATTCTCAATTGTCTCTGGTTTGTCGACAAAACAACTTTCTTTACCGTCGTCTCACACCAATAAACTTTGGTTTGTCAGCATAACACATTTCTTTAACGGCATCCCACAGAAAATATTCCAACGGTGTCAAATCGCAGCTCCTTGGCGGCGAAAAGATGATTTTTTTTTTGACAAAACCGACATCATCGTGCTGTTTCTCTTTGGCCCAAATAAAAACGTCACTCAACCGTAAATCGATTCATTACGTTCGGTGGAGATAATACACAGAATTTTGTGACAGAATAGTATGGCATAAGTATTGCCAGATTCGAAATAACCGATGGTTCAAATTTTAACCCACACGATACCTTAAGGATGATCCAGCAGAGAATCTTAAGTTACACATCGGTTAGCATAATTTAGTTGTTTCGGTAAATAATCCGCCCCATGCTCGATCAATCATTAAGAAGTCAGTGAAATTCAGGAGAAAATCGTAAATATCTACACAATATCAGCGTAGTCGTTGCTAGGAAACTAGACCTTTATCAAACATTTAAATTTCGCGCATAACAATTTAATGACAATATTTAGAATATCACAGAATTTATAGAAAATAATGAAATATAAGAGACATTTAATAAAATTGACAGTCATTATTGCCATTGCAAGTTTGGTCACCCATCACCAATCAAAAAGTATTTGTAATGTTGTCCCAAACGATTTTAATTTTTCACAAACAAGGTCCTTCGGCGTGTGTGTTTGTTCTTTACATTACTGTATTTCTTGTTTTATTTTACACTCTGACTGTTTTAAAATGATTGGTAATGAATGCTGAGGTAGGCACAATCAACTCTAACTCGCCATTTTTTGCTCTTCTGGTCGACAATCACAAATGAAAGAAGTCACGACAGTGGAAGCAAAAGACAGTTTGTAAAACAAGGTTAAAGCAGAAATATAATTTTCTCTCTCTTTCTTTTCATTTTTGGTACAGTATTTGTCCTTAAATTCAATTATAAAAGCAAAAGTTTTGCGTCAAAATTTTTCCTTCAACTGGGTTTGCGAAAACATAAGAAAAACAAGCACAAAAAGAAAGGCTTTACACAGAAACAAAATTTTAAAAGACAAGCGAATCGGTACGTTTGGTTATAAGTTATGATTTTTTTTTGTAGTCGCCGAATACTAGCCGGTAGTGTGTTGGCTTATTAGACATCGAAACGAAAATATGAAACAATATTTCTTCGACGACTTCCTCTCAGGAGATTTCTGACAAAAACTCTGAGAGTAAATATAATTGCCATGAAAAGTTTCTCAAAAATCTGCTATTCGGAATCGACTTTAAACTGTAGGTCCCACCACTCATGTCTAAAATTAACACACACAATATAAGTGGTGAGAGGATCTAGTTCGTAATCCTGACTGAGGGATTTTTTTTGTGTTGGTAAAAAAATTCTGCTTTTGTTTTTACACAAAAAAAGAAAAATAAAAATAATATTCTTCCTTGTTTCCTATATTCATTAAATTTTTAAGCTCTGGTAAAACAACTTCTAAAAGGAATTTACGTTTCCTCTGATCATAATTTTATGTTCCAAACTAAGTGCTCCTTTACATTGTTCGTGGCGCCCTACTTAAACGTGTTTACTAAAAGAGAATTATTCAAGAAAAAAAAAAAAAAAAAAAGAAGGAAATAGCAACGCGAACTACTAGAAACATAAGTAAAGCACTCTCTACAATTTCTTTACAATTTTCATTTTCATAATTTACATTTATATACAGATTAATAGTAAACTCCCTATTATTACCAAAACAGAATTAAAAGTGCATAGTGCACCGTCTTGGTCGGGTATAAAAGAAAATTGTAAAAGAAGGACACATATTTCCGGCATTTTAATGACCTTAATTCCGTATTTTGAATAGAAGTTAAATTAAAGAGGAAGAAACCTTAATTACCTGAATGCTATCTAAAGGAACTGGTTAATATTCTACCACCCCTTAGTTTTCTTCGTTGTCTTCCCGGTGGTTCTCGCTATACTTTTTTTTGGTCTGAAATGTTCAAGTGTTCATTCATATTTACTAAATTCTTTATATAGTATAACTCATTAAGTGAAATACAGAGTATATTTGCAGTAATTAAAATTTAAAAAATTTTTCTTCATTTTTCATTTTTCTTGTGAGCAAAATTCAAAAAAGATCAATATAAGGCAGTATAGGCAACATTATATTGCAGTCATCATGCTTTTCAGTTTTTTATTTTATTTATTTATTATAATTGACATAGCACAACAAGATATAAATCTTATAAGAGAGAGTGCTATGTTTAGAATCGATAAGACATAAAATAGTTTTATTGTCAGAAATCTGCTGAAGAGATGTCGCCGAAGAAATATTTTTTTATTACGTTTTGTTTGGGATGCCTGACGTGGGGTTTGAATCTTGATCTCACGTCTAACAAGCCAATACACTACATACTTACTAAACTCAAAATAGGGTTAAATAACAAAAATATTAATAAATACTCTTCTAAAGGTCGGTCAACATTAGCGGTTATGTCGAACAGAAAATAGCCGTTCTTATATATATATATTAAATTTAAATTAAATAAAGTGCGTGTGAAATATTATCAAAATTTGTTATTCATTTGAAAGATATTTAAGGAATATTACATACGTACATACACAATTGATCATTACAACCCTTCATTCAGGAACTTCGACCTGGTTGCTGACAGCACTTACGTCGTATATGTTAATTTTATATATGAGTGGCATTTGGCTATGCTTTCTCTTACCATGGATTTTATTTAAATTTAATCACAATTAAGGGCTATGACAGACAACTTTCTGCGAGCAGATGTCATCGCCAACCAATAAATTTCAAACAGCCCACTTTTGATGCCGGCGCACATGCCCCCAATATTGTACTACCGAGCCCATGGTCAAGTATTTCATGCAAGTTTTTTGTATTGAACTCTTTATTTATCTTCATCCATATGCAGGCATGTCAGATAAGTTTTGGAATAATGTGTTGTCTTCAAGCGAGTCAAAATATATAATTTAGTATAAAGGAAAATGAAATGAAGAGCTCGATATCAAGAAACGCTTAAGAATGGTGGTGGCAGTACATTGCTGTGAGGATGTGTTTCGGCACCAGGTGTAGCAGTTTAGAATTTATTGAGGAAATAATGATTAACAAAGTGTATCTGAACATTCTAAAGAAATAATTCGTCGAAAGTTCGGAAGAATTAAGAATTCGTAATGATTATAACTTCTGACAAGTCAAGTCCAACCAACATTTACTATCCTCCGACTACTTGTCGATAGTCTGACAAAGAACTGAAATCATTTCATATTGTAATAACACCACAGGCTGTCTCAGACCAGTTCAGCATAAGCAGAATATCCTTGTCGCTTCCAAAACCTTTTCCCTATTTTGCAGAAAAGTTCTGACTTCATCAAGGTCTTAAAAGTTACCCTTCTCTCATGCTGAGCCACTGGCTCATTGCAGGGAACACGCAAATCACCTGAGACCTTGCTTTGGCTAGCGGATTCAGATTTCTATTCTAATCTGCAGTCAACCATAGAAGCTGAGTACTCGGATGACAGGCTGATTGTCAGATAGTATAATGTCCCGTCCTCTGTACTTCCAGCCCAAGTTGAATTAAGCACATCTTTTGATGGCGTAAACTTTTGCTTAGAAAAAACTTATGAGTTTCATGACTGACTCGAACTAGGGGACACAACTTCTATTCCACTATTTGTCTTTGAGCTATCCGTATACCATACAATGTTGCAATTCTTAGAAGTTTAGGGGATCAATTTTATTAATTTCCCAAGATCATACAGTTTACTCATACATCTCAATAATGTCTAAAGCTCTTTGAAACTTTCACGATACATTTTAATTGGATTATATTGATTAATAAATAATATCGGGTGGGCCATCTATTCGGTTATTTCAATTCTGGCACTTGTTTTGTCATTTTATTCTGTCAAAATTCTCCACTGAGCATAATGAATCGATTTACGCTTAAACAACGTTGATATTTATTGAAAATTTGGCCTAACGAGAAACTGCACCATTAAATCAAATTAAACCAGAGACAATTAAATATTTGAAGGGCAAAATTCACGACGCCTTTGCCGAGATACAAGCCCATAAACTCGATAAAATGCACGAAAATTGGTGCGATCGAATGTGATACTGTGGGGCCAGACACGGCAGCTATATTAATTGGAAAAATATTTCATTTCTAACCCGAAATTTGAAAACATTTCAAACCATTTTTGTTTTATTGCATTTTTAAATTTAAACTTTTAAATGCCCCACCCATCCACTAACATAATTCTCACTCATTTTTAATATGTAAAATTCATTCATGACAAGCATATACATATGTGACGTATGATTGATATTTAATTCCATTAGATTCATACATGACAATATCAAGGATTTTTTATTGCTTACTTTTCAGAGTAATTATTTCAGTACATGTAATATGATGCGTATTAGTAATATAATATAATCGACATGGTTGATCACAAAATATTATTGAAGAAGCTACAGACTCTCTTTCATTTTTCTAATTCAGCTTGCAGCCTTATACGCTCTTACCTTATGAACAGATCACAACGAGTTTACCTAAACGGCAACATCTCGAATTCACTGAACGTTGGAAGAGGTATTCCTCAGGGATCAATATTGGAGACTCTTTTGTTCTGTATATACATTAACGACCTATCTGATGTTTTGGATAATTGTAGTGTACATATGTACGCTGATGACGTTCAGCTTTATATGAGCGCACGTATTGAGGATATCCATCTATACATAGACACCATCAACTGTGATTTACAGAGAATTGATGACTGGGCTAGGGCCAATGGACTTTGTTTGAATCCCTCTAAGTCAAAAAATTTACTACTCTCTAGAACTGGGAGAACACTTGTTGTGCCGGATATTATTATCAGGGGGAATAAAATTGATTTTGTTGAATCTGCATCCAATCTCGGTATTATCTTTAATGGTTGGCTAACGTGGCCTAGCCACATTAATATCATCGTTGGTAAAGTTTACGGTATGCTTAGAAACTTATGGGCTGTTATAGATTCGACTCCAGTTGCCATACGTATGCAACTAGCTAAAACGTTTTTGATTCCTGTTCTTTTATACGGATCGGAAATTTTCGCAAAACTGTGATAGTGATGATAGGCGGAAACTCAACTTGGCTGTCAATAACATAGCTAGATATGTATTTATTAAGCGACGTCGAGACCATATATATCAATTTTCTTACCAGATATTTGGAGAAAATTTTGATAGTCTTTTAAATATTAAATGCCTTATTATTCTATGAAAATTATCCAACATAGACATAGGACTCTTTTGTCACAACGCCAGTTTTTTTGTATACACCATCGGTCTTTGGAATACTTTACCTAATTATATTCAGAATATAGGCAATGCAGTTAAGTTCAAAAAGGAGTTATACAATTTATTTAAGTATTCTTTAACATATATTTTAATTATTTTGTACATTTTTACTTTCTATTTTAATTAGCGATTTTTTCAATTTTCATTTTCCTAATTTAGTCTTTAAATTTTTATTGATTCTCTATTTATATATTTTTCTTTGTTTGTGTATATTTCTTGATTTTGGTACATACTGATATTCGTATTTCTGCTACTATATTTTTTAACTATATTTTCCTTTTTATCCTAAATTTTTCTTCGATTGCTATATTTTCTGATATTATAACATGTTCTAATTCATTTTTAATTCTACATTATTCCTTATATTTTCTTACTTATTTTATCAACGATTTTTTATTATTTTTTTGGTGAACTCCCATAGCACTCTCATTTATAAGATCAATATCTTATTGTAATTAATATTAAATAAATAAATGAATAAAAATAATTCAAATTCAAATACATACATAGAAAATATACCCCGTTAATCTGGAATTAAACATTTACAAACTACGATATGGCAATTCTAATTGAATTTTAAACATTTTCAAGCAATTCTAAGGGATTTTTAAAATTTTAAGTAAATACAAAAACCACAGTTCGAGGCTATATTCTAGTAGGTGCTACATCATGGCCTGTAGCTTCACAGTCTGCATTTTGTACAAAATTTCGTTTTTGTTTTATTGCATTTTTAAATTTAAACTTGAAATTTCCCTCGCTATTGAATTACAACCCCGGACACACTTTGTAGCAGTACATTTGTCGGGAGACCGAAAGTAAAGTTTATTGGAATAACTATACAATACCGTATACGTCTTCGGGCCGTTGGTGAAATGATTTTTTTAATCTGTAATTGTATTCCACCAAGTACGGATCTTCTCTGGAAGGTAATCTAATTCCGTTCGTGCGACCAAAGTTTAAAGTAAACGTTACACGATCCATATAATTTCTCAAGATGCTGCCCTGACTCCTTAAGCATCGGTGCATAAATTAGAAGCTAAGCTTTGACTTTATTTTTGAATAAACTTAAATTTTTTCTCTCTAGTCAAATATGACGGAAATTATTTTCATTTAAGCATGCACGATAGTAGCAAATGCTCAGAGTAATGGACGCAATTTTACATAAACATAATACACATACACATGTACATAAGACTACTACGGGAAGAATATATTGTTACGAAAATGGAAACGGTATACATCGTTTAACATTAAAATGAGCAGAAGCTACACAAACAAATTCAACGAACTTGCTACAAGTATACCAACCACATCAGTATGAAAGAAAAGGGAATAGACAAGTAAGCGAGAACGCAACAACAACCAATGTGAACAAAATATACAAACAAAAATGAAGTCGCTCTCGACAAGGCGAAACCACAAACGTTCGACTTCAAGAACTTTCGTTAGACTGTTTACTTGGGCATATAAAAAGGCAAGACAAAACAGACAACTAGTAGTAAGAATTTAGTCAGTCCTGTGTGAAGACGCGTTGTGTGTGAAGAGAACAGTCGTGGTTTGAAGATCGCCGTTGAAAATATCTGTGTTGTAAGCAAAGAAGAATAGCCAACAAGCAATTATTGTTGTATTCGTCAAGTTGTATATGGTGGCAGATAAAAGTAATGCGAACAATAAAGAGTTTAATTGAAACTAAAGACATATTTGTTTTTATTTTGTTTACAATCAACGAACTCATATTCTAAAAAATATTAAAAAGGTAAAAACGTAACAATATAAACAATATACGGCTTCCAAATTCCATCGCTTCAACTACAACCAAATGCCGAATTTTTAACAAATGGCAGATATCGGTGCTTTTTTGCCGATCGAAAACATGACTCGTGTCATGCAAAAGAGCTGTGCTTTATAAAGTCTTACTTTCGAATTATGCTCTAAAATAATACTCCCTTTAATCTCTTTCTTCTTGAATTTTTAATCATTATATATAACTGCTGCTTAGATTTCTAATGTGAGGTGAAGCGAAAGATTGTTCAATTCCAATAATATTCCGAAGTAATGACCTTAATATGAGTCATGCAAACCAGAATAAAGTCAAAGGCCACTTCTCGGATCTAGAAAGACACAGCATGAAGATTTTTAGAAGATTACTTATTTCAATTTTTCAATTTCAATTTTATTTGGCATTTCATAATCGCTATCTAGTATCGAATGGCAGAGCCTCAAGCTGGCTCTATAGATTGATAAAACTGAAAACCCGAAATATTTCTGGTGCATCGTAATGGATGAACTCCTGAAAAAACTCTTTGAGGTGGGGATTAACTACCAAGTATATACAGATGATTAGAGACAAATTTGAAGAGAATGTGTGCCACATTTGTTGCATGACGGGGGGCCCTCAGAATGAACCCAGACAAAACCACAAGAAGATGTGTACTTCTGGGATAACATCAGAGAAAATAAGAGTGAAAGAATAAAAAATAACATTTCTCATATAGAGAGAATCTCAGAAAAGGTCAGATGTACCATAACTTGCTGGGAAGTTCTGCGGAGGCTACCCAGGAATTATGTACTGGATGTATATCATGATGATGCGGCCAATATTGTCTAGGCAGATAAAATAAATCTGAAAGCAACTCCAATGTAGTTGGACAAGATACAAAGACTAGAGTGCAAGATAGAGAACGGCACTAGCAGCTCAGTTGGATTTAAATCCGCTACACGTGATTATAAAAAAACTTTGGCCTTTAAAATGGCCTTTAAAACGACCTTGAAACACAGTAAACCGATTGTGGCATGAGATGTGTAGCAATTTGCACCCTGTTGAAACCAAACACTTTTCACATTAACACCATGAAGAGCGGGTACAAAAAATTGACCGTATTGACTGGGCCTTCCTCATTTTTAAAGAAATATGGGCCAATGCCGCCCACTCGTGTGGGTTTTTTGAGCCCCAAAATGAGAATTTTACTTATTAACGTACCCACCATATGAAAATGAGCTTCATGCGAAAAGAAGACTTTTTTTTGGCAAAATCGACACCATCGTGCAGTTTTGCGTTAGACCATCTAGCGAAGCGAAAATGAAGCGGGTGGTCAT
The DNA here is from genome assembly GCA_958299815.1 of Sarcophaga carnaria. Classification (NCBI taxonomy): domain Eukaryota; kingdom Metazoa; phylum Arthropoda; class Insecta; order Diptera; family Sarcophagidae; genus Sarcophaga; species Sarcophaga carnaria. The sequence continues at coordinate 83,046,844 of OY283149.1, read as the reverse complement.
GCGGCTTCACCTCTTGAACCAATTGAATTTTGTAAGACGTCATATTGAGAACTTTACGCAAAATTCGACGAAAACTGTTGTGTAAAATATTCAATTCTTCAGAACGATTACGAGCTGATGTTGATGGAGTCTCAGACACACGCTAAGCCACAGATTCGATATTTTAGGAAGCACGCACTGTAAGAGCCGGTTCATGTCTTTACGTATTAACAATGAAACCAGTTTCACGAACTTCAGCAATATACTTGCATATACAGGGCACGGTTGGTTTGCAATCAAATTTTGTACATCAATTTCGCGCAATTTCGGTCCAACAGTCTTTTTTTGAATATATATTTCCAATAACTACTAAACGTTGCTCAAGCGTAAATCGATTCATTACGTACAGTGGAGATAATATAGTGAATTTAGGGTCAGAATAGAATGACATAAACTATGATGAAAATTTAAACCTATAGATGGTATACATAGAAGCCCTCCTGGTGTAATACCCTGGTGGTAAACCGAAATAATAACAAGAATAATAATGAATAATAATTTAGATTTAAGACAAAACTGATTTTAATTTCTGTTTTTTTTGTTGTTGTTGGAAGTAATCTTAAATTTTTGTTTAGTGCACAGTGATTTACATTTTTTTCAGCTTTCTTAAGGATCCATACCAGTTTTTTTTGTTTTAAAAATCTGCTTTCTGGTGTTAGCAGCCACGAAAGAATTTCTCAACACTTCAGTTTGGTTCTGGGTAAGGCAATGGGAAAAAGAAAACACGAATTCTAGGGCAACATAATCATCTACTGCCTTTTTGGTATTGGTGTTCGTAACAGAAGCGGTATGCAACATGGGGACGAGAAAGAGGATATACTGATGAATATCTGAACAGTTTTTTTTGCTTTATTTTTAGCATTTGTTTCTGTAGTTTAAAGTGAGTTAATCAGTTCTTGTTTCTAATATTGCTTTTCCTTTATTTTTCGTTTAACTACCAAACGCATAAATTTAACTGTAGTGTATTGTAACTGTTGTTTAGCATGAGTTTTTGTTGTAAATGCAACTTCGACCATAGATCTTGAATAATAATGCAACCCAGTGATGTTTCTTCTCTTTTAAGAATATTGTGACCACAATGTTGACGCAAAAACATTCATTTTGTTGCTACGAAACCAATTAAAATTTTAAGAGCAATTTATGAATACCGTTATACTGCTGTTTGAAATGACTTTATTGGTGATGTAGTAGAGCTATTCAATGTCAATTTAAACTGAGACCTACTGGTATTCACACTCTTTTCAAGCAAACTAAATGGCATAGTTATAATCAAATAGTGAATGCAGAAACTCGGAAATGATCAGTTATAAGCGTTTAAAAGAGCATGTGAGCTTATCACGTGCAGTCTTAGAAAATTCTTAAAATTGAAAAGCTGCTGATCTGATCAAATAAACCCCGTAATATCTTGTTTTTATTGTCCTCTCCAGGTTATTTGATTAATTTTATCATGAAGTCGCCTTTGTCTAGTAGGTAGTGAGGCCATGGTTCAAACCCCAGGTCAGCCATCTCCAACAAAACGAAATATTAAAAAAATTTCTGAGGCGAAAACTCTGAGCGTATATAAAATGGCCATGAAAAAGATTAAACAGAAAGCTATCATTTCGATTCCAGCCACTCATTGTGAGAAGCTGGATCGTAAACGTGATTACGTGTAATTCACGGAGTCTATATTAAAATGTCATTGTTATTCGCGTGGTCATGTGTCAGGAACCATAAATCTGTAAGATATGTTAGTAAAAATAGATTTTATCATATGATATTGTAGTTTTAGCGAAAGCGCTTGAAAATTTTTTACATACACTGATTAATATGCAATTTTACCTACGCCTGCCCATGTAGTCCCAACACTTCGTTTAATATTATCGATATTATATAAACATATCTAAACTTTAATCAATTCTCTGAACAATTTTTGAATTTAAGAAGATAAAATAAGAATTGTAAAGTCGCTGTAATCTAGTAGTTATGTTAGCTTTTTAGGCATGAGGCCACGGTTCAAACCCCAGGTCAGTCATCTCCAAATGACTATAAAAAAATATTTTTTCGGTGACTTCCTCTCAGCAGATTTCTGGTAAAAACTCCGAGAGTAAATGAAATTGCCATGAAAAGTTTTTCAAAAATCTGTCGTTCGGAGTCAACTTTAAACTGTAGGTTTAGCCGCTCATTTATAAAATTAACATTAGTGGGCCTGGCTGAAAGGTTGTAAAACCAATTATGTTTGTTATTTGTATCATAAGTCGATATTGAATACATTTTAATGCAAGAGAGTTTTAGAAAGCATTGGCATTAATAAAGTGCTACACTGAAACAAATCAGCCTGAATACTACAGCAACCCTTTTAAGACCAACACTAAATAACAACAGGAGTGTAGTGTAGGAGGCAGGACAGAAAGCAATACAAGGAGGACCTTACCTGGAGTATCAATGCACTTCCAAACTTATTTGTCTACTCGAACAAGTATCTTCTGATAACCCAACAAATTTAATAAAAAAAATTAGTAAACGTTTGACGTCGTTATACTAATATCTTCAAAAGACGTCTAGCTCTCCCAATTTCTTAATCGAAATCTTTTCTGGGAGCATTACCTTTACGGCAACTTATAAGAGTGTGTTATGAATTGAAAAGGTAAAAATTTAGAGTATCTTTCGATGAAATTAAAATAATTTCCCACTATTCCAGAGCCCATTCAGCGGAAACACATCTTTAGCTATGGTAGTCCACGATGATTTGGCAAAACATACTGTATTAATGACAACTATTTTGATAGGTGTATTAAGCAGACAGCTTTAAAAAGTCTGAAGTTTTTTAACCAATTTTGCAGTAAATACTCCAGAATCTACTTCTGTTTATGTAAATGGGGCCAAGTAATGTTGTTTCAAAAATATTCAAACAAATACATATTTATTTCTCTTATTTAAGTTTAACAAAATTTTCGCTGCTACTGTTATACAGCAGTTTCGTAATTATTACAAAAACTTTTTAATTTATCCACTCAAAACTATGAATTTTCTTCAAGAAAAATTTATGACTACTCTTAGTAGGTTGGGTAAGGTTTTCTTAAACTTGTTGAAAACTTAGTTGTTGTTGATGTGACAAAAATATTTATTTTTACCATGAAAAAACCTGAATATTATTGAGAGAACCATGTAACTATAAAAATGCTTTTAATGTAGAATGTATTTGAAGTATGTTAGAGAATATTGTTACGAAAATCGAAATGGTGTTATCGTTTAACATTAAAATAAATTGAAGTCACTGTCGTCTAGTAGGTAGTGTGTTTGCTTATTAGACGTAAAGCCAGGATTCGAGCCCAGGCCAGACATCAAGACAAAATACAAAAGTATTCCTTCGGTGACTTTCTCTCAGCAAATTTGTGGCAAAAACTCTGAGAGTAAATTAAATTGCCATGAAAAAGTTTCTCAAAACTCTGTCGTTCGGAGTAGCCCTTAACTGTAGGTCCCACCACTCATGTATAAAATTGACACACACAACATAAGTGGTGTGAGAAACTAGGACGCTGTACAATGGGTCAATTCGACGTCCGGGTAATGTACTTGTCTTAATTGGCAATTACACGTCCTCTAACCTAACCTAACCTAATAAACAAAACTACAAAAACAAAGGATTACATGATCAACGAATAAACAAAAATGTAGCAACAACGTCAGTATAAAAATATGGGTTAAACAAGTAAACAAGGCACAACAACAACATTACAAGGACAAACGTAAACAAAATACACAAACAACAATAACGTAAAAAACATGTTTACGTCATTCTCCTTCAAGAGCATCCATCAGACTGTTTACCCAGCGATATAAAAGGCAAGACAAAGCAGGCAACGGGTTCAGAAAGAATTCAGTCGGTCTTGTGTGAAGACAAGTTGCGTGTTAAGAGAATTGTGGTTTGAAGATCTCTGTTATAAAGATCTATTGAACAATTGTTATTGTGTACGCGGAAGAGTCTAAAGAAGAATAGCAATTAAAGCAAATTGTTGTTGTTTAAATCAAGTCGTGAAAGGTGGCACACGGAATTGTTCGAACAATAAAGAATTGATTTAAAACTAAACACAAATTTAGTTTTATTTTATTTGCAATCTACGAACTCATATTTTTAACGTTTTTAAAAGGGTAAAAAGGGAACAATATTGGAAACATATAATTTTAAAGAGTTTTTTTTCTTAAGTTTAGCTGTCTTCCAAAATGTATTAATACAAAGTTTGTATGCAGTTCTACTACTGTATATTAACTATGAAGATATGCAAAGTAACTAAACAATGCATCAACTATAAATCCGATGTCTGATTGCTTTTTGACTGTGTTAAAAATACACATTGGCGACGTTTTGGAATAGAATACATTGTATATATTTTGTACAGCGACGTTATGAAACACGATACTTTGTTCAAACACAAAGCAACTAACATTTTGGAAGGCTGCTTTTTAATATAAATTATACGTCCACTCATGGATAAAATTAACACACCCAACTCACTACTACTACACTACGGCAGTTATGTCTAAAGTCAATACAATAAATTTTTTCCACCCTATCAGCATCAGATTAACGCTTATTGGAAAGCATCGTCTAAAGTCCTTATGGAAGAAGTAATTTACGTTGTATTCTAAAACAATCGTTTAATACGGTTTAGTCCGTATACGTCCCTTGTTATTTTCAATTGTTATTTTGTATTGGCATATTTACCATGCAACAGTTTCAATTACACAAATTAAATAGCAAATGAACAGAAATTAAACTCTACATTCGATACTGTTAATACGTATAGAAATGAAATCATTGAATTCAATGACTGGCTGGAAATCCAATTTCATAAAAAAAGAATTTCATGGTGTTCTTCATTCAATTGACTTTCAAGCGAATTTTGCATTCGTTTTTTTTTTCGATAGACTCAAATTTCTTTGTTTTTCTTTCTGGGTTGAAAAAAAATCAAATGAAAAGCAAAGTTGTTAACTAAATCGAGAGATTCACGAAAAATATAAAATGGGTATCCGCAAACATTTACTTCTTAATAAAAAGAACTCGTCTAATACCCTACAAAGTACTTGGTTACCTACACTGATGTGAAAGATTATAAAGACACCGAAAAAACTATTTTATGAGAAGATAAGTAAAATAAAAGAATTTCTGATAAGTAATGGCACTCATTCTCAGCTTATATAGTGTATACCATATTTATACGGTCACTTTTTAAATATTTTTTTTCTTTAATCCATTAGATTCCGTATGAAGATTTATTTATACTTGCATTTTCAATAAATACTGTTACGTTTTTTACCTTTTAAAAACGTTCCAAATATGAGCGCTTAGATTACAAATAAAATTTGTGTTTAGTTTTAACTAAATTCTTTATTGTTCGCACAATTCTATGTGCCACTGTTCACAACTTCATGTAAGCAACAACAATTGGTTTGTTTCTTATTCTTCTTTGCACTCCTTTGCATAACCAATGACAAGATCAGATCTTTATAACGGAGATCTTCAAACCACGATTAGTCTCTTAAACACAGCGTCTTCACACGAGACTGCCTTTTATATCACAGGGTAAACAGTCTGATGAATGCTCTTGAAGGCAAATTACTTCGCCTTCTCGAAATATCTATAAATGTATACATGTTGTTTACATTTATTCTTGTTTGTTGTTGTATTTCTGTTTACATTTATTCTTGCAGTTTTTGTTGTTGCATATTTGTTTACTTGTTGGCATATTTTTGGTTACTTGTTTATCATGTAAAAAAGTTCATTGTTTTAGTTTTGTAGCTTTTGTTTATAATTTTAATATTAAACGATGTAAAAGCTAAACACCATTTCCTTTTTCGACGACGTGCTAATACTTCTCTGTGATAAAAATCCGAACCATATTCGGAGGAGAGCAGAAAACACTCTAAACAAAGCAAACATTTGGACGCGTACAAGGAGTGTGAATGTGAACCCGGAGGGTACTGTATTTATCTATGTCTGCAAGAAAAACAAAGACCCTTATGATAGCCCTTGCTTAATTCATAAAGACATTAGGATATCCAACCAGATGATATACTTGGTTGTTATCTTGTATAGCAAACTAAAATGATGACATCATCTAGAAGACAGATTAGTGAAAGCCCTTAGGTGCTGATCCATATGTAGTTGAGTTAAACGTTCTAAATGGGGTCGTATCGTCTTTAGATTTTTGGGAAAGGATCAATAGCAGCTGCAAGTCGTATTTCCAGGGTAGAATTAGGACACTGGATGGTGCATCGCTTCTCGTGAAGTTATCCGAGGTGGTGGTAACAGCGGAGCCAAGATAAATCAATTCCTTGACTGTATCAAAAGTATAGTCATTTCTACTATCGATAACAAATACTTTGTTTTGCCGTCTTTTACTACCAAATCCATTCTGGTAGACTCCCGTTCAATAGCACTAAATGCAGCAGTAACATCTTCCTTGGTACGCCCTATGATGTCAATGTCGTCAGCGTACGCAAGCAACTTTTTTGAAAAAAAGTGCCAATGTCTATTCCTACCTTGACGTAGCTCCAGAAATTGCTGAACGCTATTCCGCATAGCCTTATCAGCTTCGCTGGTATACCGAGCGCAGACATTGTGGCAAAAACACGATCCCTTATGGGGTTATCGGAGGCTGCCTTATAGTCGACAAAAAGATGGTGTATGTCGACTTGTTTTTCGTTGGTCTTTTCCAGGATTTGGCGAAGTGTGAATATCTGGTCGATCGTGGACTTGCCAGGTCTGATAAAATTACCAAAATTACTGATAGGAAGTTTTAATTTTTTTGATAATTTCTCTGGCTCTGTGTGGCGGTATGGGAAACATTTTGTGCAAATGAATTGCTGGTAATGTAATCCAATCAATTGCTTTGACTATTTCCGAACTCTTTTTATTTATTGATTTATTGATTTATTGATTGTCCATTAACATTTCTTAATTAAATTCGTTTTTATTTTTGTATAAAATAGTTCTTACCACACTCTAAATTTATTCTAAATTCAAACGGTTTCAAATAAAAGCAAACAAATTTTGGCACACATTCAGGTGCAAACACTGTGTAAACTTGTGTACTCACTAGTCGAACTAATTAAAAACGTGACTAGTCGGATTTGTAACAGGTTACCGAGAGTTTTAGTCTGTTTCAGTGTATGCTTTCATGTTCCAACAGGATCTTTTCGTGACAAAAAAAAAAACTTTTTTTTCAGAGTTTTTTTCATTTTTCATTGCTTTCTTGCTTGCTTTTTTGCATATATAAACCTAAGCTGTCTGCGTGGCATTTAATTACATCTTTTGTATACAAAAACTATTGGATTAGATATCTATAAAAATAAGAAATTAAGCAACAGATTGAAATTTAAAGAGATATTTGGTTGTATCTGGCATCATAGTATTTGTTTTGCGTCGCCACGTCACATATGGAATGCGGTCCTATTTCTAACCGTTCGACCACCTACATGTGACACCTAAGGTATAACCTTATCCATAAGTCTACTCATAGTCTGAGGACCATTACAAAGCCCAAAAGGCATGTATTTGTAATGATACAATGGTTTTCCTGGCACCACAAAAGCAGTCTTCTCTTTTGAAGATTCTGTTAATCTAATTTGAAGAAATGCATCTTTAAGATCAATACCGGTTATAAAGTAAGTGTCTTTCAATCTGCTGAGTAACCCGTGTATATGAGGTAGAGGATAAGAATCCTTTTTCGTAACAACATTGAGCTTACGCGAATCTATACAAAGACGAACTTTCCCTGGTTTCCTTACTAAAACAACTGGCGAACACCAAGGTGAATTGGATTCTTCAATCACTCCCATATTTAAAAGTCTCTCTATTTCACGGAATGCTTCCTCCTGTCGAGGTGGAGATAATGGATAATGCTTGCATTTAATAGGAACTGCATCACCGGTATCTATGTTATGTTCGAGAAGGTCCGTACAACCTAATCCGAGCTTTTCGAATGACGGAAATTGTTTTATTGTATTTTCCAAAGTAATCTGCTGTTGAGGACTAAGATCATGAAATTTTAAATTCCTATTAAGATTGGAGACATTTGCTTCAATTGAAGATAAGGCTGGTATAATATCAGGAGCCAATGCAAATTCTCGCCAGAAATTTGTACCAAAGTATGCTTCTTGGGTAAGAGAAGGCGCTAAATAAAAATCTATATTCTTTGTTACGTTCTTTAAATTAATCGGTAAAGTACAGTAACCAATCACTCTTTGAGTAGAACCACTAGCCGTTGATAATTCTGATCTCATTGGTTTATAAGCAATCATGTTCTTCTCTAAAAATTCTAAACAATTTCTTCCTAGTACAGATATATTCGCACCTGAATCCAATAAGCCTTTCAAATAATCCTCAAAAACCTTAACTTTTGCAAATGGACGATCATCAGAGCCAGGTAAAATTGTTGATGCAACAAGCTTACGAAAATATTTCCGCTTTCCGAACCGTTCTCTACATTTCAAAATTTTCTTAGATGGGTATTTCTGAAAGGAACAAAGCTTACTGTAGGTTTTGTACTGACAAATTTTTTCTTGTTTTTTCGTGACATCGCACCAAGTAGTTTCAGAATCTTTTTCTGTAGTACAAGCAAGAGAAGTTAATTTCAAATCAGTTTCTAAATTAGACTCGCGGTCTATTGAGATGGACGAGTGTCCCCGGTAGCCATTTCGCCCGTTTGTCGGTTTCCCTGAAAGTTATGTTGGTTAGGACATGAAGGCGTCAAATATCCTTTCTGAACACATTTAAAGCAAAAAGGTTTAATAATTTCCTTTCCACAATAGATATAAGAATGACCATAGGATAGACAATTCCAACATTTGATTTTCGAATAATCTCCTTTATCGAAATGTTTTGATAATTTCAGAGCCTCGATCTGGGGATCTGTAAACTCAAAATCGGTTTCCTTTTCATCAGGTAAACTAATTTCGCTAACGTTTCTCATTTGACCTCCAACAGGTGCACTCGATCTGTTGTCACGTAGAACTTTTTCAGCTTTGCGGGCGAGATCTCTGAAATCATTTAAAGATCTACAATCCGAACTGAACAATAAAAATCTTAAATTTCATCATCATTATATCAAGAAGAGTGGAATCAGGTAGCGGATTTTGAAGCCTCATATTCATTGCTACAACTGCGCTATGGAAATCATCATAGGTCTCTTTATAATGTTGTTTACGGAGAGATATCTTTAAAATAACATCATGTTCAGATTCCGGAACACCAAATTCCTTGGTCAGAGCATGCTTTAAAATAGAATAAGATACTTGTCGATTTTGTTTCATAAATAACCAGTACCACTTCTCTGCCTTTCCTTCAAGAAGTACATGAAAATTAGATAAAAGGTGTTCGTTTGAACATCTTGTACGAGAGGCTAACGTTTCAACCTTAAAAAGAAAATCCGAAACACAACTACTGCCATCATATACTATTTTCCACTTTTCAAGTTTAATGTTAGTGTCACCATTCGAATAAGGCCTATTAGTATCAAAAGCTATATTAGAATTCAAATTTTGGGTATTTGAATAAACTGTATTTAATTCTTCTGCTGGTCTGTCTTGAGAATCTGCTGTATTTCCCATTTGAGATATACTGTCCCTAATAGAAGAAAGTTCTCTCCTAAACTCTTCTCTTGTAGTTCTCATGGTCTCTTCCATCAAAGATATTAGCACATCAAGCGGAGAATTAGAATTATTTTCATTACCGTTTGCACTGACTGAATTACTACTCAAATTAACGTTTGGTACAGCACTAACAGCTTCAGGTAAAGAAGTCGGATTATTATTCACTGGATTAGTGTCCGAGGCATTCATATTAGCTGACAAATTGGAAAAACTTTCAGCACGAGATACTTGCTGTGAAGATTCTAAATTTCTTCTTACTACTGGTGAATGTGCAACACGTGCAGTTGTGGGAGGGTCTTGCAATTCAATCGTTATATTATTCTGTGATGAATTTAAACTTCTATTACGATTGCGCGAAGAAACGTTACTTTGAGCACCACGATGTCTAGTATTCATAGCAAAATAAACTTTCTAGTGACCAAAATATTCGCAACAAATAAAAATAATAATTAAAAAAAAATAATAATTATAAAAAGAGCTTTAATGTATAAATCTTAACTTAAAATTAAAGTTTTAAGCAAAGCAACCTTAAGGTATAAATAGAAGTACAAAAAAAAAAATATATTCTTTTGTATGGGAAGGATAAATTGCGACAAGATGTTGAGCGTAAACCAAAGCCAATGTATTAATCAACAAATAAAGTAATTATGTTGTTAATAGCAATGGAGAATACTACCATTTAGGTGATTCTACCGACTTATTAACAATAAAAAAAATTGTTTGTTCGAAGTTAAAGTCTCTTGTTAATAGCAATATATTGTAGGATACCTCTATCCAGGTGATTTTATTGACTTATTAACATTAAAAAAAACAAAAATTATGTTAATAGCAAAGTAAAATACCTTCGTCTGGATAACCTTACAGACTTATTAACAATTACATTAAGTTGTTTTATAATCTTCTTGAATGTCATAAGATATATAATCAAAATCTTATGTCTCTTCAAAAAAATTTAACATTTAAATGATTTACTGGAATCAATAATTTCGTATTGCCGCAAATAGATTTAAGAATTATTTATTCATGATAAAACTATGACTTACAATTGAAAATGTACTGATCCAGGGCAATTAAACCATATAAACCATATAAAGTTATTGAAAATGATTGTTACATAAAAGTAACAGGAGTATTTCAACTTGACAGAAACCTCATCTTTTACTTTTTTCGCCAGGGCGCCATATATGTTTTGCGTCGCCACGTCACATATGTAATGCGGTCCTATTTCTAACCGTTCGACCACCTACATGTAACACCTCATATACACATGCAATATTAGACCCAAGTAGGCCGATATACCATATGTATAAATTTCAAATACAGAAGTTAAGAGACATGAATTTCTGTTTACCCGCTAGCTCTGCACTAAGATCGTTGGTTCTCAACCCGATTTGACGCATTAACATATAGCACACTCTACATGTCACCAGAGTGTGCAATAAATAAAATAAAATAATAAAATTTTAAGAAAAAAAAAACAAAAGTATTTAACCAAAAAAATATTAAACGATGGCGAGATGAATATGCCAACGTAGGGTACACTTTTCCCATCCCTTTATTATCTAAACGCCAATGACAGATAGAATACCCATAGTTTTTTTAAATCTGTCCCATAAAGAAAAATACATAGTCTACCTATACGCTCACATCCTGATTGAAGATATCCTTCCCCATTAAATAATTTAATATTTCATATTCATTGAATATATACGAACAATTTTATTATAATAAAATAGAAAATAAAAGGAATTAACATTAATCATATAAGTTCCTTACTTAGCAAGAGCAGAGAACAAACTAAAGTTATTAATTCAATAAGCATTATGAAACAAAGAACATACAAAAAAAAACAATAAATTCGGACAGGGGAACAAAACTGAATAAGACCGACTATATTATGTTACTTAATGAAATATTAAAAGCAAAGAAAGAAATATGAATGAATTTTTTTTTTTTGCAGACTTCTGCACTCTTTGAGTTCTATTTCGCAAGTGATCTTTCTGCCAAAAATCACAATCTATCAAGCTTACTTTTGTTACACCAATTCCAATGTAAAATATCATTTCAGTGGAATTTGTGTTTAGATATTTAAGATAGAGAAGGATAGATATATATTACGTCTATTGCTATCTATAGAAATCACATGATAATCGTATGATAATCACATGATAATCACTGATTTTGCTATAATTAACGGGACAAGACAAAAATATATCATGCTATAAAAAAATATGTAATGATACAATGTAAAGATTACAGTGTATAACAAAAGTGGTGTAATAAAAAAAAAAACTAGAAAAAATTAATAGAACAAAAAAAAATATTTGTTTTCATAAAATCGTAACATATTTTACTCTTTTTGTAATTCAAAAAAAAAACCGCTTCTATAAAACAGAAAGTGCGTATGGCAGATTGTGTTGGCATATCATCGTCAAAGGTGTGTACGTGCATGAATTATATAACAACACATTTTGGGACACAAATATGCTTCATTTTGTATATTTGTCAGTATCCTGTTGCTATTCAAAATGCGAATTATTATGCCTTTATTATAAAAACCAACTGCAATAATTGTAAGTTCGTATAAAACTGGAAATAGAATATTTTTGCAAAAAAACATTACAAATTTTGCTGTTTTATAATAAATTACAAATAAATTAATAAACATAAATACAAAAAATATCAATTATTTCTAAATGGTACCATGTTGATATATAGCACTCTTGCTTTGTGACGATTTATAAACTTCCATAACGCTGTCAATTGAGGGCTGGCTGAAACCTGATGGTACAAACCTTTGTTCTATTCCGTTATGAATATTTGTTTTCAACGTCATGTGAGATGAAAAAGTTTCTCGTTGCAATAGGACACCGATTGCATATACTTGAATCTCAAACTGCCAATTCGATTTCGGTGGACCACGAAATTTATAACGACCATAAAATTCAATTAGTTACTAATTTACAGTGACAAAATTATTTGGATTATTAGAAGCTGAAAGACTTAACTCTCAGTTTTCGAAAAGGCGTAATATGTGTACATTTTTCAACACTTCCGAGTAGCACATTATTAAAGTGAATGATTCTGTTATCTCATACGTACATAGTTGACCGAAATATTATCATCTGTAATATCTATGAAATAAAACATAGGACGAAACACTTTTTTCTAATGTCTGTCTGTAACGTGAGATAAATACGAGAAGAGTGGTAAGAAAGACTAAACAACATTTCAAGTTACAGTTGCCAGCACTCTGCGTGAAAATTTTTAATATTTTCTCTTCCCAAACTACTAAAGGAATACGGTTCTCTGCACTGGCGATAAACATTCAATTGTCATGTTTGTTGCTGCCCATACTTTCGTCAGTTCATAAGACGAGTCTTCAGAGTCTTTATCAGCAGGAATATTACATACATACATACATAATCGGTCTTTACAAGCTTTCGTTTTAAATTGGAAATATCTGACCTGAGGTTTGAATCTTAGTCAGAAGTCTAATAAGCTAATACGCTGCATACTAGACTACGACTACTTCAATCAATATCAAGAGCATATCAAGAACAGTTCGATTTCGGTGGACAACGAAATTTATAACGACCAAAAGGTGAGCTGAAACATATTCAGCTCATGCGGAAATCATCGTCAACTCATACTGGACCAAACATCTTACGCAGATCTTTTCTCTCGAATACTATCAAGGCTTCTATATCAATGCTTACTAGTGTCCATGCCTTAGCGGCATAAAGATGTACGGGAGGATGAGTAGAGTGTTATTTTTGTTGTACGAAAGAGGTCTCTGCTACTCAACTGCCTATTGAGTTCCTGCGCTTGGTTTCCAGACTGGCATCATTTTTGATGGCAGCGGTGAAACGAAGATAAACAAATTCCTTAACTATATCGAAAGTATAGTTATCGGGCGTAATCTGGGATCCAATACTCCGCATGTTCTTACTTGTCGACAACGTATACTTTGTTTTGCCTTCATTTACTGTCAGACCCATCTTAATAGATTAATAAATTCCTTGCTTCAACAACAAAAATTAAATAAATAATTAAGACCGAAAAATTAAAACAAAACTTATGTTTTTAACATTTTTGATCAGCTTATGACTTACGCTCAATTGCCAACAATAATAATTTAAACATTTATATTCAGAAAATATTTATTTTGTTGCCCAAGGTTCTGATACACTCATTATGATTATAAAGACGGATTTATTTCTTAATTAAAAGCAGTAAAGATATCTGCAGTAATAAAATACAATTTTTTATTTAATTATCATTAAAAGTGAATAAAAAAAACTCATTTCTTTGTAAAGTCATAACAAATAAACACATTTTAATGAGTATTTTTAACTGCTGCTGCTGCTATTTAATTTTAATTCCTTTCATGGAAAAAAAAGAAATTCGAAGCTTTATTTTTATAATGAAATCAAAGAGAGCACATACAGAACAATGAACTACAATTATAGTAGCATCCCATATTACATAAATTCCTTATTGCATTTGGTGTCCATTTTTCGTTTTTTTTTCATTTATTCTTATTTTTTCATTTAGTTTTATTGTTGAACAGAAATTTTAAATTCATCCATGGATTTATTTATTTCTTAAATTATTGCGATAAAGTTTTATCCCAAGACCCGAGCGGCGTTTTATATGTTCCATTTCCTTTTTGGTCGTACACTTTGTCTAACTGTTTATTCTTCGTGTGCTGGCGTCAATGTAATGCATCTAAAAGACGCGACGTATATTCAGGAAAGTTTTTTCAAAAACTAGTAATTTACTAATATAGTTAACGTAAGTCGTAATAGGTTATGTATTGGCCTATTAGACGTACGGCCACGGCTCCAGGTCAGACATCCCCAACAAAACGATATATTAAAAAATTTCTGAGGCGAAAACTCTGAGAGTAAATAAAAAGGACATGAAAAAGTTTCTCAGAAATCTGTCATTTGAAGTCCCGCCGCTCATTTATAAAATTATGATGCGAGAAGCTAGGTCGTAAACCTGACTGAAGGGTTGTAGTGGCTAATTATGTATGTATGTGTAATTCACTAATGCTGTATTAAAATGTGATTGTTATTCATGCGGTCACTTGTCAGGAACCATAAATCTGTAAGATATGTTAGTAAAAACAGATTTCATTATATTATTGTGTAGTTTTAGCAAAAGCGCTTGAAAATTTTTTACATACACTGATTAACAAGCAATTTTATCTACGATAGCCTGCCCATGTAAAATTCGTTTAATATTGTTACGTTTTTATCGTTTTAAAAACGTTTAAAATAAGTGTTCGTAGATTGCAAATATAAATAAATTTGTGTTTAGTTTTAAATCAATTCTTTATTGTTCGCACAATTCCGTGGGCCACCTTTCACGACTTGATTTAAACAAAAACAATTTGCTTTAATTGTTATTCTTCTCTACACTCATGATCGCGGACATACTAACAATTGTTCGTTACATCTTTTACATGGAGTTCTTCAAACCACAATTATTGTCTTCATACGCAACGCGTCTTCACACAAGACTGACGGAATTCTTTCTGATGCCATTGCCTGCTTTGTCTTGTCTTTTATATCGCTGGTTAAATAGTCTGATGAAATCTCCCGAAGGAGAATCAATTTTGGCTTCCCGAAATCTATATAAATAAATGTAAACAAGTTGTGTTGGTTATATTTGTTTGTGTATTTTGTTTACGTTTGTCCTTGCAAATGTTTTTTTTAACAAGTATGCAATGAAAAATATAAAAAATTGTATGCTAAAAGAAACATTAGTAACTAGAGCTTTAAGACAGCTGACAACACTTTACCAAAATACACAACAAAAGAGACTATTATTCCACCATAACAAACTTGAAAAACCAATCCAATAGAAAAAAGATTATCAAATGAAAGGAATGAATGATTGATTAACTTGGAGAAGGAAAGAAAGAAGCAGAAAAAAAAGAAAGAAGCAGGAGAAAAGTTTGCTAAAAAGATTGATTGTGTTTGTTTAGTTTCTCTCATAATGAAAACATAGAGAAGACCTATGCATCCTTGACATTTTGTCGCTTCACTCAATAACTCAATTCAATAACTGAAGAAGATATAGTGTTGTGGTTGTGGTTGTTTTTTTTTCAATTCATTAATGATTTATTACAGCATTTCCCACAAATCTAAATTTCCTTCAAACCCAAAAATTTTCTTTGAAATTCAATTGAATATTGAATATATTTTCCAAGCTCAGGATATCAAGAGCTTCTGACTTCCTAATATTTACGATACCCATAGGTACAGATGAAGCCGCCGTAGTCTAGTAGGTAGTGTGTTGGCTTAGTAGACGAAAAGCCAGGGTTTAAGTCCCAGGTCAGACATCAAAACAAAATACAAACATTATTTCTTTGACGACTTATGTATAAAATTAACGCACAGAACATAAGTGGTGGGAGAAACTAGGACGTAATCCTGACTGAATTATGTGTGTATAGGCACAGGTGATACAATGTTAGTGCTGCGCTTATGTGTCATTAAACAACACTTTATCTTCTCGCATTTTAATCGTCCATATTTATCCGACACCATTGATCGTCTGTCGGATGTAAATGAGTCATCATATTACACCTCAATCTCCACAGTTCTCGACCAACAATTAAAAGAATATGAATGAAAAATATAGTCGCCGTTGTCTAGTAGGTAGTGCGTCGGCTTATTAGACGTAAGGCCACGACTGCTTCTCAGATTTCTCACAAAAACTCTGAGAGTAAATAAAATCGTCATGAAGAGCTTCTTAAAAATCTGTCCTTTGCAGTCGACTTTAAATGTATAAAATTAACGCACACAAGTTAAGTGGTGGGAGAAGCTAGGTCCTAATCCTGATTGAAGGGTTGTAATGACCAATTATGTATGTATGTATTTATATTAATATTGCTGTCATCTGTAAAAGAGTAGATAGGCTTGGAAGTTAAAGAAAGTTAAAGTTAATGAAAATAAAGAATAGAGTTAAACAGAGCCATTTGAACATTAAAAATAAGTTTGAAAAGATCCTTGTTTTTATCAATCATTCTAAGGTATCTTTGTGGTATTCTTTTAAAAATAACCTAACGCAGGCTCAAAAATTCTATTTCAAAGCAAGTATCTGAATAGGATAGCTGAACCTTTTTAGAGTATTGCCAATGATTGATGTTGAAGGAGCTTTAGTTAAAATTTTTTCGTGAATCACGCGTAACGCATTTTCTTATCTCGCTTTCTGCAGAAATTGTCAATGAAGCAGGCTTAAAAGTATATCATTTCGCTTCTATAATAAGAATTATTTATCCTCATACATATCTCGATCCTAATTAAGACCAGAATTAAGTGTTGTCTCTTTCTTCATCCAATCTATTTTTTTCAAAAATTTGCAGAGACTTTTTATCAAATGTTTCAGACAGTTTTCTTCCTCCAAACTTTTTCTTCTGCCGTCCATTGCTAGCATAATTGAGTTGTAAGATCTGTTGTATAACTTTAAAAATTATTGACTTTAAAATTATTTCCATTCATAAATACGATGTAATATGTTTAACTTTTCGTTTAAATTCCTTTTAATATTAAAGACGTTAAAATTTGTAAGGGATATTCGATTTTATTTCCCGTTTAATTTTTCTCTGTAAGTTGCGTAGCACATGTTGACGTTGTGTTGTTTGTTCATACGTTACCGCAAAGCTTATTGTGCATTCAGTTGTGTTTTTGTTCTTGTATGCATACTACAAGCACCAGCGCCATCGCCCCTTGTTACTAAGGTAGGTAAGTCACAAAGTCGGTACCCTTTTTTGCTGTCACTAGCGCAATAATTTTACGAGGTTTAGACAGAAATTATAGAAATTTTTGAATTTTCTGAAAATATTGTTTTCTGCTGTCTGTCGTCTAAGATCAATTATGAACAAAAGCTATTAAAACAAAAGAATGCAGCGTATACATTTACAGCATATACTGTTTACAAATTATCGTACTGCTTTATATAACAACAAACACCACCTAAAGAAATGGTAAACAAGTAAACAAAAATACACAAACAAGACTACAAGAATAAACGTAAACAACGATGGTTACATTTATAGAGATTTCGAGAAGGCGAAGTCAAGAACATTCATCAGACTGTTTACTTTGTCAAATAAAAGGCAAAACTAAGCAAGCGACCGAGTTAGTGAAGTACAGTCAGTCTTGCGTGAAGACGCGGTGTATTTGAGAAGAGTAATTGTGAAGAGTGGTTTGAAGATCTCCGTTAGAATGATCTGTCGAACAAATTAACTAGTAATTGTTATTGGTTACGCAAAGGGTATAAACAAAGGAATAACAAAAAAGGCAATTACAGTAGTTTACATTAAGTGAACAGTGGTACAGAATTGTGTGAATAATAAATAAATAATAAATAATGTCTCCTTGGCATTTGCTTCAAGGTATTTCAGACGTTTACCTGTGGTTACAGAGTATTTAAGCATTCTAAAGAACAACTCATCCTAAAGTTCTAAAGAACTGAGAAATCGTAATGATTATTACTTCCAACTGTACGTAATGTACTACATCATCATGAAGTATGCGATATTAAAAGCGATTCACAAGTAAATATTTTAGAAATGTCAAATATCAGGTTATTTTCGTATCTCGTATATGAAAGTATGCATATTTATATTTTGAAATAATTTGAAATTTATTTCAGCGGAAACGTGCAAATATAACCGCAAATACTTCAAAGAAATATTTTTTATTGTTTTGCATGAATTATGTTTGAATGCAGCATTTCATAAACTTTAGTTGTACTTCATCAAATAATAATACGAAATTAAAACTGAATATTTCTAAACTGAAACGAACTGATGGGTGCGTGCGTATTGTAATAATATTTTATTCGTCAATATTATTTCCGTTGAGAAATTTCTGCACAACTTGTGTATTATTATTAAAATATTTATTTTTTCACAATCAGAACTTAAATAATTCATAATTTGCGATAAACTTTTCAGTTTACTTTGTACTGACAACAACTATCAGTCGAATTGACAAACAACAACTAAAATATCACTATCAACTTTCTTAATTTTTTATGAAATATTATGCTCGTAAAGTTTAAGCAAATAATTGATTTAAAGATAATGAAACAAAGCTTTACTATTTCTCGACAAGCGCCTATCATGCTGCAGTCGGTTTGTTGCGAGACGAATGTTGCCTTTGACAGTTACCTTCAAAAGCAAGGGAAGAGAAATCGCTTGAATACAAGCATAGTTTCGTTACACTGAAAAATTAAAAGGCATTGTGGATGTGGTTTTAGAATAATAGTTACACATAATGGGTCATTACAACACTTCAGTCAGGATTACAACCTCGGTTCTCCCACCGTTTATATTGTAAGTGAATTTTATACATTAGTGGCGGGACCTACAGTTTTAAAATCAATTCCGAACGACAGATTTTTGATAATCTTTAGTATGGCAATTTTATTTACTCTCAAAGGTTTTGCCAGAACTCTGCTGAGAGGAAGTCGTCGCAGAAAAATTTTTTCATATTTCGTTTTGTTGGAGATGACTACTGACCTGGGGTTTGTACTGTGGTGTCAAGTCGAATAAGCCGACACACTCTCTACTAGACTCTCTACTACCTTGGCATCGCCTTCCAAATGTATTTTAGCAACATGAGAATTAGCGGCAGAGATGTAGCAAAAGTTTGACAACTGGGCATGGCAAGCTATGTTAGCATTTTCGTTCAGTAATTTTTCCAAATTAATTTAACAGAAAACAATTCACAATTGGAGAAATTTATTTTCGGAAATCTGTTCTTAGAGCACTCCGTCTATTTTACGGTCAGTATGATTGGCCTAATGAGAATACATCATGCAGTTGTTGATTGTTTTCTTGTTTATTTTACTCTTTTCGTTAAAATATCATCAACAACATAAAGAAAATCTTGAAGAAGATGTCAATGGACGTCGGTTTATTGTCGTTCTCGACTTTTCAGTCTTTGAATTTCGTCTTCACAAAAAACTTTATTGTTGAAATATTTATTATTAATTTATTTATTAATTACAATACAATTACAAATTATATTCTAAGTATATGGAAGCTGAGTAACTTTGACCATATACTCGGTGTAGTGTCACAGACCAAAGTCTCAGTTGGGAATCGAGCCCACGACCCTCATGCTAATAGTCTAGCACACTACCCACTAGACTACCAGAGCACCCTATTGTTGAAATAATAAATAAACATTCTAAAGAATTAAGAATTCGTAATGATTACTACTTCCAAGAAGTGAATGAACCCAATCATACTGCTGCTAAAATGAAGATATGATTTGGCTACCATCGTCTTCATAGGCTTAATACTCTTGCACAAAGTCCCGATATGACTGCAAAACACTACTTAGGAGATCATTTGGAAAAGCGTTTACGAAGCCGCTAAACCTCAACCAAAATTCAACTGAAAAACATGCTCATAAGTGCATGGCTGCAAATTGTGAGAGATGGAGACTGGAAAGAAGGAATCTTGAAGCCAAAGTCGGCGTCTGTACTGTCGAGAACATCAGCGATGTAATTCTGAATTGGAAGTCGCCGTAGTCTAGTAGGTAGTGTGTAATGTGTAAAGCCAGGGTTCGAGCCCCAGGCCAGACATCAAAACAAAATACAAAAAGTATTTCTTCAGCGATTTTCTCTCAGCAGATTTCTGGTAAAAACTCTGAGAGTAAATGAAATTGCCATAAAAATTTTCTCAAAAATCTGAGATTCAGAGTCGACTTTAAACCGTAGGTTCCACCACTCATATATAAAACTAACACACACAACATAAGTGGTGTGAGAAACTAAGTCGTAATCCTGACTGAAGGGTTGTAATGACCATTTATGTATGTAATTCTGAACAGTGAAGAGAATTGGAATAGTATAGTCAGATACGCTGAAGTCTTACTAAAATCTAGGAAAATGGACTTGGATGAGAGAAGTAGAACGGACGTTTGAACACCTTCTCGGAATTCGTTACGCAATCCGGACGAGGATATGGATACGAAGGGGGCAAATGGCCAGACGGACTCCACTTCGAAGTAATACCACGGTAGTTCCGGAGTGGGCATAAGGAGTCCAAAAGAGGAGGGGGAGATTTAGTGCGGTTAGGTACATTTCCTCCTCCTTAGCGGAAAAAAATGGCTGCAAATTCAACACAAAACACAAGGAAAAACTGCGACATGTAAGAAAGTTTCCTTATTTTTCCTATGGTTTGTAAAAAACCTTAAATTTTTTTGTTTTATAATAAAAGGGAAATAAATTAATAAATTAATATAAAAATTATCATTTATTGGTATATGTTATTGCTTAAAATTCATGAAATTGTTAAAATATTTGCTCTCCATACAGAGGTGAAAAAGAAATTTACATTTAAATGCATGCAAATATTGGCACGTATGCATTGATATTGAAAATAAATTATTCTGCGTTGCAAAGACACATTTTAATCTTGCTACTTTATTTCCCGAATCCAGAGACAAAAACGGCAAAGTTTATAAATGTAGCAATGAAAGACTGACTGAATTTTCAAATTTTATCACATTTTCTATTTTTCAATTGAAGAAATTTTTTGAATCTTTTCATTTGCGTCAATAGATTGAAAGCCAATGTTCCTTTATGTTCTATTTAGGAACTTTAAGTGAAAAATATGTATATTGGGTAGGAGCAGCAATAACATTATCCTTCTATGCAATGACATTTAGGTCATATGCGTATCGTTAAAACTGTGCGATCAGACTTTTCTTCCAAAAAAATAAAAATTTCCGTATTTTATTAGAAGGTTATTTAGGCGATCATATAAGTCGTATGACGTTTCAAGTTTTTGTGTAGCCGAGAGCGGATAGTATATTGTAAACTAATTATGTAGTGAAAGCGTATGACATTAACAGAAAATTCGGATGGAAATTTAACAGTCGAACGGCTCTCTTCGTTTTTAGGAATTTTTCAAGAACCATCGCACACTATTATATTTGAGATGTTTTTGCGGAAACTTTTTATGGGAAAGTAAAAACGTTTTAATCAATTGCTGTATATGCATTTGCATTTTGTGCGATTTGTGGATTGCAAGCCAAACAAAAAAACTGTTCGTCTTTTGGATCAAATCAATTAATCAAATATTTTTTCGACTTCTTCCTAGGAATAGTGGCGCTGTTCAATCAATGAGTACCCCATCGACTAAGACTAATAGTAGTCTGACCTTTTTTATACCCAGTAACAACTCGATGCAAAAATTATTTCCTATCGTGTCTGTGAAGCAAAATTTCATGCATGGTTTTTCGGTTTTCCTTCTGTCGTCGTGCAAAATATAACATTTCTACGTTACCTTTATTCAATGCTTTAATTTTTTTTTTTTTTTTTTGGTATTCTCCCATGTTCTTCATTTTTCATACAAAAATCGCTGAACCATCGAAACCATCTTTTGCATGTTGCATAATGCGACTCACCGGCGCTTTTCTTCAAATGAAAATATATAGAGAAATACAGACTACAAACGATTTATGGATTTGTATGGTCAGTTATGGATTGGGAATTGGGAAATCCTATACCACTATTGTCATTATAATAACAGACCGAATGCCAACAATAGCAATAGAGGAGGAGGCAATTTTAGGAAAAATCTGTTGAAACTTTCAATCTCCGCTCTGCCAACAAGTTTTTAAAGGCAGTCGATTTTGAAAGAAAAAATTAAAGAAGGGTGTGTACTTATATTCTGAAGTGTTTTAAACATGCACAAGTCTATGCATTTATTGCAAAAGGCATTGAAAATATTGGGGATGTACACACATTTTGCCAATTTCATTCCAAACTTACAGCTGAGGAACATCAAATTGTAGATGTATTTCTATGTGTACGAATTAATGTCTATGTGTGTGTGTAAAACTGCTTTTGTTGATTTGTGTTTTAAATATTTTGATTTCTATTGCAACACTGTTGACTTTATGATAGGGACAAGCTTGTTGGTTAATTGAAATTGACTTGGATATTCTCTAGTTTTTCTGTTTTTTAATTTCTTTCTGCTTTAATGAAATTGAAAGGCTAGGAATTTAGTTTATTTATGATTTTTAATTTGCAATTGAAAATAAATTTTTAATCAATAAGCAGTTTAATCAAAAAGTAATGAATGGAGTTTTCATTTATGCAGCCACAGGCACTTTTTTGTAAACTAAACACAAGTATTGCAAACAAAGAAGCTCTTGTATGCTCCGCAAAGGTATGATGATTGTGTATAGGTATAGCATATGTGTATAATGTTGCTCCAAATATATTGTTCTGACAAATTTCAGCATGTTGTCCTATTTCCCTGCCCAAAAGGATTCAAGGGAGTATGCGGCATCCAGATTGCTATATTCGTTCTTATTATTAAGTCTCTCTGCGAAGCTTTATCAAATCATAGCGACGATTGATTCTTTCCAGGGGACAGTTAATGGGGGGTCAGATACTCGATTGATTAGGTAAGGAAATCCCCATGATCTTTTGATTCTTTCCAGGTGACAGTTAGTGCGGCAGCTGTCAGATACTCGATTGATTAGATAAGGAAATCCCCATGATCTTTTGTTACTTACAAAAATAGCTCACCAAAACTGGGTGATTAGAGCGGCAACTATAAAACGAACCACACATGAAAACTATGGAAACTGTTCGATTTGGTAAGAGAAAACAATGCAAGAATATTGGCTTCTATATAAGTTATGTACATATGTACATAATTAGTTATTACAACCGTCTAGTCAGGATTGTGAGACTTAGTTTCTCATACCACTTATGTTGCGTGTGTGTTAATTTTACACATGAGTGGCGGGACTTACAGTTTAAGGTCGACTCCGAATGACAGAGACATTTCATTGGCAATTTTATTTACACTTAGAGTTTTTGCCGGAAATTTGCTATGAAGAGTCCCAGAAGAAATATTTTTTCATATTTCGTTTTGTTGGATATGTATGCACTGGAGTTTGAACAGACTACCTACTAGACTACGGTGATTTCAATATAAGTAAAGTAAGGTTTAATTAGCAGTCGTCTCGACGAACATAGATGCAATCTAGGCAGATTTAGCGTAAATTTTAGTCTGCGTAGATCTATATCAGGCCATATATACCTGGCCTCTCTGCGAGTGTGTTCGTTATCCCTTTTTTGTTATGCAAACGAATGAAGTGGCATCAAAAGCATTCGTTAGCTTTCGAATGTGGTTCCAAGACATTTGAATAGATTGAGATCTATTCCGTTAATATTAGGGGTAATAAATTTAGGGACTTTATACCCCTTTTGAGTAGTTTTAACTCTGTTTTGGTGGGTTTACTCCCACCGTTGCATCAATTCTATAGCAATCTCAGTGTAGATTCCAGAGACATGGGACGTGTAATAAAAATTGTTCAAGCATTTGACTATTAAATATTGACCGCATTTAAGATGTAAATTTAAAATCACAAATTAATGCTATTACGACTGTAATATGAATGACAGTTTGAAATGAACATCAATGGCTAAATTAAGTTTCGCTGTATAGTGATGAATGAGTTTTCTTACACACTTAAGCTACATATATTTTATGAATAACGTATAATTATCTGACAAATGCAATTTAATTTATACTCAGTTTTGTATGGTATGTTTCACTGAAAAAAAAACCCCACATTTAGGCTGTGATGAGAGCATAAATGATTGACCATTGACCATTGACCCTTAATATTTACTTACAATCTATTGAATTATGGCTTTTACAAAATTTTGAAATTGCTTTCAAATATACATAATAGTGTGTGTATGCTTTCAGCATTACAAACACATGCACATTGTATTATGCTGTCGAATTCAATGATATTAACATATGTATACAGCTACGATTTGACACCGTTGGACTATTTTCTGTGGGGCGCCGTTAAATGAAAGTATTGTGCCGGCAAACCAGATACAATTGAATATTTGAAGGCCAACTTTCGTGATGCCATTGCCGAGATACGGTCCCATACACTCGAAAGAGATCACGAAAATTGATCCAATCGAATCGAAATAATATTCTGTTTCAACCCAGAACAATTGTATTTCAAAACAAAAAAACAGAAATTTGGCAAAATTTCAAACCGTTTTTGTTTTATTGTATTTTGAAATTTAAACTTGTAAAAGGCCCATCGATTATATTTACTCACATCATGGCTCATATTTAATCTGTAAAATGCATTCATGACAACTACATATGTGGCGTATGAGTGATATCGAATTCCATAAGTTTCATGCATGACAACATCAAAGATTTTTATTGCATACTTTTCAGAGTAATTATTGTAGTACATACATGTAATATGATACGTATGAGTAATGTTTTACATATTCAATTAAGTAAGCCATAATTTCTAGTGGATTTAAAGATGCCGCCAGCCGCGGCCGCCGTATGAATAAAAGCTGATGAGAAATAATTTTTCATATTTCGTTTTCGGAGATTTCAGATCTGAGGTTTGAACCGAGGCTTATTTAATTAATTAATTTAATTAGCCAATACACTCGACTCCGGGAGAGAGGGTTAACTCCAGGCTGCATAACTGTTGTATTCTTTATCCTAAGTATCTGATAAATATATGGCTGTGAATCGATGAAGATATTGTTCAGTTTAAGACACTGGTATTCCTATTCCAACTTATTTTCTATCAGCCTTGAAGAACTAGGATAGATTTCACGCAATATCCATTATGATTAGAAAATGATCTCTGAATAAAAGAGGATGAATCACAATCCGTAACCCTTTCAGATCAACCCAACCTAAGAGAGTTGAGCGTTGTGTTAACTAGCACTCAGCGTTGATGCTGAAGCAACATATCAAAATAAAAGCGTTAAAGTTTTGTCATAAAAAGTAATGCTTACTCAACTTTTTAACAAATCATACAAAAAAAATTAAATTAAATAATGTGTGGTAAATCGCTTGATTGAAGTGAAAATAATTAATATAGCGCCATGATAGAATAAAACAATTCAGCATGACGGTTCTGCGCAGCCAACTTCACTCTTTAATGCGTTGTTAATTTTGAATGTTCCCATTTGAAAATCGTTAAAGCCGTGTTATTTTGGTTAGCTTCATATAATTTGCATTAGCAAACGAATTTTTGAAAACCAAACAACTCTTAATGCGTCAATATAATTTTGCTATAAATACAGTCGGGCGCCAAGTGCTGAGCAGCAACCTTTCAAATTTACAAAACAAGATTATTTCAAAAGCAGAACGTAAGCAAGCGCCAATGCTCTAAGATACGATACGAATTTGGAGTTGACCGAAACGCTCGAGAGGGAATACCAGATTGGTTATCAACAATATTTGAGATACAGATGAAAGGAACACAGTTGATGAGGATACATACATACATACATAATTGGTCATTACAACCCTTTAGTCAGGATTTCTCACACCACTTATGTTGTGTGTGTTAATTTTATACATGAGTGGCAAGATCTACAGTTTAAAGTCGACACCGAACGACAGATTTTTGAGAAACTTTTCATGGCAATTTTTTATTTACCCTCAGAGTTTTTGCCAGACATCAGCTGAGAGTAAGTCGCCGAAGAAATATTTTTGTATTTTGTTTTGATGTCTGTCCTGGGGCTCTGGCTTTATGTCTAATAAGCCAACACACTACGATCGTTGATGAGGATACGTTGGCTAAGACCTTAGCCTTAAACACTCTACATTGATGTGGCAGTCAGAGAGAAATGTTCAGGTTAATTTCAAAGAATAGGCGATGCTACCAATTCTATTATCAGAGCCCTATTATAAAGCCACGAATGATCATGTTTGAGATCCAGTTCTTGGATTTGGGAAGGGAGAAAATCGGAATCTTAATGTTCTAGTGAAAAGAATTGTATTGATCTCAAATTCCTTACATCAATTTTATATAACTGTTAGCGTGAAATTGAACTTGTAATATAGTGTTTGTGGACACATTCCCGAAGTAGCAACGGCAATGTCGTAGCTTTACTACGCATAGTTTCGACCTTTTTTAAACGGAAATTGACTGCAAGAGCAATGGTGATAAGACACTGCCTTGCAATGTACCTCGACAGTAGTAGTAGAGGAGGAGCTCCATAAACCTAAATAGATCCTGTCCCACGTTAAGAGAATTAAGAGCATTTACTATAGCGCTTGGGTTGATGTTATTGTTATTGCTCCCTCAAAGTCAAAGAAGACAGCCACAGTGTAGTCTTTTTCCACGTATAGAATGAGAGAATGGAGTGTTGTATCTACTGCAGTAGGCATGTTGGGGTACAGCTAAAAGTGATGGATCAATCAAAGCCCTAACATCGAGGAACCTTTCGAATGTATTTAAAAGAAAGGCACAACTTGTATTCGACAGAAAGTGGTTCTTGGGAACTTTAGTTTGAATAGTCTTGAGCATTACAACAGTTCAATACCCTGCCAGACATGTAACTGAACAACATTCTATATACGGTTATTTATCCTCAGCCTATCTGTCGTAACTGAATTTAATATTGCTTTTATTAGATTATTGATCCTTGAGATGTTATAAATTTTATAAGGACATTGGTTTAAGGTTTAAGCAATAAAATATCATTCAGTTAAAGGGTAAAAGACCCGTATGTTTAATTCTGAGTAGGATAATTAAAATTAGTATGCCATTCTCTTATATTCACTGTTAATATTCCCAATAAGTTCGTGGGCATTGCTGCGAACATTACGTATGCAATTGTTAATTTGTGTATGCTCAGAGTACAATAGATGAGAATGCATGGAAAATAAAGTGCAAAAACATAAACGGCAACATTAAAGAGGTGGCCATAATGCTGTTCTATTTGTAATAATTAACAGAAAACCATCAAAGGGTGAAATTATAATGAAATTAACACACTGAGAGTAGTGAGTTTGAATTAGTGTCAGAGAGCAAGTGTAAGAGTAAGCGTTAATGAAAGACGGGTATTATCTTTATCGTAATCTAAGTTGCATCAACATTTTATTTACTGCAGAATTATTTTTTTTCTATGGTCAATTCTCCATGAGGATAAGCCAATAAGCCTTTTGACTTTTGGAATTTCTTGCTTCTTAACTAGGTAATGCTGCATTTGTCTAAAGATATTTTCCAGTTTCATTGAAGAAAATAAAAAAAGGGAATGTCAAACCTGATGAAATCCCTGAGACAACAATACATTTAAATCGTAAAAAGCAGAATAATTAACTATCTCTGTGGCCGAACAAGCACAGCAGATGGCTTGCTATACTTGAAACGACTTGCAAATTCATGGCATATTGACGATTGATAGGGAATAGAAAGTGCGAAAGACTATGGAAGTTATAAAACAATGTAAAATATTCGTTAGTTGCTGATTTTGCTTACAATAGAAACAAACGCAATCGTGGCACGTGTGTATGCTGGTTAACTGCAATATGGGCAAGATTTTTTGTGAATATAACCCATTTTGGCTTATTAGATGTGAGGCAATGCTTCAAACCTCAGACCTCGGGTTTTCAACAAAACAAAATTTGAAAAAATATTACTTCGGTGACTTCCTCACTGCAGATTTCTAGCAAAAACTCTGAGAGTAAAAAAACTGCCATGAATAGATTTTCAAATATCTATCGTTCGGTGTAGACTTTAAACTGTAGGTCCCAAAGTTTCGAAAAATTTGTCATTCTTAGTCAACTTTAAACTCTAAGTCCCGCCATGTAGAAAATAACACACACCATATAAGTGGTGTGAAAAACGAGGTCGTAGAGAAGGGTTGTATTGAGCAATTATGTATGTATGTAAGTAACATAATTTATATCCATCGTAGAGAAGGTCGAGATCAAGGTAAACAAAATTTATTGTTTTATATGCACGCGCTATTTTTAACATTGACTAAATCAGTGGTATTAGGCCTTCTTATTGATTTGTTTTAATCAAGAATTTGGTAAAAAAAGGCACTTGGTTTGGAAAAAAATTGGTTTGCCAGTGCAGTTTATACACCAAAAGTCTATAGATTAGGGTCCCTTCCGCTTCTAACCATCGAAAATACGACGAAATTATATCACAAACAGCTCTAATTCATTGACATCGCAAATTGTTATTTTTTGTAAACTATAAAAAAGCAGGTAAAGTTGGAAACTCATTAATATGTAGCTCTTTGTACGGATTATATACAAAATTCTTCACGTTCTTGAAATGTTTAATGACAAGTGTACGTTACATTTTGCCTGGTGAGTAGTGTACGTAGCGAATTTCTGGCAAAATCTTTGAGAGTGAAATTGCCACGAAAATTTTTTCAAAAATCGATCGTTCGGTGTCGATCACTCATATATAAAAATAACACACACAACATAAATGGTGTGGGAAGCTAGATCGTAATCCTGACTGAAGCATTATAATGCCGTTCTGGAAAAACGACGTTGCCAAGCCCAAATTTACACAAGCAGCATGTATTGGATGCTCTGGAATGCAATGTGGACTTGAATAGTTTCAAATTCATTCATTTATTTGTTCACATACCCATTCATCCACATCCCGGTAATTTGCCCGGACTGGATACCCATTTTATTAAAACAGCTTTATTAATTACGCGCGTAGAATTACCAACTTTAGCATGATTTAAATAAAATCTTCTAACCCGAAATTCTATTCAATTCGAATGCTTTAACTCTTGACGGTTACTCTTAATTTTTGTACATTAAAGTTACTCTTCATTGAATCGACGAACTCTTTACTCTTTATCATATAATTCTTTTATGTTTGGCCAAATTTCGCTCTTTTTATCAACAATGTTGGTTGAGAACGAAAGCTTGTAGTGCTTGTAGTTTTAATCTATTTATACATATTTATTTGTTAATTTTGATCTTCATTGAATTGCAAACATAAAATACATAGACACACACACATATATATAAAATAGGATAAAATAGGATTGCGAAATCAATTTTGTAACTTTATTTCTGTGTTAAAATTGTAAAAATTTTTATGATGTTTGGAAATTTTTGATGACATGTATCTTTTGCAATTTTTTGTTTGTTTCGCTGACACAGCAACAACAGTCTGATGTTTTATTGTGGGTTTTTAAACGGAAGATGTAGTGTTGTTTGTTTTCTTTTATTTAAAAAATTGTTTTTCATCAAAACAAAATAATTTTTTGTATAACCACTAGGAAAGGGTGACTGTCACGCTCAGGAAGTAAAATCTGTGTCAATGTTACTCATTTCCTGTCTCTCTTTAGAACTTTCCCTTTTTATTTTGTTGCTCGTATTCTACAGTGTAACATACCGATAACATGCAACAGTAAATTTTATTTTTGCTTTGTTCAGTCCCACAAATACAAATTGCGGTTTTACCAATACAAATGACTGTGCCTGATATTTTTGTTTGTGGCCATATCAGTATCACTTGGTATATTTATTTCCGGTATATTAAAAAAGGTTTTTTTCTAAAAAAAACTGTTGTCCTCTTAAAAGAAAAATAAAACGAGTTTCAATGAAAATATTGTGCTGTATTGCTGATTTAAAAGATTAGCCCGTCTTGGGAAAAACTCAATTGGAATATGTTATTCGCCACTACAGCAAGGACAGGTTAACTGAGGGTGTTCTTATAGACAGTGACGGTTGGCAAACCTTGCATCTTGCTATCGCCTATAAGTTTAACTAACTTGATGAAAAAATTCCACTAAAGAAATTAAAACAAAAAATAGAAATAACTGCAGACATTCCTATGTTTCTTAAAAGAATAAAAAAAGCTTAGAAAGTGTAGAATTCATCACGTAAACTCTATGGAATTTTAAAGTATGGTTACAGTAGCATTATTATTTGGCAATTTTTTTTCTAGTTTTTTGAGATGCGGTGGCCCATATGGTCCATTCTGTACACAGCGTAAGATAAATCCCCCTTGTCATGATCCGTTAGTGGTGCGTTAGAATTACTCTGAGATTCGGATGGAACCGGCAGGTTCCCTTAGTGTCACGTTCAAAACCATGCACAGGATTTCAAACGTTCTGCAACCCAAAAACCAATGACGTCTGTTCCGAAGTGCAGGACGCTCACATAAAAAGTGCATCCTGGCATTTTCTGAAGGAATCCTGCTGGGGCAGAAAGAGCTTGTTATCGAAACCGCCAATAGCGTAACAATTCTTGTTAGAGTGCGTAACGTTCTCTTATCGAACTCAAGTAGTTTCTTGCTTTTCCTGCTATACACTGCTGGACATAGCAGTTTTGAAATTCGTCAACCAAGTTTGTTCGGATACCTTTGGTTTGTTGAATTCCATGCTGCTTTTTCCAATTTAAAAAAGTATTTTTGTAGGTACGGATATACCCCCTCTGCCGTCTATTCCTCAGACATCTCCGATCCCTTCCGTGCCAGTTTGTCCGACTTTTCGTTAACCTCTATGCCACAGTGGTCTGTAATTCCGTAGAGATGGTTGACGTATACGGTGTAGGAAGTCCATGCAACTCCTGAAAAGCTTTGATTTGACTGTCCATACATACGATTAATTTCGAAGAACCTAGTTTCCTGGTTTCAGTCATACAAGCAGTTTATTCAATAGTAAAAATCTCTTCCTGAAATGCGCTGGCCTGATTATATAATCTGTGTGACCCGTTGAGACCAGCTTATCGGAATAGGCCGCAAGTCCACTTCCACATTCCATTTTTGAGCCACCATAATCGTCATATTACCGCCACTAACGACAGCTTCAGCAACCTGTTCTTGCCGTATGGGGGTGTGAGTTTAGTCCTTCATGCAATATTGAAGCGTGACCTACTGCACATGCCCTAAACTTTGAGAATTTGATGCCCAATCATGCCAACGTCTGTGCATTAACAATTGATTAATTGATTGTAATATTGTCAGCAGTAGCCGTAATCTAGTATATTTGCTTATAAGACGTCAGGTCATAGTTTAAATCCCTGGTTAGATATCGACAACAAAAGAAGATATCTCTATTCCCGAGAGTAAATAAAATTGCTAGGAAAAGCTTCTCAAAAATCTGTCATTCGGAGTCGATTTTAAACTGTATGTCCCGCAACTCATGTGTAAAATAAAATGGTGTGATTAGCCAGGATTGAATTGTTGTGAGGATCAATTATGTATGTATGTATGCCTATTTCATGGTGATCATGAAAGTGGCCAGGGATGCACTTCAACTATACTTTGTTTAACAAATTTTCTAGCTCCTTGTTATCAACAATAATAGCACTAACTCGAACGGCGACATGGATATATTTAATACCAAGGCAGTAATCCAGATAAGTCCGAATTTTACTGATACTAGATACTAAATAGCGGCTAATATAGTAGCCATCGTAGTCTAATAGGTATGGTTGTAATGACCAATTATGTATGTATGTAGAAACTAAATAAGTGGATAAAGCTTTTAGGCGCTCTATAAAAAATTGTCACGCTCGGATTATAGAAAGTTACTATGCATGATGATACTATGATTCTCGGACTCGGACATAGAATCTATAATCATATAATGTTTGCATAATTTTGCTAAAAATATTATGATTAAGGAAATTACAAAATTTCTCACGCATTTGCTCTTTTATTTCAGTGCATAATAGCTTACAATATACAGTGGACAGCAAAAAGCTTAGTACGGCAATATATTTTGAGACAAAATGTCCCCACAGGCTTAATACTCTTGCATAAAGTCCCGATATGACTTCCAGAGAGAAATTAGGAAATCATTTGAAGGAATAATCGCTAAACCTCAAACAAAAGTCAACCAAAAAACTTGCTCATGTTGCCACCATAAAACACTAAACAAAACTTGTACATTCAATTCCAAATGGGTTAAATAGAGTGTTTTACGTTAAGGGATATTCTACTAAATACAAGAGAAAACATTTTCATATATTAGGCCTTTGAATTTTAAATTTATTCAGGGTTCTCCTTGGGTGTACCTATGAAGTCATCTGAAACTTTTCTTATTTTTCTCTTGTTTTACGAAAAACATCAAAAAATTTTTTGTCTTATAATAAAACGGAAATAAATTAATAAAATAAATATAAAAACCTTAATTTTTTATACAAACTTTTGACTAAACTTGAAACATGAAATTGCTGAAATATATTGCCGTACTCAAACTTTTGCTGTCCACTGTAATACCTATATACCATATTATATCAATTTCAGATGAGTCTACGAAAACATTGCTTATCTAAATATTCAAAAGTTCATTTGATTACAATTAAGTTTTCTGGACAATCTGATTGTCTAGTGCGCTGGACTATTAGCGTGAGGGTCTGTTCTCAAACTACACCGAACAGAAAGTCTTAGTTACTCAGCTCATAAAAATTATAACGAAATTTATAATTGGATTCTAATTAATAAATAAATTATTAAGTTTTGTATTTAATTTTGTTGTTTTTCAAGGATTAGTTTTCATTTTCCACTTAAACTACTTCTAGTGCAACAAATTCCGTTGTTGTGTTATTTCAATTTTTACTCTCCAGTTTTCCGTTTTTATCAATTCTGTACTAAAATTCTCTCTCTATACGGATGATTTTTGTTTCCTGTCACCAATTACAGTTATTTGCTTTCTTTATTCCGTCTTTTAGTGGTTTTTCTTTATATTTCGTATTTATTCTTAATATTCTGTTGTTTTTTATGTGATATTCTGTCAAAGCATTGCCTAAATTTGTTTATAGTATGGACACAATAGACTCAGACACAGTGACAGATTGACTGACAGCTCGTTTAGTTCGTTGCATACTAACAATGACAATAATAATATCTATTGAAACCGTATAATTCCACATTGTTTTCTTCAATGCAAGCATTTCTGAAATAAAAAAACAAAAACAAAATTATTTGGCAGATTGCCATTAAAAGGCTAAATTCGTAGGAGCAACACAGTACTTCAATATTATTGTTTAGCAAAAAGGTCTCAAATTGCAATCATTGTCAGCTTTGCCATCAGACTACAATAGACAATCGAATGCAATATATGGGCGAAGAAAAGATTAAACAAATTAATGAAATTTAAAATCAATGACAATATTGTAGTTCCAGCAGTAACTACAAGGAAGTATCTACCACAGAAGATAATACAACTCATTAGAGCTGTGTTTGTGGATGCACACCTCTCAGTTCCTAACAATAATAATATAAGTCAACCAATTCACACAAACACGGGAGTAAAACAAGGATACCCATTATCCCTTAAGCTATTCACCACCGTGCTAGATGATATCATAAGCGAAGTCTGTTCTGAGAGGAGAGGATTAATTGATGATATTAGTCTTCTCTCGCACATGTAAGCAAAGCTAGAGGATTTAGAAGGAATAGCACGCTATGTTGGACTCAAGAAGGTAACCAAAGCCATTAGAATTAACAACGTAAGCACCGACAACATCATGTTACAGTCAAATAAGTGGATAGGTTCTGCTATATAGGCTGACCAACAAATGGCGATGAAGAAAAAGGCGTAATCAACAGGCTCAATAAAGCGGTAGTGGCATTCGGACGACTACAGCCAATGTGAAGAAACTTACAAATATCCAGACGAACCGAGCTTAGAATATTCAACGCATGTGTAAAAGCGATCTTATTGTACGGAAGTGAAACATGGTTAGTATCGAACACCATCACCCAAAATTACAAGTATTCATTAACAAGTGGCTCGGAATCATTTACAAAATATTCCGACCTAATAACATTAGCAACATAGATGTCTGGAACCTTATCAGCGAGGAACCCATAATAACGCAGATAGAACGTAAGAAATGGAAATGGATATGCCATACTCTCAGAAAGAATACTGACAGCATAACAAGAGTGGCGGTTGATTGCAATCATCAAGGCTCAAGAAGCCGTGACCGACCACAGAATACCAAGATCTAGGAAAGTGTAATCTTACATGGGAAGATGCAAAAATAATAGCAGTCAATCGTATAAGATGGAAATGTTTTTTAGAAGCCATATACCCCCAAGAGGGGTAATGAATAAAAAATACCCACACTATACGGTTCTAATTTAATAAGAAATAAGTGGGTTGAAGCACATTCTATCTGAAAACAGCATTTTCTTAAAATAATTGGATGAATTTGTTCTATGTTTTGTTTAAATTACTTCAAATGGGATGAAACCAATTGGGGTATCTATTCTATGCAGAAATGACTTTTGATAGTGACGTATTTATGAATAGCTTAATTGAGAAAATAGACTTCTTAACTTTTGTACTGTTCTACAAGCAGCCGCCAAAGCAATGTAGTGCTTGAAAAAAAATATTTTCCGCTTGGCCTCTTTAAAGTTTTAGAGATTCTCAAAAAAATCTCAAAAACAAAATTTTAAAAGCCACATGACGTGTGGCATTTTGCTAGGGAAAAGAATCCTTACTAGGCAATAAAAACATAACATGACAATACAAATTCCTTTTATCACTGTACAGAGTATATATGATTCTCTGAAATTGATAGGATAACATACTGTTACGTTTTTACATTTTAAAAACGTTTGAAATATGAGTTCGTAGATTGTAAATAAATTAAAAATAAATTTGTGTTAATTTTAATTAAAATTCTTTATTATTCGCACAATTTTGTGTGCCACTGTTCACAACAACAATTGCTTTTTTTGTTATTCCTCTGTTTATACCCAATAACAATTACTAGACAATAATTCGACAGACCCTTGTAACGGTGATCTTCAAACCACGATTACTCTCTTCAACCACACCATGTCTTCACACAGGGCTGACTGAACTATACTAACTCAATCGCCTGCTTCCCCTTTACTTTTATATGGCAGAGTAAACAGTCTGATGAATGTTCTTGAAGGCGAATGTTCATGACTTCGTCTTCTCGAAATCTCTATAAATGTAAACATCGTTGTTGACATTTATTATGGTAGTATTGTTTGTGTATTTTTGTTTACTTTTTTTACCATTTTTATGCTCGTGTTTATTTTAACCCTGCTGTTAGGTGTGGACCATTTTGGTCAAATTTTTTTTTAATTTTTATTTAAGTTTGCAATGGCTTATCGTATCAACTTAAAACGTCAGCTCAGGTATTTTTTCATATTTTAATGGTTTTAGTTAGTTTTTAGCTATCTAGTATAAAATCGAACAGAACAAAATTAAAAGTTACAAATCTTATCATCAATACAGTACCTTTATTTTTATGGCCGGTATACGAAACAAGTGTTGCGATTTCACTGAAAGCAAATGTGGACGTATATAAAGGAACTTTTTTGAACATCTCGGTGGGATAAAATTTTGTTTTTTCTAACTGTTCCCATATATGTCAGTTTCCCTTGTAAAAATTTTTCCCTAACTCAAGGGATGAAAAAAAGTTATCAGCTGTAATATTTTTCCCTTTCAATCCTTCTGTCAACTCAAACACGACACGCTCTCCTTGATTTTTATCAGGCTTATCATATTTTGGTTTTCCAAGGTACGGTTATATTTTCCGTCGCAGCATCTGGACACCGCGAAACGTGTTGGGCCTAGTGGTAATGATATAATATTCTCCGCTGAAGCTCCAATGTGACGTAGTAAAGGATTTGTACTCCATTGCAGTTTGTTCTTCGCAATGTATAATGCATCTACTTCATAAGCTTCTTCATTTGCCTCATCATTTTCCATTTCATATTCATATGTATTAATATCAGTTTCACTTTCAATATTTTCATCTAATATGGAACAAATTAAAGTATCTGAATCACTTTTATTTAGAATTTCAGCAATAGGACTGCTTTCCAATTTTTGTCAATTTTCCATTTTTTTCTTCAAAAATCTAAACACATCAAAAGCTGAACACGAACTGCAGTAAAACTTATACTCGTGGTATACATATCTGTATAGAAATTTGGAATCCCAAACTTTTGTAACAATTTAAATTATTTAAAATGTTTGGTCAAAAGAGTTTAATATCGAATTATTTATGAAAAGTACAAAGTGGACCAAAATGGTCCTTTACCTAAGATTCGAAAGTTTTTTTTTTAACCTAACAGCAGGGTTAATATTAATCAGTACGATAATTTGTAAACGGGTTTGTTTACTGCTTTGTTTTGTTTTTATAACACTTTTTTATAATTTTAATGTTACACGATGTAAAAGCAAAACAGCAATATCTAGATTTTTCATTTTCGTAAAAATACGTTTTAGACTGCATGCAGCGGAAAGGCAAAGTGTAGTACTAGTGTAGCGAGTATTGTTTTAAAAATATTTATCAGTTTACTGAAGACCTTAATCTGCTTATGATGAACTATAAATTTTGTATGAGTGAACTCTCTTTCTATTTCTTTTTCACTCCTGAAATGAACCATTACAGTCCTGTCTAACAATGACATATTGTGGCTTTATTTTTCCGCTTACATTCATTTATTTATTTATATTTATTTAATATTATGCCATTTTTTGGGTGGTTTTAAGGGTTTATTGTCTCATAATTAATTTTTTTAATTGAATTGGTTTTGAATTTAATTTTTATTTAAATTTTTTGGTCTATTTGTAACACAATGTGCTGTGTATAGACTTTTAATTAAGTGTAAATTATTAGAAATAATAAATATTGAAAATATTTTTATTAAATTTTAAAATTTTCTTTTTTTCCTTTTAAATTTGTACACAATGTTATTGAAATTATTTATATCTTTTTAATAG
This sequence comes from Sarcophaga carnaria, assembly GCA_958299815.1. Lineage (NCBI taxonomy): Eukaryota > Metazoa > Arthropoda > Insecta > Diptera > Sarcophagidae > Sarcophaga > Sarcophaga carnaria. The sequence continues at coordinate 83,009,611 of OY283149.1, read as the reverse complement.
AAAACGATATTTGCAGTAATAACCAATAAAAAATAATTGTTTTTATTTTATTTTGTCTAGCTTTAACACAATTAAAGTTTATAATAGTGCATGAGAATTTATTTTCAATTTATTTTTAAAATATATATATTATTTATAAATGTTTTACACGTAACACGTATTAAATTTAAAATGTTTTAAAAATTTATTAAGTGTTTTAAGGAAGGACTCAAACAATTTAAATATTCTTACTAATTCGTTAATGATTAAATTACAACGAAAACAAGAAGAGAAATAAACACGACAAAATCACACATTAAGTAGAAAACAAGAGCAATTTATTTAGTATCCGGTGATTAACTTGTCTGCATATTTTTCAGTTGTATTCACTTGTCAATGACTACAAATTTCTCATTCAATATTTGGCAGTCTACTTAATTTCTTCACTTGAGTTCACAATCTTTAACTATGTCTCAAGGCCAAACGTAAATACTTCAGTCACAACAGTTTATGGACTTTGTATGTCCAATGACAAGAAATGAAAAGGGGGAATGAATTAAAACATAATGATGGTAGTGGTTCGTTGCTTCATTTCCATCAACTCAAATTTCTTAATTAAGTTAAATCAATGATGTATGCTTTAAAACTCAATCAAATTGACAAGAGAAGGTTCAGTTAGTGAAAAGAGAAGGTTAGGAACAGTGCAGATTACCTTAACAAAGTAACTGATTTAGCACAAAGGGGCTTAGAAAACTTAACTGCTTTGCATAAAAAAATATTTGGATAATTTTGATTCCACACTTAAACTATGTTATTCTCTTCAGGTTTTTATAAGGAAACTTAAATGGCGACATAATTGAGCTGAGAAAGGTAACCTGTTTAGGGACCATGGTCACTCCTAAGTTTTGCAATAATATAACTGATTCGGCTGCTCTGGTTTTTGCATCTCCAGAGCTTACAAGATTTGAGTTCCAAGAAATCAAGGAAACTATTCATATTCACTTCATCGTCGAAGTTGATTTTTCGATGAAAATTAGGGTCAGTTGTCAACTGCTTGAGCGAACACACGTCGTTTCATATGGTAGTCCATGGTGATTTACAAAGTAAACTGAATAAATGACAACTAATTTAACGGATGTAGCTTCAACAAGTTGATAACGCCCATGTCAACTCCCAAAGTCCGGTAGTCCCTGTTATGGAGCCCCTAAATGCTTATTGAAATGTTCAAAATAAATGTTTAAAAATTTTTTAAGCACTTATCGACGTTAACTGATTTTTTAGGACCTTATCAACATAAAAACAATTCAAAGTAGTAAGATCCATTGTTTAAGCAATGTTTAAGTCGACTCTTAACTACAGATTTTTTTGAGAAACTTTTCACGGCAATTTTATTTAATCTCAGAGTTTTTACCAAAAATCTGCTGAGAGGAAGTTGCAGAAGCAATATTTTTTCATATTTCGTTTTGTTGGCAATGTCTTACCTGTTGTTTGATCCGTGGCTTCACGTCTAATAAGCCAACTTACTACCTACTAGACTACGGTTACTATTCCATTGCTAGAGAAGTACATATTATTATCCATGTAATTATTAAAGTTACACCAGTGGCCCTATTAGAGATGAGCGATATTTTCAAAACTGTGATTTAATTACGGTGATTGATAATTCAATGGTAACTACAATGATTGAAATTGCCAAATAACAGTTACTAATAATGTCGTTCTTTCAAAATTGTTACATACTCAAATTTATTTCATTTTATTTTGAGCGAGGCAGAATTACTATTAGATGATGCTGATTATTTACTTCATATAAAAAAATTGCATTAAAAATAATAACATTGATGGCACCACTTTGATTTTGTTTAGTAGTCTTTTCGTAGTATGTATCTAGTTGTCTCTTTCTTACGACTTAATAAAATACGTTATTGTCATTATTGGTTTCTTTTGGAATACTGTGATCACAATCACTGTTTTAAGGAACAGTGATTAACAAATCACGTTCACTGAGAACAACGTTCTTCAAAAATTGAATCGCTCATCTCTAGTCCCTATGGTCCATAAAGTAATTTTTCTACTTACATACAGAAGATATGATGCCTTTCCATTACCACATTTATAAACTTATGTTCTTGTAGATTCTGCTTTGCAGAGGACGTAGTATTATTAAAGTCGACGAAAATGAAATTATGAGTATATTGATGGGAGACAATAGTAACGACGAAGATAGATAAACCAAAAGCTTTTGACAGAAGATGATGACTACGTCGTATTTTATGTTGAATATAAATATACGATATTCTAACAACAAACATCGACCGAACCTTTAACATTTGCAATTAAACTTGTCTCTGTACCACTAAGAAATGATTAACCTGTTTTTAAATATGGCCAGAGAGCATACATTCCGAAATTTTTTCCTATTTCATTTATATTCCTTTCAAGTATTCTTTTTAACTAAAAAATTTGATATCAATACAAGAAATATTGGAAAAATTAATTCGATAATCTGATAAAAATTGTCGAGTAAACTTTAGAGTTTACTGGTGAGAAGAAAAAGATATGGACTGCCTTGTATATCAAACGTTACGTAGAAACATTTATTTTGCAAAAACGTAGGTGTTTATAACAACCTATCGATGAGCACATGGTAAAATTTAAGGGACACAATGAATGAAATTTGAATTCGATGTGCATACAGATGAAAAAACCCTTGGAACTTCACTGAAATTTAAAAATTTCACTACTATATTGTAGCAAATACTTCATTTTATTAAGAAATGAACCTTAGTGCCTCAAATACTAAAAGCAATTACTTTTCTTTTAATTTTATCGAATGAAAAAATTTATATAAATTGTATCCTTTAACGACCATTGGCGCATTTATGTTCCAAGAAAAAACAGAAAGTCACTATTGGTTTTAGTAATTCAGTTCCAAAATATATCTTTTAGATCTCTAATGAATCATCCCAAAGAGACCAAATGATAACTTTGCCTCTCATGGCCTAATAGTCGTGAAAGGGTTAAACGCAGAAATATGTCTACACTTAGTTATTGGACATTACAACTACATAATCCTTCACAAAATTCACAAATTAATTCAATTTTTTAATTTGGTATGAATTTATCGATAAAAGTTAATTCATGTATCGATAAGATAATGTTAAGGACAAAGGTTATTATTCTATTTTATTCGTTTTTTATTTCTTCATTATGATTCTACTATTATTACTATTTATTTAGTAAACATAAACATGTTTCAATCATCTTTATAAAGCCATCACTTTGCCTATGTTACTGAATTTGCTGCTTTCTATTTATTTATTCTTTTACTCATTAATTATTCGAATCGGGAAATTGAATTCAATCTTCCTCTTACTGACGGAAGTTGTAAGTTTAACACACAATTGACTTTTACATCTTTGGCCAACATGTGGATTTACGAATAATAAACAGTAATGGAATTATCATGTCAGAGTTCATACATTATTCCTCCAACCAGTGTATCTACCACAATATCAACAGCATTGTAGGGGGAATAATTAATCGATTTTTCTGTAGTGAATGCATGGAGAAAGTGATGCAATATCTCCGATAGTGTACAGAGTATGCATAAAATTTTTAAAAAAGAGCATTTAACATTCTTTTTCATTTCTTAAATTTATTTTGTTTTAAAGCAAAAGAATATCATTGAAGGTCATGACCATGTAAATATGAATAATTTTCGATTTTCAGCCATGAGAAGAAATATCAACGATTGTAGTTTCTAACAGTGACAACGGAAGTCAGTTCCGTGCACTAGTAAATGCGTCGAAGCATTGTTATTTTCTTTAAAATTAAAACTTAAGGGTTGAACAAAATTACAAAAATGTGAGGCAAATAAAACATTTTCTATTGTGGTAAAATTACCTGGATTTCTTTATGGAAGCCACAAAAGAAACAAGAATTTTCGCACTAAATACCAAATTAAAGTTTTACCAATGATAACAACAGAGATATTGTATTAGGATCACGTCTTATTTCAAATTTTAAATAGACACTCCAATCTTACATACCTACGAATGTATGTAAGTTATATTATATTTACATTCAGTCAAGATTACGACCGAAGCAGCAGTTTTCTGGCAAAAACTGTACGAGCAAATAAAATTACCATGAAAAGTTTCCCCAGTCATGGATGAAATTGATGCCCACAACATAAATGGTGTGAGACGCTAGGTCCTGTAACCCTAGCTGAAACGGTTTACTCACCAATTTTATATGTATGTATGTATAATCCGTTCTAGTAGCAATATAACAGTGAAACACAAATCTAATTGCAACAGTGTTCCAGTGAACCAATAGAGTTGAACTTCCTACCATCATTAATAAGCTATTTCGGCTTTTCCTGTCAGAGTCCGAGAAAAACATTGTAAGTTTAAGTATAAGTAGTATTTACGATAGGGGTACCTAATGGGGGCCGTAGTCTATTAGGTTCTGTTTTGGCTGATTAGACGTGACGCCTCGGTTCAAATTCCAGGTCAGACATCAAAATGAAAATATATGCCTTAGGCGACTACCTCTCAGCAGAGAGGCGACTACCTCTCAGCAGAGAGGCGACTTCCTCTCTGGGAGTAAATAAAATTGCCATAGAAAGTTTATCAAACAAAATCTGTCGTTCGAAATCGACTTTAAACTGTAGGTCCTGCCACCTGTATATATAATTAACACACACAAAATCAGTGGGGTCAGAAGCTAGGTCGTAATCCTGACTAAAGTGTTGTATGGATGTATGTTGGTATGTACCTAATGGGGTGAAGGGACTGTAATGTTTTCTTCGGTACTTGAAAAATGTATTGATTCCATTGAACAGAGGACTTGTACTTTAATACATATGAGGAGCTTCTGAATCCCTAGAAATTACACCAGCCACAGTTACAGATGACGTAATATTCCTCTTGTTTGATAAAAGAACATTAGGTCTTTCGGCTATTATAATCGTCCCTATTCGACCCATTTAGAGGCTTTGTCTTGCCTTTTTATATGCTCGCGTATCAGTCTGATGAAGGTTCCTGAAATGGAATGTCCGTGTCTTCGCGTTGTCGAGAACTCTATCGCTACTTCATTGTTGCTTGTGTATTTTGCTTTGTTTGTTGTTGCTTTTTTTCATACTTGTCTGTCTCCTTTTCTTATATTGTTGGTATATGCAAGCAAGTTCGTTGTATGTGTTTGTGTGGCTTTTGTTTATCGTTAATGTTAAACGATGTTTACATTTTCGTAACAATATTAATCCTCTTTGAATATTGAAACTTCAAAGAGCTGAATACTAAATATACTGTCATCTAGAAAAGAGTAGGAGGATTGCTAAAGAGAACTTAAAGAATATGTTTGCTTTAAAAATTAAAATTGCCATGAAATGTTTAATCTTTTAGGTCTTTTTGTTAAAATTTAGAGGAAATTTCATTAACATCGAATTGATTTGTTTTCTTCAAATTATTCACAATCTATTTGCGTGATAAAAACGCAAATTAAACAATTTGAATGTTATTTGCATGAAAATGGAAAAAGGAATTGAAATATTTTTTTTCCAATTTAATTACATTTTCAGTGTTTTTCGTTCGTTTCTTTTTCATTTAGAAATTGTAGCATTTTTAATTGTAATTTTCGAGCTGTGTTTGACTAAATGGGATGTTTTTCGTATGTTTTTTTTCAGCTTTTTACCAAATTTCTTTATTTATTATCCAAATAATAGTCAAACGAAAACAAACAAAAAAATTTAGTAAATTTTTTAAATCTTAATTTGTTTTAGTGTTTTCATAGATTTCTAAAGAGTTAAATGAAATTTTAATTTATTAGTGATTGAAAATGTCAATACTGACACTAATTTAAACTATTATCAAGTTTAGTACGATTATTGATGTCTTTTTTTGTGAGTATTTGTTTACTGCACATCTTAAGAATAATTTTTTTGTGTATACGATAGGTAAATTGAATTCCGAACTCATATAATTCCATTGAAATGTTAAAATTTTATAATAATTTGTTCGCCTGTACATACATACATATACACATAATACGACCTAGCTTCCATGTTGTGTGAGTTAATTTTGTACATGAGTAGCGGGACTTACAGTTTGAAGTCGATTCCGAACGACAGATTATTTAAGAAACTTGTCATGGCAATTTTATTTACTCTGAGAGTTGTTGCCATAAATCTGCTGAGAGGCAATCGTCGAAGAAATTTTTTTATATTTTCTGTGTAAGAGATGTCTAACCTTGTGTTTGATACGTCAGCATACTATTTATTAGACTAAAGCTGTGGTCACACTGAAAAAATATTTGCTTCAAATATGTTTACTCGTATTTGCATTAAATTTTTCCGTAGTTTGTTTGCTGGTCACATTGACGGTAAATATTTGACAAAATTTATTTTCCCAAATAACAATGAAACAGCATCAAATACAGTTTAGAGCAAACATGTTTTCCCTGCGGTCAGACCGAAGTAAATATTTTTTATTTTCTCATAAACAAAATTTGTTTCATCAGAAAAAGGGAAACAAACGAAAAGGTAAACATGATTAAAAAAACAAAAACAAAACAAAACAGAAACTTCACAAAACGAAAATAAACAAATTTGTTTAATCAGAATAACAGAAATAAAGGGAAAAATATAACATAAATAAATAAATGAATAAAAATAAATAAAAATTCGAAATGGAAGATGAGAAAACATTATTTGTGTTAAGTTGCGGAGCAGCCGCCATATTCTTTGCCAAAAAATCAATTAAATTCCCACAGCTGTTTAATTGTTTTCTTTTCTACATGAGTGTTGACAACTGAATTGCGTTTAAACGACAAAGTACATAACTTAATACCATACTGTATTTAAACTTAAACATTTTGTGCCGTCCAAGACTGGTTTTTGGAGATATTGGTCTCTAAGGTCCAGATACTAAATTGCTGCTTTAATAAAACTTTGAAATATAATTAACATCCCTGAGATGTATATCAAAGTAAAAATCCTTTCAAAGAGCTTTCGATTGGCGTATTAAAAATTTGAACCCATTCGTCTATTAAACAACAATTATGATCTTTACCTGATCTTTTTTTACAGTATTGCAATTTTCTTGGATATTAGTAGGTTAATCAATTTTTTGTTCCATATAACTATAACATATTACAAATTACATGTATGATTCTTCATTTGGTACAAACTTGCATTTAAAAAATGTGATAAAAAATAATATTTTTGTTCCTGGTTCATAATGAACTAATGGATAAAACTTTTAGTAAACCTGTCGAAAGGTCTTTACACTACTTTTTTTAATTTCTACTTTTCATAAAAAATTTGTTATTAAAAGCTTTCCGTTTTGGTGATTTTATGAATAAAAATTATAATTTATTATTAAAAGTGGATAGACAACACTGCTTGCAACAGCTGTTATTTGCCACTGTTTGCTCTTACAAAATTTTTGCACGATCAAATATTTATTTGCTCGAAAAAAGGAGAAAATATTTGACACGGGTGGTCACACTATGGTCACATTAGAAACATTTTTGTTTGCAAGCAAACAAATTTGTTTTCTCAAAATCTTCTTTGTACCCCTAAAATATTTTATGGTCACACTAGAGCAAATAAATATATGATGTTTTACTTCAAATATTTACTCAGTCTGACCATAGCTTACAGTTGTTCCTATTCACGAAAATAAAATAATTATTTAGTTTCGCTGGAAATATTTTCTAAGAATTTAGAGGAGTACATCGCAGTCTTTAAGACCAACACTATCAAGTTGATGTACAGAAATGTACACCATTTCAGCGCATTATGATGATGATGTCAAAGGCTAAGGTGAGCCCTAAAGTTAAACTCGATTTCTTATTTATTTTAATTTTGTTTATGAATCAAAATTTTTTAGGTGACTTTGTAGTAATACCATTTAAAACAACTTGTGACTGTATTATGCAATCTCTTTATTTGATCAACTTTCGAGTTTATAACGGCCATCTTTTTGAAGCTACACTTTTTTTGGCAACCAACAGTCAGTAGATGACCCTTATTCATGCAGTGCATTGTGTTGGGTTGTAATGCAGGAAAGATAATTTATAGAATAAAGAAAGATGGAATAATGGGCGACAGTTCTATTTTAGAGAATTGCTTTTTATTCGAGTATTTTGAAATCTTTCTATTTCCTTTAAATTTTTTACTCTATTTGTACTGCCTTTTATTTCTATGAAAATTATTATTAAAAACATTAATTTCATATGTTTGCCTAGGCAAGTAAACTATTCTGTAACTTATTTCATTCACCATTTCTCACAATTATTTTTTGTTTTTTTTTTTTTTGTTTCAAAATCAAATCAATTCTTATTTACACAATTTATTAACATTTGGGTAATGAAAGTGCATAAATTAAAGCAAAAAATCAAATATTGTTTCGAAATGCAAATCGACACTAATCGTATTGGCGAGAATGGAAAAACACAATTGATTGAATTGATTTCGATATAAATTGGTTTTCTTAAATTTAAATTTTAATAATAAAAAATATTACCCCATTTAGCGGGTTTAAATTAAAAAATACGAAATACCTACACACAATAAATTGGTACTACAACCATGGGTTAAGCGTAAATCGAGCTTTGTAAAAAAAATGATACATTTCAATTCTTCAGATCATATAATTGATATTTTTTTAATTCGTTAGTATTGTTATCGCCATTATTTTAAACCAAATAACATAAGAAAATTGTAAACAGGACTTAAAATTTTTCAAAAAATTCATAATTTTGTCTATGTATAATTTTTGATACATACGACTTTCCTAGGGATTCTTTAGTCTTGTGTATGTAATTTATTTTTCAAAGATTTTGTGAAGTTTTATCGTAAATAATACATTATTTATGGGATTTGAAAAGGGATTGGAAGTGAAGTGTTAGTGTTAAGTACTCGTCCCATCGTGCAAATTGAATTTCATGTATTCTCTTTTCTTTTCTTTTCTTTTCGTACAATTACTTTACACACAAAGTTATTGTTAAGAACACAGTTACTTTTCAACAACCGGCAGGATCAGACGTTTGCTTGGCCTGATTATTAAAATAATTGAATATTTGTTATATACACAATTTTTTAAATAAAGATTTGAATTATTACTTGTAAAGCGATTGTTAATTAAATCAATTGAGATTTAATAGTTAGATTGTTAAATGTAAGTGAAAAGGTTGAATTTTCTGTTCTTGATATGCTATTGATTGAATAAGTCGTAGTCTAGTATGTAGCGTGTTAGCTTATTAGACGTCAGTCTAAGGTTCAAACCTCAGGTCAGACATTTTCAATTTACAACAAAATATTGTAATGACCGACTATGTACGTATGTATTTAATATTCCTGCTGCTGAAGACTCTGTAGAAGAAGAAAACAGAAGCTCGTCTTATGAACTAACGAAAGTATTAGGAGCAACAAACCTGATGGATGTATATAGACAAAGATAGTAGTACTTGTAACAGAGAACTGTATTTATTTATTAGTTTGGGAAGTAAATATATTACCAATTTTCATGCATGTTACTAGCAGCTGTTTCTTGAAATGTTATAGAGTCTTTCTTAATGCTTTTCTCATATTTATCTCACGTGGCAGACAAGCATTAAAAAAAGTGTTTCGTCCTATGTTTTATTTCATAGATATTACAGAAGGATAATAATTCGGTCAACTACGTACGTATGAGATAACAGAATCATTCGCTTTTATAATGTGCTACTCGGAAATGATGATAAATTTACACTTATTACGCCTTTTTGATCAACTTTTAATAATCCTAATAATTTTGTTGCTGTGGAATATTAACTAATTGAATTTTATGGCCGTTATAAATTTTGTGGTCCACCGAAATCGAATTGGCAGTTTTAGAATCGAGTACATGCTATGTGTGTAGCAACTACGTACAGCCGTGTTTGGGAACATGTATCCGGGAAACCAGAGAGGAATCAAAGAAAGAGAAATGTTATTGACATAATTGAAGTTCTATTGCAATGGGAAAATTTTTACCTCACATGATGTTGACAACAAATTTTTCTAACGAAATATAACAATGGTTTGCACCATCAGGTTTCGGCCAGCCTTCAATTGAGAGCGTTATTGACGCGAGTGACAATAACCTGCTCCATCTAGATGCTATATGTTAAATTATTATCATTTAGAAAAAAAATAAAACCAGGCTGACATGAAGAATTTGATTTTTACGTAAAAAACCATACTGGAATGTACATCAGGTCAAAAATTTTGGCGTAAATTTCATAAAAGTTATAACAAAATGTTAGAATATAAATTAGTTTTATTAAAATGAATTGAAATAAATAAAAATACTAAAACTTTTTAACAAAATCTGTCAATAATCGAGACAATTCTGTATACTAAAAGTGTGTGGCATGAGCTAGGATTATGAAGTTTTTTAAGACTCGATCTACAGTTAAACTAAATGATCTGACATCATGAGCTTCCTAGCTTTAAATTTAAGTTAAACAAAGTGTGTGTGAGGTAACATCGAAATTTTTCAATTATAACATTGTTCCAATGTCCGCCATGACTTCTCTGGGTCGAGCGTAAATGAATACCGTGATGATTCCTAAAAACTCTCATGTGTGTAAATGAAAGCAAGGCCATCACCACAACTGTTCAACGGCATGTCTACAATACATATTAAATATATAAGGCAGGTCCTGATACACTATTCTGTAGCACACCAACAGTTATTGTTTAATAAAATTTTATTTCGAATGTCTTGTCGTATACTTTAGACACATCGAAATTAAAAGTTAATGAAAATTAAAATAAACATTAAAATGAACTAAAAAAAGGCATGCAAATGACAGGATGATACTTAATTTGTTGACTGCAATAAAAAACATGTGGATTTGCGTCTGCTAAAGCTGCAATCTACAATAAGAATACAGACAGGCGTATTAGGAAAGTTTCTAATTATATTTTAATTACGACAAAACTGTCACTTTTTCTTATTGAGTAGAACTACTTGACAATGTTCTCTACTTAGACTTTTTTATGATGTTTCTTTTTGGCAGACTACTGAAACACTTGAACATTAAAAGCAATGAGAGCAAGAAAACGAAATAAATACAGTTCTTAAAAAAAAAATTCACTAAAAAAGATAGTGAAGTCGAGTGGTTTAAATGGCAAACATTTTTCCTCTTCTTATTTACAACTTATTGAGGCAACAGAATTAAAGTCAATACAGTAACTCGAAGTATGTGCCTTTTTCTTATTATTCTTACAGCATGACAAGCGTACATAAATAATAAATTTTTTGTGTTGAACTGGGGATTTGCTGCAATGTAATAGATATTTAAAAGAGTAAAATTCAAAAGAAATTGTAAAATGCATTTCACTTGACGTTTTTTTACGTCCTGTTTGTCTGTGTTTGTGTTTATTCTTTAATCTTTTATTAAATCGTGAATAAATTGGGTTAATTATGGTAAGACAAAACTAAGATTACGAAATTAAATTTTGTCTTCATGTTCAGACGTGCATATGTACCAAAAACTATTCAATGATGATATAAAGATTTTATCAAATGAATTTTCATCAACAATTTGAAGTATATAATCGTAATAGGTGGCGTATCCTTAATGGCATTCGCACGCTAAACATTTTCTTAGTAAACTCATGTCATGTCTGTAGGGTGTAAAATATTAACTATTCCCAGTTTGTCTGTTATTAATATTTGCAGAATTTACTGCCGTATTCGTCATCATTTATAGCTGTATTGTACTGTCCCTACTCTACACATGATAGCGCTACAATGCCTCCTTAAGGCCTGATAAAATTTAGTATTTTGCTCTTTGTCTAGAAGGACAACATCCTGTCCAGCATCTGATATGCACCCAGATGCACCCTTCTAAAAGGTATTAAATTGAACACATTAGAAGAGGAATTTAGAGATCATTCACATTCTGTGCAAATATTGTTTCAGTCTACAACGCTTTGTCAAGAGACAGGTAACCGATTTCAGTTCAGATTATTCCTGGATAGTCTGATGGATGACACAAATCAACAGCTTTTTTAATTACCCAACAAAAGTTTTGATTGATGCGGAGACTGTCTGCCTATCCCTTTCATTACAACCCTTCAGTCAGGATTGCGACCTAGTTTCTCACACCACATACGTTGTGTTTGTTAATTTTATACATGAGTGGTGGGACCTACAGTTTAAAGTCGACTCCGAACGACAGATTTTTTAAAAGCTTATCGTGGCAATATTATTTACTCTCAACGTTTTTACCAGAAATCTGCTGAGACAAAGTCGCCGAAGAAATACTTTTTGTATTTTATTTTGATGTCTGGCCTGGGGCTCGAACTTTGGCTTTACGTCTAATAAACCACCACACTACCTACTAGACTACGGATGGTTTTGTCAGATCTCATTTCTTTACTTCGTCCTTTGTGCTTTCTTCTCAATTCGGTTTGATGGCATAGACTTCCGCTTGGAGATACCCGCATTATGCTCGGAATATTTTTGGTAAGATTAGATTAGCGGGTAACTTCAAGGCAAGTTTACTCAGTGTCCCATATGGCCCACTTTGTTGCTCAGTGTGAGGTATGCCCCTTTATAATATTTCATTGGTGGTGGGATGAGCCCCGCGCCACGGATGAACTCGGCCAGTTCTCAGAAGTTCGGGACACTCGCATAAAAGTTGTTGTACCGATTCCGTGTTCTTCACATCATAAGAGTCTGCAATGATCCTGGTGGAGCAGACCGGATTTGTCGGCGAACAGCTCATAGCTTCCTGCGAATCGTTCTCTTGTCGAACTTAAGTAGTTCCCTGGGTCGCAATATTTTACGCCTCGTTCTCGACTTATCCTTACATATGTATGTAGCCTCTAGGCTCCTGCATTCTTGTTTGCTACTAAGTTTGTTACTTGTGGAACATTTTCTAAGATCATAGAGTCTACTTGTTCTGTCCAAGAGACAGTTTAGGAGAGAACTAACGACACTTAATTTTTAAGACCACAAATTCCGCTTCAACTTTCGTTCAACTATCTTCAAATCTCTGGTCTCCACTACCATGTGCAATGGACTTAAATCCAATAAAGCCTCCAACGCTGCTGTAGAAAAGGTTTTCGTTATCTCGGTTTTACCAATACACGCTAGTATTTTGTTCAAATCCAAAACATTTAATAAGGAAGTTTATACTTTAAAAAATATACTGATAAACCGACTCCAATCGCTGAATTTATTTGAAGATTACTGCTAAGTATACACAAGGTTTTCGGTAGTTAGGTGGAATCAGAAGACTTAAATCAAAATAAGACATCAAGTCATACTCGTACTGTATGCCTAATGAAGAGGATATACATTAAGGCGGAGTTGGTATAGTACACAAAAGAAGATTAAAAAGCAACAATTTAATCTAACGAGTAAGACAACAAAATAATCCTAAATATAGTTGCTATAGTACTCTAAATTTTTTCAGTTTTTTTTTCTCTTCTACGCAACTAAATTGGTTGTCTTTACCAGAACGATGCAACAACGGTGATTATGAATATGAAAACAAATCATAGAGAAAACAAGCAACAGCATCTGAAAGTTTTTTAGTTTCTATTCACCATATTATTGTCTACATCTGTGTCTCACTATCATTTCTGTAGCTTTCGGCTTATTATAAGTATACCGTTATTCTAAACAAGGATTTATGAAGGAAAGGAAAATATCAAAAGCAGTTGACACGAGAGGAATTTTCATGACATTTCCGCCCTTCAATATAAACATAAAAACACGGTATCTTATTTACAAATAATCGCGAAATACGCCCAAGTAACAGACACTAAGACTTACTACTTGGATTTTAACACGTACAAGTAAAAACCGCAATAACTTATGCCGGAAAGAACTGATGCTTATTTGTTTTGTTATAGGTTGCGTTTTATATTTGAAAACAGATTTCCAAATAAGACTTTAGGGCTCCTACACAAAAAACCTTGTAAGGATGTACAGCTGTGAGATGGGTACTTACTAAGATTAAATACTTAAATATTTATTTATTTATTAATCACCACCAGTAACAATGCGATGCAACACGGATTTTCTATCATGTCTCTAAACCAAAATTCCACAAGTAGTTTTTCGGTCGACAGACAGATGGACTGCTATTAAGTTTGTGTGGCACCGATTTTCCAGAATTTTGGGTCTTTTCATTTCTTCTATTTGCTTCTGAATCAATGTGTCATCTTCAAACAACATTCTTTGCAATTCGGCATCTTCGAACTTTTTTGGTGGTTCTCCATTTATCACATCAAAATCTGTATCTCTAAACAGTTGAATGAATCGAGAAGTATTTGAAAATTAATACTTTCTGCAAATCATCATGTTCTGGTACAAAATCCCATCTTTAAAACGGCGAAAAAAAATATGGTGTTGGTTGTTTACTGATTTCATCTGTACTGTATATGTTTGATAGATTATAGACGACCAATCTATACTATAAAATACTCTTAATTAGAATCAACTCTTCGATTTTTTAGTTTCTACTGTGTTAGACTTTTTGAAACACTGGCTTTTAGATAAAAACCATATGGTTAATCATTTCTTCTAAACTAGAAAATAAGTCAAGGTAATTAAAATTGATATGTTTTTAAGATGACTTCATTGTTAGTTTTAATTTTTTTTTTGTCGAGCCATTCATATGGATTTAACTATTGGTCACAACTTTTTTGCACAAAGTCCACTTATTTCCATTTCGTTTCCAAAAAGCAATTGATTTCGCAATGATTGGCTGATAAACACCAACTATATGATCCAGTTTGTTCAACTTTTAACAAGAGTCTTTTAACAGATGCCTCAGGAACAGTGTTGACCTTTAAGTTTAAAGGCATAAATTAAAAAAAACCGGTTTTTAGTGGTTCGTCTTTTCTATGTAAAGGTAAGAAGAAAAAAGTATGAAATTTACATTTTTCTTTTCTGTGTACTCCTTTTTCTTTTAGAATCCAAGCCATTTTTGCGTTTTGATACAATCAGCCTAAATGCTTCCTGCATATATTTAAACTACAATACTGTTGAAAAGCCAATCAACATCTGAAATAATAGAACATTTTCAATCTCGCTCACACCTGTGTAAACAAGAAAAAAAATTGCATAGAAATGGAAATCTATTTATTTTCAATTTCTGCCTTAAAACGTATAAAAGTTTGAAGACAAATTTTCAAGTTAAAAAAACTTAAGAAAATAGATTCGAATTCAAAATTGAAAAAAATAACTATTTTACACAAATGTCACCTTATCAGGTTTATCGGTATACCGTACCGAGCGTTTTTTTGTTGATAATAAAACACTAATTTGTATCCTCTCTACTCCAAAGTAGTATTGTAGGGTTCATTTTTTTATCTTTCAGAAAATTTTGTGAATTCCACACAAACAAAACTCTTCGTTTTCTGAAGCAAACAAATTAGTCACCCAATTTTGGACTTCCTCTTAGGAATCAAAGTGCTGCTCAGCCAATGCGTGTACCATCGATGAACACAAATAGTAGTGAAAACGAACGAAGTCTGGTGAATACGGCGGATGGGATAACAGCTGCCAGCTTAATGCAATGATTCTATTCTGAACCGGTTTTGCCTGGTATGTAGATGCTTTGTTATGCTGCAATATTACTTTTTTTATTCATCTTCATCTGTACGAGCGATTTGAGAGCATGGTTACCGCACGTAAAGGGTATGTAAACTGGCCACCGAGATTGTGCAAATTACTTCCGCTAAAGGTCTTCTTGTGGGGTTTTCTGAAATCACAGGTATATGTGAATAAGCCGCAAATAATAGGGGGTCCTCAAAGCCAACATAACCAATGTCATCGGTCAAATTTAGGAAAATTTTATATTTCGGAAGCACTCGACCCATTGAAGCCATATCGTATATTTGAACGATTTTATATTTCTCTCATGACACATAAGGGTTTCAATAATTTATTTAAAGATAGGAAATGCTTAAAAAGAGACGCTATACATGTGTTCGAATGCCCTAATTTCCGAACTACTCTCGTTCTGCATAATTTAGATCTTTTTACCAAGTAATGTACACCATTTCTTCCTTTTTTTAAATCTTACATCACATTTACCTTCAAAATATCAATGTTTTCGCAAGATAAAAAAAAATGAAAATTAAACAAAAATGGAATTTATTTGTTTCTACATTAATTTTCTTAACCTTCCGTGCAAAAACTTGGCCAAAATGTTACCCCCAGTAATACATCTCTTTATGGCATTTCTGCTTTCGACCAAAATAAACGAAAACCAAACTCTGTTTAAATATGGATAAATTTCTCATTTCTTATTGAATATTTCAACTTCATTTGTGATTTAAATCTTTGCCTTCACAAACTTTCAACATTCATTCGAAATGTGGCCACACAAATATTCTTAAAAGCTTTACGTTAAACGCAAAACAACAGCTGAAAGCAAGTGCCACAAGCTAAATGCAATACAATGAGTGTGAATTTTCTTTTTTTTTTGTGTTTCATTTAAAATATTCAACACCAATATCATGGGAATATACTGCAGGAGAGAGGCAAATGTATGTATACCCATCCATACGAAAGATTGTAGATTTTAGATTTGGTTTAAAGCAAATAAAACGCCTCCCCTTCATTGTAAAAATTACTCACAAAATAAAATTTTAGAGCCTTGTATGTAAACAAAGCATAACAGTGGGAGGCAAAAGTTTACTTTCAATAAAAGTCATCAATTAGGCAATTTTGTTAATGATAACGAAACCATAACGACATTTTTTAAGTTCATTTTGAGCAATTAGTGTGAAATTGTAACGATTTATAGTAAGGTAAACTTATTTAGGACCCTATTTTCCTTAGCTACCGATTGATTCAGCATCTATAGACAGTCTCTTACTATCATCGATTTAAACTCATAAGAGTCGAGTGATCGAATAGTGGCCTGACTGTCAAACAGTATTGATATGTCCGGTCTTTTCTACCTTCTATTCAAGTTAAATTGAACACATCTTCCATGGAAGATACTTGGAAGACACCCGCTAATTTGACAAATCTGCATACCACAAAATAGTTCTTATTGTTAGAAGAGAGCTTCTAGATTAATCTATTAATTTTTTATCGCTGAGAAGCATTTACCAAAATCATAGAGTCTACTGGTTCTCTCCAGAGGATAGTTAAGGATTAAGCTGTCCATAGGTCCCGAAATTAATCAGATTTTTGTCCATTACTATTTAGCAAACTTTAGAATATTTACTATTCAGTATATCTTAAGTTCTTATTTAATTGGCCTTTACAATCCTTTAGTCAGGATTACAATCAAGCTTCTCCCATCACCCATTTTGGGTATATTAATTTCATTCCTGAGTGGTGGGACCTACAGTTTAATATCGACATTGAAAGACTGATTTTTGAGAAACTTTTCATGGTAATATCGAAAATAGCACAAATAGGGATACGTGTTATTGACTTATTTGATTGATTTTAATTTTTCTACCTTTATAATATTACTTTTGCCTCTCACTATACGTTAAATGATTCTGTGGCATTAAATTGAATCGATGGTGTGAAACTGATTATAAACTTTCTCATGATGATTTAAATTTTTTTTTCATTCTCCTTTCTCTAAAACTTTATATTCTCACGTCTATTCAGCATTATGTTTATGTGGGCCATCATTGAATTCACTCAACAAATATTTGAATTTAAAAAATTTATCTTTCTACGCTGATAACCTTGTTCGGAAAGTAATTTCGTTCTTTTTTTTTTGTGGAAATGAAAGACAGTTTTCATATAATATCAATCAAGTGGTCATAAACTGTTGAATTTGCGAAATTTAACCTCAATCCGTAGAATTAATTGGAATTTTGCACACACTAGCCTTACATATAAAAATTATACGTCTTAAGTGTGAAGTTGGGTGCTAAAAAAAAACAATTAAATCCTCTATCGGGAAAAAACGAAATTACTTTCCGGACAACCCAATAGTTCAGGACATTTGTATGAAAAAACTTTTATATTGTCTTGTGTATTTGTCTACAGAATTAAATAAGCGTATTGCGTTAATGTTCATATGCAATAATTTTGTTTTCACTGCAGAAATTATGAAAACTTTTCTAATGCTTCCTTTCACTCGAATTAAAAGCAAAAATTGTTGGAAACGTAGGAAAGTAATTCCACACAAACTTTACTTGATTAGGATTGCTTTATATTAGAATTTTCACAAATTGCAGTTGTTTTCCCCCGTTTTTTGTTTTAAAATAGTTGAAGATGTAGAAATAATGAATTCTTAATAGGAATGCCACATTTTTAGATGTCATACTGGGATACCATATGTTTTAGATTGTCATGATCTAACAAATATACAAATTAGAAATTTCGAAAAGTAATTAGGTTTGTGAGTGAATTTTATCAAATGCTTTAAGTTGTCTGTATAACGCCGGCTTGATAGTTATTTATATTTAAGAAATGTTGTAATACACTGATATCAAATACGCCTACAGCTGACTTAAAAGTTTGAATATTTTGATTATATTAAAACTTGTTCCCAGTTTAGACATACATATACATACATAATTGGCCATTATAACCCTTCAGTCAGGATTACGGCCTAGCTTCTCACACCACTCATGTTGTGTGCGTTAATTTTATACGTGAGTGGCGGGACCTACTGTTTAACGTCGACTACGAACGACAGATTTTTGAGAAACTTTTGTATAGCAAGTTTATTTATTCTCAGAATTTTTACCCGAAATCTGCTGAGAGGAAATCGCCAAAGAAATATTTTTTTTTTCATATATATTTCATTTTAATGTCTGACCCGGGATACGAACCCGGGCTTTACGTCTAATAAGCCAACAGACTACCTACTAGACTACGGCGACTTCCCAGTTTAGACATCTCCAACAAAACGAAATATGAAAAAATAGGTAAAATCTCTGAGATTTAAATGTAACTGCCATGAAAAAGTTTCTCAAAAATCTGTAGTTCGGAGTTCGTTTCAAACAGCAGCTCTCGACAATCATGTATAAAATTAACACACACAACATAAGTGATGTGAGAAGCTTGGTTGTAATCCTGACTGAGGGGTTGTAATGATCAATTACGTTTGTATGTGTGCGTAAAACTTGCTCACAAATCACGAACAATTTTAATTAACCACCGACAAGTATATATATATATATATGCTTTCTTCTTCCTACTCCTCTTGTCACTACACCATTTCCATGGGCGAAACTCACCATGTTGTTTGAAATTCAAATATAAAATATTGCTAAGAAAAATAGAACTATTTTTTTCTGTGTAAGTAGCAGCAATGAAATTTGGTCACATATGTTTTAGCAAAGAAAAAAACACCGCAAGATAATTTTGAAAACTTCCAACAGGGTCTTCTGAAATTAACGGCAATATTGTCCAACGAGTTGTCTTTTATTTGGTCAACACGTGTAAGTAATAAAATTGTTTTGTAAAAAAAACTGACCCTCGTTTTTATTGAAAAATCATCTTCAGCTATGAAATCTATTTCTCGGTGAGTAGGTACGTGAAAAAACAAATCTGTTGAATTTGGCATGATACCAATTCATATGTGAGGATCAAATACATTCCAGTCACTATAGATTGTTGATTACTAACTTCCAAACGTTAGACATTTTCTTGTGGGCTTTTCTTAGATCGCAAGTGTTTGCCTTTGGTCAAATTCAATCTGATTCAAGCGCCAGAGTCTGGAAAAATGGATAATTTCGGATGCACTCGCCCAGACAGGCCGTGGAGGACATATGAGCGATGTTTTATTTCACACATAACAGCATCAATAAGTTTTTCAAACAAGTAAAAAATTTCTGTGAAAAATCGCACACTCGTGGTTTTATTTAATGAAAAACCCAATAAGTTTGTTTGAGAAATTGGAAGCTCTTAGGGTTTATATGAATTTTCAACATTCCAAATTCGAAAATGATGTTTACTCATATATCCATTCAACCAGAAATAGGCCTCATCCCTAAAGATAATTTTTCAATAAAAATTAGGCTAGTTTGCTAACTGCTGCCGACTACATTCAAGGCACCCACGTCTTCGACTACGGTCGACCACGGTAATTTGACAAAATAGACGGAATAAATGACAACTAATTCGACAGATGTATAAAACCCTGGAAGTCGCCGTAGTCTAGTAGGTAGTGTGTCGGCTTATTAGACGTAAGGCTACGGTACAAACCCTAGGTCAGACAACACAATATGAACAAATATTTCTTCGGTGACTCAGCAGATTTCTGGCAATAATTATGTGAGTCAATAAAATTGTCATGAAAATTTTCTCAAAAATTTAACGTTCGGAGTCAACTTTAAACTGTAGGACCCGCCACTCGTGTATAGAATTAACACACAAAAGGTAAGAGGTGTGAGAAGTTAAGTCGTAATCCTTACTGAATGTTATGTTACAATAACAAGAAAAAAATAAATAACCTACCAGACGGCATAACTTTTCCATTTAGAGATTTGCGATAACATTTAGAATTACATGTACATTTCATTTACCATAAAAATAATATAATTCTGCCACGTGCCTTTTAATTAAATGAAATGATTAAATGAAATTCATTAAACAATGTTATAATACTGCAAGTGATAGGT
The DNA here is from genome assembly GCA_958299815.1 of Sarcophaga carnaria. Classification (NCBI taxonomy): domain Eukaryota; kingdom Metazoa; phylum Arthropoda; class Insecta; order Diptera; family Sarcophagidae; genus Sarcophaga; species Sarcophaga carnaria. The sequence continues at coordinate 82,989,024 of OY283149.1, read as the reverse complement.
TATAGTTATTAAAAAAACGTTTTCGTAGAATTTTCAAAACTGGAAAAGAAAAAGTTTCTGATATACCCGTAGCCTTTTTAACAAAGAGAATAAACAAATTTAAGACACGTTTCTAAGCTTTAAACTTGAATGTGATACCCAAAAATTATTCGTTCGTATTTATACTTTCAACAGTTCAACTATGCCTAATAGAAGAGAAATATTGATCCATCAGGACAACTGTTAACTGACTTACTTAATTGTTCATTACAATCCTTCAGTCAGGATTATGATTATGTCCTACAAAAAAGGGTTTAAAGAAGGCAAAAATTACGTTACATTAGAGAACTGTATTGAACTACAGTATGAGATATCGAATGGTAAACATTGTTTTTGATTTTGGGTAAGAAACGCTGTCTTAAGTTATGTGCATTGAAATATTTTTATACCTGCAGATATTTTTATCACAATGTTGTTATATTGTTAAAATATAAACTCTTCTAAGCTTCTTAAATTTTCTGAGGTAAAAAATATATATGTATACCGGGTGTGCCATCGATCGTTTTAAATTTGAACCATCGGTTACTTATTATCTGGCAATACTTATATCATTATATTCTCTAACAAAATTCAGTATATTATCTCCACTGAACATAATGAATCGATTTACGGTTGGGCTACGTTGAGGTTTATTGAGCCAACGAGAAACGGCGCGATGATGATTTTATCAAAAAAAATCATCTTTTGGGGTGCAGCTCATTTTCATCTTGGTTGGTACATTAATAAGCAAAATTGCCATTTTGGGGCTCTTAAAACCCACATGAGGCCTTACTGAAACCAATGCATTCATTATGAGTGACTGTTTGTTGCGGCTTCTGGAGCGTAGGCTTCATTGGCCCATATTTCTTCGGAAATTAGCACGGTACAACCATTACGGTCAATGGAGACACCTATCGCACTATAATAACTGATTTTTTTTGTACCCGCTCTTCATGGTATTGATGTGAACGATGTTTGGTTTCAACAGGATGGTACAACTTTTCATACGTCTCATGCCACAATCGATTTATTGCGTCAAACGCTTAATGACCGTTTAATTAGCCGAAATGGTGATGTCAATTGGCCGCCAAGAAACTGGCCTATTTTCTGTGGGATGCCGTTAAAGAAAAGTGATATTTTAGCAAACAAAAGACAACACATTTCAAACGTCAAACAATTAATGGCCGTTGAATTAGACGAAATGGTGATGTCACTTGACCTGCAAGAAACTGTGATTTCACCGTTGGACTGTTTTCTGTGGGGTACCGTTAAAGAAAAGTCACCCACCCATTATATTTATCCACATTATGCTCATATTTAATATGTAAAATTCATAATACCTAGAACATATGTGACGTATGAGTGATATCGAATTCCATTAGATTCTATACATGACAATATCAAAAAAAATATTGCATACTTTACAGAGTAACTATGATGCGTATGAGTAATATATTACAAATTGAATTAAAAAGAAAATATACCCCATTAATTTGGAGTTAAGTTATTATATGACAATTCTGATGGATTTTTAAAAATGTTTAATTTTTCGAGATATCTTAACGTAGAAGTAAATAGAAAAACCATAATTCTAGGCAATATTCCAGTAAGTACATGGCCTGTACACATAGTTGCCAGATAATTAAAGCATAAGGTTAGGTTAGGTTAGGTTAGAGGACGTGTACTTGTCAATTAAGACAAGTACAGTACCCGGAGGTCGAATTGACCAATTGTACAACTTCCTAGTTTCTCACACCACTTATGTTGTGTGTGTTAATTTTATACATGAGTGGTGGGACCTACAGTTTAAAGTCGACTCCGAACGACAGATTTTTATTTATTGAGAAACTTTTCATGGCAATTTTTATTTACTCTCAGAGTTTTTGCCAGAAATCTACTGAGAGGAAGTCGCCGAAAAAATACTTTTTGTATTTTGTCTTTGATGCCTGGCCTGGGGCTCTTGCGTCTAATAAGCCAACACACTACCTACTAGACTACGGCGACTTCAATAAAGCATAAAATCGTCAGAAATATTAGAAAAAATAATCGTCAAAGACGTTGTTTAAAATCGTCTAAAAATCGTTAGAAAAACAAAATTCTAAAAATAAAAAAATATTAACAGCTTAACGACAAGGATAATATGATCCAAAGGAGCCAAGATTAAATAGCCTGCAGTCGTAGACTGTAGTAGATTTTTCAAACGATTAAAAACATCAAAGATTTCTTTCACACACTTTGTTTTCTTTAAATTTAAAAATAGAAAACGCTTAAAAAGACCCTATAAAAAGGAATAACGCAATATTTCTGGTTTTACTAGTAGTAAATAAGTTTTAATATCATTTATCACTTATTCAACGCGGCTTTGTTTTAATGATTTATCACTAGGCAATTACTTTTAAACATTTTTGATGCGATTTTCGTTTTTAATTGGTTTATTTCGTCAATGCGAAATATAATCTTCTTTAAAAAGGCTTTTAATTAAATGCAATTATTCACGAAATATAAAAATTATTATATAATGATGATATTTATTTTAATTTTAGTTTCAATTGTATAGAATTTTGGCATTTGTAATACTAGACACTCACATTCAATTAAATGGTATTTAATTAAATTTATATGTCGGAGTTTATTGTTTCGATTAAATAGCCAATAAAAAGAGCAATTTCTTTAATTTGTTTCGAAATTAAATTTGAAAACTGAGTTTAAGCTTACATGTCATTGTTATTATAATTTTTTAGAATTAAAGTTTAAAAATTATTCAAATATTCAAAAGAAGCAGCACCATTTAAAATGTTAAACATTGTCACCGTAATAGATAGATTATTATACATAAGGCCTTGGTGCAATCTCCAGGTCAGACATTTCGTACAAAATGCAGCATAAAAAAATATTTGCGACATCCTCCCAATATATATCTGCCGGAAATTCTGAGAGTATAATAATATCACCCTGGAGAGTTTCCCATAAATCTGTAGTTCGGAGTCCGATTTTAAGCAGTAGGTCCCGTCGCTCATATATAAAATTAAAGCACAACATGAGGGGTATGAAAAGCTAGCTTTGTAATCCTTTCTAATTGGTTGTAGTGGCCATTTAAGTAGGTAAGTAAGTATCTTACTGAAAAGTAAGTAAGTTTCTAAATAAAAGCTGAATAATTTCTCCAATTTAAATAAGTGACGTAATAAAAAAACGTTGAAAACCGCCATCTTTTTGAGGCTACAACTGTCAAATTAGTACGCACTCATTCAGTCTACTTTGCCTAATGACCATGAACATAGCACTCTATAACACGTTTATCAATATTACAGTGCTTCTCGGGCAACTCACTGCGCTAATTTTTATCAAAATATCATCTTCAGTAATGAGGCCCATTTTTGGATAAATGGGTATGTGAATAAACAAAATTGATTAATTTTACATATGAAATCCAAGAGCGTCCAAAAAATTGCTACGTATTTTGAATTTTATGCTAACGGCAGCATGGGGTCTTATTTCTTTGAGAGCAATCAGGGGCTAACATCATATATGTGGTTTGACTGGAAGTCGCTACCTACCACATTGGATATTCAGAACACTCTAATTCCGTGCAGGGGCGACTGAGCCCTTGACATGATCGTCCCCCTGAAAGTACTGAATGTTTACACCAATGGTTCTACACTCGATAGCGTGTTTGGAAGCGAAGTCTACTCTGGGAAACTGGAACTGAACACTTCCCTCCGACTGCCGGAATATAGTAGCGCGTTTTAGGCGGAAGAAATGGTCATCTACCGGGCTGCTAAATTGATGCTCGTCAACGGTGTTCATTTTACCCGCGTGTCGAACGTTGTGAATAACTCCGGGATCGTCAGCGAATGTTTCCGCTATCTCGACCTTCTTTCTGGCCACTTCAGTATCATACTTATCTGGGTCACCGGACACCGCAAGCTCGCCAGACTACTTCTACCACTAGTCTTACTTGACCCTCTATGGATAGAACGTCATCTCGATCACAGTGGCCATTCTTACAGGTCATTTTGTTATGGGAAGACACGCGGAAGAATGCAGATCCCATTTAACGACTTCTGGCGTGGGTGCAGATCCAGTGAGCAAGAGGAGACGGTTATCCACTTTCTTTGTCAATGCCCATATCTTGCGAGGTGCAGATAGGACTCCAATCCCTGTCAGCTTGACGGAGATATCATCTATATATATTGATTTCAAGGATATAGCTTTGTTCATCAAACTTTCGGACTGGATTTAAATGAGCAGCCCTTGCGCTGACCACTTTTTTCTTCTTCTCTTGGTTTGGAGGAACTTGGTCAGTACAGAGACTGCGTTCACCTGTGGCATCACAACGGGTCGCTATGCGTATTAAAGCTACCACTCCAACCTACCACATAATGTCATTACTTGTTTAATTTAAACTTGAAGATAGAAAGCGCTTAATGAAAAACCCTAAATAACACCCAAACGTTAAATAAGACTTTACATTCAAAATTTCTTAATTTGAATATAAATAAAATGGTGGAGAATACGTTCCAGAGTTCCTTTTAGAATGAAAGGAAACAAAAAAAATTAATTTCAAACAACACAGAATTTCAGTCACATTAAATCACTATTTTACTTTCTTACTGAAATAAAAAAACTTTTGGGTGATGAGAAAAGCTTGTGCTTTTCGAGATTCTGTCCGATTTGAATGAGCTTTAGTTGCTATTTTATATCAATTGCGTCCTACAGTTCTACAGTGTAAGCTTCTGTATTCAGTAAAAACTCATATTTTTTCAATTTCTCCGTATGAGTAATATCGAAAAGTAATACAATTTCTGAACACTCATACGACAGGTTGGGCAATGAAAAAATTATGTGATTCAATAAAACGAAATCAAATAAGGTCTTTACATCCAACGATATCAACTGTTAAATTTTGTTTAAACAACACATGCTTTTAACTAGAAGAACATATTATACAACATAAACAACTGAAATGTCCTCTAACCAAGCCTCTTTATTCAGTTTTATCAAAATTTTTAAAAAGAAAAATTTTGTTTACAGCGGACATCCGGGGACCTCTCGATCTGCAGTCGAATGCTCTACCACTGAGCTATATCCCCTTGTTACTGATGCGGTATTTTAATTATTATGTCAGAAACTGCTGACATTATTATGCAGGCAGAATAAACTACAACTGTAATAACTGTAAACCCTTTGCTGTGATTAAATTCAACTTTTAGGAGAACGAATACTAAAAATAAAAGAAAATTTGACAAATTCTTCAGCTTAAAATAGAGTTTAACAGTTTTGGCAAAAATTATAAATATAACTGTTTTATATATGTGTGTTCACTATTTTTATTTTTCTTGTCTCTTAAGAGGTTAAGTGTCATCATCTTCTATAACCTGTTTGTAACACGTTTGAGTGTTACCCTATAACCGTCTTCAATTACAGCCATAAGTTTATCGTTACTTTGCAGGTAAACTTCTCTTGTTTGTAAACTTGTATAGAAAACGGTTCGAAACCCCTTCCTGGCTTATGAGTTAAAGTAAGCCCATATGATTTCTGTTCAGATTACTTTTATGCCTCAGTAATGCGTCAGGTTTTTCTCAATCGGCGCTTACATAGAATTGTACGTAGAAATATGGCCAGATGTTAACCTTTTGGATGCGAACAAACAAGTACCAGTCCACGCTCTGTAAGTGGAGATTGACCTGGCATACTTTGCGCAAGCCCTAAGATGACATCACGATAACAGCGCTAGAATGGAATCCGCAAAAAAGTCATAGGCGTGGGAGACCATCCAACACGTGAAGAGGACAAGTCGAAGCAGAAGCCAAAAACCCACAAGTTGTTTCTAGAGACAGATCAAATCCCTAGTCCTAGATAAATTTTAATTTGTTTATTGAGGCCCATAGCAATAGTTTTGGAACCATAGCAAAATATAAATGCTTAATATATACAGTCGAATGCGGTAATACTTATGTTATTCTGTTCTGTCACAAAATTCATTATATTATCTCCACTGAACGTAATGAATGTATTTACGCTTAAGCAACGTTGGTTTGTTGGGTAAACGAGAAACTAAACGATGATATCAATTTTGCCAAAAAAATCATCTTTTCGGGTGAAGCTGAGTTTCATCTTGTTGGGTAAGTTAATAAGCAAAATTGCCGTATTTAGGGCTCAGAAAATCCACACATGGTCTTACAGAAGTCAGTGCACCCATTGCGAGTATGACACAACCATTACGGTCAATGGAGACATCTATCGCACCATGTTATCAAATTTTGTGTACCATGGTATTAACGGTAAAGATGTTTGGTTTCAATCGGATGGTGCAACTTGCCGCACATCTCATGCCACACACAATTTACTGCGTCAAACGTTTGATGGCCATATAATTAGGAGCGATTTAACACCGTTGGACTGTTGTCGGTGGGGCGCCGTTAAAGAAAAGTGTTATGCCGATAAACTAGAGACAATTGAGTATTTAAAGATCAATATTCGTGATGTCATTGACTAGATACGACCCCATGCACTCGATAAAGTGCACGAAAATTGGTCCGAAGGAATGCGGCCATATGAATGAAATAATAATCCATTTCGAACCGGAACAAAAAAAAAACACAGCAAAGAAATAAATTAGGCAGATTTTACGGGCCGTTCTACCCGTGTCCGAGGCCGCCCGCCTTTCGTTGAGGAAATTTTTATTTATTTTATTTATTTATTTATTTATTTATTTAGTAGTATTTGTAATACTTTGCTTAAACAATAGAATAGATCACATTATCAATTATGAGCCTGCAGGTCCCCATAGGGATGCCAAGACTCAAGAATTCATCGGACAGTCCTATGGTCGCGCCCCACCTGCCAAGCTCATCAGTTCTGCAGTTACCCGGAATACCACTGTGCTCCGGTGCCTATACGATATGGATATCATATCACAGTCGTACACCGTCTTGGAATTCATCACTTTGGAACTGAGAGCCCTGATAGTCGTCTGGCTATCAGAAAGTTCCGCTTGGAAACCCTTCCGTCCCCAATAATTCTCGCCTCAGTCTGTATTGCCACCAACTCCGCCTGAAAGAGAAAAAATAAGTTAATAACATAAATACAAAAAATATCAAAAATGTTTACGTATTAATGCTTAAAATTCATAAAATTGGTGAAATATCTTGGGGTATCTACACTTTTGTTGTCCATTGTACTATACATACATCCAAAATATCAATTTATTACAGACGTCCTTTTCTTTTGCAATTCTATCTCTAAATTGAAATTTTCTATATCCATTACATTGTAGAAATATTTTGATGCTTTTTATTTGACGTTGAAATTTTTTTACCACAATATTGGTTTTGCAATGATAGCACGTGTGGTATTTTAGGCAGATATTACCCACTCTTTTTTAACGTTAAACAAATCGACAAATTGTATATGGTTCCATTCCATTCCATTTTCAAAAATTTTTGTTATTCTTTATCCAATTTGCAACAGAGTCAACCACACACTGATATTTCTGGTTTCACGGATTAGTTTCTAGAATGGAAAGGAAAATGAAAGTAATTAAATGTAGTAATATGGATAAGACGAGAAAACGAACGGCATAGACAAGAGAAAACATTTTAGAACACGTTTTAAGTAACTCTGTATAATATCATGTAAACTAGAATTTATTGAAATAAAATGGTGTGCAATGGATAATCATAAGCAAGAGAGATTTTTCCAAGGATGAGGAACATTATTTAAGGTTTATGATTCTTAAACTTCGAAATCTGTGACCGAGATTTCTTTTGCATATCCTGAATTAATAAAAAAATATATAACGAGCGTAGGGCATAAAACAAAGTGAGTTGATATATCATGGACATTTTTCTTCATTTGAATGACTTGTTGATACCGTTCTGTGTGAAATGTAACATCGTTAAAATGTCCGCCACGCCTTCGCTAGGTGGAGAGCAGACGAAATGTCCAATTTCCTATGACATACATGCATAATTAGTCATTACAACCCTTCAGTCAGGATTACGACCTAGCTTCTCACAGCACTTAAGTTGTGGGTGTTAATTTAATACATGAGAGGCGGGTCCTACAGTTTAAAGTCGACTCTGAACGACAGATTGTTTTGAGAAACTTTTCATGTCAATTATATTTACTTTTTGAGTTTTTGCCAGAAAAAATAATTGTTTTCTTCATATTTCATTTTGTTGATTGACCGCACGTCTAACAAGCCAGCGCACTACCTACTGGACTACGGCGACTTTCCTATTATTCTGGAGCTTAATAGTGAATTTGATCAATAGATTTGGTTATTTTGACTCTGAGGACCGTCATGATTTATTCGCATACACCTTTAAGAAAAGTCTATCGAGGTCAAATCGCTCCATCCCGGTGGCTAGTTCACATTATGATCATGCTTTTAAATCGTACAGAATGTAAATGAGGCATTAACTGTGTGGTACGTAGTACTGTTCGGTTGAAATCACATATCATTGGTATCCAGTTCATTCAATTCAAGCCAAAAAAAGTTGTTAGTATTCGACCAATAGTGCTCGACTATGACAGTGATTATCTAGTCAACGTCGTTCTCATATAATATGAACTTCTTGGGAATGTATTGTAAAAACCTCATGTGAATTGGTATCGTCCCAAATTCCATTCATTCAATTAAGCATTCATCCAAAAGTGAGCCTCTCCGCGGAAGATTATTTTTCGATGGAAACTAGAAACATCTGGCAACTGTTCCAGAGCCCATTTAGTGAACACATGGCACGACTATGGTCATACCACGCCAGCGTATTTCAGGAGGCGATTTTTGCTACTGAACAATCTGCAGTATGGTTGAATCGGGATACCTAACTCCTTTGAACTTGATCATATGTGTGGACAGTCAAGCAGCAATCAAATAGCTGGGGTTCCATATCGACAAATCAAAGGGCGTCTGGATTTACATGGACTATATACGTCGTACGTATACACAACATCCGGCTCTACTGTTTACCGTATCACTGTGGCATAGAGGATAACGAAAAGGCGAACGAACTGGCACGGAAGGGATGGCAGATGTCCGAGGAGGAAACGATGGAGGGGATATGTGTGAATCTATAGGACTTTTTTTAAATTGGAAAAATCAGCACGTAATTCAATAAATAGTGGGTGGTCCAACAGACCTGGTTGCCGAATTTCGGCGAAGCGGGAAAACCAGGGAACTGAAAAAATAGTTCTTCATCGATCATAATTGTCCTTTCGCACGTTTGGTGTCCTTTCCTTATCTTATTATTAGCATTGTAGTTATTTAACACATCAACTAAACAAGGCAATAGGAATGCAAAGCAGTGAATAAAGATTTCCTATAATTTACCCCATAATCATATTCATTTATGCTATTCCATCGGCATTATATCCTTACCTATTTGTTATTCTGATAAAAGCAAATATGTAAACATTACATATATTATTCAGGTTTTGTATTTGTAGGTGTGAGATCACAAATACAACAAAGAGAACAATAATATCAGATGTCATTATTTTTCTAATAATTTCCCACACCAAAACAATCTCATAGACAAGAAACAGGAATTTGTGTATTTTTTTTTTGCTCTTTATCTGTTTTGTTTTTAGAGAATAAGAAAACAATAATAATAATTGAAGAAAAAGAGTACGAGAATAAGGTTATAAGTGTACATCCTTCCATTAAAACAAACACTTATATCACAATAATATTTAGTAAAGAAAAGAAAATAATACTTATTCTGTAGTTGCAACCCAGTTAATGTCTTTACTATTTTTGTTTTGTCCTCAGATAATGGATTTTTTTCTTTTCTTTGATTTCTCCTTGCTTTCCACAGCGTATATATTCGCAAGGTGTTTTCGCTGGAGTATCACATTTACTCATACGCACGACATGCCCAAGCCAATGTAAGCGTTGTACTTTTTAATACGTCTAACGACGTCGATGTCAACTTAAAGCGCATACAGCTCATGATTCATTCGATGTCTATACTCGCCGCCAACACAGATGAGATCATATATTTTTCTTCAAAATAAATCCTGCAATTGGAGTAAATTTTATATTAAAGAGCTCGGTCAGCCATGTTAGAAAGTGTGAGGTCAGAAACCTCCGTCTCTCCATGATAAGACCAGGGCACTGACACATGAGCTGAAAGACAGTCTCTTCCTGCTCCTCAGACCCAAAGACCCGCAAAAGACATTAGTTGTTTCAGTAGACTTTCGGCATACCCACCAAAAGAACAATGACCCATAAAGATAGCCGTTGTGCGATGGATCGCCTCTTCCTGCTGCCGACAACTTCGAGTTTCCTTGCAAAACGGGTGGACAATATCCAAATTAACCGAAGTAATGAGAATAACTATGGCCTGTAACATGTTGAAGATTGCTAGCTCCGTACTGACCCTGGCCAGCTCGTAGGCAATGAAATTTTCAACGAAATCCCTGCGTCCCGGAATCCATAGAAGTGATACCCCTCTGCATTCGCTAACAAGAACAATCGTTGAAACGACGTTCGTTAACGACTTAATTGCAGCCTGGCTATCCAAGTACATTCAGGAAAAATCCCGCCACTCAACAAGCATTGCGCTGCTTTCAAAACTACCATGACTTCTGCTTGGAAAACTCCGCAGTGATCAGACAGCCAATATGAAAGTTTAATATCAGGACCCTTAATAAAGACAGCCCTGTCACTCAACTTTGAGCAATCAGTGTAAACTTCAAGGGTCCGATTGGGAACCTTCGGTCCCTCAGACTAAAATTCCATACTCGGAATTCTGAAATCGAATGTTTATTCAGGATTTGACCACAATTAGTCCTATTGCCACTAACTCAGCCCTCCGTCGCAATAGGAGGTGGGAGCGGAGCCACTTAAGTATAGGATCTGAAGCCTTGGTTGGAGTAAAACAGAGCGCAGAGTTAATCAGATCAGCTGACTGCCTGCGTCCTCTATCCCTCAGTCAGCAGTGGCATTGGTGTCTGTGTACCGTCCACCAAACATGTACCACGGCCAGATAAAGCCAATATACGATTTTAATTAAAAAGTATTAAACTCATGCTCATTAATGCTCGTGTCAAACCCAGATGTTGCCATAAATTTCAAACTTACTGACCAAAACATTTTAACTTTTATCGTTGAAACTCTGTGCATGAATTTATAATATATTATATTATATTATTATATATATATAAAATTTTTGACTGGAAATTGTTTATATTTCTTTTGCTTTTTAAATTCCATTAATAATGGTATAATTTTGTGTTCAATCAATAAAAATTAAATTTTTTAAATTCATTTTATTTGTCTACATACAGAAAATAAAAATTTCTTTAGCCAGAAATGTATTTAAAGATGAGAAATTTTCTTTCGAAGTATTTATAGTTTGCGAAGAAGAAGAACCACATTTATCTTTTATCTAAAAAATAACGTTGTGTGTAAGAAGAAGAACCATTACATAATAAAATATATTGGAAAAATATATGTTATATTATGTTTTAAGCATTTGCTTAAAGTTGAGTTCAACAATTGAAAAGAAAAACTAAAAACTAACGGTGAAAAACAAAATACTCCAGTTTGAAAGAAATGACATAAAGAAAGATAGGTACTCGAATTTCCACAACAGATTACATATATAATACATACAAAATTGGTCACTACCTTCAGTAAGGATTACGACTTAGCTTCTCATACCACCTAAGTTGTGTGTTAATTTTATACATGACTGGCCGGGTCTATAGTTTAAAGTCGACTCCGAGCTATGGATTTAATTGAAAAACTCTTTATGGCAATTTAATTTACTTTCAGACATTTTGCTCGAAATTTGCTGAGAGGAGGTCGTTTTAGTTTTCTTCATATTTCATTATGTTCGAATTATTTATTAGTGGTTTGAACAGTGGCCTCTCCTCTAATAAGGCAACGCACTACCTACTAGACAACGGCAGCTTCCAGAACAGATTACTAGAGTAATATAGGGTGGGCGATTTCAAGGTTTAAATTTAAAAATGCAATAAAACAAAAACGGTTAGAAATTTTGTCAAATTTAATTTTTATTGTCAAGATTTAATGAGAAAATTTCCTATGAGCAGCTGCACATATTCTTAGTCTATACATATGTATATCACAAATATCATTACGGCTCCGGTATCATTTAAAACTTATAGCCATCGTCTAAGCATATGGTTATCCAAATTAGATGTGATACAGTCCAGATGTGAAATATACAGACTATAAAGCTACTGGCCATGATGTAGAACTCACTGGAATATAGCATAGTATTGTGTATTTACTTTTAGGTTGGAATATCTTGAAAAATTCAAAATTTTTAAAAATCCCTTAGAATTGCCATATCATAGCTTAATTCCATATTACATATTCCAAATTAATGGGGTATACATTATTTTTTATTCAATTTGAAACATATTACAAAACACATGTACATGTATGAACTAGAATAGTTACTCTGAAAGGTATGCAATAAAACAATTTTAATATTGTTATGTATGAATCTAATGGAAATAAATATCACTCTACGTCACATATGTTCTCCGCATTATGAATTTTACATATTAAATATGAGCATATTGTGAGTAAATATAATGGCTGGGTGGGCAATTTAAAAGTTTCAATTTCAAAACGCAATAAAACAAAAATGGTTTGAAATGTTGTCAAATTTACATTTTTGTTGTGAAGTACAATTGTTCCGGATGGAAATGAAATATTATTTTATTCATATAGCTGCCTCGGCTGGCCCCACAGTACTTCATTCGATCGCACCAATTTTCATAAATTTTTTCGACTGTATGGGCTCGTATCTCGGCAAAGGCATCGCGAATTTTGGCCTTCAAATCTTAAATTGTTTCTGGTTCGATTTGATTTGATGGTGCAATTTCTCGTTATCCCAAATTTGCAATAAATGCCAACGTTGCTCAAGCGTAAATCGATTCATTATGCTGTTGATTATGATGATAATATATTGAATTTTGTGACAGAATAGAAGGACAAAAGAAGTGTCAGATTCGAAATAACCGAATAGATGGCTCACCCGGTATTATCTACTAATCAATATAATCCAATAAAAGGAAAGTTTCAAAGAGCTTCAGACTTTCCTCAGACGTGTGAGTTAATTCTATGATCTTGGGAAATGAACAAAATTGATCCCTCAAACTTCTAAGAGTAGCTACATTGTGTGGTTTACAGATAGGTCAAAGACAAATTGTGGAATAGAACTTGTGTCCCCTAGTTCGAGTCAGTCGTAAAACTCATAAGTTTTTTCTAAGCCACGTAAACAGAATAATAAAAACTGCTTCTGCACAGACTCTATTGAATCACTATGACAACGATAGTATGGATTCAAAATAATAGACGCATACTCCAAAATAGGTCTAACAAGTGAAATTTTTAGCAGTCTTGTCATATAAGGATCGATGAATTCCCTAGCCCATTTTCTCACAAAACCAAGAACAGCCCGAGCCTTGCCAATCATCATACTAATATGATCAATAAAAGACAGTGTCATATCCAATAATACTCCCAAATCAAGAAATGTAGTCACAGTTTCCAAAGGGCAAGAATTAATCACATAAGTGGACGAAATTACGCCCCCACGAAAGAAAACCATGCATTTACATTTCTTCAAGTTAAGATCCATTAAATTAATTCTACACCAAGTTACAAACAAATCAATATTTCGCTGAAGAACAGCCTGACCATGATCATCATCAAAAGTATAAAATAATTTAACGTCGTCAGCATACATCAGAATATTACAATCAGAAATAGCACAAGGAAGATCATTAAGAAACAATAAGAACAGTAAAGGACCCAATTGGCTACCCTGCGGAACACCAGAAGTAACATATACAGTCATAGACAATACATTCCTGAACAATACCCTCTGAGTCCTAAGGGAGAAATAGGAGTCTAGTCAACGATGAATAATATCGGGAATACCGATTTTGTTTTGATTGATTTTGCTGTTACACCCTCACTATCAGTTAAAGTTAGGGATTACCTTGGGTAGATCGCACGGAAATAAATATTAGGTTTCAATTAGCAAAATGTAACGAACTTTATGAAATGAGCTGTGTAATTTTCAATAATTGTTCCTCGTTATACGTTATACAAAACTTACATACACGTGTGTAAATACATGAATGATAAATTGTCATACGACCTAAATGTTAAACTTGAGCAAATAATAATAATAAAAACTTATCTACTAACACACCGCTTTGCACGGTTAATATTACCTCGATTGCTGCTTGTGACAGTGTGTAGCTAATGTTACAATTTTCCAACTTAAATTGCGGCTACAACGGCACATGTACTCCTACGTATATTTGTTATAATATGTACGGGTAAATATACAAATATTTCTTCTATAACAAGCGAACAGAAATAGAAAAAGATTTTTCAATTCATTGCAGACCAAAAACATTTTATGAACTTCAATATTTGAAATTACAATTTATAAGAGTGTGTGGGTGCTACAGTCTTTAAAGAATATACAAGTTTGTCTGTATACAAGCATATGAATACCAGATTATGTCTATTGTGAGCATGAAAAGAGGTTGTATTTTGCGATGTACTCTATCCAAGATAGAGACTCTATTGTTAAATTGTTATTTTAACTGGCACGTTTCTCTTCTTAGTTCATATACGTAGTCAGCATATCATCAAGGTCGTCGTCTGTCTGTGTGTAGAGATATTTGTGTACTTGACAAGAATAACAAGGCTTTTTAATAAGCACAATCACTACGGTGTTTGCTATTCAATAGCAAATTTGAAATTAAAAGAAACAAATGAAAAAACGATGACACAATTTAAAAGGAAAACTTTTTTTTTAAAATATATTCCTTTTCAATGAACATAAAGTCAAAAAAAACCAACACAAATATTAGTAAGTCAAGGTTGAAAGTATATATTCCAACAATAAAATTTATTTGTATGAAATATCTTAAATTACTGATAAATTAAGCAAATTTATGGGCATATATATGGGCAAATTTAACATCAATGTGGTAGTAGGTATTGTTACAAGTCTCGAAAAATCTGTTTATTGACTTCATAAAAGCTAAATTTTTTCAATTTATTATGTCAGATAAACTTAAATTGGAAAATTATTATTATTAAATTATTATTATTAATTAAGTCTTCCTCGTTATTGTATTCATATGGCCTGCAAAGTAATCATTTTGAACTTTAGGCTGAAAAAACAGTAATATACTGTGAACTTGATAGACATCACTCAAGCATTATAAAAAGTCTGGCACGATTGTTTGTATACACAATTATAAGACTATTACACGCTAACTTCTAAAAACAAATATTTTCACACCAAATCAAATTCCAATTTACCTCCCGGAAAAGGATTTCTACTGGTGTTCCCCAGGAAGCAGCCTACGGTCATTCTTGCATTTGTTGTTCACTGCCAACAAGACAAGACATGCCAACAAGCTCAGTGATTAATACTTCAACCTTCGCGAATAACACTGCATATACAAGCACTCATGAAAATCCTGTTCTTGCTTCCGCTCGGCTCCAATCCCATGTTAATGAATGTGAGAAATGGTTAGATAAACGGAAGAATAAAGTTAATGCTGGCAAATGTGTCCACAAAATTTTCACGCTTAAAAGGAAAAATTGTCCTCCTTTCAGCATCAATGGTTTAAGAACACCAGAACTAAATCACATCAACTACCTCGGTATGCACCTAGATCGCCGTCTTACATTTACTCATTATATTGCTGCAAAAATATATTGACATTATTTTTTCCCTAGCCATTGTGTGTTCGAAACGTTTGTTATCGTATTAGCAATATTTATTTTAATTTTAAGATTTTAATACATGTTGGTAACCTCTTCGGAAAAATCCAATGAAAAAAAATGAATTGAAAAAGAAAGTTATAAAATTAATTAGTAATTATCTGAAATTTTATATCTTTTGTTGCATGCTGTAGCTGTTGCAGATTTTATAAGTGATTGTGTATTTATTATTTTCTCGATAATGTCAATATTTGATAAAATTAATTGATTTTAGAAACCAATTCTACTTTAATTCTAAGTATTCTATCATATTCCACTAGTATCAATTGACATGTGTGGTCATTTAGTGACGGAACAACAACATGCTTTTTTCTTTATAATTTTTGTAATTTTATTTAAAAAAATTTATTTTTTTAGTAAATTGTGGAAACTACTAGAATTACATATGTATTTCATATGTACATACTTACATACATGATATATAGATATATATATATATGTACATACCTACCAATTGCAAAATATTATGTAAATATACATATGTAACTAATCAATGGTTTTTACACTAAAACATAATTCTTTTGAACATAATAAAACATACTGGAATTTATTGATTTACAAATAAAAGGTGATAGAAATAGAAAATAAGCAATAAAAGCACTTTAATCGGTATAATTTGATATTTGATGAACGTTAAAAATCAGAGTAAAATATGAAGACCGAATTAGATTTTAATTTTAATAACAAATTTAGCACCTGGTCAAAAGTAATATATTGTTACGAAAATAAAAAAATCTAGACACTGATGTTTTGCTTTTACATCGTTTAACATTGAAATTATAAACAAAAACTACAAAAACAACAATGAACTTGTTTACTAATTATCGCACTGCGTAATATAACAACAACAAACAGTATAAAAAATGACGATGTCGCAAATAAACAAAAATATACCAACAAACACTGCAAGAATAAATGTTAACAAAATACACAATCAACAATAATGAAACAACGATGTTTATAGATATCTCGAGAAGGCGAAGCCACGAACATTCACTTTCAAGAACATTCATCAACCTGTTTACGTTGCCATATAAAAGGCAAGGCAAAGCAGGCAAATAAGTTAGTACAAATTCAGTCAGTCTTGTGTGAAGACGCTATGTGTGTTTGAAGAGAGTAATCGTGCTTTGAAGATCGCCGTTACAAAGATGTGTCGAATAATTGACTAGTAATTGTTATTGTTTATGCAAAAAGGTGCAAAGCAATTGTTGTTGCTTACATCAAGTTGTGAACAGTGGCACACAGAATTGGGCGAACAATAAAATATTTAATTAAAACTAAACACTTATGTTGTGTGTGCTAATTTTATACATGAGTGGCGTGACCTACAGTTTAAAGTCGACTTTAAAAGACAAATTTTTGGAGAAACTTTTCATGGGAATTTTATTTACTCTCAAAGTTTTTGGCAGAGATCTGTTGAGAGGAAATCATCGAAAACATGAATTAACATCAAAACCCTAAGCAAGAAAATGTCAATTGGTGTATTAGGAATTAAAAACAACAAAATCCTCTTGTCTTATGAAATATCCGGAAACATTTATTCAGAAGGTTAAAAAAAGGTACCATTAGCATTAAAATGCTGCGGTATTATGAACCAATTTAAATTGTCAATTTTCTGAAACTGACGACAAATTTTTTTAAGTCTTTATCAGCATTGAACACCGCATTCTGATGATGACAAAGGCCTAACACTATTGTACTTTCTGGAGGATTCAGGCAAACCTCCGTATTGTTCCTATATTATTTCACATATACTTAGAAAACTACTTTTATCACCAACAGTTAAGACTTCAAGACCTAGTAGAAATACTGTGATCTGAATTGGTCTATATTTCATTGAGAAAGACGTTGGCAAGCACTATAGGTCGATGATTATCAACTTTTCTTGGCCTGAGTTGTATGATCAGCAAATAAACGAAAAAAAATGGAGTTTCAACAGAGCTGTAGCGCCGCTCTACCATGTTGGATATTCTGCACGATGCAATTGAGAACATCTCACAAAAGGAGATGATGTATGCTGCTCATCGATATTGGACGATTTCACTCCACTAAATTTTTTCTTAAATTGCAAGTGTGCGCGGTTCATTCACAAGCCACAGTTGTCCTCAAAGTCAACATAAATAGTGAATGCCATCAATCAAATGTATGCCCCAGGAACGTGGACATTTCGATCGCGTTCCACCCAGAGAAGCCGTGGCAAACATTTGAAGGGTGTTATATTTCATACACAACGGTGTCAATAGGTTTTCCAAACGAAAATAAATTTCAATGTCATCTCACACACACTTTGTTTAACATATATTTAAATATAGGAAGCGATTAATAAAAGACCCGATATTATTCATTTCTATTACGAAAATTGCATATAATATATATAAATGTATGTATATTGGAGTTTCTAATGTTATATACAAAGTCAGATGTTAACAATCATATTTATAATGATATTCCAGAAGCATCCAATATCACTGTAATAAGTATGTTATATTACATGAACATTTTATATTGCCAACTAGACACATTGAAATTTACATCGTATTTACATGTTACGTCATGTTCCAAAGTACATTACATTTACATGAGAACATCACTTCCTTTATGAACTCAGATTCCTTCTCTTCCTCGTACAAAATAACTACCTCAATAGCTGTAAAGTGAACAGACCAAACGCTTAGAGATACATATGTACATATGTACGTTTAATAATAGTGTCCCATAATTCCAGCATTAAGAAGCCCGATTGAGTAAAGAGGTATTTGCCCGCACATATTGTGAATATGAATATATTGTGCTTCCGAATAACCTGAACCAAAAAGTGTTCTCCTAGTAGTTCGCGCGAAAGCCACTAACTTTGATAAAATATTCCAGACTTGTAAAAGACATCTACTCAGTTGTCTAAGTCTAAAATCGCACATAGTTGGACATTCGCAAAGACGGTCTTATACTCCTTTCTTATATCCAAGCATGCATGAAGTAGAACTGAATCACTCAGGTTATAGATGTGACTTCAAGGTACGAGAGACTATTTTGGACGAACTTACAAGAATCAGATTCCCACACGGGAAGAATGGCTTACTGAAGCTGTTATAACAGACAGTAATATAACGATTTACGCCTATGGCGTAAAAATGGAATGTGGAGCTAGATCTGATCAGATTACCTAACCAGGCCAGAGTATTTCGAGAGAAAATTTTTGTATCAACCAAGCTGCACGCATGGTTGAAACCGGGTAGCTACCTTCTTCGAACGTGATCATACATATATGTGGTAAAGCAGAAATGAATGCGCTGGGATTCCACCTCATCAAATAAAAGGCCGTCACTGCATACTTCGACACAACATCCGCCTCTACTGGGTTCCAGACCAGTGTGGCATAGAGGCAAACGAAAAGGCGGATGAATAAGCACGGAAGGGATCGGATATACCTGAGGAAGAGACGATAGAGCGAATATATGCCCCTTTACAGGAATACTTTTTGAAATTGGAAAAGCAGCTGCGCTGGTTTCCGAATTTATAAACTGCTATGTCCAGCAGAGGACAGCAGGAGAATCAGGGGAATACTTGAGTTAGACAAGAGAACGGTTGGCGTTCTAACAGGAATTCTAACGGGACACTGCGCTATTGGCAGTTTTCCTGACAAGCTCGGTGTGCCCCACCAGGATCAGTGCAGAAGTTGGCAAGGTATGGAGGAAACCGAATCGGTGCAACAACTTTTATGCGAATGCCCTGCATTTCAGAACAGACATTATCGGTTTTTTGGGGACAGAACGTTTGAAGATCTGTTCGTAGTAGCGAACATGCCACTTATATTATGTATCATATACGTATATCATGTATGTATAACATGTATGTAAATACAAAGCTTCAAAATTCAAAGTGCTTCAATTTGCTTAATAGAAAATGTTATCAAGAGTTTACATGTAAATGTCAACTCTTCGTAAACGATGTATGTACTGTATGAAGAGCATACGTGTTGTGTTAAATGTATGTAAACATTTTATACTCATATACACATTTAAAGTTGATTTATTTTATAAAATTATATGTGTGACACGAAACGTCAAAATTGCATTCATTTCCTGTGATGCTGAATATTTGATTAACGTCTCCACTCCATACTGATTATTGCTCTGTTCTGTTGTATCGCTTTCAATGTGTGTGATATTTAGGTTTTCCTTCAAGTGTCATTTGGTGGTAATATTACAATTTTATTGATTTTTTCAATTTCCGATATATTTGTATAGAAATTCAATTTTGATTCAAATTTATTGAATTAAAAAAAAAACAAAATAGGAAAATTCATATGAAATAGATTTTTGGTTTATATTTTTATAAAAATTAGAACATATCTGGGTTACTTCGCCCCATAGTTTATAAGGCTGAATTATTTATTTTTTTTTTTTTTTTTTTTTTTTTTTTTTTTTTTTCGAACGTCCCCGGCCTCACACTAACCCACCCTCACCCGACCGCGGAGGGCTCGTCCCCATTACGTAGGGACACGTACACACTACAGTCCGGACTATAGCGGGTAAGGGAAAAGTTATGGCAACGAGAACATAAAACAGCTACAGAAATTAATCACAAGCTGAAATAAAGTTACAATAAACTTGAACTACGTATAACAAGAACACAAAATACATTTTTATATAATAATTTACAAATTTACGTCAGCATATAAGCTACGTTTTATATTACAAACACTACTATTAAAATCAATAAAATCATAATATATGTTAAAATCGTTACATAATCTACGAAAAGGAAAATTAAATCCATAGTTCGTTCTATAAAAATCTAAAGAAAGAGGACGATAGTGTCGTGAAAATCTTGCTGGAATACTGAAATTCAGGTTATAAAGCAAAAACTCAGAATCGATATCACCTTTAATTAGATTAAAAACAAAACAAATTCCTAAAACAGTCCTTCTACGTTCCAAAGTTGGAAGTTTTATCAAACCTAATCTAGCCTCATATGACGGAAACCCATTGGCATAATCCCATCCTAAGCCACGTAAACAGAATAATAAAAACTGCTTCTGCACAGACTCTATTGAATCACTATGACAACGATAGTATGGATTCTAAATAATAGACGCATACTCCAAAATAGGTCTAACAAGTGAAATGTATAGCAGTCTCGTTATATAAGGATCAATGAATTCCCTAGCCC
The DNA here is from genome assembly GCA_958299815.1 of Sarcophaga carnaria. Taxonomy (NCBI): domain Eukaryota; kingdom Metazoa; phylum Arthropoda; class Insecta; order Diptera; family Sarcophagidae; genus Sarcophaga; species Sarcophaga carnaria. The sequence goes on along the minus strand of OY283149.1, from coordinate 82,968,032 downwards.
ATCTTTTCACAAAACCAAGAACAGCCCGAGCCTTGCCAATCATCATACTAATATGATCAATAAAAGACAATTTCATATCCAATAATACTCCCAAATCAAGAAATGTAGTCACAGTTTCCAAGGGGCAAGAATTAATCACATAAGTGGACGAAATTACGCCCCCGCGAGAGAAAACCATGCATTTACATTTCTTCAAGTTAAGATCCATTAAATTAATTCTACACCAAGTTACAAACAAATCAATATTTCGCTGAAGAACAGCCTGACCGTGATCATCATCAAAAGTATAAAATAATTTAACGTCGTCAGCATACATCAGAATATTACAATCAGGAATAGCACAAGGAAGATCATTAAGAAACAATAAGAACAGTAAAGGACCCAAATGGCTACCCTGCGGAACACCAGAAGTAACATATACTGTCTTAGACAATACATTCCTAAACATTACCCTCTGAGTCCTAAGGGAGAGGTAGGAGTCTAGCCAACGATGAATAATATCAGGAATGCCGATTAATGAAAGTTTAAGAAGCAAAATTCTATGATCAACCCTATCAAAAGCTTTACTGAAATCAGTATAAATTACATCAGTCCGAGCCCTGGCAAGAAAACCCCTGAAAACATGCGTAGTAAATTCAAGAAGATTAGTGACAGTCGACCTACCTTTCAAAAAACCATGTTGGAAAGGGGATATTAAAGATCTCGTATTAAAAGAGAGATAATCCGTCACCAGTTTCTCCATTAACTTGGGAATAGCACTGAGTTTGGCAATACCCCTGTAATTGGAAATATTGGATTTATTACCTGACTTATGCAAAGGAATTATAAATGAACTCTTCCAAATAGATGGAAAATGACCAGCCCTCAGAAGCCCATTGAATATAAAGGTCAAAGGACCACTCAAAACAACAGCGCATTTTTTCAAAATACAGGCCGGAACCCCGTCAGGGCCCGGCAAGTATGTAAGTTTCAGTCCAGACAAAGACTCAAGAACAGATTCCTCATCAAATGAATATATATTAGAAATGGAGACACTTCCCACTGAATAAGGATACGAAAAGCCGCTACTCAGATAAGGTCCCGAGTCCAACTGCCTATAAGTAGACTGAAAAAAGTCAGCAAACATATTAGAAATATCAAGGTAATTAGAGGAAGATACGTCCCCATAAAACATCTCAGTGGGAAACAAAGATGATTTACGTTTAGCTCGAACGAAGTCATAAAACGACTTAGGATCGCTAGCGAAGTTCGACCTGACCCTAATCATATATTCCTCATAACAGTAATGATTCATTCTACGATAATCCGCACGCGCCCTAGAGTAAAGAGCATAATCAATATCAGTACCTGATCTAACAAACTTCTTAAATAATCTTGATTTTCTGTTCCTCAACCTTGACAGTCTAGCCGAATTCCACGGAGGACCAGAACGCTCCAAACGACTATTTGCAAATGGAACACACTCCCTAAAACATTTAAATAATACCTCATAAAAGCCATCCAAGATCCTGTCAAGTGAAAGAGAGTCATATGGTGGTGAAATTAGCACAGACGACCAATCTACAGAGGCTAGTAGTGTATTCAAACGACTAAAATCCGTACGATGGAAATTAAGACGCCCCTCGTCACTAAATAAGCGATTTATTAAAGGAGGTAAACAAAGATCAACTTCAATAGAAAGTAACAACGTAGGATGATAACTATCCTCAGGAATAGATATAGGATCAATGCGAAATAACGAAGAAATACTTGGATCCTCTAAAAATACAAGATCCAGAATTCTACCCATTGAATTCAATACACCATTCACCTGGAGAAGACCCAGATCACACATAGCGGACAGAATTTCATCATAGAAAGGAACTGAAGAACATGGCACCTATGAGCCAGTCTCAGGTGAAAAATTCCAAGATGTATGCGGAAGATTAAAATCACCAAGGACTACTATAATCCCCTCATGCCCCATTGAATCAATTACTCTAGAAATTAAATCGAAGTGAGCCCTATAGATATGAATGTCAGAACAGGGAGGAATATACGAGCAAGTAATGTATATAGACTTTCCACGATCAGAGACCTTAACGCAAATAAACTCAATATCCTCAGAAGAGCACAAGTCAATCAATTCAGATGTGTATTTAGAGCAAATGGAAATAAGAACACCACCACCATTTTTAGACCTCCTATCACGTCTATAAATACTAAAATTACCAGACATAATCTCAGAATCAAAAATATTACAATTCAGCCAAGTTTCAGTAAAAGCAATTCCATCAAATTCAAAATCAAAGCTACTATTATAAAGCGAAGAAAGTTTAGACCTAAGTCCGCGAACATTTTGATAAGCAATTTTGAAATTAAAAGACGATTTCGAAGTTAGTTTTTTTGAGAAATAGGACCAGGCAAATTAGCACCCTTCATTCGTTGGCCCAGCCTGAATACGAATTCCCGTACCAATACACCCTGCGGCCAAAACGCAGGATTAACAATTTCACCAAATTTTTCATCGGGAACATACAATTTAAACGAAGAAATACTGCTATTCAAAGATGGCCTCATCTTATAGCAACCAAACTCAAAAGGTTCCCTAATCTTCGATTTAACGAAACATCTTATATCATCGACCGAAGTATCACATGAAAGACGAGACACAAAAATAGTCCTTTTAGGTTTAACTACAACCAATTCCCTTGGAGCAGAAGTATCTAAACTGGCGGACACTACAGATGAATACGAAACAGAAGACGGTTTAGAAGATGCATGAGAAGTGACATCTCCTAGAGGTAAAGGAGATAGAGTAGACTTTGGACTCAGTTCAACTAAATTTGCAGACTTCAGTATAGAGCTGCCAGTTGGGTTATCGGCAATAGATGGACAAATGTCCACAATAGGAGTAACAGTGGACAATGTGTTGATTGTCGCAGTTTCCCTTGGTACAGAAACTTGCGCCACATGCCCAGAAGCCTCAGAAGAAAGAGGGCCTGGAACCCTTTCCGATTCAAGCAATTCGTTCAAAAGGCCATATTTTGAAAATAATTCCTCAAACCGACGAAATCTAGCAGAAAGAGATGCAAATTCAGTGTGCATCTCAGTAAACTCACGACGAGTCCCCATAAAAAATTTATAAAATTGGATGTCCACCACCTTACACTTAGGACAACACCAACGTAGACCTAAGGAACTATCCACTAATTGGTCCGTGGTACGAGGAAGCAAACCAACACACTTAATGTGAAACAAATTATCACATAGCCAGCAAGAAATCTGGCGTTCACCCTCTTTCTTTACAATGCACTTTGCTGCCATACAATTATTCATTTTTATAAATTAAATATAATAATAATAATAATAATATAAATTAAATAAATAAATAAAACAAACAGTATAAATTATCTATATAAAAAGAAATAAAATAATAAAAATATATATAAAAGTTTAAAAACAAAAATAAATAATAAATAAGTAAGAATTACAAGCAAAAAAAAAATAATACACAAAGCAGCAAACAAAATAAAAAGAAAAAAAAAAACAAAAGAAGAACAATGATAGAAAGAAAAAAGAAATAAACAAATAAACCGTAACCAGCTTACAAAAACAAAAAATAATTAAAACAAGCAATTTTTTGTTTTTGTTTTGCTAGAAATGATACAACTAATATTACAAATTAACAAATTAAAACTTACAATTTTAAGACAAAAATTCAAAAAACAAGAAAACAACAAAAACGGCTTCCAACACACTTATATAAAAAATTTAAAACTTAATTTAAACAATTAAAAATCACAAATATAAAACTTTTACAAAGAGCACTTCAAAAAACACACACAATCTCAACAGAGTTGCCAGACTTTTTTTTATTTCCACACTATAATTATTACGAGTGAGAGTTGCTTCGATCTTATGGACGGAGTAGATCAGAGCCTCTGGTGGAAGCCGAACGCATAACCCAACACTAATCATCTAGCATGTGGGTAGTAGGTACGAATGCAATATTTCAATATTTATTTTAATATTTTATTTATTACAATAGAATTATGACTCATATTCTGTTTCTCTGCATATGCTTTGTGTTATGCAACAGACCAGAGCTTAGTATCGAAGCTACAACCTTCACTTATATTTTGTTTACTTTTAAAAATATCAGATGTTTTTTATTTTCTGCATGATAACTATTGATATCGATAACTATGGTTTGTGTTCATATTTCTATATAACAATGTTTGTCATCAAGAATTGTTTCACGCAGTAACAATGCATTTAAATAATTTAAGTTTACTTAAAAAAATAAAATTTTTAGCTCAGTTCGTTTATTTTGCTGTGAACATAATAGTTCCAACACTCCTCTAGCGACGAGAAAGTAGTCATCAGCTTAATATAAGTAGCTTAAATAAGATTGCAAATTTTGCGATTTATTCCTATGTCTTTTGAATACCGGCAACATCAAGGCATCGAGAACAGTGATAAAAGAAGTCTGCTGACCGTATCCCGAATTATTTTGTCCCACTACGGCAACATTGTATAAAATGTTGTGTCCAATAATATCGAAAGCTCTCTTGGCATCTATGAAGCACATATTTTACGGGGTACGACATTCATAAACTCTGTGATTAAAAAAAGTTGCCATGAAAAGTTCCTCAAATTTCGGAGTCGACTTTAAACTGTAACATCACTCATGTATAAAAATTAACACACGCAACATAAGTGATGAGAGAAACTTGGTCGTTATCCTGACTAAAGTGCTATAATGGCCAATTATGTATGTACGTATGTATTTATTTATTAACCCTTTCAGGGTCTAAAATAATTTAGGTCGAGCTAGAAATCTAAAAATTTTTATTTAGGGTAATTTGAGTACGCTGAATCCGGGAAATTTTTTGTATTTGGTGGCTCCCAAGTGTGTTACAGAATGTCGAATATATTCGACATAGACCTTCAAAGACACCTATATTGAATAAAACATCTGCCGTAATAATATTTGATTCATCCACCGTACATTGCTTGAACGAAAGTTGTGCTGTTGTTTGTGCATTCACGTTTGTATAGTGTGCAGTATTTGAAAAGAAATCGTTTATTAAATATTTATTAAAATATGAGAACGGTGTTCCAGCTGCACAGACATCATCTGTTTCCAATAAAGGCTCAAAAGTAATGCCTCTATATTTTTCTGGTAGTAGAACTCTTCTCCAACTCGTATTGCTTTTATGGGTATACTTTAATGGAATTTCCGGTTCTGTTTCACTACTTGTCTCAGTATCTTGGTGATCTTTAGAGCTATCCTCGAGATATTCAGTGTCATCAATATTATCCTCTGAGACAGCTTGACGTTCGCGTGGCTGAAAATCCATTGATCGTACCTGCGGTACGTCAAATGTCACCTTATCATCAGCTCCAGTTGGCTCTTCAAGATCTGAATCAGCTTCTAACAAGGTCATTATGTCATCAACAGTTAATTTTTCCATCTTCTATAAAAAGCAATTCGAACCCAAGAATTACTTAGTGATGTATAGTAATAGAAAAGAAACAACCTCTAAAGGTAATCGAAAAACGATCGCCAAGAGCACCAGAATTATTTTTTAATACAAACTGCTTTGAAAAACGTTCGTTCACACTTGTATCAATACTTACAATTTATTTCGATATAGTCCGATCTCTTAAAATATATATTTTATACATAAAACAAGATTATTTTTATGTACGTAGTGATTACTGTTTTAAAACAGGAGTGGAAATAACAAAACAGATCAAATACCCTGATAAACAACAATTGTAAATACAATGAGTGTTTATCTTTTATTTAAAACAAAACAATTAAAACTAACTGTATTTTATTATATAGTAAAAGCGCATAGAAACAGAGTACAAATTATATTCTAATTATATACGAGCGGAGTAACTTGACTATATTCTCGGTGTAGTTTCACAGACCAGACTCTCTCGTGGGAATCGAACCCACGACCCTCACGCTAATAGTCTAGCACATTACCCACTAGACTACTAGGGCACCCTATGTATGTATGTATTTTGTTAGGCTTTTAACTTTATTAGGCAAGAGGATGATCATTCTCCCTTTTAATACAATATCCGACTGTTTTCAGAAAATTTGGGTGTATATTGTCGTGGTCCGAAGATTTGTGTGATTTAGCACTGGTATGGAGATTGGAAAAATTGTGAAGAAATTCTTAAACAAGTTGGTATTACGCCTAAGTCTTTGTACTGTCAAGGCCGCAGATAAGTATGAACTTACAGCTTAAATCAAATACGAAAGCTGTTGTTCGTCGAGTCAAAATAATTAATTCTTTTTTTTAATTTATAAGCTTTTTTCAATTGCGGTTATTTTAAGGCAAGATTGTAGATTCAGTAAATAAAGCAATTGGAAAAAAGGCAACTATTAAGAAGAGTGATCATTTTACTAAATAAAAGCTTTAATTTCAGTTAAAAATAATTGAATTTATTTAAACAAATAAGCTTATAATCTTCCATCTTAAACTTCCATCATTCAAATCGTATTTCATTTTCAATTTGTATTATTTTTCTTTGCAAAATCATAAACAAAATAAATAAAATGTCAAAGGATAACATCGACAAATGCTCAATGATCCATGTCAGTTTCTTTTGTCAATTTATGGCAGTCGCATCAACTAGTTCATTATGATTCAGGGCTCTTATGTTTCTTTTCATTCTGACCATTTATAAATTAATGCCAATCGTTCTTATTGTTCGAAATGAAGATAAATCATAACAGATAATAGAAAATAACCAAACCATAAGGATAAGCAAATTGATGACAGATTGAAAATCAATCAACATGGTACGTACATAATACCAATTTAATGAAGAAAAAAAAATAAACAACGAAGAGAAATCTTTTGTCCTTTTTACTTTATTTTAATTTGATCAAACTAGATTATTTAGCTATGATAATTATATTTCGTAAATTATGTCAGATACTTAGATAAGATGTATGCAACTGTCGCAGCCTAGAAACAAATCTTATATCGAACAATTTTAAAATTTCTTCTACAATTTTTTATTTCATTTTCTCGTCTTCAGTTACTATTTTTTAATTTCTCTGCTTAATTTATGCATTACAAGCACTCAACACTAGTTTATTTTGGAAATTAAATTAATATTGAGTTTTGCTGGTGGCTGAATATAGCATACGCCCTATTTACTAGCAACTGACTCCGACATTTAAGTGTAGAAAGAATACTTTTTTATTTGTAAAGTATATGCAAGTGTCTCCAAATTTTCTAATTTGATGTTGTTTTTAGAATTTAGAATTTGATAAGGAAAAAATATTTAAAATTAACGTTTTATATTGCTGGCCGTATACATAATTAAAGCATTTACTAGTTTTGCTTGAATTGCAAATATTTTTTGACCTTTTGTTCCGACCACCAATATTTCGTGAGATAGGATTTATTTTTAGTATAATTTCCATCTTACAGAATATCCAATGTGGCATTAGCTGTGTGGCACAAAGACCGCTCTGTGAAAACCACACATCGTTCACATTCAGAGCAAAAGAGTTGTTAACCATAGACCTATAGCGCTCGTCGTTGTCAGTGATGCCCTGATGCCTCAAAGAAAAATGAACCGATGTCATCGTCAGCACAAAATCTACGCATAATAGTGACTTTTTCGGGGAATCTTGCATCTCATCGCAGTAGACTCGCATTTATCAACCACAAACTGCCAAAGTTCGAAACTCCATGTTGGAAGTTCCGATATATACAGTGATGTGAAAAATAATGAAGATGCTTTGTGCCACATTAAAATTCAATAAAAAAAGGTAACAGTTGTAAAATATTCTTTATTTGGTCAACAAATTTGTTTATTTAATTCGTATCAAGGTTTCATACTTTAAGGAAACCAATTAATACAGCATAAAATCATAAATACACTTTTGACACGTTAAAGTGTGGTGGAAGTAATATAGTTGTGGGAGCATCATATTCTTACTATGGCTTTGGGATATACTACATGAAGTAGATATTGTAAAAATATAAAAATTATCACAAAAAAAAAGAAAATAAATAAATAAAGTATAACGAATAAAACATATTATATTTTATGAAATCGCCGTAGTCTAGTAGGTAGTGTATTGGCTTATAAGACGTAAGGCCGCGGTTCAAACCCCAGGTCAGACATCAAAACGAAATTTGAAAAAATATTTCTTCGGTGACTTACTCTGGCAAAAACTCTAAAAGCAAATAAAATTGCAATGAAAAGTTTCTCAAAAATTTGTTGTTATAGACTTTAAACTGTAGGCCCCACCACTCGTTTAAAAAGTTAATGCACACAACATAAGTGGTGTGAGAAGCTTGTTCGTAATCCTGACTGAACGGTTGTAATGGCCAATTATGTATATATGTATGTATATTTTATGAAGCTCCTCCAATGTTACGCAAACAAGCCAATTCAAAGCATTTATCATCATCTATAATCATAACAAGGCTTTGAGAGAATATGGCAGTTTCGAAATGAAGTACTCAAATGAAGCGATTGCACCCTTTTTATAAAAACGAGTTTTGGTTCCTAAAATTTTAATATTTAATAAATATAATTAATAACAATAGCCAACAGCAAACGAAATAACGCAAATTCAAAAAGTCTTTAAATTGAAAATGACGCGGATAATGGTCAGCAAAAGGCTAAGTACCCCAATATGTGTAAGCAATTTTATGAGTGGGCAGTTTGGAATTTATTGAGGAAATAATGAATAAAAGAGAATATTTAAACATTCTAAACAACAAATTCACCATTTTTTCGGACTAACTAAGAATTCGTAATGGTTAGTATCAATGAACCCAATCATAATGCTGCTAATATGTAGATGTGATTTATCTACCAAAGTCTCCACATGCTTAATATTCGTGAACAATGTGCCGATAGGACTTCAATAGAATATTCAGGAGATCATTTGTGAGAACAGTTACGTGTTACTGCACCTAAAAAACAGTCAACTGAAAAACTTGCTTATGAGTGCAAATTTTTTTATGTTTTTCATAAAACAAGAGAAAAAGAAGGAAAAGTTTCAGATGACTCCATAGGTACCCTCAAGGAGAACCCTAAGTAAATTTAAAATTCAAAGGCTTGTATTTAGTAGAATATCCCTTAAGTTCAAGCAAGAATATTAAGCCTGTAGGGACTTTTTTGTCAAAATATATTGCCGTAATAAGACTTTTGCTGTCCACTGTATATGTAGGCATAGTATAATTGATACTATTATGTCATTCTATTAATATTAAACATTATGCATTAAGAAATATTTATTATTTTCCTCATGTAGAGTTTGTTTCGAATCGCTCAATATTTGACACACTATGTCATCATAAATACCATAAAACAATGATCTCGGAGCCACAGGACATGTTATTAGTTAAACAAATTTTTATGAGCGACTGACTTATACAATTCTTATAGAGCTACCAACATAGAATAAAATACAACAGAATGACTAAAGCGTAACTTATCTTTTCCTTATTCCAATGGTTGTTAATAAACAATGTAACACAAATCCAACCGAGAGACTTATTGACTATATTCATAGACTGCGAACTATTATTCTGCAATTAATATTGAAGCACCCAATTCAATAAATTTATGAGCATTAATTCTGTGTGTTAATTATTGAGAGGAGATTACCAGCAGTCTTGTGTTACTTGTATACTTACTTAACTAACGTAATTAGTTGGCCAATAAAAGCACATTTATCTTATTGATTAAATATGGAATAAAATATCCGCCGAATACCCGCATATATTGCACTTTAATAAAAGTGCATTACTCTCACCGTAATATTTTTCGTGACTTTTCATACTTTTTAGATTACAGATTTGCACTCCAGAGTTGTTTTTGGTTTATTTGCATTATCACTGCAATTGCGGCATAATTATCAATCAAAAATTAAGGCCTAATGGGGTTGCCCAATCAAAATCCGTAATAGAAAGTTGCTCGTTGTGGGTGAGTTTGTTTCATGGAAGATTTCATTGTACTATTCTAGCTTCATACAAGAAGATGACTCTCTTCTAAAAGCTGGTGCTGTCTACACTTTGCTTAATTATTCACGGAATGAATTGCCGGCATTTTTGATGGTGTGCAGTAGGGACGCCAATCGGAAAATCCCGAATCACAAAATCCCTGTATTTTCGGGATTCCCAAATCTCGAATCCCGGGATTTTTTAAAACTTGTCCCGGGAATTTTCGGGATTGTAAATTCATATATATAAACTTTATAAAGTAAGAAAAAATTTAGTTTACGGCATTGTTTTTATTTAATATTACATTAAATAACACTCACGTAGTTTTTCAAGTGTATCATGTAACAATTAAGTGAATGTTCTATATCACTCGACATCGAACTGAATAAGAACCCAACTTCCATTCTTAAAAACTTAAACGTTGCCCTCGAAGTCCAATAAAATCTGCTAGTACAACAGAAAAACTGAAATAGATTTGATAGAATCACGAGGTGTTAGAGGTGAATAGTTACATTCTGCATATAGCTGTCTTGAAACGATTTTGCCCACAAGTGTAGATTGCCAAAAATGTTTTTCAGCGAAATAAGTTTTTGTTTGCATCAAAATTAAGGCAAGAAATATTAGAGTCTTTGCTCTTTTTAAAAAATTATTTAAAACAATTAATATAATTAATATATATTTTGGACACTAAATAGTGTTCTTAAAAGGGTAGATATTTGTTTCTTCACTAATGTGTCTATGTATTTATGGAGACATAGATGAATTATTTTTATTTTTGTTACTTTTTATTCTGTTTTTTTTTTTTTTATTTTATAACATGTGTATTGTGATAAAGATCAAAAATTAATAAAAAAAATTAATAATACAATGGTTTTTAGCTCTTTTTATTAAGAGAAAATCTTGAAATCCCGGGATTTCGAAATCCCGAATCCCGGAATTTTTAAAAATAGATCCCGTTTGGCATCCCTAGTGTGCAGAGCGTAGCTTTTGCGAGACCTTAATTTTGCTCGCATGAAGATGGAGGTCTTTTGCCAACATTTGACAGTGCTTCGTGTCATTTTTAGTTGTTGAGAACTATACCGAATGTTTTCAGATTTTCTGTGTTACAGTCGTTTACAGCAGCAATGTTTCCAAAAACAAAAAAACAATTGATGCGTTGACGTTACTGTCCGTAACCGACCCATGTCCTTAAAATTGTTTGGCCAATCTTCAAATACTTCATACGTTAGTTGTACTTTCTGGTCTGAAAAATCTTCGAAGTTTGCGAGCGGTGCCAGCACTGTCCTCTTTTTCTAAAGATAGTCACAACGGCCCAATTTTTTTTCGATGTACAAAAAATTCCGACACTAAAATTAAAAAAAAAATCCACTCTTACTGAGGCACCCTTTATGGTGTATTTATTTCAATATTTTATACGTATGAGAGAATTCTTATTTATTTATTACACGTCTTAAGTGTAAATCAAGAAACCCCTTTACTTTTAAGCGCACTCTATTTTAAACACTTCACATTCATACCGTCTAATACTTTCGACAAGGCGTTGCATGTTGTATGGGAATCAGTTCTTAAAAATTTTGTAGTAAAAACTTATTGTTGAAAGGCGATATTTTCTAACCAACCGTAGGTTAAAATAAAATTACATATAAAATGTGTTGAAACCCAAGAAATCTCTTGTAATAAATAGAACCGTTTTTTTCAGCTTAAAATACTTTTATTTCTGTTTGTTTATTGTCTATAAAAAGGCAGACAATAGTCCTGACGAAGCAAGAGGATATGAAACTTAAGTACAAAAAGTGGTTGCCGTTTCCACATGTATTTGCAGAATTATTTACTTCTTAATGCTACACAAAGGTGCCTGAAATTCTCTTCATAACAAAAGTATTTTTCAAAATTTATCACACGTTAAACAGCATACGCACATCAAGAAAATAAAACAAGTACCTTTAAAAACATTTATTATCATTTATATTTACAAACATAAGTATGTATTTAACATATTTCTTCGGCGTCTTCCTCTCAGCAGTCTTCTCACAAAAAAAAAACGGAGAGAAGATAAAATTGTCCTCAAAAAAGTTCCTAAAAGAACTGTCGTTCAGAGTCAACTTTAAACTGTAGGTCCTGCCACTGATGTATAAAATTAGTACACACGATATATTGATTGAAGGGTTGTAATGACCAATTATGTCTGTCTTTAAACGAAAACTATAATATTCCCAAAAAATTTAATTTTAAGAATCTTGCAGTTCTCAGTAATAAGTTCCTCTACGGAATTTCCATAAATTTTAAGTTTATAAAATTACACTGTGTGTTGCAAGTTGCAAACAAAGCAACTTTTAAGCAAATACCCATACAGTTGAAAAGAGAGACATTGCATGATTGGTGTTGAATGCATGAATTAATATAAATAAACAAGAATAAAATGGGGGTGAAATTTAAAAAAGGGGTTACGAAACAATGTTGGGAAAGCTAAATAATGTGAAGCAGCGTAGCAATGGAAGTATTTGCTCTGTAACGGGTGTAATTAACAAGTCATTTATATATTAGTACTGGTTATAAATATTTACTTACTGTATAGAAGTGTGTGGTAGATATCGATGGAGAGGAAATGCAACGTTAGAAGAATATAAAGGGTTCAACGAATATATTGTTTACTGATAAGCGGTGCAATGCGAACCTCATCCACAACAGCATTGGAAACAATACTTTTCATGTAACCGATATAGATACGGTTCGATATGATGCGGCTCTTACGGCTTACCGTCTTCAGGCTTTGTGGCAATAAACCACCAAGAGCCACAAATCTTATCACCAGAATATTATTGGAACACTGGACGGTTTATCGCTTAACGCGCAGTTATCAGACATGACCTGCCTTCCAAAATTTATCAATACAAAGTTTGTATGCAGTTCTACTATTGTATATAAGCTATGTAGATATGCAAAGTAACCAAACAATGCATCAACTATAAATCCGATGCCTGATTGCTTTTTGACTGCGTTAAAAATACACACTGACTACGTTTTGAAATAGAATACATTGTATATATTTTTTACAGCGTCAAACGCATCCATGCCACAAATACCCGTAGCGACTAGTCGCTACAAGGCTATAAATATGGAGAGAGGACGTGACTGGACCTCTATATAGAATAACAAGAAACCAAACTTTTTTAAACCAAAATAAGATTTATTAGACATCGTTACAGATACCCAAAAGGCAATTAGGGTAATAACATCAAAGAATATGATATCAAAGAACGTCTCAGAGTGTAAAACGGCGATTAACAATTACATCAGGCATGCGTATACCGTTAGCATTATATGGGTACCTAGTTGTCATGGAGTGATTGCAAATAATAAAGAAAATATTTTGGCTAATAGAGCCAGAGTATTACATATTATAAGCTTGAAAAATCCCATAGCTTTTTAAAGCATTAAAGACCAAGCTGGGAAAGTTAGCGGACGCGTTATATCGACTATTATAGAATAATGATGCCATAGGAAGAATTAAAAAAAAAATTGTGACTATGATAATGAGGCGGTAACCATGAGTATTTAAAAACTTAACATGGACGGCTAATGAGCGTACTTGCGGAGCACTCCGCCATACATATACATCTAGATCATATTAGCGTATTGGAAAATTATGAATTCAGAGCATGCGGTGAAGACATCGAAACGGAGCACTTTTTGTGTCATCTCAATATTTTGGTGATGACATTATACCAGACATAACTCGTCTCAGAGGAGTAAACTGAAAAAAATTAATGAAATTAGTACAAAATTAAAAATTAGTACTAACTACCTGTAGAAAGGTGATATTCCTTAGTATAGACCGCACAAAAAACCTACATGATGGCTAAGGTATATATGTCGGTAGGCACGAGACACTTGATTAGACTCTGATTCAAACTATTTAGGATATAATGAAACTGAAAATAAAAGAATTTGCAGATCCCAATAAAACAATAAAAAATAACGATGTTATCAAAACACCCCTTCAGACCTGAAGAATTTTAATGCTCTGGATCAGAACTTAAAAAAAACAGTTAATCTTAGGACAATGAAAGTCCAAAAATTTACGAAAGGAGTGCGCAATAAAATTTTGGATCTAAAAACAAGGGAAACAAAAGATATCTTTTCAAAAATTTAGATATTATTTATAAGAGAACGGGATAACGCTTTATTAAGAGGCCTCTTAACTAGAAGCCTATGCTGATATTTGATCGAAATCTCTGATGTTTGTATTTCGATTGAAGTCACAGTAGTCTAGTAGGTAGTGTGTTGGCTCATTAGATGTGATCCCAAGGTTTAAACTTACAGGTCAGACAATTCGATTAAAACGAAATATGAAGAAAATATTTCTTCGACGAATTCGTCTCAATAAAATTCTGGCAAAAACTTGGGGAGTAAATAAAAAATAGCCATGAAAGGTTTCGCAAAAACATGTGGCATTCAGAGTTGATTTTAAACTGTAGGTCCCTCCGCTTAAGGATAAAATTAATGCACACAACATAGGTGGTGGGAGAAGCCAGTCCGCAAGCCTGTCTAAAGGGTTGTGATGACCAATTACGTTATTTCGATTCCTCGAGTTTGTAGTGGAAAGTACTTTAACTACTATACCATGCCTCCTCTTATGCGTACTTTAATGTTATATAAAGAAATTGCATTCACATATTTATTCACATATTTATTCGTATTTATTCGTTTCATTGTAAATATCAGGTTTTCGGTATTCATCGCCTTTTATATGGTTATAAAAGAATTTAAAACACTTTTCTAGCATATTTATTTAAATCTTAAACAACCACCAGAGAAAATAAAGAAAACACCTTTTCTTTATTGTGGTAAAATAAATAGCAATTTATCTTTTCATTTATTTAAATCCCTTGATTAATCAGACGAACGAAAAAAAAACAAAAAAACAAACCCAATCAGAATGTCAGATACCAACCCCAATTTTTTTGTGATGCGAATTCATTTATCCTCTGTTGCCATTTATTTATAATATTTATAAGGACGCGACGAAAATCACATAAAGTTTAATAAAGTTGTTCGAGATTAAACCAATAAGTTTATACGCAAATAAATATTTTACAAAGAAAACTGCCAGATTACGTTATAAACAGCCAACGATATAAGAAAGTGTAGAATTTAAGCAGTGTATACAGTGGACAGCAAAAATCCATTTAACTTATTTGCAATTGAAAGTACCAGTTTTGTTTAGCGTTTTCCGTCATATATAAATGAGCAAGTAATTCAGCTGAATTTTATTTCCGGCTACATAACCGTTCTTCCAAATGCTTTCCCAAATAATCTCTTGGAGGCATATCGAATCTTTGTGTAAGAGTATTCAGCCTTTGAGGACTTTGGAAGCCGAATCCATCTTCACGTTAGCAGGAATATGATTGTGTTCAATGACTTGTTGGAAGTAATAATCATCACAAACAATTTATTCTTTAGAATGTTTAAGTTTGCTGTCTTATTCACTATGTCCTCAATAAATTCACAACTGCCCACAACTAGTGCGGAAACACACATCTCTACAGTATTGTGGTTTTTAATATATTGGGCCTTTGAAATTTTAATTTACTCTGAATTCTTTTGCTGTGTATTTATTGGTATTAAAAATAGTTACCTTTATACAAAGAAAATTTTGCCAAACGAGATTAAGACGAGTTCTTTTTCAAATAAAAAACTACACATTGGGACTATAACGACAGTTTGTAAATGTTGGATAACTTTAAATTATAATACACGCAGAAATTTTTTATAATCTCGTATACAATATTAAGGCTTTCATTTCTTAAATATGAGTTCCGACGTGTATCTCCCGCCTTTATAAGGGTTGAACATACGCTTTCAATATTGCAAGAGTTTCTGGCTTGGCGACATAAACCAATAGCCTCATAAAAAAAATCCAGAGAATCGCACAAACGAGCGAGCAAGTGAGCTGGATCACATTTGGCAAGAAAGTTGTCGTCAAATCGATTACATGATGAGACAGTGAAAATACACCCGAGCAACTACATAGTCTAAGTTATTCACAAGGTTGCGTAGAACTCCAAACTTGTTTTATTTGAAAAAAAAAAAATCGCTTTTTTTGATCTCTTCACTCAAAATTATTGATTACCCAAATATGTTTGAACCAATTTCAAAAATCCAAAGCTCTTTAGAAAGGGAAGAGATTAGCCTTTCAAACGGCATACATAAACATATTGTTCAAACTTATATGTTATGAGATTTGATGATGTAAACTTGGAAAATATTATTTTTTTCTTATTTTTTCAAGTTTGGCCATTCTTAATTGCTAAATTTAATTAAAAAATATGAAATAAGTGGAGACATTATTAAAGTGCATTCTCTCGTCAAGAGTTTGACACTTCATTTGATAAAATTGGACTTAAACTAGGTAGTTACTCCGATGTATTAAATTTTTGTATTTTGTCGCATAGTGTTGCTGTAGAGAGTCTTTGTGTTCAGAAACTCAATGTTTCGTGCATAAGACATTAGAAAATCCTAACATCCGATTAAATTAATACGAATACAGTACCTACTAAACTGAATTCATTTTATTTTCATATGCTGAAAAAAAGGAAATATTCTTTTATTAATTGGAGATTGGACACTGTACGATATAATATTATAGACCTGATAGCATATTTTTAAAGCGCAACTTTTTCCAGTACCAATGGAAGTCTGTTGTCCAAATAGAGTACATCAATTATGTTTTTACAAAAAATTTCGTTTTGACATTTAACTTCTTGGATTTATTTACAAGAGCGCTAAGAAATTTACACAGAAATCCAATGTGTTTAATAAGCCGCATATAAAAGGTACTGCGTGACAGTGACCAAATATATTAATACAGTTAAAAACCACAGGATATATTGGAAACGGAAAGCAAATGAAAAACCAAAAACCACGGAACAAACACATCAAAATACGAATATTATTAAGCAGGACGAATGAATGTCAATAAAATGCCAGACCATTATAGATCAATCAAAAGGAAAATAACAAAGGAACTCGAACTGAAGCAAAGTTTGCGAAAGTAAAAGGAAATGAGCAACATTACCACAAATTTTATATGTTGCACGTGGCCTTTCACCCTTTGCCAATTGTTGTTTGTGTTGATCTACAGGCACAGATAGAAATACAATAAGTTTCCATTTCATCACCGCATTGTGCATTTGGCTCTGGCTTTCCACATAGAAACGGCAATAGTATTCCTGCCATTTGTAATACCAGTTATAAACTCAACGAAAGCCATTACCATAACAGTCAAACAGTCATAAAAATTCAAAAGTTACATGTCATCGAAAATTAGAAAACATCATAAAATTTCAATAAAATTGATTTCGCAATTTTCATTTTATGTCAGTGCTTTGACAAGAGGGAGAGATACATATTGTATACGACAGAGAAGGAAGATCTATTTTCTATAAAACTTAATAAGTTAATCAAAATTGTATTAACCATTGGAAAATATAACAATTTTTTTAAATAGAAGCAAGATTTAAATAGAAGCATTTCTTTAGATTTATAGGAATAGGTTGTGAGAGAGGTATGCGAAAGAAAACAACTACAAAATATACGAGTACTACCGCTAAAAAACAAATTTTCGTTTTAATGCATTGTGTGGTCTGTGTGATGGACAAGTAGCCAAAAAACACAAGCCACATAGCGTCGGTTGAATACTCTACTTTCTACTAGGAAGCTTCAAAATGATTTGGAGCAACTGGCCCATATATTGAACATGTGCTTAAGACATAAGCGGTGTAAATAGTATGAATATCAAATGAGCTGAAGTATTTCTTGCATCATCTTAAGACAGTTGAATACTTCTTTCAACACGTTAAAAATATGTTTCTACAAGCCAGGTTCCAATTAAATTATCATGTCAAGAAGATCGATTTTGGAAAAAAATTAGTTGTCATCCTGTCAGCCTGTTTTCAATAACAAGTGCGTGTAGTAATATGTATTTTTAAAAATGGAAGTTCTGTTCGGGAAACGTCCTGCGTGATACGAAATCATGTTACAATCGCAATAATCGTCGTAATGAGAGTACTATTTACAATGCAGTTAACACTTCAATTCCACTGGTTCTGATAAGCGATCAACCTACACTCGTATGTCAACGAAACGCAAATGCGCCGAGATTGACCAGTAAAATTAGTCGCAGATCATAACTTAGCGAATTTAGCGGCGTGATTTCCGCCGTCAACCATACAGAATTTACATGATCCGAGAACTGAAGGTAAACGCCCATAGACAACGACGGGTGTTCGCTAAATGTAGGCAACTGTCTGTACATTCCAATGCAAAATCAGCTTCAGAGATGAGATACATTTCCAGATGAGTACATGAACAAAACAAATTGTCATATCTAGCACGATATCAATCCACATGGTGTGGATTTTATGCCGACGTCAGCATAGTTATTGGTTTATTTTTCTTTGGGAATGACGTTGGCTAGGCAATAACTGTCAACGGTAAACACTGTAGCTTCATATTGCCAACTTACCAACGTTATGTGATGAATAGAATGGATCCACATGCCAAACAACTCCTGCCACATTGCACAGTCTGCACGAGCGATTTGAAGGCATGATTCCGTGAACTGGCCACCAAGATCTTACGATTTGAACCACTTAAACCTTTTCTAGCGTGGTTTTCTTAAGTCGCAGGTGTATACGAATAAGTCATAAATCACAACGATCAGAGCTAATATAACTCAAGCCATCGGTTAAATTTTGACTGATTTATGCACCACGGAAAATTGAATATTTCGGATGCTCTCCAACCAGAGAAGTCATGGCGGATATTTAAATGATGTGATATTCTACATGTAATGGCTTCAATCAAAGTCTTACAAATGAATAAAAAAATTCGATTACATCTCACACAGACTTTTTTTTTATTAAATTAAAAATAGGAAGAACTTTTTGCAAGACTCGATATATATTTTGTCAATTCTGTCGTCAATATGTTATATTAACTACTTAATCACATCGGAAGGAATACCGCACTTCAAATACCTATCTATGTGATAAAAAATAGTGGAAATCATCTTTACTAGTATCGAGGGATCTTGAGCTTTTTTTTTTTTTTGTAGTAAATGTGGCATCCGATATACAAAACGTAATTAAAATATGAAGACATACAGTGTAATGTGCTTATTGAAGCATACTTGTGCCAGATAATACAGGCATTGGCATTGTTAGGTTTTTGGCATTTTAAAAACGTTTAGAATATGAGTTTGTAGATTGCAAATAAAATAAGAAAAATTTGTGTTTAGTTTTAAATCAATTTTTTATTGTTCCCACAGTTCCGTGTGACACTGCTCACAACTTGACGTAAACAACAACAATTTGCTTTGTTTGTTATTCTTCTTTACACTTTTCTGCGTAAACACTAACAATTGTTTGCTAGATCTTTACAACGGAGATCTTTAAACCACGATTATTCTCTTCATACGCAACGTGTCTTTACACAAGACTGACTGAATTTTTACTGATCCCGTTGCCTGCTTTGTTTTTACTTTTATATCGCAGGGTCTTTTCCTTCTCTAAAAATGTAAACATTATTGTTTACATTATTGTTTATTGTTGTTTATGTATTTTGTTTAGGTTTGTCTGTGCAGTAGTGTTGTTCCCTGTTTGTTTATTTGTTTATCCCCCTTTTTTGTACTGACGTTGTTGCTATATTTTTGTTTATTTGTTGATCATGTAAACAAGTCCATGGTTTTTGTTTTTGTATCTTTTTTTATCATTTTAGTGCTAAACGATGTAACATCATTTCCATTTAGGTAACAATACTAATGTAGTCACCGTAGTCTATTAGATAGTATATTGGCTTATTAGACATGAGGACATGGTTCAAACCCCATGACAGATATCTCCAACAGGACGAAGGATAAAAAATATTTCTTCTGCGACTAGCTTTCAACAGATTTCTGACAAAACCACTGAGAGTAAATAAAACTTACCATGAAAAGTTTCTAAAAATCTCTCGTTCAGAGTCGACTTTAGACTATAGGACCCGCCATACTTGTATAAAAATAACACACAGAACATAAGTGGTCTGACAAGCAAGGACGTAAGTCTGACTGAAGAATTGTAATTATGAACTGTACAACTTTAGAAAAATCTCTTCTTAACACTTGAATTGTATGCAGTTGTTCTGAAATGAGAATTAAGAATGAACAACAATAATAACAATATTTTTAAATTGTTATTTGATTGTTTTTTACGTGCTTATTGCGTGCAAATTCTATTATGTACTTTAAAAGTCATACGTATTCGAATATTGTATGTGTGTGTGATTTTATTTGTTTGTTTTTGTTTTGTTAACAAAATTGTATTTTTTATTACCCATTATTAGCGTACAATAAATGTTGCTTATATACATATTGTATGCAAACACAAACAAACTGCTCTATTACACCATTGAGTGTGCTACATATACAGTGATGTGAGAAATAATAAGGACACCAATGTAATATATTGATATTCAATCAAAATATACGTTTAATGATAAAATTTCGGATAACTAACTGCACGTATTCTTAGTCTATACAGATATCACAAATATCATTACGACTCCGGTGTCGTTCAAAACTAATAGCCATCGTCTAAGCATATGGTCATCCAGATCAGATGTGGTCTAGTCAAGATGTGGAAGATACAGACTATGACGCTACAGGCCATGATATATATACAAGAATATATCCTCGAATTGTGGTTTTCTATTTACTTTTAGGTTGGGATATCTCGCAGAAAATAAAATCCCTTACAATTGCCATATCGTATCTTGGAAATTTTTAATTTCAAATTAATGGAGTATACTTTCTATGTATGTAATTGAATTCATATTCCAGATACTATAATATTTATTTTTTTATTTTTACATTATAATACTAGTTATAAATATCTAGCTTATATTCTAAAGGCACTAGCAACCGAGGCTATCGGCCCGATTTTTTATATTTTAAACATTAATGATTAGTGTTTTTCTATTTTTCGTTACCTTCTTAAATGTACTTATACTAGTAAATATTTATAATGGCTGAGTAAATAATATATTTACATATTTACAGGAATTAATGCTTTTCTTTATATGTTACTTAAAATATTATTTTGTTTTAGGTAGACATAAATTTTATGAAAATTTTTAAAGTCAGTCAGTAACTCGGAGGGTTTACTGTTCCCGAAAAGATTGTGTCTGTTGGCGGTCAGAGCTGACGATTACAGCATTAGTTGTTTTATATATTTTACCAATAAGTTTAAATGTATTTTGTTTTACCCTGCTGAAAAGATCTGGCATACCGGCTTCTACTAACAGTATTTTTGTTGGTGTCGATCGGAAAGCTTGCAGGCTGTTTTTGTTTGTTTTACCCTGCTGAAAAGATCTGGCATACTGGCTTCTACTAACAATATTTTTGTTGGTGTCGATCGGAAAGCTTGCAGGCTGTATCTAATAGCAGAATGATACGGGCCGCATAATTTTTTCATGTTTGTTTTGCAGCAATTACCGTAGATAGGTAGGCCGTAATCAATTACAGATAGTATAATTGCACGAGTAATATTAATCATGGTTGATGGATGAGCGTTGCATTGTTTTGATGTTAGGTATTTGATTATATTAAGTCTATTTAAAGTTTTATTTTTGATATATGCACAATGATCAGAGTAAGTTAATTTTCTATCGAATATGATACCAGGGATTTTCAGGTTGAGAACATTTTCGATGGTGTGGTAGTTGTGTATTAAAACAGGGTTGTGGCAGTTGTGCTTTTTGCAGATGTGAAATAGTTTACATTTTTCGTAAGATAGATTTGAGCCTGATTTGCATGACCATGTTAAAATATCGTTCAAAATATTTGTAAAAGTATTATTGACTTTGTGCAAATCAGTAGCTTTGGTAAAGAACAAGACATCGTCTGCATAAATGCTACAGGATATGTCGTGTTTTTGTTTGATTTCCTTTAGTTCTTCAAAAGCAATAATAAACAGTATGGCTGATAGTGGTGAGCCTTGGGGAATCCCGTTTTCTAATTTCCCAACTTCGGAGCAGATGCCATTTGTTTTACATTTTATCTTGCGGTTGTTTAGAAAGCTCGACACATAGTCGTAAATTTTCTGGCCCACTTTCCATTTTTGGAGTTGCCTTAAGACTAAGTGCGATCCAATGCGATCGTATGGTTTTTCGAAGTCTAAGGCTAAAATAGTAACATGATTTCTAGAAGATATTGCCGATGATACGAAGTTCTCAAAGTTTAACAAAGCATCTATTGTCCCCTGTCCTTTTTTAAAAGCGAACTGATCGTGTGATAAGAAGTTATTCTTGGTACCAAACCAGATAAGTCTGGAAGCAATGATTTTTTCAAGTGCTTTGCTAATGCAAGGTAATAGCGCGATCGGGCGGTAATTTATAGCTTCGGTAGAACCTTTGTGTGGTTTTAGAATAGGTATAACGATTGCAGATTTCCAGCACTGTGGAATAACACCAGTGTCGAAAATCTTATTGTGCAGTTTAGTTATTATTTCTTTGACCACCTTTGGCAATTTTCTGATCATATCATATGTAATTTTGTCGAAGCCGGGTGTGTTTCCTTTAGCATTGCTCAAAACTATTTCTAACTCGAGAGCGGATATTGTTGATTCAATCTGTAAGGCTTGGTTAGTTAGCTTGGTTGGTACAACATATTTAGTTACCGCAAATGATCTCTTTTCACTAATATATTCTTGCGAAAAGTTTGCGTCAGAAGAAAATATTGACCATGTTTTGGTGAAGTGGTTAGCGATTTCCAATGAATTTAAAAGAGGACCGGTGGATGAATTCAATAAGGTAATTTTTTGTGGAATATATGAACCTGTTAGCATCTTAATGTTTTTCCAAATTTGTTTTGAACTGGTATTGGGGTTGATAGTGGAGGTGAATTTGTTTAGGCTATTTTTCTTGGCAATTTTTGCATGAAGTCTAAATATAGCATTTGTTTTTTTATACTTTAATAGTTTATCGTCGGTTTTCTGTTTTTTTTAGTCTGCCCAGGCATCTTGTTTTGCTTTACGTAATTTCGCCAAGGCGGGAGTCCACCAAACGACTGATGGTTTGCCATGTTTCCCAGTGGTTTGCGGAATATTTTTGGTCGCAGAGCATATTATGATTTTACGGATATTAGCAGCTTCTTTATTAATGTTAGAAGAGATAACTCGATGTTGAGTTTCGTGGAGGCAATTAACTTGGAAACCGTTCCAGTCAGCTTTGTCAATAAGAAATTTTTTACACCGAATAATTTTGTCCTTGTTGAAACCAGAAATGATTTTTATAATTATTGGAAAGTGGTCACTTCCGTGAAGATTTGGTAATGCTTTCCAGCAGCTTCTCGTCACTAGAGTAGGTGAGCATAGTGTGATGTCGACGTGGGTAAAAGATTTGTGTGTGGAGTAATGAGTAGGTGAACCATCGCAGATGATGCATGGGTCATATTCTTTAATTAGTAAACTTAGCTCATGATAGTTGTTTAAGAGTCCATTGAGATTCCATTGTAGTATATTTAACATTTTATTTATAAAGTTGGTTCATCTTCTGATATTTCTGTGTCTGATATTTTTGTTTTTGTATTATTGGAATTTGGTTGACCCGTTAGTTGATTTAAAAATAAATTTTGATTGTTATTGCTGTTTTTGTTTTTGCTGTTATACTTGTTGTTGTTGTCGTGCTTTTGTAAAGAGACGCAATTGTTGTCAATACATTTATATGCATTGTTGTTATTAAGTTTATCAGTGGTGGCTGCGTTAAGTTGAATTGGTGGATTTATATCAGTACTGTTGAGAGATGAAAGTGTTGTTGTTTGTGGATTTTGTTTTTGTTGGATTTTGGTTGATTTAGTTATAATTTGATGGTTACTTGTTTTGTTTAAACAGTTTGGGTTGGAGATTTGATTTTCTTTGTTTTTGTTGGTTTCGGTTGAAGGTGAAGTAATGGTTATAAACATACTGTTGTTAGTTGAGTGTTGTGCTGCTACTTGAGCAAATGAGAGATTGGATGTAGAGGTGGAGGGAACAGTGTCTTTGTACAATTTTAACGCTTCTCTCAAAGAACATTTGTTGGTTATTTTAATTTTTAAAATTTCCTTATTTTGCGTAAATTTCGGGCAAACACTTGATGATGCGGGGCGATCCAAAGAGCAATTGATGCAAAAGGTTCGTGTGCATGTTACAGGAGAGTGAGGAGGGAGAGCACAGGTCTCGCAAAGGGTTGGTTTCTTGCAGTATTTTGCGGTGTGACCAAAGATTTGGCAGTTTTTACATCTAATGGGATTCGGGACATATTGTCTTATTTTGATATTATGCCATGCTATGTCTAAACTTTCCGGTAGATGGTAAAGATCAAAAGTTAGTAACACAACTCCACTCGGTTTAATAATGCCATCAATGGTTTTTTGAAACTTATATGCAGATATTACCCCTTGTGCGTTGAGGTTCGATATTATTTCTTCCTCTGGAATATTAATTAAGCATGGATCGTAGACCGTGCCTTTAGTACTGTTTAAGCTTTCGTGGTACTTGACGGTTATGTCACAAATTCCATGAAGAGGTTTTGTTCTTAAAAATTTTTGGGCAATAAGCCGGTCTTCTACTAGTAGTAATAAACTGCCCTCGCGTAGCTCGTTTATGACTTTGAATTCTGTGCATATTAATTCAAGTGCTTGTTTAACTGCAAAACATGAGTACTGATTAAGTGCCTTTTTTGCGTCACTGGCAGCCACAACAATAAATTTTGGATCGGGAGTTGTAAGGTTTGGAGGCCTGGGAAGTCAGTATTGCTGAACGGTATTTTTTTCTTTCTTTTGCTTTTGGGACCCTCGGCTAGCTCTGCAAACCGATTATTCCCGAGATTTGGTGGCTCCGGGGCCATTTTTTTTATCTTATACTCAATAAATTATAAGTTTTATATTATATTAAATAAGAATTTACAAAATTGATATTCAAAGGAGAGAAAAAATACTAAGCACAAAAAAGGTTCGCAAATAACTGTCACTAACTGTAATTTACAATTAAGCAATGTTAAAAATACCCGCGAATAAATCACAAACCATGCACTCCGTACGAGAGACAGACGGTGACTGAGATACTAGAATAATTACTCTGAAAAGTATGCAATAAAAAATCTTTGATATTGTCATGCATGAAACTAATGGAATTAAATATCACTCATACGCCACATATGTTCTCAGCATTATTAATTTTAAATATTAAATATGTGCCATGATGTGAATAAATATAATGGGTGAGTTGGCCATTTAAAAGTTTAAATTTAAAAATGCTATAAAACAAAGATTGTTTGAAATTTTCTCAAATTGGAATATTATTTCATTTATTTGGCTGCAGCGGCTAGCCTCACAGTGCATCATTTGATCGAATCATTTTTTGTGCACTTTTTCGAGTGTATGACGTCGTATCTCGGCAATGGCATCACGAATTTTGGCCTTCAAATGCTCAATTGTCTCTGGTTTGTCGGCATAACACTTTTGTTTAATGGCGCCCCACAGAAAATAGTCCAACGATCTCAAGTCGCAGCTTTTTTGCGGCCAATTATTAGCATTTCGGCTAATATAACGACCAACAAACGTTTAACGCAATAAAGCGTTTGTGGCATGAGATGTATGGCAAATTGCACCATCCTATAGAAATCAAACATCGATCATATCAATTCATTGAAGTTCGGGTACAAAAAAATGGGTTATCATGGTGCGATAGGTATGTCCATTGACCGTAATGGTTTCGCAGTCCGCTTTAGTAGCTGCATGAAATAGTCACTCGTAATGGGTGCATTGGCTTCTGTAAGACCATGATTGGATTTTCTGAGCCTCAAATACGTAAATTTTATAATTAACGAACCCACCAAGATGAAATGAACTTCATCCGAAAAGATGATTTTTTGGCAAAATCGACATCATCGTGCAGCCCTGCTAGCGATGCAGAAACGAAGCGGATGGTAATGCGGCTTCAACTCTTGAACTAATTGAACTTTGTAAGGCGTACCGAGATCTTTTCGCAAAATTCGACGTAAACTGGTGCGTGAGATGTTCAATTCTGAAGACGAATTATTGTTGATGGTTACTCTTAGGCACAGCTTCGATATTTTTGGATGAAATCCGTTTCACGAACTTTAGCAATAAACTTGCGTATACCAAATTTTGTACGACATTTTCGTTCAATTTCCGACCAATTGTCTATGCTATGTAAATAAATGTCCAATTAATTTCAACATTGCTCAAACGTAAATAAATTCACTACGTTCAGTGGAGATAATATACTGAATTTTCTGACAGAATAGAAAGGCATACGTATTGCCAGAGTCGATTTAATCGATGGTTCTACTTTGAATCGTTAGATGGCCCCCAATATTTCAAATTTTAATTATTATTTATTTTAATTTAATCGCAATAGAATTAACAAATCTTTTTAAAACAATAAAACATGCCTATAAAATAAAGTTTTAAATTGAGAACTAAAATCATTTTAAAATATTTAAACTATACATTTAAAGTATACACACAATTTTAAAATTTATAAAATCACTTTAAAAGATTTAACGATAAAATTCTCCTAAACACTTGTCCATAAAATTTTATTTTTGTATTCACCGCCATCCATATGGTGCCACTAAAGGAATGTCTCTTATCCAATATTCTATAAAAACTCTATTTAAAATGAATGCATTTGTGACAAACTCTAAAAAGGAAGTCTTAGAACAACTGGGTATTATTATGTGTTCCTTCACATTAAATGGACATGAACTTTGGGAATGAAATAAAAAGCAACAGTACTACTAGTGCTCTCCCAGTACTTCTAAGAGCACATATGTACTTTAGCAAATGTTTTCTTAGTTTGAATTCAACTAACGAACGCAATCAAATTGCTAAAAGGTTTATTCACCTGTTCTATGCAGCAGTTTTAAACTGGACGGCTATTAAGTGGAATATTTTAAAGTTAAGTGGCTTTATTATTTCGATTTAAAATTCAAAGGAACGCTGTTATGGTTAACAATCGTTTCAGCATTCATGGGTAAATCAGTAAACAGTAGGTTGAATTGGTAGCCACCTCAATGAGTATAACATACCAAAGTTAGATATTCCGTCGTACAATCACAATTACTGGTTTGCATCTCTCAGCCACACCAAAAATTTTATGATTTTATGATTTTATTATATCGCATTTGGCTAGACACATTCTATCAATATTTTCGAAGTGTTTAAGAATTTTAAGTGCTTCCTACCATAAAATCCAAGGGCCGCACAAAACGCGGAAATATGTTCTGTGCTCATGCAAATAGAAATCGAACATAGAAAAAAGAGAAAGAATGCTTTAAACGACTGCAGCCACACAATAACCCAAGAACAAGAACAATTTGACAATTTATTGGAATGCTCAAAAATTTTAACAGCAAACTTTATAGCATCTACCAATAGTTAAATGAAAAAAGAAATAATTTTTCAACACTTCACATCATATTTATTAGATAACACTTACATAACATAACATACATACATACATACAAAATAAGTCATTACAATGCTGCAGTCAGTATTACGCCCTAGTGTTTGAGCGGAGGGACTTAAAGCCGACTCGGAACAACAGATTTTTTTGCTTCATGGCAATTTTTCACTTACTCTCTGAGCTTTTGCCAGAAATCTGCTAAGAGGAAGTCGGTGAAGGAATATATTCTCATATTTCGTTTTGTTTCAGATGTCTGAACTGAGGTTTGAAATGGACCCTCGAATCTAATAAGGCAACACACTACCTACAAGACTACGGTGTGTTCTTATTTCACAATTTTTATAATTTTTTATATTTTATAATTATATATAATTTTTTTATAATTTATATTTTCAGACTTTGTTGTCAACAAACTTTTATTATTATTTATTATTTTTAAAAACTAAAACGCATGTATTAAGTTAACAACGTAAGTGGTGTCAGAAGCTAGGTCCTGACAAAAGGGTTTTAATGACCAATTATGTTATGTATATATCGGAGATCAGCAATGAGTATTCAAAAAGTTGAGTACATTCGAATCGTTCTCAAAATTTCTGATACTTATACTCTTACTTATTTTAATTTCATACTCATACTATTCAAATTCAAAGTTTGAAGTACTCATCGTACTCATACTTAACAAAAGGCATGAAGTTGTTGATTTCGACTCTCCTTTACTCAACTTATACACGAATCACAAAATAAGTATGATTCGCCTACGAACACTAACTACAATACTCACTAGAAAGTTGTGTGTTTGCTTTGCTTGCTGTCTTTGTCTTTTTCTTTCTTCTTATTTTGTAAATGCAACAACAACTAAGACTCTAAATTTTGATGAATGTTTCGAATCATTTATGAGTATTATAAGTATTTTTCTAAATTTATGAATCTGGATGTGTAGGCGTATGAATCAAACATATTTCGAATATTATGAGTTTGATGTCAACGTTGTCAACTCATCCTAATTGCAATCTGTATTTATAAATCAATGTTGTATGGAGTATGAATGAATCTGAGTAGTAGTATTTCAATACTGTTGAGTCACGCATACTCGAAATTTTATGAGTACTTATGAGTAGTAGAAGTCGTCGTAGTCGAGTAGGTAGTGAGTTGGCTTATTAGACGTAAAGCCAGGGTTCGAGCCCCAGGCCAGACATCAAAACAAAATGCAAAAAGTATTTCTTCGGCGACTTCCTCTCAGCAGACTTCTGGCAAAAACTCTGAGAGTAAATAAAATTGTCATGAAAACTGTAGGTCCCACCACTCCTCTATAAAATTAACACACACAACATAAGTGGTGGGAGAAACTAGGTCGTAATCCTAAATGAAGTGTTATAATGACCAATTATGTATGTATGTTATGTACTTATGAGTAGCGAAAAAACGATTCATTGCTGATCTCTGGTAGAGGTAGAGAGAAATTCACAGAAGGGAAATTCAGTAACTGGTTACTGAGATATAAAAGACCTAATGTTCTTGGAAAGTCGTTCTTACGAATTTTTAGATATCGAGTATGCTTTTGATAACACAAAAAAGGACGTGGGTATTCGTGAATTAGGTGACAGGCAGATAAGTTCTCTTTTGGGTGCCGAGTTTCTGCTGCTAATAGCAAATACGCAATGCCTTCAAAGGAAAGTCAAATCACCACTTTTGTGTTTTAGGGTGATGTGGTATGCTGATAATCTCCCAGTGATGATTATGAGCAAGTACTACAGATTCGATGTGTTGCACAATACCGTAAGCAAATGAGGTAAATCAAACTAATCAGAGTTATTAATATATAGAACTGTGCCAAAAATCAAAAATTTACTTGGTTTACAGCGACATAAATTGCTTTTAGTTGCCGAACATAAGTTTTCTATTTGATATTTAATTTATTTAAATCAAACTAATCAGAGTTATTAATATATAGAACTGTGCCAAAAATCAAAAATTTACTTGGTTTACAGCGACATAAATTGCTTTTAGTTGCCGAACATAAGTTTTCTATTTGATATTTAATTTATTTGAATAAAATTAATATACAATACGCACGTTGTAGTGTAAGCCACCAGAGTCCTTGGTGGAAAACGATCCCACTATCCAATTGACTGTGTGATTTCTAGTACATATGAGTATAATAATGACAAGATATTCCCTTTACAATTTTTATTAAAAAAGGTTTGAACTGCTTTCGTCTGCGTTCAGTAAATAATGCCGTCAAATGTATTTCAAAAGTCTACATTTTTAATTAACTTTTATAAAAGGAAAATTAGCCTTCAACTGCCTACTTCTGTAATACAAGCGATTTCAGAAAAATTTATGAGAGAAGGATAATTGTTTTAGACATTTTTTAACAGGAGCCTTACAGAAATTGTCTGTTACACGTTGGAAGAAGTCATCTATTTGTATTTGGATACATATATTTCAGAGTCCATAATAATAATATTAGAAAGTTGAGTATCTTTAGTCTGACCCTTAAGCTGTAAAATATTGAATAAAAACATTACAAAAAAATATAATTTTTCAACAATTCTTGTAAACAGCTAAAGAGGTACCTTACGCCCAATGAAAATTTGTATGTATTCACGGTAGCTTTGGGTTTCATGGTAATATAGGGTATCTTTAAATTCAAATTAAACAAACCGGGTGTGTAATATCATCGACATTTTTTATGCGTTTTCTGTAAATAGTTCCGACCTCATTATTGTGTGGAATATAATAACATCGTTCAAGGTTCCCCCAAGGCTTCTCTGTATGGAGCGCATTCAAAATGTCCATTTTTTCATAACTCTGGCGTATAAATCGGCTGAATTTGAGCGATGGCTTGATTTATGTTGACTGTAATGACCGCTATGATTTCGCCGTGTCTAGTAGGTAGTGTGTTGGCATATTAGAAGTGAGGTCACGGTTCAAACCCCAGGTCGGCTATCTCAAATAAAACGAAATATGAAAAAAAATATTTCTTCAACGACATTTAGTCAGCAGATTTCTGGGAAAAACTCTGAGAGTAAATAAAATTGCCGGCTCGACTTGATATTGTAGGGCTCGCCATTTATGAGTAAAATGTATGTATGTATGTATATGTATGTGGTTACCACTATTCATCCATCCATAATTGGTAATTACAACCCTTGAGTCAGGATTACAACATAACTTTACACACCACTTATGTTGTGTGTTAATTAAATACATGAGTAGCGGGACCTAAATTTTAAAGTCGACTCCGAACGACAGATTTTTTGAGAAACTTTTCAGGGCTATTTTGTTTACTCTCAGAGTTTTCGTCAGAAATCTACTAAGATTAGTTTCGTGTTGACATCTAACCTGATGTTTGAACCGTGGCCTTACGCCTATTAGACCAACACACTACTAGACTTCGGCGTCTTGTGCTTACCACTATGGTTAGTGTTTGTTCGAATACACCTTGCGAAGTAGAAAATATTGCTTGAACTCGGTGGTCTGATTACATCTCGTCCACATGGTGATCGCGATTTCAAATCGCTCGTGCTAACTATCTAACGCTGTACTACATCTAGCGTATGTAACTTGTTATTGTTATCCAGGTCATGCAATTTATGTCAAAAGAAATTATTTGATAAACATCTGACCAATATCCTATTCAAAGAAATATGGTTTGATGAAGATCATTTTTCGATGGATATTAGGGTCAGATGTTAACTGCTGCACAACCAATTCAATAAATATACATCTTTGTCTACAATCATTCATGGCGGTATGTTAAAATAGACTGAATAAATGACAACGAATATAACAGATGTACTTTCAACAAAATGGTCGTTAGCAACTTTCGAAGTTCATACAAACTTCAGCGTGTGAGCAAGAAACAGTTGAAACAATTTTTCCACATTATTAGAAGCCACCCTAATATATATATGTGCAAAAAATGTTTTAAATTTTAAAGAGTGTAATTATTTTCAGAATCGTTCACCACTGATATTCTAAAACCCGTAGAGGCATAATTTTCAATGTGGTAATATGTGGATATGATGGAGAAGAAATAAATTTACCAAACAGCTTATGTCAAATATAAAGAAAATATTGTAAAAATATTTAACATTTGTCTTCTTGCTTTTTTGTGACTTTAATGGCAGATAATTTTCTTTCTTGCCTTATGAAACAATATTTAACTTTTTAAGGAGCATCACAATAAGGCATAAAAAAGGTATTGAAAGAGCACAAGATACACACAGAACTCGAAATGACAAGTTAGGTTTGTATGCTGTTTCTCTTCTTTCTTGAAAATAGTAGAGGAAGTAAGAAAGAAGACAACAAATATTCTTGTAACAAAAGGCATAAAGACAAACTTTTAAGACTTTCATTAGACATTCATATAAAACCCTTTTTTTCTTAAATTTTATTTTAATCATCCTGCATTTATTGTCTTCTGTAACAACATTACGTCAGTTATAGTCTGTATATTATTATGTTTTATGATTGAAGCTTTTATTAGGCTTAACTGCATTTTTATTATGTAGACATACGAAGTTTTACCACAAAATTAAGATATTTGAGGTGTTGGACCACAACTCCTTTAGAGTAAAATCAGTTTTTGCCGCTTCATTTCTTCAGGTTTGGTCACTTGGGATAAAAAATGGAAGATATGGCGGGTAAAAAATCAATTCTTTACATATTTCTTGGCATTTTACCGCAAAATACAGTGTTTTTTTATTTCTCTTTGAATTACTTGGTGATGTCTAAGACTGACTACATACATTCATACATAATGGGTCATTACAACTTTTTAGTCAGTATTACGACTTACCTTCTTACACCACCTATGTTGTGTGAGTGAATTTTGTACATAAGTGGCAGAGCCTATGGTTTTAAGTCACCTCCGAACGAAAGATTTTTTGGGAAATTTTTTCAGGGCAATACTTTTTAATCTTAAAGTTTTTGAAAAAGATCTGCTGAGCGGCAGTCGCCAAAGAAATATTCGTTCATATTTCGTTTTGCTGGAGATGCGTGACCCGGGATTTAAACCATGACCTCACGTCTAGCAAGCCAACATACTAACTATTAGACTACGGCGACTACTACTGACTGACTACTCTTGTTCAAACTTTGCAGCATTCAACTGACAGATGTCTGTAGCGTGAAGTGCATGGATTTATTTCTTCACCCTCGCACATAAGTCTGTACGTATGTTGTTATAATAATTTTGTGAGCAGATTTTCATTTGTACTTGTATGTTAACAAGTAAAGTTTTTGACTGTTAATTTATGTTCATTTTCATATTTACTCGAAAACGTTAATTTATATGGGTTATAAAATGTTTTATTTATACTTTCAAGCAAATGAGTTGTAAGAATAGTTCATTAAAATGTTGTTAAAAGATAATAACATTTTAAAAGCATGTAGTCTGCTTTAAAATAAGGAATATGAAATATTGAAAGTTCTATCTTTACTTTAATCCAGAATTAATAAAGAAATTTCCAATGGCTTTGGTCAGTTAGGCGATATTTACGAAATCACATTCCAAACATTGCATACATTTTTTTATTTTGTTTGCCAAAGGGCACACCTCATTGCAACAATATCAATGTCTCACACAGTCGTTGTAACCAGAAATATTAAACACACAGCAACTCCGAAGTGCGACGAAAATTCCGAATTGCCAGAAAATTTATCAAAAACAATAACCTATATTCCAACAAGGAATGCATTCGAAATTACTGCTGCAGAACCCCTCAAAAGATAAGGATCCTTTAAATGCATAACTACGAGGAAAACTTATTGATGTCCTCCTTCAAGAATTTTTTTATTCTACGGTGAATCATAAATCCCTTCATTAACATGTTGGACATGTACGAGTGAATTTCGTTAAGAGAGAAGTGCAATTACAGTGATCCATTCAAAACAACTAGAGAATTGGAATAACGCGGATGATACTATCAATAATAGCACCTACCAAGATATATAAAGTTAAGTGCATAACAGAACTTAGAATATGAACATAAACAAATTTAGTTAATAGAGCGGAATATATAGGCAATATATTATATCGGTTATTTTATAAAGCTCTTCCCATCTTTAAATTTAAATATGACAAAGTGAGAATTAGAAATACTTATTAACGACATTATTGTGTAATAAAATATCGTTAAAATGTCCACCATGACACTCTTTGAGTTTTCCATTACACACATACATAATTACAACCCTTCAGTCAGGATTGGGGCCTAGCACCACTCATGTTGTGCGTGTTATTTTTATACATGAGTGGCGCGACCTATAGTTTAAAGTGGACTCCGAAAGACAGATTTTTACGAAACTTTTCATTGCAATTTTATTTGCTCTCAGAGTTTTTGCCGGAAATCGCCGGCAAACATTCCAACTTTTAATATTAACTAATGCAAGAAATATACTCAGGCATGCAGAAATATTTAAATGTTCATACCATATATATGAAGACTTTACATACATATATACTT
Source organism: Sarcophaga carnaria (assembly GCA_958299815.1). Taxonomy (NCBI): domain Eukaryota; kingdom Metazoa; phylum Arthropoda; class Insecta; order Diptera; family Sarcophagidae; genus Sarcophaga; species Sarcophaga carnaria. The sequence goes on along the minus strand of OY283149.1, from coordinate 82,934,066 downwards.
ATGAACTTTTTATATCTGACGAATTAATGTATACCACAAAAAATAGTGCAAAGTGATCAGAGGATAAAATTAAAAAAAAAAAATTAAATTTGTTTGTAAATTTTGGTATTTTCACGTTCCAGTAGCTTTTTAACACAAACTTTGAGTTCTAATTATTCAGATGGTTTACAACATCTAAATTTTATCCGAAAGGAAGCTTTGGATCGAGACCACGCGATTAAGTCCGTTTTGAAACCTTTCCAGTACAGTTGAATCCGTTACTCTGCCCGATAAAGAATGTCGACATGCGGACTGAGTATCAGAGCCTTTCTTAACAAGTCTTTTAAAGAAAAACTGTTTTAAGAGTTATTTCCATCTCATCTAATATTGTCTAAGAATGCCTCGTGCTTCTAAAGGGGTTAGTGAGAGACTTATTGGTTACCCCAAAAGCACTTCCCGACATAGTGATATTGAAATAAAAACGAGATGGCCATTCATCTGCAGAGAAGCTAATAGAACACATACATACAGAATTAATCTTAAGAAACAGCCTCCTGGGCATATTTTTTAATGGTGAGAAAGCATAAAACAAGATTTAAACACTTATTTACACCTCACTGTGCAATACGTATTAAGTAAGACTCATTCTATTCTGCTTCTTGCTTCATAGCAACAGTTTTACTTTTGAAATTACTTTGGTTAGAAAATTTTTGTTCTATGTATAGGTTATAGGTTTATTTCTTGATGTTTCTTTTTTTGGAGAACAAGTAAAGCTTTTATTGAAAGTCATTTGTCACTAAAGGAACAAACTTATTAAATATTAATCTAATATATTATACCAGGATACAGACAACATCAACCACAAAAACCAATCACCATTCTCCATTGCCTTAGTAACGATGCTTTAATAACTCTTTTGTATATTTTACATGAAACCCTATATGGTAGCCTTGAAATAAGTATACGCAAGTCATTTACTTGTGAGAGAGATTTTTACTTTACATGTAAAATAAAGTGATATTACCTTCATCATATTAAATTCCAGAACAGCATGAAAGTTACCGAAAATATGAATTTAAATAAATTATTTAAAAGGAAATCTAAATAAAGGTATTAATGTGCAGCTGGCCTTTTTTCTATGAGTATCTAAATGTCTAGAAGGCCTTGGAAAAATTATTTGTTTACTTAAATAGCTTTATTACCATAAATTAGTTACTGCGATTTAATCGGTTTCGACTGGCAACCGTTTTAATTTATAGAATATTTAACATTCTTTTAATAGGGTTTCTAAACAAGGTCTTCCGAATTTTGACAGTTGAAGGTAAATCTGTTAGACTAGATGTCATTTATTTTCCTGTTCTGATAAATCACAATGGGAGTTCTGATGGACATTAATTTTCATAAATAATCTACTTTAGCGAAGAGACCTATTTCTGGTTGAATTGGTGGGTAGATAAACAAACAATTTGCTACGATACTAACCTACATAAGATCCAAGAGCGTCCAATTTAGTACGAAACAGTCACTCTTTCCGGTAGATTTTAGGCTGACGGCATCATTGTTCTATTATGCTTTAAAAATGATGTTGGTCAGGCCATCACGGTCAACGACAAGCATTATATTTCGATAATTACAAACTTGAAGTCACCGTAGCCTAGTATTTAATATGTTGGTTAATTAGTCGTGAGGCCACGATGTAAACCCCAGATCAGACATCTGTAACAAAACGAAAATGTTTCTTTGGCAACTTCCTCTCAGCAGATTTCTGAGAGTAATTAAAAAATTGCCATGAATAAAATGTTCTGAGAGTAAAAAAATCAGTCGTTCGGAGTCAAATTTAAACTGTAGGTTCCGTCACTCATGTATAAAATTAACACACACAGCATAAGTGGTCGTAATCCTGACTAAAAAAGGTGGTAATCATACATACATACATAATTGGTCATTACAACCCTTCAGTCAGGATTACGACGTAGTCTCTCATACCACTTATGTTGTGTGTGTTAATTTTATACATGAGTGGCGGGACCTACAGTTTAAAGTCGACTCCGAAGGACAGGTTTTTGAGAAACTTTTCATGGCAATATTATTTACTCTCAGAGTTTTTGCCAGAAATCTGCTGAGAGGAAGTCGCCGAAAAAATACTTTTTGTATTTTTTTTTGATGTCCGGCCTGGGGCTCGAACCCTGGCCTTTCGTCTAATAAGCCAACACACTACCTACTAGATCATTGCCGTTAAATCGTATATAATGTCAACAATCAAACAACCACAAAATACCCAGGGTCCCTGATGAGAATCGAATCCTCGGCATTTGAAGTTAACAATGCTACCATCTCGATCATGGATGTCCCATACTCTGCTGCCGTTTAATATTGGATTTACATGGAAAACTATGCATATACATATACACCACTGATTTCCTAATCAATAACAAATAAAATTTTTTACTTATGTTTCCCCCTTAAAAAAATTTATGAATGAACACTTTAGTAGCCAAAACTTAGGTTCTTTTCCATAAAATCAATAACAAATTCAAACACTTCAAATTGTATATGAAGTCTAAACAATTTTATTTTTCTTAATTCTTTTGTTGAACAAGGCATTATAATATTTCCTGAGAAAAAAAGAAAAAGTGAATGGAAAGGAAAATATTTCCACAAATCTTTCAACCAAGAAAGTAAAAAAATTAAAAATTTTTAAATAATTTTTCTTCTCAACATTTATTATATGATGTAAAACATATAATATTTAAAACTATTGTAATGCAAGAAATATTGGATATAAACAATACGTAATAAAAAAATATAAAATAAAATATTCATCGCTAACAGCTGGGTGATGGGAAAAAATACTCGCCCTTATCCATAACTGCACTGTAAATGTTACTGAGAAAAATATTTACGCTTTTTACTACATGCTGTGCAGGCTATTGCACGTCGAATGTACAATACACGGAGGCAAAAAGATTTAAAACACAAAAATAGCATACTTTTAGGGAAAAGAAGAAACAATGAGGAGAAGGGTGGAAGTGAAATAAAATTCTAATAAAAATGTATGTCAATTGGTAACCCGATAGAACAGATAAAAGCTAGGATATGATAGATTATGTTAGGATACGTTGCAAGCGTTTCGAACAAGTATACCACGCAAGTTCACTAAGTGGGCCATGGCTCAACACATGGCTCATTGCAGCAATCTTAAAAATTCTAATCCAATTCCACGTACAAAACAAGTGATCCTCTTAATGATCGAAACAGATTTAACAGTACTTCTAAGACAACTCATTCCTCATACCACCACCAAGCTACCTTGCACTATAAAGTGACGTCTTGACATATCCCCTTCCTTCTCATCCTTATTGACACATAAGCGCAGCAATAATATTGCGTCATCTGTATTTATGGGGAAACATTTAAGTGCCTCGTGCTCTCATGCCTGAACCGGTGCCTCTCGATCGCGTACACGAGATGGCAAAGGTGCTCCTTAATGACGGTAGGGCATACAACTCTATTGATTTATTGGGGCATCGTTGCAAAGTGGCTTAAGTTTCAGATTTTGCTCGAGCGAAATAAGGGGACTTAATCTCGAGAATCATGTATTAGTAAGTAGGATGGTAAACTGCATTACAGACAAAATTTTTGGGTAGCCGTAACCTTCCTGCAGAGATGTTTCTTGTTATTTATGATATAAAGAGATTCAAATATAGTATCCACAAAAACTACTCCCTCTTTTCTCCTTTCTTACTATCCATAACATATTTTTCCTAGATCCAACACAATGAATTGCACGTAAAAAAAAATATCTCCCACAATAGCTAGATTGACAGAAAATGTTTTTACATTTGTATGTTTTAAAAGTGAGGACATCACCACTAAGTTTAGCTTCAACTTCCTTAGTTTAGTTTCAGTCCCGCGAGGAACAATAGTTATTCAGTTCAACATGATGGATTCGAGAAGCTTACACCAACTGTTTCTTAACAAAGAAATACGAAGAAATTGGGCTGTAATAGCGCTTATTGACATTCCGACATCGACTTCATGAAGTTTTTGAAGTTTTTCAGATTGATAATTTGTTGTTGTTTGGACAACGTTCTTTATGAAAATGTTTTGAGCCGTTGTATTGTGATGAGAAACCTTCCTTATTGAGTTCTACTCCAAAGGCTCTTCTAACTCAAGGGTCTTAATGACAAATTAAGTAAGTAAGATGAACACTCAAAATTGCCGAAAATAGGCTGATACCAATCCACAAAATCCGCTGTGTGGAGTGGATTTGGGTCTGTTGGAATCATCGGTTCATATTTTTTTCAGAACGATGTTGGTTAGGCCATCACTCTCATTGGCAAGCATAACATGCCGATGATGTGCCAGAATAATGCAAAATTGGACATTAGAAGCTTTGGCGCACAGTGGAATGATGTTATGTCCCATACATAAAAAACTTCAAACAATTTTTGGACGTTCTATTTGAACACGAATTTAAAATGGAAGTGGAACCACGATAGAAACAAACAATTTATTTTCCTTTTTTTAATTTACAATATTTGAATCCATAGAAACTAAACGATTTTAATATTTGAAATTTAAACAAAATAAATAAATACATAATTGGGCATTAAAACCCCTCACCACCACTTACTTATTCGAAGCGAGACATACAGTTTAAGTCGACTCCGAACAACAGATTTTTGAGATAATTTTTCATGGCAGTCTTTTTTACTCTCAGAGTTTTTGCCAGAAATCTACTGAGATACAGTTGCCGAAGAAATATTTTTTCATATTTCGTTTTGTTGGAGATGTCTGACCTTAGGTTTGAATTGTGGTCTAACGTCTCCAACACACGTCCTACTACTACTAATACTACTGTAAACGAAACTAAATCAAATTGTTTGGATTACAGTTCTATTTTACTACTTAACACTATAACTGCCAAACAGAATTTAAATTTCAAGTTTTGGCTTCAATTGTAATAAAAAAGTGTAAATATGGTTGAGAAATTTTTATTAAAAATATTAAAAATAAATTCATAAGTATGAAATAAACTTCTGCTAACAACGCAACGCACTATGTAATGCAGGAGAAATATGGTATTGCTTCGGCTACCTAAACCACATAAAAGATATAATAAGCCACTCGAATTCAATATGAAAAAATATGCTGATAAATTCACACAAAACAAAAATGAAAACATTTGAAACATTAATAATAACTATAGCAAACTATCTGAATCAAAATAAACGTATATATGCATATATAAATTTATATGAGTGATAGTTAAAAATAAAAATAACTTTTATATACAAAGCTTAGAGAAAATTATTTTTATTTTTTACAAAAAGCAACAACTGGAAATAAATTTATAAAAAACCAAACATTGTTAACTGTTTTAATGATGTGTGTGCTTCAACTATCTGATATGCCAGATAAATATGGGTTTTAAACGATAACAAAAAGCAATAAATTTATAGTGTTTTAGACAAAATTTCAATCATTAATTCAAATTCTTTTAATAAGCAAACACCTATGGAATATAGACCTTTCACGCTAACTGTATGCACACGATTGGATACATCAGTTAATAAAAATTTGGTTCAAATACCGCAAAAGAAGAAAAATATTTTTCATAAATGTGTTCATTTGTATTCAGGAATTTTGTAAATTTTTTATTTCATTTCCTTTATTAACGAATTTGCAAACTTCATATTGGTAAATCTAAATGAAACAAATTGTGTGTTTGATATTATCTAAAATATTCATTGATCTCTAGTATATGCTGTATGCTTGAATACTTCCTATTTATAAATCTTCATGCAACAAATTGTATGTGAGATATTATCGAAAATATTCATTGATCTCTAGTATATGGTGTATCCTTGAATTGAATATTGAATAATAATATGTGAGATATTATCGGAAATATTCATTGATCTCTAGTATATGGTGTATCTTCGAATACTTCCTACTCATAAATCTAAATGAAACAAATTGTGTGTGAGATATTATCGAAAATATTCATTGATCTCTAGTATATGGTGTATCCTTGAATACTTCCTATTTATAAATCTAAATGAAACAAATTGTAAGTGAGATATTATAGAAAATACTCACTTTTCTCTAGTATATAGTGTATCCTTGAATACTTCCTATTTATAAATCTAAATGAAACAAATTGTATGTGAGATATTATCGAAAATATTCATTGATCTATAGTATATGGTGTATTCTTGAATACTTCATATTTATAAATCTGAATGAAACAAATTGTAAGTGAGATATTACAGAAAACATTCACTGCTCTCTAGTATATGGTGTATCCTTGAATACTTCCTATTTATAAATCTAAATGGAACAAATTGAATGTAAGATATTATCGAAAATATTCATTGATCTCTAGTTTGTGGTGTATCCTTGAATACTTCCTATTTATAAATCTTAATGAAACAAATTGTATGTGAGATATTATAGAAAATATTCACTGCTCTCTAGTATATGGTGTATCCTTGAATACTTCTTATTTATAAATCTAAATGAAACAAATTGTAAGTGAGATATTATAGAAAATATTCACTTTTCTCTAGTATATGGTGTATCGTTGAACACTTCCTATTTATAAATCTTAATGAAACAAATTCTATATGAGATATCATCGAAACTATTCATTGATCTCTAGGATAGTGTGTATTTTTGAATACTTCCTATTTATAAATCTTAATGAAACAAATTGTATGTGAGATATCATCGAAAATATTCATTGATCTCTAGGATAGTGTCTATTTTTGAATACTTCATATTTATAAATCTTAATGAAACAAATTGTATGTGAGATATTATCGAAAATATTCATTGATCTCTAGTATATGGTGCATCCTTGAATACTTCCTATTTATAAATCTTAATGAAACAAATTGTATTTGAGATATTATCGGAAATATTCATTGATCTCTAGTATATGGTGTATCCTTGAATACTTCATATTTATAAATCTAAATGAAACAAATTGTATGTGAGATATCACCGAAAATATTCATTGATCTCTAGGATATGATGTATCCTTGAATACTTCCTATTTATAAATCTAAATGAAACAAATTGTATGTCAGATATTATAGAAAATATTCACTGCTCTCTAGTAAATGGTGTATCCTTGAATACTTCATATTTATAAATCTAAATGAAACAAATTGTAAGTGAGATATTATAGAAAATACTCACTGCTCTCTAGTATAGGGTGTATCCTTGAATACTTCCTATTTATAAATCTTAATGAAACAAATTCTGTGTGAGATATTATCGAAAATATTCATTGATCTCTAGTATATGGTGTATCCTTGAATACTTCCTATTTATAAATCTTAATGAAACAAATTCTGTGTGACATATTATCGAAAATATTCATTGATCTCTAGTATATGATGTATCCTTGAATACTTCCTATTTATAAATCTAAATGAAACAAATTGTATGTGAGATATTATCGAAAATATTCATTGATCTCTAGTTTGTGGTGTATCCTTGAATACTTCCTATTTACAAATCTTAATGAAACAAATTCTGTGTGACATATTATCGAAAATATTCATTGATCTCTAGTATATGATGTATCCTTGAATACTTCCTATTTATAAATCTAAATAAAACAAATTGTATGTGAGATATTATCGAAAATATTCATTGATCTCTAGTATATGATGTATCCTTGAGTACTTCCTATTTATAAATCTAAATGGAACAAATTGAATGTAAGATATTATCGAAAATATTCATTGATCTCTAGTTTGTGGTGTATCCTTGAATACTTCCTATTTATAAATCTTAATGAAACAAATTGTATGTGAGATATTATCGAAAATATTCATTGATCTCTAGTATATGGTGTATCCTTCAATACTTCCTATTTATAAATCTAAATGAAACAAATTGTATGTGAGATATCATCGAAAATATTCATTGATCTCTAGGATAGTGTCTATTTTTGAATACTACATATTTATAAATCTTAATGAAACAAATTGTATGTGAGATATTATCGAAAATATTCATTGATCTCTAGTATATGGTGTATCTTTGAATACTTCCTATTTATAAATCTTAATGAAACAAATTGTATGTGAGATATCATCGAAAATATTCATTGATCTCTAGGATAGTGTCTATTTTTGAATACTTCATATTTATAAATCTTAATGAAACAAATTGTATGTGAGATATTATAGAAAATATTCACTGCTCTCTAGTATATGGTGTATCCTGGAATACTTCTTATTTATAAATCTAAATGAAACAAATTGTAAGTGAGATATTATAGAAAATATTCACTATTCTCTAGTATATGGTGTATCGTTGAACACTTCCTATTTATAAATCTTAATGAAACAAATTCTATATGAGATATCATCGAAACTATTCATTGATCTCTAGGATAGTGTGTATTTTTGAATACTTCCTATTTATAAATCTTAATGAAACAAATTGTATGTGAGATATCATCAAAAATATTCATTGATCTCTAGGATAGTGTCTATTTTTGAATACTTCATATTTATAAATCTTAATGAAACAAATTGTATGTGAGATATTATCGAAAATATTCATTGATCTCTAGTATATGGTGCATCCTTGAATACTTCCTATTTATAAATCTTAATGAAACAAATTGTATTTGAGATATTATCGGAAATATTCATTGATCTCTAGTATATGGTGTATCCTTGAATACTTCATATTTATAAATCTAAATGGAACAAATTGTATGTGAGATATCACCGAAAATATTCATTGATCTCTAGGATATGATGTATCCTTGAATACTTCCTATTTATAAATCTAAATGAAACAAATTGTATGTCAGATATTATAGAAAATATTCACTGCTCTCTAGTAAATGTTGTATCCTTGAATACTTCATATTTATAAATCTAAATGAAACAAATTGTAAGTGAGATATTATAGAAAATACTCACTGCTCTCTAGTATAGGGTGTATCCTTGAATACTTCCTATTTATAAATCTTAATGAAACAAATTCTGTGTGAGATATTATCGAAAATATTCATTGATCTCTAGTATATGGTGTATCCTTGAATACTTCCTATTTATAAATCTTAATGAAACAAATTCTGTGTGACATATTATCGAAAATGTTCATTGATCTCTAGGATATGATGTATCCTTGAATACTTCCTATTTATAAATCTAAATGAAACAAATTGTATGTGAGATATTATCGAAAATATTCATTGAACTCTAGTATATGGTGTATCCTTGAATACTTCATATTTATAAATCTAAATGAAACAAATTGTATGTGAGATATTATAGAAAATATTCACTGCTCTCTAGTATATGGTGTATCCTTTAATACTTCCTATTTATAAATCTTAATGAAACAAATTCTATATCAGATATCATCGAAAATATTCATTGATCTCTAGGATAGTGTGTATCCTTGAATTGAATATTGAGATATTATCGGAAATATTCATTGATCTCTAGTATATGGTGTATCTTCGAATACTTCCTACTCATAAATCTAAATGAAACAAATTGTGTGTGAGATATTATCGAAAATGTTCATTGATCTCTAGGATATGATGTATCCTTGAATACTTCCTATTTATAAATCTAAATGAAACAAATTGTAAGTGAGATATTATAGAAAATACTCACTTTTCTCTAGTATATAGTGTATCCTTGAATACTTCCTATTTATAAATCTAAATGAAACAAATTGTATGTGAGATATTATCGAAAATATTCATTGATCTATAGTATATGGTGTATTCTTGAATACTTCATATTTATAAATCTAAATGAAACAAATTGTAAGTGAGATATTACAGAAAACATTCACTGCTCTCTAGTATATGGTGTATCCTTGAATACTTCCTATTTATAAATCTAAATGGAACAAATTGAATGTAAGATATTATCGAAAATATTCATTGGTCTCTAGTTTGTGGTGTATCCTTGAATACTTCCTATTTATAAATCTTAATGAAACAAATTGTATGTGAGATATTATCGAAAATATTCATTGATCTCTAGTATATGGTGTATCCTTCAATACTTCCTATTTATAAATCTAAATGAAACAAATTGTATGTGAGATATCATCGAAAATATTCATTGATCTCTAGGATAGTGTCTATTTTTGAATACTACATATTTATAAATCTTAATGAAACAAATTGTATGTGAGATATTATCGAAAATATTCATTGATCTCTAGTATATGGTGTATCTTTGAATACTTCCTATTTATAAATCTTAATGAAACAAATTGTATGTGAGATATCATCGAAAATATTCATTGATCTCTAGGATAGTGTCTATTTTTGAATACTTCATATTTATAAATCTTGATGAAACAAATTGTATGTGAGATATTATAGAAAATATTCACTGCTCTCTAGTATATGGTGTATCCTTGTATCCTTCCTATTTATAAATCTTAATGAAACAAATGCTGTGTGAGATATTATCGAAAATATTCATTGATCTCTAGTATATGGTGTATCCTTGAATACTTCCTATTTATAAATCTTAATGAAACAAATTCTGTGTGACATATTATCGAAAATATTCATTGATCTCTAGTATATGATGTATCCTTGAATACTTCCTATTTATAAATCTAAATGAAACAAATTGTATGTGAGATATTATCGGAAATATTCATTGATCTCTAGTATATGGTGTATCTTTGAATACTTCCTATTTATAAATCTTCATGAAACAAATTGTATGTGAGATATTTTAGAAAATATTCACTGCTCTCTAGTATATGGTGTATCCTTGAATACTTCCTATTTATAAATATAAATGAAACAAATTGTAAGTGAGATAATATCGAAAATATTCATTGATCTCTAGTATATGGTGTATCCTTGAATACTTCCTATTTATAAATCTTAATGAAACAAATTCTGTGTGACATATTATCGAAAATATTCATTGATCGCTAGTATATGGTGTATCTTTCAATACTTCCTATATATAAATCTTAATGAAACAAATTGTATGTGAGATATTATCGAAAATATTCATTGATCTCCAGTATATGGTGTATCCTTGAATACTTCCTATTTATAAATCTAAATGAAACAAATTGTAAGTGAGATATTATAGAAAATATTCACTGCTCTCTAGTATATGGTGTATCCTTGAATACTTCCTATTTATAAATCTTAATGAAACAAATTCTATGTGAGATATTATCGAAAATATTCATTGATCTCTAGGATAGCGTGTATTTTTGAATACTTCCTATTTATAAATCTTAATGAAACAAATTGTATGTGAGATATCATCGAAAATATTCATTGATCTCTAGGATAGTGTCTATTTTTGAATACTTCATATTTATAAATCTTAATGAAACAAATTGTATGTGAGATATTATCGAAAATATTCATTGATCTCTATATGTATATGGTGTATCCTTGAATACTTCCTGTTTATAAATCTTAATGAAACAAATTTTATGTGAGATATTATCGAAAATATTCATTGATCTCTAGTATATGGTGTATCCTTGAATACTTCATATTTATAAATCTAAATGAAACAAATTGTAAGTGAGATATTATAGAAAATATTCACTGCTCTCTAGTATATGGTGTATCCTTGAATACTTCCTATTTATAAATCTTAATGATACAAATTCTATGTGAGATATTATCGAAAATATTCATTGATCTCTAGTATATCCTTGAATACTTCCTACTTATAAATCTTAATGAAACAAATTCTATATGAGATATCATCGAAAATATTCGTTGATCTCTAGGATAGTGTGTATTTTTGAATACTTCCTATTTATAAATCGTAATGAAACAAATTGTATGTGAGATATCATCGAAAATATTCATTGATCTCTAGGATAGTGTGTATTTTTGAATACTTCATATTTATAAATGTTAATGCAACAAATTGTATGTGAGATATTGTCGAAAATATTCATTGATCTCTAGTATATGGTGTATCCTTGAATACTTCCTATTTATAAATCTTAATGAAACAAATTGTATGTGAGATATCATCGAAAATATTCATTGATCTCTAGGATACTGTGTAGTTTTGAATAATTCATATTTATAAATCTTAATGAAACAAATTGTATGTGAGATATTTTCGAAAATATTCATCGATCTTTAGTATATGGTGTATCCTTGAATACTTCCTATTTATAAATCTTAATGAAACAAATTGTATGTGAGATATTATCGAAAATATTCATTGATCTCTAGTATATGGTGTATCCTTGAATACTTCATATTTATAAATCTAAATGAAACAAATTGTAAGTGAGATATTATAGAAAGTATTCACTGCTCTCTAGTATATGGTGTATCCTTGAATACTTCCAATTTATAAATCTTCATGAAACAAATTCTATGTGAGATATTATCGAAAATATTCATTGATCTCTAGTATATGGTGTATCCTTGAATACTTCCTACTTATAAATCTTAATGAAACAAATTCTATATGAGATATCATCGAAAATATTCATTGATCTCTAGGATAGTGTGTATTTTTGAATACTTCATATTTATAAATCTAAATGAAACAAATTGTAAGTGAGATATTATAGAAAATATTCACTGCTCTCTAGTATATGGTGTATCCTTGAATACTTCCTATTTATAAATCTTAATGAAACAAATTCTATGTGAGATATTATCGAAAATATTCATTGATCTCTAGTATATGGTGTATCCTTGAATGCTTCCTACTTATAAATCTTAATGAAACAAATTCTATATGGGATATCATCGAAAATATTCATTGATCTCTAGGATAGTGTGTATTTTTGAATACTTCCTATTAAAAATTCTTAATGAAACAAATTGTAAGTGAGATATTATAGAAAATATTCACTGGTATCTACTATATAGTGTATCCTTGAATACTTTCTATTTATAAATCTTAATGAAACAAATTCTATGTGAGATATTATCGGAAATATTCATTGATCTCTAGTATATGGTGTATCCTTGAATACTTCCTATTTATAAATCTTAATGAAACAAATTCTATATGAGATATCATCGAAATTATTCATTTATCTCTAGGATAGTGTGTATTTTTGAATACTTCCTGTATTATAAATCTTAATGAAACAAATTCTATATTAGATATTATCGCAAATATTGATTGATCTCTAGTATAGTGTGTATCCTTGAATACTTCCTATTTATAAATCTTAATGAAACAAATTCTATGTGAGATATTATCGAAAATATTCATTGGTCTCTAGGATAGTGTGTATTTTTGAATACTTCATATTTATAAATCTAAATGAAACAAATTGTATGTGAGATATTATCGGAAATATTCATTGATCTCTAGTATATGGTGTATCCTTGAATACTTCCTATTTATAAATCTTAATGAAACAAATTGTATGTGAAATATCATCGAAAATATTCATTGATCTCTAGGATACTGTGTATTTTTGAATAATTCATATTTATAAATCTTAATAAAACAAATTGTATGTGAGATATTTTCGAAAATATTCATCGATCTCTAGTATATGGTGTATCCTTGCATACTTCCTATTTATAAATCTTAATGAAACAAATTCTATATGAGATATAATCGAAAATATTCATTGATCTCTAGGATAGTGTGTATTTTTGAATACTTCATATTTATAAATCTAAATGAAACAAATTGTAAGTGAGATATTATAGAAAATATTCACTGCTCTCTAGTATATGGTGTATCCTTGAATACTTCCTATTTATAAATCTTAATGAAACAAATTCTATGTGAGATATTATCGAAAATATTCATTGATCTCTAGTATATGGTGTATCCTTGAATACTTCCTACTTATAAATCTTAATGAAACAAATTCTATATGAGATATCATCGAAAATATTCATTGATCCCTAGGATAGTGTGTATTTTTGAATACTTCCTATTTATAAATCTTAATGAAACAAATTGTATGTGAGATATTATCGGAAATATTCATTACTCTCTAGTATATGGTGTATTCTTGGATACTTCATATTTATAAATCTTAATGAAACAAATTCTATATGAGATATCATCGAAAATATTCATTGATCTCTAGTATATGGTTTATCCTTGAATACTTCCTATTTATAAATCTTAATGAAACAAATTCTATGTGAGATATTATCGAAAATATTCATTGATCTCTAGTATATGGTTTATCCTTGAATACTTCCTATTTATAAATCTTAATGAAACAAATTCTATATGAGATATCATCGAAAATATTCATTGATCTCTAGTATTTTTGAATACTTCCTATTAATAAATCTTAATGAAACAAATTGTATGTGAGATATTATTGAAAATATTCATTGATCTCTAGTATATGGTGTATCTTTGAATACTTCATATTTATAAATCTTAATGAAACAAATTCTATATGAGATATCATCGAAAATATTCATTGATCTCTAGGATAGTGTGTATTTTTGAATACTTCCTATTAATAAATCTTAATGAAACAAATTGTATGTGAGATATTATCGGAAATATTCATTGATCTCTAGTATATGGTTTATCCTTGAATACTTCATATTTGTTAATCTAAATGAAACAAATTGTAAGTGAGATATTATAGAAAATATTCACTGCTATCTAGTATATGGTGTATCCTTGAATACTTTCTATTTATAAATCTTAATGAAACAAATTCTATGTGAGATATTATCGGAAATATTCATTGATCTCTAGTATATGGTGTATCCTTGAATACTTCCTATTTATAAATCTTAATGAAACAAATTCTATATGAGATATCATCGAAATTATTCATTTATCTCTAGGATAGTGTGTATTTTTGAATACTTCCTGTATTATAAATCTTCATGAAACAAATTGTATGTGAGATATTATCGAAAATATTCATTGATCTCTAGTATATGGTGTATCGTTGAATACTTCCTATTTATAAATCTTAATGAAACAAATTCTATATTAGATATTATCGCAAATATTGATTGATCTCTAGTATAGTGTGTATCCTTGAATACTTCCTATTTATAAATCTTAATGAAACAAATTCTATGTGAGATATTATCGAAAATATTCATTGGTCTCTAGGATAGTGTGTATTTTTGAATACTTCATATTTATAAATCTAAATGAAACAAATTGTATGTGAGATATTATCGGAAATATTCATTGATCTCTAGTATGTGGTGTATCCTTGAATACTTCCTATTTATAAATCTTAATGAAACAAATTCTATATGAGATATCATCGAAATTATTCATTTATCTCTAGGATAGTGTGTATTTTTCAATACTTCCTATTTATAAATCTTCATGAAACAAATTGTATGTGAGATATTATAGAAAATATTGATTGATCTCTAGTATATGGTGTATCTTCGAATACTTCCTATTCATAAATCTAAATGAAACAAATTGTGTGTGAGAGTTTATCGAAAATATTCATTGATCTCTAGTATATGGTGTATCCTTGAATACTTCCTATTCATAAATCTTAATGAAACAAATTCTATATGAGATATCATCGAAATTATTCATTTATCTCTAGGATAGTGTGTATTTTTCAATACTTCCTATTTATAAATCTTCATGAAACAAATTGTATGTGAGATATTATAGAAAATATTGATTGATCTCTAGTATATGGTGTATCTTCGAATACTTCCTATTCATAAATCTAAATGAAACAAATTGTGTGTGAGATTTTATCGAAAATATTCATTGATCTCTAGTATATGGTGTATCCTTGAATACTTCCTATTCATAAATCTTAATGAAACATATTCTATGTGAGATATTATCGAAAATATACATTGATCTCTAGTATATGGCGTATCCTTGAATACTTCCTATTTATAAATCTAAATGAAACAAATTGTGTGTGAGATATTATCGAAAATATTCATTGATCTCTAGTATATGGTGTATCGTTGAATACTTCCTATTTATAAATCTTAATGAAACAAATTCTATATGAGATATCATCGAAAATATTCATTGATCTCTAGGATAGTGTGTATTTTTGAATACTTCCTGTTTATAAATCTTCATGAAACAAATTCTATGTGAGATATTATCGAAAATATTGATTGATCTCTAGTATATGGTGTATCCTTGAATACTTCCTATTTATAAATCTTAATGTAACAAATTCTATATGAGACATCATCGAAAAAATTAATTGATCTCTAGGATAGTGTGTATTCTTGAATACTTCCTATTAATAAATGTTAATGAAACAAATTGTATGTGAGATATTATCGGAAATATTCACTGCTATCTATTATATGGTGTATCCTTGAATACTTCCTATTTATAAGTCTTAATGAAACAAATTCTATGTGAGATATTATCGGAAATATTCATTGATCTCTAGTATATGGTGTATCCTTGAATACTACCCATTTATAAATCTTAATGAAACAAATTCTATATGAGATATCATCGAAATTATTCATTTATCTCTAGGATAGTGTGTATTTTTGAATACTTCCTGTTTATAAATCTTCATGAAACAAATTGTATGTGAGATATTATCGAAAATATTCATTGATCTCTAGTATATGGTGTATCGTTGAATACTTCCTATTTATAAATCTAAATGAAACAAATTGTATGTGAGATATTATCGGAAATATTCATTGATCTCTAGGATAGTGTGTATCCTTGAATACTTCCTATTTATAAATCTTAATGAAACAAATTGTATGTGAGATATCATCGAAAATATTCATTGATCTCTAGGATAGTGTCTATTTTTGAATACTTCATATTTATAAATCTTAATGAAACAAATTGTATGTGAGATATTATCGAAAATATTCATTGATCTCTAGTATATGGTGTATCCTTGAATACTTCCTATTTATAAATCTTAATGAAACAAATTCTGTGTGACATATTATCGAAAATATTCATTGATCTCTAGTATATGATGTATCCTTGAATACTTCCTATTTATAAATCTAAATGAAACAAATTGTATGTGAGATATTATCGGAAATATTCATTGATCTCTAGTATATGGTGTATCTTTGAATACTTCCTATTTATAAATCTTCATGAAACAAATTGTATGTGAGATATTTTAGAAAATATTCACTGCTCTCTAGTATATGGTGTATCCTTGAATACTTCCTATTTATAAATTACAAACAATTATAAAATATAATTAATAACAATTAATTATATAATATAATATAAAACAATTAGTGTGTGAGATATTATCGCAAATATTCATTGATCTCTAGTATAGTGTGTATCCTTGAATACTTCCTATTTATAAATCTTAATGAAACAAATTCTATGTGAGATATTATCGAAAATATTCATTGGTCTCTAGGATAGTGTGTATTTTTGAATACTTCATATTTATAAATCTAAATGAAACAAATTGTATGTGAGATATTATCGGAAATATTCATTGATCTCTAGTATATGGTGTATCCTTGAATACTTCCTATTTATAAATCTTAATGAAACAAATTCTGTGTGACATATTATCGAAAATATTCATTGATCTCTAGTATATGATGTATCCTTGAATACTTCCTATTTATAAATCTAAATGAAACAAATTGTATGTGAGATATTATCGGAAATATTCATTGATCTCTAGTATATGGTGTATCTTTGAATACTTCCTATTTATAAATCTTCATGAAACAAATTGTATGTGAGATATTTTAGAAAATATTCACTGCTCTCTAGTATATGGTGTATCCTTGAATACTTCCTATTTATAAATTACAAACAATTATAAAATATAATTAATAACAATTAATTATATAATATAATATAAAACAATTAGTGTGTGAGATATTATCGAAAATATTCATTGATCTCTAGTATAGTGTGTATCCTTGAATACTTCCTATTTATAAATCTTAATGAAACAAATTCTATGTGAGATATTATCGAAAATATTCATTGGTCTCTAGGATAGTGTGTATTTTTGAATACTTCATATTTATAAATCTAAATGAAACAAATTGTATGTGAGATATTATCGGAAATATTGATTGATCTCTAGTATATGGTGTATCTTCGAATACTTCCTATTCATAAATCTAAATGAAACAAATTGTGTGTGAGATTTTATCGAAAATATTCATTGATCTCTAGTATATGGTGTATTCTTGAATACTTCCTATTTATAAATCTAAATGAAACAAATTGTGTGTGAGATATTATCGAAAATATTCATTGATCTCTAGTATATGGTGTATCCTTGAATACTTCCTATTTATAAATCTTAATGAAACAAATTGTATGTGAGATATCATCGAAAATATTCATTGATCTCTAGGATACTGTGTATTTTTGAATAATTCATATTTATAAATCTTAATGAAACAAATTGTATGTGAGATATTTTCGAAAATATTCAACGATCTCTAGTATATGGTGTATCCTTGAATACTTCCTATTTATAAATCTTAATGAAACAAATTGTATGTGAGATATAATCGAAAATATTCATTGATCTCTAGGATAGTGTGTATTTTTGAATACTTCATATTTATAAATCTAAATGAAACAAATTGTAAGTGAGATATTATAGAAAATATTCACTGCTCTCTAGTATATGGTGTATCCTTGAATACTTCCTATTTATAAATCTTAATGAAACAAATTCTATGTGAGATATTATCGAAAATATTCATTGATCTCTAGTATATGGTGTATCCTTGAATACTTCCTACTTATAAATCTTAATGAAACAAATTCTATATGAGATATCATCGAAAATATTCATTGATCTCTAGGATAGTATGTATTTTTGAATACTTCCTATTTATAAATCTTAATGAAACAAATTGTATGTGAGATATTATCGGAAATATTCATTACTCTCTAGTATATGGTGTATTCTTGGATACTTCATATTTATAAATCTTAATGAAACAAATTCTATATGAGATATCATCGAAAATATTCATTGATCTCTAGTATATGGTTTATCCTTGAATACTTCCTATTTATAAATCTTAATGAAACAAATTCTATGTGAGATATTATCGAAAATATTCATTGATCTCTAGAATATGGTTTATCCTTGAATACTTCCTATTTATAAATCTTAATGAAACAAATTCTATATGAGATATCATCGAAAATATTCATTGATCTCTAGTATAGAGTGTATTTTTGAATACTTCCTATTAATAAATCTTAATGAAACAAATTGTATGTGAGATATTATCGAAAATATTCATTGATCTCTAGTATATGGTGTATCTTTGAATACTTCCTATTAATAAATCTTAATGAAACAAATTGTATGTGAGATATTATCGAAAATATTCATTGATCTCTAGTATATGGTGTATCTTTGAATACTTCATATTTATAAATCTTAATGAAACAAATTCTATATGAGATATCATCGAAAATATTCATTGATCTCTAGGATAGTGTGTATTTTTGAATACTTCCTATTAATAAATCTTAATGAAACAAATTGTATGTGAGATATTATCGGAAATATTCATTGATCTCTAGTATATGGTTTATCCTTGAATACTTCATATTTGTTAATCTAAATGAAACAAATTGTAAGTGAGATATTATAGAAAATATTCACTGCTATCTAGTATATGGTGTATCCTTGAATACTTTCTATTTATAAATCTTAATGAAACAAATTCTATGTGAGATATTATCGGAAATATTCATTGATCTCTAGTATATGGTGTATCCTTGAATACTTCCTATTTATAAATCTTAATGAAACAAATTCTATATGAGATATCATCGAAATTATTCATTTATCTCTAGGATAGTGTGTATTTTTGAATACTTCCTGTATTATAAATCTTCATGAAACAAATTGTATGTGAGATATTATCGAAAATATTCATTGATCTCTAGTATATGGTGTATCGTTGAATACTTCCTATTTATAAACCTTAATGAAACAAATTCTATATTAGATATTATCGCAAATATTGATTGATCTCTAGTATAGTGTGTATCCTTGAATACTTCCTATTTATAAATCTTTATGAAACAAATTCTATTTGAGATATTATCGAAAATATTCATTGGTCTCTAGGATAGTGTGTATTTTTGAATACTTCATATTTATAAATCTAAATGAAA
Source organism: Sarcophaga carnaria (assembly GCA_958299815.1). Taxonomy (NCBI): domain Eukaryota; kingdom Metazoa; phylum Arthropoda; class Insecta; order Diptera; family Sarcophagidae; genus Sarcophaga; species Sarcophaga carnaria. The sequence goes on along the minus strand of OY283149.1, from coordinate 82,913,982 downwards.
CAAATTGTATGTGAGATATTATCGGAAATAATCATTGATCTCTAGTATATGGTGTATCCTTGAATACTTCCTATTTATAAATCTTAATGAAACAAATTCTATATGAGATATCATCGAAATTATTCATTTATCTCTAGGATAGTGTGTATTTTTCAATACTTCCTATTTATAAATCTTCATGAAACAAATTGTATGTGAGATAATTTAGAAAATATTCACTGCTCTCTAGTATATGGTGTATCCTTGAATACTTCCTATTTATAAATTACAAACAATTATAAAATATAATTAATAACAATTAATTATATAATATAATATAAAACAATTAGTGTGTGAGATATTATCGAAAATATTCATTGATCTCTAGTATAGTGTGTATCCTTGAATACTTCCTATTTATAAATCTTAATGAAACAAATTCTATATGAGATATCATCGAAATTATTCATTTATCTCTAGGATAGTGTGTATTTTTGAATACTTCATATTTATAAATCTAAATGAAACAAATTGTATGTGAGATATTATCGGAAATATTCATTGATCTCTAGTATATGGTTTATCCTTTAATACTTCCTATTTATAAATCTTAATGAAACAAATTCTATGTGAGATATTATCGAAAATATTCATTGATCTCTAGTATATGGTTTATCCTTGAATACTTCCTATTTATAAATCTTAATGAAACAAATTCTATATGAGATATCATCGAAAATATTCATTGATCTCTAGTATAGAGTGTATTTTTGAATACTTCCTATTAATAAATCTTAATGAAACAAATTGTATGTCAGATATTATCCGAAATATTCATTGATCTCTAGTATATGGTTTATCCTTGAATACTTCATATTTGTTAATCTAAATGAAACAAACTGTAAGTGAGATATTATAGAAAATATTCACTGCTATCTAGTATATGGTGTATCCTTGAATACTTTCTATTTATAAATCTTAATGAAACAAATTCTATGTGAGATATTATCGGAAATATTCATTGATCTCTAGTATATGGTGTATCCTTGAATACTTCCTATTTATAAATCTTAATGAAACAAATTCTATATGAGATATCATCGAAATTATTCATTTATCTCTAGGATAGTGTGTATTTTTGAATACTTCCTGTATTATAAATCTTCATGAAACAAATTGTATGTGAGATATTATCGAAAATATTCATTGATCTCTAGTATATGGTGTATCGTTGAATACTTCCTATTTATAAATCTTAATGAAACAAATTCTATATTAGATATTATCGCAAATATTGATTGATCTCTAGTATAGTGTGTAACCTTGAATACTTCCTATTTATAAATCTTAATGAAACAAATTCTATGTGAGATATTATCGGAAATATTCATTGGTCTCTAGGATAGTGTGTATTTTTGAATACTTCATATTTATAAATCTAAATGAAACAAATTGTATGTGAGATATTATCGGAAATATTCATTGATCTCTAGTATATGGTGTATCCTTGAATACTTCCTATTTATAAATCTTAATGAAACAAATTCTATATGAGATATCATCGAAATTATTCATTTATCTCTAGGATAGTGTGTATTTTTCAATACTTCCTATTTATAAATCTTCATGAAACAAATTGTATGTGAGATATTTTAGAAAATATTCACTGCTCTCTAGTATATGGTGTATCCTTGAATACTTCCTATTTATAAATTACAAACAATTATAAAATATAATTAATAACAATTAATTATATAATATAATATAAAACAATTAGTGTGTGAGATATTATCGAAAATATTCATTGATCTCTAGTATAGTGTGTATCCTTGAATACTTCCTATTTATAAATCTTAATGAAACAAATTCTATGTGAGATATTATCGAAAATATTCATTGGTCTCTAGGATAGTGTGTATTTTTGAATACTTCATATTTATAAATCTAAATGAAACAAATTGTATGTGAGATATTATCGGAAATATTCATTGATCTCTAGTATATGGTGTATCCTTGAATACTTCCTTTTTATAAATCTTAATGAAACAAATCGAAATTATTCATTTATCTCTAGGATAGTGTGTATTTTTCAATACTTCCTATTTATAAATCTTCATGAAACAAATTGTATGTGAGATATTTTAGAAAATATTCACTGCTCTCTAGTATATGGTGTATCCTTGAATACTTCCTATTTATAAATTACAAACAATTATAAAATATAATTAATAACAATTAATTATATAATATAATATAAAACAATTAGTGTGTGAGATATTATCGAAAATGTTCATTGATCTCTAGTATATGGTGTATCCTTGAATACTACCTATTTATAAATCTTAATGAAACAAATTCTATATGAGATATCATCGAAATTATTCATTTATCTCTAGGATAGTGTGTATTTTGAATACTTCATATTTATAAATCTAAATGAAACAAATTGTATGTGAGATATTATCGGAAATATTCATTGATCTCTAGTATATGGTTTATCCTTGAATACTTCCTATTTATAAATCTTAATGAAACAAATTCTATGTGAGATATTATCGAAAATATTCATTGATCTCTAGTATATGGTTTATCCTTGAATACTTCCTATTTATAAATCTTAATGAAACAAATTCTATATGAGATATCATCGAAAATATTCATTGATCTCTAGTATAGAGTGTATTTTTGAACACTTCTTATTAATAAATCTTAATGAAACAAATTGTATGTGAGATATTATCGGAAATATTCATTGATCTCTAGTATATGGTGTATCCTTGAATACTTCCTATTTATAAATCTTAATGAAACAAATTCTATATGAGATATCATCGAAATTATTCATTTATCTCTAGGATAGTTTGTATTTTTGAATACTTCCTGTATTATAAATCTTCATGAAACAAATTGTATGTGAGATATTATCGAAAATATTCATTGATCTCTAGTATATGGTGTATCGTTGAATACTTCCTATTTATAAATCTTAATGAAACAAATTCTATATTAGATATTATCGCAAATATTGATTGATCTCTAGTATAGTGTGTATCCTTGAATACTTCCTATTTATAAATCTTAATGAAACAAATTCTATGTGAGATATTATCGAAAATATTCATTGGTCTCTAGGATAGTGTGTATTTTTGAATACTTCATATTTATAAATCTAAATGAAACAAATTGTATGTGAGATATTATCTGAAATATTCATTGATCTCTAGTATAGTGTGTATCCTTGAATACTTCCTATTTATAAATCTTAATGAAACAAATTCTATGTGAGATATTATCGAAAATATTCATTGGTCTCTAGGATAGTGTGTATTTTTGAATACTTCATATTTATAAATATAAATGAAACAAATTGTATGTGAGATATTATCGGAAATATTCATTGATCTCTAGTATATGGTGTATCCTTGAATACTTCCTATTTATAAATCTTAATGAAACAAATTCTATATGAGATATCATCGAAATTATTCATTTATCTCTAGGATAGTGTGTATTTTTCAATACTTCCTATTTATAAATCTTCATGAAACAAATTGTATGTGAGATATTTTAGAAAATATTCACTGCTCTCTAGTATATGGTGTATCCTTGAATACTTCCTATTTATAAATTAAAAACAATTATAAAATATAATTAATAACAATTAATTATATAATATAATATAAAACAATTAGTGTGTGAGATATTATCGAAAATATTCATTGATCTCTGGTGTATCCTTGAATACTACCTATTTATAAATCTTAATGAAACAAATTCTATATGAGATATCATCGAAATTATTCATTTATCTCTAGGATAGTGTGTATTTTAGAATACTTCATATTTATAAATCTAAATGAAACAAATTGTATGTGAGATATTATCGGAAATATTCATTGATCTCTAGTATATGGTGTATCCTTGAATACTTCCTATTTATAAATCTTAATGAAACAAATTCTATATGAGATATCATCGAAATTATTCATTTATCTCTAGGATAGTGTGTATTTTTCAATACTTCCTATTTATAAATCTTCATGAAACAAATTGTATGTGAGATATTTTAGAAAATATTCACTGCTCTCTAGTATATGGTGTATCCTTGAATACTTCCTATTTATAAATTACAAACAATTATAAAATATAATTAATAACAATTAATTATATAATATAATATAAAACAATTAGTGTGTGAGATATTATCGAAAATATTCATTGATCTCTAGTATATGGTGTGTCCTTGAATACTACCTATTTATAAATCTTAATGAAACAAATTCTATATGAGATATCATCGAAATTATTCATTTATCTCTAGGATAGTGTGTATTTTTGAATACTTCATATATATAAATCTAAATGAAACAAATTGTATGTGAGATATTATTGGAAATATTCATTGATCTCTAGTATATGGTGTATCGTTGAATACTTCCTATTCATAAATCTTAATGAAACAAATTCTATGTGAGATATTATCGAAAATATTCATTGGTCTCTAGGATAGTGTGTATTTTTGAATACTTCATATTTATAAATCTAAATGAAACAAATTGTATGTGAGATATTATCGGAAATATTCATTGATCTCTAGTATATGGTGTATCCTTGAATACTTCCTATTTATAAATCTTAATGAAACAAATTCTATATGAGATATCATCGAAATTATTCATTTATCTCTAGGATAGTATGTATTTTTCAATACTTCCTATTTATAAATCTTCATGAAACAAATTGTATGTGAGATATTATCGCAAATATTGATTGATCTCTAGTATAATGTGTATCCTTGAATACTTCCTATTCATAAATCTTAATGAAACAAATTCTATGTGAGATATTATCGAAAATATTCATTGGTCTCTAGGATAGTGTGTATTTTTGAATACTTCATATTTATAAATCTAAATGAAACAAATTGTATGTGAGATATTATCGGAAATATTCATTGATCTCTAGTATATGGTGTATCCTTGAATACTTCCTATTTATAAATCTTAATGAAACAAATTCTATATGAGATATCATCGAAATTATTCATTTATCTCTAGGATAGTATGTATTTTTCAATACTTCCTATTTATAAATCTTCATGAAACAAATTGTATGTGAGATATTTTAGAAAATATTCACTGCTCTCTAGCATATGGTGTATCCTTGAATATTTCCTATTTATAAATTACAAACAATTATAAAATATAATTAATAACAATTAATTATATAATATAATATAAAACAATTAGTGTGTGAGATATTATCGAAAATATTCATTGATCTCTAGTATAGTGTGTATCCTTGAATACTTCCTATTTATAAATCTTAATGAAACAAATTCTATATGAGATATCATCGAAATTATTCATTTATCTCTAGGATAGTGTGTATTTTTGAATACTTCATATTTATAAATCTAAATGAAACAAATTGTATGTGAGATATTATCGGAAATATTCATTGATCTCTAGTATATGGTTTATCCTTGAATACTTCCTATTTATAAATCTTAATGAAACAAATTCTATGTGAGATATTATCGAAAATATTCATTGATCTCTAGTATATGGTTTATCCTTGAATACTTCCTATTTATAAATCTTAATGAAACAAATTCTATATGAGATATCATCGAAAATATTCATTGATCTCTAGTATAGAGTGTATTTTTGAATACTTCCTATTAATAAATCTTAATGAAACAAATTGTATGTGAGATATTATCGAAAATATTCATTGATCTCTAGTATATGGTGTATCTTTGAATACTTCATATTTATAAATCTTAATGAAACAAATTCTATATGAGATATCATCGAAAATATTCACTGATCTCTAGGATAGTGTGTATTTTTGAATACTTCCTATTAATAAATCTTAATGAAACAAATTGTATGTGAGATATTATCAGAAATATTCATTGATCTCTAGTATATGGTTTATCCTTGAATACTTCATATTTGTTAATCTAAATGAAACAAATTGTAAGTGAGATATTATAGAAAATATTCACTGGTAGCTAGTATATGGTGTATCCTTGAATACTTTCTATATATAAATCTTAATGAAACAAATTCTATGTGAGATATTATCGGAAATATTCATTGATCTCTAGTATATGGTGTATCCTTGAATACTTCCTATTTATAAATCTTAATGAAACAAATTCTATATGAGATATCATCGAAATTATTCATTTATCTCTAGGATAGTGTGTATTTTTGAATACTTCCTGTATTATAAATATTCATGAAACAAATTGTATGTGAGATATTATCGAAAATATTCATTGATCTCTAGTATATGGTGTATCGTTGAATACTTCCTATTTATAAATCTTAATGAAACAAATTCTATATTAGATATTATCGCAAATATTGATTGATCTCTAGTATAGTGTGTATCCTTGAATACTTCCTATTTATAAATCTTAATAAAACAAATTCTATGTGAGATATTATCGAAAATATTCATTGGTCTCTAGGATAGTGTGTATTTTTGAATACTTCATATTTATAAATCTAAATGAAACAAATTGTATGTGAGATATTATCTGAAATATTCATTGATATCTAGTATAGTGTGTATCCTTGAATACTTCCTATTTATAAATCTTAATGAAACAAATTCTATGTGAGATATTATCGAAAATATTCATTGGTCTCTAGGATAGTGTGTATTTTTGAATACTTCATATTTATAAATATAAATGAAATAAATTGTATGTGAGATATTATCGGAAATATTCATTGATCTCTAGTATATGGTGTATCCTTGAATACTTCCTATTTATAAATCTTAATGAAACAAATTCTATATGAGATATCATCGAAATTATTCATTTATCTCTAGGATAGTGTGTATTTTTCAATACTTCCTATTTATAAATCTTCATGAAACAAATTGTATGTGAGATATTTTAGAAAATATTCACTGCTCTCTAGTATATGGTGTATCCTTGAATACTTCCTATTTATAAATTAAAAACAATTATAAAATATAATTAATAACAATTAATTATATAATATAATATAAAACAATTAGTATGTGAGATATTATCGAAAATATTCATTGATCTCTGGTGTATCCTTGAATACTACCTATTTATAAATCTTAATGAAACAAATTCTATATGAGATATCATCGAAATTATTCATTTATCTCTAGGATAGTGTGTATTTTAGAATACTTCATATTTATAAATCTAAATGAAACAAATTGTATGTGAGATATTATCGAAAATATTCATTGATCTCTAGTATATTGTGTATCCTTGAATACTACCTATTTATAAATCTTAATGAAACAAATTCTATATGAGATATCATCGAAATTATTCATTTATCTCTAGGATAGTGTGTATTTTTGAATACTTCATATTTATAAATCTAAATGAAACAAATTGTATGTGAGATATTATCGGAAATATTCATTGATCTCTAGTATATGGTGTATCGTTGAATACTTCCTATTTATAAATCTTAATGAAACAAATTCTATATTAGATATTATCGCAAATATTGATTGATCTCTAGTATAATGTGTATCCTTGAATACTTCCTATTCATAAATCTTAATGAAACAAATTCTATGTGAGATATTATCGAAAATATTCATTGGTCTCTAGGATAGTGTGTATTTTTGAATACTTCATATTTATAAATCTAAATGAAACAAATTGTATGTGAGATATTATCGGAAATATTCATTGATCTCTAGTATATGGTGTATCCTTGAATACTTCCTATTTATAAATCTTAATGAAACAAATTCTATATGAGATATCATCGAAATTATTCATTTATCTCTAGGATAGTGTGTATTTTTCAATACTTCCTATTTATAAATCTTCATGAAACAAATTGTATGTGAGATATTTTAGAAAATATTCACTGCTCTCTAGCATATGGTGTATCCTTGAATATTTCCTATTTATAAATTACAAACAATTATAAAATATAATTAATAACAATTAATTATATAATATAATATAAAACAATTAGTGTGTGAGATATTATCGAAAATATTCTTTGATCTCTAGTATAGTGTGTATCCTTGAATACTTCCTATTTATAAATCTTAATGAAACAAATTCTATATGAGATATCATCGAAATTATTCATTTATCTCTAGGATAGTGTGTATTTTTGAATACTTCATATTTATAAATCTAAATGAAACAAATTGTATGTGAGATATTATCGGAAATATTCATTGATCTCTAGTATATGGTTTATCCTTGAATACTTCCTATTTATAAATCTTAATGAAACAAATTCTATGTGAGATATTATCGAAAATATTCATTGATCTCTAGTATATGGTTTATCCTTGAATACTTCCTATTTATAAATCTTAATGAAACAAATTCTATATGAGATATCATCGAGAATATTCATTGATCTCTAGTATAGAGTGTATTTTTGAATACTTCCTATTAATAAATCTTAATGAAACAAATTGTATGTGAGATATTATCGAAAATATTCATTGATCTCTAGTATATGGTGTATCTTTGAATACTTCATATTTATAAATCTTAATGAAACAAATTCTATATGAGATATCATCGAAAATATTCACTGATCTCTAGGATAGTGTGTATTTTTGAATACTTCCTATTAATAAATCTTAATGAAACAAATTGTATGTGAGATATTATCGGAAATATTCATTGATCTCTAGTATATGGTTTATCCTTGAATACTTCATATTTGTTAATCTAAATGAAACAAATTGTAAGTGAGATATTATAGAAAATATTCACTGGTATCTAGTATATGGTGTATCCTTGAATACTTTCTATTTATAAATCTTAATGAAACAAATTCTATGTGAGATATTATCGGAAATATTCATTGATCTCTAGTATATGGTGTATCCTTGAATACTTCCTATTTATAAATCTTAATGAAACAAATTCTATATGAGATATCATCGAAATTATTCATTTATCTCTAGGATAGTGTGTATTTTTGAATACTTCCTGTATTATAAATCTTCATGAAACAAATTGTATGTGAGATATTATCGAAAATATTCATTGATCTCTAGTATATGGTGTATCGTTGAATACTTCCTATTTATAAATCTTAATGAAACAAATTCTATATTAGATATTATCGCAAATATTGATTGATCTCTAGTATAGTGTGTATCCTTGAATACTTCCTATTTATAAATCTTAATGAAACAAATTCTATGTGAGATATTATCGAAAATATTCATTGGTCTCTAGGATAGTGTGTATTTTTGAATACTTCATATTTATAAATCTAAATGAAACAAATTGTATGTGAGATATTATCGGAAATATTCATTGATCTCTAGTATAGTGTGTATCCTTGAATACTTCCTATTTATAAATCTTAATGAAACAAATTCTATGTGAGATATTATCGAAAATATTCATTGGTCTCTAGGATAGTGTGTATTTTTGAATACTTCATATTTATAAATCTAAATGAAACAAATTGTATGTGAGATATTATCGGAAATATTCATTGATCTCTAGTATATGGTGTATCCTTGAATACTTCCTATTTATAAATCTTAATGAAACAAATTCTATATGAGATATCATCGAAATTATTCATTTATCTCTAGGACAGTGTGTATTTTTCAATACTTCCTATTTATAAATCTTCATGAAACAAGTTGTATGTGAGATATTTTAGAAAATATTCACTGCTCTCTAGTATATGGTGTATCCTTGAATACTTCCTATTTATAAATTACAAACAATTATAAAATATAATTAATAACAATTAATTATATAATATAATATAAAACAATTAGTGTGTGAGATATTATCGAAAATATTCATTGATCTCTGGTGTATCCTTGAATACTACCTATTTATAAATCTTAATGAAACAAATTCTATATGAGATATCATCGAAATTATTAATTTATCTCTAGGATAGTGTGTATTTTAGAATACTTCATATTTATAAATCTAAATGAAACAAATTGTATGTGAGATTTTATCGGAAATATTCATTGATCTCTAGTATATGGTGTATCCTTGAATACTTCCTATTTATAAATCTTAATGAAACAAATTCTATATGAGATATCATCGAAATTATTCATTTATCTCTAGGATAGTGTGTATTTTTCAATACTTCCTATTTATAAATCTTCATGAAACAAATTGTATGTGAGATATTTTAGAAAATATTCACTGCTCTCTAGTATATGGTGTATCCTTGAATACTTCCTATTTATAAATTACAAACAATTATAAAATATAATTAATAACAATTAATTATATAATATAATATAAAACAATTAGTGTGTGAGATATTATCGAAAATATTCATTGATCTCTAGTATATGGTGTATCCTTGAATACTACCTATTTATAAATCTTAATGAAACAAATTCTATATGAGATATCATCGAAATTATTCATTTATCTCTAGGATAGTGTGTATTTTTGAATACTTCATATTTATAAATCTAAATGAAACAAATTGTATGTGAGATATTATCGGAAATATTCATTGATCTCTAGTATATGGTGTATCGTTGAATACTTCCTATTTATAAATCTTAATGAAACAAATTCTATATTAGATATTATCGCAAATATTGATTGATCTCTAGTATAATGTGTATCCTTGAATACTTCCTATTCATAAATCTTAATGAAACAAATTCTATGTGAGATATTATCGAAAATATTCATTGGTCTCTAGGATAGTGTGTATTTTTGAATACTTCATATTTATAAATCTAAATGAAACAAATTGTATGTGAGATATTATCGGAAATATTCATTGATCTCTAGTATATGGTGTATCCTTGAATACTTCCTATTTATAAATCTTAATGAAACAAATTCTATATGACATATCATCGAAATTATTCATTTATCTCTAGGATAGTGTGTATTTTTCAATACTTCCTATTTATAAATCTTCATGAAACAAATTGTATGTGAGATATTTTAGAAAATATTCACTGCTCTCTAGCATATGATGTATCCTTGAATATTTCCTATTTATAAATTACAAACAATTATAAAATATAATTAATAACAATTAATTATATAATATAATATAAAACAATTAGTGTGTGAGATATTATCGAAAATATTCATTGATCTCTAGTATAGTGTGTATCCTTGAATACTTCCTATTTATAAATCTTAATGAAACAAATTCTATATGAGATATCATCGAAATTATTCATTTATCTCTAGGATAGTGTGTATTTTTGAATACTTCATATTTATAAATCTAAATGAAACAAATTGTATGTGAGATATTATCGGAAATATTCATTGATCTCTAGTATATGGTTTATCCTTGAATACTTCCTATTTATAAATCTTAATGAAACAAATTCTATGTGAGATATTATCGAAAATATTCATTGATCTCTAGTATATGGTTTATCCTTGAATACTTCCTATTTATAAATCTTAATGAAACAAATTCTATATGAGATATCATCGAAAATATTCATTGATCTCTAGTATAGAGTGTATTTTTGAAAACTTCCTATTAATAAATCTTAATGAAACAAATTGTATGTGAGATATTATCGAAAATATTCATTGATCTCTAGTATATGGTGTATCTTTGAATACTTCATATTTATAAATCTTAATGAAACAAATTCTATATGAGATATCATCGAAAATATTCACTGATCTCTATGATAGTGTGTATTTTTGAATACTTCCTATTAATAAATCTTAATGAAACAAATTGTATGTGAGATATTATCGGAAATATTCATTGATCTCTAGTATATGGTTTATCCTTGAATACTTCATATTTGTTAATCTAAATGAAACAAATTGTAAGTGAGATATTATAGAAAATATTCACTGGTATCTAGTATATGGTGTATCCTTGAATACTTTCTATTTATAAATCTTAATGAAACAAATTCTATGTGAGATATTATCGGAAATATTCATTGATCTCTAGTATATGGTGTATCCTTGAATACTTCCTATTTATAAATCTTAATGAAACAAATTCTATATGAGATATCATCGAAATTATTCATTTATCTCTAGGATAGTGTGTATTTTTGAATACTTCCTGTATTATAAATCTTCATGAAACAAATTGTATGTGAGATATTATCGAAAATATTCATTGATCTCTAGTATATGGTGTATCGTTGAATACTTCCTATTTATAAATCTTAATGAAACAAATTCTATATTAGATATTATCGCAAATATTGATTGATCTCTAGTATAGTGTGTATCCTTGAATACTTCCTATTTATAAATCTTAATGAAACAAATTCTATGTGAGATATTATCGAAAATATTCATTGGTCTCTAGGATAGTATGTATTTTTGAATACTTCATATTTATAAATCTAAATGAAACAAATTGTATGTGAGATATTATCGGAAATATTCATTGATCTCTAGTATAGTGTGTATCCTTGAATACTTCCTATTTATAAATCTTAATGAAACAAATTCTATGTGAGATATTATCGAAAATATTCATTGGTCTCTAGGATAGTGTGTATTTTTGAATACTTCATATTTATAAATCTAAATGAAACAAATTGTATGTGAGATATTATCGGAAATATTCATTGATCTCTAGTATATGGTGTATCCTTGAATACTTCCTATTTATAAATCTTAATGAAACAAATTCTATATGAGATATCATCGAAATTATTCATTTATCTCTAGGACAGTGTGTATTTTGCAATACTTCCTATTTATAAATCTTCATGAAACAAATTGTATGTGAGATATTTTAGAAAATATTCACTGCTCTCTAGTATATGGTGTATCCTTGAATACTTCCTATTTATAAATTACAAAAAATTATAAAATATAATTAATAACAATTAATTATATAATATAATATAAAACAATTAGTGTGTGAGATATTATCGAAAATATTCATTGATCTCTGGTGTATCCTTGAATACTACCTATTTATAAATCTTAATGAAACAAATTCTATATGAGATATCATCGAAATTATTCATTTATCTCTAGGATAGTGTGTATTTTTGAATACTTCATATTTATAAATCTAAATGAAACAAATTGTATGTGAGATATTATCGGAAATATTCATTGATCTCTAGTATATGGTGTATCCTTGAATACTTCCTATTTATAAATCTTAATGAAACAAATTCTATATGAGATATCATCGAAATTATTCATTTATCTCTAGGATAGTGTGTATTTTTCAATACTTCCTATTTATAAATCTTCATGAAACAAATTGTATGTGAGATATTTTAGAAAATATTCACTGCTCTCTAGTATATGGTGTATCCTTGAATACTTCCTATTTATAAATTACAAACAATTATAAAATATAATTAATAACAATTAATTATATAATATAATATAAAACAATTAGTGCGTGAGATATTATCGAAAATATTCATTGATCTCTAGTAAAGTGTGTATCCTTGAATACTTCCTATTTATAAATTTTAATGAAACAAATTCTATATGAGATATCATCGAAATTATTCATTTATCTCTAGGATAGTGTGTATTTTTGAATACTTCATATTTATAAATCTAAATGAAACAAATTGTATGTGAGATAATATCGGAAATATTCATTGATCTCTAGTATATGGTTTATCCTTGAATACTTCCTATTTATAAATCTTAATGAAACAAATTCTATGTGAGATATTATCGAAAATATTCATTGATCTCTAGTATATGGTTTATCCTTGAATACTTCCTATTTATAAATCTTAATGAAACAAATTCTATATGAGATATCATCGAAAATATTCATTGATCTCTAGTATATGGTATATCCTTCAATACTTCCTATTTATAAATCTAAATGAAACAAATTGTATGTGAGATATTATCGAAAATATTCATTATCTCTATGATATGATGTATCCTTGAATACTTCCTATTTATAAATCTAAATGAAACAAATTGTCTGTGAGATATTATCGGAAATATTCATTAATCTCTATGATATGATGTATCCTTGAATACTTCCTATATATAAATCTGAATGAAACAATTTGTATGTGAGATATTTTAGAAAATATTCATTGATCTCTAGTATATGGTGTATCGTTGAATACTTCCTATTTATAAATCTTAATGAAACAAATTCTATATTAGATATTATCGCAAATATTGATTGATCTCTAGTATAATGTGTATCCTTGAATACTTCCTATTCATAAATCTTAATGAAACAAATTCTATGTGAGATATTATCGAAAATATTCATTGGTCTCTAGGATAGTGTGTATTTTTGAATACTTCATATTTATAAATCTAAATGAAACAAATTGTATGTGAGATATTATCGGAAATATTCATTGATCTCTAGTATATGGTGTATCCTTGAATACTTCCTATTTATAAATCTTAATGAAACAAATTCTATATGAGATATCATCGAAATTATTCATTTATCTCTAGGATAGTGTGTATTTTTCAATACTTCCTATTTATAAATCTTCATGAAACAAATTGTATGTGAGATATTTTAGAAAATATTAACTGCTCTCTAGCATATGGTGTATCCTTGAATATTTCCTATTTATAAATTACAAACAATTATAAAATATAATTAATAACAATTAATTATATAATATAATATAAAACAATTAGTGTGTGAGATATTATCGAAAATATTCATTGATCTCTAGTATAGTGTGTATCCTTGAATACTTCCTATTTATAAATCTTAATGAAACAAATTCTATATGAGATATCATCGAAATTATTCATTTATCTCTAGGATAGTGTGTATTTTTGAATACTTCATATTTATAAATCTAAATGAAACAAATTGTATGTGAGATATTATCGGAAATATTCATTGATCTCTAGTATATGGTTTATCCTTGAATACTTCCTATTTATAAATCTTAATGAAACAAATTCTATGTGAGATATTATCGAAAATATTCATTGATCTCTAGTATATGGTTTATCCTTGAATACTTCCTATTTATAAATCTTAATGAAACAAATTCTATATGAGATATCATCGAAAATATTCATTGATCTCTAGTATAGAGTGTATTTTTGAATACTTCCTATTAATAAATCTTAATGAAACAAATTGTATGTGAGATATTATCGAAAATATTCATTGATCTCTAGTATATGGTGTATCTTTGAATACTTCATATTTATAAATCTTAATGAAACAAATTCTATATGAGATATCATCGAAAATATTCACTGATCTCTAGGATAGTGTGTATTTTTGAATACTTCCTATTAATAAATCTTAATGAAACAAATTGTATGTGAGATATTATCGGAAATATTCATTGATCTCTAGTATATGGTTTGTCCTTGAATACTTCATATTTGTTAATCTAAATGAAACAAATTGTAAGTGAGATATTATAGAAAATATTCACTGGTATCTAGTATATGGTGTATCCTTGAATACTTTCTATTTATAAATCTTAATGAAACAAATTCTATGTGAGATA
Source organism: Sarcophaga carnaria (assembly GCA_958299815.1). Classification (NCBI taxonomy): domain Eukaryota; kingdom Metazoa; phylum Arthropoda; class Insecta; order Diptera; family Sarcophagidae; genus Sarcophaga; species Sarcophaga carnaria. Next base: position 82,898,550 of record OY283149.1, on the reverse strand, counting down.
TTATCGGAAATATTCATTGATCTCTAGTATATGGTGTATCCTTGAATACTTCCTATTTATAAATCTTAATGAAACAAATTCTATATGAGATATCATCGAAATTATTCATTTATCTCTAGGATAGTGTGTATTTTTGAATACTTCCTGTATTATAAATCTTCATGAAACAAATTGTATGTGAGATATTATCGAAAATATTCATTGATCTCTAGTATATGGTGTATCGTTGAATACTTCCTATTTATAAATCTTAATGAAACAAATTCTATATTAGATATTATCGCAAATATTGATTGATCTCTAGTATAGTGTGTATCCTTGAATACTTCCTATTTATAAATCTTAATGAAACAAATTCTATGTGAGATATTATCGAAAATATTCATTGGTCTCTAGGATTGTGTGTATTTTTGAATACTTCATATTTATAAATCTAAATGAAACAAATTGTATGTGAGATATTATCGGAAATATTCATTGATCTCTAGTATAGTGTGTATCCTTGAATACTTCCTATTTATAAATCTTAATGAAACAAATTCTATGTGAGATATTATCGAAAATATTCATTGGTCTCTAGGATAGTGTGTATTTTTGAATACTTCATATTTATAGATCTAAATGAAACAAATTGTATGTGAGATATTATCGGAAATATTCATTGATCTCTAGTATATGGTGTATCCTTGAATACTTCCTATTTATAAATCTTAATGAAACAAATTCTATATGAGATATCATCGAAATTATTCATTTATCTCTAGGACAGTGTGTATTTTTCAATACTTCCTATTTATAAATCTTCATGAAACAAATTGTATGTGAGATATTTTAGAAAATATTCACTGCTCTCTAGTATATGGTGTATCCTTGAATACTTCCTATTTATAAATTACAAACAATTATAAAATATAATTAATAACAATTAATTATATAATATAATATAAAACAATTAGTGTGTGAGATATTATCGAAAATATTCATTGATCTCTGGTGTATCCTTGAATACTACCTATTTATAAATCTTAATGAACAAATTCTATATGAGATATCATCGAAATTATTCATTTATCTCTAGGATAGTGTGTATTTTAGAATACTTCATATTTATAAATCTAAATGAAACAAATTGTATGTGAGATATTATCGGAAATATTCATTGATCTCTAGTATATGGTGTATCCTTGAATACTTCCTATTTATAAATCTCAATGAAACAAATTCTATATGAGATATCATCGAAATTATTCATTTATCTCTAGGATAGTGTGTATTTTTCAATACTTCCTATTTATAAATCTTCATGAAACAAATTGTATGTGAGATATTTTAGAAAATATTCACTGCTCTCTAGTATATGGTGTATCCTTGAATACTTCCTATTTATAAATTACAAACAATTATAAAATATAATTAATAACAATTAATTATATAATATAATATAAAACAATTAGTGTGTGAGATATTATCGAAAATATTCATTGATCTCTAGTATATGGTGTATCCTTGAATACTACCTATTTATAAATCTTAATGAAACAAATTCTATATGAGATATCATCGAAATTATTCATTTATCTCTAGGATAGTGTGTATTTTTGAATACTTCATATTTATAAATCTAAATGAAACAAATTGTATGTGAGATATTATCGGAAATATTCATTGATCTCTAGTATATGGTGTATCCTTGAATACTTCCTATTTATAAATCTTAATGAAACAAATTCTATATGAGATATCATCGAAATTATTCATTTATCTCTAGGATAGTGTGTATTTTTCAATACTTCCTATTTATAAATCTTCATGAAACAAATTGTATGTGAGATATTTTAGAAAATATTCACTGCTCTCTAGTATATGGTGTATCCTTGAATACTTCCTATTTATAAATTACAAACAATTATAAAATATAATTAATAACAATTAATTATATAATATAATATAAAACAATTAGTGTGTGAGATATTATCGAAAATATTCATTGATCTCTAGTATAGTGTGTATCCTTGAATACTTCCTATTTATAAATCTTAATGAAACAAATTCTATATGAGATATCATCGAAATTATTCATTTATCTCTAGGATAGTGTGTATTTTTGAATACTTCATATTTATAAATCTAAATGAAACAAATTGTATGTGAGATATTATCGGAAATATTCATTGATCTCTAGTATATGGTTTATCCTTGAATACTTCATATTTATAAATCTTAATGAAACAAATTCTATGTGAGATATTATCGAAAATATTCATTGATCTCTAGTATATGGTTTATCCTTGAATACTTCCTATTTATAAATCTTAATGAAACAAATTCTATATGAGATATCATCGAAAATATTCATTGATCTCTAGTATATGGTATATCCTTCAATACTTCCTATTTATAAATCTAAATGAAACAAATTGTATGTGAGATATTATCAAAAATATTCATTATCTCTATGATATGATGTATCCTTGAATACTTCCTATTTATAAATCTAAATTAAACAAATTGTCTGTGAGATATTATCGGAAATATTCATTAATCTCTATGATATGATGTATCCTTGAATACTTCCTATATATAAATCTGAATGAAACAATTTGTATGTGAGATATTATCGGAAATATTCATTGATCTCTAGTATATGGTGTATCCTTGAATACTTCCTATTTATAAATCTAAATGAAACAAATTGTATGTGAGATATTATCTAAAATATTCATTGATCTCTAGTATATGGTGTATCCTTGAATACTTCCTATTTATAAATCTAAATGAAACAAATTGTATGTGAGATATTATCGGAAATATTCATTGATCTCTAGTATATGGTGTATCCTTCAGTACTTCCTATTTATAAATCTAAATGAAACAAATTGTATGTGAGATATCATCGAAAATATTCATTGATCTCTAGTATATGGTATATCCTTCAATACTTCCTATTTATAAATCTAAATGAAACAAATTGTATGTGAGATATTATCGGAAATATTCATTGATCTCTAGTATATGGTTTATCCTTGAATACTTCATATTTGTTAATCTAAATGAAACAAATTGTAAGTAAGATATTATAGAAAATATCCACGGCTATCTAGTATATGGTGTATCCTTGAATACTTCCTATTTATAAATCTTAATGAAACAAATTGTATGTGAGATATTATCGAAAACTTTCATTGATCTCTAGTATATTTGTGTATCCTTGAATACCTCCTATTTCTAAATCTTCATGAAACAAATTGTATGTGAGATATTATCGATAATATTCATTGATCTCTAGTATATGGTGTATCTTCGAATACTTCCTATTCATAAATCAAAATGAAACAAATTGTGTGTGAGATATTATCGAAAATATTCATTGATCTCTAGTATATGGTATATCCTTCAATACTTCTTATTTATAAATATAAATGAAACAAATTGTATATGAGATATTATCGAAAATATTCATTGATCTCTAGTATATGGTTTATCCTTGAATACTTCATATTTGTTAATCTAAATGAAACAAATTGTGTGTGAGATATTATCGGAAATATTCATTGATCTCTAGTATATGGTTTATCCTTGAATACTTCATATTTGTTAATCTAAATGAAACAAATTGTAAATGAGATATTATAGAAAATATTCACTGCTATCTAGTATATGGTGTATCCTTGAATACCTCCTATTTATAAATCTGAATGAAACAAATTGTGTGTGAGATATTATCGAAAATATTCATTGATATCTAGTATAGTGTGTTTCCTTGAATAATTCCAATTTATAAATCTAAATGAAACAAATTGTATGTGAGATATTATCGGAAATATTCATTGATCTCTAGTATATGGTGTATCCTTGAATACTTCCTATTTATAAATCTAAATGAAACAAATTGTATGTGAGATATTATCGAAAATATTCATTGATATATAGTATAGTGTGTTTCCTTGAATAATTCCTATTTATAAATCTAAATGAAACAAATTGTATGTGAGATATTATCGGAAATATTCATTGATCTCTAGTATATGGTGTATCTTCGAATACTTCCTATTCATAAATCTAAATGAAACAAATTGTGTGTGAGGTATTATCGAAAATATTCATTGGCATAAATCTTCATGAAACAAATTGTATGTAAGATATTATCGAAAATATTCATTGATCTCTATATATGGTGTTTCCTTGAATAATTCCTATTCATAAATCTAAATGAAACAAATTGTGTGTGAGATATTATCGAAAATATTCATTGATCTCTAGTATATGGTGTATCCTCGAATACCTCCTATTTATAAATCTGAATGAAACAAATTATGTGTGAGATATTATCGGAAATATTCATTGATCTCTAGTATATGGTGTATCCTTGAATACTTCCTATTTATAAATCTAAATGAAACAAATTGTATGCGACATATCATCGAAAATATTCATTGATCTCTAGTATATGGTGTATCCTTCAGTACTTCCTATTTATAAATCTAAATGAAACAAATTGTATGTGAGATATCATCGAAAATATTCATTGATCTCTAGTATATGGTATATCCTTCAATACTTCCTATTTATAAATCTAAATGAAACAAATTGTATGTGAGATATTATCGAAAATATTCATTATCTCTATGATATGATGTATCCTTGAAGACTTCCTATTTATAAATCTAAATGAAACAAATTGTATGTGAGATATTATCGGAAATATTCATTAATCTCTATGATATGATGTATCCTTGAATACTTCCTATATATAAATCTGAATGAAACAATTTGTATGTGAGATATTATCGGAAATATTCATTGATCTCTAGTATATGGTGTATCCTTGAATACTTCCTATTTATAAATCTAAATGAAACAAATTGTATGTGAGATATTATCTAAAATATTCATTGATCTCTAGTATATGGTGTATCCTTGAATACTTCCTATTTATAAATCTAAATGAAACAAATTGTATGTGAGATATTATCGGAAATATTCATTGATCTCTAGTATATGGTGTATCCTTCAGTACTTCCTATTTATAAATCTAAATGAAACAAATTGTATGTGAGATATCATCGAAAATATTCTTTGATCTCTAGTATATGGTATATCCTTCAATACTTCCTATTTATAAATCTAAATGAAACAAATTGTATGTGAGATATTATAGAAAATTTTCACTAGTCTCCAGTATATGGTGTATCCCTGAATACTTCCTATTTATAAATCTTAATGAAACAAATTGTAAGTGAGATATTATAGAAAATATTCACGGCTATCTAGTATATGGTGTATCCTTGAATACTTCCTATTTATAAATCTTAATGAAACAAATTGTATGTGAGATATTATCGAAAATTTTCATTGATCTCTAGTATATTTGTGTATCCTTGAATACCTCCTATTTCTAAATCTTCATGAAACAAATTGTATGTGAGATATTATCGATAATATTCATTGATCTCTAGTATATGGTGTATTTTCGAATACTTCCTATTCATAAATCAAAATGAAACAAATTGTGTGTGAGATATTATCGAAAATATTCATTGATCTCTAGTATAGGGTATATTCTTCAATACTTCTTATTTATAAATATAAATGAAACAAATTGTATATGAGATATTATCGAAAATATTCATTAACCTCTATGATATCATGTATCCTTGAATACTTCCTATTTATAAATCTAAATGAAACAAATTGTATGTGAGATATTATCGGAAATATTCATTGATCTCTAGTATATGGTTTATCGTTGAATACTTCCTATTTGTAAATCTTAAGGAAACAAATTCTATATGAGATATCATCGAAAATATTCATTTATCTCTAGGATAGTGTGCATTTTTGAATACTTCCTATTTATAAATCTTCATGAAACAAATTGTATGTGAGATATTATCGAAAATATTCATAGTATATGGTGTATCTAATCTATATGAAACAAATTGTGTGTGAGATTTTATCTAAAATATACATTGATCTCTAGTATATGGTGTATCCTTGAATACCTCCTATTTATAAATCTGAATGAAACAAATTGTGTGTGAGATATTATCGAAAATATTCATTGATATCTATTATAGTGTGTTTCCTTGAATAATTCCAATTTATAAATCTAAATGAAACAAATTGTATGTGAGATATTATCGGAAATATTCATTGATCTCTAGTATATGGTGTATCCTTGAATACTTCCTATTTATAAATCTAAATGAAACAAATTGTATGTGAGATATTATCGAAAATATTCATTGATATCTAGTATAGTGTGTTTCCTTGAATAATTCCTATTTATAAATCTAAATGAAACAAATTGTATGTGAGATATTATCGGAAATATTCATTGATCTCTAGTATATGGTGTATCTTCGAATACTTCCTATTCATAAATCTAAATGAAACAAATTGTGTGTGAGATATTATCGAAAATATTCATTGATCTCTAGTATATGGTGTATCCTTGAATACCTCCTAGGCATAAATCTTCATGAAACAAATTGTATGTGAGATATTATCGATAATATTCATTAATCTTTAGTATATGGTGTATCCTTAAATACTTTCTATGTGTAAATCTAAATGAAACAAATTGTGTGTGAGATTTTATCTAAAATATACATTGATCTCTAGTATATGGTGTATCCTTGAATACCTCATATTTATAAATCTAAATGAAACAAATTGTGCGTGAGATTTTATCTAAAATATTCATTGATATCTAGTATAGTGTGTTTCCTTGAATAATTCCTATTTATAAATCTAAATGAAACAAATTGTATGTGAGATATTATCGGAAATATTCATTGATCTTTAGTATATGGTGTACCCTCGAATACCTCCAATTTATAAAACTGAATGAAACAAATTGTGTGTGAGATATTATCGAAAATATTCATTGATCTCTAGTATATGGTATATCCTTGAATACCTCCTATTTATAAATCTAAATGAAACAAATTGTGCGTGAGATTTTATCTAAAATATTCATTGATCTCTAGTATATGGTGTATCCTTGAATACCTCCTAGGCATAAATCTTCATGAAACAGATTGTATGTGTGATATTATCGAAAATATTCATTGATCTCTAGTATATGGTGTATCCTTAAATACTTCCTATGTGTAAATCTAAGTGTAACAAATTGTGCGTGAGATTTTATGTAAAATATTCATTGATCTCTAGTATATGGTGTATCCTTGAATACTTCCTATTTATAAATCTGAATGAAACAAATTGTGTGTGAGATATTATCGAAAATATTCATTGATCTCTAGTATATGGTGTATCCTTGAATACTTCCTATTTGTAAATCTAAGTGTAACAAATTGTGTGTGAGATATTATCGAAAATATTCATTGATCTTTAGTATATGGTGTATCCCTGAATACCTCCTATTTATAAATTTTCATGAAACAAATTGTATGTGAGATATTATCGAAAATATTCATTGATCTCTTGTATATGGTGCATCTTCGAATACTTCCTACTTATAAATCTGAATGAAACAAATTGCATGTGAGATATTATCGAAAATATTCATTGATCTCTAGTATATGGTGTATTTTCGAATACTTCCTATTTATAAATTTGAATGAAACAAATTGTGTGTGAGATATTATCGAAAATATTCATTGATCTCTAGTATATGGTGTATCCTGGAATACCTCCTATTTATAAATCTGAATGAAACAAATTGTATGTGAGATATTATCGAAAATATTCATTGATCTCTAGTATATGGTGTATCCTTAAATACTTCCTATGTGTAAATCTAAATGAAAGAAATTGTGTGTGAGATATTATCGGAAATATTCACATTGATCTCTAGTATATGGTGTATATTCGAATACTTCCTATTCATAAATCTAAATGAAACAAATTGTGCATCTCTAGTATATGGTGTATCCTTGAATACTTCCTATTTATAAATCTTAATGAAACAAATTGTGTGTGAGATATTATCGAAAATATTCATTGATCTCTAGTATATGGTGTATCCTTGACTACTTCCTATTTATAAATCTAAATGAAACAAATTGTATGTGAGATATTATCGGAAATATTCATTGATCTCTAGTATATGGTGTGTCCTTGAATACTTCCTATTTATAAATCTAAATGAAACAAATTGTATGTGAGATACCATCGAAAATATTCATTGATCTCTAGTATATGGTGTATCCTTCAGTACTTCCTATTTATAAATCTAAATGAAACAAATTATATGTGAGATATTATCGAAAATATTCATTGATCTCTAGTATTTGGTGTATCCTTGAATACTTCATATTTATAAATTTAAATGTAACAAATTGTATGTGATATATTATCGAAAATATTCACTGATCTCTAGTATATGGTGTATCCTTAAATACTTCCTATGTGTAAATCTAAATGAAACAAATTGTGTGTGAGATATTATCTAAAATATTCATTGATCTCTAGTATATGGTGTATCCTTAAATACTTCCTATGTGTAAATCTAAGTGTAACAAATTGTGCGTGAGATTTTATGTAAAATATTCATTGATATCTAGTATATGGCGTATCCTTGAATACTTCCTATTTATAAATCTGAATGAAACAAATTGTATGTGAGATATTATCGAAAATATTCATTGATCTCTAGTATATGGTGTATCCTTAAATACTTCCTATGTGTAAATCTAAATGAAACAAATTGTGTGTGAGATATTATCTAAAATATTCATTGATCTCTAGTATATGGTGTATCCTTAAATACTTCCTATGTGTAAATCTAAGTGTAACAAATTGTGCGTGAGATTTTATGTAAAATATTCATTGATCTCTAGTATATGGTGTATCCTTGAATACTTCCTATTTATAAATCTGAATGAAACAAATTGTATGTGAGATATTATCGAAAATATTCATTGATCTCTAGTATATGGTGTATCCTTAAATACTTCCTATGTGTAAATCTGAATGAAACAAATTGTGTGTGAGATATTATCGAAAATATTCATTGATCTCTAGTATATGGTGTATCCTTGAATACTTCCTATTTGTAAATCTAAGTGTAACAAATTGTGTGTGAGATATTATCGAAAATATTCATTGATCTCCAGTATATGGTGTATCCCTGAATACCTCCTATTTATAAATTTTCATGAAACAAATTGTATGTGAGATATTATCGAAAATATTCATTGATCTCTTGTATATGGTGCATCTTCGAATACTTCCTATTTATAAATCTGAATGAAACAAATTGTGTGTGAGATATTATCGAAAATATTCATTGATCTCTAGTATATGGTGTATCCTGGAATACCTCCTATTTATAAATCTGAATGAAACAAATTGTATGTGAGATATTATCGAAAATATTCATTGATCTCTAGTATATGGTGTGTCCTTAAATACTTCCTATGTGTAAATCTAAATGAAACAAATTGTGTGTGAGATATTATCTAAAATATTCATTGATCTCTAGTATATGGTGTATCCTTAAATACTTCCTATGTGTAAATCTAAATGAAAGAAATTGTGTGTGAGATATTATCGGAAATATTCACATTGATCTCTAGTATATGGTGTATATTCGAATACTTCCTATTCATAAATCTAAATGAAACAAATTGTGCATCTCTAGTATATGGTGTATCCTTGAATACTTCCTATTTATAAATCTTAATGAAACAAATTGTGTGTGAGATATTATCGAAAATATTCATTGATCTCTAGTATATGGTGTATCCTTGACTACTTCCTATTTATAAATCTAAATGAAACAAATTGTATGTGAGATATTATCGGAAATATTCATTGATCTCTAGTATATGGTGTATCCTTGAATACTTCCTATTTATAAATCTAAATGAAACAAATTGTATGTGAGATACCATCGAAAATATTCATTGATCTCTAGTATATGGTGTATCCTTCAGTACTTCCTATTTATAAATCTAAATGAAACAAATTATATGTGAGATATTATCGAAAATATTCATTGATCTCTAGTATTTGGTGTATCCTTGAATACTTCATATTTATAAATTTAAATGTAACAAATTGTATGTGAAATATTATCGAAAATATTCACTGATCTCTAGTATATGGTGTATCCTTGAATACCTCCTAGGCATAAATCTTCATGAAACAAATTTTATGTGAGATATTATCGAAAATATTCATTGATCTCTAGTATATGGTGTATCCTTGAATACCTCCTAGGCATAAATCTTCATGAAACAAATTGTATGTGAGATATTATCGAAAATATTCATTGATCTCTAGTATATGGTGTATCCTTAAATACTTCCTATGTGTAAATCTAAGTGTAACAAATTGTGCGTGAGATTTTATGTAAAATATTCATTGATCTCTAGTATATGGTGTATCCTTGAATACTTCCTATTTATAAATCTGAATGAAACAAATTGTGTGTAAGATATTATCGAAAATATTCATTGATCTCTAGTATATGGTGTATCCTTGAATACTTCCTATTTGTAAATCTAAGTGTAACAAATTGTGTGTGAGATATTATCGAAAATATTCATTGATCTTTAGTATATGGTGTATCCTTGAATACTTCCTATTTATAAATCTTCATACAACAAATTGTGTGTGAGATATTATCGAAAATATTCATTGATCTCCAGTATATGGTGTATCCCTGAATACCTCCTATTTATAAATTTTCATGAAACAAATTGTATGTGAGATATTATCGAAAATATTCATTGATCTCTAGTATATGGTGCATCTTCGAATACTTCCTATTTATAAATCTGAATGAAACAAATTGTATGTGAGATATTATCGAAAATATTCATTGATCTCTAGTATATGGTGTATCTTCGAATACTTCCTATTTATAAATTTGAATGAAACAAATTGTGTGTGAGATATTATCGAAAATATTCATTGATCTCTAGTATATGGTGTATCCTGGAATACCTCCTATTTATAAATCTGAATGAAACAAATTGTATGTGAGATACTATCGAAAATATTCATTGATCTCTAGTATATGGTGTATCCTTAAATACTTCCTATGTGTAAATCTAAATGAAACAAATTGTGTGTGAGATATTATCTAAAATATTTATTGATCTCTAGTATATGGTGTATCCTTAAATACTTCCTATGTGTAAATCTAAATGAAACAAATTGTGTGTGAGATATTATCGGAAATATTCACATTGATCTCTAGTATATGGTGTATATTCGAATACTTCCTATTCATAAATCTAAATGAAACAAATTGTGCATCTCTAGTATATGGTGTATCCTTGAATACTTCCTATTTATAAATCTTAATGAAACAAATTGTGTGTGAGATATTATCGAAAATATTCATTGATCTCTAGTATATGGTGTATCCTTGACTACTTCTTATTTATAAATCTAAATGAAACAAATTGTATGTGAAATATTATCGAAAATATTCACTGATCTCTAGTATATGGTGTATCCTTGAATACCTCCTCGGCATAAATCTTCATGAAACAAATTGTATGTGAGATATTATCGAAAATATTCATTGATCTCTAGTATATGGTGTACCCTTAAATACTTCCTATGTGTTAATCTAAATGAAACAAATTGTGTGTGAGATATTATCGAAAATATTCATTGATCTCTAGTATATGGTGTATCCTCGAATACCTAATATTTATAAATCTGAATGAAACAAATTGTGTGTGAGATATTATCGAAAATATTAATTGATCTCTAGTATATGGTGTATCTTCGAATACCTCCTAGGCATAAATCTTCATGAAACAAATTGTATGTGAGATATTATCGAAAATATTCACTAGTCTCCAGTATATGGTGTATCCCTGAATACTTCCTATTCATAAATCTAAATGAAACAAATTGTGTGTGAGATATCATCGAAAATATTCATTAATCTCTATGATATGATGTATCCTTGAATACTTCCTATTAATAAATCTAAATAAAACAAATTGTATGTGAGATATTATCGGAAATATTCATTAATCTCTATAATATGATGTATCCTTGAATACTTTCTATTTATAAATCTTAATAAAACAAATTGTATGTGAGATATTATCGGAAATATTCATTGATCTCTAGTATATGGTGTATCCTTGAATACTTCCTATTTATATATCTAAATGAAACAAATTGTATGTGAGATATCATCGAAAATATTCATTGATCTCTAGTATATGGTTTATCTTTGAATACTTCTTATTTGTTAATCTAAATGAAACAAATTGTAAGTGAGATATTATAGAAAATATTCACTGCTATCTAGTGTATGGTGTATCCTTGAATACTTCCTATTTGTAAATCTTAAGGAAACAAATTCTATATGAGATATCATCGAAAATATTCATTTATCTCTAGGATAGTGTGTATTTTTGAATACTTCCTATTTATAAATCTTCATGAAACAAATTGTATGTGAGATATTATCGAAAATATTCATAGTATATGGTGTATCTTCGAATACTTCCTATTCATAAATCTAAATGAAACAAATTGTGTGTAAGATTTTATCTAAAAAATACATTGATCTCTAGTATATGGTGTATCCTTGAATACCTCCTATTTATAAATCTGAATGAAACAAATTGTGTGTGAGATATTATCGAAAATATTCATTGATATCTGGTATAGTGTGTTTCCTTGAATAATTCCAATTTATAAATCTAAATGAAACAAATTGTATGTGAGATATTATCGGAAATATTCATTGATCTCTAGTATATGGTGTATCTTCGAATACTTCCTATTCATAAATCTAAATGAAACAAATTGTGTGTGAGATATTATCGAAAATATTCATTGATCTCTAGTATATGGTGTATGCTTGAATACCTCCTAGACATAAATCTTCATGAAACAAATTGTATGTGAGATATTATCGATAATATTCATTGATCTGTAGTATATGGTGTATCCTTAAATACTTCCTATGTGTAAATCTAAATGAAACAAATTGTGTGTGAGATTTTATCGAAAATATACATTGATCTCTAGTATATGGTGTATCCTTGAAAACCTCCTATTTATAAATTTAAATGAAACAAATTGTGCGTGAGATTTTATCTAAAATATTCATTGATATCTAGTATAGTGTGTTTCCTTGAATAATTCCTATTTATAAATCTAAATGAAACAAATTGTATGTGAGATATTATCGGAAATATTCATTGATCTCTAGTATATGGTGTATCCTCGAATACCTCCAACTTATAAATCTGAATGAAACAAATTGTGTGTGAGATATTATCGAAAATATTCATTGATCTCTAGTATATGGTGTATCCTTAAATACTTCCTATGTGTAAATCTAAGTGTAAAAAATTGTGCGTGAGATTTTATCTAAAATATTAATTGATCTCTAGTATATGGTGTATCCTTGAATACTTCCTATTTATAAATCTGAATGAAACAAATTGTGTGTGAGATATTATCGAAAATATTCATTGATCTCTAGTATATGGTGTATCCTTAAATACTTCCTATGTGTAAATCTAAATGAAACAAATTGTGTGTGAGATATTATCGGAAATATTCATTGATCTCTAGTATATGGTGTATATTCGAATACTTCCTATTCATAAATCTAAATGAAACAAATTGTGCATCTCTAGTATATGGTGTATCCTTGAATACTTCCTATTTCTAAATCTTAATGAAACAAATTGTGTGTGAGATATTATCGAAAATATTCATTGATCTCTAGTATATGGTGTATCCTTGAATAGTTCCTATTTATAAATCCGAATGAAACAATTTGTATGTGAGATATTATCGGAAATATTCATTAATCTCTAGTATATGGTGTATCCTTCAATACTTCCTATTAATAAATCTTCATGAAACAAATTGTATGTGAGATATTATCGAAAATATTCATTGATGTCTAGTATATGGTGTATCCTTGAATATCTCCTATTTATAAATCTAAATGAAACAAATTGTGCGTGAGATTTTATCTAAAATATTCATTCATCTTTAGTATATGGTGTATCCTTGAATACTTCATATTTGTTAATATAAATGAAACAAATTGTAAGTGAGATGTTATCGCAAATATTCTTTGATCTCTAGTATATGGTGTATCTTCGAATACTTCCTATTTATAAATCTTAATGAAACAAATTGTATGTGAGGTATTATCTAAAATATTCATTGATGTCTAGTATATGGTGTATCCTTGAATACCTCCTATTTATAAATCTAAATGAAACAAATTGTGTGTGAGATTTTGTCTAAAATATTCATTGATCTCTAGTATATGGTATATCCTTGAGTACTTCCTATTTATAAATCTAAATGAAACAAATTGTATGTGAGATATTATCGAACATATTCATTGATGTCTAGTATATGGTGTATCCTGGAATACCTCCTATTTATAAATCTAAATGAAAAAATTGTATGTGAGATATTATCGAAAATATTCATTGATGTCTAGTATATGGTGTATCCTGGAATACTTCCTATTTATAAATCTAAATGAAACAAATTGTGTGTGAGATTTTGTCTAAAATATTCATTGATCTCTAGTATATGGTATATCCTTGAATACTTCCTATTTATAAATCTAAATGAAACAAATTGTATGTGAGATATTATCGAAAATATTCATTGATGTCTAGTATATGGTGTATCCTGGAATACCTCCTATTTATAAATCTAAATGAAACAAATTGTGTGTGAGATTTTGTCTAAAATATTCATTGATCTCTAGTATATGGTATATCCTTGAATACTTCCTATTTATAAATCTAAATGAAACAAATTGTATGTGAGATATTATCGAAAATATTCATTGATCTCTATGATATGATGTATCCTTGAATACTTCCTATTTATAAATCTAAATGGAACAAATTGTATGTGAGTTATTATCGAAAATATTCATTGATCTCTAGTTTATGGTGTATCCTTGAATACTTCCTATTTATAAACGTTCATAAAACAAATTGTATGTGAGTTATCATCGAAAATATTCATTGATCTCTAGTATATGGTGTATCCTAGAATACTTCCTACTTATAAATCTTAATAAAACAAATTGTATGTGAGATATCATTGAAAATATTCATTGATCTCTAGTATATGGTGTATCCTTGAATACTTCCTATTTATACATCTAAATGGAACAAATTGTATGTGCGATATCATTGAAAATATTCATTGATCTCTAGTATATGGTGTATCCTTGAATACTTCCTATTTATAAATCTAAATGGAACAAATTGTATGTGAGATATTATCGAAAATATTCATTGATCTCTAGTATATGGTGTATCCTTGAATACTTCCTATTTATAAATCTAAATGAAACAAATTGTATCTGAGATATTATCGAAAATATTCATTGATCTCTAGTATATGGTGTATTCTTGAATACTTCATATTTATAAATCTAAATGAAACAAATTGTATGTGAGATATTATCGAAAATATTCATTGATCTCTAGTATATGGTGTATCCTTGAGTACTTCCTATTTATAAATCTAAATGGAACAAATTGAATGTAAGATATTATCGAAAATATTCATTGATCTCTAGTGTATTGTGTATCCTTGAATACTTCCTATTTATAAATCTAAATGGAACAAATTGTATGTGAGTTATTATCGAAAATATTCATTGATCTCTAGTATATGGTGTATCCTTGAGTACCTCCTATTTATAAATCTAAATGGAACAAATTGAATGTAAGATATTATCGAAAATATTCATTGATCTCTAGTATATGGTGTATCCTTGAATACTTCCTATTTATAAATCTAAATGAAACAAATTGTATGTGAGATATTATCGAAAATATTCATTGATCTCTAGTATATGGTGTATCCTTGAGTACTTCCTTTTTATAAATCTTAATGAAACAAATTCTATATGAGATATCATCGAAATTATACATTTATCTCTAGTATATGGTGTATCCTTGAATACTACCTATTTATAAATCTTAATGAAACAAATTCTATATGAGATATCATCGAAATTATTCATTTATCTCTAGGATAGTGTGTATTTTTGAATACTTCCTGTTTATAAATCTTCATGAAACAAATTGTATGTGAGATATTATCGAAAATATTCATATATCTCTAGTATATGGTGTATCGTTGAATACTTCTTATTTATAAATCTTAATGAAACAAATTCTATATTAGATATTATCGCAAATATTGATTGATCTCTAGTATAGTGTGTATCCTTGAATACTTCCTATTTATAAATCTTAATGATACAAATTCTATGTGAGATATTATCGAAAATATTCATTGGTCTCTAGGATAGTGTGTATTTTTGAATACTTCATATTTATAAATCTAAATGAAACAATTAGTTGTTGAGATATTATCGAAAATATTCATTGATCTCTAGTATATGCTGTATCCTTGAATACTACCTATTTATAAATCTTAATGAAACAAATTCTATATGAGATATCATCGAAATTATTCATTTATCTCTAGGATAGTGTGTATTTTTGAATACTTCCTGTATTATAAATCTTCATGAAACAAATTGTATGTGAGATATTATCGAAATTATTCATTGATCTCTAGTATATGGTGTATCGTTGAATACTTCCTATTTATATATCTTAATGAAACAAATTCTATATTAGATATTATCGCAAATATTGATTGATCTCTAGTATAATGTGTATCCTTGAATACTTCCTATTTATAAATCTTAATGAAACAAATTCTATGTGAGATATTATCGAAAATATTCATTGGTCTCTAGGATAGTGTGTATTTTTGAATACTTCATATTTATAAATCTAAATGAAACAAATTGTATGTGAGATATTATCGGAAATATTCATTGATCTCTAGTATATGGTGTATCCTTGAATACTTCCTATTTATAAATCTTAATGAAACAAATTCTATATGAGATATCATCGAAATTATTCATTTATCTCTAGGATAGTGTGTATTTTTCAATACTTCCTATTTATAAATCTTCATGAAACAAATTGTATGTGAGATATTTTAGAAAATATTCACTGCTCTCTAGTATATGGTGTATCTTTGAATATTTCCTATTTATAAATTACAAACAATTATAAGATATAATTAATAACAATTAATTATATAATATAATATAAAACAATTAGTGTGTGAGATATTATCGAAAATATTCATTGATCTCTAGTATAGTGTGTATCCTTGAATACTTCCTATTTACAAATCTTAATGAAACAAATTCTATATGAGATATCATCGAAATTATTCATTTATCTCTAGGATAGTGTGTATTTTTGAATACTTCATATTTATAAATCTAAATGAAACAAATTGTATGTGAGATATTATCGGAAATATTCATTGATCTCTAGTATATGGTTTATCCTTGAATACTTCCCATTTATAAATCTTAATGAAACAAATTCTATGTGAGATATTATCGAAAATATTCATTGATCTCTAGTATATGGTTTATCCTTGAATACTTCCTATTTATAAATCTTAATGAAACAAATTCTATATGAGATATCATCGAAAATATTCACTAATCTCTAGTATATGGTGTATTCTTGGATATTTCATATTTATAAATCTTAATGAAACAAATTCTATATGAGATATCATCGAAAATATTCATTGATCTCTAGGATAGTGTGTATTTTTGAATACTTCCTATTTATAAATCTTAATGAAACAAATTGTATGTGAGATATTATCGAAAATATTCATTGATCTCTAGTATATGGTGTATCTTTGAATACTTCATATTTATAAATCTTAATGAAACAAATTCTATATGAGATATCATCGAAAATATTCATTGATCTCTAGGATAGTGTGTATTTTTGAATACTTCCTATTAATAAATCTTAATGAAACAAATTGTATGTGAGATATTATCGGAAATATTCATTGATCTCTAGTATATGGTTTATCCTTGAATACTTCATATTTGTTAATCTAAATGAAACAAATTGTAAGTGAGATATTATAGAAAATATTCACTGCTATCTAGTATATGGTGTATCCTTGAATACTTTCTATTTATAAATCTTAATGAAACAAATTCTATGTGAGATATTATCGGAAATATTCATTGATCTCTAGTATATGGTGTATCCTTGAATACTTCCTATTTATAAATCTTAATGAAACAAATTCTATATGAGATATCATCGAAATTATTCATTTATCTCTAGGATAGTGTGTATTTTTGAATACTTCCTGTATTATAAATCTTCATGAAACAAATTGTATGTGAGATATTATCGAAAATATTCATTGATCTCTAGTATATGGTGTATCCTTGAATACTTCCTCTTTATAAATCTTAATGAAACAAATTCTATATGAGATATCATCGAAATTATTCATTTATCTCTAGGATAGTGTGTATTTTTGAATACTTCCTATTAATAAATCTTAATGAAACAAATTGTATGTGAGATATTATCGAAAATATTGATTGATCTCTAGTATAGTGTGTATCCTTCAATACTTCCTATTTATAAATCTCAATGAAACAAATTCTATGTGAGATATTATCGAAAATATTCATTGGTCTCTAGGATAGTGTGTATTTTTGAATACTTCATATTTATAAATCTAAATGAAACAAATTGTATGTGAGATATTATCGGAAATATTCATTGATCTCTAGTATAGTGTGTATCCTTGAATACTTCCTATTTATAAATCTTAATGAAACAAATTCTATGTGAGATATTATCGAAAATATTCATTGGTCTCTAGGATAGTGTGTATTTTTGAATACTTCATATTTATAAATCTAAATGAAACAAATTGTATGTGAGATATTATCGGAAATATTCATTGATCTCTAGTATATGGTGTATCCTTGAATACTTCCTATTTATAAATCTTAATGAAACAAATTCTATATGAGATATCATCGAAATTATTCATTTATCTCTAGGATAGTGTGTATTTTTCAATACTTCCTATTTATAAATCTTCATGAAACAAATTGTATGTGAGATATTTTAGAAAATATTCACTGCTCTCTAGTATATGGTGTATCTTTGAATATTTCCTATTTATAAATTACAAACAATTATAAAATATAATTAATAACAATTAATTATATAATATAATATAAAACAATTAGTGTGTGAGATATTATCGAAAATATTCATTGATCTCTAGTATAGTGTGTATCCTTGAATACTTCCTATTTATAAATCTTAATGAAACAAATTCTATATGAGATATCATCGAAATTATTCATTTATCTCTAGGATAGTGTGTATTTTTGAATACTTCATATTTATAAATCTAAATGAAACAAATTGTATGTGAGATATTATCGGAAATATTCATTGATCTCTAGTATATGGTTTATCCTTGAATACTTCCTATTTATAAATCTTAATGAAACAAATTCTATGTGAGATATTATCGAAAATATTCATTGATCTCTAGTATATGGTTTATCCTTGAATACTTCCTATTTATAAATCTTAATGAAACAAATTCTATATGAGATATCATCGAAAATATTCACTAATCTCTAGTATATGGTGTATTCTTGGATATTTCATATTTATAAATCTTAATGAAACAAATTCTATATGAGATATCATCGAAAATATTCATTGATCTCTAGGATAGTGTGTATTTTTGAATACTTCCTATTAATAAATCTTAATGAAACAAATTGTATGTGAGATATTATCGAAAATATTCATTGATCTCTAGTATATGGTGTATCTTTGAATACTTCATATTTATAAATCTTAATGAAACAAATTCTATATGAGATATCATCGAAAATATTCATTGATCTCTAGGATAGTGTGTATTTTTGAATACTTCCTATTAATAAATCTTAATGAAACAAATTGTATGTGAGATATTATCGGAAATATTCATTGATCTCTAGTATATGGTTTATCCTTGAATACTTCATATTTGTTAATCTAAATGAAACAAATTGTAAGTGAGATATTATAGAAAATATTCACTGCTATCTAGTATATGGTGTATCCTTGAATACTTTCTATTTATAAATCTTAATGAAACAAATTCTATGTGAGATATTATCGGAAATATTCATTGATCTCTAGTATATGGTGTATCCTTGAATACTTCCTATTTATAAATCTTAATGAAACAAATTCTATATGAGATATCATCGAAATTATTCATTTATCTCTAGGATAGTGTGTATTTTTGAATACTTCCTGTATTATAAATCTTCATGAAACAAATTGTATGTGAGATATTATCGAAAATATTCATTGATCTCTAGTATATGGTGTATCCTTGAATACTTCCTATTTATAAATCTTAATGAAACAAATTCTATATGAGATATCATCGAAATTATTCATTTATCTCTAGGATAGTGTGTATTTTTGAATACTTCCTATTAATAAATCTTAATGAAACAAATTGTATGTGAGATATTATCGAAAATATTGATTGATCTCTAGTATAGTGTGTATCCTTCAATACTTCCTATTTATAAATCTCAATGAAACAAATTCTATGTGAGATATTATCGAAAATATTCATTGGTCTCTAGGATAGTGTGTATTTTTGAATACTTCATATTTATAAATCTAAATGAAACAAATTGTATGTGAGATATTATCGGAAATATTCATTGATCTCTAGTATAGTGTGTATCCTTGAATACTTCCTATTTATAAATCTTAATGAAACAAATTCTATGTGAGATATTATCGAAAATATTCATTGGTCTCTAGGATAGTGTGTATTTTTGAATACTTCATATTTATAAATCTAAATGAAACAAATTGTATGTGAGATATTATCGGAAATATTCATTGATCTCTAGTATATGGTGTATCCTTGAATACTTCCTATTTATAAATCTTAATGAAACAAATTCTATATGAGATATCATCGAAATTATTCATTTATCTCTAGGATAGTGTGTATTTTTCAATACTTCCTATTTATAAATCTTCATGAAACAAATTGTATGTGAGATATTTTAGAAAATATTCACTGCTCTCTAGTATATGGTGTATCCTTGAATACTTCCTATTTATAAATTACAAACAATTATAAAATATAATTAATAACAATTAATTATATAATATAATATAAAACAATTAGTGTGTGAGATATTATCGAAAATATTCATTGATCTCTGGTGTATCCTTGAATACTACCTATTTATAAATCTTAATGAAACAAATTCTATATGAGATATCATCGAAATTATTCATTTATCTCTAGGATAGTGTGTATTTTTGAATACTTCATATTTATAAATCTAAATGAAACAAATTGTATGTGAGATATTATCGGAAATATTCATTGATCTCTAGTATATGGTGTATCCTTGAATACTTCCTATTTATAAATCTTAATGAAACAAATTCTATATGAGATATCATCGAAATTATTCATTTATCTCTAGGATAGTGTGTATTTTTCAATACTTCCTATTTATAAATCTTCATGAAACAAATTGTATGTGAGATATTTTAGAAAATATTCACTGCTCTCTAGTATATGGTGTATCCTTGAATACTTCCTATTTATAAATTACAAACAATTATAAAATATAATTAATAACAATTAATTATATAATATAATATAAAACAATTAGTGTGTGAGATATTATCGAAAATATTCATTGATCTCTAGTATATGGTGTATCCTTGAATACTACCTATTTATAAATCTTAATGAAACAAATTCTATATGAGATATCATCGAAATTATTCATTTATCTCTAGGATAGTGTGTATTTTTGTATACTTCATATTTATAAATCTAAATGAAACAAATTGTATGTGAGATATTATCGGAAATATTCATTGATCTCTAGTATATGGTTTATCCTTGAATACTTCCTATTTATAAATCTTAATGAAACAAATTCTATATGAGATATTATCGAAAATATTCATTGATCTCTAGTATATGGTTTATCCTTGAATACTTCCTATTTATAAATCTTAATGAAACAAATTCTATATGAGATATCATCGAAAATATTCATTGATCTCTAGTATATGGTATATCCTTCAATACATTGATCTCTAGTATATGGTGTATCCTTGAAAACCTCCTATTTATAAATTTAAATGAAACAAATTGTGCGTGAGATTTTATCTAAAATATTCATTGATATCTAGTATAGTGTGTTTCCTTGAATAATTCCTATTTATAAATCTAAATGAAACAAATTGTATGTGAGATATTATCGGAATTATTCATTGATCTCTAGTATATGGTGTATCCTCGAATACCTCCAACTTATAAATCTGAATGAAACAAATTGTGTGTGAGATATTATCGAAAATATTCATTGATCTCTAGTATATGGTGTATCCTTAAATACTTCCTATGTGTAAATCTAAGTGTAAAAAATTGTGCGTGAGATTTTATCTAAAATATTAATTGATCTCTAGTATATGGTGTATCCTTGAATACTTCCTATTTATAAATCTGAATGAAACAAATTGTGTGTGAGATATTATCGAAAATATTCATTGATCTCTAGTATATGGTGTATCCTTAAATACTTCCTATGTGTAAATCTAAATGAAACAAATTGTGTGTGAGATATTATCGGAAATATTCATTGATCTCTAGTATATGGTGTATATTCGAATACTTCCTATTCATAAATCTAAATGAAACAAATTGTGCATCTCTAGTATATGGTGTATCCTTGAATACTTCCTATTTCTAAATCTTAATGAAACAAATTGTGTGTGAGATATTATCGAAAATATTCATTGATCTCTAGTATATGGTGTATCCTTGAATAGTTCCTATTTATAAATCCGAATGAAACAATTTGTATGTGAGATATTATCGGAAATATTCATTAATCTCTAGTATATGGTGTATCCTTCAATACTTCCTATTAATAAATCTTCATGAAACAAATTGTATGTGAGATATTATCGAAAATATTCATTGATGTCTAGTATATGGTGTATCCTTGAATATCTCCTATTTATAAATCTAAATGAAACAAATTGTGCGTGAGATTTTATCTAAAATATTCATTCATCTCTAGTATATGGTGTATCCTTGAATACTTCATATTTGTTAATATAAATGAAACAAATTGTAAGTGAGATGTTATCGCAAATATTCTTTGATCTCTAGTATATGGTGTATCTTCGAATACTTCCTATTTATAAATCTTAATGAAACAAATTGTATGTGAGGTATTATCTAAAATATTCATTGATGTCTAGTATATGGTGTATCCTTGAATACCTCCTATTTATAAATCTAAATGAAACAAATTGTGTGTGAGATTTTGTCTAAAATATTCATTGAATACACTATCTCTAGTATATGGTATATCCTTGAGTACTTCCTATTTATAAATCTAAATGAAACAAATTGTATGTGAGATATTATCGAAAATATTCATTGATGTCTAGTATATGGTGTATCCTGGAATACCTCCTATTTATAAATCTAAATGAAAAAATTGTATGTGAGATATTATCGAAAATATTCATTGATGTCTAGTATATGGTGTATCCTGGAATACTTCCTATTTATAAATCTAAATGAAACAAATTGTGTGTGAGATTTTGTCTAAAATATTCATTGATCTCTAGTATATGGTATATCCTTGAATACTTCCTATTTATAAATCTAAATGAAACAAATTGTATGTGAGATATTATCGAAAATATTCATTGATGTCTAGTATATGGTGTATCCTGGAATACCTCCTATTTATAAATCTAAATGAAACAAATTGTGTGTGAGATTTTGTCTAAAATATTCATTGATCTCTAGTATATGGTATATCCTTGAATACTTCCTATTTATAAATCTAAATGAAACAAATTGTATGTGAGATATTATCGAAAATATTCATTGATCTCTATGATATGATGTATCCTTGAATACTTCCTATTTATAAATCTAAATGGAACAAATTGTATGTGAGTTATTATCGAAAATATTCATTGATCTCTAGTTTATGGTGTATCCTTGAATACTTCCTATTTATAAACGTTCATAAAACAAATTGTATGTGAGTTATCATCGAAAATATTCATTGATCTCTAGTATATGGTGTATCCTAGAATACTTCCTACTTATAAATCTTAATAAAACAAATTGTATGTGAGATATCATTGAAAATATTCATTGATCTCTAGTATATGGTGTATCCTTGAATACTTCCTATTTATACATCTAAATGGAACAAATTGTATGTGCGATATCATTGAAAATATTCATTGATCTCTAGTATATGGTGTATCCTTGAATACTTCCTATTTATAAATCTAAATGGAACAAATTGTATGTGAGATATTATCGAAAATATTCATTGATCTCTAGTATATGGTGTATCCTTGAATACTTCCTATTTATAAATCTAAATGAAACAAATTGTATCTGAGATATTATCGAAAATATTCATTGATCTCTAGTATATGGTGTATTCTTGAATACTTCATATTTATAAATCTAAATGAAACAAATTGTATGTGAGATATTATCGAAAATATTCATTGATCTCTAGTATATGGTGTATCCTTGAGTACTTCCTATTTATAAATCTAAATGGAACAAATTGAGTGTAAGATATTATCGAAAATATTCATTGATCTCTAGTGTATTGTGTATCCTTGAATACTTCCTATTTATAAATCTAAATGGAACAAATTGTATGTGAGTTATTATCGAAAATATTCATTGATCTCTAGTATATGGTGTATCCTTGAGTACTTCCTATTTATAAATCTAAATGGAACAAATTGAATGTAAGATATTATCGAAAATATTCATTGATCTCTAGTATATGGTGTATCCTTGAATACTTCCTATTTATAAATCTAAATGAAACAAATTGTATGTGAGATATTATCGAAAATATTCATTGATCTCTAGTATATGGTGTATCCTTGAGTACTTCCTTTTTATAAATCTTAATGAAACAAATTCTATATGAGATATCATCGAAATTATTCATTTATCTCTAGTATATGGTGTATCCTTGAATACTACCTATTTATAAATCTTAATGAAACAAATTCTATATGAGATATCATCGAAATTATTCATTTATCTCTAGGATAGTGTGTATTTTTGAATACTTCCTGTTTATAAATCTTCATGAAACAAATTGTATGTGAGATATTATCGAAAATATTCATTGATCTCTAGTATATGGTGTATCGTTGAATACTTCTTATTTATAAATCTTAATGAAACAAATTCTATATTAGATATTATCGCAAATATTGATTGATCTCTAGTATAGTGTGTATCCTTGAATACTTCCTATTTATAAATCTTAATGATACAAATTCTATGTGAGATATTATCGAAAATATTCATTGGTCTCTAGGATAGTGTGTATTTTTGAATACTTCATATTTATAAATCTAAATGAAACAATTAGTGTGTGAGATATTATCGAAAATATTCATTGATCTCTAGTATATGCTGTATCCTTGAATACTACCTATTTATAAATCTTAATGAAACAAATTCTATATGAGATATCATCGAAATTATTCATTTATCTCTAGGATAGTGTGTATTTTTGAATACTTCCTGTATTATAAATCTTCATGAAACAAATTGTATGTGAGATATTATCGAAATTATTCATTGATCTCTAGTATATGGTGTATCGTTGAATACTTCCTATTTATATATCTTAATGAAACAAATTCTATATTAGATATTATCGCAAATATTGATTGATCTCTAGTATAATGTGTATCCTTGAATACTTCCTATTTATAAATCTTAATGAAACAAATTCTATGTGAGATATTATCGAAAATATTCATTGGTCTCTAGGATAGTGTGTATTTTTGAATACTTCATATTTATAAATCTAAATGAAACAAATTGTATGTGAGATATTATCGGAAATATTCATTGATCTCTAGTATATGGTGTATCCTTGAATACTTCCTATTTATAAATCTTAATGAAACAAATTCTATATGAGATATCATCGAAATTATTCATTTATCTCTAGGATAGTGTGTATTTTTCAATACTTCCTATTTATAAATCTTCATGAAACAAATTGTATGTGAGATATTTTAGAAAATATTCACTGCTCTCTAGTATATGGTGTATCTTTGAATATTTCCTATTTATAAATTACAAACAATTATAAAATATAATTAATAACAATTAATTATATAATATAATATAAAACAATTAGTGTGTGAGATATTATCGAAAATATTCATTGATCTCTAGTATAGTGTGTATCCTTGAATACTTCCTATTTATAAATCTTAATGAAACAAATTCTATATGAGATATCATCGAAATTATTCATTTATCTCTAGGATAGTGTGTATTTTTGAATACTTCATATTTATAAATCTAAATGAAACAAATTGTATGTGAGATATTATCGGAAATATTCATTGATCTCTAGTATATGGTTTATCCTTGAATACTTCCTATTTATAAACCTTAATGAAACAAATTCTATGTGAGATATTATCGAAAATATTCATTGATCTCTAGTATATGGTTTATCCTTGAATACTTCCTATTTATAAATCTTAATGAAACAAATTCTATATGAGATATCATCGAAAATATTCACTAATCTCTAGTATATGGTGTATTCTTGGATATTTCATATTTATAAATCTTAATGAAACAAATTCTATATGAGATATCATCGAAAATATTCATTGATCTCTAGGATAGTGTGTATTTTTGAATACTTCCTATTAATAAATCTTAATGAAACAAATTGTATGTGAGATATTATCGAAAATATTCATTGATCTCTAGTATATGGTGTATCTTTGAATACTTCATATTTATAAATCTTAATGAAACAAATTCTATATGAGATATCATCGAAAATATTCATTGATCTCTAGGATAGTGTGTATTTTTGAATACTTCCTATTAATAAATCTTAATGAAACAAATTGTATGTGAGATATTATCGGAAATATTCATTGATCTCTAGTATATGGTTTATCCTTGAATACTTCATATTTGTTAATCTAAATGAAACAAATTGTAAGTGAGATATTATAGAAAATATTCACTGCTATCTAGTATATGGTGTATCCTTGAATACTTTCTATTTATAAATCTTAATGAAACAAATTCTATGTGAGATATTATCGGAAATATTCATTGATCTCTAGTATATGGTGTATCCTTGAATACTTCCTATTTATAAATCTTAATGAAACAAATTCTATATGAGATATCATCGAAATTATTCATTTATCTCTAGGATAGTGTGTATTTTTGAATACTTCCTGTATTATAAATCTTCATGAAACAAATTGTATGTGAGATATTATCGAAAATATTCATTGATCTCTAGTATATGGTGTATCCTTGAATACTTCCTATTTATAAATCTTAATGAAACAAATTCTATATGAGATATCATCGAAATTATTCATTTATCTCTAGGATAGTGTGTATTTTTGAATACTTCCTATTAATAAATCTTAATGAAACAAATTGTATGTGAGATATTATCGAAAATATTGATTGATCTCTAGTATAGTGTGTATCCTTCAATACTTCCTATTTATAAATCTCAATGAAACAAATTCTATGTGAGATATTATCGAAAATATTCATTGGTCTCTAGGATAGTGTGTATTTTTGAATACTTCATATTTATAAATCTAAATGAAACAAATTGTATGTGAGATATTATCGGAAATATTCATTGATCTCTAGTATAGTGTGTATCCTTGAATTCTTCCTATTTATAAATCTTAATGAAACAAATTCTATGTGAGATATTATCGAAAATATTCATTGGTCTCTAGGATAGTGTGTATTTTTGAATACTTCATATTTATAAATCTAAATGAAACAAATTGTATGTGAGATATTATCGGAAATATTCATTGATCTCTAGTATATGGTGTATCCTTGAATACTTCCTATTTATAAATCTTAATGAAACAAATTCTATATGAGATATCATCGAAATTATTCATTTATCTCTAGGATAGTGTGTATTTTTCAATACTTCCTATTTATAAATCTTCATGAAACAAATTGTATGTGAGATATTTTAGAAAATATGCACTGCTCTCTAGTATATGGTGTATCCTTGAATACTTCCTATTTATAAATTACAAACAATTATAAAACATAATTAATAACAATTAATTATATAATATAATATAAAACAATTAGTGTGTGAGATATTATCGAAAATATTCATTGATCTCTGGTGTATCCTTGAATACTACCTATTTATAAATCTTAATGAAACAAATTCTATATGAGATATCATCGAAATTATTCATTTATCTCTAGGATAGTGTGTATTTTTGAATACTTCATATTTATAAATCTAAATGAAACAAATTGTATGTGAGATATTATCGGAAATATTCATTGATCTCTAGTATATGGTGTATCCTTGAATACTTCCTATTTATAAATCTTAATGAAACAAATTCTATATGAGATATCATCGAAATTATTCATTTATCTCTAGGATAGTGTGTATTTTTGAATACTTCATATTTATAAATCTAAATGAAACAAATTGTATGTGAGATATTATCGGAAATATTCATTGATCTCTAGTATATGGTGTATCCTTGAATACTTCCTATTTATAAATCTTCATGAAACAAATTGTATGTGAGATATTTTAGAAAATATTCACTGCTCTCTAGTATATGGTGTATCCTTGAATACTTCCTATTTATAAATTACAAACAATTATAAAATATAATTAATAACAATTAATTATATAATATAATATAAAACAATTAGTGTGTGAGATATTATCGAAAATATTCATTGATCTCTAGTATATGGTGTATCCTTGAATACTACCTATTTATAAATCTTAATGAAACAAATTCTATATGAGATATCATCGAAATTATTCATTTATCTCTAGGATAGTGTGTATTTTTGAATACTTCATATTTATAAATCTAAATGAAACAAATTGTATGTGAGATATTATCGGAAATATTCATTGATCTCTAGTATATGGTTTATCCTTGAAGACTTCCTATTTATAAATCTTAATGAAACAAATTCTATATGAGATATTATCGAAAATATTCATTGATCTCTAGTATATGGTTTATCCTTGAATACTTCCTATTTATAAATCTTAATGAAACAAATTCTATATGAGATATCATCGAAAATATTCATTGATCTCTAGTATATGGTATATCCTTCAATACTTCCTATTTATAAATCTAAATGAAACAAATTGTCTGTGAGATATTATCGGAAATATTCATTAATCTCTATGATATGATGTATCCTTGAATACTTCCTATATATAAATCTGAATGAAACAATTTGTATGTGAGATATTATCGGAAATATTCATTGATCTCTAGTATATGGTGTATCCTTGAATACTTCCTATTTATAAATCTAAATGAAACAAATTGTATGTGAGATATTATCTAAAATATTCATTGATCTCTAGTATATGGTGTATCCTTGAATACTTCCTATTTATAAATCTAAATGAAACAAATTGTATGTGAGATATTATCGGAAATATTCATTGATCTCTAGTATATGGTGTATCCTTCAGTACTTCCTATTTATAAATCTAAATGAAACAAATTGTATGTGAGATATCATCGAAAATATTCATTGATCTCTAGTATATGGTATATCCTTCAATACTTCCTATTTATAAATCTGAATGAAACAAATTGTGTGTGAGATATTATCGAAAATATTCATTGATATCTAGTATAGTGTGTTTCCTTGAATAATTCCAATTTATAAATTTAAATGAAACAAATTGTATGTGAGATATTATCGGAAATATTCATTGATCTCTAGTATATGGTGTATCCTTGAATACTTCCTATTTATAAATCTAAATGAAACAAATTGTATGTGAGATATTATCGAAAATATTCATTGATATATAGTATAGTGTGTTTCCTTGAATAATTCCTATTTATAAATCTAAATGAAACAAATTGTATGTGAGATATTATCGGAAATATTCATTGATCTCTAGTATATGGTGTATCTTCGAATACTTCCTATTCATAAATCTAAATGAAACAAATTGTGTGTGAGATATTATCGAAAATATTCATTGATCTCTAGTATATGGTGTATCCTTGAATACCTCCTATTTATAAATCTAAATGAAACAAATTGTGCGTGAGATTTTATCTAAAATATTCATTGATCTCTAGTATATGGCGTATCCTTGAATACCTCCTAGGCATAAATCTTCATGAAACAAATTGTATGTGAGATATTATCGAAAATATTCATTGATCTCTAGTATATGGTGTATCCTTGAATACTTCCTATTTATAAATCTGAATGAAACAAATTGTGTGTGAGATATTATCGAAAATATTCATTGATCTCTAGTATATGGTGTATCCTTGAATACTTCCTATTTGTAAATCTAAGTGTAACAAATTGTGTGTGAGATATTATCGAAAATATTCATTGATCTTTAGTATATGGTGTATCCTTGAATACTTCCTATTTATAAATCTTCATACAACAAATTGTGTATGAGATATTATCGAAAATATTCATTGATCTCCGGTATATGGTGTATCCCTGAATACCTCCTACTTATAAATTTTCATAAAACAAATTGTATGTGAGATATTATCGAAAATATTCATTGATCTCTAGTATATGGTGCATCTTCGAATACTTCCTATTTATAAATCTGAATGAAACAAATTGTATGTGAGATATTATCGAAAATATTCATTGATCTCTAGTATATGGTGTATCTTCGAATACTTCCTATTTATAAATTTGAATGAAACAAATTGTGTGTGAGATATTATCGAAAATATTCATTGATCTCTAGTATATGGTGTATCCTGGAATACCTCCTATTTATAAATCTGAATGAAACAAATTGTATGTGAGATATTATCGAAAATATTCATTGATCTCTAGTATATGGTGTATCCTTAAATACTTCCTATGTGTAAATCTAAATGAAACAAATTGTGTGTGAGATATTATCTAAAATATTCATTGATCTCTAGTATATAGTGTATATTCGAATACTTCCTATTCATAAATCTAAATGAAACAAATTGTGCATCTCTAGTATATGGTGTATCCTTGGATACTTCCTATTTATAAATCTTAATGAAACAAATTGTGTGTGAGATATTATCGAAAATATTCATTGATCTCTAGTATATGGTGTATCTTTGACTACTTCCTATTTATAAATCTAAATGAAACAAATTGTATGTGAAATATTATCGAAAATATTCACTGATCTCTAGTATATGGTGTATCCTTGAATACCTCCTCGGCATAAATCTTCATGAAACAAATTGTATGTGAGATATTATCGAAAATATTCATTGATCTCTAGTATATGGTATACCCTTAAATACTTCCTATGTGTAAATCTAAATGAAACAAATTGTGTGTGAGATATTATCGAAAATATTCATTGATCTCTAGTATATGGTGTATCCTCGAATACCTAATATTTATAAATCTGAATGAAACAAATTGTGTTTGAGATATTATCGAAAATATTAATTGATCTCTAGTATAAGGTGTATCTTCGAATACCTCCTAGGCATAAATCTTCATGAAACAAATTGTATGTGAGATATTATCGAAAATATTCATTGATCTCTAGTATATAGTGTATCCTCGAATACCTCCTATTTATAAATCTGAATGAAACAAATTGTGTGTGAGATATTATCGGAAATATTCATTGATCTCTAGTATATGGTGTATCCTTGAATACTTCCTATTTATAAATCTAAATGAAACAAATTGTATGTGAGATATTATCGGAAATATTCATTGATCTCTAGTATATGGTGTATCCTTGAATACTTCCTATTTATAAATCTAAATGAAACAAATTGTATGTGAGATATTATCGGAAATATTTACTGATCTCTAGTATATGGTGTATCCTTGAATACTTCCTATTTATAAATCTAAATGAAACAAATTGTATGTGACATATCATCGAAAATATTCATTGATCTCTAGTATATGGTGTATCCTTCAGTACTTCCTATTTATAAATCTAAATGAAACAAATTGTATGTGAGATATCATCGAAAATATTCATTGATCTCTAGTATATGGTATATCCTTCAATACTTCCTATTTATAAATCTAAATGAAACAAATTGTATGTGAGATATTATCGAAAATATTCATTAATCTCTATGATATGATGTATCCTTGAATACTTCCTATTAATAAATCTAAATAAAACAAATTGTATGTGAGATATTATCGGAAATATTCATTAATCTCTATGATATGATGTATCCTTGAATACTTCCTATTAATAAATCTAAATAAAACAAATTGTATGTGAGATATTATCGGAAATATTCATTAATCTCTATGATATGATGTATCCTTGAATACTTTCTATTTATAAATCTTAATAAAACAAATTGTATGTGAGATATTATCGGAAATATTCCTTGATCTCTAGTATATGGTGTATCCTTGAATACTTCCTATTTATAAATCTAAATGAAACAAATTGTATGTGAGATATCATCGAAAATATTCATTGATCTCTAGTATATGGTATATCCTTCAATACTTTCTATTTATAAATCTTAATAAAACAAATTGTATGTGAGATATTATCGGAAATATTCATTAATCTCTATGATATGATGTATCCTTGAATACTTTCTATTTATAAATCTTAATAAAACAAATTGTATGTGAGATATTATCGGAAATATTCCTTGATCTCTAGTAT
The DNA here is from genome assembly GCA_958299815.1 of Sarcophaga carnaria. Taxonomy (NCBI): domain Eukaryota; kingdom Metazoa; phylum Arthropoda; class Insecta; order Diptera; family Sarcophagidae; genus Sarcophaga; species Sarcophaga carnaria. The sequence goes on along the minus strand of OY283149.1, from coordinate 82,865,882 downwards.
ATGGTGTATCCTTCAGTACTTCCTATTTATAAATCTAAATGAAACAAATTGTATGTGAGATATCATCGAAAATATTCATTGATCTCTAGTATATGGTATATCCTTCAATACTTTCTATTTATAAATCTTAATAAAACAAATTGTATGTGAGATATTATCGGAAATATTCATTAATCTCTATGATATGATGTATCCTTGAATACTTCCTATTAATAAATCTAAATAAAACAAATTGTATGTGAGATATTATCGGAAATATTCATTAATCTCTATGATATGATGTATCCTTGAATACTTCCTATTAATAAATCTAAATAAAACAAATTGTATGTGAGATATTATCGGAAATATTCATTAATCTCTATGATATGATGTATCCTTGAATACTTTCTATTTATAAATCTTAATAAAACAAATTGTATGTGAGATATTATCGGAAATATTCCTTGATCTCTAGTATATGGTGTATCCTTGAATACTTCCTATTTATAAATCTAAATGAAACAAATTGTATGTGAGATATCATCGAAAATATTCATTGATCTCTAGTATATGGTGTATCCTTCAGTACTTCCTATTTATAAATCTAAATGAAACAAATTGTATGTGAGATCTCATCGAAAATATTCATTGATCTCTAGTATATGGTATATCCTTCAATACTTCCTATTTATAAATGTAAATGATACAAATTGTATGTGAGATATTATCGAAAATATTCATTAATCTCTATGATATGATGTATCCTTGAATACTTCCTATTTATAAATCTAAATGAAACAAATTGTATGTGAGATATTATCGAAAATATTCATTGATGTCTAGTATATGGTGTATCCTTGAATACCTCCTATTTATAAATCTGAATGAAACAAATTGTGTGTGAGATATTATCGAAAATATTCATTGATATCTAGTATAATGTGTTTCCTTGAATAATTCCAATTTATAAATCTAAATGAAACAAATTGTATGTGAGATATTATCGGAAATATTCATTGATCTCTAGTATATGGTGTATCTTCGAATACTTCCTATTCATAAATCTAAATGAAACAAATTGTGTGTGAGATATTATCGAAAATATTCATTGATCTCTAGTATATGGTGTATGCTTGAATACCTCCTAGACATAAATCTTCATGAAACAAATTGTATGTGAGATATTATCGATAATATTCATTGATCTCTAGTATATGGTGTATCCTTAAATACTTCCTATGTGTAAATCTAAATGAAACAAATTGTGTGTGAGATTTTATCGAAAATATACATTGATCTCTAGTATATGGTGTATCCTTGAATACCTCCTATTTATAAATTTAAATGAAACAAATTGTGCGTGAGATTTTATCTAAAATATTCATTGATATCTAGTATAGTGTGTTTCCTTGAATAATTCCTATTTATAAATCTAAATGAAACAAATTGTATGTGAGATATTATCGGAAATATTCATTGATCTCTAGTATATGGTGTATCCTCGAATACCTCCAACTTATAAATCTGAATGAAACAAATTGTGTGTGAGATATTATCGAAAATATTCATTGATCTCTAGTATATGGTGTATCCTTAAATACTTCCTATGTGTAAATCTAAGTGTAAAAAATTGTGCGTGAGATTTTATCTAAAATATTAATTGATCTCTAGTATATGGTGTATCCTTGAATACTTCCTATTTATAAATCTGAATGAAACAAATTGTGTGTGAGATATTATCGAAAATATTCATTGATCTCTAGTATATGGTGTATCCTTAAATACTTCCTATGTGTAAATCTAAATGAAACAAATTGTGTGTGAGATATTATCGGAAATATTCATTGATCTCTAGTATATGGTGTATATTCGAATACTTCCTATTCATAAATCTAAATGAAACAAATTGTGCATCTCTAGTATATGGTGTATCCTTGAATACTTCCTATTTCTAAATCTTAGTGAAACAAATTGTGTGTGAGATATTATCGAAAATATTCATTGATCTCTAGTATATGGTGTATCCTTGCATAGTTCCTATTTATAAATCCGAATGAAACAATTTGTATGTGAGATATTATCGGAAATATTCATTAATCTCTAGTATATGGTGTATCCTTCAATACTTCCTATTAATAAATCTTCATGAAACAAATTGTATGTGAGATATTATCGAAAATATTCATTGATGTCTAGTATATGGTGTATCCTTGAATACCTCCTATTTATAAATCTAAATGAAACAAATTGTGCGTGAGATTTTGTCTAAAATATTCATTGATCTCTAGTATATGGTATATCCTCGAATACTTCATATTTGTTAATATAAATGAAACAAATTGTAAGTGAGATGTTATCGCAAATATTCTTTGATCTCTAGTATATGGTGTATCTTCGAATACTTCCTATTTATAAATCTTAATGAAACAAATTGTATGTGAGATATTATCTAAAATATTCATTGATTTCTAGTATATGGTGTATCCTTGAATACCTCCTATTTATAAATCTAAATGAAACAAATTGTGTGTGAGATTTTGTCTAAAATATTCATTGATCTCTAGTATATGGTGTATCCTGGAATACCTCCTATTTATAAATCTAAATGAAACAAATTGTATGTGAGATATTATCGAAAATATTCATTGATGTCTAGTATATGGTGTATCCTGGAATACCTCCTATTTATAAATCTAAATGAAAAAATTGTATGTGAGATATTATCGAAAATATTCATTGATGTCTAGTATATGGTGTATCCTGGAATACCTCCTATTTATAAATCTAAATGAAACAAATTGTGTGGGAGATTTTGTCTAAAATATTCATTGATCTCTAGTATATGGTATGTCCTTGAATACTTCCTATTTATAAATCTAAATGAAACAAATTGTATGTGAGATATTATCGAAAATATTCATTGATGTCTAGTATATGGTGTATCCTGGAATACCTCCTATTTATAAATCTAAATGAAACAAATTGTGTGTGAGATTTTGTCTAAAATATTCATTGAACTCTAGTATATGGTATATCCTTGAATACTTCCTATTTATAAATCTAAATGAAACAAATTGTATGTGAGATATTATCGAAAATATTCATTGATCTCTATGATATGATGTATCCTTGAATACTTCCTATTTATAAATCTAAATGGAACAAATTGTATGTGAGTTATTATCGAAAATATTCATTGATCTCTAGTTTATGGTGTATCCTTGAATACTTCCTATTTATAAACCTTAATAAAACAAATTGTATGTGAGTTATCATCGAAAATATTCATTGATCTCTAGTATATGGTGTATGCTTGAATACCTCCTAGACATAAATCTTCATGAAACAAATTGTATGTGAGATATTATCGATAATATTCATTGATCTCTAGTATATGGTGTATCCTTAAATACTTCCTATGTGTAAATCTAAATGAAACAAATTGTGTGTGAGATTTTATCGAAAATATACATTGATCTCTAGTATATGGTGTATCCTTGAATACCTCCTATTTATAAATTTAAATGAAACAAATTGTGCGTGAGATTTTATCTAAAATATTCATTGATATCTAGTATAGTGTGTTTCCTTGAATAATTCCTATTTATAAATCTAAATGAAACAAATTGTATGTGAGATATTATCGGAAATATTCATTGATCTCTAGTATATGGTGTATCCTCGAATACCTCCAACTTATAAATCTGAATGAAACAAATTGTGTGTGAGATATTATCGAAAATATTCATTGATCTCTAGTATATGGTGTATCCTTAAATACTTCCTATGTGTAAATCTAAGTGTAAAAAATTGTGCGTGAGATTTTATCTAAAATATTAATTGATCTCTAGTATATGGTGTATCCTTGAATACTTCCTATTTATAAATCTGAATGAAACAAATTGTGTGTGAGATATTATCGAAAATATTCATTGATCTCTAGTATATGGTGTATCCTTAAATACTTCCTATGTGTAAATCTAAATGAAACAAATTGTGTGTGAGATATTATCGGAAATATTCATTGATCTCTAGTATATGGTGTATATTCGAATACTTCCTATTCATAAATCTAAATGAAACAAATTGTGCATCTCTAGTATATGGTGTATCCTTGAATACTTCCTATTTCTAAATCTTAGTGAAACAAATTGTGTGTGAGATATTATCGAAAATATTCATTGATCTCTAGTATATGGTGTATCCTTGCATAGTTCCTATTTATAAATCCGAATGAAACAATTTGTATGTGAGATATTATCGGAAATATTCATTAATCTCTAGTATATGGTGTATCCTTCAATACTTCCTATTAATAAATCTTCATGAAACAAATTGTATGTGAGATATTATCGAAAATATTCATTGATGTCTAGTATATGGTGTATCCTTGAATACCTCCTATTTATAAATCTAAATGAAACAAATTGTGCGTGAGATTTTGTCTAAAATATTCATTGATCTCTAGTATATGGTATATCCTCGAATACTTCATATTTGTTAATATAAATGAAACAAATTGTAAGTGAGATGTTATCGCAAATATTCTTTGATCTCTAGTATATGGTGTATCTTCGAATACTTCCTATTTATAAATCTTAATGAAACAAATTGTATGTGAGATATTATCTAAAATATTCATTGATTTCTAGTATATGGTGTATCCTTGAATACCTCCTATTTATAAATCTAAATGAAACAAATTGTGTGTGAGATTTTGTCTAAAATATTCATTGATCTCTAGTATATGGTGTATCCTGGAATACCTCCTATTTATAAATCTAAATGAAACAAATTGTATGTGAGATATTATCGAAAATATTCATTGATGTCTAGTATATGGTGTATCCTGGAATACCTCCTATTTATAAATCTAAATGAAAAAATTGTATGTGAGATATTATCGAAAATATTCATTGATGTCTAGTATATGGTGTATCCTGGAATACCTCCTATTTATAAATCTAAATGAAACAAATTGTGTGGGAGATTTTGTCTAAAATATTCATTGATCTCTAGTATATGGTATGTCCTTGAATACTTCCTATTTATAAATCTAAATGAAACAAATTGTATGTGAGATATTATCGAAAATATTCATTGATGTCTAGTATATGGTGTATCCTGGAATACCTCCTATTTATAAATCTAAATGAAACAAATTGTGTGTGAGATTTTGTCTAAAATATTCATTGAACTCTAGTATATGGTATATCCTTGAATACTTCCTATTTATAAATCTAAATGAAACAAATTGTATGTGAGATATTATCGAAAATATTCATTGATCTCTATGATATGATGTATCCTTGAATACTTCCTATTTATAAATCTAAATGGAACAAATTGTATGTGAGTTATTATCGAAAATATTCATTGATCTCTAGTTTATGGTGTATCCTTGAATACTTCCTATTTATAAACCTTAATAAAACAAATTGTATGTGAGTTATCATCGAAAATATTCATTGATCTCTAGTATATGGTGTATCCTAGAATACTTCCTACTTATAAATCTTAATAAAACAAATTGTATGTGAGATATCATTGAAAATATTCATTGATCTCTAGTATATGGTGTATCCTTGAATACCTCCTATTTATAAATCTAAATGGAACAAATTGTATGTGCGATATCATTGAAAATATTCATTGATCTCTAGTATATGGTGTATCCTTGAATACTTCCTATTTATAAATCTAAATGGAACAAATTGTATGTGAGATATTATCGAAAATATTCATTGATCTCTAGTATATGGTGTATCCTTGAATACTTCCTATTTATAAATCTAAATGGAACAAATTAAATGCAAGATATTATTGAAAATATTCATTGATCTCTATTATATGGTGTATCCTTGAGTACTTCCTATTTATAAATCTAAATGGAACAAATTGAATGTAAGATATTATCGAAAATATTCATTGATCTCTAGTATATTGTGTATCCTTGAATACTTCCTATTTATAAATCTAAATGGAACAAATTGTATGTGAGTTATTATCGAAAATATTAATTGATCTCTAGTATATGGTGTATCCTTGAGTACTTCCTATTTATAAATCTAAATGGAACAAATTGAATGTAAGATATTATCGAAAATATTCATTGATCTCTAGTATATGGTGTATCCTTGAATACTTCCTATTTATAAATCTAAATGAAACAAATTGTATGTGAGATATTATCGAAAATATTCATTGATCTCTAGTATATGGTGTATCCTTGAGTACTTCCTTTTTATAAATCTTAATGGAACAAATTGAATGTAAGATATTATCGAAAATATTCATTGATCTCTAGTATATGGTGTATCCTTGAATACTTCCTATTTTTAAATCTAAATGAAACAAATTGTATGTGAGATATTATCGAAAATATTCATTGATCTCTAGTATATGGTGTATCCTTGAGTACTTCCTTTTTATAAATCTTAATGGAACAAATTGAATGTAAGATATTATCGAAAATATTCATTGATCTCTAGTATATGGCGTATCCTTGAATACTTTCTATTTATAAATCTTAATAAAACAAATTGTATGTGAGGTAGTATCGAAAATATTCATTGATCTCTAGTATATGGTGTATCCTTGAATACTTCCTATTTATAAATCTAAATGAAACAAATTGTATCTGAGATATTATCGAAAATATTCATTGATCTCTGGTATATGGTGTATCCTTGAGTACTTCCTTTTTATAAATCTTAATGGAACAAATTGAATGTAAGATTTTATCGAAAATATTCATTGATCTCTAGTATATGGTGTATCCTTGAATACTTCCTATTTATAAATCTAAATGGAACAAATTAAATGCAAGATATTATTGAAAATATTCATTGATCTCTAGTATACGGTGTATCCTTGAATACTTCCAATTTATAAATCTTAATAAAACAAATTGTATGTGAGGTAGTATCGAAAATATTCATTGATCTCTAGTATATGGTGTATCTTTGAGTACTTCCTTTTTTAAAACAAATTGTATGTGAGGTAGTATCGAAAATATTCATTGATCTCTAGTATATGGTGTATCCTTGAATACTTCCTATTTATAAATCTAAATGAAACTAATTGTATCTGAGATATTATCGAAAATATTCATTGATCTCTGGTATATGGTGTATCCTTGAGTACTTCCTTTTTATAAATCTTAATGGAACAAATTGAATGTAAGATTTTATCGAAAATATTCATTGATCTCTAGTATATGGTGTATCCTTGAATACTTCCTATTTATAAATCTAAATGGAACAAATTAAATGCAAGATATTATTGAAAATATTCATTGATCTCTAGTATACGGTGTATCCTTGAATACTTCCAATTTATAAATCTTAATAAAACAAATTGTATGTGAGATATTATCGAAAATATTCATTGATCTCTAGTTTATGGTGTATCCTTGAATACTTCCTATTTATAAATCTAAATGAAACAAATTGTATGTGAGATATTATCTAAACTATTCATTGATCTCTAGTATATGGTGTATCCTTGAATACTTCCTATTTATAAATCTAAATGAAACAAATTGTATGTGAGATATTATCGGAAATATTAATTGATCTCTAGTATATGGTGTATCCTTCAGTACTTCCTATTTATAAATCTCAATGAAACAAATTGTATGTGAGATATCATCGAAAATATTCATTGATCTCTAGTTTATGGTGTATCCTTGAATACTTCCTTTTTATAAATCTTAATGGAACAAATTGAATGTAAGATATTATCGAAAATATTCATTGATCTCTAGTATATGGTGTATGCTTGAATACTCCCTATTTATAAATCTAAATGGAACAAATTAAATGCAAGATATTATTGAAAATATTCATTGATCTCTAGTTTATGGTGTATCCTTGAATACTTTCTATTTATAAATCTTAATAAAACAAATTGTATGTGAGGTATTATCGAAAATATTCATTGATCTCTAGTATATGGTGTATCATTGAATACTTCCTATTTATAAATCTAAATGGAACAAATTGTGTGTGAGATATTATCGAAAATATTCATTGATCTCTAGTATATGGTGTATCCTTGAATACTTCCTATTTATAAATCTAAATGAAACAAATTGTATCTGAAATATTATCGAAAATATTCATTGATCTCTAGTATATGGTGTATCCTTGAGTACTTCCTTTTTATATATCTTAATGGAACAAATTGAATGTAAGATTTTATCGAAAATATTTATTGATCTCTAGTATATGGTGTATCCTTGAATACTTCCTATTTATAAATCTAAATGGAACAAATTAAATGCAAGATATTATTGAAAATATTCATTGATCTCTAGTATACGGTGTATCCTTGAATTCTTCCAATTTATAAATCTTAATAAAACAAATTGTATGTGAGATATTATCTAAAATATTCATTGATCTCTAGTTTATGGTGTATCCTTGAATACTTCCTATTTATAAATCTTAATAAAACAAATTGTATGTGAGATATTATCGAAAATATTCATTGATCTCTAGTTTATGGTGTATCCTTGAATACATCCTATTTATAAATCTTATTAAAACAAATTGTATGTGAGATATTATCGAAAATATTCATTGATATCTAGTATATGGTGTATCCTTGAATACTTCCAATTTATAAATCTAAATGGAAAAAATTGTATGTGAGATATTATCGAAAATATTCATTGATCTCTAGTTTATGGTGTATCCTTGAATACTTCCTATTTATAGATCTTAATAAAACAAATTGTATGTGAGTTATTATCGAAAATATTCATTGATCTCTAGTTTATGGTGTATCCTTGAATACATCCTTTTTATAAATCTTATTAAAACAAATTGTATGTGAGTTATTATCGAAAATATTCATTGATCTCTAGTATATGGTGTATCCTTGAATACTTCCTATTTATAATTCTAAATGAAAAAATTGTATGTGAGATATTATCGAAAATATTCATTGATCTCTATGATATGATGTATCCTTGAATACTTCCTATTTATAAATCTAAATGGAACAAATTGTATGTGAGTTATTATCGAAAATATTCATTGATCTCTAGTTTATGGTGTATCCTTGAATACTTCCTATTTATAAACCTTAATAAAACAAATTGTATGTGAGTTATCATCGAAAATATTCATTGATCTCTAGTATATGGTGTATCCTTGAGTACTTCCTTTTTATAAATCTTAATGGAACAAATTGAATGTAAGATTTTATCGAAAATATTCATTGACCTCTAGTATATGGTGTATCCTTGAATACTTCCTATTTATAAATCTAAATGGGACAAATTAAATGCAAGATATTATTGGAAATATTCATTGATCTCTAGTATACGGTGTATCCTTGAATACTTCCAATTTATAAATCTTAATAAAACAAATTGTATGTGAGATATTATCTAAAATATTCATTGATCTCTAGTTTATGGTGTATCCTTGAATACTTCCTATTTATAAATCTTAATAAAACAAATTGTATGTGAGATATTATCGAAAATATTCATTGATATCTGGTTTATGGTTTATCCTTGAATACATCCTATTTATAAATCTTATTAAAACAAATTGTATGTGAGATATTATCGAAAATATTCATTGATATCTAGTATATGGTGTATCCTTGAATACTTCCAATTTATAAATCTAAATGGAAAAAATTGTATGTGAGATATTATCGAAAATATTCATTGATCTCTAGTTTATGGTGTATCCTTGAATACTTCCTATTTATAAATCTTAATAAAACAAATTGTATGTGAGTTATTATCGAAAATATTCATTGATCTCTAGTTTATGGTGTATCCTTGAATACATCCTTTTTATAAATCTTATTAAAACAAATTGTATGTGAGTTATTATCGAAAATATTCATTGATCTCTAGTATATGGTGTATCCTTGAATACTTCCTATTTATAAAACTGAATGAAACAAATTGTGTGTGAGATATTATTGAAAATATTCATTGATCTCTAGTTTATGGTGTATCCTTGAATACTTCCTATTTATAAATCTTAATAAAACAAATTGTATGTGAGTTATTATCGAAAATATTCATTGATCTCTAGTTTATGGTGTATCCTTGAATACTTCCTATTTATAAATCTTAATAAAACAAATTGTATGTGAGTTATTATCGAAAATATTCATTGATCTCTAGTTTATGGTGTATCCTAGAATACTTCCTACTTATAAATCTAAATGGAACAAATTGTATGTGAGATATTATCGAAAATATTCATCCAGAGCACAAGTGGTAAGATGTGAAGAGGACGTAGATAAATTACTTCTGAGTGCAGCAACTTCTCAACCCTGGAAACGTAGATCGATGGGCAACAATAATGCTACTGTCCAACATGGTGATGGCACTGATGATGATGATAAGGAATCATATGCTTCTCCCTCTTAATGATATGTCAGCCTTAATATCATATGTTGTTCTTTTTCTCTCAATTATTTTTATGATTAATAATCAATATTTTAAAACTTTTTGTAAATATAATAATTACTTATACAATTTAAATAGTTATTTTGTGAATATTATTTGCATAAACATTAGAAGTGTTTCATCAATTACTAAATTTAATAAATTTAAGTCCCTAATTGCAAGTCTTTCAAAATTACCGGATGTTATTGCGATTCAGGAGACTTGGTTTGAAGATAATTTAACGCAGCTTTTTTCTATTTCTGGATACTCTGCCATTCATTGTTGTAGGGACATCATTATATGTAAACAAAAACCTTCAGATTGTCGTAGAACAATGCAGAAGTGATAATTTTATTGATTTTATTTCAATTTCCTTGCAAAATTTCCGAATTGACAACAAACCTTTGAAGATAATATCTGTATATCGTTCGCAAGAATGTAGGATTGATCAGTTCCTAAATAAAATTGAAGAATTCATGGATAATGGTTGGGGATATGAATATTGACGCATTTCACAACCAGCAATATCCAGAATTGGAAAACTTATGCCTAAATTATGATTGTCACAGTTGTCATTCTTTGGTCACGAGACCCAGAAGTGGAACCTGCATAGACCATGTGTTCAGTAATATTTATGGGAAAATATCAGTTGATTCAGTGGAATGCTCTTTGACAGATCATAATATTATTTGCTGTAAGGTAGGAAATAACTTTGTTCCAAAAAAATACATTGAAACTGATCAAGTTCAATGCGACTACAATAAGATCAGCGAGTATTTGCAATGCAATTTACGGAAAATTGATGTAAATTCCAATTCATCAGACCTAGCCGAGAATATGATAAGTTGTATAAAAGATGCTGTTATCAAATCAACAACCTGTACTAAAATCAAAACTAAACTTCGGTTTGAACTTTGTCCATGGATGAATAAAAATTTGCAAAATTTGATATTATACAAGCATAAACTACTGATTAAGCGACAAAAGTCTAAAGACTGTAAGTTCGACGATTTGCTGAAAAGGTTAAGTAAAATTATAAAAATTGCAAACAAATTAACAAGGAATGATTACTATTACGACAGTCTGAATAGAGCGAAAGGAGATACGAAGAAGTGCCGGAAGTTTTTAAATAAAATACTTGGTAGAGACTCCAAAAATAATATAAACCGCATGACGTCGGCAGGTACGATGATTCTTGATGATCAGGTTAAGGCTAATGAATTAAACCACTATTTTGTAGAGTCAGTAAGAGACTTGAGGAATCATATACAAGTATATCCTAATGATAATTGTAATCAACTTAGAAAACTATCCAGAAGTTCTAATCGATTTTCTTTTAAAGCAGCCACTGTTGAAGATATGGAAATTATCATAAACTACATGGATACCAAGAAGTCTACTGGCTATGATAGAATTTCACCTAAATTAGTAGTTAAATAAAAGGATGTTATTTTGCCAATGCTACTTAACATTTTTAATAAAATCATCGTTTCGGGTATCTTCTCTGATTGTTTAAAGATCAGTAAGATTATACCCATCCCGAAAGTTTCAAATGCTTCTACGGTGAACAAGTTTCGTCCAGTTGCTCTCCTTTCGATTATTGACAAAATATTTGAAAAACCTATATACCAACAACTTTTTCTGTACATTGAAAATAATAATTACATTTACAAACAACAGTTTGGATTTAAAAAAGATTGCGGAACAGATGAAGCAGTTGTGAATGTAGTCAATGATATATGTAACGGATTAGATACAGGTTTTAATGGTGTAGCAGGCCTATTCCTGGATTTTAGCAAAGCTTTTGATCTAGTTGATCATAATATTATGCTACAATAACTGAAATATTATGGTGTGGATGAAAGAGGGCTCAACATGTTTGAGAGTTATTTTAAAAATCGGAAGCAGTATGTGGAAGTTAATCAGACTAAGAGTGATATGACAAATGTTGAATGTGGTGTTCCACAAGGTAGCTGCTTAGGTCCCCTACTGTTCAAAATTTATATAAATGATATTAGTAATTTGGATCTAACTGCACGTTTGTATATGTTTGCTGACGATGTGTGCCTCTTTTATCCGTACAAATATGATTTATCGTTGAAAGCAAATATGGAACGGGATATATCTCTGATTTTTGAGTTTGCTCGCCTAAACAAATTAGTACTAAATGCAGATAAAACTAAACTAGTGAGATTTAGATCACATGCTGTTAATAATAATTTTAATATTTATGTTGATGGTAATATAATTTATGAATCAGATTCTGTAAAGTCTTTAGCAATAACGCTTCAAAGTAATCTTGGATGGGATTTGGACATACGCGAATTGAAATCAAAAATAGCTCCAGCTATTGGCATATTATATAAAATGAAATATAAACTTAATGAGGAAACTAAACTTCTGTTATACCATGCTCTAATTCAAAGCCACCTAAATTATATGGCTATAATTTATTGCTTCAAAAGTACTACAACGTTAAAAAGTCTGCAATGCATGCAAAATAAATCGTCAAAAGCAGTATATAATTTGCCTATTCGATTCCAAACTTTATCCCTCTATCGTGACATTTGTAAAACAATTTTGCCTATTCGTGGGTTGTATAAGTACCAGGTCTTGATGTATATATTTAAATCATTGTACAACATTGGTTATCGTATGGTTCAATTTCATCAGAACCAAACAATTTTCAATACTCGGAATCAGCAAAACTTATGGACTTCAAGGTGCAGATTAGAGACTACTAAGCAACGTATTCAATACATGGGTGTTGCTGAATGCAATAACCTTCCTGTAATTTTGAAAACATGTAACAGAATTACTACTTTTAAAAATTGCCTTAAAGAACACTTAGCAGAAAATCTTGAAACACTCCTATTGTAAACCTTTGTAATCTAAAAATGTTTTTTTTTTTATTTAAAAATTTTCATAATTTTAATAATAAATTGTACATGAAATTGTTTGCCAACTTGTCTCAATAATGCCTTAATGGCGCTGAGACCTTTAGAATTTCGATTTAAGTTGTACATGAAATGTTAATAATAAAAAATAAAAAAATAAAAATCTCTAGTTTATGGTCTATCCTTGAATACTACCTATTTATAAATCTTAATAAAACAAATTGTATGTGAGTTATTATCGAAAATATTCATTGATCTCTAGTTTATGGTGTATCCTAGAATACTTCCTACTTATAAATCTTAATAAAACAAGTTGTATGTGAGATATTATCGAAAATATTTATTGATCTCTAGTATATGGTGTATCCTCGAATACTTCCTATTTATAAATCTAAATGAAACATATTGTATGTGAGATATTTTGAAAATATTCATTGATCTCTAGTATATGGTGTATCCTTGAATACTTCCTATTTATAAATCTAAATGAAACAAATTGTATCTGAGATATTATCGAAAATATTCATTGATCTCTAGTATATGGTGTATCCTTGAATACTTCCTATTTATAAATCTTAATAAAACAAATTGTATGTGAGATATCATTGAAAATATTCATTGATCTCTAGTATATGGTGTATCCTTGAATACTTTCTATTTATAAATCTAAATGAAACAAATTGTATGTGAGATATTATCGAAAATATTCATTGATCTCTAGTATATGGTGTATCCTTGAATACTTCCTATTTATAAATCTTAATAAAACAAATTGTATGTGAGTTATTATCGAAAATATTCATTGACCTCTAGTATATGATGTATCCTTGAATACTTCCTAATTATAAATATAAATGAAACAAATTGTATGTGAGATATTATCGAAAGTATTCATTGATCTCTAGTATATGGTGTATCCTTGAATACTTCCTATTTATAAATACAAACATATTGTATATGAGATATTACCGCAAATATTCATTGATCTCTAGTATATGATGTATCCGTGAATACTCCTATTTATAAATCTAAATGAAACAAATTGTATGTGAGATATTTTGAAAATATTCATTGATCTCTAGTATATGGTGTATCCTTGAATACTTCCTGTTTATAAATCTAACTGAAACAAATTGTATGAGAGATATTATCGAAAATATTCATTGACCTCTAGTATATGGTGTATCCTTGAATACTTCCTATTTATAAATCTAAATGAGACAAATTGTATGTGAGATATTATTGAAAATATTCATCGATCTCTAGCATATGGTGTATCCTTGAATACTTCATATTTGTAAATCTTAATGAAACAAATTGTATGTGAGATATTTTCGAAAATATTCATTGATCTCTAGTATATGGTGTATCCTTAAATACTTCCTATTTGTAAATCTTAATGAAACAAATTGTATGTGAGATATTATCGAACATATTTATTGATCTCTAGTATATGGTGTATCCTTGAATACTTTCTATTCATAAGGAAACAAATTGTGTGTGAGATATTATCGAAAATATTCATTGATCTCTAGTATATGATGTATCCTTGAATACTTCCTATTTATATATCTAAATGAAACAAATTGTATGTGAGGTATCGAAAATATTCATTGATCTCTAGTATATTGTGTATCCTTAAGTACTTCCTATTTATAAATCTAAATGGAACAAATTGAATGTAAGATATTATCGAAAATATTCATTGATCTCTAGTATATGGTGTATCCTTGAATACTTCCTATTAATAAATCTTAATAAAACAAATTGTATGTAAGATATTATCGAAAATATTCACTGATCTCTAGTATATGGCGTATCCTTGAATACTTCCAATTTATAAATCTAAATGGGACAAATTGTATGTGAGATATTATCGAAAATATTCACTGATCTCTAGTATATTGTGTATCCTTGAGTACTTCCTATTTATAAATCTAAATGGAACAAATTGAATGTAAGATATTATCGAAAATGTTCATTGATCTATAGTATATGGTGTATCCTTGAATGCTTCCTATTTATAAATCTAAAGGAAACAAATTGTATGTAAGATATTATCGAAAATATTCACTGATCTCTAGTATATTGTGTATCCTTGAGTACTTCCTATTTATAAATCTAAATGGAACAAATTGAATGTAAGATATTATCGAAAATGTTCATTGATCTATAGTATATGGTGTATCCTTGAATGGTTCCTATTTATAAATCTAAAGGAAACAAATTGTATGTAAGATATTATCGAAAATATTCATTGATCTCTAGTATATAGTGTATCCCTGAATACTTCCTATTTATAAATCTAAATGGAACAAATTGAATGTAACAGATTATCGAAAATATTCATTGATCTCTAGTATATGGTGTATCCTTGAATACTTCCTATTTATAAATCTTAATAAAACAAATTGTATGTGAGATATCATTGAAAATATTCATTGATCTCTAGTATATTGTGTATCCTTGAGTACTTCCTATTTATAAATCTAAATGGAACAAATTGAATGTAAGATATTATCGAAAATATTCATTGATCTCTAGTATATGGTGTATCCTTGAATACTTCCTATTTATAAATCTTAATAAATCAAACTGTATGTGAGATATTATCGAAAATATTCATTGATCTCTAGTATATTGTGTATCCTTGAGTACTTCCTATTTGTAAATCTAAATGGAACAAATTGAATGTAAGATATTATCGAAAATATTCATTGATCTCTAGTATATGGTGTATCCTTGAATACTTCCTATTTATAAATCTTAATAAAACAATTTGTATGTGAGATATTATCGAAAATATTCATTGATCTCTAGTATATTGTGTATCCTTGAGTACTTCCTATTTGTAAATCTTAATAAAACAAATTGTATGTGAGATATCATTGAAAATATTCATTGATCTCTAGTATATTGTATATCCTTGAGTACTTCCTATTTATAAATCTAAATGGAACAAATTGAATGTAAGATATTATCGAAAATATTCATTGATCTCTAGTATATGGTGTATCCTCGAATACTTCCTATTTATAAATCTAAACGAAACATATTGTATGTGAGATATTTTGAAAATATTCATTGATCTCTATTATATGGTGTATCCTTGAATACTTCCTATTTATAAATCTAAATGAAACAAATTGTATCTGATATATTATCGAAAATATTCATTGATCTCTAGTATATGGTGTATCCTTGAATACTTCCTATTTATAAATCTTAATAAAACAAATTGTAAGTGAGATATCATTGAAAATATTCATTGATCTCTAGTATATGGTGTATCCTTGAATACTTTCTATTTATAAATCTAAATGAAACAAATTGTATGTGAGATATTATCGAAAATATTCATTGATCTCTAGTATATGGTGTATCCTTGAATACTTCCTATTTATAAATCTTAATAAAACAAATTGTATGTGAGTTATTATCGAAAATATTCATTGACCTCTAGTATATGATGTATCCTTGAATGCTTCCTAATTATAAATATAAATGAAACAAATTGTATGTGAGATATTATCGAAAGTATTCATTGATCTCTAGTATATGGTGTATCCTTGAATACTTCCTATTTATAAATACAAAGAAATTGTATATGAGATATTACCGCAAATATTCATTGATCTCTAGTATATGATGTATCCGTGAATACTCCTATTTATAAATCTAAATGAAACAAATTGTATGTGAGATATTTTGAAAATATTCATTGATCTCTAGTATATGGTGTATCCTTGAATACTTCCTGTTTATAAATCTAACTGAAACAAATTGTATGAGAGATATTATCGAAAATATTAATTGACCTCTAGTATATGGTGTATCCTTGAATACTTCCTATTTATAAATCTAAATGAGACAAATTGTATGTGAGATATTATTGAAAATATTCATCGATCTCTAGCATATGGTGTATCCTTGAATACTTCATATTTGTAAATCTTAATGAAACAAATTGTATGTGAGATATTTTCGAAAATATTCATTGATCTCTAGTATATGGTGTATCCTTAAATACTTCCTATTTGTAAATCTTAATGAAACAAATTGTATGTGAGATATTATCGAACATATTTATTGATCTCTAGTATATGGTGTATCCTTGAATACTTTCTATTCATAAGGAAACAAATTGTGTGTGAGATATTATCGAAAATATTCATTGATCTCTAGTATATGATGTATCCTTGAATACTTCCTATTTATATATCTAAATGAAACAAATTGTATGTGAGGTATCGAAAATATTCATTGATCTCTAGTATATTGTGTATCCTTAAGTACTTCCTATTTATAAATCTAAATGGAACAAATTGAATGTAAGATATTATCGAAAATATTCATTGATCTCTAGTACATGGTGTATCCTTGAATACTTCCTATTAATAAATCTTAATAAAACAAATTGTATGTAAGATATTATCGAAAATATTCATTGATCTCTAGTATATGGCGTATCCTTGAATACTTCCAATTTATAAATCTAAATGGGACAAATTGTATGTGAGATATTATCGAAAATATTCACTGATCTCTAGTATATTGTGTATCCTTGAGTACTTCCTATTTATAAATCTAAATGGAACAAATTGAATGTAAGATATTATCGAAAATGTTCATTGATCTATAGTATATGGTGTATCCTTGAATGCTTCCTATTTATAAATCTAAAGGAAACAAATTGTATGTAAGATATTATCGAAAATATTCATTGATCTCTAGTATATAGTGTATCCCTGAATACTTCCTATTTATAAATCTAAATGGAACAAATTGAATGTAACAGATTATCGAAAATATTCATTGATCTCTAGTATATGGTGTATCCTTGAATACTTCCTATTTATAAATCTTAATAAAACAAATTGTATGTGAGATATCATTGAAAATATTCATTGATCTCTAGTATATTGTGTATCCTTGAGTACTTCCTATTTATAAATCTAAATGGAACAAATTGAATGTAAGATATTATCGAAAATATTCATTGATCTCTAGTATATGGTGTATCCTTGAATACTTCCTATTTATAAATCTTAATAAAACAATTTGTATGTGAGATATTATCGAAAATATTCATTGATCTCTAGTATATGGTGTATCCTTCACTACTTCCTATTTATAAATCTTAATAAAACAATTTGTATGTGAGATATTATCGAAAATATTAATTGATCTCTAGTATATGGTGTATCCTTGAATACTTCCTATTTATAAATCTTAATAAATCAAACTGTATGTGAGATATTATCGAAAATATTCATTGATCTCTAGTATATTGTGTATCCTTGAGTACTTCCTATTTGTAAATCTAAATGGAACAAATTGAATGTAAGATATTATCGAAAATATTCATTGATCTCTAGTATATGGTGTATCCTTGAATACTTCCTATTTATAAATCTTAATAAAACAATTTGTATGTGAGATATTATCGAAAATATTCATTGATCTCTAGTATATTGTGTATCCTTGAGTACTTCCTATTTGTAAATCTTAATAAAACAAATTGTATGTGAGATATCATTGAAAATATTCATTGATCTCTAGTATATTGTATATCCTTGAGTACTTCCTATTTATAAATCTAAATGGAACAAATTGAATGTAAGATATTATCGAAAATATTCATTGATCTCTAGTATATGGTGTATCCTTGAGTACTTCCTATTTATAAATCTAAATGGAACAAATTGAATGTAAGATATTATCGAAAATATTCATTGATCTCTAGTATATGGTATATCCTTGAATACTTCCTATTTATAAATCTAAATGGAACAAATTAAATGCGAGATATTATTGAAAATATAAATTGATCTCTAGTTTATGGTGTATCCTTGAATACTTCCTATTTATAAATCTTAATAAATCAAACTGTATGTGAGTTATTATCGAAAATATTCATTGATCTCTAGTATATGGTGTATCCTTGAATACTTCCTTCTTTATAAATCTAAATAGAACAAATTGAATGTAAGATATTATAGAAAATATTCATTGATCTCTAGTATATGGTGTATCCTTGAATACTTCCTATTTATAAATCTAAATGGAACAAATTAAATGCGAGATATTATTCAAAATATTCATTGATCTCTAGTTTATGGTGTATCCTTGAATACTTTCTATTTATAAATCTTAATAAAACAAATTGTATGTGAGGTATTATCAAAAATATTCATTAGTCTCCAGTATATGGTGTATCCTTGAATACTTCCTATGTTTAAATCTAAATGAAACAAATAGTGTGTGAGATATTATCGAAAATATTCATTGATCTCTATGTTATGATGTATCCTTGAATACTTCCAATTTATAAATCTAAATGAAACAAATTGTGTGTGAGGTATTATCGAAAATATTCATTAATCTCTATGATATGACGTATCCTTGAATACTTCCTATTTATAAATATAAATGAAACAAATTGTATGTGAGATATTATCGGAAATATTCATTGATCTCTAGGATAGTGTGTATTTTTGAATACTTCCTATTTATAAATCTTAATGAAACAAATTGTATGTGAGATATCATCGAAAATATTCATTGATCTCTAGGATAGTGTCTATTTTTGAATACTTCATATTTATAAATCTTAATAAAACAAATTGTATGTGAGTTATTATCGAAAATATTCATTGACCTCTAGTATATGATGTATCCTTGAATACTTCCTATTTATATATCTAAATGAAGCAAATTGTATGTGAGATATTATCGAAAGTATTCACTGATCTCTAGTATATGGTGTATCCTTGAATACTTCCTAATTATAAATATAAATGAAACAAATTGTATGTGAGATATTATCGAAAGTATTCACTGACCTCTAGTATATGATGTATCCTTGAATACTTCCTATTTATATATCTAAATGAAGCAAATTGTATGTGAGATATTATCGAAAGTATTCATTGACCTCTAGTATATGATGTATCCTTGAATACTTCCTATTTATATATCTAAATGAAGCAAATTGTATGTGAGATATTATCGAAAGTATTCATTGATCTCTAGTATATGGTGTATCCTTGAATACTTCCTATTTATATATCTAAATGAAGCAAATTGTATGTGAGATATTATCGAAAGTATTCATTGATCTCTAGTATATGGTGTATCCTTGAATACTTCCTATTTATAAATACAAACAAATTGTATATGAGATATTACCGCAAATATTCATTGACCTCTAGTATATGATGTATCCTTGAATACTTCCTATTTATATATCTAAATGAAACAAATTGTATGTGAGATATTATCGAAAGTATTCATTGATCTCTAGTATATGGTGTATCCTTGAATACTTCCTATTTATAAATCTTAATAAAACAAATTGTATGTGAGATATCATTGAAAATATTCATTGATCTCTAGTATATGATGTATCCGTGAATAATCCTATTTATAAATCTAAATGAAACAAATTGTATGTGAGATATTTTGAAAATATTCATTGATCTCTAGTATATGGTGTATCCTTGAATACTTCCTGTTTATAAATCTAACTGAAACAAATTGTATGAGAGACATTATCGAAAATATTCATTGATTTCTAGTATATGGTGTATCCTTGAATACTTCCTATTTATAAATCTAAATGAGGCAAATTGTATGTGAGATATTATTGAAAATATTCATCGATCTCTAGTATATGGTGTATCCTTGAATACTTCATATTTGTAAATCTTAATGAAACAAATTGTATGTGAGATATTTTCGAAAATATTCATTGATCTCTAGTATATAGTGTATCCTTAAATACTTCCTATTTGTAAATCTTAATGAAACAAATTGTATGTGAGATATTATCGAACATATTTATTGATCTCTAGTATATGGTGTATCCTTGAATACTTTCTATTCATAAGGAAACAAATTGTGTGTGAGATATTATCGAAAATATTCATTGATCTCTAGTATATGATGTATCCTTGAATACTTCCTATTTATATATCTAACTGAAACAAATTGTATGTGAGGTATCGAAAATATTCATTGATCTCTAGTATATTGTGTATCCTTAAGTACTTCCTATTTATAAATCTAAATGGAACAAATTGAATGTAAGATATTATCGAAAATATTCATTGATCTCTAGTATATGGTGTATCCTTGAATACTTCCTATTTATAAATCTTAATAAAACAAATTGTATGTAAGATATTATCGAAAATATTCATTGATCTCTAGTATATGGCGTATCCTTGAATACTTCCAATTTATAAATCTAAATGGAACAAATTGTATGTGAGATATTATCGAAAATATTCATTGATCTCTAGTATATTGTGTATCCTTGAGTACTTCCTATTTATAAATCTAAATGGAACAAGTTGAATGTAAGATATTATCGAAAATGTTCATTGATCTATAGTATATGGTGTATCCTTGAATGCTTCCTATTTATAAATCTAAAGGAAACAAATTGTATGTAAGATATTATCGAAAATATTCATTGATCTCTAGTATATAGTGTATCCCTGAATACTTCCTATTTATAAATCTAAATGGAACAAATTGAATGTAACAGATTATCGAAAATATTCATTGATCTCTAGTATATGGTGTATCCTTGAATACTTCCTATTTATAAATCTTAATAAAACAAATTATATGTGAGATATCATTGAAAATATTCATTGATCTCTAGTATATTGTGTATCCTTGAGTACTTCCTATTTATAAATCTAACTGGAACAAATTGAATGTAAGATATTATCGAAAATATTCATTGATCTCTAGTATATGGTGTATCCTTGAATACTTCCTATTTATAAATCTTAATAAAACAATTTGTATGTGAGATATTATCGAAAATATGCATTGATCTCTAGTATATGGTGTATCCTTCAATACTTCCTATTTATAAATCTTAATAAAACAATTTGTATGTGAGATATTATCGAAAATATTCATTGATCTCTAGTATATGGTGTATCCTTGAATACTTCCTATTTATAAATCTTAATAAATCAAACTGTATGTGAGATATTATCGAAAATATTCATTGATCTCTAGTATATTGTGTATCCTTGAGTACTTCCTATTTGTAAATCTAAATGGAACAAATTGAATGTAAGATATTATCGAAAATATTCATTGATCTCTAGTATATGGTGTATCCTTGAATACTTCCTATTTATAAATCTTAATAAAACAATTTGTATGTGAGATATTATCGAAAATATTCATTGATCTTTAGTATATTGTATATCCTTGAGTACTTCCTATTTATAAATCTAAATGGAACAAATTGAATGTAAGATATTATCGAAAATATTCATTGATCTCTAGTATATGGTGTATCCTTGAGTACTTCCTATTTATAAATCTAAATGGAACAAATTGAATGTAAGATATTATCGAAAATATTCATTGATCTCTAGTATATGGTGTATCCTTGAATACTTCCTATTTATAAATCTAAATGGAACAAATTAAATGCGAGATATTATTCAAAATATTCATTGATCTCTAGTTTATGGTGTATCCTTGAATACTTTCTATTTATAAATCTTAATAAAACAAATTGTATGTGAGGTATTATCAAAAATATTCATTGATCTCTAGTATATGGTGTATCCTTGAATACTTCCTATTTATAAATTTAAATGGAACAAATTGTATGTGAGATATTATAGAAAATATTCATTGATCTCTAGTATTTGGTGTATCCTTGAATACCTCCTATTTATAAATCTAACTGGAACAATTTGTATGTGAGATATTATCGAAAGTATTCATTGATCTCTAGTATATGGTGTATCCTTGAACACTTCCAATTTATAAATCTAAATGGAACAAATTGTATGTGAGATATTATCGAAAATATTCATTGATCTCTAGTATTTGGTGTATCCTTGAATACTTCCTATTTATAAATCTAAATGGAACAAATTGTATGTGAGATATTATCGAAAATATTCATTGATCTCTAGTATATGGTGTATCCCTGAATACTTCCTATTTATAAATCTAAATGGAACAAATTGAATGTAACAGATTATCGAAAATATTCATTGATCTCTAGTATATGGTGTATCCTTGAATACTTCCTATTTATAAATCTTAATAAAACAAATTATATGTGAGATATCATTGAAAATATTCATTGATCTCTAGTATATTGTGTATCCTTGAGTACTTCCTATTTATAAATCTAACTGGAACAAATTGAATGTAAGATATTATCGAAAATATTCATTGATCTCTAGTATATGGTGTATCCTTGAATACTTCCTATTTATAAATCTTAATAAAACAATTTGTATGTGAGATATTATCGAAAATATGCATTGATCTCTAGTATATGGTGTATCCTTCAATACTTCCTATTTATAAATCTTAATAAAACAATTTGTATGTGAGATATTATCGAAAATATTCATTGATCTCTAGTATATGGTGTATCCTTGAATACTTCCTATTTATAAATCTTAATAAATCAAACTGTATGTGAGATATTATCGAAAATATTCATTGATCTCTAGTATATTGTGTATCCTTGCGTACTTCCTATTTGTAAATCTAAATGGAACAAATTGAATGTAAGATATTATCGAAAATATTCATTGATCTCTAGTATATGGTGTATCCTTGAATACTTCCTATTTATAAATCTTAATAAAACAATTTGTATGTGAGATATTATCGAAAATATTCATTGATCTCTAGTATATTGTGTATCCTTGAGTACTTCCTATTTGTAAATCTTAATAAAACAAATTGTATGTGAGATATCATTGAAAATATTCATTGATCTCTAGTATATTGTATATCCTTGAGTACTTCCTATTTATAAATCTAAATGGAACAAATTGAATGTAAGATATTATCGAAAATATTCATTGATCTCTAGTATATGGTGTATCCTTGAGTACTTCCTATTTATAAATCTAAATGGAACAAATTGAATGTAAGATATTATCGAAAATATTCATTGATCTCTAGTATATGGTGTATCCTTGAATACTTCCTATTTATAAATCTAAATGGAACAAATTAAATGCGAGATATTATTCAAAATATTCATTGATCTCTAGTTTATGGTGTATCCTTGAATACTTTCTATTTATAAATCTTAATAAAACAAATTGTATGTGAGGTATTATCAAAAATATTCATTGATCTCTAGTATATGGTGTATCCTTGAATACTTCCTATTTATAAATTTAAATGGAACAAATTGTATGTGAGATATTATAGAAAATATTCATTGATCTCTAGTATTTGGTGTATCCTTGAATACCTCCTATTTATAAATCTAACTGGAACAATTTGTATGTGAGATATTATCGAAAGTATTCATTGATCTCTAGTATATGGTGTATCCTTGAACACTTCCAATTTATAAATCTAAATGGAACAAATTGTATGTGAGATATTATCGAAAATATTCATTGATCTCTAGTATTTGGTGTATCCTTGAATACTTCCTATTTATAAATCTAAATGGAACAAATTGTATGTGAGATATTATCGAAAATATTCATTGATCTCTAGTATATGGTGTATCCTTGAATACTTCATATTTATAAATCTAAATGAAACAAATTGTATTTGAGATATTATCGAAAATATTCATTGATCTCTAGTATATGGTGTATCCTTGAATACTTCCTATTTATAAATCTAAATGAAACAAATTATGTGTGAGATATTATCGAAAATATCCATTGATCTCTAGTATATGGTGTATCCTTGAATACTTCCTATTTATAAATCTAAATGGAACAAATTGTATGTGAAATATTATCGAAAATATTCATTGATCTCTAGTATTTGGTGTACCCTTGAATACTTCCTATTTATAACTCTAAATGGAACAGATTGAATGTAAGATATTATCGAAAATATTCATTGATCTCTAGTATATGGTGTATCCTTGAATACTTCCTATTTATAAATCTTAATAAAATAAATTGTATGTGAGTTATTATCAAAAATATTCATTGATCTCTTGTATATGGTGTATCCTTGAATACTTCCTATTTATAAATCTAAATGAAACAAATTGTATGTGAGATATTATCGAAAATATTCATTGATCTCTAGTATATGGTGTATCCTTGAGTACTTCCTATTTATAAATCTAAATGGAATAAATTGTATGTGAGATATTATCGAAAATATTCATTGATCTCTTGTATATGGTGTATCTTAGAATACTTCCTACTTATAAATCTTAATAAAACAAATTGAATGTGAGATATTATCGAAAATATTCATTGATCTCTAGTATATGGTGTATCCTAAAATACCTCCTATTTATAAATCTAAATGGAACTAATTGTATGTGAGATATTATCGAAAATATTCATTGATCTCTAGTATATTGTGTATCCTTGAGTACTTCCTATTTGTAAATCTTAATAAAACAAATTGTATGTGAGATATCATTGAAAATATTCATTGATCTCTAGTATATTGTGTATCCTTAAGTACTTCCTATTTATAAATCTAAATGGAACAAATTGAATGTAAGATATTATCCAAAATATTCATTGATCTCTAGTATATGCTGTATCCTTGAATACTTCCTATTAATAAATCTTAATAAAACAAATTGTATGTAAGATATTATCGAAAATATTCATTGATCTCTAGTATATGGTGTATCCTTGAATACTTCCAATTTATAAATCTGAATGGAACAGATTGTATGTGAGATATTATCGAAAATATTCATTGATCTCTAGTATATTGTGTATCCTTGAGTACTTCCTATTTATAAATCTAAATGGAACAAATTGAATGTAAGATATTATCGAAAATATTCATTGATCTCTAGTATATGGTGTATCCTTGAATACTTCCTATTTATAAATCTTAATAAAACAAATTGTATGTGAGATATTATCGAAAATATTCATTGATCTCTAGTATATGGTGTATCCTTGAATACCTCCTATTTATAAATCTAAATGGAACAAATTGTATGTAAGATATTATCGAAAATATTCATTGATCTCTAGTATATGGTGTATCCTTGAATACTTCCTATTTATAAGTCTTAATAAAACAAATTGTATGTGAGATATCATTGAAAATATTCATTGATCTCTAGTATATTGTGTATCCTTGAGTACTTCCTATTTATAAATCTAAATGGAACAAATTGAATGTAAGATATTATCGAAAATATTCATTGATCTCTAGTATATGGTGTATCCTTGAATACTTCCTATTTATAAATCTTAATAAAACAATTTGTATGTGAGATATTATCGAAAATATTCATTGCTCTCTAGTATATGGTGTATCCTTCAATACTTCCTATTTATAAATATAAATGAAACAAATTATATCTGAGATATTATCGAAAATATTCATTGATCTCTAGTATACGGTGTATTCTTGAGTACTTCCTATTTATAAATCTAAATGGAACAAATTGAATGTAAGATATTATCGAAACTATTCATTGATCTCTAGTATATGGTGTATCCTTGAATACTTCCTGTTTATAAATCTTAATAAAACAAATTGTATGTGAGATATTATCGAAAATATTCATTGATCTTTAGTATATGGTGTATCCTTGAATACTTCCTATTTATAAATCTAAATGAAACAAATTGTATGTGAGATATTATCGAAAATATTCATTGATCTCTAGTATATGGTGTATCCTTCAATACTTCCTATTTGTAAATATAAATGAAACAAATTGTATTGAGATATTATCGAAAATATTCATTGATCTCTAGTATATGGTGTATCCTTGAGTACTTCCTATTTATAAATCTAAATGGAGCAAATTGAATGTAAGATATTATCGAAAATATTCATTGATCTCTAGTATATGGTGTATCCTTGAATACTTCCTATTTATAAATCTTAATAAATCAAACTGTATGTGAGTTATTATCGAAAATATTCATTGATCTCTAGTATATGGTGTATCCTTGAATACTTCCTATTTATAAATCTAAATGGAACAAATTGAATGTAAGATATTATCGAAAATATTCATTGATCTCTAGTATATGGTGTATCCTTTAATACTTTCTATTTATAAATCTTAATAAAACAAATTGTATGTGAGGTATTATCAAAAATATTCATTGATCTCTAGTTTATGGTGTATCCTTGAATACTTCCTATTTATAAATCTAAATGGAACAAATTGTATGTGAGATATTATCGAAAATATTCATTGATCTCTTGTATATGGTGTATCTTAGAATACTTCCTACTTATAAATCTTAATAAAACAAATTGAATGTGAGATATTATCGAAAATATTCATTGATCTCTAGTATATGGTGTATCCTAAAATACCTCCTATTTATAAATCTAAATGGAACTAATTGTATGTGAGATATTATCGAAAATATTCATTGATCTCTAGTATATTGTGTATCCTTGAGTACTTCCTATTTGTAAATCTTAATAAAACAAATTGTATGTGAGATATCATTGAAAATATTCATTGATCTCTAGTATATTGTGTATCCTTAAGTACTTCCTATTTATAAATCTAAATGGAACAAATTGAATGTAAGATATTATCCAAAATATTCATTGATCTCTAGTATATGCTGTATCCTTGAATACTTCCTATTAATAAATCTTAATAAAACAAATTGTATGTAAGATATTATCGAAAATATTCATTGATCTCTAGTATATGGTGTATCCTTGAATACTTCCAATTTATAAATCTGAATGGAACAGATTGTATGTGAGATATTATCGAAAATATTCATTGATCTCTAGTATATTGTGTATCCTTGAGTACTTCCTATTTATAAATCTAAATGGAACAAATTGAATGTAAGATATTATCGAAAATATTCATTGATCTCTAGTATATGGTGTATCCTTGAATACTTCCTATTTATAAATCTTAATAAAACAAATTGTATGTGAGATATTATCGAAAATATTCATTGATCTCTAGTATATGGTGTATCCTTGAATACCTCCTATTTATAAATCTAAATGGAACAAATTGTATGTAAGATATTATCGAAAATATTCATTGATCTCTAGTATATGGTGTATCCTTGAATACTTCCTATTTATAAGTCTTAATAAAACAAATTGTATGTGAGATATCATTGAAAATATTCATTGATCTCTAGTATATTGTGTATCCTTGAGTACTTCCTATTTATAAATCTAAATGGAACAAATTGAATGTAAGATATTATCGAAAATATTCATTGATCTCTAGTATATGGTGTATCCTTGAATACTTCCTATTTATAAATCTTAATAAAACAATTTGTATGTGAGATATTATCGAAAATATTCATTGCTCTCTAGTATATGGTGTATCCTTCAATACTTCCTATTTATAAATATAAATGAAACAAATTATATCTGAGATATTATCGAAAATATTCATTGATCTCTAGTATACGGTGTATTCTTGAGTACTTCCTATTTATAAATCTAAATGGAACAAATTGAATGTAAGATATTATCGAAACTATTCATTGATCTCTAGTATATGGTGTATCCTTGAATACTTCCTGTTTATAAATCTTAATAAAACAAATTGTATGTGAGATATTATCGAAAATATTCATTGATCTTTAGTATATGGTGTATCCTTGAATACTTCCT
This sequence comes from Sarcophaga carnaria, assembly GCA_958299815.1. Classification (NCBI taxonomy): domain Eukaryota; kingdom Metazoa; phylum Arthropoda; class Insecta; order Diptera; family Sarcophagidae; genus Sarcophaga; species Sarcophaga carnaria. The sequence continues at coordinate 82,836,977 of OY283149.1, read as the reverse complement.
ATTTATAAATCTAAATGAAACAAATTGTATGTGAGATATTATCGAAAATATTCATTGATCTCTAGTATATGGTGTATCCTTCAATACTTCCTATTTGTAAATATAAATGAAACAAATTGTATTGAGATATTATCGAAAATATTCATTGATCTCTAGTATATGGTGTATCCTTGAGTACTTCCTATTTATAAATCTAAATGGAGCAAATTGAATGTAAGATATTATCGAAAATATTCATTGATCTCTAGTATATGGTGTATCCTTGAATACTTCCTATTTATAAATCTTAATAAATCAAACTGTATGTGAGTTATTATCGAAAATATTCATTGATCTCTAGTATATGGTGTATCCTTGAATACTTCCTATTTATAAATCTAAATGGAACAAATTGAATGTAAGATATTATCGAAAATATTCATTGATCTCTAGTATATGGTGTATCCTTTAATACTTTCTATTTATAAATCTTAATAAAACAAATTGTATGTGAGGTATTATCAAAAATATTCATTGATCTCTAGTTTATGGTGTATCCTTGAATACTTCCTATTTATAAATCTAAATGGAACAAATTGTATGTGAGATATTATCGAAAATATTCATTGATCACTTGTATTTGGTGTATCCTTGAATACTTCCTATTTATAAATCTAAATGAAACCAATTGAATGTAAGATATTATCGAAAATATTCATTGATCTCTAGTTTATGGTGTATCCTTGAATACTTCCTATTTATAAATCTAAATGAAACAAATTGAATGTAAGATATTATCGAAAATATTCATTGATCTCTAGTATATGGTGTATCCTTGAATACTTCCTATTTATAAATCTAAATGGAACAAATTGTATGTGAGATATTATCGAAAATATTCATTGATCTCTAGTTTATGGTGTATCCTTGAATACTTCCTATTTATAAATCTTAATAAAACAAATTGTATGTGAGATATTATCGAAAATATTCATCGATCACTTGTATTTGGTGTATCCTTAAACACTTCCTATTTGTAAATCTTAATGAAACAAATTGTATGTGAGATATTATCGAAAATATTCATTAATCACTTGTATTTGGTGTATCCTTGAATACTTCCTATTTATAAATCTAAATGAAACCAACTGAATGTAAGATATTATCGAAAATATTCATTGATCTCTAGTTTATGGTGTATCCTTGAATACTTCCTATTTATAAATCTAAATGAAACAAATTGAATGTAAGATATTATCGAAAATATTCATTGATCACTAGTATATGGTGTATCCTTGAATACTTCCTATTTATAAATCTAAATGGAACAAATTGTATGTGAGATATTATCGAAAATATTCATTGATCTCTAGTATATGGTGTATCCTTGAATACTTCCTATTTATAAATCTTAATATAACAAATTGTATGTGAGATATTATTGAAAATATTCATCGATCACTTGTATTTGGCGTATCCTTGAATACTTCCTATTTATAAATCTAAATGAAACAAATTGAATGTAAGATATTATCGAAAATATTCATTGATCTCTAGTTAATGGTGTATCCTTGAATACTTCCTATTTATAAATCTAAATGAAACAAATTGTATGTGAGATATTATCGAAAATATTCATTGATCTCTAGTATATGGTGTATCCTTCAATACTTCCTATTTGTAAATATAAATGAAACAAATTGTATCTGAGATATTATCGAAAATATTCATTGATCTCTAGTATATGGTGTATCCTTGAGTACTTCCTATTTATAAATCTAAATGGAGCAAATTGAATGTAAGATATTATCGAAAATATTCATTGACCTCTAGTATATGGTGTATCCTTGAATACTTCATATTTATAAATCTTAATGAAACAAATTGTATTTGAGATATTATCGAAAATATTCATTGATCTCTAGTATATGGTGTATCCTTGAATACTTCCTATTTATAAATCTAAATGAAACAAATTATGTGTGAGATATTATCGAAAATATCCATTGATCTCTAGTATATGGTGTATCCTTGAATACTTCCTATTTATAAATCTAAATGGAACAAATTGTATGTGAAATATTATCGAAAATATTCATTGATCTCTAGTATTTGGTGTATCCTTGAATACTTCCTATTTATAACTCTAAATGGAACAGATTGAATGTAAGATATTATCGAAAATATTCATTGATCTCTAGTATATGGTGTATCCTTGAATACTTCCTATTTATAAATCTTAATAAAATAAATTGTATGTGAGTTATTATCAAAAATATTCATTGATCTCTTGTATATGGTGTATCCTTGAATACTTCCTATTTATAAATCTAAATGAAACAAATTGTATGTGAGATATTATCGAAAATATTCATTGGTCTCTAGTATATGGTGTATCCTTGAGTACTTCCTATTTATAAATCTAAATGGAATAAATTGTATGTGAGATATTATCGAAAATATTCATTGATCTCTTGTATATGGTGTATCCTAGAATACTTCCTACTTATAAATCTTAATAAAACAAATTGAATGTGAGATATTATCGAAAATATTCATTGATCTCTAGTATATGGTGTATCCTAAAATACCTCCTATTTATAAATCTAAATGGAACTAATTGTGTGTGAGATATTATCGAAAATATTCATTGATCTCTAGTATATGGTGTATCCTTGAATACTTCCTATTTATAAATATAAATGAAACAAATTGTATCTGAGATATTATCGAAAATATTCATTGATCTCTAGTATATTGTGTATCCTTGAGTACTTCCTATTTGTAAATCTTAATAAAACAAATTGTATGTGAGATATCATTGAAAATATTCATTGATCTCTAGTATATTGTGTATCCTTAAGTACTTCCTATTTATAAATCTAAATGGAACAAATTGAATGTAAGATATTATCCAAAATATTCATTGATCTCTAGTATATGCTGTATCCTTGAATACTTCCTATTAATAAATCTTAATAAAACAAATTGTATGTAAGATATTATCGAAAATATTCATTGATCTCTAGTATATGGTGTATCCTTGAATACTTCCAATTTATAAATCTCAATGGAACAAATTGTATGTGAGATATTATCGAAAATATTCATTGATCTCTAGTATATTGTGTATCCTTGAGTACTTCCTATTTATAAATCTAAATGGAACAAATTGAATGTAAGATATTATCGAAAATATTCATTGATCTCTAGTATATGGTGTATCCTTGAATACTTCCTATTTATAAATCTTAATAAAACAAATTGTATGTGAGATACTATCGAAAATATTCATTGATCTCTAGTATATGGTGTATCCTTGAATACCTCCTATTTATAAATCTAAATGGAACAAATTGTATGTAAGATATTATCGAAAATATTCATTGATCTCTAGTATATGGTGTATCCTTGAATACTTCCTATTTATAAGTCTTAATAAAACAAATTGTATGTGAGATATCATTGAAAATATTCATTGATCTCTAGTATATTGTGTATCCTTGAGTACTTCCTATTTATAAATCTAAATGGAACAAATTGAATGTAAGATATTATCGAAAATATTCATTGATCTCTAGTATATGGTGTATCCTTGAATACTTCCTATTTATAAATCTTAATAAAACAAATTGTATGTGAGATATTATCGAAAATATTCATTGATCTCTAGTATATGGTGTATCCTTCAATACTTCCTATTTGTAAATATAAATGAAACAAATTGTATCTGCGATATTATTGAAAATATTCATTGATCTCTAGTATATGGTGTATCCTTGAGTACTTCCTATTTATAAATCTAAATGGAGCAAATTGAATGTAAGATATTATCGAAAATATTCATTGATCTCTAGTATATGGTGTATCCTTGAATACTTCCTATTTATAAATCTTAATAAATCAAACTGTATGTGAGTTATTATCGAAAATATTCATTGATCTCTAGTTTATGGTGTATCCTTGAATACTTCCTATTTATAAATCTTAATAAAACAAATTGTATGTGAGATATTATCGAAAATATTCATCGATCACTTGTATTTGGTGTATCCTTAAACACTTCCTATTTGTAAATCTTAATGAAACAAATTGTATGTGAGATATTATCGAAAATATTCATTGATCACTTGTATTTGGTGTATCCTTGAATACTTCCTATTTCTAAATCTAAATGAAACCAATTGAATGTAAGATATTATCGAAAATATTCATTGATCTCTAGTTTATGGTGTATCCTTGAATACTTCCTATTTATAAATCTAAATGAAACAAATTGAATGTAAGATATTATCGAAAATATTCATTGATCTCTAGTATATGGTGTATCCTTGAATACTTCCTATTTATAAATCTAAATGGAACAAATTGTATGTGAGATATTATCGAAAATATTCATTGATCTCTAGTATATGGTGTATCCTTGAATACTTCCTATTTATAAATCTTAATAAAACAAATTGTATGTGAGATATTATTGAAAATATTCATCGATCACTTGTATTTGGCGTATCCTTGAATACTTCCTATTTATAAATCTAAATGAAACAAATTGAATGTAAGATATTATCGAAAATATTCATTGATCTCTAGTATATGGTGTATCCTTGAATACTTCCTATTTATAAATCTTAATAAATCAAACTGTATGTGAGTTATTATCGAAAATATTCATTGATCTCTAGTATATGGTGTATCCTTGAATACTTCCTATTTATAAATCTACATGGAACAAATTGAATGTAAGATATTATCGAAATTATTCATTGATCTCTAGTATATGGTGTATCCTTCAATACTTTCTATTTATAAATCTTAATAAAACAAATTGTATGTGAGGTATTATCAAAAATATTCATTGATCTCTAGTTTATGGTGTATCCTTGAATACTTCCTATTTATAAATCTAAATGGAACAAATTGTATGTGAGATATTATCGAAAATATTCATTGATCACTTGTAGTTGGTGTATCCTTGAATACTTCCTATTTATAAATCTAAATGAAACCAATTGAATGTAAGATATTATCGAAAATATTCATTGATCTCTAGTTTATGGTGTATCCTTGAATACTTCCTATTTATAAATCTATATGAAACAAATTGAATGTAAGATATTATCGAAAATATTCATTGATCTCTAGTATATGGTGTATCCTTGAATACTTCCTATTTATGAATCTAAATGGAACAAATTGTATGTGAGATATTATCGAAAATATTCATTGATCTCTAGTTTATGGTGTATCCTTGAATACTTCCTATTTATAAATCTTAATAAAACAAATTGTATGTGAGATATTATCGAAAATATTCATCGATCACTTGTATTTGGTGTATCCTTAAACACTTCCTATTTGTAAATCTTAATGAAACAAATTGTATGTGAAATATTATCGAAAATATTCATTGATCACTTGTATTTGGTGTATCCTTGAATACTTCCTATTTATAAATCTAAATGAAACCAATTGAATGTAAGATATTATCGAAAATATTCATTGATCTCTAGTTTATGGTGTATCCTTGAATACTTCCTATTTATAAATCTAAATGAAACAAATTGAATGTAAGATATTATCGAAAATATTCATTGATCTCTAGTATATGGTGTATCCTTGAATACTTCCTATTTATAAATCTAAATGGAACAAATTGTATGTGAGATATTATCGAAAATATTCATTGATCTCTAGTATATGGTGTATCCTTGAATACTTCCTATTTATAAATCTTAATAAAACAAATTGTATGTGAGATATTATCGAAAATATTCATTGATCTCTAGTATATGGTGTATACTTGAATACTACCTATTTATAAATCTTAATTAAACAAATTGTATGTGAGATATTATTGAAAATATTCATTGATCTCTAGTATATGGTGTATCCTTTAATACTTTCTATGTGTAAATCTAAATGAAACAAATTGTATGTGAGATATTATAGAAAATATTCACTGCTCTCTAGTATATGGTGTATCCTTGAATACTTCCTGTTTATAAATCTAAACGAAACAAATTGTGTGTGAGATATTATCGAAAATATTCATCGATCTCTTGTTTATGTTGTATCCTTGAATACATCATATTTATAAATCTAAATGAAACAAATTGTTTGTGAGATATTATCGAAAATATTCATTAATCTCTTGTATCCGGTGTATCCTTGAATACTTCCTATTTATAAATCAAAATTAAACAAATTGTGTGTGAAATAATATCGAAAATATTCATTGATCTGCAGTATATGGTGTATCCTAGTATACTTCCTATTTGTAAATCTAAAAGCAACAAATTGTGTGTAAGATATTATAGAAAATATTCATCGATCTCTTGTATATGGTGAAAAGATCTTGACGGATACCTGTGGCTACAAAAGGCATAGGAAATGGTGACCATAAAGGCAAACAGGAGTTAAATTTAAAAAATTTCAAAATGTTCATGTCTTAATACAAAAATAATATTTCATGTTATTTAATATTGTAAACAATTATAATTTGAGATAAAGCCACAGAGGGTAATGAATAAATGACGTAATAAAACTATTTACATCGTTGGTCAAATAAAAGCTAAATTAAATTCAATTATTAATCAGCACTGAAGGGTAAGTAAAGTAAGTGTATCGTAAACTACAAGGAGTCTTAAAGTGAAAAGGCAAATGTTAAAAGCTATTTGAATGCATTGTAAATTTTATGTTCAAAAATTTATTTCGATAAGTTGATTTTTTTTTTGTTACCTCTAATTCTTTATTGATTAGAAGAAAAGTAATTCATTGTTGAAAGATTTCAGGATGTGAGAGTGAAAATATACTCGAGTAACTACGTAGTTTAAGTTATACATTTAGCTGATACTCTTCTCATATTTATCAAACCTTCCAAAACTGTGATATTCAACTGAAACTGTTTTTTAACTTTTCACAAAAAATTTTTATGATATGTCTCATTAGACTAATCAAACTGCAGCCGCTGGCTTGTATCGCCAGCTTGTAAATATGCTTCACCGAAAGATAGACATTTAGCTTACGAAGAAATAAAATATTTCATAGTGTTTATGCGAAAGGCAACAGATAACAAACTGAACTCAAATCACACTTACATACTTTTAACTTTAATTGTGTTATAAACTTAATATTTCTTCCTGTCCCCACTCCGTTAATAAAATTTTGCATGTTTTTAAGAAATAATCATTTACAAAATTGTGCAAATAATACTGGAAATAACACTTATCGTGACATATAGGTATTCAAACCGTATAGAATTCATATAGAAATTGCAAATAAAAATTCATTCCACTCAACTAATTTGATGTGAAAAACAAACCGTTTCTGCAACTGAAGTGTTTCATTTTGTGTTTGATCAAAGGATGTGGGATAAATTGAACATACAATAGACTAAAATATGTATAGGAGGCAATGTAATGTTTCAATAAAAACACCATATTTTAAGTACATTTATTTACTTAATACAATGGCAAAAGTGGCGTGTTTTTCATAATTCACAAAACGTTAAATGTCTCACCAGCAACACCTTAAAAATACCTAACAAAAGTTGAATGAATGATTGAATTTATGCCTCGAAAGAACGATAATTTTCTAGGCAGTATTCATATGAAAATACGATAAAACCCTTAAAAATTTGCTTTTATTTTTCACGCCTATAATTACATGAAGAAGGGTTATAAACCTTACTTACATATGTATGTAAACAAAAGGCAAACGAGGTGTGCCTTTACGAGTCTAGTATAATATACCAGGTGTCTGGTATGAAATGAAAGTAAAACAATAATTTACAATGGGAAATAAATATTTCATACAAAGCATAGGCCAATACTGGCTATACATTTTTTCATCCTTCAGGCAAATTGTTAATTCCAATCGAATAAAACTGTTCGTCCTTTAAAGCAAACCAATTGGTAATCCAATTTTTTACTTCCCCATGGAAGTCGAAGTGCGGCTCAGCCCATAACAGTGACGACGTTGAAAACAAAAAGTAGTCTGAAGAAGCCGATTCTGATGAATACAATGGCTGATAGCAGCTCCCATCTTAATGCTTTGATGGTATCCTAAACCGGCTTTGCTTTGTGTGCAAAAGCATTGCTCTGTTGCAAAATTATTTTTCCGTGTCTTCTGGCTCATTATGTTAATTTTTTAATAAGTTCATGGTCCAAATTGCTCTTTTGTTGTAGGTAGCTATATATGTCAACGGTTTGACCCGGTTTTAGTAGCTCATGCTACCCCACACCTTTATCCCAACAGAGAAGAGGCACTGTTTTCTGCCGAATCGATCTGGTTTTGAACCGATGTTTATGGTTGTTCCGGATTAACTCACGATTTTGCCTATTGAGGATTCTGAAAATAAATCCATTTTTCATCGCCATTTTCTATATGATGCAATACGGATTTCCTCGATTTTCACTATCCACTATTGATAGCACCTAGTCAAGAACTACTATAAATAGTAGAGGACACAATGTGCGTCCCTATCTAACTGTTTGAAATGACTCGTTTTGTTTGTCTTTATGCAACACTTCTCACAACACTCATGTTGTGTGCGTTAATTTTATGCGTGAGTGGCGGGACCTACAGTTGAACGTTGACTACGAACGGCAGATTTTTAAGAAACTTTTCATGGCAATTTTATTTACTCTCAGAGATTTTGCCAGAAATCTGCTGAGAAGAAGTTGCCGAAGAAATATTTTTTCATATTTCGTTTTGATGTCAGACCTGGGGTTTGAACCGTGACCTTACGTCTAATAAGCCAACACACTACCTACTTTAAAAACGACACTAAGACTTTAAACTGTAGGTCCCGTCACTCATGTATAAAATTAACACACACAATATGAGTGATGTGAGAAGCTAGGCTGTTATGGTGGCAGAAGGGTTGTAATGGCCAATTATGTATGTATGTGAAACATTATAGTTTTAAGTTATTTGCGAACTCTGTAATGAAATGTGCGATCCATTACCCAATAGACCAAAGTCTGTGCTCGTCGAAAAAGGCGAGTGTTACGTAGGAATACCTGATTCTTGGGGACAAGTTCTATTGTTTCGTTGGAGCAAAATCCGTTGTAATAGCGATTTAACAATGAAACACAAGGCTCATTGCAACGATGCTCCAATGAATCAATAAAGTCGATACCGATTTTATCTTAACTACTTCCATTTAATTTTTGAAAACAGTAAATTAATATGCAAAGAATGAAGATTACTGAAGAATGCATTTTAATTTTAAAATTATTTAACGATTGCCATTTACAAATTAGTCATCAATGGGTCAATCAATCAATCTGTCAACATCAGTTTTTGCATTACTTTCGGTATTGAATTCAGATACATTTGAGTTGAAAAGACCATTATTTGTATCGCTCTTTTATGCTACAAAAACTAAAAACATTGTAATCCATTACATTGAATAAATTCCATTCCAATGCAGACTAAGGAATAAAAAATTTAATGTTAAGAAAGAGAACTAAAAATGGACGCTTAAAATAATGACAAACTATGCAACGAATACTAAAAAGGAATAATAGCAATTTGTAAAAGGAAATTAAAATACAAATACAAGTATTACAAAAGAAAGGGGGATAATAAATACCAAAAAAATTTGTTGAAATTGGGTTGATGCGACATTTTGTTGAACTACAGCCGTCTTACATCAAATATTTTTTGAAAATAACATATTAGTCTTAATGTGAAAAAAAATGAAATACTTCATATATGAAACAAATCTGAATTGTTCTGAAAAGTTCGTAGGCTTACATATACCTGGCGCTACTAGCATTAAAACCATATATGTTTACCAGGTGTACCAGTATGAAATCAACGATTATACATTAACATCCATAATTGGTCATTACAACCCTTCAATCAGAATTACAACCTAGCTTCTCACACCACTTATGTTGTGTGTGTTAATTTTATACATGAGTGGCGGGTCCAACAGTTTAAAGTCGACTCCGAAAGTCAGATTTTTGAGAAACTTTTCATGGCAATATTATTTACTCTCAGAGTTTTTGGCAGAAATCTATTTTCGTTTTTATGTCTGACCTGGCCATAAGCCAACACACTACATACTAGACTACGGCGGCTTCATTAAACATTAAACAACATCAAACAACATTTTACTGTCATTAGCGACTATATTCACGGATTTAGCAAATTATAAGACTTTGTAGCACACCACATCTTTCTGGTCCCAAAACAGTACCACATTCGAACAATTTCCAACACTTTTTCGAGTGTATAAAGTCGTATCTCGGCAATGGCATATTTTGGCAATGGCAATATGGGCCTTCAAATGTTCAAATTTCTCTGGTTTGTCGGCATAAAACTCTTCTTTAAAGGCGCTCCACTGAAAAAAGTCCAAGGGTGTCATATCGCAGCTGCTTGGTGGCCAATTTTTTTTTCATATATTATTTATTGAATCTTTCCTTTCGGAATTTACAATAAGTATTCAAATCTTAACCTAAAATAATACTAAATAAAAAGTTGTTATTGCCACTGCAACGTACAACTAATAGTGCTCACCAAAATAAATTTATCTGATCAGATCATTTGTTTGAACCCTTTTGAGACGTCTGTGGCACTCGAATACAAGTAAGTCTCTTACAAGACGGTTGGGATGTTCTGTAATACTAGAGATGTAATTGACACTTGCTATTTGTATTTCCTCTGGAACTAAGGGCACCTTCAGATCTTTGTGGATGTTACTGTTTGTCATATACCAAGGAGCACCTGTTATTATTCTAAGATGTCGAGATTGCTTTGAAGCTTCTCTACATTGGATGGTGAGGCTGTTCCCCACAGTAGGATACCATAAAGCCAAATATGTTTCAATACTGACTTATACAAAAGCAGTTTGAGTTCTAAATCAAGGGTTGACTTAGGTCCAATAAGCCAGTAAAACTGTGCTGATCTGAGTTTGATCTGGGTAATTTTGGCAGCAATATGGTGAGCCCAGGTAAGGCGACGGTCGAGGTGGATGCCCAGATATCTTACACTATTATATTCTGGTACTGTCACACCATTAATCTTGATGGGCGAACAATTTCCCCTTCTCACTGTAAACGTAATGTACATGCACTTAGAAACATTGACTTTTATCTTCCTTTTCAACATCCAATTTTCCAAATCACTAACATGAGATTGAAGTCTTTCTGACGCAACTGTAGAATCTCTATGAATGCTTAAAAATGCCGTATCATCCGCAAAAGTAGACGTGTGACTCACTAAACTTGTAGGCTTATCTGCATTGAACAATAAGTAAAGGAACGGCCCTAGAATACTTCCTTGAGGTACGTAAGCAGATATCTTTCTGCGGGAAGAGGTGACATCTTTTGATTTTATTTGGAAATATCTATCCCATAAGTAACTTTTTAGCAGTTTATGTACGTTCGTTGGTAAGAGCTGCGTGGTCTTAAAAAGAAGTCCTTTGTGCCAGACCTTATCGAAGGCTTGAGATATATCAATAAATAGCGCAGAGCAATACTGTTTCTCCTAAAAAGCACGTCTAAAAAAATTGGTAATTCTGTGCACTTGCTGAATCGTGCTATGTTTTCGCCTAAAGCCAAACTGATGGTCGGGAACTATGACGTTGGCATCAATATGCGGTATTAAACTATTAAGCAGCATTTTTTGGAACATCTTAGAAAGTTTTGACAGTAAACTTATTGGTGGCTAATTGACATCAGAATTTCGGCCTCTTTTCCATTAAACGTTTGACGCAATAAATCGATTGTGGCATGATGTATGATCATCCTGTTGAAACAAAACATCGTTCACATCAATACCATGAGGAGTGACAACAAAAAAAAAATCCACCGCTCCACAAGCCGCACCAAACAGTCACACGTAATGGGTGCATTGTCTTCTGTAAGACCACGTGTTGGCCCCAAATACGGCAATTTTGCTTATTAAAATAAGCTTCACCCGAAGCGATGTTTTTTTTTTTGTAAAATCGACGTCATTGTGCGTTTTTTCGTTGGCTCAATAAATTCTAACGTTGGACAAGCGTAAGTCAATTCATTACGTTCAGTCTAGGTAATATACTGAATTATACAATGGCATAAGTATTGCCATATTGGAACTTGCCGATGGTTCAAATTTAAACCAATGTAAGGCCCCCCGATAAAATAATTATCATAACTATGACTTACATTACAATACTTACTTAATGTTTGTATTACAAACTATAAAATACATCTATTTGTTAGAATTTATGGTTTTACTACCACTTTTCATGAATTTTTTCTCTTCAAATCTATTGTCCTCTCATTCATTGACTTGACGGTATTGCCGTAAGTAGAGTGAAAGAATGTAAAGCTAAAAATAAATCGTTCATAATTTTTCAATTTATATTACAACAACATTAAATAGATTAAAATCGATGAAGAAATAATCAAAGAAATATCCCCAGGATATTGGAACTGCAGAACAGTGATGCAAATCTCTAAATAGAAGAAAGAAAACTTTTGTTTACAAATAAATGGGGCATCATTAAAATGGAAACATGAAAAATATTCATTTTTATGTACATACTTCCATTGCTGTGGTAAAGTAGAATATAAAAATGGAAGAAGAAAGTATTTGAATTGCTTTTACAAACTACCACAAACGGTCAATGTTAAGTAAAGTAAAGTAAAGTAAAGTAATGGAAAACTGATAAAAATTATTGCAAATGTGATGGATGGAACCAGTATTTGGTTGTTTCCAAAAAGCTAGGATGACAATAAAAATTAAATAAAATAATTCTTCGTATTATCGCCCTGTAACGATTTCCATTGACCGAATTCGCATTTCCATTTCGTTTTCAAATACATATATGGTTCGATAATTCCTATGGACCACGGATCAATGGTAATGGTTGCCCTAAGAAGACTCTTGAATTCTCCATTGACCTGGAAATAGGCATAGTTTGTGAAGATTACATACATACATAATTGGTCAGTGCAACCCTTCAGACAGGATTACGACCTAGCTTCCCACACCACTTATGTTGTGTGTGTTAATTGTATACATGAGTGGCGTTACAGTTTTGGTAAACTTTTCCATGGAAATTTTATTTACTCTCAGAATTTTTGCCAGAAATCTGCTGAGAGGAATTCGCCAAACAAATATTTTTTCATATTTCGTTTTATTGGAGATGTCTGAACTGGGGTTTGAACCAAGGCCTAACACACTAATAAGCCAACACACTACCTACAAGACTGCGGCGTCTACTAGCATTGGGCAATACTTTTAATTAAAAAATGCTTTTGTGTTTTATTTTCTCATTAAAAACTGCCGTTTTAATTTCACACTAAAAATAACGCTACCGGTACACTCAGCAATAAAATTTAAACACAATTTATGTCGTATTTGCAGCATTTAATGATTAATTCCAGTACAAAGTTTTCTTTGTTTTTGTTGTTGTATATATAAAATGTAATTTTTCTTACCCATTGTATACATTGTTGTTGTTGTGCATAATGATGCAATAACATTAATGAGCATGTACAAAGAGAGATAGTCGTACTCGTACATTTGAATTTTAATAAAAACATCCTGTAAAAATTGTTTAAAAAAGATAAAAAGAAAACGAAACAAAACAATAACGAGCAAGGGATATTAACAACAATGTACAGCAAAAGTATGAGCATAACTTGGCTGACAAAGCATAAAAATTTTAATGTTGAGTGTCATTATTGTTTGCTTACAACACAAAAACATTAAATATTTACAAATATTTGCACTTTAATATGTAAATTCGTACTCATTTCCGTATGTAATATTTGCATTAATGCAGATAAATATTTCATTTGTTTTTTTTTTTTTTTTTTGTAATACAAATTTAGCAGCTTAAACAGCGACTTTGTCCATTACGAAAGATCTTCTACCAAAATTAAGATCTTATTTCGTAGAGACAGACTCTTAACCCATTAATGCCCGAATTACTTTTTTTCTAACGGTTACCGTTTTGTTTTTTACACTCAATTTCCTCTCAGAGGATAAAAACTAAGGCAACCTCTATTGGCAACTTAAGTTGCCACTGGGCACTAATGGGTTAAGATATACTGCTATGCTAGATAACTCTTTTGGGCCCAATCTTCAGCCTTAAACTGGTTGATATATGGCGTGACTATGTTACTCGTTTGATTCCTAGTCCTTTGTGTCTTCGTAAGTAAGTGTTCTGGCTTATAGACGAACGAGAGCTCAAGACTCTAACCTCACCGCGAACTACTTACATAATTGGTCATTACAACCATTCAGTCAGGTTTACGACCTAGTTTCTCGCACCACATATGTTGTGTGCGTTAATTTTATACATCAGTGGCGTCACCTACAGTTTAAAGTCGACTCCGAACGATAGATTTTTAAGAAGCTTTTCATGGCATTTTTATTTACTCTCAGAGTTTTTGCCAGAAATCTGCTGAGAGGAAGTCGCCGAAGAAATATTTTTTGTATTTGTTTGAGAAGCTAGGTCGTAATCCTGCCTGAAGGGTTGTAATGGCCAATTATGTATGTAAATATCATGAAGAAGATAAATAAACTGCCACTACTAACCTCAAAGTATTAGTATCATTTAAAAGTATGCTTATCATAATGCTATAAACACAATAAACGCACCGCAGCAAGCAAACAGTTTTGCAATTGCAGCCTAAGTTAAGTTGGATGAGTATTAATTATAACAAATGTTAACAACGACAAACAAGAAATGGCAACCAAAACAAAAACAATGTTGTTGAAACAACCAACTGTTTTGTTTACCAGCTGTCAAATAAATATTGAATAAGCTGAACTGTGTATATTATGTCTGAATACTTAAAATATTGTACTCAATTAACCGAATATTGACGTAATATAAGTGCATATCGGAACATAGTATTAGACTGGCTTTCTTAGAGGAACAGTGTAGATCTTTGCAAAAAAGACTTTCTTGGCGTAAAGGCAGTATTAATTATTGTCGATCAGTAAAAAAGAATAGTTAGATAGCCAATGATTCTAAGCATACTGCTGCTAATATGAAGATGTGATTTGCCTACCAAATTCCAACAGGCTTAATACTTTTGTACAATGTCCTGATATGACTCGTAATAAGTATTTAGGAGGTCATTTGAAAAAAAACCCTAAATCTGAAACAGACATCGAACGAAAAACTTGTTAATGAGCAAATGGCAGCACATATCAACAGTAAGCGCTAAACAAATCTGGTACATTCAATGCCAAATGGATTAAATGGAGTCCTTGACTTAAAGAATATCCTACTAAATATTGGAAGTCCTACAGTTTTATATATTGAGCCATTGACTCGTAAATTAACTTTGACTTCTTCTTAGGGGCACCCAGACTTTTGCGGTGCAAAAGTATAAAGTCACCAGAAAGTTGCCCATATTTTTCTTATGGTTTGTGAAAATTCTACAAAATAAATAAATACATAATAAATTTATAAAATAAATATAAAAACATGAATTTTTTAACCAAACTTTTGCTTAAAATTCATAAAATTATTTAATTAGGTACCGAGATTTAAGCTGTCCACTGTATGTGTATCCAGGGTCGCAAGAGGCTAACCTTACCTCGTATACATAATAGCAGAGAAATTCTAAGGTATAATTATGAATGTAAAATTTTTCAGGTTTTTCCATCAAAACGAAGTCTCGCGAGACTTGCAAACTAAATGTATTACAAACTTTTTTTAAATAACGAAACCAATTTATTTAACCGTAGATCGAGCTTTGTATCTAAAATGATACATTTCAATTTTTGAAATTAATTTTTTTTGAAATTAATTAAGAAAAAGTTGGATGCCTGATATTTTTTGAATTCGTTAGTATTGTGATTGTCGTTATTTTAAACCAAATAAAAATAGAAAATTTTGAGCAGGGCTTAAAAAATTCAAAAACTTCATAATTCTATCTTATGTATAATTTCTGATACATACGACTTTCTTAGGGATTTTTTGGTGTTGTGTATGTAATTTTTTAAGTTTTCAAAAGATTTTGTGAAGTTTTATCGGGCATAATTCATTATTTATGATATTTAATCAGGAATTGAAAGTTAAGTTAAGATGAAATTGAAAAAGTTGAATTTTCTGTTCTTGATATTGATTAAAGTAGTCGTAGTCTAGTATGTACTATGTTAGCTTATTAGACGTCAGACCAAGTTTCAAACCTCATGCAAGACATTTGCAGTTTACAAATGACCGACTAAATATGTACATAAATATGTAATCTTCCTACTACTGAAGATTCTTAAGAAGAAGAAAACAGAAGCTCCTCTTATGAAGTGACGCAAATATTCACAACTGCAAACATGAAAATAGGACGTTAATAGAAAAAGATGGTACTACTTGGAATACAGAACCGTATTAGCAGTTTGGGAAGAAAAAATATTACCAATTTTCACGCAGATTGCTAGCAGCTGTCACATGAAATGTTGTAGAGTGCTTCTTACTGCTCTTCTTAGAAAAAACAGAATTACTCGCTTTGATAACGTGCTAATCGGAAGTGTTGAAAAATGTACACATATTACGCCTTTTCGAAAACTGAGTGGAAAGTCTTTCAGCTTTAAATAATCCCAATGATTTTGTGGCTGTGGATTGGTAACTGATTGAATTTTGTGGTCGTTATAAATTTCGTGGTCCACTGGAATTGAATTGGCAGTTTTAGATTCAAGTACAGGCTATGTGCGTAGCAACTACTTATAGCCGTATTTGGGGAAACTTGTATCCGGGACACCTGATAGGAATGAAAGAGAGAACATTGTTATTGACATAATCGATGTTCTATTTCAACAAGAAACTTTTTTACCTCACATCACGTCGACAACAAATGTTTTTAGCGAAATATAACAATGGTTTGTGCCATCAGGTTTCAGCTAGCCCTCGATTGGGAGCGTTACTGATGGGAGTGACAATAAGCTGCCCCATCTGAACATTTGGAAACTTATAAATCGCTCCAAAGCAAGGGTACTAGATATCAAATGTTACCATTTAAAAAAAAAATAAAACCAAGCTGATATGAAGTGTTTAATTTTTACTTAAAAAACCATGCTGCAGTGTACATCATGTAAAAAATTTTGGCGTAAATTTCATAAAAGTGATAACAAAATGTAATAATGTAAAATAGTTTTATTAAAATGAATTAAAATAAGAAAAAATATTTAAATTTTGTACCAAAATCTATCAATAATTTCGAAAATTCTATGAAATACAAGTATTTATCAAAAGTGATACATAGCTAAAATTATGAAGTTTTTTTAAGCATCGATCTACGGTTAAATAAAGGTTTTCTTTTTAATGAACTTTTGAACCAAATGAACAAAAATTAAAGCTCAGAAGTGAAACATATATTTTAACACGTATCGTACATTGTGACTTTTAATGTTGGATTATAAATCATACGTGATATCGAGTCAATGGTACATCTCCCTTCACTCAATTTCTCTTAAAGCCGTAAAGACAGCAACATAATACCAAAAGCAGGAGTACGTTGCTGATGAATAAGAAGAGTTAATTAAACTGTAAACACATGTGCAATGTAAATAGCATATGAATGCTTATGCCTCGTGTGGAAATAAATGTTATCCTATTTGTTTTCAAAATTAAAACATAATGTTCTTGTATTTGTTTTCCTTGCCGACGCCTGATTTTATTTTTCTTTTCTTTATTGCATTTTAAAACATCGTCTAATTTAATTACTTTAACTTGTTGATTGCCGAGCTTTTCTCTCGTTGCAGTTGAGCAAAACCATATGCCATAGAAAAAAATGGTAAGGACAATCCTAAATATATAGAACTCCAAATGAATGTCATTTCTTTCTGACTTTGTAAGGATGAGTATAAAATACTCACTGGCAGTTAGAGACCTATTATCAAGTTTTTAAAACTTGTATTATCTCCTGTTACATGTTTATGTCTATGTTTATGTTTATGTAGACATATTTTACATTGTTATTAAATAATTCAGGTGACCAGGTGGTCTAGTCGGTAGTATGCTACACTATTAGAGTGTGGCTCTCGCGTTCGATTTCAACCAGAGACTCTGGTCTGCTACACTACACCGGTACATGGTAGTGTATTGACATGTTAGACGTGAGGTCCAGACCCCAGGTCAGCTATATTCAACAAATCCAAATATGAGAAATTCTTCGGCTACTTTGTCTCAGCAAACTTCTATAAAAACTCTGAAGGTAAATAAAAATTGCTTTGAAAAGTTTCTCAAAAAATCTGTTGGTCGCTACGATTTTTAATTGTATAAAATTAACGCACACAACATAAGAGATGCTAGATCGTAATCCTGAATGAAGACCTGTAACAACAATTTATGTATGTAAAGATATAAATAAATACTTATCATTTCGTGAAACGCATGATCTGCCGAAAACACAGTGAAGTTGTGCAAAAGAATCCGAGGTAGTAGATTTCGCCATACTCAAAAGAACTTGGTGAATTTTGCATTGCAACTTAGATCCACAGCCATACAGTATCGAAAGTTTGGACAGATGAAAAACCTTCATAACGTAAAAGCATAGGCCAATTTAGAGGGAGAAACAAAATATTTTAATATTTTGGGGAATCAAATGTGTTAGGAGCAACAGATATACAGAGTGAAAACTGGCGGATAAAGCAGAAAAACTAAATGTAAATAAACATTTATTTTGTGTAAAACAAGGGAAAATTTGGAATATTTTTTATTTCTTCAATGAAAAGTTGATAGATTCTTAAATATTTAAATATTAATCGAAATGTGTGTGATTTTCGGTTTCAACGGATATAGTTTCTTGTGCAAGAGGTAATAAAGAAGCTAAATATTGCAAGATCAAAATAAGACGTACTGCTCATAAAAAAGTTTTCTTGGTGAAAGTTGCCAATATTTTTTAATGTCTTGAAAGCAAAAGTTAAAATTGTTATTTTGCTATTAGTTTTGTTTGTTATTTATTAATAGTTTTAGACAAAAATTGCATTTTTTAATAACTCTCGCCAATATAAAAAATCTTCGGGGTGGGTTAAAAAAACATAAATAAACAAAACAGAGTTACAATCAGAGAGGGATAGAAATACTTATCGGTAATATTTGCTGTCCCTTTCACGTTTGGCCTATGCGCTGTCAAATTGCGTTTCGTTACTGTATGGCTGTGCTTAGATCTGCAATTGCATGAAACTTAACTGACCTAGGAACAGAAAGTAAATGATCATAGCCAGGAAGTGTGTTCACGGAATGGGTTCTGGAAAAGTTGCCAGGTGACCCTAAGTATCATCTCAATTTTTTCTGATTGAATGTATTCGTGAACAAATAAAATTGTCGAATTTGGTATGATACTGATCCACATGAGATGTAAGAAAGTCGAATACATCTCAAAAAGATTTGGTGTGGAGTTCAAGTTGTTCTTTAAAAACAATCTAACGATGATTACCAAGTTCTTTTGGTCGAAATTGGATTTAGTTAAAACGATATTTAGTTCGAACAGTACGGTGCGTTACAGCATATGCAATATTTAGTATTCTGTGAGACTGGCGTACGGTCATGATCATATTACTTGGAGGTGATGTGATGGAATGGTCACTGAGATCGTGTGATTTAATACAGTCAAACTTTTTTGAAGTTAGCTTAGTCTGATTTATGCACTAATGTCGTGAAAAACTTGGCGTTTCAGATGGACTCCACCCAGAGAATCATTAAAACGTTGTTATTTTATATACATTATGCCATCAATAGGTATTACAAATGAAAAAAATGTCAATGATATCTCACACAGATAGATGAACTCATCTTGTGCTGAACGGACGTGTTCAAATTGTGCTCCGATAAATTGTGAATTTAATAGGTCTTTTTAATAGATTTAATATTTATTTTGTTTCCTTGATTTTCGAATTAATGTTGTGAATTTTTAATAACATCTAATTAATTCCAACGTTATTAAACAAAATCAAAAAACAAAACAACAAAAAGAAAAAAAATAACAAACAACAATCTAAAAAAAATAAATAAAAATATCAAAAAACAATCTCAAAAATACAAAAGAGTAAAGCAACTTACAGTGTACAACAACAATTATAATTCTTAAATTTTAAATGATACTAAAAATCTACCTAAGGTTGAACAGTTAAAATACACCAACAAGTTTTACATCCAACAAGAAATTATTATTACAAAAAGAATATTTCAAATAAAAGAAAATTAAAAAAAACTGTAAAAAAACAACAAAAATATCCAACCTAGTAACAAGACCTTCTTGGGAGATAAATAAACACCAAAATAAATAAAGTAAGCTACACTTCGCTGACCTTGCTTATCTTATAAATACACAACAACATTACACCATACAAAACAATAGACAACAAAATATAAACAAACTAAACAAATTAGGACATATCAGCTGTTTTGTTTTCAATACTGCTTATAAAAGTGCTGCCAAGTTTTTGCGTTTTTAATGAGTATTGACAGTTAATTTTAAACATTTTTTAACATAAACGGAAAAGAAAAAAGAAAATACAATAAAATAAGTAGGAAACTCTTATGAGTTTCTCTACAACAATAAAAGAGCGAAGACTCAGTGATAATGGTAGAAATGCTTATCTTAGTTTTATGAGTGCGGGAGACGTAGGTCAAAATGTAAACAAGAGAGCTGATGACTCCTTATATTTATCTACAAAACCACTCAATCGAACTCGCTCATGCTCACCGTTGTTAATGAAAAACATTGAAGAAGAGAGCACAAAAACAAGAGTAAATGTTGCTGATGAGACAGCAAGTGATAATAAAAAAGATATAAACACAATAAGCGAGAATAATAAAATAAATAAAACAGTAGTGCCAGCAAATATAGCAGCAGAAGAAATGCCTATTGATAAAATGAAAACTCAGATGGGCATCGATCGATATATTACGGTTTTGAAGCGGGGAAGAAGTCCCAATTCATCAAAGGTTGCACCAGTGCCGAAAATAAATAAAAATGACAAGGATAACGCACCAAAGTCGCAGAATCGCTTCGCAGCATTAGATGATGGTTCTCAAGAGGAAATTAAAACCAACAAATCGCCAAAACCTCCTCCAGTCTACTTAAGGGAACAAACCTCCACTGCATTAATTAAACTGATTACAACATTAATTGGTGAAAACTCTTTTTATGTGGCCTCCGTTAAACGAGGAACTATATTTGAAACTAAGATCCAGGTAAATACTGAAGATAGTTTCCGGAAATTAATTTCAGAATTTGAAAAGGTTAAAAAAAATTTTTACACATATCAATTAAAAAGTGGTAAGGGGCTCCAGGTTGTACTTAAGGGTATAGATCCCAGCGTTGAACCCGAAGAAATAAAATGTAGTTTACAACATAATGGATTCAAGATCAAGTCAGTTGTAAACATTAGGAATCGTGAGAGGGTGCCTCAGCCAATATTTCGCGTTGAACTAGAGCCGAACGATATTAAATTAAAGAAAAATGAAGTTCATCCAATCTATAATATTAAGTACCTGTTGCATAGAAGAATTGTAGTAGAAGAACCATATAAGCGGTCAGGACCAGTGCAATGCCAAAATTGTCAGGAATACGGACATACTAGATCTTACTGTAAGTTTCCTCCAGTGTGCGTAATTTGTGGGGAATTACATAGTACCGCTAAATGTTCCAGGCCTAAAAGCGATACTAGTTTAAGAAAATGTAGTAACTGTGGTGGGAATCACACTGCCAATTACAGGGGTTGCCCCGTTTATTATATGGTAAAGAACTCGATGGCCCAAAGGAGTATAATTCCACCTACGCAGACACAAAGATTAGAAACACATAATTATACACCAATAGTCAACAAAGGGTCAAATAACATCTCGTACGCCAGTGTTTTGAAATCTAACTCAGCACCAAATACACAGCCAACAAACAACCAGACTCCTAATGCTCCCAACCTGAGTCGGCTTGAAACTACTATCGAGGCACTAGCTCAATCGGTAAATAACTTTACAAATACTTTAAGCAACATGATGCAGGAGATGTTAAAAATGCAGTCAATGCTGTTACAAGCGGTACTTAATAAGCCGTGAATTACCTAAGGCTTTGTTTCTGGAACGCAAACGGTATTCGCCAGCATAAAAATGAAATTGAACACTTCCTTATTAGCAACAAAATTGACATCATGCTTATTTCGGAAACTCATCTGACATCAAGAAGCTTATTTAAAATGAACGGTTATTTATTTTACGACACAAAGGATCCCCGTGATAGGTCATGTGGAGGCTCCGCAGTCTTAATAAGGGCTCGAATAAAACATTACCAAATGAGTGATTTTTGTGAAGAATACCTTCAGGCTGCTAGTATTTGTCTTGAAGATTTCCAGCAAAACCTTGTTATCACGTCATTATATTGTCCACCTAGATACTCGATCACTGAGAGTCAATATGAACATTTCTTTCGATCACTAGGCCCTCGTTTTATTGCAGCCGGTGATTATAATGCAAAGCACTCCTATTGGGGCTCTCGACTTACTTCTCCAAAAGGCCGAAAACTGTTCGACACAATTTCTAAATTGAAACTGGATGTTATTTCTTCAGGGCAGCCTACCTATTGGCCAACGGATAGACAAAAAATTCCAGATTTAATCGACTTCGCAGTAGTTAAGAACATCTCTAGGGAAGTATATGAGGTAGAAGCCTCACTGGATCTGTCTTCGGATCATACGCCTACAATCATAACACTATGGAATAATCACGTGTCCCCGTCTGGCTACTTAATGGAAAAAGAGACTACAGTGAATTGGCTAAAATATAAGAAATACATAAGCTCTCACTGTTCAGAAAATATTCCTCTAAGGACTATCGACGATTTGAACCAGGCAGTATATGATTTTGAAAAAACCCTTACGTTAGCCACCCAAAGCGCTGTTAAGGTCCCAAAACGAATTAGGTACAACAGAATTTATTCCGCTGATATCGAAAATCTTGTGCTAGAAAAACGAAGACTCCGTAGAGAGTGGCAACTACAGAGATCACCTCAACTTAAAAGAAAACTAAATGAGTGCACAAAACGACTTCAAAAGGTACTTGAATCACAAAGGCTTCTATCCTTTAAAAATTATTTGGAAAATCTGGACGCGACTCCACAAACAAATTATTCATTATGGCGTGCAACCAGGAATCTGAAAAGGCCAATTATTAATAAACCACCTTTACGGGACTCAAATGGTAACTGGGCAAGAAGTGATGCAGAAAAAGGTAGGCTATTTGTGAATCACCTGAAAACTGTTTTCACCCCTAACAAGTCTACCGAAATAATTAATTTACCAATTGTTGTTGCGAAGGCTCCCAGACCCATTAGGTTTAAGCTTCATGATATTGTGAATGCCATTAAAAATCTTAACCC
This sequence comes from Sarcophaga carnaria, assembly GCA_958299815.1. Lineage (NCBI taxonomy): Eukaryota > Metazoa > Arthropoda > Insecta > Diptera > Sarcophagidae > Sarcophaga > Sarcophaga carnaria. The sequence continues at coordinate 82,813,662 of OY283149.1, read as the reverse complement.
GAGGAAAGCCCCAGGGATTGACAAAATAACCAACAAAATGCTATTGAATTTACCTAGCATAGCAGTAAAAGTTATTTTATTCATTATGAATGCTGTTATTCGACTAAGATATTACCCTACACAATGGAAAATTTCACTCATTACCATGATACCGAAGCCAGGTAAGGATCATACCAAGGTTGATGCATATAGACCGATAAGTCTCTTGCCTAACCTATCTAAATTATTTGAGAAGGTACTGATATGTAAGCTAGCACCTTTGTTGAATGAATGCGGTTGTATCCCTAATCACCAATTTGGGTTTAGGAGAAAACATAGTACCATTCAGCAAACCCATAGACTCGTTAATGTAATAAGAAATGCATTCGAGGAAAAAAAGTATTGTTCTGCACTCTTCATTGATGTCTCTCAAGCTTTCGATAAGGTGTGGCATGAAGGTCTTGTACTCAAATTGAAGCAAATATTCCCTGAAAATATATATGAAATATTGAAGAGCTATTTAAGTGATAGAAAATTTGTAATTAAACAAGGTAATTTTTTAAGTTCCCCTCAAAAAATTAACTCCGGTGTTCCTCAGGGTAGCATACTAGGTCCTGTTTTATACCTGATATTCACAGCTGACATGCCGATAAGTGAAAACATACTTACTTCCACATTTGCTGACGACACTGCATTTTTAAGCGTTCATATGAACCCACAGATTGCATCGCAGTTCTTACAGGAACAAGTATCCCTACTGGAAGAATGGTTGAAGAAATGGAGGATAAAGGTTAACGAACAAAAATGCTCCCACGTAACCTTTACATTGCGAAGAGAGACCTGCCCCGCTATATGCATTAATAATCAGACAATACCACAAAGCACTCATGTAAAGTACTTGGGTATGCACCTTGATCGTCGTTTAACGTGGAAATTGCATATTGAGTCAAAACTGGCACAAATAAATATGAAAATTGCTCAAATAAATTGGTTAATTGGTCGAAATTCATCACTTAAATTAGATTGTAAACTCCTTATATACAAATCAATATTAAAACCCATTTGGTGTTATGGAGTACAGCTATGGGGTACTGCCTCAGCTTCAATCGTGGAGAAAATTCAGAGGCGCCAAAATAAAATTTTCCGAATGATCACTGCCGCCCCTTGGTATATCAAAAACTCAAATATTCACAAAGATTTGGACGTCCCGCTGGTTAAAATGGAAATTACAAGATGTGCTGAAAAGTATTTAGATAACCTAGATGGCCACATAAACCCGTTAGTCCGTGGTATCTTACGTCACGCTGGCCATATTCGTTTGAAGAGAAAGGATACTCTTGCGCTCGGCCGAAGATGAGGGACATGATACTTTCTTTTTGAATTTTTTATTTATTATTATTATTATTGAATTTTATTTTTGAATATTTTATTTATTATTATTATTATTATTGAATTATTATTTTTGAATACTTTATTTTATTTGGCAATGGCTAAATAAATATATAATTTTTGTTTTGGTTTTGAAGATTTTCATTTAGTTTTAAGATTTTGTTTGTAGTTTTAAGATTTGAATAATTATTGTTAGTTCATTATTAATGAAGATTCAATAAAAAAAAAAAAAATAAATGAAAAAAAAAAAAAAAATGATATCTCACACACTCTTTGGTTAATTTACAATAAATTTAAGGATGAACGGTGATTCAATAGAGACCATATAAAAGACTAAGTACATACAGCGTGGCGATAGATGAAGGTGATGTTCCTATGTGGGAAGAAAGGATACAACACAGAGCTGACCCTTCAGGCTCATGTCATTCATGTTAAAATACTTAAGAAAGATTTGGGAAATTATGTAAGATATGTGATATTAGAAAGGGAAGTATCTACAGGGCAGATAGATCTTGTAGGTTTTATGAGAACCATTCAGGAGTCTGTGAATTTGATGGAGGTGACCATAGAATGATCATTTGATAATACTTTTCACTCATGTCAGAAGTATGTATAAAATACAAAACTAAACTCAAAATGTATTGCACTATTAAAACGAACATTTAGTTTCAGTTTGTGAATCAAAACCTTAAGCCATACTTGAGAAGTGTTGCTTGGAAACATTGGCGAATGCTCTTTTTGTGACTCTCATCTATCTGTGTGTTTGTTAAAGATTGATCGTCCGGAATACATATACACACATACGTCATACATAATTGGCCATTACAACCCTTCAGTCAATATTACGACATAGCTTCTCACACCACTTATGTTGTGTGGACTCCGAACAACACATTTTTATGGGTAACATTTCATGGCTTTTCAGATTTTCTGAGAGGAAGTTAGTAAATACTAAAACAGCAAGTTATTAAAATAAAGAATTAAATTCTTAAACAAATTTTCAACTCTTTACTTCCCTTTGAAACGAGCTTTGTGAAACGAACTTTAACTTCAAACATCATGTGCATTAAGCAAATGACAGATCCCCTATTGTTTTGCTGTTTATTTTGGTTAGAAATTTATGCACATGTTAAATGAATGTGATTCATTAAAAAATCAACATACTGGTGAACATGTGGACATTATGAATGGCAAAAATATTACATCCTAGTCATCATAACAGTGAAGACGTGGTAGAATTGAACATTTTTTGAAGAATACCTACATATGTATGTTATTGTTAATGAAGTTGGGTATTAAAATAATTAAAGAATTTGCTCACAAGAAAATATTTAACTGTCGCTGAAGCCTAATACATTTGGCTTTAAGCAATTTGAACTGCAGTAGAAATTTGAGAAAACGTTGTATCTTTCACTCTACTCGACTATAAATTGTTTAAAAATATAAACAGAATTTTTATGAATAATTAGAAATTAACCCACCAAGGGAAACATTTACATACATCATTCGTATGCCTATATCTGCCCATATGTCTATGTATAAAACTTTGTATACTAAAACATTGCTGTCCGTTTTAGTTTATGCGTCTGTGTGCCATACATATGTATGTGCATATATGTATTATATTTGTCGGGCTTATATTTGGTTAATTTATGCATGCGAAGTGTAAATAAAATTTAAACAAAATATTTCCTATTTATGCCATTCACCAGAAAAGATTTGAAAGTGCCAGCATTTCAAAATGAATCATATTTTGCTACAATTTTTCAAATTTTTATTATTTTTTTGCAATTTTCAGTGACTAAGTGTATGCATTTATAACAAAGTAAAAAAAATGAAAACAAAGAAGAATTTTATATTCGATTAGAGCCGATTGTGTTCGGCCCTACAATGTGTGTACTACATTTCGTATACCATGACCTTTCCATCATCTTTCGATTTTCGCGCCCATTAACTGATCCAGTCTACAGGTCAGAGGACAGTAGTCGAAATTTGAATATGTTGTGTTAGTTAGTTTGTGTCGCAGTGATTTAAAGTAAAAATGAAAAAAGTGAGTTTCATTCATGATCCATCAATGAGGCAGATTTAAACTTTCAAATTTATTTTGATTAAAAAACAAAAAAAAAAAAAAAACATTTCCGAGGAAGGGTGCAAAACTGATGGTGTAGAGTAAATAGATAATCTAAAAATTTTATGTTTTGTTCAAAAGACCGGTTCAAAAAACATTGAATTAAAAAAACTTACATCCAAAAACTTACCATTACTTTTAAAAAATTTGAGATAGTTTCATTGTCAAATTTTAAAATTTGAATATATTGTCAAATTTCTTCGTGCTCTCTCCTCAAGTGAAAAACTTTCTGCTTGATGGTTACTTTTGAAGCTTACTGTACACGCTATATGTGTGAGGATTGCTAGAAATCACTTGCGAAAAACATACATTTTCAAAGATTTATAGAGAAGTATAGCAAGTCTCATCAAAAGCAATTGAAGAAAATGTGTAGGCAACTCATATTTTTTTTATTTTGGATTGACTCTTTCTGTTTCGAGCCTTATTGTAAAAATATGTAGTTGAATTCGCCCATATAAATTATATGCCTATTTCTAAGCAGGCGCAGGATCCTGTATAAAAAGAACTGCAATTTTGGGGGCATATGATAGACGGTAAAAATTCGTATTCTGAGCCCATCGTGCCAGTCTGCTTTTCTTTTTTTTGCAGAGTGTTTGTGCTTGTCCTAAAGACATCATAGATATCTGTTTCGTCTAGGCTCCATAAAGGTTTGCATGGCAAGTTAAGCTTGGTATACTAATTACCTCTCTCTTCATCTTTTATCCTGATCCTTTTACTTTATTCTTTTGTACCATCACAATGAGTCACACGACCTACCGGTAAAATTTACATGGTATTCGTTCTCAAACCTACCTACATACCTGCTATTGTTTGTGTGAATTCAAAAAAACCAGGACGACGTTTTTTTAAGAAAAACCAAGTGCGTGCTTAAGAACCTTCCAGGCGGCTTTCTAAAATTTTAAACATTTCTATGATGGCTGATAAGTCGCCGTAGTCTAGTAAATAGTATGTTGGCTTATTAGACGTAAGGCCACGGTTCAAACCCGAGGCCAGACATCAAAACGAAAATATGAAAAAAAATATTTCCTGGGCTACTTCCTCTCAGCAGATTTCTGGCAAACCTCTAAGAGTAAAAAATAAAAATTGCAAAAATCTGTCGTTCGAAGTCGATTTTAAACTGTAGGTCCCGCCACCCATGTATAAAATTAACACCCACAACATGAGTAATGTGAGCAACTAGGCCGTAATCCTGAATGAGGGGTTGTAATGGCCAATTATATATGTATGTATGATGGCTAATGAAGTGTTTTAACCAATATCATCCCATGAAATCATTCAATTCAAAAAACTTGTTGGAAATTTTATTTATTGTGGCTATTTAAAAACATAATGAACCTAGATCCGCTCGTGGTAATCCCCAACATTGTGATTCTTCTAGCATGTATCTGGTCAACATATTTTGCTAATGCACACTTAATGTTGGAGATCATACAGGTTTATTTCTGCAATAGCTTTATCGCTTTCGTTGCCTTGTATATTTGTGTACAGGGCACCAAGTATAAATAGTTTTATGCCAAAAGAACATCAATTTAACCTTTTCTTTATATAGTACACTACCGTAGCTATACTTGCGTTCAATGCAGACATTTATATATTGCTACGAAAATGAAAAATCTAGATACTGGTGTTTTGCTTTTATATCGCTTAACACTAAAATTATAAATAAAACCGACAAAAACAACACAATGCAGCGAAAAAACCGGTTTACAAATTATCGCACTGCTTAAGATTTCGTGAATGCGAAGTCAAGAACATTCGCCTTTAAGAACATTCTTCAGACTATTTACCCTGCAGTATAAAAGGCAAGGCAAATTCAGTCAGTCTTGTGTGAAGATGCGGTATGTTTGAAGAGAGTAATCGTGGTTTGAAGATCTCCGTTAGAAAGACCTGTCGTATAATTGTCTAGTAATTGTTATTCTTTATGCAAAGGGCATACACAGAGGAATGACAAAGATAAACAATTGTTGTTGTTCACATAAAGTTGTGAACAGTGGCACACAGAATTGTGCGAATAATAAAGAATTTTAATTTAAACGAAAAACAAATTTATTTTTATTTTATTTTCAATATACGAACTCATACTTTAAAGTTTTTAAAAGGTATTTTAACGCAACTGACATATCGTAGAACATATTTTGTTACAATCAATACATTAATCGCTGTCAACAAAGAATTTTCTCAAATGATACCATGAAATAGCATGTTTCAATATAATGTTACGTATAGTAGCATGTCCATAACATGCCTCCAAATTATGATAAAATGTTGTTTAGAAAGCGAAAAGAGAGGAATACAATATAGCAACATGTGTCTGCGAACGGAAATATTTTATGTAAAATATAATATGCTTTGGTCAACCAGAAGGGAAACATAATGTAGACACTTTCCGAATTTTGGCATGAACTCATGCAAAAAAATATGTTTATGGACATGCATGTACGATTGTATTTAGAAATGCAATCAGACACAGGAACGCATGTATGGTACTTTAAAGTTTTGTTGAAAAATTTTGTCAATGGAAATAAAATTTAAGAATTTTTAAAGGCATAACGAAATACTTATATTCACATTAAATATTTAGGCATTGATAGGCATAGGAAGGTTTATAATGACCAATTAAGTAAATATTAGCGTAGTTGTTGATTAAAAAATAATATTGTTACGTTTCTATCTTTGAAAACGTTTAAAATATTATTACAGTTACAGTTTAAAGTCGATCCAGAACGACAGATTTTTGAGAAGGAGATGTCTAACCTGGGGTTTGAACCGAGGGCTCACGTCTAATAAGCCAACACCTATTAGAATATGGCGACTACTTATGTGATTACTCACAATAGAAAAGACAAAGTAACTAAAAAGTAATTCTCGAAATATTTACACTGGTCATAAAAATATTGTCACACGCTACCTCCTCTTTCCTTTCTCCGATAAACTATATTTCCTGTATTCCAACACACTACATGAATAGGGGTCATCTCCTGAGTACAGATTTCAAAAAGAAAGGAAAACAATTCCAGGTCACTAAATATGTTACTTCACGCCTTATTGTGTTAGTAAGTAGTTTGAATATTTAAATTAATTTGCATTTCTAATAGCTTCGGACTCTGACTTTCTTTGGTTTTTACAGTAGTGAGCTGCATAATTTCAATTTCAAACCTCTTAGTACTTCCAATTGAAATCTTGTTTTTTTTATTTTAGGGTATTCCATTTCCTGCATAAAAATTATTTATGTCTGCTTTCTTTGTTTTTTTACGAGAGAGTTTTATCAGAAATCTGCTGAGAGGAAGTTGCCAAAGAAACACATTTTGTTTTTTGTTTTGATGTCTAATCCAACACTCTACCTCCTAGACTACGCCAACTTCCAATTTGCCAATTCAGTGGCAGTTTATCATATACGTAGGAAGAGGAAAAGTTTATAAACTCTTCGATTTTAAGCTATCATCTGAGCAACTCCACATTATCCATATATAACATACATGTCCATTATAACATACCAAATCTGCTTACTATATCGGATTCTTTGATTCATCGAAAGGAGAACTCTATTGCATTGCGATAAAGTCCACTTTAAATATTTTTTATTGGAAACATAAAAATTTTGTTTACTCCTTGCTACTCCGTAACTATTAAGGCCACCTACTAATATCCTTGTCGGATAGTAGCAACTAAATACCGCGACCATATGATCCATTCCACTGCTCTCAAGCTTTATGGATTATTCCCATAATGTTTTCTCCAAGTCTCTTGCCCAGCTGGGTTTCAATAAAGACAATTCCTTACCCATCACTTTATATGTACCCAGGTGTTTCTTTCCTAGGGTGAATGAATAATGGTCCACAGTTTCTAATAATATGTTTTAATGATACATTCTCATCGTCTCAGAATTTAGATGTCAATAGGGTCCTGTCAAAACACCGGTTACGACATACATACATACATAATTGGTCATTACAACCGTTCAGTCAGCTTTATGGACCAAGTTTCTCACACCACTTATGTTGTGTGTGTTAATTTTATACTTAAGAGGAGGGACCTACAGTTTAAAGTCTACACCGAACGACAGATGTGTTTGAGAAACTTTTCAAGGCAATTTTATTTTCTCTCAGAGTTTTTGCCAGAAATCTGCTGAGAGGAAGGAAGTCATCGAAGATATATTTTTTTATATCTTCGTTTTGATGTCTGACCAGAGGTTTGAACCGTAGCCTTACGTCTAATAAGCCAACACACTACCTACTATACTACGGCGACTTCACACCGGTTACGAACCTTAGATTATTCCTGAATTGTATGATGCATAATGCATATCTCCTTTTATTGTAGCTTCCCAATAAAAGTTTTAATTGCCTCCAATACACTTCGTTTGAGAAAAGCATTTGCCGCTCTCTTTATCTTCCCATTTTTGAGTATACTTTTCAAACATCCACTCCCACAGGTGGATTCCCACAAGACCTGAAACACAGGAGTGGGTAACCTTATTTCCACTACCTATCCGTTTTAACTTCCCCATATTATTTTCTATATATTATATGAGCTGTGTAAGCGCTCTAATGGCGGCTGACTGTCAAATAGTATTACAATGGCCTGTATTTTGTGCCTTTTATATATGAGATTTACTAGATTTAACTTCATCAATCTAACTGCAGTCTCTAAAGCTTTTGTACCATGTCCAGCAGACTTTAATCCAATAGAGCTTCTTGCGCTTCCTTTGGACAAGTTCTCATTGTTGTTATGCAAACATCTCCAGCTCCTAAAGTTTGCCCAACGACATTTGAGCTATTTTCAGATTCGTTCTTTCTGCCCAGATAATAAATAGCTCCATAGGTCGTCAGTGATCTGGACCTTCATGGCTTTTGAGCCCAAAGTCACCAAAACTTCGGAAGAATTAAGAATTCGTAATGATTATTACTTCCAATAAGTCAATGAACTCAATCATACTGCTGCTTATGTGAAGATGTGACTGGTCAACCAAAGTTTCCACAGACTTCATACTCTTGGAAAAAGTCCCGGTATGACTCCAAGAAAGTATTTAGGAGATCATTTGGAACAACGGTTGCGTAGCCGTTAAACCTGAAACAAAAGTCAGTTGAAATACTTACCCAGTGCCTAATGATGGGTCAAATGAAGTGCTGTGATCTTAAGAGATATTTTACTAAATATTGCATACAACATTTGAATACATTGGGTCTTTGAATTTTAAATTTACTATGAGACTGGCTTTATCTAAGCCCAGCAGCAAACTTGTTCTGCAAGCCATAGACACCTAGACACATAACATTCCAATCCATTCCTCCAACACCTCTGCTTTTCCTCCCTGACCCATCCAGTGATGAGGCCGTAGAAGTGGCAGATTGGGAGATCAGAACCAACTATCAAATAGCCCTCAGAAAGTGAACCTATTCTAGCCGGGAGTATTCGCCGTCTCATTACCAAATATACCGGTATACTTGGTATAACAGGAAATATTAAAAAAAATATGTCTCTCAGTAGATTTCTGGCACAAACTCTGAGAGTAAATAAAATTGCCATGAATAGTTTCCCCAAATTCTGTCGTTCGGAGTCGACGTTAAACTATAGATCCCGCCACTCATGTATAAAGTTAACGCACACAACATAAGTGGCGTGAGAAGCTAGGTCGTAATCCTGACTGAGGGGTTGCAATGTATGTATGTATGTATGTCACTACTGCTCTTAGTTTAGCCTGAGGTATGACTGTATTTCTTAATATATTCGCTTCATTCTAAAACGTGTGCTTGCATTGCTGAATGCGCTTGTCCATTACAGTGTTAAATGAAATTTACCATTTATGATAGAGTCTTTTACAATTTATGCACATAGATATGTTGGTGTGTATATCATCTCTCTCTCTATGTATGTTCTTGTAGAAATGAAAGCTAAAATATTAAAATATATTTTTAAACAAGGAGAATCTAACTTGTCATCGTGTATACGAGGTAGAACTAAAGTATATAAAAATTAAAAAAATATTTTGTTTGTATTTTGTACCGAATGAAGACAAACAATAGCCATAATAACACCGAATATATCAACAAAAAACAAAGCATGCATAGAACATACAATTTGCGTCAGCTGTAGTAGTACTAAGTAATGTTATTTCCACTGGCATGGCTGTGCTTATTTTAATATATAATGCCCTAAAGTAACGGTTTATTGAAAGACAATCTTTCTGAGAAACAATGCAGGCAAACGTGCATATACCCAAGCCCTAGTCCAGTTATACATATATAACCAATGAATTTTTCTACAGAAACACCTAAACACACGTTATAAACTATTCTGTATGCCATATACAGTGGTGGCCATATAATTAAACCATTCGTATTGCTAGTAAAGATAAATGTAGTTGCCGTAGTCTAGTAGGTAGTGTGTTGGGTTATTAGATGTGGGAACGCGGTTCGAGCCACAGGTCAGACATCTCCAACAAAACGAAATATGAAAAAAATATTTCTTTCGGAGACTGCCGATTCGCGCAATAAACCTGATAGTAAATAAAATTGCCATGAAAGAGTTTCTCAAAAAGTCACTCGTGTAGAAAATATATCACACTCAGCATAAGTGGTATGAGAAGCTAGGTTGTGACCCTGACTAAAGTGTTGTAATGGCCACTTATATACATATGTATGTATGTAAAGATAGTAAATTATTCGTTTGATTTTCAAAATAAATAAAAGAAAACGAAGTTTATTTTTCACATCTGAAATCTAAACCTCAAACAGCTTGCAATACAGTTGATAAATAAATAATTTACAATTGTATAAAGAAAAATATTTAAAGAAGGAAATTGTTGTACTGGTTTGGCCATATAATTAAAACATGTTTACCCCCAGTTTTTGCGGGACGGCCAGCCCTAATTTTTTATAACATTTAGATCCCGATTTGGCAAACTCTGTACCAAGTGCCGACAGACAGATCGAAGAATAGCCTTCTCACACATTCAACTTTTAGCCACATTTTATCAGAATGTTTGGGATTTGTACCTTCCACTACAAATACTCAATACGATTGAGGTAATGCTCAATAGAATTGAGATGTAAGCAGCTTTTGACAAGACTTGGAGTGTGCTTCCATGAAGTGCTACATTAATGCAAAATTTTACTTCGCATATGGTATCATTGTATCTTGTTTAATGTTTTTGTAAACATGTCGATACATTCTTGAGCTGAACCCCAGAAATTGGACAAAGATCATGCCAAGAAGAAACACCCCACACCACAATGTTCCCACAAAATTCCCCTAATAGTTTTGATGGCATATATGGAATTAAAATATTGGTTAAACTGTTGGTTAAATTGTAGTCGCCACGGTTCAAAACCCAGGTCAGACATCAAAACGAAATATGAAAAAATATATCCCCGGTAGATTTCTGGCAAAAATTCTGAGATTAAATAAAATTGCCATGAAGAGTTTCTCAAAAATTGGTGGTTCGGAGTCGGCTTTAAACTGTAGGTCCCACTCATGTATAAAATTAATACACAAAACATGAGTGGTGTAAGAACCTAGGCCGTAATCCTGACTGAAGGGTTGTAATGTCCAATTATGTATGTCTGTTGGTTAAATTTCGTCGCCCGATGAAACATTTTCCCAAACAACACATTCTTTTCTTCATTTTTGTTGGAGAAATCCAAGCTGGAATTATTTTTGCGATGCATCCACATGAGATATATTAATGCCATGTAGTAATGCTAATTTAGCTTTTAGTTACTTAGAACTTTTAAATAGGTTCGCTTTAGACGCTTATGGTTCTACAAAGTTTGATGGCTCTGGGTGCATTATTGGAAATTCAAAATGTATTAATTTGCAACCAACTAACTAGAGAATTTGTTCACAGTCTTCCATGCTCCTCTGCGATTGAATATTACCATCCTTTCTTCTTCGGCACAACTTGACCTTATAATTAATTTTAATAGATAGTTTGCTGATGTTCTTTAAAACCCACTTCGTAATAACTGCAAGGAAATTGATGAAGGAAATGGATTTGCAGCAGGCTTTATAAATATAGTCAAGAGTCCTATTGTAGCAATAACTTCCTGCACCAGGTCAGACTAGTAGAAGAAGAAAGGCGAACATTGGTGAATTGTAGGTTTTCTATCAGTTATCAACTATCTGAGATTGTATTGCTTCTGTTAATTATGTTTTCTGTATGCAGCCTCTGTCTCAAGAAAAACGAACATCCTATGAACTTGCATTGCGCTGTCCAAATTGTGTAATACTTTTTAGAATAAATCTATAAATCCTGAATGTGTCTACCGACGGCTCCAAACTTGATGGCGGGGTGGGTAGCGGAGTCTACTCTGGGAAACTGGACTTGGACATTTCACTCCGGCTGCCGGACTATTTTAGCATGTTGCAGGCGGAAGTGATGGCCATCTACCGAACCGCGCAGTGGATCCTCGCATACGGTGTTCCTTTCACCCGCATCTCGATCTTTTCTGATAGCCAGTCTGCCATAAAGTCTCTGTCGAACGTTGCGAATAATTCCAGGATCGTCAGGAAATGTCGCCGCTGCCTCAACCTTCTTTCTGGGCGCTTCAGTATCACACTTGTCTGGGTCCCCGGAGAGTCACACTGCAGAGCCGACTAGCTAGCCAGAGTTGGCGCACTACTTCCGGAATCATCTTCAATCAACCTGGGAATGCCACTTACCTTACCACCATCGCTTGGAAATTCTATCAAAACGCCAACCTATCCAGGCTCAATGAGGAGTCCTGCTCCACCTCTAGGCTCACTTGGCCCTCAATCGATAGAAGGCGCACCAATCAGTTACTTGGACTTGTAACAACGTAACATCATCTCGATCACAGTGGCCATGCTTACAGGACACGGGGAAAGAATCCGGCTCCCATTTAACGACTTCTGCCGTGGGTGCGGATCTGCTGAGGAAGAATAGACTGTTATTCACTTTCTTTGTCAGTGCCCATCTCTTGCGAAGTGAAGATATAGGTTATTTGGCTCTCCAACGCTTGTCAGCTTGACGGAGCTATAGTCCATTGATGTTAAGGATATAGCCTCGTTTATCAAGCTTTCTGGTCGATTTTCCAGCTTGGGGTAGTCGTGCTTTGAAATGTGCAGCCCTTGCGCTGACCAAATTTTCCCCTCCTTGGTTCGGAGGACCTTGGTCAGTACAAAGACTAAGTTCACCTGTGGCGTCACAACGGACCGCTATGCGTGTTCAAGTGTGCACTGACCTAACCTAACCTAACAGTATGGCGTTAACGTTGAATGTTATATTGTTTCGTTTTTACCTTTTTAAAAACGTTTAAAATATGAACTCATTGATTGGGAACAAAATAAAAATAAATTGGTGTTTAGTTTGGATTAAACTCTTTATTGTTCGGGGGTGAGCAGGGAGAGAATAAAATAAAATATTTGGCGAGAGTTAATTAATATTTATTATTTTAGATAATTAATATTTATTTATATGTACACAAAACGTACCTTTCGGGTTGGGGGTTGATCGGGTATAATGATCTCTTTTCGTTTATATATCATAATTCACAATAAATTCATATTAATCCAGGGATGGTTTATACACTTAAACTAAACTTATATGTAAACTTAAATGTAGGGAGGCCAGCGTGAACATCCCGCCCCCTTGCAACATTGCAACAAGAGGACCGAGAAGTCACCTGGCCAGACATCAAATTAACATTTCAGGGTAGTATTAAGTTAAAATTCAATATGTAAATTCAATATAAATAAGAGTAAATTCAGTACAGGAAAAAATAGGAAAAGAAAAAAAATAAGAATAGAGTGATAACGAAAAAATTATCTGCCCAGAATGTTGATTGCGATTGTAGTCCCTGGAGACGCATTCGATGCTACCATTATGGCCCCATTACCGGAACTAGGAGTTTGACCAGCACATAAGCATTGTTTTTCCAGAGCTCGGTTGTGGGTTGTGTTCTTCTTCTTGGGCTGGGATCAACAATAATCATATCGAGGATGTCGTTAGTAGGGGTATTAGATTATCTGTAAATGAAAACGACAAACACGCAACAGAGAAAAACAAAACGAGCTTCTCAATTGGCCATATTAGAACGCCATTCGTACTTCGAATCAGGGCCAAAATAAACATATTCGATTCGACAGAGTTTTCAATTGTTAGGGGTTAAATTGTCATAAGTAATGACAGCAAAATCGACAACAACAAAATCTCTTTGATTCGTTTTCTGACGAGTAGGGTATCAACATTATGTAGATTCCATGTGATTCCAAATGTCAGTGCCTACCTGGTCCACGATATACGATACTCGATTTGCCGCAAAAGTTGGCCAATGGCACGGGTGTTTTTTGAAGCCAGGACAAACTGTCCCACAAAGGCTTCCGATCTGGTAAGATTCAGCTTCTTACGAAGTGAAAATACCATTTTTTGCCAATAGAGTTGCATCGCAGAGCTATAAACGGGGTAAAGTTTACACTTCTACAAGCACAACTTTTATTTTGGCAGCGAGTAAGTGGGTGATAAATTCACCAGACGGGGTTAGGACTCTACTATACAGGATGACAACATATGCTTTCTCTGAAGCATCACAAATTGCATGAAATACTGAGGGTTAAAATGAACCCAACGGGGGATGTTAATCCTGTCGATGTAAGAATAGTCATCGACAAACTCAAGTCATCTGTTAAACGTCATGGGTTTGAAGCAAAATGTATCCATGCCCGCATTCCAACGTAAACCCAGATTTTTAGCGGTGCTGGCGTCTGACAATTTCAAAAATTAGGAATCTAGTGTATGCATAAGAAAAAAGATGAGTGTTAGGACTTAAAACGGCACGATTGAATAGTAAACTTGGGTTAGGTTAGGTTAGAGGACGTGTACTTGTCAATTAAGACAAGTACAGTACCCGGAGTTCGAATTGACCCATTGTACAACGTCCTAGTTTCTCACACCACTTATGTTGTGTGTGTTAATTTTATACATGAGTGGTGGGACCTACAGTTTCAAGTCGACTCCGAAACGACAGATTTTTATTTATTGAGAAACTTTTCATGGCAATTTTTATTTACTCTCAGAGTTTTTGCCAGAAATCTACTGAGAGAAAGTCGCCGAAAAAATACTTTTTGTATTTTGTCTTTGATGCCTGGCCTTAGGCTCGAACCCAGGCTTTGGTGACTAATAAGCCAACACACTACCTACTAGACTACTGCGACTTCAGCAACTTGGGTTAGAAGGAATATAAATAAAGTCATGTTCGACGTGTGGTCGAGAGACGGGTATTCCTTAATAAGTTCTTCGTATTTGGTTTCAATATTGGGGCTCTGTAGCAATCAGATCTCATATTTCGAGCAAACGCACCCCTTCGAGTTGGACCAAGACTCAAATCAGTAGGCAATTCAGACCTAAAAGGAAACGAATTTGACTGTCACATTTTACCAGTCACAACCCAACCGAAGACAGTTTGTTGGGCGATCAAATGGTTTTTGGGGTCTTTTCGAACTCCAGAAAGCATTATCTGGGAGTATATATCTCCACCCAATAGCAAATCCATATGGGCATATTTAAATTCCCCTAACGGGAGTTCGGGTGCATCAAAATCAGCATACTTCGCCAACGAACATGTGAGTAAGCTTTTCAACAACATATGCTTCCGTGGTCAATTTATACGATGGATCAATAGGAAATCCTAGCGAAATAATACAAACTTTAGTAGAGTTTGCTACCACTGCGCCATTAAGGCCCACAACAGTGGCAGCAGGTGCCGAAAAGGTTGGAAGGTTTAACTTCCGTTGCAAATTTCGAGAGATCAAAGTAGCTTGAAACACTGGGTCTATCAGAGCTCTCGCAGAAAACATAGCGTGATTCAATTCTATGTTAACAGTGGCAGTTCCTAACAGAACTGTTGAAGACGGGATGGACTGTTGACGGGTAGAGAAATTGTGGAAAGTACGTGTAGTAGCGGATGTCGATGGACAATTATCCTCATCATTTCGCTTTTGTGCAGGAGACCGGGGAATTTCTAAAGAGCGATCTGGGCAAAATGGGTTAACGGGGCTAGTTTCAGCTCTCGGTCTCTCCGGGTAGAAGATTCGATACGATGAAGTAGCGAATGATGTTTTTGTTTGCAAATGTAGCAAACATTTGAGCTCTGGCATCTCTTGAACTCATGCGAGGCTGCCAAACAATTCGTGCAGCATTTGTGCTTTCTAACGGTTGCCAAGCGCGCACTAACCGTCATTCCCAAAAAGTCCGAACACAAACGAATGGGATGATTCTCACTGCAAACTGGACATTTTCTTTGGGGTAAGTTAGGAACCGCACTTGCCCCTAAAGTTCTAAATATTCGAGAGTTAACTAAACTACGTTGGTCATTAAACCGTGCAGTGCCTTGGGAAAAATTGTGGCTGCCGATAATGTCCGAAACTGATTCCAGAGTTCGGTATCTAGCAGTCAGGAACTCATCCATCTTGCTCCACTTAGGTAGGTCCAAGCAAGGCCCCTGAGACTATTCCCAAAGACTTAGGGTGAGTTCGGGAAGTCTAGTGGAGCAAATATAAATAAAGATTATATCCCAATTCTGAGTTTCGATGCCCAGCAACGACAAATTCGTTATACAATCATTAATTGTTCGCTGTAAACTCTTAATGGAGGGGCCAGATTCTTTGGAAATGGAAGGGAGGTTAAAAAGAGTTTTCAATTGAGAATTGACCAATAGTCTTTTATTCTCGTAACGGTCGAAGAGATTCTGCCAAGCCATGTCGAAACCATCATTCGTCATGGGGCACGTTCATATTATGTCCCTCGCCTCACCTTCAGTTTTCTGCAAAAGATAGTACATCTTTTGTTTATTGCTAATATGGGGGTTAGTTCCGTAAATGGCCGAAAACATATCTCGAATTGTTGGCCAAGATGCAAAATCGCCACAAGAGGTTGGGGTGTCACATGGGGGAAGGTGGATAGGGACAGTATTAACAACCGGGTTCGCGGCCTTACACTTAAGGCTATCAATTAATCCGTAAATAAATGAATAGGAATGAAAATACAAGGTATATCCCGACATATATTTGGCCTTCGCGTCTCTTGTCGAGACTTTGGTGTCATCGGCATTTTCCAACAAGTTTTCGTAACTGTCACGAAAGACTTGCCATAAACGGGTCAACTCCTGCCGATGAACACCTAGAGAGTGAACCGAATGTTCCTCTCGCGGAATTGCTTAAATAAAGCTTTCCAAATCTGCTAAGCGATTGTAGTTTCTATTTAAATTTCGCAAAGCGGCCATTTTGCTAAAATTCGATTTTCGTATTTAATTTATCGGGAGTAAAATTCCAATAGGATTCGAAAATTTAATTTAATTAATTTAAAAAGTTTCAGAAAAGACCAACGTATAAAAACTCCAAAGAGTAGGGTCTATCGAAAAAAATTTAAAGTTGAAAGACAACTAAATAAAACTTCACTTTCAATTCAAATTAAAAATTAAAAGAAATATTCGCGATAGAACTTTTGAAGGGTACCAAAAAATTGTAAAAAGGGGTTAGCGAAGATCTCTCAAAACAATGTTCAGAAAAGGCAGTGATCAATTAAAAAATTTAAATATATTTTGATCTCAATATTAATTTCAAAAAAATCAAAAAATATTCGTTCGCAAAAAATGTTAGTAAAAAAATCGATTTAAAATATAAATTTGAAAAATCAATAAAATATATTAAAATAGTATTGGCATCTGTTCAAAAATATACAACAAAAATTATCGAAACAACAAAGACGAATATTCCACAAAAAAAGGAGTATACCGCGGCCACCACAAACTCGAACTGTTTATTAAAATATATGAAATATATGAAATATATTAATATATGAAACTCACAACAACAACACTGCTATACCAATACTGTGTTGTTGTGTATATTTGTTTTGTTTATTTCGTCTTTTTTTCTTCTTATATTTTTGCACTTCACTTGTTTTTTCGAAACACAAATAGCACCAAATTAAAATGTATCACCACAGAAAAAAAAATCAAATATATTAAATACCTTTTTAAAATCAAATGGATAGTAATAGGTGAAAAATA
This sequence comes from Sarcophaga carnaria, assembly GCA_958299815.1. NCBI lineage: Eukaryota > Metazoa > Arthropoda > Insecta > Diptera > Sarcophagidae > Sarcophaga > Sarcophaga carnaria. Next base: position 82,796,139 of record OY283149.1, on the reverse strand, counting down.
ATTATTTTTTATGAAAAGGGTGTAGTTGTCCAACAATAAAAAGAAGTATGGCGATCTTCGACAATCTGTAAAGAGAGTCTCGCAAATATTTTATTTTATTCAGGGGATGATCCGGTTCGATTGGACCAAAATGTGGGGATGAGCAGGGAGAGAATAAAATAAAATATTTGGCGAGAGTTGGGGTAAATAAAATACAAAAGTATTAGTTTCCAAAATAATTAATATTTATTTATATGTACACAAAACGTACCTTTCGGGTTGGGGGTTGATCGGTTATAATGATCTCTTTTCGTTTATACATCATAATTCACAATAAATTTATATTAATCCAGGGATGGTTTATACACTTAAACTAAACTTATGTCTAAACTTAAATGTAGGGTGGCCAGCGTGAACACACTACTTTTGTGTGCCACCGTTTATTCGTTATTCTTATTTACACTTCCGTGCGCTTACACACTAACCACGACGATCTTCAAACCACGACTGTTTACTTCTTACTCATTGCCTGCTTTGTCTTACATTTTTATATGACCACGTAATCAGTCTGATGAAGGTTCTTGAAGTCGAACAATCGCCTTCTCGAGAACTCTATCGCGACTTCATTGTTGTTTGTGTATTTTGTTCACATTGCTTGTTGTTGCGTTCTCGTTTACTTGTCTATCCCATTTTCTTTCATACCGATGTTGTTGGTTTACTTGAAATAAGTTCGTTGTATTTGTTTGTGTAGCTTTTGCTCGTTTTAATGCAAAACTGTTTACACCGGTTCCATTTTCGTAACAATATTATATAATTATCTTTATCTTTAGTCCTCATTCTCGGGAAATACTATATTAAAAATACATCATTAAAGTAGCAAACCTGAAAACGTTTTAATTATGTGTCCGCTAAAAAGAATAACACTTCTTGAATTGAAGTGCAATGAAGTAATTAAGTGAAAAAGATTTGTTTAAATATCAAGAACTCATATAAAAAACCTAATAAATGCCAAATCATATTTATGTTTTAATTATATGTTCACCACTGTACACTGTACGTACTTATGTACATTATATCATGAATAGTTTTTAGTTCTAACTTTTCATTGTTTATTTTGTTTTCCTTTCTCTATGTATGCTAGCATTTGATTGTTGTTATTTTTTGCATTATTTTCGGGTTTTTATTTTTTTTCTAAATCAAATATGTCAATTTTGGTTATTAACATAGCCACCAAGTTAAGCTTCATCCGAAAAGATGATTTTTTTTTTGTGATAAAATGCACATCATCGTGCAGTTTCTCGTTGGCCCAATAAATCTTAAAGTTGCTCAAGCGTTAATCGATCCATTACTTTCAGCGGAGACAATATACTGAATTTTGTAACAGAATAGAATGACATAAATATGGCCAGATTCGAATTAACCGATGATTTAATTTTAAATGGATAGATAACCCACACGATATTATATCTTTGTTGACGAGCTATGATTGCCTAATTTCAACATTCATATTCTATTGATCATTTTATTTTTTTACAGTAGTAGACTAAGCACGCCTAAACAATTTTTTGAACTAATTTTTTGGTGAAAAACAACTGGATTTAAGGACCATGAAAAAATGTTTAATTCATCCACTCGATGGATTAGGCGTATACAAGTTCTTTACATTACATTTTTTACTTCTTGATATGTGCAATCCAACACATTTCATTTCGTATTCTAATTCAAACATTTTCCCATCTTTTCTCGTATATAACTCTATGAACTTTTGATCGTGAAAGATGCTTTAATCGTCTACAGGGACACAATTAATTTCCTTGGTATGCATATCTAAAAATTTGAAAAATTTTCTCATGTAAGCTTGTTCAGTTGGTCATACTGTCTAATGGGTTTATGGACACTAAAACTACTACAAAGAGTGTATGTATGTATTTATAAAGTGAAGAATTCGGTTAAATTTCATTCAGAAACTTTATAAGAATTTATGAAGTAGATTTTTTTCAATTTTCCCAAAATGTTGCTTAAAAGTGTATTTAAATTTTTGCCATATTTTTTAAAACATATTTTATTTATTTTAGAAAACATTTTTTTTTGTTCATATATTTGAAACGAGTTTACAATGGTTGCTTACATACGTACATACATACATTGCATTCTCACACCACTTATGTTGTGTTGGTTAATTTTATACATGAGTGGCGGGACCTAAAGTTTAAAATGACTCCGAACGGCAGATGTTTGAGAAACTTTTTCATGGCAATTTTTATTTACTCTCAAAGTTTTTGCCAGAAATCTGGTGTGAGGAAGTCGCCGAAGAAATACTTTGTGTATATTGTCTGGCCTGCGGCTCGATCCCTGGCTTTACGTCTAATTAGCCAACACACTACCTACTAGACTACGGCGACTTCACAATGGTTGCTTACTATTGTTTTAATATTGCATTAAAAGGCTTTATATAACGTTTGAACTAAGAATTATATATAATAGTCAAGAACGAATCTGGAAAAACGAAAAGGAGTATTTGTTTTCACAATGAAATCTTCCGAGCCCCAGGGAGAAGCTCATAAGTCTATGCAATTGAAGAATGCGCTTAATTCAACTTAGATTGAAGATATAAAAGACAGGACATAACAATACTATTTAACAGACAGGCTTGCATTCGTGTAATCGGGTCTTACTCTTTTTCAGAATATGTATTGACTTGAACCCAACTTAGATTGTAGGGTGTTGGAAATTAATCATTAGAACATATAATTAGCGCCTGTGGGCCATTAATGCTTTCCAGGAAGAACCACTTTAGTGCATGTGAGGTGCTAGGCAGGGAATTATCATTCGCTTGAAAGATATGTTATAGGATACCCTTTAATATATAAAAAAGTTCATTACTTTCAATAAACTTATTACATAAAGTCAAGAGTCGAATAAATAAGAGAAATATGTACAGATTAAAATAAAATATAATAATGCATACGATCTGGGCTATATGGTAGACGCATTAAAACTTCCCAATCAATATCTCTTACTTCCTGTCAAGTCATCTACAATGTTTGTGGTCTTTCGTTTCACGATGGAACACAAGTACTTTTCTGTTCATTATTTCTCTTCGTTCCAAATTAATTACTTTCTTTAATCTCGTTAGGCCCAATGTTATTGCCTTCAATAGTGTTGATGTCCTCTATAAAGATGTAAACTAGAATCGATTTATCTATCTGGTTGAGTGATAGCGCTAATTAGATGATGTTTTTATATCAGATGCAATCATTTAGCCAACAGATTTATTTTAGCTAATAGAGTCAGTTTATTTTAGCTAATAGTGTGCTTTAAACGGAAGTTGCGGAAAATTGTATATAAAAAAATATTGAAAGCAAAACTGTCGAGGAGACAGTAAAGATATAAATTTGCTACGCCCTTAACGAAAAATTTTAAATCTGACTTTTAAGGCAAAAAAAAAGTAAAATGTTCTATATTATATACATAGTTTAAGAAAAAAATTATTTTGTATTTTATTTTCATTTATTTTTACTAACAACACAAGAAGAAAATATGGTATATGTGCCACATACCTCACAAGAGGAAAAGTAAGAAAATAAATTCTATTTTTTATAAATTCATTTAAAATTATTCCATTAAGAAAATCGATTTATAAAGACTAACATCTAAGTTATCAAGTGAATCAAGTACTTTAAAAACGATGTACAGACGGGAGCATAGAAAACTTTATAAACATCCTTACAAATTCACTTGCTCGCGGAAGAGACACACCAGCATTAATTCGTGAATATAAAAACATATGCTTACGCTGATGCTTATAAACATTCACAACACATACTCGTGTTTATTCATGTTGTAAATCAACACGTTCACACAAAGCAAATTGATTTCTACGGAATAAAAACTAATTTCTATTAAAATAAACTGCAGAGAGAAAAATTGAAAGAAAAAAAATTACCGGAGGAAGTAAAATGTATTTCAGAAGACATAAACACACTGAAATATTTATAATACAACAACGCTGATTATGTTTCTGTTAATTTACGAGAAATTACTAACAGAAATTAGAAACATAAACAAACCTAATAATAAAAATAGCCACATTATCAAATTTGCGCCTGATATCAAAGAAGCAGAAACTATTGGATAAACATATGAAAACAGTGATTACTGAAAGAAGACATATATCCAAACCAAAGAAAGAACATATTTTTCCTAATAATACCATTGAGCATGAGGTCACTGTTCAAACCCCAGGTGAGACAAATTGAAAACGAAACGAAATATGAATTAATATTTCGTCGGCGACTGCCTCTCAGCAGATTTCTGTAAAAAAAAACTGAAAATAAATGAAATTGAAAATAAATTGAAAAGTTTCTTAAAATATCAGTCGTTCGGAGTCGCCTTCAAACTGTTGGTCCAGCTACTCATGTATAAAATTAACACACACAACATAGGTGTTGTGAGAAGTTAGGTCGCAATACTGACTGAAGGGTTGTAGGGTTGTAATAACCAATTAAGTCAGTAAATAAGTAATACCATTGTGCAACTTACCAACAGCACGGACTTGTCAAGCATTGGATCACCATAAAATTAAATGTGCCTAAGGAATACCAAAGCCAATAATACACTTTGAGTAGATAGTATGTCAGTCGATGTATATAAATATAATTCACTGAAAACTGAATTGCAAAAGTTTACTGTGAAGGCCAGTCAATATACACTTTATACAGTCAGTAAAAAAGTTACCGTACGGTGAGTACTAACCAAAATAGTAGAATTAGATTTAATTAACAAGTGGCTTCAATAAGATGGTGCCACATACCACATGGCAATCGAAACCATTTGCCTATGGAGAGACGAATTTGCTAAGCAATTAAACCTAGCCCCGAAAAACAACATTAGAGCAAACTTTGTTAGAGCACCGACAGAAATTCTTGAAATATTATGCCCATTTATTTTTAAATGAAAATGATTGTCATTCACTTATCATTTCAAATAAATATTTCTTCCACTTCTGCAAATTTTCCGCATTAAATACCATTTTATTTCGAGTCATAAATGATTTTCTTGTGTGGTCGCTCTTTAACTTCTTAGAGCAACACGTGGATTCTTAGCCGAACTTTTATTTATAATAATGTATATATTTTAGATAATGTTTAATATTATTGTCATGTTTTTACCTTTTAAAAACGTTTAAAATATGAGTTCGTAGAATACAAATAAAATAAAAATAAGTTCGTGTTTAGTTTTAATTAAAATTCTTTATTAGTCATACAATTATGTGTGCCACTGTTCACTGTTTTATTCCTCAGTTTATACCCTTTACATAAATAATAACAATTACTGGACAATTATTCGACAGATCTTTGTAACAGAGATCTTCAAAGCACGATTACTATCTTCAAACACACCGCGTCACTGACCACAAGACTGACTGAACTTTACTAGTTCATACTGCTTTGCCTTGCCTTTTATATGTCGAAGTAAATAGTCTGATGAATGTTCTTGAAGGCGAACGGTTTATTGTTGTAGTGTTGTTGGTATATTTGGTTTACTTGTTTACCATTTTTTCTACTGGTGTTTGTTGCTGTATTTTTATTTACTTGTTTACTATTTTTTATGCTGGTGTTTGTTGGTATACTAAGCAGTAAGATAATTTGTAAACAGGATTGTTTACTGCATTGTTTTGCTTTTGTAACTTTTTTTTATAATTTTAATGTTAAGCGATGTAAAAGCATTTCATTTTCGTAACATTATTATATTTCATCCAGAGATTCAGTTGGTCACTTTCAAACATTTACGTTTTGTCCCTCTAAGAAGTTCTTTATAAGCGATAAAGTGTACTTAGACCTATTGTTGTTGTTTGGCATGAACGTACCAAATTAACGCTAAAGTTTTCTACGCGAATGATAGCATTGTATTTCATTCTTGGATTGACCCCATAAAAGAAGATGAGCTCCTACGCCATAATATTTTCACAACCATCAAGCTTATCATTCCAATGAAAAAGTCTCGTCCAAATATCAGGATATGCACAAATGAGATATCTTAAGTATGTTTTAATTATTTGTCCACCTTTTCTTTGAACCTTTAGCAATAATTTTAAAGATTCGAAATTAATTCCAAATAAATAAAAAATTTTAATATTATGGACGACATATTTCGACGACACTGATTCGATTATAAAACCATTTCTATCAAATTGTCATGGAATAGAATATAAATTAAACTACAATATTGGCCATATTGCCAACAATATGCTAGAATGTCAGCAGAGCTGTGGACAAAAGATTTATGGCCAAATGCATATCGAGTAAGACTAAGGTAAAATTTAATTTATTTATACATCCTTCAAAATGTGAAAGAAACCAAGCAGCTGGAGATAAAATAAATATTTCGAAAAGACAAGCCAATGAACAGAAAAGAAATCAATGAATTGAACAAGAGAATGAAAGAATTAAAGAAAATATAAGAGAATCTAGTCAAGGACTACTTTAGCTTGTGGACATTTGTTTGGTAATTCAGTGGGTAAGTGTTTTAGAAATTGATGAAATAAATTGGCAGGTTATTTTATTTCGTTTTTGTTTTCTTTTTCCTTTATTTCATATTTTCCTTTTTTCTTGTTTATATTTTCTTTCTTTAACCTTGGGCTAGAATACAATATTTACATTTATTCAGTTTGCTTTAATCGATATTTAAATCCAATCTACCCTCTAACATGTAAACGAAAAAATTTACTGTTCTGACCTGTTTTTCCCAAAGATATGCAAAATAATAACACTTTCGAAAGAGCAATCAATACTAACCCGTTATTAGCATTTAATAAAGGTATGAGATGATGGCAATAGGCAGAGATGATGGTAATATAATCTGTTGCGAAAGTTATTGGAGACTCCAATAGCGCCAAGCGGGACAACACCTTACTTTTCAATTGCCAGGCGGCTTTCAAAGCACTGAATTCCAAACGTGATTAGTTCCGAGACAGTGTGCAGCTATCGCAGATATCTAAATAAGATAGCAAAGTTATATGATATCCATTTCATATGGATTCGAGGTAAATGCAGATCGTATGGACTAGCGAGGAGTAGAAACCATCCAACTCGCCGATAATTTCTCGACTTTTCGAATCTCACTGAAACCCTACAAGCTTATAATGGACAATGAGATTAACAATGGATGGACAAAACGATGAAGAAAATCTAGTTGGCATCTTTAGGAGGCATTGCATTATATACGCACCTGCTTTGGACATGCATTTTACAGAAGTTGCTCTGATTATGGAGCCTTTTATGTGCCCCTAATATATACATACAAACTCTTTGGATGGACCAAAGTAACAACGTATGCTTTGGCACAATGAATTCTTTAACATACATAGAATGAGCCCCCACAAAACAAAATCTAAAGAAAAATAACAACAAGCTGATAGCTGCCAAATTTTTCGAATTGAGATTAAAGGCCTGATAGTATCCTGACTAAAGGGTCGTTAAGCAAACACCAGCAATAAAGAAATTACAATAACAAAGCAACGAAAGATAGAAGAGACAAAAAGAGAGAACTACATCAAAGCAACAATCAGTTTCTAGAAGTTGCCACAGCAAAAATGAATGAAGTGTAAATAATTATTTGTTAAGGTTTTAGTATTTAAATCAAGAGCTTTTTTATAAGCAACAATCAAACGTGAATATTTTTTTAAACTAAATTATTCGAGAACTACGAAGTCGCCATAGTCTAATAGCTAGTAGGTCACGGTTCATACATCAAAACGAAAATATTGTTACTTTTTTACTCTTTTAAAAACGTTAAAACTACGAGTTCGTAGATTGCAAATAAAAATAAAAATTAATTTGTGTTTAGTTTTAAATAAATTCTTTATTGTTCGCACAATTCCGTGTGCAACCTTTCACAACCTGGTTCAAACAACAACCATTTATTGTAATTATTCTCTTTTCTTACTACTACTCCGCGTATACAATAACAATTGTTCAATAGATCTTTATAACAGAGATCTTCAAACCACAATTATTATCTTCACACGCAACGTGTGAAACTGAATTCTTTCTCATCTCGTTGCTCGCTTTGTCTTGCCTTTTATATCGCTGGGTAAATAGTCTGATGGATACTCTCGGAGGAGAGTAGTTATTGAGAGTAGTTGTTGTTTTCATTATTGTTGTTTGTGTATTTTGTTTACGTTTGTCCTTGCAGTGTTGTTGTTGCTTGCTTGTTTACTTTGTTTATCCCCTTTTTTTATACACTGATGTGTTGCTATATTTTTGCTTATTCATTGATCATGTAAACAAGTCCATTGTTTTGTTTTTGAAGCTTTTGTTAATCATTTTTGTAACAATATGAAAAAATATTTCTTCGGTGACTTCCTCAGCTGATTTCTGGCAAAAACTCGGAGAGTAAATAAAAATTGCCATGAAAAAGTTTCTCAAAAATCTGTCGTTCGGATTCGACTTTAAACTGTAGGTCCCGCCACTCATGTATAAAATTAACACACAGAACATAAGTGGTGCCAAAAGCTAGGAAGGTTGTAATGGCCAATTATGTATGTATTCGAGAACTATAAATGTTAAGTTTTTCTAAAGGTATCTGCGCTGTTTAGTTCAAAATTATAAGTATTAAAACAAAATTTATTTAAGCACAGGATATGTTAAAAAATTGGATGTAATAAATAACACAAAAATTTGCAAAGCTTTCGCTTCTCGCCATATCCATATATTAACTATTTTGCACTGAGAAACTTATTGATTGCAAACCATTTTTTATGGATTTATTTTTAATATGTGTCAGTATTCTTTGTGTCTGTATGGTAGGGAGCATTGCACTTGTGCACTTTTCAAATTGCAATTGCAACACACCTACACAGAGTCTGTGCTTTTGAAGCTACTTTTCATTTTACTTTGTAATTAAACATACATACATGAGCAACGCTAATTATTTCCTTTACACTTGCAATTTGCATCAACATTGAACCGAAAGAATATGTTCTAATGTAGGAACTGATATTGGGTATGTGCTATAAACTATTTTTATTCTTTCTCATTAGATTCTTGTAGACTACTTATTACATGAGCATATACATACGTACTTATTAGGGATGCCGATCGGGAAATCCCGAATCACAAAATCCCGGGATTTTCGGGATTTCCAAATCCCGAATCCCGGGATTTTTTAAAACTTGTCCCGGGAATTTTCGGGATTGTAAGTTCATACATATAAACTTTATAAGTAAGAAAAAATTTGAGTCTACGGCATTGTTTTTTTTATTTCATATTATATTAAATAACACTCATGTAGTTTTTCAAGTGTATCATGCTACAATTAAGTGAATATTCTATATCACTCGACATCGAACTGAATAAGAACCCGACTTCAATTGTTAAAAAGTTAAACGTTGCCCTCGAAGTCCAATAAAATCTGTTAATACAGCTGATGGTTTAGACAATCAACTTTCTAAAGAAATAGATTTGATTGAATCACGAGGTGTTAGAGGTGAATAGTTATATTCTGCATATAGTTATCTTGAAACCATTTTGCCCACAAGTGTAGATTGCGAAAAATGTTTTTCAGCGAAAGATGTTTTTGTTTGCATGAAAATTAAGGCAAGAAGTATTAGAGTCTTTGATCTTTTTAAAAAATTACTTAAAACAATTAATATAATTAAAAATATATTTTGGACACTAAATAGTGTTCTTAAAAGGGTTAGGTATTTGTTCTTCACTAATGTGTCTATACATATGTGTATGTATGGAGACATAGATGAATTATTTTTATTTTTGTTACTTTTTATTCTGTTTTTTTAATTTATAACATGTGTATTGTGATAAAGATCAAAAATTAATAAAAAATTTTAATAAAACAATTGTTTTTAGCTCTTTTTATTAAGAGAAAATCCCGAAATTCCGGTAATTTTCGGGAAATCCCGGGATATTTCGGGATTTTTCGGGACAATTCGGGATTTCGGGATCGGGATTTCGAAGTCCCGAATCCCGGGATTTTTAAAAATCGATCCCGTTTGGCATCCCTATTACTTACGTATGTACTATAAATTCCAAACATTTCCTCTTATCACTTTGAGTTTATTGATAAATTGAGCACTTCTAAGCATGTAGAAAAGGAATAACATAGAACTAATCATACTAAAGCATACCGTATAATCCTAGAGAAATTTTTTTAGTCAGGAAAGACGACGGAAAAGAAATTAAAAACATTGCAAAATAGAGGTAAATGGCTGTGAAGCTAAAGACGTAGGTAATGTAAATTGAAAATTGAAAATATAAAACAATAAACACAAATGAAAGACGCGTTCTTTTACAATTTGTGGTAGAAAAAGATAGAATAGTTGAAGTTTCGTGGTCTTCCAACACAGTGACAATTCATAAATTTAACGCCACAACATTCTAGCGAAATATTATACGTAATGCCAAACGTTCGAATGCATGAATATATTTTTTTTCAAATTTGTATAATTTTTGCCGTAGTTTGAAGTTGCCATAGTGTAGTAGGTAGTGTGTTGGCTTATTAGATATGAGGACATGGATCGAACTCCAGGTCAGCATCTCGATGAAAACGAAATATGAAAAAAAACCTTTCGTCGGCAACTTCCTCTCAGCAGATTTCTAGCAAAAACTCTAGGAGTATATGAAAATTGCCATTAAAAGTTTTTTAAAAAATCTGTCGTTCAGAGTCGACTTAAAGCTGTAGGGTCCCGTCACTTATGAATAAAATTAACACACACAACATAAGTGTAGTATGGAAGCTAAATCTTAATCCTGACTGAAAGGCTGTAGTGACCAATTTGGTACGTATGTGGAAAATGTTATTTATGAAACTGAAAAAAAGCAAAGAAATATTAGAATAGGAGCGCAGACACAGTTCAATATTCATTAGAGCAATTATTGGGTGGGTCACCTATCGGTTTAAATTTGAACCATCGGTTATTTCAAATCTGGCAATACTAACGGCATTCTATTCTGTCACCAAATTCAATATATTATCTCCACTGAACGTAATGCATCGATTTACGCTTGAGCAACATTGGGATTATTTGAAATTTATTTCCAAAACAAAGATAATCGGTCGAGAATTTTACGACAATGTCATACAAAATTTGGTCACAGGGAAGGATCAATAATGCAAGGTATATAAAGTTTATGCCTAAAATTCATTAAACTGGTTTCATTGGTTGATGCGCCAAGACTAGAGCGTGCACTATACTTGCGTGTTTTGAAGAAACATTTCAGAAATATAACAGACTGATTCTAGACACGCTTTCGCAGAAAAATTGTTGAAATTTGTACATAATCTGGAGTAATACAGCAATCCATACAATCAAAAACGGAAGCTGTTTCGAAGACCTCAGCCTAGTATAACATATTAGAGGAGTCTCATCGTTTTTTTGAAGATAAATCTGTCAATTTGGTTGTCATTAATTTAGACTGTTTTTCCAAGTCACCATAGATGACCATATACGACGCGTGTTCGCTAAATTGCTTCTGTAGCAATTAGCTACTGATCCTAATTTTTATCAAAAAGTCATCTTCTGCGATGAGGCTTATTTCTGGATGAATTGGTTTGTGAACCTTTAAATTGTTAAATTTGGAACGGAATGGGATCTAAGGGTGTACAATGCAACTACCAACGACGAGCACTATAGGTGATGATTTCCAATTCCTTTTAGCCTGAATTGAATAATTCTGCCAGAATAATGATTCTGCAAGATTTTGGCACTTTATTGATATATAATATACAATATATAATTTCATAAACAATTTTAAATTGAGTGTTCGAAAACATTCAGTTACTAATGGTATTAAAATGTAATGCCTCCGCTAATATTGATTGCATTTGGTAGGCGGCAGTGTAATTTGTTTGAATGATGACATCTGAGTATTCAATTTATTATACGGCATTATCGAATTAAAATCATTCTGCGAAAAGTTATTTACGTTTACAAATTTATTAGGAACATCACCTAACCCAGCAAGAATTATCACACGAGGCAAATCTGCTCAAGTAAACAGAGCAAGAATACAACAACTTGAATGTTTGTAGACAATTATACTATTAATAGACTGTGGCAATATGTTAACAGAAATAAATTGGCAAAATTCAAAAGTATAAAAATAAAATAGATTTACTTCTGCAGTACGAGATGTCACATCATCAAATAGTTATTGGAGCGAACTGGATACACAAAGAAGCGCGATTTTTAAGTGTCACATCAATTAACAGCGACTCATTGCTAAAACGCTACGAAAACGAATCATTACTAAAACAAATAGTTCCGAACGACGAAAACTGAATTAAAATTGTGCGAAAAAGATTTTGGATGAGAGCATCTAAAGTATCACAGTGGTGACAAAGAAAATATTGTCACCATCAAACGATTGGTTCTGATCTCTAATGTCAATAATTAGTGAGTTTGGATCAAACAAGTAAAATGGTTAAAATTATTGAATTATTGAATTGACGGAAAGTCTAGCAGTGCCTCCTCCTGAAACAGTAGCTCTAATTACGACTAATTAACGACCACACTCAAGTAAGCTAATTACCTGCTTGGATGCAAAATGTTATTTATGAAACTGAAATAAAACAAAGAAATAATAGGTGAAGGGGAAGATACTTTCTAACAGTCCAATTTCCTTAGAGGAAGAAAGGCCAGACATCAAAATAAAATACAAAAAGTATTTCTTCGGCGACTTCCTCTCAGCAGATTTCTGGCAAAAACTCTGAGAGTAAAAAAATTGCCATGCGTTCACGCTGGCCACCCTACTTTTAAGTCTTAGATATAAGTTTAGTTTAAGTGTATAAGCCATCCCTGGATTAATATGAATTTATTGTGAATTATGAAATATAAACGAAAAGAGATCACTACCCGATCCACCCCCGAAGTTAAAGGTACGTTTTGTGTACAAATAAATAATAATTGATTATTTAAAACTAATACATTTTGTATTTTTTATTTACCCCGTATTCTCGCAAAATATTTTATTTTATTATTTCCCCTCTCACCCCCACGCCATGAAAAGTTTCTCAAAAATCTGTCGTTCGGAGTCGCCACTCATGTATAAAATTAACACACACAACATAAGTGGTGTGAGAAACTAGGTCGTAATACTGACTAAAGGGTTGTAATGACCAATTATGTATGTAGGAACAAAGCGGTATACTTACATTTGTTTATATATACGTAACTGGTCATTACAACACTACAGCCAGGATTGCGACCTATTTTCTCACACTATTTATGTTAAGTAGTTATTTATTAATCGTTGCCTCACATCTAATAACCCAACATTAATTCACTAATTGGCAGAAAGTCAAGGAATGCCTCTACTGTGAACAGTAACTTTACAATTTGTTTTCCTGAAACTTTGACATGCTTTTTTCAAATAATAAACGATAAACGGACATTTTAATATGAAAACTATAATACCAGATCGCAAGTTGTTAAACACACCTACTAACTTATAAAACCTAATTTATATTTAAATTACAATTTCTTCATTTCACTGTTCTCATATGTACATTACCATGACAGGAATTTACAAATAATTGATTTCTTAAGGATACGAATGCTGATAAAGCATTTTTACAAGCGTAGCTTTGTAAGTTTTAAGCATCTTTGGCAAATAATGTCATAAAGATTAGTTTTTGTGTTGTTGAAGTAAAAGAAAACTGATAAAATGCAATAAAACGGAACTTCAAAACATACCGTCGAAAGGCAATATTAAGAGAAAAAAACCAACAAAATTTGAGTTTAAAAGAAATTGGCCAAAACGAAATACAAAACACACCAAACACTTGAAACTGAAAGTAAAATGATAGAAAAATTCTAAGAAGCATAAAAAGAAACCAAATACAAAACACAATGTTGTGTAATCATACAACAACATGACATGGTTTTTGTGAGCACTTCAACATTGCTTATATTTCTTTTTTCATTACGTTCTATTGTTATGCTTTACCTAAAAATTCCTGAAATTTTAGGATTTAATATTTAATCTCTATTCTCTTTCTTTATTTCTCTTTCCTGCTGTCAAGCCATTTAAATCGTTTTCGTTGACATGGTTTTGTTATTCTGGTTCTGTTATTTTAATTTACTTCGTCTACCTTGTTCCTAAAAATAGAAAGTTTTCTTACGATAAAATGATAAAAATTACGTAAAATTCAAGCACAAAAAATTCAACACCTACTGGAGCTGTCTAAACTACCTATTTAGGTAATAGAAACATATCCGCAGACTTAGCAGTAGACTTTTATTGCATGGATATCTGTAAGGATCGTCAGTATTATCATTTCAGCCAGTATTATTAACATTTATATTCTTGCAGTCATATAAAGTGTAATTTGTGATTTTAAACGGGCTTCTAGCGTCTAATGGATATCAGATACTAGTAGGGTGACAACGTCTTTTTCAGTGAGAAAGGACTCAATCTCATTTTTATATTGACGTATGCGGTTTGCGGTCGAGTAGCAGATCCACTGATGATTTAATGCTTGCCAATCGTCGCCGCTAACAATATAGACTACATTCTTAGCATATCCTACCTCAAACTGATTAATCACAAAGCTGTTCATTGTCTGGACTAATTTCTCAATAGCGGTTTCAAGGCATTGCCTTTGTTGGTAATGATTTTTGCGTTGAAACGGTATTACTTTTCACAGCATCAGCATATGAAGTTCTAGCTGGAATATTTGTTGGCGCCTACTAAAAACTTGGTTAGATGCCATTGGGAAAAAATAATCTCTGTTACATACATACACAATGGATCACTACAACCCTTCAATCAGGATTACGGCCTAGCTGCGCACACCACTTAAGTTGTGTGTTAATTTTATACATGAGTGTTAGGACCTACAGTTTAAAGTCGACTCCGAACGACAGATTTTTGAGAAGCTTTTTATGGCACTTTTATTTTCTATCAAAAAATTTGGCAGAAATCTGGAGTACGACGACTTCTAATAAGCCCCGTTAGATGACATATAAAGGTTAGAGCGTGTAACGAATGACTACACTACACGCAACTTCTCTACTTTGCTGTATGATTATCACTACATTTACTGCATTTTTTTTACGTCCTCCTTTAGAGTCATCGTGTTTTTCCGTGCAATAGTTACCGATAATATTTAATGTGATTATTTAATGTGATTTATTATCTCATTATTCTTCAGTTTTATGTCTATAGTCTTCGGATCCACATAAATCTGTGGAGTACTCTCCCGATTTCCTATATTAATCAGAACATGGAAGCCTTTTGCATTTTTCAATTGGTATGTTTAGAAGCTTTTCGTAACTTTTTCGATAACAATTATTCCATATTTTTCACCCTGCACTTCTATTTTAGTTTCATCAGTACTGTTGCGTTTTATTGTAACTTATTTTTCTTTATACGGATGTACTATACGAGTAGTTCGAAAGAAATAAAAATGATGTGTGTCTGTAGCAGTGTCTGTGTGGGCAGTTTGGTTTTGGAGTATTTAAACATTCTAAAGAACAAATTCACCTAAAGTTCGGTAGAATTAAGAATCTTCCAACAAATCTATCAACTCAAACATACTGATGCGAATGCTAAGCTATGATTTGCGTACCAAATTCACCACATGTTTAATATTCTTGAACAAAGACCCAAAATGACTCCAAGAAACTAATTAGGAGATCATTTGGAATACCACTGACGTACCCTCTAAACCCTAAAGTGTAAATGGCGGCAAATATCAACAGACAACACTAACAAAACTGCTACATTTAATGCTAAATGGGTTAAATAAAGTTCTTGATATTAAGAGATATTGTACTACATATAATAAACAACATTTTTATATATTGCTCATTTGAATTTTAAATTTACTCGGAGTTCTTCTTGGGGGTACCTATACTTTTGCGGTGCAAAAATATGGAGTGACAAGAAATTTCCCTTATTTTTCTTAATGTTTGTGAAAAACCTTAAAAAAATTTTGTTTTATTTCGGAGTAGAAATATATTAATAAAATATATTTAAAAAATATCAATTAAACGGTGCAACAGTCAAAATACACGCAGCTAATGACAGAATATAGGTTGTGAGTTTTGTTGAGTAGAACTCCAAAATATTTTTTTATATTTCTCAAATCTCTTTTATTTGACAAAAACCTATTTTCAAAATCAAAAGTTTTTTAAAGAGGGGACAGATGGGCCTTTAAAATGGTATACATAAACATATGGTTCAAGTATAAAGTGTTAAGAGTTTTGATCTGGTGAACTTGGAAAAACTGATTTTTTTTTCTTATTTTTTTCAAGTTTAGCAGTTCTTAATTGCCAAATTTAATTAAAGAATATCAAATAGGTGATGATATTCTGAATGTGCATTATCTTGTGAAGAGATTGACACATCGTTTGATAAAATCGGACACAAATTACCGTAGTTCTTATATAAATATAACATTAGCGTTATATTTTTTATGTACATATGTCACCTTATCAAATGAACTTTCAGTTAAAAATTTTCAAAAAATTTTGATGGATCTTGATGGTTTGTTGGAAAATGTGTCAATTTTATGTTTGGGCGACTATCAGAAGTCGGCAAATATTTGTGTTTTTTGCAAATATTATTATTTCGCTTTGCGCAAACATTGGCAACTTCTGGTGGTCGCTCAAACGTAAAATTTACACATTTTCCGATAAACAATAAAGATCCATCAAAAGTTCTGAAATTTTTTGCACTGAACGTTCATTTGAAAAAAATATAACTCGACTGTTATACTCTTTAAATAATAACTACTAACAATTCATGACGTCCATAGTGTTTATAAGATCCGTTTAAGCGCTTTTTTAAGCTGTTCTCCATAGAAGCTATGTGATATTGTGCCAAACATGGCTCTATCATTTGAATTCACAATCGCAACGGTCGCCATTTAAGTGGGATGAACAACGTGAACCGACGTGAGCCTGTGAATATATCACAGTCGACTGGCAAGGTTAATGTATCAGTATTTTAAGATGCAAATTGAAAAAATTGAGAAGACAAAAATTAACAGCAACCATTACAAAGCATTGTAACTTTTACCAATTGTTGTCTCTCAAATGTGAAGTATGAAAAATCGAATAAAAATCATTCTTTTTAGCAAACTAATGAAATGAGTATAAGTTTACATAAACAAAACGACCATAAATGCCATCAGCACTAACCACACTGTAGATGTATTCAACCACAATATGTTACCAGCTCTAGCCATCACAAATAATACATTTCAACCGAATACACCCACATGTAGCCCAACGTCAAACATACGCTTTTACTTTTATTTTTAAATTCAGAATGTTGAAAACTTTCGACAGAGATAGTTAAAACGTTGACGTACGAGATGAGCGATCCAGTGATTTTTGAAGAACGTTGTTCTCAGTGAACGTAATTTCTTAATCACTGTTCTTTAAAACAGTGATTGTGATCACAGTCTTGCAGTAGAATACAATAATGACAATAACGTATTTTATTAAGTCGCAAGAAAGAGACAACTAGATACATACTACGAAAAGACTACTAAACAAAATCAAAGTGGTGTCATCAATGTTATTATTTTTAATGTAATTTTTTTATATGAATTTTAACAATTAAGTTTCACAGAAAGTCCATGTATAAAAGACAAATGTAAATAATCAGCATCACCTAATATGTAGTAATTTTGCCCCGCTCAAAATAAAATGAAATAAATTTGAGTATGTAACAATTTTGAAAGAACGACATTATTAGTAACTGTTATTTGGCAATTTCAATCACTGTAGTTACCAGTGAATTATCAACCACTGTGATTAAATCACAGTTTTGAAAATATCGCTCATCTCTAGTTGACATACATACATATGTATGTTATAATTTTTTTTTACGGTTTTTAAAAATTTGCTTTTCAAATTCAAGTTTAAAAGCTTTTTCTGAGATACAAAATAAAATATGAAATTGTATTTTTAGGTTTGTGGTATATTGTTTTAAATATTAATACGAAAATGGAAAATGATAAACAAAACCAAGGACTTGTTTATATGAACAACGAATAAAGAAAAAATATAGCAACAACATCAGTGTAAGAAAAAAGGGGTTAAACAAGTAAACAAGAAGCAACAACAACACTGCAAGGGCAAACGAAAACGAAATACACAAACAACAATAACATAAACAACATGTTTACATTTATAGAGATTTCGCGAAGTCAAAAGCCATTCTCCTTCGGAAGCATTCATTAGACTGTTTACCCAGCGATATAATAGGCCAGACAAAGCAGGCAACGGGATCAGAAAAAATCAGTCAGTCTTGTGTGAAGACACGTTGCGTATGAAGAGAATAATTGTGGTTTGAAGATCTCTGTTATAAAGATCTATTGAACAATTGTTAGTAAGTACGCGATAGAGTGTAAAAAAGAATAACAAATAAAGCAAATTGTTGTTGTTCAAATCAAGTTGCGAAAAGTGGCACACGGAATTGTACGAACAATAAACAATTGATTTAAAACTAAACACAAATTAATTTTTATTTTTATTTGCAATCTACGAACTCATGTTTTAATCGTTTTTAAAAGGGTGAAAACACAACAATAGATAACCAAAGTATTCTATCAACATAAAATTATGATCTACGCTCCCAGCGGGTCTGTGCTCTCTACCAAATATATTTCCCAAAGAGTCTATAACAGATTCATTAATCAAATGAAAACCAAATTTGGCAAGGCCAAAAGCCGCTTGGTTTTCAAAATTATAACTAAGCTCCAGAACCCAACAGAAACTTACCCGATACGGTTGAAATTTCCTTATGGGCTTGTTACGGTTGAGGACCACTCGCAGTTTACCCATCACCCTCAGAGCCGCTTGACTGGCAACAAAACTCAGCATAGAATCCGATTTAGAGGTTTAAAAACAGAAAGGAGCTCCTACTTAAATAGTCATTCAGTTTTTAAGACCACAGCATCTGTGTCCATAATCGGTTTCGAGACATCTGAAAAAATGGGTGAACAATCCTTTTGGATATACACAATGTTACATAAGAATTTTTCCAGAATGACAATCTCCAACCAAAAGAAAAACTCTTGCTTGGGAACCATATAGTGCAGCTTGTGGTTTTAATCAGAATTTC
Organism: Sarcophaga carnaria; assembly: GCA_958299815.1. Taxonomy (NCBI): domain Eukaryota; kingdom Metazoa; phylum Arthropoda; class Insecta; order Diptera; family Sarcophagidae; genus Sarcophaga; species Sarcophaga carnaria. Next base: position 82,777,060 of record OY283149.1, on the reverse strand, counting down.
TTTTCTAATGTACTTCTTTCCTTAATTGATTATCGCAACCGTTTAGTCAGGATTACAACCTAACTTGTTACAACACCTATGTGTACGTTAATTTTATGAGTGGCTGAACCTATACTTTACAGCCGACTCCGAAAACCCGATTTTTGTCAAATTTTTCATGGAAATTTTACTTGCTCTTAAAATTCAGTCCGGATTACGGCCTTGCTTCTCACAGCACTGATGTTGTGTGTGTTAATTTTATACATTAGTGGCGGGACCTACAGTTTAAAGTCGACTCCAAAAGATACATTTTTGAGAAACTTTTCATGACAATTTTATTTACTCTCAGAGTTTTTGCCAGAAATCTGCTGAGAGGAAGTCGCTGAAGAAATATTTTTTCATATTTCGTTTTGATCTCTGACCTGGGGTTTGAACCGTGGCCTTGCGTCTAATAAGCCAACATTACCTACTAGACTACGGCGAGAAATAATTTGTCGTATTTCGTTTTCTTTGAGAATGTCTGGGCGGCATTTTGATCAAAGGATTCACCAACATTCTACCTACTGCCGTACAGAGTATCGAAGTAATCGCTCAGATGTTGTTTGTATTACATTATTGTACAGTAATCCCTCGATTTACGTCGCAGTTGGTTCCAAAAAAAGGCGACGTAATTCGATTAATGACGCAAATCTAAGTTAGAGGGACAAAAAATTTGAAGACGTAAATCCAAACAATGTTAATCGAGGCGACGTAAATCGAAGGATTACTGTAATCAAATAACAATCATTGAAACTATTTCTAAAAGTATCATTGTACAAGTATTCATTTAAAATTAATCATGCTTTCCCTTTTTTCTACTGCAAGTAGTAGAAAAAATACAACAAAAGTGCGGCAAAATTATACTGGCGTCAGCGAAAATTTTTAATTTTTTTACAACAAATGTTGTAAGTTTTTTTTGCTTTCTTGATTTATTGTTTTTATGATGACGCATTTAAGTAAAGAAGCTTTTCTTTTCCTTTTTTTTTTTGCTCCTTTATCCTCTTCTTTTCCAATGTTATCCTTTTGCAACTCTGTACCCATTCTTCAATACCATTGCGTTCAATCGCATGAATTTCTTAAGACTATACATAAACTTGTATGCCATGTTTTGCTGTGCCTCTGCTTTAGCCGCCTTTTTTTATGTAGAATTGCTGTTTTTGTCTTATTTTTGTATAATTTATGGCGTGTTTTATTTGGTGAACAAATGAAACGAAAGAAAAACAAACAATAGCGACGACTGGCTTTCGATAACTGTAATAAAAACAAAGGAATCGTTAATTTAAAGGCTCTATTACAATAAATTTTTATTTGATCTACGGAATATAGCGTAAGATGTGTCTTATCCTCCAGCCAAAAAAAAGGGAGATCAGATCGTTAGGAATGTAGCGCCGCTGATGAGACCAAAATATTTCAGTGTAGTGGGAAGAGAGCATTAGAAGGGACTACTAGGCAAAAAGTAAGATGAAGAACGGCGGGCAATTTTCTCAAATCAAATGACATTGAGGCAATCTTTTGTTGGGCGATTATAATGAAAAGTAATTTGGATAATGCATCAGAGTAGCCTTAGGATAGCAAGTGAAGCGGCTTGAGGATAACAATAACCATTTTACTGGACATTGTAGACTCAAAGTATACTTATTTTGGAATAGAGATCAATGCAAGTCCAACAAGAGTTATTCCCACTGACACGTAACAGCATTGATAAAAAGATATGGGGAAACAGAAGGTATCGAATTATTTTATGGCAAATCGATGTAACTTTAATACTTCTTTGCAATGCAGTACGTCAAGACATTTGAGGACATTGTCATCTCATGTGAATGTAAAGTAAGCTGACCACCTATATCGTGGGATTTGTCCACTTTAGGTTTTTTTGTGGGGTTTTCCTAAGTCTTAGTTATATGCGAATAAGCCACAAACAACAGCGGCCCTTGACATCGGTCAAATTCAGCCTGTTTTATGAAACGTATAAAAAAATTCAATAATATTTCACACAGAAGAGATGTTACATGAATCATCTGATACTCCAAGATCGACCCACCCACTTCCCACACTATGCTGATCTGACTAATCTTAGATTTCCCCAATTGTCCCCCTGATTTTAGAGTCTCTGATCCGGCTTCGCAATGAAAAATTTGAGAAAGACATTTACGCACGGTAGGACTAGTATTTTCTAAAAAACTGTGGAGTGCATCAACCAGACAATTTGTTGTACTGTTCTCAACTAATAACGAGTTTCCTATCAAAGATGAATCAACGCAAAGCCGCACATAGATATTTTCATTTGAGGTTTGAATCAATACCTATTATAAAACAAGAGTTCTTGGGATCTACAATGGCCGGAAAAATTCCAGTTAGTATATTAAGATTACTTCTCGATAGTCTGATGTATAACTCAAACCACTTCTCATTGTAACTACCCAACAAGGTCTAGATTGTCCTACACCCGTTTGACTTGAGAAGAAGTGTTACCGCTTCTCATAAAACCCTTCTTACTACTGTACCTACTCATTTCCACGTATTTCCTGATGATCGGGTTCAGTCGTACCTTGCTAATTCAACTTTCATTCTAGGGGCTGTATACTCTAATGGAAGTCTGAATGTCTGTTGGTATTGTTATGTCTAATCCTCTGTAAATCCTGCCTAAGTTTAATGAGCTCATCTTTTGATGACGTAAACTTATGTTTGGAAGCAACTAGTTCCTTCATGGGCTCTGAATAGTTCACTCCGTAGCCGAATACCTCCTCTTCTCTACCACTATACGTAATTAATCCCACTCTTAAAAGAGTATCTAACGAACAAATTTTGCCTTTCATTCTTATCATCTATTTTCTTTGCGATGCATTTCCCACAATTTAGAGTTTACTGGTACTGTCTAGGAGACAATGAAGAGGGATACAGTGAGCTACTCTGTTTGTTAGGTGACAATGCTGCCAGATGAATAGATTTCATTGCTCTGATCGTCAATATCTTATGCAACGGACTTAAATCCCTCATAACCAGTAGCGCTGTTAAAGGACATGTTCTTGTAGCCATGGTTATACCAAGCCCGTCTCTTATTCGAATTCGCCTGAGCTGTTTTCAAGAATACATTTTCAAAATATTGCACTAAACTTATGCATCGAAGAAGTTTGTTTTAATTCATTCGTTGTAATAGAATCAAAGCATCGATGTTTTATCGATTGTAGACGCCGTAGTCTAGTAGGTAGTGTATTGGCTTGTTAGACGGAAGGCCACAGTTCAAACGAAATGCATCAAAACGAAATATGAAAAAATATTTCTTCGGCGAATTCCTCTCAGCACATTTCAGGCAAAAATTCTGAGAGTAAATAAAATTGCAATGAAAAGTTTCTCAAAAATCTGTCGTTCGGAGTCGACGTTAAACTGTAGGTCCCGCCACTCATGTATACAATTAACACACACAACATTAGTGGTGTGAGAAGCTAGGCCGTAATCCTGACTGAAGGGTTGTAATGACCAATTATATATACATATGTATGTATATATTTCCATATGAAGGGTGATTGGTTTCCTATAGATGATACTTGGACGATTGTACATCAATAGGAACATAATTTTGAACTCTCAACCATAGATTAAATACGTGATTTAGTTTTTTGTAAAATGCTATTTCAGTCCTAGTGAAATGTGAAGTGAATTAAATGAATTTAAGTGTGCTCAATTCCGTTCATCAATTTAAATGTAAATTCTTTTATGTCTTAAACATAATGGTATTGTATTTTATAATTGGCGCTATATACATGCACTACATAAGACTTCTACAGGAAGTGTATTTTTTTTAAAGTCACCACAAGAACATAAAACATTTTAAGTGGAAACTGTTCTGTAATTTTTTACTAATTTTCTTTCCATAATTTTCATTTTAATACCGAAACTTAACACACAAAAAACACACCTGTTATGCCATTCTACGTACCAGCTTACTGTGGTAGAGAAATAATGAAAGGGAGACACATATTTCAAGTTAATTTTATGACCTTAATGCAGTTTTCTGAATGAGCGTAAGAATTTAAAAAGGAAGACAGACTCTTGCTATTAAAAAGAAACTCAACAATTTTGTTCTCTCGTTTTATTTTTCTCCAAAGCCGTGTCCTTATTTGCTTATATTTTTTGAATTTGCTTTTTGCGCTTTAATGCTTGAGTCATATTTGCTAATTCACTCGAATATATATGAATAGACAAGTTGAGAAGCTCGTACGATTCGTAAAGTAATTAAAGTTTAATTAGAAATATGAAGATAATTATTTTTAATATCATGATCATCATCATTATCATAATTGCCTACGTCGTGCGAGTAAGTGCAACATAAGTCAAGGATATGTTAGAAAAATTTTTTATTGCAGTCATCATGCTATTATTTTAAAGTATAGTGGAATCTTCCATAACGCATAATACCATTAAAAGTCGTCGTTTTGATTGTACTTATGGTCAGGCTTAAAGGCTTATTAAACACCAGCGAAAGCATTTTTGTATTTGTATGAAATGAAGGAAACCTCTTTAGTTTTCAACATGAATACCGAGCACTCGTCTCATAAGCAAATATGCTACCCAGCACACCAAGCCTATCACAAACAGAAGAAGAAAATCATGGCGTCATAAATTAGTCTTCAGCTCATGTAAATCATGTACACATTGTTGGTTATTCGCATACACTGCGTCTCAAGAATATGTCTGAAGCGTTCAAACCGCACAATCTCGGTATTCACTTCGAATTTTCTTCACCTGAGATGATCATACCCTCAAATCACACATATAGAATATCCTTTTGGGAACGATATTCAATTCAGAAGTTCGTAATCATGGTTCCCCACTAAATAGTGAGTTTTTTTTGTATACATTGAATGCTCTTGGATCTCATGTAGAGTGCCATTGTTTTTAATTCGACAATTTTCATGTACCCACTCATTCAGAAATGGGTCTCATCCCTGAAAAGAAATTTTTAATTAAATTAGACGCGGTTACCAAATGCTACATAGCCTATTAAGCGAATATAAGTTGTTGTATATGGATTGGACAAAACAGTTTAGTAACGAATGTGTTATCTGTAGTTTCACCAAAATGGCCATAACTGACCAACTGACATAATTCGGTAATCGCTGATGGAGGATCCTATATAAATAGGTTATCGAAGCCATTGAACATTGTTTACTTACTTAACTTACTTAAATGGTTATTACAACATTTTTAGTCAGGACTAAGACGAAATTTTTCATACCGCCCATGCTGGGTGTCTTGTTTTTAGCATGAGTAGAGGGACTTACAGTTGAAAGTCGACTTCGAACAACAGATTTTTTTGAAAGTTTTCATGACAGTTTTATTTACTCCCAGAGTTTTTGCCAGAAATCTCCTGAGAGAGGAAGTCGTCAAAGAAATATTTTTTCATATTTCGTTATGTTCGAAATATCTGAGATAGGGACTACACCACCAATTTGCGTCTAATAATCGAACGCAATACCTACTAGACCACCGAAACTTTTTCATATGCTTTATGTATTTATTCAAGACATATGTGAACATTGAGAAAATCTTTTATTTTTTTAGAGCATGAAATCAAAGTAATTCCACAATAGTTGGGAGGCATCAGGTCTAATGTATGAAGAACCAATTGGGGAATGAAAGCATTTTTCGTGTTCACGATAATATTGCCATCTCAACAGATAAAAAGTAGTTTTAAGGCTGTAAAGATTAAAATCATAACGTGCATAGAGAATGTGCTTCGAAAGAATTATATTGTTACGAAAATGGAAACAATGTAATATCGTTTAACATTGAAACGATAAACAAAAGCCACACCAACAAATACAACGGACTTGTTACAAGTAAACCAACAACATCAGTATGAAAGAAAAGGGGATAGACAAGTAAGCTAGAACGAAACAACAAGCAATCTGAAAAAAATCACAAACAACAATCAAGTCGCAATAGAGTTCTCGAGACAATAATTCAGTCAGTCGTTGCGTGTGAAAAGAACAGTCGTGGTATGAAGATCGCCGTTGTGAAGTTCTACCGAACTGTTATGAGTACTTACGCAAGCAGAAGTGTAAAGAAGAATAACGAAATAAGCAAATTGTTGTTGTAATATCTAGTTGTGAACAATGGCACATAAAATTGTGCGAACATTAAAGAATTTAATTAAAACTACACACGAATTTATTTTTATTTTGTTTGCAATCAACGAACTTATATTTTAAGCGTTTTAAAAATGTAACAACATGAACTAATAGTGCTACAGCAGTACGGAAACAATGTCCATATTTTGAACGTCTGACAAAAGTATTATAATTATCGTCGTCAGCCCCAAAATATTTATTTTTCTTTTAACGTTTTTAATTACCATTTATAGGTTTTTCTAAAAAAAAAAAATTTACATTTGTTTACGTCACCCACTCTACACAGATTTCACTGTACCTTCTACGTTTCGTTAATCTTTAATGTCTATTCATTTTATTTTAATGAATATTTTTTCAAATCTGTTTTTTCCTGTACTGTAATAAAAGTAATAAAAATGAAAGGCGATGTAAAGAAGAATAACAAAGTAAATTTTTGTTGTTTAAATCAAGTCGTGAAAGGTGGCACACGGAATTGTGCGAAAAATTAAGAATTGATTTAAAACTAAACACACATTTATTTTTATTTTATTTGTAATCTACGAACTCGTATTTTTAAAAATTTTAGAAGGGTAAAAACGTAACAATGTTTTGAAAATAAACCAAATCACCAAATAACATTTTGTAGTTCAGTTGGAGTTGCTGTTCTAAGTTTTTATTTTATTTTTTGTTTCGAATTTGGCATGATTTGTGAGGATTTGTGATTTGTGAAATGACAAAATAAAAGTATGTGTCTAAAGTCGGCGTAGGTATTGTGTGGACTTATTAGACGAGAGCCTGTGACTCAACCTGTCAGACTCAGATATCTCGAACATGAAAAAAAGTATATTTCAGTCGACGACTATCACCTCTCATCACTCTTCTGCCAAAAACTATGAGCGTCAAACTAAGAGAAACTAGGTGGTAGCCCTGACTAAATATGGAGGAAAATGAAGAATTAAGTAAGTAAGTAACTGTGTTAGATATTTTCGAAATTTTTTATTAGTTTGAAAGATGTCTGATGGGTCGTACATAACATCATTCAATTGGCTGCCACGGCTATTTTGGGTGGAGTACATTTGAAACAACCAACATTCCATGGCTCTCGCATATAAATCAAACTGAAATTGATCGATGGCTTTGGTTTCTTTTTTAAACACAACTGTGGCTTGTGACTTAGACACATGTACCAGCAATTTAAAAAAACTAAAAAGTCTAACAGTCATACCGCACGATATAGTTTCATCAGTTTCATCATCTCTATATGATATGCCCATCGCTCAAATCGCTTGTGTAGAACTTCTAAAGTGGCATGAGCAGTGCCGCAAGTAGCGCTATCGTTATGAAACCATAAGTCATTGATGGCCAGATCGAATAATTCAGGTATTAGTAATCCTGGAGTATTATTCAGAGGCGACAATGATAACCTGGACAATATGGTTTTAAAGAATTATGAACCGTTCCTCCACTATCCAAACTCCACAACAAACAGTGGTAACTAATTTGACAAATACTACTTCAAGAAGATGACCGTTATAAAGATATTTTTGCTGATGAAATTACTTTAGAATATATAAGAATCTTCAAAGAGCAGCGTGGGGTCTGCAAGATCACATCTTCGAGCTTGAGAGGTTCTGAAGCTTATGGAGGATAAAAGTAAATAAAAAAATTTCGACATGTGTGTTAAGGACATACATATTTCCAGAGCACACAATTTCTAATAAATAATTGTGAATATCATGTCGAATCTAAGACGTTTGTCTTAGAAATTCTACATACTAAACAAAATTAGCACAAATAGAGACTTAAGGGTACAAACTCATACCTGACGTTTAACTGTAAACTACTATAATATATAATTCCGAAAATCGCAAGATCTAGATGTTAGGGATGATTACAGCATTGCCTTATATTAAGACCTTCAGCAATCAAAACTCAGATTGTAAAATTTTTAGAGTGATATTTAGAGAAGTTGAACCGCCTGGTTTAAAGTAATCGTATACAACACCTTTTAACACTTCGTAAAAAAATCCCTATGTTTTTAAATTTATTTCTGGTGTGGATTGAGCTTGGTAGGATGTAGGATGTCCGTGTTATAACTGTCTTTAGCCATACTATCTCCCTCTCTCTTTTGCTACAACACCTTCTTTCTATCAGACTTTCTTCACATTGGTATTACATTCATACATATATAATTGGTCATACAATCCTCAGTTGTGAGTGTTAATTTTTTACATGAGTGGCAGTTACAGTTTAAAGTCGAATCGGAAGGACAGATTTTTTAAACATTTTTTAGTTGCAATTTTATTTACGCCCAGAGATTTTGCCAAATATTTTCTAAGAATGAATCGCCGAAAATATATATTTTCTCATATATTTCGTGTTTGTTGGAGATGTCTCACCTAGGGTTTGAACCGTGTCCTAATATCTAATAAGCCAACATACTTATTTAATCTGCGATAGGCTCTAAGTCATGGATTGTGATATTAGCATAGAAATGGTCGTAATACTTTCAAGATTATCATCAAAAGACACACACACAACTTCGCCTATTTGTCAGCTGCAGATGCGTCCTACCGGAGGTAAACAAGGCAAAAGAAAGTTCTTTCGAAATAGTTATCATTTACCTTTTCACGATGGAGCACATTTTGTGTCATGGCCCAGCTTTTGTAAAATCGAGATCCTATATCAGACACAACTTGTCTGAGAAGGATGGATTGGAACTAGTTAAGAAAGTTTATACAAGATACAGACTTCCTATAGAGAGTATGGTGATATTCCTAATGGTAAGAGCACATTAAGCCTACATGCTGGCTTAGGTGTATGTCAAGTGGCACTCCTTCAACCTCCCTACTACCTATCTAGCTTTTAAATTTCCTTTTTTTCTTTTATTCCTTTAATCAATATAAAGGTTATAAACTGACCCATAATTCATATGAATTTATACCAAAAACAGTTTGAAGTTCATTAACAAAAAAAAAAAAACATTTTTTCCTTAATGTACGAATGAATTAGGCCAAGTGCGTTTAAGGTTTCTTTCAATTTGAAAAAGACAATGTAATAAATTATATCGTACCAAATACGTCCAGTAAATCGATCAACATTAGCTACATCTTTAGCCATTAAAAAAAGTTGGCGCTTGTTTCTCTGTTGTGTACTTTATAAAAATGGTTGGCCAACTGTCGTACGTTAGTACGTATATATTTTATCATAGTCCCTGTAATAAATGTTGTAATTAATTATACTTAGCATTGTTCTACAAGTATGTACCAACTGTCATCTATGGCTAAATTCCAATTGTGTTACACACATTACGTAAAATAAGTATGGCACATATAACGGAAGTAATGGCAGGGAAAAAATATTTTATGTTTTATGCTCGACATACAAACAAAAATAGAAGAATGTTTACATCGCAATTGACCAATGTCAACATTTCTTATAGCTTCTTGTTTAGGTATAGAAGACCATAGAACTTACATTGTTTGTACTTAAATAAATTGGAGAATATTTTACAATAAACTCTACACTTTATGTAAGAAAATTAAAATTTAATAAAATTTGAGAAAATTATAGTAGTTAAAAAGTTTAAAACAAAGACTACCTATTCATCTTAAATATTTTTAATTATAATTTAAATATGCATTGCCGAAAAAGTGAAGCAAAGTAAAATTCAAAATCATAAAAAGTTTCTCAAAAATCTGTCATTCGGAGTTGATTTTAAACTGTAGGTCCCACCATATGAAAATAACATTCGACATTCAACAATATCTCCGAGACAAAAAAATGTAACGCAATGATTCAAAGAAGGTTCTGAATGGTAATATTGCCTGATTTTAAGAGAGAAAAAAGTCCATGATGTAGGATATAGCAAAATTTTAAATGTTTAAGAATCCACTAGAAATTACAGCCTACATTCTATTTAAATTGAATTTGTAACATATTACTCATATGCATCATATTACATGTACTATGTAGAATAATAACTCTGAAAAGTATGCAGTAAAAAATCTTTGACTTTGTCATGTATGAAACTAATGGAATTCGATATCACTCATACGTCACATACGTACATACATATCATGAATGAATTTTATATATTATCTATATATATATATATAATATATAATATATACATATTATATATAATATGTGCCATGTTGTTTGTAAATATAATCGACCTTTTAAAAGTTTAAATTTAAAAATGCAATAAAACAAGAACGGTTTGAAACTGTGCCAAATTTACTTTTTTGCTGGAAGAACGATGGTTCCGGTTACTAAAATAAAATTAATTCATGCATATGGCTGGCGCGGCTGGCGTATGAGGTTCTATCTTTCGGATCGGACCAATTTTCCCGCAATATTTATAGGAACGTATCTCGTCAATGGCATTACGAATGTTGGCCTTCAAATGCTCAATTGTCTCTAGTTTATCAGACTACACTAGAAAAACAACAACTTTCTTTAACAAACAAAAATAGTCCAACGGTGTCCAATCGCAGCTTTTGGGCGGCCAATTGACATCACCATTTCGGATAATTAAACGGCCATCAAACCTTTGACGCAATAAATCGATTATGTCGTGATATGTGTCGTAAGTTGTACCACACTGTTGAAACCAAATATCGCTTACATCAATACCATGTACATCGGGTACAAAAAATTCGATTATGGTTCCGTCTTTTTTAAAGAAATATAACCAAAAATGCCCCCGATCCAAAAGCCGCACCAAACAGTCACTCGTAATGAGTGCATTGGTTTCTGTAAGATCACGAGTGGGTTTTCTCAGCACCAAATACTGCAATTTTGTTTATTAACATGCCCACCAGGATAAGAATGGGCTTCATCCGAAAAGTTGATTTCTTTTTTGCAAATTCGACATCATCGTTCGACATTTTCTCATGGGCCCAATAAATCCGACTACCTTTGGGTGGACATTTAATAAATTTAATAAATTCTAGGAACATTCGAGTCCGTTGTTGCACGTCTGTTTTTTTCGCTGTCATTACAGCTTCTGCAGATGTCATTGCAAGATAGGAGTATACCCGGACACTGATAGTATGTACCAAATGATCAACATTATATTACGACCTTTGGCTGGACACGTTCCAGATGTCGTTACGAGATATACCTAGACAGCAATGTTCATTATGACTTCTATAAATGTCTGAACATGCATTCTAGATTTAACTGGTCTCTACACAAATTGGTTCATTCGCCCTGTTCATTGACAGTATCAATATCCCCGTATCAAGAACCCCCCATGTGGAGTAACTGTTGAATGTATTGCTATCTCTTCGAGTAATATACGACAACCTTTACAATCTTAGATGTTGTGTTACCACTCTCCTGAATCCAGTGATCGTTTTACTGCCTGCAAATATTTGTTTATACCTTTACAATTCGGTAAGCGACAGTCTTTACAGCGATTATTTCTTAATGAATAGTACACTACACGTTTGTTGCACCAATTCCATACTAATCTCAGTGAATATTCCAGGTTTAAAAAGGGGTTAACAAATATTCTGCAAAGTATGGATACAATTTTCTATCCAATAATGTTCCCATTTTAGAGCCATTCGTATATAAGCTTTTATTGCACAATTTTTTAATTTATTGACACATGCATACATTCAACCCTAAAGTCAAGAATACGACCTAGCTTCTCACACAACTTATGTTAATTTTAGACTTAGAGGCGTGATCTACAATTTAAAGTCGACTCAGAACGATAGATTTTTTGAGAAACTTTTCATTGCAATTTTATTGTACTCTCAGAGTTTTTGCCAGAAATCTGCTGAGCAGCAGTTGACGAAGAAATGTTCATATTTCGTTTTGTTTGAAATGACTGTTCTGGGGTACAAACCGTGGCCGCACGTGTAATAAGCCAACATATTATTAACACATTGTGTATCATTTATAAAAAGTAAAGTCTTCCGATTCTAATAAATTGTTGTTTGTAATACTTATGAATCTTCTTTCTTTAAATTTTAACTTCAAAATAATCTGAGTATTGTCATAACAAATAAATCAAAAAAATTCAAGTGTTTGATAATAGACTGTCTAATAAAAAGGAATAAAGACGCTTTAAGTTTATATTTACAGTCATGGCCATATAATTAAAGCATTCGTAACGATAGTAAATTATTCGTTTTATTTTCAAAACTGAAAAAATAACAACATTAATTTTTCAGTTCTTAAAACTAAACTTTAAATAGTTTACGGTTTACAAATTTCTTTATAATAACATCTGTACAGAGCAGCCCTTGCGCTGACCAACTTCTCCCTCTCTGGTTCGGAGGAACTTGGTCAGTACAGGGACTGCGTTCACCTATGGCGTCACAACGGGCCGCTATTCGCGCCCAAGTGAGCTTTTGGTATCAACACTACCACACTAAGCTATCCTAACCTAACATGTGTACATCGACTTGGCAAACACTGAACTAAGTGCTCAGAGATTTTGCTAGAAATCTGCAGAGAGGTAGTCGGCTCAAAAAATATTTTTCACATTCAACGCTTACCCTATACAATGGCTTATTTTGTAACCAACTTGAATACAATAGAAAAGTAAAGAAGGAATCAAGTGTAAAAGAGATCAAACTTAGCTTTCCCGTGAGAAAAAAACACCGAACAAATGAGACATCATACTTATGTCTTAATTATATGTCCACCACTGTATTTCTGACCGAGTATAAGTCGTCTTTCAAGTTATTCCTTTAAATATGCTTGAAGGATAATCCTACTGCCGTACAAAATAACTGATATTGTTGCCATTTTAAAAACTTTTTATAATTTTTGTTACTTATCTTTTATATTTATTCTTTAACTATGCAACTATTATTCTATTTATTTTCGCATTTAAGTTTATTAACAAATCAAATAAAAGTCGGCCATATATACAATACTAACATAAATAGGAATGTATTCAAGCGATAATGCATTATGAATTAGAATCCATAAGAATTTATTTAGCGTTTCCTGTAGCTCCCTTTTGCTTTTTTGTTTCATACGTGAATGATTTATAAAAGGCTTTGGCTTTTGGCTTAGCTTGTTTAATAAAAATGTAATTAAATATATGCCTTCTATTTGAATTTGATGTTAAAATTTGATAACATAGACAACAAATATACTTTTAATTGTTAAACCTGGTGAATTTAACAAGTTAAACAAAATTTTTTCTCTAAAATTACATGCAAAAATAATTGTTTACAGGGTTATTTTATAGTATTTTCTTTAAGGAACATTGCTGTACCATAAGCTTCTTTCCAAAATTTTTTTTACAAGTAATTAAGTCGTCTTTATGTGTTTAAATCCAATTAATTTTGTTTAACCAAAATAAAAACATACATACATAATTGGTCATTACAACCCTTCAGTCTGGATTATGGACTTAGTTTCTCACACCACTTATGTATGTTGTGTGTGTTAATTCTATACATGAGTGGCGTGACCTACAGTTTAAAGTCGACACCGAACCACAAATATTTAAGAAACCTTTCATGGCAATTTTTATTAAATCTCAGAGTTTTTGCCAGAAATCTGTGGCAATCATATTTTCGTTTTGATATCTGTCCTGGGGTTTGAACTGTGGCCTTACGTGTAATAAGCCAACACACTATCTACTAGACTATGGCGACTTCGAAGTAAAAACACATTTACGTAAATAAATAGCGGTCAAGTACTTAACAAATATTATTTAATTCATTTAATTTGCAGACAAACAGAAACAAATGCATCTATGGGATGTAAAATATTTCTTCGGCGACTTCCTCTCAGCAGATCAGCAAAAACTCTGAGAGTACATTGAATTGCAATGAAAAGTTTCTCTAAAACCTGTCTTTCGGAGTCGACTTTAAACTGTAGGTCCCTTCAGTCATGTATAAAATTTACACGCACAACTTAAGTGGTGTGAGAAGCTAGGTCGCTAATACTTTCGAACATTTTTTTGCTATGATTTTTGTTATTTCATTGAATATGTGAGTAACATAAGCATTTGCATTTCTTAAATCATTTTTATACTTATTTTTAAATTGCGTTACACCGACTGTAATTTAATTGGTACATACTTTTCACCAATGATAATAATTTCGTTGTAGCAATCCTTTTTATGTGTCAGCAATATATTGCTTCTATTCATCTTATTTTGTAGTCTTCATTTTTAGTACTACAGTTAATTATTATACATACTTATGAATAGTGGTAACAGCTTTGAAAAATTAGATATAAAGTCAAACATTGGAGTATCATAGGAATTGTATGTTTAACACGCACAGCTTGTCTAAAAGTTGCTCTCAAAAACATATGTTGTCATCTGACAACAGTATACCATTCGAACATCAAATCAAAAACAATAGTAGCAGCATGAAAAACAAATTACGATTTTAGGGATATAATTAGGACTAAAACAAAAAATTGGTGGCTATATAATGAGCATAATAAGGCAGTCGGCAACGTATTGGCCATTAGTGGCAATGTAATTTCGAATTATAATTTCATATTGAATTTCAAATTTGTCACAAAAAGCTACAAATTTACACTGTTGCACATGTGTGTGTGCATTAAATATACTTACCAACAGACAAAACACATGCAAAACCGTAAATTATGTCAACGTTTCCACACACACACACACAGGATGATATTTTCAACTGTGCTTGAAGACATATACCAGTGAATGTAATAGTATCGATGCAACATGGCAGGCATGTTCAGTTCGTGTGCATAGCTGTGGATTAAAGTTTGCATTGCATTTCAAACTATAAAACATACACACAGTTAGTACAAATATTTATAAAGCCTGGCAAAGGTATTAATGTTTGTAAGAGTCAGCATTAATTCAACCCAAGGGTGATATTATAATGAAACAAACATTCCGGCAATGGTTCGTATCTCTATGAATAGTTTTCTAATTTTATCAGTATAAAAAAAAAACTCCTGACATGCGACAACACCAATAATGCTCAGGAATATGTGAATTTTATCATTAAATTTTAATTATGAAATCCAAAATTATTTTCTACGATGACGTAAATTTTTTGTTTAATGGAGACGTCAACAAAAAGAATAGTGGCCAGATATATATCAGGAGCTGCAATGCACCTTGAAGTATGTAATGTTTTGTGCGATTTGTGAGTCGGCTGCATTTGATCGTATTCCTTTGAGAATGTTACAGCCAATGAAACGACTTTTTTTAATGAAGCAATTGGACTTGGTTGTAGTCGAAACAAGATGATGCATCATAACACATTGTAGCAGATATAATGAACCAATTGTAAAACGAGTTTGTTGAGCAATCAATCACAATTTTTAGAGCTGTCTAATAGCCGCTAAAATCATACAATTATTTTCTGTAGCACTACTTACAATCTAGCATGTATTCCAGTCTTGAAGAACAATACCAGCTAGCATTGGTGAAGCACTTCTAGAAGTGCTGAAAATGTAAACCAGAATTGAAGTTTACTGATGAGCTCCGACCATATAGCTGCAAGCTACATTTTCATGATATCCTCTTTAATAAATAAATGGCAGGCATGTCGTCGTAGTCTAGTAGGTAGTGTTTTGGCTTATTAGACGTAAGAAAAAACTTACGCAATTGGTATTTTTGGGTCAAAATTGCCCAATGCAACAAAATCAATTTACGCATGTGATACGAGCTTAGTCACAATTTTGTGTGCCTTGACAGCATCATAACCAGCAACAAAACAAAAAAATAAGTAAAAGCGCAGCTATTTGATAATAACACACAAGTGTTTTTAGTTTTTTCTGTTTTTTATAACGGTATTATAAACTGCAACAAAACCAAAAAAGAGAATAAGAGAAGAAGTAGTGTAAATATTTCATTCGTTTAGGTGTTTTTGATTTGAATAATTGAATTTTAATCTTTACTTATTTGGGAACAATGAAACCAGAAGAGGTAGGAACTTTTCTTATGCAATCGCGCAATGAAAGCCCCCAGGACACAACTCTTCGTCAGACGCTAGCATGGACATTTCCGAAATTCTGGATCAAACTACGGATGAAGTTTTAATGTATCCATGCAAAAATTAGAAATATTTATGGCCAGCAACATCAGCAATAAACGAAACTGGAAGATTTTTTAACAGGACATAATAAATTTGACTCCTGGCCCAACGCGTTATGCTGATAGTATAAAAAATGTAAATTTGCAGCATATTTCGGGCTACTTTTGTTGGTGGGTGTATTTAGATTTCATGGTGAAGCTTTAGAATCTCTATGGGACGACCGCAACGGCAGACCGCTAATCAAATTTACCATGAGTTTGCGCCGATTTCAAAATATGTTTCGATTCCGTGATAAACTTGCTCCCATAAGAGATTTTTGGAAGCATTGGGAAACGAATCTACGAAATATATTTATTCCTGGCGAATGTGTGAAAGTGGATGAGCAGCTCGTAACATATCGTGGACGATGCCCATTCAAACAATACATGCCATCAAAACCAGGAAAATATGGTTTTGGGCGTTGTGTGATGTAGAAACAAACAAACATGGTCGTTACAGTTATACTGGAAAAGACAGAAACTATAAGCCAGAGAAAGATCAAGAACGGTTCGTTGTCTTGGATATAATAAAAGATTTAAAAGGACATAATGTAGCTTGTGATAATTTTTTTACTTCCCATGAACTGGTATGGAAGTATTACAATGGTTGGTACTGTCCAAAAAAACACAACTTTTTTGGCAGTAAAAATTTTGCAAATAAAAAGCAAACTTGAAAACTATGCTCACTTCCTCTTCGACAATGAGAACAAAGCAACTTTATGTACCTAAAAAATCACGACGAAAAAATAAGAGCCGGAAATAATTCAATTCTACAATGACACGAAATCAGGGGTCGATACATTAGATCAACTTATAAAAACTTACACATATAAAAGGAGAACTATATCTATATAACTATAACTATATCCGCCTATAATGCCTATATAGTTTTTCTAAAAATTAATCCTCACTGGAATGAAAATAAGAAATATAAGCGACGCATATTCTTGGAAGACTTAGGAATGGAGCTTATAAGCGGAGAAATATCTCGTAGACCGACCATGCCATAAAGTAGTCCTGCTAAAGCAGTCGTAAAAATCCTTCAAAAGATTCTGCTGAAGTACCGCAAGCAAAAAATTTAAAAAGGGGACGTTGTTACTTTTGTCCAAATCATTCTAACAGCACCAAATATGCTAATAAATGTTCCGAATGTCAAAAATTTATTTGCAAAAAGCATTCTGAGACCTATATTGTATGTAATGAATGTAAAAAAAATAAAAAACTGAATAAATATTATAATTTTTTGTATTGGGCAAATTTGACCCACTAATGTCATATGCGTTTTTTTTAAGTACAGGATAAGGGTTAAAAACATACCTCTGAAACAAGCAGGTTTTGCACTTTTAGCTGGTGCAACTACAAACGACTATCTGAACATAAATTAAAGGACATGCTATACAAATGTACGTTTATAAAACCTACCATTGACGATAAAATTCAGGACAAAATTTGAATATTTAAATACATTGACGTAACTTCAACTGCTCTTATGAATTCTAACAATTGGCAGATTATTACGGAAAGTCATAAAAATAATTTCGCAAACAACAACAAAAAGAATTTGATAAAATAATGCCAACCTCTGTTTAAGCAAGTTAACTTACTTGAACTTATTTGGGACAAATATTATGAAATCTGTGCTCCTATGTGACAGATAATGTTGAAATCTCTTCGTTGAGTGCCTTTACTCCCCACAAGAGCGTTGCAACTGGTTTATCATGCAAGTCACGCACCAATTCAGATACGTTTCCTATTCAATAACGAAAATCTCTCAAATTTTATATCCATTCCTGTTAGTTTAGTACTATTGCTGTAGCAATAGCTGTGAAAACAGAAAAACATTCAAAGATTTTTATTTTTCGTATTTTAAAGACAATTTTCTTTTCGATTTTCTCGAATATAACGTTTTTCGCCTTTTATATTTTGCTTTGTGATTTCGAATGATCATTGAAAAAACAAAATCATTTTAAATGGTGGCCATGTGGGAGACATAAAACGATTAAAATAAAAATTTAAAAAATGGCACTTAAACTGTCCCATATTTTTCATACGGTTTTATTTCTAAATCTCGTCACACAGTTTGGTTCGAAATTCTCATAAAAATTTGTTGTTTAAATGGCTGCAAGTTTTCTTTAAGAGAAAAAAAGCTTATGGTCAAGATGCAATATTATGGCTTTGTGTGTGGTTACGATCTAAGTATGTTTTTCGACCAAAGCTCACTTCAAATGAATTAATTGTAATCCATACAGATTTCTATAATTCCGGTGCTGCAGGCCACACAATATGATTGTTGCATAAAAGCCCTCAGGAAATCTGAAAAAACGTTTTTAATCGTTCTAAATTCATGTCAAAGGCAATTTAGAAAATAGATTATAGAGTCCAGTCATCAAAGTGATAGTTCATATATATACAACTATACATACATAAATAATAGGTCATTACAACCCTTCAGTTAGTATTAATCTCAGAGTTTTTAAAAAATTCTGTTGAGAGGAAGTCGCCGAAGAAATACTTTTTGTACTTTTGTTTTGATGTCTGGTCTGGGGCTCGAACCCACACTACCTACTACACTACGGCGACCTCACATATATAACTATATCTGGAGAAATTTATGTAGATACTTCCGGACTTTGATATTCGATAAAGTCCATCTTTTGATGTGGCATCTGTGAAATGATTTGTCAATTATTCAGTCTATTTTTCCAAATCACCATAAATAAGCAGCGTGTAAATAATAAAATTGTTTTATTGAGCAATATACCCCGTACTTTATCATTTTACGATGTCCGAGCAGACAATTCGCAATATGATGGATAAATTCGAGGCCACTAGTTCACTAAACAATCTACACACACCGCCGCTGTCCGTAGGACTGTGCAAATCAGAGGCAGTTGACATCGCGTAGCTTCCAGGAACTTGACCTTTCGCAGGCCACAACATAATTCAGCAGACTAAGGAATTGAAGGTAAACGACGCTGTATGGGCCCTGGAGCTGTTGGCAACAAACCTTAATTTTCATCGAAAAATCATCTGGATGAGTGGACGGACAAAATTGTCGTATTCACAACGATTCGAATCCACATGATACCCAAGACCGCTGAAAGCATTCTAAAAATGCCACAGGTTTGGAGTGGAGTTTGGACTAGCGGCGCCATCGGACTATATTCCTCTGAGAACAACGTTAGCTGTCAACGGCGATGATTACCAACTTCATCTGGCCTGAATCGGATGATATCTTTAACACGATAAAAAGGGGATACTTTTCTTTGATTTTGTTTACAGATGTCATCACCAATAACATAAATTGAGGCAAAAAGCGCTCCCATATGCACCTGATGCCTTTAAACAGAACTGGAAAATAATTTTGTGTTCTCCCTCTATATTCATTTGATCTATCAATCTAACTTTTACAAATAAGGGATTTAATGATAAAATCACATACCTCCATACATAACCATTACAAGCCCTCGCGACAGATTTTTGAGAAACTTTTCATGGCAATTTTATTTACTCTCAGAGTTTTTGCCAGACGATTTCATAATAGAGTTATAAGAATTATTTTTAAATGCATTTAAACATTTTAAAAGCAATTATTTCAACATTTCTCAACTTTAAGAGTACGTACATACAAACATATACATATTGTCTAACTTGAATTATTGTGCTTTCGTTTAGCTTTCTAAAAGACAATGGCATTTGGCCAATTACTACACCTTAAGCTGGAATTGAAAGAAAAACAAATGTAGGAAAAAAACATATAAATCAGGAAGCCCCATGCAGTTTTTGCATCTTTGTTTTCATTTTTCTGTATTCATTACACTCAGTCGGGCAATACATCTTTTGAACGTGCATGCGTCTCTAGTACTTCTCTTTCTATTTTATTTTATGGAAAAAAATATTTTTTTTCTTGTCAGTTCAAGTAGCTGTATGCACAGAACAATCTTTTTAAACAATGCAAAAAAACTCAGGATAATGTCGGACACTTGAAGGACTTTTTGCAAATAGAATTGCCGTTGCAAGAGATTTTTTTGAAGTTCTGTGCAGAAACAATGAAACACCGAATTCATAATACCTCCTCCATCAAAGCATTCATTCCCTTTAATGGCACCAAACTGAAAGTCAGACATACAATAGCTCTTAATATTGTTACGTTTTTACCTTTTTAA
This sequence comes from Sarcophaga carnaria, assembly GCA_958299815.1. Classification (NCBI taxonomy): domain Eukaryota; kingdom Metazoa; phylum Arthropoda; class Insecta; order Diptera; family Sarcophagidae; genus Sarcophaga; species Sarcophaga carnaria. The sequence goes on along the minus strand of OY283149.1, from coordinate 82,756,709 downwards.
AAACGTTTAAAATATGATCTCGTAGATTGTAAATAAAAATAAATATGTGTTTAGTTTCAATTAAATTCTTTATTGTTCGCACTACTTTTGTGTGCCACTGTTCACAACTTGATGATACAACAACAATTGGCTTAGTTTGTTATTCTTCTTTGCTTACATCGCAGATATTTTCAACGGCGATCTTCAAACCACGACTGTTTTCTTCACAGGCAATGCATCTTCACACAAGACTGACTGAATTCTTACTAATCGTTGCCTGCTTTGTTTTGCCTTTTTATATGCTCCCGTAAACCGTCTGATGAGAGTTCTTGAAGTCAAATGTTCGTTGTGCTCGACTTCTCGAGATGTCTATCGCGACTTCATTGTGATTTGTGTACTTTGTTCACATTGCTTATTATTGCTTTCTTGATTACTTGTCAATCCCCTTTTCTTTCATACTGATGGTGTTGATTTATTTGTAACAAGTTTGTTGTACTTGTTTGTGTAGCTTTTGCTCATTTTAATGTTAAACTAAGCGACCCTATGCTTCCTAGAGGAGTAAAAGAAATATATATAAAGGGTCCGCCAAATAATTTCATTCAAATGGCTGCCTCGGCTGGCCATGCAGTAGCCTACACGATCAGTCCAATTTTTAAGCACATTGTCGATTGTGTGCAGCTGTATTTACCAATGGCTTCACGAATATTGTTCTTTAAAGCGTCAATTGTCTCTGGCTTGTCGGCGTAACACTTATCTTTGACGGCACTCCACAAATAAATGGTCTCAATCGCAGCTCCGAGGTAGCCAACCTCAGCTCTGCGGCTGATAATGCGATCTTCAAAAACAGGGCGCAAAACATCGAGTGTAGCTTCGGCTGTGTGGCACGTAGCGCCGTCCTGTTGAAACCAAATGTTGCCAATATATTCCTCTTCAATTTTTGTGAACAAAAATTCGTCCAACATTGCCCGATAACGATCGCCATTGACTGTAACGGCCACTCATTGCTCGTTTTCGAAGAAAAATGGCCCAATTATGCCTCTGGACCAAAATCCGCACCAAACAGTTTTAGATGCGTCGGCTTTTCAATTAATGCGTGCGGGTTTTCTGTGCCCCAAATGCGACAATTTTGCTTGTCTACATACCCGCCAAGATCAAAAGAGCTTCATCTGAAAAGATGATTTTTTTTGCCAAAATCGGCATCTTCTGGTGTAGGCTACTGCATGGCCAGCCGAGGCAGCCATTTGAATGAAATTATTTTCCATTATTAACCGGAAGGATTGTATTTACTTTCAAATAAAAAAACAAATTTGAGAAAATATTCAGTAGTTTTTTTTAAAGCATTTTCAAAAAAAAAAGTTATTTGGCGGACCCTCGTATGTATATAATGTTAAACGATATTACACCGCTTCCATTTTCGTAACAATATTATATGATATTATTTTGAAAAGAAACTAAAAGTTGAGATAAAGTTTCAAATATGGTAAGAATGTCTACAAGTTCGAAATTTTGTTTTGCAGTTCCTCAATTTTATTTGATTATAAATTTTCCATGCACTCCGACATATAACATAATTATTTACTGCAACCCTGCAGTCAGAATTACGGCCTAGCTTCTCACACTATTTACGGTGTGTGTGTTAATTTTATACGTGAGTGATGGGACCTACAGTTTAAAGTCGACTCAAAACGGCAGAGTTTTGAGAAACTTTTTCATCACAATTTTTATTTACTCTCACCGTTTTTGCGGTCTACTGAGAGGCAGTCGTCAACGAAAAATTGATTCATGTTTCGTTTTGTTGGAGAAGTCTGATCTGGGGCTTGAACCATAACCTTGCCTCTAATAAGCCAATACACTACTAGAACACGGCGACTACTACGAGTAAAGAGAATATATTGTATCTGTAAGTTTATATACCGGTGATATAGACACACGAATATATTATAGAAAACTTTTAAAATGCTACATGCAACAAACACAATTCTGTAATTATTTTACTCAATTTCACCTTAATATTATTTTCAGATATGCACTTTTATTGAATCAATATTCGGTTTATTGAGTACAATATTTTAAGTGTTCAGGCGTAATAATATACGCAGTTCAGCTGCTTATTCAATATTCATTTAACAGCTTGTAAACAAAACCGTAGTCGCCGTAGGCTAATAGGTAGTGTGAAGGCTTATTGGACGTAAGGCCACAGTTCAAATCCCAGATCAGACATCAAAACGAAAATATGAAAAAAATATTTCTTCGGCGACTGCCTCTCAGCAGATTTCTAGCAAAAACTCTAAGAGTAAATCAAATTCCCATGAAGAGTTTCTCAAAAATCGATCGTTCGGAGACGACTTTAAACTGTGGGTCCCGCCCCTTATGTATAAAATTAACACACACAATATGTGGTATGAGAAGTTAGGTCGTAAACTTGACGGAAGGATTGTAGTGACCAATTATGTATATATATGTAATTATTAATAATAATATATTAGAAGTCGCCGCAGTCTAGTAGGTAGTGTGTTGGCTTATTAGACGTAAAGTCTGGGTTCGAGCCCCAGGCCAGACATCAAAACAAAATACAAAAAGTATTTCTTCGGCAATTTCTGCCAAAAACTCTGAGCGCAAGTAAAAATTGCCATGAAAAAGTTTCTCAAAAATCTATCGTTCGGAGTAGACTTTAAACTGTAGGTCCCACCACTCATCTATAAAATTAACACATACAACGTAAGTGGTGTGAGAAACTAGGTCGGAATCATGAATGAAGGGTTGTAATGACCAATTATTTATGTATGTGTGTATGTTTATGTAAACAACACAGCTGGTTGTTTCAACAACATTGTTTTTATTTTGTTTTGTTTTTTTTTGTCGTTGTTGACATTTAACTTATAACATATCAACAGAAAGTGTTCGGTTCACTAAACATACTTATGACATTTAATGCGCCCGAGGTGGTTTCGTTTTTCGTATTCACTAGACTTTTGATACTGCTTATATTTGGTACTAAAATATGTCGATTACAACTAACAGTTCTTTCTCCTGATAGGACATCGTATTCAGCTCAAAATTTACTTTTGTATATGACCATGATAAATGAAGCATTATAATGCAGTTTTCACATGCTCCTTTTGCTGTGTCTGCACAATGACACACAACGAAATAATTAAAACTATAAGTGCAATAATGAAAGTGATAGACTTTAGACAAGCTTTCAAAGCTAGATTAGGTTAAAACATTAATTATCATCAAAATTATACAAAACCCACCTTGGTTAATAGTTATTTAGATTTTTGAAATTTTCGGTTTGGGACATATGGGTCTTTAAAGGGTTAAGTTATACAGTTTTGGTATTGTATCAGAATTGAATGAGCATATCCCGTTAATGCTGATGTTAAACCATTTTATCCAGTTTAGTTACGTAAACACTATTATAATGGGTCTGGATATTTTTTTCATTCAAACGATGATGTGGCAATAACAAAAGAAAAAAACAAATTCAGAAAATTAATTGCGTGAACTCTATTTGATTACGATCATTTGTATAATGTTGTTCGCAAATTAAAGCTTTTATCCCCCATTCTTTTTTCGCATGGAATAATAAGAGAAGTTTGTGTGTTTAGAAATGAGAAAAGAGAACTCTTGGTATTAAAGCACAATACAACACAAACAAATTAAAAAAAAATATCTTTTTAGTTAAATTTCCTTACTGTTAATTTAAGTTGATTAATAGCTTAAGGTTGAATTCAGAAAAATGGAATAAAATCAGTTTTTAGAAATATTCCGATTAGGCCCGTAAAAATACGGGAAAATACGTTATGGGAGAGAGGAAAGATAAAACAGCATTTGTGAATATTTGATTGGAATATCATCACAATTCATGCCCAGAATATCATAAGCTTCTGACTCCCAACTACGTACGTATGACGTTTTTTATTGTTGCACTTACATATATGTTAGCAAACAACATCGCTCATTAATAATTAAATGGATCAAACATTGGCTTTGTTAGAACAGCTAAACATCTTGGTGTAACTCTGAATAGGAAAATAAATTGGTTGAATCACGTCAAATTGAACTGTAGAAAAACTTTTTCAATGCTTCGAAATCTCTGGAATTCACAGTATTTTACACCAACTAATATTCGAATGCTATTAGCGAAGACTTATTTCTTACGAACACTTATGTACGTATGTGAGCTCTTCGCTAGCTGCGATGCAATGCTATCGTACGATATATTTTTGGCGTTCGGAGGAATAGGAGCATATCGCATTTCGCCCGACTAATATATAATGTCACATTTGGCAATTTAATGAATTGTCTTTCTACACAAATTAATATATAATCGACAGCCAGCTGATTTATATGAGAGATTAATATTTCCTACCTCGAAAAGAGGAAACGGGATAAACTCTATAAAATATAACAAGGCCATCTCTCAACAATACTTTTTCATTCACTCCATTCGACTCTGGAGCCAACTTCCCCCTCAAATACAAATGATCGACAATGCAAACCATATAAAAAATCCCATTTTCAAGCACTTTGAATAGAAAGTTTTCTTTCATTTTCTTAAATTTTAAGTTTCTTTTCTTTTTAAATTAAAATTTTTTTGTTAAATTTGTTACAATAAATGATTCAAAATTAATGTTAATAACAATTGCTAAGCAATACTATAATATAAGATTTATTGTTGTTGTATTGTTTTGAACAAATAAATAAATAAAAATAAATATCTTTGAGTGCCCTGGTAGTCTAGTGGGTAGTGTGCTAGACTATTAGCGTGAAGGTCGTGGGTTCGATTCCCACCAGAGACTTTGGTCTGTGACACTACACCGAGCATATGGTCAAGTTACTAAGCTCGTATATAATTAAAATATAGTTTGTAATTGTATTGTAATTAATAAATATGTAAATAAATACACCTAATTCTGTTTTTACACGGTCTTTTTTACACGGTTTTGATATAACACGGTTTGAAAATAAAATATTTTTAATTTTTGTTACACGATTTTATTCCATTTAGCACGATTTAAAATTTTTTGTGCTTAAATTTTTTTGTCAAATTTAATTTTAGCAAAGTATGTTCATATCACAAATTTAAGGGAATTCCCTTTTTGCGCGACAAGCAAATTTACTGGTCAAAACAAATGTAAATGGCACAAATTTAGGGGAATTCCCTTTTGTGCATACAAGCACAAAGGTCAGAGCAATTGAAATGTGTTAATATTTTGTGTTTGGTAAAGAAATTTTTTATTGGCAAATTTGTTTTTCTATCGTTACCTTAAATTTGACGCATTAAGATGAAAGGTAAGCCAAAAAATATTTTATATTTATTAAGTTATTTATATTTTTAATTTTGTTAAATATTTTATGAATCCCTAAAAGAAAATGTCAAATAGAAAACTTCTTAAAAAATCCTTGTTTTTCACTAATTTCAATAGGTTTTAGAGATTAGGAACCAATCACCTATTTTTTACACGGTTTTTTTTACACGGTTTTTTCTGGAACCAATCTACCGTGTAAAAACAGAATTAGGTGTATATATACTTATACATATATGTAAAAATAAATATCGTCCTCAATAAAACGACCCCATTCAGAGATTGACTCTATGTAAGTAAATCATTCAATTTAAGTCTCAATCATATTCGAAAAAATATGAATCATAAAACTTATTGTCATCTGCAAAAGAATAGATAGGATCAGAAGTAGAAGAACGGAGAGATCATTAATATCAATAAGAAATATTGTTTGAGAAAGAACAGAACATTGCGATACCGCCCGATTTCGACCTGATCTGGTTGATGGAATGCCATCTGTAACAACCCGTATTCTGCGATCATTGCGAAAGATAGAAAAAACCCGAGAGAAACACCCAGCAACACCAAGAGTAATACGTATACAATTTCTTTGTAGAAGTATTAACGCATTTCCTTTCTTACCTCAAAAGCATTAAAGATTCTTAAATATATTAATGATTTATATTCAGTGTTTAATACAACAACAAAATGGTCCAACTACGGTATGTTGCAGCAAATGTCAATGAATATTGAGAAAGACTTCAATCTTTGGAGGCAAAAATCTAAATTGAATAAGAAATTTTAACAAAAATATTGGGTGCGCTGGTATTCTAGTAGGTATTAAGCTAGACTACTAGCGTGAGGGTCATGGGTTCGATTCCCACGAAAAACTCTGGTCTGTTACACAACGCCGACTGGTTCAAGTTACTCAGCTCGTATATAATTAATATTATTTTTAATTTTAAATAAATATTTAAATAATAAATATTTTAATAAAATATTAGTATAGTGACTAATTTGAAAAAAAAACAATAAGTTACGGTTTTAGTTACTTTATAGACGGGTCCAGGTACGCGCAACTTAAAAGCGTTTTTCCCAAAAACCCTCTTTCTACTACTTGACAGATTTTGTTGAAATTTTAATACAATGTTCCTAAGACGAGTAGTTTTAACTCAAACTAAAATATTTTTGACCCGTTGATAATGAACAATTTAGTTAAACGATTAAGGTATAAAAAAAGGCGAAAACAAGAAAAATTCAAAACGACGAAAGATTGTTATTTTTTTATCCTTTCATAACATCCTAGTTCAGGCTATAGCCCGTAACACATTTTATAAGGATTCATTTCATTCCTTCTTCAGCCTGCTGTACTTCCATAGGACTTCATCATCATTTGAAAATAAAATTAATAAATAATTTATTAAAAAAATCCAAAAAAGACCCTTAGGGAGTGTACTAACCCCTTAAATAAACCAATATGTTGATTGTTCTGAAATTGGTCTTCTGGATTGCCGTGCAGAAAGTTGAAATGTGATTCAATAAGTATTAACTTATCGATTTTTTTATTCAGATTATTATGATAGAAATATGCAACATCTAGTATTTGTGATGGTTTTTACTCCTCGCATGAACAAATTGTACACAGGCACACTTTTCTGAACATCAAATATTACAGCGACTTTTATCTTTTGAATTTTAACAGGTGTATACGATAGAAACATTGAAATATCACGCAACGGAATAATAGAGGTACGATAACAAGATAACCGTTCATGATGACCCGACCTTAATAGCTCCATCTACATATATATATACATACATAATTGGTCATTACAACCCTTCAGTCAGGATTACAACCTAGCTTATCACACCACTTATGTTGTGTGTGTTAATTTTATACATGAGTGGCGGGACCAACAATTTTAAGTCGATTCCGAACGACAGATTTTTGAGAAACTTTTAATGACAATTTTATTTACTCTCAGAGTTTTTGCCAGAAATCTGCTGAGAGAAAGTCGTCGAAGAAATATTTTTCATATTTCGTTTTGATTTCTGACCTGCGGTTTGAACCGTGGCCTTACGTCTAATAAGCCAATACATTACCTACTAGACTACGGAAACTTCTTAATAGCCACATCTCTTGGAAAAAAATAAACGTGAAATAAAATTCTCAACCGTTTTTCTATGCCAACTCACAATGCAATGAATGTTGTTTTTTTTCACTATAAATGAAAAGTAATAAATTCGAAAATTTCAACATTTTTCATTCATTTCATGGCTACGAAGAGTAAAAATTCAACAATTGTCGATTGGCAACATGCTCATAAATCAGAATGCATTTCAAGGCGGCATAAACAAACCTATTTTAGTGCATAGCAGTGTAAAAAAGAAAACTAAAAAAAAATTTTTAAAAATATTGAAAATTTACAATTTAAAAAAAATATCTGAAAGCGATTTCGAAAACTTCGAGGTGCTGTTAAATGTTATTGGTACAGTTTTAGTCCTATGAGTTTTAGTGTGAGTTGTAAAGCTTTCTGTGTGTGTAACGAAACCATCTCCACATAAGATCCAAGAGAATGTGTGTCGAAAAATTAACTGTTTACGATGGAGTTTGAATTAGCTGCGTTATCGGTACATATTTCTTTGGGAATGACGTAGCGCCTTCACTGAATACAACGTCGACGAATATCAGCTTCTATTGGCTGAAGCTGACGTCATGTCCTTTCAATGTTCGCCGTGGTCGTCAACTTTTGAGGGGATCTTTCTAAATACTTGTGTTGTGGTTTTCATTAGATAATATTTTTACGTGGTGGGTTCCAAGCCCTACGCACAACCCAAATATGACGTCCAGGGGATGGGACTTCGCTGCACGCATTAGTTTACATCTAGCGGGTGGATGGCATTCTAGCATACAGGTGGGGCCACGAGGAGGCTGCATGTCAACTTGAATACAGTAAGACAAGGATCGTACTAGTGGTCACCACGTTGAACACAGTCAGAAACTTAACCTTGTTTGCATGCATTCCATCCCTCCTAAGTCTACTAAGATGGGTCTGGCAGTAAATGAGGGCAAAACAAAGTATATGTTATCGACAAGTAGAGACGTGCGGCGTATTGGATCTCAGATAACGGCCGATAACTATACTTTTGATACAGTCAAAGAATTTATTTATCTTGGCTCCGGCGTTACCGCCAGAAATGATGTCAGTCTGGAAATCAAGCGCAGGTTTACTCTTGTCAACAGGTACTACTGTGGTCTCGATAGGCACTTGAGTAGCAGATACCTCACTCCTACGACAAAACTAATGCTCTACAAGACGCTCATCATCCCCGCGCTTATTTATGGTGCAGTGGCATGGACCCTATTAAGCACTGATGCAGCAACCTCGAGAGTATTCGAAAGAAAAGTCCTACGTAACATCTTCGGTCCAGTGTGAGTCGGCGATGATTTCCGCATCCGATCCAACAGTGAGTTGTATATTTTATTTTTGGTTAGATTTCTTAGATAAATTTTTGAATATTTAAACACTATTTAAGGGGTTACGTTGGAATATTTGAAAACCAAAACACGACGTTGTGGTACGTCAATTGTTCTGTGATTCCATGCCAAGGAATTAATTAATCATATATTTATTACTTACATTCAAATTACCACAACAATGAACTCGATGAACTAATTTAATTAACACAGACTGCTGAATTTTATTACTCACTCACTCTCATATCGCCTAATCATTCACCTTTGTTAGAAAAATATGTGGTTTAACATACAGTATTTATATGCCCTTTAATGTCAATTAATAACGTTTAACATGAGGCTAACAAACCATCAGACTATTTTATACTTTTATTTTCAACCGTTCATGAACACATCACAATATATTCCATTATCAATAATATCTTGCGGTTATGTATTATAAATTCTGGCATAAATACTTGGCAGGTTAAATAACACTTTCAATTGTAAACAGGCTGTACTATGGTTTGAATGACGTAAGTGGGTTAAATATAATGACTGGTTTTAATCAAACACTGCAATAGTTAAATTACCGTCATTGGTTATAATATATAATAACATTACATAATAAATTTTCTTTTATTTTAATAAAATACTAGGCGTTTAAATACCTTTTCTTGGAAAATAAATACCGCTGTAAATATTGTTATTTTGTGGTCGCCTTTCTGGTCACTATTTTCCGTAACTACAATGTATTTTCTAATAAAAAAAACTTTAAGTACAAATCCTTTGGAATGTTATGTATGTTTGGACATATGAATTGCATGTGTCGTGTATATTTTATGTCAAACTTTAAAATATTTTTCTTTGTTACCTTTGAGCTACCATGTATGTAAACTATTTCTTTGTATTTATTTCATTTTTACTTCAATTACTTATTGTAAAAACATTAATTTTAACCTCTTGAGACCCTGGGTGCACATATGTCATGTAAAGATTAATAGGCACACCAGTGTTGCACTTAAAGGTTTGATCACAATGTAAGTAAAATTATAAAATTCCTACATACGTACATACATACATAGTCATTACAACCCTTCAGTCAGGATTACCAACTGGCTTCACATACCACTTGTATTGTGTGTCGTAATTTTATACATAAGTGACACGACCTAAACCTTAAAGTCGATTCCGAATAATAGTTCGTTAAGAAACTTTTAGTTCCCGTAGTCTAAGGGTAGTGTATTGGCTCATTATACGTAAAGCCCGGGTTCGTATCCCAGGTCAGGCATAAAAACTAAATATGAAAAAAAATATTTCTTCAGCGATTTCTTCTCAGCAGATTTCTGGCAAAAACTCTGAGAGTAAATAAACCTGCCATGAAAAAGTTTCTCAAAAATCTGTCGTTCGGGGTCGACTTTAAACTGTAGGTCCCGCCACTCATGTATGAAATTAACACACACAGAAATTCACTTGCAACAAATGCTACTAATTGTAGAGGCGCAAATTGGTATAGACTTTCGATGTTCGCTTACCGACAACACATCTCTCGTTTTATCCTCATTTACTGTCAGACTAATCTTGACGTCCTATGATACTAAAGGTGGCGCTGCCATAGCGTTTAATATGCTCAATGAACACTCTCCACGTTGGATTTAAAGAGATTGCGTGATAAGAGAACGTCTTTTCAGAAATACCCTACAGTATCAAAAGGTTCAGCGAATCCTTCAGTACCTTTACGAAGCTGCACGAGATTCTCAACGTCATATTTTTAAGGCTTTTCATCTTCGAAGTTATATTGTATTCATATGTATGACAGAAATTCTAAATTTTTCAAGCTGTCGTGTGCTATCTTACTACACAATGATGTGCGTCGGTTGTAATCTTATCAGTTCGGAAGCCGCACTAATAAAGTGCACTTAATGCCTTGGTGAGTGCTTTTAAGTTGTTCAAAATAACAAAATTCTTGTATCAAACTCGTAACTGGCATCCAACTATAATTTACTCAAAGAATCATTTACACCCATAAGGCACATTGTCGAATATGGAGTGATACCAATCCACATGAGATACTGGAGCGCTCAATGCAACCCGAAAAAGTTACTCTTTGGTGTGGATTTTGGCCTGGCGACGTCATCGGTCCATAGTTCTTTGAGAACGGCGTTGGACAATCCATCAATGTCAAAGACGAGCACTGTAAGCATGTGATTACCAACTTCTTTTGGCCTGACTTGGACAATATAGACTCCAACGACATCAACGACTTCCAATAAGACGGCCCCACATGCTACGCAGCTCATGCCACATTGGATATTCTCTACGAGCGACTTGAGAAATGCTCACCTCACGTGGAAACACGAACACAGCCAACATGACCCATGTCATCGTTCAAATTCATCCTGATTTATGTACCAGATTCGTGGAAAATTGTACATTTCGGAAGCACTCCACCCAAAAATTTTAAGGATTATATATTCTAAATTAATGCCATAAATAGAACTTTCAAACGAATATAAAATTTCGATGATATCTACCACACACTTTTTTTTATTTAAATTTGATGGTGGGAAGCAACACGGGAGGAAAAAGGTTTATGCGCCAGTAGTTGGCGCATATAGTGGCATCAATCTTTTCCAGGAGGAGACAGAAGTTCCATTCGGAATACTTTTGTTTAGCCATTATCTGCTTGAGCATGGATCCTATCACCTCGTTACCACTGATCATAATCAACTCAGTAGGCAAGCCTTTATAGTAGTAATAGTAATAGTACTAACCTTGGTGAAAATTTCATCCAAATCGGAAGACATCGATTTTAGAAATTGGGTCACTTGACACGAAATTGCCCATATATATAATTAGTTTTTACTACCCTTCAGACAGGATTACGACTTAGCTTCTCACACCACTTACGTTTTGCGTCTTAATTTTATACAAGACTCGCGCAACCTACAGATTAAAGTGGACTCCGAACGACAGATTTTTGAGAAGCTCTTGGGCGCAATTTTATTTTACTCTCAGAGTTTTTGCCTGAAGAAATATTTTTCATATTTCATGTCTGTATTTGAGGTTTGAACTTTTCTCTAATAAACATCTCATCTAATAAGCCAACACACTGCTTACTAGACTGCGGCGACTACAATTCATCTTCACCGTTGTACAAGAGACTCAATTTTTCCCTACTTGCGGACTTCTGTTGTTGTTTCCGATATTTATGTTATTATAGTTTTGATTTGTAATTAGTATCTGAAGAAGACGATTTTGAGTTTTTTGTAGATTTTTGTAGTGTGCAGAGGTTTCAAACGCTTTTATGCCGTGGTATGTGTGAGGTTCTGCCAGAGAGAAGTATGCATAATGTATAATAATTACGGCATAGCTTCTCACACCACTCATGTTGTGTGTGTGTTAAATTTATACATGCGTGGCTGGACCTACAGTTTAAAGTCGACTCCTTACGACAGATTTTTGAGAAACTTTTCACGGCAATTTTATTTACTCTCAGAGTTTTTGCCAGAAATCTGCTGAGAGGAAGTCGTCTATGAAATATTTTTTCATATTTCGTTTTGATAGAGGTCTGACCTGGAGTTTGAACCCTGGCCTTACGTCTAATAAGCCAACATACACACCTACAACACTACGGCGACTTCAATGTTTTAAATGTCATTGACATGACACTGTTTTGATACGTTATCAAGCTGGGTTTGGATAATATCCTTTGCATTTTCATCGTTAGATGTGTTATCAGCCTTGGCGAAGTGTGGCATTGTTTCAAAGTATTGAGCATTGATAAGAATACGTATTGAAGCGTTTCTAACATTTGTTCTTGTATATTTATTACCTATTTTTACACAATTACTGCGAGGGTTCAGATAATCGGCAAACCATAGTAATACCTTCCCAAGTACATTTTTTTCATTTCTTTCTACAGTTGATAGAAGCTTTGTTTACAACAACAAATTCAAATAATAATACATTACTGTCAACGAACGGCACCATGGCCTGAATTGGATGATCTGGACACCAAAGATATATAGTTTCAATAGGATGGCGCTACGTTCCATTCACGTGATCGTAATGTGAACTGTGCTGACATGTTTGTACTTTAAATTTATTTTTTTTTATGCATTATTTCTCGGTATCTCAACTACAATGGATGCTTTTGTCCCTTTTCAGTATTGAGCCATTTTTAGTTCATACTTTTCTTTTTTAATTTTTTCTTACCTTTTATTTTCTTTCATTTATGAAATTTCCTTTCTTAGGTACGTATGAAAGCGAGGAAAACTTATACCTCAAAAATTTGCATTTCAATGCAAATGATTCAATACCTTCGACAGCCAAAAAAGAACAAGATGAAGGTGTGAAAAAAAATTAATACCTCTCGTGTGTGTCTTGTATTTTTTTTTTTTGCAAACTTAGTTGTCTTTCTACTATCATGTGTTTCTTTATTCAATGAATGGGAAAGTTACGTCTTACAGACTGCCCTCGTCAGCTTTCATTACAATCCATTACAGCAGTTATTGAAGTGAAAGCAATAGTAGTGGTATCACAAGCAAACAAACGACTTGCAGCATGTTATTTGCTACAGCAATTGGATTCTCTTATATTGTTCGACGTTTCGTAAATCTGATTTTCAGAAAATACTCTTAAATTTCTTATTGAAGATAATAATAAAGCGTACTTACGATAGACTTTTAATCAAGAAACATCCATAAAAATATGCTACCAGGGTGGTTGGAGAATTTAGCGATGACCTGGCCAACGTCATCCTTAAACAAATAGGGAACGAACAAACGGTGACTTATTAGAGATGATTTGGATGATTTGAAAGATCAGAGAACTTGTTATTTTAATATTTCTCTTTCTTAAGTGTATACTAATAACGGGTGATTTGATAGGGTTTAATGTTTAAAAATCTATTGGGGACCATAAATAAATAAAAAAATGTTTTCTCCCTTTCCACTCTCACACAACACATTTTCCCGGATTCAACGTAATGCCTTGCTTGGGTAGCGGCAATACCCTAAGGTTAGATTGCACAATCAAAAATAAAAAAAGAATTTTGTACGCAACATTTTTGATTTTTTTTCCATACGGCATTGTTATCCAGATAGTAGACATTGTTTTCTATACCAAATGCATCAAATATCATGAAAATATAGTAACATTTGAAAACGAATTTAATTTGTTCTGACTAAGAATGTAGGAAAGCTCTATCTGATGACCACATTCCTCTAAGATTTTTTTACTGTCAGTATTTATAAAAACAAAACAAAATCCTAGTGGTTGTATTCTGTTCGCAAACTTTCTGCTCAATTTGCGTATACTTATTATTTTATTTTTCTTTTATTTTCTGTATATCATTCATACGACCAAGTGTCCGACATGCGAACTGATTTATATTATGAACTTGAAAAAATTTTCTCACAAAAAATAAAATGTTTTATTCATGCGGAAACAGAAAAGGATTACAATTTATTAAAAAAAAATAATTAATTAATTAATCAATAAGTAAATGACTAAGTAAATTAAATTTAGATTGTGCATTATGGTTTTCATTTAGTTTTTAAATCTTCACCAATTTTGTTTTTTTGCAATGGATACAAATCAATACAAAAATTCATTTAAACGAAGCTTTATTTAAATCAATACAAAAGAGAAACAACATACTTTTCCAACAATACAAAAAAGTTCAAGAGTTTTGTTTTAGTTTTTAGTGTTGAAAACCTTTTTGATTGGATTTTAAAAAGAAATTCCTTGGATTTTTAAACATATTCAATCCGGAGAAAATGAAAAATAGAAAATTAAATAAAATAAGAAATGATGAAAAGTAATTCGAAAACAATAATATAAGCTTCCTGTTCAGCATTATACTCATATGCACACTAAATTTCCTTCGTTATTCATTTGCCGAAATATTGGAAATGGTGAATGATAAGATGTGAATCAAAAAGAAGGGAACAAAATATTGAGTTCGATTTTTTTGGACTAACTTAGTGGTTGTAGTGTTTGATTTGTTACAGAAGAAGAAGAATAGGATTAATTTGATTTTTTTCATAAAACAAGGGAAAAAATAGCGTAAAAATCTTAATAAAATATGTTAAAAAGTTGTGGAATTATGGAACTAATAATCTGGATAACCCAATGCCAGAAACCAGGCTAACGTTAAATAATGACACAGGATAAGAAAGTGAGAAGATACTCTGAAGCAATCCTGATAGAGTCAAAACGATGATTATAATAAGACCAAGAAAAGTGATTTAAATAGTCTAATAAGTGCCCTTACGACCCACTCCACTAAATGTATAGCTAAACTTTATAGGCAATGTAGGTAATAGTGAGTGTATTTTTACGTCATTTTCTCAGTTTTCATAAATTCAAAAATCCCCTTGTTAGGTAAGACGCGACCCTATGCTCCCTAGAGGAGTAAAAGGAACATATATGACAGTCCACCAAACAGAACTAACCTCATAGGAGTGGACTGCAAAAAGCTATGGAAGGTTGTAGAAGATACAGACTTCCTTAAGAAAATTTGGGCGTATGCTGATAATCATGCGACCTTGAACCGCGCTCCTTGACGTGGTCTGAAAATCTGAAGCCATTCATATCACAGGTGCTTTACGTACCACTTCTGCAAAAGCTTTGCTCGTAATTTCTTACTTGGCAAGCAGTCAAATTCGTTGCGACTAGACTCAATGGCATGTCTCGCTGGTTTATCATTCCTTCTAGACTTACTTTCATTTTGTATGTTAATCCCTCAGCCTAATCGAACATCGTTTAGCTCTCTACAGAATATTGTTTGGACAGAAGGCCCTGCGCAGAAGGAAGAAGAAGTTGGACCTTCGATGAGTTTGGTAGAAATCGGTTAGTACAGGCACTGTTTTCAACAAGTGACATCAAAACTGGCCGCTATGGATGCTCAACCAGCTTCGATTAAACCCATAAAATATTTCCTCCAACCCAACATAAATGTACACCAACAGGTATTATTTCGCTGTTTCCAAACTAACTCTCCATTTTTATTAAATTTTTTTAACGAGTTCATAAGAAATGTTAACGTTCAATCTGTTCGAATCAAAAGTTTTTCGTCCTTTTATTACGTTTGTACCTTCATTCCTTACTTACTTACTTACTTAACCTTGCTGTTAGGTTTGGACCATTTTGGTCAAATTTTTTTTTAATTTTTATTTAAGTTTGCAATGGCTTATCTATCAACTTAAAACGTCAGCTCAGGTATTTTTTTATATTTTAATGGTTTTAGTGAATTTTTAGCTATCTCGGACAAAATCGAACAGAACAAAATTAAGAGTTACAAATCTTAGGTTATGGACCATTTTGGTCCATGCAATTTATTTTATTCTGTATATCAGCAACAGTAAGAAAAAATAATTATGGCTTATTGCTATTTTCGCAGCAATATGAACAAATTATTTTTCGCTTCAATTTGCATAAAAATTTATTGCATATAATGAATTGGCATCACATTTGCACTTACAGCAATTGCTGTAGGTGGTACACTATTTGATAGCGATGCTTGTAGTTGAGTCAATAGCTCTGCCGCAAATGGAGTTTTAGGTTTGACTGTCATTTTCAACATGTATTCTTCTAAAAGGCACATAGATAGCTGACGTAAAAGCTCACGTCTTCTGAGATTTGAATCATTTGCAGCCCACGAGGCTCGGTGGGATAAAAGTTTTGTTTTTTCTAACTGTTCCCACATAACTCAAAAGATAAAAAAAAGTTATCAGCTGTAACGACACGCTCCTCTTGATTTTTTCAGGCTATCTTTTTTGGTTTTTCAAGGTACGGTTGTATTTTCCATATGTATCCTGATTTGGAGTCCATAGCTAATCAAAATTTAAGCCCATATTTGGCTGGCTTTGCAGGCATGTACTGTGTCCTATAGGAACATCGTGCTCTAAAACCCACTAGCTGCTCATCAATAGTAACATTTTCATGACAGTTATAAAACATTGAAATTCCCAATTGTCCCATAACTCACGAATAGGAGCAAACTTGTTATTACTTTTTTTTGCCTTCTGTTGATAACATCATCAAAGCGGAGAGCACTTGTTATCATGTAAAAATTATCTTCGCTCATAATAGACCGGAATATTGGACGACCAAAACTTGCATCAAACAAACCATGCAAATCTTCGTTTTTGTCTCTGTAATACAAAATTATTATAATAACCACTTCACGTATACAAGAATTAGAACACCAATATATGCACGCAATGTGGATTTATCTAAATCTTTCTATTTGCTTTCAAATTTAATTCTACCATATTTATTCGTATTTTTAATGGTTACTTTTTCTATTCTCTGAGGAAAAAAAATAAAAAATTAAACAAAACATCGTGGCATCTGGACACCGCGAAACGTGTTGGATCTGGTGGTAATAGTATTATATTTTCCGTTGAAGCTCCACTGCGACGTGTGTAGTGGCAGATGTTGAATAAAATATTTAACATCAATTTCAAATAATAACTGTCGACGTGATGATGTGTTTAGTTAGCATAATTATAATGTCATAGTCAGTAGCATGTAAACGCATCCTGACGCGTCTACTGAGCCGAACATTTTCCAGTCACTACTAAGACAAATAGACCATGCGAAGTGTATTAGGTCGAACTTATAAGATTAATATTTCTTTTCAATTTGAGCTGTTCGACTGAAAGCAAGTAAAAGGAAAATACCCTATAACTAAATATAACTTTTAAATAAATTCTCAAAAAGTTAAAGTGGAGAAAATTTTTAAGTGATTTAGTGACTATTGAAATTTTATAGTGCATTTTCTTTTTTGTTCTAAAGGAAAAGGTAAGATTTGACATCACTTATTTGAAAACTTAGTAGCGTGAGGAATTTTTTTTTAATTTTTTAGTAAAAGTGTGAAGCGTTAATAAGAAAGTGACGTCAATACCTAATTGTACTAACGGTACTATCCGCCCATCATATTAAATTTACCTCGTGTTCTTTTTGACTTTTGAAGTCAGAAGTTCCATAAATTTTGTCTTTGTAAAAGTTCCTAAAGAAAAAAGGTAACGGTGTATTAATTTCTTTTGCGATCAGAAAATATTTCATTTTATTTCTCTTTAGAATTCAAAAATAGTGGTGTTGAAAATTTTTTGCACCGTGTACAATACACTGTTCGGGCAGTGATATTTGAAACAAAAGAAGGTAGATAAGAAGGGGAAAACTGGATTTATCCAGTTGCCAGTCTGCTGGACCCCAATTATCACTGGAAGATCAATCCCCCAAAAACTACTGAAGAATTCCAGGAAAACAACCAGCAAGAGACTCCAAAAATGTCGTAATTCATTTATTATATTTTCATATTTCATTTAATTAGTTTAGTTCTAAAATTTTAATATTATAAATAGATTGAAAATTTGTTCTTTTATCTTTTTATCATAGTATAAAATAATAAGTTAATAAGTTAAATATGCATGGAAATGCCCATATATTTAAACGTCTACTAGACATATTTTAATCAAGACACTTAAAAACTCTCAGAAAAAACATCACCTACAGCTATTGAAGAGGCCTCATCAACATGCTGCGGAAACATTAAAATTACATTAATTTTACTTTTAATTTTACCTTCTTTTGTTTTCAATATTATTTAGTGTTATTTGACCTATATACATGCATATTTAATTAAATAAATATAAATAGATTGATCCCTAGCAACATTTTTAACAACATGTTGGTTTATTAGAAAAAGCTTTTCGTTATTCTTTTCGCACTCTACTTAAATTACTAGGTCATTTTAGTTTAATGGTTTTTTTTATATGCTTATATGTAACTTCATTTCTTAAATTTTTTTGTTTATTTTTTTTTATTGAATTTGTAATGTAAATTAAAATTTCAAATTTAAATTTATTAATTCTGATATAGCAGTTTACCGGTTAAAGTTTTAAGTTAATTTCTTTTCATTCTGATTGTCAATTATTATGAATTATGAATTATTACTTACTAATGAATGAACACACTGTGAATAAATAATGAGGAAATAGAATATTTAAGACAAGTTTCTTACTGATGTGAGGAGATTGGGTAGGTTAAGCGTTTGGGATCTTAACAAAGAACTGGCGCGAGTTAAGATCATAGGAAGGGTGGGTGAAGATGCGCGTTAGTCTCCAATACCATCGTTTAGTTAATCCTTAAATACGGTCTTATATTTCCATCTTCTATCATGAAGGATTAACACCTGGTC
Organism: Sarcophaga carnaria; assembly: GCA_958299815.1. Taxonomy (NCBI): domain Eukaryota; kingdom Metazoa; phylum Arthropoda; class Insecta; order Diptera; family Sarcophagidae; genus Sarcophaga; species Sarcophaga carnaria. The sequence continues at coordinate 82,737,769 of OY283149.1, read as the reverse complement.
CATTATATTATAGTTTCCAGGGAGTCTATAATAATTACTTATGATAATGACGAATATTATTGGAAAAGGAGATTGATGAGAACCAGAATCCCCCCCCACCGACTGCTTGCTAGCTTTAATTCAATGGCTCCCGTTTGTTCTCTCCCTCTCACCAGAGCACCTAAATACCAATAAGTCAGCAGCTTCCCCGTGTAGGCTGTGGCCGTATCATAGTCTGTTCATTACACGTGGTAAAGGATTTGCACTCCATGGTATTTTGTTCTTCGCAATGTATAATGCATCTACATCATAAGCTCCTTCATTTGCCTCATCATTTTCCATTTCATATTCACATGTATCAATATCACTTTCAAACACATCAAAAGCTAAACACGAACTGAAGTAAAACGTATACCCGTGGAATACATATCTGTATAGAAATCCCAGAACTTTTGTAACAATTTAAATTATTTAAAATGTTTTGTCAAAAGAGTTTTATATCGAATTATTTATGAAAAATACAAAGTGGACTAAAACGGTCCTTTACCTAAGATTCGAAAGTTTTTTTTTTAACCTAACAGCAGGGTTAATTGGCCATAACAACGTTTATCGGATTTGGGCCTGCCGGCTCACATCCTTCCAGGCGCCGAGCCAGCGCAGCCGCTGGATATTAATACGCTGTACAACGTCTATGTCGTTGAGGAGCTCATACAGCTCACTGTTGGATCGGATACGGGAGGGAGGGATCGGATATGGGAGGGAGGGATGCATGCAAACAAGGTAAAGTTTCTGGTTGTTGTCAACGTGGCAACCACCAGGATGAGCCTTGTCTTGCTGCATTCAAGTTGACACGCAGCCTCCTCGTGGCCCCTCCTGGATGGCATTCCAGCACCCGCTAGATGTTAACTAATGCGTGCAGCGAATGTCCAATCCCCTGGATGTTAAATTTGGGTTGTGCGTAGGGCTTGGAACCCACCAAGTTAAAACAAATATCCATTGAAAACCAAAACAGAATCCCTAAATGAATGTCAAGCAAAACTTTATTTTGTTTGTGTTCTTAAACTTCAACAATTTATCGTTTTCTTCTTTCAATAAATTCTCAATGCACTTGTCGAAATGTAAAAATCTATGATATTTTGACAACTAAAAACATGTCACTCCAGATATTTTTAATCTCTGGGATTATCTTAGTTTTACACTCATAACCTTTGGACTTCTGTTTAAACAAGAAGTTTTTTGTTAACTTACATACATGAATTTAAAAATAAATTTAAATTCTGCATATTTCTATTGTTTAACATTAAGATGTTTTAATTGTTTCTTTTTTTTAACAAAAAATACTCTTTTTGCTTTTTTCCAGAAACTTTAAATCTGCTAAATAGACAAATTAATGGCAACCTTATCATGCAACTTGTTCCACTCACAATAGACAAATTGAATGAACAATTTCTAACAAATTTTAAAATTAAAAATTAAAATTTTTTACTTTTTAGAATAAACTTTGAATTCGGTTGGAATTTGTTGATACAAACTTCAGCTGAAAACATCATATGCTGATGAATACTTGTGTGTATATCGTATATGTAGCTACGTGTGAGCAAGTATTTCTTAGTATCACTGAAGTTTTGATTTATTTTGGTTTGAAAGTTATGCTCATTTTAAGTGATAGTTGAACAACAAAAAAATTATCTCCAGACAAGAGACGAAGTAGAAATCAGAAACCGGAAAAATAAAAAACAATGAATGTATGTTTGTAGATGAAGAGGGAGAATAGCCTACGTTTTTATAAAAATCAAAAAAAAAATTTTGCTTTACATTTATTAAGACTTTTTAATATTTCGAGCCCAATTGATATTAATCAGTGGATCAGTTTTTTCATATTGAAAGCAAACATGTTCCTAGGTACAGTGGACAGCAAAAGTCTTAGTACGGCAATATATTTTAGCAATTTCATGAATTTTAGTCAAAAGCTTGTATAAAAATTTATAGTTTATATATTTATTTTGTTAATTTGTTTCTATTTTATTATAAAACAAGCAATTGTTTAATGTTTTTCATAAAACAAGAGAAAAATAAGGAAAAGTTTCAGATGACTCCCAAGGAGAACCCTGAGTAAATTTAAAACTCAAAGTCCCAATATATGTAAATGTGTTCCCTTGTATTTAGTAGAATATCCCTTAAGGTCAAGCACTCAATTTAACCCATTTCGAATTGAATATACAAGTTTTGTTTAGTGTTTTCTGGTGGCACCATGAGCAACTTTTTCGGGGGCTTTTGTTTGAGGTTTAGCGATTACGTAACCGTTCTTTCAAATGATCTTCTAAATATTCTCTTGAAGTCATATCGCGACTTTGTGTAAGAGTATTAAGCCTATGGTGACTTTTTGTCAAAATATATTGCCGTACTGTATGTGTTTTGGAATAAACTGGTATATTTACTATTCTGTTACATATGCAAAAACATAAGAAAAGGCAAGTTTTTAATTAGTATAGTTTCGGTTCACTCTCTAAATTTATAAACTAATCTACGTCATAATTGGTCATTACATCCCTTCAGCCAGGATTACGACCAAGTTCGTTGACACAACTTATGTTATGTTTGTTAATATTACACACAAGTGGTAAGACCTACAATTTAAACTTGACTCCGAACGACAGATTTTTGAGAAACTTTTCATAACAAATTACTCTACGTATAATAGAATAATACAACAACAATGAATTGTTTTACTATTTTCAAATGATTTCGTAAATAGTTCTTCTCAAAATCACAGTCCTTGACAAACCATAACTTATTTAAAACATTTTATTTTCATTTGCTTTAAATTAGTATCTACATCGTCTATACAAAGTTTTCTAGAGTCCCCATTTGTTTCTTTCTCCAATAGAATTCAGTGGCCACATTTTTTCATTAGCCATTCTAGCATTTGAATCTTCTGGATTTCAAAATCGTATTTTCAATAAGTAATACTTATTGATATTTGTATCTCATCCTATCGCGATCTGATAGTCTCAACAGAACAAGAATACATACATACATAATTGACCATTAAAACTCTTTACTTATTTTATATGCCTTCATTTTATACATGAGTGGCGGGACCAATATTTTAAAGTCGCCTCCGAACGAAACTTTTTCAGAAACTTTCAGAAACTTTTTCATGGCAATTTTATTTACTCTCAGAGTTTATTTATAAAGAAGGTTGCGATCATGACAACTGGTGAACTACATCTTCTGAAGCATTGTAATTGTATGCCACTGGAATAAATAGCAAGATATTATCTAATAGGTTACTAGACAATGGAAGGGGGCAATGAAGATAACAACATAGCCGACATGCCTGCAAAAGCTGGCCTAATAAAAAATGCAACTGAATTCATATTCATGATATTGGCATTTCTCTGGAGCGTTTGGTGTATATGCCCGGATACTGGAAACACCTAATAACGGCTTTTATTGAAGCTATAACGACGAGGAAGGAAAGGAGGTCACAGAATATATTGTTACGAAAATAGAAACGGTGTAACATCGTTTAAATATAAAATGAGCAGAAGCTACACAACATATACAATGAACTTGTTACAAGTAAACCAACAACATTAGTACGAAAGAAAAGGGAGTAGACAAGTAAGCGAGAACGTAACAACAATGTGAACAAAATACACAAAAAACAATGAAGTCGCGATAGAGTTCTCGAGAAAGCGAAACCACGAACGTTCGACTTCAAGAAGGTTAGGTTAGGTTAGGTTAGATAATTAAGACAAGTAGAGTACCCGGATGTCGAATTCACCCATTGTACAACGTCCTAGTTTTTCTCACCACTTATGTTGTGTGTGTTAATTTTATACATGAGTGGTGGGACCTACAGTTTAAAGTCGACTCCGAACGACAGATTTTTGAGAAACTTTTCATGGCAATTTTATTTACTCCCAGAGTTTTTGCTAGAAATCTGCCGAAGAAATACTTTTTGTATTTTGTCTTGATGTCTAGCCTGGGATCGAACACTGGCTTTACGTCTAATAAGCCAACACACTACCTACTAGACTACGGCGACTTGTTACCAAGTCATTGAACAATAAAGTGGAAGCCCAAGATTGTTCTGTATAATGGAATATGTTTGTATGTGATTGTCTAGACTGTGCAGGACCTAGCTAATTAGGTAATTAGTAACTATTGACCAGTAATAACATTGGCCAGTAATTTCTTTTATGGCTAATATGACAACCGGTGAATTATTCTGAGAATCTGCTATTTAATGAAATATAATAAAATATATAAATAAATTTAATGAAAATAAGTCTCTTCAAATTTTGCGCTCCAAATTAGTTGAGTGCTAGAAATTAAACTTCGTAATAACACCAGTTTAATGAAATCCTACACATGCGTAATATCAACAATTCCCTTGGACCATGTTATCTTGCTGCCAGTGAGTCAAACTTGTATTTTGGATATCGACTCTCAATATACCTAGACATCGGTTACTATTCAATACAATATCCGGAATGTAAGCAGTTCCAAATCGACAACCAAAATATTCAGCGACAGATAGCCGAAAGATTCCAGATGTTAATGATGAAAGGTGTAATCAAAAACTTACAGAGCGTCCGAATCACTATCCAATTATTCTTAAAATTCTAATCCTTAAGTATTGATTCATTCACCACTAATATCGCGTCTTTCATTAAGTTCTTCGTAATTTTAAATTAAAGTAAACAAAGTCTGGTTTAGATAACATCGAAATCTATTATTCGTTTGAAAAACCATATATACATGCATAGATACTTATACATAAATACATACATACATAATTAGTTATTAAAATCCTTCATTAAGGATTACGACCTGGCTTCTAACGCCAATTAAGTTGTGTGTGTTAATTTTATATATGAGTGGCGGGACCTACAGTTTAAAGTCAATTCCGAACAACAGGTTTTTTGAGAAACTATCTCGTGGCAATTTTATTTTATTTACACTCAGAGTTTTTACCAGAAATCTGTTGAGAGGCAGTCGCCGGAGAAATATTTATTCATATTTCGTCTTGTTGGAGATATCTGATCTTGGATTTGAACCGTGGCCTTACGTCTAATAAGCCAACTTTTCACCTACCAGACTACGACGACTTCAGACTTAAAGATGGTCAGAGCTTAATGAAAGACCAGATGAATTCCAAGTTCTTGAAACGATTGATCAGGCTATTTATGTAGCTAAACCTTTAGTAACCCAGAGTTCAGGCAGCTGAACTCTGATAAGATAAATGAAACATCAATAATACAGCATAGCAAAACGTTCCTAGCAAATAACGCATCGGTGTTTGCTCTATATCAAGTGGGAAAAGGTATGACGTTCACTTATCTGCAGTACTTATAATATCCCAGATATTCGACTGTTGATGGAATTTTTATATAATTTCTCTTAGGCGGAGAATGCCATGCTGCGATGATACTATCACGCACTGCAAAACTTGGTAAAGTTTTTAAAATATTGTACTGCATGTATACAACTCATTCAAATTGAATCCTGTTTGAATAAAAAATTGACATGATAGCGGACGTTCTTGTTTTAATACAATTTATACGTACTGTTTGAATGAAGCGCCCGTTAAGTTACGGTATAAACACAATAAACGCAGTAAACGCAGCAATCTGTCAAAAATAGAATAAATAGCCGTATATGGAAGTGATTGTTTGAAAGGCAGTGCAACAACAAGCAAAGTATCTGCTACTTAGCTTTTAGGCTAATTTCTATTTTTATTCGAAGCAATGGTAGAACATGCCATGCCAGACATCAAAATAAAATACAAAAAGTTTTTCTTCGGCGACTTCCTCTCAGCAGATTTCTGGCAAAAACTCTGAGAGTAAAGAAAATTGCCATGAAAATTTCTCAAAAATCTGTCGTTCGGAGTCGACTTTAAACTGTAGGTCCCGCCACTTATACATAAAATTAACACACACAACATAAGTGGTGTGAGAAACTAGGTCGTAATCCTGACTGAAGGGTTGTAATGACCAATAACGTACGTAATGGTAGAACTAGTGGTCTGAGTGAGAGGATTAGTGTTGGCAAAGCGAAGACTAATGCTGTCAATACAATAATATGCATGAAATAGGCGTTTTAAAAATGCGATGTATGAAATTTAAATTGAAAGCACGTTTTAGTGCCACTATTGATAAAGAATTCATTAAATCTTTATTTTTATTTCTTATACTTTTGCTATGCTACTGCTGACTTTGTTATATCTGATGTGAATGCAACTTACCTTGGGCTACGTTGCGTTTATTTAGTTTATAGCATAAAGCTGAGAGTACTGCATACCCGTATATGTTTCTAAATTATTGAAAAAATCGAGTTATTTTCTGGTGTATACCTTTGATAGATTTTGATTTGCATTGTGATGTGGAGCTGTAACATTGTCACCGTAGTCCAGTAGATATTATATTGGTTTATTAGAAGTGAGGCCACGGTTCAAATCCCAGGTCAGACATCTACAAAAAATTAAATATGTGAAAATATTTCTCCGGCGACTTCCTCTTACCAGTCTTCTGGAAAAGAATCTGAGAGTAAATAAAATTGTCATGAAAATTTTCTCAAAAATCTGTTATTCGGAATCGACATTAAACTATAGGTCCCGCCTCTCATGTATAAAATTAACACACAGAACGTAATTGGTGTGAGAACCTAGGTCGGAATCCTGATTGAAGAGTTGCGATGGGGAGCTACATACAATATTATAAAGCTGTGTAGACCGTAACATTTTTACTTGTTGTTATTAACAATATTTTGTTTTATTTTTGAAATCTCAGTAAGAAACCATAAATTTTATGTAAATCTGCCCTCGCAATAATCAAAAATATTTTTATATTTTTTTTGTTTCTGTAATAACGTCTATGATAAATTGACATACGACCTGAATGCTAAACACAAATAAATAATCATAAAAGTTTGCAATTGTCAATATATCTTAAACATCACCACTGATTTCTGCTATGGCTGCTGGTGCTGCTAATTCTAAGTTTACAAACATAAAAGGCCTCTTAAGCATCGTATATGCTATCATAGGTGCTGTAAAGTAGTTCAGATACAAATAACAGACAGACAGAGTATAATTTTCATTTTATTTCAGACTAAAAACCTTTCTAAACTTTTAAATTTTAAATCTGAAGTGATATTGAAGCACACGCTCTGCTTAAAAAAAATTGTGTGTGTGTTTCTGCATAAATTCCCATGAATACCGATTGTGTTTATTATGGGCATGAAAATATTTATTTGTTATACGCTATTAAGGATTGTGTTCAATTGTTAAACTGTTATTTTAGCTGTTTGACATTCCATTTTATCTAGTTTTCTGTCTAGAATTCAATTTACTATCAAGGACGTCCACTCAAATAATGTGTACATGACAACAGAACTTAATTCATAGGTTCACTTATTAAAAACATCAAAACTTTTTTATAAATTCAACAGAATTTTGAAATACAAAAACGGTGGTATAATTTCAGATTGAAAAATCATTTTCTAAATCGCTTTCGTTTTCAACATTTAACGGGTGGCTGTTAAAGGAATTTAAATGCTACATAGTTTTAAAATTGTGGGGTGTAGAAAATATTTCCTCTTATGAAAATACAATATTGTTATTAAATTTATACCTTTTAAAGGACGAAAACTTTTATTCTCTTTCTTTATTTTGTCAGAATAAATATTCATTGTATATTCTCTTCTAACAACAACAATTATTTATTAAAAAAAAAATATTTTTAGTTTGGCTAATTACAGCTGCCACGTATGTTATTCCCCTGATTATGTTCAAAACTATGGATAACGCATTAAGTTTTATAGGATTTCTAGTCACATAGCATCCAAAATTAAAAACGTTTATTCAATTTTAATTAAATCAATATAAAATACTTGTTCATTTTTCTACAAAACTCATTGCCAAGCAATAATTACAATTACATACAACCCCTCAGTCAGAATTGCAACCCAGTTTCTCACATCACATAGTTTAAAGTCGACTCCGAACAATAGATTTTTTAGAAACTTCTTATGGCACTTCTATGTACTCTCAGAGTTTTTGCCAGAAATCTGCTGAGAAAATGTGTTCGATTTATCAACTTCAGGCGGAAATGCTGTAAAAAAATTTTTGCTCATAATTAAGTTATGATAAGCCATAAGACCCAATTCTATAAAATTGTTGTCTACATTGGTGACAGTCAATAACAAATGTACTTTTGTTTTTTTTTCTTTTCAATGTGACAAAACATTGAAGAAACATTGTTTTGTTGATGATATTCATTAAATGTAATGGACCCTGACTGAAATTGTAAGAAAACTTTTTCTTTTTAACTGATTGTATTTGTAAAAGAAAGGAAATCGTCGTAATTGTACATACACTTTCTGTTCAACTGGCGTATACTTATTATATAATTTTTCATTTATATTCTGCATATCACTCATACGGCCAAGTGTCTCACATGCAAACATGAAAGTAAAATTTCTTCCTGGGTGGCCTAGTAGTCTAGTGGGTAGTGCGCTAGACTATTAGCGTGAGGGTCGTGGGTTCGATTCCCACCAGAGACTCTGGTCTGTGACACTTTCTCCGCTTGTATATTGTTAAAATATAATTCGCAATTGTATTGTAATTAATAAATAAATAAATATACCCACAAATTTCAAATAATTATTTAATCAATTGCTTTTACATTCAAACGTATTTCACGTTAATATAATAAAACAAACTGAAATTTATTGACTTACAAATAAAAAGTGTTAGAAATAAGAAATTAAACAATCAAAGCACTTTAATCGGCATAGTTTGATTGATATTTGGTGGATGCTAAAAATCAGTATAAAATAATTAACGAATTATCTCAAGAAGTTCTGATATCAACTGGGAATCGAAACAAACTGAACCCCGATAATAGTAAAGAAGTGTTTTCTTTTCATTATGACATCGTTTTGTACGTACATACATAATTGATCTTCAGTCAGAACAACGACCTAGCTTCTCACTCCCCTTATGTTGGGTATGTTAATTTTATGCATGAGTAGCGGAACCGACAGTTTAAAATCGACTCCGAACGTCAGATTTTTAGGAAACTTTTAATGGCAATTTATAACTTTTCCTTTATTTGCCAGAATACTCACTGCAACTGCAACAATAGAAAAAGCAATGAGAAAGAGTCACATAAATTCTAAGTATTTGCGGCCATCATCGCGACCAACATCTACTTAGAATTTGTCAACCAATTGCATCTACAAAATAAGCAACGGCAACCATCGCTGCCACGAAGCTTATAATGCACTTGCAATTGCAACATGCAACAATAGAAAAGACTGATTCCGTTGAGTGCACTACTTTTACACCTTTTCAATATGGGTGTTTTCCTAATATTAATCACAGTAAGCGCTGCTATTTCAAATTCAGTTTAAAATTCAACGGAACAGTATTCCTCTATTGCAGCGTTGTATTAAACTATTTACAGGGTTGCATTTTAATAAGGTCACACACTTACAATCTAATAATAATACGTACAATCTAATAATAATCGGTATAGTAATAATAACATTTCACTTATACAAAAATATGCTACGCTACAAATTTTATTTATTCTTAGAGTTATTGCCAGAAATCTGCTCAGAGACAGTTGCCGAAGAAATGTGTGTGATTTAATCAATTCGAAAATGCTTTAAAAAAAACTGCTGCTCATAATTAAATCATAAGCCATAAGGCCGAATCCCATAAAGTTTTTGTGTTAATATTTGTTTAATTCTTTTCCATTACCAAATGAATCTAATATCATGAAAATATAGTAACATTTCAGACGAATTTAGTTTGTTCTGACTCAGAATGTAAGAAAACTCTTTCTGATGACCGCATTCCTCTACGCTTTTTACTGCCAGTATTTATAACACCAAACAAAAATTCTAGTGGTTGTATCCTGTTCGTAGACTTTTTGTTCAATTGGCAGGTAATTATTATTTTATTTTCCTTTTATAATTTGTACGAATATATCACTCATACGACCAAGTGTCTGACATGCAAATTGATTTATATTCATACAAGAAAGTAAAATGCTTTACTCATGCAGACACAAAAAATGGATTTCAATTTATTAAAAAAAATAATTAATTAATTAATAAATAAAAGAGTAAATAAATGAAATTTATTTGCATCACGGTTTTCATTGATTTTTTAAATCTTCAATAATTTTGTTTTTCTACAATTGATACAAATCAATACAAAAATGTATTTAAAAAAGGCTTTATTTAAATCAATACAAAAGAGAAACAACATATTTCTCCAAAAATACAAAAAAGTACAAGAGTTTTGTTTTATTTTTTAGTGTTGAAATCTTTTCGATTGCATTTTAAAAAGAAGTTCCTTATCAGCTCCACTGCATCACTTCATATTTTTCTTTATTTTCTGCTCTTAAGTCTTTGCAATAAACTGCAGTACTAAGTTATGTTCACAGTGATAGCTATAGGTAGTTTGTAAATTAAATTATTTAACTAAAGGTGTGGAAAAAATATTGTTTAAATATATTGTTATTTGAACTTTTCAGAAATTCTGGTTTTTAGCTGTAAAGCTAAATGAGCACACTACAGTAATAAATTGTATCATGTTTCGAAATGTTTAAATTTATAAGGGACAACTTACAAATACATACATACATACATAATTGGTCATTACAACCCTTCTGGCAAGATTACGAACTAGCTTCTCACACCACTCACGTTGTGTGTGTTAATTTATACCTACAGTTTAAAGACAGATTTTCGAGAAACTTTTCGTTCCAATTTTTATTTACTCTCAGAGTTTTTGCCAGAAATCTGCTAAGAGGAAGTCTCCGCAAAATATTCATCATTTTACGTTTTGTTGGTGATGTCTGACCTGCTGTTTGAACTATCGCCTCACGTCTAGCAAGCCAACACACGACTTATTACCAGGTGCGGTATCTATCGGTTATTTCAAATCTGGCAATACTTATGGCATTCTATTCTGTTACAACATTTATTATATTATCGCCATTGAACGTAATTAATCGATTTACGCTTGAGCAACGTAGGGATTTACTATCATTAGCATGGTAATAATACAAATTAAATTCATTGATGTATATAAACATCTTGAGGCTTCGGTTCAAACCCCAGGTCAGACATCCCGAAAAAAACGAAATATGACGATATATTTCTTTGGGGACTTTCTCTCATCGAATTGCTGTCGAAAACTCCAGGAGTTAATAAAAATGCCATGAAAAGGTTTCTTAAAAAAATCTGTTTCTTAAATAAAGTGTAGGCCCACCTACTCGTGTATAAAATTAGCACCCACAATATAAGTATTGTGGGAAGCTAGGTCGTAATCATGATTGATGGAATGTAATGGCCAATTATGTATGTATGTATGTATGTATGTATGAATATAAAAATCAAAAATATACATATAAAACATTTGAATTTATAAAAAGGTCGTGAGTAATTTTGATAGAACCTATTTTATTTATTCGCCGTAGTCTAGTAAGTAGTGTGTTGGCTTATTAAACGTAAAGTCAGGGTTCGAGCCCCAGGCTAGACATCAAAACAAAAAATACAAAAAAAAATATTTCTTCGGCGACTTCCTCTCAGCAGATTTCTGGCAATAACTCTGAGAGTAAATAAAATTGCCATGGAAAGTTTCTCAAAAATCTGTCGTTCGCAGTCGACTTTAACTGCAGGTCCCGCCACTCATGTATAAAATTAACACACACAACATAAGTGGTGTGAGAAACTAGGTCGTATTCCTGACTGAAAGGTTGTAATGACCAATTATGTATGTATTTTATTTATTTTATTTGCTACAAATATTCTTTTAGCAAATCTAACAAACCGAAAATTGGACGCAATGAAACTCTTTATTTTGTTTTGCAAGTAAATTTCGTATGTATATTATTTGTTAAAATTTGAAATATTTTTCAAAATCAATTCTATCATTAGCTATTTTAAATTATTTTTATTATTATTTTTGCTTGTTTTTATATTCAGTTCCATTAGCCTCATTTTAACATTTTGCGGCCATTGTGGAAATGAAAATTGATTTCAATTATGACAAAAATAAGTCACAAAAGTTATTGTGTTGATGGCAAATCAATATATAGGATTGAATTTATATTTACATATGTATAAATAAGCATATTTGAATGAAAAAATGTGCAATTATTTTCCAATGATTTTTAAAATGACAATTGGAATGTACAATAATATACCACAGAATCAAAAAATTTCAAATATTACTTTGTGGTGTAAAAAATTATTCGCATATAAACTAAATAAACTAAAATATAAAGATAAATTAAAATAAATACTAAAGTAGAACAATAATGTTTAACGTTGTGACATTAACAGCCTGGCCTTATATATCAAACGTGTTTAGTAATGAGACTATATACAAAGTAAAGCCCCGAATCTAATCTTATTGTCGCGTGACCTATAAAATAATCTCTAACATAGACACTCATGTATCCTATTTTTGTGAAATTGCTGTGTTTGCCACGTTGCGTACATTGTGTTTACAGCATCATTAATCTTCCTAGTCGAAAGAAAACAAATGCGAACGTTAACGTAGCATTTCAACGTATTTATTAATCTAACTTTTAATCTTTTAAATAAAATGCTCTTTAAATTAAGTGTAAATACATAAATACATACATATAAATGATCTTAATCAAATACAAATGAATGTAAAACAAATAGCTTTAGCCTTAAGATTAAGAAATGTTTTAAGTGACTAACCGATGCGTTGACGCATAGGAATCTTACTCTCCATAGCCAACCAAATTAATTTACAATTAGTAACAACTCTCTAAATGATTGTCATATTATGAATACTTTCTCATAATTATTATTCTAAGCTGCCAAATTACAGAATTAAAACTTGCTCAAAGAATGAAGTTTAAAAAGCTCTTCTAGCGAGCCACCACATTGCTATGTTTATTGAATTAAAATTAATTTTTTAAAACTTTACACTGCGACAAAAAAATAGTTGTCTTAGTCTAGGAGCCTGTTGGCCTGTTAGACGGTTAGCCACGGTTCAAATTCCAGCCCAGACATCTCCAACAAAACGAATTACAAAAAAAACATATTTCGGTGCAGTTTTCTGGCAAAAACTCTGAGAGTAAATAAAATTGCAATGAAAAGTTATTAATTAATTAATACACACAACGTACGTGGTAACAAAAGCAGTGTGCGGCAAGCTGAGTCGTAATCCTGACTGGAGGGTTGTAATGACATATTATGTATGCATATATGTGACAAAAAAAATGTATTCGAGTAACTACATAAAGTTGGTTGTAAATTTAGTTGAGCAGAACACAAAAATTATTTCCTTTAACTCATCTCGAACTCTCCAAAATTTGATTATGTTGAGATGTAAAAGACTAACAAAAATTAATGAAACATCAATATGGCGATCATCTTTTGGATACAGCCAGAGTATAATTGTACAAGACAGTTATAGCCTAATAATATTGTTACGCACAGGGAAACAGTGTACCGTCGTTAAACATTAAAATAGTAACAAACACACTAACACTAAGAATACAATGAACATGTTGATTTTCTAAAGCTGCACTAACACATACAACGTACATGCTTGCATATACCAACAACATCAGTGTAAGAAACGGAGACAGACAAGTATGAGAGAAAGCAACAACAAACCAGCAATGTTAACCAGATACAAACAACAATACAGTCGCGATAGAATTCTAGAGAAGGCGAGAACAAGAACCTTCCACATCGAGAACGTTCATCATACTGATTACGTGCGTATATAAAAGGGTAAGACATGACAAGCAGCGAGTCAGTTATAATTCAGTCAGTCTTGTAAATTATAACTAACTCGTTGGACGCTTTGTCTGGCCTTTTTATATACGTACAAAATCAGTCTAACGAAGGTGCTGGAAGTAGAATGTTCTTGTCTTCGGCTTCTCGAGAGTTCTAGCGCTACTACATTGTTGTTTATTGTTAATGTTAAAGGATGTTTTCATGTGAAATGATATTAGGTCGTTTCCATTTGCGTAACAATATTATAGGTCACGTTTTCTAAGTGATTTCCTCAAACTTTTTAATGCATTACTAAATAAAGAAACCGATTTTGGTGCGAAGAGAACTTTAGAAGTAGTCTCAAGCGGATTTGGAATGTTGTTTACCATCCGGCCAATTAACTAAATTCCGTCTTTATTTATCGTACAATATTTCATAACTTTAAATACTTTAAATAAATTTAATCTTTCAATTAATATTGAATGGCCAACCTTGAAAATAGAAAATGTTCATGTTTACTGGCAATTTATAGCAAACACGCTTACTACGTTACACAAAAGAACAAAAAAGATCTAAGTATTTGCAAATACGTGCATAAAATATTGAAAAAGAAAACTGCATCTGAGAAAGTTTTAAAAAAAATGTTGCAAACAGTTTCGTAAAGTTTTCTCCGTAGCAAAAACATTGAAGAAAAAAAAAAGAAAATAAATATAAAAAGCAACACGACAACGCAAAGTTGTACAAAACTGATGCTAGTATTTATTACCGATTGACCCATGCCAGCACACAAAGACAGTGGTACAGATTGCCTGATAAGCATCTGGAAAATATTGATCTTCTGCAAAATTCTTATAATTTTGAGAAATTCTTTTCTTATTTTTCTATTTCCAAGACACTGTTTGGCGAAGTTTCGCTTGTGTTATGTGTTAAACAGATAAATTATGTGCAATTAAGGGCTAAAACTCCAAAGAACTGAAATATTTTATAGTGATTGTATGGGATGCTCTGAGCTCAGTGTTTCTACATACTGTTTACCAACAATGCTGACCTTCACAGAAAGAATGGAGAATTTGCAGTGTGCCGTATCTCGTATGCCATGAGCCAACTGAAAATATTTTGTGGCAACTGTTTTCTAAAGTTTTTATGAGTGAAGCATTAATTTTTATACTTAAGAATGTGTTCTGTTAGAAAGCACCACGGAAAAATAGCACAAGAGAAAATATAATTAATTAAGAAAAATTAATTATAATTAGGTTGGCGATGAAAATTTCTGTTATTCCGCTGCCCATACAGACAGGGAAGATATTGGGTAATCGAAAACTATTCGGTCACAAAGGATCGGTGGTGGTCATGGATGCTTTAGGAAGATTTGGACATGATACTTCCCCTATATGCCCAAACTGTGTAGATCAGGAGGAAGATGCGTAGCATATTCTAACATGCTGCCCCGGATTTAGATGGCCCGGAGAACGTGTTTGGAACCAAACCGGCTTATGGAAGAGGTGTTGAATTCTAGGATCCTATGGGGCCAATACAGCCAGAAAATGGTTGAAGTAATGATGGAACTCAGAAAGTTGGAACGAAGGCGAACTTTAAGCCATGAAGCTTTAAAGCTAAACATCCCTCTGCGAAGTAATACTTATGGCAGTCCCGCGGGGGTGTAGGGGGTGGGTTTAGTACGTAGGCACCAGTGATGGTGAATCGTGTACTCTTTTGTTGGAACGAAAGTGTTTTTCGAAGATTACCAACTCCGGTCCAAGACAAAAAAAGATGGGTTCAAAATGTTGTATCTTTGTGTTGTTTGTCTATCACAGGCTGCTCAAAAAATTTGTAAATCTTATGGAAACGATGGTAATATTTTGAAAAGGTTTCGTAAAACTCAACTGAAGCTTTCACTAGAGCACAGGATATATGTAGATGTATGTGTGTGTTCGTTAAAATCAAATTTTATTACAACAGTGCCTAATTGCGACATTAATGAAGACAACAACTTTCCTAAAAGCTCGTCCCAAAATCAATGAACAGGTGGACATCAAAGCGAAGAAAACTTTTGAATGAACTCATTTTCAGAGTCCTACATGCATACATACATAATTGGCCATTACTACCCTTCATTCAGGATTGCGACCCAACTTCTCACACCAATTATGTTGAGTGCGTTAATTTTATACACGAATGGCGGGCCTACAGATTAAAGTCGACTCCGAACGAGAGATCATTGAAAAATCTTTTTCATGGCAATTTTTTTCGCCAGAAATCTGCTGAGAGGAAGTCGCCGAAGAAATATTGAAATTTCGTTTTGTTGAAGATGCCTGACCTGGAGGTTTGAACCTTGACCTCATGTCTAATACACTATCTACTAGACTACGTCGACTTGCTAAAATTTTATAAATTTTTTGAGGATTTTTACTAAACTTCTACGTGAAAAAATCGATTTAAATTGCACGGCTGGTGGACAACGAAAGAAAAGTGTTTATCAAATTTTACTAAGTGGCACGTCCGCCACCATGCTCAGATCTTCAAACTTTCTGTTACCAAAAAACCAATGACGTCTGTTTTGAAGTGTAGGGCATTCACATTAGAGGTGTTTCCATTTCTTCCACATCATGGCAGCTTCTGCAATAGCCCTGATGGGGCAGACTGAGCTTTTTCCGCGAAACTACCAATAGCGCAGTGTGTCATTAGAGTTCCTATTAGAATGAGAACTTTTCTCGAACTCAAGCTTTTCCCTGGTTTTACTGTTGTATACTGCTAGACACAGCAGTTTTGAACCATGACTTCCATGCTGCTTTGTCCACTGTTAAAAAAGTATTCTTGTAGGGGCGCATGTATCCTCTCTGTCGTCTTCTCCTCAGACAACTCCGATCTCTTCCCTGCCAGTTCGTTCGCCTTTTTGTTTTCCTCATGCCAGAGTAGCCCATTTGTGGGGGGTGTTTTATTGACGTTTACGGTGTAAAGAGTGCATGCAACTCCTGACTTCCTTTGATTTGACGAGCTTGGATATCAGCGCTTTGTTTACTGCTTGAATATCTACACATATGAGCGAGAATAAGGTAGGTTATCGATCTAAAGCAATAGGTCGCCTGAAATATGCCGGCCTGGTAATACCTTCAGTGCCAGTTTATTGAAATTGACCTCAGAATTTAGTACTGAAATCTCCTTTAATATTTTCACTGTGTCTCCTCTACGCGGTCCGCGAGAAGATGTCCTTAGCGTAATATTTGTTTACTTCTTAGCGTTTATGTAGATTGCAACTATGCGGTTATTTAAAACTACATACTTACATTTATTAAATGCCTTAAGTTCCCTATATAAATCGATAAAATTTCAATAACGAATTTCCTTTAACCCTTATCCTGTACTTCAAAAATAAAACGCATATGACATTAGTGGATCAAATTTGCCCAATACAAAAAATTATAACATTTATTCAGATTTTTAATTTTTTACATTCATTACATATAATATTGGTCTCAGACTGTTTTTTGCAAATAAATTTTTGATATTCGGAATATTTATTTTCATATTTTGTACTGTTAGAACGATTTGGACAAAAGTTGCAACGTCCCCTTTTTAAATTTTTTGCTTGCGGAACTTCAGAATCCTTTTGAAGACTTTTTACGACTGCAGGACTACTTTGAGGCATGTTCGGTCTACGAGATATTTCTCCGCTTATAAGCTCCATGCTCAAATCTTTCAAGAATATGCGTAGTTTATATTTCTTATTTTCGTTCCAATGTGGATTAATTTTTAGAAAAACTACATAGGCATTATAGGTGGATATATCTAACATATTGTAAAACAGTGCTTGAGGCAATCGATTAGTTCTCCTTTTACATGTGTAAGATATTATAAGTTGATCTAATGTATCGACCCCTGATTTCGTTTAATTAAAAAAATGAATTATTTCTGACTTTTTGGAGCTTGTTCTTATTTTTTCGTCGTGATGTTACGTGCTAAGCAAAAACACTGATCGATTTTTTTTAAGTACATATCCCATTTTTGTTTTGTTCCCATTGTCGAAGAGGAAGTGAGCACAGTTTTCAGGTTTGCCTTTTAGTTGCAAAATTTTTTCTGGCAAAAAAGATCTTTGCGATCGTTCCATAGAGATTCTATGTAAAACTTCACCATGAGATCTAAATACACCCGCCAACAAAAGTAGCTCGAAATATGCTTCAGTTGTTATGTCATCTACAGCAATCCAATTATGTCCAAATACAGATTGACCTAAATGAACCGATTGTAAGTTTTTACTCTTATAAATATATTAGCACTTATAGTCACCTTGTAAATTAGTCATATCAACAACTAATTTCATATTATCAATGGGCATAAATAAGAGAAGAAAAGATTTTATACTATCAGCTCTTGAAATAGCATGACGCGTTGGGCCAGGAGTCAAATTTATTATTCCCTGTTTAGATACATTAAAACTTCATCCGTAGTTTGATAGAGAATTTCGGGAATGTCCACGCTAGCGCCTGACGAGGAGTTGGGGTCATAGTCAGATGCATGTTCAAAAACGAGGTTGTTTTCATCTTCACTTGATGTGTCCTGGGGCTTTCATCGCCTGGGTCTGATAGCATAAGAAAAGTTCTTATCTCTTCTGTTTTCATTGTCCCAAAAGAAGTAAAGATTTTGTCACTTGTATTTGTTATTTATTTATTTATTTGATTTATAATGATCTACATAGCACAACAAGATACTAAATCTTATAAGTGACAGTGCTATGTTTACAATCAATAAGGTATAAAAAATTAACATTAATTAAATATAAAAAATTAGAGAAAGTTAAATTATGTATATAAATATTAAATTAAATTGATATGGTAAAGTATAAAAATAATAATAATAATAATAATAATAATAATAATAATAATAATAATAATAGTAATAATAATAATAATAATAATAACAATAATAATGATGACCTAAAAAATAAAATCACAAAATTTACAAATATGAGATAAAAATTTTAATTATGAAAATAATTTAAATAACTCCTTTTTGAACGCGTTTGCATTGCCCAGATTTTGGATGTTATTTGGTAAGGAATTCCAAAGACTAATGGTGTGTATAAAGAACTGTCGCTGAGACAGAAGAGTCCTGAATCGTTGCTGTATAATCCCCACACCCCGGTGGGATCTGGCAAACTTAATTTTACAATATAAATACTTCGGCTGTTTCGTGTAAATTATTTTATGAAGTAGAAGGAGGCATCTAGTTTTCAGGAGATTATCAAATTTGATACCAAGAATCAGGTAAGCTAAATGAGAAATGTGATCCCGACGCCCCTTAAGGAAAACATACCTGGCTATGTTATTGTACGCCAGGTTAAGTTTCCGGTTGTCATCATAACTGCAATTTGCGTATATCTCACATCCATATAAAAGTACCGGAATCAAGTACGTTTTAGCAAGTTGCATGCGAATGACAAAAGGAGTTGAATCTATGACAGCCCACAAATTTCGAAGCATGCCATAAATTCTGCCAACAATGACACTTATATGGGTAGACCACGATAATTTGTCATTAAAGACAATACCCAGATTAGTAGCCGACCTGACAAATTCAATTTTATTTCCCCTGATACTCAATTCAGGTATGACAAATGATCCGTTTGTTCTCGAAAGTGTAATACATTTAGACTTAGAAGGATTGATACATAGTCCATTGGCCGAGGCCCATCCGTCAATCCTTGCTAAGTCACGATTAATGTAGTCCAAACAAGAATAAATATTCTCCCTTGGAGTATATGTGTAAAGCTGCACATCGTCAGCATACATGTGAACATTACAGTTAACCAAAACATCAGGTAGATCATTTATATACATGCAAAACAGCAAAGGTCCAAGTATAGACCCCTGTGGAACACCTCTACTAATAGTAAGTGGATCCGAAACTTTGCCATTGAAATGAACCTTCTGAAATCTGTTCGTCAAATAAGAATAAATTAGATTACAGGCAGTTTCGGAGAAATAAAACAGTTTTCGGAGCTTTTTCAATAGAACCGCATGATCGACTGTATCAAAAGCCTTAGAGTAATCAAGCAGAACCAAGAACGCCACACTACTACCATCAAGTTCCGACCTAAGTTCCTCAACTACATTTACCAGAGCGGTAGTACAACTCCTACCTTTCATGAAGCCCGACTGATTAACCGTTAAGAAATTGTGGCCCCTCAGATATTCATCGATTTGTCTGGCCATGATGTTCTCCAATACTTTGGATAAAAAAGGAAGAATTGCAATTGGCCTGAACTCACAATTAGTTTTCGGAATGGGAAGGATTTTAGCCAGTTTCCAACTTTCAGGAAAAGAAGACTTAGTCAGAACTGTATTGAACAAGTAAGTATAGTAAGGCAAAAGTTTAGGAGTCAGAGCCTTTAAGAATAAAGGATGCAAATCATCAGAACCAACTGCATTCGATTTTACCGCTGAAATACATTCCAAAACCTCAAACTGATTTACGCAACGAAAGCTAAAGGAATACTGTGGTGGAACACAACAGAGTTCATCATACAAGTCACCGTTAGACCTTGGGACCCTAGAATTTACGAACTGGTCATTAAGCTTGTCCACATCCACATCAATATCGGCCTTTGGACATTTTCGGCCTATTCCTATTTCACGAATTACATTCCATTTACACTTGTTGTCCATAGCATTGGAAAACTTTCCGCCATAATACAATCTTTTTGCAGTTATTATGCTCCTGGTAACTTCCATCCGTGTGAATCTATGTAAAGCTTTCAAATCATCCGTCCTAAACCTCTTCCATCTCCTGTAAGCACTATCCCTCCTCTCAATGAGTGCTTTTATTTCCGCATTAAACCAGGGCTGTTGTTTAGGTTTGATGTGCTTGGTTTTGACAGGAACGCACCTGTCATAGAGCAAACGCACTCTGTCCTGAATAAACGATAATTGGTCATTCGCATTACCCAGTGTGTATACCTGGTCCCAAGATACGCTATCCAGTTCAATATTCAGAGTTGCATAATCAATGTTTCCAAAATCACGATACGTAATATATTTGTCCACGGGACGAGTTACGGACAAATTATAATTAAGGAAGAGAAGGTCATGGTTGGAGAAGCAGGAAGCAGAAATTTGGTCATATAACAATACCCTGTCAATGTGATTCACAAATATAAGGTCTATCAAGCTACTGGATGTTGAATGGAAATGTGTAGGTGTTGACACATTTACAGGACTGAGGTGAAGTGAGAGCATTGGTCCAATAAGGGGATTATCATGTAAAAGGTTATTGTTAAAGTCACCTACAATAACTATGTCGTCATATCGAATGGTAATATCCTCAAGAGTTGAAATAAAAGGATCAAAATTTAAACTAGAATTCGGTCTATATACACAACCAAGAAGAAGTTTCGGACCATCGCCTGTTGATATTTCCAGAAACAAATATTCAATCTCGCTCCCAATGTGATTTAATAATTTTTCCTTACAAAGTATACCATTACGAACATAAATCGCAACTCCACCACCCCTGGCACTGGTTGCATTACCATTAACCAAGATTCTCCTATCTGATCGGAAAAGTTTAAAGCCCTGTAAATTAAAAACTGTATCCTGAACATCCAAGGGTAACCAAGTCTCAGAGACGCAAATAACGTCAATACCTGCTGCCACAAATAAGTACCTAAATTCATCAATCAATTCAATTCAAAAACACAAACGAATGAAATATTTACACTACTTATTCTCTTTTTTTGGTTTTGTTGCAGTTTTGTTGGCCCATGAAATTGTTACTAAGCTCGTATCATATGCGTAAATTGATTTTGATGCATTGGGCAATTTTGACCCAAAAGTACCAATTGCGTAAGTTTTTTTACATACGCTTCGTGAAACGATCTACAAAAATTATATTTTAAGTTTTAATAGTATTCACTAAAAAAAATAATTGTACAAAAGTTTCAAAAAAATCCGATGAGTATTTAAAGAATAAATGAGCAATAAAAACTGTTTGGGCAATTTTGACCCATTAATACAGGATAAGGATTAAAACGAAAAAAACATTTTTATTTATTTAAATAACTCTCCATCTATGAACATCGTTTTTAAAGATGATTCCAAGAACTTTAAATGGCCCCTAAAAGCATCATCATTATTTTACCATCTTAACCAACCACTACATACAATGAAAAACTTTTTTATTAAAATTAAATACCAATTTATCGTGTCGTTTACTTAAATCCCTTGATTAATCAAAAGACCAAAAAGAGAACAAAGAATAAACTGTACGTAAAATAAAAACGAATAAAGAAAACAACCACAATATTTACGCATTTTTTAATATGAATTCATGTATCCACCGCTAGTGCTGTTTATCACAATATTTAGAGAGAAGCATAGTAAGCATAAAAGTTTAATTAATTTCTTTAAGTTTTAGCTAAAAAGTTGGAAAACAGAAACAAGATACAACAACAAAAAAATTTATATGATCATAAATCATATGGTAAAATATAAGAAGGTACACGACAACAAACACTGCATAACTTTGTAGAAAGGTGCCCTGTCAGTCTAATGGGGAGTGTGCTAGACTATGAGCGTGAAAGTCATGGGTTCGATAGCCAGCAGAACTGTTATACTACATAGAGCATAAGGTCTATGTTACTCAGCTCGTTACAGGGTATATTTTGAAATTGAATTGTAATTAATAACACTGTATCGACGTATTGTAATTAATACACTTTGTAGACAACAGAATCGGGAATCTTACAGAGCAACAATTAAAATTTTAAATAAAAATAATTACCAGCACTTTTTGAAAGCATACAACAAAGTGTAGTTACGATACATATGTATCGGGTGGGCCATCTATTGGTTTATATTTCAATCATCAGTTATTTCGAATCTGACAATACTTATGTCATTCTATTCTGTCACAAAATTGAATATATTATCTCCACTTAACGCAATAAATCGATTTACGCTTGAGCAACATTGAGATTAATTGGAAATTTATTTCCAAAACCAAAACAATTAGTCGGAAATTGCACGAAGATGTCGTGCAAAATATATGCCAGCATTGTCCGGTATACGCAAGTTTATTGCTAAAGTTCATGAAACTGGTTTCACTGTTGACGCGCCAAGACATGATCGTGCTCGTACCGTGCGTACACTCAGAAAATATTGAAGCAGTGGTGTGCATAAGAATCCATCAACATCAACTTGTCATCGTTCTCAAGAATTGAACATTTCATGCACCAGTTTACGTCGAATTTTGAGAAAAGATCTCGATATGATTCAAGAGTTGAAGCTGCATGGCCAACCGCTTTGTTTTCGCTTCGCTAGATGGGCCAACGAGAAACTGCACGATGATGTCGAAAATCAAGAAAATCATCTTTTCGGATCAATGCCGTATTTGGGTCTCAGAAAACCCACATGTGCTCTTACAGAAGCCAATGCACCCATTACGAGTGACTCATATATTGTCCCATATTTCTTTGAAAATCAGGACAGCGCAACCATGAAGACATTTATCGTACCATGATAACCGATTTGTTTATACCAGCTTCCCGCGGTATTAATGTGAACGATGTTTGTTTTCATCATAATGGTGCAACTAGCCACGCATCTAATGCGATAATCGATTTATTGCATCAAACGCTTAATGGCCGTATAAGAAACTGCAATTTGACACCATTGTTTGGTATCTCTATTTTCTGTGCGGCGCTGTTAAAGAAAAAGGTTATGCTAACAAACCAGAGATGTTTTATAAATTTATCGATACATCGAGACAATTCGTAGTTTTCTTTATTATATATATATAAATATAAAGTTGCACAAGATATAGAGACGAGCTTGCTTTAGTATAACCCTGTCAATAAGAGCAAATTCTATAAGAGCGCTGCAGGTTCTGTTAGATTTATCCCGGTTGCATGCGATAGAGAGGAAAATAGTCATTCAGACTGTGATCCAGTTAATGGGATATTTGTCTAAGGTGAGATTCATCACAAACCATTGTGACCTAGCAAATCAATGGCTGACAGTTCTCTTATTAATTGACATTAATTATACCAGTAAACTCCACGAAATGCTTCACAACGAAAATAAGTAATAAAATCGAAAGAAATAATTTGGTTACTAGATACCTTTTTAAGAGAGGGACTATCCTGTGTATGTAGTACATAATGTAGCAGAAGCGAGGTATTCGGTTCCACAGTGAAATATTCGTGTGTTGCTTACAAGTAAAAGTTTATGCCGTCGAAAGACATGTTCTACACAAAATTGAAACGAAAGAATATTCCTAAAAGATTGACTCAAGATTAGAGAAGAAGTCATGGTAATGAGCATGCAAAATAGCTTGCAGGTAAATCCTTCCAGGCTGCTGATGACGCCAGTGCAGTTCAGTAGAGTGGAAGAGTATATCCGCTAAAAGGGAATCTTCTGAAGTTAAAAGGCTTCGACTGAGTAATTACAATGAGAAGTGATTTGAGTTATGTACAAAGCTATTAAAAAGAATAGCTTGAAGTTTACCAGCCCAACAGGATTGTGGCAGACATTACAGGGATAACCTATATAGGTTAAGTACAGTACCATAAATTATCTGGCAGCTCTACCTTAATACCACTACGCATCAATTGTGTTGTTTTCTATTCTATTTTATTTTTTTTTTTTCATTTTCTTAAGAAAACCAATCGATAAATCGATATAACATAGATTCATCGCTTCAAACGCCAGGTCAGACAGCAAAACGAAAAAATGAAAAAAATATTTCTTCGGCGGCTTGCTCTCACCAGATTTCTAGCAAAAACTCGTAGAATAATTAAAATTTGCCATAAAAATTTCCCCAAAAATCTGTCGTGTGGTTAGCGAAACCATTAAAAAACCCACTTATTATTCGAAATAAGATCAGTGACACGCAAAAATTGAGAAATATATCTGGTTACACTCTTAAAAGTATCATGGATATGAAAGAAAATTTCTTTATTTCATTTAAATTGTAAGTCATCCACCATTTCACAATTAGAACATAACTTTTTTTGTCAGTTGTATAAATTATTGTTCTGCCTAATGATGCAATAACGTTAATGAGTGTGTACAAAAGAAATATAGTCGGGTATTTGATGAATTTTAATGTAAACATGCAGTGGAAACTGTGCAGAAAGATAATAAAAAAAATTATGACAGCGATACCAAACAAGGGATACGGATAAAGAAACTGCCATTATAAAGAGCTTCATAAATATAAGTCTGATATGGGTGATAAAGTGCAAAAATTCCTTTTTGTATTTGTTCCTTTCACCCGCATCTCGATCTGTTCTGATAGCCAAGCTGCCATAAAATCACTGTCGAACGTTGCGAATAATTTCAGGATAGTCAGGGAATGTCGCCGCTGCCTCAACTTTCTTTATGAGCGCTTCAGTGTCACACTTGTCTGGGTCCCCGGACACTGTGACATTCAGGGAAACTGCAGAGCCTACGAGCTAGCCAAACCTGGTGCACTTCCGAGGCGCCAAGCTATCCTAGATCAATTAGGAGTCCTGCTCCATCGCTAGGTTCACTTGGCCCTCAATGGATAGAAGGCGTACCAACCAGTTACTTGGACTTGGTCCTAAAATCATCTCGATCACAGTGGCCACGCTTACAGGTCACTGAGTTTTGGGAAGACACGCGGAAAGAATGCGGCTCCAATTTAACGACTTCTGCCGTGGGTGCAGATCCGCCGAGGAATTGTTATCCACTTTCTTTGTCAATGCCCATCTCTTGCGAGGTGCAGATATAAGTAATTTGGCTCTCCAACACTTTTCAGCTTAACGGAGCTATCGTCCATTCATGTCAATGATATAGCCTCGTTTATCAAGCTTTCTGGCTGGTTATCCATCTTGTCGCGCTTCAAAATTTGCAGCCCTTACGCTGACCAACTTCTGCCTCCTTGATTCGGAGGAACTTGGTCAGTACAAAGACTGCGTTTCACCTGTGGCGTCACAACGGGCCCCTATGCGTGCTCAAGTGAGCTGTTGGTATGGAAGCTACCGCACTAACCTAAACTAATCTAACATTAGATCGTCGCCAATTTTTTTTTTTAATTTAAACAGTTTGCCACCGCCTCCAGTTTCTGATTGTAATCGAACCCACATACGAACATATTGCAATATGTGTTCACATAGACGTAATTAAACAAAACTTGATGAATGGCTGTATGGTTTTTCAGCACAATAACACACAGATTTAGAGAAAAAAATTGTTCAAACTAAATCGTCAAATAGGCCATTGTGATACCATGAATAATTGACACTAAAAAGTGAAGTGCAAAGTATAAGCGGTGGAACAAATAAATGAACAAATGGCAAAACAAATAGCACATCAAAATAATAAAACATTATATACAGTCAAAATAGAAAAGGCAGATGGATAGGGTTGATTTCAATGGGCAAAAGCAATAATTTTGCCTTATCTGTAGTTATGATTGGTGTACATGTATATATATATAATATGTACATACATAGAGAGCCAAATCTTTTGATTTTGTGAGCATGAAAATTCAGCTTGATGTTCGCTGAAACCAGCACATTTAGGGCATCCAGCTCTATTGATTCGTTGCAGCATCGTCGAAATGTGGTTTGCATTTCACTGTTCTATCACCGCTACTACGTTACAGATTTTGCTCTAGCGAGATAAAGGAATTTGTTGCGGGGCACATTCGTTTGTGATCAGTAGGACTTTAGCCGGACTATCCCTACCTGCAGAGTTCTTTCTTGTCACTTTTAATATAAAAAGTTTTATTAATTTGACAAATCTTTTGTATCCGGTCGCCGTAGTCTATTAAGTATTGTGTTGGCTTATTGGACATCTGTTTAAACACCAGGTCAGACATCTCCAACCAATCGAAATATTAAAAAAAAATTTTGTACAGCGACGTCCTTAGAACAGATTTCTGGAAAAAACTAAATAAAATTGCCATAAAATATTTTTTCAGAAATCTTTAGTTCGGAGGCTGCTTTGTACGTCCAATAACATATGTTGTGTAAGAAGCTAGTTCATAATCCTGACTTGTTATATATGACTTATTCCTTGTTACTGACACAATCTATTTTAGACAATTTTCTGATTCTGATATTATGAAAGTTCTCATTTTCTTTATTGATCACAGTAGTCCGTCACATTGATTGTGAAATATAGAAGTCCAGCAAATGCCAAAGAAAAAAAATTTGATCAAAGTAAACATATTTGAAATAAACTCACTGCAGTCTATTTATATTATTTTTTATTAATGATTTAATTTATTTTAAAGTTTTTTTTTGTTTGCCTGTGGTGTGACTCCCTTCCGTTTCTGTGCAGTTGCATAATTTTTTTTTTATTAAGCAAACCTTTCCGTCACTTCCAAATGCATTTGTTGTTTTCGCTCTTATTATTTAATTCTTCTCCTAATAGAGTTTCTTTCCTGCTTTACGTAAAGTTTTTGTTTTTGTTTTTCTTATCCTTACGAAAACCAAGTTAAAAGAAAATATCGAGATGGAAAGTTTTATTCTTGTAATTGAATTTTAAGATAAATTTTAAATTATTTTTTTCAGGCCAAGTGTAACTAGGGCACAGCAAAAAAGTAACAAGAGTAGGATGGAGAAAAAGTTATGCAGCAAATTAAAAAAAAATGGAATGGAGATAATCTTTGTATTGCATTCATTAGAGACCATTACCGGAAATTAAAATAATGGCAATAGAATTGATGAATGCAAACAAACATTTTGCAGAAGTTTATTTACAATGAAATGAAATCATTTCAAACATGTCCTGTACGAGTAATGTCACAAAGTCTGTGTTGCTTATGCGGATAATAATATCTGGTAAGTGTTGAATAAAGACTTATAGAAAAATGACCTTAGAAACTGCTTATTATTCTGGTTTCAATGGGTTAAGATTTATTTTTTCAAAAGCTTCAGAGTTTAAAAAGATTATACAAAACAGAAATGTTCTTCGAATTATTTTAATTTTTTATTTTTTTATTATAATCTGGCAGGCCATTGCATGAAGAGGTCGATTCGGTCAGTAAAATTTTCGACCACTTTTTCCAATAAATTTATCTATCGCAGTGGCTTGATTATTGACTTTCAAAAATAATGGCTTAGTGTAGTCCCATATAAACAAATTCTCAAACGTTAAATCGCATAAGCAAGAGGAACATTTAAGAATTCGACACAAAGAGGGTTGTTAGGTTTTAAATCTTTTATGAGCTGTATTTTATAAAAATTCTCAAGGGAGTGAATATCATTATTTGATGTAGACTAGAAACCTACAATATTCTAGCCGGCATTTAAGCTTCTATCATTTAACTTGTGTGTAATTATCTTCTATTAGCATAGAGGAATGCTGCCTTCTTATTCCAACGGTTTCTAAACCGCCTGTGACAAATTTTGTGATAGACCTCTAAGGGTGTTTTATTGCAAATATCTTTAAACCTACCGATACGATTCTCTTAACATGGAAGTCGAGAAAGTCCTTTTTCGTAGTAATTTCCGATTATATAACTTCCCATATAACTTCCCCTGGGAGAGCGTACAGTGTGGCTAGAATTTGAATATGGAGCTTGTCTTTGAGTTTCTTCTCTACCACTTCAGTTGGTAGACAATGGCTATAGACCTTCTGATAAGAGCCCATATCATTTCGTTAACGGTAATCCACTCGGCAAGAGATATTTTTGCTAACACCATCACAATGTATTTCGTTCTCATCCCAGCCCAAATGTAGAAGTTTTTCATCTGTTTGTAAAGCCATTCATTCCGAAGGACATGCAATCTCAATATAATCTTCAATGTTGGTTTGTCTGCAGAAATGAATGACTGAAAGTAGCTTCATACAAAATCCATAGAATGGGATCTCTCCTGTACCAAAAAGGTTTTGCAAAAAATCGATTGTTAAGCGCGCTGTATGTTTAGATGCGCTGCCTGGTTGACACCATATGTCATTGATGTTTATTTTATTAATTAAAAAAAATTCTAGGCAGCTTCATGCTTATTTCGAAGAAATACAGTCCAATAATAGTAACAGTGTGTAAGTCGTAATTCGTTAATGGCTTGAGGATCCGCTAACATTGTCATTTAACAAGGAATAATTAATCGCTTCATGTCTTGTACGAGCTGTTTGTTTATAGCCAAGTGAACTTATGTCCTTACATAAAATATTCCATGTGGTTGAACGGGATAGGCCAAGAAGTTAGAAAAAAACGAATCAATATTTCAGGGTTTTATTCAAAACTAGTACAGTAATGCCCATCTCTTGCGAGGTGCAGATATAGCTTATTTGGCTCTCCATCTCTTGTCAGCTTGACGGAGCTATCACCTATTGATGTCAAGGATATAGCTTCGTTTATCAAACTTTCTGGCTGCTTTTCCAGCGTAGCGTAGTCGTGCTTTTGATGTTCAGCCCTTGCGCTGACCAACTTCTTCCTCTTCCGTGGTTTTGATAGAACTTGGTCCGTACAGAGACTGCGTTCACCTGTGGCGTCACAACGGGCAGCAATGCGTGCTCAAGTGAGCTTTTTGATATCACAGCTACCACTCCGACCTAAACCTAAGGACAGCAATATTTTCTTTGGTACGCATACTTCTCTGCGTTGTTGAGCAGTATGGAAACCTTGCTTTAAAAAAAAATTACCAAAATTATATTTTAAAATTGGTTTGAGCTGGACGTTCATCATATGAAAGCAATAACGTTTAAAATTTCCTTTTTATCGAAATTAATATTAAAGCCATTTTATTGACAGATCCTGCTGTATAGGTTTCGATAAACAGCATTCTGCTCGACTTGATTAGAATTTGGTTTTCAATTTGTCAATCAGTTTAGCATAAATTAGAAATGGTGATAACCTAGGAAAGGAATAACCTTGCGTTAATTTTTATCGATAATTCTATTATTAAATTAGTCTTTCCTCAGACTTCTTCCTTGTGATTTCTTCTTCTTCTACTAATACTTGCATTCAACAGCAATTGCGATACTTATCAGTTGGTCTTTAGCACAGAAAATTTAGAAAATCCCGCGAGGCCACGTGTCATACCCGTTAGCAAAACGAAATATGAATAAATATTTCTTCGCCTACTGCTTCTCAGCAGATTACTGGCAAAAACTCCGAGAGTAAATGAAATTGCCTACAAAACTTTCTCAAAAATCTATCGTTTGGAGTTAACTTTAAACTGCAAATCTCGGACACTCATGTATAAAATTAACACACACCACATGACTGGTGTTGAAAAGTTCGATCGTAATCCAGACTAAAGGGTTGTAATGACCAAGTGTGTTGGTATAAACTTTTACATTATTTCCTTTAATTTAATTTCTAAGATTATATACACCTGTTAGCAATCTTAGATTTAAATTCCTGTAATTTCTAAAAATTTTGGATGTTATCCACTCGTTCTCAGGTTTCAGCCTTTTAATATTAAATTTTTCTTTAGTTTTTTTGTTTCTTTTACTCAGACTTCCATGACTTTTTCCCTATGGTTCCTTATGGTTTAATTCTACTCGATGCAGAGGCGACACTGTGTCCAATCCAAAAGACGTATCTCAGATAATTGATTCCTGATAGAAAACCTACAATACACCAATTTTAACCTTTCGTGATTTGTAAAATTCTTCTTCTACTAATCTGGCCTGGTGCAGGACTCGGGCGAGTAAACGATCCGAATCTGATGTACTACAAACTTTTTGAAAGTGCTTATATTTTGGGAATACTGTATTCGATTAAATTTTTTTTACATTTTATATTACAGTACACTTGTATACTTACTAACACATGAACTTAAGACAATAACGCATTTACCTCCTCCGTTTGCCTGGGCATCAGCAACTTTAATACGATGCAAACATATGACCAATACTCGACATTCAATTATATAACAAATTCAATTTAAATAGAAAGTAAGCCATAATTTCTAGTGGATTTTTAAACATTTAAAATTTTCCTATATCCTACATCATGGACTTTTTTCTTACAGTCAGGCAATTTTACTATTTAGAATCATTTTTTTATCATTTCGTTACATTTTTTTGTCTCGGGGATATCATTGAATGTTATTTTCTAAGGTTGTTCGACTTTTTAAGCTGATTCTGAAATTCATTTAATTTAAGTTAGGAAATCGATTTTTTAATACGTTCTTTTATAATTTGTATATACAAAAACAACAAGCATATGTAATAATATACAAATAACAAGAGGTTACTTAAAGGAATGGACAAGTAAAGTAAAGAAAAACTCTGTTTAATACTTAAAATGATATCAAGAGAACGTAAATATTTTTCAAATGCAAGCACAACCTTAAGGTAAAAATAATTCACATCTTAGACCTGTTGCAGACGCAAATAATTTTCTTTGTCTTTCCGTCTAAAATTTATCATGAAACCATGGTGTTTCGCCTTAAACAATTCTATACTGCACGAGTCGTTCTGCTGGCAAATCCAGTTTAATGTTGGCTTTACTTGACATCCAGTGTTACATACATACATAACTGTCATTACAATCCTTCAGTCAGGATTACGGCCTAGCTTCTCACACCACTTACATATGTTGTGTGTGTTAATTTTATACATGAGTGGCGGGACCTACAGTGTAAAGTCGACTGAGAACGACAGATTTTCAAAAGCTTTTCAGAGTTTTTGCCAGAAATATACTGAAAGCAGATTTTTTCATGGCAATTTTATGTACTTTTTGCCAGAAATGTGCTGAGCTGACCTGACAGTAGTCACAAAAAAAAGTAATCGTTTGGTAAACTTTTACTTTAAACTTTTAGCCTCCTTAACTTTTTTGCTTCATTAGGTCAGTTACATTTTAAATTTCAAATGTCTGAAGACGTGATTTAAATGATCCCTTAATTTGTCTCACAAAAGTCGTCAAGTTTACTTTTAAGGCAACTTTGCTTTCAGAGATGCAAAGTTGTTTTGAACAAATCCTTATTAGTTTACTTGCTTTCCATGTTTCCATTTTATTTCTGCGTAATCCTTCCATCAAATACGGAAAATATTTTCTTTACAAACTAACCAATAATAAAAATACTATACATTGTAATACATTGCTGCTACTTGCATACGTTAGTTTAAGTTTTTGCATAAATTTTATACTTCTGTTTGTTAAAGAAGAATATTGAAAAAACAAAGAAATAAAAACAATTCGAGTAGCAGAACGGATATGGTTTGACTTGCTTCCAACGACTACAGTTATAAAACAAATACTTTGAGATTTTTATCCTCCTCCCTTTCCCTTCAGTGCTGTAACTCTTTCAATGTAAACTTTAGCCACAACAGAGCAGTATATGATTATGTGTTGTTTACAATATTTTTTTTTAAAGCTGAAAATAAAAACCGGAGCGTAAAAAGAATATTTTGTGGCTACCACCATCAGACACTAGCGGGTAAATACAGATTTTTTCACAAAAATTTGAAATAAGAAAAGAAAAATTCTTTGGTAGGGAAACTTCTGGTTGTTTTCCCAAAATTAAAACCAATATACTCTGAATAACAGGTTACGATTATTTATAGTCTTAAGCATAAAAACTTGAATTCTTAGCGGTTTTTGTTTTTCATTTTATTTTTTAATATTTTCTTTACCACTTTTTCTTTTGTAAACTTTATATAAACTTCGTGTAAAATTGTTATTAAAATCATAAATTATCGGAAAATTTAATATTAATGCAACGCACTCCTAACAACAACAATTTCAATTGGTTAACTGGTATAAAAAAATTATTATCTACTTACTTAATTGGTCGTTACAATACTTAGGCAGGTCTTAGCCCTACAACAGGACTTATTCCCTACATTTGAGAATTCTCGGCAATATGCAGAAGTCGCTGTAGTCTTGTAGTGTTGGCTTTAGACGTGAGGCCAGGGTTCAAACCCCAGGTCAGACATGCCAACAGATCGAAATATGAAAGAATATTTCCCCGGCGACTTCCTCTCAGCAGATTTCTGGCAAAAACTCTGAGAGCAAATAAAATTGCCATGAAAAAATTTCTGAAAAATCAGTCGTTCGGAATGGAGTTTAAACTGTAGGGCCTGCTGCTCATGTAGAAAATTAACACACACAACATAAGTGGTGTGAGAACCTAGGTTGTAATCCTGACTGAAGGGTGGTAATGACCAATTATGTATGTATGTTATGTATGTGCAAGAAGACGAGCTTGCGAGGTGGGGAGATTTCACTATTATGCGACCAGAACCCTTCTGTAGAGGTATAATCAACGAAAAGTATAATGAAGTGCGACGGAAACTCTTCGCAAACCAAGTGAGACTGAGGCAATCAATACTTACATATGTTTTCAAACCATAATACGACGCGAACTATTAAGGAATTCCCTGAAAGTAATTTTTGTATTTTGTATCCGGTCTTCATGGTATTGGTGGGAACGATGTTTGGTTGAAATTGCCACACATTCGAGAAACGAACCCATACAATTGAAAATGTACACGAAAATTGATGCGATCGAATGAGGTAATATGTGGCCAGCCGGGGCAGCCATATGAATGAAATAACATTACATTTCTAAGCGGAACAATTGTAATTCACAACATCAAATAAATTAGGAAAAATTTCAAACCAGTTTTATCTTATTGCAATTTTAAATTCAAACATTTAAATAACCCACTCTATATATTTTTATAGCTGCTGTAAATCAGTAAGAATTTCATTTCCAAATCAAAGAAACAATGTGCAATAACGTTTAAACTAATCTCGTCTATTTGAGAAAAAATGATTTTCCCTTTAAATTTTATACTTTAATATTATCTTTTATAAAAAAGATAGTTGGATAGTAAAGAAAACACACAAAAATAATTCCCTTAAAGTTTTTCCGATTGCAGAAGAAATTTTTTTAATACAGAAAAAAGAAAGAACTAAACATTTAACACAAATTAATTTAATCACCCACATAACAAACATGTGTTTATAAGTAATTATCGTATCTTCTTTGTGTTTTTGTACTACTTAAAAAACAAAAAACAAAACATAACTCCTCTTAGATAAATGGATTAGAAGAAGTAAAGGAAGTTTGTAGGAAATACAGACTCCCATAGAAAATAAGTTGACATTCCTAATGGTGAGCATATAACACGCCTACATGCTAGCTTAGGTGTATGTCGCTTGGCATAATTCCGTTGGTTGTTCTTCCCTCATACAACCTACCCACCCTAATATTTTCTTACAGGAAATAAGTGAAAATGTTTAATAAGCCCGAAATAAATTCATATTTCCTACGTGATATTGACCCCAACTATCAAAATTAGCCATTAGGTTAGGTTAGGTTAGCGGACGTGTACTTGTCAATTAAGACAAGTACTGTACCCGGAAGTCGAATTGACCCATTGCACAACGTCCTAGTTCCTCACACCACTAATGTTGTGTGTGTTAATTTTATACATGAGTGGTGCTACCTACAGTATAAAGTCAACTCCGAATGACAGATTTTTGAAAAACTTTTTTTATGGCAATTTTATTTACTCTCAGAGTTTTTGCCAGAAATCTGCTGAGAGGAAGTCGCCGAAGAAATACTTTTTGTATTATGTCTTGATGTCTGGCCTGGGACTCGAGCCCTGCCTTTTCGTCTAATGTGTGTTGGCTTACACTATCTACTAGACTACGGCGACTTCCAAAAAAAAAAAAAAAAGAAAAAAAAGAGCTATTAATGTAGTTAAAACCACAATACGTATTTTTTTGTGTGTGTAAACAAAGATATAATAACACACATACATATATATATATAGTAAATACATATAAATACGAATAACAATAAAAAGTCGGCAGAAGGCAACAAGAGAAAGGCAATTGAATTCTATAACCGATTCAAAGACAGTAAGCAAGAGAGGTAGTGAGCTAAATTTAAAAAAAAATTTATTTTTAGCACATGACATTGTACCCTTTAATAATAATGAATTCTAAAAGTTTTTATGTTTGTATCTACCAGTAAATAGATACCTATACAGACACAAATTTAAATACATGGCTATTTCACCGCCAGATTGTGCACATGCGTCAGCGTGTTTGAAATAGCAATACTGTCGCCGTCAACTACCGTACAAAGGGAAATAAAATCATGAACTAAAAGTGAAGCAGTATAAAAATGCAAAACTATCATAAAACTGCAAGAACTTTTACGTACATAGATACAGAATTTAAAATTGATTTTTCAATACCAACTCATGTTCCTAATTCAAATCAAAACTAATGATTGCTTACAATAGCGATTGCTGCACAGAGCATTTATCAGTTCTTATTTATTTAACGGATTTCGGTCTACCTTAACACATCCTTCCAGGCGCCTCTGCTTATTGCGCGCCTGCGCCAGTTGGTCACACCGATCGATAACAGGGCTTCCTCGACTTGGTCCTTTCAACGCAAGTCGTCCTCTACGCCGACTTCCGCAAATCACTGCATCAAATACTCGTCTCGTCGGAACTTCCTTTTCCATTTGCACGATATGGCCGAGCAAGTGCAGCCGCTGGATGTTAATACGTTGCACAATGTCCATGTGGTTGAGGAGCTTCTACAAATCATTGTTGGATCGGATGCGGAAATCAACGCGATTATTCTCACTCCATTTTGAAGTATTCTTCCAACAAATTACAAAGTTCATTACCATTGGCTTACAATTTTTTCGTACGGATAAATCAAGAACGGACCTTCTAACAGGAGCGGTAATTTTTGGTCCCAGAATGAGGAAACTTTGTGGAAATCTTCCAAACGCAAAATCTATGGCCATGAAAACTGTGGTCAATTCAACTTGAACAGGAGGTACAAACGACATGATATGTTTAAATTATCGGCAATGGACAAACAGAAAATGGGACCAGAATCCCTCTGTGGAGTTGGAGTAAATATTTAAAAAGGTATGCTCAATGAAAGGGAAGATAAAGAGAGTCAAGGACTTCTCTTCAGCCAAGTGGATTTGCGGCATTCAAACTTTTGTTGCGAAACTACAATAAGAGGAGATCTGAGTCAAGCATTAGACAATGCAGGATTAAACTGACATTAATAACCAGCGTTTTGAAATCAGTGTAGACTTTGAGTAAACTTATTAAGAATCGAAGTGAAGTCGCCGTAGTCTATAAGGTAGTGTGTTAGCTTATTAGACTTAAGGCCACGGTTCAAACCCCAGGTCGGACATCAAAACGAAATTTGAATAAATATTTCTTTGGCGACTTCCTTTCAACAGATTTCTGGCAAAAACTCTGAGAGTGTATAAAAATTGCCATGAAAAGTTTCTCAAAAATCTGTCGTTCGGAATCGACTTTAAACTGTACGTACCGCCACTCATGTATGAAATTGACGCACACAACATAAATGGTGTGAGAAGCTAGGTCGTAATCCTGGCTGAAGGGTTGTAATGACCAATTACGTATGTACTCGTATGTATGTATATATTAATAATAATATAGATTCAGTGACGATGAGGATCAACATGTGATGACCAATACTTCTTAGAAGAAAACATGTGAGTGCTTTGCAGGTGTTATGCGGGGAATAGTCGTTGTGAACAGCAGCAACTGTTTTCCATACACCCTGAATATATTATTAAACTAATGTGCCATATAAACATCGATATAACAATCTGAAGCATAACTTAAACTGAGTACATGCTATTCTAAATACAAGTTGGTGAAATGAATTTTACTCTCAGCAAAACGACAGTATACGTATAAAGCTGCTTTATAGTTTTGAAAAGCAATTAATAGAAGAATTAAAACTTTTATATTCAAATAAATTATTTTCCCGTTCAAAGCACAGGCACTCATTATGTATTTAATGATGGATTTATTTCACAGTTAAAAGTGTCCTATAAAAAGCAATAAAAATAACTGCAGTAATAAAAAACGTTTTTTAATTTAATTATCATTGAAACTCAGTTCAAAAAAAAAAAATAAACACATTTTGTTGTAAACTCATAACAAATAAACACACTTTAATTAGCATTTAAAACTGTTGTTGTTTGATTTTAATCGCTTTAATTAAATGAAAGACTGTGATCCCCAGCATTGAGTTTACAATGCGATCTAAACGAGGTCATAAATAATAATAAAAATTGAAAAAAATGGAAAATGGAAATTTAATGATAATTATGGTATATTTTTGTTTTAATTACATTTAAATATACTATACATAGTATTAAACACCAAACAAAGTTAATACTGACATTAACATTTATTTATACCGTACATTTACACTGTATCTACGAGGAGTGATCAAAAAATAACCGTTATTTTAATTTTTTTCAAAAAGTATTTATTTATTTATTTATTGTTAAAATAAAACACGAAGATCTTTATGCTTTAAGATGAGAAAATAGAATAAGAAAAGTATTTATTAAAGAACAGTTTTAATATGTTTACATATTTAAAAAAAACTATGTATGTATATAAAACAGAATAAGCTGATGCAATAAATACAGTGGTGTCTTTAGTCATAAGTACCCTTAACACTTCCACTTTTATTGCTCAGATTATTCATTTACAGGAAAAGAGCACACATTTAAGAGTAACTTTAAGTTACTAAAATTTAACCTTTTTAGAGGCTTCGTAAAAATATCAGCTAATTGTAAATTCGATGGAACGTACTTAAGTACAAAACCCTTATTTTCATATACCTCTCTGATGAAATGAATTTTGACCTCAATATGTTTGGTTCTCTTGTGGTATTGTGGATTTTTTACCAATTTAATTGCACTTTGACTGTCCAAACATAATTCTGGTACTGTGGAAATTTCAGATATTTCCTCTAACAATCTTCGAACCCAAATCAGCTCTTTGGCTGATTCACAAGCAGCCATGTATTCCGCTTCGGTTGTTGAGAGAGCGACTGTTTGCTGGATTTTTGACGACCATGAAATAGGACCTCCACAAAACATGATCACATAACCAGAAGTTGAGCGCCTGGTCGCCGTATCACCAGCGAATCACTGTAGCAAGTCAAAGACAAATTATTCCCTTTTGCAAACAAAATACCATCATTAAGAGTTCCCTTCAGATATCTGAAAATTCGCTTAATCAAGAGGACATGTTCATTCTTATAAGTGTCGAGAAAACGACTTGCGTATGATACTGCATAAGCCAGGTCAGGTCGCGTAACTGTAGACAGGTACATAAGGGATCCAACAGCTTCTCGATATGGGTACTGCACTTCTTGACTATTTCCTGTATTTAAATTACCACCTTCTGCTGGAGTTGCAACAGGCTTGGCTTCGATCATCCCAAAACGTTCTAATACTTTTGATGCGTACATTTTTTGTTGTATAAAAATTTTATTAGGTTTTTTGATAACTTCCATGCCCAGGTAAAATATCGAATCGAAAACTTTAATATTGAAGTCTCTTCTAAGGTGATTAATTAGTTTACAAAGTGCTTCTGTTGATTGCGCTGCTATGATGCCATCGTCAATGTAAATCGCAAGAATCAGTTTCGGATCGTTGGAATTGCCGATAAAAACGCATGGATCTGCTGCACTGACCTTCAGATTAAAATCCTTCAGCATTTGAGTAAATTTCTGATTCCAATATCTAGAAGCTTGTTTTAAACCATACAGGCTCTTGTTTAGCTTACAAACTCTGTCAGTTCCATCTTCATAACCTATCGGTTGATGCATGTAAATTTCCTCATAGAGAGTGCCATAGAGAAATGCTGCCTTCACATCAAATTGCCTTACGATCATGTCAAGTTCAACTGACATGGCAAAAATCATTCTTATGGATGTGAATTTTGCAACAGGACTAAAAGTTTCGAAATAATCCGTGCCATACTTCTGCGTAAAACCACGAGCTACTAGACGCGCCTTATAGCGTTCGATATCTCCTTTTTTGCCACGTTTAACCTTGTAGACCCATTTATTTGAAATTGCTGCTCTGCCTTTTGGCAAATTCACCAATGACCAAGTCTGATTTATTATCAACGAGTTAAACTCTTCATCCATGGCACGCTTCCACTGCGAACAATGGTTACCAGACACCGCTTTTTCATAACAATCAGGCTCATCAGCTTCCGCAACATACGCATAGCTAGGTGTAGCTTTATCCCCAATCTCTCTGCTTTTTGAACGTGTTAAAATTTTACGTATCTCCAAATTATCATTTGCGTCACCACAATCTAGGCTTTTAATTAAAATATCGTCATTATTATCAATTACGTTTTCATGCTTGTCAGCATTTGCAGTTGCTTCTTGCACTGGATATTCTACTTCAGCATTGTCTTCAGGTACATATATTGCCATTTTGGAAATTTCATTGATGATAACATCCCTAGAAACTTCAATTTTTCTTTCATTAGGAATCCAAATCCTATAGCCTTTGCAATTTTCTTCATAACCAACAAACACACCTTTCTTGGATTTCGCATTGAATTTTTTTCGTTTTTCCTGTGGAACATGCACAAAAGCTTCCGATCCAAAAACTCGAAGCACAGATAAGTCAGGTTTTTTGTTGAACCACAATTCAAATGGTGACCTTTTGTTAACTTGAGATTTACCCGTATGATTAAGTGTATATACGACATTTTGTACTGCTTCTCCCCAGAATTTTAAACTCAATTCTTTGGCATGAATTATAGACCGTGCACCTTCAATTATCGTTCTCATGTCCCTTTCTGCCCGGCCATTATGCTCCGGTGTATATGGCGGTGATTTTTGATGAATTACCTTTCTTTTACGAAGTATATCTGCTACATTTTTGTTAATATATTCCAATCCGTTATCGGAGCGCAGACACTGTACTCGCTTTCCAGTTTCGGCTTCAACTCTATCAAAAAAAAGTTCAATAAATTCTGCAACATCCGCTTTTGATTTTATGCAGTAGACGCATCGATAATTAGAAAAATCATCACGAAATAATAACATATACCGCGCACCGCCGTATGACATCTCTTGCATAGGACCACATAGGTCAGTATGAACAAGTTCACCTGGTACTTTAGCTCTATTTTCGCTCTTATGAAATGGCATACGATGCTGCTTACCGAGAACACATCCCTCACAAAAAAAATTATTATCATTAAATGAAATATTTTGTTGACTTAGTATGCTTTTCACATGATCTTCAGCTTGATGACACATGCGTTCATGCCAAAGTTGCAGTGATACAGTTTTCTCGCTAAAATTTGCAATAGCAGCCATGTTTCTAACCTTTAAAAAAAGCTTGAATAATTTTGTATTTTCTCGCACACCTATTAAAACCACCTTTCCTTCCTTTTTAAAACTGCAATTAGTTCCTTCCGCTGTCAACAAATAGCCTTTATCTAAACATGCACTGGATGAAAACAAATTAATTTTAATTTTAGGAACATATAATACATCAGCTAAATACTTAGCTTTCCATTCCTTGCCATTATATGCCTCTATCTGAATTTTGCCCTTACCATACGCCTGTACTACGGAACCATCAGCAATACGCACATCTCTTGGAGTTTCAAACTTTACATACTCATGGAACCATTCTTTATGATGAGACATGTGGTCGCTAGCACCGGAGTCCATGTACCAGCTGCTCTCACGTGATAAGTTCGACTGCATAAACATAACCTCACTTACAAAGGCATCATAATGTGTTAATTTTTCTCGGTTTTTCTTATTTGGGCAGTCTCGCTTCCAATGTCCGTATTTCTTGCAAAGAAAGCACTTTCCTTTCTTCCTATTTTCATTCCTAGCACCACCGCCTTTAACTTGATTGGCTACAAAAGCTCCTTGTGTATTTGGCTGCACGCCTAACCTAGATTCTTCCATACACAAACGTGCTGTCAGAGTTTTTAATGTTCGCTCACGTTTCTCAGTTGCTTCCCATGCCGAAAAAAAATGGTTAAATTGTTCCGGCAATGTCATTAGGATTTTTGTTATCAACATATTTTCAGAAATTTTTTCGCCAAGGTCTTCTAACTGCCTTGCAATTTTCTGCAACTTCGCTATATGCATTGCAATACTGTCATCCGTATCTTTTGCATATTGAAAAAACTGTTGCTGTAGTAAGTGAATTGATGTTTCAGACTTTTGCTCGTAAACACTTTCTAGGGTAGCATACATAGCGGCAGCAGTTTCACAGTTTATTATATGCATAAGAGGTTTCTCGCCCATTGAAACGGCTAAATATTTTTGCGCTTTAGCATCTTCTTTAATCCATTTTTTTTTTAGTTCACCATCAGCTACAGGTTGCGGAACAGCTCCACTTACAATTTCCCATAGTCCACCAGCTTTAAGGACTACTTTTATTTGAAACTTCCATAAGGTCCAGCCTTCCTCGCCTTCAAGCTTATTGATTTTAATTTCTTCCATCTTAATTACAATATACAAGAAATTCGAATAAATTTTACTTTTAAATTTCGCTTTGGGCACGTGCTGGGCCCATAACCTGTTAAAATAAAACACGAAGATCTTTATGCTTTAAGATGAGAAAATAGAATAAGAAAAGTATTTATTAAAGAACAGTTTTAATATGTTTACATATTTAAAAAAAACTATGTATGTATATAAAACAGAATAAGTTGATGCAATAAATACAGTGGTGTCTTTAGTCATAAGTACCCTTAACATTTATCAATAACTATATTGTCCCCTTCAAAGCAACCAACCTCAGATATAATACACTTATGCCAGCGTTTTTTCCAATCCTCGAAACACCTCTGAAACGCGCTTTTTGGTATCGCTAACAGCTCCTGTTTCGATTTTTCTTTATCTCCTCAATCTTAGCAAAAACGCTTTCTTCAGTTTCGGGAAAAGGAAAAAGTCAGCGGGGGCCAAGTCCGTTCAATACGATGGTTGAGGCATGATTACGGGTTTTTTTTTGGCCAAAAACACACGCACTAGCATCGATGTGTGAGCTGGTGCGTTATAATGGTGCAAAATCCATGATTGGTTTTTTGCTTCGCGCAATCCGCGCATAACTTCAAGGTAGTATTCCTTATTGATCATACGACCTTGTGGCAAGATTTCATGATGTACCACGCCATTGCAATCGAAGAAAACGTGAGCAAAACCTTCACGTTTGACAAAACTAGACGTGGGTTTTTCGGTCTTGGCTCTTCTAGACGCTTCCAATGGGATGATTGGGCTTTGGTTTCAATGACATAGCCATACACCCATGATTCGTCACCAGTTATGACCTTTTTGAGCAAATCTGGATCGTCGTTGAACGTCGTCAACATCTTCTAAGCGATGTCCATGCGACGTTGTTTTTGCTAAATATTTAGCAATTTTGGAACAATATTCGCTGCCGCATTTTTCATGCCTAAGACATCCGTAAAAATTGCTTGGCATGAGCCGAACGATAGAGATGATAAGATCTTAAAAAGAATTTGAAGGAACTGAAAAATGCGTCGGTTCCAGCCAAAATTACACTGAATTTTCATCCTCAGAACTGACTCTTTAGTATTTAAACCACCCATAGGTTAAGATGAGGTAATATTACTGCTGCGCTTATATATCAATAAACAACACTGGGATAGATTGTTTAAACCTCAAACAATTTTTTTCTGAAAATGATACAAAATTTCTCCATCTGCTCTGAAGTGAAGGTACCGATTCCGTTTCCTCTACATCTTGGCAACTTCTGCAGTAATCCTAGTGGAGTAGACCGAGGTTGTCAGCGAAACTGGCAATAGTGCAGTGCCCCCTTAGAATTCCTGTAAAAGTGTAAACCGATCTCTTGTCGAACTCAAATAGTACCCTCGTTTTGCCGCTGTCCACTACTGGACACAGTAGTTTTGAAATTCGTCAACCAGGAATGTTGCACTACCCGTACATACATAATTGGTCATTACAACCCTTCAGGCAGGATTACGACCTAGTTTCTCACACCACTTATGTTGTGTGTGTTAATTTTATACATGAGTATACAGTTTAAAGTCGACTCCGCACGACAGATTTTTGAGAAACTTTTCATAGCATTTTGATATTTACTCTCAGAGTTTTTGGCAGAAATCTGCTGAGAGGCAGTGACCGAAAAATATTTTTTCATATTTTCGTTCTGATGTCTGACCTTGGAATTTGAACTCTGGCCTTAGGTCTAACAAAAAGACAAAAAAAATTGTTACAAATTTTGTAAAAAAAAGTTAAAAAACTAGGGTGTCGTAATAGTCTAGTGGG
The DNA here is from genome assembly GCA_958299815.1 of Sarcophaga carnaria. NCBI lineage: Eukaryota > Metazoa > Arthropoda > Insecta > Diptera > Sarcophagidae > Sarcophaga > Sarcophaga carnaria. The sequence goes on along the minus strand of OY283149.1, from coordinate 82,694,941 downwards.
TAGTGTGCTAGACTATTAGGATGAGGGTTGTGGGTTCGATACCCACCAGAGACTCTGGAGTGTTACCCTACACCAAGCATATGATCAAGTTATTTCGCTCGTATATAATTAGAATATTATTTTTAATTGTATTGTAATAAATAAATAAATAAATAAAGTTTAAGAACTATTGGTCAAACGATAGGAATTTCTAATTTTTCCATCCACATATTAATGATGAGTACGTAACTACAAGGTATCAAAATAATTTTTTCTACAAAAGTTACGTTATGGTAATTCCAAAGAATTTTAACGGGGTCCATTTCCAAAGGATGTTGAAATCAAATGTTAAAAACTAGGTTACGGCGGCAGCATTCGAAAAATACTAAAAAAAATGGTTACCATGGCTGTGTAGCATGACAAAAGCAATATTTTTCGCTCTTTGAAATACAAAAGAGAATGAAGCTTACGGATGAGCATATATGAAAGGCTTCAGTGTTCTGGAAAAAGGTAAAATTTTTCAATGGTTGCAAAAATTATATTTTCGTCGTCAAAGGTGGAAGCAAAGTGTTTCACTCTCTTTAAAGTGGTGGTGATAGTTTACTGGTGTAAGGTGGGTCTGTTTCAATTCATGAAGGATAAGTGGGATAATTTTTATATTTAAAAAAACCATAAAATTAGGTCTTCATGTTCAATTTATCTCTCAGCACGATAGTGAAACAGTGGCTTTCTTGAATATCCCTAAACAATTTCGGATGTGTCCTCAATCATCCGACCTCAATTCCTTCTAGTATCTGTGTGGAATTATTAGAAAAGGAAACTAGGAACCATCAAATAACTTCTAAATCTCAAAACAGATGCAGTAATGAAGCAGAAATGGAATACAATAAAAAGTACTTAATAATGACCAAAACTAAACCTAGTTCTCCCCTTTAAAACCGCAGAGTGAGGAATAGATTTGAAGAAAATAGACTTGGGGTACGGAATGCTAGAAAACTACATATTCTTCGCAAATGTTTGCAAAAGATTTTAGTTTTCCAGCAACACCAGCATCTTAATAAGTGAAACAACATACTATTGTCTGACGAAATGTAGATTAACTTGTTTCAATCACATCGAAAAACGTGAGCGGCATCCAAGCTCACCAAAGAAAGCATTTGACCTGAAATATACAAAAATGCATGGCGGCGGCTTCAATTGCCTGTATTCAGGGGGAAATTATAGTTTATGAATATTTGATTATAATATAATACTCTTCACGAGGATAAAATGACTATGATGGGATGATTTGTGCAGTAAATCTGTTAAAATAGTGGTCTGACGATAATCTAGTATTCGAAGTTTTTAAATATCTAAAGTATTGTAGTTTTATATCTTTTTAATTTATTTTTAAAATTAAATTATGTTATTTGTCATGTAAAATAATCACGTAAAATAAGCAGTGGGCTCAACCGGGATTTGAACCCGACACCTCTCGCACCCAAAGCGAGAATCATACCCCTAGACCATTGGGCCGCCTACAGAACTTTTCACAAAAACATATTCTTATTCTGCAATTAATTTATATAGCAGTTTTTTAGATGTTAAATATGTTTTTCTGAGGCTTAAATATTTCCCATATTTTTGGTGTGATAGTGTGATTTTTTAGTGTGATATCTTAGCTATGTAAATGCCTGCGTGCGAAAAGAAACAGCATTAACTAGTAGTTTAACATGCTAACAACACTCTGCCGCAAGACAATTGGCATGCAACAAAAGACTCTATTATCCCTCAGTAGAGATGATGAAAAACTAAAAATAAACTTGAAAAAGGATTCAAATAGATTGATAAAGAAAGAAGAAAGCACTGTTGAAGATCTGATAGAAACAAAATTTATGCATCTGCATCGAAACAAATGAATGCAAAAAAGAAATGTAAACTGAATGAATGATTGACTGGTGAACTGAACGAAAAAGTGTTTAAAAGAGTGATTGTGTTTGTTTTGCTGTTTTTCAAATTTCTTTACCGTTTATAACATGAACGAAAATGCTACGTATCCTTGACTTTCTGTCATTTCAGTCAACAACTGCATAAAGCTACAGTGTTGTTTACCTGGTTGTTTATTTCTGTATCACATTAATAATTTATCGCAGTATTTCCTCGATTTGTAAGAAACTGAATTTAAAAATTCAACCATGGAGAGGTACACAATTGAGTCGAGCATTAAGATTGTTGAAGCCTTTTACGCAAATGTGCGTTAAAATCAAAATTCATTTCGTGCACTTCGTGAGTTTTTTATTTAACATAACCGACCAAATGTGTCCACAATCGGTAGAATTCTGTGCAAATTTCATCGTAGCGGACCTGTAGGAACTGTATACACGCCTGTGCATGCTCGTGCAATTCGTTCTGCGGAAAACATTGCTGTTGTTTGCAACAGTGTAGCAGAAGAGCCTTCTACCTCCATTTTTTGGCGTGTTCAAGAATTTGAAACAAATAATTGAATTGACACGCATATAAAGTTCAATTGACATAAGAACTGTAGACTACTGACTATTTCAAGCGTCGTCAATATGCCAAATGATTGGTTGAATAGGCACAAGTGAATGGTGACTTTACAAAGAAAAAGTATTCAACGAGGAGTCACACTTTCACCTCTGAGTATTCGTCACCAAGCAGAATTGCCGCATTTAGGCAAACGAAAATCATCGTTTGACTTTTTAGTGCGTTTATGCGCTGGCGGTGTCATCGGGCGGATTTTTTTTCGAAAATGAGAACATGATAATGATCTTCTACTGCAATATGATAACAAGCTTCTTGTAGCCAGAAATTGAGGATATAGACCTGAGCGGTATATCGTTCCAACTTGATGGTGCCACTTGCCACATCGCTAACGACGCAATGGCTCTTTTGTTCGAGAAATTCAATGGTCGTGTTGTCCCCTACCGTGGAGAAGTTAATTAGCCGCCATTATCATGTGATTTGACATTGTTGCACTTCTTTCTTTGGGTATGTTTTAAAGAAAAAATGTACGCCAATAAGTCAATTACAATTTAAGAGCTAAAGGATGACCTTATTTGGCATAATTATGTCCCATTACCACGCAGCCTACTGTTGGTTAATACATCGCCCTTGTTTTCTGGAAGTATCATCACTGAGTCCATTTTTAAGACTATAATCTCTTTGGCAGGGAGATCTTCACTTTTGGAATGAGTTAATTAAGTCGATTAAGGGAATCGACATGCTTTACAAGCGGACAGTGACCTGTGAGCAGCGCAATAGTGCAGCTATGCGATTTAGAAAAAGAAAACAGTCAGTTCTTTTATATCCCTTTCAATGTTACAAATACTCTCCTAGTGCCTCTCTAAAAAATGGCCGGAGATGCTCTTTCTAATATTTAAATGTGGTTTAATGTATACAGTTGGTCATTACAACATTTCAGTCAGGATTACGATCTAGCTTCTCACACCACAGTTTTAAGTCAACTCCAAACGACAGATTTTCGAGAAACTTACCACGACAATTTTATTTTTCTTCAGAGTTTTTGCCAGAAATCTGCTGAAAGTATTTTTTCGTCTTTCGTTTAGTTGGAGATGTTTGTCCAGGGTTTTTAACCAAGGCCTCACGTCTAATAAGCCAACACACTACCTACTAGAGTACGGTGACTTCATTTAAAATAGTCAATCCTAAAACAGCACTCTGTAGAACAGGTCTCGACATAACTAAGCGTAAACTTTTTAATCAAAGAAAGTATATGAGAATGGCTAAGAAATATTTGATTGCATGAAATACAATTTAAATCGCGTGTTCTATTTTGGTCATAGGAAGGGTGAGGTATGATATGCATGCAGAAGATTGTCATTAAATACATACTACAACAGACATACATACAATCGTTCAAATTAAAACGCGAGAAAGCTTTAACTCACATCAGAAAATTCACAAAAAAGCTTTAAGTTTTTGTAATTCATCCCACATCCTTATTCTGTCAAATCTGTTTACTTACTTGTCTTGCAGCTACTTCGAAAACACATTATCTTGTTCCACTGAATGATAATATTGGTTTCCCCCAAAGTGCCCCTTTCACATGCACTGACTGCATTACGTGCGGCTAAAAGTGTAATATAAAGACAATATTTTTTTACTCATGGTGTTATATTTTCTGAAAAAAAAACTGAAGCTCTTTTCGCTCTCAAAGTGACATTTTTTTTTTTGAGTTCTGCTCTAAAAACAATGTGACATGGAGCACATAGAAAATGTTGCACTGCTGAATATGTTTTTTTTTTTGTTTTGAGTTTTCAGAAAAGGGAACACTATTACTATGATTTATTCTTTTTTTTTACATTCTTCTTTTATGCTTTTATGCTTTTTATATACATTTTTTACACAATACCTTACAAATCAATGTGTATGCCATAGTTTACATATTTTACGGCACAATAACAATTGTTGTGTAAAAAATGTATTGTATTTTCTACACCTTTTGTTTGTATTAATAAATGTCTGGATAGCTACACAAATTAAAGCAATTTTATGAATTTTAAACAATAATATGTAAAAATTATTGCTTTATTAATTTCTTTCTACTTTATTGTGAAACAAAAAATTTTAAGGTTTTTCACAAGCCGACAGAAAAATACGGAAAAGTTTCTGGTGATATCCCTTAAAAGGATTCTTAGTAGGATCTCCTTCAATTTAACATATTTGGCATTATTTGTTTAGCGTTTTCTGTTGATATTTGCCGCCATTCACTGAATTTTTATTTGTTCTTTAGAATGTTTAAATACTCTGTCTTATTCATTACTTCCTCAATAAATTCCAATCTCGGAAAACTTTTTTTTTCTTAGCAATCACATATGGAATATTCACCATCGTAGCATTTGATACCTGACCAAGCACCTGGTGCGTATTTTTGCAGACTGCGTTGATCAAGATTTCTTGGAGACCGACGTTGGCTAGGCCATCACAGCAAGCAACACGAGCACTATGATCGATGATTACCTACTTCTTTTGACCAGAAATGGCCTGGACATCAACGAAATGTGATTTCAACAGGACAGCGCTATGTGCTACACAGCTCACATGCAACATTTGATATTCTGCATGAGCGTTTTTTCCGGCATGGTCATCTTACGTGGTGGTAATGTGAATTGGTCACCGAAATGGTGTTATATAATACCATTAGACTTTTCCCTGGATCCTGGATCAAGCGCAGGATAACTCTTGCCAACAGGTGCTACTATGGTCTCAATAGGCAATTGAGAAGCTGAGACCTCTCTCGTACGACAAAACTAACACTCTACAAGACAGTCATCCTCCCCGTGCTTCTTTATGGCGCAGAGGTGGACCCTATTAAGCACTGATGCAGAAGCGTTGAGAGTGTTCCCTCCGTAAGATATTCGGTCCAGTGCAATTTGGCGATGATTTCCGCATCCGATCCAACAGTATGAGCTGTATGAGCTCTTCAACGACATGGACGTTGTGCAGCGTATTAACACCCAGCGGCTGCGATGGCTAGGCCATGTCGTTCGAATGTAGGAGGATGCTCCGGCGGGACGGGTATTTGATGCGTGGGTCTGCGAAAATCGGCCAAAAGACGACCTTGTCTGCGTTGGAAGGACCAAATCGAGGAAGCCCTGTCATCGATTGGTGTGACCAACTGGCGATGGCGCATAAGAAGCAGAGGCGTCTGGAAGGATGTATTGCGGCAGGCCGAAATCCGTTTATCGGATAGACTTTTCCCTGAGTTTTCTTGAGTTTTAGATATTTGCGAATAAGCCACAAACCACAAAGCCACAAATCCTAAATCTCATTTTTTAACATCATTAAGTGCTTTCTGTCTTTAGATTTAAAGAAAACAAAATTTCAAAATTCCACTATGTGTCGAACCGATTGATGGTATGGGTTACGTTAACTTTGATGACCGCTGTGATTTGTGGCCTATTTGCATGCACCTGCGACTTAAAAAAATCTGACAAAAAAAAATGTAACTGGATCGAATGGCTCGCTGATAATATCCAATGTGCCATGGGCTATGTGACCAAATGTCGTTGGAGGCCAGATCATCCAATTCATGGTGCTTGCCGTTGACAGTGATGGCCTATGAAAGAAATATGGAACGATGATGCTAGCTTGCATTGGACGATCTTGGATCTCATGTGAATTTGTATCGTATCAAATTTGATAATTTTGATCTAGAAATGGGTCTTATCGCTGAAGATGTTTTCCAATGAATATTACAGTCACCTGTAGAATTCACCAGAGCCTGTTTGGCGAACACACGAAGTTGTATATCGTAGCATATGGTGATTTTTTACAAACAAACTGAATAAATGACCGCTAATTTGACAGATGTAGCTTCAGTGTGATGATCATAAGTGATCAAAGTTCAGATGTCCTCTTTACATACATACATACATAATTGGCCATTACAACCCTTCAGTCAGGATTACGGCGTAGCTTCTCACACCACTCATGTTGTGTGCGTTAATTTTATGCATGAGTTGAGGGACCTACAGTTTAAATTCGATACCGAACGACAGATTTTTTGAGAAACTTTTCATGGCAATTTTATTTGCTCTCAGAGAGGAAATCGCCGGAGAAATATTTTTTCATATTTCGTTTTGATTTCTGACCTGGGGTTTGAACCTCGACCTTAGGTCTAATAAGCCAACACACTATCTACTAGACTACAGCGACTCCTCTTTACTTCCTTAAGTTCGAGAAGAGACGAAATTTATTCATTTTGCTTTCAAGTTTTGACTGTCAATGTACAAATAGTGAATCTGATATTTAAGTGTGCTTTGTTAGGAACATCTATTAATGTTTGCATCGATATGAACAACAATAGATTTTCGTCTTTTATTAAAATGAATTTATTTAAAAAATAATGCATATATCACAAGTGCTCAATGTACTGAGAAATTCAGTAATATTATGACGTTAAGAAAACAGACAGGAGCATAATGCCCTGAATGAGTATAAAAATCCATTTACAAACAATCATATGAATGTGGATCTTCTGTATCTGTCTTTAATACACACACAAGTACACACATATATGTAAAATCTATGCTTTAGATTGCAAATATTTCATGGTGTTAATATTCTCACTCGAGTGTCAGAGACAGTGCACTATGCTGGGCTAACAACAGAGCCTCTGCTTTATTAGAATTCTTTAAGCATAACATTACATTGTTCAAAATAATGATAGAATAGATACTCTCACTTTGCTCTGTTTCTACAGCTTTCTTTGTGATTATTTAAATTGTTTGGATATAATATTGAAGTCGCCGTAGTATAGTTGATGAGTAGTTGGTGAGTTGGCTTATTAGACGCAAGACCACGGTTAAAACCTTAGGCCCAACATCTCCAACAAAACAGTGACTTCCTCTCAGCAGATTTCTGGCAAAAACTCTGAGAGTAACATAAAATTGCCCTCAAAAAGTTTCTGAAAAATCTGTAGTTCGAAGTGGAGTTTAAAATGTAGGTTTCGCCACTCATGTATAAAATTAACGCACACAACATAAGTGGTGTGAGAAGCTACGTTAAATTAATCCTACAGAGAAAAATAAAAACGTTTTCAATTTTTAGTTAGACAGCATTCTTCGCGAATGACATTTTTAAGTCACTTTGGCACAGGTTCAGCAAGCTTTTTTGCATATTGGCTTAATTCATGCCGTTCATTCCAAACGGCCTTTTTCACTTCACCCTGGTTCGAAAAAGTTTGCTGTTGTATTACATTTTCCCGCTTTCCCCACAAATTTTCAACAGCGATCAAATCTTATGATTGCGGTTCAGTTTTAATAACTCGGGGACAATTGTTCAACAGCAATTTCTGAAGTACTCAATCTGTTTACTCAAACCTACTCTGATACTTATCAAAGAAAATCAAGAAATTTTATACCCAAAGCAACAATGAGCCGACTGCAATCGAATCTTTTTATTTCTGTTTTCAATGGATTTTTGCGTGTGATGCAGCCATTAAAAATATTTAACGTATTGCTTTAATATCGTAGCTTGTGATAAAATATTTGCAACCACTACTCACGGTTTCAGGACATTTGATCTTGGATTGATCTTGGTGTTTTTGACGATACTCTTTTGTTCCCACTTATTTTCCATAGTACCTAACAATGGACCGGTTTTATTGTGACCCACAAGTCTATTGAAGGCTTAATAGGCGCGAGGCCACACGGTTCATCCCTCAGCTCAGACATCTCCAAAAAGAAAACGACGAAATGTGGAAAAAATATTTCTTTGGCGACCTTTTTCAGTAGATTTCCCATATTCATGAATAAAATTAACACACACAACATAAGTGGTGTGATAATCTAGGTCGTAATCATTGCTGAAGGGTTGTAGTGTCTTATTGCGAAGTACGAATTTCTTCTTACAAACTCCCAAAAAAATTTTAATATGAAAATGTATGTAATGTCATTATTATTGTGTATATATATACGCATTTACTTGCCTTTTTTAAATTTTATTTACAACTGTTATATGTACTGTATACGATGTACATGTGTTGGAAAACAAATTTACATTTTAAATGCATACAAATGCTGACACGTATGCATTGATATTGAAAATAAATTCTTCTGCGTTGCCAAGACACATTTTTCCTTGCGAAGTTTTTGTAGTAGTAGCCGAGTACAAATGCAATTGTATTATTTGCCGAAACCAAAGACGAAAAAGCACAATCTATAAATGAAGCAATGAAAGACTGAGTAAATATTCAAATTTTATCACATTTTCTCTTTTTCAATCGAACAAATTCCTGGAATCTTTCCATTTGCATCGGTAGATTAAAAGCAAACGTTCGTTTATGTTCTTCTATCTTGGAATTTAAAGTGAAAAATAAATATTTGGTATAGGCAACAATAACATTCTTGGTCTAGTGAATGACAATAAAAATTATTTGCTTATCGAGTCAATAGTTTTTTTTCACATTTAAGGTAACGCTTGAGTTATTGAATGTAATTATAAGAAGCGTTGGTTTTAGACGAATTTCTGTATGGTCTATTGGTATGCAATACCAGAAATGCTAAGTCAGGTTGGCCATTTCACCATGAATACAATATGGATGCAACAGCCCTGCAAAATCATTAAAGTTGGCGATAAAAATTTATGTTGTGTGGGAAATTTGTTTCATCAAATATGTTTGAGGATCGGTGGTTTTAATAAAATAGAATGTTATAATCCATCAAGCTTAATAGTCAGTGGCATGATTATTGTTTTCTTTTGAAAAAAAAAATCGATTAGGTTGACATGTGCTTTAAACAAGATATTGTCTCCGAAGGTCGTGCATTTTGAAGTCTTTCGTGTATGCAGTAAAACGGCCACCATTCCTTTCCTATATGGATTCCACCTGAAATGCTGAATAAAGTTTACTACAGTGTATTCCATAACATATTCATTTGCCACAAGAAAAAATTGTTTAAAGTATTATGATTTCTATTGAGCTTGTAAATTTCTTCAACACTTCTATTGAATTCACAATACAAAGATCTTGTTCAAACATTTTTAAAAAATACCGTAAAACAGCATCGTTCAAGTCCACCACAAACGGATCATGACAAGGAGGCTTACCTTACTCTGAGTATGGCAATAGGACACATGAGCTTCCGAGGGAACTTGCCTGTGAACGACAAGCTATCTGTCAACCTAACCTAAACCAAGGCAATTGATGGGTCCACGCCAATAAAACTGTTTGTCTTTTGAAGCAAACCAGTTCGCTACCCAATATTCAACTTTCCAGTAGGACCCGAAGTACTGTTCAGCCAAAGTGTTTTCATTTACAGAAGACAAGTAATAATTGAAACGGGTCAAGTCTAGCGAACATGGCGGGTGGGGTAGTAGCATTCAGCGGGTGGGGTATGAGCGATTTTGCTTTGCGTGCGGGGGCATTACCATGTTGCTAAATTATTCTGTCGTGTCTTGTGATGCATTCCGGTCTTTTTTCGATCAATACAAGGTTGAAATTGATCTTTTTTTATGTTGGCGATCTGTATTAATGGTTCAACCAGGATGGCTCCATCAGCAAGAAAAATAACTTCAACAACACCGACATTAAATTCTTCCTTCAAGGCCAAATCCACAAACTCATTGTAGACAAGAATGGTTCCTGGATTATTGCTAATATCCATGAAATTGGTTACTATCGCGTCAATTATAATGAAAAAACATAATATCAAATACACCACAGATACACTGGGATTACATACACGATGGCATGGAATGTGGTGCCCCACATCTTTCTAGGCCCACCAGACACACAACGTTGTCTTCTTGCGGTATCTTGCGATCTGGTTTTGCAGACAAAGTTGATGGTTGTCCATCAACTGTTGTTCATCGTCTGTAACAATTCGAATCAGAACTGATTTTCTATCGTATCTTTGAAGTCAAATTTCTCCAGTGATTTTTAGGTTTTCCATCTCTCATTCAATTCATGTGACACCCATTATCCAGATTTTTTAATCTTCCCATGGCTTTTAAATAATAAAAAAAATTGTCTGTTGAACAGAATTTAAAATTTCTGCCAATTGTTTCTGTCCTCTTCCTGGATTGTTTGCAATCCGTCACGTCGTCTTCAAAGTTTTTTAAGGTTTCCGGGTTCTTCAATTCTCACATCAAAATCGTTACCTCCTAACCGTCGAAACCATTTCCTGCACTTTGCTTCTGATAGAGTATGATCACCATATGCCCTGACGAGCTTTCCATGTCAGTCTCGAGCAGTTTTCTTCAAACGGAAACAAAAAAAAATTGATGCTGTCAGCATCATAGTCATAATTTTTGATACAAAATACGCCTTTTCTATGGAGACATTTTTATCTTTACGCTCACTTCATACCAGTACAGTAACGGTAATTATAGTTTTTAATAAAAGTAACTGGGATGATACGATTAAGATCGAATAGTGTAGGATCAATAATGGATTGTTTTTTTAGGTTTTGTAATGTTTACTACCTATTCTTATAATAATAACGGCTAGAATAATAATAGCAATGGAGTGCCTACTATTATAGATTTTTCTATGGAACATCTATTCAAATTCCAAATTCAGCTTTGAAAACAAGTTTTACAAGGAGGACTTAATCGATTCTGAAAGTATAAATTCAAGTAAATTGGGCATTAATATAGTGTGGACCATCTATCGGTTTAAGTTTAAAACATCGGTTATTTCGAATCTGGCAATACTTATGTCATTCTATTCTGTAACTAAATCAGTATATTATCTCTACGGTACGTAATGAATCGATTTACGCTTGAGCAACGTTGGGATTAATTGGGCTAACGAGAAACTGCACGATGATATCGATTCTGCAAAAAATCTTCTTTTCGAATGACTCTAATTTTCATCTTGGTGGGTGCATTAATAAGAAAAGTTGTCGTTTTTGGGGCACAAAAAATCAACACGTTTTCTCGGCTTACAGAAGCCAGTGCACCCATTACGACAGACTGTACAACTTGTGGAGTGGAGGCATCATTAGCAAATTTCTTTCTTTGAAAAAAAAAAGGACGGCGCAACCATTATTTTCAATGAAGACACCTATCGCAGCATGATAGCCAATTCTTTTTTGTAAATTTTTTGGCATCAATGAGAACGATGTTTGGTTTCAAAATGATGGTGCAATTTGCCACACATATCATGCCTTAGTCGATTTATTGTGTCAACAGTTTAATTAGTCGAAATGGTGATGTTAATTGGCCGCCAACAAGCTGCGATTTGACACCATTGGGCCGGTTTCTGTGATGCGCCGTTAAAGAAAAGTATTATGCCAGAGACAATTCAGCATTTGGAGTCCAAAATTCCTGATGCCATTACAGAGATACCACCCCACACACTCGAAAAGGTGCACGAATATGGTTCCGATCGAATAAGGTACCATGAGCCCCGCCGCGGCTGGCATATGAATGAAATAATATTCCATTTCTAACCGGAAAAATTGTATTTCATAACAAAAAAGAAAATTTGATATAATTTCTAACCGTTTTTGTTTTATTGCATTTTTAAATTTAAACTTATAAATTTAAACTAATACAACAAATTACTCTGAACTTCTTCATGTCTTATTGCATAAGACACTGAGATCATTGTAGGATACACAATTTATTTCTAAACTTTAAGTAGAAATAGCATCAAATTTATGTGTCAGTAGGTAAGAATGTCAGTGCGTATGTGTTAAAGTATTTTTGTTGATATATGCTTCAAACTTTTTGATTTTTAGTGAAGCCTTGTTGACCGAGAATGTTGGGTAATTGGAATTGATTGTAATTTTCTATTGTTTTCCTGCTTTATTTCTTTCCTTTTTTGAGTTGCCAAAACTCTTGAGTTTTATGAAATTGAAAGGCATTAATTTAGTTTGTGATTCTTAATTTGCAATTCAAAATAAAATTTTAATCGATAAGCAGTAACTACAGTGATGCTTCTGCAGAGACGTTCGTTGCAAAATAATCCTCTTACTCTAGAGATATTCCGTAATTTTAAAAATAACAAATAGTTCGCTAAGATTGATTAAAACAAAATCATTCGCTAATATGCTAAATGTAAGATTAGAGAGCAGTGCAATAATTGCAACGTCTTTGTAAAAAACATAGACTCGATAATTGTCACACGATATATGACTTCCATATGTATCCAGCAAAACCAAAATTAAAGTGTTAGGCAGTCTAATACATTCATAAACAGGACTTACATGCATATCGCGTTATGATGTATAATTCCTCGGAATTTTTTAATAAAACAAAATCGTCCGCAACGGCTAGAGCGCATCCTTAATATACGATTTTCCACGAACATAAATCAGACGGAATTTATCACATTATGGGATATGTTGGCTATGAAGACCACTGTGATTTGTACATCTGTGACTTAACTAAACCCCACAAGAAAAAGTTTAATGAGTTCGAATTCTACGATCTTGCCGGCCAGTTTACATCACCTCCACTTGATATGATCATGCCCTCATATCGCAAATGAAAAATATCAAATGTTCGAACTGCATATTATCGGTTTCTCATCCAATTCAGACCAAAAGAAGTTGTGGCCTAAAGTCAGGCCGACCCATAGTGCTTGTCGTTGACAGCTAAAGCATGGCCAAAGTCGTTCTCAAAGGAATATGGACCGCTGTCGCCGTCCGCTTAAAATTCACATCAAGCAATGACTTTTTCGGAATGCATTGAACGCTTATGAATTTCATGTGGATTGGTATTAGAGATTTTGATTGTTTACGTACTCATTCATACCGGAATGGGGTTTAGCCCTGAAGATGTTTCCTCGATGAAAATAAGGGTCAGTTACACATTAGCTCATTCACGTCATTGTCTATGGTCGTTTAACTTAGATCAGTTGAATTTTGTACGGCTGCAGATCCAAATCGGGCCGGCTTCTCCTGTACATTCTCATAGACAGCGGCGAGGTTTTCGGCATACCTTGCGTTTCGTCAATCTCTTCGTCTATCATTTACTGAACCAGTGGCCTCGAATTATTCACCACGATGGTATAACTATTCCGTCCATAATAAAATGGGCGGAGTGCACAGTACATTATTTTGAATTTTATTATTCGCATTTCTTGTTTAATGCTATATCCAACCATGGTAGTTTAGCAAAACACACTAAATAAATGACAACTAATTTGACAGATGTAGCCTCAACATGGTGGCATTATCAATCAGTTTTGAAGTCCCTGTTGGAACACCTAGTAAAGGGTCCACCAAATAACTTTTTTTTGAAAATGCTTTAAAAAACAGCTAGTGAATATTTTCTCAATTTTTTTTTTTATTTGAAAGTACAATCCTTCCGGTTAATAATGGAAAATAATTTCATTCAAATGGCTGCCTCGGCTGGCCATGCAGTAGCCTACACGATCGGTCCAATTTTTAAGCACATTATCGATTGAGTGCAGCTGTATTTCACCAATGGCTTCACGAATATTGTCCTTTAAAGCGTCAATTGTCTCTGGCTTGTCGGCGTAACACTTATCTTTGACGGCACCCCAAAAATAATAGTCCAACGGTGTCAAATCGCAAGCTCCGAGGTGGACAAACGACATCAGCTCTGCGGCTGATAATGCGATCTTCAAAAACAGGGCGCAAAATATCGAGTGTAGCTTCGGCTGTGTGGCACGTAGCGCCGTCCTGTTGAGACCAAATGTTGCCAATATCCTCCTCTTCAATTTTTGTGAACAAAAATTCGTTCAACATGGCCCGATAACGATCGCCATTGACTGAAACGGCCACTCCTTGCTCATTTTCGAAGAAAAATGGCCCAATTATGCCTCTGGACATATATTCGCACCAAACAGTGACTCGTTTTGGGTGCGTCGGCTTTTCAATGTATGCGTGCGGGTTTTCTGTGCCCCAAACAATTTTGCTTGTTTACATACCCGCCAAGATCAAAATGAGCTTCATCTGAAAAGATGGTTTTTTTTTTTGCCAAAATCGGCATCTTCGGGTGTAGGCTACTGCATGGCCAGCCGAGGCAGCCATTTGAATGAAATTATTTTCCATTATTAACCGGAAGGATTGTACTTTCAAATAAAAAATATTCCGTAGTTTTTTTTTTTAAAGCATTTTCAAAAATAAAGTTATTTGGCGGACCCTTTATTTAATAATAAAGTTTGTTTGAACTTACCAGAGATTCTGTGTAACTAAGATTATTGCAAAAATTTACTTTAAAGTAGAAATCGATGTATGTAAGGTAATATTGATAAGGTGAAGTCAGGTCCAAGACGTCTTTTTGTGTTACAGCCATTGTTGGCCACTTGGGTGTAAAAGTCTTAGCAAATTTTACAAGACCTTTAGCATGTGCTGTAAAATTACATACATACATACATAATTGCTCATTACAACCCTACAGTCAGGATTACGATCTAGTTTCTCACACCACTTATGTTGTGTGTCCGAACGACAGATGTTTGAGAAACTTTTCATGACAATTTAATTTACTCTGAGGGCTTCTGGCAGAAATATTTTTACATATTTTCGTTTGGATGTCTGACCTGGGGTTTGAACCGTGGCCTCACGCCTAATAAGCCAACACACTACATAGTAGACTACGTCGACTTCGACTTCTTTCATTTCCATATAAAAAATATATATATTCCAGATTAAGGCGACTATAAAATTACCTGCAAGTAAATCCACTCTGCTATTTTCAAAGCTGATTTACATTGTGAAATAATCGAAGCCAACGAAGCAGTCACAATGTTTCTAGTTCTTTCATACATACAGAATTGGTCATTACAACTTTTTAGTCAGGATTACGTCCTAGTTTCTCACACCACTTATGCTGTATTTGTTATTTTTATACAGTATAAAGTCGATTTCGAATGACAGATTTTTTGAGAAATTTTTATTCACTGGAAGAGGAAGTAACCGAAGAAATATTTTTTCATATTTCGTTTTGATCGAAATGTCTAACCTGGAGTTTGAATCGTGGCCTCACGCCTAATAAGCCAACACACTATCTAATAGACTACGTCAACTTCGACTTCTCTCATTTCCATACAAAATAATATCTTCTCTTACAAATGTAATCAAATTCGAAAGCTTTATTGAGGTATTCCTGCTATTGATTGCGTTTGAATAGTTTTATTTTTCTTAGTTTTTAGGGCTTGTACATTTGTTGTTATTTAATTTGAACTAAAAATGTCAATGAATGTCAATGTCCATTGACATTATGTCATGCCACCATAAATTCAATAAATAAAATCATTTAAAAAATTACTTTTGACGTTCATTTTATAACACGGATATTGTTTATTTCTGACGATCCCAACTTCCCATCCTTGGCGACATAAACAGGATTCTTTATAGGAAGGAAAATTAGCAAGTATATATATTTAAGTATATATATTTATATATATATATATGAAGTATATATATTTAAGCTTTTTTATATTTTAATATTATTGTTGTTTTTGGTATTAAATATTTGTTTGTTTATTCTTCTTCGTGTTTTGATCGCCTGAAGGAATTTAGAGCTCCAGAAATTTGAAGTGTAATTTGATGACTTAAAAATTTTAATAAATAAAAATATTGTGAAGAAAAAAAAAGAGTGCGAAGAAAAAAAATTTTGTAAATAAAACACAGTGTGCAACAGGAATAAATAAACTAAAAAAGGAAAGTGTTGCTTTGTTTTAGTCCTTATTTGGCACCATTTTTTTTTAATTTTCCGTTTGTTTGCCAGAAATCTGGGACCAATTTGGTTTCGAGGAGTCACCACAAGCCCCCACCCCTTTACATACAGTCCACAGTTGAACATATATGCTTTTGCATTGTCTTAGCAGTCCTGCCTGATTCCATCTTATAATATATTATAACCAAGTGCATTATGTTATGGTGGGATAACTAATAGGCTAAAATTATCCAATATTTTAAGACAAATTAGCGAATTATAGTTACAATGAATTGAAGTCGCCGTATGCTAGTAGGTAGTGTGTTGGCTTATTAGACGAAAAGCCAAGGTTCGAGCCCCAGGCCAGACATCAAAATAAAATACAAAAAGCATTTCTTCGGCGACTCCTCTCAACAGATTTCTGGCAAAAACTTTGAGAGTAAATAAAATTGCCATGAAAGAGTTTCTCAAAAATCTGTCGTTCGGAGTCGACTTTAAACTGTAGGACCCACCACTCATGTATAAAAATTAACACACACAACATAAGTGGTGTGAGAAACTAGGACGTTGTACAATGGGTCAATTCGACCTCCGGGTACTGTACTTGTCTTAATTGACAAGTACACGTCCTCTAACCTAACCTAAAGTAATGTTTTCCTATTATCAATACATTTCGTTGCTATTGAAATACATTGTTAATCTGACAATACCCACACATGTAATAATATGAACAACAGTTTAAGCTGAACATCGATGTGTAAATGACATTTACGCTTAACGGTGATGAATTATTTTTCCTATACACTTAAGCTATATATTACGACTGTCTAATGGATAATTATCTGACAGACATAAATAAATTTATAGCCAGTGTGTTATGGTATGGTCTGTTTAACTTGTTTGTCTTCCAAAAAACATCACACAACACATAGCAGTCGCATGAGGCTGTATGATGAAAGCATAAATGAGAGCCCATTAATGTTTATTTACATTTTTGAATTGTGGCTTTTACACAATTTTGTATACAATTTCAAATTTACACAAGAGTGTGTGTGTGTTGTTTTCGCATACCATCCACCCCAATGCCACACATGTATTGTATTAAGCTGTCGAATTTATTAAAATAAACATATACAGTGAGTGTCAGCAGCAATCGTACAGCAAAGATCAAGGGAAGTACAATTGAACATAATTTGAAAGAATAATTATTGCAGCAGAGGAACGAGCAATAAATCGTTCAATCATACCATGAAGTAAAATCAAGCAGACTTTTATATCAGAAAGATAGTTATAAAACAGCCACCAGAATTCTAAAGTAATATTATATTACTGACAAGCCTGTCTCCTGGCTCTATAATATAACGACAGGTCGTCGTAGATCATACCTTAACAATATTGACAATTTCCTTCTTACCTCCTTGTTTGAAAATAATTAAAATCTGCAGTGATGTTAAAAGTCACTGGCTTATTAGGCGCGAGGCCTCGGTTCAAACCCCAGGTCAGGCATCTCCAACTAAACGATAATATGAAAAAACTATTTCTTCTGTGACTTCCTCTCAGCAGATTTCTGGCAAAAACTTTGAGAGTAAATAAAATTGCTATGAAAAGTTTCTCAAAAATCTGTCATTCGAATACGGCTATAAGCTGTTGGTCCCGTCACTCATGTATAAAGTTAACACAGACAACAATAAGTGGTGTGAGAAGCTAATCCTGACTGAAGGGTTGAAATTACCAATTATGTATGTATGTATGTATTGGCTTTAAGCTAGACAACTGCGGTAGCCTTCAAAACGAAGTATCTGATATTTATAGAGCCGTGAGTTATTAAAGATATTAAGGAGCCTAAAGCACATATCCCTAAAGGATCGTCAAGAAGGATCAAATGGCCTTCACTCAATATCAGTTCGGATTATAAACTGCATGGCACGTCTAAATGAGAGAGTTCGTCATTCGTTCGTAAACCTTGCCTGTATGCATAGTCAAAAAGACAATCAAGGTAACCTAGTTGTTGATTGATTAGCTAAGACAAAAGACGGATCGTATTATTTTTACCTCATCCTTCCTATTTTTCATTGGCTACTGCGTTTATGTGGTAAGACTGAATATTCCACAGGAACTTAGGAGTTGTAATAAAGAAATTTTCAGTCTTTGCTCTGCATTGTCAGCATATATGGCAATATTCCTATATAAAAACAGGTGAATCACCGATCTAGCGTCTGTGTACATCAATTTCTATGAATTCATCACAGTCTCCTGGTATCTTGGCGAAACTTGTGGAGTTTCCTTCCTGGACAAAAACTGTTCATTACTAATTGCCCTCATAATATCTAAAAACTCGCTGTAGTGTTGTGGGTAGTGGGTTGACTTATTGGAAGAGAGCCTGTGGTTCAAACTACATCCCCAACATCCAGAACAAAACTCTGAGTAAATAAAAATTGCCATGAAAACTTTCTCAAAAAAATTTGTGGTCGAAGTCGACTTCAAACTGCGGGTTCCGCTGAATAAAAGCTAGGTTGTAATCATGGCTAAAGAGTAGTAATGACCAATTAAGTATTAAGTAAGTAAAATTTAATTGTATCAGTGGTAGAAATTGGTCCTTGGAAACGCTTACTTCAGTTTAGGCGGTCTTGAGCAGTTCAATTCACTTAAAAATTCCCTGTTTAAACGTGTAACTCAACTGTGGGCTTAACATGGGTTTATTTATGTTTACCTTACCGGTCTTAGTTGAACTTATATAGTGACAATTGGCTTAGATTTACTTGGGATATACAAGACAATTTTTTTTAATAATTAAAAAACACAATTTCCAATTATAACATAAGTATTAAACTCCATGCTCGGTGTAGTCTAACATACCAGAGTTTCTAAAGGGAATCGAACCACAATACTCACACTGATAAAAGTTCCGTATGTTTTTATCTCAACACAATAATTAAAACTGGTATCAAAGATCAGCAATGAATCGTTTTTTCGCTACTCATCAGTACTCATGAAATATTGAAATTCAACTACTCTGATTCATTCGTATTCACTACAACATTGATTTGACGTTGACAACGTTGACATAAAACTCATAACATTCGAAATAGGTTTGATTCATACGCCTATTCATTCAGATTAAAAAATTTAGAAAAATACTTATAATACTCATAAATAACTCATGAGTGATTCGAATCATTCATCAAAATTTTCTGTCTTAGTTGTTGTTGCATTTACAAAAAAAAAAGAAAGAAAAAGACAAAGATAGCAAGCAGAGCAAACACACAACCTTCTTGTGAGTATTGTAGTGTTCGTACACGAATCATACTTATTTTCCGATTCTCGTAAACGTTGAGTAAAGGAGAGACGAAGTCTACAACATCATGCGTATTGTTAAGTATGAGTACGATGAGTACTTCAAACTTTGAATATGAGTAGTATGAGTATAATATTAAAATAAGTAGTTTGAGTATGATTCGAGTCTTCTCATCTTTTTGAATACTCATTGCTGATCTCCGACTGGTATAAAATTCTTTGATAGTCACTGTATGTGCTCGGTGTAAGTGCATAGTCATTGATGCAAACATTATGTATGCAGTATTCGTTCAGTAGTATATCTGCGCAGAGTGCAACAGCGGAATATACAAACATAAAAAACATAAAGTGCAACATTGAAGAGGTGGTCGTAATGCTGTTCCATTTGTAATAATTAACATGAAACTACCAAAGGGTAAAATTATAATAAAGTTAACACACCAAGTGTGGCTGTTCGGAAATTTGCATTAGTATCAGAGAGCAAGTATGTGCAGAGGTGTGATATTTGTATTGCAGTTGCTTTATCATCAGCTGCATCAAAGTGTTATTTATTGTTAAATAATTTTTTACATATTTTGTTTCCATGAAAAAAATCTTCTACGAGGGTAGGACTGACTCTAAATTGCTCACTTTTAAATGATCAACGTTGATCGTAAAGTCGAAGGGTATTTTTGAGTTGCATTCTGTAGAACTGCTGAAAACTGCATTCTTTAGTTTGTGCTTCACAATCACTATGTGCTCAGTAAAAAAAAAAAACTGATTGAAAGCAAGGCCGAGCTTTTCTGATGGGCTGCTCTGGACAGGTTGCGCAATGTCAGACTCCTGGACGGATATCGATTATCTCCCAGTGGAATACTGTTTTGACAGGGGTTTCAACTTCCTGATCCCGAGCAGAAGCGTATCGACCCCTGACACGACCGTCCCTCCGGAACTCCTGGATGTGTATACCGACGACTCAAAACGCGATGGCGGGGTGGGCAGCGGAGTGTACTCTGGGAAATTGGACTTGGAAATTTCACTCCGGCTGCCGGCCTCTGTCGAAGGTTGCTAATAATTCCAGGATTGTCAGGGATTGTCGCCGCTGCCTCAACCTTCTTTCTTGGCGCTTCAGTGTCACACTTGTCTGGGTCACCAGACACTGTGACATTCCGGATCCTTTTTCAATCAACCTGGAAATGCCACTTACCTCGTTAAAGCTGGCCATCGCGCGGAAATTCTTCCGAGACGCCAACCTATCCTGGACCAATGAGGATGGTCACTGTGTTATGAGTAGACACACGGAAAGAATGCGGCTCCCATTTAACTACTTCTGCCGTGGATGCAGATCTGCTGAGGAAGAGGAGACTGTTATCCACTTTCTTTGTCAGTGTCCTTCTCTCGCTAGGTGTAGATATAGGTTCTTTGGCTCTCCAACCCTTGTCAGCTTAACGGAGCCATCGTCCATTGATGTCAAGGATATAGTCTCGTTGATCAAGCTTTCTGGCTGGTTTTCCAGCGTGGGGTAGTCGTGCTTTGAAATGTGAAGCCCTTGCGCTGATCAACTTCTCCCTCCTTGGTTCGGAGGAACTTGGTCAGTACAAATATTGCGTTCACCTGTGGCTTCACACCGGGCCGCTATGCGTGCTCAGTGAGCTTAAGGCCAAGCTTAATGAAAACTAGGTTTAAAGCATCATTTTTGTTTTTGTTAAAGAAATTTAATAAATTTCATTGTGTTCGTACAAGCACGGAGGATGTCAAAAGATTTCGATGCATAGTTGAAGCCTTTACGCTCAAAACAATTGAAGGAATTACAAAATAGTGTTAGTTGATCTGACATCAAAAGTGCAAGATATTTTGGAAGCCGTAGGCATTTTATATAAATTTTATATAATCATTTCCGCATAAGAAAACTTTTCTTTTTCTATTCAATTTATACGATTGAGCACTATTTCGTAATCAAAACATGGATCCACCCGAAGACACCAGAAACCAATATATTTTTGTGAGCGAATTTATCATTAAACAATACGTTGCAATATTAAAATTTTTTTTATCAAGATTGGTATTCTGTCTAAGAAATCGTCTTCAGAGGGGAGGCCTATTCTGGATGAGTGGGTATGTAAACAAACAAAATTGTAGACACCAATCCCCTTGAGACCCGTTAAATGCATTCCGAAAAAGTCGTTGCTTGGTTTAAATATTAGACTGGCGGTGTCATATTTCATTGATAACGACAACATGGTTTTAAGGACATGTGGTTTTAACACGACGACGCTATATATCATGTTGTATTGGACATTTTGCACAAGCGTTTTGAGATGAAGTCAACTTACACGGAACTGATGTGAGCTTGCCAACGAGATCATATTTTTTGACTCCTTTAAACTTTTTCTTGTGGGGTTTTCTTAAGCTGCATGGCGGTCCTTCCTCAAAGCCAATTTGATATTTCCAATGTGTTCCACCCAGAGAAATCCTGGTGGCTATTTGACCGATACTATATTCCATACATGAAATAGCCTTAGTCTAGTAGGTTGTGTGTTGGCTTATTAGACGTTTTGCTACAATTCAAACCCCAGGTCAGGCATCTCCATGAAAACGGAAAATAAAAAATATTTCTTCGGCTACTTTCTCCAGCAGATTTCTGGCAAAAGCTCTGACAGTAAAGTACGAAGCATTTATACAAATTTTCTTAATCAGTTATTTGTGCTGCTGTTCCATTTTCTCTAGAATTTTCTTATAAATTTGAAAAAAACTCAGAAGATGTATACATAAATTTGTGCAAATATGAAATTATGCAAAAGAAAAATTATTTTAAATTAATTGCAAAAGCATGTTCTATTAAATATATTATGCAACAGCATATAACTTTGTGCCATTTAAATTTCAACTAAAGAGACAGAAAGAAACACATTGCAATAGAAAATGCTTTAAATTGTTTATTCACCGTTTCTCTCCCACCGCTCCTATCTCTTTTGCATCAGCATAATCCTGTTTTTTTTACATTTATGTAAGACCTCACAGGAATATTAAGTCTGTGCCAATATCTAGTTTCAAAGAAAACAATCTTTCCTCACGCCAAAGGAAAAGAAAAACGTAAAAAAATAAAAATATCTTTCAAGGAATTACCATTTCTCCATTTTTAACTTCTATTATATGTATGTACATAGGGACTTTTGTTAAGCAGTTCCTTTCTTTAAATTTAAATAAAACAAAGTGTGTGCGTTATACCAACGAAATTTTTTATTCGATTCATTGAAATGTCTGTCTC
This sequence comes from Sarcophaga carnaria, assembly GCA_958299815.1. NCBI lineage: Eukaryota > Metazoa > Arthropoda > Insecta > Diptera > Sarcophagidae > Sarcophaga > Sarcophaga carnaria. Next base: position 82,672,320 of record OY283149.1, on the reverse strand, counting down.
GGCTTCTTTAGGTGAAACGCATCCGGAATGTACAACTTTCCATGATTCAGTTGTAGCTAAAGTGTAAAGTGTAGTGTTCCAAAATAACACAATGAGGACCATATTGTGTTATTTTTGTAAAATATAAGAGACTATCACCGTACGCCCTCAGGAAATTATTGGCGTTCTTAAAGCGAGAAATAAGGAGACTTCCCCAGGCTGAACCTCTTTTAATATAAAATCTGAGTCCGATTCACCTACTTTTACATTCATACATAATTGGTCATTACAACCCTTTAATCAGAATTACGACCTAGCTTATCACACCACTTATGTTGTGTGCGTTACTTTTATACATGAGTCTCAGGACATACGGTTTAAAGGTCGACTCCGAACTACAAACTTTGGACAAACTTTTCATGGGATTTTTATTTACTCTCAGAGTTTTTGCCAGAAATCTGTTAACAAGAAGTCGCTAGGGTTTGAACCACGGTGTCACGTCTAATAAGCCAACACACTACCTACATGACTACTGCCACTTCTGCTATACATAATGTACTTAAATGAGTATATATTTACAACTTAAAAACTTTCAAAATCCAGTTCACAGCATCTGCATCTGAACGGAAGTCCCTGTGGAAAGGCCCTATGGTATATGTTTCACACATTTCTGCATTTTTTATAAAAAAGGAATTTCCTTCTTTTACATTCCTTGTGGCACTAATGCAACGCTTTAAAAAGCAGAAATGTTGTGAAAGTGATGGTAAAAATAATAAGAACACCAACCTGGCACTTAAGGCCATTATAACAACTTGCCGTTAACTAAAGGCAGGATTTTAACGGGGAGATAAATTGTTTCTTATTATTATTAGTGGACAATATGGTAGAAGTGAGCGTTAAGCTAAAGACGATAATCCTGCCCATTAAAAAGTTTTCTATTGATTCAACGTCATCTGGTGAAGGCTGTGGAATTTCTTTAGACAAAAGTATACTTTTGTAATTTTTATATTTTCACTTTTTTGCGAATTATATTCAAAGTTGTATGTTGGTTTATTACCTAAAATCTGTTAGAATAACACTTGTTATGAATGCATACAGATGCAGTAACGTTTTAAATTGTTTACAGCAGAGATCAGCTACTCATAAGTATTCATGAAATTTTGAGTATGAGTGAGTCAACAGTATTGAAATTCAACTACTCTGATTCGTTCGTACTCACTACAACATTGATTTATAAGTACAGTTTGCAATGAGCATGAGTTGACATCGTTGACATCAAACTCATAAATATGTTTGATTCATACGCTTACTCATTCTGGTTCATAAATTTAGAAAAGTACTTATAATACTCATAAATGATTCGAGTGATTCGAATCATTCATTAAAATTTACAGTCTTAGTTGTTGTTGCATTTATTAAAAACGAAAAAAGAAAAAGACAAAGACAGCAAGCAAAGCAAACACTTAACCTTCTAGTGAGTATAGTAGTGTTCGTACCCGAATCATACTTATTTTGTGATTCCTGTAAATGTTGAGTAAAGGAGAGTCGAAATCAACAATATCATGCGTATTGTTAAGTATGAGTACCATGAGTACTTCAAACTTTGAATATGAATAGTATGAGTATAATATTAAAATAAGAATTAGAAGAAATAAATAAGAGAAAAAGAATAAGTATCAGAAATTATGAGTATGATTCGCATCTACTTATCTTTTTAATACTCATTGCTGATCTCTGGTTTACAGTCAATTAAATCTACAATTTTAGTAATAGCTAAGGGCCAGTAAACAATTAGCCTCTTATATGTTGCATATAAGTAGCGAGAGTCTGTTGTAAATATTACCACATTTTCACTATGGCAGTTAATCGTTATTCTTATCTGCCACCAGTGTTCTTAAAAAGTCAAACAACTGCTAAGCGGAGTCCAAACGTTTTTCAAAACTACAACAAGAATACATTTGATAATATTTGTAAATTGCCTTCAAACATAGTACGTATGAAATCAAGCCCACTTTTAAAGACTGTAGCAGTTACTGTGTCCAGGCAAAGTAGCCTCATAAACTGAAGACGAATTCAGCTGTTGTTTGGCTTCTTGTCAAGCTTGTAAAAAACAAATAAATACACACTAAAATACATTACAGAGACATATATATACAGAGAAAACAAGTCTTGTTCTATTGGTAAAAAAAGTTGACAGAGGAAGCGGTAATTGTAATAAATGTTCTTTGGAATGAAAACATATGAGGCCTACAACAAATTAAATAAAATACTAGAGGCGAAATAAGGCGTCAAATTGGGTTGGACTGTTGAACGAAAATTGAAGCTGACAGCATTAAAAGAATTTGTTTTTCTTCTTTTTTAATAGAAAACAAAACAAAAAGAAAATTAAACCAAAAAGAGAACAATTAAGATGTTAAACTGTGGATTTTACTAATTTATTGAACAGTTCCATCGTTATCGATATGTGTTAAAATAAATGTTTTTGAACATTTATTTCGAATTTACTTGAAATCTATTCAATAAGCTTCTTCTGACAAGTCGAATTAGGCAAATAAATTATGTAACGATGAGTGGAGTTATAATCTGGAATTTTACTTTTTTATATAACTTTTCATTTCATTAAGAAATACAAAGATTTCGATAAGCTTTTCTTCAACTTTATTCGATTACTTGTTCAAGCCCACAAAATTACCATCTGACATTACTCAGAAGCAAGATCCTTTAAAAACAGATATTTGGGACAAACTTTGTTAATTGAATCCTATTCTATATATCCAGAAGTGGAGTTGTCTTTCTTCTTGATTTTAACTTGTTTTAGCTTTTAAAAGTCGGAAACCATGTAGTTTATATGTGGATTGTTTAGGTTTGTATTCAAGAATTTTTATTACTATACTACTACACTGCCACCTTAACAAAAATGAGATCTATTAACATTAGAATTAACATTCAAATATTACGTCGTAGTCTAGTAGCTAATGTGTTGACTTATTAGACGTAAAGCCAGGGTTTAAACCCCAGTTCAGACATCAAGCAAAATACAAAAAGTACTACTTCGGCGGCTTCCTCTCATTAGATTTCTGGCAAAAACTCGAACGACAGCATCGGAATTTTAACACTTGATAACTTTTTTAATGTGAGATATCATCCAAAATTTATCTTCGTTTGAAAGGTCTATTGGTACCCTTATGTGTAGAATTTAACATCGTTTAAATGTTCACAACGTCTTCTCTAGGTAAAGCTCGTCCGAAATATACACTTTACTTTATTTTATTTATTAATTACAATACGAGTACAATTACAAATTATATTCTAATTATATTCAAGCGGAGTTACTTGACCATATGCTCGGCGTAGTGGCACATACCAGAGTCTCTGGGGGGAATCGAACCCATGACCCTCACGCTAATAGTCGAGCACACTACTCACTATTAGGGCACCCCGAAATATTTCAGGAAATTAAATTCAGTCTTCCTTTCGCAGCCAGAAGTTGTAGATTTAATACACAATTGGCTTTCACTGCTTTCTAGCCAACGTGCTGCTTTACGAATAGAAAACAATAATGGAACTTCATTTCTGCGTTCACATATTACTCTGCCAACTGCTCTATCTACCTCAACAACAATAATATCGTCGAGACGATAATTAATAGATTATTTCTTGGTGATTGCATATAAAGGTGTTGCAATATTTACGGAGTTGTGGTTTTGTTTCATGTAAAATGTGTACAAGCATGTATGAGAGAGTATGTGTGGAATTCAAGAAACTAAGCATTTGAGTACCGTATTCATTTTTTCGCTGCTGTGATGCACAACCATATTAACTTAAGGCAAGACAACCTAAATATGGATATTACTGGACCTTTTGTTATTACAGAATTTTTTTGCTTTTTTAATATATATTGTATGCATTAGTAAATGAACATTTCCTTAAAACGTCAAATAAGATTTTTAAGATTTATCTGGCATAATCCCGTACTATTGCACTTATAAACAAAAACTAGAATATTAAACCATCTATAAGAGAAAGCCTACGTCTAATCTAAGGTTTCCTGGAGAGGATAGCCTTAAGGCAGGCAGCATAATTGGCGTTTCATCACGACTATCACAATCAGATGGTTAACCAGAAAACTGATTAACAATTTTAATCAAAGAAATATAGAAGGTATGAGAGATGAACGAAAATTAACACAGAAAATTAATTGCAGAAATAACCCCATTCTTACCATCATTTTAACGTTCAAAAAACAAATAACGAAGGCAATGTATAGCATATGACCACCAAATTTCACAATCTCTTATTCATTATTTCCTTAATAAATTCCAACCGTTCACATCTAGTGCCAGCACACATCTCCGTAGCATTATAGTACCACCACCATTCTTAAACGTTTATTGAGATCGAGCTCTTCATTTCGTTTTCCTTCATACTAAACTACGTCTGAAGAAATTATTATTTTTCCAAAACTAATTTGACATGTTTTAGTATGGAGGAAGAACAAGAACAATAAAGAGCTCAATTCAAAGAACTTGCGTGAAATAGTTAAGCACGTGCTCTGTACCGTGGCGAAGAGTTCGACACTGGGTGTGGGCAGTTTGGAATTTATTGAGGTAAATAAATAAGAGAGTACTTAAATATTCCAAAGAAAGAATTAAACAAAAGTTTGGAAGAATTAGGAATTTGTTATGGTTATTACTTGCAGCAAAACAATGAACTCAACCATACTGCTGCTAATATGAAGATGTGATTTGCCTACCAAAGTCCCCATGGACTTAATACTCTTGCACAAAGTCCCGATATGACTCCAAAAATAATTTAAGAAATTATTTAGAAGAACGTTTAGAGAACAAGAAAGATCTGATAGACTTGCTTTTGTGTGCTTGGTGGCACATATCAACTGAAAATGCTAAACAAAACTGAAACATTGAATGCCAAATAGAATTAATAAAGTGCTTGATCTTAAGATATATCCTTCTAAATATAACGGATAACAGTTTGATATATTGTGCCTTTTGAAATTTACTTCTTCTTGGGTGCAGTACCCAAAATTTTGCAGTGCAAAAATATAGAATAACCAGATAGTTTTCCCTTATTTTTCTTTTGGTTTGTGAAAACCATCAAAATTTTTAATGTGGGCTAATTACGTCACTGGTAGTACAAGCAAATTCGTATCTAAATTAATTTCAATTGTACGAGATGGGACTCGATAACTTGCTAATCGGCTTTTTAAAACGTGTTGTATAAATAGAAATATTTACCCGACAATGAGAGGCAGGATCCTAAATGTAAAAAGAAAATTGCAACTTTCGTTTTGTTCGAGATGTTTAACTTGGGACTTGAACTGTGACCTCATGTACCTACTAGACTACTGTAATTTCAATTTAATAGCTTAACTAGGATGTAGCATAGGACAAAGCGTTTTGCTAGAAGAATTGCATATTTATGTAATTGTCACTGCTTTAAAAATTTATTATTGTTCAATTAAATGTTTAAATTTGGTAGTTTTTTGTAAATTTTGTTTTTATTTTTAATTCATTTATTTAAATGAAATTAAGCAAAAACTATAACCCAAATATTTTTATTCAATTTTAAATTGTTTTCATTTTCTGTTTCACTTATAAAATGGAAGTAAATTAACACAATAAATATAGAAAATATCAGTTATTTGTACATATTATTGCTTAAAATTCATGAAATTGCTAAAAAAAAAAAAAACTATTTGGCTACCTATACTTCTGCTGTCCACAATATATTATTCCAAAAAATTTTTATCACTAATGAAATGAAAACATTAAACCAATCGAAGGGTTTTTTTTTATCCACTTCATTTTATTTGTGACGTATGAGCAATATTTAATTGAACTTATTTGTGCAATGATATTGCTCATACGTCTACGACAGACTGGATATACTCGTACATTGTGTGGACAGTTTAAATGGTATAGAATGGTAATCACCGTACAAATTATATATTTGTCGGTAATATGAGCGTCTAAGCCTTTCGTGATTTATTTTTTGAATTTTGAAAATTTAAATCTAACGGTATCGATTTATGTCAGATCAAAACTCTGAATAAATTCAACTTTCCTAGAAATTTGATTGAGCTTTTTCGATTTCCATGCCTTCACTGAATGGACTCTGTTGATGATGAAACAGTTGGCAACTGCACCTAATCTTCATTGAAATATCATCTTTAGCGATAAGTCCGCATCATCTTTAACGATAAGTCCGCACCCAATTGGGCGCGTGGACAAACAAAACTGTTGAATTCACTTCGAAGAGCTTCCAATGCATCCCAATAAAATCGATGTTTGATTGAGCTGGCGCAGTACACATTTCCATGCCGATAATTATTAACTTCTTTTGGCCTGAATTGGATGATCTAGACACCAATCAAATGTGATACATGGCTCATGCTACATTGGATATTCTGAGCGATTTGAGCGCATAGTCGTCCCACGTACGAATTTGACTCTGTAATACTGGCGCTAGTGCAGTTTTTGGATTCCCATGCCCTCACTTAAATTTTGCCTGATTTAAATGCCAGGGTCATAAAAATATGACCCAGAAAGGACGTGGCGGAAATTTGAACGATTTGATATTCCACACATAATAGCGTCAATAGGTCTTTCAAACGTATAGAAAATGTCGTTTTATTTAACTTTAAAGAAAGAAAATACTTAATGGAAGATCCGATATATACAAGGAACTTTCTATCAATATTGCCCAGTAATGGTTTTCATTGCTTTCTTAAAACCTAAAACAAGTAAAACCAAGTTAGTCATATTATGGCACAAATTTTGAATGAGAATTATTTTCAGTTGATAAACAAATATATTATCATCTGAGAAAGATATTACGGTAGAATTTCGTAATGGGGCAATAAATTGATAAGTTGTGAAATTATTTGAATCTGATGTAGAATCAAAAGCTTCCAAATATCTTGTGAAAAATGTTTTCCGGACTGAGGCATTCCTCAAGGCTGTATTGTGCATTGCTTACATCTGATATTTTCTAGAGGTGATCTGCGATATCGTCACCTTACTCTTCTTTTCTTAGAAATCAATCTGTAACACCTATAGACTCAATCCATTAAAACTTTATTAATATTTAAAATAAATTCGTTCATTTTTACCTTAATTCAGACATTTGAATCACTGGGAATGGTTAAAGCCACAACCATGCTTCTTTATTACATTCCCTCTTTTCATTTTTGTTGATAAATATGGAATATAATGTCTATAAACTGTTGCGACTTTTGTGACTATTTACTTCTGTATTTACATTGTATTTACATTGTGTATTTACATTTGACCTTCAGACATAGTTTAAAATTGTGGACTCAACTGGAAAAATTTAGTCGTCTACGAAGTATTGAATGAGCAACTCTCATAGACAAGTGATTAAAACTGAAAAGTAAGCAGACATGCTTACACGTTTTCTATTTAATAAGGGCTTTTGTCGTGTTCTTTTTTTATAATTTAATCATTTGCAAATCAGTAATAAAATTTAAACCGTTTGATTTCTGCAGTACTGTTAGGTAGTCGGTTAAATTAATATTAGCAGACAGTCTTAATAAAACCTCCTTAATTGTGATGTCAAAAGGAATCGCGAAGCAAGGTAATGAATTTCTTTGTACTTTATTATTAGCAAAATCCGAATTTATTTTTTGAAATTAAATATTAAAATATTATTAAAATTTTTATTTAGTTTTTTTTGCTTGTTTTCTTTTCAATCGTATGAATCGGATTTTTTTTTGTTTAGACAGAATAATCTTACAATGTTCTTCTAAAACATAAATTTTTTAGGGGCCTTGATGGTGTTATACAGCATTTCCTAACAGGGCCTTCCGAACTGTGACAGTTGATAACGGTCATCGACAGGGACGACTGGGACCCTGACATAATCATCCCCCCGGTTGTCCTGGATATATACACCAATGGCTCTAAACTCGATAATGGGGTTGGTAGCGGAGTATACTCTGGAAAATTGGACCTAAACATTTCCCTCTGACTACCGGATTATTGTAGCGTGTTTCAGGAGGAAGTAATGGCCATCTAGCAGTCCCTCAATGGATCCTCGCAAACGATGCTCCTTTCACCCTCGTCTCGATTTTCTCTGATAGTCAGGCCGCCATAAGATCTCTGTCGAGCGTTGTGAATAACTTCAGGTTCGTTAGAAAATGTCGCCACTGTCTCGGCCTTCTTTCTGGGCGCTTCACTGTCTCACTCGTCTGGCTCCAGTATGCCACTTACCTCGGTCAAGTTGGCCATTGCGCGGAAAATCTTTCGGGATGCCAACCTATCCTGGCTCAATTAGGAGTCCTGCTCCACCGCTAAACTCACTTGGCCGATAGTAGACGCACCAACCGTAATTTGGTAGAACTTGGTCAGTACAGGGACTGCGTTCATCTAATGCGTCACAATGGGCCGCCATGCGTACTCAAGTGAGCTTTTAGTATTAAAACTACCACTCCAGCCTAACACAACCTACGCTCTACCCAGAGAAGCAGGAGCGGACATTTGAATCATATTACATTTTACACATAATGATCAATAGGACCATCAGGTGTTATAATAACTATTGAAAATATTTAAAATATCCCAGTCTGATGCTGTATTATTTATCGCGATCAAATAGTTTGTCTTATCTCTCCTAAAAGCAAATAAAATTACCAAGAAAAGTTTTTCTAAAATCTGTCGTCCACTTAATTAACACACATAACTAGGTCCTAATCTAGACTGAAGACTTGTAATGACCAATTATGTATGTATCTCTCCTATTATATATGTATAACAGCATATACGTAGTTATTAATTTGAATATGACCCCGTAAACTACAATACATTGCATTAAATTTTAACTCTTTTGAACAAAATAAGTACAAAATTGCAAAAATAAAACAAGCAAAAAAAATTATTTATTTATTAAATTTATCGCAGCATTTTAAATTTAACACGTGTTGCATTGTAACATTTAATATATATTTTGCAAACAAATTAACACATTTGATTCTAGATACACAAAATAAATTTAAAACAATTCTTTTAATAATTTTTTATTCCGGGCAAATATCGATTTCTCTGAATAATAAATAAATACAGACAATAAAATTCCATGTAATTTCAATAGAAATGAAAGAGAATATGAAAACAATTTAGAAATTGATTAAAAATATTTGCGTTATAGTTTTTGCTTAAACTCATTTAAATAAATGAGTTAAAAATGAAAATAAAATTTACAAAAAACTACCAAATTTAAACATTTAATTGCACAATAATAAATTTTTAAAGCAGGGACAATTACATAAATATGCAGTTATTCAAGCAAAATGCTTTGTCCTATGCTACATCCTAGTTAAGCTATTAAATTGAAATCACAGTAGTCTAGTAGGTATATGAGGCCACAGTTCGGCGACTGCCTCTCAGCAGATTTCTGGCAAAAATTCTGAGAGTAAATAAAATTATCATGAAAAACTTCTCAAAAATCTATGGTTTAGTGTCAACTTTAGACTGTAGTTTCCGCCACTCATGTCCTAAATTAATGACGAATTTTGTATGTAAGTATGTATTTATGCATGAAATCAAGTTTACAATACATTTTTTTTAATACCTCATCAATCTTTTAATTTTTTTCAGGGTGCTAATTCTCGCGGTCGATCTCATGTGACATTTATTCGAAGTTACGATTTTCTATTAACATTTAGGATTCTGCCACTCATTATCGAGTAAATATTTCTATTTTTACAACACTTTTTAAACAAACCGATTAGCAAGCTATCGAGTCCCATCAGAGAAATTCGTACAATTGAAATTAATTTCGATACGAGTTTGCTTGGACCACCGGTGCCGTAATTAGCCCACAGTGAAAATTTTTGATGTTTTTCACAAATTAGAAGAAAAATAAAGGAAAACTTTCTGCTGACTCCATATTTTTGCACCGCAAAAGTGTGGGTACTACCCCCAAGAAGAACTCAGAGTAATTTTAAAATTCAAAGGACCAAAATATCAAAATGTTATACCAATATTTAGTAGGATAACGCTTAAAGCATTCCATTTAACCCCTTTTCCATCAAATGTACACGTTTTGTTTAGCGCTTCCTGTTGATATTTGCCGCCATACACTTATGAGCAAGTTTTTAAGTTGAATTTTGTTTCAGGCTTAGTGGAGTACCCCAGGCGCTTCGAAAATATCACCCAAGAGACATCAGTTCGAAAATAGACCTCTCACGATATTAGGGTAACCTTTAGTTAAGCACCACATCCCCAAACAGATTGAGGTTAGGTACACTTAAGCCCCCACATCGAGACAAGATTGTTACCCATGTGCAGGAAGAAGTTGAGGTTACGGCACACAATTAAGGGACGTGAAGACCAACCTTTTCTTTGATCATAGATGTTTGGACCACCAACTGGTGATGGCATTGAATGTACCAGTTTTGTTTAGCGGTTTCTATTGATATTTGCCGCCATGCACTCATGAGCAAGTTTTCGGTTGACTTTTGTTTTAGGTTTAACGACTACGTACCCGTTCATCCAAATGATATCTTCAATACTCCCTTGAAGTCATATCAGAACTTTGTGCAAGAGTATTAAGCCATTTTCTTATATTAGGCCTTTGAATTTTAAATTTACTCTGAGTTCTTCTTGGGGGTACCTACACGTTAGCGGTGCAAATATATGATGTCATCAGAAACTTTTCCTTATTTTGCTATTGTTTTGTAAATTAATAAATATGAAAACTTTATTTATACTAACTTTGCTACAAATTTATGAAATTGTTAAAACGTATTGGGGTACTAAGACTTTGCTGTCCACTGTATGGTGATTAGGCCCTATCAGAAGTATCATCCAGAAGATGGTTTCGATGGTTGAGAGATAAAAATTTTGCTGTGAGAAATGAAGAACATGGAAAAATGGATTTATTTTTATAATCGGAAACATCATGGGTAAATTCAAAACTACTACCAACTTCGGCTTCATATTCACATTGATGCTGTATATCTGGTGGGACTAGAAAGGGTCTAAAACCTGGTGAAACCCTTAACACAGATCGCTATCAAAAACAAATGATCAATTTGAACAACAAATTAATCGACAAACGATCAAAATGAACCACAAGACACTACAATATAATTTTTCAAAATGACAATGCACCTGCACACAAAGCAATACCGGTTCAGGATACAATGAAGGCGTTAGGCTTGGCTCCTTTCGGCTACTATTACCCTTCAACTACGGAAGACGCATTGGCGAAGCAGCACTTTGATTCCTACACTTCCTACGACAATTCTGTTACTAATTGGCTTGTGTTTTATTTTCACGGAAAATGCTCATTTCATATCGGTATAATGTGGAGGTGTATGTCTGGTTCTTATGTGTATGGTATACCAATTTTTAAAATGCTTTTAGAAAACAAATGTACTTTAGAGGCATCAGGCAAAACTATTTGAAGACTTTATTTATAATGAAAACTCAAAACTTTACCTTAAGTAAACATTGCTTAACGAGTAGAAACTTTTTAATTGTGTTGTGTGAAGATATTTTTTTGTTTCCGAAACTTCACAATAAGTTATAAGATATTCTTTGTTTTTCATGAAATATTTTTCAAAATATTTAATTTTAACATTTAAGAATACAAATTTTTAAACTTTCATTGTTAAAAATTAAGAACGACTACCACATACATACATATATGTTGATTGTATTAAGTTTTTCAATTGTTTTCTTTGTAACTTTTGCTTTAAATTTTATTTGTTAGAAAAAGTTTAATAATTATCGTCAGTACTTACATTACATTGAAAATACCACACAGACAAATAATTCATATGCCTCGAACGTTTAAAAACATGTATTATTTTATAAAATTCTGAATGAGTATATATGTAGATTGCAAATAAACGTTTGTAACAAAATTTTATATTTATAGTTGGTATGAGAAGTTACGTCATAATCCTGGCTGAAGATTTGTAATGTATGTTTGTAAGTATGAATCCGCTACATTATACCACGAAGCCTGAATTAATTTCCAAAAGAGTAACCCTCAGAATTCTGTTGAGAAGAATTCGTTGGAGAATATTTTTCATACTTCGTTTTGTTCTAGATGTCTGAGTCAGGGGATGAAGCGGATTCAGTATGCGAAAATATTGTTGACTATATGCTTAGATAATGTCTTCCAGTTTTAAATAACACCGGATTCGCTACAGATAATTATTCACAATTATATTGTTACGTTTTTACCTTTTTAAAAACGTTTGGAATATGAGTTCGTTGATTGCAAACAAAATAAAAATAAATTTGTGTTTAGATTCAATTAAACTCTTTATTGTTGGCACTACTTTTGTATGCCACCATATACAACTTGACGAATACAACAATAATTCCTTGTTCGCTATTATTATTTGCGTACAACGCAGATCTTTTCAACGGAGATCTTCAAACCACAAATGTTTTCTTCACACGCAAACTCGTATTCGCTTTCATAATTACTTAAGTAGACTGTGTATTAACGTAATTATTGGTCAACATTTAAACAGCATGTATTGTATTCCAAACCACAAAGGCCTATGCTGAAGCGTTAGTAATTCAAATACAAATTAATTGAATTTGTGAGCTTTAATGTTCTGTTAATTTGAATTCGGAGAATTTATTAATAATTTATGAGCTCAGTCATTAAATGTTTACATGATTAGTTATAATACTATAGAATAACGTAAAATAACGTTCAAAGATGTAAATTAAAAAATTAAAAACTTGAATAAACTTTCTTAACAATGTTTGCTTACTCATTCAGTTCTGTTTTTGGAATTTAAAGTTTAAGCTGAAAAAAATGAAAGCATGATATATTTTTTAAAAATTTGCATCCAACAGGATCTTCGGAACTTTGGCAGTTTATAACGATATCATGTAAGATATCATCGAAGTCTTGAATTCGCCTGAAAGACCTATTGGTGCATATTATTTGTTATATATAATGTCCGTACCTTAGCGTGTCTTGGACGCCTTAGTGTATCTTGCCTTGAAAAGTTCCTCAAAAATCTGCCATTCGGAGTCAACGCTAAACTGTAAGTACTGCTACTCTCGGATAAAGTTAACACACTATACATGGCTGGTGTGTGAAGCTAGGTTGTTGGTACATCTAAGTAAAAATGATATATTTTGTTTGAAGAAACTCAAATCTGCCAAAACTCAGTTGACAGGCTTGAGTATTGAAGAATAAAACTAAAGACCACAATCCAAGGAACATGTGTGAGGAGATCATTCGTAAGACTTGTTACGTAGTCGCTAAACCTGAAGCAAACGACAACTGAAAAATGTTCTCATGAGTGAATGGCAGGAAATATCAACAGAGAATGCTTAACAAAAGTGACACATTCAATGTCAAATGGGTTAAATGGAGTGGTTAGCCTAACTATAATTTTAGACAATTTATTTTTTATATCACAGTATATATCAGTATTTCCAAACCACCTAATTTTATAAAAAAAATTTAAGCGAACAGAAATTTTTAAATTCCTTAAAATCCGTCACATGATATCCTTTTTGCTTCCCTTTTCTTTATTTAAAAATGACTTGCTGCCGTGGGACAGCACAGGCAATAAAATTATATTGTTTTGCGACATATTACACGTACGTACATATATATACATATATATGCAGATATACTAAATGACCAAGGCTTTTTTACACTTCTCTTCAATTGCCAATACATTTATTAAACCAAAACCAAAAAAAAAAAAAAAAAAAAAAAAAAAAAAACATTGTATTGGAACAATAAAAATTGAAAAAATTAAATGAAATGTTTTGAAATATATGATTCCCTCTACGGACAATAAATGATTTCGTTTTCTTATTTCATTTGCGTATAAAAACTTGTTGCTGCTCCGATAGCAATTGTAGACATTTGCTTTCAATTGCTTTTTTCAATTCCGATAAAAATGTAATGCGTAGAGGATAAAAAAAAGAAGAAGAACAAAAATAATAAATATGTTGAGGAATTTTATTTCCACATTCAATAAATGACATCCTAACCACAAGCATATGTTATGGATGGAATTATTATTTTAAAGTTACTGAAAGGAAACACCTATAGAGTATTTAATAGAGGAAAAAAATTGTTCTCAGTTTTCCCCCACAGCGAAGCAGTTTTATTAGTTAAATGATAGTAAGGCATACATTTTTCTGAAAGCATTATTGCTGAATACTACAATAACGTATTTTAACTTAATTGTATTAGAAATGAATGGGCAACGAACATCAATTGGTTAAAATGAGAACATGAGGACATGCAACATACAGTTCACCACAAACAACATCACCTTGGGTTTTATTTATTTCCATTGCAAAAGCCAAACGTACGTATAAGTGTAATCATTGAAATTTAAATGGCATTTGAGGGGAAATCATTGAAAAGCGTGTTATTAAAATGTCTTGCACAATTTTGTTGGGTTTACATGAAAAGCCTAATGGCTGGTATTCGATTTCCAATTGCAATTCAATTTCCGTGGTAATCCAGTAAATCAAGAGAATTAAAAAAACTCAAATTCGTTAATGTATTACGTTGTCCACAGTTTAACAAATATGTATGTATGTGTACAATTCGTGAGCTATTTGATGATGAAAGTCAATATTTACTATTAATGTCCAATTAATTTTATTTGTATTGTTACGAAAATGGAAATTGTGTTCTGCTTCACATCGTTTAGATTGTAAACAAAAGCTACAAAAACAAAAGCAATGACTTCTTTTCATGATAAACAAGTAAACAAAAATTTACCAACTAAAACCAGTATATTAAAGGGAGAAACAAGTAAACAAAAATGCAACGACAACATTGCAAGAACAAACGTAAACAAAATACACGAACAATAATAACATAAACAACATGTTTACGTTTATAGAAATTTCGAGAAGGCGAAGTCGTACTCTCTCACAAGCTTTCATCAGACTGTTTACCCTGCGATATAAAAGGCTAGACAAAGCAGGCAACGGAGTCAGTAAAAATTTAGTCAGTCTTGTGTGAAGTCGCGGTGTTTGAAGAAAGTAATCGTAGTTTAAAATCTCCGTTTTAAAGATCTATCGAACAAATTGACTGGTAATTGTTATTGTTTACGCAAAAGAGTGCAAAGAGTAATAGCCAACCAAAACAATTGTTGTTGTTTACATCAAGTTGAGAACAGTGGCACACAGAATTGTGCGAACAATTAAGAAATTAATTAAAACTGAAAACAAAATTTGTTTTTATTTTTATTTACAATCTACAAGCTAACGTTTCAAACGTTTTTAAAAGGTAAAAACGTTTCAGTATATTTTCGATAGTTTCAAACACAAGTTTATATCTTCAACTCCTTTTAATTTTGAGGTAACAAATGATGTTTTGCTACATACATACATACAGGATTGGTCACACCACCCATATTATGTGTGCTAATTTTATGCATGAGCGGGAGCATCTGCAGTTTAAAGTCGTTTCCGAGCGACAGAAATCTACTAAGAGGAAGTCCCCGAAGGAAAATTTTTTAGTATTTTGTATTGTCAGAGATATCTGACCTGGGATTCGAACCAAGGCCTATCTACCGTGCCAACACACTTCCTACTAGATTACTGGATTTTAAAGCCTGACTATTCAATGATAATTTTACCTCTAAATGTGCGCTCTCTAAACATAATGCAATAAAGTGGCTACTATTTCACAAGACGCATGTACCAAAACAATGTTATCACACGCTCGCATATTTATTAATTCTAAAGTTAAAAATGTTGTCAGTACCCCCAGATGCATGCAATGAGCACAGGACACCCTTACATAACATACATACATAATTGGTCATTACAACCCTTCAGTCAGGATTACGACCTAGTTTCTCACACCACTTATGTTGTGTGTGTTAATTTTATACGTGAGTGGTGGGACCTACAGTTTAAAGTCGACTCCGAACGACAGATTTTTGAGGAAATTTTCACGGCAATTTTTATTTACTCTCAGAGTTTTTGCCAGAAATCTGCTGAGAGAAAGTCGCCGAAGAAATACTTTTTGTATTTTGTTTTTATATCTGGCATGGGACTCGAACCCTAACTTTACGTCAAATAAGCCAACACACTACCTACAAGACTACGGCGACTTACCATCCTCAATGTCCCTAGTGATTGTTTTATGAAGCAATTTTTGATTTTTTTTTGTTTCTCTTCGAAGCAAATCTTGATTAAAAATATTATTTCTTGAACGGTTTCGTGATCAAACCGAAACAACTCGTCACTCGTCTTTCGTAGTTCAGACATACTTAGAAGCACAATAGGGTGATAAACGAATTATTAAAATTCCTTATATATATGCCGGCATGGCAAGGCATACAGATGTTAAATGTCTGTCATATTAAGTGAGTTTTTTTCGTGGAAAGTCTTGCCAACAACCGAAGAAAGCCGATGATAAAAACGTGATCACTATTCAAGCATTATACGCTGAGTAAGGTAGTCATTATTAATTTATTGTGCAAGGAATTGGCAAGATTTTAAAAATGAAAACGTTACTGATGTGGTCAGCAGGGAGCCGGAGCAGGGATAATTTAACATTACAATCATTTAATCAGGATTACAACCTGAATTCTCGCACTATTTATGTTGTATGTATTAATTCTATCTGTGAGCGGCTGTTTAATGCTGACTCCGAACGTCAGATTTAAGAAAATTGTCATGGCAATTTTACTTTATTCTCAGAATTTCTGGCAGAATACTGTTGAGAGGAATTCGCCTAAAGAAATAAATTTTTAAGCTTCATTTTGTTAGAGATGACTATGTGAGAGGCTTAACCACGGGCTCTCGTCTTGTAAGCTAATACACTACCTACTAGACTACAGCGACTTCAAGATATATCGCTTCTGTTATTAAAGTAAGTGTGACGGGAAATCCGAAGGTATCTACTCCCCATTTTTCTCGCCAATTGCACCTCAAATTGTATTTCCATCCATATAAAGTGAAACTCATGCAAACAAGCTGATAAGGTGCTTACGCTACTTTCAATGTTGATTCTTCACACAAAATTACTCAATCGGTGGTGCTAAAGAAACCCTGCGGTGATTGTGTGAAAGAAAATTTCATTTAGAAAATGTGGACGCTAAATGACATCGATCTTATTTCGTTAAGAACAATTTAGAGTGCGATGGTCGCATGATAATCCGCAGTTTTAGTCTACAATTTAAAATTATGATCTCAAATCAGTGGCCTGAGCTACACACGTACTTGATTACTCATTAAAACTTTTTGATTGAGATTACGATGAAGTCTCCGTGGTCTAGTAGGTAGTGTGTTGTAATATAAGACATGAGGTCTAGGTTTAAACCTCAAGTCAGACATATCCAACTCAACGAAATATGACAAAAAATTTCTTTAGCGACTTCCTCTCAACAGATTTCTGGCAAAAATTCTAAGAGTAAATAAAATTGCCATGAAAAGTTTCTCAAACATTTTTCGTTCGGAGTCGGCTTTCAATTTTGGTTTCATTGATTTGACTCCATCCCTTTATTGTGAAGCCATGTCTGCAGCGATAACCGCAAAAATTTCAAATCCAACATTCTGCAAGTCATCACCGAGATACCGCCCAAAATATGCGAAAAAGTGGTCGGAAACTATCACAAAAAGATCATCTGCTGCACGTAGCCATTGGCAGTAATTTAAACGGTATTGTATTCCGTACATAATGGCATGGAATACAAGTTTTATCGAACTCGTTATTGAACTATGTGTGCTTATTTGACTGTAGTTTTGAAACCGAAAAATTATACCAATAAACCCATGATATTAAAATCATTCCACAATGTCATGATAGAGACTAAAAGGTTTGTGCATGTGGTCAAAATTTCGTTTTACCATTTATTATTAAGTTTTAACAAAAACTCAATCTCTATATGCCTTTTAGTTAACAACATATCGAATTTTTTGTTGTCATTTAAGGTTCCATTATAAAATATTATTGTCATCATGCACCATAAGCTAATATTTATGACCGATAACATTGGACCGATAATTTTGTTGAAAATAATAAATAATTGGTTGAACATATGCGTGTGGTAAATGTGGTTTTTCATTTTAAATTTACAATTTTTGTAGAAATTTTTACCCGAATGCATGATAAAATCTGAGGCAATGTGTGGTTTTGTCACGAAAATTTAAAATGTAACAGGCAATCATATTTTTGGGAGACAACTGTTTGCTGTATATCTGATATATATATGGATCAGAATATACATTTTGATGTAGTACATATGAGTGCAGAAGTCTACGGCCATTCCTGTTCAAATTGTCTTCCTATAAAGTAAACGTTATAAGCCCAACAATGCTGCAATGCACAAAAGTGTCAAAAAATTGAGAAAAAGTAAAAGTAAATAACAGTACAATAATTATGTAGAATACATACATGGAATTATTTATATATTTATTTATTAATATTATTTTATAAATATAATTATATACGAGCTGAGTAACTATGACCATATGCTCGGTTAAGTGTCACAGAGCAGGGTCTCTGGTGGGAATCGAACCTACGACCCTCACGCTGATAGTCTAGCACACTACCCAGTAGACTACCAGGGCACCCTAGATGGAATTAAAAAATAAGAAAAGTAAATAAATCATTGGATATATGTGAGTAATTCTAACGGCAAAATAAAATAAAATGTTGTGAATTTGCGGTCTTTACCCAGTTGTCACCCACATTTATAGTAGCATTACACATATACATAGGTGGACTGTGATTGGTAATTAAGCTTCAGTTGTGTTACAAATTCCTACTAAATAACATGGAAAGAGCATGCTGCTTGTCTCTTACATAAATACATACATACATAATTGGTCATTACAACGCTACAGTCAGGATTACGACCTAGCTTTTCACGCCACTTTTGTGGAACTTGAATATACAGTCCAGAATCTGTAAGGCGGCTACTACTTTTTATTGTTGCAAGAGAGCAATAGGCCTGAACTGGGGTATGAATCCTAAAAATATATACTGGCCTTAGACAAAAACAAAAAACATCAAATGCGTTTTTTAAGGAATTCTAATTGTCATAATTCGTTGATTGGTTCGAATATATCTATCGACGATATCTGACCCTGGTTTTGCAACACAAATACCAGATTGTACTTTATATGATAATAGATTACGCCTCCCAAGAAATGTCATTCTAGTTTTCACTGGATCAATGGATCCAAATTACGCACCAAAATCGTATGTGGAATTTTTTTAGAATTCGTTGTACGAGTATATCGTATGGTTATACACATATATTTACCTACAGTAAAGTGCCCATTAGATCTTTAAAAACGTGCGCAGCATATCTAAGGTTGTGAAATTCAACGCACACCCTCACTTGGATTCATGGACACAGGGACATCGAAGATAATAACAAAATCCAGGTATTTGCCAAGGTTGGCACCACAGAAAATTTAAATAAATTACTACATGAGACTGGCATAAAAACTCCATTGATTGAATTTGATTGATTGAGGTAAGATGGGATAATGAAAGTACATGTAGATACGCCGAACAGATCTGGCCCAACATTTATATTTGGATGACAGAATTTGCATTGAACCTATCAAGATTCCATTTTAGGAACATCGTAGCAGTGAAAACAATACATTGGCCTGAGACTGGCAGGAGATTGGAAAACCTCATAGCAACTTCTGTAGCAGCTGCAACAACGAGGAAGAGGGAACTCGTGCCTTTATAAGATTCTCGGGATGGTTGAGAGAGTAGCTATAAGTTAATATATGGAATAGCTAATTTATTGGTTATATTAATAGGTACTGGACAGTCGCCGTAGTCTAGTAGGTAGTGTGTTGGCTTATTAGACGTAAAGCCAGGGTTCAAACCCCAGGCCAGACATCAAAACAAAATACAAATAGTATGTCTTCGGCGACTTCGGTATATAAAAAATTGCCATGAAAAGTTTCTCACAAATCTGTCGTTCGGAGTCGACTTTAAACTGTAGGTCCCGCCACTCATTTATAAAATTAACACACACAACATAAGTGGTGTGAGCAACTAGGCCGTAAACCTGACTGAAGGATTGTAATGAAAAATTATGTATGAATAGGTACTGGAATAGGTAACTAGTGTTTTCCGGGCAGAGGTCAAGGCCATTTTGAAATCCGCTTGTTGAGTGGCGAGATTTGTCCTATAAATCTCTTGAATTACGCGGACGTCTATACTACTATTCAGTCCAGAATGAAAATGTTTTCAAAGTTAATCGTTTGTTCATGAATACCGAAGCTTTTGTAGGGAAATTTCGAATTATTCAAAGGTAACTCCTAAACGGGTTTTCAGGACATAGGGATTTCGTTGAACTTACATACGTTAGCTGATGAGTTGGCCAAGGCCGGTACGGAGCTCGCTATCTCCGACATATTACAGGACATCCCTATACTGAATGTCTCGTTTAATTTGAATTTTATTCACTCGTTTTGCACGGAGTATCAAACTCGTTGGTGAAACATTGCTAGGCTCTACTTGATACATGTAGATAAGACTAACTTCTATCACACGGCCATTCACCGCACAATAGCGATTCTCTTCTGCCCCCTATTATTTTACCGAACGGATTGACATTTCGAAAATAATTTCTACAGGAGCTGTGGGTTTTAGGAGTAGAAGCAGACTATACAGACAGTCTGTTGTTATACCTACATTTGTTAAAACTAACTAAACATTGGGATTGACGTTTGAGTGACTGCACTTAAATAAATGACACTTCAGTGAATAAATGAAGAAAAACATGTAGCAGCAGACAACCTTAGGAACATTTGAGAACACTGATTGCTTAACTCGATACATACGATATACATATATGTGAGAAGGTAGACGTAATCCTGACTAAAGGTTTATAGTAGTAAGTAGTTAGAAGTACTTTGGTGTCGGTAGTCGTTCCTTTCGATTTACATCGAGCTTTGTCCGAGATCGCTCTGTACGTGTTGTTATAGATGAGATCCAATCAGTTGAGGACAGATTAAATTCAAGGGTAGTTTAAGTATCGTGTGATTTAGAGTTTTTATTGTTGGGTTTTCTTTAGCCGCAATAAGTCACAAACCACAGTAGTTCTCAAAGCCAACATAACCCTCACCACTGAATTCAGCGCCTCTCGTTAATCAAACTCAATACCTTTGAGTATACGCAGATTTTCAAAACAACAAAAAAACGAAAGAAGTTTTCTATGCCAGAACGTATTTATCTTCGTTCAAAATTTTGCAATGAAAACTGATGACTTAATAATACGGACAAACGTTATAGTCAAAAATGGAGAAAAAAAATTAAAAGATCATAAGTACCTGTAAGATTATATTATCTGAACTAAATACGCTCTTACATTCATGTGTTAAATGTTACTTTATTATGTGATTAATTTTAACTTTCTGAGTTAACGCAACTAAACACGCAATATTGCATTATTGTGTCTGGAAGTGTAAACATAATCTTGTATTGACCTTGACATCCTAGAGACGCCATTTCATTATTGAAATCAAAGGAGAAGTAAGCTTAAAACTGAAAGAGAATAAGTGAAGCAGCATACATACAAGTACAAATATTAATTTATTTCATTTGTGTGTCAATTTGTCATCTGTAATGGGATTTTTAATTGAATTCTCATTGACGGCGACTACGCACAAATGAATTGTATTTTCCCACTGTTCTTTACATTGGTTTTGCTTTCTTTGTTGCTGCTGATTTAAATGACGTATTCAAATATGTGTGTAGACACATGCACGCATACTTATGTATAATTTATTGAAACCACATTTACACAAACACATATTTGTTTTCCTTTTGTTATACATTTTAACTTTTGATTGAGAGATTTTTTTGTGTGAAAAGATGTAAAATAAATTTGAATTGAATGTATTATTTTCGATAAATACTCCACCATATTTACGTTTTCAAGATCGCATACTTGGCGTAAATAAATAAACATCAGGATAAACTTATGATGCATTGTATACATACATACATACATTATGTATTACAACTCTTCAATCAGGATTACGGCCTAGCTTCTCACACCACTCATGTTGTGTGCGTTAATTTTATACGTGAGTGGCGGGACCTACGGTTTAACGTCGACTCCGAACAGATTTTTGAGAAACTTTTTCATTGCAGGTTTATTTACTCTCAGAGTTTTTGCCAGAAATCTGCTAAGTGGAAGTCGCCGAATAAATATTTTTATTTCATATTTTGTTTTGATGTCTGACTTGGGATACGAACCCGGTATTTACGTCTAATAAGCCAACACACTACCTACTAGACTACGGCGACTTCAGAATGGAATTGTATTACACTCTTTAACGATTGATCGCAAGGTATAACGAAGGCCCACTAAATCAAATTTGTCTTTATTTAAAAGAAGAAATTCAAATGAAAGAGTTAAGTATTTAAACTGTCACCTCTTCTGTGAGTTTCCAAAATATATGGACTTATAGAGATTAATCGATCAAAGACTGGAACCAACCGTTCATCACACGCTTTGACACTAAGGGGACTGTTAAACAGGATTTAAAACTGAAATGTAAACACACATAAACTTGATTATGTGCGCAACCTTTTTAAAGATTTTTTATAAAGGGTGGTTCAATCATAAAGAGCGATAATAAAATCGCATATTGGTTTCAATGTTTGACAAATTTAACCATGGAGCGGCACACAATTATGCAGAGCATTAAGATTGTTGAAGTCTTTTACGGAAAGTCTTTTTTAAATCAAAATGCTTTTACTGTAATTTTTTTTACCAGCATAATCAGCCAACTGTGTCTACAATCCGGAGAATTGTGAGTAAATTTCAACAAACCGGGTCTATAAAAAGTGTAAAAGCACATGTGTATGCTCGTCCTTTTGTTTGCGATAGTTTGGCTTCATAAAACTGTTCTCGTTGACGTGCCCAACAATTAAACATCTCACGAACATAACTAATGCGAAATTAGAATAATAATTTGAATTTACACGCTTACAAAGTTAGATTGACTGAAGAACTCAAACCATTTCAAGCGATCACAATACGCCGATTAGTAGGTTGAAGAAACAGAAGTAAAGATTGATCAAAGAAATCATCTTCATATTTAAGTTCAAAATCCCCCTTTTTTTCTTGGATTGTGAATAATTATTATGGAGGAATATATATGTATGTTAATGGGCAACTCAAAGGAGTGCAGTAGAAACATTACAGAAATGAAGGATACGTTCGTACCACTAATGATTTTGAATAACTGTGGGTTTTTAATGAAACCACGTTAGGTTTATTATTTATGTTTTAATATTAATATTTCAGTTTATTTAATATTATGGTATTAATATTTAGTTTATTTAATATTTTACTAACATTTGATGATGTTTAATCTATTTATTTTAAATTAAAAGAATTACAAAGTTTAAGAAGTTAAAAGTGAGTCGTCACTGTTTGGCGTCAGGTTTTCAACTGTCAGGGCGTGTCAAGTCAGTCAAAAAATGTTCGTTGTCTATTCGTTGTCTAAAATATAGTGTCGCATTAATTAGTATCTCCGTCCACTTCTAGTACTACGTCCGTTAATTCCCAATCCCACATTCGGCCATCCTGCACGATCATTCGTCCCGAATGATGGGTTCCACTTTTTCATGTACTCAGCTACAGTATTGGCCTTCGCCTTCACCAAGTTTTTCCACCTCGTACCGATCATGTTTCAAACTTCTAATAACTTTATACGGGCCAAGGTATTTTGACTTTAACTTGAGACCTGGTCCAAATTGCGTCCGCTTTATGGCCACCAATTCGTTCTCCTTGTATGTAGGCGCTTCAACTCTCTTCTTGTTGGAAGATTTCTTATTTTCCGCTTGGATTTCAGCTATATTTGATCTGGCCTTCTCTCGAATTTCGTCTCTTTGTTCATCTAATTCTTTTATAGCGTATTCGTCGATTAATTTTCTAATATCGTCTTGGGGGTCGATTCTCATTTCACTTCCAGTAAGAATCATAAATGGTGAGAATTTCGTACTTCGTGGAGGAGTGTTGTTTATACACTGTTGTACCTTGTCAACATGTTTATACCACTGCTGGGGATTTTCTGCATATATTTTCGATAACACGGACACAACTATTTTATTTATTCGCTCGACTTGTCCGTTTCCTCTAGGCACTCCTGTAGCAATTAGTAAGTGTTGAATACTGTTTTCCTCGCAATATTTTTGAAACAAATTGGACGTGAAGGCGGTTGCTCTATCTGAAATAATCATTTCTGGATTTCCAAAAATCGCAGAAATCAATCAATCACTTCCTCCGACCCAGTGCTCTTCGTCGGGTACAACCAAACGAATTTGGAAAATGAATCAACTACCACTAAAATGTGGTTATAGCGTTTTTTGGTCTCTTCCATGGGTCCAATATGATCAATATGGTATGTCCTTAATGGTTTATCCGATTTGTCAATTGAGGTTAAAAGTCCTTCGGGCTTTCCTGTTTTTGATTCTGTAATTATACACTGTATGCAGCTACGCACGACTTTGTTTACTTTCCGTAAAATATCTGGTATGTAAAATTCCTTCTCCACGAATTCACGTGTTTTCTTTGTCCCAAAATGGCCCTTTCGTCGTATACTCTGAATTATCTCCTCTTCCATACTTTCGGGTATAACAACGAGTTCTTGATTCGGGTCCTTGTAAACTAAATCATATTTCAAATAAAAGTTCTCATAATCGTTCTTCTCAAGGATATTTCTAATGGCCTTAACCCAGTTGTCCTGCATCTGTGCTTGTTTGAGTCGATGCTTTATCGAGTCATCCGACAACAAACAAGAAAATCTGTTCAAAGCATCAACGTGCCGCATTTTATTACCAGATCTATGCTCTATGGCAAAGTCAAATTCCTGCAGAAACATGGCCCACCTGGACACTCTTAATGGAACGTCCTTCTTCTTCATGGTCATCGCAAAGGCGTTACAATCTGTTACTATCTTTATTCTATGACCCATTAGGTACACCCTCCACTTTTTTAATGCTTCTATGATTGCCAACACTTCGAGTTCGTAGGTATGATATTTTCTCTGTGCATCGGTTGTTTTACGACTCATATACTCTACCGGATGTAAAAGCTGATCATCTGCACTCTTTTGAAGCAACATACCTCCGTAGCCGTACATACATGCATCCGTGTGCACCTCAGTAAGAGCGTTAGGGTTATATAAATTTAAAACGGGCGCATTCATCAGACATTCCTTTAGTTGTTTAAAAGCTACTATCTGGACTTCCTCCATTCTGAAATCTTCGTTTTTCCTCAGTAAATCGGATAACGGTCTCGCAATTGACGCGTAGTCACACACAAATCTCCTGAAATAAGATGTGAGGCACAAGAAGCGTTGAAGCGACTTCTTGTCCTTTGGAACGGGAAAGTTTGCTATTGCCGCAGTCTTTTCTGCTGATGGTTTATGGTTGAGTAGTCCACTATATATCCTAGAAAATTGACCTTGCTCATTAAAAATTGGCATTTTTCCCATTTGATTCTTAAATCATATTCCTCCGCTACACGCAGTACTCTTCTCAATTTTTCAATGCCCTCTTCTACATCACGAGATGGAATTATTATATCATCGATGTATATTACTATTGTGCCATCCTGAATCAATTCTCTGTAGATTGAAAAAATAAATCTTGAAAATACCGCTGGGGAATTAGAAATTCCGAATGGTACATAATTAAATTCGTACTGGCCATTGTGTGTTACAAAAGATGTGAATTTTCTAGATTGTTCATCAACCGGTACGTGAAAAAAACCGTTCCTCAAATCCAAAGTAGAATAAACCTTAGCGGACTGTAATCTGTGTAACACATCGTCGATCAATATCATTGAAAAATTATCCCTCATAATCTTTTCGTTTAATTTTCGAAAATCGCAGCACAAACTTTTACTGCCATCCTTTTTTGAAACGAGAACTATTGGTGATGAATATTCAGTAACCATTCCTTTATTTGTTGCTCAACAATTCTCTGGTCGTCAAGTGATAAACGGCGTGGTCTCTGATATATAGGAATATCATCTGACAAAACAATTTTCATATTAATCGGTGATGGTTTGCGATTAATTGGGTTATAGTCTCTAATTAATTTTCCAATTTCCTCTGCTGTTCTCTTTGGTAAGTGTGATAAATTGTATTCATCTTCATCCTCAATAACGACTGTTGAACAAAACGCATCAAAATCATCGTCCACTCTTTGTTTCTCCTGTACAAACTTTTGCCCTTTCGAAAAGATAGCACCCTTTGATGTTAATATTATGTCTGTCTGATGTAAAATGTCGTTGCCAATCGCAGCCTCATATGGGAATTTCTCGGCGACGTAAAATTTTATATTGAAATCAAAGCCATCAATCTTCACGATCCTATCGAAGCTTCCTAAAGTTGTTAACTCACCGAAATCAGCTGTTATAAAACATTCGCTTCCTTTAAAAATTTTACAACTTCGCATTCTTTTGAAAACATCTAATCTAATAATCGATATATCGCTTCCAGTGTCGATAATTTTTAGACCATCCAAAATTATTTCTTTGAAAATACGTTTCTTCTTCAAAACGCAGCTCACTGTCGAATCAATATTTCGTTCTGCCTTCAAAACATTCCTCACCATACATGAGTTATCATTATGCGCCTCCTTTTTAATCTGTCTTTGAGGTTTCGTCGTACATTCAAATGATCTATGGCGCTGTTTACCACACGTAAAGCATTTAAAATTTCTCGTTCTACAGTATTTAGCAATATGATCAACGTCTCCACAGTTATAGCACTTTCCTCCCGATTTATTTGTTGATTTGTTCCGATCTGGGTACCTAAAATCCGGGGATGTCTTAGAGGTTGACGCCTGTGAGGAACCCCGAATTTTCTCGTATGTCCTTATTTTCTCCTTCAAGTCCTGTATATTTTTTGCTTGATACAAAATGATTTACCGAATTTTGAATCAGGAATTCCGTCCGCAAAATACTGAATTAAGCTGTCATCGTCGAGTTCGATAGGTTTCCCGATCTCCATTAGTGTGTAGAGGTACTCCCGTAACTTTCGTCATTTCTTTTCCTTCGATTTTTCAATATGCGATGTACATCAATTGCAGCTAATTTAGTTCCAAATTCACTAATAAGAGCTTCCTTTAAAGAGATCCAATTTTTTATTCCTCTTTCACTTCGAATGAACATGCGTGCAGCTCCTTTCAACAATTGTTTTGCATAAATAAACTTCTGTAGATTACTCCAGCCTACCGCCTCAGCGTTATCCTCAAAATCAGAAATCCAATTATTAACTTCAATATTATCCGTACCACAAAATGCAGTGAGAGAATCCTCAATATCACGTAGCGTGAATACACTTCTACTACCAATATTCGAACCCAAATCATCACGTTCGGATTCGGAATCCTGTGCATTCAAGCCAAAATGTGTTCTCAGTCGTTCACGTAACTCATCCTTACGTCCGTTCGTAGGCAAACCTAATTCTGTCAATTTATCCTTCAGTCCGTCAACTGTCAAAGCAAAAATTTCCGGTAAATTCATATTGTCAGGCAAAATCAAAAACTGTCCAATTACAAAAAGTATATGGTATATAAATGATTGATGTTTTAAGGAAAAATAATTAAATATTATAAAGCAATAAGTAAGAAGTAATATAAAAATATGTTCCAATAAAGTAAAAAGTAAAATATAAAATTAAATTTAAATATTATTATAATCTAATGTTAAAAATAACTTAAACAAAACTTCAAATTCAATTTCAATTTAATATTCAGAATTTACTCGAAAATTTTCTTTAAAGGAAAGAAATGAAAAGAAGAAACAAAAACAAAACACTTCAATTAATTCAAATTCAAATCCATTTTCCAACTCTTAAAATTATTATCGAAACAAATACATAAAATTCCAATTAGATTCTTTCTTTACTCTTCTTTTAACTCCAATTCAAAAAATTATTTACTCTTTTTCTCTATATATGTATCAATTATACGTTAAATAGAAATTTACAAACCAACACAACGATATAAAATAATATTACTCAGCTTTCTCCAATCAGAATGCTTCTTTTTTCTGGTCTTCGATTTACTCGTTAGCACCCCATTTCAAATTAACGTTTGATCTTCATTCTTGTCACTTTCACAGCTATCCTATTTACTCGTTGCATTATTTCACGCTAACTTACATATATCTTCACCTTCTGCATGAATCGTTGTTACCTTACTCGCTGGCACATAATTTAAAATAACGTATAATTTGCGCTATTTTTTTCATTTTCGCAATTCGTCACTATTCTCGATGAATTCTCACCAAATATGTCTATTTCTTTCTTACACACAGTAAAACCGTATAGTTCAGATATTGCATCACTCTGTCACGAATATGTATGTATACTTGTTTAACACGAAAGAACAAAAAATTTAATACAATTATTTTTCGCTGATTTTTGTTCTTAACTGTTCACTTCTTTCTTTTTTTTTACTTTCTGTCGGCGTTCTTCAATTTGCTCCACCGTTATATACTTATACAAACATATGTCTGTTTTTGGCTTCGAATATTACTTCACACGTAACTGAGTTTTCAAACGTTGTGATTCCCCTTTTAGTCACATTTATTGTTCTTTATTTTCTAGATTAATTCAACTTTATTCACTTTAATTCAACACGAACGGGACAGATAGCACTTCACTTTTTAGAAAAATTTTGGTTGAGCCCCCATAATGTGGGTTTTTAATGAAACCACGTTAGGTTTATTATTTATGTTTTAATATTAATATTTCAGTTTATTTAATATTATGGTATTAATATTTAGTTTATTTAATATTTTACTAACATTTGATGATGTTTAATCTATTTATTTCAAATTAAAAGAATTACAAAGTTTAAGGAGTTAAAAGTGAGTCGTCACTGTTTGGCGTCAGGTTTTCAACTGTCAGGGCGTGTCAAGTCAGTCAAAAAATGTTCGTTGTCTATTCGTCGCAATTCAACGAGTCCTTCGTACTCAAAGTTGTATCAGTCTGTATGTCCGCTTTAGTAATAAAATATAGTGCCGCATTAATTAGTATCTCCGTCCACTTCTAGTACTACGTCCGTTAATTCCCAATCCCACATAACTATAGCACAAATTACCATTAGTACTTCAATAGAAGTCGCCGTGGTCTAGTAGGTAGTGTGTTGGCTTATTAGACGTAAGGCCTAGGTTAAAACACCAGGTCAGGCACCTCCAACTAAACGAAGTATGACGAAATATTCCTTCGGCGACTTCCTGCAGCAAATTTCTGTCAAAAACTCCGGGAGTAAATAAAATTTCCATGAAAAGTTTCACAACAATCTGTCGTTCTGCATCGACTTTAAACTGTAGGTAACGCCACTCAAATAATAAAGTAACACAAACAACATGAGTGATGTGAAAAGCTAGGCCGTAATCCTGACTGAAGTGTCAGGTCGGGATTGTAATGGCCAATTATGTATGCGTATGGAGTGGTGTATGGCATGTGGTTTCATTCAAACGGTGCTCCGGGCCTCACAATACAAACGATTTTGACTTCAATGCAAAAAACAAATTCCGATAAAATTAATTCACGTTTTGGCGTCGATTGAGAACACGACTATGAGACTTGACTCTTATAGAGTTTTTTTTGTGGAGTTACGTGAATGGCTCTGTATATCTTGTCTAAGGATATTGTATTTCGTACACAATAGCAAGTTTAATCCAATATCTTGTTTTTATGTGTATTTTATTTAACTTGCGCTTTAACACTTTCCTTTGCATTAAATTAATCCGAGTATACTAAATTAGAAAATATTTTCAGAGCAAAATAATAACCTATAAATTAAATTTCTTTCATTTTATGCTGTAACCATAAAATTAAAGGATAATTAAGGCTCCTGCATATATTTTTACAACAAGCGAGGTTAAAGTAGGAAACGGTAACTACGACGATATTGCTAATGAAGAAAGCCAGAACAAAAGTTTCTTAAGTGTGGCTAACTGCATAAAGTAAAGAAAAATTTATGCGCAAACAGAAAATGTGTAAAGAGAAGACAAATTCTTTGGTTTTCAACAAAAAGCCTTAAGTCAAATGGCGAAGAAAAACATTTTTAAAATATTACGGAAAAAAGGTGAGCTCAACAAGTCAAAGTTTAAAGAAAACCTAAGCAAATTAATTAAGTATGAATAGGCCCCTTGCTTTGGGTGTTGAGCTAGCAAGAAATTATGTACAGTGTTATACAAAATCTAAATACGGATATCTGTATACTTGCAAAATTTGAAAAGTATTCTTGAAAAAATGAAGCGATTATACTGCCAATGAAATTCGATTTTTTTATGTAGAGGTAAGTCAAAAAAGGCAGAAGAAGAAAACAAACAAAGTATTAATCAGTCATCCAAACATTTTTTTCTTTGTCGACAACACTGCTTTCATTTGCATGCTGAAGAATCTACACGAAACATTTTCGAAACACATTTTCTATCTGAGGAAATGATTAAAGCTTTGGATAATTAAAGTGAATGAACAAAAATGTGTTCACATAACATTAACATTGCAATGGGAAACCTGCCTTCTGGTTTGGAGAAATAACAAAGATGTGCAGCATCACTTACATTTAAAATATTGTTACGAAATGGAAACGATCAACAAACACATACAACGAACTTTCTTGCATATACCAACAACATCAGTATAAGAAAAGGAGCCAGACAAGTAAGAAAGAAAGCAACAACAAACAACGTAAGCAAAACAAATAATAAAATAAACAGTTCATTAATTCTTTATCAATGGAGCCACTGAAACGTTTTTTGCATTATATTTCATGCATCACGTCTTTAAAACCTCATGCATGTTATTGTATTGACAGCACTAATCCTCTTCACTGTGAGCACTAATTCTATCATTGCTGCGAATAAAAATAGAAATTAGCGAAAAGCAAAGCAGCAAAATTGTTGCTTGTTGTCGTGCTGCCTTGAAAATAAATACTTCCATATACACCCATGTATTCTATTCTTGAGAGATTACTGTGTTTGCTGCGTTGAGTTTATTATATTTATACCATTACAGCTTTACCATTTCATTTATTAAATATTTTTCCTTTTCATTTATTAAACATTGAAAAAAAAAATGAGTTTGTTTTACATCAAAATAGTTCAGGGTCTTTACCATTCTGCTTGGCTTAACTTTGTTTCGGTAACTACTGAAGCATGAAAAACTTTCTTGATAAAATCAATCTGTAGCTGCTTTTCTGCTTTATGCCTTGAGCACATACAACGGTTCAAACACAAATACATCGGCACAAACAACGGTTGCAAGCCTCAAAACATATAAACGACAATTTTTTAAAAGCCATACAAATAACACACCACATAAGCGAAGATTTACATTTGCTTGCGTATTACGGGTACCTGTGAAGGTAAAAACAAAAATCGATTTTAAAAAATGTGTGTATAATATAATGGTATTTCGTTTAATGATTTATTGTGTCCTTTTTGGCAATACAAATTCATTCAAAAGATGGTTTGGCTTACGAGAATAAAAAAATCTAGATACTGGTTTTTAGCTTTTATATCGTTTAACATTAAATTGTTATTGTTATATATATGTTATATATTGTTATATATATGTTTATAAATTATCGTAGGAAATTATTTAAATTATGTTTTAGGTTTTCGTAAAAATTTACATTTTAAGGCAAAAATTCTTGTTAAAAATATTTTTATAAATAATCCATAGAGAACGCTGGTTTAATTAATTATTATAAGATGGTTTGTTAAATATTTTATGGAGCACAACATAAGGCCACTCTTAAGTAATTTTAAAGAAAAATATCGAATCGCAATGAGAAGCAATAAAGTTTTGTGGAAAATAAATTTTCTTTTTATAACTTTTATTCCTCTTGAATCACAAATTTTTGGCCTAGATTTGTAAAACTTTTGGTAAAAGAGAATGTGAAGTGTGTTTATAGGATTTGTTTTCGAATTTCCTCTACTTTTTTAACGTGTATCACGATTATTTTCTAAATATTTTACATTGAGTAATACTATGGCAGATATTATTTTCTCCTGAGCATTGCTATGCATTTTTCCATGAATAATAATTTCTCTCTTTTCCTACTGAATATATCTTTGAATGTATAATTTTTCGTAAGAGCTAAAAAATTTCAATGACAAGTTCTTGTAAGAAAATGAAATAAAATCTAAACGGTTATGAAATTTATTCTAGGATAAATTGATTGTCGCATCTAGCATTACGACGTTCGCGATTACACACGGTTTCCTTATATCCCCTAGGACGAGAGCCTTTATTATGAATGAAACTAAAATGAAAATTTGAGGACTATAATCTTTTTTTATAATTTGGTATAACTTGCTGAAATCACTGTAATTTAACAGGTAGTGCGTTGACTTATTAGTCATGAGGCCACGGTTTAAAACCCAGGTCAGACATCGCCAACAAAACGAAAAATTATAAAATATTTCTTATCTGTCTGAGAGAATGATTTTTCTTAAAATGTTTGGCCCCATGCTGGTTTCGATTGATGACTATATCCTAAGAACCGACAAGGAATTATTCGAACTTTGTGAAGTAAAATTCAAATTCTTACCAAATAAGATGGGTACGACATGTCGCAAGCATGGATTAATATTTTTGAAGTGAATAGGAAGGAATGTGTTCAACAAGAGATGAGGTTACGAAACGAATTTCTAACTTAAAAAAAGGAAAGTGAAAGAGTTTAATCAATACCAAAACCATTTAAAAGTTTAAATTTAAAAATGCAATAAAACAAAAACGCTCAGTTATTTTGTCAACTTTATTTTTTAGTTGTGAAGATGTGGAAGCTAGTACATATCCACTAGGATATAGCCTAGTATTGTGGTTTTTGTATTTGCTTTTATGTTGAGATATCTTGAAAAATTTTAAATTTTTAAAAATCCCTTAGAATTGCCATATCATATCTTGGAAATTTTTAATTCCAAATTAATGAATTTAAAATATATAACTCATAGGCATCATATTACATGTACTACAATAGTTACACTGAAAAGTATGCAATAAAAAATCTTTAAAATTGGCATGTATGAAACTAGTGGAATTAAATATCACTCATACGTCACATACATATGTTTCTGGCTCTATGAATATGAGCATAATGTGAATAAATATAATGGGTGGGTGGACCATTTAAGAGTTTTAATTTAAGAATCCAATAAAACAAAAATTGTTTGAAATTTTGTCAAATTTACTTTTTTGTTGCGAAGTATAATCGTTGCGGTTAGAAATGGAATATTATTTCATTCATATGGCTACCGTGGCTGGCCTCACAGTACGTCATTCGATAGGACCAATATTCGGGAACCGTTTCGAATTTATGGCGTCATACCTCGGTAGTGGCATCACCTAATACTCAAATGAGTCTGGTTTGTCGGCATAACACATTAGAAAACAGTCCAATGGTATCAAATAGCAGCTTCTTGGCGGCCAATTAACATCACCATTTCGACTAATTAAACGGCTATCAAACGATTGACACAATAAACCGTTTTTGGCATGATATGTGTGAAAATTACACCATTCTATTGAAGCCAAACATTGTTCACATCGATGCCATGAAGGGAGTTTAAAAAAATTGGTTAACATGGTGCGATAAGTGTCTTTATTGACCGTCCTTATTTTCAAATAAGCCAATGATGCCTCTGTACTTCTGTAAGACTACATGTGGGTTTTCTGAACCCCAAATACGGCAATTTTGGTTACTAACCTACCGACCAAGATGAAAATGAGCTTCATTCGAAAAGATGATTTCAAATAAATGTCCAATAATGTCCTAACGTTGCTCAAGCGTAAATCGATTCAATACGTTCAGTGGAGATCATATGCTGAAGTTTGTAACGGAATAGAATGACATATGTATGTATTGCCAGATTAAAAATAAGTAAAATAATAATAAAAAAATAATAAAAATATAAATAAATTAAAAATTTAAAACGATACATGGCCCACCCAATACAAAATTTTAAATTTATATTTTAATTTCAAATTTAGAATAAAAAATTTTACGATTGAACATGTAAGATTATACGAAATTATTAACTTTCAATGCGAACCAAAATGATTTGGTTGCCAAGTCGTTGAATTAAGTTTTTGCTTAAAAACTAATTTTAGGCGTCACACGCTTTTTTATTTAATTTTAATATGAGTTAAAACTAATTGAAAAGATATACGTGTTTACGTAACTACCTCACATTCATTCGTTACTTTTTTATTAAATTTACGATTCTTTATATGCATGCTACGGGAACTAGAGCTACTAATATGCGGCGTATTCTCAGTGTTAATTGATTAAATAAATAAATTCGTAACTCTTGTCCCCAAATGAATATCACAACATTAAATTACAGACGCCTTACAAAAACAACACATGGCTTTAATTTGAATTTCATTTTTCGCCCATTAAAATATCATTAAATTGTACGTAATTTTTTTAATGTTTGTTCACGTAAGCAAAATATGGCTTTAGTTTACGTGGTATAAATTGTCTTGCCCTTTTAGGTGGTTGCGTACGTAGTACGTATATACAAACAGACATACATACATTAATTTATGTAAATAGCAACAGGGAACTTCATTACATACATACATACAAACATATTTCTGTAGCGCTTTTCTCATGCCGTATTATTTTGAAATTTGTATTGTGTCCTTAATTTCTGAAAAAAATATGGAAGTAAAAAATTGTGTGTGTGCATTTGTGTCTACTTTCATAACCGAAAAATTTGTAAAACGAGAATATTGCGAAATAGGAAGCGTCCAGCTGCTTGCGTACGCTAACGACATTGACATCATAGGGCATACCAAGCGAGATGTTACTGCTACATTTAGTGCTATTGAAAGAGAGTGTACCAAGATAAGTCTCGTAGTAAATGAGGGCAAAACGAAGTATATGTTATCGACAAGTAGATACGCGCAGAGACATGGACCCTGTTAAGCATTGATGCAGTCGCCTTGAGAGTGTTCGAAAGAAAAGTACTGCGTAAGATCCAGTGGGAATTGGCGATGATTTCCGCAACAGATCCAACAGCTGTGAGCTGTATGAGCGATATGAAAACAGCCGTTATATTTATTTTTTACTTATAAATTCCTCTTTGTTTCTTATTCACTACCTATTTTTGTTTTTGTTTTATTTACAAATACTTTAAGGCAAGCATTTTCAACAACTGAATCGTTAAATCTTTTCTCTGTTTCTCTGCTAAGTTAAGCCGCTTATCTTAAAAAGGCGTGCCAAATACGTGTGTTCGTGTCTAAGTCTTGAAAATAACTTCTTTAAGATTTTACTTTAAATAATAGAAATAAAGAATAATCAATCATGTTAGCGAATGATAAGAGCACTGAATAAAAGATGACTTAATTGCCTCCTATTTTAACAATGAGTAACTAATGCCACTTCACATCCTTTGCATACGATTGTAAGTAAGTGCTCAGCAAGAAACCAAAAAAGCATAGAGGATGGAAGTAAATTTAATGAGGCTTTAAAAATATTTTGTCTCCGTTGAATTTGTTTAGTCGTTAGCGTGGTGAGGTGGAGTGTTAGCTTTATGGTGAATTAAATAAGGCGGTTTAAAGCGCTGGGGGTCTAAAGCTGTAAAAATACAACCGTAATTGAAAATACGAAAACACAAGCAAGTAAATGTTAAAATTATTTAAAATAATAATTCTTTCGTTTTTTAATTCTTGTCGAAAAGAAATTTTGATGCAATGACTTCAAATCCAAATTCGAATTTAAGTGATGGTAAACAATTTCGGTTTGGTTAGGTTAGGTTGGAACGGAGCCCACAGTTTTCACCCGAATTTAGGCCAAAGTGACTATTTATTGTTTCCAAATCGGAAAAATTGCCAGGTTGAATCCAGAGAAGACAATATTCGACAAAGAAATAATTTTTTATTACTATTTTTATTACTATGCGAGCAAAAATGGATACATAATATTAAAAAAAATATAAACTTTATATTTGTACTTTATTTATTAAAATAAAAAAAACAATCCATATGTTAAACATTTATTTAGACAATCCTCTAATTAAAACAAAAACTTTTCAGTAATATTATTTCCTTTTAAATATAAAATACAGCTTAAATATTATTTAGTAGCATTTATCCAATTTTGCTCGTTATGTTTCAGTATTTTGTATTTTGTCCATAATCCTTTATTTTTTATTACTGATTTAATGCGTTTTGGTAAACTTTCTTCCTGTTTTTTGATGGTTTCGCTGTTTATACATTGCCACTCTGCCTCAATTCTTAGTCACAATTCGTTAAGGTTATTGGGAGGGTTTTCATACTGTGCCAATTCTCGTTTTACAATTGTCCACAAATTCTCGATCGGATTTAAATCCGGACTTTGTGCTGGCCCTTACAACGTCTGAAATTTTTTTTTTACAATTTCTTACTTACTGCAATAAATACAAAAAAATATTGGATTTAAAATATTTTGTTAATATTATGTATCCATTTTTGCTCACCAGTGTATGTCGGACCCATACTTAAACCATATCAAGGAAAAAAAGGTCATAATGTTTTCGATGATTACACAGGCCGAGGAGATATCCAACCCAGACAAGAGACAATATTGCACAAAAGGTTTCTGATGTGCTGAACATTGAATTGCCACAAACATCGAAAGATTCTAATGGTTTTAAATGCGCTGAATCCGAAACTGATTAATTTCTGACTCAGCCTAGGTTTTACGAAATAACCTAATGTGATAATGTAAAAATCCCATGTAATTGACGTAGTCTAGTAGATAGTGTGTTGGCTTATTGGACATAAGGTCGTGGTTCAAACTCCAGGTCAAACATCTCGAGCAAAATGAAATATAAGAAAACTATTCCTTCCGCGACTCAGCAGATTTCTGGCAAAAACTTTAATCCTAATATATATTATAAATCTTTCTGTAAGTCTGTTTTTTTGTTTGTTTGTTAGCCAATCACGCCTGGACCGATTTCCTTGAAATTTGGGATATGGATCGAGCTTTTGTCGGTGCAGGTTAAAGACAATAAATCTTTTAAAAATTTTGACCCAAATGTGTGCAAGAATATTGACAGGATCATGGAAAGGTGAGGATGTGTTTATTCCCCGTATTCCAATAATTCCAAAAGGTTTGCCATTGAACTTTAAACGTCTACAATTTCCAGTTAAACTAGCATTTGCCTCAGGGTTAAACATTGAAGGTGGCTGGTTTAAATTTGGAGACATCATGTTTTTCTCATGGTCAATTGTATGTAGCCTGCTCACGGGTACCAAGTGGGAAAAATTTATATATTTTTACCCCAACTGGTAAAACAGCTAATATTGTGTATAGAAGCGTTTTATCAAAATAATAATACTTTACTTAATATTTAATAGTTATATGTACATATGAAAAGTTTCTCAAAACAATATGTTGTTCCACTTTAAATTGTAGGTCCGGCTACTTATGGATAAAATTAACATACACACACACAATATAAGTGCTGTGAGAAGCTAGATCCTAATCCTGGCTGAAGGGTTGTAATGAGCAATTGTGTATGTATGTGAACAATAATAATTTTGTAAAATCAAAACACAGACCATAACCCGGTATCATAATTGTCTAAATTGTTTATCCTTTATACAAATAAAGAGAGCATATAATATAATAATAAGTGTATAAGAGTAATACAACCACTCTTAAACTAAACGAGAGAGCGGAATACTTTGCCAAAGTCGATAAAACCATACAAAGTTTTTGTTAAAACACACTTTCAAAGGAAAACTCAAAACAGTTTTGCAGATAACGTGGCCGTTAATGGTTAAACGACGAAATAACAATGTGAGTGTGATAAATTCTTTTTTACCTTCAATATTTGATTGTACACGGAACGGCTGATGGCGACAGCCATCATATTTGAAAGAGCTCAAATAAATGAATAATTTTTTTATAAAAAGAATAAAAAATACAAAAATGCCATACAAATTAAAAATACTTATAAAATTGAAATATAAAAATCCTTGCGCTTTTAAAATCAACAAATCTGAACAGCAATACATATGTACATATGTATAATATTTGCTTACAGAACAGTTGCGTCTAAATGATGTGCGGGATGTGGTTAAAATGCATTGTAAAGTGAGTTACTCTGGTACTTTAAAAAGTAAATATTGTACATGGGTTATAAAAATAAAACAGTTATGGCGGTAAAAAAAAGATGAGTATTACATCGTATATATATTTCCTCTCTCTCATATGCTAATGCTTTCATATTAGTGAACAGCAGTCCCTGTTAAAATATTTGTATAAAAATCAAGTGTTGCAAGTGATGAAAAGTGGTGGATTAATACATAAAAGCGGTGAAGTCTTTGAGTAGATATGTGAAGATGCTAGAAATTATATTGAAACTTGTAGGTTTCCATACATACATATAAATACATAATTAGTCATTACGACCCTTCAGTCAGGATTACGACGTAGCTTCTCACACCACTTATGTTGTGTGCGTTAATTTTATACATGAGTGACGGACCAACAGTTTAAAGTCGACTCCGAAGGACATATTTTTGAAAAACTCTCTCTCTCTCTTAGAATTTTTGCCAGAAATCTGCTGAGAGGAAGTCGTCGAAGAAATATTTTACATATTTTCGTTTTGATGTCTGACCTGCAGTATGAACCCTAGCCTTACGTCTAATAAGCTGACACACTACATACTAGACTACGGCGACTGCAGGTGTACAATACCATTAAAAAAACAACATTTTTAAAGCCATAATAAAAACGCTGTGCAAATACTCAAAAAAAATTAATAAAAAAACAAAGCTACGCCTTTTAAGGCCTAGTTTCTATGGTCGCTAAACTATACGGTCGTAAAATATCCGCTGTTTTCTAAACAGTTTTCGTTCGGCGTGTCAATATGAGCTCGATGATTGTCATCGTTTGGCATCGTTTCTGGTTGCATATTCAAAGTGTTTTTCGCCCAATGCTCGTATTAAATAAATTAATTGTTGACTGAACAAATCTTCCTGTGATTGTCTGATCCGTGTTTGGCAGCCCATACAGGCTTAGCAGCTTCTGATACGAAGCATCAAATACGAAGCTTTATCTTACTTACTTACTTACTTAATTGGCCATTAACAACCCGATTAAGGGATTTTGGCCTACCGCAAAACATCTTTCCAAGCGCCTCTGCTTCTTGCGCGCCTAAGCCATTTGGTCACACCAACCGATGACACGGCTTCCTCGATTTGGTCTTTCCAACGCAAACCAAGTCGTCCTCTTCGCCGACTTCTGCAGATCCCCGCGTCATATACTCGTCTCGCCGGAGCACCCTCCTCCATTCGAACGACATGGCCGAGTCAGTGCAACCGCTGGATGTTAATACGCTGCACAACGTCTATATCGTTGAGGAACTCATACAGCTCACTGTTGGATCGGATGCGGATGCTGAACCGGAGATCTTACGTAATACTTTTCTCTCGAATACTCTCAAGGCGGCTGCATCAGTGCATAATAAGGTCCATACCTATGCGCCATAAAGAATCGCGGGTAGGATGAGCATCCTGTAGAGTATTAGTTTTGTCGTACGAGAGCGGTCTCTGCTACTCAATTGCCTATTGTGACCATAGTAGCACCTGTTGGCAAGAGCGATCCTGCTCTTGATTTCCAGACTGGCATAATTTTTGGTGGGAAAGGCGGAGCCAACGGAGCTGCAGGAATTACTCAATCTGCATAGCCTTATCAGCTTCGCAGGTATACCGAGCGGTAAAAACACGATCCCTTATGGGCCTTATCATGGCGCAATGGATATTCTGCTTGGTCGTAGATTGTGATCGTTGTCGGTGCTTCACACATGATTTCATGCAAATTAATTCATTTATCGTCGGCAGTAATAATTCGAGGTAAAAATTATTTATTCTTTCAGTGACTAAACAGCATTTCAGCATGTAGTCGCTGTAGATGCCACCATTTATGGACAAACAATATAACACACGCAACATAAGTGGTGTGACTTAAGGGATGTATATGTATGTATTTGGATGTATGTAAACAGCATTTCAGACATGCACAATCGTCTTTCAATGTTTCATATCTTCACTTTATCTGACACCCAATTTCACTGCTTTTGTATGAATCCATATTTCAGCTAGAAAAGTGATTAACTTATAGAAAATTAAAGTGAGAATGCATTTACATGCTTTATAGGTCGAATAAATAACCAAATATTAGCAAAATAATTGCGTATCAAATATGTTGTCATGGACGTTGACAGAGTAAATTTCACTCTAGTAACGGATCTTTCATAAAGCCCTTCCTATCTTCAAATTTAAATAAAACAAAATGTGTGTGAGCTAATATCGAATATTTTATTCGTTTGAAAGATCTATTGATGCCGTTTAAAGCAGAAAATAATAACGTTCAGATATCTCTTTTTTCTTTTCAGGAAGGAGCGTATCTTAAATGTACAATTTTCCATAAACTTGACACACAAAATTAAAGATTAAATTTCGCCGTTTTCACCGTAGCTCCTCATGACACTTTTTTGTAATAGACGTTCTGGAGTATTCAATGCTAGATTGACATCTTTTTGTTCTGTTAGCCTTTTGCAAAAAAATTTACACATAAAGTACACTCACTGCATTGCACTTAATACACTTAATTAAACTTTTCCAAAAATTTGATGAAAATTCTGTGATACTTTTTTTTAATAACCAAAGGGTGCTCAACTTATACTTACTCATGTACAAATATTCGGTATGTAGTAATCCAACACAAAGTGATAAGGAGAGACGTCCTGCAAAACCGAAAGCGAATTTTATTTTATACGATGCAAATTAATTGCGTTTGACCAGAAAGTGCACTTGCAAAAATTAAAAAAAAGGTTCTTTCTATATGAGTATTTCACTTTAACTTAACGTGAAACTATAAAGCGAACATCTTTTTTCATGTCTACTAATGGATTTGACGTCCGTTTATATTTCTGTTTCTTTTTTTAACAAAAAGCATAAAAAACTAAAAATTGTTAACACTCATATACTATAGGTTTATCTTTTGTTTACATTTAATTAAATCAGTGGCAATATGGAAGAGTAGCTTAAGTCGAAAATTGATGTTTTGAGATATCATCAATTTTGTGTAATTTTTATTCTGCCTGATTTTTGCGAATAATTTATGAATTAATAAATTGGTTACATGTTTATTAGAGAAGAAGGATGATTGTTTTAAAAAAATATTGTTGAATTCAGAAGATATTACGCCGTTTCTACTTAAGCGCTTTTTCGAAACTGAAATTTGCGTTGAACTGGACCTTAATTAACTTAAGCGCTTCTGTTTAAATAAAAAGTATATATTGTGTTGTTTTAAGTAAACATAAGTTGTTTGAAAATAATGACTTTATTTTTTTAAGGTTAACATTTATACAGCTTAAATGAAGTTAGGCGATACCGTTATATGATGGATGGAAAATCTAAATATGTAAACAAAACTATATGTACATAAGCATTATTGATTCAAAAAACTTAAGCTAAAAAGTAAAAGTACATAACATTGATAAAAAACAGTATTCTTTCAAGCGGACTATACACATTTAAGCGCCTTTGCTTCTGTAATGCGCTAAACGCCTTAATTAAATTCTCTCTTATGTCGACTTAAGCTACTCTTCCATATTGCCACAGAAATAAAAATAATTTAAAAGCGGAGAATATTTTCATTGCATTCTTTATAATTTTATGGAACTTATGGGCTTACCACCGCACAAAATCATAAAATCACAATTCAATTTCAATTAAAAGTACTGTCGTTATTGGAACAATATAATCACAATAAATACCTAGAAATTTCAATTCCAAATATAATTAGCGCTTTAAAAAGTTTGGTACCTTTAGGTACTTTGGTGTCGACTACACTGATGATTTAAATAAAGGACAATGATGGACACAAGCAGTCTAAGTCGCTTCATCTCTCTAGTGTTTCTAATTGAGTTCAAAACATAATTAGAAATTAATAATAAAAGAGAAGTCCCCGTAGTCTAGTAAGTAGTGTGTTGGCTTATTAGACGTAAAGTCAGGGTTCGAACCCAGGCCAGACATCAAAACAAAATACAAAAAGTATTTCTTCGGCGACTGCCTTTCAGCAGATTTCTGGCAAAAACTCTGAGAGAAAATAAAAATTGTAATGAAAAGTTTCTTAAAAATATGTCGTTCGGAGTCGACTGTAAACTGTAGGTCCCGCCACAAATGTATAAAAATTTAACACACACCACATAAGTGGTGTGAGAAACTAAGACGTAATCCTGACTGAAGGGTTGTAATGACCAATATAATTATAATATAATCAAGCAGTAACCTTCTGATGTTCAAAGAGAATCAAGTAGATTGCAAATAAAAAAATAAATTTGTGTTTAGTTTTAGATAAATTCTTTATTGTTCGCACAATTCTGTGTGTCACTGTTCACAACTTGATGTAAACAACAACAATTTACTTTGTTTGTTATTCTTCTTTACGCTCTTTTGGCGTAAACCCTAACAATTGTTCTTTAGATCTTTACAACGGAGATCTTCAAACCACGATTATACTCTTCCACGCAACGCGTCTTCAAACAAGATTGACTGAATTTTTACTGACTCCGTTGCCTTCTTTGTCTTGCCTTATACCTCAGGGTAGACGGTCTGATGAATGCTCTTGAAGGAGAATGACTTCGTCTTCGCGAAATCTTTATAAATGTAAACATGTGTTTACGTTATTGTTGTTTGTGTATTTTGTTTACGTTTGTCCTTGCAGTGTTGCTGCGTGTTTGTTTACTTGTTTATCCTTTTTTATACTATATTTTTGTTTATTCGTTAATCATGTCAACATGTCCAGTGTTTTTGTTTTTGTAGCTTTTGTTAATCGTTTTAATGTCGAACGATGTAACACCATTTCCATTTTCGTAACAATATATTTAAATAAATAAAATATTTCCTTTGCTTTTTATGTTAAAGAAAAATAATATGATATTAAGTTTATTAAAGTAAATACTTGGGACTTGCATTTCATATCGAATATTGCTTTTAAAATGTTAATAATATTCTTATATGTATAATACATAGCTACTGTTGGATATTTTTTAAAGCGTTGTCATTCTTTAAATTTAAACAAAACAGTTTGGAAAATATTTACTCATATAACCTATTCTCTTTTACAGCTACACGGAAATCAATACGTTAATGCCGCAACAACAATATATTTAGAATGCAACAGAAAGCATTGATGCTGGTATAAATAAATTTCTCTTACTATTTTCAATATCTTGTGCTAAAAATGGAATCATCAGTAACCGCTAAGACGTTTAATTGTAAAGTGGCACATGGAATGATCGCCAGGACTGCGATGCAGAGTCTTTCGAAGTCATTATTAAAAGAAAATAAGAACTTTTACTTTCAATATAATACAACGGGACAATTTTCCTGGAGCACCTATGTTCAGTTTTATTGATTGTGACCAACTCCTTGCGACATTGTAATCGAATAAAATTAAAAAATTGTAATAGTTGTGTTTTATTTCCTATAACGAACA
The DNA here is from genome assembly GCA_958299815.1 of Sarcophaga carnaria. NCBI lineage: Eukaryota > Metazoa > Arthropoda > Insecta > Diptera > Sarcophagidae > Sarcophaga > Sarcophaga carnaria. Next base: position 82,628,802 of record OY283149.1, on the reverse strand, counting down.
ACATTTTTAAGATCAAGGGTATTGGATTTGGCACACAAGAGCCACCCTGGTGAGTCGGCAATGAAACGTCGCCTTCGTTCTAAGGTCTGGTGGCCATTAATTGCCTCTCTGTTTCACAACCGACACAGACAAAGACACCCATTTCTGAATGGGCCTTGGCAAATAGTGGCAACTGATCTTCTAGGACCACTGCCTAATAGGGAGTATGTTTTAGTACTCATTGACTACTATTCCAGATACCAAGAAGTTGTTTTCTTGAAAATTATTTCTTATGATGCTATAATTAAGGCCATGAGGGAAATTTTCTCTAGGCTTGGGTTACCCAGGACAATAAGGACTGATAATGGCAGACAATATGTCAGCGATGAATTTAAATGCTTTTGTGTTGAAAATAGCACACCCATAATCAGAACACCACCCTACTGGCCTCAGGAGAGTGTCGAAGTAGAAAATATAAACAAATCCCTGGGAAAACGATTGAAAATTGCAGCAGCGAATAAGCTAGATTACAAGGAAGAAATTTAAAAATGTATACTTATGTACAATGTGACCCCACATGGCATAACAGATTCAGCACCGAGTGTGATAATGTTTAACAGACGTATTCGTGATACGATTCCTAGCATTGAGGATATACCATTTATTTTATAAACAAACAAAAAAGAAAAGAAAACGCTGACACGGAGAGAGGAGCGAAGGAATCTAATATTCCGATAGGTGACAAGGTTTTATTGAAAAATTTAATTTTTCCCAACAAAATCATTCCGAATTTTGATAAAACTATTTGTGAAGTTGTTGAGAGAAATGGAACTGAAGTTAAAGTCGTGGGAGGAGGACGAACATATAAAAGAAATTTAAATATGGTGTAAATAATTCCAGAGGGCATGACACATCGTCAACGTCTATGCTCGGAACCATTACCAGCCGCCAAAAATCTACAATTGCCTAATAATGACTTGTTTTCATCTTACAACAATAATCAACCAATATCAACCGTTGACCCACCGGAAACGTTACGCAGACCGCGGGACCGCAGTGACGCTGATTCCTATGAACCTGAGTGTCCGTCGTTTTCAGCCGTTGAACCGTTGAAGCTAAAACTGATAAAGGTGGAAGGGATATGGCATGACGGACTGTTGGCTTATCATCAGCTGTTAAGTGTAATTACTAATAGACTTGTAAAATAAATAAAAGAAGCAATTGAAATAAAAGTTTGTTTTTGTATGATATAAATTACATTGTTTTATAATAATTAACCACAGGTTATTACAAAGGGTTTAAGGATACACCAGATACAAGAGATCAATAAGAATTTTCGATGATATCTCAAACACAATTTGTTTCGTTTAGATTTACAAATAAGCAGTGTTTAAGGATACAACATATACAAGAGATCAATGAGAATTTTCGATGATATCTCATACACAAATTGTTTCGTTTAGATTTATAAATACGAAGTATTCAAGGATACACCATACACTAGAGATCAATGAATATTTTCGATAATATCTCACACACAATTTGTTTCGTTTAGATTTATACATACGAAGTATTCAAGGATACAACATATACAAGAGATCAATGAGAATTTTCGGTGATATCTCACACACAATTTGTTTGATTTAGATTTTCAAATAGGAAGGGTTTAAGAATACACCAGATAGAGCAGCTGGATAAAAATTTTCGATGATATCTCACACACAACTTATGTCATTTATATTTACAAATAGGAAGTATTTAAGGATACACCATATACAAGAAATCAATGAATATTTTCGATAATATCTCACACACAATTTGTTTCATTTAGATTTATAAATACGAAGTATTCAAGGATACACCATATACTAGAGATAAAAGAATATTTTCGATAATATTTCACATACAATTTGTTTCATTTAAATTTATAAATAGGAAGTGCTTAAGGATACACCATATACTAGAGATCGATGGCAATTATCGATGATATTTCACCAACATTTTGTTTTATTTAGATTTACAAATAGGAAGTGTAAAAGGATATACCATATACAACAGATCAATGAAAATTTTCGATGATATCTCACACACAATTTGTTTCGTTTAGAGTTACAAATAGGAAATATTTAAGGATACGCCATATACAAGAGATCAATGAGAATTTTCAATGCTATCTCACACACAATTTGTTTCATTTAGATTTATAAATAGGAAGTATCCAAGGATACACCAGATACAACAGATCAAAGAGAATTTTTGCTGATATCTCACACACAATTCGTTTCGTTTAGAGTTACAAATAGGAAGTATTTAAGGATAACCATATACCAGAGATCAATGAGAATTTTCGGTGATATCACACACACAATTTGTTTAATTTAGATTTATAAACAGGAAGTATTTAAGGATACAACATATACTAGAGATCGATGAATATATTCGATAATATCTTACACACAATTTGTTATATTAAGATTTATAAATGGGAAGTATTCAAGGATACACCATGCACTAGAGATCAATGAATATTTTCTATAATATCTCACACACAATTTTTTTCATTAAGATTTATAAATAGGAAGTATTCAAGGATACACCATATACTAGAGATCAATAAATATTTTCGAAAATATCTCACATACAATTTGTTTGATTTATATTTACAAATAGGAAGTGTTTAAGAATATGCCATATACAAGAGATCAATAAATATTTTCGATAATATCTCACACACAATTTGTTTGATTTAGATTTATAAATATGAAGTATTCAAGGATACATCATATACAAGAGATCAATGAAAATTATCGACGATATCTCAAACACAATTTATTTCGTTTAGATTTATAAATAGGAAGTGGTTAAGGGGACACCGTATACAAGAGATCGATAAAAATCTTCGGTGATATTTCACACACAATTTGGATTTAGATTTTCAAATAAGAAGGGTGTGGCAACACTGACTGTTGGCTTATAATCACTAATAGACTTGTAAAATAAATAAAAGAAGCAATTGAAATTAAAGTTTAAGTTTTTGTATGATGTAAATAACATTGTTTTTTAAAATTAACCAGAGATTAGTTATTACATTGGCTACGAGTGGTAAATTATGGAGATTTGATATTAGCATTAAATTGCGTGGAATTGAATTATTTTTTTCTTTAGAGTGGTTGAATACCAGACATCATTCAATTGCGTTTACGTTTTTTTACATTTGTTTAACAACACATTTGCTAAATGTGAATGGGCATTAAAATGCGTGTAACTGGATTGCCTGGTGAACATTGAATATTGATATTTTACCGATTAAATTCGGCATATTAAACTGACACCTGTGGTGTAGTTTAGTTTGATTAATTTAATGAATATTTTTACAGTGCCATCGAATGGTAAAATGGCGGAAATTATAAAATCTTTTCTTTGTGATGCCACAGAGAAGTCGCTTCTTCGACACAAATGGGAAAGATGGCTAAGATCATTTAGACTTTATTTGGCAGCGGAAAAAAATCGTTGATGATGTCAAGAAGAAGAATAAACTTTTGCACTTAGGTGGCCCCAGTTACAGGAAGTAATATTCAATATTCCTAGGGCATTGGTAGAAAGTGACGGAAAGGACGGTATTACAATTTATGATGTTCTAGTGGAGAAACTAAGTGAATATTTCTCTCCAAAACGGAACACAACATTTTAGCGGCATTTATTCCGGAATATAACTCCTGTTGAGGGCAAGGCTTTTAATAAGGTTTTGTTTCGGCGACGTCAGCAAGTAACAAAATGTTCACTTGGCAATAGGTAAGAAATTGAGGAAATTTCCATAAAAGACAAGATAATAGATTCTTGGGCCCCACTCGATTTGAAAAAGAGATTGTTAGAGAAGGAGCAGAGTCATTTGAAATTATTGACGCATGGCAAGTGTAGGAGCAAATTAACAAAACTTCTCGTAGTAGGAAGTAAACAAAGTTTCCACGAAAATCAATGTTCAATCACAGCCGTCAACCGAATTCAGCCGATGCTGAAGAAAAGGGCATTCGTCCAATTCTTTTGAATGTCCTGCCTAAAATGCAAAATGAAATAAGATTTTCTTTACAGGGACATTTTACAATAAGATGCAGAACTAAGGAAAGGAAGTTTGATAATGACAACAATGTACCGTACAAAAAATGGCGACCTATAACATATGTTCGTTGTATTGCAGAAGAGGAAATTCGCGGAATGATGAACAGAAAGAGGAAAACATATGCTGCACTATTGGTGGAAAAGATATTCCAATGATAATTGACTCCGGGTGCCGTTTTAACCTCATAAGCGAAAACGATTGGAATTTATTACAAGTATCAGAAGCGGTAATGTGGAATATACGCTTACATTCTGAGAACAAATTTAAAGCATATGCTGCCATTGATCCATTGGAAATTGTGATGGTTTTTGATGCAACGATATACGTTAGTAACAGTAAAGAAATAATATCTTTATTTTATGTTATTAAGAAAGCAAACCAATTTCTCTTGGAAAGGGAAACAGCTCTTCGCCTAAATGTGCTCAGATTGGGTTTGAATGTTAATCAAATTCAGGAAAATGAAAAACAACACTTTCCGAAACTCCATGGAGTTAAGGTATCATTATATATAGACACTTCCATAAATTCGGTCCAGGACGCCGTGTTCCTGTTGCGCTTGTTTTCAGTCCGAGTAAATGAATTTCTCATATAGTTATTGCTTTTAAAGGAAATGACGGCATTCGTATTTGTGTTGATATGAGACGGGCAAATCGTGCCATTCTTCGTGAAAATTACCCTTTGCCCACCTTTGAGTCATTCATGAGTAGATTGAAAACAGCAAAAATATTTACTAGACTGATCTTAAGCTGCCAAGGAATGAAGAGTCAAATGACTTTAATCTGTACATGGTGATAGAAAACCATTGCGGGCAAAATCTTGTTGTTCGGACAGGTATTATTTATTCCTTGGGTTTATTTCCAAATATGGTTACGCTTTATATGAGATGCATGAATATCAGCCCTCGATTTTATTCTTTAAATAAAAATAATGAATGTATTCATTTATGTACAGCTGAATATCGAATTAATTTTAAGCTGTACAATACTATGCAAAATTATTAATGGCGTGTCTTTGAAGTTCACTTAACTCCTTTCTATTTAAAAATCTGTACGACAGTTTTAACCGGTTAAGATATTAACTTCCGCCGTCAGTAGTTATAACAACCGAAAAAGTAAGAGAGGAACAATGAAATGCTGTTGCATTGATTTTGCCAACTGTGTTGCCTTTTCACAGTGGTGCTTTTGTTTATCTAGGCGTTGTATATTCCTCAGAAAGCATAAGAGCAGAAATTTACAAAATGATGGTAGGAATTGTTGACTTTTATTTCACAGACTGCCATCATCAGCTTTCATTACAAAACATTACACGGAAAACTCCAACAGTATAGTGGACCGTAAAATACAAACAAAAGATCTGCAACAGTATTTGTGAATGTTTTGGACAGAGTATGTTACAAAATATGATTTTATGTCTTTGAGAGTAGTAGCAATAATACAGCATAAATAGCTTACATGAAGCGACTTCAGGTTCTTATTGAGAACGGCAGTAAGGCTTATCATCGTTATTGTGCAAACATTTCAAAGAGACAATATATATGAAATTCATACAAAATATTCATTTTAGTATTGGCAGCGTTACTGAAGCTTGAAACACAGAACATTTAAATAATTATTCTTTACAAATTTACTAAGGACATCGATTACTAAAATTTTAATTGGCTATTATGGCTTGAAGTTGCGGTAATGTAGTAGAGAGTGTGTTAGTTTATTAGACGTGAGGCTAGGGTTCCAACACTAAGTCAGACATTTCGAACTCAACGAAATGCAGAGTTCTGGCAAAAACTCTGAGAATAATTAAAATTGCCATGAAAATTTTCTTTAAAATCGGTCGTTCGGGCCACACACAACATAAGTGGTGCGAGAAGCTCGGTCGTAATCCTGGCAGGAGGGTTGTAATGACCAATGTACATATGTACATATGTATGAAAAAAAAATTAGGCAGACTTTCTTGTGACTTCAAATTCTTATGCCGCAAAAGTGTAATTACGCTCAAGAAGAACTCACTGAGCCTACAGTTTAAAGCAGATTCCGTGGCCCCACTTCTAAGAGACCAACACACTACCTGCACACAAAGTAAAATCGATTTAGGATACAATGAAAGCATTAGGCTGAGAGAGGTGTTACCCTATCCGTCGTATTCACCAGACTTGACTACTTCCGACTACTAATTGTTTTCATCGATGGTACAAGCATTGTCTGAGGAGCACCTCGATTCGTACGAGCAACTAGAAAGCTTACTGGTATGTTTAAAACGTCGAACAGTTTTATTGACGTGTAATCGATAAGTTGCCTGAAAAATTGAAAAAATTTGTAACCAGCATTCGCCAATACTTTTGAAAGAAAAGTTATTTGCTTTCCTCTTAAAAATTTGTGTCTCCTTTTCACAAAATGACGCTTATTTCATACCGGTACACCTGATATTTGAAAAGTACATTTAGTATACCACAATACATCAGACATATGTATGTACATATGCATATATGGGCACAAGCTGACATTGTGAATTATAGAAAAAGATGAGCTACCACAAAGCGAGTGTAAATGCGGTATGTGTTGGGAAACTTCAGTGTTGTTTTCTGCATTGTTCGATGAAAACTTGTCTACGGAAAGCGGATTATATACTTCGTTTAAATAGCTTAAGATTCTTTATGGAAACAAATCATTTCATTTTTCAAAATAGTTTTCATTGAGCCCCATTTTCTTGCTCCAACATTTCTACAATTCCTTATCCTTTCACACACCCTTGAGTTATGGCCCTTATTGTGCTTAAAGTATAACTGGAATTAAAAGCATATATTTACGTATTTATGTATCCGTATATGTGTTAATTCATGCCAATGCTTTTAATTTAATACTTCCATTGCATATATAATATACAATGAAATGTTTTATGACTCAGGTGTGTATGTGAGTATATTCAACAAAATTTATTTCAAAATAATGCAAAATCTCTCAAGTGTTTTTATTTTAATATACTCGTATAACAGTCTCAGTCTCAATGATATAAGAAATATTATGATTATTTGGAACGTAAAGCAGACGAACAAGAGCCATAGCAACGTAGTTAACGAACTAAAATACGAACATGCTTGCTTGAATCCTAGTTGTAGTAGGAATTGCTTATTTTACTATTTCGTTATCTTTTCTACTCAAAAGTTGGTATTTATTTTTGCTTTCCGCACATAATACCCTTAAGTAACGGTTTATTGAAAGACAATATAACCAAGGAGCATTACAGCCAGACATTTACATATACAGGGTCTTTTAGGAGAGGCTTCCGAACTTTCAAAATTGAAATTAGTTGGCATTTATTTAATCTGTTGTGCCAAATCCCCAAGCATGACCACGACAACATGTGTTCACTGAATGGGCTCTAGAGCAGTTGGCAACCGACGCCTAAATTTATCGAAAAATCATCTTCATCGAGGAACCCCATTTCTGGATGAATGAGTACATCAACACACTAACTTGATCAATTCAAAACGATGTCAAACCATATGAGATACAAGGTGAAAAGGTCTCCATTTGGAGTGGATTTCATGACCATATTTCTGTGAAAGCGACATTGGCTAGGCCAAAACTGTCAGCGGCGAGTCCGAAAGGTAAATGCTGAATTAGGTGATCTGGAAACCAACGCCATGTAATCTCAACAACACGGTCACAGCTCATGCGACATTGAAACTTCTGCATGAGTGAATCGAAGGCATTGTCATTGCGCTTGCAGGTGATTTGAACTGGACACCGACATCGTGCGACTTAACTCAGTAAGACTTTTTCTGAAGATATATACGAAATGTTGTCGTAGTCTAGTAGGTACTGTGTCGATTTATTAGACGTGAGGCCAAGGTTCAAACCCTAGATTAGGCATCTCAAGCAAAACGTAAGCAACAGATTTATGGCAAAAACTCTGAGAGCAAATAAAATTGCTTTGAAAAGCTTCTCAAAAATCTATCGTTCGAAGTCGACTTTAAACTGTAGGTCCCAACACTCACATATACGATTAACACACACAACATAAGTGTGGTGAGAAACTAGGTTGTGATCTTGGTTGTAATGACCAATTATGTATGTATCAGAGATCAGCAATGAATCGTTTTTTTCGCTACTCATAAGCACTCATAAAATTTTGAATATAAGAGAGTCAACAATATTGAAATTTAACTACTCTGATTCATTCGTACTCACTACAACATTAATTTATAGATACAGGTCGCAATGAGTATGAGTACACCTTTGACATCAAACTCATAACATTCGAAATATGTTTGATTCATACGCCTACTCATTCACATTCATCAATTTAGAAAAATGCTTATAATACTCATAAATGAACCGAGTGATTCCAATCAGTCATCAAAATTTACAGTCTTAGTTGTTGTTGCATTTACAAAAAAAGAAGAAAGAAAAAGACAAAGACAGCAAGCAAAGCAAACACTTAACCTTCTAGTGAGTACTGTAGTGTTCGTACGCGAATCATACTTATTTTGTGGTTCCTGTAAATGTTGAGTCATGGAGAGTCGAAACCAAGAGCATCATACGTATTGTTAAGTATGAGTACAAACTCAAACTTTGAATATGAGTTGTATGAGTATGATATTAAAATAAATATGAATGCGTATAAGTATCAGAGATTATGAGTATATTTCGAATATACTTATCTTTTTTAATACTCATTGCTGATCTCTGGTATGTATGTCAACAAACTATCAGCCATAGCTTAATCTCAAGGACAACTTAATCCATATCATCGACCAAAGCCTGATTTATACACGAACATCATAGAAAATTGGACACTTTTTGAATACGCTTAGCCCATAGAAGCTGTGGAGACAAACGAATACGTACACTTTGTTTCTTGTAAATTTAAAAATAGAAAGCTTTTAAAAAAAGATCCTATACTCTTGTGCATGTGTACCTACAATGCCTGTCTCGAAAAACTTGCAAAAATTCTAAACTCATGTCTATGTATGCTTGCTCCATATAATAAATACTTTATCGTTTTCGTAATTGCAATCCCTTTTTGTTTTCTTGGTTTATTATTTTATTTATTTTTTATTTATTTGGCAATAGTTTTAGTACTTTATGGTATAAACATCACAGTGTTCTTGCTTATAGCAGTCTCATCTATACGTTGCTACTAAGTAAAAGCCAAGGAATGTTCAGAATATTTTTATTTAACCCTGCTACTATGTTAGAAAAAAATACACATGTTATGTGCGGGTCATATTTTGACCCCAAATTTTTTATTGAGAAAACTCAAATTTGTACGTTTCAAAAATATTTTTAAGGCTTATGATCAAAGCAATACTTCGTCGTTAGAGTGATTGTGTGTCGGTGTGACGGACAAACTGGTTTTTTACAAGTAATGCATTCAGTAAAGTTCTTTTTTTCCTTTTTCGACGGGCAAAATTTGCACCTTCTCTGTTCAATAACGCTTTGTCGTTATGGAGCAGGCGAATACGTATATGGTGATACACTGGCTTCATCTCGAATTCTTTGTACCAATGATGCAGAGGCTTCTGCGCGAGGAAGACGACTACGCCTCTTGATATGTTCTTTAGCTAAAACTTCACCGAGTTGCTCTAAAAATAGGCGCCTTTTTATTTTTTTTTTATTTCGGTCCATATTATAAAAACGTTGAGAGCAGAAATATCTAATAAATTAGAGAACAGGGCAACTGGCCACCGATTGGTTTTTCTTTTGCACGAATATGTACGAACCATTTGGTCCAATGTGTCGACTCCGCCTTTTGTCGAGTTGTAGTATTCAATTATTTCCGGATTTTTTTTTTTATGATCTTTCAAAATGTTGTTGTTATGGTGAAGAGCGCTAAGCAAATAAACCATTATGTATTTTTTAGAAATATACAAAGTTTCTACAGTTTCTTTTTCATGGAAAAAAAATTTACTTGAGTGTACTGGAAGCTTAAGCAATTCTTGTGTTGTGGCATGAACAGGCAAAAAACGTTTATTTTTCCTCACTGCGCCAGCAATAGTAATTTTTTGCTTTAGCAGTTCTAATGCTAGATTATGACACGTAAAAAATTATCGGTAGTCACATTTCGTCCACGGTATGAAGACACTAAGTCTAGAACAACCCGTTCGCCTTGGTTCCTTTCAGCATTGTCTCCAACTTTACCCAAATGTATTTGGAACATACCTGTTAAATTTCAATTACGATTAGTAATCAATTATATTACTTTTTAAAAAGAATCGTAATGATTATATAATTCTATGAACAATTTTTTCCAATTACTAATTGATTACGATTACCAAACAATCAAAAAATAATCAGGATTACTGACAATTAGTCTAATAATCAAAAAGAATCAAAAGAAGTTTAAAAAAGAATCAAATTGTTTTAAATAATTCTTTTTGATTATTTTCAAATATACAAAAGTAATCCAAAAGTAATCATATTTTTTTTTTAAATTCTTTTTCATTATTTTCAAATATTCAAAAAGAGTTCAAAGTAATTATTGAAAATAAATTGATTACTTTTCCATTACTTTCGATTCCTTCTGATTATTAGACTAATCGCCAGTAATCCTGATTATTTTTTGATTATTTTGTAATCGTAATCAATTAACTATTTTAACCAAAAATAATCGTAATTGTAATCATTATCTTACCATTCAAAAAAAAGTAATCAAATTATTAGTCATTACGATTACTAATCATTACTTAACAGGTATGATTTGGAACTGTAAGCAAAACGCGGTGTCAGAATCTGCTGCTATCCACGCTTTCATGCCATATTTCCCAGGTTTACTTGGAACGTATACTTTGAAAGGACATCTACCTCGGAACGGAATAAGCTGTTCGTCAATACGAACGATTTGGGTCATCAAAAGACCCTAACATAGTAGCAGGGTTAAAGTGAAATAAATTCTGGATAAACAGTGAAAATTATATGAAACTTTTAAAAATTAATGTTTAACCCTTATGTCAACAGATACATACCCGGGTATGTTTTGTGATTTTAAATCGTCGTATCTCAGGAAGTAATAACTGTATTAACCTGAATAACATGATATCCTCACTAGTAGTGTTTTTTACCTTATTCCTAGACTTGAGTAAAATTGCGGAATGGGGGCCAATGATGTGGGCATTTTTTCATTCTTATCCCTTACGTCAACAGTTGCATACCTGGGTATGTATAATAAAATATATGAAAATATGTTGATATTGGATGTCTATTGAGTAAAATTTACAAGTTCTTAATAATAAAATAAAATTAAAATTCAATCAAGAGAATCAATAAGAAAACTTAAAAAAATATTAAATACTAATTTTTCTTAAATGCATTTATTACAATGCGGTATATTACTTGAATGAGCGGCACACACGGGCTTGTTGCATAACGTGCAGGATTTGCTGGTTGACCGACGTTTTGTACATAAGTGGCAATTACCTTTTACTTTCATTCTACCAGTGCTGTCAGGTTTTTTCATGCTTTTATCTGCAGCACCTCTTACGCTCAAAGATTATCCACATATGGCTTCAATAGCATTGCGTATCGAAAATATTTTTATAACGTGTTTATTTTTATCTCTGGCTTCTCCAGTTGTTCGCTGAGGATGTGTAGGAATATTCTACGGCGGCTTGAGGAAGCTTCCAACATTGTGTTATTCGCAACGTAAATTATGGGCAACGAGGTAATAAGTATATTGTAGAATAAAGCCAAGGGCCATCTATTTGTTCGTCGCCTTGTTCAATGTTCTATCCATATTATCGACGCCAACTTTATATTTGTTGTAATCTAAGATCTAGAGTGGCTTTTTCTTTGGACCTTGCACTTCGTATGAAGAATGCAAGAAGTATAACCGACTTATTTTTTTTTTTTTTTTTGGATGTGAGAGCGCATGGTAATATTGTTACTGATACCAAATGTAGTTACCTCTACTTCACGTCCTTTAGATAAAGTGAAATATAGTGGTATAAACACTCGTCTTCTGTTCGCTGTAACTAACATTGATAAACTGCTGTCCATCATTAAAGTTTTCGCTACGTTATATGTTGTGAAGAAATTATCACAAACAATATTCCGTCCACTTCCACGAAAATGATTGACGAACAAGTCCTCCACTACCCTCTTGCCTACGATTTTTGTCCGAATGCCACAAATCTAGTATAAATTTGTCCCTTCATTGGATTGGATGAGACGGAGTCACATACCCACCATGCTTTAATTCCGGAATTGGCGGGTTTCGATGATATATATTGGATAAACTCGGCACCACGTTTGGCCCTGCTACGTAATTGCTGCTTAGATTATCATTCAGTATTAAAAATAAGTCCGTTATGGCTGCAGCTTTGCCGGTTTTGACGCTGTTGATGCTGTTGACGTGTGTTTCCGTTGTCGAAAAGTATAAAGCGGCTTATATCCCGAAAACGCCACACGCTCATTGGAGCTCGATATAAGGAATGTAAGGTCGTTTTCCATAAGTCTTTAGTATGTACGTAACCAGAGTGCGTTACACCACCTAACAAGTAAGTAAAACCAAATCAACACAAAAATAAGCCTATAAACAAGAGAAATTCCATATAAAATGTATGAACATACCCGGGTATGCTTCTGTTGACGTAAGTATAATTTTTTATCTGTTGACATAAAGGTTAAGAGATAAACAACAAAATTTAATTCTCAATTCAATGATAACAGAATATAAAAACGTGATACAACTTCATTCACAATCTATTTTTAATGACATCTTCAACGCTCGTTGGTATTTTTTGGATCAAATTATCATCATATAAACTAGGAAAAATTCTCCATTTTGGCTGTTCCATTCACCATGTTAATAAAGGACACAAATGTTGGGTAGGATTACATACATAACATAACATACATAATTGGTCATTAAAACCCTTTAGTCAGGATAAGGACCTAGTTTCTTACACCACTTATGTTGTGTGCGTTAATTTTTACATATGAGTGGCGGGACCTAAAGTTTAAAGACGACTCCGAGCGACAGATTTTTGAGAAACTTTTCAAGGCAATTTTATTTACTCTCAGAGTTTTTGCCAGAAATCTGCTGAGAGGAGATGACTGACCTGGGGTTTTAATCAAGACCTCACGTCTAATAAGCCAAAACACTACCTACTAGACCACGGCGTTTTCACAGACTGCGGCGACTAGCGTAAGATTTTTAACTGTTATTCTCTCCACGGCCTCGGTGGCATGCCTTTATCCAATGGTCCATATTTGCAATGATTCCAAGACTTATAATTGAGGTTTAATGTCGCTAATGTGCCGACTGATTTCATACTTTAGCTCTAGAGTTGTTCTTCTCTTATCACATAGACTTTTTCTTTTAAATTCTGCCAAAAATGTGTAACTGCTGGAACCACATATCATTCAGGTTCGTATCCTCAATTTCTGGCCATAAGAAGTCCGTTATCATCATGCGATAGAATACACCATGCAAGGTAAGTGCTTGGTCGACCTGATTTTCGAAGAAGTGTCACATTTTGGTGATCACTCGTGGATTTTCATTTGCCTAAATGCGTCAGAAGTTATTGTAAAACCGCTTAACTTTTTCAGGTTCATTGTTGCCTATGCAAGAAATTATATCATAAAATTATAAAGAATATCTTGCGAATAATATTTTCTTTGCCAATTGCTCTGCAAAATGTGATACAAGAAACAAAAAAACGTATTTACTTGAATTAAATATTTTGTTCTTATAACCAAACATCACTTTTCTTTCACTCAGTAGTCTATGTTCTAGTTGAGACCTGCTGAAACCTTAAGGAAATCGATGGAAAAGCATTTGTTCTGCAGGCAACAATAACATGAACGTTTCTTGCAATTTTATATATGTACAGTGGTGGACATATAATGAAAACATAAGTATGATATTTCATTTCTTTGCTCTAGAGAAATGTTTATAATGTAATGAAACATTTTTATAAAATTGAAACCTCAAATAATGTAACCAGTACCCCCAACCTTTGTAAAATCACAGACACGGAAAATGCACTAGCCATAAGCGCGTCTAAAGCTGACCCATTTAAAAGCTCTGAGCGTCATCATATTGTATTGATATATTATCTAGAATTTTTAGACGAATACCTAATGAAGCTTCCTTACTTGGATGCTACGAATAGAGATAACTTTTCACATCAAAAAAAAAAGAAAAAAATACTAATCCAGATTGGATTTCGACAAACAAATCATGAAGAAATAAATAAGTTTCTCAAAAAACATTTAATCGGGTCACGAATCGAAATTTTTTCGATGGTAATCGGATGATAACCAACATCTTCATTCCGGATATACCATCAAAACAAATTGGAGGAAACATAATAGAGTGGGTTGATTGTTCTTAGCAAGATATTGAATGAATTTTTCAGATCAGTTCCATGTACCTCAATGTTTAGATACCATACGTGGAAAAAAATTTACCGTTAATGTGACACTTTCATGCGCGGCAATAACCCTAAGCACACTTCAGGACTTGTGGAACGTTGTTTAGAGGAACAAAACGTAAATATTTTAATGTGGCCATCATAATACCCTAATCTCAACCCAATTGAGAACTTGTGAACCGAATTTTACAAGAGGATGGAAGACACAAATTCCAAAAATTCTGATGAATTGTGCTAAAACGTCGAAATGTTTTGTAAGGATATTGATTGATCTCTCTGTCAGCGCTTAGCGCAGAATTCGCCTCATCGATGTGGAAATGTTATTAAAAATAAGGTTATCCCACGAATTGTAGTCATCGTAGTCTATTGGATAGTGTGTTGGTATACTAGGCATGAAGCCACGGTTCAAACCCCAGGTCCAACATCGTGCGACTTAGCTCAGTAAGGCTTTTTCTGGAGGTATATACGAAATATTGTTGTAGTCTAGTAGGTACTGTGCCGACTTATTAGACGTGAGGCCACGGTTTAAACCCTAGGTTAAGCATCTCCAACAAAACGCAATCAGCAGATTATTGGCAAAAATTCGGAAAGCAAATAAAATTGCCATGAAAAGCTTCTCAAAAATCTGTCTTTCGGAGTCGACTTTAAACTGTAAGTCCCAACACTCATGTATTAAATTAATACACACAACATAAGTGATGTGAGAAGCTAGGCCGTAATCTTCACTGAGGGTTTGTAATGACCAATTATGTTTGTATGTATTCTTCACGACTTGTGAGAAACTAAACATATTAAAGTAACGAGCTCAATCTTCTGATCTTAATACAATTAGCAACTTGTGAACAGAAGTTAAAATAGAATTGAAATTAGAAATACCAAGAATGCTGTTAAAATATCGAAATGTGTTAGAAGGCTACGCCTTGAACTCTCTGTCGGCAATTAATCCAGAGCTTGCCAAATCGATGTGGAAATATTGTTACGCAAATGGAAACGACCTAATATCATTTCACATTAACGATAAACAAAAGCTACACACACACAAATGCAACGAACATGTTACAAGTAAAGCACCAACAACAAGTGTGACAAAAAAGGAGATAGGCAAGTAAATAAGAACGCAACAACAAACAACGTGAACAAAATACACAAACAACAATGCAGTCGCTATAGAACTATCAAGAAGGCGAAGACAATAACATTCTACTTCCAGCAACTTCGTCAGACTGATTTTGTTCGTATATAAAAAGAAGATCTATACGCGAACAGAAGTATAAAGTAGAATAGTGAACAAGCAATTATTGTTGGAGTTGTAACAGTGCCACATAAAAGTAGTGCGAACAATAAAGAGTTTAATTGAAACGAAACACATATTTGATTTTACTGTGTTTGTAATCAACGAACTTATATTCTAAACGTTTTTAAAAAGGTAAAAACGTAACAATATTATTAAAAAATTAAAGATAGTCCACAAATGACCAACACAAAAACAGAAATTTTAAATATTTTTTTTTACAAAATTGTATGTTTAAAGTTTAGAGTTAAGAACAGAAAATAAATTTCGTAATCTTTTTTTGATTTTGAAAGTAGAACGAATAATTTATGATTTGCTTGAATTATATTTATGACCATCACTGTACATTTTTTAAATGCAAGTAATACAGACTGATGACTGTATTCCGGTACTCCTTAATATATGTATGCATATATATATATATACACCAGAATGGCTTATAGAGAAATAATAATGATGTGTTGTAATATAATCTAAGAAACTATCTATGAATTGTGTATTACATGCCATATATACGGCAACATTTTATTCACTTCATTGAAAGAAGACAAAACTTTCATTTCTAAGGTTTTTACAATACCGAACAGTATAATGCAGTAAAGGAAATTAGGAAAAAAATATTTTTCTAAAATATTATTGAAATTACAATTCAACTAAAATGCCTTTATGATACAGGAGTACATACATATATATGTGCATCCATGTAAGGCAAGAATATAATAAAAACTAAAAATATAACATACGTACATATAAAGAATGTATTGGAAAATAATTTTTGTATCTTTGTAAGGAATCTGAAACTAGATTGCCTTCAAAAGATTGTAAAAGTTGTGTGTAGGAAAACAAAGTCATATCTAATGTATCTAATGCAGTTTAAAAGTGTAGACTGAATATAAGAGTATAAAATAAGTATTCGATTTCAAATCAATTATAATACCAAATGCCATTTACCAATACAGATAAAATTAAGTTATCATAAGCTCTTCTATTCTTCCTGAAAAAGAACGCCAGTGGGGATTATGTCAATACATCACTGTAGTAAATTTATTTTTATTCAAACTGAAGAGGACGAAATATGCGTATGAAATAGAGCATCTAAAAGAAACGTATATACACAGTGGTGGGCTTATAATTAGCACACTCTTCTATACGACCCTTTTCCAGTAACAAACAAAGACGAAACATTTCTCAAAATTTATTTAAGGGCAGTTACATATTCTATGGGTATACTTAAGCAGTTTATATATTAAAGTCAACTTTAATAAAATAATTTAAACAGAAATGACACTTTAAATCGTAAAATCAAAAAATATCCTTAGTTACGTAATTAGCACATCCACATTCAAAATGGATAAAATCTTCATTCGGGTTTTAATTTTTTTTAATATTTTGTAGAGGCACTCCAATTTTACAAACAATTATAAACTTTCAGGAAAAGTTTCAAAAAGTGTGTGACATCATTCCATGCCATTGAAAATACTTTCATTACGTCTTGAAGATTTTTAGTGTTTTTGTTCAACTTGTATTTTAAGACCGATCCATGAATTAAATTCGAATCAGAGCTTTATGCTGGCCATTAGCATCAACTTTTTGGTCTATTAAATACTTTGTCCAATCGTGAGGTGTGTTATTATTATCATCATTATCTTGTAAAGACGTCCTTTTTACATACAAGTTTGCTTTATGTTTAATTACTTTCAAAGTATAAGATGGATTTCAATCTCTCTTTGAAATTGTTCTTTCCATTGGAGCAAAATCGATTGAATTTAGATTCATCAGTCCTAAAAACGTTTTAACTGAATAATGTGAGCTTATTTCTTTATATTTTAACGAAAAAATGACAATCTTCAAAATAATTTTGATTTGTAAATTACCTCCACATGAGATAACCAAGCCCTAAAAAACGTGCATAACACGTACGACGCATAGCGCAATCCTGTTGAAATCATATGCCATTGGTATTGAAATCAACGAATCCAGTCCAAAGGAAGTGTATAATAATCGACCGGTAGTGGTTGCCGACGACCTGGCGCTAGTGTTTTTCATTTCCCGGACTTTTTCATTTCCCGGGAAATCGGGATTAATTTTGAAATTTCCCTGGATCCTGGGAATTCCCGCCTAGAACATACTTTACTTTGTTAAGTATTATTTTTTATTTTAAATTCATATTAATGAGATCAAAAATATAAAAAATAACAGTAGAAACATATAAAAGGTACAGTTCTTTAAAAAAATAAATAATTCCATTTAAAACTAGTTAAACATTAAACATAAAAAACTATATATCTATTAACATATTTATTTAATACTTTTGAAATGAGTTTTTAGAAAACTCTCTCGCTTTCAACATATGTTGGCTTAATAGTAAACAAGGCCTCTAAAAGGTTTTTTATGTTTTCCGTTTGCTTACCAGATTCTCCAAAAAATTTTAAGTCCGTTTTTATCGAACCGGTAGGTACATTAGTGTTTGATGTAGATATTGCACTAATGTTATTTATTGCATCGTTTAAAATGTCCTCAAAATTTTTATCTTCTAAAATATCATTATCGTTGCTTTCTATTTCTTCTAATTCTATCTATTTCAGTAAAAAGACGGTTATAAATTTGTTCTGCATATAAAATAATTGAGTGTTTTGAAGCATTCGGAAAAAATTTATTATTTTTATTAAAAATTTCAGAATCTTTCAAGTATTTGGTCAAGTTATACAATTTTATATCTCTTCTTTCTCCAATTCGGTATATAAGAGATTCAGACATGGTCTTTCCTAGTGAAGTAATAATTGAAGAAATTTGTTGGCATAAAGTATTCACTATCACATCAGCTGTTATAATATTAACTTCTCGCCGACATAAAGCTTCTACAGCTAATTTTATTGGATTTAAAACGTCCAAAAGGTTCTGCAAATTATTTATATTGGATTCTATCCATAGATCACCCATTTTCAAATCAATGAGGCTTTTCTTTATTGCATTTTTATAAGTAAAATTTTTTCGATCATTTGAACTAGAGAATTCCATCTGGTTACTATATTCAATACAAGGCAGATTTCCTTATTATATTCGGCCAATACATATTTTTGTAACACAATTTTTGTTGGACTCTTTCTAAAGAATTTAATAACACGACGAGTTTGTTCTAATACCAATTTGTAATTAGTATTGATAAATGATAAATGTTGCTAAATAGTAAACATTTTTCATTCACAATAATTCCCGGGAATTCCCGAACAAATTTCCCGGGATTTCGGGATTGAAAAATTTGCGGAATTCCTGGGAATTCCCGTCCCGGGATTTCCCGTGAAAGACACTACCTGGCGCACATCGTTCTCAAGGAAATATGAACTGATGGTCGCCAGTCTAAAATCCGCACCAAACTTTATAATGCATTGGATGCTATAAGAACAGTTAACTGTTTTTACATACATATATCCATATTTGATCATTAAAACCCACCTTTCAGTTGGAATTATGACCTAGCTTCTCACACTACTTATGTTGTATTATGTGTGTTAATTTTTGTACATGAGTGGTGGGGCCTACAGTTTAAAGGCGACTCCGAACAATAGATTTGTGAGAAACTTTTCATGGCAATTTTATATAGTCTCAGAATTTTTGCCAAAAATCTGCTAAGAGGCAGTCACCGCAGAAATATTTTCTCATATTTCGTTTTCTTGGAAAAATTTGACCTGGGGTTTGAGCCGTCTAATAAGCCAACACACTACCTACACTATACTACGGCGTTGTACATATATTGTCCACAAAATTTTTACATATTTTGGCTCTATACTGTTCCACTTTATTTGCATAGTGATCCACAATTCTTGAATATTTCCAAGATAACAGGCAACACCTACTTTGAAAGGTTCCCAGAAGTGTGCGATAGATTTAAGATCTGCTAACAGGGACCGCCCATCAAGACTTTTCTAGCGGATGCTATAGAACCAATTTGTTCTTCTTTTGTAAATTTAACAGAATATTTAAGATCATTATCATGTTACAAAATGATATCTGCCGTCTAAAATTTTAAGTAGATCTGACATTATTGCCTGCTGCATTTTTCGTGGCTCTTTGCCAACCGATGCCAGACAATAAATTTTGGTTTCACCTGATTAAATAACCTTCTTCAAATCATCATCCAACTATGTCTAAACATTGTTTGAGTGACTCTATACATATGTATGTATATACATACATATATATATAATTGCAGCGAATTTAAATAAAATGTTGCTTATGCATCGTTGCATCGTTTAACTTTTTACACATCGTTCGGAATAAGACGTAGTCATGCTAGAGTACAGTACATATGTAAATCCGCTAATTTGTTAAAAAAAAAATTAATTCTGCAGACTGATTATAATCTGACTAA
The DNA here is from genome assembly GCA_958299815.1 of Sarcophaga carnaria. NCBI lineage: Eukaryota > Metazoa > Arthropoda > Insecta > Diptera > Sarcophagidae > Sarcophaga > Sarcophaga carnaria. Next base: position 82,608,674 of record OY283149.1, on the reverse strand, counting down.
TTGTGTGAGTGAAAAAACATTTTTTAATTCTCATTATAGGAAATTAAAAATTAAAAAAATTTTAAATTTAAAAAAAAAAATTTTTTTTTAAATTTTTAAAAATTTAAATTTTTTAAATTATAAAAAAAAAAAATTTAAATAAATTTGTTTTAGACATTTAAGGCTGGTTGTTTCATGTTTCTGCTGATTATTTTCTAAAAAAAAAATTTATTGTAAACTTTAGAAAAAAGATGGAAAATATTAGCATTTAAATAAATGAAATATATTTTTATTTGTATTTAATTTAGAATTTAATTTAAAATTCAATGAACTTATATTTGAAATTCAATGAAGTAAATCTATTTATCCCAAAAAATATATATGTATATATTAATCAAATAATTAAGTAATAGGGTTAAACATATATTCTAGGAATAGTACATATAATGGCATTAGGTTAGGCCGGAGTGATAGCTCTGATATCGAAAAGCTAACTTGAGCACTCATAGCGGCCCATTGTGACGCCACAGGTGAACGCAGTCCCTGTACTGACCAAGTTCTACCAAAACCAGGGAAGAGGAAGAAATAGAATAGTATTCAGATTTAAGTTCAAGCTTATTTTCAAAAATCGCCGTAGTTTTGTAGATACTGTAGTGGCTTATTAGATGCGAGCCAGTGTTTCAAACCTCATCTCAAGCATCTCCTACAAAACGAAATATAAAATACGTTTCATTGAGGAGCTGTCTTCTTACAAAAACTCTGAGAGTAAATAAAATAAAATTTCCATGAAAAGTTTCTCAGTTTTAAACTGTAAGTCCAGCCACTCATGGTTCACATTAACACACGCGAGATGGGTGGTGTGGAAAGCTAGGTCATAATCCTAAGTAAATTTATTTTAAAAATAATCAGATGAGTTCAAATATAGCATAGTTTTGTAAGCAATCTTACCTCAAATGAAAAATTTGGTGTTAAATTTCTGTTACTGCATAATATATTATTAATTTATTTATTAATTACAATACAATTAGAAATTATTTTCTAACTATATACGAGCGGAGTAGTGTCACAGACCAGAATCTCTAGTGGGAATCGAATCCACGACCATCACGGTAATAGTCTAGCACACTACCCACTAGACAACCATGGCATCCGCATAATATATTCTGTTATCAGTATAATAGCAAAGATAGCAAAAAGGATTGAATTGAATAAGTGAGCAAATTATTTGCTGCCAACGCTATCAAAATTAATAACGAGGATAATCTTAAATAGCGTAAAGGACAAAAAGATCAAGATTGTTATTTGCAAGACAAAATACCGATTTCCCCTGGGCTGACCATGTTAACCCCATTTAATACCGTACATTCATACATAATTGGTCATTACAACACTTCAGTCCTAGCTTCTCACACCACTCATGCTGTGCGAGTCCGGACGACAGATTTTTTAAGAAACTTTTCATGGCAATTTTGTTTATTCTCAAAGTTTATGCCAGAATTCGCCGAAGAAATAATTCTTCATATTTCGTTTTGTTGGCAATGTCTGACCGAGCGTTTGAACCGTGGCCTCAACTCAGATAATAAGCCAACACACTGCCTACTAGACTACTTAAACTATTTATACAATACTATTTAACACCAAATCCATCACTCATTGATTTTGAAAAGGCATGAAGTCGCCATAGTCTAGTAGACAGTGTGTTGGCTTATTAGACGCAAAGCCAGGGTGTAAACCTCAGGTCAGACATCAAAACGAAATTCAAAAAGTATTTCCTCGGCGACTTTGTCTCAGCAGATTTCTGGCAAAAACTCTGAGGGTAAATAAAAAAAATTGCCGTAAAAAGTTTCTCAAAAATCTGTCTTTCGAAGTCGACTGTAGGTTGCGCCACTCATATATAAAATTAGCAAACACAACATAAGTAGTGTGAGAAGCTAGCTCGTAATTTTGACTGAACTGTTGTAATGACAAATTATGTATGCATGTCTTTCAAAATATCATCCGTGAATATATATAAAACATACTCGGATTGCCATATCAGTAGATTTAAGCAATTTACCAAATGTAATGAATATTTTTTGATATTATTTATGTGTGATACAACTATCATTGGTTTTCGTTTGCTATTGTAATGATTTTTAAAGTCTTGAATAATTTGAAAAATACTTCATTTGGATTAATACTTACTATCCTATTAAACATTAACTGTCCTATTAAACAACAAATTAATTATGCATATTCAGTGACAGCTTATTTTTTGTAATTAAAACTTTAGTTTATAAAAAATACAAAAAAAACTGGTATAAATGAATACAAATTTAATAAATAAAAAAGTCAAATCGAAAATAAATCAATTAAAACACATTACAGTGGGTCAAACCTGATTATATTAAATAATATTTGCTAAAACAAAACTTGGTCAAATTTTTTAGGCTAAAAGACAAGTGTTTCTTACATATCTACCAGGTGAACCGGTATGAAGTGAACGTCAAGATTGTCTCCATAGGAAACATTTCTTTTTTTTGTGGGTGATAACATCAGTTAAACATATACAGTGTAGATCCAATCGTCATCTTCATGTCAAAAATGGTGAATTTTGTAACAGAAAATATTGATTTGTGGAACAATTTTTTGTTTTCACTTTCATAAAAATGCTGGAGAGTCGCATCATGTGAAATTGTGCTTCAAAAACACGATGGAAAATCAGGTAACGGCTATGAAAGCCTTGTACGTCTGTAAAAAGTCTTTTGGTCCTATATGGGGCAGCAGGACATCGTGGCAGCTTCCATAGTAATACTGGTCGGATAGACCGAGTTTGTCAACGAAACTGCCAATAGAGCAGTGTACCGTTAGAGTTTATGTTAGAATGCGAACCCATTTCTTGTCGAACTCAAGTAGTTTTCCTGCTGTCCCCTGCTGCACACAGCAGTTTTGAAATTAGGCAACCTTCGGATTACTCACTTACAGTTTATTGAATTCCTTGCTGCCTTTTTCCAATTTCGAATAGTATTCTTGTAGGAGCGCATATATATCGAATTGTTGTTGGTAATGAAAAATGGATATTTTTTTTCGGAATCCTAATTAGAAAACCTTATGGATTTATCCGGGACAACCATTAATTTTGGCTACACATCCACTCGATTCGGCAGCAAGACAATGTTGTGTGTTTGGTGCGATCAAATAGGTGTGGTGTGGCACAAGCTTCAAAAACTTGGTGAAATCGTTAATACAGAATGCTATCGACAACAAATGATTAATTTGAACCAAACATTGATCAAACAACGATAAGAATGGGCCACTAAACACAGCAATTTGTAGCATGACAATGTACCTGCACACAAAGCTAAACCGGTTCAAAATAAAATCAAAGCATTAGGCTGGGCGGTGCTACCCTACCTTCCGTATTCACCAGACTTGGCTCCTTTAGACTACTAGTTAACGACGGCGATTTTAGGATGTATTGTATTGCTTCACATATGGAAAACCTCGTCCAGAGTATAGTTTGTTTAACAATACTTTCCTCTTAGGTCGTACCAGGTATCACTGATAATTTAAGGGAGTTGGTTTCAAAACATCAACATTTACTTTAATTAACAAATTTACCTGATGAGATCAAATTAATTGGACTACTGTTGTCTAGAGTGTTGCCCACAGTAATTACATTACGTTACCACTTCCAGTAGTCAAATAGTGTGCAAATATAATATCCACGATAAAAAATTATTTCAGCCTATTCGCAAATTAAAATATAAATGACAGTAAACAAGCAAATAAAAAAACAGTAAAATGCTATGCATACCAACAGATGTGCAAACAATTAAATAATATGGCATTATATGAGCATCATATGAGGAAGACAAAAAAAAGGAATGTAGAACATACATGCATACATATATCAGTATCTATCCAGCACGAACAAACATTAGACTGTAAACATTTTCATACAAATTAAATGTCAACGTATGTCTAGGAAACTACAAGCGTTGCGATTAATGATTTTTTTCCGAGTCTCCATCAACTAATCAAAGCCGTCCGTTCTCTGACTAGCTTTCTGAGTTTTATTTAATATATAGCCTCATCAAATAGGGACTTCCGTACATTGGCCGTTAATAACGGCCATCTTTTTGAAGCTACGTCTGAAACATTAGTTGTTATTTATTCAGTCTGTTTTACCAAATCACAAACGACAACCATAGATAACGAATGTCTTCTCAATGGAGCAGGTTTTCACTGAAAAATTGTCTTGAGTGATTAGGTCGATTTCTGGGTAAATGGGTATGTGATCAAATTAAATTGTCGATACCAATTCGTACTAGATCCAAAAGCGTCCAATGCATCCCAAAAAAGCCACTGTTTGTTGTGGATTTTGGGGTGGCGAAAGCCTGGTTATCAGACGCAAAGACCACGGTTCAAACCCTGGTTATCAGACGCAAAAACCACGGTTCGAACCCCAGATCATACATCAAAAGGAAAATATGCAAAAATATTTCTTAGGCTGCTTCCTCTCAGCGAATTTCTGGCAAAAACTTAGAGTGCAAATAAAATTTCCATGTAAACTTTCTCAAAAAATCTGTCGTTTTTAAACTGTACCGCCACTCATATATAAATTAAAACACACAAGATAAATGGTGTGAGAAGCTAGGTCGTAATCGTGACTGAAGGATTGTAATGACCAATTATGCATGTGTGTTTGTGAAAGCCAGGTCATGTGAGGTTAGACAGACAGCCGCCTCAATGGGCACAGCTTACTTGGGTCCTATAAGGTTACATCATCAATATTATCTATTCCACACATCTGCACACATCAGTTTTGAAATCCGGTAACAAAGTATGTTATGTTTAGTATGTATGTTATAGTTTATTGAATTCCCTGCTGCCTTTTCCAATTTCGAATAGTATTTTTGTAGGGGCGCACATATCCTCTCTATCATCTATTCGTTAGATATCTCCGATACTTTCCGTGCCAGTTCATCTGCCTTTCCATTTCCTTCTATGCCACAGTCGCCAGTACAGGCGGGTGTTATTCCGATATAAACAGTGTAGAGAGCCTATGCCACTTCTGATGCACTTTGATTTGACGAGGTGGGTGTAGGTTCCTGATTTCAATCATGCATACAGCTTTTTCTATAGCGAAAATCTCCATCTTAAATACGCTGGTTTAGTTAGGTAATCAGTATGACCCGTTCAGTACCAGCTTATCAGAATAGACCCCAGTTACAGTTCCAGAACTGGAGAAAACTCTCAGTAAATAATAATTTTGTCCAGACAACATTTTTGTTCGAACAATATTGGTGAATACTGCTTCAATTCGTACCTCGTTATTGTATGTGGCATGTGGTTAGAAGGTTTCAAAAGAAAATTTGGTTTACCATGAAATTTTCCACATACATTATATGAGTGGGATTTTTTTTTGTGGTTGCACAAAATTAAACAATTTATAGATGCAAATTAAATAAAAATTTATAATAAAATTTATATATTTATAAAAAATGGTTCATTAACACGATTTTATTGTAAGTTAGTAATAATATATATAATAATAATTCATACGCTCATTAGAATTAAGCAAGAATGAAAGTTAAAAACACTTCTACAAATACACAGAAGGCTAAAATTCAAGTCGGTTCATAATAGTTATCCGTATGATTTGTATGCTTCATAAATAAATGGACTGAAATACAAGCAAATTAAATTTGACCAACCTTTATTAAACAATATTTTTCGTCACAATCATCTTTTTAAATTTTTGATGCTTCTGTTCTGAAGTCCTTCGGTTCCGCCATCTAACGTTTTTTTTCAACTAGTGCTTATTTCGTGATTTGAAAGATAATTAGTTTTATCATTCCGCTGAACGAATATGTTTGTGTATATGCTTGAATAACACTGGGAAATATTGCGACATTGCTTTGAAAATCATGGTAACGTTGCAGAATGTGTACGAAAATTGTGTACGGATTTTGGAAGAAAAGAAGCACCGTCAGCTCCGTATTTTCGTTATCTTGTAAAAAAGTGACAGAAACTGGCATCCTCATCGATAATCCAAAGCGTGAAAAGCCAAAAAGAGTGCGTACATCCGAGAATATTGCTGCTGTGGCAAAAAGTGTGCGTGAAGCGTAATCAACATCAATTCACCGTCGTTCTCAACAATTGAACATTTCGGAGACATCATTGAGACGAATTTTGCATAAAGACCTTGGTATGACGCCATACAAAGTCCAATTGGTTCAGGAGTTGAAGCCAATTGACCATCCAATGCGTTTTCGCTTCGATATGATTTGGCAAAAAAAAAAAGTCATCTTTTCAGATGAAGCTCATTTTGATCTTGACGGGTATGTAAACAAGCAACATTTTCGCATTTTGGGGCACAGAAAACACGCACGCATACATTGAAAAGCCGACGCACGCTAAACGAGTCACTGTTTTGTGCGGAATTTGGTCCAGAGGCATAATTGTGCCATAATTGAGCAAAGAGTGGCCGTTACAGTCGATGGCGATCGTTATCGGGCCATGTTGAAGGAATTTTTATTCACAAAAATTTAAGAGGAGGATATTGGCAACATATTGTTTCAACAGGACGGCGCTACGTGCCACACAGCCGAAGCTACACTCGATGTTTTGCGCCCTGTTTTTGAAGATCGCATTATCAGCCGCAGAGCTGATGTCGTTTGGCCATCTCGGAGCTGCGATTTGACACCGTTGGACTCTTATTTGTGGCGTGCCGTCAAATATAAGTGTTACGCCGACAAGCCAGAGACAATTGACGCTTTAAAGGACAATATTCGTGAAGACATTGGTGAAATACCGATTCACACAATCGATAACGTGCTTAAAAAGTGGACCGATGGTGTAGGCTACTGCATGGCCAGCCGAGGCAGCCATTTGAATGAAATTATTTTCCGTTATTAACCGGAAGGATTGTACTTTCAAATAAAAAAGAAATTTGAGAAAATATTCAGTACTTTTTTTTTAAAGCATTTTCAAAAAAAAAAAGTTATTTGGCGGACACTTTATTTCTTCGGAGACTTTCTCTCAGCAGATTGCTGGTAAAAACTCTGAGAGTAAAGAAAATTGTCATGAAAAGTTTTTCTAACAACCCGCCATCCATTTATAAAATTAACACACACAACATAAGTGGTGATTGCAATGACCAATTATGTATGATCTTCTGTTCCACTACACGACGATTAGAAAGAATGGAACTCAAATTATTTATACGAAAATACATACATAACTGGTCATTACAACACTTCAGTCAGGATTACGACCTAGTTTCTCACACCACTTATGTTGTGTGCGTTAATTTTATACATGAGTGGTGGTTTAAAGTCGACTCCAAACGACAAATTTTTGAGAAAATTTTCATAGCAATTTTATTTTCTCTCAGAGTTTTTGCCAGAAATCTGCTGAGAAGAAGTCGCCGAAGAAATACTTTTTTATTTTGTTTTGATGTCTGGCCTGGGGGTTTGAACCCTGGCTTTACGTCTAATAAGCCAATACACTACCTACTGGACTACGGCGACTTCAATGAAGCTGTTGGTTATAAATCGTTAGACAACGTTGGGTCAGTAAGCCCGTAACTTTTCTAAAGAAACACTAGTTTTTGCAAAAAAAAACTTTCTCGAAATTTTTCCTGTCTCCCTATGAGACATTTCTTATGGTTAGAAAACAAAATATTAATTTGAGTATAAATCCAGAGAACAGATGAGAGAGCTCTCCATTGCCAACCTTGTTAACATTTAACATAACGAACTTAACATAACGAACTTCCCTTCATTTAATATTCTTATCAGAAAGCGCGGTAATCTGATATCAATTGCTGTCAAACACTAAACAGCTCAGCTTGTACAAATTTTAACAATAATCAATTATAAGTGTAATCTCCTTTTAGTTAAGAGGCCAATCGCTCCTCCATATGATTAATTTACGAAACCCTCAGATTTGGAAATACCTAACGAATATGGCTAAACTTTCCATTTTTGATTTCGAAGGATTCGTTGAGCATGCTAGCAGGCACATGAAACAGATCGGCATGTTCGAGTATCTCTCATTATATTGTCGGCTTGTTGAAGTTGGATGTTCACAATTTACTGGTTATTTTCTTGTCAATAAAATCAAACTGGAGAGAATAAGATAGAAATCGTTTTTACCTATAGGATAGCTAAGTGACAAAGCAAGGTTTTTGAGCAAAAAAATGATTCAATGAATTTTCCCAATAAGGAGTTCATCAAGTTAACAAACTGCTTTAAGCGTGAGTGAGGAGATAAATGTTTACAAACAGCTTATTATCAAAACCATATGCAATCAATGTTAGAGTATAGTTTTTTAGATTTTTTAGTTTAGTTTGAAATCGTTTACGATCTTGATGGCCAATGCCAATGCTTGATAAAATATAAGATTTTTATTGATTGGATAATCCAAGTAAAGCACAGACGAAAGGCCTCAAATGTTTACATACACTGAACCACTGACAAAAGCTATTTTCTATTGTTCCATATCACAATTTTTCTATGATAGTAGTGGCCGTCAAAGGTTTAGTCTCGTAACCACTGATCCTAAATAGAATTCTTGATATCAAATGAGTTTCATTTCAAAGATTACGTCTGGAAGTGATTCAGAGCGCTATGTTAGTAAGCCCAATATAGCAGTCAATGTTATTGTAGCTTCTTTTTATGCAGCCCCTGTATTATCTATTGATCTCTCGTACTTAAAAGTTACTTGGACCTCTGATTCGTTTTCATTCTGTATTGTCGGAAGCATCAATGGTTGACCAGACTTGTTAGAGATAATCATTCACTTTGGTGGCGGGTCTTTTTGTATACATTATAACGTAAGTTCTTATGACCTTCCAAAGTTTCGATACGCGATCCTAATAGATTCATTATTGAGACGATTGAACACTGTGCATACTATAAAGCCGGCTTAGCTCCTTTACGTGAATATCTATTGGCTACAATATTAACCCTTTAACTGTTTAATTTTGTTTTTAAAAACTTTTTCTGCATACTTAATTATTTTCTAGTCAAAACGAGTATACTCGTCATAAACAGTAAAATGTTCCTGCCTATAAAAGCAGTCACTTATGACTTAAAATCAACGCTGTATGTTTGCTGTTTAGAAAATGTATACTTTTATTCGTTTGTAAAAAACAAATTAATTAATTTATTTATTAATGGTATTTTTCCAGAAATTACTATTTAAATTTAATACCAGCTAGGATTTATTAAAATAAATAAGGTTGCCAAACTAATGGTGAACAATGCATACTTTTTAAAAAACATATATTTTATCTTTCTAAGGAAAAAGGAATCCAGTAGATTCGTTGAATAACAACACGTCTTTCTTCAAGACGAGTATACTTGACATTAAGCAAAAAAAAATTTCGTGTCACTCTGGCAAGTATAATATACACAAAAACAGTCAAAGATCTTATAATTTCATTGAATATTTTTCTTCATGACGAGTTTATAGGATTTCATGCAAAAAAAATTCCTTTCAGTCTGACGAGTATAATCGACATAAACAGTTAAATAGCTGCAAGTAGCGATATTTACAGAGGCAATAGCCCAAATAATAATTTATTAAAATTAAAATATCTTAGTATTCAAACTACTCTTAGTCTTTATATTTGAAATCTTAATTTTACCTACATGTGGTAACATGAAATATTAACATTTGACTTCCAATATTTTTAAGGACCGTCGAAATACTCCTGTTAATAACTTTCTAAATACTTATGCTACCGCTTAGTAGCATTTCGTTATTTATAAAAGATTTAATATTAATTTTTTTTTTATTTGGACCTGAATAATACGCTATCCCCTTAGAAAAATTAAAAAAAAAACATGAAGCAAAAGGGAAACTGCTTTAACTTGATTTTTTTCCACTTTACTCAACTTAAAAATTATACACCTCTTTATAACTCAAATACTACCCCAAATTGTACGTCAGTTTAAGGCTATTTTTTTTTTCTTTAGACCAATAAAAAAGTTCCCTATTGGGTAAATATTCCTTTTATTATTTAACATTTTAACTTCTTTTGTGACTTAAATCTTCGCTCTCACAAACGTTCAACATTCACTCGAAATGTGGCCACACAAATATTCGCAAGAGCTTTACGTTAAAAGCAAAACGACAGATGCAAGCAAGTGGTGCCACAAGTTAAATGCAATACAATGAGTGTGATTTTCTTCTTTTTTCGCTTTTTTATGCTTCATTTGAAATATTCAACACCATCGATATCATGAGAGGATATACTGTGTAGCAAATGTTTAAATTCCGTACAAAATTTGTAGATTTTATATTTGGTGAAACGGTAGAAAAAAATCATTTTAAAATCTCGATACTGATTCACAAAAGGGAGCTTCATTGTTCATTTTATATAGCCAAACAATTACAGTAGCAAACAAAACTTTTCATCCATTTCTTTTATATTTGCTAAGTGTGTTTAAAAGCCATCAATGTAACATCTTAAGACCTGTATATGATCCAATTCATTTCATACACTTTTTATATATTTAGCGGTAGAATGTGGCGCAAGTAATTACTAAATTTATTCCAAGTAATAGAAAAGCAGTTGTCGGAGTCTAGTAGGTAGGTAGGTCACGGTTCAAATCTCAGACCAAACATCTCCAACGAAATGAAACTAGTAAAAATATTTTTTCGGCGACTGCCTCTTTGCAGATTTCTGGCTAAAGTTCTGAGAGGAATAGCTTTTCAAGAACTTGTCGTTCGGAGTCAACTGTAAACTATGTGTACCCCTACACTTATATATAAAATTTTGAAAAGCTAAGTAGTAATCATGGCGGAAGGGTCGTAATGTCCATTTATGTTCGTATTGTTACGTTTTTACATTTTAAAAACGAGCAATAACAATAAAAATAAAAATAAATTTAGGTTCAGATTTAATTAATTTCTTTATTGTTCGCACAATTCTGTGTGCCACTATGTACACAACAACTTGATGTAAACAACAACAATTGCTTTGTTTCTTATTCTGATTTACACTCCTTTGCGAAAACAATAACAATTGCTCGATCGATCTTTATAACGGAGATCTTCAAACCACAATTATTCTCTTCACTTGCAACGCGTCTTCACACAATACTGACTGCATTTTTTCTGACTCCGTTGCCTGCTTTCTCTTGCGTTTTATATCGCAGTGTAAACAGTCTGCTGAATGATCGTGAAGGAGAATGACTTTGTCTTCGCGAAATCTCTATAAATGTAAACATGTTATTTACGTTATTGTTGTTTGTGTATTTTGTTTAAGTTTGTACTTGCAGTGTTGTTTTTGCCTCTTTGTTTATTTGTTTATCCGTTTTTATATACTGATGTTGTTGCTATATTTTTGTTTACTTGTTAAACATGTAAACAAGTCCATTGTTTTTGTTTTTGTTGCTTTTGTTTATCATTTTAATGTAATTTTAATGTAATGATGATACATTAACATATATAATCGATTTTAAAGAATTTCGACATTTTTTAAAGAATTGACACTCTTCGTTGCTTAATCTGAACACGTTTATCCTCCGAATACTAAAGAGTAACTGTGGACTGTGATGAGTACTGTTCTTTTTAAAGTTCAGTTCATCAATTAATTTTAAAACCTTTGGAAAATGATTAAATGAATGTTGTATGAATGAATGAGTAAATTAAAGTTGAAATTAATTTTAATTTAACATCACAAATGAATATTACTTATGTCTCTCACTATACATTAAATGCTTTTGAAGTGTTAAACTAAATTGATGGCGTGAAACTGATAATAAGCTTTTCCATGATTATTTTGTTCCATGTTTTCCATGCCACTTTTCTAAACATCTAAATTTTTTTTTTTGCATCTATTCATTATATTTTTTATGCGCTGTCAACATTGAATTCAATAAACAATTATTTGTATTCATAAAAATTTACTCTCTGAACGCTGATAATCTACCCTTGATTCCATAATTTCATTTTCATCCCCTTGCTTCTCCGACTATAATATTTAGTTTTTCCATCAAGTTAATCTCATCTACCACATGGAAAATAGTTTGTGACATTGAAATGAAAAAAGTTTCTAGATTGTCTGGTTGAGGGTTTGCCTGTAGTTTTTATTTGTATTGCAAACATGCAAAACTAAATTAGCGAGCGTATTGCGTTTAATGCAAATTTTGAAGCATGTTTTTTCTCTTTTAACTGACGAAATTATAAAACTTTTCTAATGCTCAATTTCACTCAAGTAAACGCAAAAATTGGTGGAAAATAGAGAAAAGTAATTCCACTAACTTTATTCGATTGAGATCGCTTACATTTTAATGTTCACAAATTGAAGTTTATTTTTTCCTCCCCCCGTTTGTTTATATAAAAATAATTGCTGCAGCTACAACGAAATATTAACGAAATTTAATAAGGGTTGTTAAAGGCGCTTTGCTAAAGAAGTTGTTAAGAAAATTTGTTCGTTTATGAATACGACGAAATGGAATTTCTTTAAATTCAGCAATAAATTTGAAAGTGTGATGTAGTAAAATCGTTTAAAAAGCTTGTCGATGAACGGATTTATCATTGAGTTTGAAATTTAATATCATGCTTTCCAAAATTAATTTTCCTCAACTACAAATCAATCTGATCTTACGATCATTATGACAAGAGAACGGTTCACATTCTAACAGGAATTCTAACGGAACACTGCGCTATTGGCGGTTTCGCTGGTTTCGCTGGTCTCGCTCGGTCTGCCCAACCAGGAAGGCTGCAGAAGCTGTGGCTGTGGTAGAAACGGAATCGGTACAATACCTTTTATGCGCGTGCCTTCAAAACAGACGTCATCTGTTTGAAGATCTGGGAATACCCCATAACGACTTCTGCAGACGCTCCAACGATCAAGAAGAAGAAGAAGACAACTCAGACCATTTTCTCTGCCATTGTCCGGAGCTTGGGAAACTGAGAAGAAGAGTTCTTAGACACTTAGGCACAAAACATGTCTAGCCAAAGGCGATTTAAGACAAATTCCAACCTTCATTAGACACTTGGGATGGTTGAGAGGTACCAACTAGGAGCTGTGATATGTGACGGAATATGTAATATGAGTGCTGGCCCAAGTAAGCTGTGCTCATTGAGACGATACACCAACTTTTATGAGAGTGCCCTGCACTTCACGACAGACGTTATCGGTTTTTGGTTGACAGGACGTTTGAAGTTCTGGACATGGTAACAACCGTGCCGCTAAGGGAACTAGCTGCTTTCATCCAGATTTCGGAGTGGTTCAAACCCGCCACTAAAGGATTAACTGGATAACACAATGGGCCATACGGGCGCCCGTGGGAACTAGAACAGAAAGCTACACACTAACCTGACCTAACTCTACGATCATTATAAATTGTGATATTTTACAGTGAAACTAATGTTATTTACAACAATTTCAGAATAGTATTTAATAAGGACTTGTAGTCACCGTAGTCTAGTAGGTAGTATGTTGGCTTTTTAGATGTGAGGCCATGGTTTAAACCTCAAGTCAGATATCTTCAACAAATGAAATACGAAAAATATTTCTTCGGCAAATGCCTCCCTACAGATTTCTGGCAAAAATCCTTGACAGTAAATAAAATTGCCATGAAAAAGCTTGTCAAAAATCTATCGTTCAGGGATGACTTTAAACTGTAGGTCCTGGCATTCACAACATAAGCAGTGTGAGAAGCTAGTTTATTATCCTTACTAAAGTTTTTATATGTTTTATGTATGTATATGATAAGGTTAATGATGCGCTGGCAATTTGGGATTTAAAGACTTAAATCTAAAGTGGGTTGTTTAAATTCTAACTTATTGAAGTTAATAGTAGCATAGGTAGAAGAGCTGGTCTGTCTCCGTAGTGTAACTTAATCTCACACACGGCTGCATATTATGCTAAGCATCCTAGAGACTGCTAGGTACTACTCAAAGATGTATCTCTTTGAGTTTATCGCATGCAGTTAGGAGTACTTCTTAGATATTTTTAGATATCGGGCTACTCCCTCTATTGGAGGTGGTTAAGAGGTTTGAGGCAAGCAACTTTAAGAGAGTGGTTCCAAGCTGCAGGCAATCTTTAAAAGATTGTTGAACAGATACTGACGAGTAGTTTGAGGGGTACTGGAAGATTAGGACGTATGGGGCAATGGAAAGTTTCATAACTGGCATTAGCTGTTAAACTGAATTTTATTTATTATATTTCACGTGGCACAAAGCATGGCCAAATAATCACTTGGTTAATCAAACACTTAGCTACAGAGTGTAAAGATTGATTCTGGATTATGAGTCAATATAATGACATGAGATTTACTTTGTTGCACTTGAATCGATTCAAGTGTCATTCATTGGCTTTTATATAGCTTCGAGGCTTCTTCCACAGTTTTAAAAGTTGTAGAACCATCAACAACGTAGCAATTTTCATCAAAATTAAAAAAGAGTGGTGTCTACGATACTCTAGAGCGTAATCACTGTTTAGCGTAACATAATAGCCCAGAATTCCTGACGTTTCAAACTTACAAACTGACACATCTAGGCAAAATGTGCAATCACAAGGTACCCACACTATTTTTTGTTATAAACTCTGTGTCCTAAAAATTGGGAAAAATGCGTGATAAATTTATGAACATTTTGGAAATTAAGAACAAAATTTGTGTGAATTTATTGTCTTTCACTAGATAATAAAAAAACTGTATGAAATTCGTTTTTCACTAAATTATCGTCCAACTTAGCTTGGAAAAAGAAAAATAGTTTCTAACAAACTTAAAAGTATCTGGTTGTCTAACAAGGACTTCCTAACATTGATAGTTGATTACATGTATCTTTTGAGTTCTCATTTACTCAGTTTCTTTTTTGCCAAATTACCATTGACGAATATGGCGTTCAACACATCAAAATACCTACTGTGTTCGGCCAAAGCAACGCCCGTTTTGACTATTTTACAATCGTCATAATCCTACTAACCAAGAGGCTATTCGCAATGTGGTGAATAAATATGAGTTCACTGGCTTAGTAAATGATTGATCAACACTAATGTGGATGAAACGCAAGATCTACCGAAAACATTGCTACTTTCCGTGGGAATTTGTACTGGACATCACTCACAAGAACTCCGCCTTTCGCAGACCATAACTAGATGAATTTTGCTTCTATTCATTTCTATTTTGACAGGTTTTCTAAATTCCGAACTCTAAAGCAATAGACGGAAGGAATCAAAATTTGCTACAATCATTTGTATCTGATCAAAACCTCACGTTATAAACGTTAACCACTTAAAAACTTTTCTTTTAATTCATCTGAAAATAATATCTGTACCTATATAACCGTATAGAGCAGAATAATGTTGATATGTAGAGAGTAAAAAGTTTATTTTAGTTTCACCATTTCTTGTACGTTAAATTATATTGTATGTTCGTAGAAAAAAAATATTAAAAAAAAAATCGCAAAGTAATTGACAAGAAAAGTTGTCGTTTTAGTTTTAATTCATGCAGCATTTAAGTGTTAAAACGTGTTGCCATAAGACGTGTAAAACTTTAAAATAGTTTAACTTTTTCAGTTGTAGCAATTTGAGTTAAAATAATGAGAGCACGAAAAAATTTTGACATTTCTCAATCAGCTCAAACTACTTATAAGCCTATGGAGAACTTTTATTTCAGCCCTAGACAGAGAATTTAAACCCTCAAGGAAGCGCTTACTCAGGATCCACAACCTCATTTACGCTAATTCAATTGGAAATATTGATAAACAATGTCACATGCAAACTATTGACACGTATGGCAAAAGAAAATTTTTGTTTCAATATTATGGGTATTTTAGCACATTCGCATCGAGCTATTTTCACCAAAACCTTCCTATAAACCGGGATATTTGTTGTAATTTTTTACTATTTGTGGTATAGATTTCGATTAGGATATTGAAAGTTAAGACAATAACAGGACAAGGGATTAAGAATCATCCTTGAATGTAAACATTTGACTAACGATTGCTTCAGCATAAAGTGATGCGCGTTACATGAGTACCTAGTAAAAAAGGAGTGATCGCACTTGAGAAAGCGAATATTCTGACCAATAGAGGATAACACAATGCCTTGGAGTACATTGCATACCATGTTGAGAAAGTAGAGTGACGCATTAGGACTGAGTAAACGCGACTTTAGTACACTGATGGTCGTTCTAACGAGACATTCTGTCTTTCATGTACACCTAAATTGATAAGGGGTGTAGATAATAATGAACGCTGAACAGAGAACACTTTTTATGGCATTGACAAGCTTTTGGGAGCACGATGCCCCATTATTTTAGAAAAGACACTGTACCGTAATGCAACCCCTGGCTGCGACATCGCGAAAAAAATGAAATTAAAAAAATATTGTTACGGCGACTTCCTCTCTGAATAGTTCTCTGGCAAAAACTCTCAGAGTGAACAAAGTTGCCATGAAAAGTTGCTTAAAAATCTATTGTTCAGAGTCGACTTTAAATTGTAGGTTCCTCCATTCATGTATAAAATTAATACTCCCCACATAAGTGGTGTAAGAAGCTAGGTCGCAATCCTGACTGAATGGTTGTAATGACTAACTATGTCATTGGATGTATGGACGCATTAATATTTCCGTTATACAAGCTCATTTTAATTAATTTAATAAAAATCAATACTTCTGGGACTGTTATTCATTTAATGTATGTAGGTCCTGGTACGCGAACCAGGATGTTTGGATGAGATGCTAACATGTGTACGTAGTTTCAACAATGTTCTTTAACTTTCTCCATAAAAGTACGTATGCCTAGTTGCCTTGTAAATATTTTCCTTTCTAATGTATTCAAGCTTGACGATTATGAATCGTAAAAACTTTGACAGTCTTCTCTGTATTATATTTGTATTGATAGCGCATGCATTTAAACTAATGGAGTGGCTTGTATACATTATATATCTTTATATGCTCTGCCTTACTCAGGTGATACCAAACGAAATCCTGTACTTTTAGGTAACTAAAGGTGATATAAGGTCATTGTTTTCATGTTCAAAACTTATAAATGTTTGTTCTCATTATTAGAAAAAAGATTACTGGCATAGAAATTGGATTTATTTTATAACGAACAACAATAACGAAATTTGTTTTTTTTTGTTATTAAAAGTATTGCTTTAATTTCAACCAAAAATTAAACTTCGAAACATTGAGTAAACATTTTTTAAATATGGTGTATATTCTGTGCGTTCACCGGCAAAAGTTTTAAACATGTTTTAAACAAGTGAAAGCAAATGTTGTGTTGGTACGGTTGGATCATAGCAGTCACAGCAGCTGTTGTTAAAAACAAATAATTTTAGATAGATTTTAGTAAAAAAAAAATTATTCAGCTTAACCTTAATAAAAAAAATAACTAGAGATTCTGATCAATAATGTCATAAAATGAGAAATCAAAAACGTCCGTTGTTTTATGGCAAGACTAGGGCACTGCCATATGAGGTGAAAAACAGCCTGCTCCTCCTCGTCAGGCCCGGAATACCTAGTCATTCGGCATGCCTATAAAAAGGACAGTGGGCAAAAAGAATCGCTAATGTGCAGTGGATGGCAATGTAGTTTAAGAATAGAAGTGGTTTGGTCTCCTTCTTATACATACGTTTTCAGCAGACTCTAGCAATATTTGCACGTACCGCTCTTGCTGTCAACTAGCTGGAGTCTTTCAATTTAATTGAGGCAGTAGATTCTATTTAATTTTTAGCCTTAGAACCCCTTTAAAAAAATAAGGAATTGTGAGTGAATGACTTGAAAAAAACAAGTCCGTCTCAGAATATTTAGCGAAGAACCTTTCGTAAAGTGTTTGGCTGGTTGAGACTGATGAAGATATACTCAGGGGCAACAATGAATTATTCGAACTTTGTGAAGAAGAAATCAATTTGAAAATAACAAATATGTTCACGATATGTCACAAGCATGGAATAATATTTATGAGGAGAAGGGGAAGGAATGTGTCCAACAAGAGATGAGTTTACGAAAAGAATTCCTAACTTAAAGAAACAAAGTCAAAAAATCTAATCAATACCATTACCAGATAACCATTTAAGGGTTTAAATTTAAAACTGCACAAAAAACATTTAGTTATTTTGTCAAATTTAGATGCAGATTTAGAAGATGCAGGCCATGATGCCGTACCCACTAGAATATAATCTAAAATTGTGGTGTTTTTTATTTACTTTTAGGTTGGGATATCTCGAAAAATCCCTTAGAATTGCCATATCATAACTTGAAAATTTTTAATTCCAAATTAATAGAGTATACTTTCTATTTAATTGAATTTAAAATAAATTACTCATACACTTCATATTACATGTACTAGTATATTTACACTGAAAATTATGCAATAAAAAATCTTTGATATTGTCATGTATGACACTAATGGAATTAAATATCACTTAAGACTACTTTACACGGTCCCACAAGTAATATGATCTGTCAAAATTTTGTGTAGAAGAGTACGGATGTGATCGTCTAAACGTACTATGTAATGAAACCATCACACATTGAGAGAAAATACGGATGAAAAGTTTGACAGTCGTATGGCTCTCTTCATTTTTTGAAATGATTCAAAAAACAAGCAAGTCGCATTAGATCAGGGATGTATTTTTATGTAAACAAATAGAAAAAAAGTGTAACAGCTGTTTTCATTTTACTTTGTTATTGTCTTATACCGATCATGTAAACGCAAAAAATATAAATCATACGACTTTTATTCTCTTTTTTGTCATACGGATGGAATTTCATTTTACTTTTTCATTAGACTTTACGTACGTAAAGTATTACCGTGTGAAGTGGGCTTTATACGTCACATATGTTCGCGGTATTATGACTTTTACATATTAAATATGAGTGGCCATGTAAAAGTTTAAATTTAAAAATGCAATAATACAAAAATGGTTTGAAATTTTTATTTTTTATTTTTTTTTTATTTATTTATTTCTTCAAAACAATACAACAAGTATAAATCTTATATTACAGTATTGCTTAGCAATTGTTATTGACATTAATTTTTAGTAATTTATTTTAACTAATTTAACAAATTTAATATAAAAAAATTAATTTTAAAAGAAAAAAAAATTAAAAATTAAGAAAATAAAACGAAAATTAAATAAGGAAAGGGAAAAAGAAACATCATTATCACAATAATGTTAAAAAAAGAGTATCACAATTATAATAAGACTAAGGGGGAAAAAACAAAAAAAAAACCTTTAAAAAGAAAATTTTCTATGACAAGTGTTTGAAAATGGCATTTTTGAAATGGTTTGCATTATTGATCATTTGTATTTGAGGGGGAAAGTTGGCTCCAGTGGAGTGAATGAAAAAGTGTTGTAGAGAGATAGCCTTATTATATTTTATAGAATTTATCTTGTTCCCTGTATTCGACCTAGAAAATACTAATTTCTCATATAAATAAGAGGCTGTCGATTATGAATTGATTTGTGCAGAAAGAGTTAAGTGCGACAATTCATTAAATTACCAAATGTGACATTATATATTATTCGGGCGAAATGCAAGAAGCTCCTATTTCTCCTATTGCCAAAAATATATCGTGCTATAGCGTTGTAAGTTACGTTAAGTCTTCGTCTACTAACTGTATCGCAGCTAGCAAACAGCTCACATCCGTACATAAGAGTCGGTAGTAGATATGTCTTCGCTAATAACAATCGAATATTAGTTGTTGTAAAATACTGTGACATCCAGAGATTTCGAAGCATTGCAAAAGTTTTTCCACAGTTCATTTTGACGTTCCTTATTCAGAGTTATTTTTAGATATTCTAACATGATCCATTAATTTGAATTGGTGGTAGATATGCGATCAAGTTTACTTTTTTATTGTAAAGTGCAATTGTTTCGATTAGAAATGGACGCGCCCTAATTTTCCTTTTTCGATCGGCATAATTTTAGTGCACTTTTTCGTGTCGTGTCTCGGCACGAATGTTGACTTTCAAATGCGCAATTGTCTCCAATTTATTTACATAACACCTTTCCTTAACAGCGCCTCACAGAAAACAGTAATACTGTTTCAAATAGCAGCTCCTTGGCGTTAAAAATATTATCCTTTTCCTAACGCAATATTTTTCATGAAAATTAAAAAAGGATGGTAACTTCTGTATGATGTTACATAATAGAACAGAGTTTCTAACGTGATAAACTAATACCTTTAAACAAAATGAGCACCCACAAGTTACCCACACTATTTTCTGTTATAAACTCTGTGTCTCAAAAATTGGGAAAAATGAGTGACAAATATCCTGCAAACAAAAAAGCCAAACATTTTTGAAATAAAGAACGAAATTTATGATTGACCTTTCGGCCTGTTTAGAAGATGCTATAAAGTGTGAATTTATTGTAAGTAAGAACTGTATGAAATTCCGTTTTCACAAAATTGTAATCATCGTTCGATTCAGCTTGAAAAAAGAAAAATGGTTTCTAAAGGACCTAAAAGTATGTGGTCTTCCAACAGGGACAACGCTAACTTTGATAGTGGATAAAGCCTATCTTGTTGAAGCTACATCTGTCAGACTGACTGTCATTTATTTAGTTTTTTACAAAATTACTATTGACAGATAGCATTCAACCCACCAAAACGGGTATTCTGTAATGGCAACGGAGCTCGTGTTTCGCCAATTTTACGATCATCATAGTCCTCCTACCGGGAGATTATTCGCCATATGGTGAATAAATTCGTGTTCACTGGCAAATAGTAAAGGATCGACCAACATCCATAAAACGGCCGTAAAACATGTCCGTAAGAATGTGCAGGAGAATATGAATATCCCTTACAAGAAATCGGTCTTTCGCAGACATAACTTGACGAGTTTTTGGTCGATCAACTTCTCTTTTGACACGTTTTCCTACCTGTAAAAAGCCGATGTAGTCTAGTAGGAAGTGTGTTCGCTTATTAGACGTGAGGCTACGGTTCAAAGACCAGGTCAGACATCTCCAATAAAACGAAATATGAAGAAATATTTCTCCGGCGACTTCCTCTCAGCAGATTTCTGGCTAATTATCTAAGAGCAAATAAAAATTGCAATAAAAACTTTCTCAAAAATCTGTCGTTCTGAGTCGACTTTAAACTGTAGGTCCCGCCGCTCATGTATAAAATTAACACACACAACCTGAATGGTTGTAATGACCAATGGTTTTATGTATGTACATACCTCTAAAGAAGTAGACAGAACAAATTTAATTTTGCTACAATCATGTGTGTCTAATTAAAAACTCACAGTATAAGCGTTAACCACTTAAAATATTTTCTTTTACTTAATCTGAAATAATATCTGTACATATGGAGCAGAATAAAAAAATAATGTGTTGCTACAAAGAGAGTAAAAAGTTTATTTTAGTTTCACTCTTTTTCATGTTAAATTATATTGTGTGCTCGTAGAAAAAAGTACAAACAAAATCGCAAAGTAATTGATAAGAAAAATTGTCTTTTTAGTTTAAATTCATGCAGCATTTAACTGTGAAAACGTGTTGACATAAGACGTGTAAGTATGCATGTGTAAGTATGAGTTGAAATAATGGGTGATCACGAAAAAAATGGGAACCGAAAAAACCTCGCGCAACAGAAAATCCAATGTCTTCAATACATGTGTATCCAATAGAAACAATAGCAACAAATCCAGCAAACAACAGCAAATCTGTTCTAGTGTTATATATAGTGGGTCGTAGAAGCCTATCAACCACCACAACACTTCTATTCCTTCTGCCTGACCCATCTAGTGACAAAGATATATAATTGGCAAATTGGTGGATCTAGACTAGTTGCTAAATCGCACTCCGAAAGTGAACCTAACCCAACTAGAACATCCGCCATCTCTTTACCAGGTTTACAGCTACGCCCCGAAATCCATCGTTAACGAATCCGATATAATTCAAATGTTATTTTCACTAAAATCTTCCTATAAATCACAGTACTTGTAATATTTTACCATTTGCTGTGAAGATAATTGGATTTATTTTCGCATCTAGAGCGCAAGGGTAAATGATATTTATGACAATAACAGGATACGGTAATAAGAATCCTTCTGGAATTTAAAAAGCCGACGAATTATGGCTCCAGGTAGAGAGCGATGCGCGTTATATGGGTATCTATTCCTCAAGGAGTCTTCGCAAATGAGGAAGCAAATATTCTAGCCAATAGAGCCACGGTTTAATACCAAGCTGAAAAAGTAGACGGAAACGTCACATAGACTATAGCAGAAGTATGACACATTAAAAGTTGTTTCTTAAACTGTAGGTCCTGCCACTCATGTATAAAAATAAAACACTCTCACACACAACATAAGTGATGTAAGAAGCTAGGTTGTAATCCTAATTGAAGAGCTATTCTAATTCAATTCTACTAAGACTGTTCTTCCTTTAATTGTACGAGCACCAGGATGCTTGGATGCGATGCTAACTTGTGTACGTAGTTTCAATAGTGTTCTTTAACATTCTCCGTAAAAGTACGTACGTCTAGTTGCCTTGTAACTGTTGTCCTATCTAATGTATTAAAGCTTGACGATGATGAACCGTAAAAACATTGGTAGCCTTCTCTGTAGGATATTTGTATTGATAGCGCATGCATTTAAACTAATGGCGTGTCTGGTACTCTGCCCTATTCAGGTGATATCAAATGAAATTCTATATTTTTAGGTAATTAATACTGATAACGCTATTGTTTTCATGTTCAAAAATTATAAATGTTTGCTAAAAATGTTTGTGCTCATTATTAGAAAAAAGATTACTGCCATAGAAATTGGTTTTATCTTGTAACGAACAACAATAATGAAATTTAAAGCAGTTCACGGGAATAACAAACCTTGAAGTTAATTTTTGAATTCTTCTTCGTACAAATAAATCATTTTAAATTCTAAACATTTCTGCAAACATTTTTAAAACTTTTCGTTATGCGTTCTTTGATGTACGTCAACTTTAGAAATTGCTCGTTATTGCCGTAAATATACTACGTAGTTGTAGGGGAATGTTCACCTTCAAAAATTGTTCATGCCATTTATTATATTTTTTAAATGAAGAAAACTTTTTTAATAATCTTATCAGCTGTCATTTGATTTAGTCACTTGCAGTCGTAAAACCTTGTTTGATAATTTTTTTTTTATAAAAAATCAAGTATAGAAAATAATATAAAGTCATACAGTACAACTAATCAAAATGTAAGCAACAGTCGAAGTACAAGTACAGCTTTTAATCAAATTGAATTTGGTAAGAAATATTTGGAAGTAATTTTAAAAAAAATGTCAGAACGTCATAACTAAACGAAAAAAGTTATGTCGTCTGGTGAATTTTTGTTTCTTTTGCCATTAAATGTATTGCTTTACCTTTAACCTAAAATTAAACTTCGAAACATTGAGCAATCATTTCTTAAATATGGTATGTATTCTGTACGTTCACTGGCAAAACTTTTAAAAATTTATTAGCAGTCTTCTTAAAAGCTGTTCTTAAAAACAAATCATTTTGGATTGATTTTAATAAAAAAAAGAATTATTATGCTTCTTAACCTTAATATTTTTTGTCTAAGCATATTGCTAAATAACCTATAAAATGTTGTTACGAGTGGAAAGAATGTATGTTGCATACATACATACATAATTACAACAACGACAACCCTTCAATCAGGATTAAGACCTAGCTTCGAACCTTCCCCCCATGTTGTGTGTTAATTTTATAGATAAGTAGCGGGAACGACGGTTTAAAGTCGACTTCGAGTGATAGATTTTTTGAAAAACCATTCATGGAAACTTTTATGTACTCTCAGAGTTTTTGCAAGGAAGCTGCCGAAAGGAAGTCGTATTTTTCATATTTTTCATACTGGTATCACTAAAGAATACATCGCATTCTCAATTAACTGCCTTATGTGATTGATGGAGTTGCAGCATAGATATTGAAGTTCAATACAGTCTCTTTTTTAGAGAACGATGGTTGCAGATTTCATTACAAATATATTGAATAACAGAGGCCTTACAGCTACCAACAACTAGCGCGGCATTGCTCTACTCTAAAATACAAAAGGGAATTTTACTTATTGCACCTCTTGCCCTTCTCAGAAAAGTTCGTAACGTTCTTAGAAATTTTAAATTTCCTTTGACTTTGTTATTCTCTCGGGGGTTGTACCAAAACGATTCTTTCGAACGAATTAAAACCATTTCGAAAACCCTGTTGAACAATTTCAATCTATCGATTGATTGGTTTGGATCCAGATTACATTGGTCTGCCGTCGATTACTTAATCACCGCTTTTTTAACTTTTATATCTGAAACAAACAAATGAAGAGTTTTTTATGTTTCTACGGTTGACATACCGTACAAGAGAGTTGTGTAGTTGAAGAGAATTTTCAAATTGAAACTTAAATATTATTACGAAAATGGAAATGGTGTTATCGTTTAACATTAAAATGATAAACAAAGTCCACAAAAACAAAAACAATGGACTTGTTTACATGATCAACAAATAAACAAAAATATAGCAACATCAGTATAAAAAAGGGGATAAATGAGTAAACAAACAAGCAACAACAGCGCTGCAAGGACAAATGTCAACAAAATACATAAACCTTAATAACGTAAAAAACAAGTTTACATTTATAGAGATTTCGCGAAGGCAAGTAAGTAAGTCCTGTAAGAAAATTCATCAGACTGGTTACACTGCGATCTAAAGGCAAGACAAAGCAGGCAACGGGATCAGTAAAAATTCAGTCAGTTTTGTGTGCCGACGCGTTGCGTTTGAAGAGAATAATCGTGGTTTGAAGATCTTCGTTGTAAAGATATAATGAACAATTGTTAGTGTATACGCGGAAGAGTGTAAAGAAGAATAACAATTAAAGCAAATTGTTGTTGTTTACATCAAGTTGTGAACAGTGGCGGAACGGAATTGTGTAAACTATAAAGTATTTATCTAAAAATAAACACAAATTTAATTTAATTTGCATCGAAGATTGCGAGAGGTCCCAGGTTCAAACCCGGGTGTCCCCTACAAATAAAGTTTATTTTTTATACTTTTTTTTGCTTTCATTAACTACGAAAGCTGAAAGAGTAGTTAATAATGTGGTGTTCATGCCTCTTGAGAAAGACAGATGTGTATGTGGGTTTCTGTTTTACTTCATTCCCTGCAAATGTAAAAACTTAATTTTAATTTTAATTTATTTACAAACTCCATACAATAGAAATAGTAATATTTGCTTATTATGCATGAATTACCATTACAGTATAAAATTTTTAAATTAATTTATTTATTAAACTCAGCTCTTTTTAAGTTAAAAATTTTATTTAATTTAAAATAAATGTAAATAATGGTCTATGCAATGGAATTACGTGAATGACATAAAACGAAAAGCTAAGAGACCATACATAACATGAACCAGAAATGCATACAGCGATGCGTGAAGTAATAGGACACCATTGTGACACTTAGAGAAAGAAAATAAGTAAAATTAAAAAAATGCTGGTAAGTAACTACACTTCTTCTTATACAGTGGTGGTCTTGTAATTAGCACACCATTCCACCAATAAGTATGAGTAAAATATTCACGCTTAAATTTTTTTCACATGCTATTTAAAATAACTTACCAACTGCAGTTAATAAAACAAAATAGTAAAACCAACAATAATTACACTATGCAACAAAAAACGAACAATTAAATATGTCCGAGTAACTGCATAGCCTAAGTTAGCTATCAGCTAGCTAACAGTTAGTTGAGTAGATCTCAAGAAATAAAATAAAAAATTTTTTTAAAATTTTTGATGGATCTTCATTGCTTATCGAAAAATTTGCCATATCCATATTTGAGGAACTACCAGAAGCCGATTAATGTTTGCGCAAAGCGAAATAAGAAGTCGCCGTAGTCTAGTAGGTAGTGTGTTGGCCTATTAGACGTTAAGCCAGGGTTCAAACCCTCGGCCAGACATCAAAACAAAATACAAAAAAGTATTTCTTCGGCGACTTCTTCTCAACAGATTTCTGGCAAAAACTTTGAGAGTAAAATAAAATGCCATGAAAAGTTTCGCAAAAATTTGTCGTTCGGAGTCGACTTTACTGTAGGTCCCGCCACTCATGTATAAAATTAACACACACAATATAAGTAATGTGAAACAATAGGTCGTAATCCTGACTGAAGGGTTGTAATGGCCAATTATGTATGTATGTACGTAAGACTTGAAAAAGACAAATTTTCCTGTAAACAACCAAAAACCATGAAAATTTTTAAAAATATTTGCAATTAAAGTCCATTTGATAAATTAAAGTATGTATATAAAAAATAAGACACAACTGTTATACTGTTTAAATAATATTTACAATAATTTTTGTCCGATTTTATCAAACGAAATGTCCATCTCTTCACAAGAGAATGCTCTTTAAGGAAGGGTCCACTTATTTTATATCTTTTAATAAAATTGTGCAATTACAAATGCTCAAACTTGAAAAAGTAAGAAAAAATCATATTTTCCAAGTTTACCCTTTCAAACCTCAAAATATAAGTTTGAAGAATATGTTTATGAACGCCGTTTCAAAGGGTCATCTTTCCGCTTATAATAAACTTTGAATTTTCAAAATCGGTTCAATAATTTTCTTTGAAAAGTTAAAAAAAACAGTTTTTGTCAAATAAAACAAATTTGTAAGGTACGAGAAAAAAAATATTTTTGAATTCTACTCAACTATCTATACGACTTAGGCAATTTACCGTGTTATTAAAACTAATTTTATTTTTTTGAAAAGATCAAACAAATATCGGGACAGGTATTTAGCATAGATCAGAGTTTTCTTAAAAGTTTTACTGAAAGTTTATAATTGATTGTAAAAGAGTGGGAGTGCCTCTGCAAAATAGCCATCTTAGTCCACTTCTTTTTTCGCTGTTTATGAACGATCTTCCCTACATGATTAATTTTGCCAATACCTTGATGTATGCTGACGATGTAAAAGTTTTTCTCTCCTTTAATAATTTCATTGAGCATATTTATCTTCAAAGTGATCTCAATAATTTCTTTTTATGGTGCAAGTACAACATGATGGAGCTGAATATTAAAAATGCAAATGTATGCGGTTCCCAAGAAATAATTTTATCGTGGTTAATTACTTGCTTGGAGGTCATCAACTGGAAATAGTGGACTCTTTTATTGATCTTGGGGTCGTATTAGACACAAAATTAAACTTTAATGACTTTGACTGTAAATAAGGCAAGAAGCACTCTTAGCTTATCAAAACGTTGGGCAAAGGAATTTACTGATCCATTTATTACTAAACAGCTATACATATCGCTTGTCAGACCAATTTTGGAATATGGATCCAGTGTATGGGATCTTCAGTATAACATTTACAGCGAACACATCGAATCTGTTCAGAAACAATTTCTACTCTTCTACTTGCGTGGCCTTGGATGGAATTACTTGAATATACCTTCATATACTAGCAGACTGGCTTTACTAAAACTGCCTACCGTTATGAGTCGTCGAACAATGTTAAATATATTCTTTATGATTAACCTGATCAGTGGTAATATTTACTGTGAATTTCTGTTAAGATCTGTTAAATTCAATGTTCCTTCTCGTAACTTCCGCTGTTATAATCTTATTTATATTCAATTCTGCAGAACTAATTATGCTGTTGCTGATCCGTTAACTAGAATTTGCCGTCAATTTAATTATTTGTCAGACTTTGTTGATTTTTCTTTAAATTTTTGCGTTATAAAACAGAACATTATTATTTTTCTCAATTCATAACTTTATTGTTTTTCTCAATTCTTAACTTTTCATATTTTTATTGTTACTATTACATACTTGTATTTTTGAAGAAACTAATTGTAATCCTTTTAATTTTATTCGATTTGTGTTATTAGTCAGTAAGGAATTTGTCCATTGACTTAAATAAATAAAATAAATTCCGAAAAAATATTTTATTTTTGTTTGTTACTGGAAAATGGACGTATAGATGAATGTGCTAATTATAAGACCATCACTGTATATCACAAAAAAATAATAGAGTCAACCCCTTTTTTCAAAATCGTTTTGTTTAAAAATGGTAAACTTCGTTTAAATATATAATCAAAAAGATTTTGGATTACCGAAACCGATATATTATATTATGCAGCCTGAATTAATTTCCAATGATTATCACAATGTGTCCACATGTGCTGCGAATAAGTTTTGTTACTTATCAGCAATTTTCCCATTTTATTTATTTTCTCATCAAATCTCAAAGTGTCACATTGATGTCCTTATTATTATTCACAGCACTAAGTCTAAAATGGGAATTATACTTTAAATAGCATATACGTATGTATGTACATACCTACTACAGATACATAAATATGTATTGTTTAATTAAAACAATTATGTCAACAAAATTTTAAATGTTTTATGAAACGAAATTTACAAAAAAAGAACAATTATGTGCAAAATTATTTTAAAAACAAATTTTGGTTATTTAATACGGACATACAAATGAAATAGAGTTGCTAGGAATCCTTTTTTACTCATTTTACATCATCGACTTTATCGAATTTATTGTAAATTCAACCAACCGCTTTCAAAAGAAAATAATGATAAATTGTTAGAATTTTTTTAACCAAATATTTGCAAAACATTTTATTGATTTAATCAATAAAAATGGGTCACATTATTTGTAAATAAGAGATATTAAAACCAAAAAATAAATACGATATGCAAAGTAATTAGTATACTAAATTTTCTTAAATTTGTTCTATGGATGTACAGTGGACAGGAGGAGTCTATGTACACCCAATATGTGAAAGCAATTTTAAGAATTTTAAACAATAATATATAAAAATAATCGATATTTATATATATATATATATTTTATTTAGTTACTTCTCTTTTATTATAAACCAAAATATTTGTAATGCGTTTCAAAAACCATAAGAAAAATAATTGATTGACTGATTGATTCATATTTTTGCACCGCGAAAGTACTGGGGTACCAACATATATTTAAATGTTATTCGTTATATTAGTAGAACATCCCATAAGGTCAAAAACTCCATTTAACCAATTTGGCATTGTATGTACCAGATTTTTCTTGTGTGTTTATATTGATATTTGCCGCCATTCATTCATGAACCAGGTTTTCAGTTGACTTTTGCTAGAGGTTTAGCTTCTTCTTCTGATCTTCGAAATACTCTCTTGGGAATTTATCGGTACTTTGTGCAAGAGTATTAAGCCTGTGTGGACACAGGCAAATTGCATCTTCACATTAGCAGCAGTATGATTGGATTCAATAATGACCATTGCTAACTCTTCGCTAGTTAGAGAAACGTCAATAAAAAGAGTGGTTCTGCAGAACTTCTTCTTTTCGAATTCTATTTTATGACTTGGTCCTATCTGTGAGTTTGTTCAATAGGGTTTTGTTTTTTCTGAAGCCAAGTTAATGATACGGTATATAACTCTTTGTATTTAGTATTGGTGTACAGTCAACTTAAACTATATAATCTTCCAATTATTCTGACGGTTATTTTATACTTAATCTTTTAATATTTTCGTATCATTATATGAAAATTTTGTTTCTATAATATTCTTTATAAGACTGCAATATGATTTCAAATTACGTCACTTCATAACATCAACGTTATCATCACGACACCAGTCACTAAAAACGTGAAGAAGTGTGTGGCCAAATGCAGCATGACCTCTGTAACGGTACATATATACAGACATACATACATACATACATAATTAGTTATTACACCTCTTTAGTCAGGATTACGACCTAGTTTCTCACACCACTTACGATATATAACCGTCTTTATTTCTAATTTGGCTTACAAGCTGCATTTTCAAAGCAGATTTGAAAACATAGATTTTCTATTTCAAATATTATCTTTCATGCATTGCGTTATTATTTCGTGAAGAAAAGTCCAGTCGATTGCATTGTGCAAGTGAACCAGGCCTACATATATACATATATAATTGGTCATTAAAACCCCCTTCAATTAGGATTACGACCTAGCTTCTCACAGCACTTACGTTGTGTGCATTCGATAAGATATGGCGCATTGCATTTCTATCGAAACTTATTGCTTTTGGTGTTGGCAGTCATTTCTCTCGAAGCTTTCCTAAGCACCGCAGTATACGGGTTGTTTTAGAGTGCTCGGTTTTTAAGACGATGCAAGAAAACTTCATTCTATCTGATCTCCTTACTATTTACACTTATGCTTGACAGAAAATGATACACAACTCTCATGTATAGGGCGTTGCCTTGAAGACTATTTTAAGGCTTAAAAGAGAGGGCGAAAGTGCTTATGACAATAGAGTATCCCACTTTATTGATTCATTAGAACACCCTCAGAATACGCTTTGTGTTTCGCTGTCCTATCGGTACATAAACTGATGGTGCTCGAGGGAAATAAAAGGACCTCTTCCTAATTGTTCGCTTATTTTTACTTAATAAGCGTAATACATGTCCCGTAGAGCACATTCGTTTTTGGGGTTTGGCACCTTGCCTTACAGACAGAATTTAATCTTAAGCCGTACTATCTGCAAGTGGAACTCTTCTTTCAGACGTCTTTACTGTCACTTATAATATAGAAGCACTCAAATCTAATATCCAAAAACACTACTCTCTAGACCTGAGCAGGTGTCACCCTCTGGAATTGTAGAAACTATAAAGAATTTTGTAGAAGTTGGAAGCGTTACTGATATTCTAAAGCTTTCACATCATCACAATGTACCCATGGCTGAAAATGTCGCCTGTGTTAGTGAATTTGTGGATTTTTCGGTATGCTCAGCAAAGGAGCCTATCTTACGCTTAAACAATGTCCAAGTCACGCAGCAATTAAAGTCATCTGGTCATTCATAGGGCGATAAATTATTTCAGAACTGATTCTTGGAACGAAAATTACTTCCGCAATGCATCTCATTTCTTCGCAGTTAGATGAACCCAGAAATGATAGTTCAAAAAGCATTGCATACAGAAAAAGAGACTGTTTTATCTGCATTACAGTCTAAAGATGTCATAAGGCCATATTTTTTCAATAATGATCTCAGAAGAATCGATGTCATCAATTTAAAGCAGTATAGCTGTGCGAATACCCGTTGCAAGAGTCGTTTAATGAAATGATTAGTGATGATTCTATGTTTCTTAAAGAAACAAAAAGAAAATAAAATTAAAGAGAATTCTAAAAATAAAACAATTTTATTTAAATTTTATTTAAACATTTTACCCAGTTAGCAAAAACTAATAATTTTTTATGTATGTTTGTTTTTCATCTATTACTTGAAGTTTTTTTGTTTCTCAAATTGTTGCTCACATTGTTTTAAGTTTCTTAAGAGCTTCCTTCGACTCTACTTACCTAAATACAATACTTGAGTTGCCATAACATCTCCTTCAGTGGCATAAGTCCTTAAATACACTCGTATTTTTTACAACAGCAAACAAATGTTTTTTTTAAATTCATTTTTAAATGCAAAAATGTTAAATAGCCATTCTAAATATTTTCTATGCCGTAATAGCTACCCTTTTTTAATGTGCGATTTGTGGATGAATTTATTTTACTTATGTATGTTTACACATCTGGTATTTAATATCTGTACATATTTAGACGCAGTAGTCTAGTGGTAGTATGAATTATTTTAGCCACGGAATGAACCAGAGTTAGATTAACTGTGGTATCACTATGGACTTAAATGCTGACCACAATCAATGGCGATTTGGTAAAACAGAGTGAACTAATCAGTTTGTTAGATTTAGTTTCTTCATGATGGCCGTTATCAACAGTCAAAGCTCGGAAATCTCCATTGGAGGACCCGATATGTGCATCAGAGATCAGCAATGAATCGTTTTTTCGCTACTCATACGTACTCATGACATTTCGAATACGAGTGAGTCAACATTATTGAAATTCAACTAATCTTATTCATTCGTACTCACTACAACATTGATTTGTAAGTACAGGTTGCAATGAGTATGAGTATAGCGTTGACATCAAACTCATAACATTCGAAATATGTTTGATTCATACGCCAACTCATTAGTGGTGTTGTCGAGCCGGAACGCTCCGGAACGTCGTTCCGGTACTTCCTTTTTGGACAGGAACGCGTTCCGGAACTAAAGATGATTTCTGATAACGAGAATTGGCTGACGTTAAAAAAAATAAAAAGAATTTCTGATTTTTTTTCTAATTTTTGACGAATTTTTATATGTATTTTTATAAACAAGGGTTTGAACCGAACCCGAAACGGAACAAAAACTGGAACGAACCGGATTGTTTTTGCGAACAGTGAACCGGAGTCCGGAATGTGTTCCGGTAAAAAAAAATAGCACAACACCACTGCTACTCATACAGATTCATAAATTTAGAAAAATACTTATAATACTCATAAATGATTCGAGTGATTTTCAGTCTTAGTTGTTGTTGCGTTTATAAAAAAAAGAAGAAAGAAAAAGACGAAGACAGCAAGCAAAGCAGACACATAACCTTCTAATGAGTATTGTAGTGTTCGTACGCTAATCATACTTATTTTGAGATTCTATAAAAATGTTGAGTAAAGGAGAGTCGAAATCAACAACATCATATGTATTGTTAAGTATGAGTAGGATGAGTACTTCAAACTTTGAATATGAGTAGTATGAGTATGATATTAAAATAATTATCAGAAATTATGGGTATGATTCGAATCTACTCATCTTTTTAAATATTCCTCCCTGATCTCTGATATGCATGTACAGGATATGTAAAGGCAGTTAGCAGTGTTTCTTTGGGCTTGAAAGATATCACAGTTTGATGAATATCGAAAGACTTTATCAACCACCCATCTTTCATCAACGTTTAAAAAGAATGTAAGCCATTGCCGCAGTTTTCCCAGCGAAAGTTTCTTTAACTAATTTTGGAATCTTCACTACGGCATTCAAATAGTCTTCGTATTAACTTAACTGTGAGGCTCTTGATAGATTCGATTGCTGTGTAGATTCAAATTTATTTCTGTAGATACATATATACTACTTCTTCTTCTTGAATTCCTGAAATCATTCTCCATCTACCTACATGTTTGAAATGAAATACAAAGTTTTCCTCCTTTCCTTATCATACTCATCAAGCAGTGTTAAGCAGTGTTAGCAGCAATGCTTTGTGGATGCATATTTTATAAAACTTCACTATCAAACGAAAATATTTATTTTTGGTTTTACAACTTTCTTATTCAACTTTTAAATGGAAATTTTGCCTTTGCTTTGGTATTCATTTAAATTTTTTTTTTGATTCACAATATAATGGATTGAAATTCATACATAACAAATGGTATGTCCATGCATTTAAGTGCATGCGAATGTAAACGACGGGAATATTTTATTAATTATTGAAATATATTGTGTATTGGCTTCTTTATAAAAATTTAATCAATTTAATGGATATTGAAAGTAATAGAGTAACAGAGCTCTACATATTTAATAAATTAAAAGGATATTTTATTATATTTATTGTTAAATTTTTAAATATTTATGATATTTATTGTGCGCTATTTCTCGTCTGAAATGCACTTCAGAGCGGACACGCATTATTTTTGGTGGAAATACAGCACAAAGTGTTTAATAGCACAAGTATTCCATAAGGTTTGCCTAGAAGGCCTAATACTTCAATTGAATCTAAGTCTACCTATTAATCTTGAGGAATAATTGATGCTCTGCATAATGGTATGAAGATATTTTTTATTGAAGTTGATGTTATGAACCATCTCAAACTTATATCGGATGCCACAGGAGTATTTGAAGCCTATTTTATATTCTTGTATGTACTTGTACGCACTGATACTCCTACCTTAGCTGCTCACACTATTTTCCTCAGCATACATAAGAACTTCAATGAAGTCTCTTGTTACTTCAAACTAATATCAGGCGGTATGCCTCATGAGTAGTTAGAGCTTGCTTTATATTCGTGTATGTATCAGAGATCAGCAATGAATATTCAAAAGATAAGTAGATTCGAATCATACTCATAATTTCTGATACTTATACGCATTCATACTTACTTTAGTATCATACTACTCATATTCAAAATTCGAAGTACTCATCTTATTCATACTTAACAATACGTTGTTGATTTCTTCATGACTCAACATGTACAATAATCACAAAATAAGTATGATTCGCGAACGAACACTATAATACTCACTAGAAGGTTAAGTGTTTGCTTTGCTTGCTGTCTTTGTCTTATTCTTCTTTTTTTGTAAATGTAAAAACGTTGTCAACTCATACTCAAAATTACATGAGTACTTATGAGTAGCGAAAAACGATTCATTATGTACTTCGGATATGCCAATAATGTCTATTTACTCTTACTACTACCTTCTCTGTCGACGCTGTTTTCTACAGCATGCGTAAGAACTCCAACGAAGCCTTCTGTTACTTGCTGGATCAAATTTGATTGCTAAAAAATGTTAAATTTATGGAGAACAAACGCAAATGAAATTATGTGTTCAAGTAACTTTTACATTACGAAGGGAAATACGCTCTACCGTCCGATTAAATAAATACATTCGATAGACGTCTGACTTACTCCTTTCTTACTTAATTGGCCATTAAAAACACGATTAACGAATTTCGGTCTGGCGTCTTCGCTTCTTGCGCGCCTTCGCCAGTTGGTCACACAAATCGATGACAGGGCTTCCTCCAATTGGTCCCTTCATTCCTGCCAGAATGTGGAAGAAACGGAATCGATCCAACATATGAGTAACCTCAATGAACTGTAATCAAACAAAAATAGACAATTACGCCACACTTAAACCCACATCTAATATTGTTGAAACGATTTGAGAAAATATGAAAACAAAAGAAATCTTTTTGTTGAATTCATGTAATCCTGATGTAATCAATATTTACTTAAGCAAAGGTTTTGAGGTGAATTTTTATAGCTTCAGTATGTCCTTTCTTTTGCTAATGCCCGTATGTAGCTTTGTTCAAGAATTTGTGTGATTAATAATTTTTTGAATTTGATAAAATCCTTTTTCGTACTGCTTTTAAATGTATGAATTTAAAAAGTTTAAGGTTTTCAAAAGACAAAAGACTTCTTAGTCATTTTATATGTTAAATAAAAGACAAAAATATAAAAAAGAAGGACCAAAACAAGAATTTAATTACCCAGTCTTTTAAAAGCAATTAATTTTGTAGTACAAGGCCAAATCAAGGATTTCATTCAAGCAATTCCCTTTTTTTGAGGAGAGAAAAAGTATCCTTTTTTATGATTAAATAGCGCGTAATAATATCGATGATGGTGTCTTGACAAAATATTTACATACTTAAAAGCAATAAAAATCTTTTGTGGGGGTGAGAGGGAAACGAATAAAATAAAATATTTGGCGAGAGTTGGGGTAAATAAAATACAAAAATATTAGTTTTAAAATAATCAATTATTTATTATTACAGCGAACGTACCTTTCGGGTTGGGGGTTGATTGGGTATTAATATCTCTTTTCTTATATATTTTTAACAAATCTGTCATAGTATTAACAATTCACAATCACACAACCACACGGTTGTACAAAACTTAAGTTATGCTTAAGATTAAGGTGGCCAGCGTGAACACTAACCTTTTCTCAACCATATTTTTAACAGCTTTTATTGGTATCAGTTTTTGTAGCATAAAATCTACGCAGGGTAGAGCCAAATCTGATGTCTGCACTCCAGCTACTGATTTTGAGTAAGGAGAACAAATGAAAGGAAAAAAATGGGTAAAACTCACTGTCTTTACTAATTGTTTAATGTTAAATGATTATGAAAATTTAATTTGAGTTTCTTTATACTGTAAGAAACAGAGAAGACTTCTATTCTATTCTAAATTGTCTTCCAACGAAACTTTCAAACTCTGACAACAGATAACGATAATCTAGTTGAATTTAAAGTCGCCGTAGGCTTATTAGACGTGAGGCCTCTGTTCAAACTCCAGGTTAGGCACCTTCAACAAAACGAAATATGAAAAAATATTTCTTCGGCGACTTCCTCTCAACAGATTTTTGGCAAAAAAATCTGAGAGTAAATAATATTGCTATAAAAAGTTTCTAAAAATCTGTCGCTCGGAATCGACTTTGAATTGTATGTCCCACCACGCATGTATAAAATTAATACACACAACAGAAATGGTGTGAGAAACTAGGTCGAAAATGGGAATGAAGGCTAGTAATGACCAACTATGTATGTACGTATGCATATATTGGACAGGTTCTCATTGTCACGTACATACTACTGCAACTTATCTAACCCCACCCAAGAAACCGATTATGTATTGTATATCGTATACTTGTATCGGGTGGGCCATCTATCGGTTTAAATTTGAACCGTATTAGAATCTAGCAATACTTATGTCATCATATCTTTTCGGATGAAGCTCATTTTCATCTTGGTGGGTACGTTAATAAACAAAATTACTTACAGTAGCAAATGCACCCGCTACGTGTGACTGTTTGGTGCGGCTTGTAGAGCGGAGGCATCATTGTCTTCGAAAATGAGGACGGCACAACCATTATGGCCAATGGAGCCAACTATCGCATCATGATAACCGATTATTTTGTACCCGCTCTTCATGGTATTGATGTGAATGATGTTTGATTTTAACAGGATGATGCAACTTGCCAGATATCTCATGCCACATTCTATTTATTAAGTCAAATGTTTGATGGCCGTTTAATTAGCCGAAATGGTGATGCCAATTGGCCTCCAAGAAGCTGACATTTGACACCGTTGGACTATTTTTTTTTTTTTTTTTTGGGCGCCGTTAAAGGAAAGTATTATGCCGATAATAAAGGGACAATTGAGCAATTGAAGGCCAATATTCGTGATGCCATACGACCCCATACACTTCAAGAAGTGCACGAAATTTGGTCCGATCGAATGAGGTAGTGTGAGGTCAGCCGATGCAGCCTTATGATTTAAATTATATTCCATTTCTAACCGGAAAAATTTTACTTCACAACAAAACAATAAATTTTGCAAAAATTTAAACCGTTTTTGTTTTATTGCACTTTTAAATTTAAACTTTTAAATGGCCCACTCTTTATATTGTGTAGTTGTATTAAGTTTTTCATTTTGATGCACCAAGAAAACTCAATGTGTGTGTGTGGTTGATTTTGTAACAAATTTCTTCTTTGAAGTTACGACAAAAAATAACAAGAATTGTTAAAATAGATAAAAAAAACCACACAGAATTGGTAAAATAGTTTGACGTTAAACACCAGTGGTGGTAACATCTGTCACATCATGTGCTGTCGTGAAAAAACTAACATGGTTGTTAAACTAGATATCGAAATGGAATATCAAAAGAAAAATTTAAGTAATAATTAATGCATACGTACATACGTATACAATTGATCATTACAACCCTTCAGCCAGGATTACGAACAAGATTCTCATGCCACTTACGTTGCGTGTGTTAATTTGAGTGCAAGACCTACAGTTTAAAGTCGACTACAGGCGACAGATTTTTCGGAAACATTTCATGGCAATTTTATTTACTCTCAGAGTTTTTAACAGAAGTGGCATCATGTCTTATAAGTCAACACACTACCTACTATACTACAACGACTTCCATTCATCTCGTGCCACATTAATTTGAGGGATTTGATGTTATAGTCATTTCAAGTGCAGGATATTTAAACTGACCATATAGATTACGATAACGACACAATTCCACTATTCGAGAAGATGATGCATCGAAACCAATCAATAATGACCTAGTGGTGGTTCCACCGTCCAGCACTGAAGGCGCAAAGTCTCTATTCAGTGACTTAAAGAGAACGAGGCTGATAAGGCTGATGGCATGCTCGCTAAATTGTTGAGGTAGGTAACGAGGTGGTAAGGTGCATGGCTGAAGGAAAGTATGTTCAATGATTGAATGCTCAGGTGTCCTCTCTTCTGTACTGAAAATGGAAGTCTCCACGATTTACGTCAACTACATAGTTATCTCTCCCTTGTATTTTGTAAACAACTAAAATCATTAGTCAAAACTCCTATTGGATATTATCAGTGGGACCTGTTACGCTAAATCCTGGAGAATACCCATTAAAACCTCATCGATACACACCATGTTTGTGTAGACTGTAAGTCAGCTTTACTTTACTGCAGTGTTTGAGTTCGGTCCTTCTGATAAAATTGTGGGGAAAATCATAGTGCAACTCCTAAAGCTCGTTCAGGATAGGAAAGAACTTCTGTGAATAAATATGAAAAATTTTCAGTGAACTTAAGACTTAAAGAAGTAGTCCTAAAAACAAAAAATAAAATTTAAAGAAAACAGCTAAAACAAAACAAAATAAAGCAAAGCAAGACAATGAAAACATACAAATAAACATATAAAAAATTTTGTTTTCGTGTACGTGTTTGTTGTTCTTGCACATCTAATGTGGCAAATCTTTAGAAAAATAATAACAAGTGACATTATTGTTATTATTGTTGTTGTATATGCAAGTAAACATAGTTTTATTTTCACCACACACTTACAAATACAAAACATATACCATATACATACATATGTTTACATACACTATGTACAAATAATGGTAATGGAGTTAATATTTGCTTTTATCAGGATTATAATAATAGAGTGAGAGAGTAAATGTTCCAGAGAATACCAAATGGATGAGGGGATTTTATGCTATTTGAGCAGCATAAATGAATATGAGAGTATGTGCTAAATGCCAGGAAATCGTTAGGCTCGGCTGTGTAATCTTATTGCCTTGTTTATGTTGTATATGTTGATGTGCTAAACAACGGCAACGACAACGACATTATCGAATAGATAAGAAAGGAAGACAAAACATACAAAAGCACCATTATTATGATCCATAAAGAACTCGAAGTACGATTTTATTAAATAAAAGTGTTACTGTTCTATTAAATTTGTGTAGCACAGATCCTAGCCACTGATATTTTTTTGTATTATCATCAATAACATTATTACGTTACCTATTTGGGATCTTTATTCCATATACTGCCATCAGAGTTGTTGTTATAGTCACCGTAGTCTAGTAGGTAGTGCGTTGGCTTATTAGACATGAAACCTCGTTTCAAAACCCCAAATCAGATATTTCTAACAAAACGAAATATAGCTTTCTCTCAGCAGATTTCTGAAAAAAATTCTGAAGGAAAATAAAATTACCATGAAAAGTTCCCCAAAAGTCTGTCATTCGGAAACGACTTTAAACTGTAGGTCTCGCCACTTAGAGGTCGTAATCCTGACTGAAGGGTTGCAATGACAAATTATGTATGTTATGTATGAGCTAAGTGGTAAATAACGTCATCTTGTTGAAACCACATGTTATTGGCATCCAGATCATGCAATTTAGGCCAAAAAAGTTTGGTAATCATTGAGCTGAACTGCTCGCCATTAACAGTAATAAGCTGGTCAACGTCGTTCTCAAAAATCATGGACCAATAATTTTTTTCAGCTCAAAATCCACACTAAACAATGACATTTTAGAGATGTCTTTGACGCCATTGAATTTAATGTGGGTTGGCATGGCCCCAAGTTTCCACATTTTGTTTGTGCACATACTTGTTTATCCAAAAAAAGACCTCATCGCTGAGCATGAAGCTTACATCTATCTTGACAGATGTAGTTTCAACAAGATGGCTGTTACGAATTCTCAAAATTTGGAAGCTTCTATACAACAAACTATTTCTTTATAAGCAATAAAACTTAAGCAACCAAGCTGCCGCAAAAGAATTTAATTTGAATTGAATTGCTTGAATTAGTGGTGGTAAGGAAACCAGAAAACACAAAAATTCAATTCTTTACACTTGACGATAGAATATTCTTTCGGATTTACATTGCATTTGAAAAAATAATTTTTCTACAAATGATAGATTTATGGTTTGGATATGAGTCAGCTGTTACAGCGTACTAACTTCAAGCTATGGGTGGATGGATCAAATATAGTCATACATACATAATTGGACATTACCACCCATCAGTCAGTATTACGACCCAGTTTCTCCCACCACTTATATTGTGTGTGTTAAATTTAAAACATGAATGGCGTCCCCTACAGTTAAAAGTCGACTCCAAACGACAGATTTTTGAGAAATTTATTAATGGCAAATATATTTTACTCTGAGAGTTTTTGCTATATATCTCCTCCATACACTATGTTTTAATATTTTTTTTTTTAATTTTATTTTTTAATAAAAAAGTGCAAAACCTTTAAATGTTCCTGTCAAAGTCTGTTGTTGCCATACATTTTATATTTACTCATAAAAACATTGAAACTTTTATTGTTAAATGTCTATGCACGATTTTGTTATTCTGACCATAGAAAACATACAACTGCGAACATACAAACATAACATAAAGTAATATTTTTCATACGAAATTGTTAAAATTGGGATTGTTATAAAAAGTTAAAAAAATGAAAATAATTCAATAAATATTTCTCTTGAAATTGCAAATTGCTTAATGTTAAAATTTTTGTGGTGAAACAATAAAGATTAAAATTAAAAAGTTTTGTTGTCTCTTGTTTAAATTTACAAAACCACAAAATATGTCAGAATTCTTTAAAAAAAATTCCTTTGGATACACATATGAGCACATACATATATACACTTTTGCCAAGCATTGATACCTTGGGGCCAGTAGTAGCAGTTTATTTTTCATATTCATGACATTTAATTTTGGGCTTAAATTTTAAGGTTTAATTTTTATTTCCAATAGCCCATGAGTTACTTTATAAATTTGATATGTTTGCACAAAATTTATCAGCTGGATTACTGCAGCAGTTCAATACCAAAACCCTTAATAAATATACCACGTACCCGAAAGATGTCCGCGTCATGATATATATTACAACATTTATGGTGAGCCCTTTTTTTAATGTCTGAAACATATGTACATACATAAATAAATAATTGGTCATACAACCCTTCAGTCAGGATTACGACCTAGTTTCTCACACCACTTATGTTGTGCGTGTTAATTTTATACATGAGTGCCCTACAGTTTAAAGTCGACTCCGAACGACAGATTCTTGAGATACTTTTTCATTGCAATTTTATTTATTCTCAGAGTTTTTTCCAGATATTTCCTGCGATTTTTGAGAAAGTTTTTATTGCAATTTTTATTTGCTCTTAGATAATTAGCCAGAAATCTGCTGAGAGGAAGTCGCCGGAGAAATATTTCTTCATATTTCGTTTTATTGGAGATGTTGGACCTGGAGCTTGAACCGTAGCCTCACGTCTAATAAGCTAAGAGACTACCTACTAGACTATGGCGACTTCGTTCTTTACTCACTCTTATTACTTAGTCAAGGTGCAAAGTACTTTCCAAAATAATAGAGTTCGCTGGTTCCGTCCAGGGGACAATTAAGAAAGGAGCTGACAGTTGCTCGATCCAATAAGCCTGTTGAATTTTCCATTTGATCTTCACTATCTAATGTTGATGGCAGTTTCTACCCTAATAGTTTTAAAGTTCGAACAACCTACCTATGCAATGCCTGCTACATATCATTGAGGCATATTTGACCATCCTTAAAACGTTCTTTATGCGAGTCTTCCATATCACTTTGCATACATAATTGGTCATCACAACCCTTTAGCCAGGATTACGACCTACCTTCTCACACCACATCTGTTGTGTGTGTTAATTTTATACATGAGAGGCGGAACTTCTAGTTTGAAGTAGATTTTTGAGAAAGAAGAAATATTTTTCATATTTCGTTTACTTGGAGATGTCCGACGTGGGGTTTGAACCAAGACCTCACGACTAATAAGCCAGGACACTACCTACTAAACTACTGCATAACAATAGAGCATATGTGACCCTCCTTAAAACGTTCTCTATATCAGGTTAGTAA
This sequence comes from Sarcophaga carnaria, assembly GCA_958299815.1. Taxonomy (NCBI): domain Eukaryota; kingdom Metazoa; phylum Arthropoda; class Insecta; order Diptera; family Sarcophagidae; genus Sarcophaga; species Sarcophaga carnaria. The sequence continues at coordinate 82,566,935 of OY283149.1, read as the reverse complement.
CCAGTATCATTTCCAGATAGTTGCCTACGTTTACTATCCTCAGTTTACTATCCAGTACTCCTCCCAAAATACTTGGTATCTAGGGACACCTTACCCAGAAATTAAAGAGTTTTCCATTAGAAAAGTTTCGTCCTCCTCGTTAATAGTTATATTGTGATTTGATTGACTCCACCGCCTTACATAATGGAATATTCCTGGCTAACCTGATTATGGATTAGGAAGATCGCAGCATTCCCCCATGTCTGGTTTTAGAGCTCTTATATAGTGTTCTTATGTAACTAACCCGGGATCATAGGTATTTTAAGTGAACTGGAGGCCGGTCAATGTAAACTAACTTTATCTATTAATGAATAGTGCAAAAAAATCTTTATGAGTTCTTCGAATGTAAGTGCTTTTCAATAATAACGTAAACCTCTTTCTTTTGTTCTCTCAATTATATATATAATGGCGTTGGAAGAATATTTTATTAATTTTTTTTTTATTCATAATTTCGTAGAAATGATATTCAATTCATATTCAATTCACTTTCGAATGTTTCCCTGTGTGACTTTTAAATTATAACTGTGGTTAAATGACCGTTTATTCAATGACAACATAACATTTATTTAAGCCGTCTTTGCTTTCACTTTATTTTTTTATTGTTTGTTTTGCTTTTGAAATATTGTATAATGCAGTTGAAAGCAAGCAAACAATAACTGCTAGAAAAACAGCAACCAGTTTTTATTTATTTTTTTTCATTTCATGCTCCACTTTAATGTCTACAGAGAGAGGATTCATTCTTTCCCGAATATTTTATCCAAGTTTTATGTCTGCAGTAATATATTTGACTGAATTTTTTTTATTTCAATGATGGTATTACCAATCGAATCATTTGGGAAAATATCTTGCAGTCATACATACGTGCAACATGTGGCAAAACAATTTTACACCAGCAATCCTTTCATTCAAAAAGCAAAAAATCCTTCACACACTGACTATTTTCCTCGTCTATATGTACTATAAAATATTAAAAGGTCCCGTTTGTATACAAAGTATTTCAGTTCGTTTTTGTTTATTCTTTCAAAATATAGCTTAAGGAGCCAAAGTTAAATTGCGTGAACATAGAAATGGTTGAACGAATTTTTTATGTTTGGTAAATTTAATATCATTTCAGAGTAAATTTCCCTTTTCTTTCATCCATAGACGAAATAAGTTTAAAATTATACCCAACGCTACACAAACGATGATTTTCGTACATACATAAAGCGAGTTAATAGAAACAAAGATAGCTTGGTAGATTTGAGGACGAATACAGCCAAGACAAAACACCCAAAGGTTATGGGGACCATGTCCTACATAAAAAAAGGCATAAAGAAAAAATAAAAGAAATAAACGAGTGGAGTAGAGAGATTGAAAATATACAGAAAACCGGAAGGATCAGATACACGAAGGTAGACGCATATCCGTAAGTTAGGTAAGTTAATCTACAGGACAACCTGAATATGTCTAACGATGGAGAATCGTCTCCAAATGCTCCATAAGTCTCCAATTGCTATATAAGTTGGTCATTACAACCCTTTAGTCAGGATTACGACCTAGTTTCTCACACCACTTATGTTGTGTGTGTTAATTTTATACATGAGTGGTGGGACCTACAGTTTAAAGTCGACTCCGATGGCAATTTTATTTACTCTCAGTTTTTGCCAGAAATCTGCTGAAAGAAAGTCGCCGAAGAAATATTTTTGTATTTTGTTTTGATGTCAGGCCTGGGGCTCGAACCCTGGATTTACGTCTAATAAGCCAACACACTACCTACTAGACTACGGCGACCATCTTCCACTTGTTAATTAGCAGATGCAAACCAACGACAATAGACGGCCAAGAGTTTTTACCCACATAACAATCCGATCTATCTTCTCTTTCAGCCAAGTCAATTCATGATCATCTAACAAGAGCAACAGTGTTCTTGTTCCCAATCATATTACTAAGTCCCAGAACTGAACAGAAACTAATTCAATCCAATCCAAGAACTCTTACATAATCCTTAACGACGAGAACCACTAGATCGATCTTATTGTCCTCATTGTCACTTGACTGTCCATGAAAATTACATAAGAACTTTCATTGTATGAAGAGAGTGTTCAACGTTAACATCACTCTTTAGAACACCCTTTTAGATATATTAACGGTTCTTTTCCTTACTATGTACATATTCTCATCACTTTTTTATTCTTGATCTTTCTCATATTCATTGCTCTAACATAAAACTTTTTTTGCCTAAAAATCACTCTAGTTTCGACAATTAAACAGTGAACATACAAAAATTCAAAAACAAAATATTGTGAACCTTTTTTATTAAACAAAAAAACAATAACAAAAACAAAGTAAAAACTGTGAACAAAAACAATGTAATAGAAACATAAATTGAAATTAAACACAATCAAATTAAAACAAAACAATTTTGTAAATAAAATAACATAAGAATAACATATTGAATTTAATAAATTAGACAAATTAAAATTACAAAAACAACAAAACCAAAAACATTTTATTTCAAACAAAATTAAAAAGAACAACAAAAAACGAACCAGCACAACATCAAACATTAAACATTTTTTGGTCCTTCGAGCCGGATGCAGTGTAATTTACAAAAACAAAAACTTGCTAAAAAATTGAAAAAATATTAAGACACAAAAAATAAGCAACGGTTAAAAACAGTTAAATTTTTTGAGAAAAAAATACAATCCACAAGTGCAGTGGCAGAACAAAAAAGACCCAACAATACAACAAAAGAACAAGCAACAAGAAGAGATCCAAATTGGAAAGCAGCGACTTAAAGAAAAAAGACCCAACAACGATAAGTAAGTACTAAAAATAATAAAAATAAGACAATAAAGAGAAACACAAACTCTTTATTACAAGTATACGCTCTTATAATTTTTTGTCGCGGTTGAGTAAAAGAAGAAAGAGAACTAGAAAAACGAAAAGGGTTACCACCCATACTTCTTTTGAAAAATTACTGGGTAAACAAAATACCTTCACATTAACAATTAATCTTGAAATTAATTATTATTTTTGATAATTTTTGTTGTGAAATCGCTAGCAGGGACTTTTTTGTTTCAATTTGACTCTTATTTTGATCGTTTTAAATTTTAATTCATCGGTTAAACAATGGCACTCGATAAATTTGTAAATTGTACAAACGACCTTTTGGATTTTGAAATAGAGTATACACAAAGTGCGGCCGAAAACAACATTCACTCTCTTGAGGTACTTCGGGTCGAACTTGATTCTCTGTGGACACAAGTCAAAAGGACGTATGGAGAGTGTAGAGACACAAAAAAAGATTCCAAAGAAAAACCCATCGGTAAAGATAAGCTTCGTGATCGTTACAAAAAAGGTTTTTCTGCCTACAAAACGTGTTTAGGGTCAATTAATGCAGAAATTCAAGCCCTATCGAGTCCAAAGAAAGAAGAGCGGATTTCTGCTGTTGAAAATCAACCACAGGAAAATCATGACATCTCATTTGTGCGGCTACCACCTTGCGATACGGACACATTTTATGGAGATTTTGTGACATGGCCTACTTTCCGCGATCTTTTTACAGCATTATACATAAATAATTCTAGACTTAGTAAAATTGAGAAACTTTTTCATCTAATACATAAGACTGGAGGAGATGCTAGGAATATAGTTTCAAATGCCCCATTGACCAATCAAGGTTTCGACATAGCCTGGAAAAACCTTGTAGCCCAATACGAGAATAATCGGATCCAAGTAAATGAACAATTAAAAATTTTATTTGACCTTCCGAACGTAGCTGAAGACTCAGGCTCATCGATTCAAAAACTTCAGCGAACAGTTAATGGATGCATTCAGGCGTTAAATGCTTTAGGCATAGAAACCGCCACATGGGACCCATTTCTAGTATACATTTGCTCAACAAAGCTCCCTCGTACTCTTTTAAAGGAATTTGAAAATTCACTTAAGGAAATTACAAAAGTTCCGACTTGGGAACAATTCTATACTTTCTTGACGCACAATTCTAAGACTCTAGAATCCATAGCGGCCATCACACAATCGAATTCAAAATTAGAACAATCGAGAAGAGATAATTTGAAATTTAGGACAAAAAGAGTTCACACTTTTCACATAAACACAACCCAAAATGAAACTGGGTCGAAAAATATAAAACCTTTAAACACAAATAGGGCACAGAAAAATGACTCAAATTACAAATGCCAACATTGTAAGGAGTCTCACCATTTGTGGTCTTGCCCCAAGTTCTTAGAGAAGAACGTTAACGACAGAATTCACATTGTAAAGGTCACAAATTCATGTTACAATTGCCTCTCTATTGACCACAGTGTTAAGGACTGTAAAAGTAAATTCAGTTGTAGATTATGTAGACAAAGACATAACACTTTGTTACATAAGGGATCAGAATCCCATACTTTAGTTCCGAATTGTGACGCGACCCAATCTAGTAGGAGCATCGCAGCACAAAACACCAATATACAGTCCACATCAGCATCAAACTTCTCCATACCAAATATCACTTCCTTGACACAGCAAGAGAGCAAACATCTCGATCAATCTCCCAATGAGAAAGAGACCTTGTTATTTACTGCAATTGTACTGATCGAAACTAGAGGCGAAAAGTACCAGGCAAGAGCAATCATCGACCCTGGCTCACAATCAACTTTTATGTCAGAAAAGTTGAAAAATCGACTAAATTTGCCCACCAAACGAAATTTAGTTCATGTTACAGGCTTGAGTCAAACAGTTTCAGAGACTTCAACCAAAGCATGTTTATTCAATCTTTGCTCCAAGGTGGATTCACAATTTAAATTAGAAGTCTGGGCGCCAGTCCTGAAGACTCTTCCATCTAATTTACCACCACAGACTTTAGATTTGCAACATTTCAATGAGACTGCTAAATTAGAACTTGCAGATCCTCAATTCAATCAAAGCAGACCCATCAACTTGCTTATAGGCCTCGACTTGGGCCACTCAATATATTGCATGGACACACCGATGCGGTCTATTGGATCCCTTTTGGCACAAAAAACAGTATTTGGCTGGATTGTGGGGGGACCAATTTCAACAACGACACAACCTAGTACAACAGTGTCATTACTCAACACTACGTCCCTTGACCGAATCCTCACACGCTTTTGGGAGGTGGAGGAAACCCCAAAACGGGTTTTGAGGTCAGATGAGGACACATTTTGCGAGAACAACTTCATGTCGACAACACGAAGAAACGACACAGGAAGGTATATCGTTACCCTACCCTTTAAAAATAGCGAAGAAATAGGAACTTCGAGAAACATAGCTATGGCACAGTTCTTGAGGATGGAACGCATACTTAGCCAGAAACCCGAACTCAAAAAACAATACGACCAAGTAATTGTTGAGTACCTCGAGTTAGGACATATGAGGAAAATTTCTCCCCTGGAAATCAACACAAACCCAAATTATTACCTGCCACATCATGCAGTAATAAAACCCGAAAGGCTGACAACGAAACTTAGAGTAGTTTTCAACGCTTCGAGCCCGTCTTCAAACAAGAAGAGTTTGAATGACATATTGCATCCAGGACCCATACTTCAACAGGACTTGGTACTTCTGATATTGAAGTGGAGATTCTTCCGTTTTGTGTACAACGCAGATATCACAAAAATGTATCGACAGATACTCATTGATCCGAATCAAACCAAATATCAAAGGATATTATTTCGGCAATCAGAAAAGGACCCAATTGAGGATTACGAACTCCTGACAGTGACTTTTGGAGTCAATTGCGCACCGTTTCTGGCCATTAGAACCCTTCTTCAACTAGCTGAAGATGTAACATCAACTCACCCTCTCGCATCAAAAACTCTACAACAAAACATGTATGTGGATGATGTATTAGCAGGTGGTCACACATTAAACGACGCCATCAAATCAAGAAAAGAACTTACAACAGTTCTAAAATCTGCTGGATTTGACCTGATGAAATGGACATCAAATGACCCACGAGTTATACAAGACTTACCAAATGAGACCCTACTACCTCTCGATTGGTTAAATCTGTCAGAAAGCACTGAAACAAAAACTCTTGGGATCAAATGGAACATTTCTTCAGACGCATTTACATTTACAGCACCAGATGTCACATTAAAAGAAAACTACACGAAAAGAGAAGTTTTATCGACAATTGCCAAATTCTTTGACCCTTGTGGATGGATAGCTCCAATAATAGTTGAAGCCAAACTAATTATGCAACAGATTTGGTTGGATAAAGTCGACTGGGATGACATATTAAAACCCTTGACTTGTCTACAGTGGCAAAAATTCATAAAAAACTGCCCGACAATAAACATATTGAAAATTCCCCGTTGGATCCAATTTAGCCCGAATTGTAATGTGGAAATTCACGGTTTCAGTGACGCTTCAGAAAAAGCCTATTCTGCGACTCTTTATGTTCGAATACAAGCAGAAAACTCAGTATTCACATTTCTTCTGGCTTCAAAGACCCGTGTAGCTCCCATTAAGCAAATATCTTTGCCCCGCTTAGAACTATGTGGATCCGTATTATTGGCAAATCTTGCATGTGGACTTATACCAAATCTTCAAATTCAAAATATCAAGGCATATTATTGGACCGACTCAACAATCGTGCTGTCCTGGTTAAAGAAACCCCCTTGCTCATGGAACACTTTCGTTGGAAATCGTGTTTCTGAAATCCTGGATAAGGTTGGAAATCAAAATTGGCAACATATCGACCCAAAGGATAACCCAGCAGATGTAGCCAGCCGAGGATGTACTCCACAAGAACTGGAAAACCACAACTTATGGTGGTTTGGACCCTCCTGGTTAAAATTGCCTAAAAATCAATGGCCGATACCAACACAAACAGGTGACACAAATCTAGAAGCAAAAACTGTAAAAGCATTTACAACCGCAACACGCGAAGACCCATTAAATCAATTTTCAGACCTATCACGAGCTTATCGAGTACTCGCTTATGTCATACGATTATGGAGAAATACTGGAAACAACCGAACCCATCTTCGCGTATCTTCAGCAGAAATCACCCGAGAAGAAATAGATTTCGTCAAACATCGACTCATCATATGGACGCAACAAAATCATTTTCCAGATGAGTACAAACATTTAAAACTCAAGCAGAAAATATCCCCAACCAGCAGTCTTTTGACCTTAAATCCTTTCATGGATCACCATGGCATTATTAGAGCCAATGGGCGACTAGCGCAATCACCTGCATTAACGTACAATGAACGCTACCCAATATTGCTACCTCATAACTCGAAGCTATCACAGCTACTAGCGGAATTTACACATAAAATTACCCTTCATGGAGAAAACCAACTAATGGTTCGAGTCCTACGCACAGAATATTGGATATTCAGATTGAAACCCTTGGTCAAAAGCGTAATTTACATCTGTAAAACGTGTGTTTTATACAAAAAACAGACGCAAAATCAAATCATGGCTTCATTACCACCAGAACGTACAACATTATCAAGACCCTTTGCTACAACTGGATTAGGCTACGCAGGACCTTTTGACATCAAACATTTTACAGGCCGAGCTTGTCTTATTACAAAAGGGTATATTTGCATATTTGTATGCTTCGCCACAAAAGCTGTACATCTTGAAGCAGCAAGTGATTTATCAACCCAATCGTTCTTAGCAGCATTTTCCCGCTTCATAGGAAGACGTGGATGTCCCGCACTCATTTACTCAGACAATGGAGGAAATTTCGTCGGAGCAGCAGAACTTCTAAGGAAAGACCGTCTAGAATTCATAAAAACTCTTCAAAATCAAGTGACCCATCATTTTAGTCATCAAAATCTTAATTGGAAGTTTATTCCCCCAGGAGCCCCAAACATGGGCGGCCTTTGGGAAGCCGGTGTAAAATCATTCAAAACGCACCTCAAAAAGATGATACCGAACATGAAATTCACATTTGAAGAGCTATCTACAATTCTTGCTCGTATAGAATCGTGCCTAATTTCTAGACCCTTAAGTCCTGCTAGCGATGACCCAAATGACCTTAATCCATTGACCCCTGGACACTTCCTTATTGGTAGTGCATTATTGACCCCAGCTGAACCAGATGTAAGCAACGAAAATCTGAATCTCATCAACCGCTGGAAACGCCTAAGGGTCATCTACCACTCATTTTGCCAAAGATGGAAGTCCGAATACTTGATTGAACTTCAACGCAGATATAAATGGAAGATTCAAAGGGACAACGTTAAAATCAACGATCTGGTAGTCATCAAAAACAACAACTTGCCACCCAATGAATGGCAAATGGGTCGAATCATCAAAACATATCTTGGACCTGACCAAAACTGTAGAGTTGTAGACATCAAAACAAAAAATGGAGTCATCACCAGAACAATTACAAAAATTGTGGTTTTGTTTGCAAATTAGTATAACACCTAATCATTTACATACACTAATATTGCTCTAATTTTATACTTACAGGTATGGCATTCCAACAATCTCAACACCCCAAACATTGGCAATTTTCTTGCAGTATACGTTAACGTACATCATGATGCCATATCTGTCAACAACTTCATGAGGCTTTGCAACTTACCGACCCACAACCCACAAATAGGTCCTGTTCAAAACCTATGGTAAACTTCACCAAGTCATGGGGGCCGGAATGTTCAACGTTAACATCACTCTTTAGAACACCCTTTTAGATATATTAACGGTTCTTTTCCTTACTATGTACATATTCTCATCACTTTTTTATTTTTGATCTTTCTCATATTCATTGCTCTAACATAAAACTTTTTTTGCCTAAAAATCACTCTAGTTTCGACAATTAAACAGTGAACATACAAAAATTCAAAAACAAAATATTGTGAACCTTTTTTATTAAACAAAAAAACAATAACAAAAACAAAGTAAAAACTGTGAACAAAAACAATGTAATAGAAACATAAATTGAAATTAAACACAATCAAATTAAAACAAAACAATTTTGTAAATAAAATAACATAAGAATAACATATTGAATTTAATAAATTAGACAAATTAAAATTACAAAAACAACAAAACCAAAAACATTTTATTTCAAACAAAATTAAAAAGAACAACAAAAAACGAACCAGCACAACATCAAACATTAAACAGAGAGAACAGTTTAATGAGAACCATTCAGCAAATATATTCGCCTGAACAATCCTGCAGTTGCCATTCAGACCTCGTCCAAAATGCTTACAAAGAATTCCAGCATCAGTGCCTCTATGCTGTTTTGAAAGTTACTTAGATACTATGGGACAAGATTCTATACGGTGAGGTATGAGTATGATGATGATATATGAGTATTTGATGATATATTCTTCTTTCCAATGGAAAACGATGTTTAGAATATTGAAGTAACAGCACGACCTTTACCACGAGCATGGTATTAAGCGCCTCCTAGTAGATTTAAATAGAGAGCAGTTTAGCCCGCCATACCTTGTACAAGATCACATACTTACATACATACATACATAATGGGTTATCACAACCCTTCAGTCAGAATTACGACCTAGTTTCTCACACCACTGGTGGGACCTACAGTTTAAAGTCGACTCCGAGCGACAGATTTTTGAGAAACTTTTCATGGAAATTTTATTTACTCTCAGAGTTTTTGCCAGAAATCTGCTGAGAGGAAGTCGCCGAAGAACCCTGGCTTTACGTCTAATAAGCCAACACACTACCTACTAGACTACGGCGACTTCAAGATCCTTGTACAAGATCCCAACTAATAAAGGCATCACATCGATCAACATAACTGTATGTAATAAATGGTCTAACAATCACCATATAATACCAATGAATGGAGTTGTAGAAGTACTCTTTCGTCCTCTTTTAAAAATTCGGGTTGCTGTCCAGAATAACGCCAAGATATTTAGCTTCAAAAGGGAGTAAAAGCTGTACAATATTCAATCTAGATGTATTTAGTTTCAGAGTCCTAAACGGAGGAAACCATGGGTTTATCAGGGACAACTATCAACTTCGGCTGCAAAAGCAGATCGATTCGCAAGGAACACAATACTATTTGGGATGGTGGTAACAGAAAAACCTGGTTAAACCGTTAAAACCGTCAACAAATTGATAAATTTGAACCATGCATTAATTGAAAAACAATCAGAATTGGGTAACTAATTGGTTTACTCAAAAAGAAAAACAGTTTTATTGCAACGGAATTTACAAAAATTTACTAGAGAGTAGTTGGTAATTCAGTAACCATACTATTTCCATAACTAAATGTCAACCCTACAATAAGCTGAATAAAAGCCTAATCTTGAAACTGTCCGATAAAAATCTCTGCCATTCCATATTTTGCTTAGCAGAGTTTGTTTATCACATTTCCGTGTCAATTTTGGAAAAGTTGATTTTTTGAAACCATATTTCTTTGAAAACAATTTATTCAGTCATCACTGTCAACATCGAACACTATATGTAGATAATTATCAACTTCTTTTATCCTAAATTGGATGGCCTGGATACCAAAGACATGTGGGTTCAACAGAACGGCGCTATCACCTCACGCCGAAGGCTAGTAGGTAGTGTGTTGACGTGTTATATGCTACATATCAATAGGTCTCTGAAACAGAAAAAATCGGTGATATCTCACACCCAATTTCTTTAATTTAAAGAAAGACCTGATATATTCTTATTGTAAGAGTGTAAAGGATTACAAATGGATTTAGTTTTGATTTAAGAATTTTTATATATGTACTTTGTAGCCACTTCATAGGAGATGATGTTGTGAATTGATAGATATATCCTACTGCTTCCGTTGTGGAAAATAATGGAAGCATTTGTCAGTGACAAGTATAATCTGTAGACCCCTAGATACGTATGAGTCAAAAAGAGAAATTCCATCAATCGTGTTGTTTACATCGGACTCTGTCGTACCTCGTTTTACATCTCTATGCGGCGCATAAATAATCCAATAATTGTCAATGTTAAAATAATATCTTGCTTATATTCAAGAAAAATGCTGTTTACTTGAACATAACTGCACATGTCTAACCAAGTAGAACATGTACGTTAAAGTTAAGTAAAATATTTATCTACTCTTGTTACTTTTGTACTTTTAAGGGAGGAGTTCTCAACAAAACTTAGACAGTTGCTTATTGCTGACAGTTTAAGTGATATTGTTAGCTTAGTTAGTTCCCATACAGTGGTTGAATGAATAGTTGATATTTCGCTTTGGGTAATCGTGTACACATTTGTTTTGTTTTACGTAATAATCAGGTTGAATCTCTACATTTAACTGGCTGAACTTTAAAGAAAATAAATTTTCTTTTACATTAGTATGGTACTTTAATTGTTTCTTGATACAGCCGTAGAATCTACACAACAATGGTTATGGAATTCATATACAATCAAGGAAAATTAAGAAAAGGGTTAAATTTTGCACCAAATGTTTTCGTTTAGAGATTAAATGTATTCAAACAAGAAAATCGCTTTAAGTTTAACAAATGTTAAGGGACTTGAAACAGGCAGCATGCAGTGGACAGCAGAAGTAGGTACCCCACCCCAAATATGTCATGAATTTGCAGCGCAAAAGTGTATTTACCCCCAAGAAGAACTCTGAGTAAATTTAAAATTCAAAGGCCCAATATTTTAAAACGTTGTATCCACTATTTAATAGGATATTCTTTAAGATCAAGCAGTCCATTTAACCCAATGTACGGGTTTTGTTTAGCGTTTTCTGTTGGGTAACTAATAAATTTTTTGCTTTCATTGCTCTTCACAGGTGAAAATATTTTCTATTGTATAGATTGGGAAATTTAAAAGTTTAAATTTAAAAATGCAATAAAAGGTAAACTTATTGAAATTTTGCCAAATTTATTTTTTTTGTTATGAAGAATAGTTTTTGCACCTGGCCTCTCAGTACCTCACTCGATCGGACCAATTTTCGTGCACTTTTTCGACTGCATGGAGTCGTATCTAGGTAATAGCATAACGAATGTTGACCTTTAAATGCTCAATTGTTTCTGGTTTGTCGGCATAACACTTTTAATTAACGGCGCCCCACAGGCAATAGTCCAACGGTATCAAGTCGCAGCTTATTTGCGGTCAATTGACATCATAATTTCGGCTAATTAAACGGCCATCAAAAGTTTGTCACAATAAATCGATTGTGGCAAGTTGCACAACCCTTTCGAAACCAAACATCGTTCTCATCAACACCATGAAGAGCGGGTACAAAAAACTCGGTTACCATGGTGCGATAGGTGTCTCCACTGAAAGAACAGTGGAAAAAGAAATCTGAGCAAATGATGCCTTCGTCTCCCCAAGGCGCACCAAATCGTCACTTGTAAAGAGTGCATTGGCTTCTGTGGGTTTTCTGACCCCCAAATAAGGCAATTTTGCTGGTTAAAGTACCCACTAAGATGAAAATGAGCTTCGTCTGAAAAGATGATTTTTTGGCAAAATCGACGTCATGGTGTAGTTTCTCGTTTGATCCAATAAATCCAAACGTTACTCAAACATAAATCGATTCAATACGTTCAGTGCAGATCATATACTGAATTTTGTGACAGGATAGAACGACATAAGTATTGCCAGATTCAAAATAACAGATGGTTCAAATTCAAATCGATAGATGGCCCACGCTATATTTTTTCTTACAATAATATATATACAAATATCTGTTGAAAAAAGACAAACGTATAGAGGTTTTCTTAAGAACTAAAATATTGTCAGTGTATATAAACGTACTTGTATGTCCTATATACCATATTAAACGAAATTCTTCGAATGTCCCCTGCACGCGAATTGTATTTTTTTTTTTGCAATTTCGTTAGAATTGATTTTCATTTTGGTGATCAAATTTCCACCCGTGGAGTGTATTTTAAATTTTAAATGACCAAATGCATGCAAACGTATATGCAAGTATTCATTTTAAAGGATATTTCATGGTAACAATATGGACAATATTATGTCAGAAAAGTTAATTTTTATGGACAAAATCGGTGAGGACTTAAAGAAAATATAAAACTTAAAATTTTGTACACGTGCGAGTGTATGAAGAAGTTAAGATAATGTTTGATTGGCAAAATATAAATATATATCGTATGTATAGTGAACGGTGTAGCCTACTTTGTAAGATTTTTGTTTTTTTGGGTCATGGAATATCAAATAATACGTAGTAAATTCTTATCTCAAAATCAAATTCGAAAAAAGCTTAAAATATATGAATATATTTTAGATTTGACAAACAAAAACTGAAAATGTAACGGAAATTGAATGCTGAAACGTCAGTTTGTATACATACATACACACATATGTAATTGTTTCAGTCAGGATTACGACCTAGTTTCTCACACCACTTATGTTGTGTGTGTTAATTTTATACATGAGCAGCGGGACCTACAGTTTAAAGTCGACTCTGAACGACAGATTTTTTGAGTAACTGTTCATGGCAATTTTTATTTACTCAGAGTTTTTTGCCAGAAATCTGCTGAGAGGAACACGCCGAAGAAATATTTTCTGTATTTCGTTTTGATGTCTGACCTGAGATTTGAATCCTGGCTTTACGCCTAGTAAGTTTGATCCTTATTTATATTTATACTACTACTACAACATATTACGCTCATGGGAAAAGCCCACAACAGTCATGGTTCTATTCTTAGAAAAGATCCAACACAAATTAAATCATATCAGCCTAGTATTTTTTATCAGATACGTAAAAAATCCATCAAAACACTTTAATCCATGTATAAAAGTTCTAACATGGAAATCCACTTGATCAGTCCAATTTTTAACTACCTTTTCGGGTAAATCAAGCCGCATGCCGTCTATGGACCATATATCGTCAATTGACTTCCAATGCCAAGAGTTATTAGTTTGTCTTTATGTCGACAAACATATATGTCGTAACATAATCCAATAAAAGTAATGCAGACACGTTAAATCACACGAACGACCACTTCTGGAATGAAAGTTTCCACTAAATTGATTTAGCAATAAATGGATTTTTAAGTACGCTGTATGGCAAATTTGGCTGTATCACATATCGTTGTTATATTTTTTGAACAAAAATTATTTTCGAAAGAAATAAGGAATGATAATGCCACCAACTTGTAAACCGCAACGAATAATAAATTTTAATGGATGTAATGGTGATTTCTTCTTGTTCCGCCATATTAAGAAATCAAACTTAATGAAGAAACATACATGTTGGAACAATGCAAAAAATAGATGGTAAAATAAGAAAATAATATCAGACGCAGATATTGTATACTAATATGCCTTATTTTGTAAATAGCATGCAAAATTGCAAAAATTAATTAAATTAAATTGCAAAATTTAATTAAAAAATATAAAATAAGTGATGACATTCCGAAAGTTTGTTAGTTCACAGTTGCAAAATTTTATTAAAAAATATGAAATAAGTGATGACATTCTCAAAGTGCATTATCTTGTTAAGTAATTGACACTTCGTTTGATCAATTCGGACAAAAATTACCGTAGTTATTATTTAAATAGTATAACAGTAAAACAGTAAACTTGCTTATGAGAGCATGACTGCAAATATCAACAGATAACGTTAAACGAAACTAGTACATTTAATGCCAAATGGATGGCATTTTAATACATTGAGCCTTTGAATTTTTAATTTAGTGTGAGCTCTTCTTGGGGGAACCTAAACTTTTGCGGTGCATAAATAGGAAATCACCAGAAACTATTCCATATTTTTCTTATGGTCTGTGAAAAACCTTAAATTTTTTTGCTTTTTAATAAAATGGAAATTAATTAATATAATAAATATAAAAAAAATCAATTAGTTTTGCTGTCCACTGTATATTTATTGACATTATAAGTATCATTTGATGCAATATGGAAGGATTTTCAAACTCTTGACCAGCGATACATGTCAGATTTTATGGCTTCTTTTTATTTACCAAATTCGGTTAATTTAAATTATTTTTTAAAACAAATTTAATATTTATACCAAAAATGTAAATAAAGGAACCTCCACATCTACTAATCTACTCTTTCTCTAAAGTTAGTGTATAAAAGTTTAACACCTGTTTAGTTTGAAATTTAATGTGTTTAATAATGAATACACGCAATAGCAGCATGTACATACTAGGGCTCTACTTCTTTTCTTTAAAGTTTAATTCAAAGTAAAATATTCCCAATCTGCTAGTGTCCGATGGTGGTAGCCAAAAAATATTTCCTTTACACTTCGTAACTATTTTTGCTAACATTTGCAAAAATAGCAACGAACACATACAGTGTAACTTAATCGCCTTCTACAACTTTGGTTTTGTAGTTTGCAAGTGAAAATAGAAAATATAAATCTTAAGTCTTTGTTTATTTCTTTTACTTTCATTTTTTCATTATCTTCTATTGTCTTAAATAAGACACACTGGTCTCGTTTTGCAGAGTTTTTTTACATCACTTACTGTGAGTAAAGAAATAAACAAAAAAATTAAACTGAAATATATTGTTAGAGTTCGTGCAAGAAGAGTTTTGGACGGTACTGAATAATACTCTGGGCTAAAAATTTTGAGTAACAATAACTTGTGTTACTTTTTGAAGAATTAATAAGAAATAACAATTAAATGTTTTGACTAGAATTTCATTTACTTCCATAAATGTTTAAATAATGTTACGTTTTTACCCTTTTAAAAACGTTTAGAAAATGAGTTCGTAGATTGCAAATAAGAAAACAGATACAAATTTTAGCTTAGCCTACGTCCTCAGTGGCACGCTATATATTCACTTCAAAAATATTTTCTTGCGTTTCAGAAAAACACAACCCGGTTATGGTAGTTAAATACGTTATATATACTTGTTATTTGTTGGCTTACTGATTATCCTTATTCGATAAAGTTCAGTCAAAAGCCAGTTTACATTGGCCAGCCAATTGAAAGTAGATTCAAATTATCTGCTGGCACCAGGGCTATAAAAATTTAAAATTGTTAGGTCCCCTTTCATAAACTTTTTTCTTCCGATTATTATTATTATATTATTATAACATATGTAAAGAATGCAAAAAAATTTATAACACCGTTATTTTATTTTAACATTTTATTATTAAACCCTGTGAAAATTTACAAACAAAAAAACTTCTAATGGTACATGTTGTGTTTGAAGCATGAAATCAAATTGTTTTATAATTTGATATTTAATTTTTAATCAACCCTTTTTAGTCAACCCAAAAAGTATGTAACAGCACTGCAAAATGGGTTTCAGATTTCCAAATGCCATGAGGAGCCTCTCGCCAGGCAATGTTATTGTTAAGAACCAGTAACCAGTGTCTGTTCACAAAACATTTTTATTAGAAATACTACACCATGCTGTTGCCTCACAGTCTTATTTTCCTGTTTCCTTTTCTTTGTTGCTTTTCGTTTTGTTTGCTTTCTCAACATTATTTGTCCTCTGGTATTTGGTTTTTATTTGTGTATTTTAATTTTATTTATTTATCCGCTTCCACTAAAACGCGTCAATACTCCCTTATATGGAGATATTAGAAGCAACAGTGGGTTCACCAAAGATTGTACAATTGCTGTACAAAAAAATTATTATTGTTGGCATATATTATTTCTAATTAATGTTTTGTTTATATTCAATACACGAATGTTGTGATTAATATTTCTAATAATATTGTCGTGATATTTTTTCAAAATGAGTATGTATCAGGCACACGTATAAATCTGACGGTCGAATGCAATACTTGAAACAAACTTTTAAAGACCAATATAACATCCTTCAAATGGTCGCTACTTGTTCTCTGGTTGAAACATATTCGAATTCTTCAATTTCCATAAGTCTGACACATAAATCATGTTAACATATGATATATGGCATAGTTTATGTTGGCTTATTCTTAAGAAAACATCACAAGAAAAATTCAATCAGGGTCAAATAATCTCGGTGGCCAGTTTACATTAGCTCCACTGTGACATGAGCAGTATGTCATGTGGCGTCTGTTGAAGCTACAGGTTGTTGATGTACACATCATCCAATTCAGACCAAAAGATATTGGTAATCAGCGACATATAGTGCTCGTCATAGACAATTATAGCTTGGCCAACGTCAGAGAATTATTGAATTATTGAATTATCTTAAATTCAGCTAATTTGTATGTTCATGTAAACATTCTTGCAGAACCGGTCTTTATCGCTGAAAATGAGATTTTTATGTAATCTATGGTCACTTGCCAACTGGTCCAACCCATTCTGACATGCGTACATCGTTGCCTATGGTCATCCATAATGATTTGGTAAAGCAGACTGAATAAATCACAATTAATTTGACAAATTTGACAAATTTGACTGTCAAAGTTCGAAATTGCCTGTAGGATGATCCTATACTTTAGAAGAAATTCACAGTTAGCTTTATTCTTTTTGACCCACTGTTCATTGCCCTAAATCTGTAACTCCTTTGAAAGGAGTCTAGTCTCTGTCTCTCCAAAAAAGTTAATACGATGACAGTAAATTAAAATTGTTTGTCGAATGAACACCCACAGAAAACTTCATTAAAATACAAGGAACCAACTTTAATATTTAAACTCATTGAAGGTTTGTTCTGATTTTCAATGCAACAAACGTGTACACAAAACGAATCGTAAGCGAACCGATATTTGACGACACATGAATTCAATGATTCCTTTGTGATGATTTCTTAGATTACTGGATGATGTTTTGTGGACGTTAATTTCGCAACTTTGTGTTTCGAAAATTATTTTAACCAGTTTTATTGGCTTTTCAGAATTCCTGGTGCAACCAATGTAAAGCATGATATGCTTGAAGTATTCTAATGAGCGTGCTTCTGTCGAAATTAAGACTTTAATTCGTGTGCTTTATACTGATTCAAAATGAAAAGTACACTAAAAGAGAGTAAACTGTGCGCCTTCTCCTACCAGCACAGACGTAAAACAAGGCCTATAATATTCTTATTGTTTTCTGTCTGCCTCTGCATCAAAGATCTGAAGTATTCAAAAAGATGAGTAGAATCGAATCATACTCGTTATTGCTGATACTTATACGCCAAAGATCAGCAATGAGTATTCAAAAAGAAGATACTACTCATAATCATTATATTTATACTTAACAACACATATGATATTGTTGATTTCAACCCTCCATAACTCAACATAACCCTCCATAAGCCTGCCGAATAACTACAGCGTCTTTCACACGAAAGTGCTGGCGATATCTACAGGCGATATATCTATAGGCGAGATATCCAGGCGGCTTATTTAAGGCAGTGAATTCTAACAAAGAAGAAGTAGTAGTCTAGTAGGTCGTGTGTTGGCTTATTAGACGTAAAGCCAGGGTTCGAGCCCCAGGCCAAACATCAAAACCAATAAATTGCCGAGAAGAGTTTCTCAAAAATCTGTCGTTCGGAGTCGACTTAAAAACTGTAGGTCCCACCACTCATGATAAAATTAACACATACAGCATAAGTGGTGTGAGAAACTGGGTCGTAATCTTGGCTGAAGGGTTGTAACTAATTATGTATGTATATAATTTGTAATTGTGTTCTAATTAACAAAAACATCCTTTGACACGACCCCACTGTACACATTTTCCGTTTGGTGGACTTTTGTTTAACGATTTTGTTTTCTGATTCTTTTGGTTTTGTTTGTTTTTGATTCCATTTTTGTTTTTTGTTGGGACAACTTATTAGTTTAAGTTTTGTGCCACTTTATTAAACTTTATGTTACTTGTGGACTGGCACTTCCATATTAAATTGTTAATAAATATCGGCAGAAGATAAATGAATTCTTTGAAATACTTTGTGTTTTCTTTTCGGTTTTCTGATTAATCAAGGGATTTTGATAAACAACATGAAATATTGAACGTTTTTTTATTATGAATATAAACGTTTTTCAGTTTATTTTGGTGTTTTTGGAATGGTTAATAAAAATTTAAATAATATTGTGATAAAGTGATTTAAAGAATTCTCATAACTTTATACTCCTAGAGTTTGTTCGTCGTAACAATTTGAATAAATAAATAATTTGATAAAATCGAATATTTACTTAAGATTTGGCTCAATTGCCAAGTGAAAAAAATAAATATTTTTAGGCAAAAAAATTGCAAACAAAAAAGAAAGAATGAAAGAAAATAGGCTAGGGTCGTATAACTAGTGGAAACAGATGATTGGAAAGCAATACTCAGAGAAAGGAAATATATAGAGAGACAAAGTCTCAAAAATATTGTCGGAAAATTCCATTAAACAAAAGTTTTGAGTCAATGCTTCAGACTATCTATTGACATGGACATGAGTCCAAGACCATTGGTTCAAAATGGGTATTTAGGTTCTTTGATGGCGAGTATAATACATTCCTCGAAACTGTGAGTCATTAATACACCCCTTTGAAAACACTTGCTGCATATCAGGTACTAGGCATTTTTCTTGCTGTCCTGCAGTTTTTTAGGGCAATAGGCTTGTAGCAGACATTATAGTAATGGTCTATACGGTTTAAGGGTAGTACAGTAAATGGAATGGTCGCAATACTATGGCATTATCTTCATAATGATAATATTGAAAATCAATGTCAATTCTGTATAATGATAGGGATTGATTTATTTTATCAACTCCGCCCATACATACATACATAATTGTTAATTACAACCCTTTAGTCAGGATTGCGACCTTGTTTCTCACACCACATGTGTTGTGTGCGTTAATTTATATACATGAGTGGCGGGACCGACAGCTCAAAGTAGACTCCGAACGACAGATTTTTTTTCTGTCCGCCCATACAACGTTGTGTTTTTGAAAAATATTTGTATGTAATGTGCTTTGCAGATTTTATTCTTTTTGAGGACAACATCTTTTGCAACTCCTGCTGCGACACAAGAATTGCAGTTGGTATCAGTTATCCTTACAGTGGGCTTATAATTATCGAACCTTCAATTAGTTTTCTCTAATAAACATCAACTGACGTATGTTTGTACTATACTTACTGGCATATAAGAATCATTGGGCAAAAACCGTTATCCATACAACGGACCTATAATCAACCTCATGGTTTTCTCATCATCTTCTTTACATTTGTCAAGGAACATTTCTTAATACGGTTGTCTCCATTGAACGGTAATATAAATTACCTAAAGCGTTTAGCTACTGGCTGTAAAAAGTTGTATAAATAGAATTTGTGATTGGCATTTTGTCGAGCCTAGTATTTACAACAGCTCAGAAATAGAGTTAGTTGATCTTCTTAAATAATTATTGAAAAAGTTGCAGCAGTATGTAGTAGAACTTCTGTAACTCAATTTTTATAAAGAAACCAAGCTGACTTCACTCTAATAAACATCAAGGGAAGTGGGTTTGTGTACATTTTTGAACTATACTTGTAGAAATTGTATCCAAGTTGGCACAGCAATATTTTTTGGTTACAAAATCAGATATACATACATACATATGTATGTAATTTAAATAATAAAAATCATTTTTTGTGATTTTTTATGATTTTAATTTGATCAAATAAATTAAATTATGATTTTATCACTCATACAGAAAATTTAATTATTTTTTACTAAAGTCAACCTCCATACCGACATTTTCGACCAAATTGATTAGATAACTATGGCTGTTAGTCGCCGTAGTCTTTTAGGTAGGCCACGGTTCAAAAATAATTTTTCGATGACTTCCTCTCGGCAAATTTCTGGCAAAAGCTCTGTGAGTAAAATAAAATTGCCATGAAAGGTTTCTCAAAAATCTATCGTTGGGAATCGACTTTAAACTGTAGGTCCCGCCGCTACTCATTTATAAAATTAACACACATAACAAAAGTGGTCTGAGAAGCTAGGTCGTAATACTGACTGAAGGATTGTAGTGACCAACTATGTATGTATGTATGTATGTAGAATGGCAATAAAAACAAACCAAATTTTATCGCCTTATACTTTTTTATAGCCATCGGTAGTTACTAATGCATAATTTTTTTAATAAATTTCAATACTTCTTCTATACACCCTAAGAAACTAAGTGTTCCCAGATAGGGACGGAGGTCGTTAATAGATTAAGCAGTTATAGAACATATTTCGTCTAACCAAACTACCGTTACATCATAATAATAATTTATTATTCGTTAATACTTTTTCTTTTTCTATTCTTGATTTTTATGTTGAGCACATTTTGCTCAAGACACTTCAAATGCTATTTTATGAGCAGAATTTTGTTAAGGTTGCAAGTCGCTGTACTTATTTAAAGTACGTTAAATAAGAGTTAAAGTACGTTAAATAAGTATTTAATGCACATTAAATAAGTATTTAAATTACGTTAAATAAGTATTTAAAGTACGTTAAATAATTATTTAAAGTACGCTGAATAAATAATTAAGGTAGGTATTAAGGTATTAAGCATGTAAATCGAATATTTAAATAAAATTTATTAAAATTTGTTGATCTGCATTCATTAGACACTCATTATCCCATTAAAACTTAAATATATTGAAAATGATCGATTTTTTGTCGCTTTTATATAGGAAAGCATAAAAAGTACATGAAGTTAAAGTAGATAAAAGAAATGTTTATCTATGTTTTGACTTTAACTAAATCAATATAAATCGTCATAGGATGACAAATAAAAATATCTGAAACCTTGAGCCACCATTTCAGTTTCCTAATCATGTCTAACAAACTTTTAATTAAAAAATACATTTTTTTTTAAATTAAAAAATTAAATATAAAAATGTGTAGTTAATTACATTCATCCCAACAAAACCTCTTTCCTTTACATTTAAATTAGCTTAACACTCTGGTATAATGCCTTCGTTGTCCAGTTTTTTTAATTTTTCTTTTTAGTAAGCATTTCTTATAAACATTGGGTTTTAAATTTAAGGGTCAACAACTGTTTTATTTGGTTATTAAAAACCATATGCAAACTCAGTATTAAATTTTATGGATATTTTTTGTGGTATTAAAACTGCCTGTGTTTGGCAAATTACCATGGAACAAATTACCTTCTGACTGGCTTTATAAGGAATTCGTAAAGGAATGTGTTGTTTAAACTGTTTGAACTTTCCCTGTAAAAGTTATGAATATTCTGTAAATAATGACAGACTTGGTTGATGTTAAAAGACCGTAAACGCTTCTATTGTGTTATTTTTTTTTTTTTTTTGTAGACAAGTATTTGTGTATATGTTTTTATTTAATTTAAATTTTTCATAATTTGAAAATAAAACATGAAAAAGGTCTCCCTACAATATGCGCCAACTACAGGGTTATAAGCGTTCTCCCTATCGTATATAAGGTTCTTACAGGCGTGTTGTGTGAACAACTGAATCCCCTCGTTCAAACAAACTGCTTGGACCTTATCAGTGCGGCTTCAGACCTGGCAAGTCCACCATCGACCAGATCTTCACAATACGCCAAATCCTGGAAAAGACCAACGAAAAACAAGTCGACGCACACCATCTTTTGGCGACTATAAAGCAACCTTCGATAGCCCCATAAGGGATCGTGTTTTTGCCGCAATGTCTGAGCTCGGTATACCTGCGAAGCTGATAATGCTATGCAGAATGACGTTGTGCAATTCTTGCAGCTCCGTCAATGTAGGAATGGACCCCCCCCATACCTTTTAATACCGTGCGAGATTTCAGACATGGCATCACCTTATCATGCAACCTCTTCAAGTTCGTCATGGAAAGTGTTCTGCGAAAGGCGGGAGTGCATCGCAATGGCACTATTTTTCAAAAAAGTGTCCAGTTGCTTGCGTACTCTGATGATATCGACATCATAGGGCGTACCATGAGAGATGTTACTGCTGCCTATTTAACGGCAGTCTACTAAGATGAGCCTTGCAGTAAATGAGAGCAAAACGAAATATATGTTATCGACAAGTAGCGACGTGTGATGTATTGGATCTCAGATTACGGCCGATGTAGTCAAGGAACATATTTATCTTAGGAACCTGAGAAAAGGCGCCCAAAATTTAGGATCAAAGTATGTCTAGCCAAATGCGATTTTCGAATTTCTCGATATGGCGGAGAGATGCCATTTAGAATCTATAATTATATCACAGAATAGCTAGTATCAGTGTTACAATGTTAGTGTCAGTGTTAAATTCATAAAGTTTCGTACACATAATAAACCTTCCTATTAGAAATGAATCGCCGTGGTCTAGTAGGTAGTGTGTTGGCTTATTAGACGTGAGGCGTCCGGTCAAATCCCAAGTCAGGCTTGTCCAACTAAACGAAATATGAACAAATAGTTCTTTGGCAACTATCTCTCAGCAGACTTCTGGCAAAAAATCTGAGAGTAAATGAAATTGCCATGAAAAGTTTCTCAAGAATCTGTCGTTCGGAGTCGACTTTAATCTGTAGGTCCCGCCCCTGATGTATAAAAATTAACGCACACAACATAAGTGGTGTGAGAATCTAGGTCGTAATCCTGACTAAAGGGTTGTAATGACCAATTATGTATGTATGTATATATGTATGTATGCTTTAGAAATGAATGAAAGTTAAATTGTTTTTAATCAATGATTTTAGTTCTTTGCTCGAGTTTTATTATTCCTATATGTTATATTAGTAATGATTTCGGTTTTAATAATGAATTTCATCGAAATAATGTTTCAAATATATTTCACTCCTACGCAACAAGTACTACACAGTACGCACATATTTTTAATTGTATGAAATATTTTCTCAAATATTTTTTAAACAATATTTTCTAGCTTATGAAGTTTTCAATATTAATAGAACTTTGTGTTAACAGTGAACAAAAGAAACATCAATTTATAATCATTTATCTTTGAAAGTGAAAAATGTCTTCACCATTAAAATGGAAGCCACAAATTGATTTTTGTTTTTTAAAGTTCGTTAACATCGTTGATGTGAACAATACACAATAAATGTTGTGTTTAACATGTGGCTATAAAAACGACCATTTATTTTGGTTATTTAATAAAATTAGTTAAACAATTACATTCTCTATGTAGGATAGTTACAGTACTTTCGTTTTAAGAAAGAATTTATTTTTATTTCATTTATTATTTTGTAAATAAATTTGTTTTTAGCTTTAATTTATTATTGTTGAATATCATGTTAACGTACATATAATATTGTTACGTTAGATTGCAAATAAAATAAAAATAATTTGTGTTTAGTTTTGAATCCATTCTTTATTGCTCGCTCAATTCCGTGTGCAACCTTTGGCAACTTCAATTTGCTTATTTCGTTATTCTTCTTTACACTCTTCCGCATACACAATAACAATTGTTCGTTAGATCTTTACACATGGAGTTCTTCAAACCACAATTATTCTCTTCACGCTCAACGCGTCTTCACGCAAGACTGACTGAATTCTTTCTGTTCCCGTTGCCTGCTTTGTCTCGCCTTTTATATCGCGATGTAAACAGTCTGATGGATACTCATTCCCCTTTGACTTTGCCTTCGCGAAATCTCTATAAATGTAAACATGTTGTTTACGTTATTGTTGTTTGTGTATTTTGTTTACGTTTGTCCTTGCAGTGTTTTTGTTGCCTGTTTGTTTACTTGTTTATCCCTTTTTTTAAACTGATGTTGTTGCTATATTTTTCTTTATTGTTGATCTTTTAAACAAGTCCATTGTTTTGTTTTTGTAGCTTTTGTTTATCATTTTAATAATACCATTTCTATTTTCGTAACAATATAAAGGAAAAAACTATGTTTTAAGAAAAAAATTCTGAAATATTAATGCGTTTTGAAAGAGTAAACAAAGATTACCTAACACTTTGAAAAAAAATTAAAAAATTATGAAGCTCCACTGAAAGACAATCCCAAAACATAAAATCTGAAGAGAGGGTAAATTCTCAAATAGGTTCAAAATGAATCATTTATCATGGCGAGAAATAAAGAAAACCGGGATCTTTCATTGCACCCGTGTATTAAATGAACAAACAAGAAGACTTAGTATCGGCAACTATAGTTTAAAGTCGACTCCGAACGACAGATTTTTGAGAAGGTCATCATGGCAATTAAATTTGCTCTCAGAGTTTTTGCTAGAAATCTGCTGAGAGGAAGTCGCCGAAGGAATATTTGTTCATATTTCTTTCAGTTGGAGACACCTGATATGGTGTTTGAACAGAGGCCTCACGTTGAATAAGCCAACACACTACTTACTAGACCACGGCGTTCTTCATAACATAAAAACGGCTTTCTCCTGTAAATGTACAATGTATGAATAATGTCCTGAATGATGGAAAAAGTTTTAAATATCCTTACAAGTAAATAATTGTATATGCGTTCTGGGTATTTCAAGCCTTTTATATTTTATCGTTAAATTCCATTCCTGCACTATGGACAATTTTAACTCTATTGCGCTCTCAAATTGCCATTTTTAAAACTCTAGAGTTAGCATTCCTTAGAGGTCCTTGATTGAGTTCAGTTCTGGGCTTTTTGCTGGCATTTAGGTTTAGGTCGAAGTGGTAGCTCCGATATCAAATCCTAATATATATTATAAATCTTTCTGTAAGTCTGTTTTTGTTTTGTTTGTTTGTTCGCCAACCACGCCTGGACCGATTTCCTTGAAATTTGGGATATAGAGCGAGCTTTTGTCGATGCAGGTTATAGGCCATAAATAATTTAAAAATTTTGAACAAAAAGGGGAGAAAAAATGGGACAAAAGGAGAAAAAATGGGCAAAAATTTGTATTTTTATGCATAAATTTTTTACGATTTAGCTTGGTTAAGTTTCCCAAGGAGTTATTGGAGGTGTTCCGTTTCTAAAGTTGAACCAAAAGGGGTCCAAAAACGGACAAAATGGATGCATAGCCAATCACGCCTGAATGCCTGGAAATATTTTCTTGAAATTTGGGATATTGACTGAGGTTTTGTCGGTGCAGGTTATAGGCAATAGATCTTTTCAAAATTTTGACGCAAAGGAGGAAAAAATGGGACAAAGGGAGAAGAAATGGGGAAAAATTTATGCATAAATGCTGTTTTAATGGTATTTTCTTACGATTTTGCTTGGTTAAGTTTCCCAAATAGCTATTGGAGGAGTGCATTTATATTTAGGACTTAGAGTATTCAAAAAACTGGGTTGTTTGTAAACCGGTTTCCGAATAATTTGAAAAATTGCATTTTTTAAGAAACCAGTTTCAAAACCGGTTTCGAAACCGATAAATAGGTTTTTTATTTATTGTTATTTTTAATTTAAAAATGACCCAATAATAATTTTTTTCAAATTTAAAGAAAAATTTATACAATAGGGTATCCCATGACCACCTTTTTTGTAGAAATACCTACCAAACGATGCCTATTAATGCACTGAATTTTTAATATAAATACTTAAGTCACTGATTTTTGTGTTTTTTTAAATGTTAATAATAAAAAATTTTAAATTTCTTTAACAACAACAAATAATCACTGTTTTTTTTATTTCAAAATATTTTTTATTTTTTAAACTAATCCAAACTACATAACCCGCGCAATGCCGGGTACAATCTGCTAGTTTTTTTGGTAATTACGAATTTATTTACCAATAAAAAATAAAATCTTATTACGCAAGCCATTGTCGAAAACTATAGAGAGAAGAGAAGGGATGAGAGACGCCTTTTCAGACGCAAGAAGAGGGAGCAAGAAAGGCGTAAGCGTGAGGAAGTCGAGATGTGTAGATGCAGAAATGCCGCTCGAAAGGTAAAGCGATTAACCGAAGGTTTTGAGCCCGGATGCAAAGATGAGAATGGAAACCTGGTTACAGATTCGCAGGGGGTGCTGAGTTTGTGGAGGAAACACTTCTCTGCTCTGTTATGAGGCGATGACGACAACAATACCGCCTTTAGAGATGATGTACCGAACTCGAACCATGATGACTGCATGGAGATTCCGAGGCGTAGCCATGAAGAGGTCACAGTCGCGATTATGTGTATTAAAAACAATAAAGCTGCAGGTGCTGATGACCACCCCGCTGAATTGTTTAAGACCGAAAGTAATGAGTTATCCTACCAACTCATGCACTAGCCTATTTACAAAATATGGCTGGAAGAAAGTATGTCGAATGATTAGAACCTCAGTGTCCTCTGTCCTGTCCTGAAAAAGAGAGATCCTACGATATTCGCCAATAACAGGCGTATTGTGTGAACGACTGAAGCCATTCGTCAAAATACTGATTGGAGCTTACCAGTGCGGCTTCAGACCTGGCAAGTCCACCATCGACCAGATCTTCACACTACGCCAAATCCTGGAAAAGACCCACGAAAAACAAGTCAACACACGCCATCTTTTTGTAGACTATAAGGCAGCCTCCGATAGCCCAATAAGGGATCGTGTTTTTGCCGCAATGTATGATCTTGGAATACCTGCGAAGCTGACAAGGCTATGCAGAATGACGTTGAGCAATTCCTGCAGCTCCGTCAAGGTAGGAATGGAGCTCTCCGAACTTTTGATACCGTGCGAGGTTTCAGACAAGGCGACCTCCTCAACTTCGTTATGGCGAGTGTTCTGCAAAAGGCGGGAGTACATTATAATGTACTATTTTTCAAAAAAGTGTCCAGTTGCTTGCGTTCGCTGACGACATTGACATCATAGAGCGTACCAAGCGAGACGTTACTGCTGCATTTAGTGTTATTGAACGGGAGTCTACTAAGATGGGTCTGGCAGTAAATGAGGGCAAAACAAAGTATATGTTATCGACAAGTAGAGACCTGTGGCGTATTGGATCTCAGACTACTTTCGATGTAGTCAAAGAATTTATTTATCTTGGGAACCTGAGGAAGGGAATTCTTGGCACCCAAAATTTAGTGCCAAAATATGTCTAACCAAAGGCGATTTGCGTAATTTCTCGATATGGTTGAGAGATGCCATTTAGAATCTATTATGATATGACAGAATACCTAGTATCAGCGTTAAATGCTATCTCAGTTAAATTTTTAAAATCATAAAGCTTCGAACACATGATAAATCTTTCTATTGGAAATGAGTCGCCGTGGTCTAGTAGGTAGTGTGTTGGCGTATTAGACGTAAAGCCTCGGTTCAAACCGAGGTCAGGCATCTCCAACTGAACGAAATGTGAAAAATATTTCTTCGGCGACTTCCTCTCAGCAGATTTCTGGCAAAAACTCTGAGAGTGAATGAAATTGCCATGAAAAGCTACTCAAAACCTGTCGTTCGCAGTCGACTTTAAACTCTAGTTCCCGCCACTCATGTATAAAAATTAACGCACACAACATGAGTGGTGTAAGAAACTATTTCGTAATCCTGACTAAAAGGTTTTAACGATCAATTGTGTATGTATGTATGTATGTATTAGAAATGAATGAAAATTAATTAATTCATTGCTCGGGTTTTATTATACCCGATATGATTTATTAGTAATGCTTTCCGTCTTGAATAATGAATTTCATCGAAATAATGTTTGAAATATATTTCACTCCTACGACAGAAGTACTACGCACTCCGTACTACGTACGCACATATCTTTAATTGAATGAAATATTTTTCCAAATATTTTTTAAACAATATTTTCTAGCTTATGAAGCTTTCAACCTTAATAGAATTTTGTGTTAACAGTGAACAAAAGAAACATCAATTTATCATCGTTTATCTTTGAAAGTGAAAAATTTCTTCACCATTAAAATGGAAGCCACAAATTGATTTCTGTTCCTTAAAGTTTGTTAACATCGTTGATGTAAACAACACACAATAAATGTTGTGTTTAATATGTGGCTATAAAAACGACCATTTATTTTGGTTATTTTAAAAAAATTCGTTAAACAATTACATTCTTTGTGTAGGATAGTTGCTGGGCTTTCGTTTTAAGTTAGTATTTTGTAAATAAATTTGTTTAATATTTCGGTATTTAGTGAATAATGGATTTAGCTCTAATTTATAACTGTTGAATATCATGTTAACGTATAATATTGATACGTTTTTACCTTTTTAAAAACGTTGAAAATATGAGTTAAAATAAAAATAAATTTGTGTTTAGTTTTAAATCAATTATTTATTGTTCGCACAATTTCGTGTGCCATCTTTGGCAACTTGATTTAAACAACAAGAGTTTGCTTTATTTGTTATTCTTCGTTACACTCTTCAGCGTACACACTAACAATTGTTCGTTAGATCTTTACACACGGAGTTCTTCAAACCACAATTATTATCTTCACACGCAACGCATCTTCACACAAGACTGACTGAATTCATTCTGACTGCTTTGTCTTGCCTTTTATATCGCAGTGTAAGCAGTCTGATGGATGCTCTTGAAGGAGAATGACTTTGCCTTCGCGAAATCTCTATAAATGTAAACATGTTTACGTTATTGTTGTTTGAGTATTTTGTTTACGTTTGTACTTGCAGTGTTGTTGTTGCATGTTTGTTTATTGTTTATCCCCTTTTTTTATACTGATGTTGTTGATATATTTTTGTTTATTGTTGATCATGTAAACAAATCCATTGTTTTGTTTTTGTAGCTTTTGTTTATCATTTTAATGTTAAAAGATAACACCATATTCGTAACACTAGTAAAGGCGATAGGAATGAGTCGCTGTAGTCTAGTTTAGTTTAGGTAGTGGATTGGCTTATTAGATGTGAGTCCGTGCTTCAAATCTGAGGCCAGACATCTTCATCAAAATGAAATATGGACAAATTTTTCTTCGCCTACTTCCTGTCAGCAGATTTCTGGCAAAAACTCTGTCGTCCGGGGTCGACTTTAAACTGTAGGTACCCACCACTCATGGATAAAATTTACCCACTCAATATGGGTGGTGTGACAAGCTGGATCGTAACCATTACTGATGGATTATAAAGACCAATTATGTAAGTTAATAAGAAGTAAGCCCCTGTTCGGGACCCCATTAACCCAACTGCATATCTTAAGGGAAATTGTAATGTTAAGCTTCTGACGTAGTTTTGATATGGCGGCGATGAGTAGGAGGGCACGAGATCATCTCCGCGGAGAATGTTCGACTTTTGAATGAAAGTTACATTTCAGATGAGATTTGACTTGACTGAGAAATAAGTGTTCATCATCGCATAGATTATCCTTTTGCTTTTTATTGTTTTATACGTTTTACTTTCACGCCCTCTATTTTAATACTTGATTTCTTTATTTCTCCTTTCTAGAATGTATTCAGTGAGTTTTATTATTATACATGTTATCAAAACTATCCGCGTACCTAAACAGCATCTCCCATATCTTTTTTTTAGTTTCTTGATTTCTTTCGTGTCTATTTATTAAGTTTTTCCAATATGGTGATTGCTCTACTGCAGCAAGCTATGTAATGCTAATATCAGTAACTATCGCTGACTAGAAACAAAACCCTCCGTAAAATATTTTTTTAAATTCATTTCTTTAATTCATAAATCTTGGATATATTTAAACATTTATATGTAATATTTGTATTTCATAGAGAGTGGTGTTAATAGGTTCATAACTATGTTTATAAATGGTTACTTAAATTCGATAAAGCCAGACACCCAAGTCTTTATTGCTGTGATTGAAAAGCCTTTTAAACGTGTCAGCAATATCTCTGCTCTGCTCCAACTCAGATCTATTATATTATACTCTCACATATACATACAAGGGAAATGTAAAATTTTACATTTTACATGAGCAAGAGGGTACATTTTTAAGTAACTTTTAAGATGGTTAAAAAATCATTGTCATTTTCGATGCAATATGTTTTAAGAGAAAAGTTTCTGAAATATTAATGCGTTTTGAAAGAGTAAAAAAAGTTAGACGATATCTAACACTTAAAAAAAATTAAATTATGAAGCTCCAATGAAAGGCAATTTCAAAAGATAAAATCTGGGGAAAGAGTAAATTCTCAAACAGATTCAATAAGAATCATTTATCATGTCGAGAAATAAAGAAAAACCATGGTCTTCCATTGTACCCGTGACTTAAAAACTACCGCGTCTATTAAATGAAAAACAAGAAGACTTCGCCATGAATAACTTATACGCACAGTGAGAGATCACGTGGTTTTCTTTTAATTTATTTGCAATGAACTGGTGAGTTGAAAAAGATTTTTTTCCAATGAAAACCATGCCATTTGGATTGTGTAGATTGCAGCAGTTTTTATTGTCATGATTTGGCCCAAGTTAATGTTGTGCGATTGAAGTGAAATCTTGGGAGAAAGATCGTAACTCCACCTTCTTGTTTAGTTCATTACCACCAATATCTATTTAACTCCTAGAAGATATTTTCATTACAAAATTTTAATAAAATTCTGTAGATCGCTTAGCTTTCAACAAGATAAATGGGCTGTACAAGTTACGCTAAAAGTAAGGCGTGCTCCCCTTCGAAAATGTTGATCTATTTACTTTTAGAGTTTTTGCCAGAAATCTGCTGAGTGGAATTCGACGGAGAAAAATTGTTTCATATTTCGTTCATTTGGAGATGCCTGACTTGGTGTTTGAACCGAAGCCTCACGTCTAATAAGCCAACGCACTACCTACAAGACCACGGTGATCTTCAAAATATAAATACGGCTTTCTCCTATAAAACAAAAAACTATTTTTCCTGTATTCCAGTACCATGTATGACAAGTGTCATGAATGATGGAAAAAAGTTTAACCGTTTGACTACCAAGCGTTTCCGCGAAAACTGCGCGACATATTTTGACACTGCGTCGCGATTTTCGTAACAAATGAAAGCAGGGCTTTTGCTCCGCGTAGCAATCCAACCGTTAAATATTCTTAGCAGTAAATAATTATATATGCGTTGCGGGTATTTCAGGCATTTTATATTTTATCGTAAAAAAATTGCATAATTAATAGTAAATATGATTTTCTTTATTAATTTTAACATTATTTGGTCGAAATGGCATGGTATTTACTAAGTATTTTAATGTGGATGGACTGCACTATGGACAATTTTAACCCTATTACGCTCTAAAATTTGCCTTCCAACTCTAGAAGTGCTCATTCCTTAGAAGTCTTTCATTGAGTTCAGGTCTGGGCTTTTTGCTGGCCTGTCCAGTAATTTAATATTTCTTGACACAAAAAGGTCTTTCTTAGTGACTAGTTGACGCGTTATCCTGCTGAAAGGAACAATGATGCCATAAAGCTGTCCAGCAAATTCTAAAAAGGTTTTGAAAGACAATAAGTTTATACATAAGTATGTTGACCCATGTTGCATAAGATTGTAATTTTTCCCAAATTTCATGGTTGTCAGTATATTTACTAACAATTTCTTGTAAGCATATTTAAACATGTA
This sequence comes from Sarcophaga carnaria, assembly GCA_958299815.1. Lineage (NCBI taxonomy): Eukaryota > Metazoa > Arthropoda > Insecta > Diptera > Sarcophagidae > Sarcophaga > Sarcophaga carnaria. The sequence continues at coordinate 82,534,810 of OY283149.1, read as the reverse complement.
CGTATATGCAAATAAATGTCAAATAGCAAAACCGTACACTCACAACTACATTCGCATTATGTTGATATAGATAAGAAGAACAAAGAACACACTCAACCCAAGCAAAACCATTACAACAGCTGGCAAGGGAACAGGAACAAATTGAATGTGTAATAAATAATCCTTAAAATAGACCACATGCCAAGTCTAAAATGTAAAAGAACTAAAATTCCAAGACACAATCAAAAGAAAACCATATTGCAGCATATGATCAGGTGGGCGAAACTGTCGACCAAATAAAATTCAAGCAGACAGAGGAAGAGCATTCCGTCAACAAATTTTAACCAAATAATAAGTAACTGAAAAAAATTTCTTGGAAGCAAATCCTATATAGATTTACTAACATAATCTACGCCACGATTTCTTTGGTGAAGTTTTGGTTTTTCTTTGAAGCCGTCGATCTGTTAAGCACTACCCAAAATGTAATACCAACCACATCCGTTAATAGCTAGCCGATACATGTACTAAAATTCCCTCAATTCCTTCCTTCCTCATATGAGTTATCCTTACCCAAAATCGAAAAACTCGTCAGTAACTTCCAAACTGTTCTGTAGTGTCGATATCCACTTATGCTTATTAGGGTACCTATCAAGTTCATGATTGTTTTCACAAATGCGTTGCCTCATAATGTTCTAGTTAGTTTGGTTTACAATGGAAAGTAAGGCATTGGTAGTGAAGGACCCGTACTCTAGTCAGTAGTGTGTTGGCTTATAAGACGTGAGGCCACGGTTCAAATCCCATGTAAAACATCTCCAACAAAATAAAATACGAAAAAATATTAAAAAAAAGAAAAAATATGTTTCGCAAAAATCTGTCGTTCGCAGTTGACTTTAAACTATAGGTCCCGCCACTCATGTATAAAATTAACACAAACAACATAAGTGGTGTGAGAAACTAAGTTGCAATCCTAACTGAAGGGTTGTTATAACCAATTATGTATGTAAGTTTAAATCATGTTGTATCCTAGATAGTTAGGAATATTTACAAATTGATAGTGAAAAGTCGTTGTGTGAAGGTAAGTGAGACAGTTGAAATAACCGGAACTTTTATACGTTACATTTGTCCTATTAACACAAACTTTTATGATACACATACACACATACATATATGAATTTATTTGTTTCTCTATTGCCTGCGTAGCTTTTTTATTATTAATTTATTTTCTAAGCATTTTGAGACATATAAATTACGTATATTTTATATATAGTACATGCAAGCATACATGTCGATAATTCTAACATTACATACATGAAATGTCATATGTTGACATAAACATTTATTTTTGTACATTGAAGATATCAGCGACAGCATCTGACACCATTAAAATATGTACATCACATCACATCACATCACATAACATGTATGTTACCTATCGTAGACACATTTAAATTTATATCGCACTTACGGTTTATTTCAAATATTTTATGTCGTGTTCCAAAGTACATTACAAAATACATGAGAATATCACTTAATGTATGTTAGTACATGTAAAAGGAAATCATAAGTATACGTAAATATACTCATAATTCAAACGCTTTTAAAACCAAATGCGATAATGTAGCACAATTTCAATTGGTTTTTAAGTTTAAGAAGACTTTATTTAAAGTTTAAAGAAAAATTCAGAATATTTCTTGGGTCCTATAAAGTCGTCGCATACTAGTACTTTTTTACTTTTATTTTGTTGTATAAAATCTTTTCTATTTTTTGTAATCGTTATATAATCACATACTGTAATCTAAAATATTAATTTCTTGTTGTATTTGATATCCTATGAAATAAATAAATAAAAAGTATGTTAAACGTAAGGCTACGGTTCAAACCCCAGTTCAGACATGTCCGACAAAACTAAAATTTAGTCTCAACAGATTTCTGGTAAAAACTCTGAGACTCAAATCAAATAGCCATGAAAAGTTTCTCAAAAAATCTGTCGTTCGGACTCGGCTTTAATCTGTATCAATAAAATTAAGACACACAACATTAGTGTGTGTAATTCTGAATGAAGCGTTGTATAGATACTGCCCAATTATGTATGTATGCAACAAAATAAATTAAAAAAAAGTAATTCGATCTAAGAGAGATACTGTCTACTGTAAATACTTACTTACTTACTTAATTGGTCACTAACAACCCGATTTCGGCCTGCCTTAACACATCCCTCCAGGCGCCTCTGCTTCTTGCGATGACAGGGCTTCCTCGATTTCGTCCTTCCAACGCAAACAAGGTTGTCCTCTTCGCCGACTTCCGCAGATCCCCGCATCTAATGCACGTCTCGTCGAAGCATCATCCACCATTCGAACGAACATGGCCGAGCCATCGCAGCCGCTGGATGTTAATATTCTGTACAACGTCCATATCGTTGAGAAGCTCATACAGCTCGTTGTGGGATCGGATGCGGAAATCATCGCCAATTCGCACTGGGCTGAAGATCTTACGTACTGTTTTTCTCTCGAATACTCTCAAGGCTGCTGCATCAGTGCTTAAAGAGTGCCTTTGCGCCACTTGTAGAGTATTAGTTTTGTCGTACGAGACGGGCGAAACCAATATAAATAAATTCCGTGACTACATCCTTGACTACATGAGAAGCTATTTCGTAGTCCTGACTGAAGGATTGTAATCACCAATTATGTTATGTGTGTACATCCAAGGTATAGTTATCGGCAGTAGTCTAAGATCCAATACGTCGCACGTCTCTACTTCTCCAAAACATAGATTTCGTTTTGCTCTCATTTACTATCCAACCCATCTTAGTAGACTGCCGTTCAATACCACGAAAGGCAGCAGTAAAATATCTCGCTTCGTACGCCCTATGATGAACGCAAGCAACTGGACGCTTTTTTGTTCCATTGCGATGCACTGCTGCCTTTCGCAGAACACTCTCCATGACGAAGTTGAAGAGGTCGCATGATAAGGGATCGTTTTGTCTAAAACCTCGCACGGTATCAAAAGGTTTGGAAAGATCCATTCCTACCTTGACGGAGCTGCAGGAATTGCTCAACGTCATTCTGTATAGTCTTATCAGCTTCGCAGCTATACCGAGCTCAGACATTGTGGCAAAAACACGATCCCTTATGGAGCTATCGAAGACTATCGAAGGCGACAAAAAAAATGGTGTGTGTCGACTTGTTTTTCGTGGATCTTTTCCAGGATTGTGCGTAGTGTGAAGATCTGGTCGACTTGCCAGGTCTGAAGTCGCACTGATATTGTCCAATCAATGTTTTGACGATTGGCTTCAGACGTTCACACAATACGCCTGTAAGAACTTTATATGCGATAAGGAGAAGGCTTATACCCCTGTAGTTGGCGTATATCGTAGGGTCTCCCTTTTTCAGGACAGGACAGAGGACAATGAGGTTTCAATCGTTGGGCATACTGTCTTCTAGCCATATTTTGTAAATAAGCTGGTGCGTGCGTCCTACCAACTCAATACATCTGTTCTTAAACAATTCGGCGGGAAGGCCATCAGGACCTGCAGCTTTACTGTTTTTATACCGCATAATCGCGAATTTGAAATGAAGGTTTTAATTTCGGATGAAATATTTGGAATCAAAGTTTAAATATTATTTATATATCCATCCTTATTATTCAGAGAATCTGTTTCCTGCTTAAATTATTTGTCTTTACAAAGTCTACAGCCGGAAACTATAAAATAAAATTAAAAAACGATTAAAGATTAACACAAATTCAATTCAACATCAATTGAATAATCAATTTGATTCATATTCCTTTGTCAATTTTGCGCATTAACATCAATTTATTATTATTCAAGGCGCGTATTAAGATTTTATCTTCTATCTCTTATTGACCAAGTCATAAATTAATTTTCTTCTTGTTTGGTTTGACGATAAATGATGGCAAATAATAGAAAATGACAAAACTCTTGGGATAAGTAAGTTGATGAGTGATTGAAAAGTAATCAAAATTGAAAGAAACAAATCAACGAATGGATAAAGAAAAATAAGCTCAAAAGAATTTTTTTTAATAATGAGGCATCTCTGCACAATACTCTCCTTATTTCTTAGCTTTGTTTCTGTCTGTTCAATAAAATGTTTCCCTGGAAGCAAGTGATTGGCTTGTCAGGTTCCATCATGTCATTGTTAGGTAACAATGCCTTCTAGAAAAATGTATTGACTGTAGTATTTAGAAACCACTATCGTAGCTTAATTGGAAAATACAAATAAAAATAATGGAAGGAATGGAATGCATGCAAACAAGATAAAGTTTCTGACTGTGGTCAACGTGGCGACCACCAGTACGATCCTTGTCTTGCAAGGAGTTGACACGCAGCCTCCTCGACTTAATTGGTTTTAAACAAAAAAATGTATTTTTTTAAAAATTATACGATTTGTTTTATTGTTCTCAAAATTATGAATTTTTTTTAATTTTATTTTTTTTAATATTTTTTCAATTCAAACAACATTTATATTCTAGTCTTCTTGTTACAAAATTCGGTTCTTTTTGTATAGTTTAAAAAATAACAGTAAGAAAAATAACGATAATATAATTTAAAAGAAAATAGTTGATAAGTTTGGATGATAGAAAATATTAACTATTAGAAATAAAGCAAAATAAGAATTATAGCAATATAAAGTAATAATAAATTAAGTAATAAGAAGAATTAAAGTTAAATTAAGGAATGTAAATATAAAGAGATAAAAAAGTATTAGGGTAGTTCGTTAACATGTAACTCTCGCGGTATTCCCCCTGGATGGCATTCTAACACCCTCTAGATGTTAACCAATGCGTGCAACGAAGCGCAATTCCCTGAACGTTAAATTTGGGTTGTGCGTAAAAATTGCCTTCAATGAAAACCAAGACAAAAACCTTTCAAAAGATCTCCTCAAAAGTTGACGACCACCACGACACCAGGCACCTGGAAAGTCCGCAACCTTCATAGGGTAGGTGCTTCCGCCCAGCTGGCGGGTTCCCTCATGAAATGTAGGACAGACATCACTGTCATACAGGAAATGTAATGGATAGGACAAGGATGGAAAAGGCTGACATTTTGCGATGTATACTACTGCTGCCATGAATACAAGCACGAATTTGGATGTGGATTTGTGGTTAATAAGAGACTTCGTCACCTTGTCTCTGGATACACGCCTGTGAACGCAACAATAGCCAAAATCCGCATCAGGGCAAAATTCTTTAACATCAGCCTTATTTGTGCTCATGCCCCGGCGGAAGAAAAGGACGATGTGGTTAAAATTCCTTCTACGCTAAACTCGAGGACGTACATATATGATAAGTGCCCGGCCTATGGCGCCAAAATCGCCCTCGGAGATTTTAATGCGAAGGTCGGGCGGGAAGGTATTTTTGGCCTTTGTGAAATCATATTACTGAATAGGATTAAAGGCTTAAGAGAAGTGAGCGTATTCAACAATTTTCAAATATAATGAAAAATTTATGAAAATATTTTTATTGTAAAAATTAATAGTTTCCTTTTTTAATAATGTAATATGTTTCACTAGGGTCTTGTAATATAACTATTGACCATACTACGACTGTATATTAGGTTTTCTTTTGCATTATCCGATTAATGTAGCACTAATCAGTCTGAAATACTGGCTATTAACATTGCCGCTATGCAAATCTCGTATCAGATTCTATCTATCTATTATACGCATATTTGTAGACAGTAAAGAGGTCATTAGGTCTCTGGAAATCGTTTGTACTACATCATACAAAGTCTGCCGGATGTCTCCGAAGGAGGTAATATGACATTTTATCATTGCCCTCATATAGGTAACTGGACATGAGAGCATTGAATGTAATAACAAATCCTCTGCAGAGTAGTTAACAAATGGTGTCACACAAACTTCACATATTCGTAATCGACAGGATACTAAATCCACTTGCTGGGAGACAATAAAGATTCGATATGAATGTATGCAGGACAAAAGTTTCGCTAATTTTAGAACCTTATAGCGGCGTGAAAGCCGCCGTAGTCTAATAGGTTTTGGGATATTAGACGTAAAGCCCGGGTTCGTATTCCGGGTCAAGCAACACAACGAAATATGAGAAAATATTTCTTTGGCGATTTTTGATTTCTGGTAAAAACTCTGGGAGTCGACGTTAAACTGTAGGTTTCGCCACTCACGAATAAAATTAACGCACGCAACATGAATGGTGTGAGAAGCTAGGCTGTAGTCCTGACTGAAGGGTTGTAATGGCCAATTACGTATGTATGTATAGCGGTTGTAACAGCATATTGGTGTCTGGGTTCTAATGGCCGGAGTATGAATGTGCCTTTTACAACGCTTTCTGTGGAAACCGTAATAAAAAAATTAGGGGCCACAGGACAACTGCTCTGTTATTGCCCAGAAGAACATTTTTAGCTGCCCAGTGACAGAACGTGTCTAGTCTAAGGTGTTATTGACGGAATCCACATTTTCACAAAACTATTGGGTTAGCTGAGAGACACCTACTATTTATAATTATGGTATAATTATCACAGAAAATAGTTTAACGGTGTCAAATCGCAGCTTCTTGGCGGCCAATTGACATCACCATTTCGGCTAATTAAACGGCCATCAAACGTTTGATGCAATAAATCGATTGTGGCAAGTTTCATGGTCCTGTTAAAACCAAACATCGGTCACAGTCCAGTCATTCGTAGTGGGTGCATTGGCTTTTGTAAGACCACGTGCGGGTTTTTTGAGCCCAAATACGACATTTTGATTTATTAATGTACCAAGATGAAAATGAGTTTCATCCGAAAAGATGATTTTTTCATGAACCAATTGGAATTTGTAAAGTGTCATACCATGAACTTTTAACAAAATTCGACGTAAACTATTGCGTGAAATATTCAATTCTTGACAACGATAACAAGTCACGGACACTCTCAGCCACAGCTTTGATATTCAGCATATTAGAACATGCTGTTCCAGATTTAGATGGCCGGGAGAAACGAATTTAGGACCAAACCAGCTAATGGAAGAGCTGTTGAACTGTAGGATTCTATGGAGTCAATATAGTCAGAGAATGACTGAAGTTATAATTTTAATTAATGTGATAAAGCTTTCCAGCTAACCAGCCCTTCGCGAAGTAATACCTTACGGCTGTCCCGCGGGGGGAGAGTGGTTGAAGTGTGTAGGGGGTGGGTTTAGTACGTAGGCACCAGTGATGGTGAATCGTGCACTCTTTTGTTGGAACAAAAGTGTCTTTCGAAGATTCCAATCTACGGCTCAAGACAAAAAAAAAACAGATTTGATATTTCCTAGTGTACGTTAGGTTAGAGGACGTTTACTTGTCAAATTTAAACAAGTACAGTACCCGGAGGTCGATTTGGCCCATTGTACTCTAGTGTACGTACTGTACGAGCATTCTCACGTCTTGGCGCATCAGCAATGAAACCAGTTCCACGAGCTTAAGTAATAAACTTGCCTATATCGGGACTGTTTCGTCTGTGACCAAATTTTGAAGAACATTTTCGTGCAATTCCGACCTATTGTCTTTGTTTTGGAAATAAATTTCCAATAAATCCCAACGTTATACAAGCATAAATCCATTCATTACGTTCGGTGGTTATAATATACCGAATTTTGTGAGAGAATAGAATGACATAAGTATTGCCGGATTCGAAATAACCGATAGGTGGACCACTCGATATTAGTATATCTCGAACCTACAGAAACACACTTCCCAACTGTAGAATATTTAATCAATCTGTGCAGAGTAACAGAGAATAATCGCAAATGTAACATGTAAAGTCTAGAATATTAAGGTCAACAAGACCCCCACATGTATTATGTTTTCCCAGTCAGTTTTATTGTAACGTGCACTTGAATTTCAATCATTTTAATTTATCATTTCAAAACATTTTGAACTTTAAGTAGGCAACATCAGAAATTCAATGCCAATACCAACAAAAACGAAATTCACTTTTTTTACATTCCCATTCGTTTTGTAGAATTCTAGTGAAACTGAACATATACATATAAACGATGGCAACAACAAAGATGTGTATTTAAATGGCAATTATAATGACAAACATAAAGACATGACAAATTCAAAGAAAAAATGAAAAGAACAAGCAAAAGGACAAAGTGAAATCTGTGTCACGTATTAAAGAAATTTAACATTGCAAACAGTCAATCACTTGAGGTCATGGCACAGAGTTATGCCGCATTTATTTCCTTTACCAACACCGTAGATGGTAATGCTATAGTAAGTCTGTGCTGAATTAAATTAACAGCACTTAACAGCACTTTGTATTAAAGCAATAAATTTAAAATCGAATTTAATTATCAGCGTTTGTGATGTGTGAGAAATTGACAAAAGACCATCCAGGCAATTAGAAAGCTGCCTACGTGAAGTTTAAAAATAATTTTTTTAAAGGGAGATGAAAATCTTATTGTAACAGTCAATTAAGGTGAAAGAATTGCTGATTTTTTGGTCTAAAATGAACGAATTGGACTGGGTCGACATGCGGTTACAAAAAGATGGATGGACAGCAGCCGTCAGAATTGGCATTTTGCTCGCTTCCTCTGAACGAGAATTTATTTATTACGCAAAATTAATGCTGAAACTGTTTTAAATATATGCAGTGCTTCTTATATCTTTTTTACGCATAACCCTGTGAGAATTCGTCCAAGCAGATCTAGCTTTCTCATTCGTAGTTGGAAATATACAGAAGGCAATTTCCATGAATATGGATATTCAGATGTAATTTCATGAATGACTATATTCGCTGTTGGTGAGATATTGGATGTTTCTCTCTTTAAATTTAAATAAAACGAAGTGGATATAAGAAGAAGTCGTCGCAGGCTAGGATTCGCACACAACTTAGATGATATGAGAAATTAGAAATTTAATGTGTTTTCTATCGAAATCGCCATAGTCTAGTAGGTAGTGTGTTGACTTATTAACTTATTAGACGTGAGGCCACTGCTCTAACCCCAAGGCAAATATCTCCAAGAAAATGAAATTAAAAAAAGGATAAAACTCTCACAGTAAATAAAATTGCCATGAAAAGTTTATCAAAAATCAGTCGTTCGAAATCGACTTTAAACTGTATGTCCAGTCACTCATGTGTAAAATCAACATACACAACATAAGTAGAAACTAGGTCTTAAACCTGACCAAACATATATGTATGTAATACAAAATATGCACCATAAAACTATGTATTTTATTCAAAAGACTCCACTTTAAATCATTTGATCATCTTTATTTTGCATTTGTATTAAATATTTTAATGTTAATTTTTTGGTGAACAGCTCAAATTAGGAAGAAATACGTAATAATTCTTTAAGCTCGACTTAATATACTTTGGAAAATTCGAATTGGTAGATGCGTCACCACACGCCAACCTGCGTCAACATGCTTTAACATGCGTCAACAAACGTCAACATGCGTCAACACACTTTTCTTACTATGACATTTTACTCTATGGTAACTAAACATGACTGGTAACTAAATATAAATGAACAACCAAGTCTTCCACTACAAATTACTAACTTCTTTTGGGCGTGAATTAGATAATGAGATTATATGCTAATCTGTCCTCACAACGTACGTGGTGTGGGAAGCTAGGTCGTAATCCTGAATGTAAGAAAAATACTTTTCCTTTGAACAATGCCATGATACCATAATGTGTGGCGGAGTATCCAAAATGTCTGATTTTCAATTACTTAGTTAGAATTTGACCGATAAAATGTGTTTGAACATGAAATGTGGCATGAGCAATGTGACGCGCAGTGCCGTCATGCTAAAACCGTTACTTATTGGTGTCCAGATCATTCAATTCATGTCAAAAGGAGTCAATAAGCATCGTCGTTGACACTGTTAGCCTAGCGAATATTGTTCTCAAAAATGTATGGGATGATGACGCCGCCAGGCCAAAATCCACACCAAAAAATGTCGCTTTCGAAATAACGACTTCAAAGTGCAATTCTGACAAATAAACGTATCAGGACCAAAACCACGTCTGTTGCAGTGTTCAGGTTAGCTAGTTTGTTGTACGAAAAAAGCACACCATAGAACACACTAAGAATTTTCGTTACTCACACTCGAGGAATATGTCCAATGCAGCTTTTTTGTTCATCAGAGTAAAATGTGTGACGAAATTATGAATTTTTAAATTGAACGTGAAATCTGGGTTTCTTAACAGTTTTTCTAATAAATTCCAAGTATTAATACACCTGATACAATTACTGAAAATATATTGAAGAAAATTAATATCGAATATAAATGCGGCGTCGGAAATACATAGAATTGTGCGTTGACCATAACTCAACAAAAAGACATTGGATTTGAATTCTGTGGATCGACCAGCAGAGAGGCTAAGGACAGCATTGGACATTAAATGCTGAAATTTAATATTCTGGAAATACTATATAAACGAAAGTCGATCTTAATCTAACGCGGTTCTTTATAAATTTGATGTATTTTTTTAAATAAAAAAAATCAAATGGCGTTGTTAGACAGTGAACTGGTTTGAAAAAGCGGACAGAAAATATGAATGAATCCAAAAAGGAGAGAATGAACTTTAAAGAATTTCTGTTAAACACAACTTCGTGTATTCTCTTATTTTCTTTTTGTTCTCTTTTTCTTTTGCTAACGAATTCTTTGAAAATATTTCAAAAAGCATTTTCACAAAAATTAAATTCTTTTAGTGTATATATTTGTCTAAGAAAATTGTATGCCCGTCACATACAAGTGAAACGAATAAATAAGAAAAGAACGAATCTAAATCTTACAAACAAAGCTACATCTATCAAATGTAGTTTCAGCCTGTTTCGGCAAATCACCGCAGATGGATATGTCATTCAACAACACATGCTACTAATAAAAATGTTTTACCAAAAAATCATTTTATTTATAATTTTACTTGTGAATGAATAGGTACGTCAACAAACAATATTGCCCTATTTTGGACGATAACAATCCCTATGAGATCCAAGAGCGTCTACTGCATTACGAAAAAGTCATTGTTGTGGGTGGAATTTAGGCTGACGGCATTGTCGGTTCATATTTCTTTAAGGAAGCCTATGGTCAGGCCATCACTGTCATCGAAGAGCGCTATTGGTCAGTAGTATGTTTATGCCGCTTCGCCAGCACTTTCTTCATACAAATTTGGGATCATGCCTACGCTACAGTCGGTAGTTTAAGTTAGTTGATAGGTTTGTAACATATAGATTGGACGGACAGAATGAGTGTGTGTGTGTGTGTGTGTCATTTTTAAAGTGTGTAGGTTCGTCTCGAGTCTGAGTTCATGATTCCGATGATCCGCGAGTGCGTGATGTAGGGTACCGTAAACTAATGTTGTTGACTTGTGCAATGTTATGCTTTTGCTTTTTTTTGTATTTGCTGATGGTCAAACGTAGGATAACGACACATTGTTACAAATAATAACAGTGCTTTGTTCTAAACAAAACAACAACAAACAGCAAGACTGCTTATGATTTCTTATTCTTAAGCATAAGTTTAATAAGAATATTTTTATTGTAAACAAATTTTAAAACGCTTGACTCATATTACATTTCTTAATGTAAACAACTAAAGAGTTTTGGATGTGGTTTCGCTTAATTAATTTTTTTGTTAGTGTGATATGTTTCCGTTATGTGTAGTCCTTTTCTTGTAGACATATTTTATAATAATCAAATGTAGGAGAATACATTTTTTTGTTATAACAATAACAGTGCTTTGCTATAAACAATAACATCGCGAATCCTTAACATGTTTTGTATTCCTAAACATTAGTTCAACAAGAATTGTATCATATTACAGTTTTAAATATTAAGTTTAAAGAATTTTGAATGTGGTTTCGTTTAATTAATTTTTTTTTTGTATGATTTAACGTTAAAGAAACAGAAATATAGTTGTACGTGTTCTTGTTGTTGTGCTATAAGTATACGTGCATAAGATCAATAAGAATATTTTGTATGATTTAATGCGATATATTTCCGTTATGTGTGTGTGTTTCTTTTTTCTTATGGACCCATTTTATGATAATCGAATATAGGAGAATACATTTTTGTTACAAAAATAACAGTGCTTTGTTATAAACAATAACATCGCGAATCCTTATCATTTTTTTGGGTATTCCTAAGCATAAGTTCAATAAGAATATTTTTTAATGTAAACAAATTTTAAAACTCTTGACTCATATTACAGTTTTTAGTTTTAAGTACATATAAAGAATTTTTGATATGGTTTTGTTTAACTAATTTTATTTTGTTTTCACTATAAAAGGATTAGTAAAATCTGAATTGTATTCATTTCACAACCAACACAATGTCACAAAACTTGTATAATTTTTTAAATATTCAAGGCGATGAGGAAACCCAATGGTTTCCTGAAGGCCGAAGATGGATACCTTCTCCATCTTCAAATTTGTTGGGGATGAATAGATATCATTCTCAGGAGGGACAGCGGGTATCTCCCTCTGATATCGCTACATCACCACCACCACCATGGGGATTATTGTGGACAATCCCTGCATCAGCAACAAGGAGTCGACAGCCGGCAATGAGTCTGATGGAAGGGATGTATGGAAGGATGACGTCTCCTTTCCCTCCACCTACAATTGGGAATTATCCAGCACCTCCACCCTCATCAGTCGGGAATTATCCAGCACCTCCACCCTCCTCAGTCGGGTTTCATCCAGCACATCAGAATTTAACTGAAGCTTATGGTGGAATGAGGAGGAGGTCGGAGTCCCCAATTCCTCCTCCACCAGCGATAAGGAGGAGGTTGACCCTACAACAAACCTATGCAAGGACATCAGAAAGATTTATACAAACCTTACCGGAACCGGCACCACAGTTGTCCTCCACATCTCCGGCACCATGCATTCGATACATGACAGAGGAGTTTAAAAAGGTAAGTGAGGAAATGGGGGCGGTGCGGAGGTTGCTCCATTCGCTGAGTAGAGATATTCAGCAAATAAAAAGCTCCATCCACATCACTCAGCCCCTTCAAGTTTTATATAAAACAAAATTTGATTGTGCTGTATGTCTGAACAACAGATTCGGTAAGAATATGTTGTTCACGACATGCAGCCATGAGTTTTGTTCTAATTGTATTAGGGCATTTCGATCATCTCTTTGTCCGATATGCAGGCATCCTATACATAGGGTGACTGCTATCAGAAAAGAGAGGGACCGATATTCCCTAATACCAAAACTAATTTCCAAACTTGCCCCTAACATTAATATAATAGATTTAACATAATACATTTTTATTTCTTTTTTAATTTTTTTTTGTATTTTCTAATATAATTTTTTAGTTTTAAGTTTATTTGTAATTTTTGTATATTTCTTTATATATTTTTTAAGTTTAAGTTTATTTTCATTTATAATTTTATTAATACATATATTTTGAAATAAATAAATAATTAATAAGAAAAAAAATTTTTATTTTTTATTTTTTGAAAATTTTATTAGATATTTCTTCTTTCAGGTTTTAAATAAATAAAATATATTTAAATAAATAAATTATATTTAAAAAAAAGAAATATAAAAAATGTGTTTTTATTTATTGAGGAGGATTTTCTTTTTTCGGGTTTCATTTTTTCAGGTTTTATTAAAAATAAATTAGTTTTTTTTTCTTAGATGTGTATATTTTATTTTCAGATTTTGTTATTTTGTACAATACAATACATATATCAATGGAATATAATAATAGATAAACATTAGTTTATACATATTAAATAAAATTAACAACTTCAAAGGTTTTATTGATTAAAAATGTTTTCTCTTTTTAACAAAATTTCTAAGTAAAATTACATTCTTTTCAGCACATATATGATTAAAATTATCATGATTTTCACAAATCTTTGTATTTGGATTACCTTTATACAAAGTTTTTATGTTTGGACAATTCCAATAATCTAAATTAATTATATATATTTGTATTCCTTTTCCAAGTAGTTCTGTTAACCATCTAACTTTTTCATATCCTTTAACATACACAAGAGGATATTTTTCTTCTTCTTCCCTTTTTTTATAGTTAGTGTTAGATATTCGATTAAGTCTTTCATTGTAGACTCTCCAGTATTCCATTCTAATCCATGCAGGTGATTATATAACCATTTATTTGTAACGCTATTCTTATTAGTTAGTTCTGAATGTTTTTCCAACGTTGAAATGAGTTAAAAAGTATTAAACTGAATCAAATAGATAGAGTTAATTTTTTAGAAGATACCTTTCAACAATAACAAAACCACTTAAAAAAATCATCGGAAAATTTAAAGATAAACAGCACAATCAAATTTTGTTTTATATAAAACTTGAAGGGGCTGAGTGATGTGGATGGAGCTTTTTATTTGCTGAATATCTCTACTCAGCGAATGGAGCAACCTCCGCAACGCCCCCATTTCCTCACTTACCTTTTTAAACTCCTCTGTCATGTATCGAATGCATGGTGCCGGAGATGTGGAGGACGCCTGTGGTGCCGGTTCCGGTAAGGTTTGTATAAATCCTTCTGATGTCCTTGTATAGGTTTGTTGTGGGGTCAACCTCCTCGTTATCGCTGGTGGAGGAGGAATTGGGGACTCCGACCTCCTCCTCATTCCACCATTAGCTTCAGTTAAATTCTGATGTGCTGGATGAAACCCGACTGAGGAGGGTGGAGGTGCTGGATAATTCCCGACTGATGAGGGTGGAGGTGCTGGATAATTCCCGATTGTAGGTGGAGGGAAAGGAGACGTGATCCTTCCATACATCTCTTCCATCAGACTCATTGCCGGCTGTCGACTCCTTGTTGCTGACGTAGGGATTGTCCACAATAATCCCCATGGTGGTGGTGGTGATGTAGCGATATCAGAGGGAGATACCCGCTGTCCCTCCTGAGAATGATATCTATTCATCTCCAACAAATTTGAAGATGGAGAAGGTATCCATCTTCGGCCTTCAGGAAACCATTGGGTTTCCTCATCGTCTTGAATATTTAAAAAATTATACAAGTTTTGTGACATTGTGTTGGTTGTGAAATAAATACAATTCAGATTTTACTAATCCTTTTATATTATTATTATTTCTTTATTAGTATTAAAAATACTTTTAAAAAGCAATTGTACTACAATTTCATCACATATAAAATTTACTAATATTACATATTTTTACATGTTATTTTTAACAAAAAAAACAATATGTTTCTTATATATATTAAAATTAGGTTCCATTTTTACATTATTTGGTAGGGAGTTGTAAAGTTGAAAACCCTTATAAAATAGTGACCGCTGCATTGCAGATGATGATGCTCTTTCAATTCTAAAATGTTCCGCATTTCTAAGTTGGTAAGGTTGAGAATTTCTCACGTATGATACTTGCTCGGTTAGATATTCTGGTGCTTCACCGTTTTTAATTCTGTGTATGAAATTTAGTGTGTTCAATTTAAGCCGTTGTTCTATATTTAACCATTTAAGGGATTCAAGCATGAAGTGGATCGACGTATATCTGTTAACTTTAAGTATGATTCTCATTGCTCTATTTTGTAGTTTTTGCAATCTTTCGACTTGATGAGCTGTGCAACATGTGAATAATATTGTCGAACCGTATTCGAAATGAGGCTTTATCATTGTGTTGTATATATTAACCGCCGTTAAAATTGAGACTTGGTTTCTTATTCGTTTAAAAGAACTAATCTTCTTGCCGATCTTCTTACATATGTAATCAATATGATTTTTAAACTTTAAGTTTTCATCAATAATAAAGCCTAAATATTTTATTTGGTTCACTTTTTCTATTATTTGATTATTTATTCTAAAAATTATATTGCTGTCTAAATTTACCTCCATTATTTTCGTTTTACTTTCATTCAATTTAAGTTTATTCATTTTTAGCCATATATTAACATTATTCATATCCTCGTTGAGATTATTATAACATATTTGTTCAGATTCTCCTTCCGTAAAAATAAGCGTATCGTCAGCGTATAGAACTATTTCGCACTTGTTCAATACGTTTGGCATATCATTTATATATAAGACAAATTGTAGTGCTCCCAATACGATCCTTGTGGCACACCGTATTCGTTGTAATGTATGTGCGACTTAATGTTATTTACTTTCGTTATTTGCTTCCTGTTTGTTAAATATGATTCAAACCATTTTAATTCTATGTCTTCGATGCCATATGCTTGTAATTTTCGCAGAAGTATTTTTCTATCGATGGTTTCGAAAGCTCTTTTAAAATCCAGGAAAATACCCAATATTTTATTATTCTTGTCTGTCCTTTTCCATCTGTTAATTAAATAATTAATTGCTGTTCCACATGAGAATTTTTTCCTGAATCCGGACTGATATTTCGATAGTATTTTCTTAGATTCTAAGTACTGCTCCAACTGTTCCTTAACCACTTTTTCCATTATCTTTTCACACGTCTTAAGAGTATTTATTGGCCGATATTCATCAATTCTTTTTGTTTTTGCAACCTTCTCAATTGGTGTTACCATCGCTGCTTTCCAATTTTCCGGAAACACTCCCGTTTGTAGTGATTTGTTCACTATCCCTAGCATTATTCTGCCGACGATATGCCAACTATTTATTATCATGTCACTTGATATTTTATTATAGTCCGATTTTTTCTTTAGGCTTTTACAAATTGTTTTTAATTCTTCTAAAGTTATTTCCCGAAATTTAAATTTGGAATTTATCACAGTTATTCTATTGACATATTGCACATTATCTATCCCATCTCTTATCACTTTAATACTATTTATAAAATATTTATTAAAATTATCTGCTATATCAAAATTGTCTTTACATTCTACCTGATCAAATATTACAGTTTCAATTGCACTCCGATTTTTTTTTAAAATAAGATTTTTTATCTCCTTCCACATTTCCTTTTGGACAGTTGCGTTATTAATTTTGTTATTAATATAACTTTTTTTTTGCCTTTTCAATTTTAACTTTATATACATACGTTTTATATATAGCCCACGCTTCACTAGAGTTTTCTATTTTTGCAATATTGTATTTATTAATTTTCTCTCTTTTTAAACGTCTTACTTCCTCATTAAACCCATTTATATTACAATTTTCTTTAATTTTTCGCCTTCTTGTCATATTTTTAACTGCATTTTCTAGACAGCTATCAAACTCCATCACGACGTCATTTAAATCAATATTCATATTCATTTCTTGTATGGAGACGTGATCCTTCCATACATCTCTTCCATCAGACTCATTGCCGGCTGTCGACTCCTTGTTGCTGACGTAGGGATTGTCCACAATAATCCCCATGGTGGTGGTGGTGATGTAGCGATATCAGAGGGAGATACCCGCTGTCCCTCCTGAGAATGATATCTATTCATCTCCAACAAATTTGAAGATGGAGAAGGTATCCATCTTCGGCCTTCAGGAAACCATTGGGTTTCCTCATCGTCTTGAATATTTAAAAAATTATACAAGTTTTGTGACATTGTGTTGGTTGTGAAATAAATACAATTCAGATTTTACTAATCCTTTTATATTATTATTATTTCTTTATTAGTATTAAAAATACTTTTAAAAAGCAATTGTACTACAATTTCATCACATATAAAATTTACTAATATTACATATTTTTACATGTTATTTTTAACAAAAAAAACAATATGTTTCTTATATATATTAAAATTAGGTTCCATTTTTACATTATTTGGTAGGGAGTTGTAAAGTTGAAAACCCTTATAAAATAGTGACCGCTGCATTGCAGATGATGATGCTCTTTCAATTCTAAAATGTTCCGCATTTCTAAGTTGGTAAGGTTGAGAATTTCTCACGTATGATACTTGCTCGGTTAGATATTCTGGTGCTTCACCGTTTTTAATTCTGTGTATGAAATTTAGTGTGTTCAATTTAAGCCGTTGTTCTATATTTAACCATTTAAGGGATTCAAGCATGAAGTGGATCGACGTATATCTGTTAACTTTAAGTATGATTCTCATTGCTCTATTTTGTAGTTTTTGCAATCTTTCGACTTGATGAGCTGTGCAACATGTGAATAATATTGTCGAACCGTATTCGAAATGAGGCTTTATCATTGTGTTGTATATATTAACCGCCGTTAAAATTGAGACTTGGTTTCTTATTCGTTTAAAAGAACTAATCTTCTTGCCGATCTTCTTACATATGTAATCAATATGATTTTTAAACTTTAAGTTTTCATCAATAATAAAGCCTAAATATTTTATTTGGTTCACTTTTTCTATTATTTGATTATTTATTCTAAAAATTATATTGCTGTCTAAATTTACCTCCATTATTTTCGTTTTACTTTCATTCAATTTAAGTTTATTCATTTTTAGCCATATATTAACATTATTCATATCCTCGTTGAGATTATTATAACATATTTGTTCAGATTCTCCTTCCGTAAAAATAAGCGTATCGTCAGCGTATAGAACTATTTCGCACTTGTTCAATACGTTTGGCATATCATTTATATATAAGACAAATTGTAGTGCTCCCAATACGATCCTTGTGGCACACCGTATTCGTTGTAATGTATGTGCGACTTAATGTTATTTACTTTCGTTATTTGCTTCCTGTTTGTTAAATATGATTCAAACCATTTTAATTCTATGTCTTCGATGCCATATGCTTGTAATTTTCGCAGAAGTATTTTTCTATCGATGGTTTCGAAAGCTCTTTTAAAATCCAGGAAAATACCCAATATTTTATTATTCTTGTCTGTCCTTTTCCATCTGTTAATTAAATAATTAATTGCTGTTCCACATGAGAATTTTTTCCTGAATCCGGACTGATATTTCGATAGTATTTTCTTAGATTCTAAGTACTGCTCCAACTGTTCCTTAACCACTTTTTCCATTATCTTTTCACACGTCTTAAGAGTATTTATTGGCCGATATTCATCAATTCTTTTTGTTTTTGCAACCTTCTCAATTGGTGTTACCATCGCTGCTTTCCAATTTTCTGGAAACACTCCCGTTTGTAGTGATTTGTTCACTATCCCTAGCATTATTCTGCCGACGATATGCCAACTATTTATTATCATGTCACTTGATATTTTATTATAGTCCGATTTTTTCTTTAGGCTTTTACAAATTGTTTTTAATTCTTCTAAAGTTATTTCCCGAAATTTAAATTTGGAATTTATCACAGTTATTCTATTGACATATTGCACATTATCTATCCCATCTCTTATCACTTTAATACTATTTATAAAATATTTATTAAAATTATCTGCTATATCAAAATTGTCTTTACATTCTACCTGATCAAATATTACAGTTTCAATTGCACTCCGATTTTTTTTTAAAATAAGATTTTTTATCTCCTTCCACATTTCCTTTTGGACAGTTGCGTTATTAATTTTGTTATTAATATAACTTTTTTTTTGCCTTTTCAATTTTAACTTTATATACATACGTTTTATATATAGCCCACGCTTCACTAGAGTTTTCTATTTTTGCAATATTGTATTTATTAATTTTCTCTCTTTTTAAACGTCTTACTTCCTCATTAAACCCATTTATATTACAATTTTCTTTAATTTTTCGCCTTCTTGTCATATTTTTAACTGCATTTTCTAGACAGCTATCAAACTCCATCACGACGTCATTTAAATCAATATTCATATTCATTTCTTGGATGCTCCATATTTCTCTGTTATATTGCTGTTTATTATATTTAAAAATATCGATTTCTTTATAATCAATGCTGTTAATCTTGTGTCTCATATTATCAACTATAATGTCTATTGCTTCATGATCCGAAATTTTATTTGAACTATTGGCCTTTGCCGATATATTGTTGTTATTTGTTATGACAAAATTAATTAATGTTTTCAAACTCTGTGTAATTCGTGTAAACTCTCCTATTACTTGTTTAAGGCCATTATCATCAAGCAAACATTGCATTTTATTTTTATAAAAACTGTCCTTACACCAATCTATATTAAAATCACCAGCTATTATTACATCGCAGTTTAATTCACTCATTTCTTCTAATACTCTTTCAAATACTCCCAAAAATTCCGTTTCAGCACTATTCGGTGATCTATATACAGATATAATTGTAAATGTGTAATTATTATGTTTCGCCATATAGGCAGCTATCCAAATTTTTGAGTCTATAATTTTTTCAAAGATTTTTTTCACATTCCAACTCTTTTTGAAATATGTTATTACTCCACCTGTTCTTGTTGAATTTGATACCGTTATAAATTGGTTGTAACCAATGAGCTGCGTTTCTTCCTCATTAATTTCTTTGGTTAAATGGGTTTCCGAAAGTATTATAAATTCAGGCTTTTTCGTTTCTGCTAATATTTCTAATTGGTTATAGTTATTTAATATTCCTTGTAAAGGGTGTTTTTTATAGAGGTATAGAACTTTAAGTTGGCATTACTTTTCAAGATGGCGACCGATTTAACAGCTGTCAAGTGATTTATTCTCAGTTTGGTTTGGCAACTCATCATGAATAGACTCAAGCCTGAACAACGCTTGCAAATAGTGCAATTTTATTTCGAAAATAATGGTTCTGCGCGGAAAACGTATCGCGCACTACGTCCATTTTATCGTCGACAAAATCGTCCATCAGAGCAGTTAATTCGATTAACCATGGAACGTTTTCGCACCACGTTTACTCTTATTGATAACTCGCATCCCCAGAGACGCTGTACGGTGCGTACAGAAGAAGCTATTGCTGCTGTAGAGCGTAGCATTGAGGAAGACCCGAATGAGTCCATCCGCCATCGAGCACAGGAATTGGATCTGTGTCCATCCACTTTATGGAAGATTTTGCGGAAGGATCTTGGTTTGCGTGATTACAAAATCCGATTCGTGCAAGAATTGAAGCCAAACGATTATCACGTAAGCCGTAGATTCGTCAAATGGGCCCAAAACGAGATTACCGTTGTTCCCGATTTTCATAAGCGAATTTTGTTTAGCGATGAAGCGCACTTCTGGTTGAATGGCTACGTCAACAAACAAAACTGCCGCATTTGGAGTGAATGTAATCCTCAAGTGAATGTGGAAACACCGTTACATCCAGAAAAACTGACTATTTGGTGCGCTTTATGGGCTGGTGGAATCATTGGTCCGTACTTTTTCAAAAACGATGGTGGCCAGAACGTTACAGTCAATGGTGATCGGTATAGAGCCATGATTACTAACTTTTTCATTCCTGAATTGAATAACCATGATGTCCAGGAGATGTGGTTTCAACAAGACGGCGCAACATGTCACACAGATCGTGCCACAATAGATTTATTGAAAGACACGTTTGGTGACCGCCTAATTTCACGTTTTGGACTTGTGAATTGGCCTCCAAGATCTTGTGATTTAACACCGCTAGACTACTTTCTGTGGGGCTATGTAAAGTCATTGGTCTATGCGGTAAAGCCACAAACGCTTGACCATTTGGAAGACAACATTCGCCGTATTATTGCCGATATACGGCCACAAATGTTGGAAAAAGTGATCGAAAATTGGACGTCTAGATTGGACTACATCCGCGCCAGCCGTGGCGGTCATATGCCAGAAATCATTATTAAAATGTAATGCCACAAGATTATCTTTCGGATAAATAAAATGCATGTCAATCGAATAATCCATCGTTGCTTTATTGGAACTTAAAGTTCTATACCTCTATAAAAAACACCCTTTATATTTGTGTATATGCCATGTATTTTCCGTGATTGTTATGCCACTAAACCACTTCTCCTCTTTTTTGCATTCAATTTATTTTGATATACGGGACAGTCTTTACTATTGGTCGAGTGATTCTCATCCAAACCTAGATTCAACCTATTAATCACTCTCACACAATTAATACATTTATTTATTGTATCTTTATTACATTCCTTCGATTTATGACTTCCATGACATTTAATGCATACCTCTTCATATTTACAATCAGATGCTTTATGGTTATATCCTTTACATTTAAAACATTGCATAATGTGTGTACCATCGAAAACTCTGAATTTCTCCCAACCAATATTAACTTTTTGTGCCATCATTACTTCCATATATTACTCGTTATCTAATTTGAGTATAGCGTTGTATGTTGTATCATCATTTCTTTTATACTCGAAAAACTTTATTACTTCCATTTGGCTATCATTAAGAAAATTGTTTTGCCTTCTAAATTTTTCGATAATTTCAGTTTCCGTTAGTTTGAACGACATACCAATTATTTTAATTTTCATATCAACTTGATTAGGAACTTTAATTTCATAGTCTTCACCCATTTTCTTTTGCATTGTTTCCTTTATTTTTTCCCTTTCTTCGTTACTTTCGCTCTGTATAACTACCGAACCATTTTTTCGCTGTTCTATATTAACTATTTTGAAGTTCATAGGATCAACTTTTTTATTTAAATCCTCCTTAGTTTTTACGACATCTTGTTTCCCCTTTGGTTTAATAATAAGCGGGTTTTGTTTATTTTTGTCTGGCATCCTTATATTACTTTTTAATGCATCGGCAAATGATAGCTTACTTGTTTTGACACTTGTTTCCTCTATTGTTTTTTTTATTTCATTACACATTATTTTGTTTTTCTCTTCAATTATATTACACATCTCTTTACTTTTATTTTGATTTTCATTTATCACTCCATACATCTTACTTATTTCCTTTACAGTTACATCGCATTGCCTTTGAGCTTCATATAATTTTCTCAATCTCTCTTCATACCTTTTTTCGATAGCTTCAAGTAGCGCTTTAGTTTCATTTTCGTTTTGTTTTAAAGATTCCTTGAATTCGCCCTTATATTCAGCCAAATGTTGTTTGTTTTTTTTCACACTTTCTTGAATATCTCCGATCGCCATATCCACATTATGAATATATTGAACACAGTCATCACACATAAAACGGATGAAGCCACCAGCCTCCAATATTCCACGAGAATATTGATCGATTCCCGAGCACTTTTTCGCACAATGATAAGCTTTTTTGCATACTCCTTCACACACCAAGCCAGATTCGCCGCGTATTGCCGTTTTACAATGATGGCAGTCCGACATATCTTTGCTTCAACTTTATTTTGTTTTTTCCAATCAATAAATGGCTTTTTTGACTGTATTTCACCACCCGAATATGAAAAAAAAATTTGTTTATGATTTTAAAATAGTCCTGTCTATTTAAATAGTCTTTAAATATTTTATTTTTCAAAAATTTGCGGAGCTTTTAATTTTTGCTCAATACCGTTACAATACCGAAAATAAGATAGATATAGTGAAAACAAAATAAAATTAGTTAAACAAAACCATATCAAAAATTCTTTATATGTACTTAAAACTAAAAACTGTAATATGAGTCAAGAGTTTTAAAATTTGTTTACATTAAAAAATATTCTTATTGAACTTATGCTTAGGAATACCAAAAAAATGATAAGGATTCGCGATGTTATTGTTTATAATAAAGCACTGTTATTTTTGTAACA
Source organism: Sarcophaga carnaria (assembly GCA_958299815.1). Lineage (NCBI taxonomy): Eukaryota > Metazoa > Arthropoda > Insecta > Diptera > Sarcophagidae > Sarcophaga > Sarcophaga carnaria. The sequence continues at coordinate 82,511,430 of OY283149.1, read as the reverse complement.
GAAAAAGAAAAAAGAAACACACACACACATAACGGAAAGATATCGCATTAAATCATACAAAATATTATTATTGATCTTATGCACGTATACTTATAGCACAACAACAAGAACACGTACAACTATATTTCTGTTTCTTTAACGTTAAATCATACAAAAAAAAATTAATTAAACGAAACCACATTCAAAATTCTTGAAACTTAATATTAAAAACTGTAATATGATACAATTCTTGTTGAACTAATGTTTAGGAATACAAAACATGATAAGGATTCGCGATGTTATTGTTTATAACAAAGCACTGTTATTGTTATAACAAAAAAAATGTATTCTCCTACATTTGATTATTATAAAATATGTCTACAAGAAAAGGACTACACATAACGGAAACATATCACACTAACAAAAAAAATTAATTAAGCGAAACCACATCCAAAACTCTTTAGTTGTTTACATTAAGAAATGTAATATGAGTCAAGCGTTTTAAAATTTGTTTACAATAAAAATATTCTTATTAAACTTATGCTTAAGAATAAGAAATCATAAGCAGTCTCGCTGTTTGTTGTTGCTTTGTTTAGAACAAAGCACTGTTATTATTTGTAACAATGTGTCGTTATCCCACGTTTGACCATCAGCAAATACAAAAAAAGCAAAAGTATAACATTGCACAAGTCAACAACATGAGTTTACGGTACCCTACGTCACGCACTCGCGGATCATCGGAATCATGAACTCAGACTCGAGACGAACCTACACACTTTAAAAATGACACACACTCATTCTGTCCGTCCAATCTATATGTTACAAACCTATCAACTAACTTAAACTACCGACTGTAGCGTAGGCATGATCCCAAATTTGTATGAAGAAAGTGCTCGCGAAACGGCATAAACATACTACTTTGGTCGATGGCTATCAATATCTTTCGACCTGAATTGGATGATCTGTGCACCAATGCTTTACGGGGTATCATGACGGCACCACGAGTCATACAGCTCACGCCACATTTAATTTCGGAAATTGTGGAATTTTCTTAATCTGCAGGCATATACCAATAAGCGAGAAGCCAAAACGGTCCCTAAAACCTCACAGCCGCTATTACCCACATTAACGATCAAATTCAGCCGGATTTATAGGTTAGGATTATGAAAAATTTGATATTTCATGTGGGAATTCGGTGTGACACAAACACCTAAATTTTGAACTGGCGTTGTCATCAGTCTATATTTCTTTGTGGACGACATGCGCCATGTCATCACCATCAATTATTACCAAGTTTCTTTGGTCAAAAGTAGACGATCTGGGCACTTACAACATGTAGTTCCAACTTGCCGGTATTACGTGCCGCTTTGATCATGATATATTGGTTGTTTTGCGCATACAATTTAAGCGCATGTTCATCGTACGCATAGGTAGTGTGATCTGGCCACTGAGGTAATGCAGTTTGATCACGTTATGCGAATAAACCACAAATCACAGCGGTCCTCAAAGCCGACATAACCCATGCTATTGATCACAGATCACAGAATCACAGAAAATTTGACATTCCAGATGCTGCGCACTCAGAGAAATAGTCTTGAACGTTTGAACGATGCTACACTAGGTCTTTCAAATGAATTAAAAATTTCACACTAATTTCTTTTTTTTTATTAAAATTTAAAAATAAGTAATCCTTTGGTGTTCAACTTTATGAAAAAAATTTTCTTCCATAGACCCTCCCTCTTCAGTTTGTGTAAAAACTGTGAGAGTAAACTATTTCCTATAAAAACACTGCCTAAAATTTCTCGTTCTGATTGGTCTTTGATCTTTAGGTCCCGTCTCTCGTATAGGATATGAACGCACACAACAAGATTGATGTGAGAACTTAGGCCGTAAACCAAATAAAAAAAAGAAAATTTCAAAAAGGACTTAAAAAATTCAAAAAGTTCATAATTCTAGCTTATGTATCATTTTTTATACATACGACTTTCCTAGGGATTCTTTGGTGTTTTGTTTGAAATTTTTTCAAGTTTTCAATGATTTTGTGAAGTTTCATCGTAAATAATACATTTTTGAGACGGAATTGAAAGTTAAGTGTTGATGAAAGTGAAAAGGTTGTATTTTCTGCTCTTGATATTGAGTGAAGCAGTCGTAGTCTAGTATGTACCATGTTAGCTTATTAGATGTTAGACCAAGGTTTGAAATTCAGGACAGACATTTCCATTTTACAACGAAAGGTTGTAATGACCGATTATGTATGTATGTATGTATATAATATTCCTGCTACTGAAGACTCTGAAGAAGAAGAAAAAAGAAGCTCGTCTTATGAACTGACGCAAGAATATAGTACTACTTGAAATGGAGAACCGTATTCACGCAGATTGCTAGCAGCTATTATTTGAAATGTTGTGGAGTCTTTCCTACTGCTCTTCTCATATTTATCTCACGTGACAGACAAACATTAGAAAAAAGTATTTCGTCCTATGTTTTATCTCATATATATTACAGATGATAGTATTTTGGTCAACTATGTACGTATGAGATAACAGAATTATTCGCTTTGATAACGTGCTACTTGGAAGTGATGATAAATTTCGAAAACTGAGCTGAAAATCTTTCAGGTTTTAATAATTCATATAATTTTGTCGCTGTAGATTTGTAAGTAATTGAATTTTATTTTCCACCGGAATCGAATTGGCAGTTTATGATTCCAGTACATGTTACGTGCGTAGCAACTACTTACAGCCATATTGGGGGAAACCTGTATCCGGGACACCATAAAGGAATTAAAGAGAGAACATTGTTATTGACATAATTAATGTTATATTGCGACGGGATAGTTTTTACTTCACATGACGTTGACAACAAATTTTTCTAACAAAATATAACAATGGTTTGTATCATCAGGTTTTACCCTCAATTGAGAGCGTTACTGATGCGAGTGACAATAAGCTGTCCCATCTAAAAAATTGGAAACTTATAAATCGGCACAAAGCAATGGTGCTAGATATCAAATAATTACCAATTAGAAAACAATAAAACCAAGCATAAAGTGTTTGATTTTTAAGTGAAAAACCATGCTGCAATGTATATCATGTCAAAACTTTTGGCATAAATTTAATAAAATTGATAATAAAATGGCAGAATATAAAATATTATTTTTTTTAATTAAAATAAAAATATTTAAATTTTTTAACAAAATCTATAAATAATTACGAAAATTCTATAAAATACAAGTATGTATCAAAAGTGATACATAAGCTAGAATTAGGAAGTTTTTTTAAGGCTCGATCTACGGTTAAGAAGCACCAAACTTTACATGTTCATTGAACTGCATAGATGCGGCGAATAGTATGAGAAAGTTCCAGGGATACGAAATATTTTCTTTGTCTTTATCCAATGATACAAACTGCAGTGATATTAGCAATGCTGATTGGAAAACAATGTTGGCTATACTGATACCAATTTCATATGAAATTACGCGGTTGGTCTGCCATATTGTCAAGAACCTAACACGATGGCATAGGTGTGTACTGCTAGTGAGTAAGAGATTCCGTTTGGGTGATGATCTCAAACCCACAACCATCCATATTTTCAAGTCATAAAAATTATTCATAGATTTCGTTTCCGCGACTTTCCTCCTTAGGATCGCATTTCTAGGCTGTGATTTTCACCAATAAATTCATTTCAAATTCCCAAAGAATTCTTTCAAACATTTTTAGCAGAATTATTCAGTGTAGCTAATACAAAGAATTGCCTTAAAAACTATTTGCTATCTATTAATCACATCTGCGTCCATAAAATGTTGTTCCTTTTGACATCCAACAGCATCTGCCCTGGAAAATTATACTGTGACCTCAAATCACATCTCTTATTTCGATGTGTGACACATTTCCTACCACCATATCCAATACTCATGCCACAAACTCCTTCTGTCGCACATGCTTTGTAAATAACGTATTACATTATGCGTTGCACTGCCTCAAGATGCACGTTTAAGAATTTGTATTCCTTCCGTTAATCTCTTATCGTGTGCGAACCAAAATGCTGATAAATTTTGACGCTACTGCAACATAATTTGTTATTAAAGCAAATAAATGTCAAATTTTTGTCATAACAAAACAAATCAAGAATAGCGTAAGGAAACGAATGACTCAAATTAAGATAAGAAAACTGTTATAGAAGAACAAAAAAAGGAAGACAATATTGGCTGTATTACAAATACGCAATCACTGTCGCTCGTGATATTTTTGTCAATGTCTTCACAAGTATTTTTAAAATTTTTTAGGCTTCCCAGCAAGAAAAAGAATATCATTTCATTGGGTGCGTTCATAACATTCAAATTTTGCAAAAAATAACTAAAATCACCATTCCAATCAAACACTTGTTGCAAGATTTCTGACATGTATTTTTCATGTTCAGAATTTTTAAGCAGTTCGTATGGAAGATTTTTTATTAAAGAAATCAAAATATTAAATGGGCTTGTCAAAGTTCTTTTAAATTTCAGAGTTCTTTCAAATGAAGAAAATAAATTTTTTTCACAAAAACTTAATTAAAAGAATTTAAATGAATTTAAAAATTATTTTGTTAACATGTGCCTCAAAGGCTTCTCTGGGGACATCTGAAAATTGACATCTGAAATGTCAAATTATTTATATATATATATCTGCTTGATTGTAAGCGATGACATGGGTTATGTCTGCCTTAAGGACCGCTGTAGATTGTAGTTTATTCGCTTACACCAGAAGACTTAAGAAAACCTCACAATAAAAAGTCTAACATTCTCAATTACATTACATCAACGTACGATGGATATATCCTCGCTCGTGCAAAACACCCAATGTGGCATGAGCTATGTGGCATGTAACGCAGTTTTGTTGAAACCACATTGTGTTGGTGTTCAGATCATTTAGTTTAAGCCAAAAGAAGTTGATAGTCATTGAGGTACAGTGTGCGTGATTAGTGGTGGGTTGGCGAACTTTGTACTCAAAGAAATATGGACCGATAAGCCCTCAGCCCAAATTTAAGTTGTTTTCAAACAAATTGTCGGTCTTCTGAAATCGTACTTGTTACAAAAACGGGAAATATGTCTGTAAAGTTAGAGTTTGTTCCAATCGCCCTTACTTAATTACCTCGAAGGAGAAATATACAATAAATAATAACAGTCGTAAGGATGTTTGTTGCGTTATGTTAAGCTAGAATGATAAAGCCTTGTCTACTTACATTCTATAAGGTCCCATTGCTCTAACCATCCATCATTCAACTAAAAGTTCTGGACGAAATTGTTGTAACTTAACATAGCTTTTTGTAAGCTTGGATTCTATTCAAATCATTTTAGACTAGACACGTTCTGTCAGTATATTTTGCGTGCCTTAGGATCCCATGCCTCAGGTTGTCAATGACAGAAAAGATGTTTTGAAATGACGGAAAAAATGGAAAATAATTCTGCTTTAAACGTCTAAGCCAGTCGTAAATATAAGAAAGAAATTTGTGAGAAAATAATAAAAAATTATAGAGTTACCATGCTGTACGACCCTTTCCGATAAAAAGTTTGCCAGTAAAACACGCTAATCTTACTTGAAGCAAATTTCGATTAATTCACTATACAAGATCTTGGTTTAAGCAAACTAAGCACACTTGCAGTCCTATCACAGAGGATGTATTCAGATTTTGTAATGAAAACAAAATAATTTGCTCAGCAAACAGTGAGAACTTCGCGTGCCATATTGATGTGCGAAGAAATTCTTTACGATCATAAGCATTGCACTAAAGGGAATTAAGGGTTTTTGATCATTCATTTAATGGATGTTATTTCAATCTCTATTTTTATCTCCACAATCTTTAAGTCAGGTTTACAATCTAGTTTCTCATACCACCTCTGCTGTGTGTGTTAATTTTATGAATGAGTGGCCGGACCTACAGTTTAAAGTCGACTCCGAACGACAAATTTTTGAGAAACCTTTCATGGCGATTTTATTAATTCTCATATTTTGTTTTATTGAAGATGTCTGACCTGGGGTTTGAAGCGAGGCCTCACCCCTTATAAGCCACCACACTACATACTAGACTACGGCGACTTCTTTTTGCTAATTAGACTCATTTAAAACTAATCGAAAATGAGCAGCTTTATCCAAGACTTGACTTGACTTGACTAAAACTAACTTTTGTTTAAATAACTTCGTCAATAAACAAATTTTCCGCATTTAGGGCAGAGATCTTAAAACCTTAAGTTATTATCGATTCAAATTTTATTTTTCCTGCGATTTACCTGATGGCGGCATAATCGTTCTTTGGAAATAAGCAAGAAGCTGGTGTTAAGGTGAATTACGATCGGTATTGAGCCATGCTGACTGCATTTTTTTTAACGAAGTTAATCAGACCAACGTCCTTTACATTAGGCTCCAACAAGATGGTGCAACTGGCCATACAAGGCATCGAACAACCGATTTATTGAATAAACTATTTGATGAAGACCTTTTTTTGAACAAATTGTTCCTGTTCACAGGACCTTTTTTCGTTCGATTTAATGCCTTTAGATTAATTTTTATGGGGACAAACCAGCAACTTTTGAATCACATAAAACTTACACCATCCATCATATTTACCAGTTTTTAGCTAAAAAAATGTTATTCCAGCAACAGTTCTGTTTTGTAGTACCATTTTAAGTTCTCAAGAAAAATATTATCTCTTATTTTCAATTTCGCCAAAGATAGTGTACATATTCATTATGCCGTACACTTCTTCTTTTAATGTTTTAAACATAAAATTTTGCCATTAAATATTCACGATACAATATTAATAATTTTTTCCTATAAAAATATCAAGATAAAATAAAATATTTTTTTATTACTTATGTTGTTGCAAAGCTCTAGTGTCTTATTTAGACATTGTTTATCACTCCATAAAAGCTTCTGCGAAAAACTATTAAACGTTGAAAAACCGCACAGAAAATTAATTTTCAAGATACATGCGAATACTTTATGAACTTGGTGGTGTGCGGCTTCTAATGCTTGCAACATTTCAAACATAATTTTGCAAAAATTCAAAGTAGAATGAGAAGATAATATGCTCTGCCAATAGCTTAGTAATATATTTAATTTTAGGTTAGGTTAGGTTAGAGGACGTGCACTTGTCAATTAAGATAAGTACAGTACCCGGAGGTCGAATTGGCCCATTGTACAACGTAGTTTCTCACACCACTTATGTTGTGTGTGTTAATTTTATACATGAGTGGTGGGACCGACAGTTTAAAGTCGACTCCGAACGACAGATTTTTGAGAAACTTTTTCATGGCAATTTTATTTACTCTCAGAGTTGTTGCCTGAAATCTGCTGAGAGGAAGTCGCCGAAGAAATGCTTTTTGTATTTTGTCTTGATGTCTGGCCTGGGGCTCAAACCCTGGCTTTACGTCTAATAAGCCAACACACTACTTACTAGACTACGGCGACTTCAAGTGATGTGAGGAGCTAGATCACAATCCTAACTACAAGGTTGTAATGACCAATTATGTATGTATGTATGTACTACCTACTAGACTACATTGACTTCAGTTGAAAGTTATGTCACTGACAAATCTATTTAATTTAGGCAGACGCCACTCCAAGAACTATTAAGATTTAACTAAATGTTTTCACGTAGAAAAAATGGAAATTAGGTAACCTGATGTCCCTACTGGCTGAATTTCCTACTTCAGTAAGAAGAATAACCAGAGCTCTCATAGGTACTGCAGATTATGGACACTGTATGCTTAAACATATGTCTAACTATAAGGCACTATAAGGATTTCTGTGTGTCCAAACTATGCACATCTACTGAAAACTGGACTAAAGTGCCAAAATCGATTTTGATTGGACATGTGTGGTGCCGTGGTTAGTTCTCAAGCAGACTATATGATATTATATTGAAGACTAGATGATGTATATGCATTTATTACTCAGAGACATTCAAATTATTAAAACAATTTTGACCAAATCTTAACAAATTTGTATATTCCTAAGAGAAGTTGTATTTGATTGCAAGACCATATTAATCCTTTAAGTGTCATAGTAACAAATGGCTTTTAATTAATTATTACGAAAATAATAGAAGCTTTATTTACTATCGTATTGTTTGAAGAAGTTGTGAAATAAGGACAGTTTTTTATGTAAACAATACTGTTTCTCCTTTTAAAATTTAAACTCCCTTAAACATAAAGTAATATGCCATTATCAGCATTCATTTTTACTTTAGGTTATGATATCTAGAAAAATTCAAAATTTTTAAAAATCATCAAAACTTCTGATATTATAGCTTAATTCCAAATTAATGGGGTGTACTTTCTTTATAACTGAATTTGAAATATATTACTTATACGCATCATAGTACATGTACTGGAATACTTAGTTACTCTGAAAAGTATGCACTAAAATATGAAACAAATGAAATTAAATATTAAATATCACTCTACGTCACATATGTCCTTGTCATAAATGGCTTTTACATCTTAAAAACCCTACAAACAGTATCAAAATTAGTGTTTGATTATTTTGATAAAATAAAAAACTATGAATTGATTATGAAGATCCGTCTATTAGATACCTTCACGAGTTTGGATACTATTGGTGACACAGTATTTAGTAGTCTCTGCAATTCTACGTACAACCCTATGGCATTGTAGTAATTGAAGTGCATGTTTGCTTTAATCTTAACTTTTGAGCCAGCGTAATAAAAGTGAATGAAGCAGTCGATTAAAAAAGGAAGCTTTCTGTAGTATATAGATGGATGAAAAACAGAATTGAAACTTCAAGAACCCATGGATAAACTGAAATATACCTTCGAGTGGAAGTTAACACCAGAGATCAGCAATGAGTATTCAAAAAGGTTAGTAGAATCGAATCATACTCATAATTTCTGACACTTATACGCATTCATACTTATTTAATATTATACTCATATTTAACAAAACGTATGATATTGTTAATTTCGACTCTCCATGTCTCAACATTTACAAGAATCACAATAAGTATGATTCGCGTAGGAACACTACGATACTCACTAGAAGGTTGTTTGTTTTGCTTGCTGTCTTTGTTTTTTTCTAAGACTATAAATTTTGATGAATGATTCGAGTCACTCGAATCATCTATAAGTATTATAAGTATTCACCGAAAGTTATAAATCTTACGAATCAAACGTTCGATGTCAACGTTGTAGTCATACTTATAAACCAACGTTGTACTGAGTACGAATGAATCAAAGTAATTAAATTTCAATATTGTTGACTCACTTATATATATTCAAAATTTCATGAGTGCTTATGAGTAGCGAAAAAACGATTCATTGTTGATCTCTAGTTGACACCATCAAAAGATGTATTTATTTGATGTAATACTAACCGCCAATGTGGACACTATTCGAGCATTTAGCTGTTTTTAGCTTCACTTGAGATTAGTATATAAGACTCTCTGGAGAGGCTAATTAAGTTAGAAGTGGTCACCCTTTTCTGGATATAAATGATTTTAGAGCGATAGGCAGTTAAGGGAGAGATTCTCACTCTGCTTATGGGCCCTGAAGATTTCTGTAGAGTAGAAACAGGAGATTATAAAATTATGGCGAAGGGAAAGTCAGAGAGGTAGTGACACCGTAGTTAAATGGTTTTGTGAATATCTATAATTTTAATAGATAACTGCATCTGACTACACAGAATTAAACTGAAAAAAATTACCTGCCAATATTTTAGAAAACTAGAAACTCATGTATTTTCGAGGTACAAGCCTAGTTAAAAAGAGTATCGACTAATTATCGAATCACCAATCAGTTGATGCTCTCAACTTGCAGCAGTAAATAAACAAAATCTTGATCTTGAGTTAAATGCACATCTGCATTAAAAAAAGAAGGAATCTCCACTCCACTTTAGTTCTGAACGTCCATTGAAACTCCTTCAATTTACAAAATGCATTCGTATTTGAAAGAAGTTGTGAATATAGAAATTTTTTAACTATCGGGTCTTCCAATAGCCACTGTCGAAGTTTAACAGTTCCATTTGGACAACATACAGCCCATTTTACGATTGTCATTATTGTCCTATCAAGAGGACTATTCTCAATAAATTCTAGTGGATGCAGTAAACGATCGACCAACACCTAACTATCGATGAAACGTAAGGTCTACTCAAATACTGTCGTTGCCCATAAGAGACCCCAGGAGAATTTGAGGCAGTTGATATTGCGTCTGGCCTTTGACAGATCATAGTTTGATCGTACAGAATTCAACGGACCTTGTAACTGATGAGACAAAATGACATGTGTTCGCTGAATGGTCTTTGCAGCAGTTGGCAAATAACACTAATTTTCATCAAAAAATCATTCTCATTAGTAAAGACAAATTCTGGCTGAATGGAACGATGCCATTCCGTCTTTGGTGTGGATTTTGGGCTGGCGGTGTTATCGGTCGATCTTTCTTTTAAAAGATCATTGGCCAATACTGCCCATGACTAGCACTATATATGGATGATTACCAAATTCTTTTGGCCTGTATTGGATGATCTGTATTGGACGACAGGACTTTGCTATATACCATACATCATATGCTGCACGTAATATTCCACAAGAACGATCTGAGGTGATGGTTATCACATATTAGAGTTTCTCTTATTTTACATAGTACATCGGTGCAATATTTTTATTTTATTTTACTACTTTCCACAAATATTCATACTATACATAACCCTGTTAAATTTTTATAGAATAATTTCATACACTTTTAATATCGTGCATCATGAAGATATACATGCATACAGTCTTAAATGCACCATTTTATGCACTCTCATTAAGCGAAAACAAGCTCATAATAAAAGATAACACACAGACAACTGTAACCGAAAAGAATGATGCGTAATATTTGAAACTTAAAATAATAAAATGTACGTGTGGCGTGATATAACTTTTGCACTTCCATTCCAATGCATTTCAATAATGAATATTAAGGATGTCAGTTTTCTTCTGAAGCCGAAATACATTTATAATATTCTAGTAAACTAAGTGGAATAAAAATAATCTTTTGGTTGTATTCATAGACTTTGTTAACACAAATATTAACGCAATAACTTAATAACTTGCAATGGAGTAAGTCTCGTATAAGAAGCATTGAAGAGTCAAAAATTCATGAGATACGATGTCTTTTATAATTAGTCGGGCATAACAAGTTTTTATCCATGTAAAAGTGTGCTTTATTCTAGGCTATGTACTCATCTACTTGAGTTCGACAAGAGAAAGGTTTGCTGGGAAAAAAAAACTGTACAGTTTACTCCAAATGTCATGATTGAAAACAAATGTTAATAAAAACTGCTTTCACTTGCCTTGTTTCATAATTCCAGCACAATTCGCTGCATCACCTGCGTATAGTCAGAACAAAACAAGCAATGCCGTCGGTTACTAATCACTGAATAAATGTTCTGAATGCGGAACGCTAGACAATTCCCGCAAATCCGTCAAGATAGGTTAGGAGGTTTCAGACAAGCTGAAAGTTTATCATGTGCCATCTTTAACTTCATAATGTAGGGTGTTCTGCCGAAGGCAAGAGGCCACAATTTTCCACAAAACTGTCCAGTTCCTTGTGTATGCTGAGTACATCGACATCATCGGGTGCACAACCGAGATTTTACTGCTGCCTTTACCGCTATTGAACGGGGGAGTCTATCACGAAGGATCAGGCACTAAACGAGTGCAAAACGAAGTATACGTTTTCGTCAAGTGAGGAAAAGTCCCAGTTTGTAGTCGATAACGATGCTTTAAATATTATCAATGAATTTGTTTATATTGCCTGCACAAAACCAACACAAATGATGTCTGTTTGGAGATCAAGCGTAGGAACACTTTTGCCAACAGATGCTAGTATGGTCTCAATAGGCAATTGAATAGCAGGGAACTCTAGCGTACGACAAAACTAATACTCTACAATTCGTTCAACCTCCCCTTGCATTTTTATAGTGCAGAAGCACAGACGCTATTAAGCACTGATGCCATGAGAGTATTCCAGAGAAAAGTCCTATGTTAAATCTTCGGTCCATTGCTTGTTGACGATTTCTTCAGAGTTTTTTATTAATACTTTTACGAAAATGGAAACGGTATACATCGGTGTACATAAACAAATACAACGATCTTGTTACAAGTAAACCAACAACATCAGTATGAAAGAAAAGGGGATAGACAAGTAAGCGAGAACGCGACAACAAGCAATGTGAACAAATAGAGTTCTTGAGAAGGCCCAAAAACGAACATTCATCTTCAAGAACCTTCATAAGACTGTCTACGTGAGTATATAAAAAGGCTAGACAAAGCAGGCAACGAGTAGTAAGAATTCAGTCAGTCTAGTGTGAAGACGCATTGCGTTTGAAGAGAACAGTCGTGGTTTGAAGATCGTCGTTGTAAAAACCTACCGAACATTTGTTAGTGTGTACGCGAACAGAAGTGTAAAGAAATATAACGAATATAACAAATTGTTTTGTATCGTGAAGTTGTAAACGGTGGCACACAAAAGTAGTCTGAACAATAAAGAGCTTAATTGAAATTAAACATATATTTGTTTCTATTTTGTTTGTAATCAACGAACTCATATTTTAAACGTTTTTAAAATGTAAAATAAATACTAAAATACTAATAAATACTTTGTCCTGGAGGTAGGGTCCAGACTATTTTAGTTTAATTTAAATGACATGAATGTTTACGCTATGATGGACGGTCAATAAGTCCCCGATGTTTTGAATATCCCACCACTTTGTATGTAATATATTCGGTCAACAGCGAGTTGGCGATTATTTCCGCATTCGAACTAAGAACTTACCATTGTATGTGCTCCTCAGCGATATGCAACGTATTAACATCTATCGTCTGTGCTGGCTTGGCCATTCATTCATATGGAATAGGGTTTTCCATAGAGATGGGAAGCCCCTGTGTACCAGAACATCATATCATTTCGCACACGTCAGTAGCACATTTCTGCTTTTCTTCTTGAGCACAATTTTTAGTTTTTCCTTGTCCAGTAAGCAATCAAATGTCAATGTCAAATAATTATTCAATAATAAAACATGTTTATTGAAGCTATTGCTGTTGTGGTGTCATAAAACAATTTGAAGTTGAATGTAAAATACATATTCGTGGTACATATTTAAACGCATGTAATGTTTGAAAATACAACAAAAAACGTTTTATTGGAAAATGTGTTAAACGGAAACCTCTAACCACTAGAAGGTAGACATAACCAATGGTGACTATGAAAACAAACACAAAACATGGAAGTGTTTATATGAGGATTATAAGGGAAATGCTTTGTATTGTATATGGTTTTGTATTGTATGTGTAATGCGTATGCATAATATAATTAGAAGTAGTATGTCATGATATTAATATTAAAACATCATGCAATTGGCAATTTTTATTACTTTACTCTCGTACAGTTTGATTAGAATCAGTCAATATTTGACCCACATTCTCATTCAAAACGAAAGGTAGTCCCTATTACTTTTCAACTCTTGTGCATAATGGACGTGTAGCCATTGTATATGCGTCTGGCTAAAAATACAATTTTTGTGGAGACTGTCGTTGTAGATTAGAATAAAAAGAATCAAAAATAAAATGTAACATGTCGGCTTACATACTTAGTCGCATGATTTAACTCGCTATTGAAGTGGCAATTAATCAGCATTAAACGACATGTAATATAAGTCAAACCCCAGATGACTTAAGTGACACGTTAAGAAATATGAAAACTAGAAATGAATTCAAATCAATTATCATAATTAATTTATGAACTTTTTTTGTTAATTTATATGAATGAGTAGAACTTTGTTGAATGAGTAAAATTGGAATGATTTATCCCAACAGGAGTGGGTTTTAAATGAATGAATAGTCATCTATGACTGTACAGACATACATACATAATTGACCATTCTCTTATCACAGTCCTTATGTTGTGTGTGTTAATTTTATACATGAGTGGCAGGGCCTACAGTTTTCAGTCAACTCCGGACGCAAGATTTTTGAGACAAAATTGTTCATGGCAATTATGATTTCTCACAGAAATTTTTTTTGGCAGAAAACTATTAAGATGAAGTCACTGAAGAAATGATTTTAAATATTTCGTCTGTGTTTGCCTTGCGGTTTGAACCGTGGCCTCACATCTAATAAGACATGACACTGCCTACTAGACTACGACGACTTTCTTTAGTTTCATAAATCCACGTGGCTTTTCTAGGCGACTTAATGTCCCAAAGATATTCACGTATACAGTTAATCCCGGTTACGATCCCCTTTTACCCATAACCTTAAAGTCCTACAGATTTACCGCTTCCTCAACAAATCGAACGCCGTAGTCATTTTTACTTGTTTACCTGCGGGCAAGCATCTGCTCCTGTATATTAAACATCTTCATATAGACTGCTGGAATAAGAGATATTCGCGCTCCATCTATTTTTCATGTATCAAAAGTAATCATGCCGCTTTAAGGCTCCTATAATAGGTCTCATCTCACTTCTACTCATGCTTAGGACTAGTTTTGTGATGTTAGGATCAGTTAGGATTTAGCCAGAAGGGTCTTCCAATTCTACAATCCAATCTACTTTTCAATGTATGATTGGTAGAAGAACTGCATCTTTTTTGTTTTTGTAGACCTCTCTCCTATTGATAATTCCCTAGCCAGTTTGTCCGCTGCCAGTGACTTTGAAATTGTCACGTAACCAGCATATTCTAAATTGCTAATCCGATAAAGGATTGCTTACCAGTCTTTTACACTATCGGACCAGATGTGAATTAAACACAAATGCTCTCAAAATTCTTTGGTTTATATTTCCTGACTAGTACCGTAGAGTCTAGATTTCGTGAAAATAGCTCCACCACTATTGACTCTATCCAAACCTATCCAAAATTTCCTGTCACAGAAGTAAACATTTGTGGCCATGTAATTCGTCATTACAAAAGTGCGCTATTTTAATTCCTTGAACAGTGTCGAGTGTCAATGACTGAAAAAAAATTCATACCAAGAAATTCTTTAATTTCATCATTTTCGTTAAAGAATTCTTGGTTGAACCTACAGTTTAAAGTCGACTCCGAACGACTGATTTTTTGAGAAACTTTGCATAACAATTTCATTTACTCTCAGAGATTTGCCAGAAATCTGCTGAGAGGAAGTCGCCGAAGAAATATGTTTTTTTCATATTTTCGTTTTGATGTCTGACCTGGGTTTGGAACCGTGGCCTTACGTCTAATAAGCCAACACACTACCTACTAGACTACGGCGACTTTTCCTTTCGGTATCCTCATATATATTTCCTATTATTTATCTCAAGTCATGCGTTTAACTTTTTAAAGTGCGTGCGTTTCAAGCAGAAATGGAGAAATAGCGACAAAATTTAAAAACAAATGGAATAAAAAGACAGTTTCTGTGACTACATTTGATGTAAATAGGACCAATTCAAAAAAAGGCCATAAATTACATGGGAACAGAGAGAGGCTACTCTATGTTAGCTATGACAATAGAACATTATGTAACACAAAAAAAAATTAAAACAATATAGACTTCCACACAAAGACCATGTCATGTTATTCTACGATAAGATAATATTAGGTTTACTCAAGGATGTGTATTTTGCTTTGTCCTTTTGTATGCTCATTTGAGTTGCTAAACTTAAACCCTGACATTTTCAATTTCAAGTTTTGTTCATTTTCATGTTTTTTGTTTGCCATTAACATGAACATACGATATTTCCTTTTGTCTAATTGTTGTTGTAGCATTTGATGTTTCCCCCATTTTTAACAACTGCGTTTATTTGTTGTCTTTAATTTCGGTAACCAGAAATAGAAACGTATTTCATATTAATTCTTAAATATTGTGAGCTGAAACAAAGCTGTGGTTATTAATTAAAAACAAGGGTTGAGTTTTGCAAAGTGTAAAAATATATTTTGTAAGCATTCGAATCTATCGTATTTCTATTTCTAAGTCTAAAAACGTTTACGAGAAGTTAAGTAAAGACATATTGCGTGTATAAACAGTGATTTAAATATAAGCAGAGTTTTTAAATCAATAAGAAACATACCTCTGAAGAGCATTCATGAATTTAGTTTTACGTTAATAATGAATTCCAAATTTCTAAATTTCACGCTAAAAATATCTGACGATCATATACGTTCGTTTCACCAAATCAAACGAACTCGCACTAAACGCGTTGTTATAGATGGGATACCATCAGACGAGCTCAGCGGTACCGCAAGGTTCTGTTCTATCTCCAACATATGTACATACATTACAACTAGAGTTTGGGAATTCCCGGACTTTTTCATTTCCCGGGAAACGGAAATGAAATATTCGATATTCGAAATCTTTTAAAAAACACAATACTGGTAAAATGCTTAAGATTTTTATTAAAATGTTATTTTATTAACAAAAAGAAAACAATACATTAAAATTCATACTGATTAAACAAACAGATTAATGATAACATTTTGAGATCAGTTATTATTAAGAATTAATTAAAAATATTATTTAAAAATAAAAATATAAAAAATTTTCGAAGAACTAAGGTTTAAAAAAATGGGTTTTTAAAAATATTGTTGATAATTTACCAGCTACCAAAAAAACACGTTCGCTTTCTACAGAAGTGATCTTTAGAGTTAACAATGCATTAAAAAGTATGTCTAAATTTTTGGTTCTGTTTGTACTAGCTTCCTTTTAAATAAGTTGTTTGTTTTTAATTTCAGATTTCTTGTTTTTCTTTAGCCCCATTAATGGCGTTTTCCAATTTTTCTTTAAAACATTGATATACTTGGGCAACGGAAATATCTTCATCACTTTCAGCCGCTGTTATTTCAGTACCTTGGAATAGGCGTTTGTACATTTGCTCTGCATAGGATTTTAACATTACCTTTGTTATGTTAATATTATTGTGTTGTGAAGTGTTTAGATAATTTACAAATGACATCAATTTATATTTCATTTACTTTACTTTTAATTGTGTGAACCATTTTTCCGAAAATCAACAGATAATAACTGTTCCTAAAGTGTATTCATAATAGCATCACCTATTATCAAATTGGTTTCACGCCTGCCTAATGCTTCCACTGCACCTTTTATGGGGTCCAAACCGTTTACCAATATTTCCAAGTGTAGGACATAATCTTCAACAAACAAAGATTATAAATGTAAATCTACATTATAAATAGTTCTACAATGTGACTTTCAAAACATAAATTGAAATCTCCTAGACGTTTTTCCACCAACATTCTTATATTATCTGCGTTACAGCTTCCTGTTATAGGTAATAATCCCAAATTGTAAAATGATCCATACCGTGTAAACATATATTTAGAAACGTTGTGAAACGTTTGTCTATTCATCTAATACTAACGAAAATCTTCCATTTTTTGAAATTGCAATTGAAATTCCTTTTATAAGGTTGTCTGCCACATTTTTGTAATATTTCAAAATTATAATTTTTACGTCGTTTTCATTTTTTGGTAATGGCATATTCAGTCTAGAAAAACTATCTCGGATGAATGAGCCAAAAAATGACCCCAAACTCTAATTACAACCTGTCAGTCAGGATTATCACTTAGCTTCTCACACCACTTATGTTGTGTGCGTTAATTTTATATATGAGTGGCGGGACCTAGACTATAAAGCCGACTCCGAACGACAGATTGAAAAACTTTTCATCGCAATTTTAGTTACTCTCAGAATTTTTGCCCGAAATCTGCTGAGAGGAAGTCGCCAAAGAAATATTTTTTCGTATTTCCTTTTGATGTTTGACCTGGGGTTTAAACCGAGGCCTTACTTCTAATAAGCCAACACACTACCTACTAGACTGCGGCGACTTCTATCTCCAACTCTATATAATATTTTCATTAAACTTTAACTTCTATTTTTTGCAGATCACCGATGGTAGGTCGAGCCCTTTGGAGAATTATACGAAAGGGCTTAATACGCATAACATTCTCACATTCGACCTACAGTCAATCTTCGAATATAGCCGTATGAATAGGATTGATTTTAACGCGCGACAAACACATAAAGGCAGCAATAATATTGCCTCATTTGTAGTAGTTATGGATGGTGGAAGCATTCATAAGTCAGACGCTCTGTATGACCTGCGCATTAAAATTCAGTGTGATGTTTGCTGCAGACAGCACATTTGCAAGTGTCGAAAAAAACGTTCAAAAGCATTGGTTTCTTAAGATGGTGCAAGAAATACTTCACTTCATCTAACCTCTTTATTATTTACATCAGTTTTAGCTGACCGAGGTTGGAATACAACGCTCCTTTATGTACAAACGCGGGCGAAAGTGCTCATTAATAACGGTAGGGTATCCAGCTCTATTGAAGCATTCCACTATTCCAACGGATTCCGGATTTTGCTCTAGCGAGATAAAGGGACAAGTTCTCGTATATTCTAACGTAGCACCCGTCTTTCTCTCGATTGGCCAGTGGATCGCAAACTGCATTACAGAAAGAATAATAGCTGTTGTGAAAAAGAAGCGAACATATGTTTTATGAAATCCAGGTAGTAAAAAGCAAAAGTATTTTCATATTTTCCAAACTCATCTCGGCCTATACGTGTGAGTATTTTTTTTCTTTTGTAACATTCATAACATAATTGGTCATCCTTCAGTCAGGATTACGACCTAGTCTCTCACACCACCTATGTTGTGTATGCTAATTTTATATATTTTATATATATTTTATATGCTAAGTTTATAGTTCAAAGTCGACTCCGAACAACAAATGTTTGAGAAACTTTTCATGGCAATCATTTCATTTGCTTCCATGGTTTTTGCCAGAAATCTGCTGAGAGGAAGTGCCACAGAAATATTTTTCATATTTTCGTTTTAATGTCTGATCTGGGGCTTGAACCGACTAAGGCGAAACAACAAAACAATAACAAAAAAGACGAATTTGATCCATTATTTTATGTGTGTCAGGACCACATCTTAAAACAACTCAAAAAGGGCCATACCTGCTTCGAATAAGATTTTCATATTTATTGGGAATGTATTGGTTTTTCTTAGACATATACACTACAATCTACATTCCACATAATCTAAAGTTTTGATCATGTATTCTCAATTGGTATTCGGAATGCATTGATAAATTATCTCAAAAGAAATATTTTGAAAACAAGTCAGGCAAATAGTGTGCTAATCAGTGTGATGAGTCTAGGTTCGATTCTTATGATATAGTCCGTTCTTAAAAATTTAATGCAATATGGAAGTATTTGTAATAAATAAAATACATATAGATGCTTACATAACCATGAAAATCATTTAGTCAGAGTAACCGTCGCTATATCTTTTTATACCACGCACCAGAAATTTTTTCTTGTAGACATAATCGAAATCTTGCAACTGAATCAACAATCCACTTCGACTTAAGAGTCGAAGTTATTACCGAAAACGGCTTTGTATTCTGATAAATCGCGGTAAAAGTTCACCGCGCCATTGTTGCATCGATCTACACTCAAACACATAAAAGGAAACAAAACAAATAACCTGTCAGATAAAGGCAGTAATATAACAATTATGATTTAATACGAAGTAAAAATCCTTATTTTTTATTATAAAATTTCGTTAACATCAATCGATTTCAACTAAATATTTATAATTTTCTTGGACGAATTAACATTTGCACAAATTTTAGAGAGTATTCATAGCCATGAAATTCATGCCAAGTTATTCCGTTTGTTCCTGAAGCCTTTGCTGGATCTTGATAGTATTTTGCATTTAAATTGCTAAAAAAAACAACACAAAACAGGTAATAATAATTATAAATACAAAAGTTATATAATATATTAACTGACCTATAACAACATCTTCTATACCACCAGGCACCAGTTTTATCTACAGCACAATTTACATCAGCAGTATCATTATCACGATCTTTTGTGGTAAAATTATAACCCACATGCTGACTAAATGAATCCCCAGCATCGCCCTCATACGACCCGACTTTAACAGGTTTGTAATTTTCAGTCTCATTCCCCACTTGGAAATCGTCATACTTGGCGTGTTTCGTCACATTTTCGAAATCTTCCAAAAGTATGAGCAACTCTACAGGTTTAAGACTGGAGGTTAGGGCGTGCAATTTGTCTAATCCTATAAAGAATTCACCATCTAAATTGCCAAAACCAGATTTATACTCTGTCCAATTGAGGTAAAAGTCCACCGCGCCATTGATACGTCGTTGAATAACCATCCAACCACCATCCTCTACGCTGTTATTACAAGCGACGTAAAATGGTGCAGGACCATACAGATGATTCACAATGAGGCACTTATTTATTTCACAATAATTGGCATTGGTATCCGCACAACTGGTGGGATATGATTGATTGCTGCTTAAAAGTAATTGAAGAAAAGTTTTAAATTAAGATAATTTATTTTAGAGTAATTCATGAATTTTAAAAGCCTTTTAAAAATGAAAAAATTACATTAGTTTAGTAGGATCGATTATGCATCAGCTAAAGTAATGTTAACAACTGACAGAAATTTATTTGCCCATATTTTTTTTAATTTTCCGATAGAGTGTGCTTTAAAAATAGAATCAATTTCTGTCAATGCTTCTAAAGAATTCTTGCGTGTTTTTTCGCTTTAACCTGAATTATATTAAAAATATTTTTTTTCTCTTACTTACGCAATTAGACCCTTCAAACATTTTTCAGTGGCATCTGAAATATTAAAAATAATTTTTTTTAAATGGGATTGAAGTTGAAAGATTTTAAAAATAATTCTTACTTAAGTGTTGCTGAACATCCTGATAAAATTTCAATTGATCCTTTTTAGGTATTGCATTATTGCCAATAATCGTAAGTTTCTCGTCTATTTTCTGCATCAAATTGAATTTATCGGATATTGTTGTCTTTAATGTCTGGATATGATCTTCCAAATTTATTTCTTTCAAATGATTTTGAATATTATTCTGATTTTTAATAATCTCTTTAGAAATATTCATTGGCATTAAATTGCTTTCTATGTTGGTTATCTTTGCATCGATTTTCTGTAACGCAATCATTTTGTCGGAAATTGTATTCTTCAAGGTCTGAGTATGATCTTTCAAATCATTTTTTTTGCAAAGTTCTTGCGTGTCATTTTGCTTATTTAGAATTTTCACCAACATATTATCATGCTCTTTTAGTTTTTCTCTAATGTCAGTCATAACTAAGACTTTATCATTGGCTGGTAGTGGGACTAATGGAACTTGGCGTTCAGCTTTGTGTTTTTCTAATAATTTTGCTTCCATTCCTCTTATTTGTAAAGACAATGCATCCATTTTATTAAAGAGTTCCATTTGTTGCCGTAGTAGAGTCTCATGATTGATTTTCGCTTGTAGATTCAGTCGTTCCAGTTGAGTTTCGAAGCGTGTATAATCACACGAATGAATCTCTTCATAGCTATCATCATTAATGGACTGTATTGATGCAGAATACATATGAAATATTTCTTTAATTTTTTCATTTTCATTTTTAAAATCAACGACAAAAAATACTTACTTTTGTTTCGCCCACTACAAAAGATTGTGCTTTCAAAATGCACAATAAATATAAAAGATCTAGCCAGTACTTCATGTTTGCTATGAAAGTCATATATTGATGAGCTTCGCTAAAAAGCGTTTGTTTTTATAGGATTCTGAAGACACTGCGATAAGTAGAAAATACTCAATTGTTATGCTAAAAATAAATATCATGAACATTGCTCAACTTCGTTCTTTAATTACTGATAACAAATGCATGTCTACAGTTGGCGCATAAAGTATGCATCCATTGTTAATTTTTTCAATTAAATACACTTACAAAATCGTTAACAATTTTAAAGGCTTCTCGTTTTAATTGCTTTTTTTGTAGCTTACAGGTCTGAAACAAAACTTTTAGATTTCAACGCTAAATATTTCATTTCAATATTTATTTATTTCTTGTACTAATCCTTATCGTTTTATTAATTCATGTCAGCTTTAGAGAATCAGGGAACATAGTTGGTTAAAAATTTGAAAGAAAACCTATTTTAGAAACAACTGATTTTTTATAAATTTGTTCTTAATACGAGGTTCCGAAGCACACGCCTTTGAATAAATAGTTACGTGATAATCCAACACTCCAAATTGATTTTAACTTCCTATCAGTCACTGGATATTTACTCGAACAGTGATTTATGCAGAAATATTAAAAATTAAAACTTACAGACAAAAATTATTTACTGAGTATACCATATGAAGTGACTAAAATGTTGACAACACTATTCCTACAAAACAAAAAGTGACAATGATTGTCAAGAATACACACTTCAAATATTAAATTTATTTTTTCAGAAAATACTCGAATCTAAAATTTATATTCTAAAGTTAAAAATAAAATTATTCAACTATTTATTGATTACTTATTGAAGTATTGAAAAAAAATAAATAAATAATTTCGTGCGTAGTTTTAAAGTCCTGTAGAAGTAACTGCAATACTTCCTGTCTAATACTTACAATACTTTAATAAACTAATTATCCTAGTTTAATTCAAATAATTTTCCATCACAATATAACGGTGCATATATCAGATAAGAGTGAGAATTTATTTTATGCACCAACTGTATGCATATAAAATGCAGGAAACAAACAATTGTTTAAACATCCCTTTCAATATCGACGACAAGCTTGAAAAATACCACAAAGGTTTACAGAATCACTACCTTACAAAGGCAAACATATTTTGAAGAATTTCAAGTATAGTCCACAGCAGCACTAATAAAACAAAACAATTTTAATACAAATGATGCCCTCCTATCGCATTTTCATTTCATTCACTGGCTGAATTAAACGCTTTTAAATCATAGCAAAATTTTAATTCATTGTCAGTTGATTTTAACCTTTTAATAGAATTGCTTTTAAAAGAATTGTGAAAATACAAGGTTAAAGAGATGAAAATGAAATTTTATTAACTAATATTTTTGTTATTGTATATGCGGAACTATAAACAGGCGGCGCTCTAAGTAAGTAATCTACATAAGGCAGTATCAAATGCGGAAAGCGTTTTTAAAATGAAAAACAGTTTTCTTATATAGTAGGAAGCGTGTCTCTGTCCAGATCTTGCCACATATAAGAAAGACTATTAGAGCATAGCATGTAACCAGGTAATCCAGATTAAAAAAATTTGAATATTTTTAAAGAAGATATTTGAAAAAACAAAAGAATTTCAATAAAAAATAAAAAATAAATTATTTATTTGAAACTATAAAACTGGCAATTATACCATCTCAAAGTATACCACGAAGGCTGGGTGTTACATCGACAAACGCTGAAAGACAAATAATACTTGCTTACTTACTTAATTGGCCATTAACACCCCGATTAACGGATTTAGGCCTGCCAGGACCACATCCTTCCATACGCCTCTGCTTCCTGCGCGACTACGCCAGTTGGTCACATCAATCGATGACAGGGCTTCCTCGATTTGGTCCTTCCAACAGATACAAGGTCGTCATCTTCGCCGACTTTCGCAGATACCCGCATCAAATACCCATCTCGCCGGAGCATCCTATTCCATTCGAACGACATGGCCGAGCCAGCACAGACGCTGGATATTAATACGCTGCACAACGTCTATGTCGTTGAGGAGCTCATACAGCTCACTGTTGGATCGGATGCGGTAATCATCGCCAACGCGTATTGGACCGAAGATCTTGCGTAGTACTTTTCTCTCGAACACTCTCAAGAATGCTGCATCAGTGCTTAATAGAGTCTACGCCTCTGCTCCATAAAGAAGTACGGGTAGGATGAGCTTCTTGTAGAGTATTAGTTTTGTCGTACGAGACGGGTCTCTGCTACTCAATTGCCTATTGAGACTATAGCAGCACCTGTTGGCAATAGTGATCCTGTGCTTGATTTCCAGACTGACATCGTTGTTGGTGGTAACGGCGGAGCCAAGATAAATAAATTTCTTGACTGTATCAAAAGTATAGTTATCGGCCGTAATCTGAGAATCAATACGCTTTCGATAACATATACTGTGTTTTGCATTCAAGAAAAGAGTTAAGAAGTTATAATTTAGCATCTGATGTTGTTAAAAACGAAATTGTTTTTAAAAATTTCTTTTCTATGTATTTAAATATGAAAATATTTGAATTCATTTCAACTGCAGTTCTGCAATTGAGTAGAGGAGTAACTTCAATATAAATTCAATTCTCTACTGTACTTGCATTATATTCATGCAAGATAAGAATGAGCATTAACTTTATAAGCCAAATGTATACATATATGCAAAACACTGGAAACATTTGTTTAAACAACAAATTAATTTCAACCACAACCTTCCCCAACACAAATATGGTTGACGCATTCTATTATTCATTAAAGCGATAATATTTTGAAGAATTTCAATGTCAGCCACTAACATCGCTCATCAAACAATTTTAATATGAATCATGCTCCTAAAGGTGACAAATAATTTCTTCTTATACTACTTGAGATAAGAAACAGAAATTCACTTCGGTCTCAGAATACAGATTATAAATTTGAAATCTGTTGAATGCCTGTGTATGTTTGTAATAATGTATTGTTTTTTGAATTTTTATTTTTGTTGAATACTCAGTATGTTGATCGTTTTGCTATTTTATGAATATTATCAGCCCAAAGTGAATACAGACAAGTTGAACGCAGAAGCACTACCGTCATATATACATATTTGTGTGTCTGTGTGTCCCAATGTTTTTAACCCTTTGCTTGTATTAAAGGGTCAAAATTGCCCAAACGGTTTTTATTGCTCATTTATTCTTTAAATACTCATCGGATTTTTTTTAAACTTTTGTACAATTATTTTTTTAGTGAATACTATTAAAATTTAAAATATAATTTTTGTAGATCGTTTAACAAAGCGTATGTACAAAAACTTACGCAATTGGTACTTTTGGGTCAAAATTGTCCAATGCAACAAAATCAATTTACGCATATGATACGAGTTTCGTAACAATTTTGTGGGCCTTGACAACATCATAACTAGCAGCAAAACAAAAAATATGTGATAATAACGCACAATTATTATTTGTTGTTTTTGTTTTTTATAACAGTATTACGAACTGCAACAAAACCAAAAAAAGAGAATAAGTAGTGTAAATATTTCATTCGTTTATGTGTTTTTGAATTGAACACAAGTCACAAAATCATTACTTATTTTGGAGAGATAACAACTTTTCTTATGCTATCAGACTCAGGCGATGAGAATCCCCGGACACATCAAGTGAAGATGAAAACGATCTCGTTCCTGAACCTGCATCGGACTGTGACCCCAACCCCTCGTCAGGCGCTAGCATGGAGAAACTATGGATGTCATATATACATACATGTGCCTGTGTGTCATAATGTTTTTAAAAGTATGACGATTTTTTGTATAATTTTTCTTTTAATTTCGATAATCAATTTTATAATTTATGTTTTAAGTAAACCAAATCATAGAAAAACTTTCCTTTTAAACAAAATAGAATTTTTAAATTAATTTCAATTGAAAACCTACAAAGAATTATTCATAAAAAAATTTTAAATTTTATAAAAATTAAATTTTCTGTGATGACTAATGGGTCAATTCTACCATGGATGCTAATATAACGGTCAGCACTTGTCTTTAATTATGAAAAATTATCAAAGAATTTAATATTTTTGTATTTGTTGTGTTAATACAAGTATGTCTGGTGTGAATGTTTGAGTAAAGATTTAAAAATATTTCCGAAGAAAAAACTAAAAACAATTTCATTTAAAAATAAATAAATAATATACAGTAGTGGAAAAAATAATAGGGAGGGTAGAAAAAAGTTTTCTAATATTTTTATTTGCCATTGAACACAACGCAATACAACAATGTATGTGTTTTATATGGAAATTGCTGACATTGCCGGCATAAGAAATTTTTTTTTATAAATCTGCCCTGAAAATACTACATTGAAAACACAATTGAAATATGAAATTCAACGTTTTATTTTTTAAACGAAGAATGTATTTTTTATAACATAAACACACTCACATAGATGACTACAGTGATGCTATGAATATGTGCCTTAAAATGATAATAAAAATTTTCAACTCAAAATGATCACTAAAGAACGCAACAGAATAAAAAAGTATAAATGAAACAAGATTAAACACGCACATACATGCATACAAAATTTTTAATTTATAAACTATCAATGCCGAATAGAATTTCCATTCTTATCAGAAACATCGCGCGGTATCAAAAGATTCGGAGAGCTGCAGCAGTGGCTCAACATCATTCTAGACAGCTTTTTCAGTTTCGCATAATGATGTGTGTTGACTTGGTTTTCATGAATCTTCTCCAGGAATTCTCCAGCACAAGTTGAAAAGGCGCACTGATAAAGTCTAAACAGTGTTTTGACGAGTCACTACAGTCATTCACACAATAAGCTTGTATGAACAAGTGTATTATTTAACTTTTTATTAGACCAACACTCAGGGGATGAACCGTACATATGCAGTGCCTGGTATAGGAATTAGGAAAATACAGTATGGAATGGAGGACAGCGGGAATAGTGTTTGTGGACATTGGATTTGAATCTTTTTATATTATAAGTGGCAGGAAAGACCTCTGTAGGCTAGGGTTACGGATAGTTCGGCGAAAGAACGAATTCTGTCTGTAAAGCAGTTCTACTGGCCAATCGACAACAAACAAACTGACACGTCCTGTGAAAAAGACGGAAACGATTTTCGGGAACTTGTTTCTTTATCTCATTAGAGAAAAATCCGTTGTTGTAGCGGTACAACAATGAAACGCAAGCCACATTACGATGCTCCAATGAATCAATAGTGTTGGATACCCTACCGTTATTATTGAGAACATTCGCATTCTTCTGTATGCAGTTGAAAAGCATCAAAATGACTTTGAGGCACCGGCCCGTACATGCAAGTTGTATTCCATTCTCGTTCTGATATAAGTGATGGAAATGGTAAGGAGATTATATTAAGTGTTGTATTTCTCTCAAAGTCTTAGGAAGCTGAGGCACTGGAACATGACACGGAATTTTCGTGCGCAGAAAATTAAGAGCGTCTGACTTATGTATGTTTCCACCGCCCATAACTACAGATGAGGCAATATTATTGCTGCGCTTGTGTTTTAATAAAAAGCATTGCGTTTTTGTCGCCCTTTAAAATCAGCACCATTTATAAGAAGACATTCGGAGATTGACTGTAGGTCGAATGTGATAGTGTCATTTCGACGCCTCCGTTTTATAACATTCTAAGTCGAAAAAGTGTGTTTTGAGTTATGAGCTCTCAAAGTTTACACGTGAAATACGACTATATGTATATTCTAGGTAGATTTTTCCCTATAACTTCGGAACGGATAGGCGCATCTTAACCAAATTTTGACAGTATTTAAGTTAGAGAACGTAGAATTTAAAAATGCAAGAACATTAAAAACGTTCTAAGTAAACTTATAACGTTATAGAATGTAGGCGTCGATTTATATTAAGCCGTTTCGCCAAAGGTCTCGACCCACCATTAAAATAATATGATTGGCAAATTTTACTGTCATCTGCAAAAGAACAGATAGGCTTAGAAGTTAAAGGCAGAAAGATCCTTAATGAAAATAAAATATAGATTGGAGATAAAAGCCGCCGTAGTGTAGTAAGTAGTGTGTTGACTTGTAAGAGGTAAGGCCACGATTCAAAACCTCAGTTCAGACATAAAAACGAAAATAGATTTCTGGCAAAAACTCTGAATGTAAATAGAATTACCATGAAAAAGTTTCTCAAAATTCTGTGGTTCAGAGTCGACTTTAAACTGTAGGTCCGGCCACTCATGTATGAGATTAATGCAGACAACATAAGTGGTGTGTGAAGCTAGGTCGTAATCCTGACTGAAGGATTGTAATGGCGAATTATGTATGTATGTTGGAGATAGTACAGAACCTTGCGGTACCTTTGAATTCGTCTGCGTTTAGTGCGAATTCGTCTGATTCGATGAAACGAACTTCTATGACTGTGTGCGTGTTTTTACTTTTAATATTTCGTTCCAAGACACTAAGCCTGTCTAGGTCCTTTTGAATATTCGATATACTATTTTGTAATATATCGCTCCCATTTTGTAATTTTATTAATTGATTATCAAATCGTGTGTAATCAAACGAATCAATTACGCCCGAAATATTATTACTATTTGGCTGCGTTTATAACGAATATACGGATTGATTCTGATTGTAATACTAATTTATGTAAAGTACTTACTTTGATCCCAGCCTGTGCATAGTACCACATACACAATAACAAAAATGTTAGTTTGTAAAATTTCATGTGTTGTCACAATTCTTTTCAGTGCATTTCTATTAAAAGGTTAAAATCAACTGGCATTGAATTGAAATTTTCCTGTGATTTAAAAGTGTTTAATACAGCCAGTGTTGAAAGTGAAAATGCGATAATAAAATAAAGCTAAAGTATAAACAATAAAAAATGCACGTTAACTATAAAGTATAAAGTATGCATACTTGGACGTATGCATATATATTGGCTGTAAGAATTACTCACACACTGCACTAGTGATGTTGTATTTTATTTTTTAATATGTTGCTGGTTGGTTGCAGTCGACTTACAAAAATGTTTTCTCAGTGAAAAATTGAAATTGTTTTTGAGCTTAAGTCTTTAGAAGTATTTATCGTCAGATGTGTAGGTACAGTCTCCTGATTATTTTAAAAAGGGCCAATCTCAGTTAAAAGAAAAATTTTATTCGGAAGCTTTGAACGGTCATGATAAAATCTTAGTTTTAAAATAAAATGCAATAAAAACGAGAACAACAGAAATTGAATTATTTTGAGAATTAAATAGAAGAATACAGCTTCTCTTGTCAGATGACAATTTTGTTGTCGATGCGATTTGTTCTTAAAGGATTCAGCATGAATTCGTTTTTTTTTAATTTACTGAAAATGCTTTCTGAAGTCTATTGCCAGTCAACAAATCGCAAATCCTAATTTACATAACCTATGTGGATATTGAACGGCGAAGGCTATAATATTCGAAAATTTTTTCTTGAACTTGTGTGTAAAATTTCTGAGAGTATCTTAACATTTGTATTCACCTTAGTTGCACTCATCAATCATGAGTGTTATTGTCTTTACGCCATTTAGTATGGAAGGAATCAAAATAAATTTGAAAAAGTACCCACGAAATGAAACATCGTCGTCGTCATCAGTAGAAATGTGTTTTAATTTAATTGTTTCAAATGTTCTCAATGTTGATGTTTTTTTGTTTAAATTATTCACAGAAATTTAATAAGCAAATACCATGACTAGAGACACAGCAGTGATAATAATCTGCTTATCTGCTTATCTGCTCTGATTATTACTGATTAGTTCAATCATAATCTATTGAGTTTATTTATTATTCTTTTGTAATCTTACAATCTCTTATTCTATTATATACTCCGATTATATTCAATATTTCCAAAAAATAAAAACTAAATCGCCACACGACGTGATTTCGCTCTGTTAAAAAATAATTGCCTTTCGTGTGAAATCAATTTGTTTTTAACTTCAGCTGTAACACTTCCTTTCACAATCAATAAATTAATGATGGGGCTTCGTCCTTCATTTTCGTTGTGACTAAGTCATAAAACACAAAATGTCCATAGAGATCTTAAAGCGGAAGGACTGTATGTGTGTGGCAACTACCTTTGCCATTAACTCTATCAATGCTTGCAGGATCATTTAACCTGAAGTTGCTAGAATTTTCAACAAGTTTCAGTGCTATTTTTGGTAAGCCCTTGACCCCTAATCCTATATAATCCTATATAATAATTATGATAATTAAGAAAGGCTCCAGTATCTTCCTATGCGATGCCATAAATTTATTTATTTATTTATAAATAAAATTTTGCCCTTGGATGTTAACAACAAGATCCAGTCTATTTAGTTAGCGAATGATAAGCCCATTTAACCATTGCGCTCATTTTGGACAGAATTGTTTTGCAAATCATTTAAATTTTAATATTAATTAAAAGCCTGTGAGAAATAAAATGTATTTAAAATGAAATACGTGAGTAGTATGTTTATGTATGTTCGGGGGCACTTATTCCATACAAAATTTGGTGCATGCATAGCTGTAAAAAAGTAAGAACATTGCAGAATTGTGAAATGAATTGTTTGCGATCGGTCTTTAGGTTTGTAACATGTATTATGAAAAGGTAATGCTTTTTAATGTCTATGTGTGTGTTAAAATTTGGGAGAATACATATCTGGAAAAGAATTAAATCATTTTTATTTAAAATTTTTCCCTACAAATTTGGGATCATACCTGCTTTTTGTTGGTCCTTTCATTTGTATTGCTTTTCAAACGAATGGTTGGACGGACAGAATGAGTGTCTGCACGTTTCCTCATCTACATCCCAGAGCATAAGTAGACTGTAATGTGAAAATGTATGTACGTATGCACGAATGTTTGGACGGACCGAATGAGTGTATGCGTAACATGTAATGTGTATGATCGTTTTTTTTTTAATAGTAAATTCTTGACACGCACTGCTCATGATCACAGGTAGAAGAAATAGAAATATAAACTAATAAGCAAGGGTAGGTTGGTTGTGCGGTTGTTTTTAATTTGATGAGAAAGAAATGTATAGTTGTACCTGTGGGTTTTTTTCACGCATAAGTATAAGTAATATCTGTTTTCACATAATTGAATTTACTGATTGATCTACAACACCCCAGAGTATAAATAGACTTGTTTTTAAGGATTTAGAATTTTTTACTTTTACTGTTTTAAATATATGAAATTATAGAATAAAGGGATTAATTAAAACAAATTAGTTTTTTATTTTTTGAAAATTTTATTACATATTTCTTTTTTCAGATTTTTACAGATTCGAATTTAAAAATACGTTTATACAGATTAAATAACTTAAGTGTTAACAAATATTGTGTATAGAATGTTTGACATCGACAAATGTTGAAAGATTGTGAATAAGTATTTTCACAATAATACAAACGTATGACATATTAATACATAAAAATGGATTACTTATTTTACTAATGTTACATATTCTTAGTTCATTTATAAGTTTCATAAATAAATCTATATGTTTTATTAATAGTTCTTCCAATACAGCTGATGTTACCATTTTTGTTCCCCTTCTTTAAAAATTTAATAGTAGGTTGTGTTAGTGCGGGACGATGTACTCTGAATTATTTCATTTTAATTTATATTTATTGAATAAAAATTTTAAACACAAGTGCCCGCAATTAAATGTATTAAATTTTTGTTTTCGTTCATAATTATATTCAGTAGGAAATTTTAAGTAGTTGACAATCTCAAGTGGTGGTTGTAAGTTTCCAAAGCTATCAAAGTATTCTTTATAGTTGTGGTTTTTATAATATGCTGCCCAATGTGTTCCCATACCATTTGAATCATCTAAATTAACAATGCCGCATTCTTGTTTGAAGGGTTTTAAGGTAAAGAATCACGCATGAAAACACCCCTAAAATGTTTGAAATGTCTTCCATATTTATTCAAATCCAAATCTGTTAATGGGCGATTGGGAAGGTTATCTAATAGTCTTTTGGAGCTGGACTATAGTAGAGACCATATCCAGTTTTATATGGTTTGAGGTACAACCCTTTACCCATTGCAATTGGTTCCATATATCTATTATGACGGTTAGCTTCAGCCAATTGTTCTTTTCCATTTTTGATAGCATTTACTGCTTTGACAATAGCGGATCCTCCACTTGCCAAACCACCAAGCGCTGACAATGCTGTTAGTACGGGAATAAGTGGAAGAAATCCTCCAATTTTCGGTACAGGTATAACTCTCGGTATTATAATGTCTGCTCGCTTTTTCCCTTTAAAATTTGAATGAATAGCCTTTTGAGCTATTTTAACAGCATCATTTATATCAAGGGGTTTCTGTTCTTTCAATTGTTTTAAAGTTTTTCTCACAGTAGCTGTGAATAATTTCTTATTACACTTACTCATTTTTCCTTTTCTCATTCTTTATGTCTCTGCTCCTTCAAACCTAATCCAAATTTCACTTTAGCTTTCATAGCGTTTGTCACAAACCACGGGTTAACACGTTCTTTAATATCACTATCTTTAGATTTAACTCGTTGCCAGGCTTTTTCAGCTAATATTTGATCTGCTTGATGTATTGTGTCTATATCTTTTGATTGTGAATATGCAATATCGTGCTCTCTACAAGCTGCGTCTAATAAATGTATACCCTTATCTCCTCTTGCTAAACGTTTTTCAAGTTTTGTACCAGGTCCACAAAACTGATAACCAGGTAGATGTAATTCAACAGGTACTTTATTTTTTAAGTTGTTTACAAATCCTCTTCTCATCTTACACTGGCTGAGGTTTTGTTTTGACTGTAGATTATAACAAATTTTTTTTCGTTACTTTTATACCTCTTCGCAAAAATTGCTGAAATCAAGACGATCTCCTATATATACAGCAATTTATATGATTTCAGTATGTTAATTTTTTGATATTGATTTTGATCTGCTTTGTATCTGATCACGATCTACTTTACATCTGATCACGATCTGCTTTGTATCTGCTCACGATCTACTTTATATCTGATAACGATCTACTTTTTTGGTTTTTGGTTTTGTCTATTTTATTTTAATTTTTTTTATTATTTTTTTTTTACATTACCATGTTTTAGGTAAACATGTTCTACCTCAATGTTTAAATTGTTTATTTGATCAGCTAGAACATCATGTATTTGTGTTATATACATATATATATATATTTTTTTTTGTGTTTATGATTATATTTATTGAAACCTTCTCCAAATTTATTAATATAAGACATTTCTTTCACTCTTCTAATAAATTATGTTAGCTTCTTTAAGTTCTTCGATAATAGAGATTATTTCGTTTTGATGATTGTTGTGACCAGAACCTTCCGATGAAAGAAGTAAACGTAGTCTGTCAACTAGTTCATTAGGATCATACCAATGTATGTAATTTGATTTCAGATTATTTTGTAATTTTAGCATTAAACCACTGCCTTTTGTTAAAATGTTTGTTGTTGTTTCGAATAAATGTTTAATTATTCGTATATATTTGAAGGCTCGTGTTCCTTTCACTTGTTCATTAGGTTCATAGCGACGTTTATGTGCATTGGTATGAATTAAAATCTCTTTATATTTTTTCAAATCATTTTTAGAATAATGGAGAGGTTTTTTATGAAATACTACTATACTACTTTTATGAAATACTATAATAATCCAGGCGTCATTTTCAATTTCATATTCCCTATCTGCATAGTATTATCTCTATTAAATATTAATTTTTCCTTGCCATATCGCCAACTACCATCTACATCTTGATTAAAACCATAAATTTTATCCAATTGCTTATTATTAATAAGTGTTTGTATATTTTCAAATAATGGAAAGCTTTTCGTCAGCTTTAAACATTGTTTTCTTTCCAAGTTCTTGATACATGTATTTGATACAGGTATATTATGGTCATAGTTTTTTTCATCATCATTATCATCAGTTGAAATATTTTCATACTGGAAATCGTTATTATCACCGTTTACATCATCGTAATCATCGTCATCATCAATAGTGTTGTCTATATCCTTATGCTTATCTTCAAGTTTTCCGATGATTTCATTATCACCATTTACGTCATAATAATCGTCATCATCATCAATAGTGTTGTCTGTATCCTTATGCTTATCTTCGAGTTTTCCAATGATCAAAAGATTCGGAGAGCTGCAGCAGTGGCTCAACATCATTCTAGACAGCTTTTTCAGTTTCGCATAATGATGTGTGTTGACTTGGTTTTCATGAATCTTCTCCAGGAATTCTCCAGCACAAGTTGAAAAGGCGCACTGATAAAGTCTAAACAGTGTTTTGACGAGTCACTACAGTCATTCACACAATAAGCTTGTATGAACAAGTGTATTATTTAACTTTTTATTAGACCAACACTCAGGGGATGAACCGTACACATGCAGTGCCTGGTATAGGAATTAGGAAAATACAGTATGGAATGGAGGACAGCGGGAATAGTGTTTGTGGACATTGGATTTGAATCTTTTTATATTATAAGTGGCAGGAAAGACCTCTGTAGGCTAGGGTTACGGATAGTTCGGCGAAAGAACGAATTCTGTCTGTAAAGCAGTTCTACTGGCCAATCGACAACAAACAAACTGACACGTCCTGTGAAAAAGACGGAAACGATTTTCGGGAACTTGTTTCTTTATCTCATTAGAGAAAAATCCGTTGTTGTAGCGGTACAACAATGAAACGCAAGCCACATTACGATGCTCCAATGAATCAATAGTGTTGGATACCCTACCGTTATTATTGAGAACATTCGCATTCTTCTGTATGCAGTTGAAAAGCATCAAAATGACTTTGAGGCACCGGCCCGTACATGCAAGTTGTATTCCATTCTCGTTCTGATATAAGTGATGGAAATGGTAAGGAGATTATATTAAGTGTTGTATTTCTCTCAAAGTCTTAGGAAGCTGAGGCACTGGAACATGACACGGAATTTTCGTGCGCAGAAAATTAAGAGCGTCTGACTTATGTATGTTTCCACCACCCATAACTACAGATGAGGCAATATTATTGCTGCGCTTGTGTTTTAATAAAAAGCATTGCGTTTTTGTCGCCCTTTAAAATCAGCACCATTTATAAGAAGACATTCGGAGATTGACTGTAGGTCGAATGTGATAGTGTCATTTCGACGCCTCCGTTTTATAACATTCTAAGTCGAAAAAGTGTGTTTTGAGTTATGAGCTCTCAAAGTTTACACGTGAAATACGACTATATGTATATTCTAGGTAGATTTTTCCCTATAACTTCGGAACGGATAGGCGCATCTTAACCAAATTTTGACAGTATTTAAGTTAGAGAACGTAGAATTTAAAAATGCAAGAACATTAAAAACGTTCTAAGTAAACTTAGAACGTTATAGAATGTAGGCGTCGATTTATATTAAGCCGTTTCGCCAAAGGTCTCGACCCACCATCAAAATAATATGATTGGCAAATTTTACTGTCATCTGCAAAAGAACAGATAGGCTTAGAAGTTAAAGGCAGAAAGATCCTTAATGAAAATAAAATATAGATTGGAGATAAAAGCCGCCGTAGTGTAGTAAGTAGTGTGTTGACTTGTAAGAGGTAAGGCCACGATTCAAAACCTCAGTTCAGACATAAAAACGAAAATAGATTTCTGGCAAAAACTCTGAATGTAAATAGAATTACCATGAAAAAGTTTCTCAAAATTCTGTGGTTCAGAGTCGACTTTAAACTGTAGGTCCGGCCACTCATGTATGAGATTAATGCAGACAACATAAGTGGTGTGTGAAGCTAGGTCGTAATCCTGACTGAAGGATTGTAATGGCGAATTATGTATGTATGTTGGAGATAGTACAGAACCTTGCGGTACCTTTGAATTCATCTGCGTTTAGTGCGAATTCGTCTGATTCGATGAAACGAACTTCTATGACTGTGTGCGTGTTTTTACTTTTAATATTTCGTTCCAAGACACTAAGCCTGTCTAGGTCCTTTTGAATATTCGATATACTATTTTGTAATATATCGCTCCCATTTTGTAATTTTATTAATTGATTATCAAATCGTGTGTAATCAAACGAATCAATTACGCCCGAAATATTATTACTATTTGGCTGCGTTTATAACGAATATACGGATTGATTCTGATTGTAATACTAATTTATGTAAAGTACTTACTTTGATCGCAGCCTGTGCATAGTACCACATACACAATAACAAAAATGTTAGTTTGTAAAATTTCATGTGTTGTCACAATTCTTTTCAGTGCATTTCTATTAAAAGGTTAAAATCAACTGGCATTGAATTGAAATTTTCCTGTGATTTAAAAGTGTTTAATACAGCCAGTGTTGAAAGTGAAAATGCGATAATAAAATAAAGCTAAAGTATAAACAATAAAAAATGCACGTTAACTATAAAGTATAAAGTATGCATACTTGGACGTATGCATATATATTGGCTGTAAGAATTACTCACACACTGCACTAGTGATGTTGTATTTTATTTTTTAATATGTTGCTGGTTGGTTGCAGTCGACTTACAAAAATGTTTTCTCAGTGAAAAATTGAAATTGTTTTTGAGCTTAAGTCTTTAGAAGTATTTATCGTCAGATGTGTAGGTACAGTCTCCTGATTATTTTAAAAAGGGCCAATCTCAGTTAAAAGAAAAATTTTATTCGGAAGCTTTGAACGGTCATGATAAAATCTTAGTTTTAAAATAAAATGCAATAAAAACGAGAACAACAGAAATTGAATTATTTTGAGAATTAAATAGAAGAATACAGCTTCTCTTGTCAGATGACAATTTTGTTGTCGATGCGATTTGTTCTTAAAGGATTCAGCATGAATTCGTTTTTTTTTAATTTACTGAAAATGCTTTCTGAAGTCTATTGCCAGTCAACAAATCGCAAATCCTAATTTACATAACCTATGTGGATATTGAACGGCGAAGGCTATAATATTCGAAAATTTTTTCTTGAACTTGTGTGTAAAATTTCTGAGAGTATCTTAACATTTGTATTCACCTTAGTTGCACTCATCAATCATGAGTGTTATTGTCTTTACGCCATTTAGTATGGAAGGAATCAAAATAAATTTGAAAAAGTACCCACGAAATGAAACATCGTCGTCGTCATCAGTAGAAATGTGTTTTAATTTAATTGTTTCAAATGTTCTCAATGTTGATGTTTTTTTGTTTAAATTATTCACAGAAATTTAATAAGCAAATACCATGACTAGAGACACAGCAGTGATAATAATCTGCTTATCTGCTTATCTGCTCTGATTATTACTGATTAGTTCAATCATAATCTATTGAGTTTATTTATTATTCTTTTGTAATCTTACAATCTCTTATTCTATTATATACTCCGATTATATTCAATATTTCCAAAAAATAAAAACTAAATCGCCACACGACGTGATTTCGCTCTGTTAAAAAATAATTGCCTTTCGTGTGAAATCAATTTGTTTTTAACTTCAGCTGTAACACTTCCTTTCACAATCAATAAATTAATGATGGGGCTTCGTCCTTCATTTTCGTTGTGACTAAGTCATAAAACACAAAATGTCCATAGAGATCTTAAAGCGGAAGGACTGTATGTGTGTGGCAACTACCTTTGCCATTAACTCTATCAATGCTTGCAGGATCATTTAACCTGAAGTTGCTAGAATTTTCAACAAGTTTCAGTGCTATTTTTGGTAAGCCCTTGACCCCTAATCCTATATAATCCTATATAATAATTATGATAATTAAGAAAGGCTCCAGTATCTTCCTATGCGATGCCATAAATTTATTTATTTATTTATAAATAAAATTTTGCCCTTGGATGTTAACAACAAGATCCAGTCTATTTAGTTAGCGAATGATAAGCCCATTTAACCATTGCGCTCATTTTGGACAGAATTGTTTTGCAAATCATTTAAATTTTAATATTAATTAAAAGCCTGTGAGAAATAAAATGTATTTAAAATGAAATACGTGAGTAGTATGTTTATGTATGTTCGGGGGCACTTATTCCATACAAAATTTGGTGCATGCATAGCTGTAAAAAAGTAAGAACATTGCAGAATTGTGAAATGAATTGTTTGCGATCGGTCTTTAGGTTTGTAACATGTATTATGAAAAGGTAATGCTTTTTAATGTCTATGTGTGTGTTAAAATTTGGGAGAATACATATCTGGAAAAGAATTAAATCATTTTTATTTAAAATTTTTCCCTACAAATTTGGGATCATACCTGCTTTTTGTTGGTCCTTTCATTTGTATTGCTTTTCAAACGAATGGTTGGACGGACAGAATGAGTGTCTGCACGTTTCCTCATCTACATCCCAGAGCATAAGTAGACTGTAATGTGAAAATGTATGTACGTATGCACGAATGTTTGGACGGACCGAATGAGTGTGTGCGTAACATGTAATGTGTATGATCGTTTTTTTTTTAATAGTAAATTCTTGACACGCACTGCTCATGATCACAGGTAGAAGAAATAGAAATATAAACTAATAAGCAAGGGTAGGTTGGTTGTGCGGTTGTTTTTAATTTGATGAGAAAGAAATGTATAGTTGTACCTGTGGGTTTTTTTCACGCATAAGTATAAGTAATATCTGTTTTCACATAATTGAATTTACTGATTGATCTACAACACCCCAGAGTATAAATAGACTTGTTTTTAAGGATTTAGAATTTTTTACTTTTACTGTTTTAAATATATGAAATTATAG
Source organism: Sarcophaga carnaria (assembly GCA_958299815.1). Lineage (NCBI taxonomy): Eukaryota > Metazoa > Arthropoda > Insecta > Diptera > Sarcophagidae > Sarcophaga > Sarcophaga carnaria. The sequence continues at coordinate 82,473,214 of OY283149.1, read as the reverse complement.
AATAAAGGGATTAATTAAAACAAATTAGTTTTTTATTTTTTGAAAATTTTATTACATATTTCTTTTTTCAGATTTTTACAGATTCGAATTTAAAAATACGTTTATACAGATTAAATAACTTAAGTGTTAACAAATATTGTGTATAGAATGTTTGACATCGACAAATGTTGAAAGATTGTGAATAAGTATTTTCACAATAATACAAACGTATGACATATTAATACATAAAAATGGATTACTTATTTTACTAATGTTACATATTCTTAGTTCATTTATAAGTTTCATAAATAAATCTATATGTTTTATTAATAGTTCTTCCAATACAGCTGATGTTACCATTTTTGTTCCCCTTCTTTAAAAATTTAATAGTAGGTTGTGTTAGTGCGGGACGATGTACTCTGAATTATTTCATTTTAATTTATATTTATTGAATAAAAATTTTAAACACAAGTGCCCGCAATTAAATGTATTAAATTTTTGTTTTCGTTCATAATTATATTCAGTAGGAAATTTTAAGTAGTTGACAATCTCAAGTGGTGGTTGTAAGTTTCCAAAGCTATCAAAGTATTCTTTATAGTTGTGGTTTTTATAATATGCTGCCCAATGTGTTCCCATACCATTTGAATCATCTAAATTAACAATGCCGCATTCTTGTTTGAAGGGTTTTAAGGTAAAGAATCACGCATGAAAACACCCCTAAAATGTTTGAAATGTCTTCCATATTTATTCAAATCCAAATCTGTTAATGGGCGATTGGGAAGGTTATCTAATAGTCTTTTGGAGCTGGACTATAGTAGAGACCATATCCAGTTTTATATGGTTTGAGGTACAACACTTTACCCATTGCAATTGATTCCATATATCTATTATGACGGTTAGCTTCAGCCAATTGTTCTTTTCCATTTTTGATAGCATTTACTGCTTTGACAATAGCGGATCCTCCACTTGCCAAACCACCAAGCGCTGACAATGCTGTTAGTACGGGAATAAGTGGAAGAAATCCTCCAATTTTCGGTACAGGTATAACTCTCGGTATTATAATGTCTGCTCGCTTTTTCCCTTTAAAATTTGAATGAATAGCCTTTTGAGCTATTTTAACAGCATCATTTATATCAAGGGGTTTCTGTTCTTTCAATTGTTTTAAAGTTTTTCTCACAGTAGCTGTGAATAATTTCTTATTACACTTACTCATTTTTCCTTTTCTCATTCTTTATGTCTCTGCTCCTTCAAACCTAATCCAAATTTCACTTTAGCTTTCATAGCGTTTGTCACAAACCACGGGTTAACACGTTCTTTAATATCACTATCTTTAGATTTAACTCGTTGCCAGGCTTTTTCAGCTAATATTTGATCTGCTTGATGTATTGTGTCTATATCTTTTGATTGTGAATATGCAATATCGTGCTCTCTACAAGCTGCGTCTAATAAATGTATACCCTTATCTCCTCTTGCTAAACGTTTTTCAAGTTTTGTACCAGGTCCACAAAACTGATAACCAGGTAGATGTAATTCAACAGGTACTTTATTTTTTAAGTTGTTTACAAATCCTCTTCTCATCTTACACTGGCTGAGGTTTTGTTTTGACTGTAGATTATAACAAATTTTTTTTCGTTACTTTTATACCTCTTCGCAAAAATTGCTGAAATCAAGACGATCTCCTATATATACAGCAATTTATATGATTTCAGTATGTTAATTTTTTGATATTGATTTTGATCTGCTTTGTATCTGATCACGATCTACTTTACATCTGATCACGATCTGCTTTGTATCTGCTCACGATCTACTTTATATCTGATAACGATCTACTTTTTTGGTTTTTGGTTTTGTCTATTTTATTTTAATTTTTTTTATTATTTTTTTTTTACATTACCATGTTTTAGGTAAACATGTTCTACCTCAATGTTTAAATTGTTTATTTGATCAGCTAGAACATCATGTATTTGTGTTATATACATATATATATATATTTTTTTTTGTGTTTATGATTATATTTATTGAAACCTTCTCCAAATTTATTAATATAAGACATTTCTTTCACTCTTCTAATAAATTATGTTAGCTTCTTTAAGTTCTTCGATAATAGAGATTATTTCGTTTTGATGATTGTTGTGACCAGAACCTTCCGATGAAAGAAGTAAACGTAGTCTGTCAACTAGTTCATTAGGATCATACCAATGTATGTAATTTGATTTCAGATTATTTTGTAATTTTAGCATTAAACCACTGCCTTTTGTTAAAATGTTTGTTGTTGTTTCGAATAAATGTTTAATTATTCGTATATATTTGAAGGCTCGTGTTCCCTTCACTTGTTCATTAGGTTCATAGCGACGTTTATGTGCATTGGTATGAATTAAAATCTCTTTATATTTTTTCAAATCATTTTTAGAATAATGGAGAGGTTTTTTATGAAATACTACTATACTACTTTTATGAAATACTATAATAATCCAGGCGTCATTTTCAATTTCATATTCCCTATCTGCATAGTATTATCTCTATTAAATATTAATTTTTCCTTGCCATATCGCCAACTACCATCTACATCTTGATTAAAACCATAAATTTTATCCAATTGCTTATTATTAATAAGTGTTTGTATATTTTCAAATAATGGAAAGCTTTTCGTCAGCTTTAAACATTGTTTTCTTTCCAAGTTCTTGATACATGTATTTGATACAGGTATATTATGGTCATAGTTTTTTTCATCATCATTATCATCAGTTGAAATATTTTCATACTGGAAATCGTTATTATCACCGTTTACATCATCGTAATCATCGTCATCATCAATAGTGTTGTCTATATCCTTATGCTTATCTTCAAGTTTTCCGATGATTTCATTATCACCATTTACGTCATAATAATCGTCATCATCATCAATAGTGTTGTCTGTATCCTTATGCTTATCTTCGAGTTTTCCAATGATTTCATTATCACCATTTACGTCATAATAATCTTCCTCATCATCTATAGTGTTGTCTACATCCTTATGCTTATGTTCAAGTTTTGGGATGTTTTCATTATCATCATTTACATCATCATAATCATCGTCATCATTAATAGTGTTGTCTATATCCTTATGTTTATCTTTAAGTTTTCCAATGATTTTTTAAGTGGTTTTGTTATTGGTTGAAAGGTATCTTCTAATAAATTAACTCTATCTATTTGATTCAGTTTAATATTTTTTAACTTTTTCTTTAGAACAGCCCTTGTCTTTACAAGATCTTCCAACACTTTATTATGGTAATTTTTAGACATTATAATAATTTTTTTTATTGCATTTGATCTGGTTATGATCTGCTCGCTATCTGATTATGATCTGCTTTGTATCTGATTACGATCTGCTTTATATCTGATCACGAACTGCTTGCTATCTGGTCACGATCTGATTTATACCTGATCACGATCTGCTTGATGGCTTGTGTCTATATCCATTGATTTTGAGTACGCTATATCTTGCTTTCTACAATCTGCATCCAATAAATTATTCCTTTATTTCCTTTATTCTTGCTATTCGTTTTGAAGTTTTGTATCAGGTCCACAAAACTGATAACCAGGTGGATGTAATTCAACATATAATTTGTTTATTAAGTTGTCTACAAATCTTCTTCCAATCTTACACTGATTAGGTGTTTTTCTTTTGACTGTAGTTTATAACCATTTTTTTTTTCATTACTTTTATACCTCTTCGCATGACACACTACACCAGCTATACTAGCAAGCTATACCAGCTATACCAGCTATACCTGCTATACCAGCTATATCAGCTATACCAGCTATACTAGCAAGCTGTACTAGCTATACTAGCAAGCTATACAATCTGTACTAGCTATACTAGCAAGCTGTACTAACTATACTAGCAAGCTATACAATCTATACTAGCTATACTAGCAAGCTATACAATCTGTACTAGCTATACTAGCAAGCTATACAATCTGTACTAGCTATACTAGCAAGCTGTAAAATCTGTACTAGCTATACTAGCAAGCTATACAATCTGTACTAGCTATACTAGCAAGCTGTACAATCTGTACTAGCTATACTAGCAAGCTGTACTAGCTATACTAGCAAGCTATACAATCTGTACTAGCTATACTAGCAAGCTGTACTAACTATACTAGCAAGCTATACAATCTGTACTAGCTCTACTAGCAAGCTATACAATCTGTACTAGCTATACTAGCAAGCTGTACAATCTGTACTAGCTATACTAGCAAGCTATACAATCTGTACTAGCTATACTAGCAAGCTATACAATCTGTACTAGCTATACTAGCAAGCTGTACTAGCTATACAATCTTTACTAGCTATACTAGCAAGCTGTACCAGCTATAGCAGCTACATCAGCTATACCAGCTATACCAGCTATATCACCAACACCAGCTATATCAGCTATACCTGCTATACCAGCTATACCAGTTATATCAGCTATACCTGCTATACCAGCTATACCAGCTATATCGGCTATACCTGCTATATCAGCTACACCAGCTATATCAGCTATACCTGCTATACCAGCTATACCAGTTATATCAGCTATACCTGCTATACCAGCTATACCAGCTATATCGGCTATACCTGCTATATCACCTACACCAGCTATATGAGCTATACCTGCTATACCAGCTATACCAGTTATATCAGCTATACCTGCTATACCAGCTATACCAGCTATATCGGCTACACCTGCTATATCAGCTACACCAGCTATACCAGCTATACCAGCTATACCTGCTATACCAGCTATATCAGCTATACCTGCTATATCAGCTACACCAGCTATACCTATACACCTAGTATAGCTGGTGTAGTGTTTCATGCGAAGAGGTATGAAAGTAATGAAAAAAATGGTTATAAACTACAGTCAAAAGAAAAACACCTAATCAGTGTAAGATTGGAAGAAGATTTGTAGACAACTTAATAAACACATTATATGTTGAATTACATCCACCTGGTTATCAGTTTTGTGGACCTGATACAAAACTTCAAAACGAATAGCAAGAATAAAGGAAATAAAGGAATAATTTATTGGATGCAGATTGTAGAAAGCACGATATAGCGTACTCAAAATCAATGGATATAGACACAAGCCATCAAGCAGATCGTGATCAGGTATAAATCAGATCGTGACCAGATAGCAAGCAGTTCGTGATCAGATATAAAGCAGATCGTAATCAGATACAAAACAGATCATAATCAGATAGCGAGCAGATCATAACCAGATCAAATGCAATAAAAAAAATTATTATAATGTCAAAAAATTACCATAATAAAGTGTTGGAAGATCTTGTAAAGACAAGGGCTGTTCTAAAGAAAAAGTTAAAAAATATTAAACTGAATCAAATAGATAGAGTTAATTTTTTTGAAGATACCTTTCAACCAATAACAAAACCACTTAAAAAAATCATTGGAAAACTTAAAGATAAACATAAGGATATAGACAACACTATTAATGATGACGATGATTATGATGATGTAAATGATGATAATGAAAACATCCCAAAACTTGAACATAAGCATAAGGATGTAGACAACACTATAGATGATGAGGAAGATTATTATGACGTAAATGGTGATAATGAAATCATTGGAAAACTCGAAGATAAGCATAAGGATACAGACAACACTATTGATGATGATGACGATTATTATGACGTAAATGGTGATAATGAAATCATCGGAAAACTTGAAGATAAGCATTAGGATATAGACAACACTATTGATGATGACGATGATAACGATGATGTAAACGGTGATAATAACGATTTTCAGTATGAAAATATTTCAACTGATGATAATGATGATGAAAAAAACTATGACCATAATATACCTGTATCAAGTACATGTATCAAGAACTTGGAAAGAAAACAATGTTTAAAGCTGACGAAAAGCTCTCCATTATTTGAAAATATACAAACACTTATTAATAATAAGCAATTGGATAAAATTTATGGTTTTAATCAAGATGTAGATGGTAGTTGGCGATATGGCAAGGAAAAATTAATATTTAATAGAGATAATACTATGCAGATAGGGAATATGAAATTGAAAATGACGCCTGGATTATTTGAACTAGTATTTCATAAAAAACCTCTCCATTATTCTAAAAATGATTTGAAAAAATATAAAGAGATTTTAATTAATACCAATGCACATAAACGTCGCTATGAACCTAATGAACAAGTGAAAGGAACACGAGCCTTCAAATATATACGAATAATTAAACGTTTATTCGAAACAACAACAAACATTTTAACAAAAGGCAGTGGTTTAATGCTAAAATTACAAAATAATCTGAGATCAAATTACATACATTGGGATGATCCTAATGAACTAGTTGACAGACTACGTTTACTTCTTTCATCGGAAGGTTCTGGTCACAACAATCATCAAAACGAAATAATCTCTATTATCGAAGAACTTAAAGAAGCTAACATAATTTATTAGAAGAGTGAAAGAAATGTCTTATATTAATAAATTTGGAGAAGGTTTTAATAAATATAACCATAAAAACAAAAATATCGTAATCGAAAAACATATAACACAAATACATGATGATCTAGCTGATCAAATAAACAATTTAAACATTGAGGTAGAACATGTATACCTAAAACATGGTAATGTCAAAAAAAAATAAAAAAAATTAAAATAAAATACAGATACAAAGCAGATCAAAATCAATATCAAAAAATTAACATACTGAAATCATATAAATTGCTGTATATATAGGAGATCGTCTTGATTTCAGTTATTTTTGCGAAGAGGTATAAAAGTAACGAAAAAAAATTTGTTATAATCTACAGTCAAAACAAAACCTCAGCCAGTGTAAGATGAGAAGAGGATTTGTAAACAACTTAATAAATAAAGTACCTGTTGAATTACATCTACCTGGTTATCAGTTTTGTGGACCTGGTACAAAACTTGAAAAACGTTTAGCAAGAGGAGATAAGGGTATAAATTTATTAGACGCAGCTTGTAGAGAGCACGATATTGCATATTCACAATCAAAAGATATAGACACAAGACATCAAGCAGATCAAATATTAGCTGAAAAAGCCTGGCAACGAGTTAAATCTAAAGATAGTGATATTAAAGAACGTGCTAACGCGTGGTTTGTGACAAACGCTATGAAAGCTAAAGTGAAATTTGGATTAGGTTTGAAGGAGCAGAGACATAAGAAAAGAAAAGGAAAAATGAATAAGTGTAATAAGAAATTATTCACAGCTACTGTGAGAAAAACTTTAAAACAATTGAAAGAACAGAAACCCCTTGATATAAATGATGCTGTTAAAATAGCTCAAAAGGCTATTCATTCAAATTTTAAAGGGAAAAAGCGAGCAGACATTATAATACCGAGAGTTATACCTGTACCGAAAATTGGAGGATTTCTTCCACTTATTCCCGTACTAACAGCATTGTCAGCGCTTGGTGGTTTGGCAAGTGGAGGATCCGCTATTGTCAAAGCAGTAAATGCTACCAAAAATGGAAAAGAACAATTGGCTGAAGCTAACCGTCATAAAAGATATATGGAATCAATTGCAATGGGTAAAGGGTTGTACCTCAAACCATATAAAACTGGATATGGTCTCTACTATAGTCCAGCTCCAAAAAACTATTAGATAACCTTCCCAATCGCCCATTAACAGATTTGGATTTGAATAAATATGGAAGACATCTCAAACATTTTAGGGGTGTTTTCATGCGTGATTCTTTACCTTAAAACCCTTCAAACAAGAATGCGGCATTGTTAATTTAGATGATTCAAATGGTATGGGAACACATTGGGCAGCATATTATAAAAACCACAACTATAAAGAATACTTTGATAGCTTTGGAAACTTACAACCACCACTTGAGATTGTCAACTACTTAAAATTTCCTACTGAATATAATTATGAACGAAAACAAAAATTTAATACATTTAATTGTGGGCACTTGTGTTTAAAATTTTTATTCAATAAATATAAATTAAAATGAAATAATTCAGAGTACATCGTCCCGCACTAACACAACCTACTATTAAATTTTTAAAGAAGGGGAACAAAAATGGTAACATCAGCTGTATTGGAAGAACTATTAATAAAACATATAGATTTATTTATGAAACTTATAAATGAACTAAGAATATGTAACATTAGTAAAATAAGTAATCCATTTTTATGTATTAATATCTCATACGTTTGTATTATTGTGAAAATACTTATTCACAATCTTTCAACATTTGTCGATGTCAAACATTCTATACACAATATTTGTTAACACTTAAGTTATTTAATCTGTATAAACGTATTTTTAAATTCGAATCTGTAAAAATCTGAAAAAAGAAATATGTAATAAAATTTTCAAAAAATAAAAAACTAATTTGTTTTAATTAATCCCTTTATTCTATAATTTCATTTATTTAAAACAGTAAAACTAAAAAATTCTAAATCCTTAAAAACAAGTCTATTTATACTCTGGGGTGTTGTAGATCAATCAGTAAATTCAATTATGTGAAAACAGATATTACTTATACTTATGCGTGAAAAAAAACCCACAGGTACAACTATACATTTCTTTCTCATCAAATTAAAAACAACCGCACAACCAACCTACCCTTTCTTATTAGTTTATATTTCTATTTCTTCTACCTGTGATCATGAGCAGTGCGTGTCAAGAATTTACTATTAAAAAAAAACTATCATACACATTACATGTTACGCACACACTCATTCGGTCCGTCCAAACATTCGTACATACGTACATACATTTTCACATTACAGTCTACTTATACTCTGGGATGTAGATGAGGAAACGTGCAGACACTCATTCTGTCCGTCCAACCATTCGTTTGTAAATCAATACAAATGAAAGGACCAACAAAAAGCAGGTATGATCCCAAATTTGTAGGGAAAAATTTAAAATAAAAATGATTTAATTATTTTCCAGATATGTATTCTCCCAAATTTTAACACACACATAGACATTAAAAAGCATTACCTTTTCATAATACATGTTACAAACCTAAAGACCGATCGCAAACAATTCATTTCACAATTCTGAAATGTTCTTACTCTTTTACAGCTATGCATGCACCAAATTTTGTATGGAATAAGTGCCCCGGAACATACATAAACATACTTCTTACGTGTATAAGAGAAATGTCTCTTATTGATATCAGTTGTAGAATTAGTAAAGGAATGTCAATAAATACAAAAAATACGTTGCAGTCATCTTAACTAAAGGAGTTTAGATGGTTACACAAGATTTACTGAAAGAGTTTAAACGAACAGATTTCCTACTTCACCTTTACCTATTTCACGATTTCAGTTGTTCAATGGCATTATGCAGTTCGTTATACATTTTCTGCAACTAATGAAAAGGTTTGAATTTGTCATTTCCAATTACTTTAAACCTTTCGACCGTAAAAATTAAGCAGTTGCCACATCTAGTTTCATAACTAATTTCTGAATACAATATTCCAGGAAAGATAGCACAAGAATATGATGTAATAAATTGAGTTTTTAACATTCGTGGAAGTAAATGATGCCAAATAGAATACCATCGTCATTTGTAATTTGTGCAAAAAGTTATGTCTGCTGATAAATGTAAACAAAATTACTACTCCTCGTAGTGCAATACAGATATTTAATTGAGAAGCATGACTACATTTTACTGGCCGGGATGATAACCTGCTGCAGTCGTTTTATAATTCTTGTTGTGTGATTTCTTGAAATCGCATATCTGTGGCAATAAACCGTTTTATTGTTTTTGACGTGTTTGAAGAAATTTATTTAAAAACAAAAAAAACTTCGAAAAACCAACGCAAGAAGCTCTATTGAATGTGATTGAAAACATTTTGTAGCTGGTCCGTATGATTATCAATACTAACGATAGCCTTCTAGCTTCAGTGTCAAGAATGTGAAATTCAAACATGTTCAGCTTTGCTATCAGAAGATCATTTATCCAACGCTGGCTACTCATTCTTATAAAATGTTTTACGAAAGCCATGGAAGGCATGGAAATCCAACAAAAGGTTAAGCTCTGTGTTCTCATCTCATATGTAACAACTGCGTGTGTCCACTGCAAATATTTCTTCACAGGTGATTACGGAGTATCCTAAAAGTATTCTGGTTCGAATGTAAAGAGTGCACATGACAAAATCCTGCTTTTGTCCTCCGCTAGTGTGCCTTCCTTATAAGCTGCATCAGTAATCATGTGACAAAATTAATTTCGAAAAAAAATTTTATATAATTTTTACTTTTTTCTGAAGATGGGTGGCGAATAAGAATCGCGTAAGAAAATTATTAAAGTTTTCAATAAAAACTTTCTTCGTGCTCGAAAAACAAAACCCAAAATCGCGGGTGTTAACATAAAAGCTGTCTCATTGCTTTTGGAAATATAACATCAGCTTTTAATTATTAAAAGAAAACATAGAAATTGAAGAGAGAAAGGAAGAATTATCAATGCTAAGAATGACAAATTCCATGTCGGGCAAATCAAACGAAGTGTGCTAAAAGCATTTTAAAAAGATAAACACTTTTTATGTAGCAGGAAGCATTTCTGTGTTCAGATCTAGCCATTTCTTTCTAATAACATTTAAGAAAGACTATTGAAGTGGTGCATGTAACCAAATAAACCAGATTGAAAGAATTTGAATAATTGTAAAGAAAATATTTGAAAAAAGAAAGGAATTTCAATCTAAAATAAAGAATAAGTTATTTAGAAGAGGAGAAGTAATGAAAGGAGCTCCAGGAAAGTCGAAAAACTTTGCTTGAAGCTATAAAACTGACAAGCAGCAATTATTGGACCAATTTTATTATCTCGAGTTGTTCCACGAAGGCTGGCAGTTACATTGACAAACGCAAAAAGAAGAGAAATAAGAAGTAAGTTAACAAGTGACAATTTAGCATCTGATGTTCTTAAATATGAAATTGATTTTAGAAATTTATTTTGTATGTATTTAAATATGAAAACATGTGAATTCATTTCAATTACAGTTCTAAAATTGAGTGGAAGAGTAACTTCAATACATTTGCCTGTATTATTTGTGAACAATTACTTGTATTTAATTCAATCAAGATAGGAATGGGCCATTAACATTAGTTTAAACAACAAATTAATTTCTACCACAACCTTGCCCAACACAAATGAGTTTGACGCATTCTCTTATTTATTAAAGGGAATACATTTAGAAGAATTTGAATTTCAGCCACTAATATCGCACATGAAACAAAACAATTTTAATATGAATCATGCTCCTCAAGCTGACAAATAATTTCTTCTCATACTACGTCAGATAAGAAATGGAAATGCACTTCGGCCTCAAATACAGATTATAAATTTGAAATCTGTTGTATGCCAGTGTTTGTATGTAATATTGTGTTATTTTTAATTTTGTATGTGATCATTTTGCAATTTTATGAATATTATCAGCTTAAGGCGAATAAAGACAAGTAGAATGCAAAATCTCTACCGTCATATCTACATACATATATGTGTGTCATAATGTTTTTAAAAACATGACGATTTTTTGTAAATTTTTCTTTGAATTTTGATAATGGGTTTCATAATTTATGTTTCAATTAAAACCGTTTCATGTACACTGTATCTTTTATGGCACAACCGTCAAAAATACTCTTTCGAGTTAATTTTAAGACCAAATAATTCAAAAACTTTCCTTCTGAACAAAATAGAATTTTTACCTTAAATTCCAATTCATCAGAAGAACTAAACGATTTAAAATTCTCCAAAGTCCCTTATGCCAGACTGATACCTAAGTTTCATAATTTGGATCTGCTATATACATAAATGTCATGAATACTCTTTTATTAATAAAAACATTTCAAATTTTATAAAAAGGTTTATAAAAACTAAATTTGCTGTGATTATTAACGGGTTAATTCTTTCATGGATGCTGATAAAACAGTCAGCTCGTGTCTTTAATTAATAAAAATTTTCAAAAAATTTAATATTTTTGTACTTTTTGTTTTAATATGTCTGGTGTGGAAGTTTGACAATTTCATTCAAAAATAAATAAAAAAATATACTCAAATATTATATACAGTGGTGGAGGTAATAATAGGGAGGTAGGTTAGGTTAGGTTAGGTTAGAGGACGTGTACTTGTCAATTAAGGCAAGTACAGTACCCGGAGGTCGAATTGACCCATTGTACAACGTCCTAGTTTCTCACACCACTTATGTTGTGTGTGTTAATTTTATACATGAGTGGTGGGACCTACAGTTTAAAGTCGACTCCGAACGACAGATTTTTATTTATTGAGAAACTTTTCATGGCAATTTTTATTTACTCTCAGAGTTTTTGCCAGAAATCTACTGAGAGGAAGTCGCCGAGAAAATACTTTTGTATTTTGTCTTTGATGCCTGGCCTGGGGCTCGAACCCAGGCTTTTGTGTCTAATAAGCCAACACACTACCTACTAGACTACGGCGACTTCTTAAATATTTATTTACTATTGAACACTACTATACAATACAACAAAGTATGGATTTTATTTGGAAGACGCTGATATTGCCGACATAAGAAATTTTGTATAAATCTGGCCTGAAAATAATTGAAAACACAATTGGGATATTTTACAGCCATAAAAACAGTATACGATTTACAAATATTACCATTAAACCATTTTATTATTTCAATAATTATCTGAAGGACCTCTCAATTATCGAATCTTTCGGGCGGTCGAGGTTTATAAAAATTAATCAGATTTACTTAACCGCCATATTGGATCCGCCATTTTGAATTTTTTTAAATCTGAATGATCCCAAAAAACCCCTGATTAACAATTTTCAAGTAGATCTGATTAATTTTTAAGGAGCTCCGTAATGTGTTTCTTTTTCTTTTGCACCCCTTGACATAAACCCACCCTCTACTTTAAGGGTGTATGCAAACAATTTGGCTTTGGGCTCATTTTAAAGAGCAAAGATCAGTTGTCAATTTCTAACAATAGCGATGGTTCTAGCACGTCAGTGTTGAGCTCTACAATGTTTCAAAAATGGCCAAAAACGCTATTTTTAGGGTTTTCAACCCCCTTTTTCTCGAAAACCTGACGTAATGGAAAATTTTTGAAACCAGTTTCGTCTTTAGCGCACCAAATGCCTTCGAAAACACCTGAAACCATCTTATTTGCACAAAAAAGTCCAAATTTGCAGGGCTGTGTTATCAATGGCTGTTGCCTTATTATCTGAAGCTTGCAATTAATTAATAAAACGATAAGGATTAGTACAAGAAATAAATAAATATTGAAATGAAAAATTTAGTGTTGAAATCTAAATATTTTATTTCAGACCTGTAAGCTATAACAATAGCAATTAAAACGAAAGGTTTTTAAAATTATTGACGTTTTTGTAAGTGTGTTTAATTGAAAAAGGTAACAATGGATGCACACTTTATGCGCGCACTATATACATACATTTGTTATCAGTAATTAAAGAACAAAGCTGATGGAAAATTAATACACCAGGCGCTGTGTGCAAATGATGTCTGTGGTTTATTTTTAGCACAACATTTCAGTATTTTCTACTTGTCGCTGTGTCTTCAGAATTATATAAAAAGCAACGCTTATTAACGATGCTCATCAATACAAGACTTTCATAGCAAATATGAAGCACTGGGTAGATCTTTTATATTTATTGTGCATTTTGAAAGCACAATCTGTTGTAGTGGGCGAAACAAAAGTAAGTATTTTCTGTCGTTGATTTTAAACAAGAGAATTAAATAAAAAATATTTCATGTTTCTGCATCAATACAGTCCATTAATGATGATATCTATGAAGAGATTCATTCGTGTGATTCTATACGCTTCGAAACTCAACTGGAACGACTGAATCTACAAGCGAAAATCAATCATGATGCTCTACTACGGCAACAAATGGAACTCTTTAATAAAATGGATGTAGTCTTTACAAATAAGGGGAATAGAAGCAAAATTATTAGAAAAACACGAAGCTGAACGCCAAGTTCCATTAGTCCCACCACCAGTCAATGATAAAATCTTAGTTATGACTGACATTAGAGAAAAACTAAAAGAGCACGATAATATGTTGGCGAAAATTCTAAATAAGCAAAATGACATGCAAATACTTTGCAAAAAAATTGATTTGAAAGATCATACTCAGACCTTGAAGAATACAATTTCCGACAAAATGATTGCGTTACAGAAAATCGATGCAAAGATAAACGACATAGAAAGCAATTTAATGCCAAAGAATATCTCAAGAGATATTATTAATAACCAGAATAATATTCAAAATCTTCTGAAAGAAATGAATTTGGAAGGTCATACCAAGACCTTGAAGACTACAATATCCGATAAATTCAATTTGATGCAGAAAATAGACGAGAAGCTTACGATTATTGGCAATAATGCAATAACTAAAAAGGATCAATTGAAATTTTATCATGATATTCAGCAACACTTAAGTAAGAATTATTTTTAAAATCTTTCAACTTCAATATTATTAAAGAACAATTTTTAATATTTCAGATGCCACTGAAAAATGTTTGAAAGGGGAGCTTCACGGTCTAATTGCGTAAGTAATTGAAAAAAATATTTTTAATATAATTCATGTTTAAGCGAAAAAAGAAAAAAAGGCAGTGACAGAAATTGATTCTATTTTTAAAGCACACACTTTCGGAAAATTAAAAAAAAAACGGGGAAGAAAAGAATTCATTATGGGCAAATAAATTTATGTCAGTTGTTAACATTACTGTAGGTGATGCATAATCCCTCCTACTTAACTAACGTAATTTTTTCATTTTTTTTTAATTCAAATTCAATTTTAAAATTCATGAATTACTCTCAACTGCAATGTCTTCATTTCAAACTTTTCTTCAATTACTTTTAAGCAGCAATCAATCATATCCCACCAGTTGTGCGGATATCAATGCCAATTATTGTGTAATAAATAAGTGCCTCATTACGAATCATCTGTATGGTCCTGCACCATTTTACGTTGCTTGTAATAACAGCGTAGAGGATGGCGGTTGGACGGTTATTCAACGACGTATCAATGGCGCGGTGGACTTCTACCGCACTTGGACATAGTATAAATCTAGTTTTGGCAATTTAGATGGTGAATTCTTTATAGGATTAGACAAATTGCACGCCCTAACCTCCAGTCTTAAACCTGTAGAGTTGCTCATACTTTTGGAAGATTTCGAAAATGTGACGAAACACGCCAAGTATGACGATTTCCAAGTGGGGAATGAGACTGAAAATTACAAACTTATTAAAATCGGATCATATGTGGGCGATGCTGGGGATTCACTTAGTCTCCATGTGGGTTATAATTTTACCACAAAAGATCGTGATAATGATATTTCCGAAAAGTTTAATTGTGCGGAACTTAAAACTGGTGCCTGGTGGTACTATAAGTGTTATAGTAGGTCAGTTAATAAATTAATTAATTTTTGTGTTTATAATTATTATTGTCTCTTTTGTATTATTTTTAGCAATTTAAATGGCAAATACTATCAATATCCAGCAAAGGCTTTAAAAGAAAAGGGAATAACTTGATATGATTTTCATGGCTTTAATTACTCTCTAAAGTTTGTGCAAATGTTAATCCGGCCAAGGAAATTATAAATATTAAATTGAAATCGATTGATGTTAACGAAATGATTTTAAAGTACGAAGTTGTAAAATAAAAGAAAAGAATAACGCGATGAACTTTTAGAGCGATTAATCGGAACACAAAGCCGTATTTGATAATTCAGAATTGTTGCTTCAGTTGCTGAATTTGGAATAAACTCTACAAGAATAAATTTCTTATGGGTCGTATGAGAAGGTAGACCAGACTAAAGGATTGTAATGGTTATGTATAAATGTATATATTCCATAGAAATTATTACGAATGGACGTATTGTTAGCACACTATTTGCTTGGCTTGTTTTTAAAGTATTTCTATTCAGATAATTTATCAATGCATTCCGAATACCAAATACCAATTTTTTTAGAGTTATTGATAACCAACAAATATCAAAAATCCTATCCGAAACAGATTTTTGAATTGTCTACAGTTGCCCGACCGTACATCAAATAATGGATAAAACTCGTCTTTTTGTTTTAACGTAAAAAATACTCATACGTATAGGCCGAGTCGCCGTAGTGTAGTAGGTACTGTGTTGGTTTATTAGACGTGAGGCCACGGTTTAAACTCCACGTCAGACATCAAAACAAAAACAAACAAACAAATATGAAAAAATATTTCTTCGGCCACTTCCTCTCAGAAGACTTCTTTGCAAAAATTCTGAGAGTAAATAAAAAGGTTTCTCAAAGTTCTGTCATTCTTAAACTGTAGGTCCAGCCACTCATGTATAAAATTAATGCAGACAACATAACTGGTGTGAGAACTAGGCTGTAATCCTGACTAAATTATTGTAATGACCAATTATGTTATAGGCTGAGGTGAGTTTGAAGAATATCAAAATACTTCTGATTTTTACTACCTGTGTTGCATAATACAATGTAGTTTGAAGGTACAATGTTGATGTGTTGCTGTGCTAAGCAAAATACATATTACCAATATATATGCAAATTTAATCAGTTAAATTTTATGTGTCGCCGCGCGCCATAATACCAAGTGCTTGAGTTTGTTCTGATTATAAAATAAAAAAAAGAATTCATGTACATTGGAGTCCCAATTTTTATGACTTCGTTGTGTAGCACATATAATGATAACTTTAAATGTAAATTCGATAAGGAAATATTCAATATTATGAAGTTCACTTTGATTTGGTTGGGTTGCATCAGGTTCAAATTGTTGCAAAATTAATAATTTTTTAAGCTTTCCATGGAGTTTAGAAGGTTTTGAAGACTTTTAATTTCAATATACAATCGATAATCCCATTTTATTTCTTTAACCATTTATTATCGATTATGGCGTTTCCTTTTTTTTAAACTTTTGCTGTAAAAATTCCCTTCAGGTTTAAGAACGGATAACAATTGGGACTACGTACCGGTCATGGAAGGAGATTCACATTTGCCGGAATATTAGTGATAAGAGATTACCTAACACTTATCTAAAGAAATTGATTGATTTTCCAGTTTTTAAAAGATTTACCGTCCTTGTTCCAAATCCATGATTTAAATAAGAAAAAAGTAGAACAAAGGCACGATTAACTAACATAAACTGAGAGCAAGCATATGTTTCAAACGAGATATTGGTGCAGGAAGTGTTATGCTAAGTGGAGCATTATTTTGTAAAATCGGCCCACATCAGATGCCCATTTCATCGGAGCATTGTTTTCTCTCCGAACGATATATTCGGGTCACCGCAGCAGTTGCATATTAATTTGCTACACAACGTACATGTCATTGAGAAGACAGAGCCAAGATAAAGCCATTATCCATCGAAAGTATAGTTGTCGACCGTAATCTGCGATTGTTTTGTCGCCATTTACTTCCAGACCCATTTTGATAGACTCCCCTTCAATAGCGCTGAAACCAGCTGTAGAATGCCGTTTGGTAGCGTAGAAAAGCAACTGAACACTTTTGCCGAAAATAGTGTCATTCGCCTTATCAGAAACATCGCGCGGTATCAAAAGATTCGGAGAGCTTCAGCAGTGGCTCAACATCATTCTAGACAGCTTTTTCAGTTTCGCATAATGATGTGTGTTGATTTGGTTTTCATGAATCTTCTCCAGGACTTCTCCAGCACAAGTTGAAAAGGCGCACTGATAAAGTCTAAACAGTGTTTTGACGAGTCACTACAGTCATTCACACAATAAGCTTGTATGAACAAGTGTATTATTTAACTTTTTATTAGACCAACACTCAGGGGATGAACCGTACACATGCAATGCCTGGTATAGGAATTAGGAAAATACAGTATGGAATGGAGGACAGCGGGAATAGTGTTTGTGGACATTGGATTTGAATCTTTTTATATTATAAGTGGCAGGAAAGACCTCTGTAGGCTAGGGTTACGGATAGTTCGGCGAAAGAACGAATTCTGTCTGTAAAGCAGTTCTACTGGCCAATCGACAACAAACAAACTGACACGTCCTGTGAAAAAGACGGAAACGATTTTCGGGAACTTGTTTCTTTATCTCATTAGAGAAAAATCCGTTGTTGTAGCGGTACAACAATGAAACGCAAGCCACATTACGATGCTCCAATGAATCAATAGTGTTGGATACCCTACCGTTATTATTGAGAACATTCGCATTCTTCTGTATGCAGTTGAAAAGCATCAAAATGACTTTGAGGCACCGGCCCGTACATGCAAGTTGTATTCCATTCTCGTTCGGATATAAGTGATGGAAATGGTAAGGAGATTATATTAAGTGTTGTATTTCTCGCAAAGTCTTAGGAAGCTGAGGCACTGGAACATGACACGGAATTTTCGTGCGCAGAACATTAAGAGCGTCTGACTTATGTATGTTTCCACCACCCATAACTACAGATGAGGCAATATTATTGCTGCGCTTGTGTTTTAATAAAAAGCATTGCGTTTTTGTCGCCCTTTAAAATCAGCACCATTTATAAGAAGACATTCGGAGATTGACTGTAGGTCGAATGTGATAGTGTCATTTCTACGCCTCCGTTTTATAACATTCTAAGTCGAAAAAGTGTGTTTTGAGTTATGAGCTCTCAAAGTTTACACGTGAAATACGACTATATGTATATTCTAGGTAGATTTTTCCCTATAACTTCGGAACGGATAGGCGCATCTTAACCAAATTTTGACAGTATTTAAGTTAGAGAAC
Organism: Sarcophaga carnaria; assembly: GCA_958299815.1. Lineage (NCBI taxonomy): Eukaryota > Metazoa > Arthropoda > Insecta > Diptera > Sarcophagidae > Sarcophaga > Sarcophaga carnaria. The sequence continues at coordinate 82,454,500 of OY283149.1, read as the reverse complement.
GTAGAATTTAAAAATGCAAGAACATTAAAAACGTTCTAAGTAAACTTAGAACGTTATAGAATGTAGGCGTCGATTTATATTAAGCCGTTTCGCCAAAGGTCTCGACCCACCATCAAAATAATATGATTGGCAAATTTTACTGTCATCTGCAAAAGAACAGATAGGCTTAGAAGTTAAAGGCAGAAAGATCCTTAATGAAAATAAAATATAGATTGGAGATAAAAGCCGCCGTAGTGTAGTAAGTAGTGTGTTGACTTGTAAGAGGTAAGGCCACGATTCAAAACCTCAGTTCACACATAAAAACGAAAATAGATTTCTGGCAAAAACTCTGAATGTAAATAGAATTACCATGAAAAAGTTTCTCAAAATTCTGTGGTTCAGAGTCGACTTTAAACTGTAGGTCCGGCCACTCATGTATGAGATTAATGCAGACAACATAAGTGGTGTGTGAAGCTAGGTCGTAATCCTGACTGAAGGATTGTAATGGCGAATTATGTATGTATGTTGGAGATAGTACAGAACCTTGCGGTACCTTTGAATTCGTCTGCGTTTAGTGCGAATTCGTCTGATTCGATGAAACGAACTTCTATGACTGTGTGCGTGTTTTTACTTTTAATATTTCGTTCCAAGACACTAAGCCTGTCTAGGTCCTTTTGAATATTCGATATACTATTTTGTAATATATCGCTCCCATTTTGTAATTTTATTAATTGATTATCAAATCGTGTGTAATCAAACGAATCAATTACGCCCGAAATATTATTACTATTTGGCTGCGTTTATAACGAATATACGGACTGATTCTGATTGTAATACTAATTTATGTAAAGTACTTACTTTGATCGCAGCCTGTGCATAGTACCACATACACAATAACAAAAATGTTAGTTTGTAAAATTTCATGGGTTGTCACAATTCTTTTCAGTGCATTTCTATTAAAAGGTTAACATCAACTGGCATTGAATTGAAATTTTCCTGTGATTTAAAAGTGTTTAATACAGCCAGTGTTGAAAGTGAAAATGCGATAATAAAATAAAGCTAAAGTATAAACAATAAAAAATGCACGTTAACTATAAAGTATAAAGTATGCATACTTTTACGTATGCATACATATTGGCTGTAAGAATTACTCACACACTGCACTAGTGATGTTGTATTTTATTTTTTAATATGTTGCTGGTTGGTTGCAGTCGACTTACAAAAATGTTTTCTCAGTGAAAAATTGAAATTGTTTTTGAGCTTAAGTCTAAATTTAGAAGTATTTATCGTCAGATGGGTAGGTACAGTCTCCTGATTATTTTAAAAAGGGCCGATCTCAGTTAAAAGAAAAATTTTATTCGGAAGCTTTGAACGGTTATGATAAAATCTTAGTTTTAAAATAAAATGCAATAAAAACGAGAACAACAGAAATTGAATTATTTTGAGAATTAAATAGAAGAGTACAGCTTCTCTTGTCAGATGACAATTTTGTTGTCGATGCGATTTGTTCTTAAAGGATTCAGCATGAATTCGTTTTTTTTTTTTAATTTACTGAAAATGCTTTCTGAAGTCTATTGTCAGTGAACAAATCGCAAATCCTAATTTACATAACCTATGTGGATATTGAACGGCGAAGGCTATAATATTCGAAAATTTTTTCTTGAACTTATGTGTAAAATTTCTGAGAGTATCTTAACATTTGTATTCACTTTAGTTGCACTCATCAATCATGAGTGTTATTGTCTTTACGCCATTTAGTATGGAAGGAATCAAAACAAATTTAAAAAAGTACCCACGAAATGAAACATCGTCGTCGTCATCAGTAGAAATGTGTGTTAATTTAATTGTTTCAAATGTTCTCAATGTTGATGTTTTTTTGTTTAAATTATTCACAGAAATTTAATAAGCAAATACCATGACTAGAGACACAGTGGGTGATAATAATGTGCTTATCTGCTTATCTGCTATGATTATTATTTATTAGTTCAATCATAATCTATTGAGTTTATTTATTATTCTTTTGTAATCTTACAATCTCTTATTCTATTATATACTCCGATTATATTCAATATTTCCAAAAAATAAAAACTAAATCGCCACACGACGTGATTTCGCTCTGTTAAAAAATAATTGCCTTTCGTGTGAAATCAATTTGTTTTTAACTTCAGCTGTAACACTTCCTTTCACAATCAATAAATTAATGATGGGGCTTCGTCCTTCATTTTCGTTGTGACTAAGTCATAAAACACAAAATGTCCATAGAGATCTTAAAGCGGAAGGACTGTATGTGTATGGCAACTGCCTTTGCCATTAACTCTATCAATGCTTGCAGGATCATTTAACCTGAAATTGCTAGAATTTTCAACAAGTTTCAGTGCTATTTTTGGTAAGCCCTTGACCCCTAATCCTATATAATCCTATATAATAATTATAATAATTAAGAAAGGCTCCAGTATCTTCCTATGCGATGCCATAAATTTATTTATTTATTTATAAATAAAATTTTGCCCTTGGATGTTAACAACAAGATCCAGTCTATTTAGTTAGCGAATGATAAGCCCCTTTAACCATTGCGCTCATTTTGGAAAGAATTGTCTTGCAAATCATTTAAATTTTAATATTAATTAAAAGCCTGTGAGAAATAAAATGTATTTAAAATGAAATACGTGTATAAGAGAAATGTCTCTTATTGATATCAGTTGTAGAATTAGTAAAGGAATGTCAATAAATACAAAAAATACGTTGCAGTCATCTTAACTAAAGGAGTTTAGATGGTTACACAAGATTTACTGAAAGAGTTTAAACGAACAGATTTCCTACTTCACCTTTACCTATTTCACGATTTCAGTTGTTCAATGGCATTATGCAGTTCGTTATACATTTTCTGCAACTAATGAAAAGGTTTGAATTTGTCATTTCCAATTACTTTAAACCTTTCGACCGTAAAAATTAAGCAGTTGCCACATCTAGTTTCATAACTAATTTCTGAATACAATATTCCAGGAAAGATAGCACAAGAATATGATGTAATAAATTGAGTTTTTAACATTCGTGGAAGTAAATGATGCCAAATAGAATACCATTGTCATTTGTAATTTGTGCAAAAAGTTATGTCTGCTGATAAATGTAAACAAAATTACTACTCCTCGTAGTGCAATACAGATATTTAATTGAGAAGCATGACTACATTTTACTGGCCGGGATGATAACCTGCTGCAGTCGTTTTATAATTCTTGTTGTGTGATTTCTTGAAATCGCATATCTGTGGCAATAAACCGTTTTATTGTTTTTGACGTGTTTGAAGAAATTTATTTAAAAACAAAAAAAACTTCGAAAAACCAACGCAAGAAGCTCTATTGAATGTGATTGAAAACATTTTGTAGCTGGTCCGTATGATTATCAATACTAACGATAGCCTTCTAGCTTCAGTGTCAAGAATGTGAAATTCAAACATGTTCAGCTTTGCTATCAGAAGATCATTTATCCAACGCTGGCTACTCATTCTTATAAAATGTTTTACGAAAGCCATGGAAGGCATGGAAATCCAACAAAAGGTTAAGCTCTGTGTTCTCATCTCATATGTAACAACTGCGTGTGTCCACTGCAAATATTTCTTCACAGGTGATTACAGAGTATCCTAAAAGTATTCTGGTTCGAATGTAAAGAGTGCACATGACAAAATCCTGCTGTAATCATGTGACAAAATTAATTTCGAAAAAAAATTTTATATAATTTTTACTTTTTTCTGAAGATGGGTGGCGAATAAGAATCGCGTTAGAAATTTATTAAAGTTTTCAATAAAAACTTTCTTCGTGCTCGAAAAACAAAACCCAAAATCGCGGGTGTTAACATAAAAGCTGTCTCATTGCTTTTGGAAATATAACATCAGCTTTTAATTATTAAAAGAAAACATAGAAATTGAAGAGAGAAAGGAAGAATTATCAATGCTAAGAATGACAAATTCCATGTCGGGCAAATCAAACGAAGTGTGCTAAAAGCATTTTAAAAAGATAAACACTTTTTATGTAGCAGGAAGCATTTCTGTGTTCAGATCTAGCCATTTCTTTCTAATAACATTTAAGAAAGACTATTGAAGTGGTGCATGTAACCAAATAAACCAGATTGAAAGAATTTGAATAATTGTAAAGAAAATATTTGAAAAAAGAAAGGAATTTCAATCTAAAATAAAGAATAAGTTATTTAGAAGAGGAGAAGTAATGAAAGGAGCTCCAGGAAAGTCGAAAAACTTTGCTTGAAGCTATAAAACTGACAAGCAGCAATTATTGGACCAATTTTATTATCTCGAGTTGTTCCACGAAGGCTGGCAGTTACATTGACAAACGCAAAAAGAAGAGAAATAAGAAGTAAGTTAACAAGTGACAATTTAGCATCTGATGTTCTTAAATATGAAATTGATTTTAGAAATTTATTTTGTATGTATTTAAATATGAAAACATGTGAATTCATTTCAATTACAGTTCTAAAATTGAGTGGAAGAGTAACTTCAATACATTTGCCTGTATTATTTGTGAACAATTACTTGTATTTAATTCAATCAAGATAGGAATGGGCCATTAACATTAGTTTAAACAACAAATTAATTTCTACCACAACCTTGCCCAACACAAATGAGTTTGACGCATTCTCTTATTTATTAAAGGGAATACATTTAGAAGAATTTGAATTTCAGCCACTAATATCGCACATGAAACAAAACAATTTTAATATGAATCATGCTCCTCAAGCTGACAAATAATTTCTTCTCATACTACGTCAGATAAGAAATGGAAATGCACTTCGGCCTCAAATACAGATTATAAATTTGAAATCTGTTGTATGCCAGTGTTTGTATGTAATATTGTGTTATTTTTAATTTTGTATGTGATCATTTTGCAATTTTATGAATATTATCAGCTTAAGGCGAATAAAGACAAGTAGAATGCAAAATCTCTACCGTCATATCTACATACATATATGTGTGTCATAATGTTTTTAAAAACATGACGATTTTTTGTAAATTTTTCTTTGAATTTTGATAATGGGTTTCATAATTTATGTTTCAATTAAAACCGTTTCATGTACACTGTATCTTTTATGGCACAACCGTCAAAAATACTCTTTCGAGTTAATTTTAAGACCAAATAATTCAAAAACTTTCCTTCTGAACAAAATAGAATTTTTACCTTAAATTCCAATTCATCAGAAGAACTAAACGATTTAAAATTCTCCAAAGTCCCTTATGCCAGACTGATACCTAAGTTTCATAATTTGGATCTGCTATATACATAAATGTCATGAGTACTCTTTTATTAATAAAAACATTTCAAATTTTATAAAAAGGTTTATAAAAACTAAATTTGCTGTGATTATTAACGGGTTAATTCTTTCATGGATGCTGATAAAACAGTCAGCTCGTGTCTTTAATTAATAAAAATTTTCAAAAAATTTAATATTTTTGTACTTGTTGTTTTAATATGTCTGGTGTGGAAGTTTGACAATTTCATTCAAAAATAAATAAAAAAAATATACTCAAATATTATATACAGTGGTGGAGGTAATAATAGGGAGGTAGGTTAGGTTAGGTTAGGTTAGAGGACGTGTACTTGTCAATTAAGGCAAGTACAGTACCCGGAGGTCGAATTGACCCATTGTACAACGTCCTAGTTTCTCACACCACTTATGTTGTGTGTGTTAATTTTATACATGAGTGGTGGGACCTACAGTTTAAAGTCGACTCCGAACGACAGATTTTTATTTATTGAGAAACTTTTCATGGCAATTTTTATTTACTCTCAGAGTTTTTGCCAGAAATCTACTGAGAGGAAGTCGCCGAGAAAATACTTTTGTATTTTGTCTTTGATGCCTGGCCTGGGGCTCGAACCCAGGCTTTTGTGTCTAATAAGCCAACACACTACCTACTAGACTACGGCGACTTCTTAAATATTTATTTACTATTGAACACTACTATACAATACAACAAAGTATGGATTTTATTTGGAAGACGCTGATATTGCCGACATAAGAAATTTTGTATAAATCTGGCCTGAAAATAATTGAAAACACAATTGGGATATTTTACAGCCATAAAAACAGTATACGATTTACAAATATTACCATTAAACCATTTTATTATTTCAATAATTATCTGAAGGACCTCTCAATTATCGAATCTTTCGGGCGGTCGAGGTTTATAAAAATTAATCAGATTTACTTAACCGCCATATTGGATCCGCCATTTTGAATTTTTTTAAATCTGAATGAAGATCTGTAATCAGCGACCCAAAAAACCCCTGATTAACAATTTTCAAGTAGATCTGATTAATTTTTAAGGAGCTCCGTAATGTGTTTCTTTTTCTTTTGCACCCCTTGACATAAACCCACCCTCTACTTTAAGGGTGTATGCAAACAATTTGGCTTTGGGCTCATTTTAAAGAGCAAAGATCAGTTGTCAATTTCTAACAATAGCGATGGTTCTAGCACGTCAGTGTTGAGCTCTACAATGTTTCAAAAATGGCCAAAAACGCTATTTTTAGGGTTTTCAACCCCCCTTTTTCTCGAAAACCTGACGTGATGGAACATTTTTGAAACCAGATTCGTCCAAATGCCTTCGAAAACACCTGAAACCATCTTATTTGCACAAAAAAGTCCAAATTTGCAGGGCTGTGTTATCAATGGCTGTTGCCTTATTATCTGAAGCTTGCAATTAATTAATAAAACGATAAGGATTAGTACAAGAAATAAATAAATATTGAAATGAAAAATTTAGTGTTGAAATCTAAATATTTTATTTCAGACCTGTAAGCTATAACAATAGCAATTAAAACGAAAGGTTTTTAAAATTATTGACGTTTTTAAGTGTATTTAATTGAAAAAGGTAACAATGGATGCACACTTTATGCGCGCACTGTATACATACATTTGTTATCAGTAATTAAAGAACAAAGCTGATGGAAAATTAATACACCAGGCGCTGTGTGCAAATGATGTCTGTGGTTTATTTTTAGCACAACATTTCAGTATTTTCTACTTGTCGCTGTGTCTTCAGAATTATATAAAAAGCAACGCTTATTAACGATGCTCATCAATACAAGATTTTCATCGCAAACATGAAATACTGGGTTGAGCTTCTATATTTACTGTGCATTTTGAAAGCACAATCTTTTGTAGTGGGCGAAACAAAAGTAAGTATTTTCTGTCTGTTTTGTTATTAGACAATAAAATTAAATAAAAAATATTTCATATGTGTCTGCATCAATGCAGTATATTAATGATGATATCTATGAAGAGATTCATTCCTGTGATTATACACGCTTCGAAACTCAACTGGAACGTTTGAATCTACAAGCGAAAATCAATCATGAGACTCAACTACGGCAACAAATGGAACTATTTAGCAAAATGGATGAATTGTCTTTACAAATAAAGGGAATTGAAGAAAAATTATTAGAAAAACACGAATCTGAAAGGCCAGTTCCATTAGTCCCACCACCAGTCAATGATAAAATCTTAGTTATGACTGACATTAGAGAAAAACTAAAAGACCATGATAATATGTTGGCGAAAATTCTAAATAAGCAAAATGACATGCAGGAGCTTTGCAAAAAAATTGATTTGGAAGATCTTACTCAGACCTTGAAGAATACAATTTCCGACAAAATGATTGCATTACAGAAAATCGATGCAAAGATAACCGACATAGAAAGGAATTTAATTTGCTACATCCAACCGCGGTATGTAAATTATCCAATATAGACATAGGACTCTTTTGTCACAACGCCAGTTTTTTGTGTATACATCAGTCTTTGGAATACTTTACCTAATTATATTCAGAATATAGGCAATGCAGTTAAGTTCAAAAAGGAGTTATACAATCTGTTCAAGTAGTTTTTAGCATATCTTGATTTTTTTTTTTTTGTAAATTTTTTACTCTCTATTTCCATTAATGATTATTATTTTTAATTTTTAATTTTTTTAATTAATCTTTAAATTTCATTGTATCTTATTATATGTATATATTTTTTACTTTGTTTGTATATTTCTTTGTAAAGGGTGTTTTTTATAGAGGTATAGAACTTTAAGTTGGCATTACTTTTCAAGATGGCGACCGATTTAACAGCTGTCAAGTGATTTATTCTCAGTTTGGTTTGGCAATTCATCATGAATTGACTCACGCCTGAACAACGCTTCCAAATAGTGCAATTTTATTTCGAAAATAATGGTTCTGTGCGGAAAACGTATCGCGCACTACGTCCATTTTATCGTCGACAAAATCGTCCATCAGAACAGTTAATTCGATTAACCATGGAACGTTTTCGCACCACGTTTACTCTTATTGATAACTCGCATCCCCAGAGACGCTGTACGGTGCGTACAGAAGAAGCTATTGCTGCTGTAGAGCGTAGCATTGAGGAAGACCCGAATGAGTCCATCCGCCATCGAGCACAGGAATTGGATCTGTGTCCATCCACTTTATGGAAGATTTTGCGGAAGGATCTTGGTTTGCGTGCTTACAAAATCCAACTCGTGCAAGATTTGAAGCCAAACGATCATCAAGTAAGGCGTAGATTCGTCGAATGGGCCCAAAACGAGATTACCGTTGTTCCTGATTTTTATAAGCGAATTTTGTTTAGCGATGAAGCGCACTTCTGGTTGAATGGCTACGTCAACAAACAAAACTGCCGCATTTGGAGTGAAGGTAATCCTCAAGTGTACGTGGAAACACCGTTACATCCAGAAAAACTGACTGTTTGGTGCGCTTTATGGGCTGGTGGAATCATTGGTCCGTACTTTTTCAAAAACGATGGTGGCCAGAACGTTACAGTCAATGGTGATCGGTATAGAGCCATGATTACTAACTTTTTCATTCCTGAATTGAATAACCATGATGTCCAGGAGATGTGGTTTCAACAAGACGGCGCAACATGTCACACAGCTCGTGCCACAATAGATTTATTGAAAGACACGTTTGGTGACCGCCTAACTTCACGTTTTGGACCTGTGAATTGGCCTCCAAGATATTGTGATTTAACAAAGCTAGACTACTTTCTGTGGAGCTATGCAAAGTCATTGGTCTATGCGGTAAAGCTACAAACGCTTGACCATCTGGAAGACAACATTCGCCGTATTATTGCCGATATACGGCCACAAATGTTGGAAAAGTCATCGAAAATTGGACGTCCAGATTGGACTACATCCGCGCCAGCCGTGGCGGTCATATGCCAGAAATCATATTTAAAATGTAATGCCACAAGATTATCTTTCGGATAAATAAAATGCATATCAATCGAATAATCCATCGTTGTTTTATTGGAACTTAAAGTTCTATACTTCTATAAAAAACACCCTTTATTTGTATATACTGTTCTTTGTAGTTTTCCTAATTTATTTTTTACACATATTCATATCAGATCCTTGCGGTTGTTTAACCTGAACTCGTCTGATTTGATCGCATCTATAACAACGCGTATAGTGCGAGTTCGTTTGATTTGGTGAAACGAATTTATATAACTGTGTGCGTGTTTTCATTTTTAGAATCATTAAAGCAAATATTTTTAGGGTGAAACAATTCTTTGTGGTATTTTTTAAAATTTGGAACACATTATAAACGCAAAATTAAATTCATGAATGCTCTTCAAAGGTATATTTCGTTCACATACATAACATACATACATAAGTGGCCATTACAAGCCTTCAGTCAGGATTACGGCCTAGCTTCTCACACCACTCATGTTGTGTGTTCATTTTATACATGAGTGGCTACCTACAGTTTAAAGTCGATTCCGAACGACAGGTTTTTGAGAAACTTTTAGTGGCCATTTTATTTACTCTCACAGTTTTTGCCAGAAATCTGCTGAGAGGAAGTCGCCGAAGAAATATTTTTTCAAATTTCGTTTTGATGTCTGACCTGGCCTTACGTCTAATAAGCCAACACCCTACCTACTAGACTACGGCGACTTCATACTTCGTTCACACTTTCTTTTTAATTTAAAAACTTTACTTTAAACTTATATTTAAATTGGTACTTAGGCACTCATTATGTCTTTATTTAACTTCTCATAAATGTTCTTGTATTTCGAAATAGAAAGACGATGGATTCGAATGCTAACAAAATATTTTTACACTTTGCCAAAATTCAAACTTTGTTTTTAATCAATACCCCAACTTTGTTTCAGTTCTCAATATTTAAGAATTAATCTGAAATACGTTTCAATTTTTGGTTACCGAAATTAAAGACGACAAATATACGCAGTTGACAAAAATGGGGTAATATTAAAAGGTATAAGAACAGTTGGAAAAAGGAAATATCATAGAAATGTTCATGTTAATGGCAAACAAAAAACATGAACATGAACAAAACTTGACATTGAAAATGTCAGGGTTTAAATTTAAGAACTCAAATGAGTATACAAAAAGACAAAGTAAAATACACATCCTTGAGTAAACCTAATATTTAATAATATTATCTTATCGTAGAATAACATGACATGGTCTTTGTGTGGAAGTCTATATTGTTTTAAGTTTTTTTCTTCTTTTTTACATAATGTTCTATTGTCATAGCTAACATAGAGTAGCCTCCCTGCTCTCATGTAATTTATGGCCTTTTCTTGGTTTGGTTTCATTTTGTTTTTCCTTTCGTTTTTAAATTTTGTCTTGAAACGCACGCACTTTAAAGAGCTAAACGCTTGACTTGAGTTAAATTATACAAAATAAAAATGAGGATACCGAAAGTATTTGTAGCGTAATGTCATCTACATTTCTAGGCCTTAGTTGGAATAGACAGAATGGTCGTTATTGATATTATCGGATACCCTACATAGTGCATAAGTAGTGACGTTTTTTTCTTTTAATTTACTAACCAATTTGGTTTTTAAAACATATTGGTTGAATTTCAGCCTGCCTTCGCCAGGCCATATAGAATCTCAGCAAACGTGACATGGCTTATGTGATTTAATCTTTCCAGCGCAGACAATGTTGTCTTCTATAATGGCTTTATTTTATCCACGCATAAATTATTCATCCTGTCGTAACATATTATTTCATTTAAACGAAGTGACTATGCCAACGTAGCCGCTATACAGTAATACACTTAGTAACGTCCATGTCATAGAGGAGTCCTTACAGTTTATTGTGGATTCGCATGGGGATATCATCATCAAAGATTATGGGCAACATAACAATGTTCATGAGATTGGACAAGCATTAATTTCGCAGCACTAGAGAGGTGCCTTCTATTTAATTACCTCTGGAGACCAAAATAATTCCAGATTCCTAGAGAAATAAATTTTATGATTTCATGGAAAGTATAGTTGTTGGCTGTAATCGAAAACATTTACTGTGTTTTTGATCTCATTTTCTGCCGGACCTATCCTAGCATACTGACTATCGTTTTATAACGCTTAAGGAAGTCGCGAAGTCTCGCTTAGAGAAACCAATTATGTCTATGTCATCCCTATATGCAATGAACTGCTATCTATACCAAGCTTAAGAGGTCAAGTGATAACGTCTGAAGACGACATCGTCATCATACTGTACAACCTTGTCAGCTGTGCAGGAATACAAACATGGATACTTGGTCATTACAACCCTTCAGTCAGGATTACGATCTAGTTTCTCACACCACTTATGTTGTGTATGTGGTAATTTTATCCATAAGTGACTGGACATACAATTTAAATTCAACTCCGAAGGCAATATTTTTGAGAAACTTTTTCATGGCTATTTTATTTGCTTTCAGAATTTTTATCAGAAATCTTGCTGAGAAGAATTCGATCAAAAATATTTTTTCATATTTTTTTTTTTTGTTGGAGTGTTTGACCTGGGGTTTAAACCGTAACAATACATCTAATAAGCCAATACACTACGTACTGGACTACTCGACTTCAGGAAAACATCCTTAGGTATTCAGGCATAAACGACAAAGAGATGCACCTTCAACACGATTTGAAGCAGGAGCTAATCTGTCAGCTCTGATATCATATTTATAGCACCCAGTCAATTAATTGAAAAGTGGCTTCAGTCCAGTTCAGTATAGAATATGCTCGTAAGGAAAAATGCTAACTTCAACTCATTTTTCAATGCCAATTTAAATTGCCGGGCAGTAAAAATCGCTCGTGTAACTTTTATGCGAATGAAACTGAATATTTTACAAGAGATGTTGCTTTTGCAGTTGTAGATGAGAATTTATTAATTTAAAACCCCCTCCTGTATGGACAAATGATTCAACTGGAGCTATTGAATTCTTCATCAATGATTTTGCTTTTTCTATTAATAAATTAACAACAAATGAAAGTTCATAAATTAATTACGATAATTGAATTGAATTTATTTCGAGTTTTCATATTTCTTAAGGTTTTACCTAGTCATCTGGGGTTTGACTTATGTTACATATCGTTTAACGCTGATTAATTGCCACTTCAATAGCGACAAGTTACGTTTTATTTTTGATTCTGTTTTATTCTAACCTATCCCGACACAAAAAATTTTATTTTTAGGCAAACGCTTGTACAGTGGGCACGAGTCCATTATGTTATAGTGTTTACACAAGAGTTGAAAAGTAATAGGGCCTGTTACCTACCTTACGTTGCATGATGTTTTAATATTAATATCATGACATACTACTTCTAATTATATTATGCATACGCATACGCATTACACATACAATACGAAACCATATACAATACAAAGCATTTCCCTTATAATCCTCTTATTTTTTAGTGTTTGTTTTCATAGTCACCACTGGTTATGAATACCTTCGAGTGGTCAGAGGTTTCCATTTAACAAATTTTCTGATAAAACGTCTTTTGTTGTATTTTCAAACAGTACATGCATTTAAATATGTACATATGTATATATTCGTGAGTATTTTACATTCAACTTCATATCGTTTTATGACCCAACAACAGCAATATATTCAATCAACATGTTTTATTATTGAATATTATTTGACAGTTTAATGATTGCCGGCTGAACAAGGAAAAACTAAAAATCACTCATAAAAATGACATGCGCTAAGTAATGTGCACTTATATACATTCTTACTTAACCGTAGATCGAGCTTTGTATCAAAAATGATACATTTCAATTTTTGAGACTGTATAACTTTTATTTTATTATTTTAAACCAAATAAAAACATTTTTGAGCAGGAATTAAAAAATTCTAAAACTTCATAACTCTGGCTTATCATCATTATTATTTTTGATGCATACGACTTTCCTAAGGATTCTTTGGTCTTGGGTATGTAATTTTTTTCTTAAGTTTTCTAAAGATTTTGTGAAGTTTTATCGGGAATAATACATTATTTATGATATTTGATAATGAATTGAAAGTTAAGTGTTGGATGAAAGTGAAAAAGTTGAGTCTTCTGTTCTTAATATTGATTGAAGCACTTGTAGTCTAGTTTGTAGTGTGTTAGCTTATTAGACGTCAGACCAAGTTTCCAACCTCAGGTCAGTTATTTTCAATTTACAACGAAAGGTTATTATGACCGATTATGTATTTATGTATATATGTAATATTCCTGCTGCTGAAGGCTTTGTAGAAGAAGAAAACAGAAGCTCGTCTTATGAACTGACAACAGTATTGTCAGCAACAAACATTACAATAGGATGTTTAAAGCCAAAGATGGTATTACTTGGAATAGATAACCGCATGCCTATAATAGTTTGGGAAGAGATATCAATATTATCAATTTATGAGCAGATTTGTAGCAGATGTTTCTTGCAATGAGTCTTTCCTAGTGCTCTTTAAATAAATAGCACACGTGAAAGACAAACATTATTTCTAAGATATTACAGAGGATAATATTTCGGCCAACTACGTACGTATGACATAACAGAATTATTCGCTTTGATAATGTGATACTTGGAAGTAACGAAAAAATTACACCTGTTAAGTCTTTTCGCTGAAGATGAGTGATTAGTTGAATTTTATGGTCGTTATAAATTTCGTGGTCCACCGAAATCGAGTTGGCATTTTTATATTCAAGTACATCCTACGTGCGTAGCAACTACTTACAGCCGTATTTGTATCCGGAAAACTTAAGAGGAATCAAAGAGAGAGCATTGTTATTGATATAATCGATGTTCTATTGCAACGGGAAACTCGAACAGACAAGCTTTTGCTAGTCACCGCATCAAATAGCCATCTCTCTGGAACACCCTTTTCCATTTGAATGATATGGCTCAGACAGTGTAGTCCCTGAAAGTTAATGCGCTGCATATTGTTGAGGAGCTCATCGCAGTGGACTGCAGACATTACAAATGACGTGGTGGAAAATTTAAAAAGTCTGCCTCTTATTGATCATCTTTCGTAGCGTAAACATTCATTTTAAATAGTCTGAAATAGTAACAAGTTCCATCACTAGGCTCTGGACACTATGTCCAAGACAAAGTATCAATAAAAAAAACTGCCTCTCAACTCGCACTGGACCGAAGATCTTACGTAGGATTTTTATCACGAACACTTTCAAGGCTGCTGCATCAGAGCTTAAGAGTGTCTGTTGGATCATTACACAGCACCAGAGAGGCCTCTGTTATTCAATTGCCTATTGAGATCATATTAGCATATGTTGGCAAGAGTGATCCTATGCTTGATCATCAAACTGATATCATTGGTAGTGGTAACGGAGGAGCCAAATAAGTAAATACTTTGATAACATCGAAAATATGGTTATCGACCGTAAGCTGGTATCTGTGCCTATTTGCAGACAACATACATATACTTCGTTTTGCCCCTATTTACTGCCAGACTCGTCTTGAGCAACTCATTAACTGAAAACTTTTATTGAAAATAGTGTCATTTCGTTATTTTCCCGTTTTCTACAGAACTCTCTGAACCATGATGAAGTTAAAGAGGGCGCATGACAAAGGACCGCCTTTTGTGAAATCTCACATAGTATTAAAAGCTAGGTAGAGGCTTGTTCCTACGTTAACGAAGTTGTAGGACTTGCTAAGTCTTAACAGGAATAATAAGCACAGACATTGAGGCAAAAACTTGATTCCTTATGGGGCTATCGAAGACAGCCTTATAATCGACAAAAGTACTGATGCATGTAGACTTATTTTATTAGGTTTTTTCCACGATTTTCGTAAACAAAAATTCGCCTCAAATACCTAACAGCAGAAAATAACAGCGAAAATATATTTAGTGTTATCCGTTCCGTCCTCGCCAATACAGTTACAGTACAGTACGCTGTTCAAACTCGTATATACGAGTATAGAAAGGCCTAATATCTCGTTGTGACCTCTATGAGGATTCTCTTTCTGAGTAAATTTAACGACAAACTTTGTCCCGCACATTAACGAACCAATTGGTTATTGTATGGCCATTTGGAAGAACATCAGGTATTTTGTTACCTTCAACGTAACCGCGAAAACCCACAAGAGTTCATTTGTTTTAATTTAATTTGTAAGGCAGTAAATGCTTGAAATAGACCTTATGGAAATCTCTATCTCGAAATCATCCAATGCTTGAGAATTATGTGCCAAAAATTCAGGACTAGAGCCATTGCTAATAAAGATGTTTAGAGGAAAACCACGAAATTAAAAATGAAACCTATACATCTCTAGAACACATGAGATCACCCATCACTTGGAGTCAAATTTTCGTGGCTTCGTCTTCTCGAGATCTCCATAATTGTAAACATCGTTGTTTGTGTATTTTAATTACATCGTTTGTTGTTGCATTTTTGTTTACTTGTTTATCTCCTTTTTTATACTGATGTTGTTGGTATATTTTTGTTTATCTGTTTATCATGTAAACAAGTTCATTGTTTTTGTTTTTGTAGCTTTTGTTTATCATTTTAATCTTAAACGATGTAACACCATTTCCATTTTCATAAGAATATTGTGGTATTATTTTTAGGCTAGTAATGTAAGCAATTTTAGTCTTGGTGGCTGATAAGCTCATCAGCGTGGAAATTTTCTGCTGAAATATTTTTCATTCGGAGGATTTCAAGATGTGCCGTATTTTCCATTTGAGCAATTCTTTTCACTAGAATAAAGTTACCGTGCAGTATGTAGTGTGTTGATTTATTAGACGTGAGGCTATGGTTCAAACCCCAGATCAGACATCTCCAACAAAACTAAATATGAAAAAATATTTTTTCGGCGACTTCCTCCCAACAGATTTCTGTAATTGCCATGAAAAGTTTCTCAAAAATCTGTCGTTCGGCTGTCGGCTTTAGCTATTGGTCCCGTCACTCATGTATAAAATTAACACCAACAACATATGTAGTGTATGAAGTTAGATTATAATCATGGCTGATGGGTTGTAGTGATCAATTATGTATGTATGTATGCTTCAGAGACAAATTCATTCTTTAGTTTGGCTATACAATTTCCTGCACAAAGTGAAATAAGTCGAAAAGCTTTCGATATTATATAAAGAATGGTCTTACATCTCTAGTCTGATTCTTCTATTTTATACAACCAATGATATGACTTCGAAATCTCTATAAAGGTTAACATGTTGTTTACATTATTATTGTTTGTGTACTTTGTTTACGTTTGTTCTTGCAGTGTTGTTGGTCCATTTTTGTTTACTTGTTTATCCCTTTTTTATACTTTTTTTTTTGTTGGTATATATTTGTTTATTTGTTTATCATGTAATACGTTCATCATATTATTTAGTAATTGGTGAGGTGGTTAGGCTAAGCACTTACCACACTAACACATGGAGTGTAACTTGCTTGTACGACTAATTGAATCTGCTGCAGGTTATAAAAACACTTTTATCGAACGACTGTAGTCCTTTAAATAGTTCTTATACTAGTCTTACTCTCTGGCAAGTGATTAAGTTATTGCGTTTATATTTGTGTTGGCAACGTCTACAAATACAACCTAAAGATTATTTTTTTATTTTATCCAACGGCATTCTATATTGTTCTCTAGAATATTAAAAATGTATTTCGGTTTCAAAAGAAAACTGACGTCATTAGCATTCATTATTGAAATGCATTAAAATGGAAGTGCAAAAGTTATATCACCCCACACGTATTACTTTAAGTTTGAAAAATTACTCGTCGTTTTCGGTTACAGTTGTTTGCCTTTCTTTTATTATGAGTTTGTATTCGCTTAATGACAGTGTATGAAATGATGCACTTAAGACTGTGTGTATCATGTTACATGGCACTAAAAGGTATATGAAACTATTCTATAAAAATTTAACAGGGTAATACATCGTAGTATGAATATTTGTGGGAAGTAGTAAAATATATAAAAAAAATATTGCACCGACTGCTTTGCTTGCTACCTACGTATGTATAATAAGAATTACTCGAAAGTGTGATAAATATGTCCCCAAATTGTTTTTCCCATGTAAGCATGAGTTATGTTGCACGTAGCGAAGCCCTTGTTGGTTGGTGTCCAAATCATCCAGTACAGGTCAAAAGAATTTGGCAATCATCCATATGTAGTGCTCGCGATGACCTTCTCAGAGAAATATGCACCGATGACAGCGCCAGCACGCCAAACAATAACCTTTCCGAAATGGTATCAAATGGTCCCATTCATCTAGATATGGAGACGATTTTTTAATTACCAACTGCTCCAGAATATATACAGCGAACACGCGTCGTTTTCTATCAACGTTTACCTTCAGTTACTAGGTCAGTTTTATTCTGTAAGGGTGCAGGCACAAAATTTTCCAAACTACCAAAGCCCAACTTCCTCAAATTTTCCTGTACACTATTATGAACAACGACAATGTTTTCAGCAGAATTTGAGTTTCCACGATGGACAGGTGTTGGACGATCGTTTACTTAATCAGTAAACTAGAATTAAAAACCACGATACGAATAATAGTCTCTTGATAGGACGATAATGGCAATCATTCATTGCTCCAACAGATCATCCGTTTTGGTAAAATAATTTTATTTTTTTATGTGTTGTTGAATGATATATCCGTCAACGCAAGAGTTTCCAGTTTTCTGAAAAATTTACAGGTTGCTGTTCTCAGTCCTTTATTACAAAGTGTGATGCAAGATTTATATGTTTACATAGCAAACATACATTATTGGTCATTACGACCCTTCAGTCAGAATTACGACCTAGTTTCTCACACCGCTTATATTGTGTGCGTTAATTTTATACATGAGTGGCGGGACCTACAGTTTAAAGTCGACTCCGAACGACATATTTTTGAGAAACTTTTCATGGCAATTTTGTTTTACTCTCAGAGTTTTTGTCATAAATCTGCTAAGAGGAAGTTGCAGAAGAAATATTTTTTCATATTTCGTTTTGATGTCTGACCTGGTGTTTGAACCGTGGCCTCACGTCTAATAAGCCAACACACTGCCTACTAGATCACGTCGAATTTATATACATATGTATTTTCCTACTATAAAAGTATAGATAGCCCCAAACGCGTTTGGATACGTAGTCTCCGACTCTACTTACTTTCTTCTTCGCCATACCTTTACAATTTCCTCTTTCTACTCTAAGACCCCATCAGCAGAGTGAGAATCTCCCTCTTGACAAGCTTATCTATCTGCCCATTGTTATCAAATCCCTTTTGACTTGTTATCCAGACTTTACTAAGCTTCTCCAGGGAGTCGCACTCACTAATTCCAAGTCAACATAAAAGGAGCTGGATGCGCCGATGGTGATCAAACTGTCATATATTATTGCTTTATATGCCCTGCTCAAATTGAATTGAATACATCTTGTGATGGTGTTAACGTGCACTAGAAGGTATCTTCAAGTTTCTTTATTTCACTTCTGTCCTGCTATCTTTTATTCATCTGTATACCATAGAAGGTTGCCTTTCTTAACCGATTGCTTTATTCATTTTTTTACTCAGTTTTCAGAAATGTGTAGAGTATGCTGTTCATGTGTATGTATCAGCAGTTACGGATAGAGCTTACAGGTATATAAGTAGGTAGGTAGGTTGCTGTGGTAGCTTTGATATCAAAGCTTATTTCAGAACGCATAGCGGATCGTTGTAATGCTGCAGATAAGCACAGTTCCTGTACTGACCGAAGTCTACCAAATTTATCGAAGAAATTGATCAGCGCAGGGGCTGTACTGTGTACACTTTACAGGCACTTGCTTTATAAAATTACGCGGATCTGTGGTCTAACTCGTGTGCCTTACTATACTCCACACTGCTCTGATTATCGCTACCATAAGTAACGAACAGTAATACTAGTTGCTCCAGACGATTGTGCAAAAGCCCTATAATTCAATGCTCTAGACATTCTGTTGTACTTGTATTCACAAAGATGAGTAAAATCGAATCATACTCATAATTTCTGATAATTATACGCATTCATTCTTATTTTAATATTATACTCATGCTACTCATATTCAAAGTTTGAAGTACTCATCAGACTCATACTTAACAACACGTGTGATGTTGTTTGTTTCGACTCTCCATAAGTCAATATATACACGAGTCACAAAATAAGTATGATTCGCGTACGAACGCTACAATACTCACTAGAAGGTTGTCTGTTTGCCTTGGTTGCTGTCTTTGTCTTTTTCTTTTTTCTTTTTTGTAAATGCAACAAGAACTAAGACTGTAAATTTTGATGAATGATTCGAGTTACTCGAATCATTTATAAGTATTTTTCTAAATTTATGCATCTGAATGAGTACGCATATGAATCAACTTTTTGAACTGTACATACATGGATGTTTTACTACAATAGAAATAATTTTGGTTTTTAAAAACTTTTCATTTATTTATTTATTTTTTCTGATGATTTTTTTGACGATTTCAATAAACGTCTTTGACGATTTTTTCTCAAATATTTGACGATTTGGTGTCTCATTCATCTGGCAGCTATGATTGCAGTACATACTTGTAATATGATGCGTATGAGTAATATATTTCATATTCAATTAAAAAGAAAGTATACCCAATTAATTTGGAATTAAGCTTTGATATGATAATTCTGATTAACAATTAATGAATGCTGTAATGCTGATAATGGCATGTTACTTTAAGTTTAAAGTAGTTCAAATTTTAAAACGTGAAACAGGATCGTTTACATATAAAACTTTCCTTATTTCACAACATCTTCAAATAATACGATAGTAAATAAAGGTTCTATTATCTTCGTAATAATTAATTAAAAGCCATATGTTACTACGGCACTTAAAGGATTAATAAGGTCTTGCAATCAAAGACAACCTTTCTTAGGCATAGCCAAATTTTTTTAAGATTTAGTCAAAATTGTTTTAGTAATTTGAATGCCTCTGAGTAGTAAATGCAGATACATCATCTAGTCTTTAGTATAATTTCATATTGTCTGCTTGAGAACTAACCACAACACCAGGCAATTCCAATCAAAATCGATTTTAACACTTTAGTCCAGTTTTCAGTAGAACTGCATAGTCTGGACACACAGAAATCCTCATTGAAAATAGTTGTTAGAGTAGTCACAAAGAGTATACATTGTCCATTATCTGCTGTACCTATGAGAGCTCTGGCTATTTTTCTCACTGAAGTAGGAAATTCAACCAGTAGTTACATCAGACTATCTGCTTTCCATTTTTCCTATGTGAAAACCTTTAGGCGGCAAGTTAAACCCTAATAGTTCTTGCATTGGCGTCTGCCTAAATTAAATAGGTTTGTCAGCGCCATAACATTCAACAGAAGCCACCGTAGCCTAGTAGGCAGTGTGTTGTCTTATTCGACGTGGGGCACGGTTAAAACCTTAGGTCAGTCATCTCCAACAAAACGAAATATGAGCAAATATTTCTCCGGTGACTTCCTCTTACAACAGAATCCACACCAATCAGTCGCTTTTTCGGGATGCATGTATTCGATCTATTTAGCGAACATACAAGGTGGTCTGTGGTCATTTACCTTTTTTTTAAGTGCAAAGTGACGGGAAATTGGTTGCGTGGATTTCCCTAAAATCTTGATCAGTTTCATCCGATCTTACGTTTCCGCGTTGCATGGATGTTGGTCTATAGTATACTGAACTTGTGGACTCGAATTTATACACCACATTACAAATAGTTTCCTCGGTCGGACGATTATGGCAAAGCTCCATTGACTTTGCCCGAATAGAACATTCATTTAGAGCAAATTATTTTTTTATTTGCACGTGTTGTTAAATGATATATTCATCCACAGTGATTTGTCAAAACAGACTGAATAAATGACAAAAAATTTGGCAGTTGTAGCTTCAACAAGATGGTAATTATCAACTCTCCAAATTTGAAAGTCCGGTTAGAAGATTTTGTACAAGTTAAAACTAAATTTTCCAAACAATATTACAAAGCTATTGGAGTAGCATATTATCGGCCTAAAAATTTATGGTTTATAAAGTTGGTAAATGTTTTTCATTCTACTTTGAATTTTTGCAAAATTATGCTTGAAGTGTTGCAAGCATTAGAAGTCGCATGCCACCAAGATCTTGACGTCATCTGTGTTGAAAATAAATTTGCTGTGCGGTTTTCCAACGTTTAATAGTTTTTCGCATCAACTTTTATGGAGTGATAAACAGTGTCTAAATAAGACACTAGAGCTTTGCAACAACATAAGTAATAAAAATATTTTATTTTATCTCCACATTTTTGTAGAAAACAATTATTAATATTGTATTGCAAAAATTTAATGTTTTAAACATTAAAAGAAGTGTGTGGCATTATGAAAATTTTCAATATTTTTGGAAAAATGGAAAATAATAAAGAATGGTTTTCTTGAATGATACTACAAAAAAGACTTGTTGCTGGAATTATTTTTTTTAATAAAAATGTTATAATAATGGTGGATGGCATAAAAATGCATTCATACTTAACATCGCCACCTAAAAAGTAAACCCAAGCCGTTAAATCGTACGAAGAAAGGAGCCTGTGAACTGGGCCACTGTTAGTTGCATCATCAACCAGGTTATAAACCGCATGAAACAGTGAATTTTAATGAATGAAGTGGCAACTCTTTGACAGCTTGAAAAGTACCAGCAGATCAACATGTTCGTGAAGAATTTACAATTCAAATCAGGTTTTGCTCTATAAATTAGATTTGAAAGTAAAAAATTTTAAATAAAGTTGAAATCGATACGGAACTAATAGTACCAACCTTTTGGGGCTATGACTTTACAGCAGCATTTTTTCCAGAAAGACATAAATGAGGGACTACTGAAAAGGTTAGCCAATGAATAACCAAGCGTCGACAAACACTACTTCAGGAGTAGTGCAGAAATACCATCCAGTCAAGAAGACTTGTTTATGTGAGGTCCATAAGAACCCTTTAACTGTTTGAGCCCTTTTAAAAACGTTTAAAATATGAGCTCGTTGATTGCAAATAAAATAAAAATATATTGATGTTTAGTTACACAGTTGCGTTTGCCACTGTTCACAACTTTATCTAAATAACAATTGCTTTGTTTACACCCTTTACATAAACATTAACAATTACTTGATAATTGTTTGACAGATATTTCTAACGGAGATCTTCAAACCACTATTATTCTCTTCAAACGCACCGCGTCTTAACACAAGACTAACTGAACTTTTACTCACTCCGTTGCCCGCTTTGCTTGCCTTTCCTGTGGTAACATAAACAGGCTGATGAATGTTCTTGACGACGAATGTTCGTGACTTCGCCTTCTCGAAACATCGTTGTTTCGTTATCTCTGTTTGTGTATTTTGTACATTTATTCTTGTAGTGTTCGTTGCTGCTATATTTTTGTTTACTTGTTTATCATTTTTTATGCTGGTGTTGTCTCGTGCGATAGTGAGTTGCTTTCTGATTGGTTGGAATTATCTGAATGCAAAGTCATGCAGTTCATTATAAAAATAGAGATCACAATGGCATTGTTCTCGATCCTTTGATTGAATGATTAAAACTACTTACTTCACTTTAGTATAAAGTTTCTGCTCGTAAAGAATTTCTTTGTGCCTCAATATAATGGCATGCGAAGTTCTCGACTGTTTCCTAAGCAAATCATTTTATTTTCGTAACAATTTCTGAATACGTCATCGCTGATAGGAGTACAAGTGTGCTTGGTTTGATTAATTCGTGTGAAGCTAGGTTGTAATTCTGACTAAAGAGTTGTAATAACCAATTAAGTAACTCAGTAAAGAATGTGTTGTGAAATTACTCGAAATTTATTTCCCATTATTTCCTCAGAATGTTCTGTCTTTTTTGACTTGCCTAAGCGTATAAAGCAGGATTATTTTCCACTTTTCCTTTGTGTCTCTGATTTATTGTAAGTACCATTCAGAAGTTGTAGTTGAATGACAGAATATCATCCTATTAGGATCCATGTAGGCAATGTTATATTAGGCAAATTTAACATAACCTCCAAATAACCGTACGACATTTATTAATTGTTGTTTATTTCGTCTTCCCAGTAATTAAGTAAGGTTGATTACAGCAAACTGTAGTTTTAGTCCTGTAGATAACTTATATATATTTTCCGTTTTTGTAACAAGAACGATATGAGAAGACCGACAATTTGTTTGAAAATAACTCAAATTTGGGCTGGCGGCGTCACCGGTTCATATTTCTTTGAGGACGACGTTCGTCAAGCCAGCATCGTCCTTTGCGCGCACTATAGTTCATAGATTACCAATGTCTGTGGATCTAAGTTGGATAATCTGGGCAGCAACCACATGCGGATTCAGCATTGGATGTTTTGCAAGAGCGTTTTGAGGCGATGTTCATCGTACGTTGCGGCAATGTAAAATAGCGACCGAGATTGTGCTAGTTGGCCCCCTTTGTCTTTTTAAGTCACAGATGTAAGCAAATAAACCACAAAACACAAAAAATTTATCATTTCAGATGCGTTTGTCTTTTGCTGATGCATAGAATATATTTATTTAACAATGTTGATTGGGTTATGACATTTTTTTTCTCATTTTTATTGTGGTTTTGCTGACTGTATAAGCCGTAAGTAAAAGTAGTTTTGTTGTCATGAAAATTTTTGAAAAGTTCTGTGTGTGTTGTAAGACAGTTCGAAATCTCAACTGAATCAGAGATATAATTTTTTAAAGGAAATCCCTTAATTTAAGAACTCTGAAAATCATAAAGATCTAATTTAGTATTTTGATTTCTTTAACGCAAAAGTTTTTATACGAAGGGCTTAAAACATTAAAAAATATTTCAAAGTTCTTAAAACAAATGTTTGATGGTCATGGCGATTTTATTTATTTTTTTATTTTTTTTTTTACTCAATTTGTATGTTATTTATGAACCCAATAAAATGATATTCTTTTTTTGCTGGGAAACCTAAAACTTAAAAAACTACTTATGAAGACATTGACAAAAACATCACGAACAGCAGTGATACAGCCAATATTGTTTTCCTCCTTTTCCCTTTTTCTTCTGCTACAACAGTTTTATTTTCTTAATTTGAGTCATTCGTTCCTTAAGTTATTCTTGATTTGTTTTGTTATGACAAAAATTTGACATTTATTTGCTTTTATAATGAAGTCTGCTGCAATAACGTTAAAATTTATCAGCATTTCAGTTCGTACACGATGAGATAGAGAGAGATTAATGGAAGGAATACAAATTCTATGAAACGTTGAGCAAAAGTTTCTTAAACATGCATCTTGAAGCAGTGCAACACATAATGTACGTTATTAGCAAAGTTTGTGCGACCGTAGGAGTTTGTGCAAAGGCTATTAGATACGGTAGCTGGAAATTTGTCACACATCGATATAAGAGATGTGAATTGAGGTCACAGGATAATTTTGCATGGCAGATTGTGTTGGATGTCAATAGGAACAACATTTTATAGAACACGGTTATGATGCATAGATAGGACATAATTTTTAAGTCAATTCGTTGTATTAGCTACACTGAAAAATTCCGCTAAAAATGTTTGAAACACAAATGTGATGTTAAAAAATAAGCCAAGAAAACGGAATGAATGAATGATTTTTTCTAAAATTTTTATTTTAAAAATAAGTACCGGCAAATAGGCTGAGACTATCTTCAAAACGTATTCACGGCTTCATTATCAATAAACTTCTCAGCGATAGCGTTAGGTCTTTGTGATCCCAACAAATGTGATATACCAAATAGAGATCAGCAATGAGTAATCAAAAAGATGAGTAGAATCGAATTATACTCATAATTTCTGATACTTATACGCTCATATCCAAAAGTATCCAAAGTTTAAAGTACTCATCATACTCATACTTAACAATACGTATGACGTTGTTGGTTTCGACTCTCCATGATTCAACATTTACAAAAATCACAAAATAAGTATGAACACTACAATACTCACTAGAAGGTTGTATGTTTGCTTTGCTTGCTGTATTTGTCTTTTTCTTTTTTCTTTTTTCTTTTAATGCAGCAACAACTAAGACTGTAAATTTTGATGAATGATTCGAGTCACTCGAATAATTAATAAGTATTATAAGTTATGAATCTGAATGAGTAGGCATATGAATCAAACATATTTCGAATGATATGAGTTCGATGTCAACGTTGTACTCATATTCATTGTACTCATACTTATAAATCTACGTTCTAGTGAGAATGAATCAGAGTAGTTAGATTCCAAAATTGTTGACTCACTTATATTCAAAACTTCATGAGTGCTTATGAGTAGCGAAAAAACGATTCATTGCTGATCTCTGATATCAACGACGTTATTTCATGTGAAATCGGCTCAGTATCGCCGATAGTATTTTCCAATCAACTTCGCTTTGATCGCTAAAGTTTGATGAAGGAGAAAATATCATTCGTAAAGTATTGGGGCGTCGTACACTCTTCGTCGCATCTATCTAGTGCTTCTTGAGGCCAATCATCACTGTAAGATCAATCCTATTTACAGTTAACAGACTCATAATAGCTACCACAGAGTGGCCTATCTGATGTTTGCACATGATTTGAAAGAAAATTTGAGTGTTGACTACTTACACAGATACATACATAATTGCTCATTGCAACCCTTACAATCTAATGTCTCACACTACTTATATGGTGTACCTTAATTTTATATATCAGTGGCGGGACCTACAATAAAAAGGTGGAAATCTACGACAAATGTTTTGAGAAACTTCTCACAACAAAAGTCGCAGCTAAAGTATTTTGTTTCATTTGAGATGTCTGACTTGGGGTTTGAACTGTAGCCTACGGCAAAATCGATAGATATACGTATTCTATATATGATATTTAGTCGAAATTACTTCTTCATTTCTCATATCCTACACCTCAACGTCCAATCAAAACGATAAATTTGAGCATCTTATTTTGTGGTAATTAGTATACTGTCAGAGACGGTCGCTAGAAGAAATTTTTTGTATTAGAGTTGAACAATTCATCGGTTTTTTCAATAAGCACTTTTCTATCTTTAAATTATATGTGCAATATAACATCGTTAAGATATCCACCACGGTTTTTCTGCGTGAACGGCATCAAGAATGCCGTGATTCTGGCGTATAAATCAGGCTTTGATAACATGTGATATGTAGGCTTCGAAGATCACTGTGGTTCGAGTTATTTGCATAACGAAGTCAAATTGCATGACCTCTTTATCCAGTTCATACTGTTACAAAACTGGAAATGGTGCTATTAAAATGATATACAAAAGCTCCAAAAACAAAACAATGGACTTGTTTACATTATCGACGAATAAACAAAAATATAGCAACAACATCAGTATAAAAAAAGGATAAACAAGTAAACAAACAGGCAACAACAACACTGCAAGGACAAATGTAAATAAAATACACAAACAACAATAACGTAAACAACATGTTTATATTTATAGAGATGTCGCGAAGGCAGTCATTCTTCTTCAAGAGCATCCATCTGACCGTTTACCCAGCGATATAAAAGATAACGCGACAAAGCAGGAAACGAGATCAGAAAGAATTCACTCAGTCTTGTGTGAAGACGCATTGCGTGTGAAGAGAACAATTGTGGTTTGAATATCTGCGTTGTAAAGATCTAACGAACAATTGTTATTGTGTACGCGAAAGAGTGTAAAGAATAATAACAATTAAAGCAAATTGTTGTTGTTTAAATCAAGTTGCTAAAGGTGGCACACGGAATTGTGCGAACAATAAAGAATTGATTTAAAACTAAACACAAATTTATTTTTATTTTTATTTGCAATTTACGAACTTATATTTTAAACGTTTTTAAAAGGGTAAAAACGTAACAATATTACCTGTACTTAGGATGGATATGTCCTTAAATCGCTCGTGCAGAACAACCAATGTAACATGAGCTAAGTGGCATGTAATACCAGCCTGTTCAAACCACTTGTTATTGGTGTCCAGATCATCCAATTTAGGCCAACAAAAGTCAACAAGAGCGACGATGACCGTTATGACTTGGTGAATGTTGTCCACAAAGAAATATCATTTATACAACCACAAGATATATATGTATGTGTTTAAAAATATAGCCTCATAGCTGCGTAAAATTCATGAGTTGCCCCAATGCTCAGCTCTTGATATCGTCTCAAATTAGGATATGATATCTTCAAATTTCCATGATACTGGTGCAAAAATCAGGCTGAATTTGATCGATAATGGAGATTATGTTAGCTTTGAGGATTGTTGTAGTTTAAGGCTTATTCACTTACACATACACCTTACGAAAACTCCAAAATGAAAAGCCTCACATCCATTATGAAATGAGACATGTAACGCGTAGCGTCATCATTTTAAAACTGTAAGCTATTGGTGTGACAACCATCCAATTCAGCATAAAAGAAGTTGATAATCAACGACTTATAGTGCTCGTCGCTAACAGTGTTAGCCTGGTCACACTCTTTCTCAACGAAATATTGACCGATACGCAGTCAACCCAACATCCACCCCTTACAGTGACTTTTACGGAATACAGTGGACGCTCTTAGATCTCGTGTGGATTGGTATCTTCTAAAATTGGACAATTTTGTTTGTTCACGTAACCATTAATCCATAAAGAGATCTCATCACTGATAGTTTAATGAAAATTATAAAAAAGGACAAGATTTCCTATATTTTTTTATAATCTCTTTGTGCAGCGTTCAAAGCCGTGCAAAATTTATTTTTCAATTCAAAGCGACTCAGGGGGTGAATGCGTTTAATTTATTTTCTTTATATAATACCATCACGTTGTTAGTCGTTATTGATATCGTTTTGGTGTGGAACTTCACATATGTTTCCGTATGTACGATTTAAAACCATTCTTTTCGTTTCTCTTGTATGTGACTGGCTTACAATTTTTTTAAACAAGCATATATAAAAGATTTTATTTTTTGTGAAAATGCATTTGGAATATTTTCAAAGAATTCGTTAGCAAAAGAAAAAGAAAAAATTAAATGAAAATAAAACGAATATACAGAGTTACATACATAAACATAAATTCTCGAAAGTTCATTCTCTCCTTTTTTGATTCATTCATATTTTCTTTCAGCTTTTTCAAACCAATTCACTGTCTAAAATTCCAGTTGATTTTTTTATTGAAAAAATACTTCAAATTTATAACAGAGCCTCGTTATATTAAGACCGACTTTCTATTACGCTACAGAAGAATAGTATTTGTTATTTTATTTGTCATTTATTTATTTATTTGAAGTTCTATACATATACGTATGTAATTTTAGCAGAGAACTAGTATAGTGTAAACAATTTATAAAGAAAATAAAATTTAATATTACGATAAGAATAATGAATTTACTGGAACAACATTGTTACAAAAATGAAAATTCTAAATACTGGTGTTTTGCTTTTACATCGCTTAACATTAAAATTATAAACAAAAGGTACAAAATCAAAACAATGCAGTAAACAGAACTGTTTACAAATTATCGTACTGCTTAATATAACAACAAACACCGGCATAAAAAAATTATAAACAAGTAAACAAAATACACAAACAACACTACAATAATAAATGTAAACAACGATGTTTACATTTGTAGAGATTTAAGGAAGGTAAAGTTACCAACATTTGGCTTCAAGAACATTCATCAGACTGTTTATCCTGCCATATAAAAGGCAAGGTAAAGCAGGCGAGTTAGTTAGTAATATATATTATTAGTTATATATATTAATATAATATATACATACATAAATAGCAATATTAAAAATTATGGCTAATTATAAACTTAGGTAAAGCATTAGATATTTTAAATTTTTATTTTCATATGCATTTGGATATAAAATATTTTAAGTTAATTACCTACACAGCAAGCTTTCCAAGTTTTCAAATATATATTTTCTTAGTTCCTTTTTAAAGACTGACAAACTATTTATTGATTTTAACCTTAAAGGTAATTTATTATATTCAAGACTTCCAATATATTCAATCCGCTGTCTGGTTGTTTCTAACCTGCACCTAGCGGTATGTAAATTGCCTTGATTCCTTGTAATGAAAAGTGTTTGATTCTGAGAAAAAGTAACTGATCTATATTCTATTTTCCGTATGGATTTAAACATATATATTAACAGCTGGTATTTATATTGTCCACAAAAAGGCATAATGTTTTTACAAATATCTCTATAAAGTAATAAATATATATATATATAATAGTAATTGTTATTGTTTATGCAAAAGAGTACAAAGAGTACTTGTTGTTTGCATCAAGTTGTGAACAGTGGCACACAGAATTGTGCGAACAATAAAGAATTTTAATTAAAACTAAACACAAGTTTATTTATATTTTATTTGCAATCTACGAGTTCATATTTTAAACTTTTTTAAAGGGTAAAAACGTAACAATATTATTATCGTGAAGAGGTGACGTAGTACTGCGTACACATCATCTACTGTACTCCTTCTAAATTGTATAGAGCTTTCCCATAATGTCTGCTCAAAGTCTACTGCTCTGACAAACTTCAGGATGCTGCTTGATGTCCACAAGAACAATTTCGAACATCTGATATGTATGCAAGTGTTTACAACTGGGATGTATTAATGGCTTGCCTGCAAAATTGTGTTATGATAATTTATTTGTATCATCAATGGATCTACAATATGAACAAGTATACTTTGTGTACATAGTGTCCTGTCAAAAGTTAATCTGAAAGTTAAGCTCAGATCTCTCTTTTAATAGAGTTTTCCGATAAAATTTTTAAGACTTTGTGTCGATATATGTTTCCTTTTGCTTAGTATATATTTTCAATCACCTGTCCCCACTATTTATACGACCCTAGCGTATTTTCTTTCATTCTTTCTTTTTGTATCCAAATTTTTTTGGTCAAAATACTTATTATTATGACTTGTCAATTGAGCAAAATCTTAAGTAAATATTCGAATTTATCAAATTTTTTTTTTTCGCAAATAATTATGTCGAATAAATTCCTGGAGTAAAAAGTTGTGAGAATGTATTAAATCACTTTATCACAATATTATTAAAATCTTTATTAACCATTCGAAAAACACCAAAATAAACTGAATAACGTTTACATTCATAACAAACAAAAGAAAAAAAAAACGTTCAATATTTCATGTTGTTTATCTAAATCCCTTGATTAATCAGTAAACCGAAAAGAAAACACAAAGTATTTGGGTGTAAAATTAAAACGCCAATGGCAAAATTTATAATAAGAATTCATTTATCCTCTGCCGCTATTTATTAACAATTTAATATGGAAGAGTCAGCCCACAAGTGACATAATGTTTAATAGAGTGGCACAAAACTTAAACTAATAAGTTGTCCCAACAAAAAAGAAATAAAAAAGGGAATCAAAAACAAACAAAACCAAAATGAAGCAGAAAACAAAATGGTTAAACGAAACCCAGGACACAACAAAATACCCACCAAATAGTGGGAACTCCCACGTAACAATGAATAGTATAATGAGTACACTGAACGGAAAATGTGTACAGTGGGATTGTATATAAATAAAACGGTGCGACAGTGAAAATACATCCGAGTAACTTATTCACTAGGTTGAGTAGAACTCAAAAATACTTTTTTTATATTTCTCGAACCCTCCAAACTTGTTTTATTTGAGAAAAACGGTTTTTTGATTTTTTAACGCATAATTATTGGCTACCGAAATATGCTTGAATCTATTTTAAAAATCCAAAGTTTTTTAGAAAGGGGAGAGATTAGTCTTTAAAAGGGTATACATAAACGTTTTGTTCAAACCTATATGGTATGAGTTTTGATCGGCTAAATTTGGAAATTATGATTTTTTTCCAATTATTTTCAAGTTTTGCTATTCTTAATTGCAAAATTTATTTAAAAAATGTATAATACGTGATGACGTTCTGAAAATGCATTATCTTGTTAAGAGGTTGACACTTCGTTTGATCAAATCGCACAAAAATTACCGTAGTTCCAATTTAAATAGTATAACAGTCATCTTATGTTTTATATATATATCATCTTGTCAAATGAACTTTCAGTTCAAAAATTTTTGATGGATCTTGATTGTTTACCGCAAAATGTCAATTTCAGGTTTGTACGACTACCAGAAGTAGGCTAATATTTGGATTTTTTGCAAATTTTATTATTTCACTTTGCGCAAACATTGTTCAAACGGTGGTCGCTTAAACGGGAAACTCGACTGTTAGACTCTATAAGTAATAACTACGGTAATTTTTGTCCGTAATATGCTTTTCGCAAGATAATACACATTCAGAAAGTCATCACGTATTTCATATTTTTTAATTAAATTTTGCTACTATGAACTGACAAACTTGAAAAAATATTAAAAAAATTCACATTTGCCTAGTTAACCTCATCAAACCCCATAACATATTAAGTCAAATAATATACATATGTATCTCGTTATAAAGGCCCATCCCTATCCTTTCTAATGAGGTTTAAATTTTGGACATCGGTTCAGAAATGTTTGTAGAATCAATAAATTTGTGCGTAAACTGCAAAAACATTTTTTTGTAAAATAAAACAAGTTTGGAGGGTTCGAGAAAAATAAAAAAATATTTTTGAGTTCTATTCAACTAAATGAACACCTTAGACTAGGTAGTTGCTCGTGCGTATTTAATTTTTTGTATTTTATCGCATAGTGTAATCGCAGCATGTTTTTATTAAACCTTGTTTATTTCATTTAATGTGCCATTGTAATACAATTTTAAAACTTTTTAATATTAAAGTAGTTTACCAATGGGTGAAGTCGCCGTAGTCTAGTAGGTAGTGTGTTGGCCTATTAGACGTAAAGCCAGGGTTTGAGCCAAAGGCCGGACATAGAGACAAAATACAAAAAAGTATTTCTTCGGCGACTTCCTTCAGCAGATTTCTGGCAAAAAAGTTTCTCAAAAAATAGAAATCCCTCGTTCGGAGTCGGCTTTAAACTGTAGGTCCCACCACTCATGTATAAAATTAACACACACAACATAAGTGGTGTGAGAAACTATGACGTTGTACAATGGCTCAATTCGACCTTCGGGTACTGTTCTTGTGTTAATTGACAAGTACACGTCCTCTAACCTAACCTAACCTGCACTTTATAAAAAAAATATGCCACCAACGGCTAATTTATATGAAACTCCTTCATTTCTTTAAGAAATATAGCATCTGCTCATATTTTTATTACTTCGTTGGTTTGTATGAGTTATTGTATCGGGAGCAGTGGCTACATAATACATCACACCAGGTATAACGCCCCTCTTAAAAGACTCCGTACAAATCTTAACGAATGACTTTAAGTTTAACGGAGTAATCTTCGGAATCGATTAGAATAGCCCAATCTGCAAGGCTGCCGAATAATTATGACGTCTCTCGGATGAAAGGTCAGCTGCGACGAAAATTATAAAGGATGCAAACATCTACAGGCGAGATGACCAGGCGACTATTAAAGACGGTATATAGCTGGTGCACAAATCTCAAAGAGGTAGCAGATGTCCGGTACCGGGACACAGTAAATGCACTCCTGAATTCTGTCAACAATAGATGGGCAGAACCGGATGCGGTCATATCGGCGGATTCGAATGCGAATATAGAGCGCACGATAAGTCTGCATAAACTTCAAAGAAGCAAGCTGAATAGGGTTGTCTTGGTTATGGGCACCACTCACTGGTCTTGGAAACCGTTCAAAGGATTTCTGCAGAAGCTTCAGGTATGATGAAGAATAAAAGATACCTTGTAGACTACTATATAGATGATATGGAAAAAGTGACATGCACTGACGTTAGCAGTCTGAGACGCTTCATCTGAAGCTCAGAGTGGTTCTGAGACCAAGGACCCTATGTTGTCTAAGTGTGTTCATTAAATTTTTTTAAGTGAATAGCCACTGTTCGGTGTGGATTTTGATCTGATGGCATTATCGGCCCATATTTCTCTAAGAATGGCCGAATGGCCGATGATTACCAATTTGTTTTA
This sequence comes from Sarcophaga carnaria, assembly GCA_958299815.1. Classification (NCBI taxonomy): domain Eukaryota; kingdom Metazoa; phylum Arthropoda; class Insecta; order Diptera; family Sarcophagidae; genus Sarcophaga; species Sarcophaga carnaria. Next base: position 82,421,315 of record OY283149.1, on the reverse strand, counting down.
ACCTGAATTGGATGATGTGTACACCAACGACATGTAGTTTCAATAGAGTTTAATAGTTTTCTTGTGGTGTTTTCTAAAGTCTCAGCCACAAACCAAAACGATTCTTTTAATCAACACAACCCATGCCATCGGTCAAATTCAACACGATTTATGCGTCAGATAATATTAATACACTACAAGACGCTCATCCTACCCGTGCTTCTTTATGGCACAGAGGCATGGACCCTATTAAGCACTGATGCAGCAGCCTTGAGAGTATTCGAGGGAAAAGTCCTACGTAAGATGTTGGAGCCAGCGCGAGTTGGCGATGATTTCCGCATCCGATCCTACAGTGACGTTGAGCAGCGTATTAATATCCAGCGGCAGCTCGGCCATGTAGTTCGAATGGCGGAGGATGCTCCGGCGAGACGGGTTTTTGATGCATGGATCTGCGGGAGTCGATGAAAAGGACGACCTTGTATCCGTTGGAAGAACCAAATCGAGGAAGCTCTGTCATCGATTGGTGTGACCAACCGCCGTAGGCGCGCAAGAAGTAGAGTCGCCTGGAGGGATGTGTTGCGGCAGGCCGAAATCCATTAATCTTGTTGTTAACGGCCAATGAAGTAAGTAAGTAAGTTATGCGTAAGATTTATGTGAAGTCTTACATTTAAAATAAGCTCCAACAGGAGAACTCGTGGTGGACATTACAAAGAGGTTATATTTCACACATAATGGCAGCAAGAGGTCTTTTAAAGTAGATAGGTAGGCCCTTGCCTGAAGTTTTGAATTAAAGTTTGTACAGTCATTTCAAGTACTACCATCAAAAGAACTTGTTAAATTCTATTAGGCAAGTTGTGAGTGTAATTCGATTGCAAAATTCCTACGTACACCTGATACTAATTGTGAAAAAAAATCAGGAGAATGTTAATATAAATATTCGTGATTAAATTGGGGTATTGAATTTCAATAAAATATCTCTTTAAGTAATATTTGCCCACAATAAGAATTTTTTTATACAACTCTTGTACAGCTTTATGGTGAAACCCACTGTTGCTTCCGATGTCTCAATATACGAGAGTATTAACGCGTTTTAATGGAAGCGGATAAATAAATAAAATTAAAATTTTCAAACACAAATAAAAACCAAATACCAGAGGACAAATAATGTTAAGAAAGCAAACAAAAGAAAAAGCAAAAAAAGAAAAAGAAACAGAAAAATATGACTGTGAGGCAACAGCATGGTGTTGTATTTCTAAAGGAGAGTTTTTGTGAACATTGTCTAAGAGAAAGGGACCTCATGGCGCTTAGAAAACTGAAACCCATTTTGCAGTGCTGCTACATATTTTACGTTGACTAAAAAGGATTGATTAAAAATTAAATATCAAATTATTAAACAATTTGATTTCATGCTACATGCTACGACAGTTTTTTGTTTGTAATTTTTTACAGGGATTAATAACAAAATGTTCACATAAAATTAAATTTTTTCATAATATTTTTTCTATACTTTACATTTATTGTAATGAACCTATAATCGGAAGAAGGCCACCTAAAAACTTGTAAAATTTTGTTGCCCTAATGACTGCAGATAATTCCAGTCTATCTTCAATTGTCTGGCAAAAGTAAACTGACTATATTGAACTTTATCATTATCAGCCACAAAATAACAGCAGACATTCCTACTGATATACATAATTGGTCATTACAACCCTTCAGTCAGGATTATGGCCTAGTTTCTCACACCACTTATGTTGTGTGAATTAATTTTATACATGAGTGGTGGGACCTACAGTTTAAAGTCGACTCCGAATGACAGTCTGTTGGGAAACATTCCATGGCAATTTTATTTACTCTCAGAGTTTTTGCCGGAAATCTGCTGAGAGTAAGTCGCCGAAGAAATACTCTTCGTATTTTGTTTTGACGTCTGGCCTGAACCCTAGCTTTACGTTTAATAAGCCAACACACTACTTACTAGACTACGGCGACTTAAGCGATTTAAATATGTGGAGTGGACTGAAAAACCGACAAGCAAAATTAAAATAAATTAAAGACACTCTTTTGGCACCCAATGTTATATAAATCTTGGGGTCATCGCATTCTTTTAATTTATTGAATTTATTATAGGCGCCTCAATTGTTTTCAAAATAACAGTTAGTGATGAACCACAAGAAGGTTTACTGCCATGAATTGTGAAATGAAATTCTCTGCTAGAGGAAAACAAGTTGATTAACTGCTTGTATCAAATGCAACTGCATGCAAAGCTCAAAATTTAATTCCGGAAGTTTTGAGGTCCCCACTTAATTTAGTATCTGAAAGATGCAACGCAGGCGTGAGAATGTATCCAGAGAGACATGGTACTATTTACAAGCAAATGTAAAATATTTTCTATTTTCTTCAGTTTTCTGGCAAAAACTCTGAGAGAAAATAAAATTGCCATGAAAAGTTTCTCCAAAAGATTTTATTTCGGAGTCGATTTTAATATTTTTTTGTAGGTGCCTCCACTCATGTATAAAAATCAACGCACACAATATAAGTGGTGTGAGAAGCTAGTAATCCTGACTGAAGTGTTGTAATGACGAATTATGTATGTTACGTAAGAAGCGTTAACTACTTTATACAATTAATTCTATTCTACGATGTCGTAGTCTGGCAGTAAGCTTTGAAAAAGAAAAATTCGTAAAGGATATTTGAGATTTATGATAATTTCGCTCTACTGAAACGCAAGAAAATATGTTTGACGTGAATGGTAATAGTGTACCAGTGAAGACATTGGCTAAGCCAGAATTGATAGTTAGTCAGAATAACGCTTCCAAGTTGAGGGAATTTGTTAAAAAAAACTGATTTTCATACTAATTTTACTCTTCTGGATTCAATAAGGAAATTTGGGCACTGAAAGGAATGCTGCAGCTGTATCGCGAAGTATTGTAGAAGAACCCTGTAGTTTGATTTGAAGGTAAGAATTTATTACGTATTAATAGTACGATTGTGTGATACCCTACGATCCAAAAACAATAAAATCTTGTAAAGTACGGTACACCATTCATCAAATAGAAATTGTTGAGCATCAAGCATTACCTCGCCTTTCTCTATTTTTGTACATGTACAGAATTTTAAGCTTTAAATCGATTTTATTGAGAAAAACTTACTTTTCTGACATGATGTTGTCCATATTGTTACGGACTGGTACAAGCACACGACACCATACCATGGAAATATCCTTTAAAATGAATTTGTGAATGTACATATGTTTGCCTGCATTTGTTTTCATTTATTTCGTTTAAAATACAGGCCATGAAGAGTATCGTTCACCACGGGTGGAAATATTGATGACCAAAATGGAAATCATTTCTAACAAAAATGACAAAAAAAAATACAATTCGAGTGGAGAGAACATTCAAAGAATTTTTTTTAATATGGTATAAGGAAATACAAGGACGCTTAAATCCATTGACACTATTTTAATATTTAAGAACAAGTCTATGCGTTTGCCTTTTTAAACAGAAATTTAAATGTCATTGTAGGAGAATAATTGTGATGGACAATGAAAGAAAACATTTAATATTTATGTGATCTGATCTGAAGTCGCCGTGGTCCAGTAGGTTGTGCGTTGGCTTATTAGATGTGAGGGCAGGGTCAAAGATCAAAACGAAATATGGAAAATATATTTCTTCTTCTCTGGCAAAAACTCTGAGAGTAAATGAAAATTGCCATGAAAAGTTTCTCAAAAATCTGTCGTTCGGAGTTGGCTTTAAACCGTAGATCCCGCCACTCATGTATAAAATTAACACGCACAACTTAAGTGGTGTGAGAAACTAGGTCCATAATCCTGACTGAAGGGTTGTAATAACAAATTATGTATATGATCTGAGCATTTATTTTAAAATATTTTCCAATTTTCATATAAAAAGATGACTTATTTACCTCACACACTTAAGAATGCCACTTATGTACCTCGTTAATGCAGGCCATGCGCGGAAATTCTTCCGGTACGACAACCTATCCTGGATCAATGAAGAGGCCTGCGCCACCGTAGGCTCACTTGGTCCTCAATGGACCAGTTACTTGGACTTGGTCGTAACATCATCTGCATCACAGTGGCCATGATTACAGGTCAGTGTAATGTGTAGACACGCCGCAAAAATGCGGCTCCCATTTACCGAATTCTGCGGTGGGTGCAGATCCGCTGAGGAAGAGGAGACTGTTATCCACTTTCTTTGTCAATGCCCATTTCTTGCGAGGTGCAGATATAGGTTATTTGACTCTCCAACCCTTGTCAGCTTGACGGAGCTATCGTCCATTGATCTCAAGGATATAGCCTCGTTTATCAAGCTTTCTGGCTGGTTTTCCAGTGTGGGGTAGTCGTGCTTTGCGTCCACCTGTGGCATCACAACGGGCCGCTATGCGTGCTCAAGTGAGCTTTTGGTATGAAAGCTACCACACTAACCTAACCTAACCTACCTCACACACTCAATTGCAAACTATGTGTTGAAGGACACCATAATAATGATTTCAAATGATTTCTGTAAGAGTCTTTGGGTCGGATTGAATTATTTTTTGTGCACTTCTGAGACTCAGCAATGTGATAGGCAGCGAAAAAATTGACGGTCTTGCCAGATTAGGTTGTCATTTCATTCATTACAGAATAAACTGTTGATTGTAAATAGATTTGGGTTTAGGAGCATATAGATCGGATTGTTATATGAGTAGAGACTCTTGGTCATCTATTGCTGGAGGTTCGTAGCTGCTACTTAACAAACAGGAGATTGTAGTTTCAGGTCGCTGGATGTGATTTATAGGGTAAATTTCCGTCGGATATTAGAAGAATATGATGAGGATTTGGTTGAAGACAGTTGAATACTCTTAAGAGGGAATTCTTTGAATGATTTATTTTCATCTGGAGACATATTCAGGTTGTCTTGTAGTTTATTACTTTGGCTGAGGGATATGTGCTTATACTCGTGTATCTGATTCTACTATTTTTCTCTTTATTTTCACTTTCTCAATGCCAGTCTTTTATTTATTTTGTTTTTACCCCTTTGCTTCGACGAACATGGTAACCCATAACTTTTGAGTGTTTTGTATTAGCTACTTTGGCTATACTCGTCCACAAATCTACCGACCTATCTGCGTTTCTATTAACTTGCACTATATACGTAAATCACTGTTTGTGTAGCGCTGAGTACAATTTTAACCATAATCAAGTCAAGTTTGTCATGTTGTAACTTCCTTAAATAGAGATTCTAGCTCTTACTGCTTCTTGAATTCCTACTTTTATTTGTTTTATTTAGAATTTACATATTTCAAGTAATAAATTAATTTCTTTTTATTTTTTATTTTGTTTTAATCAAAAATGTTCTTAATCATGTCAAAAAATGTCTATGAGGCACATATGGCAGCAAACTATTACTTCTATTGTTTGTGAACAACAAAACAAAATTAAAACACAGGTTCGTAACAATACTGCGCCATATTCGATTTGATGACCAATTTACGCGGTCCCAACGCAAAGCCAAGGACAAGTTTGCTCCTATTCGCGATATTTGGGAACACATCAATAGGAACTTGCTGAAGTCATATAAACTTGGTGCATACTTGACAATTGACGAGCAATTGGCGCCATTAAAAGACGAGTGTCGTTTCGACAGTACATACCATCAAAGCCGGACAAATATGGTCTCAAAATTTTTTGGATTTGTGATGCTGAGACTCGGTATCCTCTTCATGGAATTCCTTATCTAGGACAAAAAGGTCCCGAAATAAGTAAAAATGTCTGTGAGAGAATTGTTGAAGAACTGTGCAAACTTTTTGAAAAAACAAATCGAAACATCACATTCGACAATTTGTTTACTTCGTTTGAATTAGCAGAACAGTTGTTTTCGAAAGGTCTAACATTCGTTGGCACATTGCGAAAAAATAAAAGATGCATTCCGCCTGATTTTCTAGCAGCCAAAACAAAACCAACGGAAAGTTCCTTACATGGTTTCAGAAAAAATATGGCACTTGTAGTTATGTTCCAAAGAAAAATAAAGTAATTTTGTTGCTCTCATCACTACATTACGATTCAAAGATAAATTCTGACAACAAAAACAAGCCAAAAATTATTATTGATTATGATAAAACAAAAGGCGGTGTAGATACGATTGATCAAATGGCACACAGCTTTTTCGTCAAACGTAAAACAAATCGTTGGCCAGTCGTGCACTTCTACAATCTAATCGATATTTCAGGCATTGCAGCTTCTGTTATTTGGACAAATAAGTTTCCAAATTGGAACGAAAGTCAAAAGCAACTGCGACGAAAGATATTTCTGAAAGATTTAATTCAGGAACTTGTTGTTCCATATATAAAACGCCGTAGTCCTCTAAAATTAAATAAAAATAATTTGTCCAATGATCGTTTCATACTACTCAAACCAGCCAAGGCAGACAAATGTGCGACGTAGATGTTATATGTGCCCACCGAAGATATGCAGAATGTGTAAGCAGTCTTGCAGTATTTGCCACAAAAAAAACTTGCTACGAGCATTGTTCAAAAGATCTAGTTTGCTTAAAATGCCAAAATAAATAAATTATGTAACTAAGAAGAAAAAATTTAATAAAATAGAAATAAGTTAACAAAATTAATATGTAAATTCTTTGTATGTGCCTCTGAGACACATTTTGACTGGATTTGTAAAAATTTTCCCTGACTTGATTAGGTTTAAAATTCTAATATTAAATTTACCAAACATAACAAATTGGTTCAACCATTTCTATGTTCACACAATTTAATTTTGGTTCCTTAAGCCAAATTTGGGAAGAACAAAAAAAAAAACTAACCCAAATACTTTGCATACGTACGCGACCTTTTAATATTTTATAGCATACATGAGAAAAATAGTCAGTGGGTGAAGCATTTAATTTTTTTTTTTCGTTTTGAATGAAGGGATGGCTAGTGTGGGACGACACGAGTAATATTGTTTTGCCACATGTTGCACGTCTGTATGACTGGAAGATATTTTCCCAAATGATTTGATTGATTTCGTTAAAAAAATAAAATTACAGTCAAATATAAAACAGCAGACATCAAATTTTGCGAAAATGTTCGGGAGAGAATGAGTCCTCCCACTGTAGACATTAAACTGGAGTGCAAAAAACAAAAAAGAAATAAAAACTGGTTGCTGTTTTGCTAGCACTTATTGCTTGCATGCCTTCAACTGTATTATTCAGTATTGGAAACAAAATATTTTCAAAAGCAAAACAAATAATAAAATAAAGTGAAAACAAAGACGGCTTAAATAAATGTTATGTTGTCATTGAATAAACGGTCTTTTAACCACAGTTATAATTTAAAAGTCATTGGGGGAAACATGCAAAAGTGAATTGAATATGAATTGAATATCATTTCTACGAAATAAATAATAATAAATAAAATAAGATTAACAAAGTATTTCTCCTACGCTATTATATATACTTGAAAGGTACACGTTCTTATGAAATATTCGAGGTTTTAGCACTCTTCGTATGCATATCAGGTTAGGTTACATTAATCGGCCACCAGTTCATTGGAAAGACCTATGATGCCGGTTTAGTTACACCTACACCTACACAAGAACGCTATATAAAATACCGAAAACTAGACATGAGAAGATACAGCAGACTTCCTCACACACAATGAAGTTAGTCCCCGCGAAGGTCAGATTTCTCAGTGAGACATTGTTGCGGTATGGAAAATACAGGCATCATGGTTCACCGAAAAGCGAGGTATATTCCCGACTGTAAGGCGTTGCTTTAAGTCAAATTAAAATATAACTATTTACGAGAAGAACGAAATTTTTCCAATGGAAAACAATTCAACTCCTGATTAAGGTGTCCTCTCTGAAAACTAAGGCAAAATATTTGGAAGTAGTACAAAATAGTAAACTGAAAATGGAGGCAAATTATCTGTGCATTGTACTCCAGTAATAAACTGATATGGAAGACTCGCGTAGAAATATTTCAAGTAGGACCAAAAATGTCTCAATGATATGCAGCTGGCTTACAGGAAATTCTTGGGTGTAAACAGATTTCAGTGTAGACAATAGTGATTATAATGGTGCCTTTGCATGGGTAAGTTGTTCGAACTTTAAAACTATTAAAGTGAATCTGATAGTAAAGATCGCAATTACAGTTAGGACGGAGCCAGCGAACTTTATAATTTTTTTTGGGAAGTACTTTGCACCTCGACTAAATAAAAAGAGTGAGTATAGAATGACATAGCCATAGTCTAGTAGATAATGTGTTGGCTTCTTAGCCGCAAGGCCACGGCTCAAGCTCCAGGTCAAACATCTGCGGGAAAACGAATTATGGAAAAAATATTTCTTCGGCGACTTCTTCTCAAAAGATATGTGGAAAAACTCTGTGAATAAATTAAATTACTATGTTTACGTAATCCTGCAGTCAGGATTACGAACTAGCTTCTCACACCACCCTTGTTGTGTATAATAATTATATTCATGTGGCGTGATCGACAGTTTAAAGTTTTCAGAAACTTTACAAGGCAATTTTATTTACTCCCAGAGTTTTTGCCAGAAATATGCTGACTTGGGTTTTGAACAATTGTCTCATGTCTAATAAGCCAACACACTATTTGACTTATATGGATTTAAAAATCTTCACAGATAACTTAAGGCAGTACAGGAGTGAATAATTGTTCTGGAATGTAGGAAGGTGATTACTCCGAATATGCAACTGGTTCTTAGACATCAATGAGTGATTGGATTCCATAAACATGGATAACCCAATGCCTTTCAATGCTGAGACCAAGTAAACAGGAAGGACACATCAACTATTGTAATATCAGCTTGAGTATACTAATGCGCGTATTAACGGCCACTTCGCCCACCCGAATCAAATTGGCAGATAATAATGAATGCAGTGCACATGGTGAAGAAATCGAAATGAACGTATTGCATATTTTTATGGAATGTAAAAGGAATTTGTCATGAATTTGTTGGTAAATTATTCTCAATAAAGCATATTCCATTGTTATTGAAAATTATTTTCTTTGCTTTTCAAAATTGTAAATCTTTAGTAACAACCCTTCTTTGTAGGAATTGTTCTTATAAATTAAATACCATTCGTTTAGCCAATAAGGCTTTCACATTACCAACTTTGATTGAAATTCTTACCAATTTGTATATACCGGAGGTGCAATACAATAATGTTTATCGGTTTGTATTATTCTTTTGCTTTAGATTTCTGATTAAAAACTTTAAATTCAAATTTAAAAGCGAATTTAATGACACTTAAACTTTTTTCTTTGCATCCTACTTTGGGGTGGACATTGCAATCATGCTGAAAAAAAATTTGTATTCAAACTATTCTGAATTTGAAAATGCTTTAATACCGAAAGAATATTCTTTCTCATGAGTAAAGGATAAAAAAAATTAAAATTGTTGTTTTTCTTATTTCATGACCAGCATTAATTCATGCCATTCAAGTCGAATTCAATTCTTTTGCAGAAGTTTTATTGCTTATTTTATAGGATCACTGTTTATATTATAGGATCTTCCAAATAGAACTTCCAAACATTGAGATTTCATAAAGGCCATAAAGGTATTGCATATTTTTATGGAATGTAAAAGGAATTTGTCATGAATTTGTTGGTAAATTATTCTCAATAAAGCATATTCCATTGTTATTGAAAATTATTTTCTTTGCTTTTCAAAATTGTAAATCTTTAGTAACAACCCTTCTTTGTAGGAATTGTTCTTATAAATTAAATACCATTCGTTTAGCCAATAAGGCTTTCACATTACCAACTTTGATTGAAATTCTTACCAATTTGTATATACCGGAGGTGCAATACAATAATGTTTATCGGTTTGTATTATTCTTTTGCTTTAGATTTCTGATTAAAAACTTTAAATTCAAATTTAAAAGCGAATTTAATGACACTTAAACTTTTTTCTTTGCATCCTACTTTGGGGTGGACATTGCAATCATGCTGAAAAAAAATTTGTATTCAAACTATTCTGAATTTGAAAATGCTTTAATACCGAAAGAATATTCTTTCTCATGAGTAAAGGATAAAAAAAATTAAAATTGTTGTTTTTCTTATTTCATGACCAGCATTAATTCATGCCATTCAAGTCGAATTCAATTCTTTTGCAGAAGTTTTATTGCTTATTTTATAGGATCACTGTTTATTTTATAGGATCTTCCAAATAGAACTTCCAAACATTGAGATTTCATAAAGGCCATTTTGTTAAAGCTATGTACTTCTGTCAATTCTTCAGTATTATTTGCCAAATCACCATAGAAGACCACACTTAGAAATGTGTGTTCAATGAAAAGTCGTCGTAGTAGCAGAAGGCGACTAACCCCAATTTGCTTCGAAAAATCGTTTTTAACGATGAGGCTTACTCCTGAATGAAGAGTTTCGTGCACATAAAATTGGCGAAATTGGGACCAATACATCTCTCAAATGTCATTGTTTGATATGGATTTTGGGCTCACAAACTTATTGCCCATGTCTACGTGATTGTCGGTCCAGCACATCTAATGTGAAAAAATGTTAGGAAAATAATAACAAGTGACATTATTAATATTATTTTTGTTGCTGTATACACATAAACATAGTTTTATTTCCATATCACACCTACAAATACAAAACAAAATCCACAAATGGTCACCATGTACAATGGTGTTCTCATAGTGAGCTAGTAAATTAAATGTGACAGAGAATACCAAATAGGTGGGTGGGATGATGATGATATTTGAGCAGCATAAATGAATATGAGAGTATGTGCTAAATGCCAGGAAATGGTTAGGTTCGGCTATGGAATCTTATTGCCTTGTGTATGTTGATGTGTTTAACAACGACAATGACAACAACTTAATGAATAGATAAGAAAGGAAGACAAAACATACAAAAGCAACTTTATAATGAACCATAAAGAACTATAAGCACGATTTTATTGAATAAAAGTATTAAATTTGTGTAGATTACATACTAGCTACTGGTATTGATGTTATCATCAATAACAGTATTACGTTACCTATTTAGGATCTCAGTAATCAAGGCTTTCTTAATTCACAAAGTGTATTTATAATGACATAACAATTTACTCATTTTTGTTAATTTATCAACAAACTGCTAGAGATATTATAATCCAAACTATCAGAACAAAATATAAATAAAACAGTTTTACTAAAATCAAAACATTTAATTGTTTTAAAAAAAAATGTCCACTTCAAACCACAAGATTCCTTACCAAACCATTACACTACTACCTCCATGTTTAATCGTGATTATTTCATGTCTTGGATCGCATTTCTGGTGAATAAGAGTTTACTATCGGAGCAAAAGCTTCATTGCTTATTTAAAATATTGGGTTGTTCGCAAATTAATTTCGTTTTTTCCCGACAGAGGATTTAATTGGATTTTTTTGCACCCAACATCACACTTAAACCTACCCTACTTTTTTTGATATGCTTTGAGAGCTCATATAGTAAGGCTTGTGTGTGCGACATATCTTACTGTTTTACTACAGAAAGGCTAAAAATGCTGTTCAAGTTGCGTACCTCCGAAAATTTCAAAGCTGTGGCTGAGAGTATGCGTGAGAATCCATTAACATCAACTCGTCATTGTTCTCAAGAATTCAACATATGACACGTACACTGGCGTCGCATTTTGCGAAAAAATTTCGGTTTGACGCCCAACAAAGTTCAATTGGTCTAAGAGTTGAAGCCTCGTTTCGTTTTTCATTCTCTAGATGGACCAACGAGAATCTGCACAATAATGCCGTTTGTTTAAAAAAAAAATCATCTTTTCCGATGAAGCTCATTTTCAACGTGCCCATCAAACGTTAATAAGCAAAATTACTATATTTGGGTCTCAAAAAACCCATACCTAGTCTTACAGCCAATGCACTCATTACGGAGACACCTATAGCACCATTATAGCTGATTTTTTTGTACTCGCTCTTCATGATATTGATGTTAACGATGTCTGGTTTCAACAGGATGGTGCAACTTGCCACACATCTCAAGCCACAATCGATTTATTGTTTTGAACATTTGCGAAAAGTTGAGAAAAGCAAAAACTCTCTCGTACATATAGTCATAAACCATACATTTTGAATCTTACGGTCTACTTTTAACAAACGATGTCGGTGTAATATCGATCGAATAATAAACAACTACCGGAGTCCTGAATCGCTTGTAAATAGCTCAGATATTTTTCTCCGTATAGTGGACTTCGTTTTAACACATACAGTTCCTGTTGATAGGATCAAATACTTCCTAACTGGGGACAAATGAGCATGTTTGTTTGATGAGTATGTTGATTAGCAGTCGTTGTTGTCTAGTAGGTGTTCTGTTGGCTTATTAGACATCGACTAAAACGAAAAATAAATAAATAGTTCTTCGGCGACTTGCTCTCAGAAAAAAATTTCAAAAAATCTGAGAGTAAATGAAATTGCCATGGACAAGTTTCTCGACTTTAAACCGCTCATGTATAAAATTAACAGACACAACATTGGTGGTGTGAGGAGCTAGGTCGTAATCCTGGCTGAAGTATTGTATTTAACATATACGTATGTATGTATGTATGTATCAATTATTATTATAGAAAATGCAAAAAAATTTAAATTTTTCTTTTGAAATTCAATTTCAATATCCAGTTTAACGACGATGATGAATAAAACCAGAAAACCAACACTGACTATTCAACAATTGTTTGTATGATTATATTTTAATAAAATCTGCACAAAGTCGAATATGCTAGAAGTTATTGAATTCAAAAGAATTACAAGTGGTTCCCAAAATAATATTTGTTCAACCCTATTCGGTGCGTACTCTTTAATGTATTTTGTTTATTTTCATTTCTTCAAGAGTTATGGTATATACCCCTTCTTTTTATTTCTCTGCTTTCATACAACTTCATTGCACAAGTTTTTCCAGCTAAGCTAGGTGAACGATGTATATACCTGAACATATGTTTCGATACATCAAAGCAATTCGATATTTTTTTAATGATCAGCATTGATATTATATCGATTTACTCTTGTAAATGTGTTAATAAATCTTCTTATTGGTGCAATCTTTATATTAGAGACTTCGATCAATAATGTCATAAAGTGAGAAATCGAAAACCTCCGTCGTTTTATGATAAGAGTAGGTGCAAAACAGCCTGCTTCTCCTGGTCAGGCCCGGAATACCGAGTCCTTCGGCTTGCATATAAAAAAGACAGTGCACAAACAGAAATAATGTGCAATGGATGGCCGTGTAGTTTAAGAATATATGTAAGTCGGTCTCCTTCTTATCCATGCGTATTTAGCAGACTCTAGCAATATTTGCACATACCGCTCTTGCTGCCAACGAGATTAAGTCTTTCAATTTAATTGAAACAATAGGTTTTATTTAATATGTAGCCTTAGAACCCCTGTCAACAACTCTTTTGATAATTTAAAAACGTAAGGAATTGTTAGTGAATGACTTGAAAAAAATAGGGCCGTCTCAGAATATTTGAGAGAAAAATCTTTCTTAAAATATCTTGCCCTACGCTGGTTGTTATTGATGACTCACTCTATCCTAATAAGCAACAGAAATTATTTGAACTTTGTGAAGAAGAAGTCAAATTCAAAATAACAAAAATGGACACGATAGGTCTCAAGCATGAAATAATATTTTTGAGAAGAAGAGGAAGGAATGTGTTCAGCAAGAGATGTGTTTACGAAAAGAATTCCTAACTTAAAGAAATAAGGTCAAAGAGTCTAATCAATACCAAGACCAGATAACCATTTAAAGGCCGTCTCAGAATATTTGAGAGAAAAATCTTTCTTAAAATATTTTGCCCTACGCTGGTTGTTATTGATGACTCTATCCTAATAGGCAACAGAAATTATTTGAACTTTGTGAAGAAGAAGTCAAATTCAAAATAACAAAAATGGACACGATAGGTCTCAAGCATGAAATAATATTTAGAGAAGAAGAGGAAGGAATGTGTTCAGCAAGATATGTGTTTACGAAAAGAATTCCTAACTTAAAGAAATAAGGTCAAAGAGTCTAATCAATACCAAGACCAGATAACCATTTAAAGGTTTAAATTTAAAAATGCAATAAAACAAAAACGGTTAGTGATTTAGTCAAATTTATTTTTTTGTTGTGCAGATGTGGAAGATGCACGCCATGATGTAGTACCCACTAGCATATAACATTGCATTGTGGCTTTTTTTTATTTACTTTTAAGTTGGGATATTTTGAAAAATTTTAAATTTTTAAAATCACTTTGAATTGCCATATCATAGCTAGTAATTTGAAAAATATTACTCATACGCATCATATTACACGTACTAGAATATTTACTCTAAAAAGTATGCAATAAAAATTCTTTGATATTGTCATATATACACTGGCGAGCTAAAATGTACACATAATATTAAAAAAAATATAAACTTTATATTTGTACTTTATTTATTAAAATAAAAAAAACAATCCATATGTTATACATTTATTTAGACTATCCTCTAATTAAAACAAATATTAATAATTAATATTATTTCCTTTTAAATATAAAATACAGATTAGATATTATTTAGTAGCATTTATCCAATTTTGCTCGTTTCGTTTCAAATGAAAAATATTACTGATTTAATACGTTTGGTAAGCTTTCTACCAGTTTTTTGATGGTTTCGCTGTTTATACTTTGCGACTCTGCCTCAATTCTTAGCCACAATTCGTTAAAGTTATTTGGAGGGTTTTCATACTGTGCCAATTTTCGTTTTACAATTGCCCACAAATTCTCGATCGGATTTAAATCCGCACTTTGTGCTGGCCATTTCAACGTCTGAAATTTTTTATTTACAATTTCTTACTTACTGCAATAAATACAAAAAATATTGGATTTAAAATATTTTGTTAATATTATGTATCCATTTTTGCTCGCCAGTGTATATATGAATATTGGAATTAAATATTACTCATACGTAACATATGTCTCGGTATTATGAATTTTACATATTAAATATGAGTAGTGGCTGGGTGGGCCATTTAAAAGTTTAAATTTAAAAATATAATAAAACAAAAATGATTTGAAATTATGTCAAATTTACTTTTTTGTTGTGAAGTACAATTGTTGCGGTTAGAAATGGAATATTATTTCATTCATATAGCTAGCACAGCTGGCCTAACAGTAACTATTTCGATCGGCCCAATTTTAGTGTATTTTTTCTAGTCGTATCTCGGTATTGGCATCACGAATGTTGGCTTCAAATGCTCAATAGTCTTTGATTTGTGGGCATAACACTTTTCTTAAATGAGGACCCAAGAAAATAGACCAACAATTGCAACTTTTTAGCTGCCAATTGATATCACCATTTCGGTTAATTAAACGGCAATCAAAAGTTTGATGCAATAAATGGATTGTGGAATGAGATTTGTGGCAAGTTGTATCATCCTATTGAAACCTTTCATCAATACCATGAAGAGCGAGTACAAAAAAATCAATTATCATGGTACAATAGGTGTGTCCACTAACCGTAATTGTTGCGCTGTCCTTATTTTTAAAGAAATATGGGCCAATGATGCCTGCGCTTCTCACCACCTCCTAAGCATCACCAAACAGTATCTCTGTAAGCCCATGTGTTGATTCTCTATGGAATTTTGCTTTTTACCGTACGCAACAGGATGAAACTGAGCAACATCATCATGCAGTTTGTCTTTGGTCTAATAATGAATAAATCGATTCGTTACGTTCAGTGAAGATAATATACTGAATATTGTGACAGAATAGAATGACAATAGTTCAAATTTAAACCCATAGATGACCCACAGGAGACAAGTGTACATTATGTACTACATAATCGGTTTCTTGTAAAATGACTTGTGTAGAGTGCAGAAGTATATGCGTGTCGCAGTTGACAAAGTCGTGCTTAATGAAATATGGACTGGTAAAACCGACAGTTCAAAATTCATACCATACAGTGACTTTTTCGAAGTGAATTGGACATTCTTGGATTTCATCTGGATTGCTATCATCATTTATTTTCTTCATCTTTGGAGATAACTTTTCAATGCAACACGATGAGGAACAGTTGCCAACGG
Source organism: Sarcophaga carnaria (assembly GCA_958299815.1). NCBI lineage: Eukaryota > Metazoa > Arthropoda > Insecta > Diptera > Sarcophagidae > Sarcophaga > Sarcophaga carnaria. The sequence goes on along the minus strand of OY283149.1, from coordinate 82,405,269 downwards.
TTTAAAAATACATTCAGCGAACACATGTCGTTTACGGTCGTCCACAGTAGAGGTCGAAAACAGATCGAATAAATGACAACTAACTTGACAGATGTTAAGTTAGGAATAACCGTAGTCTAATGTGTGAAGTGTTGGCTGGATACACGCCAGTCCGTGATTCAAACTCTTCTGGCAAAATCCCTGAGAGTAAATAAAATTACCATAAAAAACATCTTAAAAAATCTGTAGACCTTAAACTGTTGATTCCACCATAATATAACAATAACACATACATACATATTAACACATACAATATGGGTGGTGCGAGAAGCTAGGTTGTAATGCTGACTAACTTAACAGATATAGATTCAACAAGATTACAGTTATTAATTGTGAAAGTTTGGAAGCCTCTGTTAGAAAAGCCTTTAGAATATAATAGAAGACTTTACTGGCTCTTACTGTATAAACAAACTCAAAATAAGTTTTGTAATCATTCAAGAATAAACCTTAAATATAAAGATAATGACATTTTAAATATTTTTTATTTCATTGATTTTTTCCCCTTTCATAGTCTCAAAAATAGCAGCAAGAGTGCAGAAATCAGATTTATTCTGCATAGCAATATTTATGCTACAAAAACTGATGCCAACAAAAGCTGTTAAAAATAAGAAAAAGGTTAATAAATTCCTGATTGTTTCCAAGTATTTCGTTAAGACATCGGTAATATCTTTCGCACTGTTTAATCGTAATAAAAAACTTATACCTTTTTCTCTTCTTAAGAATAAGGCAATTGCTTGAATGAAATCCTTGATTTGGCATTATACTACAAAATTAATTGAAATTCAGAAACTGGGTAATTAAATTCTTGCTTTAGTCTTTTAATTGCCATTTAAACTGACTGAAAACGAGTACCACTCAGCTTCTGATAGAGAACAGACGTACATATCATTAAAATCGAATAAATAAAAGCAACCAGTTAATTGGTTACTACAACTCTACGGATCTACGCATTGCTTCTGATCCCAATGACAATGGTTTTGAATTTTCGAACATCACCCTTTTGGACTTGCGTGAATCATTTCGGAGCATCAGATCCAATGCAACTGGCTATGATGAAATACATCCGAAATTTCTAAAGATTATCCTTGACTACATTATTATATATATATTACATGCGAAGATTATCCCCATAACAAAAAACTGACAAAAGTTACAAACCAATTGCCATACTTCCATACTTGTCCAAGATTTTTGAACGTATAGTCCATGGTCAAATCAGTAAATACTTATATGACAACTCACTACTGACTAGCAGACAATCTCGTTTCAGACCTAAACACAGCCGCGTTACGGGTTTAGTGGATGTTGTAGAGGAGTTGAGGTCAAAAATAGATCAAAACATGGTGTCTTTTCTGGTACTTCTAGATCACTCGAAAGCTTTTGATAGTGTCGATCATGACATTCTTTGTCACAAGTTGAAAAATACTTTTGAATTTTCAACATCAGCAGTAAAACGTACATGTCTGTATAAGAGAAGTCAGACAGTACCACCATGGTGATGAAAAATCATTTAGCAGTCCGGTGCAGAGAGGTGTACCACAGAGTTCAATTCTCTGCCCACTGCTACACATAATGTACTCGAATAACCTACCTTCACGTATTACTTACTGCGGAATTCAAATGTATGCCGATGACGTCCAACTCTACGTTAGCTGTAATAAATCTGTCATCGGCAATTGTATATTGAGATTAAATCAGGACCTCGACAATATATTTAAATGGGATACTCCAAATGGTCTTTGCTTAAATGCGAATAAATCAAAGGCTATCATAATTGGTAAAGTTGGCCTTTTGCCAGACCTACTGCCACCATTAGTTGTCGGGGACTCGCCCATAGCATTGGTACAAAGTGCCAAGAACTTAGGTATTATCTTTAATAGTCAACTTACCTGGACTAACCACATTAACACTATTTGTGGGAGGACGTATGCTATGCTGAGGAATCTCTGTATGACTCAATCATTTACACCGTTTAATATAAATATGCTCTTGGCAAAAACATATCTAGTTCCTACCCTCTTGTATGGGTGCGAGCTCTTTGCGGGTTTGGACTCTGTTAGCAAAAATAAACTAAACGTGACTTATAATAACATAGCAAAATATATTTTTGGACGCAATAGATATAGTAGTGTCTCGCATTTTTCATACAGAATCCGCAATATGTCACTGGAAAACCTTTTGAAATATCGTATGCTGATTTTCCTTCACAAGATTATCTATGTAGGGGAACCAAATTATCTATTTAGCAGGCTTCAATTTTCTAGGACTAACAGGGGCTGCAGGATAAACGCCGTAAGGTACCGGAAACAAGTGTCTGAAAGGCACTTTTTTATTAATGCTATTCGTTCATGGAACCAACTTCCGCCAGATATTCAATTAAAAAGCAATGTAATGCAAAAAACACTTTTCTTTTCTTTAAATTTCTTCATTTGCAAGGCTAATTTAAATTTAGTTAATATAATTTTGATTTCTTTTATGAAATTTATGTATATATTAACTTAATCATTGTAACAGTGTATAAACAGTACTATTCGATAAGATGATATACTGGTTGTACTGGAATTAATCAATGGATAAATAAATAAATAAAATAAAATAAATAAATAAATAAAAGTTACGCTGAAGCAGTGAGAACACCGCATCGATCACATGACACAAAGGGTAATATCTTCAGCATCGATGAGTTGTTTGAAATTATTTCAAGAGCCGTTTTGGACCTTTAAAAATGTACTTCAAAGATGGATCAGCTTACCGTAATAATGCAAATGCTTAAATATGCCGTTTAACCCTATAAATATCAGCTTTCATGTAATGCACTGGAAGTGTCAAGGCATTACAAACTTCAAAAAATAAACTGTAACGCCAAAACCCTTAAGAATTTAAGTTTTTATGCTTAAAACCATAAATAATCGTAAACTGTTGTCCAGAGTGTACAGATTCTCATGTTGGGAAAACAACCAGAAGTTTCCTTACCAAAATATTTTTTCTTTTTTTGTGAAATAAAAATCTGTATTTACCCGCTAATGTCTGATGGTGGCTGCCACAAAATATTTTCCTTACGCTTCGGTTTGTATGTGCAGCTTTGAGAAAAAATTGCAAACAATAGATCGAGAACAACATAATCATATACTCTGCTCAGTTGTGGCAAAAAGTTTATATTGAAAGAGTTACAGCACTGGAGGGAAAGGAAGGAGAATAAAGATCTCAAAAATATATCTTTTACGGCTGTATTCGGTGCGAGTAAGTCAAACCATTTCCGTTGTGCTACTCGAAATGTGTTTTTTTTTTTGCTTCTCTTTTCTAATATTCTTGTTTAACAAACAGAAACATAAAATGTATGCAAAAACTTAAACTAACCTATACAAGCATTTCTAGCAGTAGCCTTAATCTACGTATTGTAATGTGTAGTACTTTCATTTTTAATTTTTCATATTTCCGAATTTTATGTAAGGAGTACGCAGGAATAAAAAGGAAACATCGAAAGCAAGTAAACTAAGAAGGTATTTGGTCAAAACAGTTTTGCATATCTGAAAGAAAAGTTGCCTTAAATGTAAAGTGCTCCACGACTTTTGTCAGAAAATTTAAAGAACAAATCAGAACTTCAGTCATTTTAAATTTAATAAGTATCTGACTTAATGAAGTAAAAATAAAAAACTATGGGGACTATACAGTGTTAAAAAATTTACCAATGGATTATTTTTTCAATGTGAGTACTTTCAGAGTAATTAAAATTGCCATGAAAAGTTTCTCAAAAAAATCTGTCGTTCGGAATCGACTTTAAACTGTAGGATCCGCCACTCTTGTATAAAAATTAACGCACACAACATAAGTGGTATGAGAAGCTAGGTCGTAATCCTGACTGAAGGGTTGTAGTGACAAATTATAAACGATTAAGCCTAATTGTGTAACACAATGGGCCATATGGGGCACCGAGTGAACTTGCCTGTGAACGTTAAACTACTCGATAACCTAAACATAATTATTGGCTGATTAGAAGGAATTAGTTTTTTCATTATAAACGACTCTATCAAAAAAAATCAACAAGTGAATGTAGTTATTTTTTGTACTCTGGTCAATTTGCCAACTCGGAAAATTGTCCAGAGTTCGGCCTCACTGTGGTGTATGTGGCAATAGTAAAAAAATATTTGAATAAAGTTTATATTCTAAAAAATTCTACGACTTTTGTCGTTATAGGACAGTATTAGTGCTACTTTAACAATTGCAACTATAGCAAATTGTAGGCTTTTACATCTCTTTTTGAGTAGCACAAAATCTCTTCTGTAGGGTTAGTAAACCAAGCCCAAATTCTTTACATTTCCCAAATAATAATTTTACTACAGGCTCTAAGTGCTATAGAGTCAGTAATTTTGGATCTTTATTCGTAGAGCTCACTGCATAAGCAATATTCAAGTAGTATGTATAGGCTACAGCTTTTACTATAAACTTTAACACGGTGATTCCCGACTTAAGAAGAATTTGTGATGCTATCGGTAGCTTAGTTCGCATTTATAAGTCTTCCAAAAAGTACGATGATTACAAGGTTAATGGTAACTAATAATGGTTTAAAATTATTGGAAGAAGGAAGACAACCGTAATGAAAAGGGTTTACCTGCAGTTGTTTCCGAAATTTGACAGTTGATAACGACAATGTCCTTAAAGCTACATCAGAGACAACGACGTGAGTTCGTCGTTATATTCGTAGAAAATCATCTCAACCGATGAGGCCCATATCTGAATGAATGTGAATAAACAAAATTGTCGCATTTGCAACGATACCAATCCACATGAGATCCAAGACCGTCCAATGCATTCCGAATATATCAATCCTTATTTCCTTGATAACGATTTTGTCCGCGGCATCACTGTGGTTGATTACCAACTTCGTTTTGCCTGAATTGTATAATCTGGACACAAACAATATGACGGTTTTAACAGGAAGGTACAACGTCTCATATAGATCATGCTAGTCGATCTATTGTGTGCTTGGTCAACTCGCGCCGAGATCATGCAATTTGATACCATTAGAACTTTATTTCTCGGATTTTCTTAAGTCGCAGGCATTTGACATTGAGCACACAAACATAAATCTTGGCATTGGACAAATTCAGCCTGGGCCCTGTTTCACTAAACTACAATTCTACAAGTTTACAAGTTATCTTCACAATTCTAATTCTTACAAGTGCTAATGAATTGTGTTTCATGAAAATTTTCACAATACTTGTAGCTTTTTGTACTTACCTACAATTCCTACAATTAAAATTTCTACAATTTCTACAATTACAATCACAATAAAATAAAATGTTTTTACAAATTTTTACTATTACGCCAGACGCGAGAGTCTTGAGTACTCCCAGGCCAATTTGCATATGAGTAGTAGAAGATCGGGTCCACAAACCACGATACATGAAATGGAGTGATTACCATGCCAATCAACATAAGCTTCTTCAATCTGTTTGGGTGCATCTAATTTTATTAAAGTGCCGTCCAAACAGTCTCAAACTAACGGCATGTCTTTCATGGCGAAAAATTTAGACACCACTTTATCCTTTTCTTACACCATGCAAGTCACCTATTGCATGGTATGTGGTTCCTGTTCCTAGCTAGCGTAAATGGAGAGAATGGCTTCTTTTTGTCTCTCTCCAGTATTGGAGACAACAAATTTATCAGCAAAAGAAATTTGTCCCGTTTTAGCCTGAAGCCTTCATTGTACTCCACCGTGGATTTCAGGAATTCGTATTCCAGACATGGTCTAAATGTTCTTCTTTTTAATGCGATTTCATTATCGCTTTCATCACTTGAATCGTATAAAAGGTTCATTTTGCACTAAAAAAAAAAATATGAACAATTGAATATCTTATATGTTTGACTTGCACGTGTGTTTATTTGTTTATAACATATGATTAGTGGTGTTGCCGCTTTCGATAATTTGTGATATAGTTTGTGATATAATTTGTTTTATTGTATTCACATATTTAAAAAAATAAATTAATAAAAACAAACAAAATAAATAAATAAATGCTAATTAATATTTAAATTGTTTGATTTTGTGTTTATTTGAAGTAATTTTTATTAAAAAATAGTTAAAAATCAAATTTTAATTCAATTTATCATTCACTTGTAACTTGTAAAATTTTTTTGAGAGTATTCGTCGACGCTTGTAATTGTATTTTTATGAAACACAATTATTTACAAGTTCACAATTTTACAGGCAAAAATACTTGTAATTGTGAACATGTGAAATAGGGCCCTGATTTATTCACGAAAGTTATTACAAATTGGACATTTTGGATGCGCTCCTCTATTATATTCCAAATGGCATCAAACCAATAAAAAACAAATAAACAAGAGATTTCACCAAACGAATAGTCCAAATAACTCGATCTTAGTGGCCAATTGATTGGAACATTACGTGAAATTATTCTTTCATCAAAGGTTTCTTTGATTAAATCAGTTAAAACGCTCATATCAGTGAGATTAATGCCAGCAATCGAGGTACAAGAAAATGTCTAATCATGCTCTGTACCTTTCGGATTGATGCTAATGTTCTGAACATCATCAATCATCTGTGGACATAATGGTGCTTGGATAGAGATTTATCAGCATCAATTTGTGCTTCATTTCATATCTATCCATTTGCAATTGTGATTCTTTTATATTCGGCAAGGACAATTGCATTTAAACCAACATCTTATTTTTTTTTTGTTTTTTTTTTTTTTTTGTTGTGCTTTTATGTACAAGTATTTGCAATGAGTCAACCGATAAGAAGAAATACTTGTTACATTCAACAACTTGACAAAGAAACAATAGCGGCATCGTTGTTCTATTAAGTTAAGCCGCTTAAACAGCTAATGGCAGCAGAAGTCTTCTTCATAAAATAGACGTGACCGTATCTAAAATCTTTCTTTTAAACACTCGCTTTCAATAATAGAAACAGAAGTGTTCAGTTATTTTCCACTATCATCTTGGAAATGATAAGAGTACTGAATAAAATATGATTTTATTCTCTCCCTATAGGGTACTATCACCAATCACCTCTATTTCTTGCGCTCTATCTACTATCACATTCTTTTCCTTGTATGTTATATATATCAAGTATATGTATATTAATCAAGTATTTAGCTGCTGAACAGGTTGTAGGATTACTGTAAATAATCCCAGTTTTGGCATCTAGGTATTGTGTGTTATTTTCACTATGACAGCTGGATGTACCAATTTTGGCGGAGATTGAAACCATTACCACTCCACCTTTTCAAGCTAATTGTCTCGTAATATTTAAAACTAGTTTTATCATCACAATAATTATGAACGCCTGACATACCAACTTAAGTAAATGGCTGAATTTAAGCCCGTTTTAATTTCAGCCTCTCAGTATTTTTCCTTAAGTTTGTTAATTATTTTTATGCTCAGCGTTTGCAAAATTTACATTCGCTTAAATAACACACACTTTATAAGCTAAATTAAACGCAGTTATTACCATAAATGTTCTGCTGACACTAATACTTTCGTTATTTAAACGTCATTTAAATTGTTCAAGACGTGTCTAAATAAGGAATAAACGACAGAAACACTAAACGTTTAACTCTTTATGCGAACAAAGCCACATTTAGCCATAAACAAAACTCTCAACGCTACTAAAACGATTTTAGCGACAAGGCTAAGTAGCATACCACCATCATTTTTGCTTTACAAGAGAATTTGAAAATTATTTGTGAATAATTCAGGCAAAATATAACAGAATAACCGCAAAAATAAGAGATAACTGAAAATACTTAATGAAGAAAAGCAAATACAAATTGATGGCCATTCAATTAAAGTATGCTTTCAGATTTCCAAAGACTTGTTTTATAATTAGACTGCCAGCCATTGTGTAGACGATAAAACAGCGTCATCCTTACAAATACTGATACGTAAGTAACAAAATTCTGGATTAACAAGTTTTTCGTGTATTAAATGGCACTCTCAATGACTACTAATGAGAACATTTATTCATACAAAAATTCCATTAAACGACTTTTAAAACGTTAGCATTTCGTTAATGAATGCATTCTTTCAAACTTTATTTTAAGTCAACTCTATCAATTTGCATGTGATATTACGTGGCATGCTCTGTATCTATCGGTTCTTCCATGATGAACTTCTAGTCTGTTTTACCAAATACCCATAGAGGGATGTAGCATTCAAATAATAAAATTGTTAAAATAAAATAGGTGGCAGCCGACCCTAATTACACATATACATAGCATTCAGTCAAGATTACAACCTAGTTTTAAAGTCGACTTCGAACGACAGATATTTAAGAAGCTTTTTCATTGCTATTTTTATTTCCGCTTAGAGTTTTTGCCTGGGAACCGTGGGCTCGCGTCTAATAAGCCAACACACCGACCATAATAATTATCGAAAATCATCTGCAGCGATGGGACTCATTTTCGGATGAATGAGTACGTGATTAAACATAATTTTAAAATTTGAAACGATACCAATGCAAGTAAGATCCACGAGCGTCGGAGAGAGTATCCCAAAAATATTACCGTTTAGCGTGGAATTTGTGCTGTCGACAACATCGTTCCATAGCTGCTGTTAATAGCGAACACAATAGGTCTGTGATTAGCACTTTTTTGACTGTTTTGGCTGATCTGGACTCAAATGACATGTGATTTAAACAAAACGACGATAGGTGCCACACAGCTTATGTCATATTCAATTGAATAGCTCAAGCAATTTCCACAAAGCTTCTACAGCCTTGAAACTGTAATGGAAATCAACATTCACATGTTGTCCAATTCTTTCAAACTCTTTGTTCAAAAAAACCAGAGTACCTTTGTTTTTGCTTCGTTGACAAAGAGATGAATTGTGAAGATTTGTTTATCTTGGGGGGTTTTTAGGGTTTCTTGTAATATAAAAATAACATGGATGGTGGCGGATACTATTTTATCTCATTTTTTGCAAACAAGAGGAAGGATGCTGAGATTTTATTTATCTGGCAGAGTATGTTCTTCCAACTACAAAGTTACAATAAGTTGTTGCATTTATCTGTCCGATTCCTTACCTCCGGTCTTGAAAACCTCTGCAAGCAATAGATCAGCACATAGTTTTTACTTATTTTTATTTTTTTGGCCAAAGTGTAAATAAAGATCAATATTTACAGCCAGTTTATGATTCTGGTAATAATCTATAATCGTTCTGACTTTCAAGAATTATTAAAAAGTGTTGTTAAATTGGAGAGCAAATATGATTATATTTCTAAAATTAGGGAAACAATGATTGAGTCACGATAATCAACGAAAAATATCGCAAAGTAGGTTCATAGTATAATCACGGTGAAGACACCATGTGAAGATTTCATTCCTTCTTTACATGTGAGACTATGTAAAGGGTAATATTTTAGACATTCGCCTTGTATTTCAATGCTAAAGATATTCATTATGGTTTGCCATTTCTCCATGTATAAGGGAAATAGCATTCTTTGTAGTGTGATTATAATCTGTTATATCAGAGGAAGCATCAGACGTTAGTCCTCAGGATGTCAACCTATTTAAAGCCAAACTTCCATCAATACTATGCAAACAAATGTGGTTAATTTTTTTTTTGCCTCCTAACAAAATGTTAATCTGAAAATCAAGGTAGTGTAGGGGCGGTAAATTGTCAAAAGATAGGGCTACAATCTCTAAAATTGATACATACAATCCTCTAGGCGGATATCTCAAAAGTTGTCGAAATTTCACTGACCGAATAGACTACGTCATGCAATTATCTAACAGATTGTAATAAAAAAAAACTTCCAGAAATTCTAAGAACATTTCAGTCTTGTATTACAGTTTTAAGTTCTGAAGGTTTTAAAAAATATTTCCTAACCATTAATACCAGATTAAAAACTGTTTTATTTTAAGAATTTTTAATCCCCAATACTTTAAAGTATCTAATTTCTGTATAATACCAGCTTTCCTTGGACTTAAAGTCAGATCAGCATTTCATTTCAGTTATATTTTCACACTTAACAGACATTATTATCCGTAAAAGCAACACAGACTTTATAACGTTACTCGTACAGGGCATGACTTAAATGATTTCATTGCAACTAAACTTCCTTAGAATGTTTGTTTTTGCTGTAACAATTCTATTGCCCTTATTTTAATTTCCGGCAATGACCTCTAAGGAATGCTGCTATAACACAAAGATTTCCGTCATTCCAATTTATTTTTTAAATTTTCTGGTGCTATTTTTTTCTTTTTTAACTCATGAATGAATGCATCAGCAGCATAACTTTTCTTCATCTTGCTCTTGTTACTTTTTCCCGTGACCTTGTCACACTTGGCCTGTCAAAAATAATTTCAAATTTATCTTAAAATTCAATTAAAAGAAGAAAACTTTCCAATTCCAAAAAAAATTTATGCAACTGGATAGAAACGGAAGGAAGTCACACCACAGGCAAACAAAAAAATCTTTAAAATAAATTAAATCATTAATAAAAAATAATATAAATAGATTGCAGTGATGTGCAATAAAGTACATACATATGTAATTTTTGAACTTTTGAAAAATTTTACAATCAATGTGATGTTCTGGGTGCCATTAATTAAGCAAAGATATGCTTATCAAAAATTTTAAGAGCTTAATAATTATTATTATTATCTTAGACAATAAACAGTTACAAGACACATACTCTAGAACTGTCAGCAAGTATACCGCTTTTATAATGTTAGCACATCCAAAATCTTAATGATGGAAATGGACAACATTGAGGCATCCCCAAAAACATTCTATTTGAATCTTTCAAAAACTACAATCGATAATTACACTCGAGTGTTTTTGAAAAATCGATGCACATCTCCCTCCACTAGCTTATGGTGGTTTTATCAGATAACAAAGAGATGGTGCCGATGGTGGGCTCTTCATATACATACGTATATACTATGCAGTCTAGCGGGTAGTCTGTTGGCTTATCAGACGTGAGGCCATGTTTTAAACCCCAGTCCAGATATCTTCAGCAAAACGAAATACTAAAAAATTTGTCTTCGCCGACTGCCTCTCAGAAGATTCTGGCAAAAATTCTGAGAATAAATAAAATTACAGCGAAAAGGATTCTGAAAAATCTGTCCTACAGAGTCAACTTTAAGCTGTAGGCCGCAACTACTGTATAAAATTATCACACGCATCAAACGTGGTAAGCTACGTCTTAATCCTGACTGAAGTGTTGTAATGATCAATTATGTATATATTTTGTTCTATGCTTTCAAAAAAAGTCTGATTACACCATGCGTCAAATTAAAAAAATGAAATACACACAACTAATGACATATTGTAAGTTGTGAGTTTTGTTAAGTAGAACTGAAAAATATTTTTTTATATTTATTGAACCCTCCAAACTTGTTTTATTTGACAAAAAGGGTATTTTTGGACTTTACGCATAAATTTATTGATTACACAATCATTTCTGAACCGATGTCCCAAATTTAAACCTTATTAGAAAGGAGAGGGATGGGCCTTTAAAACGATATACATGTATATATTATTTTATTTAATATTCTATGAGATTTGATAAGGTAAACTAGACAAATGCAAATTTTTTTAATTTTTTTACAATTTTTTTCGTCCACAGTAGCAAATTTTAATTAAAAAATATGAAATAAGTGATGCCATTCTGAAAGTGCATTATTATTACATTATTATTATGTTAAGAGATTGACGTTTGATCGTTTGATGAAATCCGGCTAAAATTACGGTAGTTATTATTTAAAAAGTCTTACAGTCGAATTATACATATTTTTCATATATATATTTTTTCAAACGAACCCTTAGTTCAAAAATTTTCAGAATTTTTGTTTGATCTTGATAGTTTATCGGAAAATGTGTCAATTTCACGTTTGAGCGACCACGAGAAGTTGAACAATGTTTCCTCAAATTTGCAAAAAACTCAAATATTAGCCGACTTCTAGTAGTCGTGCAAACGTGAAATTGACACATTTTGAGAAAACAATCAAGATCCATTAAAACTTTAGAAAATTTTTGAACTGAAAGTCCATTTGATAAGATGACATATAATATAACACAACTGTTATACCATTTAAATAATATCTACGATATTATAATAGGTAGATATGATATATTATAATAATAGATAGATATATTATAATAACAGATATATAATGCACTTTCAGAAAGTCATCACTTATTTTATATTTTCTAATTAAATTTTGCAATTAAGAATAGCTAAACTGGAAAAAATTAGAAAAAATCATATTTTCGAAGTTTACCCGATCAAAACTCTTAACATATAAGTTTAAACCATATGCTTATTTGTATCATTTTAAAGACTCATCTGTTCCCTTTTCAAAAAACTTTAGATTTTGAAAATAGGTTAAAAAGTATTTAGGTAAACAATAATTTTGTGTGAAAGTATTAAAAATACCGTTTTTGTCAAATAAAATAAGTTTGGAGGGATGGAGAAATATAAAAAAAATATTTTTGAGTCATTTTGATGTCATAAGCTGGGTGTATTTTGACTGTCATATTTGGTATGAATATATTTATTTGTATTTAAAATTTTAAGAGTTATACTGTAAGTAAGTAGCTGAACTATTTCTGTTCTCTACAAAGTTTATTTATTTATTTATTAATTAGAATAAAATTAAAAATTATATCATAATTTTATACGAGCTGAGTAACTACGACCTTACGCTCGATGTAGTGTAACATACCATAGTCTCTGGTGGGAATCGAAGCCACAACCCTCCTGCTCATAGTCTGCAACACTACCCCCTAGGCTGCCAGGGCACCCCTCTACACAGTTATATGTGTTTGTTGTTGTGTACCTCTTCTTGTATTTTACCATATATTCAGTTTTATGATTTCATTTATAGTTGTTGTATTTTGTCTATATTTTCTCCTATTTTAGTTAAAATTTAAACACATTTATTAAACCTTTATGTCGGCTATGCGTTTCTGCAAATATTTTGATAAACAGCACCATTTTTGTATACATGAATTCATATTAAAAAATGTATTAATATTGCGGCTGTTGTTTTTTTGTTTTTATTTTACACACAGTTTGTTGTTTATTCTCTTTTTGGTCTTGTGATTAATCAAGGGATTTCAGTAAACTATACGATAAATTGGTATTTAATTTTAATTAAAAAAAATTTCTTGTTGTTTGTAGGGGTTGGTTAAAATGGTTAAATAATGGTGATACTATCTTTTAGGGGTAGTTTAAAGTTGTTGGAATCATTTTAACAAACAATGTTGATAAATGGGGAGTTATTTAAAGAAATAAAAATGTTATTTCATTCAAGAGGAAATTTGTTATTGAAATTTTATTGATTTATATAGAGAACTCGCCGTGGTCTAGTAGGTAGTGTGTTGGCTTATTAGACGAAAAGCCAAGGTTCGAGCCCCAGGCCAGACATCAAAACAAAATACAAAAAGTATTTCTTCGGCGACTTCCTCTCTGCAGATATCTGGCAAAAAATCTGAGAGTAAATAAAATTGCCATGAAAAGTTTCTCAAAAATCTGTCTTTCGGAGTCGACTTTAAACTGTAGGTCCCGCCACTCATGTATAAAATTAACACACACAACATAAGTGATGTGAGAAACTAGGTCGTAATCGACTGAAGGGTTGTAATGACCAATTATGTATGTATATAGAGAACTTAAGGCATTTATTAAATAAATTTTATTATTTTGTTTTCAATGGCAAATATAACAAATATTAGGCTAAGGACATCTCCTTGCTGACCGTGTCGGGGAGACAATTTAAAATATTATTATTTATCTATTCATTACAATACAATTACAAATTATTTTCTAATTATATACGAGGTGAGTAACTTTGACTATATGCTCGGTGTAGTGTCTCTGGTGGGAATCGAAACCATGACCCTCACGCTAATAGTCTAGCACACTACCCACTAGACTACCAGGGTAACCTCAAATATTATTAAATTCTAAGTTCTATTACGATAAACTGGCACTGAACGAGTTATACTGATTACCTAACCAGTTCGACGTATGTATTTCGGACAAATGTTTTCAGAGTAAAAGCCTTTAAATTTTTTAATCACTATTTCCAGAACAAACAAATTAGAGACAGTCATTGTCCATCGACCATAGAATAATATCGATTTTTTAACGTTGAATTTTGTAAATTTATAAACTTATTCTGAAGTCGGCATAGTAAGTAGTGTGTTGGCTTATTAGACGCGAAGTCACAGTTCAAACCGAAGAAAGCGAAATATGATACAAATATTTCTTCAGTGACTTCCTTTCAGCAGATTTCTAGCAAAAATTCCGAGAGTTAATAAAGTTGCCAAAAAAAAGTTTATCAAAAATTTGTCCTTCGGAGTCGACTTTAATATGTAGGTCCCGCCACTCATGAAATCAAGAAATCGAATGTTATGCGCGATTTATGTAAAGTTTCCTATTAAGGACCTTCAAACGTTTTTGGCTATTTCGGAAACTCTTTTTCTATGAATTCAATATTACCTTTTTTGAAACACACAAGCCACTCGACATATTGTGTTTTTGATAGAGCGTTCCCACCGTATCATTCCACAAGCAAACGACGACTACTTACGATGTCTTCATTATACCTAGATTCTTGGCAGAATTTACAATATTATTCATTTATCAAAATATTATCACTGACGTTCGAATCAAGTGTTCTTTTACACAGTTCATTTCAATTCAATTCATCCTTAAGTCTCACAATATTTGGAGGATGAGATCTAAAGGCCTACTGAAGTAAGTACATCACTACATGCGAGCAATAAGTTTATCTACTATCTAACTTTGTACCTATTTTAATCAATTCCTAAACGACACATATCTTGACTGTAATCATTGCTTCACGATTTATCTTTTTGTTCAGAATTTGTCCGAAGTTTTCAATTGGACTAAGCAACTTCAAAACGTTAAACTCTATCGTTCGAAAATAGTATTTAACACACCTCACAGTGAGCTACGGATTATTTTCTTCTTGAAATTGTCACTCTAAATAGGCAGCATAATATAACATTATACGTAGTAGCCGCAGTCTAGTAGCCAGTGTGTTGACTTATTAAACGTGAAGCCATAGTTCAAACGCCAAATTAGACATTTCCAACAAAACGATATATGAAAAAAAAATTCTTCGTAGACTGCCCCTAAGCAAATTTCTGGCAAAAACTTTGAAAATTAATAAAATTGCCGCCGCTCATGTGTAAAATTAACACAAAAATATAAGTGGTGTGAGAAGTTAGGAGGTAATCCTGAGTAAAGGGTTGTAATGACCAATTATGTTGTTATATATGATCATATTTGATTTAATTTCTCACCTTTTTCTACGATTATATACGCCTGTTAGCGATTTTAATATTTTAAATCTAAACTCAAGCGATTTCGGCTGCAGTCCATTCGTTCTTAGATTTCAGCTTTTTAATATCCCATTTTTCTTTTGTTCTTTTACTTTTTTACGCTGATTTCCATGTGTTTCTCTTTTTCGATTTTTTATAAAAAGTATCAAAGTTTGTATTTATTATTTACTGATTGAAGTAGCCAGGGTCCGAGCCCCAGGCCAGACATCAAAATGAAAATATAAAAAAAAATATTTCTTGGTCGACTTCCTCTCAGCAGATTTCTGGTAAAAACTCTGAGAATAAATAAAGTTGCCATGAAAAGTTTATCAAAAATCTGTTGTCGACTGTCGAACTGTAGGTCCCACCACTCATGTACAAAAAAATAACACGCACAACATGAGTGGTGTGAGAAGCTAGGCCGTAATCCTGACTGAAGGGTTGTAATGGCTAATTATGTGTGTATGTATGTCGGAATCTGAAAGTGATTTGATTCAAGAGTTGTCCTGGCTTTATGCCAACTCGTTCAATTATTTTTTACGATCTTTTAGGAAAGTTTTTGACTTCATTGCTGTCATAATTATGTACTGTTGTAATAAAATTTAATTTTAACCAAAACACAAACATATACCCTGTGATCTAGTAAAATTTTCATTTAATTTTTATGAAAGCTTTTCAAAAATTATCATCGTTTCCATGAAGTTCAAAAATTTTTTCAGCAGCCTGTGATAGATAAACAATGCAGAGATACAACACTTTAGACCCATCTACCGGCCTCTGTGGCCGAATAATTTTCGTTTACCCAATATCATGCCTGCTTGTGGGGCCTGCGGAATAGTAGAAATTTTCATTATTAACTTAAGTAGTTGTAATTAATTATTATTCTATTCTGCCGTAGTGCTTCCTAGCGGAAGACATTCTTAAGTATAAATATTAATGCTTCTCTCATAAAAACTTTAAAAAATGGATACTCATTGCCACAAAATATTTTCAGTTGGCTCACGGCACATGGCACATGGAACATTCGCCATTTTTTCTGTGAAGGTCAACATTGTTGGTAAACACTATTTAGCAACACTGAGCTCAGAGCATCCCATACAATACAAGAAAATATTGCATTTCTTTGGAGTTTTGGTTCTAAATTACCCATAATTTATCTGTTTAACACACAACGCAAGGAAAACTTTGCCAAACAATGTGTTGCAAATACAAAAATAATTAAAGAGTTTCTGAAAATTTAAAGAATTTTTTTGAAGATCAATACTTTTCAGATGCTTATCATGCAATCTATACCACTATCTTTGCATGCTGGCATGGGTCAATCGGTAATAAATAGCAGCATCAGTTTTGTATAACTTTGCGTTCTCGTGTTGCTTTTTATTTCTTTTCTTTTTTATTCAATGTTTTTGCTAGAAAGAAACCTTTATAAAATTGTTTACAACTCTTTTTTTGAAAACTTTCACATATGCAGTTTTCTTTTTCAATGTTTTATGCACGTAATTGTAAATACACGTATATTTTTTGTCCTTTTGTAAGCGTTTTTGTTATAAATTGTCAGTAAACATGAATAATGTATATAAATTAACATAACAATGTGAGCGGTGTGAGAGTCTAAGTCGTAATCCTTACTGAAGGGTTGTATTGATCAATTATGTTTTTATAAGTTGTCATTTATAAGATTAAGCATTAGAAAACACCATACAATTTATGACTGTAGTCTGTTTATTTTTTTTATAGCTTGAAACCACAATTTCTAAAAGGTATAAATTTCATGTCACCATTTCCTAAAACAATATTTTTTCCATACTTTAGTTAAATAATTTTTTCTACAAATACCTACATCTATAGAAATATCTCTGTGAACATAACTTTATACTGCAGTTTTTTAAAAAAAATATTAAGAACAAAAAATAAGAGAAGAAAAAAGTGAAACTATGGAGCTGGTAAAGAATTTCTTTTTAAAATGCGATCAAAAAGTTTTCAACACTAAAAACTACAACAAATTTCTGAAACTTTTATATACATATGTATATATTGTTGTTTCTCTTTTGTCTTAATATTGTATTGATTTTTAAATAAACCTTAGTTTAAATAAATTTTCTATTGATTTATGCCTGTTGGATAAAAACAAACGTATTGAAGTTTTAGAAAAATCTATGAAAACCATAATGCAACCATAATGTACCATATAAGTTTCATATATTGGCTCATTTATTTATTAATTACTTAATTATTTATTTTTATTTATTTTTTTTTTTGTTTGCTTAAAAAATTTCAAATCCATTTTTTATCTCTACTTGAAGAAGACGTTTTACTTTCTTGTGTAAAATTTTTTTCAGTTTGCATGTCAGACACTTGTGCGTATGAGTGATATACGGAATATAAAGAAAAATAAAATAATAAGCATACACCAGTTGAACAGAATGTGTATGAACAGAATACAACCACCACGATTTTTTTATAAATACTGACAGTAAAAAAGCGTAGAGAAATGCGGTGAGTTTTCTTACATTCTAAGTCATATCGAATTCGTCTTCCAATACTACTATATTTTCATTACATTTAATGCATTTCATAAACAAATCAATGTTTCTTCAGAAAAAAATCTAAAGTACTGTAGGCAACAATATTGTAGTATTCGGTACAATGACTAATGATTTAATTATAAGCAACAATTTTTTACAGCATTTTTGCCTAAGAGTAAATAAAAATTGCCACGAATAGTTTCTCCAAAAATCTGTCTTTCGGAGTCGACTTTAAACTATAGACCCCCCCACTCATGCATAAAATTATAAAACACAATATAAATGGTGTGAGAAGCTAGGTTGTAATTCTGACTGAAGGGTTGTATTTTATTGTAATTATTGTTTGGGAATGACTTTTTGGAAATGTTTACAAATGTTTAATCTTTATAAAATTAATATTCGATTGACGTACATATTTAAGTTTGAATGTTATATGTCCGAAAGTCCTATAAAACTCAATGTGTTTTCCTGAGTTTTAGTCATATTCTGCTGAATAACATAGGTGGCAGCTGTAATTAACGAAACTAAAAATGTTTTTTTTTTAAGTGATAATTATTGTTGTAAAAAGAGAATGTACTTTAAAAATTTATTCTAATAAAATGAAGAAAGACTATAAAAAATTTTGTTCTTAATAATAATATTGTATTTTCGTAAGAGTATTTGTGTATATTCCACACACCACAATTTTAAAACATTATGGTATTTAAATTACATTAACAACCAGTCGTTAATTGTTAAAAAGGATATCGATTTAGAAAAGGATTTTCCATTTCAAAATATACCGCCGTTTTTATAAAAAAGTTTTATTAATTTAGTAAGTTTTGTTGTCATGTGCACATTATTTGAGTAGACGTCCTTGATAATAAATTGAATGCTATACAGAAAACTAAAAAAATGGCATATGAAACAGCTAAAATAACAGTTCAACAATAGACATAATCCTTAATAGCGTATCACTAAGTCTTCTCTTAAATGTTTTGAATTTATGCAGAAACACACACAAAAATTTTTTTGTTTACCCAGAGCATGTGCTAATATATAACTTCAGATTTAAAATGTAAAAATTCTAGGAACACTTTTAGTCTGGAATAAAATCAGCATTATTCTCTATCCGTCTGTCTGTTATTTGTGTTTCAGCCACTGTACGACACCTTTGGTAGCACATGCGATGCTTAAGTTTACATACATACGTAAATGGTCATTACAACTCTTAAAGGACTTATAATGTGAATCAGACTTCCCGAAGGAGTTAATAGCCCAGATGAGACCACCATATTCATGTTAGTGGTTGCGTGAAAAATGTGCACCAATAATCATATTGTATTTTATTTCGTCGTACAATATCTCATGGTAAATTCTTAATAATGTTATTGATAAAGATAAACTTACATGAAAAATATATTATATTCATAAGAGTAAAAGTGTGATGAGTTTTAGATTTTTATTGATTTTTTAATGTTCGTACTAATTGCCTGTCGCTTATGTCATCTACGTGACACAAATATTAAAAATGTGTTCAAATATTGTGATTGAAATCTTTAAAAATAAATCCAATAAGAAATGAGGGATTTATATACATACTGAAAGTATGACATTATGTACAGGCAAGTTGAGTGTATCATTATTCAGTTTTGATTTAAAAATTTATTCGAACTAATATTTAAAAGATAGAAATATACACCGTAAAGAAAACTTGTTATTAATCAATCTCTGGGATATTTTAACATTAAGATTAAGTTTAATTTTAAATGTTAATAATGCTTTAAGAAATTATTTCAAAATTATTTAGAATAATGCGTGCATACATATATTATTTATCATTACACACTTCAGTCAGGATTACAACCTAGATTCTCACACCTCTTATGTTTTAATTTTATACATGTGTAGGCGGAACCTACATTTTAAACTCAATGAAAGATTTTTGAATTTTGTTTACTATTAAGATGTAGTTTTGTTCGCTATGCTAGGACTGGGGTTTGAACTCTTGACCTTTCGTCAGGCTTTTTACTAGATGATTTAGAACTACCAAACCACAGTTATATATAACTTTTCGCGCATAAGTACTTCATACATTTGTACATATGTATATCATACTTTTAAGGAAAAAAAAAATATTTTGATTTTTAACCCTGGACAGTTACTGTTCGTCGAATCGACGAAGATCATTTACTCTTTATCATATAACTATTTTATTTGGGACCAAACTTCGCTCTCTTTTTCAACAACTGCAGGCTTTCGTTATCAACTAAAGTTGGTGAAAAAAGAGAGAAATTTGGCCAAACATAAAAGAATTATATGGTAAAGAGTAAATTAGCTTCGTCGATTAGACGAACCGTAGCCATTCAGGGTTAAATTGTTCGTCGATTCAGAGTAACCG
Source organism: Sarcophaga carnaria (assembly GCA_958299815.1). Lineage (NCBI taxonomy): Eukaryota > Metazoa > Arthropoda > Insecta > Diptera > Sarcophagidae > Sarcophaga > Sarcophaga carnaria. The sequence continues at coordinate 82,385,001 of OY283149.1, read as the reverse complement.
TCCAGGGTTAAATATCGTTACATTTTTACCTTTGAAAAACGTTTAAAATATGAGCTCGTAGATTGCAAATAGATATCAAAATGAATTTGTGTTTAGTTTTAATAAAAATTCTTTGTTATTCGCACAATTCTGTGTGCCACAGAACTTGATACAACAACTTGATATAAAGAACAACAATTGCTCTTCTTTGTTATTCCTCTGTTTACACTCTTTGCACAAACAATAACAATCACTAAGCAATTATACGACAGATCTTTGTAACGGAGATCTTCAAACTACGATTACTCTCATTAAACCCACCGCGTCTTCACACAAGACTTTGCCTTGTCTTTTATGTGGCAGGATAAACAGTCTGATGAATATTCTTGAATGTTCGTGACTTCGCCTTCTCGAAATTTTTATAAATGTAAATATCATTCATAATTGTTTGTATATTTTGTTTACTTTTATTCTTGTAGTGTTGTTTGTGGATTTTTTGTTTACTTGTTTACCACTTTTTATGCTAGTGTTTGTTGTTATATTAAGCAGTACGATAAATTGTAAACTGCATTCTTTGTGTTTGTAGCTTTTGTTTATAATTTTAATATAAAGTGATGAAAAAGTTTCTAGATTTTTGATTTTCATAACAATATTTTTAAAGACATACAAATAATTTGTGTTCCACATCATATCCATTGTGAATTGTCTAGTTTAAATGGAGTTTATTTAAAGCATAACTTAATGCACAAAAAAGTGACATAAAACATTCCAAAAATTTGATGAACTATGGTTGTATAGAATAAAAGATAAACGAACAAATGGTTCATCATTTGCTTACTTTTTGTACACACTTTATTTACCTTTAAATTTTCTGAAAGTATGAGGGCTGGACAACAACGTTTTAATTGCGGCGATATCTGCATGAGTGGAAATTAAATTTTAATGAAGTTAAATAGAACAGCACAGATTACAATTGATTTTAGTCGTCATAGTGTTGCCATTGGAACGTATGCGCATGCAGAAGGTATATTAATTAAAACGATTTGATGGCGCAAAATTTAATTTCCGTTACAATATTAAATCTCTTTCGATTTAAGGATGTTATGCTTTTGAATTTACAACTAATGGATGGAAGGGATAGAGAGAAGAAATCAGTTAATAAATGAACAGTTTTAGAGGCATTTGATTAGGCTTTTTTAGGTTCCGGAGCAGAGTAAAAGTAATTTTAATAAAATTTTATTTGCTTGAATCGCTTTATTTTCCAGTAATAGCTTATATTTACTGTTAATTTTTATTGTTTACTTACAGACGTTTAGCAAAATTTTAATAAAATATGTGAGTATGATGCAACTGTTCAGCAAAAATCGATATATCAGAGTTGGGGACTCACTACCTCTCGCATAGTAAGCCAACAAACTACCTATTAAACTACGTCGGCGTCTTTTATACAATACACAATGCAAATATCAACTGATTTTATTGTCAGAAAAATAAGAACATGGCGTAAACCGAGACAAGAACTGTAATTGCGCAATTAAGGCATTTTGTGCAATTAAGACCTAAATTGAATTTAAATTATCTTATAGGAAAGTGTGGGCGTGTGTTCCAAGTCCCCAAGCACAGAATAGTGACATAAAAGAAATTCTGTGCTCTCCTTTCCTGCCTCGTAATTATAGCTTCAGAAAAATTCGTCATTATGTACTTCCACTATCCGGGCATATACTCCCAGCGATCTAAAGAAAAGCGATCTGCGAACGGATACAATTGAATTTTTTATTGTACTCGTTTGTTGGCCTTGTTGTTACCTACAATACAATTACCTGGAATAAAATCAGCATTATTCTCTATCCGTCTGTGTGTTATTTGTGTTTCAGCCACTGTACGATACCTTTGGTATCACATGCGATGCTTAAGTTTACATACATACATAATTGGTCATTACAACCCTTCAGTCAGGATTACGATCTAGTTTCTCACACCACTTATGTTGTGTGTGTTAATTTTATACATGAGTGGCGGGACCTACAGCTTAAAGTTGACTCCGAACAACAGATTTTTGAAAGACTTTTACATGGCAATTTTAGTTACTCTCAGAGGTTTTGCCAGAAATCTGCTGAGAGGCCGCTGCCGAACAAATATTCCTTCAATTTATTTCGTTTTGATTGAGATGTTTGATCTGAAGTTTGAACCGTGCTTCACCTCTAATAAGCCAACACACTACATACTACACTACGGCAATTATATTTAGAACGACTAGTGAAAAATTGTGATCGATGACTACTAATAGAGAAAGAAACAAATAAGAACATAGAAAACTTTTACAAGATGATGTAGAAGCTAATTTAAACAAAATGAGAATAAAATATTTTAAAGAAGTTATGATATATTAAGGACTGTAATGTTGAGAAGAACTGTTTACGAAATTAATTAAAGAAGAATAGAATATTTCGTTGTTGAAGTATTATTCCATTATTCGACTTTAAGCTGTAGGTTTCGCCGCTTGTCTATAAATAAACACACATAACATAAGTGGTGTGAGAAACTTGCTAGTAATCTTGACTGAATGGTTGTAATGACCAATTATGATAAGATTATGATGTAGACTAGTTTACAAATATAGAGAGTAAATCAAAACTAAGCTAATTAGAAACAAGCATTTTCATATGTGTTTGCATATTGTTACGTTTTTACTCTTTTAAAAACGTTTAAAATATGATTTTGTTGATTGCAATTAAAATAATAATAAATTTGTGTTTAGTTTTAGATAAATTATTTATTTCTCGCACAATTCTGTGGGCCACTGTTCACAACTTGATGTAAAAAACAACAATTGCTTTGTTTGTTGTTCTTCTTTGTAAACTTTTGCGTAAATGCTAACAATTGTTCGGCAGATCTTTATAACGGAGATCTTCAAACCATGATTATTCTCTTCACAAAAGACTGAGTGAATTTTTACTGACCCCGTTGCCAGCTTTGTCTTGCCTTTTATATGCCAATGTAAACAGTCTGATGAATGAGCTTGAATGAGAATGTTCGTGGCTTCGCCTTCTCGAGATCTCCATAAATGTAAACATCGTTGTGTCACTGTTGCTGGTATATTTTTGTTTACTTGTTTATCGTGTAAACAAATTCATTGTTTTTGTTTCCGTAGCTTTTGCTTATCATTTTAATGTTAAACGATTCACACCATTTCCATTTTTGTAACAATATGCAACATAATGGTAAGTATTCCAGGGTGTTCCAAAGCAAATAATTAGGAGCGTGCTTACGTTCTATATAAACAAACTGAATGCTAAAATACGTAAAATATGAAAAAGTCTCTAAATATTTTTGATTTTCATAAAAACATTTACGACCATACATTCTTTATAATGTATTTTCCAGTTTCAATTCTTACTTCCTCTCTTGTATAGAGATAAAATTTTTTTGTTGTTGTACAACAATCACTTAAAGTGTGCATAAAATTTCTAACCAAAATAAATCAAAACTTCAGAAATACATATCAAAATGAACTTGTTCTAACAAATAACTGCATAGGCGATATACACACATATTTATAAGCATATGACGTTTTCAGATGAAGTTTGTATCAACAAATTCCAACTAAATCCAAAGTTTATTACGGAAAGAAAAAATTTTTAATTTCGAAAATTTGTTAGAAATTCTTCATTCAATTTGTCTATTGTGAGTGGAACAAAATTGCATGAAAAAGTTGCCCTTAATTTGTCCATTTAGCAGATTTAAAGTTTTTGGAAAAAAAAAGAAAACATATACACTTTTTTTGTTAAAAATTTAAAAAAATTAAAACATTTTAATGTTTAAGAATTGAAAAATTTAAATTTTTTTTTTTTAATTGGCCATTAACAACAAGACACCGATCGATGACAGAGCTTCCCCGATTTGGTCCTTCCAACGCATACATGGTCATCCTCTTCGCTGACTTCCGAAGATCCCCGCATTAAATGCATGTCTTGCCGGAACATCCTCGTCCATTCGAACGATATGGCTGAGTCAGCGCAGCCGCTAGATGTTAATACGCTGCACAACGTCTATGTCGTTGGGGAGCTCATACTGCTCACTGTTGGATCGGATGCGGAAATCATCGCCAACTCGCACTGGACCGAAGATCTTACGTAGGACTTTTCTCTCGAATATTCTCAAGACTGTAGGATGGGTAGGATGAGCGTTGATGCAGACGTTCATGTATGAAACTAAAAATAAAAGTTTTTATTTAAGCTGAAGCGCAAAGGTTATAAGTGTAGAACTAGGATAATTCCATAGATTAATGTTTTCTGATTTTTTGACATTTTTGTTGCAATATTAGCACCACAGATGCTGAACATGTTTGTTTGACAGGTGCATTGAAGATTTATTTAAAGAAGCACTTTAAACGATGGAAACGATAAATTGTTGAAGTTTAATAAAAATGTGTTTGTAGATTCAAAACGAAAAAATAAATTTTGGTTGGCATTCATTTAGGGTAGTAGGAATGAAGGTACAAATGTAATAAAAGGACGAAAAAATTTCTGTTCTAACTGAGAATATTTGAACTGACATGAAGCTGTATTACAAAAACGTTAACATTTCTTATGTCGAGAACTATTTTAAAAGATGAACACGTTAATAAAAATATAGGAGGTAGTTTCGAAACGGCGAAATAATACCTTTTGCTTTACATTTATTTTAAGTTGGACAAAATATTTTATGGGTTCAATCAAATATAATTTGGAAAATATTTATAAGCCATCTAGAAATTAATAGTTAAGGATACACTTGTTCTTGATTCGGTTTGATGAAAGAATTTAAAAACAAAACACAAGATATGTACCTACATAAAAATGCTTCGTCAACTCGTTCTGGACCGCAGATCTTATGTAGGACTATTCCCGCGAATGCTAAAATAAGTGCTGCATCAGTGGTTAATAGTAACCATGCTTATGTGTCATAAAGAAACACACCTCTCTCGTATGACAAAACTATACGAGAGAGGTGTCTGCATACGAGAGAGGTCTCTGCTTTTCAATAGCCTATTGAGATCATATTAGCACTTGTTGGCATGAGTGATCCTACGCTTGATCTCCTGTCTGACATTGTTTTTGATGGTAACGTCGGAGCCAAGTTATAAAAATTTACTGACTATATCAAAAGTATAGTTATCGGCCGTAATCTGGAATCTAATGTCCCTACTTGCCGATAACATATACATACTTCGTTTTGCCCTCATTTACTGCCAGACGCATCTTTACAGATTCGTGTTCAGCAGAACTAAAGGCAGAGTAACGTCTCGCTTGGTACGCCCAATAATGTTATGTCGTCAGCGTAAGAAATCAACTAGACACTTTCGTGGAAAATAGCGCCATTGAGATGCATTCCGCCTATCGCAAAACACTCTCCATAACGAAATTGAAGGGATCGCAGATACTGCCTTATCTGAAACCTCGCACGGTAGCAAAATGTTAGTAGAGGTTCATACCTACAAACATAATTGACCCTAGCTTCTCACATCACATATTTTGATTTTTTGTAATAATTTGTTTTGGGAATTGCAGCAGCATTGAATCGCTGCTTGCTGAAACCAATTGTCGCCTAGGTCCATGCTGTGCAGTTGAGACCTCAACTTCACTTCACTTATATCCGACCGAGAATAGAATACAACTCTCATGTATGAGCCGATGCCTCGAAGTCTATTTTGAAGCTTCTCGAACTCTATTGATTCATTTTAGTATTGTCAAAACGGCTTGTATTTCTATTGCTACTACAACGTATTTTGCCCGAGCGATATAAGGGGACTTGCTTCTGTAAGTTGGCCTTTATAAATTTAAGCATTACAAAACAACATACAATTTATTACTTTTTTTACTTTTTTTATAGCTTGAAATCACAATTTCTGAAAAGTTTAAATTTCATCACATCATATCCTGAAACAATATTTTTTCCATACTTTGATTCAGTAATTTATTCTACAAAATACCTACAGCTATAGAAATATCTCTGCGAACATAACGTAATACTGCAGTTTATTCTAAAGATTTAAGTACAAAAAATAAGAGAAGAAAAACAGTGATGCTATGAATCTGATAAAGATTTTTTTTTCAAATGAAATCAAAAAGTTTTCAACACTAAAAAATACAACAAAATTCTGTATCTTTTATATATGTATTATTGGAGAAGTCTGTAGTTTCTCTTTTGTCTTAATATTGTATTGATTTTTAAATAAATCTTCGTTTAAATAAATTTTGTATTGATTTATACCTGTTGGATAAAAACAAAAGTGTTGATGTTTTAAAAAAATCTATGAAAACCATAATTCAATATATACCATATAAATTTCATTTATTGCCTCATTTATTTATTAATTAGTTAATTTTTTTGCTTCTTTTTTTTTGTTTAAATAATTTTAAATTAATTTTTTGTCTCTACATGAGAAGACATTTTACTTTCTTTTGTAAAATTTTGTTCAGTTTGCCTGCCAGACACTTGTGAGTATGAGTTATATACGGAATATAAAGGAAATTAAATAATAAGTATACGCCAGTTGAACAGAAAGTGTATGAACAGAATACAACTACTACGATTTTTTCATAAATACTGACAGTAAAAAAGTGTAGTCAGGTCGAATTTACCTTCCAATGTTACTATATTTTCATGATATTTAATACATTTGATAAACAAAACAAAGTTTTTTCATATTTTGCGGCATCGAAAAAAATCAAAAATTCTTTTGTCGTTTACATCATCATCATCTTATGACTTATGATTTAATTATGAGCAACAATTTTTTTAAACCATTTGCTCTTGGAGTTCATTAAATCGAACAGATTTCTTTGGCGAGAGGCAGAAATCCGGCAAAAACTCTAAGAGTAAATAAAATTGCCATGAAAAAATCTGTCTTTCGGAGTCGACTTTATACGGTATATTCTGCCACTCATGGATAAGATAACATAAGTAGTGTGGGAAAGTATGTCGTAATATTGACTTAAGGGTTATGATTACCAATTAAGTATGTAATTATGTACAAAACAATGTCTTATCGGAACGGAAAAACTTCTTTACTTTTATACTATCAGGGGTTCAATTTGCTTCCTTGCCAGTTGACATCATGACTTCTTGAGGTAATTTGTTCTAGAAGTTGTTATTGCCGTCGTGCTGACACAACACGGCGTACAGATCCGTTTAGTTGAGTCCGCATGTACTCCGTTGTCACCTTCTGTAGCGAAAGCCGTTCACAGTTACTTCAATTTCAACCTCATATTCAAAAACGAAGGACCAATCATGCCGTTCCTAAGGCTTTTCTGAGCCAAAAGTCCGACAGTTTTGTGTATTCAACAAGCAATTCGGATGGATATGTGGTTTATTTCAAATGATTGTTTTTTTTTTATTTTAAATAATTGTCATTGAGTTCTCTGTGCTCGACTACCGTTATAACAAGCTGCTCTTTCGGAAAGCGCACCATTTTTTATCGGAAGGCGAAGCGACCTCGTAGTAATAAGTAGGATAGTGACTGGGATGTTTTAGATCAGTGTTTTCTGCTAGATTAGGAGGCTCGCCATTCTTTGCTGAAATTTTAATCAAAAGGATAATAAAAGCTCCTCTTAGTGAGGTTCATATGGCAAGGAGCAGGGTGGTAGCAGAGGAACTTTTAGGTTTTAGGTTTCTCTGAGATGAAACAAGGCTCTAAAGCTAATATAGATCTGGAGTCTGAGACCAATCATCACATACTGTCTCTATCAAGTCCTGGCGGAACCAACCTTGCACTAGGGTATGCATGTCTGTATGACGGTGCACAAACACCAATGTTACTGTCGACTGGGAGATACCTCCAACCAAGGCGTAACTGCCTCGCCTCTAACCTTTTATTAATCTAGAGGGCTGAGTTACTAGTACGACTCAATGCAGTCAAATGCTAGCCTAATCTCTACTATGTTACTGTCCTGAAATGATGTAGACAATCTAGGGTCGATTTTATTCTTACGGAAATGAAAAATCTGTTAATCGCTTAACATTTAAATTATAAATAAAATCTACAAACACAAATCAATGCAGTGAACAAACCTGTTTACAAATTATTGTACTACTTAATATAACAACAAACACCAGCATAAAAAATGGTAAACCAAAAAACAAAAATACACCTAAAACAATACAAGACTACTATAATAAATGTAAACAACAATGTTTACATTTATAAAGATTTCGAGAAGGCGAAGCCATGAACATTCGCCTTCAAGAACATTCATCAGCCTGTTTACTTTCCCATATAAAAGGCAAGGCAAAGCAGGCGACTGAGTATTGAAGTTCAGTTAGTCTTGTGTGAAGTCGCGGAGTGTTTGAAGAGAGTAATTGTGGTTTGAAGATTTCCGTTACAAAGAACTGTCGAATAATTGTCCAGTAATTGTTATTGTTTATGCAAAGGTTGTAAACAGAGGAATAACAAAGAAAAGCATTTGTTGTTGTTTACATCAAGTTGTGAATAATTGCACACAGAATTGTGCGAACAATAAAGAATTTTAATTAAAACTAAACACAAATTTATTTTTATTTTATTTGCAATATACGAGATCATATTTTTAAACCTTTTTAAAAGATAAAAACGTAACAATATGATTCCTTAAAATTTTAATAAGCTTTTCTACATACTTAAAAGTATTTTCTGAAAATCGGATTTACGTTGGACAATATAACGGAGCCCAACTGCTGTTGTAAATAAAATGCAGCAAGTCTTTCAATTGTGATACCACTACTATTGCTTCCACTTCAATAACTGCTGTAATGAATTGTAATGAAAGCTGATGTTGGCAGTCTATAAGACATAAACCTTCCTACTGCCATAGGTGAACTGCAACCGCAATTATTGCTAGCAAGCCCATCCACTGAATAAACAAACGCGTGATAACAGAAAGACAATACAGTTTGCAAAAAACAATACAGACAAGAAGAATGAATTTTTTCTCACCTTCATCTTCTACGTGTTTGGTTGGCGGAAAGAATTTAAAAACAAAACACAAGATATGTACCTACATAAAAATGCTTCGTCAACTCGTTCTGGACCGCAGATCTTATGTAGGACTATTCCCGCGAATGCTAAAATAAGTGCTGCATCAGTGGTTAATAGTAACCATGCTTATGTGTCATAAAGAAACACACCTCTCTCGTATGACAAAACTATACGAGAGAGGTGTCTGCATACGAGAGAGGTCTCTGCTTTTCAATAGCCTATTGAGATCATATTAGCACTTGTTGGCATGAGTGATCCTACGCTTGATCTCCTGTCTGACATTGTTTTTGATGGTAACGTCGGAGCCAAGTTATAAAAATTTACTGACTATATCAAAAGTATAGTTATCGGCCGTAATCTGGAATCTAATGTCCCTACTTGCCGATAACATATACATACTTCGTTTTGCCCTCATTTACTGCCAGACGCATCTTTACAGATTCGTGTTCAGCAGAACTAAAGGCAGAGTAACGTCTCGCTTGGTACGCCCAATAATGTTATGTCGTCAGCGTAAGAAATCAACTAGACACTTTCGTGGAAAATAGCGCCATTGAGATGCATTCCGCCTATCGCAAAACACTCTCCATAACGAAATTGAAGGGATCGCAGATACTGCCTTATCTGAAACCTCGCACGGTAGCAAAATGTTAGTAGAGGTTCATACCTACAAACATAATTGACCCTAGCTTCTCACATCACATATTTTGATTTTTTGTAATAATTTGTTTTGGGAATTGCAGCAGCATTGAATCGCTGCTTGCTGAAACCAATTGTCGCCTAGGTCCATGCTGTGCAGTTGAGACCTCAACTTCACTTCACTTATATCCGACCGAGAATAGAATACAACTCTCATGTATGAGCCGATGCCTCGAAGTCTATTTTGAAGCTTCTCGAACTCTATTGATTCATTTTAGTATTGTCAAAACGGCTTGTATTTCTATTGCTACTACAACGTATTTTGCCCGAGCGATATAAGGGGACTTGCTTCTGTAAGTTGGCCTTTATAAATTTAAGCATTACAAAACAACATACAATTTATTACTTTTTTTACTTTTTTTATAGCTTGAAATCACAATTTCTGAAAAGTTTAAATTTCATCACATCATATCCTGAAACAATATTTTTTCCATACTTTGATTCAGTAATTTATTCTACAAAATACCTACAGCTATAGAAATATCTCTGCGAACATAACGTAATACTGCAGTTTATTCTAAAGATTTAAGTACAAAAAATAAGAGAAGAAAAACAGTGATGCTATGAATCTGATAAAGATTTTTTTTTTCAAATGAAATCAAAAAGTTTTCAACACTAAAAAATACAACAAAATTCTGTATCTTTTATATATGTATTATTGGAGAAGTCTGTTGTTTCTCTTTTGTCTTAATATTGTATTGATTTTTAAATAAATCTTCGTTTAAATAAATTTTGTATTGATTTATACCTGTTGGATAAAAACAAAAGTGTTGATGTTTTAAAAAAATCTATGAAAACCATAATTCAATATATACCATATAAATTTCATTTATTGCCTCATTTATTTATTAATTAGTTAATTTTTTTGCTTCTTTTTTTTTGTTTAAATAATTTTAAATTAATTTTTTGTCTCTACATGAGAAGACATTTTACTTTCTTTTGTAAAATTTTGTTCAGTTTGCCTGCCAGACACTTGTGAGTATGAGTTATATACGGAATATAAAGGAAATTAAATAATAAGTATACGCCAGTTGAACAGAAAGTGTATGAACAGAATACAACTACTACGATTTTTTCATAAATACTGACAGTAAAAAAGTGTAGTCAGGTCGAATTTACCTTCCAATGTTACTATATTTTCATGATATTTAATACATTTGATAAACAAAACAAAGTTTTTTCATATTTTGCGGCATCGAAAAAAATCAAAAATTCTTTTGTCGTTTACATCATCATCATCTTATGACTTATGATTTAATTATAAGCAACAATTTTTTTAAACCATTTGCTCTTGGAGTTCATTAAATCGAACAGATTTCTTTGGCGAGAGGCAGAAATCCGGCAAAAACTCTAAGAGTAAATAAAATTGCCATGAAAAAATCTGTCTTTCGGAGTCGACTTTATACGGTATATTCTGACACTCATGGATAAGATAACATAAGTAGTGTGGGAAAGTATGTCGTAATATTGACTTAAGGGTTATGATTACCAATTAAGTATGTAATTATGTACAAAACAATGTCTTATCGGAACGGAAAAACTTCTTTACTTTTATACTATCAGGGGTTCAATTTGCTTCCTTGCCAGTTGACATCATGACTTCTTGAGGTAATTTGTTCTAGAAGTTGTTATTGCCGTCGTGCTGACACAACACGGCGTACAGATCCGTTTAGTTGAGTCCGCATGTACTCCGTTGTCACCTTCTGTAGCGAAAGCCGTTCACAGTTACTTCAATTTCAACCTCATATTCAAAAACGAAGGACCAATCATGCCGTTCCTAAGGCTTTTCTGAGCCAAAAGTCCGACAGTTTTGTGTATTCAACAAGCAATTCGGATGGATATGTGGTTTATTTCAAATGATGGTTTTTTTTTTTTTATTTTAAATAATTGTCATTGAGTTCTCTGTGCTCGACTACCGTTATAACAAGCTGCTCTTTCGGAAAGCGCACCATTTTTTATCGGAAGGCGAAGCGACCTCGTAGTAATAAGTAGGATAGTGACTGGGATGTTTTAGATCAGTGTTTTCTGCTAGATTAGGAGGCTCGCCATTCTTTGCTGAAATTTTAATCAAAAGGATAATAAAAGCTCCTCTTGGTGAGGTTCATATGGCAAGGAGCAGGGTGGTAGCAGAGGAACTTTTAGGTTTTAGGTTTCTCTGAGATGAAACAAGGCTCTAAAGCTAATATAGATCTGGAGTCTGAGACCAATCATCACATACTGTCTCTATCAAGTCCTGGCGGAACCAACCTTGCACTAGGGTATGCATGTCTGTATGACGGTGCACAAACACCAATGTTACTGTCGACTGGGAGATACCTCCAACCAAGGCGTAACTGCCTCGCCTCTAACCTTTTATTAATCTAGAGGGCTGAGTTACTAGTACGACTCAATGCAGTCAAATGCTAGCCTAATCTCTACTATGTTACTGTCCTGAAATGATGTAGACAATCTAGGGTCGATTTTATTCTTACGGAAATGAAAAATCTGTTAATCGCTTAACATTTAAATTATAAATAAAATCTACAAACACAAATCAATGCAGTGAACAAACCTGTTTACAAATTATTGTACTACTTAATATAACAACAAACACCAGCATAAAAAATGGTAAACCAAAAAACAAAAATACACCTAAAACAATACAAGACTACTATAATAAATGTAAACAACAATGTTTACATTTATAAAGATTTCGAGAAGGCGAAGCCATGAACATTCGCCTTCAAGAACATTCATCAGCCTGTTTACTTTCCCATATAAAAGGCAAGGCAAAGCAGGCGACTGAGTATTGAAGTTCAGTTAGTCTTGTGTGAAGTCGCGGAGTGTTTGAAGAGAGTAATTGTGGTTTGAAGATTTCCGTTACAAAGAACTGTCGAATAATTGTCCAGTAATTGTTATTGTTTATGCAAAGGTTGTAAACAGAGGAATAACAAAGAAAAGCATTTGTTGTTGTTTACATCAAGTTGTGAATAATTGCACACAGAATTGTGCGAACAATAAAGAATTTTAATTAAAACTAAACACAAATTTATTTTTATTTTATTTGCAATATACGAGATCATATTTTTAAACCTTTTTAAAAGATAAAAACGTAACAATATGATTCCTTAAAATTTTAATAAGCTTTTCTACATACTTAAAAGTATTTTCTGAAAATCGGATTTACGTTGGACAATATAACGGAGCCCAACTGCTGTTGTAAATAAAATGCAGCAAGTCTTTCACTTGTGATACCACTACTATTGCTTCCACTTCAATAACTGCTGTAATGAATTGTAATGAAAGCTGATGTTGGCAGTCTATAAGACATAAACCTTCCTACTGCCATAGGTGAACTGCAACCGCAATTATTGCTAGCAAGCCCATCCACTGAATAAACAAACGCGTGATAACAGAAAGACAATACAGTTTGCAAAAAACAATACAGACAAGAAGAATGAATTTTTTCTCACCTTCATCTTCTACGTGTTTGGTTGGCGGAAAGAATTTAAAAACAAAACACAAGATATGTACCTACATAAAAATGCTTCGTCAACTCGTTCTGGACCGCAGATCTTATGTAGGACTATTCCCGCGAATGCTAAAATAAGTGCTGCATCAGTGGTTAATAGTAACCATGCTTATGTGTCATAAAGAAACACACCTCTCTCGTATGACAAAACTATACGAGAGAGGTGTCTGCATACGAGAGAGGTCTCTGCTTTTCAATAGCCTATTGAGATCATATTAGCACTTGTTGGCATGAGTGATCCTACGCTTGATCTCCTGTCTGACATTGTTTTTGATGGTAACGTCGGAGCCAAGTTATAAAAATTTACTGACTATATCAAAAGTATAGTTATCGGCCGTAATCTGGAATCTAATGTCCCTACTTGCCGATAACATATACATACTTCGTTTTGCCCTCATTTACTGCCAGACGCATCTTTACAGATTCGTGTTCAGCAGAACTAAAGGCAGAGTAACGTCTCGCTTGGTACGCCCAATAATGTTATGTCGTCAGCGTAAGAAATCAACTAGACACTTTCGTGGAAAATAGCGCCATTGAGATGCATTCCGCCTATCGCAAAACACTCTCCATAACGAAATTGAAGGGATCGCAGATACTGCCTTATCTGAAACCTCGCACGGTGGCAAAATGTTAGTAGAGGTTCATACCTACAAACATAATTGACCCTAGCTTCTCACATCACATATTTTGATTTTTTGTAATAATTTGTTTTGGGAATTGCAGCAGCATTGAATCGCTGCTTGCTGAAACCAATTGTCGCCTAGGTCCATGCTGTGCAGTTGAGACCTCAACTTCACTTCACTTATATCCGACCGAGAATAGAATACAACTCTCATGTATGAGCCGATGCCTCGAAGTCTATTTTGAAGCTTCTCGAACTCTATTGATTCATTTTAGTATTGTCAAAACGGCTTGTATTTCTATTGCTACTACAACGTATTTTGCCCGAGCGATATAAGGGGACTTGCTTCTGTAAGTTGGCCTTTATAAATTTAAGCATTACAAAACAACATACAATTTATTACTTTTTTTACTTTTTTTATAGCTTGAAATCACAATTTCTGAAAAGTTTAAATTTCATCACATCATATCCTGAAACAATATTTTTTCCATACTTTGATTCAGTAATTTATTCTACAAAATACCTACAGCTATAGAAATATCTCTGCGAACATAACGTAATACTGCAGTTTATTCTAAAGATTTAAGTACAAAAAATAAGAGAAGAAAAACAGTGATGCTATGAATCTGATAAAGATTTTTTTTTCAAATGAAATCAAAAAGTTTTCAACACTAAAAAATACAACAAAATTCTGAATCTTTTATATATGTATTATTGGAGAAGTCTGTTGTTTCTCTTTTGTCTTAATATTGTATTGATTTTTAAATAAATCTTCGTTTAAATAAATTTTGTATTGATTTATACCTGTTGGATAAAAACAAAAGTGTTGATGTTTTAAAAAAATCTATGAAAACCATAATTCAATATATACCATATAAATTTCATTTATTGCCTCATTTATTTATTAATTAGTTAATTTTTTTGCTTCTTTTTTTTTGTTTAAATAATTTTAAATTAATTTTTTGTCTCTACATGAGAAGACATTTTACTTTCTTTTGTAAAATTTTGTTCAGTTTGCCTGCCAGACACTTGTGAGTATGAGTTATATACGGAATATAAAGGAAATTAAATAATAAGTATACGCCAGTTGAACAGAAAGTGTATGAACAGAATACAACTACTACGATTTTTTCATAAATACTGACAGTAAAAAAGTGTAGTCAGGTCGAATTTACCTTCCAATGTTACTATATTTTCATGATATTTAATACATTTGATAAACAAAACAAAGTTTTTTCATATTTTGCGGCATCGAAAAAAATCAAAAATTCTTTTGTCGTTTACATCATCATCATCTTATGACTTATGATTTAATTATGAGCAACAATTTTTTTAAACCATTTGCTCTTGGAGTTCATTAAATCGAACAGATTTCTTTGGCGAGAGGCAGAAATCCGGCAAAAACTCTAAGAGTAAATAAAATTGCCATGAAAAAATCTGTCTTTCGGAGTCGACTTTATACGGTATATTCTGCCACTCATGGATAAGATAACATAAGTAGTGTGGGAAAGTATGTCGTAATATTGACTTAAGGGTTATGATTACCAATTAAGTATGTAATTATGTACAAAACAATGTCTTATCGGAACGGAAAAACTTCTTTACTTTTATACTATCAGGGGTTCAATTTGCTTCCTTGCCAGTTGACATCATGACTTCTTGAGGTAATTTGTTCTAGAAGTTGTTATTGCCGTCGTGCTGACACAACACGGCGTACAGATCCGTTTAGTTGAGTCCGCATGTACTCCGTTGTCACCTTCTGTAGCGAAAGCCGTTCACAGTTACTTCAATTTCAACCTCATATTCAAAAACGAAGGACCAATCATGCCGTTCCTAAGGCTTTTCTGAGCCAAAAGTCCGACAGTTTTGTGTATTCAACAAGCAATTCGGATGGATATGTGGTTTATTTCAAATGATTGTTTTTTTTTTTTATTTTAAATAATTGTCATTGAGTTCTCTGTGCTCGACTACCGTTATAACAAGCTGCTCTTTCGGAAAGCGCACCATTTTTTATCGGAAGGCGAAGCGACCTCGTAGTAATAAGTAGGATAGTGACTGGGATGTTTTAGATCAGTGTTTTCTGCTAGATTAGGAGGCTCGCCATTCTTTGCTGAAATTTTAATCAAAAGGATAATAAAAGCTCCTCTTGGTGAGGTTCATATGGCAAGGAGCAGGGTGGTAGCAGAGGAACTTTTAGGTTTTAGGTTTCTCTGAGATGAAACAAGGCTCTAAAGCTAATATAGATCTGGAGTCTGAGACCAATCATCACATACTGTCTCTATCAAGTCCTGGCGGAACCAACCTTGCACTAGGGTATGCATGTCTGTATGACGGTGCACAAACACCAATGTTACTGTCGACTGGGAGATACCTCCAACCAAGGCGTAACTGCCTCGCCTCTAACCTTTTATTAATCTAGAGGGCTGAGTTACTAGTACGACTCAATGCAGTCAAATGCTAGCCTAATCTCTGCTATGTTACTGTCCTGAAATGATGTAGACAATCTAGGGTCGATTTTATTCTTACGGAAATGAAAAATCTGTTAATCGCTTAACATTTAAATTATAAATAAAATCTACAAACACAAATCAATGCAGTGAACAAACCTGTTTACAAATTATTGTACTACTTAATATAACAACAAACACCAGCATAAAAAATGGTAAACCAAAAAACAAAAATACACCTAAAACAATACAAGACTACTATAATAAATGTAAACAACAATGTTTACATTTATAAAGATTTCGAGAAGGCGAAGCCATGAACATTCGCCTTCAAGAACATTCATCAGCCTGTTTACTTTCCCATATAAAAGGCAAGGCAAAGCAGGCGACTGAGTATTGAAGTTCAGTTAGTCTTGTGTGAAGTCGCGGAGTGTTTGAAGAGAGTAATTGTGGTTTGAAGATTTCCGTTACAAAGAACTGTCGAATAATTGTCCAGTAATTGTTATTGTTTATGCAAAGGTTGTAAACAGAGGAATAACAAAGAAAAGCATTTGTTGTTGTTTACATCAAGTTGTGAATAATTGCACACAGAATTGTGCGAACAATAAAGAATTTTAATTAAAACTAAACACAAATTTATTTTTATTTTATTTGCAATATACGAGATCATATTTTTAAACCTTTTTAAAAGATAAAAACGTAACAATATGATTCCTTAAAATTTTAATAAGCTTTTCTACATACTTAAAAGTATTTTCTGAAAATCGGATTTACGTTGGACAATATAACGGAGCCCAACTGCTGTTGTAAATAAAATGCAGCAAGTCTTTCACTTGTGATACCACTACTATTGCTTCCACTTCAATAACTGCTGTAATGAATTGTAATGAAAGCTGATGTTGGCAGTCTATAAGACATAAACCTTCCTACTGCCATAGGTGAACTGCAACCGCAATTATTGCTAGCAAGCCCATCCACTGAATAAACAAACGCGTGATAACAGAAAGACAATACAGTTTGCAAAAAACAATACAGACAAGAAGAATGAATTTTTTCTCACCTTCATCTTCTACGTGTTTGGTTGGCGGAGGTATAATCATGAATCATTTACACTGAAATGCAAATTTTTGAGGTAAAAGATTTCCCTTCAAAAAAGGATTTTGCCAAAAATGAAAGTAAACGGAAAGAAAGAAAACATTAAAAAAGGAAAGCGTGAACGAAAAAGATTTCAATACTGAATAGGAGACAAAAGCGTGCGTTGGATTTGGGATACCGAGAAATACTGCTATTGTTAAAGGTGAACATTGAACTGAACATTGAAACACAAAGTTTAAAGCATAAATATTTTAACTATATTTTAAAATTGTACATGGATTTGTAGATTACATTCCCTCGTATTCGTGTCAACAGAAATAGTTAAGCATCACTTACGTATTATATTATTATATAGAGTTGGTCATATATCGGTTTAAATTTCAACCATCGGCAATACGTATGTCATTTTATGCTACCACAAAATTCAGTATATTATCACCACTTAACGTATTGAATCGCTTTACGATTGAGCAACGTTGGGATTTATTAACGACAAACTGCACAATGACGTAGATTATGACGAAAATCTTCATCTTCTGGGATGAAGCTCATTTTCATTTTGGTGGGTACTTTAGTAAGCAAAATTGCCTTACTTGGGGCTCAGAGTGACTGTTAATACGGCTTGTGGAGCGGAAGCATCATTCAATTATATTTCTTTGAAAATGAAGACGGCGCAACCATTACGGTCCCTAGAGACATCTATCGCACTAAAAAACGATTTTTCTGTACCCGCTCTTAATAGTATAGATGTGAACGACGTTTGGTTTCAACTGGATGGCGAAACTTGCCACACATCTCATGCCATAATCCATTTATTGGGTTTGAGTGCCGCTTAATTATACGAAATTGTGATGTCAATACATACATACATAATTGGCCATTACAACCCTTCAGTCAGGATTACGGACTAGCTTCTCACTCTCATTGCACTCATGTTTGTGCGTTAATTTTATACGTGAGTGGCGGGACCTACGGCTTAAAGTCGACTCCGCACGACAGAAACTTTTTTCAAAGTTTATTCGGTTTATTTACTCTCAGAGTTTTTGCCAGAAATCTGCTGAGAGGAAGTCGCCGAAAAAGTATTTTTTTATATTTCGTTTTAATGTCTGACCTGGAATATGAACCCGGACTTTACGTCTAATAAGCCAAAACACTACTTACTAGACTACGGCGACTTGTGATGTCAATGGGCCGCCAAAAAGCTGCGATTATATTATGAAGCTGTTATTCGACATCATTGTACTATGTTCTCTGGAGCGCCGTTAATGAAAAGTGTTATGCCAACAAACAAGAGACAAATGAGCATTTCAAAGGTAACATTCGTGATGCCAGTGCTGAGATACTTCTCGAAAAACTGCACTAAAATTGGGTCGATCCAAAAGGTTCTGTTAGGCCAGCTGCGGCTACCATATGAATGAAATAATATTGCATCTTCACAAGTAAATTTGACAAAACTTCGAATTTGTTTGTTTTATTGCATTTTTTAATTTAAACTATTAAATGGCCCACCCACCCATTTTATTTACTCACGCTATGCTCATATTTAATATGCAAAATTGATAATGCGAAGAACATATGTGACGTCTGAGTGATATTTAATTCCATTAGTTTCATACATGACAATATCAAAGACTTTTTATTGCATACTTTTCAGTGTAAATATTCTAGTACGTGTAATATGATTGCTATGAGTAATACATATATTTCAAATTCAATTAAATAGAGAGTGTCCCGTTAATTTGGAATTAAACATTTACAAACTATGTATGATATGGCACTTCTAAGAGATTTTTAAAAATTTAAATTTTTCGAGATATTCCAACTTAAAAGTAAATAAAAAATCCATTAGTCTACATCTTCCACATCTTTACAAGAACAAAATAAATTTAACAAAATTTCAAACCCTTTTCGTAGTATTGCATTTTTAAATATAAACTTTTAAATAACCCACCCTCTAAGCTTGTGTAAATTACCGCATCATACAAATACAATCCGTTCGTAGCTGCCCACATACGAAATACTAAGTGATCATCATATTTACCTCCTCCTCATATTTTTCTATACATTTTATTTGGCAATCTACTGTGGTATTATTTGTATTTTTCTTTTTTTACCATTTGTATTTGAGACATGTGGATGGCCAATATAAGTTTTGGGCAAGATATCAAAAGTTTTGTTTACAGATACATGAGTTTACAACTGTAATTACTTTGTTGGACATCTGGGTTACTATTCGTGTTTCAATATAATGTTCACAAATATATGTATGTGACAGGTGCAGTTTGTATGTTAAATATTACAATTAAATACCACATTTGCAATTATTTTGGATCAGTGCATGCATTTAATAAAGAAAATAAACATTCACTCAGGTATCGTCGTTAGAAAAATAGAAATTAATTCGATTTAGTCTGTATACAACCTCTAGGTTGACCTTCCGTCCAATACCCAACGTTGATACCCACCTCATACCATAACATTCAAGATAGATGTTTCAAGCCCGGAAAATTCTCCTTCAAGCATAACGACGATAATCTGGGTACAGATTCGTAAGAGGAACTCAGCTCCTAAAGTCAATACTTCGCTATGCTACTGCAAGACAATGACAACAGCAATACCGCCAATCAATAGAGACTTCGTAGGCATGCCTAATTGTCAGTGGTAACGAGGTGAGAGAATGCATGCTCCAGTATATAATGGCTAAAAGAAAGTATGCCCAACGAATGAGACTTCAGTCTCCTTCTGGAAAACACTGATTCTACTGTATGCCTCAACTATAGCCTCGTAATCCTTTTCCCTACCAACGGACCTTTCACTAAGTTGTTCCTACCGTAAAATTTCAATAAAACAAAGTGTGTGGTAGATATCATCGAATTCGTTTGGAAGATCTATTGAAGCCATACGATGTTTAAATGTTTGGGTGGAAGCGCTTCTGAAATGTACAATTTCAACCAATCTGGTATATAAATCGGACTGAACTTGAACGATGGAATGTATCATGTTTGGCCATATTGGCTGTGTTCACATATACCAGCGGTTTAAGAAAACGCTACTAAAAAGGCTATCGGTGTACAAACCCACAGTTTCGGTGTCCAGTTTATATAATTTCCATGTGAGGTAATCATGTCCTCTTATCGTTTCTAGAGAGTATCCAATGTGGAATGAACACTTGGGAGTCGTTGGAGTCTAGATTGTCCTATTCAAACCAAAAGAAGTTGATAATCATCGACTTATACTGCTCACCATTTACATTGATGGATTGGTCAGCGTCGTTCTTAAGGAAATATTTACCGATAAAATCGCCAGCCCAAAATCGACAAAAAGATAGTTTTTTCGGGTTATGTAACCATACATCTAGAAATGGATCTTATCGCTGAAGATGATTCTTTAATAAAATGTAGGTTCGTAAACAGTTGCCACTTTGATAAAACGATTTTATTATTTACACGTGTTGTTGAATGTGAGTAAATTAAGATAACTCAACAAAGGCAGTTTGTTTGCACTTTATTAGTGAGGCTTCGGATCTGGTAAGTACATAATGAACGAACACCATCATTTAGTCAACTATAAGATAGCACTCGACAACTAGAAAAATTTAGCATTTGGCTATATAAGACTTTAGTTCGTTGTAATATAAAAAAGTTTTTAGGTTTCTTATGGCTAAATAAGCCCTCTTTATAAGAGTTAGTTTCTCTTCAATTTCAGTTTCTAGCTCATCTTCAGACAGGTTTGCCAGCGTTTCTTAGGAAGTAATTAAAAAATAAATAAAAAAAATAACCAAATTTGGTTAAAAGAACAAAAACACCAACACAGACGAATGGGGAAATATGTAAACGAAAAAATTGTGTTATTCTGCTGTAAGCTGTCCGGTTATGGTGAACTAAAATGTAGTACGTCGTGGAAAAAAATGTACGGTTGTTCGTTTAAGAAGGATATATTTTAATAATCCCTTTTTCGTTATAAATGTGTCCGTACATGACAAGAGTGGTGTCCGCTCAAGAGTGGTATTAACCACTCTAAGTGCACTAAAATTAGTCAAAATGCGTTATTATTTTTTTATAGCTTAGTATAAAGGCGGAAAAAGAGTGAAAGAAGAAGGAAGTGTCCTTTTTTCAAAGTGAATTTCTATTTTAATTTTAATTGACTAAGAATTATTTATTATTATTATTTAAGAATAAATAATAAAATAAAACCGAAATGAAATTTATTTTCATGATATATAAACTGCGTATATTTGCAGTTACTTATCTCCAATTTTTTTTTTTATTTTATTTACTTTCAGAATAAATCTCTAAGTGTCATATTGGTGTACTTATTAAATTTCGAGTGAATTTCGAGTACCCAGATTTAAAGTGAAATTAATGTATAACGTAAAAGTGCAAAAATACTCTTGCTATAAAACAAATATAAAGCAAATCACCATAGTCTAGGAGGTAGTGTCTTGGATTCTTAGAAGTGGGATCATGATTCAAACCTCAGGTTGAACATCTACATCAAATTGAAATATGAAAAATATTTCTTGGAAACCTTTCTCTTAGCAGATTTCTTGCCAGAAATTTGAGAGTAATTAAAATTGCTAAGAAAAAGGTTTTTTTAAAATCTGTCGTCCGGAATCGACTTTAAACTGAAGGTCCGGCTGATCATATAGAAATTTAATACATACAAGTGGTATGTGAAGCTAGATGGTAATGACTGAATGGTTGTAATGACCAATTATGCATGTATGTATGTTTGTATTTTATTTTACTACTTTTTGATCAAATCTCTAAATGTTTCACTGGTGTCCTTATTAAGCATTACATGACTGTATGTGTAACCATAGTCTTAATAGGTTAAGTTTACAAGAATTTATTTTTTTTCTCTTCAGATAATTGACATTAGAAATAAAACAAATTAAAAAAGTAATTGGCATACAAATATGGGAGCGTAAGAGGAACAAGGAATGATATTTTAAAGTTTGACATCAAATGTAATTTATATGTCCAAACACACATAACATTTCAAAAGATTCCTGTTTACAGTCTTTTTATTTGAAAATACATGGTAGCCACAGGAAATGGTGACCCTAAAGGTGACCACAAAATAACAATATTTATAACAGTATTTACTTTCCAAGCAATGGTATTTAAATGCCTAGTAAGAATTTTTATTAAAATAAAAAGAAAATCTGTTGAATCACGTTTTTATTTTTTATTTGTTTTATTTAAACTGTCAAGTATTTACGCTAGAATTTACAATACACAACCGCAAGATGTCATTGAAATGGAATATGTTGTGACGTGTTCATGACTGCTTGAAAAGAAAAGTTTGCATATATGTAATGTAACGTATTAGACATGAAGTTTAGTTAGCCTCGTGTTTAATGAATTATTAATTGACATTAAAGGGCATATAAATATATGATAGTGTATGTTAAACCATATCTTTGCTTAACAAAGGCGGATGATTAGGTGATATGATTAGCCATAAATTAAATTTGATGCTTAGTGAGTAAAAAATTTCAGCAGTCTGTGTTAATTAAATTAGTTCAACGAGTTCATTGTTGTGCTAATTTGGACGTTAATAATTTATTATTAATTGATTCGAACAATCATTAATAGAGTGCATATTTATCTGTTTAATTGCGAAACCGAGAAGAACTTGGCATAAAATCATACAAATGCAAGAAAAAAATGACGTACCACAGCGTCGTGTGTTGGTTTTCAAATATTTCAACGTAACCCCCAAAATTCCAAAGGAAGAGTTTCCACTAAGGTCAGCATTTAAGCTCATTGTGATACCACAATCAATATTCAATTCGGGATTCAAACGTTCCCTAGAGGAAACCGAGTTCAAAATAAATCTTGCTATAGCAGCATCCTTTATAGTAAAGAGCTCCGTCGAAGAAATCAGAAATAGAGAGGTCAAAAACCTACGTCTTTTCATGACAATAGCAGGACACTGACTCATGAGGATATCCAATGTATCACGAGCTGTGTGTCTCGTAATGCCGTCTTCTTGAAAGGACATTTTATGGTAATCTAAATAATTCAATACAGACCAAAAGAGGTTCGGAATAAACCACTTTTAATGAACATCGTTGGCATGAGCAACATCGTTCTCTATGAAATATGAATCAAATTGCACGAGTTGTCAAATGCTATATTCGTAAATTGTGATTTGGGAAAACAGATTGAATAACTGCTTTCAAATGTCAGAATTCAGAAGTTACTGTTGGAAGACGCTTTATTATTATTATTTTTTTTTTCAATGAGTTAACATCGTTCCAACAGCTATCGTGAGTAGCATAAGATCTTTTTTATTTCATTTATAGTAAAGCATGAAGTCGCCGTAGTCTAGTAGGTAGTGTGTTGGCTTATTAGACCTAAAGGCACGGTGCAAAACACGATATGAAAAAATATTTTTTCGGCGACTTCCTCTCAGCACATTTCTGGCAAAAACTCTGAGAGTAAATAAAATTGCCATGAAAAACTTCTCAAAACTCTGTCGTTCGGAGTCGACTTTAAATTTTAGTTCCCGCCACTCAATTAACACACACAACATGAGTGGTGTGAGAAGCTAGGCCGTAGTCCTGACTGAAGGGTTGCAATGACCAATTATGTATGTATGTTTACAATACAGTGGAAAAAACAGAGCAAAATTCTAGGAACACCAATAAATTTCAGCAATTTCATGAATTTTAATATGTACAAATAATTAAATTGATAAATTGATAAATTCTGTATTGTTCGCACTATTTTATGTGCCATTGTTCACAACTTGACGAATACAACAACAATTTGTTTAGTTCACTATTGTTCTTTACACTTTTGTTCGTGTAAGCAGTAACAACTGTTCGGTTGATCTTTACAACGGCGATCTTCAAACCACGGCTGTTTTCTTCACAAGCAACGCGTCTTCACACAAGACTGACTGAATTCTTACTACTCGTTGCCTGCTTTGTCTCGCCTTTTTATATCCCACGTAAATAGTCTAATGAAGGTTCTTGAAGTCGAACGTTTGTAGTTTCACTTACTAGAGAACTCTATAGCGACTTCATTGTTGTTTGTGTTTTTTGTTCACATTGCTTGTTGCTACGTTCCCGCTTACTTGTCTTTTCTTTCATACTGATGTTGTTGGTTTACTTGTAACAAGTTCGTTGTATTTGTTTGTGTATGTTATGTATGAAACTTTCTTACAGACAACTCTCTACCTCTTTTATAATTAAGCTTTTAGAACTAATCCCTTAGCTTTAAGCTTTCCTTAGGTTAATTGATTAGGTATTATTTATTTGTCCCTTTTTATTGAAATATAAATAAAGTTAGTTAGTTACTGAAAAAACTCCAAACGATCTGTTTCAATACATTACAGTGGCGACGAGGTTAAACCGGTAGTGGTTCGTATATACGATCAAGTGTAATTACACATTTAAAAAAATAAAGAATTGAACAGTTTGTCTTTTTTATTGTTAAAATATAAATCTGGTATATTATACCATAAAACTGAAAAAAATATAAGTAAAAGAACTATAAAAATATTTAGAAGAAAAACAGTTTTTACTAAAAAACAAACATTTTAAACAACAATTTTTTTCACACTAAGTTTTAAATAAAACCAAAAATAAAAACCTTAAAAGAAGGCCAATATATATTAAAAAAGGCTACAACAAAAACGTTTCAAAGAAAAAGAAGGAAAATAATTTTTTCTACAACAGGCATAATTTCTTTTTAATAAATTGGAATATAAAAAGATAAAGATTACTTCAATCATGCCAGACAATGTACAAAATGGAAACGTTATGATCTATCATCCAAATAATATTCCTCAATTTTCCCCGCGGAATGAATCTTGGTTATTATAGAAAGAGAAACTGGATATTCATTTTGCTGAAATCAATTGCACTGAAGAGAATGCAAAGAAGGCTACTCTTTTAAAATCAATAGGACCAATTGCATATGAGACTTTGACTTAAAGAGCTTTGTGATTTATTAAAATCAAATTACACTCCACCAGTGATTGTTTTTCGAGAGAGAAAAAGCTTTCATACAGCAATACAAAGCGAAAATGAAACGGTAGCAGAATGGCATGCTAGAGTACAAAAATTAGCACTCTCTTGTAAATTTGGGGACAATTTAAATGCTTTTGTTTTAGATCGTTTTATCATGGGGATAAACAACAAAATAACAATTGATGAAGCACTAAGAAAAGCTCTAATTATGGAGATGAAGTTATTAGCTAAAGAAGATGATAGTCACAATATGCAAGTTTTTAACGTCAAAGGAGGTAAATATCGAAATAAAAACTACAATAATCAAAACAAAACCGTCAAACCAAATAAGTATGAAGGTCGATATGAGAAGAAACAACCGAATAATCAAAAGAAGACAAACAATGCCTATTCTCATTGCGGCTGGCGAAACCATAATTCAAATGAATGCAGATTTAAACAAAGTAAATGTAATTTTTGTGGTAAAAGTGGTCATCTAGCTTCGATTTGTAGATTTAAAGAAAAATCTGTAAATTATGTATCTGAATCAGATGTATATAGTGAAGATTTTACTAAAAATAATTCTAGTGATTTTTCTATTTACAGTATC
Organism: Sarcophaga carnaria; assembly: GCA_958299815.1. Classification (NCBI taxonomy): domain Eukaryota; kingdom Metazoa; phylum Arthropoda; class Insecta; order Diptera; family Sarcophagidae; genus Sarcophaga; species Sarcophaga carnaria. The sequence goes on along the minus strand of OY283149.1, from coordinate 82,359,080 downwards.
AATAATGATCAAAGTTGTGGCAATTCAAGTGAGCTTTACCAAGTTTCAATTAAAATAGATGGAATTCCCATTGATGTGGTATGTGACTCTGGTGCTCCATGCAGTTTGGTATCAAAAACTTTTGTAAAAAAATTAAATAAAAAAGTAAGTCTTACACCCTGTAAAGATCCATATGTTGATTATAATGGAAGCAAAATAGAAGTATTGGGAGAATACATTGAAAATATTGAAGTGAATGGTATTAACAAAAATGTTAAATTTGTTGTAACAAACAATAACAACAGTCCCTTATTTGGAAGAAATTTTTTAAGAAATTTTAATTTTGAACTTGTTCAAGTAAATTCTATTGATTCTGACCAATCTTCTATTATAACTGAGGAAATTAGAAATTAATTTCATGATGTTTTCAGTAGTGGTCTTGGAGCTTACAAATTTGGAAAGATTTCTTTGTCCATGGACACAAATGCAAAGCCCATTTTCTGTAAACCACGTTCTGTTCCTTTAGCATGGAAAGATACAATAGAAAAGAATTTAAGGGAGTTAATAGCAAATGACATTTTAGAACCAGTTGATCATTCAGACTGGGGTACACCACTTGTACCAATTTTAAAACCAAATGGTGATATCCGCATTTGTGGTGACTATAAGGTTACTATTAATAAATACTTAACACATTTTAAATACCCTTTACCATTAATTGATGAAATTTTTGCTGCACTCCAAGGTGGTCAGTTGTTTTCAAAACTAGATTTATCTAGTGCTTATAATCAATTAGTTCTTGATGAAAAATCACAGCTTTTATGTACTTGATCAACACATATTGGCACATTAAAAATGAAACGTTTACCTTTTGGTATCAAGCCTGCAGCTGCCATATTTCAAAAGACAATGGAAAATCTTTTACAAGGTATACCATTCGTAGTTGTATATCAAGATGATATTACAGTGTCAGGTAAAAGTATGACAGAATATATTCGAAATTTAAAATCAGTATTAAATAAGTTAATGCTGGCAGGACTAAAACTAAATTTGTCCAAATGCGAATTTTTCAAAGAGGAAATTAATTACTTAGGTTTTACCATCGATAGATATGGTCTAAAAAAAATAAAGAAAGAATAGTTGCCGTTACTAATGCCCCCACCCCTAATAATGTTTCTGAGCTGAGAGCATTTTTAGGCATGGTAAATTATTATGCAAAGTTTGTCAACAATTTTGCAAAGATTATGACTCCTTTATATAAATTATTACAAAAATATTTACAATTCGTATGGTCTAAAGATTGCGAAGAAGCATACCAAACCATAAAAAAGGAAATTACTTCCGACAAAGTTTTAATTCATTTCAATCCAAAATTACCAATTTTCCTCACGACTGATGCTTCAGATTCTGCCATAGCTGGCGTTCTGTCACACAAATTTGATAATGATTTAAAACCTGTGGCATTTGTTTCAAGAGCTTTATCGAAAGCTGAACAAAAATACAGTAGGCATGAAAAAGAAGCCTTAGCTATAGTTTTTTGTGTTACGAAATTAAAACAATATTTAATTGGAAATGTTTTTACATTAAAAACAGACCACAAACCATTAATTACCCTATTTGGAGAAAATAAAGGCTTACCAGTAGTCGCTGCAGCGCGTATCCAAAGATGGGCTCTCAGGTTTCAATTACAAAATTGAACATGTCAAAGGCGAATTGAATGAAGCAGATAATTTATCGCGAATGCCTCAACATATAGGTAGTAACATTGATAATACCAATGATAGTGCTACATTTGTAAATTATATACAAAAGCAAAACGTGTTAAATCTTGATTTTAAGGACATATCTCGGGAAACTAGGCGTGATCCTATACTTTCTAAGGTATGTGAATTTTTAAAAATGGGTAAACTCAAAGAACTCAGAGATGAACAATTTAAAGCTTTTGTTTCCAAAGATTCTGAGTTAACTGTAGACCATGATTGTTTATTATGGGGTTATAGATTAATAATACCAACAAAATTGAGAGAGTCAGTACTCCAAATTTTACATGAATCTCATTTAGGCATCGTTAAAACCAAAGCACTAGCCAGATCCTATGTTTGGTGGCCTAAACTCGATTCAGATATTGCATATTTTATCAAGTCATGTATTCCATGTCAAAAACTCATGGCTAGTCCAGAAAAAAGTGTTCTTATACCATGGAGTCCTACAAACTCTGTATGGCAAAGAATACATATAGACTTCGCAGGTCCCATTAAAAATTGTCATTTTCTTGTAGTCATAGACTCGTTTTCCAAATGGGTAGAAGTATTTAAAACCAAGGAAATCACTTCCAATTTCGTTATTTCAAAACTCAGAGAAATTTTCTGTCGTTTTGGTATTCCTCATACTATTGTCAGCGACAACGGCAGAGAATTTGTCTCTGAAGAATTTAAAATTTTTACTTCAAACAATAAAATAAAACATGTACTAACAGCTCCTGGGCATCCAGCCGCCAATGGCCAAGCTGAAAATTTCGTGAAGACGTTAAAAAAATCTATTTATGCGAATTTGTCATCTGAATCAAATGAAAATATTGACATTATTTAAATCGTTTTCTAATGGATTATCGTAATACAAAACACAGCTCAACTGATGAAAACCCAGCAAAACTTTTTATTGGAAGATCAATTAGAACTCGATTTGATCTAATTAAACCACCTCTTGTTAGAGACAAGATATTAGAACAACAAAATAAAAGTATTTCGAATCATAAAGGTAAGAGATCGGTTGCATTCGAGAAAGGTCAAAATGTTTTCATACGAGATTATACAAACGTTAATTCAAAGTCTTGGGCCCCTGCCATCATAAAATATAAGACAGGTTCACGTTCATATCAATGTATTCTTTCAACAGGTAGAATTATAAAAAGACATACTGATCAGAGTAGGGCAGGAGTGAATGAGAATCAAAACATAATAATTATTGAATTTATACTATTGTAAATATGATTAAAATTTATATTTTTAAAATTATTAAAAATCAAATTTAAGGGGAGGTGTGTTATGTATGAAACTTTCTTACTTTCTTTCTCTACCTCTTTTATAATTAAGCTTTTAGAACTAATCCCTTAGCTTTAAGCTTTCCTTTTGTTAATTGATTAGGTATTATTTATTTGTCCCTTTTTATTGAAATATAAATAAAGTTAGTTAGTTACTGACTAACTTCCAAACGATCTGTTTCAATACATTACAGTGTAGATTCTACTCATTTTAATGTTAAACGTTGTTACACTGTTTCCATTTTCGTAACAATATGTTATTATGGAGCAATGTTTTATTTTGCCACTTTAAAGTGCATGCATTTTTAAGTTTTAAGATAATACATGTTATGTTGTGGGTATATACCGATTATGACTTTGGAGTGCAATTAAGAATACGATTTGAAACATCAAATATTATTAGAAGGTTGTTAAAATCACCGCATCTCACATAAAAGAGCAACGAATACAGTGCAAAGCGAATCAAAATGCTCTTTTAGGTGCTAAGTACAATACTTTAAAGGGGTGTACCCACATGGGTCACAAATATTATCCTAATGCAAGGCTGCGCTGTTTAAAAAGCGCTTCATATCTTTAAATTCAAATAGAATAAAGTTTGAGCGAGATATCATCGAAATTTTTTGTATACATTTGAAAGACCAACTAATGCCGTTATGTGTGGAATGTAACATCTTTGAAATGTTCGATATTGAATTTTTAATGGCTCTTAGATCAGGCTAAATTTAACCGATTGCACGGGTTTCGTTTTTTTTTTTTATTTTGAGGATCGTTGTAGTTTGTGGCTTACTCGCATGTATTTTCGGCTTAAGAAAACTCCAATCTGAGAAAGTAAAATCGCACTATCTCAGCAGACAGTTGACATCACCTCCCAATGAAGTAATCAGTATGAATTGCGTGGCACTTAGCTCTGTCGTAGAGCTTCGACGACATCTGTAACCTCTCCTCATTGCGATTGTGTAACTCGAGTAGATTCAGTTTCCGTTGTTAGTCGTTTTACTTTCGAGTCCCTCAGGATGTTCTTCTTATGGCTTGTTTTTATCTAATGCTGGAATAATTTTTTATAAGTGAGTGCGCTTAGGGTACAGATAATTGGCAAGGACCACCCCATCCGGCGAGCCACAGCCCGGAAAAACGCTAGCATACCAGCGACGCTGATTATCTGGCCACACTGGCTTTAGCTATTTAATTCTTTAAAAGTTTTGGCCCAATTTGCGATTCCGCATAATTACCATTACTACAACCTGCATTATAAAATGTTTCACATCACGTTGGTGTTCCAATTTAAGCCAATAGAAGCTGGTAATCGTCGAGCTATAGTACACACCGTTGCCAGTGAAGACTCAACGTCATTCTTAAGGAAATCAATAATTCGGTCTATACGGATGAAGCCGCCAGTTCAAAATCCATCAGACACAATGAGTTTTTCGATTCGCATTGCACGCTCTTGAATCTCATGTGGTATTGGTTTCGTCTCACACATAGAAACCTCAATTACACACAAACTCATGGGACTTAAACTGTAACAATAAGATTTAACAGCATTCCGAAGTTTTCGAATTCGCTTACAGATATTTTTGTATTGTACAATATTTTGTTACACCCATTTTAATTTTTCTTTTTACACTGTTATGGACTAAAATATGTATGTTTATGCCGTTTTTTTGAAAACAGTTTGATATATGAGTATGTTGCCAATCGACAATTATTGAATTTTTACTCTTCGCAGCCATAGCATGGATAACATGTTGAAAAATTTTCATTCGATTTTATTACTTTCATAGTGACATACAAAAAATATTCATTGTATTGGGGAGTTGGCATAGAAACACGGTTTGAGAATTTCATTTCACGTTTGATTTTTCCAGCAGATGTGGGTGTTTGAATCGTCCATGATGAATGGTTATATTTTTATCTTACCTTGCTTATTTCGTTGCGTGATATGTGAATATTTCTATTGTATAGTATATAAATATATATATAAAATATATATATATATAAATATATATATATAAAATTTCCTTTTGGTTTTTGTAAGATTCAAAAGATTAAAAGTAGCTTTAATATTTGCTATTTATAAAGTATGTCCGGTATAGTTTAGTTTCATATATTTGTATGCGAGTAAGAAACAATCGCAAATTCTATAAACAAAATATTAAACTTATTGGCCTACAAAATTTTATATTTCTATCATAATAATCTGCAAAAAAATCGATACAAATTATCACCGATAGATGCTGAATCACGTTTAAATTATCTGTGCTGTAGTACACAAGGTCAATCTGTGAAGAATATTTGCTTGTTTAATATTTGCTTGAATGAATGTTTACAGATGGCATTAATATTTGTCATTCAAATTCATTGGATTTGGCCATTAAGTGTTACTATTATTACGTTTTTAACTTTTGAAGACGTTTAAAATATGAGCTTGTAAATTGCAAATAGAAATGAAAATAAATTTGTGTTTAGTTTTAATTAAAATTCTTTATTATTTGCGCAATTCTGTGTGCCACTGTTCACAACATGATGTAAACAACAACAAATGCTTTTGCTTGTTTTTCCTCTGTTTATATTCTTTACATAAATAATAACAACTACTAGACTATTATTCGACAGATCTTTGTAACGCAGATCGTCAAACCACAATTACTCTCTTCAAAAGCACATCGTCTTTAGACAAGACTGACTGAACTTCACTAACTCAGTCGCCTGCTTTGCCTTGCCTTTTATATGGCAAAATAAACATTGCATTGTTTTGTTTTTGTAGCTTTTATTTATAATTTTAGTGTTAAGCGATGTAAAAGCAAAACACCAGTATTTTGATTTTTCATTTTCTTAACAATGTATATAACTCACTTACATACAGTTATACGATTATACGCGAATGGCGTCAATTTTAATGTAACACAAGAAAGCATTCTATCGATCAATGTTCAGGGAATCAGTACCAATTAATGTAAGGTGGACTTTGAGTTAAGTCACCTAATAGCAGATAAGTTACGCACGTAACGGTGTAGAACTAAAAGCATATGTTCCCAGTCATTGTTAACTATAAATTCCTCAAATGGCTAATGCTAACAGAACGTAACTCTATAGAATGTTGATGCAAACTATACTTTTTAAAAACGAAATGACGACTACGACTACAGTCAGTTGTAATGCAAACACAAGAGCCGAGGAAGAATTAAGAACTGAAACACTGCTATGAATTTTTACTTAAAAATAGATCAGAAATATTGTGACATTGAACTCGTTTGATGTAAGGACGGTAACATTAATCCCGTCACAAATGGTGTATTAAGGAATCAGTGAGAGTTACTGAGATAGATTCCAATCGAGAAGAACAATGTCAGCTGCCCAAAATTCTTACCAAAGAACTGAGGAAAACTGAAATGCGTCTCAATAATAATATTGTTGAGTTTGGTCATAACAGGGCTATTCATATTCCGCGGTGATGCGTGCACCAGTATTAAAGTTTGTGGATGTGTGGATGATCCAAGCCTATGTTCCGAAATTGCTATTCCACTCATCTTTTATAGGATTCTATCGAGTGTAATGTGTTAGCAACCACAACCTGTGCATACCAGAGTAGAAAAACTGAAGCTTAGTAATTCCTTTGGTTAGTTGATATTAATATGCAGGACAAAATTGATTGCTATAGGATTTATTTGACTCTTCAATTAACGTTTTGATTAAACTGGTTTCCATTGTTCGTATAGCTTCCATGATCTCGATTTTATCTGTGCTGGTAGTACTAATAACAGAGTTGACTTGGGAGGAAATAAATCAGAGATCATATTGTCATGAGATTTAGATTTTTTAAATCAACACTCAAAAAATGACTCACTCTAAGCAATGAAATGTTCTGATACTTTTATAAATGGCTTCTTCGTATTCAATATTATGGGAATATTATATTATTATGTCGAAATCGAGCTGCCTGATTTAACTCCTTATTTAATTGTGTAAAGTATACTCGACAAAACTCAAAGAAAATTCTTCGCATAAACTTCATTGTACAACTTTTAATGCATTCAATAAACAAAGAAAGCATCCGTTTTAAGCGATTCATATTTTTAAATTTAATCTTTTGATCTCGGCTGTCCTGAGGGGACAACGTAAATCTAGCACATTACTGAGGGGACATGACAGTTTGTTAGCGATTACGGACAATGAAATTATTCCACCGCAATTTTTTAAGGAACACGTGTTCTCCTGTAGTTTTCTGTTAAAATGGCACAAAAATTGATCGAAATGTGATAGAATTAACAAGATGCATGGTAAATAAATCGTCCGTTCTACGCGCCAAAAAGAACGTGCGAAGTGCGTTCACGACGGACTGTACACTTCTCTGATCCGTTGAGCAAATTGTAGATATAGTGGATTAGTCGTACACATCTACAAGGGTATGGTCCAATGAAGTGGAAAACTTGATACGATAACCGAGAGAAGAAATATACAAGATCTAAATTCGTAATGAAGCGTCGAATAGAACAAATTTTTGATATTTTTTTGTCAATATGTGTTCTTCAATGTCCATAAATTCATATAAAACAAATTTCATCACAATTCCTTACTTGGTTCTAAAATTATAGTATATAATATCACGTTTCAAGGATGTACGTTTTCGTTAAAATGTGGCGTCGAGTTGCTGGTAGGTAAAGTCCGAAACGGTGCCGAGTGCAAAGGGTTAGATAAAAAAAATGGTGTGTGAGACATCATCGAAATATTTTATTCTTTTGAAAGACCTATTTCCGCCATTATTTGTGTCCACTGTTTCTCGGTATTTAACGCGTCCTACTATTATTCTCGCGTCCTACTAAGATTCGGGCGCATAAAATAAGCATAGGTTATGTTATCTTTGAGTACCGCTGTAGTTTTGTGGCTTAATTGCATATACCTGGGACCTACTCTACCAGAAAAATTCCTACGGTGTCATATCACGCCCAGTTATCTTGACAGGGGTTTTCAAACTCTGATTCCGGGTAGGGATGACTGGTACCTAAATACCGTCCCCGCGGAACTCCTGGTCATCTGCACGGACGGCTCTAAACTCGACAATGGATTTGGGAGTGGAGTCTATTCTGGGAAACTGGATCCAGTCGTTAAGAAATGTCGTCGCTCTCTCGACCTTCTTTCTGAGCGCTTTAATATCTCACTGGTCTGGTTCTCCGGGCACAGTGACATTTCGGGGAACTATAGGGCCGATGAGCTTGCCAGAGCTGGTGCACTCCTTCCGGAATCCTCTTCAGCAGACTTGGGCATGTCACTCGCCTCTGTGAAGCTGCCCATTAGGCGAAAATTCTTTCTAGACGCCAACCTATGCTGGGTCAATGAGGAGTCCTGTTCCACTGCTAGACTCACTTGGCCCCCGATGGATAGAAGGCATGCCAACCAGTTACTTGGACTTGGTCGTGGCATCATCTCAATCACAGTGGCCATGCTTACAGGTCATTGTGTTATGGGCAAACACACGGAAAGGATGCGGCTCCCATTTAACAACTTCTGCCGTGGGTGCAGATCCGCTGAGGAAGAGGAGACTATCCACTTTCTTTGTCAGTGCCCATCTCTTGCGAGGTGCAGATATAGGTTATTTGGCTCTCCATTTCTTGTCAGCTTGACGGAGCTATCATCTATTGATGTCAAGGATATAGCTGCGTTTATCAAACTTTGTGGCTCGATTTCCAGTGTAGGGTAGTCGTGCTGACCAACTTCTTCCTCTTCCCTGGTTTTTTTTTTTTTTTTGGTGGTAGGGATGTGGATTGATATTATCCAATATTTGGGGCAATTTTATTTGTTCACAAACTCATTCATCCAAAAATGTGCTTTAGGGCTGAAGATGATTTTTCAATGAAAATTCGGTTCAGGCCTATTCAGCGAATACAGGTTGTTATTCAATTTTGTTTGCTAGCATAATACAATATAAAGTCACTAGTTTGAGTTATTCATTCTGCCCTCAAATTGATTGGACATCAGAAGTTTACCATTTATTTGATTTTGTTATTATTTAGTTGATAATTAAAAACATTTATTAACTGTCAATGCAAGATTAAACGCCTGTGATGTCTAAGGTGTGCCTTAATTAAACATGCAATCAATCTTTTTTCAATGCAATCTTTTGTAGATTAAGATTATTTATGATTTTTCTTTATTGCCTGCCTCTTTTTACACTCTATTTGATTTAGGAAAGCAATGAAATTGTAATTATATCTCGATATTAATTTGAATTTATTTTCAATAACTGAAAAACATTTTTTTTTGCTAATTTACACAAGGAAGGAGAGATCTAATCAGTAATAAATTATTCAATAATAAATAAATATTTGTTGTACATTACCATAGGACAATGGCCCTAAACTAAGCAATTTAACAAATAATGATAAATTAAAAAAAAATTAGTCAGAAATACGAGTAAATTATGATTATCTTGAATGATACTGAAGTTTTTATGTTTTTCGCTCTTTTTCTGTCTGTAGAAGTATATGTATCTGGTAGGAGTAAGAGTGTGAATGTTTAAATATTAGACATCGAATTTATAAACGCATTCATATAATTTCTCCTATATTTATTTGTATAAACTTATGTATATAAATGAAGTCGGCGTAGTCTAGTAGGTAGTGTGTTGACTTATTAGACTTAAAACCAGCGTTCGACATCAAAACAAAAATACAAAAAGTATTTCTTCGGAGACTTCCTCTCAGCAGATTTCTGGCAAAAACTCTGACAATAAATAAAAATTGCCATGATAAGTTTCTTAAAAATCGGTAGTTCGGAGTCGACTTTAAACTGTAGGTCCTGTCACTCATTTATAAAATTAACACACACAACATAAGTGGTGTGAGAAACTAGGTCGTAATCCTTACTGAAGGGTTGTAATGATCAATTATGTATGTATGTATGTATATAAATAAGTATATATTGTAATAAATGCTCTTAATAAGTTACCTGATCTATAATTTTTTGGAATTATAAGCAAAATTTGATTTTTTTTTCTAAATATTATGTGTTGGTTTCGAAGTCAAAAATTACTGTTTAGATGGTTTGAGTTTTGAAAATTTATAAAATTATAAAAGTGTTACAAAAGGGTTATAAATGGTGAGTTTAAATCTAAAAAAACAATAAAATTAAAAACGGTTTGAAATTCTGCAAATTTATTTATTCTTTGTTGTAAAGATGTGGAAGATACAGGCTATGAAGATACAGGCCATGAGTAGTACCTACTAGAATATAGCCTAGAATTCTGGTTTTTGTATTTACTTTTAGGTTGGGATTTTTAAAAATTTTAAATTTTAAATTTAAAATTTTTTAAAAATCCATCATAAATTCCGGTTCACAGCTTAATTCCAAATTAATAGGGCATACTTTCTATTTAATTGAATTTGAAATATATTACTCATACGCATCATATGTACATGCATGTACTAGCGTAGTTATTCTGCAAAGTATGCAATAAAAATCTTCGATTTTGTTACGTATGAAATTAATGGAATTAAATATCACTCATACATCACATATGTGCTTGAATTTTACACATTAAATATGTGCATAATTATGGGCAAATATAATGGGTGGGCGTTTTAAAAGTAGAAATTTAAAAATGCATTAAACAAAATGGTTTGAATTTTTGTCACATTTATTGTTTTGCTGTGGACTACAACTGTTCCGGTTGGAAATAGATTATTATTTCATTCATATGGCTACCGCTGCTGGCCTCACAATACCTCATTCGTGGACCTTTTGGAGTGAATGGGGTCGTATTTCGGCAACAGCAACAATAATCTTGGCGTTCAAATGCTCAATTGCCACCCTAACACTTTTATTATACGGCGCCTCACAGGAAATAGTCCAACGTTATCAAATCGCAGTTTCTTGGCGTCCAATTGACATCACTATTCCTGCTAATTTAATGGCTATCAAACGTTTGACTCAATAAATCGATTGTGGCATGAGATCTGTGGCTAGTTACATCACCCTGTTGAAAACAAACATCGTTCACATTAATACCATGAAGAGCTGCTCCAAAAAGATTGACTATCATGGTACGTTAGGTGTCTCCATTGATCGTAATGGGAGCGCCGTCGTCATTTTTAAAGAAATATGAGCCAATGGGTGCATTGTCGTCTTACAGAAGACAACCCAACGTTTGGGTTTTATAAGCCTCAAATACGGCAATTTTGTTTGTTAACGTACCCAGCAAGATAAAAGTAAGCTACATCCGAAAAGATGACATCATCGTGCTGGCCCAATAAATCCTAACGTTGCTCGAGCGCAAATCGATTCATTACGTTCAGTGAAGTTTCTGAATTTTGGGACAGAAAAGAATGACATAAGTATTGCCAGATTCGAAATAACCGATAGTCCAAATTTAAACCTATACGCGTAATGATTAATACTGAATTACTTAGCTTGCTGACATGACATGTTTTTGCTTTCTTTTCATTTAATTTTAATTTTATGTTCACTTTTATTTATTGTCTATACTGTCAACCTTTACTCATGAAATAACTTTTATTTTTATTTTTTAATCTTGTTAGTAAGAGAAAGAACTTTCCTTTAAGTTTTTTTGGTATCCATGAGTTACAAAATCTATTTTCTTTTATCTTTTTTAATTTTTTTTCTTTTATAGGAAACAAGCCATTCACTAACAGTTTTTTTTTCTAGGTTTTTCTTGTTTTTATAAATATATTTTCTATTTTATTTACTTTCTCGCTCTGTACTGTGATAAAGTTTGAATTCAATGTATACTAAAGGATTTGATTAAAGTTTTTTAACTGTTCAACCTTGCTTAATAGTTTTAAATCTGTGAAAATGAGCACAATAAAAAACATTTTTATTTTGGTTTTCAGTTTTGTTAACATCTTTAAGAAAGAAATTTGTGAAACCCAAATAATAGTAAATTAAAGCGAAAAAATGTTCAATTTTTTAGAGTAAAAATAAAAATTCCATTCAGATAGCATTTGAAGTTCTGGGGTCTAATTCTCGCAGTCGTGATCGAAATTGTATTCGAATAGAAAATAATTTCGATAGCTAGAAATTTTCTGATGATGTTACTCGATTCGAAACGAATCGATTTGTTGCTTAGGTGTTGTGAAAATGCAAAAAATGCAAAAATTGTAAACAAAAAACATATGTTTTCTTACAAAAATAAAAGAAATTTAATTAAACCAAGGCAGAAAAGATTTATTAAAATGGTAATATTTCGTATGGAAATATTTATTATTAGCTGGGGCTGAAGTTTCTTCTGCAGTATCATTTTCAAATTCTATAAAAGAAGACATGGTAGATTCCATTTTGTCTTCTTCATAATCAGATAAACAGCAGGGAGATACGTCTTGAATACTATTTTGTGGTGAAGTTGTTGGGGTAACATTTTCTCTGTCGCAATTCTCTTTTGGGCTGCCTTCTGATGTTTTTGAAGACCCAAAAGTTTGGACATTTTTTAGACCCTCAACAGAATTTTAAACTAAAAAAGAGTTTGTTAAACTATTTCGCGTCACATTTTTTCATCTTTGATTGGTGGGCCGGAAGCATTGATCTTAGCTGTCAGCTGTTCCCATAGCTGATTAGCTCTTGCCTTTCCCTAAGCAGTATTTGGTATAATACTCTTTGCCAGTTCTGAATGCTTAACTATGAAATTTCCAAGAATATCCTTCTGGGTGTAATTAAAGTATTGACCTACAAATACTGGAATTAATTAATTAATTAAAAAATAAAAACTCGCAAGGTGGCATTCGAATGATGACACGTTATTGAATGTCATCATTAGAAATTTCGATACACTTTACTCGATAACGAATAAGACAATCTCAAAAATAAAAAAACTTGCACGTTGGAGTAAAAATTCGTTCATATACGACTGCCAGAATTAACCCCCTTGAAAATCCTAGGACTTTTAAATAATTAAAAAATTACAGTCAGGAGTAGAAGTTTTTCATATACGGTGCCCGAGCAAAAGTAAAAAGCTCGTTTAAAAATCCACGTGTTGCTCTATAGAGTTAAGGAACGACCACACAAGAAAACCCTTTAAAAACCAAATTAAAACAATATTCAACGCAGAAAAATTGTAGAACTGAAAAAGTGAAATGATAAATGGATGACAATAATTTTCTTTTAAAGATTAGTTCATGTGTGGGCATAATATTTTCAGTCCTGCCTGACAGCTGTACTTTAGTGGTGTTAAATCGCATAAGTTTAATTGCTTATGCTGCCTTATTGAAACTACATGTTGACTAAATCCAATTCCGCCATTTTATTTAGTACTCACCGTACGATACCTTTTAAACTGACTGTAGCGTTATAGTTCTTCTACCTTTTAAAGATGTACGATGCGAAGCACAAACGACAACAAACAGTGCATATTAAATGTATAATACTTGCAGCTATTTTTCTACTTCTGACTGCTCTTCACAGCAAAATTCAGCAATCCAGTTTTCACTGAATCAAATTCGTATATTTCGGCGTATCTTATTGTTTTTAGTATACCGTAGGCGCTTTTAATTTCATCTGGATCCAGTGCTTGGCAAGTCTATGCCGTTGGCAAATTGCTCAGTGGTATTGCTTTCCTTCTTGATTGGTCATTACAACCCCTCAGTCAGAATTACGACTTACTGTCTCACACCACTTATGATGCATGTGTTAGTTTTCAAACATTTTTTGACAAACTTTTCATGGTAATTTTTTTTCTCAGAGTTATTGCTTAGAAGAAGTAGCGATGAAATATTTTTTCATATTTCGTTTCATTCGAGATGTCTGGCCTGGTGTTGGAACTAGAGATGAGCGAAACTTTGATTTAATCACGGTGATTGATAATTCACTGGTAACTACAGTGATTGAAATTGCCAAATAACAGTTACTAATAATGTCGTTCTTTCAAAATTGTTACATACTCAAATTTATTTCATTTTATTTGGAGCGAGGCAGAATTACTATTAGATGATGCTGATTATTTACTTTTTTTCTCTTATACATTAACTTTCTGTGAAACTTAATTGTCAAACTTCATATAAAAAAATACATTAAAAATAATAACAACAACACCACTTTGATTTTGTTTAGTAGACTTTTCGTAGTATGTATCTACTTGTCTCTTTCTTACGACTTAATAAAATACGTTATTGTCATTATTGTTTTCTTTTGGAATACTGCGATCACAATCACTGTTTTAAAGAACAGTGATTAACAAATCACGTTCACTGAGAACAACGTTCTTAAAAAATCACTGGATCGGTCATCTCTAGTTGGAACCTTCGTCTCATGCTCACTGGTATTATGTTCCTACTTTGCTTTGGTATGGTTAAACAGTTTTCTTCGCCTTAACCCTTATGGGTACTAATTGCTCGATATTATGCTTGGATATTTATCTTCTTTCAGACAGAACTGTTTTCATATGTTTATTCAATAATTTTTATTTTTCGACATCTAATTTCTAATTCTACTATTAATCCGCAAGAACTTAATCTTTGTTCATTTTCTGTTTATATCCTTAGACATGTCGCTGGATATTTTTTTTTTCATTCTCGGTTGATGGCTGTATTTTTCTACTAGAGGCCAGAATTCAGTTCATTCCCATAGTGGATTTGAAATGTCCAATTTTCAATAACTTTGGCACAAAAATGGGTTAAGTTGCCATTGAGGACTGATCACCGAAGGAAGTTGGCAATCGTCGACATATAGTCCTCGCCAATGACAGTAGCCAAAGTCGTTCTTTAGGAAGCATGTCGTTAACTGTAATCCACACCAAAAAGTGACTTTTTCGTAAAGCCTTGGACGCCTTGGATCTCATGTAGATTGGCCAGTACAACACTTCAGCCTGGATTACGGCCTAACTTCTCACACCACTCATGTTGTGTGTGTTAATTTTATACATGAGTGGCGGGACCTACAGTTTAAAGTCGATTCCGAACGACAGATTTTTGAGAACTTTTCATGGCAATTTTATTTACTCTTAGAGTTTTTGCCAGAAATCTGCTGACCTGGGGTTTGAATCTCGGCCTTACGTCTAATAAGCCAACACACTACCTACTAGACTACGGCGACAACGACGGTATACAACATTAGCTGTACTTAATCTACACCATCAGTTTTGTACCCCTCCTTCTAAATGTTTTTTGTGTTTTTTTCATCAAAACAAATTTGAAATATTTAAAGTTTAAATCTGCCTCATTCATGGATCATGTATGAAACTCACTTTTTTCAGTTTTTTTTTCAAATCACTGGGACACTAACTAAATAACGTAACTTATTCAAATTTTGAATACCAACAGGTACGTGTAGACTGGAACAGTTAATGTAGTACAAACACACACATTGTTCTTTGTTTTCAAATTTGATTACTCAGTCACTTAAAATTGCAAAAAAAAATATTAAAAATTTTAGCCAAATATGAATCATTTTGAAATGCTGCCACTTTTAAATCTGTTCTGGTCAGTGGCATAAATAGGAAATATTTTATTTAAATTGTATTTGCACTTCATATGCATAAATTAACCAAATATAAGCCCGACAAATATGATATATGCACACACATATGTATGGCACACAGACGGATAAACTAAAATGTTTTATACAAAGTTTTACACATAGACAAATATATGAGCGGATATATTCTTAGGAATGGAAATGCTTCGCTTGGTGGCTTAATTTAGAATTGCTCATAAAAATTCTGTTTATATTTTTAAACAATTTGTAGTCGAGTAGAGTGAAAGATGCAATATTTTATTAAATATTTAGTGGAGTTCAATTGTTCAAACCCATATGTATTAGACTTTAGCGACTTTTAAGTATTTGCTTGTAATTTCATTATTTTTATTGACAACAGCATTAACAATAGCATGTTCAGATTTTCTTTCAAAAAAATTTTCAATTCCACCACGTCTCTACTGTTATGATGACTAAGATGTAATATATTTGCCATTCATAATGTCCACATGTTCACCCGTACGTTGATTTTTTTTATGAATCACATTCATTTAACATGTGCATAAATTCCTAATGCTTAATTCTGCTTAATGCACATAATGTTTGAATTTGAAGTTCGTTTCACAAATATTTCAATTATAATGCAATTTTTTTTTTTTTTTTTGGAGACTAAAGAGTTGGGATTTTGTTTAAGAATATAATTTTCTATTTAAAAAAATCGCTATTTTCTAAAATAGTTAGGTTAGATTAGATCAGCCTGCAACTTGCTGTTCACAGACGAGTTCACTCGGTGGCCATATGGCCAATTGTGCTATCCAGTGTGGGGTAAACCTGCTTACCATGCTCCGTTAGTGGTGGTTTAAACTACACCGAGGTCCGAATGGAACAGGCCAATTCCCTTAATGGCACGTTCGCCACCACGCCCAGATCTCCAAACGTTCTGTCACCCAAAAACTGATAACGTCTGTCCTGAGGTGCAGGTGCAAAAATGTCTCAAAATGTCTCGTTCGGGATCGGCTTTAAATTGTAGGTTCCGTCACTCATGTATAAAATTAACACACTCAACAAAAGTGCTGTGAAAAGCTAGGTTTGTAATCCTGACTGAAAGGTTGTATGTATGTAAATAAATAAATAAATACTTACAAAAGCTACAAAAACAAAGTAATGAACTTGTTTACATGATAAACAAGTAAACAAAAATATACTAACAAGAAACCCGTAAAGAAAGGGACAAACAAGTAAACATAAAGGCAACAATAACACTGCAAAGACAAACGTAAACAAAATACACAAACAACAATAACGTAAACAACATGTTTACATTTATAGTGATTTCAGGAAGGCGAATCATTCTCCTTCAAGAGCATATATATATAAAAGGCAAGATAAAGCAGGCAACGGGTTCAGTAGAAATTCAGTCAGTCTTGTTTGAAGACACGGTGTTTGAGGAAAGTAATCTTGGTTTGAATATCTCCATTATAAAGATCTATTGAACAAATTGGCTTGTAATTGCTATTGTTTACGCAAAAGAGTGCAAAGTGGAAAACAAACAAAGCAATCGTTGTTGTTTACATCAAGTTGTGAACAGTGGCACGCAGAATTGTGCAGACAATAAAGACATTAATTAAAACTGAACATAAATTTATTTTTATTTTTATTTGCAATCTACGAGCTCAGATTTCAAACGGTTTAAAAGGCAAAAACGTAACAATATGTTATTTACCTTTCACACGGGTTTACAGTTTAATTAACTCTTCTTATTCATAATCAATGTATTCCTGCTTTTGGTGTTATGCCATCTTTGATGCTTTTAAAAGTCACAGTGTAGTATGTGCGTTAAAAAATTCTTCACTTTTGAGCGTGAAATTTTCTTCATTTGTTTTTAAAATTCATTCATTGTTTAAATTAGTAACTTTAGTAACTTTCAAAAGCACGTCAGCTATATTGTTAACTTATATGTAACAATGTTTACGAACACACATGTAGGCAACGTACATACAAATTTGGTCAATTACCCCTTCAATCAGCTAGCGTCTCACACCACTTATGTTGTGTGAGATAATTTTACACGTGAGTGGCGGGACCTACAGTTTAAAGTCGACTTCGAACAACAGATCTTGGAGAAGCTATTTATGACACTTTTGTTTAACCTCTGAATTTTTGTCAAAAAGTCGACAAAGAAATATTTTTTTTTCATATTCCGTTTTGATGGAGATGTTTGACCTGGGGTTTGAATCGTGGGCAACATACTGCCTACTCGACTACGATCACTTCATGTGGGCAATAGTTGCCTCAATTCCGACACCGACACTGACGCAAACAATGCTATTGAAAATATATTTCATTGTTTTTAAAAAAATATCACCTAGATTTGAAATAAATAACTGAATATAAATAATTGAAACAACAAAAATTTTGTGCATGTGTTATCACAACAAATAAAACCAAATAAAATCCAAAAACTTATAAAATAAGCTGAAATATTTGTCCGTACTGCGTAGATAGAGACTAATCTCTCACACATCTGATTGAGATATTTCGCTTTAATTGGGAAATTCCAACAATTTTTTCTGATTGAATCTATAAATTTTAAATTCGATTGAATTGTGTAGGGATAAATTAGTTGGTCAGTTAGCTAGTAATTCAACAATTTGACACACAATTTGATAATAGAATGCAGTTGCGGTAAAGATGTAATAATTCTGTAACAACTTTATAAATTTATTTGCCTAAACACTCCTACGTATACGTAATAAATTTACATTTCATATTATTCATACGCTACGTATTCATATTACTATTCACTGTTGTACCAAATTTACTATTAGTAATTACTTTACTATTATTAATTACTTTTCTTATTATTAATTACTATTCACTGTTGTACAAAAATTAGTTGCAGATGCTTGTCATAATAAATTCTAATAAATTTAATTACATAAAGAGAAAAAGAGAAGACACAGAAAAAATTTAATTGAAAAGGAATACTTAGAGAACACTTTTTAAAATTAATTGCAAAACCATGTTTGTAAAAATATTTTTATGCCGTGTAAAGAAAAAACCACACAACATCAACTTACCGTAAAGAAAGAGAAAATAAGATAAATCTAGTGAAAAACAAAATATTTTAAATAGTTTTCCTCCTACTACTTTTCCTCCTTTAATACCACTTTATTCGCGTTATTTCCTAGCTGTCTGTGTAGCTTTATGCAAACCCATTGCAATGCTAGTTAAAAACAAAAAACTAAAACAGCAAAAGATGCAAAAAAGTGAGAATTTTTTCCCAAGAATTTGTTTTTCGATTTTGTGAATTTTTGTTCTAAACTTTTATTATGATTCAGCTTTTCGAAACTTTTTTTTTGAAATATTTTCCATGAACATTACTTATTATGCGTTTTCTTGCTTCTTACCTGTTCTTTCCCTTGAATTTATAATTTACACAACTGCACAAAACTTTAAATAACTAAGAGGTTGAACAAGTGGTTGTAAGGAAGTGAAATAAAATAAGGAATACCTGTAACAGAAGTTTTGCATGACGTAAATTATTCTCTTCAAACATTTTTCATGTAGATGCTTATCATATTCCAGCACTTATTTGTATTATTCCCGTCATAGTTTTCTAAAAATTGCAAAACCTGCAACATAACCAACTTTTCAGGAATATTTATCGTCTTTTGTAGAACAGTTTGACATTAGATGACTCCAGTGCTAAAAATCAGAAAATGATTATGAGTCGGTTGTAATTACGATGTTTATTTATTTATTTATTATTAGTCATAGCACAACAAGATACTTATTCTAATAAATGAAAGTGCTATGGGACTACATCAAAGAAAAAAATAGTAACAAATCATTGATTATATAAGTAATGAAATAATGTAGAAATAAAAATGAATAAGAACATATCAAAATATTGGGAAATAGCAATCAATACAAAAAATAAGGATAAAAAATGAATATGTATGTAAAAAGTAAATTAGGAAAATTACAAAGAACAGTATATACAAATATAAATAAGAAAATATAAATAAGAAATATACAAACAAAGAAAAAATATATACGTTTACTGAGATACAATGAAAGTTAAAGACTGAATTAGAAAGATTAATAATCATTAATAAAAATAAGGAGTAAAAGCGTACAAAACAATCAAGATATGCTAAAAACTGCTTAAACAGATTGTACAACTCCCTTTTTAACTTAATTGCATTGCCTATTTTCTAAATATAATTATGTAAAGCTTCAAAGACTAATAGTGTGTACAAAAAATTGGCGTTGTGACAAAAGAATTCTATGTCTATGTTGTATAATTTCATACCGCAGTTGGATCTAGCAAATCTAATTCTACTAAATAATATATATTGGGTCTTTTAAAGTAATAATCTTATGTAGGAGAATAAGGCGTTTAATATCTAACAGATTATCAAAATTAATTTGAAATATCTGGTAAGAAAATTGCGACATATGGTCTCGACGTCTCTTAATAAATACATTTCTGACTATATTATTATAAGCCAAGTTGAGTTTCCGCTTATCATGAGTATCACAGTTTGTGAAAATTTCAGATCCTTATAAAACGACAGTAATCAATTACATTTTTGGCATACCACTTCCTCTCAGCAGTTTTCTGGCAAAAATTCTAAGAGTAAATAAAATTGCCATGAAAAGTTTCTCAAAAATCTATCGCTCGGAGTCGACTTTAAAATGTAGATCCCGCCACTCATGTATAAAATTAACACAAACAACATGACTGTGTGAAAGGCTGAACAGTAATCCTGACGGCAGGGTGATGGCCATTTATGTTATGTATTTATAAAATTCTGTAATGTTTCTGAGATTTTTATTATGTATTCTAACATTCATTTAACTGAATTTGTCTTGCAATTTATTTCTGAAAAATTACTGTAAATAATTTCGAAACCACAGTGCCATTTAATGCGTTTAGATAGACAGGTTGAAGTTGCCGTAGTCATAGTAGTAGTACATAGTGTTCACTGTTAAAAAAAAATACTTCTTCTGCAGGGAGTATAAAATTAACACACACAACAGTTTGGTACTGGAAGCTGGTTCGTAATCCTGACTGAAGGGTTGTAATGACAAAGTTGGTGATTAACATTTGACAGAGTATTCTTCTCACTTGTATATATTTTTACATTCCTGCACATAAAATTTATTGCACAACCAATTCGAAAGAGTTAAAAAATATAATTATACGTACAGTATTCTTTGTAAAACATGGCTCATAAACTACCGGGAAATTCTTTTATTGGGCAGGTTGAAAGACTTTCTATCATAAAAAATAACTGTAATGTGCACTTCCAAACCAAACAACGTTGTTTATTGTTCGCAGTCGACCTTAAACAGTAAGCATAAGAATCTGGAACGTAAACCTGACTTAAGGGTTGTAATGACCAATTATATGTGTGTGTGTGTATGTATGTATTATTAATGCTAAAGATTTGAACCAAACAGAATGGGTTTTAATTGCATTGCATGCAGAATGCATTTCATTGCTTAGCATTAATGCACCAATATTGCAGGGTTCACTAGTGGTGTAAATTTAAAGCTCTAAACGTAACGATTTTTCTAGTATTACATTACCATGAAATTTCATTATCAGTAAACATTTGTTTTTATCTCAATTATACTGATAATGTGTTCGTTTATGATTGACTTAATCTATGTGTTCATATATACTTATTTTATTTATTTATTTTATTTATTTATTTATTATAATGAATGTTTTTCTGGTGCAACAATATCAATTATCTTATAAATTACAGCACCACAATCAAATGAGTTACATAATACATTGAAATTATATTAATCAAAAAATAAACAAAAGAAAAAATAAGAGATAATATAACAAATTCAATGAAAATTGAAACGATAAATTTATGAATTTTTGTAATAACTCCTTAACAAGCTTTTATGTAATACTATCATGTCCACGTATGAAAGTATATGAAGAAGAGAGTGGAACTGAAACAGTAGAATTTAATTTGTTTTCCTCTATAGTTTGGGTTTCTATACATTACCACTACAAACATAAAATAATTGGTCATTACAATCCTCTAGCCAGGATAACGACCTAGCTTCTTACACCAGTTATGTTGTGTGTGTTAACTTTATATATGAGTGGTGAGACTTACAGTTTAAAGTCAATTTCGAATGACAGATTTTTGAAGAAACTTTTTCGTAGCAATTTTATTTACTCTTTTTGCCGGAAATTTGCTGAGAGGAAGCCGTTGGAGAAATATTTTTCATATTTCGATTTTGTTGAGGTATCTGACCTGGGGTTTGAAACATTGCCTCACGTGTAATAAGCCAAAATACTACCCATTAGACTACGGCGACTTCATTACCTCTAATCATTCATAATTAGTTCAATTTCCGCTACGATTTTACATCATTTCACTCAATATTTTTGGCCTGTTGCACTATTTTTTCCATGTAATGTAAATGTAATGGAAAAAGAAATCCTCTTCAATAAAACTAACTCTGGAATAAAATCGCTAATTCTTGGTTAAAAATCCTTTCGGCCTAAAATTCATTCGAATGCAGACAAAGAAAACATCTGACATAAGTAGATAGTAGTAGTGTAATAAAAATGTGTCGCCTTAGCCTAGTGTTCGCTTATTAGACGTAAAAGCCCGGGTTCAAAACCCAGGTCAGACATCAAAACGAAATAATGAAAAAATAAATATTTCTTCGGCGACTTCCTCTCAGCAGATTTCTGGCAAAAACTCTGAGGGTAAATAAACCTGCCATGAAAAAGTTTCTCAAAAATCTGTCGTTCGGAGTCGACTTTAAATTATAGGTCCCGCCAATCATGTGTAAAATTAAGGCACACAACAGTGGTATGAGAAACTAGGCTGTAATCCAGACTGAAGGGTTGTAATGGTCAATTATGTATGTCTGTATGTAGTAGTGCAACAAAATATTGCATCAACCCAATTACAATAATTTTTTTTTAATATTTATTATCCGCCTTTCTTATATAATACTTGTATTTGTATTTTAATTTCCTTTTACAAATTGCTATTATTTCTTTACAGTATTCGTTGCATAGTTTGTCGTTATTTTAAGCTTCTATTTTTAGTTCTCCTTCTTAACATTCAATTTTTTATTTCTCAGTCTCTATTGGAATAGAGTTTATTCACTGTAATAGATTACACTGTTTTTAGTTTTTGCAATACAAAAGAGCGATAAAAATAATGGACTTTTCAACTTACATGTTTTTAAATCCAACGCAGAAAGAAATGCAAAAACTGATGTTGACAGATTTCCAATGATAACTAATTTGTAAATGGCAAACGTTAAATAATTTTAAAATTAAATGCATTCTTTATTAGGATTATTTTAACTCATTATTTAATTTTATTTATTCAGAGATCTTGCTTCTTAGCGCAATTAATTTCATCTTTTCAGCCTTAAATGGAAGCAGTTGACATTAAATTCTGAAAACTCTGGGTGTAAATAGAATTACCGTGAAGAGTTTCTCAAAAATCTGTCGGCCGGAGACAACTTTAAGCTTCGGATACCGCTACTCATGGATAAAATTAACACAAGAAACATAAGTGATGTGAGAAGCTAATGTTAATGCTGATTGAAGGTTTGTAGTGTAATATTTCCTTTATTTAAAAATAAACACCAACGATTTGGATAATGAGAAACCATTCATTGTTTATTTTCGGGTGGGGAATTTAAAATGTTAATTTAAATGTGCAAAAACGGCTTGAAATTTTAAGAAATTTATATTTGTATTGTGAAATCGAAGTCGCTGTAGTCTAGTAGGTAGTGTGTTGGCTTATTAGACGTAAGGCCACGGTTCAAAAAATATTATTATATTTTATTATTATATGAAAAAATATTTCTTCGGTGACTTCCTCTCAGTAGATTTCTGGCAAAAACTCTGAGAGTAAATGAAATTACCATGAAAAGTTTCTCAAAAATCTGTCGTTCGGAGTCAACTTTAAACTGTAGGCCCCACCACTAATGTAGAAAATTAACGCACATAACATAAGTGGTGTGAGAATAATCGTGACTGAAGGGTTGTAATGACCAATTATATATATGTATTATGTATGTATTGTGAAATACAATTTTTCCCGTTAGAAATGAAATATTATTTCATTCAGCTGGCCTCACAGTAGCTTATTCGACCGGACCGATTGTCGTGCACTCTTTCGAGTGCATAACGCACGCATTGCATAACGAATGTTGGAATTCAAATGCTCAATTGTCACTGGTTTGTCGGCCTAACACTTTTCTTTAACGGCGCACTACAGAAAACAGTCCAACGGTTTCAAATTGCAGCTTTCTACCGGCCAATTGACATCACCATTTTGACTAATTAAACGGCCATCAAAGGTTTGACGCAATAAATCGATTGTGGCATGAGATGTGTAGCAAGTTGTACAATCCTGTTGAAACATCGTTCACATCAACACCACGAAGAGCGGGTACAAAAAAGTCGGTTGTCATGTGCGATAGGTGTCTGCATCGTCGTCCACATTTTCAACGAAATATGGGCCAATGATGCTTCCGTTCCACAAGCCGCACCAAACAATCACTCGTAATGGGTGCATTAGCTTCTGTAAGACCACGTATGAGTTTTCAGAGCAACAAATACGGCAACGTTGCTTATTAACGTAATCACCAAAATGAAAATTAGATTCATCCGAAAAGATGTTTCATTTTCAGCAAAAACGACATCTACGTGCAGTTTCTCGTTGGCCCAATAAATCACAACGTTGTTCAAGCGTAAATCGATTCATTACGTTCAGTGGAGATAATATGGTGAATTTTGTGATAGAATAGAATGACATACGTATTGCCAGATTCGAAATAACCGATGGTTTAAATATGAAAAGGTCTCCCTGAAAAAGGGAGACCATACGATTGCACCAATTACAGGGATAGAAGCCTTCTCCCTATCGCATATAAGGTTCTTACAGGCGTTTAGTGTGAACGACTGAAGCCAATCCTCAAAACACTGATTAGACCTTATCAGTGCGGCTTCAGACCTGGCAAATTCACCAAGGACCAGATCTTCACACTACGCCAAATCCTGGAAAAGACCCACAAAAAACACACACCATCTTTTTGTCGACTATAAGGCAGCCTTCGATAGCGCCATAAGGGATCGTGTTTTTACCGCAATGTCTGAGATCGGTATACCTGCGAAACTGATAAGGCTATGCAGAATGACGTTGAGCAATTCCTGCAGTTCTGTCAAAGCAGGAATGGACCTCTCCGTACCTTTTGATACCGTGAGACCGATACGATACCTCATTATCCGACCTCTTCAACTTCGTCATGGAGAGTGTTCTGCGGAAGTCGGAAGTTCATCGCAGTGGCACTATTTTCCAAAAAAGTGACCAGTTGCTTGTGTACGTTGACGACATTGGCATCATCGGGCGTACCAAGCGAGACTTTACTTTAGTGTTATTGAACGGGAGTCTACTAAGTTGGGTCTGACAGTAAATGAAGGCAAAACAAAGTATATGTTATCGACAAGTAGAGACATGCGGCGTATTGATTCTCAGATTACGGCCGATAACTATAATTTTGATACAGTCAAGGAATTTATTTATCTAGGCTCCGCCGTTACCACCAAAAATGAAGTCAGTCCGGAGATCAAGCGCAGGATCACTCTTAACATCGCGCAGAGGCATGAGCCCTATTAAGCACTGATGCAGTAGCCTTGGGAGTATTCAAGAGAAAAGTACTACGTAAGATCTTCGGTCCAGTCCAAGTTGGCGATGATTTCCGCATCCGATCCAAAAGTGAGCTGTATGAGCTCCTCGGCGATATAGACGTTGTGTAGCGTATTATCCCTGCGCAGGAGGATGCTCCGGCTGGACGGGTATTTGATGCGGGGATCTGCGGAAGTCGGCTAAGAGGACGACCTTGTATGCGTTGGAAGGACCAAGTCGATGAAGCCCTGTCATCGATTGGTGTGACTAACTGGCGTAGGCGCACAAGAAGCAGAGGCGCCTGGAACGATGTGTTGCGGCAAGCCGAAATTCATTAATCAGGTTGTTAATGGCCAATTAAGTAAGTCAGTAGGTAAAATTTAACCCGATAGATAGCCCATATATATAGTAGTTCTCGATTGGGTGCTAAAAATACTGGACAGTGAATGACGCGGAAAGCAATGTTGCGTCGGACGGTTACAGAATCATAATTCGGAAAAATCTTGAGTTAGTCTGGGACTTCGGCTGCAAAACCAGATCGATGCTATGAGTTTAAGGGGAAAGCTCTACTGTGCCACGAGCTTCGAAATCTGTTAAAGCTCTCGATATAGATAGCTTCCGGCAACAAAAAGAGCAGTTTGAATCATACATTCAACGAAAAACAATCATAATGGGCTAGAAAACACGGGAAGATTATTAAGCAACATAACAATGCACCTTCACACAAATCATAATTGGTTCAGAATACAATCAATGCATTAGGCTGGGAGCTACTACCCCATCTATCGTATTCACCAAACTTGGCGTCTTCTGAAGTCTTCTGTATTTGTTTTCATCGATGGCATTCGCATTAGCTAAGTTGGGGAAGTCAGAAATTGGCTGACTAATTGGTTTATTTCTAACAGACGAACAGTTTTATTGGCCTGGAATTCACAAATTGCCGGAAAGTTGAAAAAAAAATTGTAGCCAGGATTGGCCAATAATTTGAATAAAATGTTTTTACATTCCCATTAAAAATTATTTTTTTTTTCATACCGTTACACCTGGTGTATATATGTACATATCTAGATACTAGATGCGAAAAGCCACAACTCTTATAATAGATGCCTTTTGTCTACTTATGTAAATGGGGTTTATAACCCTGCATCATGCGTATATTTTAAATGGGAGTGAAAAAGAGCAACACATTCGTAGGGGTGTTATCACATTTTCATATGAATACTGCCTGGAAAAAATCGTCCTTGGAAGGCATAAATTCAATCATTCATTCAAATTTTGTTAGATACTTTTCAAGGTGTTGCGGGTGAGACATTTAACGTATTGTGAAATTATGAAAAACACGCTACTTTTACCACTGCACTGTATGTACGATAATCGAACTGAAAATATGGCAGTTCTAGCTTCTGTTTATTTGATACTATATTGCCACCTACACATATTTTTAATCTATTGTCTGTCCATAACTGCCATATCCTATGAAAAAACACGAAACGAAACACTTGAGTTGTACAAGGACTTTGTTTTTCACATCAAATTGTTTGGGTTGAATAAATTTTTATTTCAAATTACCATTTGAATAGACGATTGGAGTATCTATATATCACGTTAAGTATTATTTGCAGTGTTTATTTGCAGTATTAAGTATTATACTTAATAAGTATTAAGTATTGAACAATTTTTTAAATGATTATTTCTTAAAAACATGCAAAATTTCCTTAATAATGAGAGGCAGGAAAAAATATTACGTTTGTGACACAGTTAAAGTTAAAAATAAGTGTGATATGGGCTGAACTATCGGGCAAGTTCAGTTTGTTAGCAGTTGTGTTGTGCATGTAAGTCTTTTTATCTCATGAAATATTTTATTTCTTCGTCAGCTTTTTATCTGCCTTTATTGTGAGAAGGACCAAGGAAAGTTGTTAGTCTAATGAGCCATGCCTTCAATTCTCCTTAAAATTCAGAATTCATTGCAGAATTTATGAAAAATGTAATAAAAAGATAACGGACGACACACAAATTTTATTCAACGGTAACGTGGGTACAAAAGATGCACAGGTTTTCATACGGAATCTGATTTAGCAAACTTCACAGAAAACTAATATTTACTCAAAGAAGAAAGAAATCTATCAGAATGTGTAGTAGAATGTATCAAATTGTTCAATAACATCCGCCATACAGATGATGCCACTTTAATAGCTGATAGTATGAGAGAACTGTGAAATATTCATTGCATGTTAAATATATTTGATGAAGAATACGGTTGCAAGTTATTTATTAAGGAACAACATATTGTTCGTAAGTAGGAAATATTTTAAATAAATATTCAAAATGCAACGAGTAACACATTTTAATCCTAGAAAAATATCGACATTTTATTGTACGTTAAAGACCTAAGACCTAATATTTAATACATACTGTATGATGTTATGACGGTGTATTTAATCAGCTATTCTTTGTATATTTTAAAGTTCGGTAGGTAAACATAATACATACTTAACCCTTGACGGTTACTTTTCATTTTTGTACATTAAGGTTACTCTTCGTTGAATCGACGAACACTTTAACCTTCATTGGTTACAGTTCGTCGAAACGACGAAGCTCATATACTCTTTATCATATAATTGTTTCATGTTTGTCCAAATTTCGCTCTTTTTATCAAAAATGTTGGTTGATAACGAAAGCTTGTAGTGAGTAAACGTACACTGGCCACCCATTTTTTTCATCCTGGATGGTCATTTCTGTACGGTAAGGTTACTCTTAAATGAATCGACGAACAAAAAAAAAATCCATAGAGATTTGCACTCAGATATGTTTTTTATTTATGGAAAAATGGCTTAGCTCTTGGTAACTTAAAGTCTCACAATATTTTAATGCTTTTAATGCTTTCAAAAATAAAAAAAATTAAAGTTTAAATTTAAAACGCAATCAACTAAAAACGTTTCGAAATTTTTCCAAATTTAATTTTTTTGTTGTGAAGTACAATTGCCCTCGCAGTTCCTCATTCGATCGGACCAATTTTAGTGCACTTTTTCGAGTGTATGGGGTCCTATCTCGGCAATGGCATCACGAATGCTGTCCCTTTAAAGCTCAATTGTCTCTGGATTGTTGGCAAAACACTTTTTTTAACGGAGCATGAAATATTCAAATCTTTTGAGCGATGTCGCACACTGTTAGTCACGACTTCGATATTCGCAGTGCAGGTCACGTCTTGGCGCATTTACAATAAAAGCAGTTTCACGAACTATAGCAATAAACTAGCGTATACCAGACACTGTTTATCTTTCTCTGCGACCAAATACGACAATTTCGTGCAATTTCCGCTCAACTGTCTTTGTTTGGAAATAAATTTCCAATAAATTCCAACGTTGCTCAAGTATAAATCGATTCATTAGTTCAATGGAGACAGAATACAAAGACATAAATATTGCCAGATTCGAAATATCCGATGGTTCAAATTTAAGCTAATAGATGGCTCACCCTATTTGTATTAATATTGTAAAAGCTGTGTTAATTGATCCTTTTCAATAGCAGAAAAATAATACTTACGTCAACAGCAACATATACCAGAGTATGCCAACAGATTTTATATGGAAATTCGCACGTTTCAAAATATATTTCTATTTTGTTTTCATTTGAATTGTGTTTGTAAAGATATCGATTATGCGTGAATACCTAAAATAACGGGGAATTTTATCTTTGTTTTCTTAAGTGTATATATATTTACAATAAGTCATTTATTAGTTTCCCGTTGTTGACTGAGCTGTTGATTGAGTGTTGGCAAGTGATTAAAAAAATAAAAGTTTAACGAGAAAAAATATTGTGTTACGGTTTAGTTCGGTAAATAATAATGACAGATGGTGAATAGCATACTCCACGACAAAGAAAAGCTCCTGATCATGAGAACCAACAAGAGTATATTCTGCAAAGATTTCATGTGCTACAAGAATATAATAGTGATGATGAAGCAAACGCATTTTAAGATATTGCAGATGTAACTTCAGATTACTTCGACTTCGAAGAATGCGTAGATTATGAAGAATTCGCTGAAATACCCTGTAAAAGTGAAGCAGACTATGTAAGCAAAGATGGTAAAATTCCGGCTGTGCTAACAGCATATATTGCTAAATTCTGTGCTCATAATTTTTTAATTTTTTGAAAACTATTAAATACTATGGAACAAACATTAAAAATGATTTTATTTTTATTAGTTTACATATACATACTTAGGTATGCGGCTATTGATGTAAGGGGAAGATGTGAGAAAATGACCACAATTTGATTTGACCGCATTATTTAATTTGACCAATTTTATTCAAACGTCAGAATATGTTAGACAACTCTTCTAGTGATAAAATCATGAAATTTCAGTGTGTGATATGAACCCACTTTTAGAGATACACAGTTTTTGAAATTCAAAACATACCCGGGTATGCAGCTGTTGACATTAAGCTTAAGTTCTTTGTGTTTGAATCTAATTTTGAATTTATTTTTATTTTGAAATTTCTTTAGAAAAGAAAGAAAAACGAACTATTAAAAAGCCTTTAAAATTTTTCACAATGTTTGAACCTTATTGTTGCCAATTACCAGTACATAAAATGACTTTAAAATTGCGAATGTTTCAAATGAAAAACAAGTTAACTTTGTTTTGTTGTTGTTTTGTTTTTCAAATAATTATAGTTATCATTGTAATTATTATTTCTTATTTGTTGTTTTTGTTAAACGATACTAGAACACTTCTAAGGAAAAATATAACGACTTCCTTCATGAATATAACACACGAAATACTTGCATAATAAATACTGGCCAGTTAAACTCTGTTTATGAATTGTAAAATATTTATAGAACAGTTTATTACCAATTATTAAGGAAATATTATTAAAATGAATTACTTTAGTTCGTACTCTCTTATATATTTTAAACTAAAAATTTGTATTGAAATTGGTATGAAATTTCTTTTACACGTTTTGCCTTACCCTAGCACAAATTTCACGTAATATTGCGTCAGTTAGAGACGTCTACTTCGTTCATGTCATTCTTAAAAATTACGTGCCAGTTTTGTGTCAATGCTACCTATGTGACAAAAATAGAGAAGGAAAATTGAGAAGGAAATATGTCTCGAAACATATTTCTAAAGAGAAGAAAAAAGAAAAGAAACACGTCTAGAAACATGTTTTTATTGACAGAAAAAGAAAACACTAAATTTAAGAATAAGCTGATTATCGCTAAAGTTATGTAAAGTGTATCGTAATTATTTTCCATTAATAAGGTTAGGTGCAGATATACCAAATATAATCGTAAGACATTAAATGTGCAATCTATCTGCTTCTATTAAGTTATTGTTAATTACATACAACACCCATAATGACAGCATCCATAATTAGTTGTTACAACCCTTCAGTCTGGAATATGACCTAGCTACTTACACCACCTATACATAGCTTAAGTCGATTGCGAACGACAGATTTTTAAGAAACATTTCATGGAAGTCACCGAAGAAATATTTTTTCATATTTCGTTATGTTGTAGATGTCCGACTTGGGGTTTAAACCGTGGCCTCGCGTCTTATAAGCCAACACACTACGACGACTTCACATACATACATAATTGGTCATTACAACCCTTCAGTCAGGATTACGACCTAGTTTCTCACACCACTTATGTTGTGTTTGTTAATTTTATACATGAGTGGCGGGACCTACAGTTTAAAGTCGACTCCGAACGACAGATTTTTGAGAAACTTTTCATGGCAATTTTATTTACTCTCAGAGTTTTTGCCAGAAATCTGCTGAGAGAAAGTCGTCGAAGAAATACTTTTTGTATTTTATTTTGATGTCTGGCCTGGGGCTCGAACCCTGGCTTTTCGTCTAATAAGCCACCACACTAGCTACTTGACCACGACGACTTCACAGGCCATACAATTCATTTTTTAATTTAAAATGTTTCACATGCAAATAATAATTGGCAAACAAACAAAAGATTCAAAGCTTCATCATGAAGAATTGTAATGACCAATTACGTTCGTATGTATTGACTTTCGTTAGCTTTGATCTTTTCATATATTTCTGTCGGCACTGGAGCCTTTACCAAGAACGAATCAGAAGGTCTTTGGATATCCTTTTTTTAGTGATTTTTATCCGGGCAAAAACGGTCTCAATCTATCGATAAAAAGTACCCCAACGTCACAACTTGAGACAATGAGTGGAAATTTCTCGGTTCAAAGCCCAGGTCAAACGGCTCCAACGCAAAGAAATATGAACACACATATATTTCTTTCCCAAATTCCGCTCAACAGGTTTCTGGCAAGTTTTTAAGAAATCTGAAGGATTGTAATGACCAATTATGTATGTAAGTAATCAAGTGTAAAAGAGGTTAAACTTATCTTTCTAGTGAAAAATCTTAACCGTTCAAATATCACGAAATCCTAGAAAAATCCAAACAGAAAATATATCATACTTATGTTTGAATTATATGTCCACCATTTTATATGATTTCCTTAGACTGACTTAGTCTTGCATACTGTTAGTTTCTTTTTTCAGAAAAAAAAAGAGCCGCCTGCTGGTTTGACGAATTTTATTGGAATGAATTCAATTTTATAAAAAAGTAGAGATGAAGTTATAAAGAGAAAATAGATATGCAGTTAGGTTGCCATAGTGCATTTAGTACAAAAAGTAACCAACACATACAAATATTTATTTTTGTATGATTTGTATCATCATACTTAATGAGTTAGAAATAATTTTTTATTTAATTGTTTTTTTATTTTTTTTTCTTTGCTATTTTATTAAATTAATGTTTTGATTTCATGACAAACACCACCTGTTGTAATGGTTTACAATATTGTATGTACGTGTTCCTAAAATAAACCATAATGTTGACAGTGCTTGAATGATTTTTAATTACATCAGTTGCGAGGTGCTGGTTATAGTGATTCATCCTTTACTTAATGCCGTTAATGAAAATGCTTACTTTGATAATAACGATAGCGCTGTCTGTGTGTGACATTTATGGCAGTTTAAAATGAAGAAAATATAAAGAAGTATATACATATGTATATAATTGTGTTATAATTATATAATTATACTCGTATAGGACCACAAAGCAAGTCTGAAATTCCCATTATATTCTTTACATTTTAAATATTTTACGTTAGAAGGCATTAAGATTTTTGTATGAATCTTTTTGACAAAAAAACACGGTTTTTACTTTAGGTTGCAGATTAAAATTATGAAAAAGCTGCAAAAAGGTTATAAAACATTATTTTATTGCAATTCTTGCTTTATGAATTTAACCCATGGCGCCTGTAAATGCCGGTTGGAAACACTTAATTATGTATATAGTCAATACTTTTTCTATTAAATTATATCAAATAATTTTTGCGTTAATAATCACAAGGAAGACCTAAGGTTATAACAAATTTAAACGAATTGTGTATGTTAATTTTAATCCGTAAGTGGTAGGACCTGCAGGTTAAAGTCGACTCATTAAAATCGACGACAGATTTCTTTGAGAAACTTTTCATGTCCATTTTATTTACTCTCGGATTTTATACCAGAAATCTGCTGAGAGGAAATTGCCGAAGAATTATTTTTCCATGTTTCGATTTGTTGGAGAAGTCTGACCCGAGGCCACATGTCTAATAAACCAACATACTACCTACTAGCCTACAGCCATTGTGTGCTAGAATGGTAAAAATGCAAATCAAATGTATAATTTTTTTTTCATGGAATGATTTACGTAATTTAGGTTACCATGCTGTGGGAACAATAAGAGACAAATATTAAGAAAATGATTAAAAGCTAAGTTTGATTAAAGGTTTGATAAAAGTAACAAGATGTTATTAGTTCGCTGTAAGAAAAAAAGTTCACAGGATAGGTAAAGGTAGTGTCCCCAACATAAAACTGACATCTATTTATGAAATTAATCAACACACACAGAATTGCCATGATAGTGGTGGTTATTCGTTTTAATGGTAGTGTGCTTAAGTTCTAGTGACGCGGGTTCGTTTACTACCAGAGACTCTGAGTGTTTCTGTAGTTGTGGCATTATATACAGATTGCTGACAATTAAAAAAAATTGAGAATTATTATCAAAAAGTAATTCTCAAAAAAAAGGTTGACGAAGATATATCTATACCCTCATTAAAAAAATTGCCCCTTTTGCCGTTCACCTATAAACTACTCCAACACAATGCATTGTATGAGTAAAGATCATCTCCTGTTCGTTGGTCTTAAAAAAAAGATATGATATGGCTTCAAATGCTCGACTCTTTCATGTATGCATTGAAGAAAACAACAGGGACCATTTACTATTATGATCAAAAACATGTAGACTTTATCTAAAGCAATAATAAAAAGGAGCTGCAGCATGCCTTCTTCATTAACTGTTGAAGGCTTCCAGGTAGACACCGCTGATCACGTTTCCGTAAAGCTTTTAAATGGTATACATTGTAGAATTTTCCACAACACAATCCGTTGGAGTTGACTAAATGCAAGAAAACTCTCTGCATTGCCATAGGCAGAGTGTTAAGTTATTAGACGTGAGTGCATGGTCCAACCCCCGTCCATATGTCACCAACAAAACGGAAAACAGAAAAAATATTTCTTTTGCGACTTCCTCCAAGAAGTCTTCTGGCAAAAACTCTAAGAGTAAATAAAAACTGCCATTAAAAGTTTGTCAAAAATCTGTCGTTCGGAGTCGGCTTAAAACTTTAGGTCCCGCCAATCGTGTATACAAATTAACGCACTCAACATAAGTGGTCATCCTAAATGAAGGGTTGTAATGGCCGATTATGTATGTATGTATGCATGTGTTTACATTACATTACAAAGTTTTCTATGTCGTTTTGATTTGATTTTAAATGAGTTAATCGAATTCCTTAATCCAGCCATAAAATTTCATAATACGTTTGCCAAATTCAACTGCAAGAAATAATAACAATTCACAGTGCCTTATGGGGTCAAATGCTTATTTTACGACACTGCAATAATATGAGCTCGTGCTTTACAGTCAAAATTCAATGTTGATGCAATTATTACTGGTTGTTGTACCAAAGATTACAAGCAGAATTTTGTCGTTGTATTACTTTTTTTATTAATAACCACCCTCAGTGAATGGCTTTATCTATGTTGCGTATTGTGGTTAAATTAGAAACGTGGTCTGGGTAAAGAGTGAATTTTGTTCGAATATAAACAAAAAAGTGGCAAATTGTTTGAATTAATTATTTGTTTTGTAACGACCTGAGTAAACTATTCATCATTTTTTTTGTTATTTATTGAAATATACTCAATTGACTGTAAATATGTGTTTAACATAACCAACAATTAAATAGCTGATGACAGAGTACTTTATTTTAACAAAAAAGTCGCCTAGTAGGTATTGTGTTGGCTTATTAGACATGGGGTTACGGTTTAAACCCCAGCCTAAACATCTCCAACAAAACAATACTATTAAAAAATTATTATTCGGCAACTGCCTCTCAGCAGATTTGTAGCAATAACTCTGGGATTAAATAAAATTGCCATGAAAAGGTTCTCAAAAAATCTGCCGACCGGAGTTGACTTTAAACTGTAGGTCCCACCACTCATTTACAAAATTAACACACACAACATACATATATAAGTGCTGTGAGAAGCTAGGTCGTAATCCTAACTGAAGAATATATGTATGATTACGAAGTTCATTCGATATATTTTATCGAGTTTGATACGAAGGACTGATATTTTAGTTGCAACAAAATTTTCCGTTAATTTTTCGAAGCTGTCGATAGCTCTATTATTGAAATGGTGATGGAGGTGATGTCAGCTACATAATACATACATAATTGTAAATTACAACCCTTCAGTCAGGGTATAGCTTCTCGCACTACTCATGTTGTGTGTGTTAATTTTATACATGAGTGGCGGGACCTACAGTTTATAGTCGACTCCGAACGACAGATTTTTTGAGAAACTTTTCAGAGTTTTTGTCACAAATCTGCTGAGAGGAAGTCGCCGAAGAAATATTTTTTCATATTTCGTTCACTTGGAGATGTCTGACTTGGGGTTTGAACCGTGGCCTTACGTCTATTAAGCCAACACACTACCTATTAGACTACTTCAGTTGATCTTAACTAGGCACTTAAATCGTGCAATTTGACCCCGTTAGATTTATCCTTTTGGAGTTTTCTTAAGTTGCTGCACCTGCAAAACAAAACAATGTAACACTAGGCATCGTTCAAATTCAGACTGATTTGTGCGTTGGATAAGTGGAAAATTAAAATTTCCGAATACGCTCTAAGCAGAGAAGTTGTGACAGACATTTGAATGATGTTTTATTTCACTCTTAATGACATCAATAGGTGATATATCCTCTTTGATTTATTTAAATTTAAAGATAGGAAGATGAAATAATAAATTTGTGTTGCAATATAAAATTGGAAAATTTATTTAAATTTAACCAGCATAAGTATACAGCTTTAACAATGTATATGAGGACAGATTCAAAATTTGAATTTTATATACTCATCATTCAATTTCCGTCATTTCAAACAAAATTTTTACTTTTTTGTGCTGCAACCGACTAGCATAGCAAATTATAGAAATCTTAATGAAAATCGAATTTAGAAATTCGAATGGAATTCAGCGCATAGAAGTAATTAAATTTAATATTCATTAAATTGAAACGCAAATACAATTTCTATGATAAAGAAAACAACTAAAATGGCAAAAAAAAAAACAAAATGGAGCAAAGCACAAGGCAAAACGAAATAAAGTGGATGTCAGTCAAATGATTAGCTTCACCAGAAATGAATGCAGTTTTGATATTAACGGAAATCGAGCTTTGTATCAAAAATGATACATTTAAATTTTTGAAACTGTATAACTTTAATTTAGAAAAAGTTATATGTCCGATATTTGTTTAATTCGTTAGTATTGTTACCGACATTATTTTAATCCAAATAAAAAAGAAAATTTTAAACAGAACTTAAAAAATTCAAAAACTTCATAATTCTGGCTTATGTATCATTTTTGATACATACGACTTTCTTAGAGATTCTTTGGTACTGTGTATGTAATTTTTTTAAATATTCAAAGATTTTGTGAAGTTTTATCGTAAATAATACATTATTTATGGTATTTGAGAAGGAATTGAAATTTTAGTGTTGGATGAAAGTGAAAAGGTTGAATTTTCTGTTCTGGACATCTTGAGATTGATTGAAGTAACCGTAGTCTAGTATGAAGCGTGTTTTATTATTAGACCAAGTTTCAAACCTCAGGTCAGACATTTCCAATTTACAACGAAGGTCGTAATGGCCGATTTGGTATGTATGCATTTAATTTTCATGACTCTGAAAAAAAGAAAACAGAAGCTTGTCCTATGAACTGATGAAAGTATTGGCAGCAACAAACATGACAATAGAATGCTTATCGCCAAAGATGGTATTGCTGCGAACAGGCATACGGTTCGCCTTTATTAGCTTGGGCAGAGATATAGATTATGGACTTGAATGGTAGTTATAAATTTCGTAGTCCACCGAAATCGAATTGGCAGTTTTAGATTCAAGTACATGCTACGTGCGTGTCGATTACTTATAACCGTATTTGGGGAAACCCGTAACCGGGAAACCAGGGAGAAATCAAAGAGAGAGCATTGTTATTGTATAATCGATGTTCTATGGCAACGGGAATCTTTTTTGTCTCACATGACGTTGACAACAAATTTTTCTAAAGAAATATGACAACGGTTGGTACCATCAGGTTTCAGCTAGCCCTCAACTGAAGGCGTTACTGATGCGAGTGACAATAAGCTGCCCCATCTAAGCAATTGGGAACTTATAAATTGCCACAATGCCAAATTATTGGCATTTAGAAAAAAAAAAAAACCAAGCTGACATGAAGTGTTTGATTTGTACGTAAAAAGCCATACTGTAATGTACATCATGACAAAAATTTTGGAGTAAATTCATGACTTTTATGATAATAAAATATAATAATATAAAATAATTTTATTAAAATAAATTAAAATAAATAAAAATATTTAAATTTTTTGACAAAATCTATCAATAATTACGAAAATTCTATGTTACTACAAGTATGTATCAAAAGTGATACATAAACTAGAATTATGAATTTAAGGCTCGAGCTACGGTTAAATGCAACATCTAGTGATTTCAATGACACACACAATAATACATAGATAACAAAAAGCTTTCATATTTATATCTACATATACATATTATACTATATATGTATGTTTATACAAGTGGAGAATATTTATATACAGTGGACAGCAAAAGTTTTAGTAATATATTGATATTTTAGCAATTTCATTAATTATAGCCAAAAGTTTGTATAAAAATTAATAGTTTATATATTTATTTTATTAATTTATTTCTACATACATACATAATTGGTCATTACAACCCTTCAGTCAGGATTACGACCTAGTTTCTCACACCACTTATGTTGTGTGTGTTAATTTTATACATGAGTTGCGGGACCTACAGTTTAAAGTCGACTCCGAACGACAGATTTTTGAGAAACTTTTCATGGCAATTTTATTTACTCTCAGAGTTTTTGCCAGAAATCTGCTGAGAGGAAGTCGCCGAAGAAATACTTTTTGTATTTTTATTTTGATGTCTGGCCTGGGGCTCGAACCCTGGCTTTTCGTCTAATAAGTCAACACACTACCTACTAGACCACGGCGACTTCAATTTATTTTTATTTCTGTTTTATTATAAAACAAACAATTTTTTAATGTTTTTCATAAAACAAGAGAAAAATAAGGAAATGTTTCAGATGACCCCCAAGGAGAACCCTGAGTAAATTTAAAATTCAAAGGCGTATCATATGAAAATGTTATCCCTTGTATTTAGTAGAATATCCCTTAAGGTCAAGCACTCCATTTAAACCATTTGGAATTGAATTTTGTTTAGTGTTTTCTGGTGGCAACATGTGTAAGTTTTTCGGTTGACTTTTGTTTGAGCTTTAGCGATTACGTAACCCTTCTTTCAAATGACTTCTTGAAGTCATATCGGGACTTAGTGCAACAGTATTAGACCTGTGGTGACTTTTTTTGTCAAAATATATTGCCGTACTAAGACTTTTGCTGTCCACTGTAGGTAAGTATGTGTCACATCTAAAGATATACGATTTTGTATATTATTTACCCATGTTTATATATATATGTATATATATACATATATATGTAGTACTTGTACTTGGCAAACAGTTTTACTATAATTGGACAATTTTTAAAATTTTTTATTAACCACTACGAAGTCGCCGTTGTCTATTAGGTAATGTGTTGGCTTATTAGACGAAAAGTCAGGGTTCGAGCCCCAGGCCAGACATCAAAACGAAAATATATAAAAAAAAAATATTTTTTCGGTGACTTCCTCTCAGCTGATTTTTGGCAAAAACTCTGATAGTAAATAAAATTGCCGTGAAAAAGTTTTTTAAAAATCTGTCGTTCGGAGTCTACTTTAAACTGTAGGCCCCACCACACATGTATAAAATTAACACACACAACATAAGTGGTGTGAGAAACTAGGACGTTATACAATGGGTCAATTCGACCTCCGGGTACTGTACTTGTCTTAATTGACAAGTACACGTCCTCTAACCTAACCTAACCACTATCAAATAGAAACCTTGTCTGGATCGACAACTGTCCGCCAAACAACCATGTGTGAGTTAATTTTATCCAGTGGTGAGAAGTGGTGGAAGCTACAGTTTAAAGTCAACTTCGAACGGCAGATTTTTAATGGCAATTTTATTTACTCTCAGAGTTTTTGCCAAAAGTCTAGTGAACGCTACCTGCTAGACAACGGTGACTTCTTGAGATTAGAATGCCTAGATATTTAATGATCTTCACAACTAACACGAGTGGTTAGTGTTCTTCTTTTAAGTAGTCAGCTTATGGGAAAAATATCTGTCTGTTGCTGCTCCCATATAATTTATTTGATTCCAGTCAGATTTTATATAATCCGTGAAACGCAGATTATACGTACCCAGGGTATCATACTTTCAGGACATTTGTGAAATTCCACAACTACTGCTCCTTCAGGTTGTACAAAATTAAATCCACCGTCACCTACTTTCAAAATAGTGATCCTGCAGAAACTTTTGCGATAAGGTTATATGCCACTACTGTAATATTATGAATGACTACAAATATCGAACTGAACTACAATTGCACCTTTTGGACAAGACATCGATAATGTAATATGCTTGGCCAGTATGGTTGGAAACACTTACAGTGAAGGCGGCAAAGAAGAAAGTATCTTCGATATATCGCCTAACCGTGATTATATTGTTCAGCGAATTCAGGACGATATTTGATGACGTTAGAAATATTGGCAAATGAAATGAAGCGGATATTTTTAGCCATTTTGAGGACATAGGAAAAGCTGAGGCTATAAAAACGAATATCCACGTGCAAAAACAGTCTCTATGGCAGGACAGTGGACATTTCACTTCATCCCTAATATAACCTCTTGGTCTCAAATACAGCGAGTTAAAGTTCTACGTGATCCATTTCTAGAAGTGGTTGCTTCAGAAAATACCTGCAAAGAAATGATAGCTTCCCTATAGGGCTGTGTGGATGAGAATGAAGAGGCGGATTATATTCTATTATGCTGTGCGGGATTTAGATGGATAAGTGGTGTGAGAAACTGGGTTGTAATTCTAACTGAAGGGTTGTAATGACCAATTAAGTAAGACTGTAAGTATGTGATGCTAATCTGTAATCATTTCATTGAATTGAATTGTGTCTAAAGTATAATATTGTTACGTTTTTACCCTTTTAAAAACGTTTAAAAAATGAGGTCGTAGATTGCCAATAAAAATAAAAATAAAGTTGTGTTTGTTTTTAAATCAATTCTTTATTGTTCGTACAATCCGTATGCAACCTTTGGCAACTTGATTTAAACAACATCAATTTGCTTTATT
This sequence comes from Sarcophaga carnaria, assembly GCA_958299815.1. Classification (NCBI taxonomy): domain Eukaryota; kingdom Metazoa; phylum Arthropoda; class Insecta; order Diptera; family Sarcophagidae; genus Sarcophaga; species Sarcophaga carnaria. The sequence goes on along the minus strand of OY283149.1, from coordinate 82,319,019 downwards.
TCTTATTCTTCTTTACAACACTTATCCGCGTACACACTAACAATTTGTTCGTTAGATCTTTATAACGGAGTTCTTCAAACCACGATTATTCTCTTCACACGCAACGCGTCTTCTTCTGACTGAATTCTTTCTGATCCGTCGTTTGCTTTGTCTTGCCTTTTATATCTCAGGGTAAATAGTCTGATGGATGCTCTTGAAGGAGAATGACTGCCTTTGCGAAATCTCTATAAATTTAAACATGTTGTTTACGTTATTGTTGTTTGTGTATTTTGTTTACGTTTGTCCTTGCTGTGTTGTTGTTGCGTTTTGTTTACTTGTGTAAACCCTTTTTTATACTGATCTTGTTGCTATATTTTTTATTTATTCGTAGATCAATTCCTTTGTAATTGTAGCTTTTGTTTATTATTTTAATATTAAACAATAAAACCATTTCCATTTTCATAACAATATTGTTGAATACGATGTTTAAAACTTTACCAAAAATGTTTGAAACAACCTTTTAAAACAGTTAAAGACAATGCAATATAATGAAATGTACAGAACAGACAATTTCAATTTATGGTACATGTTTGCAGATATACATGTAGTATTATTTCAAATATTCCTGAACAATTATGTACTCTAAAACATATTTATGAACATGATATTAAATGTTATGAAATTGACTATAAACAGGGCCATAATATAAATGTGTCTGCCTTATAAACTAATATGCTTGCATATGAAAACACATACCATCTGTATAGGAATACAGAATAAATGTTATTTTTACACTCACATCAGATGTCTGCCATAGTAACTGTGCAAGAATATGAAGGTTATTGTCAGCATGTCACATGATACGCATCAAGTAAAATATGGTACACATGCACGTGTAGACAACTATATTGTATACCCCTCCATCTAATATACCACTTGTATGTGTACATTTTACTTGATGTGCATCATGTCACATGTTGACAATGGTATGAATTCATAATGACTATAGAGAGAGATATTTGTTAAAATTAAAAATTACTAAGGCGGACGAGTTAATTTGGGTTAAATTATCTACCATGTCAAGTGTAGACAATGACATTCAAACGATCTGTGTGATTTATACAATTACAGAAATAAATCAATTATAAGTATGGGGTTTATTCCCTTTAAATTGGTTTGAAGTACAAATTAAGTATACACCATATAGCATATCGGAGACATATTAGCTACATAAACAGCATACATACATACATAATTTGTCATTACAACACTTCAGTCAGGATTACGACCTAGTTTCTCACACCACTTATGTTGTGTGTGTTAATTTTATACATGAGTCGCGGGACCTACAGTTTAAAGTCGACTCCGAACGACAGATTTTTGAGAAACTTTTCATAGCAATTTTATTTACTCTCAAAGTTTTTGCCAGAAATCTGCTGAGAGGAAGTCGCCGAAGAAATACTTTTTGTATTTTATTTTGATGTCTGGCCTGGGGCTCGAACCCTGGCTTTTCGTCTAATAAGCCAACACACTACCTACTAGACCACGGCGACTACATAATCAGCATCTGGACGCAATTCGAAATTTTTCCAGCTATAAATAAACATTAAACTCGCGTCAGGTTTCAATAAAGCTAAGGTTTGATTCGACATAATATGGAGTATACATATTTTGTGTCACACAGTTTTACAAACATGATAGTCAAGTTTGAAGCTTGTTAATGTGAGCAAAATATAGATGTAAAGATATTTTTGGGGATAAAGTGTGTGAATCTATGAACACTTAAAATTCATAGGAAGACATCAAGACATCTCACAGCAATATTATGAAAAAAATGTTGACCCAAATTTTGGAAATTGAATTCAGGACAAAAAATCGCTTCCACTCTTTTCGTTACATACGTATATTGTTTGTCATTACAACTCTTCAGTTGGGATTACGAAATACCTTCTCACGCAACTTATGTTGTGTGTGTTAATTTTATACGTGAGGGGAACCTACAGTTTAAAGTCGATTCCGAACGACAGTTTTTTGAAAACGTTTTCATGGCAGGTTTATTTACTCTCAGAGTTTATTTATTTATTTATTAATTACAATACAATTACAAATTATATCCTAATTATATACGAGCGAAGTAACTTGACTATTTGCTCGGTGTAGTGTCACAGACCAGAGTCTCTGGTGGCAATCGAACCCACGACCCTCACGCTAATAGTCTAGCACACTACCCACTGGACTACCAGGGCACCCATTCTCAGAGTTTTTGCCAGAATTTTGATGAGAGGAAATCGCCGAAGAAATATTTTTTTTTCATATTTCGTTTTGATGCCTGACCTGGGATACGAACCCGGGCTTTACGTCTAATAAGCCAACACACTACCTCTTAGGAAACGGGGAGTTCATGTATGTATGTATACATTTATTTTCTGTTACACAATTTCACAATCATGATAGTGAAGTTTAAAACTGTAATCAACCTTGTTAAGGTGAGCAAAACATAATATAAAGAAAATTTTTTGCATAAATTCTGTGCTTCTGTGAACGCTATGAATAGGACATCACGATATCTCACAGTCATATCATGAAGAACAAGTTGACGCAAGGTTTGGAAAAAATATAAGCATTGAATATGGGATAAATAAACGCTTATCGCAGCACTTATGTGTGTTAATGTTTTGCATGAGTGGCGGAACAGTTTAAAGTCGACTCCGAACGACAATTTTTTTATTGCTTTTTTTGTTTTATTTTGTAAAACTTTTTTTTCTGGAGGAAATCTGCTGAGAGTAAGCCGCCGAAGAAATATTTTTCATATTTCGTATTGCTGCAGGTGTCTGAAGTAGAGTTTGAACAGTAGCCTCATGTCTAATAAGCTAATCCACTTACTACTAGACTACATCTCGTTACACTCATACGAATTATTGCTGTTGATTTTTTTATGGGGTTTAGTCAGAACAATTTTAGTTTTAAACGATATTTTTTTTATCATTTTCAATAGTTTTTTGCTTATTAAATTACTTTCTGAAGCTAAAAAATTTAATGATTTTTATTAATTACAATCGTGTAAACCCTTTTCAATTATTCCTTTGTTCAGGGTTTTAAAAAACAAAATTTGTAATAGAATTTTTAATTTTTTTTCTCTGTCATGGTCTGTTGATTTTCATCAGTTTAATTAAAAAACAGCAGATGTTTTTAATGTCACAACAGTTTTTGTGTTATTTATATTCAAACTAAATTTGTTTAAAAAAGGATAAAAAATATTTTTCAATTGTAAAGCTTGTCGACAACTTTTATACCATTTAACAGTAAACTTCTTTTTATTCCTTTTTCATATTTAAACTGAATAATTAATACTTACATACACAATTATTGGTCATTACAATTCTTTAGCCAGGATTACAACCCACTTTCAAACCACTTATGTTGTGTGTGTTGATTTTATATATGTGTGGCGGGACCTACGGTTTAAAGTCGACTCCGAATGACAGATTTTTGAGAAACTGTTTCATGGCAATTCCATTTATTTTTTGAATTTTTGCCAGCTGAAGATATCAACAAACGTTTTGATCTTTTGTCTGACTAAGAAGTAAAAAACTCTCCAAAAAATATTTTTATTCTGTCGTTCAGAGTTTAAGGTAAAAGGCAAAAAATATGAATTTCACTAGTTCTTTTTCTTTATTATATTTTATATATACTGTTCCGGTATGAAGTGAGCGTCATAATACAAATTCTCTCTAATAAGCAGAAGATGGTTTCAAGAGTTCAGACATAACGATGTTCATGCAAAAATGAAGAACCTGGAAGAATAGAAAATTAGTGTTGCATCGAATTGTTATTGGCGCTGAAAAATGAATTTATTTTCATAATTCTAAATGGAATGGTTTAATGGACGACAACCAATAACTTTGATTGCAAAACAAGATCGACGCGGTAGGAAGACAATGCTGTGTGTCTGGTGTGACTAGTAGGCTGTATTGTACCACAAGCTCCCAAAACTTGGTGAAACCGTTAATACAGATCACTACCGATAACAAATGATCAATTTTAAACATGTATTTAATCGAAAAACGACCAGAATGCGGCAAAAGATACCACAAAGTAATATAACACCACGACAAAGTACTTTCAAGCAAAGCAAAGGCATTTCAAGATACAATCAAAGCATTAGGATGGAAGGTGGTACCACATTCTCCGTATTCACCAGACTTATCTCAATCTGACTACTATTTGTGTTTATTGATGGGACAAGCAGCACTTTGATTCTTACGAGGAAGACGAAAATTTGGTATCCGATTGGCTTGCTTAAAAAAACGACTAGATTTATTGGCGTGGAGCCCATAAATTACCTGAAAGGGGATGTCTAGTCAGCAATAACCAATGCTGTGATTGTAAAGTATTTTTTACTTTCCCATTAAAACTTTGTACTCATCGAACGAATAATGGAGTGATGATCTTCAATACACTGAAATTCGCCGACTTTGTGAACTGCAAAACTATATGGAATGTAATTAACTATAGTGAAATACAGCGAAACTTATCAATGATTATAAATGATCTCTTCTGTCCTTCAACATGAACGTTAATGACGTTATGGCTCATACTCCATCAAGTACAATAAGCAAAATCTGGCACTGAAGCGATTATCTTTAAGATACGACTGATATAAATCTGCTGTTGCACAATTTCGTTGCAGTTTCAACTGAGGATAATGGTGAGCGAAGCGGCACTAGGTGAGCTGAGGATATTAATACCGCAAATACAGTAAGACCCCGCTTAACGGGGGGCATACGTTCCAATAAGTTCCAACGCTATACGAAACAGCGTTAGTACTGTGATTGCAAATTCGGAAAATACAGTTCTGGTCAGACTAACAAAAGAGCGTTGAAAAAGATACATAGTTTAGCTTTTGGTTGGCGCATGTGTCTTTGCACACATATACAACAAGTAAAAATATAATGTGCGATTTAAGGGAATCCTAATACTACCGCATAATACTGAAACAGCGTTAAGCGGAGCAGGGTTAAGCGGGGTCTTATTGTAATTACAATTTCATATTGTAACAACAGCAGATTCAAAAAAATACTTCACAGAGGATGCCGTGATAATCTTGCGACACATCTTTGCGACACATATTTATCTCACTTGACAGACAAACATTAGAAAAAGTATGTTTCGTCATATGTTTTATTTCATAGGTATTACAGACTTTAATATTTTGGTCAACTACTTAAGTATGAGATAACACAATCGTTCGCTTTGATAAAATGCCACTCGGAAATGATGATACTTACAGCCATATTTGGGGAAACCCGTAGCCGGGAAACCAGAGAGGAATCAAAGAGAGAGCATTGTTATTGATATAATCGATGTTCTATTGCAACCGGAAACTTTTTTACCTCACACGACGTTGACAACAAATTTTTCTAACGAAATATAATAATGGGTTGCTCCATCAGCCAGCCCTCAATTGAGGCCCCCTTTAAGCAATTGGAAACTTATAAATCGCAACAAAGCAAGGGTGCTAAATTATTACCATTTAAGAAAAAAATAAAACCAAGCTGACATGTAGTATTTGACTTTTACGTAAAAAGCCACATTGTAATGTACATCATGTGAAAAATTTTAGCGTAAATTTCATAAATGTGTCATTCTCCTTCAAGAGCATTCATCAGGCTGTTTACCCTCGGATATAAAATGCAAGACAAAGCAAGCAACGGATCAGAAAGAATTCAGTCAGTCTGGTGTGAAGACGCATTGCATATGAAGAGAATAATTGTGGTTTGAAGAACTCCATTGTAAAGATCTACCGAACAATTGTTAGTGTGTATGCGGAAGAGTGTAAAGTAAAATAACAAATAAAGCAAATTGTTGTTGTTTAAATTAAGTTGCCAAAGGTGTCACACGGAATTGTACGAACATTAAAGAATTGATTTAAAACTAAATACCAATTTATTTTTTATTTGCAATCTACGAACTCGTTTTTAGCGTTTTTCGTACTTTAGAATATGTTAATAATTTTATTTTTTGTAATATTGTTCACTATTTTGTTACAGTGCGTAAAGTAGTGTTTAGAAGGCTTAACTACAAAAACGAGTAATCCTAGGCTATACAGCCTTTTTAATGAATAAACACTCTTGTCTGTTGTCGTTTACCTTCACTTCCTGTATAATTGAATTTTGTAGCCCAAAGTCACGATGTGAAAAGGCTGAATTCTTGTAAGAGATATGAAATTGACAACCTGCGCTATCGCAGTCCAATTTCTTTGCATTTCTTTTTATATCTTCGTGCAGGAATAGTTACTGTATTAACTCAAGCTTTAATACACTCCCTTCAACTTTTCAAGGTTTTTTCTTAATAGTTTACCTGTCTGAGCTTGGCCAACATCATGTTGAACTGTATAAATGATATTGTTACTACGGGCTCATCTCAACGCCTGTCACTGACCCTGAATTAAGGAAAACGAAGCTAAAATGTCACCACTTCTAAAATGTATAAAATACTTCGAAATTTTTTGTGGCTCGGAAAGATGACGGTCTTTTCGTTTGTGAGAGAGCCAATTAGGCTAATAAGAGCCACAATAACTAGACAATGATTCAATCTATATATTGTGGTAGGTATTGTTTTTACGTCCAACGCTTAGGAGATGGCAGTGCATTGTCTTGAAACTAATAATATATGATGTGGAAAGGAGGACTAGATTCAGGACTTGTTCAGAAAGACCTCCGCAGCAATGGACATCCACATACGAATAGCTAAGCTAAAGAACTAATTTTGTCTGTAATGCAGTGTGACATCCGCTGGCCAATCGACCACAAACGTAAGCGCTCTGCGAGAAAATCGAGTGTTACGTACGAATGCATGGTTCTTGGTATCGCATGGTTGCTCGAGTAAAATCCGTTGTAGTAGCGAAAGAACAGTGACACACAAGTCACATTGCGACAATGCTCAAATGAATCGGATATCCTATCGTCATTAATTTTTAATGTTCGCCCTCCGCGGCCGAGAAGCTTAAAAATAGACCTTTGAGGCACCGGCTCATAGTTGTAGAGTTGTACTCCATAGAGTTGTACTCCATTCTCGATCGGATATAAGTGGTGTAAATAGTAAGAACATGAGACGAAGTAAAGTATTTCTTGCGCCGTATTATTAAGACAAAGTCGGAGTAGTCTAGTAGGTAATGTGTTGGCTTATTAGGCGCAAAGCCAGGGTTCAAACCACCGGTCAGACATCAAAACGTAAGTATTCCTTCGGCGACTTTCTCTCAGCAGATTTCTGGCAAAAACTCTGAAGATAAATAAGAAATTGCCATGAAAAGTTTCTCAAAAATCTGTCGTTCGGAGTCGACTTTAAACTGTAGGTCCCCGCCAGTCATGTATTAAATTAACGCACACTACTAAAGTGGTGTGAGAGTCTAGGTCGTACTCCCGACTGAAGAGTTTTAATGGCCAATTATGTATGTTATGTTTGTCTTATGAGCCCGCGACATTTGAGTGCTTCTTCACTTGAAAATGTGCTGTTTCCAGCGAACATCACACTGAATTTCCATGCATACAATATCAAGAGCTTCTGACTCCCTAATATTTACAGCACCCATAGTAACAAATGATGCAATATTATTGCAGCGCTTCTGTAGCCATAAGGACGAGAAGGAAGGAGAATCAGGACGTCAATTTCAAAAGTGGTGTAAGGCAGTTTGTTGCTGAAATGAGACTAAAAATGAGATGCCCTAAAAATATATAACTGTTGAATATGTTTCGATCATTAAGGGCACGACTTGTTTAGTTTCGTGGAGTTGGTTTAGAATTGTTAAGGTTGGGGCAATGGGTCCTCCTAGTGAAGTTGCATGGTAAACTTGTTCGAAACACTTGTAACCTAGCTTTTATCTCTTCTATCTGGTTACCAATGGACACATATTTTTATTAGAATGTAAAATTTAAAATTTTACACTCATAATACTTTTTGCTCATCTCTTACTCTTCGTTTCAATGTTTTGTCACACAAAACGTCTATACTGGCTTTCTCCCTCAAAGTAAGCTATTTATGTTTTTTAAATCCTTTTTCGCCTCCATGTATTCCCCGTTCAACATGCAATACACTGCACAGCATGTAGTAAAAAGTGTGGGTATTCTCACAGTCACATTGACAGTGTAGTTATTGGTAAGGGCGAGTAGGTTTTTCCCTAACCCAGCTGGTAACGATGAATATTTCATTTTATATATATTTTTTTCTTTATTGCATATTGTTTATATTCAATATTTCTCGCATTCCAATAGTTTTAAATATTTTGTGTTTTACATCATATAATAAATGTTGAAAAGAAAAAATTGTTTAAAAGTTTATCATATTTTTAACCCTTCTGATTGAAAATTTTATGGTAATTTTTTTCTTTTTTTCTCAAGAAATATTACCAAGTCTTAACAAAAATTAAAATTACAAAGAAGAAAATTATTTGGAATCCAATTACAAATTTGAAGTGTTTGAATTTCTTATTGGTTTTATGGAAAAAAAGTCCGAATTATGGCTGCTCTAGTACTCATACAATAGTTTTTAAGGGTGAAACATAAGTAAAAAGTCTTTTTTTATTTAGATTATTTTATTAAATAATTCACAGGAAATCGTTGGTCAACTTCGATTACTTTAATTGAAATACAAGATCTCTCAACAGAAGTTGTACAAATGTTTAATTTTCTACGTCAATCAATATTAAACGAAGTGCAGAGTATGTAACTCATTAGTCCTTAGAAATATATATACGAGGTGTGATCAAAAAATAACCGTTATTTTCAAATTTCGTGAGTTACGTATGTTTGTTTTTCTGTTATGTTGGTACACAGGTCTGTTATATATGTTGACAACATCAGCAATTTTGGATTGTCAGTTTGTTTTTGACAGATAAAAAGGTTAGTCGTGTTTTGGTGTGCTCTTCGATTTCTTACTTGTCGAAAAAATGGTATGATTGGGCTTTGGTTTCAATTTCCTAACATAAATTAAATGAATTTCAGAATAAGCTTAAAAAGTCGAACAACCTTAGAAAATAACATACGACATTCAACGATATATCCGAGACAAAACGGGTTACGCAATGATTCAAAAAAGGTTCTGAATGGTAAGATAATCTGATTTTAAGAAAAAAGTCCATAATTTAGAATACAGGAGAATTGTAAATGTTTATAAATCCACTAGAAATTATGGCTTACTTCCTATTTAATTAAATTTGTAACATATTAGTCATACGCACCATATTACATGTACTAGAATAATTACTCTGAAAAGTATGCAATAAAAAGTCTTTGATATTGCCATATATGAGACTAAGGCCGGGTTCACCCACAAGTTTCTGAAACATTTTTGGTTCGGAAAAATTTCTTGTTTACTGAGAGTTTTCTGCAGCATGATTCACCCATTTCAGAAACTTTGTTCGAAAAAACAGTGCTGCCATATTTAATAGAAAATGAAGTAAATACATATGTGCATAAACTTAAGAAAGTTAATTATATTTGTTTCAAAATAAAGAAATAAAAAATTAGTATTTATAACAAAAAATAAACAGTATTTGTAGTGAATTATTTGGTAAGAATAAAAACATCTACGATGGATATACATAAATCATTTGCTACTTCTGTTCGCCATTGAAGTGACCAAAAGTAAAATTAATTGCAAAATATGTTTATGAAAAAATAAAATCAATGATAAACAAGAGGACGGCTGTAAGACCACTTTTGAAACAAAGAGAAGCTTTGGCTTTGGGTATTTTCACTCACTAGTTTCCGAAATGCGTTTAAATGACGTAGATTCATTTATAAATTTTCATCGCACGGACCCTGTGAGTTTCGATGAACTTCTGCAAATATTTGTGTATTGTATAAATTTCATATGGTGTGGCAACCTTTTCTAAAATGGTTCGGACCAAATTTAAAATTAATTTAATTCACACTAAGAGTTGTTCGCACAAAATAATTCCTCTCGCTCTCTGAGAGAAAAGTCAAACTTGTGCGGACCAAAAATTTTTCATAAACCTGTGGGTGGACCAGGCCTTATGGAATTAAATATCACTCATACGTCGCATATGTTCTTATCACATGAATGAATTTTACATATTATGTATGTGCCAAGATGTGAGTAAATATAATCGAGGAGCCATTTAAATGTTTAAATTCAAAAATGCAATAAAACAAAAAAAATTTTAATTTTGTCAAATTATTTTGTTTTGTTCCGGTTATTAAAAGAATATTATTTCATACATCATACAGCTGCCGCGGCTGGCCTCATAGTACCTCATTCGGATGGAACTAATTTTCGTGCAATTTTTCAAGTGTATGGCGTGGTATCTCATCAATGGCATTACGAATGTTGGCCTTCAAATGCCTATTTGTGTCTGGTTTGTCTGCATACGACTTCTGTTTAACGGTGCCACACAGAAAAAACTCCAACGTTGTCAAAAAGCAGCTTCTTGGCTACCAATTGACATCACCATTCGGGCTAATTAAATGTCCATAAAACGTTTGACACCATAAATCCACGTGGCATGAGAAATGTGACAAGTTGCACCATCCTGTTGAAACTAAACATCGTTCACATTAATACCATGAAGAGCTAGTACAAAAAATCGGTTTTTATGGTGCGATAGGTGTCTACATTGACCGTAATGGTTGCGCCGTCCTCATTTTCAAAGAAACATGGGCCACTGTTGTCTGCGCTCCACAAGCCGCACCAAAAAGTCCCTCGTAATGGGTGCATGGACTTCTGTAAGACCACGTACGGGTTTTCTGAGCCCCAAATACGGCAATTGCATACATACATAAATGGTCATTGCAACCCTTCAGTCAAGATTACGACCCAGTTTCTCACACCATTTATGTTGTGTGTGTTAATTGTATACATGAGTGGTGAGACCTACAGTTTAAAGTCGACTCCGAATGACGGATTTTTGAGAAACTTTTAATGGCAATTTTTATTTACTGTCAGAGTTTTTGCCAGAAATCTGCTGAGAGGAAGTCGCCGAAGAAATACTTTTTGTATTTTGTTTTGATGCCTGGCCTGGGGCTCGAACCCTGGCTTTACGTCTAATAAGCCAACACACTACCTACTAGACTACGGCGACTTCAAATGCGGCAATTATGCTTATTAAAGTACCCACTAAGATGAAAATGAGATTGATACGAAAAGATAATTTTTTTTTGGTAAAATATACATGATCGTGCAGTTGGGTCATCTGTTCTAATAAATCCCAAAGTTGCTCAAGCGTAAATCGATTCATTACGTTCTGTGGAGCTAATATACTGAATTTTGTTACAGAATAGAATGACATAAATATTGCCAGATTCGAAATAACCGATTGTTCAAGTTTAAACTGATAGATGACCCACTCGATATAATGGATATATGAAAAATATCCTTGGTAGGCTTATTATTTAAAAAATTTACACCAAAGAGAGGCTTTTTCGTAATACATTGGACACTTTTGGATCTCATGTAGATTAGTATCGTTAACAGTTGTTTGTTTACCTATCCATTAACCGAGAGTTAAGTCTCATCGCTGAAAAGGATTTTTCAATGAAAATTGGGATTCATCAGACTACTTGTTGTGATTTAGGAAAACTAATTAAATGACAACTAATCTGACAGATGTAGTTTGAACAACATGGCAGACAAAGTTAGAAGTTATTGTTTAAAATCAGTTTTTAAAATCATACGTACTTATTAATAAAATATGTCAAATATTTTTTTAAATTAAAAAGGTTGTCAGACAAAACCGAATATTTTACTATGACTAATTTAATGTAATGATGCTATTTAAATCCATAAAAAAATTTTCTCTTGTTTCTTGTTTCTTGACATTGAGACACTCATAGAATACTGCCAGGATTTATACATTTATTTAGTTTTTCTTTCAAGTAATTTAGTTGAATTTATATTTTCGGCAACCTGCTTGTCGTTCTAGAATTTAATATGATAAAGGAAATATCTCTTTACTATACATGTAAAGTAAAAATCTCATTCACAAATACATTACTTGTGTGTACTTATTTCCAGGCTATCATATAGGGTTTCACGCAAAATGTATAAAAAAGTTATTAAAGCACCGTTACTAAGGCATTGAAGAATTGTGATTGGTTATTGCGGTTGATGTTGTCTGTATTCTGGTGTAATGTATTTGATTAATATTGAACAAGTTTGTCACTTAGTGACAAATGACTTTCGAGAAAAGCTTTACTTGTTCCATAAAAAAGAAAAGAAAAATATTCTAACCAAAGTCTATTGAAAAGTAAAACTGTTGCTATGAGAGCGAGAAGTAGAATAGAACGAGTACATATTCAATAAATTAATACGTATTGTACAGTGGGGTATAATTAATGGCTTAAATCTTCTCCTATGCTTATGAATTTAACGCAAATCTTATTCCGCGTTTATTTATAGATACATACATACATAATTGGTCATTATAATCCTTCAGTCAAGATAACGACCTAGCCTCTCACACCACTTATGTTATGTGTGTTAATATGTGCGTGGTTTTTTGATATTTCATTTTGTCCGAGATTCACTTTCCCTTCCTCAATTATTTGCCTCCAACAGATGAATGCCAATCTCGTTTTTATTTCAATGTCACCCAGTATTCTTGGACAATGTTAGATGAGTTGGAAACACTCTTTTAGAAAGGATACAGTATGCTGAATCCGCACACCGTCTATCTTTATTGGGTAGAGTAACAGACAATCTGTTCAATTCTACTGATTCCACTGTACTGAATAGATTCACAACCCACTTTATCGCTTGATCTTGATCCATCGCTTACTTTTTTATAACGTTCTCTGGTCTTCTATAAAAACAGCAACTGTTTGGTATTGTTGCCATTAAGCCAGAATCGAAGCCGTGCTGTGCACAGAGAGTTCCAGATGAACTATAGTCAAGACTTTCAAACGACCATAGACTTCGTATTCCCTTTGCTCTTGCTGCGTTTCGCCTCATTTATATTACATTCGAATCTATATATCTCTTCAGCGTATTGGTGGTATTCCTGTAATTATTATAAACATGAATAGCCGCTTTTAGTACTAAGACTATCGTTATCATGGTCTTCTCTAGAACACAATTTACTTTAGTTTACATTTTGTACAGCCAGTGTATGTTCTCAGATTTTAAATCTCACTTTAAGCAACAGTAGATTGGGAATTGTCTCGTCTTTTAGTAGAGCTAGAGAATTGATTTTGCATAGCTTTATGAATAGTACTGACTATGTTTTAGTTGGTTTAACTACCAGCCTACATTCGTTGAAATATTTAGGACTCTCTTCGATCTTTTCTGGATGTTATTGCCCTAATTGTCATTTGACTCTATAAAGATATTTAAATGATACACTTTCATCCGCTTTAAAAACCCTATTACCATCGCAGGCCATTTATTTTGTTTCTGGCTCTCCTATACTAAAGCCCTGTTCCAGCCTAAATCGAAGTTTAAAACAATCGGTGTAGCATCTGTGGCGTGGATTCGTTTGACCAATAAGGCCGATATGCAATTGGTTGTCCTTGATGTGTTGAGCACCCTGTACGTAGGCAACTGTGGCATGAATTCGTTTGACCAAGAAAGTCGACATGCAATTGGTTGTCCTTGATGTGTTGAGCATCCTGTCTGATAACTGAGAGTCAATCGAGGGACCGTCTAGAATCACAATTATAGCTGATGGTACGAATTGTAATCCCACAGCGTGCACACTACACGCCTCAAAAGCCATCTTATAACAAACCGGTATCTTTATCAATTGAATTAAAAGTATTGTTTCCAATATCCTTATGAGTGATGATCGCATCGCATCACTTATCCTTAAACAACACATTCGTTGAACCATTTGAATAGTTCTCATGTTGTATTCCATCTCCATCGATGCCCACCCTTTTCCATTTGTACCCGTTTCCCCGGAAACGATTTGGTCACGATCCAGGAATGACAGCAGTACAAAACTCGTGAACAGATCAACTCTTACCTTCTGCACCACAGCTTTACTTTCATTTTTCAGTATTTTGTTTGTTTCTATGGTCTCCCCCGTATCTCGGACTTTCAGAAGCTAGACTCATACCCCTTCAAAGTATGTTAGCAGACAATATTCCCAGCTTAATCCGAAACTACAGCCGGAAAACAGTAAGAGCTATAGTGGTTTTCCAATTATACTTAACGCAATCACGCAATATAAAATTAAAAAAGTGGAGTTCAAAGAACTAATAAAGTAGTTGAGTGGCATTAATTATTTCAGTGAAACTCTATTCCATTTTTTCTCCATCATTTTTTTTGACACACACTGTATGAAATGAAATTATTATTGTATTGAAATTGATATGCTTAAGTGTAAATGTAAAAATTTATTACATGAATGAACTCGTATGTATGTAAATAATGCCATGTTGCGGGTATGTGATTTTTCACGTGAATGTTTGCAAAAGTATTGAATTGTCTCATGAGTTGATACTGAGTAAACCTATTCAATGACTATAATTTTTAAAATTTTTACGCCGTCTATCCCTTTGGAAAAGATAGTTTTTTCTATTATTTGTTCCATTACTGATGTTTGATTTAATTTATCGTTTGAACCCATTTGTGGAAAAAGTTCTTTCACCACTTTTCTTATATAATTTACATCATTTACACGGTGCGACAGTCGAAATACTAATGACATAGTGTAGGTTGTGAGTTTTGTTGAGTAGAACATAAAAATATTTTTTTTTACATTTTTCGCACACCAAACTTGTTTTATTTGACAAAAATGGTATTTTTGATCTTTTCACACAAAATTATTGATTACCCAAACATTTTTTAACATATTTTCAAAATCCAAATTCTTTTTGGAAAGGGCTATAGACGAGCCTTTAAAATGGTATATACAGTGAGCGCCATAATTGAGTCAACACTTTTGTTCTTAAGTATAAAACGGTTTTGTTCTTAAGTAATAAATAAACGTTATTATTTTTGGAAATTTATTCGACTATTTTCATTTACTTTTCTCGCTATCCTAAGAAAATGAATTATTTCAGTGGTGTTTACTCACTTTTGGCGCTCAGTGTATAAACATATGATTCACACTTACATGTTATGAGTTTTGATCGGGTATACTTAGAAAATATGATTTTTTAAATTTTTCAATTTAATTTAATTAAAAAATATAAAATAAGTGATGACATTCTGAAAGTGTATTATCTTGTGAAGAGATTGACACTTCGTTTGATCAAATCGGAAAAAAATGACTGAAGTTATTATTTAAATAGCTGATCATTGCTTTTATCGCTATCCTTATCAGTTTCGTATCCAACCAGTTGTGGAATTGTATAAATTGCAACGCCATTGATCTCGTTGTCGTCAAGGAATTCCAGTTCAAACAATATTTCAGAAATTGTTGGTCTACATATGAAAAAAAAAATTTTTACTCAATTATTGTTTAACAATTGCACTACGAACGCAGTGTCCCTTTTAGGGGACGTTACATTGAAAGTCACATTACGCGCTTGGTATTACATTTTATCATAACTTTTTACATCAATTGAGTCATTATACTTATTTACAAATAATAAAATACAAAACGTAACAAATATTGACATCATATTTAAAATATTCTTTTTTTTCACATATTTTGCATAAAAAACAACACACAGATCGCCTTTTTTGAAACCAATGAAATAAACCTTGCTCGCTGGAATGTTAGTAACAGCATACCGTACTTGTTACTTTATTAAAATTTTGGAAGTGAAAATTTCGTAATGTCTAGAGTTCCTTATAAGGGACTCTGCGCACTAAAGGCTTAAAGTTATACGAATTATGAAAGTGTTCTAGATGATCGATGGCATTACATTATATGACAATATTTTTATTGGCTGGTATGTTTACAACTTGCTGGCTATGTGGTATAATATGGAAGAGAAAGTTAGCCATTCTCAATTAATTGTTATTCAAATTTAGTTTTAATGAATTTTAGATTGTTCTCTTCATACTTTTACTACCCTTTCAAGCTTATAGTTTCCAAAAATTTGCATATTTTCTTATGATTTTTAATTTGCAATTCAGAAAAAAAAATTATAAATAAGAAGTGAAGAAAATTTTAATTTTCAATTTAATTTTTAAAATTGGTGGAGAGGAAAGCAATGTAGAATAATTTAGACTTTTTTCTTAGTTTTCTGAAATAGAATTATTCTTATGACGGAAGATTTTTTAACTGTTTTGGTTTTGTAAATAAAAAAACACACTCACAGAAACTCATAAAAGGGACAAGCTCTAACATAATGCCGTAGTTATTTTGCATTACAAACTCAATAAGTGCGACGACAGTTTCTACATTTATTATTGACATTTTTGTTGGTATTTATTTTTAGACCATATGGATAGAAGCTTTAAATATAACTAGAGGCATTGTTGTTGGTGAAATATTGTTTGTTCACAAGAAAAAAACTTAAAGATATTGTTGAACATCCGCTGGAAAACCTAAAATCCGTTTAAAAGCAGTTTGGTTTCGCTAATTCGGATTAAAACGAGGATACATACATACATAACACATATGTGCATACATAATTGGTCATAATCAACCCTTCTGTCAGGATTACAATCTCGCTTTTCACACCACTTATGTTGTGTGCGTGAGTTTTACACATGAGCGGTGGGATCTACATTTGAAAGTCGACTCCGAAAGACTGATTTTTTGAGAAACTTTTCATGGCAACTTTATTTACTCTCAGAGTTTTTGCCAGAAATCTGCTGGGTCGCCACTGTATGTTCGCTATGGAAATATTTTTTCGTATTTTGGTTTGATGGGAGCTTTTGACCTGGGATGTGAACGGCGGCTACAACATCAGACATTCCCTAAAGACAACCAACCCGAGTCCAAAATGAAGGTCGATATTGCAGGAATCTTTATAAATGAGAGAGGTCGGTTAAATGTGTGGAAAAGTGAGAGGACAAACTTTAGTCTCTTTATGGCAAGAGTATTCGCGAATAGTTTAAAATTGTTTATTTATTTCGCGTTTCGGTTTTAAGCCACCTTTACTTGAGATTTTTTTATTGTTTTTACAATATAAATACAAATCAAGCTCTAGTGGCTAAGAAAACATTTTAAAATTGTTTGAAGTTTATCTCATGAGATGAAAGACTGTCTCTTTTTCCTCTTCAAACACATAGCTCCTGCATAAGATATTTACCAGAAAGTGGAGCCTTTCGGTATATGTAGCTATCAAAAGGACAGAGGTCCGTAAGAATTTCTCTTGTGCAAGCAATTTAAGGATAGAAGCCATTTTTGTATCCAAAGTATGTTTTCAGATTTCAAACACATTTATTTCACATCAGAGCAACAATATCAAGGCATCACTAAATATTTATTTCAGCATAAATCTGTCATAGTACAATTCACATCTTTCTTCTTCCAGGAGTTTTTGACAAATTAAATGAACATGTTTCATTAATCGTCATATTTGAAACCAATTTGAGGGATACCCACACTGTTTGAACACCATATAAAGTGTCTGCAATTCCAGAGAATGAAATTTGTCATCAAAAAAGCTTCTGGCCGTAACACGTTGTGAATTCAAAAAGAACATACAGTGGCGAGCATAAATGACTATTTAATAATTAAAAAATATTTTAAACCCAGTTAGTACACACTATCGAAAACATTCAAATCAAAATCTTTAATTAAGATTAAAAAAAATTTGTGTTTAGTTTCTTTATTGTTCACACTATTTTGTGTGCCACTGTTCACAATAATTGCTTGTTCGCTATTCTTCTTTACTTACAGCGCAGATCTTTTCAACGGAGATCTTCAAACCACGGATGTTTTCTTCACATGCAAAGCGTCTTCACACCAGAAGGACAGAGTTTTTACTGCTCTTTGCCTGCTTTGTCTTGCCTTTTTATATGCCCTCGGATTCAGTCTGATGAAGTTTCTTGAAGTCGAACATTAGGGCTTTCGCCTTTTCGAGAACTCTACCGCGACTTCATTGTTATTTGTGTATTTTGTTCACATTGCTTGTTGTTGCGTTCTCGCTTACGTGCCTATCCCCTTTCCTTTCATACTGATGTTGTTGGGTTACTTGTAACAAGTTCGCTGTATTTGTTTGTGTAGCTTTTGCTCATTTCAATGTTAAACGATGTCCACCGTTTCCATTTTCGTAACAATAATATACAAATATAAGGTTCATATTTTTTATATTATGTAGCCACTTTTGCTCGCCATTGTAGTTCCATTACCGATTTCGATTTCTTGCAGGATTTCGGCATAAGCTAATATTATGCTGTTAATTTAATTTAAGACTCTTATCGAGAACTTAAATTTAATATTTTTATAGCATTACTAACAATAGGACAACAATGAAATTGCGTTACATAATACATGAAATAAATAAATATTGCCATGGAAACTCAACATCATTGTTCAGCTTCTACAAATGTTAATAAATAATTACACGCAGCAAACTCAGTGATAATGAAAGGCGGAAATAATAATTAAAAAAATTAATACTAAATATAAATCTTTGCATTTGATGTTTGTGAAATAGATTTAATTTCTTTTTAAAAGGTTTTAAATAAAAGTTTAAAAGTGGTTAAAATGTATTCTACGAGTTCAATTAATTTTAAAATTTTATATGATTGAATAATATATTCAAATAATTTTTTTCATTTCATTTTTAAAGGCAATGAAAAGAATATTCACAAGTGCAGAAATTAATATATTCAGGATTTTTTTCTTGAAGTCGTCGTAGTCTAATAGGTAGTGTGTTGGCTTATTAGACGTAAAGCCAGGGTTCGAGCCCTAGGCCAGACATCAAAACAAAATACAAAAAGTATTTCTCCGGCGACTTTCTCTCAGCAGATTTCTGGCAAAAACGCTGAGAGTAAATAAAATTGCCATGAGAAGTTTCTCAAAAATCTGTCGTTCGGAGTCGACTTTAAACTGTAGGTCCCATCACTCATGTATAAAATTAACACACACAACATAAATGGTGTGAGAAGCTAGGTCGTAATCCTGACTGAAGGATTGTAATGACCAATTATATATGTAGGATTTTTTCTTTTTGGATCCAACATTTATATTCATGTAGTGCATTGTTTTGGAGTACAGGGAAGATAGTTTATAAGAGAATGGAAACAGGGGTAGCGTGCACAATTTTTTTTAATATATACATTTGTCACTTCTTCTCTACAAGAATTACTCTTTGGTAATAATTCTTACTTTCTTTTGTGAGTAATCAAATATAACGTCAGACAAACAATCGGACAATCACATACACCCCGAGTCTCTGGTGGGAATCAAGCCGTGGCTTTCGCAAAGAACATATCACTTTTTTGAACAAATTGTTTGTCAACCACTGGAAATTTCTTTATTATCTCGGTATTAAAGTAAAGATAGAATTTACGTCCCATATAAACTTACTTAAATTATTGACATTTCGATTACTTGTATTCCTTAGTTTAAAGCAGACAACTTGCTATTAATTTGTTATTATCTTTTAACAACATTTTAATGATTATTATTTTTACAACTCATTTGCTTGAAAGTATAAATAAAACATTTTATATTCCATTTAAATAAACTTTTGCCAGTAAATATGGAAATGAACATAAATCGACAGTTAAAAACTTCACTTGTTAACATACAAGTACAAATAAAAGTCTGCACTCAAAGTTATTATAACAACACACGTACAGGCTTACGTATGTACGAGGGTGAATAAATAAATTCATGAATTCTTTGCTACAGGCATCTGTCAGTTGAATGCTTTCAAATTTAAACAAGAGTAGTCAGTAGCAGTCGGCGTTGTCTATTAGGTGGTGTGTTAGACATGGGGTCACAGTTCAAACTCCAGGACAGACATCTCCAACGAAACGAAATATGAAAAAAAAGTATTTCTTCGGTGACTTCTTCTCATTAGATTTCTGCCAAAAACTCTGAGAGTAAATAAAATCGCCATGAAAAATTTCTCAAAATGCTGTCGTTCAGAGTCGAATTCAAGCAACTGTAGTAACCGCGACTCATGTATTAAATTAACACACACAGAATAAGCGGTGTGAGATCAATTATGTATTTACCGTCTACCGAGTACTTGAAATATCAATTAAAAAAATACAGTACTGGGCGAAAAAATACCAAGAAATGGGTTTAGAATTCCTTTTTCATCCGCCATATTGCTCAGATTTCATTATAATACTATGTTCAGATATTCACTTTTATTGATTTAATATTTGGTTGAGTACAATATTTTAAGTGTACAGGCATAATAATATACGCAGTTCAGCTGCTCATTCAATATTCATTTGACAGCTGGTAAACAAAACAGCTGGTTGTTTTTATTTTGTTTTGTTGTCAAAAATCGTTCGGTTAATTGTAATATGCTCACTAAACACACTTATTACAGTGCTGAATTTTAAGTTTTACTCAATATTATAACAATTTTCGTATATATTGCGCAATAATTAATTGAAAATTTATATGAAATACTAGCAGATTGTACCCGGCATTGCGAGGGTTATGTAGTTTGGATTAGTTTAAAAAATGAAAAATGTTTTTAAACTAAAAAAAACAGTGATTATTTGTTGTTGTTAAAGAAATTTAAATTGTTTTTATTATAACACTTAAAAAAATACAAAAATCAGTAACTTAAGTATATATATAAAAAATACAAAAAATGAACTTATAATAAACAATTAAATTAAATAGTATTATTATTTTGATAAAACGCTTCCATACACAATATTAGCTGTTTTACCAGTTGGGGTAAAAATATATAAATTTTTCCCACTTGGTACTCGTGAGCAGGCTGTATACAATTGACCATGAGAAAAACATGGTGTCTCCAAATTTAAACCAGCCACCTTCAATGTCTAACCCTGAGACTTATTAATGGTCGCAGCAAATGCTAGTTTAACTGGGAATTGTAAGCGTTTAAAGTTGAATGGCAAACCTTTTGGAATTATTGGAATACCGGGAATAGACACATCCTCACCTTTCCATGATCCTGTCAATTTTCTTGCACCCCTTTGGGTAAACATTTTTAAAAGATTTATTGCCTACAACCTGCACCGACAAAAGCTCGATCAATATCCCAAATTTCAAGAAAATCGGTCCAGGTGTTCAGGCGTGATTGGCTATGCACTCAATTTGCCCGTTTTTGGCCCCTTTCCCCTTTTTGGACCCCTTTTGGTTCAACTTTAGAAACGGAACACCTCCAATAGCTATTTGGGAAACTTAACCAAGCTAAAGCGTAAAAAATTACCTTTAAAACAAATAAAATACAGCATTTATGCATAAAAGTACTAATTTTTGTCCATATTTATTCCCTTTGTCTCATTTTTTCTCCCCTTTTGGTCAAAATTTTGAAAAGATTTATAGCCTATAACCTGCACCGACAAAAGCTTGATCTATATCCCAAATTTCAAGAAAATCGGTCCAGACGTTCAGACGTGATTGGCTATGCACTCAATTTGCCCGTCTTTGGCCCCTTTCCAGGCTTTCAGGCGTGATTGGCTAACAAACAAACAAAAAAACTGACTTACAGAAAGATTTATAATATATATTATTAGGATTGAGCTCAATAATGGCATTTATTGCGATTTACGCAATAAAGGCGCATATCTGAACACCGTATATTGTTTCTATATATTGTTTCCAAGCCTGATAAAATGTTGCAGCAGAAATAGATTTTACTCTAAAGCAGATGTCCCACAAATAGTACCAATTTTATGCCCTCAAAAATGGTTCATTTCTGATTCAACTCGTATGACTACATGATAAAAGTGCGGTTAAGCTCCATTAAAGCTTCAATCATAAAACGTAATCATGAACAGACTATAGCTGACGAAATGTTACAGAAAACAATAAATGTTGGATGATTAAAATAAAATTCAAAGCAAAACAAAAAAAGGGTTTTATATGAATGAATGAAAAATGAATGAAAAAGTTAAATATTGTTTTATTAGGCAAGAAAGAAAATTATCTGCGATTAAAGTCCCAAAAATGAAAGGAGACAAATCTAAAAACATTCACTTTCTTACAGTCAAATATTCTTTACACTTGACATGTGCTGTCTGGTAAATTTTTCTCCATGATATCCGCCTTCAATTTTCAAAGTAGCAAGAAAATTATGCCTGCTTTAGTGTAGATTTTAGAACAGCAGTAGTAAACAGTTCTTTAATTAATCACATGTCTTTTAAAAGTACAGTAGGACCTTGATTATCCGTGATGGTCGGGACCGGAAGCATTCCGGATAATCGATTTTCCCGGTTAATTGAGTACCAATTTTGGCTAGTTTTTTAAAAGATATTTTTATTAATTAATAAATGAATATGTACATATTTATATAAAAACTAAACAATTCAAGGATTTTATATACATACATGTTTCAAAAATATAAAAAACCGCACAATTTAAGTCGATCCAAAATAAAATTAAGTCGATGCAAAAATTTTCTTTTCCCATCCCGGATAATTGATGTTGCCGGATAATCGAATCACGGATAATCAAGATCCTACTGTAGAGGCAAATCGTTTTTAGCGCATACGTACATTAGGGTGGCTCTTAACGCTATGGGAACATTGTTTCAACTGTTTTTTGATCAAAAGCTCGAAGTTTGTACGAACTTTGATAGTTGATAACAACCATTTTCTTGAAAGTACGTCTGTTATGTCAGTTGTCATTTATTCGGTCTATTTTTTGCCATATCGCCCTGAATGACCGTAGACAACGACATGTATTTTTTGAAGAAGCTCTAAATCTAATTTTTTATCGAAAAATTATCTGCACCGATTGCGGTACGGTATTGCTCACGTCGATAATTACCAACTTCTTTAGATTTGAATTGGATGACGTGCACATAAGAGATCAGCAATGAGAATGAGTAAAATCGAATCATACTCATAATTTCTGATACTTATACACATTCATACTTATCTTAATATCATACTCATACTACTCATATTTAAAGTTTGAAGTACTCATAGTACTCATACTTAACAATACGTATGACATTGTTGATTTCGTCTCTCCATGACTCAACATTTACAAGAATCACAAAATAAATATGATTCGCGTACGAACGCTACAATACTCACTAGAAGGTAGCCTGTTTGCTTTGCTTGCTGTCTTTGTCTTTTCTCTTTTTTTGTAAATGCAACAACAACTAAGACTGTACATTTTTATGAATGATTCTAGTCAATCGAATCATTTATAAGTATTATAAGTATTTTTCTAAATTTATGAATCTGAATGAGTAGGCATATGAATCAAACACATTTCGAATGGTATGAGTTGTACTCATATTCATTGCACTCATACTTGTAAATCAACTTTGTACTGAGTACGAATGAATCAGAGTAGTTAAATTTCAATATTGTTGACTCACTTATATTCAAAATTTCATGAATGCTTATGAGTAGCGAAAAAACGATTCATTGCTGATCTCTAGTGCACACCAACGACAAGTTGTTTCACACAGCTCATACCGCATTAGGTATTCTGCACGACCGATTTGAAAGAACTACATTTCAGTTGATGCAGTAGTGGCCACCGAGATCCACGCGATAAGCATATAAGTACAAGCCGTAACGGTCATCACATACCATAGCGGTCATCACATACATAGCGTGCGTTAATTTTATCCATGAGTGATGGAACCACAGTTTAAAGTCGACTCCGAACGATTCTTGAGAAACCTTTTCAATGCAATTTTATTTTTACTCAGTTTTGGCCCGACAGGAAGTCGCTGAAGAAATATTTTCTTTCATATTTCATTTTGTTCGAGATATCTGAGATGCAGTTCGAACCATTGCCTCATGCCTAATGAGCCAGCACGCTACCTACCATCACAGTCTACATAAATCATGCCATTAAGTTCGGCTGATTTATGCGCCAGAGTCATAGAAAATTAAATTTTTGTAATCGAGCGCAGAGAAGCCATGGCGGACGATGATGGAACGATGTTATTATATTCCACAGATAATAAGGCCTATTGGCCGAAAATGAATAAAATATTTCAATGATACCACTCGCAGAATTTTTTTTTTTGCTTTTAAAGCTAGGAAGCGCTTATAAAATCCCCATATTACCATGAAACTCAAGCCTTCGGGTATGTAAGTATTGTTTTTCCAATTTTAATTCAGCGTAAGGTACCTCTTAAGCTATTTGTAAGACGTGTTGAAAAATTATATTTTGTTTTTGTAATTTTGTATTCAACATTTAACGGCTTAAGGACCAAACTAAAGAAAATCTAATTTCTAATATTTTAAGAGGCATACCACGTTAGAGACTATTGCCTATTGGTTATTATCAGAACAAACTCGTCACCTAAAGTGAACTTTGCATTTCACGTAATTCACAAACAGCCGCGTACATCCTCGATATCTAAAAATTTGTAAAAAACGACTTTCTTAGACACTGAATTCTGTGACTTTTTCTTTACAGTAAGCAACTGAGATCAACCAGCCTACATGCATACATAACATAATTGGTCTTTTGAAGATTTAATTGACATCAGAAAAAAGTTTTTTAAGTTTAGAATTGTTAACGAAATTTACAGAAGTCTGGTAAAGTGACTGCCATAAATTAGAATCCAAAAAAAAAATTTTATTAAAAAGGAAATAAAATTGCTCCACTCACTCTCTAGAAATTTTTTAAGAGATTTTAAAATTAATTTTTGAAGAATTTAAATTAAAATAAAATAAAGATATAGTAATTCGGATAGAATGTGAAGAACTTAAAGATTTCTATGGAAGACACCGGTGAGATGCTAACTCATCCTTACCTTATATATTTATTCCTGATCTCTTGTCAATCATACCGATTTAAACTGCATTAAATAAAAGTACAAGAATAATGTTAATAGTCGTAGGCTAGTAGGTAGTCTGTTGCCTTATTAGACTCGAGGCCACGGTTTCAACCCCATATCCTACATATCCAATAAATGGAAATATGAAAAAATATCTCTTCAGTGAATTTCTCCCAGCATATTTCTGGCTAAAACTCTGAGAGTAAATGAAATTGCCGTGGAAAGCTTCTTAAACATACATATGTGTTCGGAGTCGACTTTAAACTGTAGGTCCCCCCTCTCAGGTATAAAATTAACACACACAACATAAGTAGTGGGAGGTATTAATCCTGACTGAAGTGTTGTAGTGACCAAGTATGTATGTCAGTGTTATCATATAATAAATATGATCAAATATAATTAAAAAGGAAATTTTTTATTAAATACTTTAAAGGTGCTGTAAGTTTGCTGTTAGAATTTTTGAGCGTTCCAATAAAAGGTTCGAATTGTTATAATTTGATCTTCTCGAAATTTTGTATTTTGTTTACGTTTGTTCTTGTAGTGTTATTGTTGCATTGTTGCTTACTTGTTTATCCCTTTTTATAATGGTTTTTGTAGTTGTATATTTTTGTTTACTTGTTTATCATGTAAACAAGTTCATTGTTTTTGTTTTTGTAGCTTTTGTTAACAATTTAAACGATGTGAAAGCAAAACACCATTTGCATTTTGGTAACAATATTCTCTGCAATGGTCCGGCGGCGGTTGATTTATTGTGTGGCTTCAGGTGGTTAAAGCATTCCTTTTCTCGGCAACTTGATCTCTGTTTTCAATATTTGGTTTATTTTTGTGGATGTACAGAACCTATTTTTTGCTATTTTCCGACGCATTGGAACCTAAAAAAGAGTATTTAAAGATCTTAAACACTCAGAATATATTGACAGAAAGTGTCTGATAAACAGTCAACCAGACACTGAGATATACTAACCAATAATTGTGATTGTATGACGGAATACTAACATCTTTGTTAGAATGGTACTTAACAGGAATAAGTTATGCTTATTGAGGAGGCTGGCAATTCAATATACCCTAACCGAGGGTTTGTTGATTCAACCATGTAGAAACGATAGTGAACCTCTGTGAATATACTATTTTAACAGCATTCTTTTGTATTTTAAATCCATTTAATAAAATCCCTTAACTTTAAAATCTGCTATTTTATAGCTGTCCAGTTTAAAATTGCTGGATTTAACTGGTGAATTAACCTTTTACCAATTTGAATGAATCTCCTAGTTGAACTCAAATGCATTTTACCTACTTTTTATTTGTTTGTTCAATTCTAGAAAAATAAAAAACCCACAATTGTTCGATTGCTACTTAAGTAGTGAATTAAAACTACGAAACGTTTGCTAAAGCATATGTTCTAGGAAGTACTAGAAGTCCACTAGTAGTACTTTGGCTTTTTATTTCATTCTAAAAGTTCATGTCCATTTTATGCGAAAGGACACACACTAATGCCCAGCTGTATTTTTTTGCATCCAACTTGACACTTAAGCCTTATAATTTGTATATGCATTGATGTGTCATATAGCAAGGCTTGTGTGTGAAAAATTCCGATTAATTCTTCACAGTAGTATTTGGTTGGTGCCTTTTTAAATATGGAGAGCGATAAGCAGTATTTTCGACATATCTTACTGTTTTACTACAGAATGAGTAAAAATGCTGTTCAAGCCAGAAACAAATTGACCGAAGTGTATGGGGAAGGTGTGTTGACAGTACGCCAGTGGAGGAATTACATACATACATAATTGGTCATTACAACCCTTCAGTCAGGATTACGACCTAGTTTCTTACACCACTTGTGTTGTGTGTGTTAATTTTATAAATGAGTGGCGGGACATACAGTTTAAAGTCGGCTCCGAAGGACAGATTTTTGAGAAACTTTTCATGGCAATTTTTATTTACTCTCAGAGTTTTTGTCGGAAATCTGCTGAGAGGAAGTCGCCGAAGATATATTTTTGGTACTTTTGTTTTGATGCCTGACCTGCGGTTCGAACCCTGGCTTTACGTCTAATAAGCCAACACACCACCTACTAGACTACTGCGTCTTCATAATCACAGAATTATCATATCATACCTTAATTCCAAATTAATTCCAAATTAATTCCAAATTAATGGGGTATACTTTCTTTTTAATTGAATTTGAAATATATTACTCAGACGCATCATATTACACATGCTAGACTATTTACTCTGAAAAGTATGCAATAAAAGGTCTTTGATATTGTCATGTATGAAACTAATAGAATTAAATATCACTCATACCTCACATATGTGCTTGGCATGCATGGATTTTCCATGTTAACACTAGATTTACCGCGGAAGTCAAAATGACTAGTATTTTGGACCAGTGCAGGAATTGGTTCGCTAAATTTCGACCTGGCAATTTTAATGTCGAAGATGCACCACGTTCGGGAAGGCCGGTTGAAGCTGATAAAGACGCGATGAAGGCATTAGTTGATGCGAACCGGCGAAAAGCAACACGTGAGATCGGATTGAGGTTAAATTATTATGACCACTTGAAAGGCCTGGGATTATCCTCGAAGCTCGATGTATGGGTTCTCCATATTCTCACAGACGGAAATCTGTGTCGCCGCATTGATGTCTGCGATTCACTTCTCGAAAATGATCAATTTTTGAAGCGCATCATCACTGAGGTCGAATGGGTTGTATGCAACAACGTCAAACGCAAGAGATCATAGAGCAAAAAAGATGAATCGGCTCAAACCATTTCCTAAGCCGATATTCACCAAAAATGGTGATGCTGTGGGATTTTAAATGACATTTTTTTTGAGCTTTTAATTCGAAAGTCCACTGTCATTATTTGGACAAACCGAATGATGCACTTTAACAGAAAAGACCAGAACTAATCAACAGGAAAGGTGTAGCGTTTCAACAAGACCACGCGAGACCACACACAAGTTTGATCACTCGTCAAAAGCTTTTGCAGCTTGAATGGGATACAATGCTACAATGCACCATATTCTCCAGACCTGGCACCATCGTATTAATATTTGTTCCAGCCACTCCACAATTTATTAGACGCTAGAACCGTTACCTCAAATGAGGAGGTCAAAAACCACCAGAAAACTGATGCCAGCAAACACCAACAGTTTTATGAGCGTGGAATTATGCTATTACCAGAAAGATGACAAAGGGTGTTGGACCAGAACGGCCAATATATAATTTAATAAAGTATTTGTCTATTATACGAAAACTGTCTTTCACTTTCACTTTCACAAAAAAAAAAAAAACGAAATTACTTTCCGAATAACCCAATACATTAAATATTGTTGGAATGAAAGTTTAAACCATGCAAGGGTTAATATATTAAACAGGCTCTCATTGTTTTCATATCCAATTTCGGTCGAGAACTTGTGAAATATGATAAAAACAACAACAATCAGAGAAAAGTGTCTCACTAATTGGCATAAGATTTCGAAATTAATTCAAGCTGCGTGGTATAATATATCGGATTACATACATATCTGATCATTATATCCCTTCAGTCAGGATTATGGCCTAGCTCCTCACACCACTTGTTTTGTGTGTTTTACTTTTATACATGAGTGGCCGGACTTACAGTTCAATACCGTCTCTGAATGGTAGATTTTTGAGAATATTTTCATGGCAATTTTATTTACTCTCAGAGTTTTTGCCAGCAATCTGCTGAGGGGAAGACGTCGAAGAAATATTTTTCATATTTCGTTTTGTTGGCGAAGCCTGATATGTGATTTGAAACATGGCTTTGCGTCTAATAAGCCAATAGACTACAACAACTTATAAGGGTCATCACAGTAAACATAAATCAATCTGGTTTATACGCCAATTTATTATCTACTGGATTGGGCATTTCAAAACCTGGTTGACCATATGCTTAGCCGATGTCTATCAGCTATAAAGGACACCAGAACCTCTTCAAAATATTAACCAGTTAATTAATTAGCAGAACTTAAATTAAGAGGAGGGATGGAATGCATGCATACAAGATAAAGTTTCTGACTGTGGTCAACGTGGCGAACACCAGGCCGATCCTTGTCTTGCTGTATCCAAGCTGACACACAGCCTCCTCGTGGCCTCGTTACAGCACCCGCTAGATATTAACTAATCCATACAGCGAAGTCCAATCCCCTGAACGTTAAAAATGGAACCCACTACATAAACACTTTATCCAATGAAAACCAGAAATATCCCCTCAAAAGTTAACGACCACGGCTAACGTTTAAAGGACAACGATTTAAGAATATTTACATGGAACGTCCGCACCCTTCACAAGGTAGGCGCTTCCACCCAGCTGGCGGATGCCCTCATGAAATATAGAACAGACATAACTGCAATACAGGAAATGCGATGGATAGGAAAAGGATGCAAAAGGCTGGCATCCTGCGATGTGTATTACAGCTGCCGGGTTGGTAAGCACGAATTCGGATGAAGATTTGTGGTTAAGAACTGACTTTGCCACCTTGTCTCCGGGTTCACGCCAGTGAACGAAAGAATAGCCACAATCCGTATCAGGGCAAAATTCTACAACATCAGCATTATTTGTGCTCGCGCATGACGGAAGAAAAGGACGATATGGTTAAAGATGCCTTCTACGCTAAACTCGAGGACGTCTATGATAAGTGCCCTGCTCATGACGCCAAAATCGTATCTTTGGCCCCAGTGACGGACAGATCAGCATTAGCGCCTCGAGGTCTGCGCGCTCAAGTGCATTGCGAAAGCTCAACTCTCTAAGCTTAGTCATTCCCAACATTTCCCACTCCTTGCGCACTACAGTCCTTGGTTTCGAGCGCCCACCCCAACGAAATCAATTGTACGATTAGGAGTGTCGCGCAGGATCACTCTTGCCAACAGGTGCTACTATATTGAGTAGTAGAGCTATCTCGACAAAATTAATAGTCTACAAGACGCTCGTCCTACCAGTGATTTTTTATGGCACAGAGGCATGGACCCTATTAAGCACTAATGCATAACCTTGAGAGTATTCGAGAGAAAAGTCCTACGTAAGGTCTTAGGTCCAGTGCGATTTGGCGATGATTTCCGCATTCGACCCAACAGTGAGCTGTATAACGACATAGACGTTGTGCTGCGTATTAATATCCAGCGGCAGCGCTTGCTCGGCCATGTCGATCGAATGAAGGAGGATGCTACGGCGCGACGGATATCTGACGCGGGGATCTGCGTAAAGACCAAATCGAGAAGCGCAAGAAGCAGAGGCGCCTAGAAGGATGTGTTGCGGAAGGCCGAAGTCTGTTTATCGGGATGTTAATGACCAATTAAGTAAGTAAGTAAATTTTCAAAGAAAAAACTAAAAAATTATAAACTTCAATGAAATTTGTTTTTGTGATATCTAAGCTAAGAAAACGCACAGTTACTTATCAGAAATTTACTTCTTTTACGCATATTTTCATTGTTACATTGGTGTCTTTATTAATATTCCCATCACTGTATACATATGGATACTCAATGGCATAATAAAGTTGTTTGTTTGTGTTTACATGCAACATGTATAAGCAACTCTTATTGTACGTTAATAATAGCTAATAAAAAAAAAACATTTTGTTAACAAAAAAAAAAACAAGCGAATGAAATCAACACATACAATATTATAATACGTACGACTTTTTGGAAGTATTCGAATTTGCACTCAATAAGCACGTAAAAGACAATCAAATGACAATTTAAAAAAATATTGTTATTATTGTTGTTCATTCTTAATTCTCATTTCAGAACAATTGCATGCAATTCTATTTTTAGGAAGAGATTTTTCTAAAATTGCACAGATTGTTGAAAATCACAACGCTAAGCATAATATTGTAAAGGGTTTTTTTATAGAGGTATAGAACTTTAAGTTGCAATAAAACAACGATGGATTATTCTATTGACATGAATTTTATTTATCCGAAAGATAAACTTGTGGCATTACATTTTAAATATGATTTCTGGCATATGACCGCCACGGCTGGTGCGGATGTAGTCCAATCTGGACGTCCAATTTTCGATGACTTTTCCCAACATTTGTGGCCGTATATCGGCAATAATACGGTGAATGTTTTCTTCCAAATGGTCAAGCGTTTGTGGCCTTACCGCATATACCAATGACTTTA
Source organism: Sarcophaga carnaria (assembly GCA_958299815.1). NCBI lineage: Eukaryota > Metazoa > Arthropoda > Insecta > Diptera > Sarcophagidae > Sarcophaga > Sarcophaga carnaria. Next base: position 82,288,115 of record OY283149.1, on the reverse strand, counting down.
CATAGCCCAACAGAAAGTAGTCTAGCGGTGTTAAATCACAAGATCTTGGAGGCCAATTCACAGGTCCAAAACGTTAAATTAGGCGGTCACCAAACGTGTCTTTCAATAAATCTATTGTGGCACGAGCTGTGTGACATGTTGAGCCGTCTTGTTGAAACCACATCTCCTGGACATCATGGTTATTCAATTCAGGAATGAAAAAGTTAGTAATCATGGCTCTATACCGATCACCATTGACTGTAACGTTCTGGCCACCATCGTTTTTTAAAAAGTACGGACCAATGATTCCACCAGCCCATAAAGCGCACCAGACAGTCAGTTTTTCTGGATGTAACGGTGTTTCCACGTACACTTGAGGATTACCTTCACTCCAAATGCGGCAGTTTTGTTTGTTGACGTAGCCATTCAACCAGAAGTGCGCTTCATCGGTAAACAAAATTCGCTTATAAAAATCGGGAACAACGGTAATCTCGTTTTGGGCCCATTTGCAAGCGTTGTTCAGGCGTGAGTCTATTCATGATGGATTGCCAAACCAAACTGAGAATAAATCACTTGACAGCTGTTAAATCGGTCGCCATCTTGAAAAGTAATGCCAACTTAAAGTTCTATACCTTTGTAAAAAGCACCGTTTACATATTGTTACGTTTTTACCTTTTTAAAAACGTTTCAAATATGAGTTCATTGATTGCAAACAAAATAGTAACAAATATGTTTTTTATTGTCAATTAAATTCATTATTGTTCGCACTACTTTTGTGTGCCACCGCATACAACTTGACGAATACAACAACAATTGCTTGTTCGCTATTATTCTTCTTTACACTTCTGTTCGCGTACACACTAACTATTGTTCGGTAGATCTTTACAACGACAATCTTCAAACCACGACTGTTCTCTTCACACGCAACGCGTCTTCACACAAGACTGACTGAATTCTTACTACTCGTTGCCTGCTTTGTCTTGCCTGTTTATATGCTCACGTAAACAGTCTCATGAAGGTTCTTGAAGTAGAATGTTCGTGTCTTCGCCTTCTCGAGACTTCTATCGCTACTTCATTGTTGTTTATGTATTTTGCTTATGTTGTTTGTTGTTGCTTTCCTACTTGGCTATCTCCTTTTTTTCATACTGATGTTAAACGATGGTACACCGCTTCCATTTTCGTAACAATATACATATACTGATGTAATGATCAGTCAGGTTTATGACCTTGCTTCTCAGACCACATATGTTGTGTTTGTTAATTTCATACATGAGTGGCGGGACCTACTAAGTTGTGAGAAACTTTTTATGGCAATTTTATTTATTCGTAGAGTTTTTGCCTCAACTCTGCTGAAAGGCAATCATTGAAAACTGTGCTGCAAAAATCAGACAAAATTTTAGCGATGGCATAGGTTGTATTGCCTGTAATCGTTAGGGTTTGTGGCTTGTTCGCATACATTTGCGAATTAAGAAAACCCCACAAGTAACAGTCTAAGGGGGTTAAATCGAACGAACTTGGTGACTATTTCATATTACCTCCACGTTACGTGACCAACCATTCAAATCGCTCATGCAGATTTGTGGCAGGAATTGCTTAGCACGTAGCTAAAGCACATAACTTTGGTAAGTTGGTAATGTGGAGTTATAGAGCTAACCGTTGACAGTCATATCAAAAAAAAAGAGAAAAAATGGAACAATAACTATGCTGATGGCAGCCGAAAATCCACGGCATGTGGATTGACATCGTATCAGATTTGAAAATTTGTTTTGTTCACGAACTTATTCACCTAGAAATGGGTCTCATCTCTGAAGATGATTTTGCAATGAAAATTGGAGTTAGTTGCCAACTATTTGAATATATTGAAGTCGCCATGGTCTATTTAGACATGAGGCATCGGTTCAAACCCCAGGTCAGGCATCTCCAAGTGAACGAAATATGAAAAAATATTTCTTCGGCGTCTTGCTCTCAGCAGATTTCTGGCAAAAAATAAAATTGCCATGAAAAGTTTCTCAAAAATCTGTCGTTCGGAGTCGACTTTAAACTGTAGGTCCCGCCACTCATGTATAAATATTAACACACAGAACATAAGCGGTGTGAGAAACTACGTCGTAATCCTGACTAAAGGGTTGTAATATTATGTATGGCTGCGGTCGTTTTCCTTCAGCTTCCGGGTATGGTTGCCTTCGGAAGTCGCGACGGTAAATTTTTCAATTTGTGGTCTGCGCTGAGTTTTTTTTTCACTGACGTGAAATCGACTGCCGAGAATTGTCCTCCACAATCTCATGGATTTCTCTAAATCCAAAGAAATACATTGCATATACAAAGACCATTCCCAAATTTTGATTTTATTTAAAATGTCAGATTTCCAAGGATTAAAACGAATTCGATTAAGTTATTAAATTGTATAGCAAATACATCTTCCTTCTCTGTTCTATACAATCATATGTGCTCGAATTCCTCCCTCTTTTGAAAGCACTGACATAAAATGGAATTGGGAAATCAATTTTATAACTCTGTTTGTGTGTTAAAATTATTACAATTTTATGATGTTTTGCAATTTTCGATGACACGCAACTTCTGAATTTTTATGACGTTTGACTGTAATAGCAATGGCTGTCGCTGGTTTTATAACTGGCATTAAAAATGGCAGGAATACTGTTGCTGTTTCTATCTAGAAAGTAACAGACAGACGCACACACAATGCGGTGATGCAATAGAAACTTATTTGAATCTCTATCTGTGCCTGTAGATCAATACAAACAACTATTGGCAAAGGGTGAAAAGTCACGTGCAACATATAAAATTTGTGGCTTTGTAAGTCATTTCCTTTTGCTTTTGCTAACATTACTTCAATTCGAGTTCCTTTGTTGTTTTCATTTTGGTTGATGTTTAATGGTGAAGCATTTTGTTGACACTCATCTGTCCTACTTAATAATATTCGTAGTTGTGATGTGCTTGTTTCATCTTTATGGTTTCTATTTTGCTTTCCGACTCCAATTCAGCCGGTGGCTTTTAACTGTATTAATATATTTGGTCACTGTCACGTAGTACCTTTTACACGCGGCTTATTAAACACATTTCCTTTGTAAATTTCTCAACGCTGTTGTAAATAAATCGGAGAAGTTATATATCAAAACAAAAATTTTTTTAAAAACATTATTTAGGTCCTCTATTTAGGCAACCAAATATGCCCAAATATACAGGAAATACTAGGCCTAGAGAATTAAATCATACTATCTCTCCAATCAGTAAAAAAGGATTTCATTTTCAGCATAGGAAATTCAGAGTCTACATTAAACTGTAGGGCTCACCACTCGTATATAAAATTAACACACATAACATAAGTGGTGTGACATGACGTAATCATGACTGAAGAGTTGTCGTGATCAATTATGGTTGTATGGATGTGTAAGCTTCAACTGACTGAAAGATGTTATTAAAATAATATTTTTCTTTTATCTGTTAAGGCTTATATACGTTTATAATTATGATAATTTTAAAAACATTTTGAGGAGAAAAATTCAACTCGTTCTGGTCGACGAATCACAAAAAAAATCAATGAAATAAAGAAACACATTGAGAATGAATGTCTTGAAAGTCTACCACCAAAGAATTTTCAATAATTTGTCGAAAGGTGGACACACAAAGGAAATCTGTATTTGGGTACATAATTCATTAACAGTGAGGATTATATTGGAAAGATTTAAAATGAAATAAAATTGAACCGTTTATTAAGGAAATTATTATTAATGGTGACGTAAGGTGTATTACTTAAAACCATGAATGAAGCATGGTGAATTTTCGCAGACAATAACAAGGTCACGACCGATACAAAGAGAGTTAATGCCTTGTGTTTAATGGATCTGGAAGGAGTTTATTCAATTTGGTTAGAATTGTCTATTGCAAACAATTAAACACGACTGAAGTAAGCAATACAATTAACATCTCAAAAATTTACCACACACATCTTCAATATTTCATCAGCAATTTGGCGGGGTTATGGTGATGCATCTATTATGTCTTCCAATTTGTTTGTTTTTTGTTATTAATATCGTATAAATTTAAAAACGACGAAGTTCAATGCAATTTTAACAATTTATTGCCTCGAATGACATCGACACGCGAATGAGACCATTCAACTACTTTTTTGATGAGAACATTTCAAGTATATGTATTTAACACGTTCACGCCGGCGCCTTACCGGGCGGCGTGTGCCGCCGGTGGCCTGCACTAGACTGTCTCATCGGGCGACGTGTACCACCGGTGGTACGCAAATGATCATGCTATTAAACGATACGTAATACATTTAGCACTTCGACTGCCGAAAAAAAAATAACTGAGAGTCATGTTCTCTTAAAAGCATTTATTTTTAATAACAATCATAATTAACAACGTCTTATAAATATAACAGCCGCCAGTAGGCGTGTAAGCATTAAAAACGATGACAGCCTTTATACAGATACTAGTAAACACAAAAATCGGTATTAGTAGAGCCGTTAGTAATGTAAGAAGTTTTCTTTCTATAATTAGTACCTATTTTCTAACTTAAGGAATTCTGGATCAACGTTCCCTGCTGTAATCGCAACATAGAATTGTTGTGCATTTTCTTATTGTCATTAAATAACAGTCAAATTTTAAAGAAATTATTTTGTAAACTTTACTCTCTATTTTTAAAGCTTTTAGCTAGATAGGCAGCCTGAAGGAGAGAAGACCAATCACGTGTCTCATGCCAATTGACATACAGCAAAGCCATCATGTAGGCTCGTTATGCGTTCCCATTATGATTACTAGCTTACTATCTATAGGAAGCCTGTATCTCCTACAAACTTTCTTAACTTCCTCCAGTCCATTCCTCTGAGATGAGTTATGTCTTGTTTCATGCCCAAAATATTGTAATCTCGATCTTATGAAACTTCATCAAACTTCATAGATGTCCAGCAGTCATCATTTTCGACCACGCCAATACGGTTTACATGTAATGCGTTTACATGTAAATAGGTCGCCCTTATTTAGCTTTAAAATCCTCATGATGACTACTTCGGGGCCTTTGAATTTTAAACTTACTCTGAGTTCTTCCAAATGAAACTTTTCATATTTTTTTTTGATTTGTGAAAAACATTAAAATTTTTCAGTTTTATATGAATGGAGAAATAAATTAATAAAATAAATACAAAAATACCAACTATTTTTAAATATTATTCCTTAAAAGTCGTTAGCTTAGATTAAGTTAGGTTAGGTCAGTGTGGTAGCTTCCATTCCAAAAGATCACTTGAGAACTCAAAGCGGCCCGTTCTGATGCCACAGGTGAACGCAGGGTATGTACTGACCAAAATCCTCCGAACCAAGGAGGGAGAAGTTGGTCAGTGCAAGGGCTGCACGTTTCAAAGCACGACTACTCCACGCTGGAAAATCTGCCAGAAAACTTGATAAACGAGGCTATATCCTTGCCATCAATGAACGATAGCTCCGTCAAGCTGACAAGGGTTGGCGAGCCAAATAACCTATATCTGCACTTCGCAAGAGATGGGCACTGACAAAGAAAGTGGATAACAATGTCCTCTTCCTTAGCGGATCTGCACCCACGGCAGAAGTCGTTAAATGTCCATCCAAAATACAGTTACCTGTAAGCATGGCCACTCGTGAAATTACAAAAATATATTGGGGCACTTAGACTTTTGTTGTTCACTGTATACACTACTTTAATTCTACTTTTTGTGGCTGGCTGTTTATAACTTAATCTGGTAGTTTTCTTTGTAAAATATTTGTGTTTGCTTATAAACTTATTGGTTTAATTTCGAACAACTTTATTAAACTTTATGTGCGTTGCGTCGCGTCCTTATAAATATTGTAAATAAATGGCAACAGAGAATAAATGAATTCGCCGCACAAAAGACTTGGGGTTATCATTTTCATTCTGTTCACGGTTTGTTTATTTGTGTTTTTTTTTTCGGTCGTCTGATTAATCAAGGGATTTAAATAAACGAAACGATAAATTGCTATTTATTTTACCACAATAAAGAAAAGGTGTTTTCTTTATTATTCTTTTTTTTTGTGGTTGGTTAAGATTTAAATAAAAATGCTTGAAAAGTGTTTTAAATATTTTATAACGATTTAAAAAGCGATGAGTACAGGATACTTTTTAGAGAAACGGAACTATGTATGTGTACACAATTTCTTTATATAAAATTAAATTTCAAAAGCTTAAGATGAGGCGTGGTGTAGTGGTTAAATAAATCGAAATACATGCATACATAACATAATTGGTCATTACAAGCCTTCAGTCAGGATTACGACTTAGCTGCACACACCACATTTGTTGTGTGTATTATTTTATCCATAAGAGGCGGGACATACAGTTTAAAGTCGACTCTGAACGACTTATTTTGGAGAAACTTTCCATGGAAATTTTTTATTCACTCTCAGAGTTTTTGCCAGAAACTGCTTGAGAGAAAGTCACCGAAGAATTATTTTTTGTTGGAGATGTTTGACCTGGGGTTTGAACCGAGGTCCCATGTCTAATAAGCCAATACACTAACTACTAGACTACGGCAACTTCACCCACTTTCCTAGCTTGGTCTTCAATACTTTGAAAGGCATTGGGTTATCCAAGCTTATGGTATTTAATACTGTGGCTGTATTAGCCAGAATACTCGCTTCCTCATTTTCAATTCATCCATGACAACTAGATATCAATTGCGTTTTTACATCCCAAGACGTTTGATCCCATATTCCTGTACATTACTGCCCTAATTGTCACTTGAGCACTTGTAAAGAAGTTTAAATGATGTTTAAAGACCGTATTATGGTTTCTTTGGAAGTATGGTTTCTAGTTCTTCAATATAGAGGGCCAGTCTCGTCCTATCTTCATGTTTAGAGCCTTCCGTTTAGCGACAAGGAACTACGGGCATTTGTGGCATGAATCTGTTTGACATAGAAAGTCGATCTGGTATTGAGTAACGCAAATGGTTGCTATTGATGCGCGTTAAGCGAACTCCGACCAGTGTTCCAATATTTCTCTGGCCTCACAGCCTGAAGACGATACGCCGCAAGAGCAGCCTCATATCGACCTTGTATCTCTATCAGTTCAATGAAGATTATTGTTTGCAAATGCCCTTGTGGCTGATGTTCGCATTGCATCGCTTATCAATAAACAGCATATTCGTTGAACTCTAACGTTGCATTTCCTCTCCATGACTTCCGCACTCTGCTATAAAATAAGTAATTATTTATAATCAGTGGTACGTTACACAAATGACTTGTTAATTACACTCGTAACCGCACAAATACTTTCATTGTTATGCTATATATGTATTATCCAGCACTCCCGATAGTGTTATACAACCCCTTTTTAAATTTCACCCTTTGATTCTGTTAAACTGTTTCAAACTGTAGGGTTATTTGCTTGTAGCATTAAAAGTTGTTTTCCTTGGTGACTTGCCGCACACAATGGCATTTTAGAAAGTTAAAACTTATAGAAATTTCGTATAGGAATTTATTACCGAGAACCGCAAAATTCTTAATTTTATTTTTTAAATTTTATAGTTTTCGCTTAAAGACAGAGAAACTTAATTTTTTTAGCTAAACACTAAGTAAATAAAAAATATTACAATTTTAATTTAAATTATGCACATAGATGCCAGATTCTTTTAGAACTCATTCCGAATTTAAAATTTGCAAAGTTGCGAAAATCCCCTGGACATTAAGTATTTTATAACAAACAAACCTCAAACACTTGAACAATGCACAATGCAAAATGTTTCTTAACATATGTATGTATATACATAATTGATTATTACGTCTGGATTACGTATCTAGCTTCTCACACCACTTATGTAGTGTGTGCTAATTTTATACATGAGTGGCGAGACCTCTATACCGATATATCTGGAGAATCTTTTCATGGTAATTTTACTTACTCTCAGAGTCTTGCCTGAAATCTGTTGAGAGGCAGTCGTCAAAGAAATATTTTTTCATCATAATAGACGGGTCTATCCGTTCATAGAACCATAGAAAACGATGTATATTCGCTAAGTGGGCTATGGAGCAGTTGGAAACTGTCCCCAACTGTCATCGCAAAATAGTGTTCCGCGATGTGGCCCAGTTCTAGATGAATGGGTATGTAAACAAGAAAAATTATTGAATTTGGGAGGAACCCAAGAGCGCCTTCTACGTACTGAAGAAGTCACTCTTTGAGTGGATCTTGCGTTGACGGCGTCATCGATCCATATTTCTTAGAGAACGACGGTGGCCATGTCAATAAAAAACATCTCTTTCTGCCTGAGTTGAATCATTTAGACACCAACGACATATGGTTTCAACAGAACCATTCTGCGTGTCACACTGTTCAAGCCACATTGGATATTCTGCACTATCTATTTGAAGGAATGATCATCCCACTTAAGGGTGTTGTGAACTCGCCACTCAAATCATACGATTTGCCCCCGTTAAGGCTATTTCTTTAGAGATTCAATTAAGTCGCAAGAGCATGTGCGGTCGCACAGTGATTCTTAAAGCTTACATAACCCTTCGCCAGACTCGAGGAAAATTTTTTAGATAATTTCTTTAAAATTTTCAAATTTAAATTTAGTATTCTGGTCCAAATTAGACTTTAACTCAACAGCTTTTTAACTTTTCCGAACGAAATTAATTAAGATAACAAATCTTTTATGAAATGAAATTAACACAAGAATTGTAAGTAAAATTTAATTTATGTCTTATTTCTGACTATTGCACATAATTTGTGGTTTTACATTACGTAAATATCTTCGTATATGAACTTAATTTTTAATCATTAAAACATTAATTTCACACTTTTAATTTTTAAGAGAAAAATTCACAAATCCAAACAGAAGGCAATATAGGTGCAAAATATTGTTGGCATGCCACTGAGCAATAAACTGTTTATAAAAATTATCATGAATTCTCTAATAAAACATTTTAAAATTGTTATCGTTTTGTATCTGAAATGTTTTTAATGTTTTATTTATTTTGTAATAATATTTGCCATATTTGTCACCTACAGTGAACAGGAAAAGTCTGGGTATCTTAATATATTTCAGCATTTTCATGAATTTTAAGCAATAATATATACAAATAATAGATGTTCTTTATATTTATTATTTAAATTAATTGCTTTTTTAACATAAATCACAATAATTTTTAATTTTTTTACAATCCTTAAAAAAAGAAAAAATTTTGTACCGCAAAAGTGTAGGTACCTTTAAGAGGAACTCACAGTAAATTTAGAATTCAAAGGCCCAATATATTTAAATGTTATGCCCATTATTCAGTAGGATATCCCTTAGAGTCAAGCACTACATTTAACCCATTTGGCATTGAATGTACCAGTTTTGTTGAGCGATTTCTGGTGATATTTGCCACCATGCGCTCATGAACAAGTTTTTGACTTTCAAATACTCCCTTGGAGCCAAATCTGTGGAGACCTTGGCAGGCAAATCTCATTTTCACATTAGCAACAGTATGATTGAGTTCTCTTTCGAACATTAGGTAAATTTATTGAGGATATAATATGTAAGAGAGACTTTCTAAAGATATTTCTAATGTCTTATTTACTTTGTAATAATATTTGCAGCGTCACATACATATGTATGTATGTATTTCGTATACTTCAGATAAACAAGCGAATTATTAGAATGCCTAGATACACGATAGTAATGGAAATATATAGCAAGAATAGGCTTCTGTATGGGGTAGTAGACTTTAAGGTCATTGATGTTGAATATATAAGATGTCTCTTTACCAGACATTATTCATTTAGAAAATGGCTATTGAAAGAAATGTGGGAAATACGTATTCGATACAGATTTAATTTAAATACTTATTTGATGATATCTTTAATTATAATCGCATAATTAGAAAGCGGTACGACTTAGGAAATTCGTCTGGATTCTGATCTTCCCCACTTAAAGAATATTCAGAACTAAATTTGACGAATAAGATGATTTACATACACGATTGCAAATTCGCACTGCAACGAAAATTTTATGTACGGTTTTTCTCTCGAATACTCTCAAGGCTGCTGCGTAGCGTCATCCACAGGGGGGATGAGCATCTTGCAGAGCATTAGTTTCGCCACACGAGAAATAGTATACTTATAGGACGTATTCTCGAATTCAATGCGGCGCATGTCTCTACTTGTCGACAACATATAATTCGTTAAACTTCCGTTCAATAGCGCTAAAGGTAGCAATAACATCTCGTTTGGTATGCCCAATGACGTCAAACGCATCGGCCTTCTGTACATTTTTGCGGTCTGAGCTGGGTATTCCCGCGAAGCTGATAAGGCTTTATAGAATGACGTTGAGCAACTCCTGCAACTCCTGACTTTTTTGAACCTTGCGAGGTTTCATCCCGATCTTTAATCCCGAGATATCTTTAACTTTGTCATGGTGTGTTTTTTGCGGATGACACAATAAGTACTTTTAAAACTTCTAATTGTTCTCTACTAGCTCTTGTACCGTGCAAAATCGAGTATCATTTATGTTATTTACTTACTTAATTGACCATTAACAACCCGTTTATAGGATTTCGCTAGTTTATCGCAACAATCGTTGACAGAGAAGATCGTCCTCTTCGCCGACATCCGCTCTTCGCCACATCGAATACATGTCTCGCCAGAACATCCTATTCTATCCGAATGACTTGACCATGCCGCTGGATGTTAATGTGTTGCTGGTTAACGCCAGCTCATACATCTTATTATTAGATAGAGTGCGGAAATCATAGCTAACTCGCACTGGACCGAAGATCTTAAGTATGGCTTATCTCTCGAATACTATCAGGAATTTGATAATGAGAGGTGGGACCTACTATTTTAAAGTCGATTAGGAATTACAAATTAAAAAGCTTTTCATTATCAAAGATTTATTTTCAAGATTTCAAAGTTGCGGCATGAGTTCGATATTTTCGCCGAGTAAACCAACATTTCATGTACTACGCTACGGTACCACTAAGCGTTTAAGCATGAATATTAATAAATATTTTATGTTGTAGGGCGGACTTGATATTTGTAATCCATTTAAATGATGTGTCTGTTTCTACTGGTAATGAATTTCGAAATATTTTTCGTTTCGAAAAAAAGACAATAAATTATTCAAGAACATTTAATACGAAAAAGAAAAATAAATACAATAAACCAATGACTTCCGTATATTTCCTTAGATTATAACAGCATTAGAGAGTCATCCATCAAATTGTCGAGGTATAAAATATAAATTAATCTACGACATTAACAATAATATTAGGAACGTGCTGCTCTGGTCAATGAATTCCTGTCCAAATACATTCCGAGTGGGGTCAGAGAGAAACCAACGTTATGTGAAATCAATACATGGTAACTGGAGATGAATGGAAATTGCAAAGACAAAATCAAATGAAATAAAAAACAATGTTTGATAATAAATATACTATGTATCTTTTTCAACGCTCTTTTGTTAGTCTGTCCAGCATAAAGATTTCAACAGTATTTTCCCAAGTCGCTGTTTAGCACTCGAACTTATTGGAACGTATCCCCCGCGTTAAGCCGGGTCTTACTGTAGCCTAAAAGAAAAGCAGCAGAATCTTTTCTAGATGTTGCGTTGCCTTTAAAACAATCTCTTCCATATACAAACATACAGTGGCTCCATCGCATAATTGGACAAGCACTAGTCTGATATGTATGTGCTTAAAACTTAAAAAGAAAATATTAAATATATGTTATTTTTTGCTTTTATTCACACTCTACATTATAGACTTTCAGATTAATAAAAAAATAACAACATTTTTCATGATAACGGTAATTTTATAAAGAAAAAGAAAATTAACTCAATTTTTTGCGCTCAACGCATAATCGGACAAAGAAGAGCACCATTGCTAAAAATGACGAAAGAGAACAATTAATACTTTGTGGCATATCCTTTGTTCTCAAGAACGGTGCGAATGATTTTGCTTTTTACCAGGACAATGATCACAAGCAAACTTCGGGTGTGGAAAAGCTTTGGTCGATCCATAATTGCCCCAAACTTATAGAAACCTCTGCACAGAGCCCAGATCTCAACGTAATTGAACATCTTTAGGAAGAATTAGCTAGAAGAGTATACCAACAACAATTTAAAACTTTGAATCAGCTTAAGGCGGCTTTACTGGAAATGTGGAACTCCATAGAACCTGAGGTATGCTACAATTTGATAAAAATCAATTCCAAAACGTTTTCGGACCGTTCTTGAGAACAAAGGATATGCCACAAAGTATTAATTGTTCTCTTTCGTCATTTTTAGCAATGGTGCTCTTCTTTGTCCGATTATGCGTTGAGCGCAAAAAATTGAGTTAATTTTCTTTTTCTTTATAAAATTACCGTTATCATGAAAAATGTTGTTATTTTTTTATTAATCTGAAAGTCTATAATGTAGAGTGTAAATAAAAGCAAAAAATAACATATATTTAATATTTTCTTTTTAAGTTTTAAGCACATACATATCAGACTAGTGCTTGTCCGATTATGCGATGGAGCCACTGTATATTTGACTTTTGGGAAATTGCTGCGTTAGCTGCGTTACGTTTATTGTGTTTATAACACGAGTCTTACAGTTTGGTAAAACAATTGCTTTACATTGCGCTTTGAGAATAAGAACTAGCATGTGGAACATAACTGTAGAAACTGAGACTTTCGAGCAAATACTGTATCTCTGCTTTGAAACACAGAAAGCGAACGCTTAGATAGTCTTCTAGAATCTGGATTTAATTTTGTTAAAGTTTCATACTTGAAAGTTCTCTTCTCTTTTTTGATACTTCTATAATGTTTTTAACACTTTTCTTTCTTCATTTTTTCCCCTGTTTCACTTTTTTCAAAAAGTATTCTAGATAAACCAGCTTTACTGAAAGGAACTTTTTCATTTCAATTGAAAATTTTATGCATAAAAAATAAGTGAAAAAAAATAGGAATGCGACTAAATGGTACCTAAAAGAACTTAACCGATTATCTAAAGCAGAAGGAAGGTATGTTCTAACAGAAAAACTGCGCCTATAACAAAGTGTTCTGAAAGAGTGATAAGAAATTGCCTAAGTATGGGCAAAAATTATGAAATCAAAATTCCATTGAAAGCTAATTTCAAAAGAAAACTTCCATATGAAGCCTTTAATAAGGGTTTATCTTGTCGAGAATTAAAAAAAAAACTTGATCTTCCAGTTACTACGAGAAATATCGCCCTTGTTGTAAATACTTGACCGTGGGTGAAATGGACAAAAGCCACGTCTAACTGTGAGAGATAAACAGTGCAAAACGTGCTGAAAACAATCAAAACCAAATGTTATGGACCGATTAATGGATAATTGTAGTTTTTCAGATGAAGCATAATTTAGATGGTCCAGACTATTGTCATCAGTATTGACCTAATATGGACCAAGAAAGCGTTGTACGATTCAAGCGAAATTTTGATGGAGGAATTATTATGCAGTGATTTGTACTCAAACTTCCTGATCATCAAAATTAATCTAAAACAATATTTGCGACGAAACTTTGCCAAGTTATGATCTGCGAAATCAACTGCCTCGGATTCTCCTGCATACTCGATTTGTCAAACGGTGAAAGATGTTGCATTTCGTCGACGTACTTGTGTTGGTCGACTTTTAACGTGGCCCGAACATAACACCCGTTTCGAAAAAAATAAACTTATTTGACAGATCTAGTTCTGAAGGTTCTATACACTGACTAGTTTCTAGAGCTTAAAATCATCATTGGGCAATATTAAAATAATTTATTGGTTCCATTTCATAGGCAAAAGATTTTATTCGTTCAAGTCAAACATTCGTTTGCACCAGCGTAACACATGGGTGCATGAATTGGTAAACTAATGGAAAAATTTTAATAACTTCACGCCCTCTTCAATGCTAATCTACAAGGAATGAATGGTGACAATAGTAAAGAATTATAACCTTTACACATATGTAAATAGAAAAGTTCCCTAATGAACCATAGGGACACGGGTGTCTTTTAGCGTTTATAATATTTTTTTTTACGTTTTCAACTCCCCTAAAAAATTTTTTTTTTGATTAAAATAAGAAAATATACCCACCGAGCAATAAATAATTTATAGCATGTATAGTGACCAATGAGATTTACATATCAAAACACTTGTAAAAAATATTAGAGTCTCAATCGCAATACCTTCATGTGACGATATACATATAAAGAATACATAACCACAAAGTTGAATACACCCGGGTACAGACAGAAAACATAAATACACATCTTTAAAAATAAATAAATTTTAATTCCAATTTCTGAAATGTTCATTTTGCGACATATGTGTACTTGTGATCATTAAAATGTTAATTGTTAAAATTGCTTCCACTTGAAAATACAGTAGAACGTTCTTGTTATAACAACAAGTCTGAGTAAATTTATATTATTTGATTCCATTGTGATTTCTGGTATAAATTGATTTATGTTGAACAATGTAACATTTTTAATTTTCCACCCTAGTTGGTTTTCATGGCTACTTTTTGTTGATTGGTGTTGTTTTTTATCTCTGGGTGTAGTCAACTACAAAATATGGCTTACTTCCTATTTAATTGAATTTGTAACATATTACTCATACGCATCATATTATATGTACTAGAATAATAACTCTAAAATGTATGCAATAAAAAATCCTTGATTTTGTAATGTTTGAATCTAATGGAATTCGATATCGCTAATACGTCACATATGTTCTTATCATGAATGAATTTTACTTTTTAAAAATCTACAAACGGTATCAAACTTAGTGTTTGACTGCTTTAATACAATAAAAAACTCTGTATTGATTATGGATGATCTGTCCGTCTATTGCAGAGACCTTCTCGAGTTTGGGTCCTATTGGTGACACAGTATTTAGTTGCCTCTGCACTTCTACGGCGTTGTAGTATTTTTAGTGCATGTCTGCTTTAATCTTAACTTTTGAGCCAGAGTAATAAAAGTCAATGAAGCAATCGATTAAAATCGATAATCGATACAGTATACAGATGAATGAAAATTAGCGGCACAGAATTGAAATTACAAGAACCTGGAGTATAAATTCGAGTGGAAGTTAACACCAGAAATCAGCAATGAGTATTCAAAAAGATAAGAAGAATTGAATCATACTCATAATTTCTGATATTTATACGCATTCATACTTATTTTAATATTATACTCATACTACTTATATTCAAAGTTTGAAGTACTCATCGTACTCATACTTAACAATACGTATGATGATGTTGATTTCGACTCTAGATGACTCAACATTTACAGGAATCACAAAGTAAGTATGATTCCCGTATGAACACTACAATACTCACTAGAAGGTAGTGTGTTTGTTTTGCTTGCTGTCTTTGCTTTTTTATTCCTTCTTTTTTTGTAAATGCAACAACAACTAAGACTGTAAATTTTGATGAATGATTCTTGTTAGTCGAATCATTTATAAGTATTATAAGTATTTTTCTAAAGTTATGAATCTGAATGAGTAGGCGTATGAATCAAATATATTTCGAATGGTATGAGTTCGATGTCAACGTTGTACATATACTCATTGTACTCATACTTATAAATCAACGTTGTACTGAGTACGAATGAATCAGAGTACTTAAGTTTCAATATTGTTTTCTCACTTATATTCAAAATTTCATTAATGCTTATGAGTAGCGAAAAAACGATTCATTGCTGATCTCTGGTATGAATATTTATCTTCTTCCACGGCTGACATATAGTGCTCATTGCAATCCCACCGATAACTTATGTATAGTCCTTGCAACTAAATTTTACAGAAAGGCTAGACTGTTTTCAAACGTAAATTAATTAAAAACGATAATTAAGATATGCTGGTTGTATATTGAAATTCAAACCTTTCGAAGTTTTATAAACGCCAAGCCAAATGGAATATTTGCAATTATTGGTAATATGGGTGTTTCCCTTGTTTGTTAATTTAAATTAAATTGCGTTCAAATGATTTTCATTTAATACTTCAGTTTTTTTTTTAACTATTTTTTTTTTAACTATTAATTAAATATAATAATAAATCACTAATCAGCAAACCGTTTGTTCAATAAAGGTATGAAATCCATATTAAAGAAAATATCTACTGCGGCCAAACGAATGTCTATGACTGTATCGTGCTATAAGTTAATAAATACAACGCTTAGGCCCATTATTACAACTTGCCGTTAACTAAAGGGAGTATTTTAATGGGCAGATAAATTGTTTTGCATTATTATAAGTGGATAATAAGATAGAAGTGATCTTTAAGCTAAAGGGAGGATCAGGCTACCTTTAACTTTTAAAGTTGACTTTATCTTTGAACTTGCCATATTATTTATCATTTTCAATATGGCGACTTTAAATATAAACGGAATGAGCAAATACAATAAAAAAGGCCCTTCGTTGCCACTGCGTTAAAAAAACTTGTTTAATTGAGCAGTTTTATCGAAATTTTTCCGGATCTGCCATATTTTTGAAAAAGTTAACTTTATTTTATTATTAGGTTATAATAACGCAAAATAGTTAAAGGTGACTTTAAAGTTCACTTTAGCTAAAGTTACTTTTAACTAAAACCAACTTTAATGGCAAGTTGTAATAATGGCCCTTAATTTGATAAAAAAAACAATAATGGAAAATATCTTTTGACGTGAATTTGCTAAACACGAAGCAACTATAACATCAATTCTTAAATAATCACCGTACAATATCAAGAAACCTTTAATTTAGTTTTATTTTGTGTAACAATTCTACAAAAACATAAATTTGTTGTATGAAATGTTACGACAATATCATTTCATTTATTGACCGCTAGACATCTTTCCGAAAACCAATTAATGACATTTAATTTGACACTTCAACTTACATTCGAAATGAGCATCAAGCGAAATCCCAAAATGTTCCGTTAGTATATAAAAACGTATAACGTTAGTCTTATATGTCATTCAAGCATTTTCATACACACAACTGAAAATTAATGGAAAACCGATAGCTCTCCACAATATAGATACACAAATAGCCACACTCAACGAAAAGGAAGATTTTAAACGGAAAATGAAATTTTCAACTGTTTAGGTCTGTGAATTTCCTCACGCCATGAATGTTCTCACACAACGACCACAAGTAATGAAATCAATTTTGAAATGTTATAACGTGCCCCTCGAATTCGGATCGCAAAGGATGAAAATGCAATAATCATCGATTGGCAAAATGCCAATAAATCAAAACGTTTTTTTAAAAAGAGTTTAAACATTACGATAACAGTTCAAAACAATATAAAAGGGCAATAAAGATAGTTAAAAATCCAAACGAATGAATTGTGGAAATATTGAAAATTTATTTCAGAAATTCACACAAACTATTTAACTTTATGCCGCATACAAGACAAAATAATACTGTTACGAAAATGGAAACGGTGTACAATCGTTAAACATTAAAACGATAAACAAAAGCCACACATACAACGAACTTGTTTGCATATACATACCAACAACATCAGTAAGAGGGAAAGGAGACAGACAAGTAAGAAGGAGAGCAACAACAAAAAACGTAAGCAAAGAACACAAACAACAATGAAGTCGCGATAGAGTTCTTAAGAAAGCGAAACCCCTGACGATAGCCTTCGTCGGACCGATTACAAATATAAAAAGGCGAAACAAAGCAGGCAATGGTCAGTAAAAATTCAGTGTCTTGTGTGAAGACGCGTTGCGTGTGAAGAAAACAGGCGTGGTTTGAAGATCGCCGTTGAAAAGATCTACGTTGTAAGCAAAGAAGATTAGCGAACAAGCAATTATTGTTGTATTCGTCAAATCGTATACGGTGGCACACAAAAGTAGAGCGAACAATAAAGAGGTTAACTGAAACTAAACACAACGAACTCATGTTCTAAATGTTTTTAAAAAGGTAAAAACGTAACAATACGATCTAAAAAATACGTTGACTTTTTTAAACGTCTTCTTTCTATAAATTTAAAGAGAACAAAGTGTGTGTGAGATATCATCAAACTTTTACAATCATTTGAAACACCTATAAATGCTACTGTGTGTGGCAAATGTTTGGGAAATATTTATTCAGTCTCTGTTGCCAAACCACTAGAGAAAACGACTGGAGTTTTGCTCATCTTCAGCGATGAAGAAATTTCTGAAGCAATAGGAATGTTATCAAAGCTATTTCTCGAATTTGGAACGATACCAATCTACACGAGATCCAAGAGCATCAGATGCATCCCTAAGAAGTCACTGTTTGGAATTGATTATAAGCTGGCGACATTATCCTCTACACATCCGTTAGAACGACATTGACTTGTGGTCTGAGTTGGATAACCTCAACACCAACGCCATGTGACTTAAACAAATCGTGTGGATTTTCTTTACAAGAGCTTGGTAGAAGTGATTTGAACTGGTGTTTTCTTAAATCACAGATATAAACGAATATATAGCAAGTTGCCGTAGTTTAGTAGGCAGTATGTTGGCTTATTACAGATGAGACTATGGTTCAAATTCCAGGTCAGACATCTTCAACAAAACGAAATAGGAAAAAATATTACTACGCCGACTTTCTCTCAGCAGATTTCTGGCAAAAACTCTGAGGTTAAATAAAATTGCCATACAAATTTCCCAAAAATCTGTCGTTCGGAGTCGACTTTAAACTGTAGGTCTCACCACTCATGTATAAAATTAACACACACAACATAAGTGGTGTGAGAAACTAGGTCGTAATCCTGACTGAAGGGTTGTAATGACCAATTATGTATGTATGTATGTATGTGAGTTATGGAGAGTCGAAATCAAAAGCATCATACGTGTTGTTAAACACAGTTACTAAAGTATACATAGCAATCCGTTTTCGTTGAAAATTTTTATAATTGTCTGACATCTTTCTTCGATTTTAAGACGGTCTTTGCATTGGTTCAGAAATTTGTGACATTTGTTAATCGTATGTATACTTTTGTGGGCCTGTGCAGGCCTGTGCACACAGAATTAAAGAAAGATGTCAGACAATTATAAAGATTTTCAACGAAAACGGATTGGGTAAAAAATTTCTGAAATTTGTTAACCGTATGTATACTTTTGTGGCTGAGTGTAAGTATGAATATGATGAGTACTTCAAACTTTGAATATGAGTAGAGGTTACATGATATTAAAATAAGTATAAATGCGTATAAGTATCAGAAATTATGAGTATGAATACTCATCTTTTTGAATACTCATTGCTGATCTCTGATATGTACATTGACTTTATGTAGAGTCAACAGAATAACATAATACCATATGCCTTGTCGTGTTCTGTAAAAGTAAATGATATTTTGCGTAGTCACAATCATCCTTCGGTCGAAAAGTTTATAGTCCCCATTGTACGGTGCCTTTCCATGTAGGTAACTTGTAATACCAGTAGTGTATTGCCGTCAGTTTGACCAGTGAAACTGCGTACCACAAAAAAAAGACGCGTAATTCAATTTTTATAAATTTTCTATCTGTCCGATATGATAAATATTTTTTATTGTTTATTAATTACAATACAATTATTTCAAATTCCAGGTCAGACATCTCGAACAAAACGAGATATGAAAAAAATATTACTTCGGCGACTTTCTCTCAGCAAATTTCTGGCAAAAACTCTGAGTGTCATGAAAAAGTTTCTCTAAAATCTGTCGTTGGAATCGACTTTAAACTGTAGGTCCCGTCACTTATGTATAACATTAACACACACGACATATGTAAGTGGTGTGAGAAGCTAGATCGTAATTCTTACTGAAGGATTGTAATGACCAATTATGTGTGTATGAAATATATTTCTTGCACGTAAGACTCATACATATATTGAAATTTGTTTTCCTACAGAAAATTTTCTGGTCTAAATTACTACGACCTCATCCAATTCGATAAAGCAAAAAAAAATGTAAAATTTGAATCCGAGAGCAGACGAAAATATATTCATTTTACAACTTTATTATTCCAGTGTACTATAGAGAGTACACTGCACGTCATTTGAAGTCATTAAAGGCTTGGGACAAAAAGTACATTAAATCACAGGCATTTCATGCAGTGAACCATCATATTTGATGGACTAATAAAAAATACAAATTAATTTAGTGGGTAAAATCAATCTCTTTCTGGTTTCATTATGTTAAAAAATAAAAACCACATCCGTCAATGCCAACAGTACTTACAATGGATTAAACTGCAATGTTGAAATATGTTACCATAATATTTTACCAAATCCAACTCACACATACACTTTGTTTCAATTACACGCAAACATACTGTTTCACATCATATACTAACACAGTTACTTTCACTTTCACTTTCAAATCGCAAATTGAATATTTGAAAACTTTTGGCTGAGAAAGCGAAAAAAAATTGATTGTGAAGAGTTTTGTAAAATTTTCAACATTTTGATCGAAGCTAAAAAAGCATTTTATGCGATATGAAATATGAGCTGACAAAATTTGTTTATTTAGTTACTTGTTGTGACATTGTAGGGCAATAAATTTGAAACATGAGTTATGGGTTAAAGTACAGTCCTATAGTCTCCATTAACTTTTGTTTTCATTGGCTGTTGAATATACATCCATCAGAGGATTTTTTTTTTATTTTTGCAAGTTTAGAAAATAAATTACAGCTGAAAATGCTATTAAAAAATTTCCTTTGCTTGTGAAAATCAATCATTTTGAAGGTAAAACTGTATGGAAAAAAGTTCGAAATATGAACAAAAAAAAAAAAATGCTTTCAAAATTATTCAAATGATGGAGTACATATGTATGTGTGTATGCATTTTCCTTTGATTAGTTAACTTTTACTTTAACAATATATTATTTATTTCTTTTGAAGTCGCCGTAGTCTAGTAGCCGTAAGGCCACGGTTCCGCAGGTCAGACATCAAAACGAAATATGATAAATTATTTCTTCGGCGACTTCCTCTCAGCAGATTTCTTGCAAAAACTCTGAAAGTATATAAAATTGCCATGAAATGTTTCCCAAAAATATGTCGTTCGATGTCGACTTTAAACTGTAAGTCCCGCCACTCATGTATAAAATTAACACACACAATATGGGTGGTGTGAACAGCTAGGTTGTAATCCTGACTGAAGGGTTGTAATGACCTAATCTTCTGATATGGCACTTAAATATGCCTGAAAACATAATTCTCGTTAGGTAGGTTAAAGAAGGAGAGCACTACTACGGAAGTTCAAGAACTCATGACTTTCAAAACACACCTAATTCATCATATTGATTACTGTGAAGGGGTATCAGCATTATTTCTTTTTGGAAATCTGTATCTTCTGTATGGAGATATTTGTATACTTTTTTCTTCATTTTTTTGTTGCTGAGAAGGAGTAAATGTACCTAACCGCACCATAGGGGAAGTCGTCAGTATCCCAGGTGTGTGGAGGCCTCATTTACTAAATCTCTCCCTCTCCTTTTGGACTATTTGTGCCCACTCCGGAACTGCTGTAGTATTACTTCGAAGTAGAGTCCCTCTGGCCATTTGGCCCCTTTATATCCATATCCGCCTCCGGATTGCGCAACAAAATCGAAGAAGGTGTTTAAACATCCATTCTAGTTCTCTCATCCAAGTCAAGTTTCTTAGATTTCAGCAAGGCTTCAGTATAACTGGCTATGCTATTCCAATTTTCTTCGCTGTGCAGAAGTATATTGCAGAAGTTTTTGGCAGTATAGATGCTGACTTTGGCCTCAAGATTCGTCCTTTCTAAACTTCATCTCTCACAATGAATGAAAGTGTGCTTAATCGTCGCATCATCATAAATGTAATTTGGTTGTTTCATCTTCCCCATTTTAAACAGATATTTACAAAAAGAAAACCATGTCGGGATAACAGCTCTGTTAAATATAATTAACCTCACCAAATTTCCTCTCAATTCAGCGGATAATATCTGGAAGAAGTTTTGCCGTCCATCTACCACATGTGTCAGTGTTACATTTCTCTTGCCAATGTCATATGGTTCGGTTTCTGGCGTCGTCGACATTTACTGTCTCTCCGTGCACGTTTTTAGTCTCCCACACGTTCTTCCGCTTCCTTGCCTATACAACTGTAAGTATTACACCACTGATTACCAGTACTGCTGACTTAGATACAGTTCTATATGCCGATGCCACCCTAAGTACAGATGTTCGTTGTACCGATTATAACAACAGTCTGCCTTTAAGATATTTGTATATTGACCGTTGCTTTATACCGGTACATCTGATATTTGTATATACAGTTACTTCAACAATTAACCATGTGTTTGAATTACCAAGCCGCTTATGTGATCTCTCTTGTGGAGCACTTGAATTTGTATTGTTGTTTTGTATTGTGTTAAATTAGCGCATTTAGAAAGCAAATAAATTCAAAATTACGTACATTAATAATTAATATTTTTTCTATCCATTGTTAGCAGTTATAACAGTTTTAGTACTTCGTGGCATGATTTCAACTTAGTTCTGCCACACATTGGGTGGTGTTTCTTCCCAAGCTTGAGCAATATGCCCCCACAATTCATTTACAGATGTTGGTACACCTCCTTGTACTTCTTTTCAGCTCTTCCCAGATGCTCTCAATCGAATTGAGATCAGGCTACAGTGGTGGCCATGACATCACTTTATACCCGTTATCGTTAAGTCACTTACAAGTTACATTGAAGGTGTGTTTGAGATCATTGTCATGTTGGAACACAACATCTGAAGATTGCACATGCGCTTTTTGCAAGATTCAGGGAGATTCGTTGACAAATTATCATCGAAAGCGTTGGCGGTCGTCTTGCCATCTATTCGCTGTATAGTTGCAGCTCCACTATCTCTTCCAAACTTCTCAGTGGACATCTTCCATTGTCCCTCCTTTGCCTAATTTGAGTGCACACGAGTGAAATCCAGGCGAAGCTTTTGATGGCGTTTTGTGAGCAGCGAATTTCGCAGGCGGTAGTGTTACGGCGTTAGGACGTATAAAGGCGAGCGCAGTTGGAACTATAGAGTTTTTTGCGTAACTGTAAACATATATAATAATATTTTAGTTCTTGTTCTTCTACAATTAAATTGGCACCTAATTTTGTTTGCCTTTAATATTATTATTATTGTTGTAATACACAGTATATTATGTCAAATGGATAATACGTTGACAAAATTATCACTGCGTCTCTTACAGTATATGTGATAATCAGTAAATATCAATCGCGTCTACCGGTACCATCCCCATAAATTTTAAATCTTCCACTCTTCAGATTAACTCCAGTAATTCTGTAAAATAAACAGAATTTTTTACTGAATTGATATTGCTTAAAAATGCAAAATCTGAACATAATTATCGCATTACGAACGCGGAAAATATGCTGTATAGTTTCATCTATTTCCTGACAGAGAATACGCTCGGTCTCAACCGGAAGACATAGGATCTTATCTCCGGTAGTAGTATCCCGATAGATAGACTATTATTCTACATGTTTTCACTTGCTATGATTTATACAGCCTTTCGCCATTGGCTAAAGCCTGTGCGTCCTCTGTCCTAAACCCTTTACCCGACTACTGCTAAGTTAATAGCAGGAATTTCGTTGCGATTCCACATTGAACCGGTACCCAGCAGGACAAAACTTTTTCTACTGCACCAACCAGCCTCGATTTCATTGAATATGACGGCAGTGTTGTCAATGTGGCTTAACTATCCGAAAATATAATTTCGAGCATACTTCTGATTGCCGCTTTGTACATTTGTCTCTGCCCCGACCGAAATTGCAACAGTGTCAGATAGAAGTCGCCGTAGTTTGGTAGGTAGTGTGTTGAGTTATTCGACATGTAAGGCCACGGTTTAAACCACAGGTTAGATATCTCGAACAAAACGAAATATGAAAAATAAATATTTCTTCGGCGACTGCCTCTCAGCAGATTTCTGGTAAAATTTCTGAGAGTAAATAAAATTGCCATGAAAAGTTTCTAAAAAACCTGTTATTCGGAGTCGACTTTAAACTGTAGGTCTTGCCACTCATTTATAAAATTCACACACAGCTTAAGTGATGGAAGAAGCTAGGTTGTAATTTTGACTGAAGGGTTGTAATGACGTATTAGCTTGAAATGCAGTTGATCTTTTTAGGTCTCTGATGCTTTGTAATTAAAACTTTCTTTAATAATTTTTAACTCATAAATCTTCTTCCATGTTTGTGTTTAAGAAACATGTTAAATACATATGTAAATATTATATTAATTTCTTTAAAAATACTTATTTTGTTTATTTGATGTGCGAGTGCTATTTAACGTGTGGTAGATTTATAAAAATATACTTCTTAAAGAAGGAATTTCAGTCACTTTTGTATAGTATTAAGAAATAAAAAATTCTGCAAATAGATGTGAAAGCTGCAACCCCTTCATTTGTACTTCAATTTGATATTTTACTGTTTGTCTTAGAGATGAGCGATATTTTCAAAACTGTGTGAGACGTACAATAAATTAATAAAAATTCTTGGAATACACTCATGTTTATAAAATCTTGAAATAAATATACCATAAAGTGTGTCTCAGTAGGAGTTAATTTTTTTAATTTTAGTGTCACAAATTTGTATACATTGGGAAAATCGGAAATTATTTAAAATGGAGAAAGAAAAACACGTGCGAAAACAAATTTGAAAAATTATGCTGGCACTGTTCGCAAGCTTTAAAGGATTTTAAGTCGAGAAAGTTCAACTAATGTGTCAAGTATTTTAAGTTTGGTCAAAAAATTTAAAGAACATGAGTTGGTTATAGACAGTGAGTGTTCTGTGTCAACGTATCATTCGTTCTTTTGGAAGCAGTGCTGCTGTAATCGACATAAATGGTCATTACAACCCTTTAGTCAGAATTACGATCTAGTTTCTCAAACCACTTATTTTGCGTGCGTTAAATTTATACATGAGTGGCGGGACTTACAGTTTAAAGCCGACTTCGAACGACAGATTTTTGAGAAACTTTTCATGGCAATATTATTTTCGCTCAGATTTTTTACCAGAAATCTGATGGGCGGAAGCAGAAATATTTTTTCATATTCCGTTTTGACGTGTTTGATCTGGGGTTTGAGTCATGGCCTAACGTCTAATAAGCCAACGGACTATCTACTGGACTACAGTGACTTTTCCACAGTGACAAAAAATTCGGCAATAACTTCAAATGATACGAAACCTTTCGAAGTCGCCGTAACCCCAGGTCAGGCATCTCCAACTAAACGAAATATGATAAATATTTCTTCGACGACTTCCTCCCAGCAGATTTCTGGCAAAAACTCTGAGGGTAAATAAATTTGCCATGAAAAGTCTCTCAAAAAACCTGTCATTCGCAGTCGACTTTAAACTGTCGCCACTCATTTATAAAAATTAACACCCACAACATAAGTGGTGTGAGGAACTAGGTCGTAATCCTGACTAAAGGGTTGTAATGATGTAATGTATGTATGTATGGATGTATATATATAGAAGCGAATTGATATTCCGCATCTTACGTGGAGGTGATATAAACTGAACATTGAATTCGTACGATTTGAACCGTTAGAATTTTTCTGGAGCGGTTTTATTAAGTCGCAAGAGTATACGTTTACAGCCAACATAATCCATGTCATCGGCTATCATGCTGTCTAGAGAATATGTTACGGATATTTGAACGATGGTTTATTTCACCCATAATGACATCAAGAGGTCTTTATAAAGACTGTGTTTTTCTTTTCACAATATGGTGACTGTACAATACTTGGCGTTGAATGTTGCTGAATATTTGACTATTTTTAGGTCGTTTTAGGCCAGTTGGGAGGATTGAAAAGTCCAGCTGTTAGGTAAATATTTGATTTAAAAATTTTGTGGTTCAACGGGAATAAACTGTAAATTGCCGATAATAAAATCATAATTTGGAGACGAAGAAAGAGATGGTGAAAAAGAACTTAGAAATTCGAGTTTCCATAACTTTGGCAAGACGAAAAGAGCATAGTGTGAACCGTATAACTTTAATGAATTTGATTCTTTTCCATAAAGTAAATTTAGAGCAGTCACCGAATTCTTCATTTGGAGACCTAAAAAGAGAAATAAAATTTAAAAAAGTTAATAAAAAATTGTAGAAGAAATTTTAAAATCATTCTATAGAAGAGTTGTTTCTAGGCTCCAGCAGTTACAGACATTATATCTAATAAACTGACATACTAGACTAATCACTTGCATAGCTAAATAATCCAGTTTGATCCAATTGAAACACAATAATGGAATAATAAAAAATTAAAGAGGACAAAAATTTTCTTTCATTGTTAATTTTTTATCTCTTCATTAATTTAGTACCATGTATGTATGCCGATTGATGTTCAATCTGTCATCTATTTGCTTACCCTTATGGTTTTGTGATTGTCTATTATCTGTCGTGATTTATCTTAATTTCAAACAATAACAGCTGTAGACATTAATTTATAATTTGGTCAGAATGAAATAAAACATGAGACATTAATACTTATCATATAACAGCACTGAATCATAATGAACTGGTTGATGACAATGCCAAAAATTGATAAAAGAAACTGGCATGGAATCATTGAATATTTGTAATTGTTATCCTTTCGCATTTTATTTATTTGATTGAAGATTTCATAAAGAAAAATAATTCAAATAGAAAATAGAATACGATTTGAATGATGGAAGTTTAAGATTATAAGGATTTGTATTGTTCTGTTTTAAAAAATTCAATTATTTTTAACTGAAATTAAAGTTCTTATATATCAAAACAATCACTCTTCTTAACCCATTCGCTGCCAAGCGTAAATTATATGAAGTCATTCCCATTGCCATTTATATTTTGAATGTTATTGTTTACCAAAACTCTATTATTTCTTGGTAAGAGCACATATATAATCATTCACAAGCAGAAAAGCAAAGACGAGTTGCTATAAAATTTTGTTATAAATACACGATGAATTTGATTTTTGCGTGGAGAATAAAGTATTATTTTTGTAAAAAAAATTATTTGTAGTATTTTTCAAGTTTTTTACATATTCATATTATGTGTGTGGCAAAAAAAATTTGCTAATTCCAAAGCTTGGATGTTATAATATATTTAAAGTAGGACGAGTATACTCGTCTTGGCAGTGCGGGATATCCTGTCAAAGACGAGTATACTCGTCCTTGGCAGCGAATGGGTTAATATTTCTCTTTCATTCCAATTACTTTATGTATTGTATTTGTAATCTCGGCCTAAAATAACGGCATATTGTTACGAAAATGGAAATTGTGTGACATCGTTTAACATTAAAATGAAAAACAAAAGCTACAAAAACAAAAACAATGGACTTGTTTACATGATCAATGAATAAACAAAAATATAGCAACAACATCAGTATAAAATGGGGATAAACAAGTCAACAAGAAGCAACAACAAATATTACCAGAATAAATGCAAACAAAATACACAAACAACAATAACGTAAATAACATGTTTACACTTACAGAGATTTCGAGAACGCGAAGTCATTCTCCTTTAAGAGAATCCATCAGATTGTTTACTCCACAGGCATACAGATATGAAACGCAATTTGACAGCGCATAGGCCAAACATGAAAGGGACAGCAAATATTACCAAAAAGTATTTCTGTCCTTCTCTGATTGTAACTCTGTTTTGTTTATTTATGTTTTTTTTAGTTTTCGGGGTGGGTTTTTTATATTGGCGAGAGTTAATAAAAAATTTAATTTTTGTCTAAAACTATTAATAAATAATAAAAACAACTAATAACAATAACAATTTTTTACTTTTTCTTTCAAGAAATTAAAAAATATTGGAAACTTTCAGCGAGTAACATTTTTTATGAGCAGTACGTCTTACTTTGATCTTGTAATATTTAGCTTCTTAATTACCTCTTGTACAAGAAACTATATTCATTGTGACCGAAAATCACACACATTTCGATTAATATTTAAATATTTAAGAATCTTAAAACTTTTCATTGAAGAAATTAAAAATATTCCAAAATTTCCCTTTTTTAACACAAAATAAATGTTTATTTACATTTAGTTTTTCCACTTTAACCGCCAGTTTTCACTCTGTATATCTGTTGCTCCTAACACATTTGATTCGCAAACCATTATAAAATTTTTTTCTCCCTCTAAATTTACCTATGCTTTTATGTTATGAAGGTTTTTCATCTGTCAAACCTTTCGTATTTGTTTACTCTGCGATATAAAAGGCAAGAAAAAGCAAGCAACGGTGTCAGTAATAAATTCAGTCAGTCTGGTGTGAGGTCGCGTTGCGTGTGAAGAAAATAATTGTGGTGTGAAGATCTCAGCTGTAAAGATCGGTCGAACAATTGTTATTGTTTACGCAAAGAGTATAAAGCAGCTATTTTTGTCATCAAGTTGTGAACGGTGGCACACAGAAATGTGCGAACAATAAAGAATTGATTTAAAACTAAACACAAATTTATTTTTATTTTTATTGCAATCATATTTCAAAGGTTTTTTTAAAAGGTAAAAACGTAACAATATGAATAAAACTTTTTAAATTAAAAAATAAAAACTGAATTACTTAGACTCCATGCACAACATGAATAACTTACGCTTTCGTATTTGATTTAAGCTACAAGCGTTTACTTCTCTGTGGGCGTGACGTAATAATTGTTTAAAAATTTCTTTGCAAACTTTCCAATCTCCATGCCAGCGTTAAAGTTACACAATACACCCAAATTTTCCGAAATCAGGTTGATGCCGTATTCTGAATTAATAGAGAGAACGATCACCATCTTGCCTAAGAAAGTTAACCTGTGAGATTGTAGAAACTGTACTAAGTGCAATGAACAAAATAATCCCATACAAACATACATAATTGGTTATAATAGCCCTTCAGCCTGAATTATGACCTAGTTTCTCTAATCACTCATGTTGTATGTGGTGGCGGCGGTAACAGGCAAAATAATTCGGTCAGCACAATGCTTTTGATCACTGTCCTCGTAGACTTGATGTTGTAGGTGTTCAAGAAACATCGAAATAAATTGCAAAATTGAAGTCGCCGTGGTCTATTAGGTAGTGTGTTGGCTTATTAGACGTGAGGCCTCCGTTTAAACTCCAGGTCAGGCATCTGCAACTGAACAAAATATGAAAATATATTTCTGCTGCGATATCCTCTCAGCAGATTTCTGGCTGTATGTATGTTCTCAATTAAGCGGGAATTATGTAAGTATGACGGCTACTGCCTCTTCGCTAGAGGAGACAAATTAATGCGAAATCAATCACCAGTTGCTTGGTCACTGAAAAATTCAATTGTTTTCAGGCAAACTTTCATTATTTAAAAGCGTTGTTCTTGCTTAACTCAATTCTTTATGACGAAAATAAAAAACATATTTTGAGAAGTAAACGAAATATGTTGTAATTTATTTGTACTGTCTAGATAGTGCTTAAATCTGCCGAGAGTGTAGGTTGCAGTTTCTGTATAAGACTCTGGTCTGTTACACACAAAGCATAAATAAAATATTAAAATAAATATTGAGTGCCCACCAAAGATTCTGGTCTACTCCGAGCATAAGATCTAAGCCACTGAACTCGTAAAAATTATAATATGGAAATCAATAAATAATTCAGCCTGATAAACTAAGAACCGAAATAACCCAGATACCTTTTAATTTAAAATAAAAAAGATAAACTAAAATCTATTTCATATGAATCTTTTTAATTAAAGGCAGTTCATAAAAGCTATTTAATAAAAATGCCTTTAAATTCGAATCTAAATTGAATTTCTATACAAAAATATCTGAAATTGTAAAAACCAATAAAATTGTAACATTACCACCAAATGATACCCGCAGGAAAACAAATGACAACACAACCTGAATACCACATACATTGAAAGCGACACTACAGAACAGAGCATATCAGTATGAAGTGGAGACGTCAATCAAATGTTCAGCATCACAGGAAATGAATGCAATTTTGATGTTTTGTGTCACAAACATAATTCCGTAAAATAAATCAACTTTTAATGTATATATGAGTGTAAAATGTTTACATGCCTTTCATTCAGTGTATACTTTACCTGGCGTTAATATTGACATTTACATTCTTGGCAACATTTTCTATTAGAGAAATTGAAACACTTTCAAGCTTTGTATTTACATACAACATAATATATTACATTGATGAAACCGGCCAGTTCCATAAGTGGGACGTTCGCCACCATGCCTAGATTTTCTGTCACCCAAAAACCGGTGACGTCTGTTCTGAAGTGAAGGGCAGTCGTATAAATGTTGCACCGATTCCGTTTCTTCCACATCAACGCAGCTTCTGCAGCGATCCTAGTGTTACAGACCTAGTTGGTGAGCGAAATTGCCAATAACGTAGTGTCCCGTTAGAATTCCTATTATAATGCAAACCGTTCTCTTGTCGAACTCTTGTCCTACTGTCAACTGCTGGACATGCCAGTTTTTAACTTCGGCAACCAGTTATGTCGGTCCACCCACGGTTTGTTGAATTCCAAGTGCCTTTTTCCAATTTGCAAAAGTATTCCTGTAGAGGCGCATATGTCCACTCTATCATCTTAGATATATTTGATCCCTTCCGTGGCTGTTCCACCACCTTTCCGTTTCCCTCTATGCCACAGTTTTCCAGAACCCAGTACAGGCAGATGTTCTGTCGACGTATACAGTCCATACAAATCGTGATTTGATTTGATGATATAAATCCCATCGCTTTGATTGCTGCTTTACTGTCCGCACATATGAGCAAGTTCGAAAGAGGTAGGTCCCCGGTTTCAACCATGCAGCTTGTTCAATAACAGAAATTTCCGCCTGAAATACAATAGCCTAATTAGCTAATCTGTAGTCCTGTAATCCTTCAGTACCAGGTTATCGGAATAAACAGCAGTTTCAGTTCTACTTCATGTATATTTGGATATAAGAAAGGAATAATCTGTTTACGACCGTCTGTATAAGTAGTCAGCTCTATGTGATTCTAATCTTAGACAACTGAGTGGATATCTTTTCCAAGATCTGGACTATCACAAGAATATTGTATTGGCAAATCACAGGATTTCACGCAAACTACTAGTAAAACAGTTTTTGCTTGAGGATTTTTTTTTATAAACTACACATAATTTTAACTAGTTCATAATTTAAAGTACGTCAACTTGCTGATATTCTTATCAGAAAATTTAACTACGAACATATTTCTATCGACGAATCCATGGTGAAAGATTACGGTCGCCATTCAGCAAAACAGTATATTCGAGATAAACCTATTCGGTCTGGTTATAAAAACTGGGTTGCACCAAGTTCCTCTGGATATTGTTACTGCTTTGATATTTATTGTGGTAAATCAACGACACCTGTTTCTGAGTGTTGTGAAATGTTACCGTGCCACAGGAACAATCCGAGAAAACCGCACTAAGAAATGTCCTCTGCCAAATGCAAAAGAGATGATGAAAAAATCAAGAGCCGATTTCGATTTCAGACAAAAATAATGAGTTATTACTGGTCCGCTGGAAGGATAACAGTATTTGCAAAATGGCGACCAATTACGATACTTATGAACCAGTAGGAAAAGTTAAAAGATGGTCCTCTGAAAAAAAAAAAAAACAAAAAATTGATATTCAAATACCTCACTTGTTCCAAACTTACAACAAAAGCATGGGCAGAGTTGATGAAATGGACCATTCTATATCTTTATACCGAATTAGCATACATAGCAAAAAATGGTGGTGGTGTTTATTCACGTGCATGGTTGATATGGCTATCTCAAATGCGTGGCGCCTACATGAATTTTGTGAAGAAAACGCTATGGATCAATTACAATTTCGTCGATCCATAGCTAGGTTTTATCTAAAACAGTCGTCCTAAAGACATTCTGCTCGGCCTTCGTCATCAAATATAGAGGGTCTACATCTAGACGGCGCAGATCATGTTCCAGAAAAGCTTCCTAAGCGTGTGCGTTGTGTCATCTACCACAATAGAAACCGCTGGAGTTGCAAAAAATGCAAAAAACACTCTGCGTTGAAAAAAATTGTTTGCAAAATATCACTCATAAGTGGCCATTGTACCAATTTGGGTACACCCCTCTAATGTCCTGAATTTTTTTGTTAACTTTTTTTTACGTTTCTGTTTTTTTTGCATTGTTAAAAATAAATATACATTGAAATTTTAAAAATTTAACTTGTAGTTTTTGTTTGGCTGTAAATGGGTTATTGGAATAATTAATTGAACGTACATACATATATCTAAGCGTTTGGCCTGTCCACATTGCAACATTGTGGGGCTATTTTTCAGGAAGAAGCAGAAAAACTGTGAGAAACAAAAACTATGAGAAACAAAAAGTGTACTCGCCTTGCATATCAGTTCAAACTCTATATAATCCAAGAAACATTGGATTTTTATAGGTTATTTAAATCGGTAAATATGCAATCGTTTCGTAAATATAAATCTAAATAAACGTATTATGCCGACTTTTTTAAATTTCGCTACCCTAGCATATGCTTTCCCATATGCTTATGGTTGTAATTTTATATTACAAGTACACAAATAAATTAATATTCTGATGTAATTTTAAATGCACTTTGGAAAATGATATAACATGTAAATATGTTATAAATTTCAATGTGTCTAGTTGGCAATATAAAATTGTCATGTGATGTACCATACTTATTACAGTGATATCGGATGCTGTCTGCAATGATGCGATTGCTTGTCAACATGTGACATTGTACATAGTATTAAAAATACAAACATACATATACATATATTTGAGTAATATTATATAAAAAAATATTATAAATTTGTGTAACACAAATGAATTAAACAGTACATGGTATGATAGACGAATATGTGGGCTTTTATTAAGCGCTTCCTATCTTTAAATATAAATAAAACAAAGTGTGAGTGAGATGCAATTGAAATTTTAATTGGTGTGAAAGATCTATAGACACCATTATTTATGGAATATAAAAAATATTTAAATCAAATGTTCGTCAACGTTTCTCTGAGTGGAACCTAACCGAAATTAGCATGATACTGTCGCATACAGTGGACAGCAAAAGTCTTATTACGGCAATATGTTTTAGCAATTTCATGAATTTTAGCCGGAAGTTCGTATAAAAATTTATAGTTCATATATTTATTTTATTAATTTATTTTTATTTTATTATAAAACAAATAATTTTTTAACGTTTTTCATAAAACAAGAGAAAAATGAGGAAAAGTTTCAGATGACTCCATAAGTACCCCCAAGGAGAACCCTGAGTAAATTTAAAATTCAAATATTTCATATAAAAATAATATATGAAAATGTTATCCCTTGTATTTAGTAGAATATCCCTTAAGGTCAAGCACTTCATTTAACCCATTTGGAATGGAATATACAAGTTTTGTTTAGTGTTTTCTGGTGGCACCATGAGCAAGTTTTTCTGTTGACTTTTGTTTGAGATTTAGCGATTACGTAACCGTCTTTTCAAATGATCTCCTAAATACTGTCTTGAAGTCAGATCGGGACTTTGTGTAAGAGAATTAAGCCTGTGGGGACTTTTTTGTCAAAATATATTGCCGTAGTAAGACTTTTGCTGTCTAATGTATATCAAATTAAACTTGACCGATGGCATTGGTTATGTTGACTGTGAGGACCACTATGGTTTGCTGGTTATCCCTGTACTTATGCGACTTAAGAAAAGATCTAACTGAATGAAATCGCCCGATCTCGATGGACCAGTTCAAATCACATCCACGTGGTATGATCAAGCCCTCAATTGCCTCGTGTAGAATATCCAACGTGGCATGAGGTGTGTGTTAAGTGTGGTTTGCTGATGATACAACTCAGGCCAAAAAAGTTGGCGAACATCGACATATAGTGCTCGCCGTTGATAGTGATGACTTGGTCAACGCCATTCTCAAGGAAATATAGATCGATGAACGTTGAACAGAACGAAATATGAAAAAAATAGTTCTTCGGTAACAGCCTTTCAGCAGATTTCTGGCAAAGACTCTCAGAGTCAAATTGCCATGAAAAGTTACCCAAAAAAATCAGTCAATCGGAGTCGTCTTTAAACTGTAGGCACGCATGTATGAAATTAACGCAAACAATATATGTTGTGTGAGAAGCTAGGTCGTAATCCTGACTAAAGGATTCTCACCAGAACCTAATGTATTAAAGATGCTAAATGTATTATTAAAATTAAAATCTTTATCAGTCTGCATATTTTATACTGATTTTTAATGTCCATGACATATCAAACAATTTATGCCGATTAAAGTGCTTTCATTGTTTAACTTTTTATTTCTAACACCTTTTATTTGTTAATCAATAAATTCCAGTTTATTTTATTATATTCAAGTGAAATATGTTGGAATGTAAAATAATTGATTATTTACACGTACATAATTATGTGGAATTTTGTAGGTATATGTACATATATGCACAAATTAAATATGATTTTATTGTAATTTCCACAATTTTCTAAAACAAAAAAATCAATAAATTGTTAAAAAAAATACAAAAATTAGAGAGCAAAAAGAGATAATGTCAGTCTGTCACTAAATTACCACACACGTAAATTGATACTAATAGAATATGATACAATAGAATTTTGTCAAATATTGATATTATCGAGAATATAAATTATACGCAATCACTTATAAATAGTACAACAGCTACAATATGTTACAAGATATTTAAAATAATTAAAAATATCAAATTAAGATAAGTTTTTTTAGATTGCATACAAAATAAAAATAAATTTAGATAAATTCTTTATTGTTCGCTCAATTCCGTGTGCCACTGTTCACAACTTGATGTAGACAACAACACTTTGCTTTGTTTGTTATTCTTCTTTACCACTCTTCTGCGTAAACATTGACAATTGTTCACTTAGATCATTACAAAGGGCATCTTCAATCCACGATTATTCTCTTTACATCCAACGCGTCTTTACGCAAGACTGAATTTTAACTGACCCCATTGCCTGCTTTGTCTTGCCTTTTATATCGCTGGATAAACAGTCTGATGGATGTTCTTAACATTTCTGCATTCGCGAAATCTTTATAAATGTAAACATGTTGTTTACGTTATTGTAGTTTGTGTATTTTGTTAACGTTTGTTCTTGCAGTGTTGTTGTTACCTTTTTGTTTACTTGTAGATCTCCTTCTTTATACTGTTTTTTTTTGTTGGTATATTTTTGTTTACTTGTTTATCATGTAAACAAATTCATTGTTTTTGTTTTTGTTCACATTTTAAAGGATGTGAACGCAAACTACCCATTCCATATTCGTAACAATACTTTTTCTTTTGATATTCGAAATATTTATTCTGAGGTAATTGTTCACTACATCCCTTCAATCAGGATTACGATCTAGTTTCTCACACCACTTATGTTGTTTGTGTTAATTGTATACATGAGTGTCGGAACCTGCAGTTTAAAGAAACTTTTCATGGTAATTTTATTTACTCTCAGGATTTTTGATAGAAGACTACTGACAGGCATTGCAGAAGAAATATTTTTTCATATTCCATTTCTTTGGAAATGTCCGACATGGGATTTGAACCGTTGCCTCACATTTAATAAGTCACTACACTAACTACTAGAGCACGTTGATAATATCAAACTAAAATATTTCTCAAGACTACGCAGTATTTATTTAAAAAAAAATTATTTGAAATAAATACCAAATGAAAATAAAAATAAATTGTTTGTGAAAACCAAAGCTGTGGAGCTATGTAGAATCAAATAATTGTTTAACAAATTATATTAAATAACCGAAATAAATAAATGTATACATCGTCGTCCTTAACACACTCTATGAATGAAATTAATTTGTGGTTTCATTTTATGGAGAAGAAATTTTCATTTTCTAAGATAAATGATGATAAATTGGTCTTTTATTTATTCATTGTTAACAGAATACTATTTTAAATTGAAAGCATAATAAAGGAAGTATTACGTTTAAAAGAATTTTTAGAAAATATTTCAGTGAATTCAAGGTATATACGTACGTACGAAATAAGGAATAAATAATATATGAAATACTACTTACCCAGTATTCATTAATAAAATCAAACGTAAAACATGTAAATAATATGCGTGTATCACGAGGTGTGGCCAGGAAATAATGAATAAGAGAGAGTATTTAAACATACTAAAAAACAAATTTAGCAACAACAACACAATGAACCCAATCATCCGGCTGCTAATATGAAAATTTGATTTGCCTACCAAAATCCCCACAGTCTTAATACTCTTACACAAATTCCCGATATGAATCCAGAAGAGTGTTTAGGAGATTATTTGAAAGAACGGTTACGTTGTCGCTAAACTTCAAACAAAAATCAACTGAAAAACTTGCTTATCAAATGTTCTCGCTGGCCAGTTCACATCACTAACTCGGTGACCGAAGACATCTCTGGCATAAAAGCCACAAGAGCGACTATTCCGCGACGCATTGTACGCTCTTCTAACTTATTTAGGTTGTTATCATCCCAAATACTACAATCTTGTGTCTTCACGTACCTATTCATTCAGAAATGAGTCTCATTGCTGAAGATGATCTTTCTATGAAAATTAAGGTCAATTGTTACTGCTCATGACTCGCTCAGGGAAAACAAGTCGTTGTCTATGGTCGTTTACCTTGATTTCCTGGGACAGTTGAATTTTGCAAGTGTACATACCTAAGTCGCCGTAGTCTAGTAGGCAGTGTGTTGGCTTATTAGACGTGAGGCCTCGGTTTTAACCCCAGGTCAGGCATCTCCAACTAAACGAAATATGAAAAAATATATCTTCGGCGACTTCCTTTCTGCAGATTTCTGACAAAAACTCTGAGAGTAAATAAAATTGCTATGAAAAACTTTAAACTGTAGGTCCCGCCACTCATGTATAAATATTAACGCATACAACACAAGTGGTGTGAGAAACTAGGTCGTAATCCTGACCAATTATGTATGTTATGTATGTATGTACATACCTAAGTCGCGACGAAACTTTGCCAAGTTGTGATCTGTGCAATCAACTGCCTTGGATTCTCCTGCATGCTTGCTCTGTCAAACGGCGAGAGACGTACTTATGTTGGTCGACTGTTTACTTAACGTAGAAGAGAACACCCGTTTTGATAAAAAAATAAACTTATTTGACAGATATAGTTCAGGAGATCCTATACACTGACTACCTTCTAAGGCTTAAAATCATCATTGGGAAATATTATAACAATTTGTTGGTTCCATTTCATAAGGAAAAGATTTTATTCGTTCAAGACAAACTTTCGTTTGCACCAGCGTAACACATGGGTACATGAATTGGTAAACTAATGGAAAAATTTTAATAACTTCACGCTGTCTTCAATGCTAATCTAAAAGAATTAAAAGGTGGTAATAGTAAGGAATTATAACCTTTATACATATTTAAGTAGAAAAGTTCCCTTATTGACCATAGGGACACTGGTGTCTTTTAGCGTTTATAATATTTTTGTTTACGTTTTCAACGCCCTTTAAGTTTTTTTTTCTTAAAATAATAAATAATTTATAGAATGTATAGTGACCAATGAGATTAACGTATCAAAATTATTAGAATCTCAATCGCAATAGCTTCAAGTGACCATATATAAAGAATACATAACCATAAAGCCGAATGCACCCGGCTATAGACAGGAAACATAAATAAAAATCTTTAAATATAAATAAAATTAATATAACACCCAACAGATTTTTGTAATTCCGATTTTAGAAATGTTCAGTTTGGGACATGTGTGTACGTGTGATTATTAAAGCGTTAATTGTTAGAATTGCTTCCACTTGAAAATACAGTAGAACGTTCTTGTTTAAACGTTGCTGTATTTTAATTTAAAACGGGGCAATTTTTGATTTTAAATGGCTGGTATTATAACAAGTCTGAGCAAATTTAGATTATTTGATTCCATTTTGGTCTAAATTGGTTTTATATTGAACAGTGTAACATTTTTAATTTTCCACGCTAGTTGGTTTTCATGACTGCTTTTTGTTGATTTGTGTTGTTTTTGTCTCTGTGTGTAGAGTTAAACTTTAATGTTTAAAAGTCTACTAGAAATTATGGCTTACCTCCTATTTAATTGAATTAGAATTATATTACTCATACGCATCATATTACATGTACAGTAATCTCTCGATTTACGTCGCAGTTAGTTCCAAGAAAAGACGACGTTAATCGAAACTACGTAAATCCAATTTCATATTGCTCATACTACAAAGTAGTATGTTTTTAACAAGCAACTTAAAAAAGTTGCAGTCTCCCTCGATTTACGTTGCAGTTGGTTCCTAAAAAAGGGCGACGTAAATTGAATGACGACGCAAATTGAAGTTAGAGGGAACAAAAAATTTGACGACGTAAATAGAAACAACGTTAATCGAGGCTACGTAAATCGAGGGATTACTGTACTAAAAAGTATGCAATAAGAAATCTTTGATTTTGTCATGTATGAAACTAATAGAATTAATTATCACTCATACGTCACATATGTAATTGTCATGAATGAATTTTACATATTTATTAAATATGAGCCGTGATGTTAGTAAAGCATACCTATTAAATTTCTATTACGATTAATAATCAATTACATTACTTTTTAAAAAGAATCGTGATGATTATATAATTCTATAAATAATATTTTCGAAATTCTAATTGATTACGACGGTTACAAATAATCTAAAAATAATCAGTATTACTGGCGATTAGTACAAAATATTTAAAAGGAATATAAAGTAAACCCAAAATATTCACATTATTTTCAATGATTATTCTGAATTCTATTTGAATATTTTCAATAATTGTCATTCCTTCCAAAATATGTATATATATATATTTTAAATACTGTTACGAAAATGGAAATGTTGTTATTGAAATAATAAACAAAAGCTCCAAAAACAAAGGAATGGACTTGTTTACATGATCAAAGAATAAACAAAATATAGGAAAACAATGGACTTGATAACATGGTCAACGAATAAACAAAAATATAGTAACAATATCAGCATATAAAAGGGAAAAAACACGTAACCAAGCAACAACAACACTGCAAGGACAAACTTAAACAAGATACACAAACAACAATAACGTAAACAACATGTTTACATTTATAGAGATTTCACGAAGGCAGTCATTCTCCTACAAGAGCATTCATCAGACTGTTTAGCCAGCGATATAAAAGGCAAGTTAAAGCAGGCAACGGGATCAGTCACTCTTGTGTGAAGACACGTTGCGTGTGAAGAGAATAATTGTGGTTTGAAGATCTCTGTTATAAAGATCTAACGAACAATTTTTATTGTGTACGCAAAAGAGTGGAAAGAATAATAATAATTAAAGTAAATTGTTGTTGTTTAAATCAAGTCGTGAAAGGTGGCACACAGAATTGTACAAACAATAAAGAATTTGATTAAAACTACACACAAATTTATTTTTATTTTATTTGAAACCTACGAACTCCTTTTTTAACGTTTTCATTACATTGCATTATATTTTTTGGTTGTTAAAGATTCTAATAAATAATCTTTTAACTTAAGATTTTGCAATGACAGAAAATGTTTTCGAAAGCGGCTTTTTCTCAAATGATTTTAAAGATCCAGACTTTTTTTTTAAATGTGTTTGAATTTACAGTAACGAATTTTATATAGAAGAAGAAAAATATAGATTCTTAGCTACTCAATTCAAATTAAGTATACAGATTACAGATAACATGCGCTAGTTGTTATCTCGTGATAAAAATAATGTAAAGTCACTTCAAACTTCATTAAACATTAAATTTTACTGTTGCGAATAAATTTTAGTACTAATAAATTCTCAATTATTGAAAACAATTTACTTTTGGACTACTTTTTATTCTTTTTGATTATTTTGTACTAATCGACCGTAATCCTGATTATTTTATTTGCAATTGTAATAAATTATTAATTATTAAAACGAAAAATAATCGTGATTTTAAAAATTACTTCACCATTCAAAAAAATTAATCTAATTACTCAGGATTGCGACCAAGTTTCTCACACCATTTATGTTGTGTGAGTTAATTTGTATACATGAGTGGTAGGACCTACAGTTTAAAGTCGACTCCGAATGACAGATTTTTGAGAATCTTTTCATGGTAATTTTATTTACTCTTAGGATTTTTGCCAGAAGGCTACTGAGAGGCATTGTAGAAGACTTATTTTTTATATTTCATTTTGTTAGAAATTTCTGACCTGGGGCTGGTAGTGCGGTTTCACGCCTAATAAGCCACTATACTACCTACTAGACTACGGAA
The DNA here is from genome assembly GCA_958299815.1 of Sarcophaga carnaria. Taxonomy (NCBI): domain Eukaryota; kingdom Metazoa; phylum Arthropoda; class Insecta; order Diptera; family Sarcophagidae; genus Sarcophaga; species Sarcophaga carnaria. Next base: position 82,247,948 of record OY283149.1, on the reverse strand, counting down.
ACTTCGCTTCAAATACTAGAAGCAATTAATTTTCCACTTATTTTATTCAATTAAACAAGTTATACAAATTGTTTTCCTTAATGATCATAGGGACACAGACAACTCACTCTTGGCTTTGGCAATTTAGTTTTAAATTCAAATTCCGTTTGGACATCATCCAATATAGACAAACTGTTAACTTTGCCGTTCATAACCTTACGGTCATAAAAGTTTGAAATTAAGAAGAGACAATTATTGATTTAAAATTGGCCAGTATTAAACCAAGTATGAGTAATTTTAGATTAAAATTGATTTCACTTTAGTTTCTCTTGTAAATTGTTTTTTATATTGAACAGTGTAACATTTCATATTTTACACCTTAGCTAGTTTTATAGTTGATATTTGTTGATTTTAGGTGGTTTTCCTCTGGTGGTTTTCTAAAACTTTACTAAATTTATTCATATATAAACTAGTGTTAATGAATAATAAAAAGAATTATTTTTTGTGTTATTAAATTAATTTTTAAATAAACAAACTGTAATAATTTATATCAACATTACTGATTATTAAAGCTGTCAAATGAATAATTCAAACGGCAACGTATTTAAACCAATGCAAATAAATTATTAACTAAATAGATTTGAAACAGATACAAAAAAAATTTTTTAATATAATCAAAGATAAGAAAGGAAAAACTCCCATAAATAATCTGAATAATAAACCGTTGATGGAAATAAAAAATATTTTTTTTTATAAAAATAAATAAACTAAAGTTACAGTTGCACTTATAACTGGGAAAATGCTGTGTAAATAAATAATATCTGTAAATCAATTGATTCACCAAATTAATACGATGTACATATATGTATAAACCTATACCATTTTGGTATACATACATATAATATATAATAAATTGCTCACCATGCACCGAACAGTGTAAGTACACCAAAGCTCTAATTATCATTAGGAAGGTATTTATACATACATAATTGGCCATTACAACCCTAGCTTCTCACACCACTAATGTTGTGTGCGTTAATTTTATTCGTGAGTGGTGGGATCTACAGTTTAACGTCGACTCCGATCGACAGATTTTTTTGAGAAATTTTTTCATGGCAGGTTTATTTACTATCAGCGTTTTTGCCAGAAATCTGCTGAGAGGAAGTCGCCGAAGAAATCCTTTTTGTATTTTGTCTTGATGTCTGGCCTAGGATATGAACCTGGGCATTTTGTCCGATAAGCCAACATACTACCTACTAAACTACGGCGATATCTAGGAAGGTAAACGGTATATCTAAATCGATTTGAGAAATTATTTCTGAATACATTAACACTGAATCAGGAAATAGAACATAATTAGGACACTAATTCTATTCGTGCAATTAATAATTTTTTTTAAAAGAATACTGAAATTTATTTATAGATTAACTAGAGAAACCAAGTGCGTCTTGTTGGACAATGCAATAATCCACGAACTTTGGGTACCCTGGTTGCATAGTGGATAGTGAGGTGTACTATGTATTAGCGTTCGATCATCACCACAGACTCTGATCTGTTACAGAACATAAGATCGTAGCTACTCAGCTCGAAATTAATTATTTATAATTTGTAATGGTATTGTAATTAGTAAATAAAGAAGTCGCCGTATTCTAGTAAATAGTGTGTTGGCTTATTAGACGTGAGGCCTCGGTTCAAACATCAGGTCGGGCATCTCCAACTGAACGAAATTTAAAAAAATATTTCGTCGGTGACTTTCTCTCAGCAGATTTCTGGCAAAAACTCTGAGAGTAAACAAAATTGCCATGAAAAGTTTCTCAAAAATCTGTCGTTCGGAGTCGACTTTAAACTGTAGGTCCCGGCGCTCATGTATAAAAATTAACGCACACAACATTAGTGGTGTAAGAAACTAAGTCGTAAGCCTAACTGAAGGGTTGTAATGACCAAGTATGTATGTATGTATGTATTTATAATGGGAATTTTAAAATTAAATAAGGGTACGCTACGGACGTACGAGTGGCGGGATCTAGCTTATTACCCTGACAAAATTAAATATGCTGTTCAGGATCAACAACGAACTACAGGCTTTTGAGAAACTTTTCATGAAGATTTTTATTTACTTTCAGAGTCTTTGCCAGAAATCCGTTGAGAGGGAGTCGCCGAAGAAGAATTTTTTATACGTCATTTTGTTTGAGATGTTTTACCTCGTGTTTGAACCATGGCCTCACGTCTAATAAGCCAACACACTACCTACTAGAGTACGTCAACTATCTGATACTGGCGGAAAATGTATATCTAAGAAGACCGGTGTATTATAATCTCTGATATTGTAGAAGGGCTGTACAGTATTTGTTTTATCAACCTACTCAACTGTTAATAATGAAAGAATGAAATTAAAAAGACTGCTTCAGCATCAGTAGAGTGATGTACCATCCGGCTCAAAAGTTTTGTTTATGTTGAGATCCATAAGAACTCTTTACGCCGAGCAGCGTTGACTTCAGAGTAACCACTTTACAGGCTGTATGAATACATTAACGATTAGGACTTAGTTTAGTTTCCAATTCAAGTTCATCTGACATAATAAATGAAAAAATATGGTGTCTAATTCTATTGACAATCCTCACCACCATAATGATATTACATTTGTTCATAAATTTGTTTAAGAATTTTAATACAAATAAATTTTATTCATAGAATACATACTTCAACCTCGTGTTCCGTTTTTTTTTGCATAACTTTAAGTTCATTGAAAAGGAATATATTGTTAAAAAAGTTTTGCTTTTAAATTGTGTCATCGTTTTTTCTTTTAATTTCAAATTTGTTATTGAATAACAAACGCCCTGCTGATTGTGATTATTAAGAAGCATTGTTATCATTGTCAAGTACACAAATATCTACACAGAGATAGATGGCGGCGGCCTTGATGATATGCTGACTACGTATCTGAACAAGAAAGACAAACGTGCCAGTTAAAATAACAATTTAACAATATACTCCCTATATTGAATAGTACATCGTATAATATAACCTTTTTTATGCTTACAAAAGACATAATCTAGTATTCATATGCTTGCATACAGACAAACCTCTGGCACACACACTCTCTTCTGAATTGTAATTTAAAATATTAAAGTTCATAAAATATTTTTGGTCTGCAATGAATTGAAATTTTTTTCTAGATCTATTCGCCTGTTATAAAAGTCTGGAAATGTTTGTATATTTGCTCGTACATATTATAACAAATATACGCCTTTGTTGCAGTAATTTAAGTTGGAAAATCATAACATTGGCTGCACACTATCAGAAATAGCAATCAAGGTAATATTTAGCGTGCATAACGGTGTGTTAGTAAATAAGTTTTTGTTATCATTTGCTCGGGTATAACATTTAGGTCGTATTACAATTTATCATTGTCATGTATTTACATACATATGTAGGCTTTGTATAAAACGCATTTCGAGGGCCGGGTTTTAAAAAGTGTTGCTCATTTTGTGAAGTTCGTTGCATTTTTATTTCTGTTCGATCTTCTGAAGGTAACAGTCAAAATCAATAAAAAGAAACATATGGTAGCCTTAACTACAATTTATTTTTTCTACAATACATAACATACATACTTAATTGGTCATTACAACCTTTCAGTCAGGATTACGGCCTAGCTTCTCACACGACTTTAAAGAATTATTACTCGTTTAACAATTACCCAAATGGTTTGGCTATGTTTTCTCTTACCCGCCACTCATGTATAAAATTAACAAACACAACATAAACTGGTGTGAGAAACTAGGTCGTCATCCTGACTGATGGGTTGTAATGACCAATTATGTATGTATACCACACAATGTTGCTACTCTTAGAAGTTTGGGAGATCAATTTTGTTCATTTCTTATTAACTCATACGTCTGAGAAAAGTCTAAAGCTCTTTGAAACTTTCTAGTTTTAGTGGATTACATTGATTAGTAGATAATACCGAATGGGCCATCTACTCGGTTATTCCGAATCTGGCACTTCTTTTGTCATTTATTCTGTCACAAAATTCAGTATATTATCTGAATCGATTTATGCTTGAGCAACGTTGGTATTTATTGGAAATTTGGGCCAACGAGAAACTGCACCATCAAATCAAATCAAACTAGAGACAATTGAAGATTTGAAGGCTAATATTAGTGATGCCTTTGCCGAGATAGAAGCCCATACACTCGAAAAAATGCACGAAAATTTGTGCAATCGAATGAGGAACTGTGGGGCCAGCCAAGGCAGCTTTATGAATGAAATAATACTTCATTCCAACCGGAAAAATTGTACTTCACAACAAAAAGTAAATTTGACAACATTACAAATCATTTTTGTTTTATTGCATTTTTAAATTTAAACTTTTAAATGGCGCACCCACACTTTATATTTACTCACATTATTCTCATATGTATTTAATATGTAAAATTCATAATGCGGAGAACATATGTGACGTATGAGTGATATCTAATTCCATTTGACGCATACATGACAATATCAACAATTTTGTATTGCATACATTTCAGAGTAAATATTCTAGTACGTGTAATATGATGCGTATGAGTAATATATTTCAATTTCAATTATATGGAACGTATACTCCATTAATTTGGAATTAAAGATTTCTAAGCTATGATATGCAATTCTAAGGGATTTTTAAAAATTTCAAATTTTTCGAGATATCTCAGCTTAAAAGTAAATACAAAAACCACAATTCGAAGCTATATTCTAGTGGGTGCTACATCATGGCCTGTAGCTTCATAGTCTGTATCTTCCACATCTTGATAGCAAAAAAATTAATTTCACAAAATTTCTAACCGTTTTTGTTTTATTGCATTTTTAAATTTAAACCTTTAAATTTCCCACGTTATACTACAAAAGTATTGAATTACAATTCCCGGCCACACTTCGCGGCAGTACATTAATCAGGTGACCGAAAGTAAAGCTTATTAGAATAACTATACAATATCGTATGCGTCTTCAAGCCGTTGGTGAAATGATTTTGTTATCTGTAATTGTATTCCATCAAGGACGGATTTTCTCTGGAAGGTAATCTAATTCCGTTCGTGCGACCAAAGTTTAAAGTAAAGGTTACACGATCCATATAATTTCTCAAGATGCTGCCCTGACTCTTTGAGTGTCAGTGCATAAATTAGGAGTTAAGGTTTGACTTTATTTTTGAATCAATTATATTTTTTTCTCTCTTGTCAAATGTGAGGAAAATTACTTTTCATTTAAGCGTGTACGTTACTGCTCAAATAGCAAATAGCTTGCTCTGTCATAGAAATAATGGGAAGGCGATACATAGTTCAAATTAATTTTATGACCTTTATATAGTTTTCTGAATAAGAGTAAGAACTTAAACTGGGCGAAAGGCACTTGCCGTTTAAGTTGTAAGTACCTGACTGCACTAAAGAGAAACTGAACAGTGTTTTCTAATTTTAATTTTCTCCAGTGATTTTTCCATTTGCTTCTTGGACGTTTAGTATTTGTTTCTTAGATTTAACGCTTGAGTTTTATTTGCTAAAATAGCAAATTCATTTGAAAATATTTGAATAGACAAGTCCGCAAGCTTGTATGATTCGTTAAGTAAATAAAATTTAATTAAAGATTTTTCAAGTATATGCAACCTTATGAAGATAATTATTTTTTCATTCATCATCATTATCATAATTGTCTACATTGTGTGAGTGAAGTGCAACATAAGCTGAGGATGTATTAGAAAGTTTTTTATTGCAGTCATTATGCTGTTATATTTACGTGCAGTGGCATCTTCCATAATAAATAGCTTCTTTATGCAAAAGGAGAGAACTGAATCATGCATGGAGTCATGGGTGCCCCGACGGTCTAGTTGGTAGTGTGCAATAGCCGTGGCCGGGTGTCAGATTCGCACCAGAGACTCTGGGTGTTTGTTGTGTTCTGGGTGTTTGTATGAGATTGTATATGATTAACTACCATAAAAAAAGGAAGTGAGAATTATTACGAATAACTGCTCATTACAAGAAAAAAATACAGACACACACTACAACATATTGTGCTGGCCTCAAAAAAAAAAGAACGAAAATCCAAGGCTGGTTATCATTCTTTTAAGAGGACGCTGTAGAATCAGATTACACCTATTGAGAACAGGGGTTGTATCGAGCCCAACATATAGGTTAGGATGAATCATCGGAACACATTCTTGAAACCTGTTGGGCACTAATGCATCCGGGGAGGATATACCCAGATGCATATCAGGTGTTTTGTTGGCCATTATCCTTGATGACGCTGAGCATCTTGATAAGGGGGGGGGGGTGTGCATTTTAGGTACATCCTTTAAAGATTGGTACTAAGGCGCTACTTCAAAATAGTAACAATAATGGACGATATTATCATAAAATAGCAATTTTAAAAACATTTGGAATCTATTTTAACCACTTTATACAACTGAAACGTTAATCTTGGATACATTACAGCCAATATATCTAATCTTCTTGTGCCTAAACTAGGATCTGCTTACCGCAGGCAGCCATTCGCAAATATCAGCTGAAGGTGCTCTAAAATGGTGGCGCCGAGTTAGATTTTGCATTAAAGAAATATTTTTCTATGTATGCGACTGTAAAATATTGGGTAGTGGGGCTTAAATCGGCTTCCAAGATGTGCTATATGCTACAGTGGTCGACCAAATGGCGTATATAGCCGTCGGTAACGATGTAGAAATTCAATTAAATACAACCCTTCAGGATTACGACCTAGCTTCTCTCACCAGTTGTGTTGTGTGTGTTAATTTCATACATAACTGGCGGGACCTACAGTTTTAAGTCGACTCCGAACTACAGAGTTATGAGAAACTTTTCATTGAAATTTTTTATTTAATCTCAGAGTTCTTGCCGGAAATCTGCTGAAAGAAAATCGCCGAAGGAAGTTTGAACCTTAGGCTCACGTCTAATAAGACAACACTCTACCTACTAGACAACGGCGACTTCCATTAAATATTATCCATTAAATACAATCCTTTAATATTATCAAAAAGTACAATTAACAGGCTATGAGAATGTAGTTGCGTGACACGTTTGTTTAAAATGGACCAAAAGAGTGGCACGAAAATGTTTGAAATTAGTGTTTACTCTTCACAATCTTTATTTCATTTAACTTTTAAAAAGGAAATTGAGTTTGAGAAGAGCTGACATTCAGGCTAATATATGATTCAAGAAATAAATTACTACACAAATGATGTAGTTTTAATCTCCAGAATGTGAAGAACAATACCATAACATATTTTGGATGCCCAAATTATAAATATTTCAAGTATCAGTAGGAAGAACAAAAAACTCGCCAACGAGAATTGAGAATTTTTTTATTTTATTTTGTCTTTACCTCTCTTATATGGCCACATTATACGGCATCTGCTTAAAAGTCCTTCCACAGTGCGTCCTATTTGTGTGTGACTTTAATATCTATTCATTTTGTTTTAATGTATTTTTTTGATACTCTTTTTGCGATAGGAAAGTATTAAAAACAAATGGAGACAATTATTTATGTGAATCAGTGTGTTGATACTTTTTTAAAATTTAAATCCAAAGCATTAATTTCAATTTAAAGAATTTTAAAAGCAAATTATTTAAACGATCTTACACATATTTAGAAATGCAGTAAAAAATCTTATTTAAACAATTACAAAATTACACATCTTTAATGCTGATTTAAATTGTTCTATGTATTCCAACATGTTCTTTCAAATTTCATTGAAATTTATAATCAACGAATAGACGTTTGCATCATCGCTAGTTTTTCTCTATTAGGTTAGGTTATGTTAGGTTAGTGTGGTAGCTTTCAAACCTAAAGCTCACTTGAGCATGCATAGCGGCCCGTTGTGACGCCACAGGTGAACGCAGTCTTTGTACTGACCAAGTTCATCTGAACCAAGGAGGGAGAAGTTGGTCAGCGCAAGGGCTGTACATTCCTAAAGCACGACTACCCCATGCTGGAAAACCAGCCAAAAACCTTGATAAACGAGGATATATCTTTGACATCAATGGACGATAGCTCCGTCACGCTGACAATGGTTGGAGAGCCAAATAACCTATATTTGCACCTCGCAAGAGATAGGCATTGACAAAGAAAATGGGTAACAGTCTCCTCTTCCTCAGCAGATTTGCACCCACGACAGAAGTCGTTAAATGGGAGCCGCGTTCTTTCCGCGTGGCTACCCATAACAAAGTAGCCTGTAAGCATGGCCACTGTGATCGAGATGATGTCACGACCAAGTCCAAGTAACTGGTTGATCCGACTTCTATCCATTGAGGGTCAAGTGAGCCTAGCGATGGAGCAGGACTCCTCATTGATCCAGAATAGGTTGGCGTCTCGAAAGAATTTCCGCGCGATGGCCAGCTTGAACGAGGTAAGTGGCATTCCTATGTTGACTGAAGAGGATTCCGGAAGTAGAGCGCCAGCTCTGGGTAGCTCGTCGGCTCTGCAGTTTCCTGGAATGTCACAGAGTCTGGGAACCCAGACAAATGTGACACTGAAGCGCCCAGAAAGAAGGTTGAGGCAGCGGCAACATTCCCTGACGATTCTGGAATTATTCGCAACGTTCGACAGAGATTTTATGACAACCTGGCTATCAGAAAAAATCGAGATGCGGGTGAAAGGAACACCGTGTGCGAGGATCCACTGCGCTTTTTGTCTATTAAGTTCATAACAATCGATAATTTCATAATCACAAAATACACTTTTATCGTTTTTTATTGCTAGAAATAAAATAATGAAACTTCCAGCAATTGAACCAATTGCTATTATTGTAGATTGTAACAAAAACTTATACGCAATAAATCCAGCCAGAAAATACGCAATTATTAAATCTCTACCTCAAAATCACTTAACTTTTTCACTTTTTAATGGGTTTAATAACAAGTTTTATATCGACACAAAACAAATAAATATATGCACAGTAAAAGATATGTTAATACATTTCCGGCAAACATTTTTTTCTTATTTGCATGCCATGAATAAAATAAACAAATAAAATAAAAATTAATTTAAAAATTTTAAATTTTATTGTTTCATCACAACATTAGACCATTACTAATGGAATTTAAAAAAGAAAAGAAACTTTAACTATTTCGCATCAAAAATGTTATTATTTTATTTGCAATTGCGTGTTTCCTATGGTCAGAATAATAAATTCATGCACAGAGTTTCAACGATAAAAGTTAAAATGTTTTGGTCAGTAAATTTAAATTTTTTGGTAACATCAGATTTTGACATTAGTATTAATTGGTTTGACACTTTTTTAATTAAAAACAAAAATTGTAATAATAAAATAAAATGAAGTGAATACGGAGAACGTGAGTGTTTTGATAACTTCAAATATTCAACCCTGGACGGTTACTGTTCGTCGAATCGACGAAGATCATTTCGCAATTTCGCTCTCTTTTTCAACAACGTTAGTTGATAATGAAAGCTTGCAGTCAGTAGACAAAGAAAATTTTTTTACTCGTCGATTCAACAAAGAGTAATCTTACTGTACAAAAATGACCATCCAGGATTAAAAAAATCGGTGGCCAGAGTACGTTTGCTCACTACAAGCTTTCGTTATCAACCAACATTATCAACCGAAATTTGGTTAAACATAAAAGAATTATATGATGACGAATAAATGAGCTTCGTTGATTCGAAGAACAGTAACTAATTAGGGTTAAAGTGTTCGTCGTTTCAACGAAGAATAACCTTAATGTACAAAAATGAAGAGTAACCGTCCAGGGTTAAAGTAAGTGAGTTGAAAAAAAGAAGTCGCCGTAGTCCTGCAAGTAGTGTGTTGGCTTACTAAACATGAGGCCACGGTTCATATTTCCTCTCAGCAGATTTTTGGCAAAAACTCTGAGAGAAAATAAAATTGCCAAGAAAAGTTTCTCAATCCGTTATTCGGACTCGACTTCAAACTGTATAAAATTAACACACAACAGAAGGGGTGTGAGAAGCTAGGTCGTTATCGTGGCTGAAGGGTTGGAATGGCCAATTATGTATCTATGTATGTATGTATGTGAGGAAATGAGGTTATACACCCTACGGATCTGCATGTCTCTTCGTCTTCTAAAACGATTATGAGTTCAATTTTATCGTGAATTTATCATTCTTATTGACAAGGTGTGGAAAATGTATTCAACGATACGATATTTTCGTTGCTTTAAAAAGTGTGGAGTTTTAGAAAACCCTGTACTTTGTAAAAATTATTCTAATGAACATATACAAACAATTTACTTAGTCAATTAAGCTTTCTGGTTGTCAGTTTTAATTAGAAGTGTTACAGATTTATAAATATCGGAGGTACAATACTATGTATTTGTATTCGATTTAATTTGTTGTACGGCTTTGAATTGCTTTTTAAAGTTTTAAATTCAGATTTAAAATCAGATTTTGTAGTTATTTACTAGAACTTTATATTTCTCTTTCAGCTTTTGCTTATTTGCATACCACTTTGAGGTGTACATTTAATTTATGCTGAAAGGAAGTGTTAAATTTCTGTTGTGGTCTTAAAATTTTCTTAATCTGATTTGCATTTGAAATTTGCATACAAACTAATCTGGATTTGATAGCAGTACTCTAAGTACTGAAAGAAGATTTTCTTTTTAAAGAGTAAACACAAGAAAGATAAAGAAGGTTAGAGGACGTGTACCTGTCAGTCAAGACAGGTACAGTACCCGCAGGTCAGATTGACCCATTGTACAAGATAAAGAAAGGAATTTAAAATATTTTTAATTTCTAGTTTTCTATACTTTATTGGCTCCCACCAACATCCTATTGCGATAGAAGGCTGAGTTATTGGCAATAAGACTCATTGCGGTCAAATCACGATCCAATCTGGAATGTGGATATGCTGCTATTCTGGAAAGATGTAGACACACTAGGGTCGATTATATGATCCCTTATAAATTTCGATTTTAGAATTCTGACTAAGAAATTTTGGCCTTAGGAACCGGAGGGTTCCTTGAAGTTTACACTCATTTTTCCTGAAAATCTTCTGATTTACTCGGATAGCCAGGCTGCGATTAAGTCCCTAACGAATGTAGTTTCACCGTCCGGTCTTGCCAATGAATGACGAGGATTTCTTGGAGAAATTTCAGATCATTCAAAACTAACTCTTACATGTGTGTTCCGAGATAAAGAAATGTCGTTGGAAATTGCATTGCTGATGAGTAATCTCTATAATATTACAGGGCATAGGTAGTCCCATTGCCTCGGTTAATTGGGATATTTCTACTCGTTTTGCAAGGATACTCGATCTTGTCGGCAGCAGGAAGGTACGCGCAATATTGCCAGACTCTGTTGGACACGTATGGACAAGAAGAGGAGTGAGTCACTTCATTCGTTAAATCGTATTGCGATCCATCGAACAATGGCGATCATAGTAGGCCATTGTCAGCATTTCAAATATTGTAGGTCTATGGGCCTGACCCCCTCTTTCTGACCTCTCATTTCCTGATATCGTTGACAGTGCTCTCTAATATAAAGATTGCTGCAATTGCATGATTTATTTTGGACTCGGAATGGTTTCCCCAGAAAGAATGGGAATTGGTTTAAGTGCGATATCTTCCTTCGATGGGGTCCACCAACCTAACTAATCTAATTATTATTTAGACAGTCTATTTAAGTTTGAAGTTTTTTATGGTACAGAGGCTTGGTTGCTTGCGCGGTCAGATGATGAGTCTTTTAGAGGAAAATTTATAGTGCCGTTAGCGTTGTTGGCGAGTATAGACATCGGATGAAGCTGTATAAACTTTATGTTGGCATCGACGTCGTTAGACGTATTAAACGTATTAAAAAGTTTACGTTGGTTTGGAAATTTCTTGCGTGTGAGTACATATGCTTCAGCGAAAACTTCTTGTAAATATATAGGCGAGCGAAAGCGAGGAAAAATCAAAGAAAAGAAGTGAAAAAAAATTCCAATATCTGAGGACAAAAAAAAAATAGTAAAGATATCAACGGAGTTGCAAGCAGAGAATGAGTATTTTTTTTTATTTTTCTCTTTTTCTTCACTAACCAAGTATTATTTGGACAATTCACACAAGCCGTTGTATCGTTGTATTCATTGTATTGTTGGACGACTATACAACAGTGTATGCTTGTTGTTGATAATTTTCACGTATAAATCCGATACACTTATACACATTTTTTCATATGTTTTTAATAAGTTGTGTTGGTTTCGTGCTTTCAAATTGTTTGAATGCCAAAAATTATTAAGAAGAATACGACATACACAATACAGCATAGCGTTCACAAACAACCAAGTGTATTCAATACAACATACACGATACAAAGTCGTGTGAATTGGTCAATTGTGATATGAGTGCTTATGTTTGTGTTAATGGGAGGGTGTACACTTATAACTTTGTTCTCGTACTCTTCTTGTACTCTTTTTCTTCCGTTATTATTAATTTTGTTTTTCTCTAAAAACAACACAGATAAAGAGCAAAAAAGAAGAAAAAAATACACAAATGTCTGTTACCTTACTAAGAGCTTGTTTTACTCCACTTTGGTGTGGGAAATTATTAGAAAAATAATAACAAGTGACATTATTGTCCTTTTTGTTGTATTTGTGAAAAACATCTTACACCTATGAATACGAATAACATATGTGATGTATACATATACATGACGATGAGTAAGAAAATAATAAATAGGTGAGGATGTAAAATGCCTTTTGAACAGCATAAATGAATATGAGTATGGGGTCCATGCCAGGAAATCGTTATTCATTGCGTGTATCTTTATTGCCTTATTTATTTCATTTGTTAAATAATGATAACGCTAAGGATAAGACATGAAACGTGCAAAAGCACCATTATGAACCATGAGGAACTATTTGTGTATTTGCGTTAAAAAAAATCATAAAATGTACCAGTTATCATATATTAAGATTGAATAGATTATATTCTAGCTACTGATATTGATATAACCGATTTAAATTTAAATTTAAGATATAATTTAAAACGTTATTAAAAATGTTTACTTATTTCTAAAACGAAATCAAAAATATGTAACGTCTCTATTCAATTTTCTTTTTGATTATTTTCAATCGTTTTACAGTTGCTAATCCAATACAATTGCCAGACTTCAAATGCTTAATATCTATTACACCATAGACGTCGGTCAACTTGTTATTAATGTAATCAGGTTAGATTAGCAAGTTCACTCGGTGGCCAAATAGTCTATGTTGTTTCCCAGCGCCAGGTAAGTCCGTTAGTGGTGGGTTGGAACCTCCCCGAGCTTCGCATGAAACTGGCCAGTTCCCTTGGTGGCACATTCGCCACCCTGCCCAGACCTTCAAACGTTCTCTCATCCAAAAGCTGATGACGCCTATCATAAAGTGCAGTGTACTCGCGTAAAAGGTGTTGCACCGATTCCGTTTTTCCCATATCATGGCAGCTTCTGCAGTAATCAAAAATCTGTCATTCGGAGTCGACTTTAAACTGTAGGTCCCGACACTCACGTATAAAAAATAACGCAATCAACATAAGTGCTGTGAGAAACTAGGTCGTAATCCTGACTGAAGGGTTGTAATGACCAATTATGTATTTAGGTATTATTATAGAGGCGCATAGATTTCCCATGTCATTTTCTCCGCCTTTTCGTTCCCCTGTATACCGCAGTGACCCGGAACATAGTAGAGGCGGATGCTGTGGAGACATATACGATGTAGAGAGCCAATGTGACACCTGACACCCTCTGATTTAACGAGATTGATTGCTGCTTGACTGCCACACATATGATCAAGTTCGAAGGTTTCATTATACGTGCAGCTTGTTCAGTATCAAATATCTCGGCCTGAAATACGCTGGCCTAGATTAGATTAGATAATCTGTATGATCGTTACATCGCCGTCATCTATGACAGTTTCAGCGACTCATTCTTCCCGTGTGGGAGTCTAAGTCCTGTATGTTCATTGCAACCGGAAAGTAAATTTTACAAATTTCTCTTTTATTCCCTTCTTTCTTTTAAGTCTATTTAACATTTGCTTTAATTAGTCGTAGTCTAGTAGGTAGTGTGTTGGCTTATTAGACGTAAAGCCAGGGTTCGAGCCCCAGGCTAGACATCAAAACAAAATCAAAAAGTATTTCTTCGGCGACTTCCTCTCAGCAATTTTCTGGCGAAAACTCTGAGAGTAAATAAATTGCCATGAAGAGTTTCCCAAAAATCTGTCATTCGGAGTCGACTTTAAAGCGTAGGTCCCACCACTCATGTATAAAATTAACACTCACAACATAAGTGGTGTGAGAAGCTAGGACGTAATCCTGACTGAAGGGTTGTAATGGCCAATTATGTATGTATGTATTTAGACGTATGTAAACAGCATTTCAGACATGCACAATCGTCTTTCAATATTTCATATCTTCACTTCATTCATTTATATAGCTTACCACTGATCAGAAATATTTACTTACTGTATAGAAGTGTGTGGTAGATATCGATAGAGAGGAAATGCAAAGTTAGTAGTATTCAAAGGGTTCAACAACATAAGTGGTGTGAGAAACTAGGTCATAATCCTGACTGAAGTGTTGTAATGACCAATTATGTATGTATGTATGTATAATTCAATCGTAGATTGATTCAATTCAAATTCAATCGTAGACTACATCATAAATTTGATTCCTTGCCAACTAACGGCGTTGATCAGATTTTTTTATGCTTTTGAACACTAAAAACATTACAGATCAAGCAACGAACTGTATATAATATTGAGATTCAAAAAAGGTTACATCATATTGTTCCAAAACCAACATACGCGAATGGGTTCACTTACAAGCTAATAATAGTCACTAAAAATTCGATGAAATTATGTTAAAAATCAAGAAAGACCAGCACGTAAACAATCAGTATTGACATTTCTGGGAACATTCATTCACTCGTCCTTGTTCAAAAAATCAAAATTTAATCCCAGCTGGACCATGGCATTAGATCATACATAAGGATCTTAACGTATTTGCAATTAAAAGAGAGATAGGAAAATGTTGTAATAGGTTAGGTTAGGTTAGGTTAGAGGACGTGTACTTGTCAATTAAGACAAGTACAGTACACGGAGGTGGAATTGACCCATTGTACAACGTCCTAGTTTCTTACACCACTTATGTTGTGTGTTTTAATTTTATACATCAGTGGTGGGACCTACAGTTTAAAGTCGACTGCGAACGACAGATTTTTGAGAAACTTTTTCATGGCAATTTTATTTCTTCTCAGAGTTTTTGCCAGAAATCTGCTGAGAGGAAGTTGCCGAAGAAATACTTTTTGTATTTTGTCTTAATGTCCGGCCTGGTGCTCGAACGCTGTATTTGCGTCTAATAAGCCAATACACTGCCTACTAGACTACGGCAACTTCTGTAATTAATAACAGATAAAGTTATCACAAGAATAGGAGTTTCAAACAGGGTCTTTTGAACTTTTACAGTTGATAATGGCCCTCTCAGTGAGGCTACATCTGTCAAATTATTGGCAACCATAGTCCCGATATGTTTTTACTGAATGGACTTTGGAACAGTTGCCAGCTAACACTAATTACCATTGAAATATCATATTCAGCGATGGGACTCATTGGATACGTGGCAGATGTCTGATCTGGGGTTTAAACAGTGGCCTCGCGTCTAATAAACCAATTGACTACCTACTAGACTACGGTGACTTCATGATAAAACAAGTAAAATAAAGGGTCCGCCAATTAACTTTTTTTTTGAAAATGCTTTAAAAAAAAACTACTGAATATTTTCTCAAACTTCTTTTTTTATTTCAAAGTACAATCCTTCCGGTTAATAATGGCTGTCTCGGCTGGCCATGCAGTAGCCTACACGATCGGTCCAATTTTTAAGCACATTATCGATTGTGTGCAGCTGTATTTCACCAATGGCTTCAGGAATATTGTCTTTTAAAGCGTCTTCAAAAACAGGGCACGTAGCGCCGTCCTGTTGAAACCAAATGTTGCCAATATCCTGCTCTTCAATTTTTGTGAACAAAAATTGGTTCGACATGGTCCGATAACGACCGCCATTGATTGTAACGGCCACTTCGAAAATGATTTCGAAGAAAAATGGCCCAATTATACTTTGGACCAAAATCCGCACCAAATAGTGTCTCGTTTTATGTGCGTCGGCTTTTCAATGTATGCGTGCAGGTGTTCTGTGCCCCAAATGCAACAATTTTGCTTGTTTACATACCCGCCAAGATCAAAATGAGCTTCATCTGAAAAGATGATTTTTTTTTTTTACCAAAATCGGAATCTTCTGTAAGTCGATCGCAGGCCCACTCAGCGAAGCGAAAACGCATTAGATGGTCAATTGGCTTAAACTCCTGTACCAATTGGACTTTGTATGACATCATACCAAGGTCTTTATGCAAAATTCGTCTCAATGATGTCTCCGAAATGTTCAATTCTTGAGAACGACGGTGAATTGATGTTGAAGGCGCTTCACGCACACATTCTGCCACAGCAGCAATATTCTCGTGTGTACGCACTGTTTTTGGCTTTTCACGCTTTGGTTTATCGATGAGGATGCCAAAGTAATGTCGCAATATTTCCCAGCGATGTTCAAGCGTATACACAACCATATTCATTCCCCGGAAGGATAAAACTAATTATCTGTCAAATCAGACATGAGCTAAGTGTTACCATTCACGAAGTAAGCACTAGTTGAAAAGAAACGTTAGATGGGGGACCCGATAGCTTGGGGGGTAGACAATGAAGACAAGATCAAGGTCTGAAGACGTCTTTTTCACTTGAAAGTTCTTCCAAGATTGCCTATGATATCTGTTATGTGTTAATGTGAGTTCAAAACTTGACTGGTTTTCTTTATTATTTCATAATTATTTGTTATTTACATTTCTTCTTATTTCTATTCTTAGGAAAGAGGTGCCAGATCAAATTATTTATTCATTCAAACTAACAATACTTCAGATACCTAACAATATCGTATGTATATTTTAAATGCTAACAACTGATCGCTTCCTAGTTTCTGCATTCACTATTTGATTACAAACACCCTCTGCCATTTAATTTGCTTGGAAAGAGTATGATGACAAGTAGGTCTCATTTAAAACTGACATCGAGTAGTTTTATTGTGTCATCTATAAAGTCATTTAAACAATAGTTTAACGGGACTTATAAATTCCTCTTCAAATTTTAATTTCTTTCGTAGAAACATTATAAATGTTTGTGCGTCAACATTGTGGCCAAAATCTTCCTAAAACTGAAACATCACTGCGTTGCGCTGTTATTCAAGATTTATAGTCGATGTTGCCTTTACAACAAAAAATTCATGCTAAACAACAGTTACAATACATGTGTCTGTTAAATTTATGTGTTTAGTAGTTAAACGAGAAATAAAGGAAAAACAATGTTAGAAACATGAAGAGATTAACTCACTTTAAGCTACAGAAACAATTACTAAAAATAATGCCAAAAAAATGAAACTTTTTAGATTTATATTCCCTTTCCATACCCCTTTGTTCCATACGCTTACGAACTTGAATACCGAAAAGGCAGCAGATGATTATGTTGCCCTAGAAATGTTGATTTTGTTTTCTTTTTCCCATTGCCTTACCAAAAACCAAACTGAAGTGTTGAGAAATTCTTTCATGGCTAATAACACCAGACAGCAGATTAAAAAAAAAATAGCAATTGGTATGGAAACTAAAGACAGCTGAAAAAAACTGTAAATCACTGTGCGTGCACCAAACAAAAATTTAAGATTACATACATACATACATAATTGGTCATTACAACCCTTTCGTCAGTATTAAGACCTAGTTTCTCACACCACTTATGTTGTGTGCGTTAGTTTTATACATGAGTGGCTGGACCTAGAGTTTAAAGTCGACTCCGAACGACACATTTTTGAGAAACTTTTTCATTTATTTACTCTCAGAGGTTTTGCCAGAAATCTGCTGAGTTGAAGTCGCCGAAGAAATATTTTTTCATATTTCGTTCAATTGGAGTTTGAACCGAGGCCTCGCACTACCTACTACACCACGGCGATAGATGTCTTATCGCCGCCTCAAATATCACTTTGTTCGGATAACACGACCGATATTTCTGAGTCGGTAGAATTAATGACTGCTACCAGTGATATAATGACCTCGGAATCTTCAGAGCACGTATTGCCAGCTACAGCAACATCCGATAGTATTGTTATAATACAGGTCAAGCGATGCCGAACTCATCGAGTTTTGATACAAAAACTTAATTCGAAAGTATGGAAGGTAATGTATCCCTAAACTCAATATACATTACTGGTTGTTAAGAAATGGGTAGATGTTTACTGTTTTTATGTTCTTTGCTTTCATTATTACGTTGCCAAATGTTATACTAGCATTATAATAACAGGCATCCTTGCCTCACTCTTAAGCACAACACTGAAATCCGACATACTCAGCTCTTCAGAGGTTGAGCAAATTAGGTGTAACTGAACGTTATCGTAGAAATTCACTGCTGCATCTGATAAACACCTTGTCTGTAAAAGCGATTGCTTAAGCAGAAGGCAATTTGGTTCAGAAGCTGAAAATAATCATCTAACAGATATAGGATGAATTTTCCAGATTTGGGTATGACCCAAGGACATCGTTTAGACCGAAGATTGATCTAATAAGCACTCCATACTGACATTTGCCGTATGTACACATTTTATTACATGACACTGCGAGATTAGACAAGGGTCTTTAATAGATCCCAGCCAGATTATTTCAGGATATGTTGTGACAAGGAGGATTTGGGGACTATCGAACATCTGGTCTGCAACTGTCCAGCTCTTACTAGGATGAAGTTGAAGGCCCCTTTGCAGAGGCTTCTTTTCGGAAATAGATTATATGTTCAGAGCTGAAATTAAGGTTCTCCAGAGATTTATAAATAGTTTGAGATGATTGAAAGGTGCTAGAACATCAAGGATGTATATGCGTTCCCTTGTGTGTTTATATTTTTTAAACAAAAACATTTTTCTTAATTAAAATCGCTTTTTTTCTAAATATTTTATTCTTATTATTATTTCGGTTTACCATCAATTGCATCAGAAGGACTACTATATGAAAAATAATGAGAAAGAAAATCATACCTGCAAAGGGTAAGTTTATTTCGTCTATTAAGTCAAACTTCTCCAGACAGTCCCATACTATCTTTGATTTAACCTCATAAGAGCCGAGTAGTCGAATTGCGGTGTGACTGTATAGGATTTCTAAATCCCGTGTTTTGTACCAACGATCCAAGTTGAAAGAATATACGGTTTACAGATTACTACATTCATTTTTGTTATTAAGAGTTATGTTCAGATTTATTTTATATGACCAGACAATTGCCTTATAGGTCACTACTGCTCTGAACATCATTAATTGAAACCATCTTTAACAATATATGGAGCCCTCTTGTTCTTTATATGTCATGTCATGTCAACTAAGTAGCACTTCTGAAAACTCAATTAAAATTTTAATTAGGAGATCTTGAAATAAATGGTCCCCTAAAAAATCTTATGCTCTGGCATTCTAGATACAACAATCGAAAGCCATATGAGCTCAGAGGCTCATACTGCAGTTATTATTTTGGTGTCTAAACGTTTGCCTAATCATTCAATAGAAGCCTAAGTAGCAGGGATTAAAGGGAGCATAATTTTTTGCCATTAGATTAGCTTAGCTTAGGCGGCGGACCCATTTGAAGGAACAAGTCCCACTTAGGTCTGCATTTAGGCCTATTTTGATACTACAATTAATACTACCAGGTGGTCAACCATTCCCTAGAGGAACCCCATCTAAGAAAATTAGCTTTGATGAATACGAAATTTCTCTGAGAAATCCTCGGCATTCATGGACAAGGACGGACGTTAAAACTATGTTCGTAAGGGATTGAATCGTAGTCTTGCTGTCCTAGTAAATCAAAAAAAAAAATTCAGAGAAAATGTCGCCACTCATTAAACATTGTGCAGCTTTCATGACCCCTTCTTGGAAAAGCACTGCAGTAATCATATAAGAAATTTTAATGTCGGAACCCTCAATAAATACATCACAGCCCACCCTGATGCTCATTTCTGATCTATCGGTGTAAACTTCAAATATCCTATAGGAACTTCTGGTTTTTCAAATTGGAACTCCCTAGTTGGGATTCCAAAATCAAATGTTCCATTCAGAGAATTGTAAGGCATCATATAATCGACCCTAGTGTATCTATGTCTTCTCACAACAGCAGCATATCCATAGTGTATAATGGTCCATGATTTGACTGCATTGAGTCTTAGGTTAGGTTAGGTCTGAGTGGTAGCTCTGATTTTCACAAAGCTCACTTGAGCACGCGTAGCGGCCCGTTGTGATCCCACGGGTGAACACAGTCCCATTGAGTCTTACTGCTACCAACTAATAGGAGGTCACAGGGGAGCCAGTTAAGTATGGCAAAATGCCTTGATTTGAGCTGGACAGAGGGTATTGGTAATCGGATAAGCTGACTGCCTGCGTACTCAGTTTAACAGTCCATATTCTTGTAGTCTTTAAAATATTTTTTTATACTCTTAAATTTATTCGTCAATAGGATTAAATTAAGCCAATTTGTTTATTTATGAAAGGAAAATTGGTTACTCTTCGTCGAATCGACGAAGCTAATTTACCCTTTATCATGTAATTCTTTTATGTTTGATCAAATTTCGCTCTTGGATGGTCATTTTTGTACAGTAAGGTTACTCTTCGTTTAGTCGAAAAACAAAAGAAATTTTTTTTCTTCTACTGACTGCAAGCTTTCATTATCATCTAACGTTGCTGAGAAAGAGAGCGAAATTTGGTCAAACATAAAAGAGTTATATGATAAAGAGTAAATGAGCTTGGTCGATTCGTAACCTGCAAGGGTAAAAATCCACTCGAAGCAGTGACTCTTTCTCGATGTGTTGAACGTTTCTTCACGTAACCTTTCGTTCAGGGTATCACAGCTAATCATGATTTTTTGAAGAAAATTTGAGTCAGTTGCCAATTGCTGCAGACCTCATTGAGCGTTTTGTTATTACTATTTCTTTTGAAGATAGCTCTGTTTTATAATTCTATCGTAGTCGGTGATTATAACATAAATTTATTTTTAAATTCGTTTCAGAACATAGTCTACAAAACCTTATATAATTTTAGGTTTTTTTTTGGAATGGATAGCCTATGTTCCCCTCTTTAAATTCGTTACAACAATTGTATTTTGTAATTAATAAATGAATAAAAATAAATAATATAATTTCGGTGATACTTAAGATTTATAATAAATAAATAAATAAATAAATAAATAAATTATTTCATTTTTAAACAAAGAAAATATTTAATTAAAAAGTATTATGCCACTGTTTCATATACATTTTTTTCGTTTCTCATTTTCTGTATTTCATTCCAAAAAAGGACAGAAAAATAACACAAATTATAAATGGACGACTGAAATCAAGAATAAATAGAATATTAATGTTAAATTAAAAATCCTGAGTGGCAAAATGTCACTTAAATGATAACTGCTACAGCTGATATTTCCTTTTTTTAAATTATGCTCATAAGAAAAATAAAAAATAAAGAAAAATTCTTTAAATTTTAATTACAGCAAATATACTCTGTATTTCACTTAATGAGTTATACTAGGCATAGGATTTGTTAAATATGAATACACACTTGAACATTTCCGACAAAAAAGGGAACAAGACACCAGCAGAAAGACACCGAAGAAAACTAAAGGTATGGTAGAAAATTAAGCAGTTCCTTTAGATAGTAGTCAGGTACATAAGTTTTCTTCCTCTTTAAATTTAACTTCTATTCAGAAAACGGAATTAAGGCCATTAAAATGTCCTGAAATATGTGTACTTCTATTACAATTTTCTTTTATATCCGTCCAAGGCGATGCACTATGCGCTTGTAATTCTGTTTTTTGCTCATAATAAGGGTTTTGTATTAATTCTGTATTTAAATGGAAATTATGAAAATGAAAATTGTAAAGAGATTTTGGAGAGTGCTTAACTTATGTTTCTATTAGTACGCGTTGCTATTTTCTTGTTTTTTTTTAAATTCTCTTTTTTAGTAAAAAGGCGCCAAGAACAATATTATAGAGCATTTAGTCTGGAATATAAAATTGAGATTTTTATTATGGTCAGAGTAAAACTAAAATTTTTGCTAGAAGTCGTTTTATTACAGTTTAATAATTTAATCAATATTGGAAACAAGGATATTAATTTTATATTTCTATTATTTTTATTTTTCATTTTTCGTGTGAGAAAAGAAACAGCATTTTTTTTACCAACTAGAGGTTTGAGATTTATTTTTTTATTTCTTTTCAGTTTCAAGTCTTTCTTTTATTTTTGTCTTTGTTTTTCTTTTTCTTATCATTTCGGAAACCCAGTTGAGGAAAAAATATTGACGTAAAACTTTTGCTTTTACAATTGAATTTGAAGACAAATTCTGTAAGACTTTTAAAAGCAAATGTACAGATATGGAAAGGACAGAGAGAGAGAGAAAAGTTGCATTGCTGATGTAACCTCTTTTTGCAAACAGACTTTTACTTCCACTGTTACGACTTCTTTCATTTGTGTTTGTCAACGAGAAGAGCAAAAAATGGTGGGTTGGAGTTGATTGTGCTTTAAACAGCCTACATCAGCATTCATTAACAATAATTTTTGCAGAGTGTAAAGTAAACTAAGAACTACAGTAATGTAGAGGACAAACAAATAAAGTGAAGGAGCTTGTTTGCGAGAAATTAAAATCGACAATTTTGTAAAATATCCCGCAGGTCGTGTGGAGTACATATTATTGTTCCGGTTAGAAATGTAAAATTACTTCATTCATATTGTTACCGGGACTGGCCTCACAGTACCTCATTCGATCATACCAATTTTCACTCACTCTCACTATTTCGAGTGTATGCTATGGTATCTCGACAACGGCATTACAATGGTTGGCCTTCAAATGCTCAATTGTCTTTGGTTTGTCTGCATGACAGGTTTCTTCAACGTCGCGCCCCACAGAGAACAGTACAACGGTGTCAAATTACAGCTTCTTCGGCCAATGATACCTCCGCTCCACATGCCGCACCAAACAGTTATTCGCAATATGTGTATTGGGTTCTGTAAGAGCACTTGTAGGTTCTCTGAACCCCAAATAAGGCAATTTTGCTTGTCAACGTACCGACCGAGATGAAAATGTGCTTCATCCGTTTCTGGTTGGCACAATAAATGCCAACGTCGCTCAAGCGTAAATCGATTCATTACGTTCAGTGGTGATAACATACTGAATTTTTTGACAGAATAGAATGGCATAAGTATTGCCAGATTCGAAATAATAACTGGTGCAAATTTAAACCGATAGATAGCCAACCTGGTACCTTAAGGAAATTTTGTCAAATTATTTTGTTGTTAAATACAATTGTTCCGGTTACTAAAATAATATTATTTCAATTATATGGTTGCCGCGGCTAGTCTCATAGTACCTCATTCGGATGATACCAATTTTTGTGCAATTTTTCAAGTGTATGTGGTCGTATCTCAAATGCTCAATTGTGTCTGGTTTGTCTAAATAACACTTCTTTTTAACGGCGTCACACAGAAAAAAGTCTAACGATGCCAAATTGCAGCTTGCTGGAGGTCAATTGACATCACCATTTGGGTTAATTAAATGTCCATAAAACGTTTGACACAATAAATACAAGGGCATGAAATGTGTGGCAAGTTGCACCATCCCTAAACATCGTTCACATTAACACCATAGGTGCATCCATTGACCGTATTAGTTGCACCGTCCCTTTTTCCAAAGAAATATGGGCCAAGCGGCACCAAAAAGTCCCTCGTAATGAGTGCATTGGCTTTTCTAAGAATGGGTTTTCTGAATCCCAAATTCAGCAATTTTGCTTATTAATGTACCCACCAAGATGAAAATGAGCTTCATCCGAAAAGATTTTATTTAGTAAAATAAACATCACCGTGCAGTTCCTCGTTGGGTCATCTATTGAGCAGTCAATCGATTCATTACGTTCACTGGAGATAATACACTGAATTTGGTGACAGAATAGAATGACATAAGTATTATCAGATTGGAAATAACCGATGGTTCTGGAGTAATTTATGCAAACTATCGAGTTTTTAGCGCAACAAAGCTTAACAGTTTTCATTTTGTTAAATAAATTATTGAAATGTGGCATAGAAATGATGAAAATGATAAACTCTTCTGGATTTTCGTTTTGTTTGTTTGTTGTGGAACTAATTGCCTGCACAAAAATACTTACAGAATATTAAACCAGATTGTTACAATAAACGTTAGACAAGCCGATATTGAAGACATTAGCAAGTTACTCGTCGGCATCTTGCGGATAGATCTTGGTGCAAAAACTATAGCGAAGAATAGAATCAAAAAATTTTCAGATCTTCACAGTGCCTAGATACATATATCGATCTCAAAAATACTAGCAAAAAGTCTTACGCGAGAAAAGTTCAAACTTTGACAAACTTATTTCGTGCTGAGTCACATTTGAGTCCTCTTATGCTGCAGGTTTCGATAACTGTAACATAAAACATTAAACCTTAAACATTTTTAAATTTGAAAAACTGCATTAGAATTGTCAGCTTAATTTGTAAATTTAAAGCTTAATTCCAAGTTAACAGTACACTTTATATTTAATTGAATTCGAAATACAGTATTGTTCGAAACCTAAGCAACTTATTCCCACTAAGTAATAATAGACTCATATCTTTTCTCTAAATAAATTTATCAAAAATATTTATTTTATTTACTATTACACAATGTGGCTATAACCTAAAGATAACAACAAAAATTAAATTCCATTTCTTTGGAAGTTATAATAAAATAAAAACAAAATTAACTTAAAAATTCGCTGTTCAAAACCTAAGCAACTTTTAATATTTGGTATGATATCCTTTGTTTCTTACGACCTCAGCGCATCTTTTGGGCATAGATTCAATAAGATTTGATAGAATAGATGTTGGTATAGTTTCTCAGTCTGATTTGAGAGAGTTCATAAACTCCTGTTTATTTTTAAAGCGTCGAGTTCCAACTCTCCGTTTTAAAATGCCGAAGAGGTTCTTTATGGGATTCAAGTCTGTCGATTGAGGTGGCAAATCCAAGACTTGTACCCCATTAGCTGATAACCAATCCTTGACCAACGATGAGTGTTTTGGGTCATTGTCATGTTGAAACACCCATCGAAGTGGCATCCCCTACTCAGCATAGTTAAGCATGTGAGTGGGTAAAATGTCTCTGTAAACAAAACGGTCCATTTTTGTTTGAATTTTTATTTTTACAAAGGGACCAACAGAACTAGCCAAAAAACAAGTCCAAACCATCACATTACCACCCGTATGCTTTCCTTTAGGAAGCTTCATGCCATCTAGAAGCCTATGCTGACTAAGAAGCATTTAAAAAAGAGGTTTGTCTGATTGATTGCAACGTAGTCTCAGATTTTCTCAACTTTTTGTTTGTTTTATGTTTGATTTTGCTATAGCACAGATGGATTGAACTATATCCAAATGGAGAACTGTTTTGTTTAATGATAAATCTAAATTTAACTTACTAAACTCAGATGGAGTTTACCGCGTTAGAAGACCAAAAGAAAAGCAGCTACATCTTCGATACTCAAAAGCCACAATAAAGCATGGGAGTGGCAATGTGATGGTGACATAAAAAGGCAAATTTTTCAATAATTTTCAAGTAAACACAATGGCACTGTCTGAGCGTTTAATATTCTGAAATGTGGTAATTATGATTTCTTAAATTTAATTATAAAAATCTTCAAAAAGACTCCTTCTACCGCAAACACTTATGGCCATATATTTTACATTATACATATGGCTTCTTACATTACATTTCCGCTGTGGCAGTCTTTAATTAACAAACTAAGGAATAATTGTGTTGCAAGAATTGAGGCGAAAATCAAAAATAAATTTCTTAAAACGTTGAAAAATTTAAAAGAATATTTTAATATTTTGGGAACCAATTGAGAGTAAAACGAATAATTTACTATTATTATGAATATTTTTATTATATGGCAAACACTGTATGTATATAAAGGTCAATAACTATTTTTTCTTATTGTGCTGTTTTTTAATTTTTATAAAGGTTACTTTAATATTATTTTAAGCCGGAATTAAATGATTACTTTCTTTTTAAATTTTTTCGCAACAGAAAAGTGTTTTCCTTAGGTTTTCTCAAAGTCAGTGAAATAAAAAAATCACTCGTTTATTCATTCATTCGAATCACATTGAATTCTTTAATGTGCGCTGAAAGTAAACGATTAACGCTTGTATTTACCATAATTTTCCCCATCCAACTGATGTTGGAAGGTAGACATTTGAGGTTTTTATCTGTGGATTAATTGTTGTAAATTTATTTTTTATTTTTCCTTTGCAATAAAGTTTAAGCCGTCAATATAATTGCCTTGTTGTTGTGACAAAGACGAAGAAAGAAAGTTAATTTTGAAATGGAAATCAAATTAAATTAAATTGATTTAACAAGAGCATAGAAAGTAGAGAATAATATTAAGATACTTATATCTCTTAACAAATAAAAACATATGAAAGAATGCAGTGTGAATGCCAAGGCTGGCACCACCTCATGGATACAACTGAGTAACTAACTGCGGTGATATTAGATAGTCTACCAAAAATAGGCTGGCGGTTGGTAGTAACTGCAGGTTAGCTAATCAGTCATGACCTCTATAGATGACAGTAGAGCTAAAGTATTACGACTACAATCGCATCTGCGGAGATGGTCGACTAGCAAAAATTCAGTACACTTTTGTCAGGAACCCATTTGATGTCGCAGATTTGAAACTCAGCAGCATTCTGACCTTTGTAATTAGTTAAGTTTGGAGTCATTGCTTAACATCGAAGTTGATCTGGCGATCTGACTGTGTTGAATTGAGTCGTCTGTTACTCTGAATATGTTGTACTGAAAGGCGTAAAATTTTTATCAAAATTTTTTGCTTTAATTTTTTTGCGGATGTCGAATTTAGTACTTCTTCAAGATAATTCTCGTAAAACTTTATGATGAAGGAAGGCATTCAGGTTGCAAAAATACTTTTATATTTTATTAGTTTACTGTTAATAGTTTTGTTTTAAGCTTAATACCATATTTTTCTTTTATTTCTGTACTAACTACATTGGTCATTTCAACCTTTCCATCAGGACTACGACCTACTTTCTCTTACCGCTTATGTTGTGTGTGTAAATTTCATACATGAGTGGCAGGACTTATAGTTTAAAGTCGATTCCGAACGATATTTTTGAAAAAATGTTCATGGCAATTTATTCACTCTCAGGGTTTTTGTCAGAAAACTGATGAGAGGAAGTAATCGAAGAAATATATTTTCATAATTCGTTTTATTAGTGATGTCTGTTCCGGGGTTTAGACAATGGCCACACGTGTAATGAGCCTACTACTGCGCACTACATTAAAAAATGCATGAATTTTTAGTTTCCAATCAGTTTTTTTTTTTGCTTTGTAACATCCCCTGCAATTTTATGTTATAAAGTTTGAGTGGACGTCCATGCTTTTGAAAATTTGTGTATGCTGAATGCATTCTCAGACTTTTTATAATGTTGATTTAGTCTTTGTGACTTTGTTTAATTCTTTTTTAAGTCTACTAATTTTCTGACGTGAACTAAACAAATTTAGCACACATGATCTCTGAGTCTATAAATACACAAATTTACATTAATATACAATGACTTCCATAACTTAGGGGGTAATAAAAATTATCTATTCTTCATGAATTATATTTCTTACTTGATTGTATATTAAACAGGTAGCAAAAATTTATTTTTTATAAAAAAAAGAAATAAAATAAATTGAATATATAGTGAACTCTCTTGTAACGCAACGTTAATCTGGCTATTTTAGATTTTCAAACAAAAAATTTTAGTATTTAATGTGGTCACCTTTTGCTTTAATAAGATTTTTTATGGCATATTTGTGGAAGCCTTTTTGTCATATTTTGGTTTAAATTTTATAATTTTTTGCCCATTCTTCATTTACCTCTACTTAAAACTTTTTCAGATTTTGTGGAATTGGACCTGTTTTCATTATTTTTTTTTAACCATATTTCTTAAATTTTCTATTGGATTAAAATCCGACGATTGTGCAGGCCAACCCAGACATTTGATGTTGTTCCCTGGAAGCAACGCTATTGTTACCATAGCCTTGTGCTATTGGTCATTTCTGTGAACAATTGTGGTAGTCACTGTACATACGTTTTTATACATGCGATTTTATTTAATGTCTTTTTATTTTATTTTTTATTTTATTTATTTAAGTCTATGGAAAATCCTTACAGACTATTACATTTTATATTTCAATTCATTTTATATATCAATTCAGAAATTATTATTATGATTTCAATTCAAAAAATAAGTTAAAAAAGAGACAACATTGAAATTATTAATTAAATGTGTTTAATTGTAAAATTATATCCTTTTTAATGGATTCCATACTTTTATTAAAATCTATATGAAGATACAGACTATTAAAATCATTACAGATTCTACGAAATGGATCGAAGTTCGCGTAGTTAACTGTGTAATATTTTATATTTAAGAAATTATGGTATCTTGTCGGACGAACAGGTACTTTTATGGAAAGTTTTTCTAGAAGAAATTGAGAGTTGATAACACCATTAATCAGCTTCAGAAGAAAAACAGCATTTAGCATTTTACGACGGCTTTTTAAAGTTGGTAATTTAATGAGTGCTAGGCGTTTTTCATACGGTGGTAACCTTTCATTAGGATCCCATCCATTCCCTAAACCACGAAGACAAAATAATAAGAACTGTTTTTGAACTGATTCAATTTTGTCAGAGTGTACAGCGTATTGAGGGTCCCATATTACAGATCCATATTCAAGAATTGGGCGAACCAGTGTGGTAAACAATTGCTTAGTAACATAAGGATCAGAAAACTCTTTAGCCCATCGTTTGATAAATCCCAGGGTACATGTAGCTTTGCTAACAGTTGCTGTAATATGATTTCTGAAGTCCAATTTACAATCGAAAACTATCCCTAAATTGTTAAAGGTATTAACTAGTTCAAGAGCGGCACCATTCATTGTGTAAAATCCATTGGTTGGTGATGATCGAGTGAAGCACATATATTTACATTTTTTAACATTCAGCTCCATTAAATTAATACTACACCAAGAGGTTAAGTAGTTAATATCCTCTTGTAAAAGTACTTGGTCTTCAATGTTATTAAATGATAAAAATATTTTAACATCGTCTGCATACATTAATGTGTTTGAATTTTTGATAACAGAAGGGAGATCATTTATAAAAAGAGTAAATAGGAGCGGCCCAAGATGTGGTACGCCTGACAGTACATCTATAAAGTTAGATTGCGTATTCCTGAATTTAACGCACGGTTTTCTGTCTACTAAATACGAATTAATCCAATTCAATAAAGATGAACTAAAACCAAGTTGATTAAGCTTATGAACGAGTAAGTTATGATTTACTTTATCAAATGCCTTACTGAAATCGATATAAATGACGTCAGTTTGTTTGCCTACAATAAATCCATCATTTACCAAAGTTGTAAATTCAAGAAGATTTGTGATTGTTGATCGAGACTTACAGAATCCATGCTGGGAAGCAGATAAAATAGACGATGCTTGAAATGACAGTGTATCACATAGGAGTTTTTCAAACAATTTCGGTATAATGTTGAGTTTAGCAATTCCTCCATAATTTGAAATATCAGCTTTAGATCCTGATTTAAACAGTGGAATGATAAATGATTGTTTCCAAAAGGAGGGAAAATAGCCCAATTTAAGCGGTTTATTATATAAGTAGGTTAATGGAGTACTCAGTAATTGAAAATGGTGTTTTAAAATACTGCTAGGAACCCCGTCCGGACCAACTACATGCGAAGATTTCAATTGTTGTATATACTTGGAAACAGTACGTTGATCAATAAAAGATATATGAAAGGCCTTTGCTTCAGGAATATAATTTTGATTATTGGCGTTAAATGTAGATGATGAGTAGGTAGAAGCAAAAAATTCCGCAAAAAAGTCACTTATAAACTTATTATCTGAGGATTCATGACTACCAAGCTTCATAACAGAAGGATAATCCGCTGCTCGACGTTTAGAATTAACAAATTTGTAGAATGATTTAGGATCACTGAATTTGAATTTGTTTTTTACCTTAATTAAGTAGATGTTATAAGCCCTTTGGTTGGCGATGGTGTATTCAGATCTTTCTAAGCAGTATTTAAAATAAATTATTAATGATCTATCCTTTTTAAAATTTTTATACAATTTATTTTTCTTGTTTTTTAATCTTGAAAGATATTTTGTATTCCAGGGCGGACCGTGATTCGAATGTGGTAAAACTTTTGGCACACATGCTAAGAAACAATTGTGAAGTAGTTGATAAAATTTCATAATGCACTGGTCCAAATCATTGCCATAGCCAGATAATTCATTTATCCAATCGATTTCAGATAGTTGAAGATGCAGTTTATTGTGGTTAGTTAAATTGAAACAAAATGTTTTCTGCTTTTGAGTTAAATTATTTGTTTGAAGGAAAGGATGATGGAAGAAGTTTATTTCAAGCGTCGGATGATATTTGTCTTCGGGATTGGAGATAGGCGTATGACGAATAACTGAGAAGTCCGATGAATCACTAACAAACACAAGATCCAACATTTTATCAAAATCATTTGGAATGGAATTAATTTGAAAAAGACAGTTCTCAAGTAAACAGTTAATTATATTTGCCGAGGACTCCGAAGAACCAATGGGGATTAAATAGTTTGAGTCTGGAACAGCCTTCCATGATGTGTGTGACATATTAAAGTCTCCTATTAATAGTACTAGATCCGTTGTGTTTACTTTACTCAGAAGTGTTTCAATTGCATTTAAGTGATCTTCATAGACAGTGAGTGGTGAATTAGGTGGAATGTACACGCAAACAATGAATAAGGATTGTTTATAAATTTTAACTCATACGCATAAAAACTCAATATGTAGAAATTCATTAAGACTAACTTCTTCAGATGAGAATTCATTTGATATGGCAATTAATACGCCGCCTCCAGATTTTTTCGTATTGTATTGCACACAACTTTCACTATCTTTCCTAAAGACCTGGTATTTAGGGCAAAAAATTTCAGAATTATTAATTTTACTAGTTAACCAAGTTTCGGTGAATATTATTATATGTTAAATCCATAACTATTGCAATAAATTGGAGATAATTTCGAGTTAATACCTCTAACATTTTGATAAACAATGGAGATTAGTTTTTTTGATTTGTATCACCAATGTGAGGAAGACGAGCAATATTTCTTTCACTGTAGATAAATTCCCGAACTATATCATTTTTAGGCCAAAATTCCGCATTTATTTTGAAAATAAGAATATCATCTGGGTTGCAATTTCTGATTTTCGATAGAATATAGAATTTCATATCATCAGCATTCGTATCAATGGCAAACATTGTTTTGCAAATATTGTTTTCTTAGTTCGCAACTCCTTTGGATGATTTTCAGCAGAAGCTATTTGATTATTCATAGCTGAAGCATTTTGAATTAAGGGCGATGGAACAGGAGATGCAGCATCCAAATTAATTAAACGGGTAGAGTCGACCGGACCAGGCAATATGGTTATTGATTGTTTGGGGAGCAATTTATTTCGATCAGTATCAGGTATATTATCTAAATTTTCTTTTGAACCTGCTAACTGGCTAGAATTATCAATAAAACCTTCCTTTTCGATATTATTTGGAGTTTTTTGGATATTGACTGCTGACCCGACGCTAGATGTAGAGGTAGACGCAATTTCATTATTTACAAATCTGGGGCTTTTTCGGCGAGTTGGAGAAGGTGTCGGTGATTGTAAACCATCTAAGGTCTTAAAATCATTGAAAAGTTTTCCATACGCATTAATTTGATCATTTGAATTTGTAAAAAGTTGTTTCTAGTGCTTTGACAAAAACGATAAAACTCAGCACCAACTTTCTGACATCCACTACAACGCCAATGCAGATTTTTATTCTTTGCAACGGATTCACCCACCAGACCAGAAAGACCGCAACACTTCAAATGGCATAATCCATGACAAAGCCAACAGACAATCATTCTGTCATCAGGTCCATCCAAGGTACATCCTTTCTTTAAACAAGACATTATGATTTTAATTCACGATGAAAGTAAAAAATATAATGAATAGAATTTTATATGTAGAGAATGAATTCGTATATTATTGTTCACTGCGTTATGTTAAAAGAGGTGTAAATTTTTTATCCTACTGTACAATAGAGGGAGCTCTTTAGTTGTTGATACAGTAATGCAACTATATATGAGTGATTTATCTGGTGAGATATGTTGTTGTTTTATATTAATGAGAGGAAAAGAACCGGTTCTAGTTGTTTTTGTTTTTAAGTTCAATTATTAATGTACTTATTTTGTTCTGGTAATGTTCTCGCAATAATAGTTGATTTTGTTTTTAAGTTCAATTTAATTTACTTATTTTGTTTTGGTAATGCTCTCACAATAATAGTTGTTTTTGTTTAATTTTAATTTACTTATTTTATTTCGGCAATGCATTTGCAATGTAAGTATTAAGACTTATTTTATTTAAATTTCACTGTGTTTAACAAATTTAGATTATTTCTTGTTTAAATTTCTCAAACAGAATTTCAACTGTGTGATTTTAGATGCACAAATTGCACTTTATAGGCATGATAAACCTTGAAACAAATTAAATTGAATCGGAGCTCGACTAAAACACGTCTTTACAGTTCGAAAGATTTTAAGCATTTTTGTATAAATAAACCATAACAATACGAAAATTTTTGTACTTTTTAAACCATGTCAGACTTTAAAATATGCAGTGCGTTATACTGACGGTGTTTTTTTAAACTACACAAGGTGTTTACATACATATGTATATTAAAATTCAAATGTACCAGTTTTTATTTTTTCTTTTTACTGGCCCATTAATTTTACATACAAAAACAATGCATACAAGGGGTAACAATATATATATGTTTTACCTGCAGAATGACACATTCGTGGAGAACAGCAGTTCTCTAAAAGATATAAAAATATTTGCAAATGAGAGCAGGTGCATCCATCTATTTTAATTAGCTTTCTAAGCCAATATTTTTAACATTATTTAAATTAATTTCTTATACACTTTAACATCGGGATATGGGTATAATATCTCTAACACTAGATTTACCACGCCAGTCAAAATGACTGGTTTTGCCTTATTAGCCTTAAATATTGACTTTGTATGAATATTTTTTCCGAAACTATTATATGACTTTTATAACGACAACTAAATACAATTAATTTGATAACTTATTTTGATCTTGTGTCCACAATAAAAAAAATAATTTTTGTTTTTGGTACTTATACCGGTAGCAGTCATTTTGACTGGTATGTTTTTCTATGGCAGAAGACAGTGTTCCTTTGCATAATATACAAAAACGAATGTGTATGCGGTTTCCTTCTAGTTCTGAAGAGGATAATGAAAACGGGGAAGATACACAACTGGAGGTTTCTGCAAGTGGAACTATGTGGAAAAAAATAAAAGAAGGAGGCGTTGTTGGAAGGTTACCAACTCATTGCAAATTCTAAGATTTATCTAGGTCTACAGCATATGCTAGAAGAAATATTATGGAAGAGAAGCCAATCAGTGCCTTTTTACTATTGATTGACCACCATATATTAGAGCATATCAAAACTTGCACCGAATTAGAAGCCTCTAGAGTTTTAGGGAAGAAATGGACACTTTTACAGGATAAATTGAAAGCTTTCATTGGAATACTGTTTGCACGAGGTACATACAGTGGTGCATACAGTATTCAAAGGGTTGCAGCTGTCGTATTTATGGAACAAAAATGGGATCCTGAAGTTTTTCTAAAACAATGAGTATACTATGACTTTACAGAAATTCTACGTTCCATTCGTTTCGATAAAAGAAATGAAAGGAGTCAACGCTTGCAAACTGATAAATTTATGTAAGTGTCAACTGTTTGGAACAAATTTATTGTCAACGGCCAAAACTGTTTCAAATCAGGAGCAAATATTACATTAGATGTACAATTGTTTCCAACGAAAGCCAGATATAGGTTTACACAGTATATGCCAAACAAATCAGACAAGTTTGGAATAAAATTCTAGCTGGCTTCTGACGTTGGAACGAAGTATGTTGTAAATGGCTTTCCTTATCTAGGAAAAGATGAAACACGAAATTTGGCAACACCTCTTAGTGAATTTGTAGTAATGAGACCACTGGAACTTTATATCATGAAAGGTAGGACTGTAATAACCGACTACTTTTTTACCAGTGTTTCTTTAGCTACTAAATTATTAGCCAAAAACACTTCGTTGGTTGGTACCGTACGTTCGAACAAACGTAACCTTCCAATAATTTGCAAGGAATAGAGGGATAGTATGGCTCGTTTTTCAACATTACTATATGCAGCAAATGAATGTACACTTACAGTTTATAAGAGTAAGCCCAACAAAAAAGATGTTTTATTGCGTGCTTTTCACAAAGGCGTTAAAATTGACCGAATACCAACAGTAAGAAACTAATTGAAACTGTGTCTTTTTATAATAAAACCAAATTGGTGTCGACGTCATAGATCAAATGGCACGATATGGCTAATGACATATAGTGTGAAATCAGGATCTAGGAGATGGCCACTTCAAATATTTTTTAATATTTTAGATTTTGTCTGAATAAATTCCTGGATTTTGTATAAAAACACAACTGTAAAGAATATTTCAAGAAAGGATTTTTTGTTTCGTTTGGCTGAAGAACTCACTTTTGATCATCAGTCATCAGGTCAAGAGATAGGTAGTGAAGCTGACTGTCCAACAACAACAACTCCTCTTCCAAAAGCATTTTATTATTATTTTATCAATACTGTTTATTAATTCTATAAAACTTTTATAGCACATACAAAATTTACACACTCAAAACGTTAATTTTAAACACCAGTCATTTTGACTGGGGTTGGTACAAATGGGTATGAAAATTTCTTGGTAAATCTAGTGGTAATAATCTTGATACCATCAGTAAATGCAATACATTGTTCTGTCAAAAGTACTTTTACTTTGAAATATAAGTGAAAATTTGGGACAATGCAACATATAAGAAAGTTAGGAAAGGCGAAAAAAACTGCGCAGTT
Source organism: Sarcophaga carnaria (assembly GCA_958299815.1). NCBI lineage: Eukaryota > Metazoa > Arthropoda > Insecta > Diptera > Sarcophagidae > Sarcophaga > Sarcophaga carnaria. The sequence continues at coordinate 82,212,814 of OY283149.1, read as the reverse complement.
TACGAAGGCGAAATTGCAGTAAAATTGTATGCTTGATCATCTTCTGATAATTTTGATGTTAAAAGTACACATCATGAAAAAAACTGAGGAAACCAGGCGCATATGCATTTCGGACGTTGCTAGAAAACCAGGTATCCACATTCAATTAGTCACCGTAGTCTAGTAGTTAGTGTGTTGGCTTATTGGACATCAGATCAAGATTCAAACCCCAGGTTGGACAACTCCAACACAACGAAATATGAAAAAATTGAGAGTAAACAAAATTTCTATGAAAAGTTCCTAAAAATCTGTCGATTGGACTCGATATTAAGTTCTGCCACTCATGCATAAAATTAACGCACACAACATAAGTGGTGTGGGAAGCTGGGTCGTAATTATGACTGAAGGGTTGTAATGCCACATTCAATTAGTCACCGTAGTCTAGTAGTTAGTGTGTTGGCTTATTGGACATCAGATCAAGATTCAAACCCCAGGTTGGACAACTCCAACACAACGAAATATGAAAAAATTGAGAGTAAACAAAATTTCTATGAAAAGTTCCTAAAAATCTGTCGATTGGACTCGATATTAAGTTCTGCCACTCATGCATAAAATTAACGCACACAACATAAGTGGTGTGGGAAGCTGGGTCGTAATTATGACTGAAGGGTTGTAATGCCCAATTACGTTTGTATGTATATATCTGCCATTTCAAATTCGCTTGAAGCATAAAAAATTTCGGTGTGTGAGTGCCACATTTTGGTATGCAATTCACATTTTTGAAGCCAATGATTACGGGCGACAAAAGAGTTTCACATACAAAAATAATATGTGAAAAAGGTCGTAGACAAAAGAAATGAATTTTAGCCGATGGTTGAAGAGGCGAGACGAGAACAGAAAAACCGCAACAAATTAGATTTGCAGTAGGTTAAAAAACGGAACATTTCTCCCAGCCTACCTTTAGTTTGTAGGTCACCTATAGTTTCTATTTAAATGTATACATTTTCATTACATTTTTCCCATCCCTGCGTTTGTTAACGCGATGTGCAGCAATCTATTATACGATTTATTTTATTTCAATTGCGAACATAAAATGGAGCTGTGAAATTAATTTTAAAACATTCTCTTTGCATTAAAATTGTCGCAACTTTATAATGGTTTTGAATTTTCAATGACACATTCCGAATTTTAATGACTATTTCATTTTTACTCTTCGAATTCAATGGTATCTGCATATTGCTATGTACACTTTAAAAACCATTATTGAAGAGTAAAATATCACGTGCTATAAAGTTTGTGGCAATTTCGCTCATTTCCTTTCACTTTTACTAACTTTGCCCCACATTTAAAAACCCAATTGTCCTTCTCTTTTTCCTGCTTTCTGCACAGTTTTTTTTCGGAAATGTATGTTGATGATATCCACCAGCCTCTTTTATGGTAAACCGTAATTTGTGTGTGTGTGTGTGTGTGTTTATATTTTTTAGTTTTATTATTTCTTTGTTTACCCACACAAGTAAATGGTGTGGTTTTAACTGTATTAATGGCTAATTTTTGTTGTCTTTAGTTGGTGCCAGTATCACGTAGGAAATATGTATTCATTTCAAGGTTATTAAACAACACAGTTTATTTCCTTTAAGGATGTTTTTTTTTTTTTCATTGTATTAAATAAATTATAGAAGTAACACTTTGCTTTAAAACATAATTATTGCTTTATTCAAAGAATTTCATTATCTGGAAAAAATTCTGAGATGAATGCAGTGCTACCAAAAGCGTAATAATTATTAAAAGTTTTGTTTTGTTTACCTTACTTGACTGGCTATTACAACCCTTTAGTAAGGTTTACTACCTAGCTTCTAAAGGCATTCATGTAGTGCGTGTTAGTTGTTTCCAGCATCTCTAAACGACAGAATATTTTCATGATAGTTTTATTTAATTCTCAGATTTATTCCAGAAAGCTGTTGAAAGATATTTTTCGCATTTCGTTTTGTTTGAGATGTGAGGTATGGAGGTTGAAACACGTACATACATACTCATACAGAATTGGTCATTATAATCCTTTACTCAGGATTACGATCTCACACCACTCATGTTGTGTGTGTAAATTTCATACATGAGTGTCGTGATATACAGTTTAAAGTCTATTCCGAACGACAGATTTTTGAGAAACTTTTGCATGGCAATTTTATCTACACTCAGACTTATAGTCAGAAATCTGCTGTTGTCTTATATGTATCTAATAAGTCAACACACTACCTCCTAGACTACGGCGATCTACGGAGGAAATATGTTACAATTAAAAAACTAGCGGACTAGTGCAGATATCAAAACATTCGAGGAGTGGAAACTCTGTTCTGCCATATTTATCGACATGATTGGTTTCCTTAAGGCTCAGGCTTATGTATATATAACCACAACGGTCCTTCAAGTCAGCGTAAAGCAAATGGTCAAATCCAGTCTGATTTATGAGCCAGAGTTATGGAAAATTAGACATTTCGTCTGCGCTCTTCCTAGAGAAGACGTGGTGGACATTTGAACACCAATAGGTCTTTCAAACGAATAAAAAATTTCAATGTTTTGTTTTATTTAAATTTAGAGACAGGAAGTGTTCAAAAACACCGCATATTATAACTCCGACATATGATTAATAGCATCTACATTCGCTAAAATGTGTTACTAATTAGAATCTAAGAATGTATATGGGTACTTCCATTTGTAAACCTGTAGTTGTTATACAATAAAGACAACGTACGTATGTTTTCTGGTGTTTCACTGCGCACTCCGTTTTCCACTGATGTAATAATAACTCTATGAACTACCCTAGTCAATATACGCCTTACACTGTTCAATAAAATAATTATAATCTATTATGTGTGACCAATACAACTTCCTACATCAGCTTCAGCATCCTATTCAGGCATTAGAATTTTACGCTTATATCCCATGAGAATATTATGCCGTATTTTATGATTTTGTTAATCAAAATACGACTCAAACCAGTTTGAGTCCTTTTTCACTCCATCAAATAAAATTGTTAGTGAATTTATGACAAAACAAGTAAACAAGGCTATACTTAAAGATATCGTGTTACTTCTTACTAAGAAGAGTATGCCACTACAGTGGTGTTTTCAGCATGTTAATGACCCAGGAACTTTTATAAGTTCTAGGATTGATTTCATAGCAATAACGTTAGTGTAATAATGTAACCAAACGAATAATTTAACCTTAACGCAATTGAAATTTCTGTTGAGGATTAAAACGAAATAAGTTTTAGTTGAAGCAAAAAAAAAAAGAAGAAAACTATAGATATGGTATGTTACTTCCATTTAGACGTACTGAAATGTTGTTGCGCTTGTGACTAGTCGACCGTAAAAATTAATGGAAAATTCAACAAAATTTTTAAGCGGTTTTCTGTTTTTCTATACGAATATATTTTATGCTGACTCTGCAATTAACTAATGGCTAATTGTGTGGTTAACGAAAAAAAATTTAAACCTCAATAAAAAAATTAAAATTGTATCTGATTACTTTTCGAATATAATTAATTGCATGCATATATTTATTGCTACTGTGTCAATATATATAAAAAAAATTTGCAAATATTATAGAAAATATAATCATTTGAATAAATAAATGGCATTAAACATGTTTACTTTAAAGGGAAAAAATATTTTCAGCATAAATTAGATGCATTAAATCAAATAAAAAAACTTCATTTATTATCGACAAACATTTTTGAAAATTTAATTAAAGGATTAAGTGAGATTATTATTATTATTTTGCACATTAATTTCATAACGATAGGTTTGTAACAAATACCGAGACTTTCGAACTGTAACAGTCCCTAAGGAAAATTTTGTTGAAGCTTTATCACACAAATTAGTTGCCATTTATTCAATCTGTTGCAAAGTTAAGAAGAATGAAATTGTTTTTATCAAAACGGAAGCTCTTTTGTCCCGATTCATGGAAAATTTCATATTTTGCTTCTGATTCATCCAGAGAATCCGTCGCGGACATTTGAATGATCCTACCATATATTTTACACATAATGGCAGACTATCCGTCGCAGACATTTGAATACTCCTACAATATATTATACACATAATGGCCTAGACTTTCAAGACAAATCAAAAATTTCGATGATATCATACTCACACAATTTTTAATATAAATTTAAATTTGTTTGTAGAAAATAACTTCGTTCAAATACCTGCCATCGTTCAAATGTCCGAAATGTCACATTTTCTATGACTCTGGCGTGATGGCAGAATTGGCATATTGGCTTTGAGAATCTCTGCATTTTGAGACTTATTCGTATAAACAGGCATATCACAGATTCCGATCAGAATGGTTTTGATTCCGTATATGCAATTCCGATCGATTTTGTTTTAGATTCTCTAGATTCCGAACGATTTTGCTCATTCTAGTACTATTAACAGGAGACTTTAATATGTCACACACATCATGGAAGGCTGTTCCAGATTCAAACTATTTAATCCCCATTCATACTCACACAATTTTTAATATAAATTTAAATTTGTTTGTAGAAAATAACTTCGTTCAAATACCTGCCATCGTTCAAATGTCCGAAATGTCACATTTTCTATGACTCTGGCGTGATGGCAGAATTGGCATATTGGCTTTGAGAATCTCTGCATTTTGAGACTTATTCGTATAAACAGGCATATCACAGATTCCGATCAGAATGGTTTTGATTCCGTATATGCAATTCCGATCGATTTTGTTTTAGATTCTCTAGATTCCGAACGATTTTGCTCATTCTAGTACTATTAACAGGAGACTTTAATATGTCACACACATCATGGAAGGCTGTTCCAGATTCAAACTATTTAATCCCCATTGGTTCTTCCACTGCAAATATAATTAACAGTTTACTTGAGAGCTTTCTTTTTCAAATTAATTCCATTCCAAATGAATTTGATAAAATGTTGGATCTTCTGTTTGTTAGTGATTCATCAGAATTCTCAGTTATTAGTCATACGCCTATCTCCAATCCCGAAGACAAATATTTTCCGACGCTTGAAATAAACTTCTTCCATCATCCTTTCCTTCAAACAAATAATTTAAATCAAAAACAGAAAGCATTTTGTTTCAATTTAAATAACCACAATAAACTGCATCTTCAACTATCTGAAATCGATTGGATAAATGAATTATCTGGCTATGGCAATGATTTGGACCAGTGCATTATGATTCAACTATCTTGGTGGTTTAGGGAATGGATGGGATCCTAATGAAAGGTAGCAATGAGCAATTATGTTTTTATGTACTTATGTTTAGACAGAAATGTGCGAAGACGTTGTCGAAAGTTATGTTAAAAAGTTTTCATTTAAATAACATTGTATTGCGTACATGTTAAGGGCCCAGAATTGAAAAATTGCCGTAGTCTAGTGGGTAGTGTGTTGGCTTATTAGAAGAGAGTCCGTGGTCCAACCATTGGCTCAGCTATCTTCAACGAAAAGAAATATAAAATAATATTTCTTTTAAAGACTCTCAACAGTCTTCTGACAAAAACTCTAATAAGAATAAAAAAAAAATTTTCAAGAATAGCTCCTCAAAAATCTGACGTTCATAATCGACATTAATCAGTAGCTCTGGCAGCTCATGGATAAAATTAACGCACATATATAAATGATGGGAGAAGCTAGTTTGTAATCGTGAATGAATAGTTATAGTGACCAGTTATTATGTTACTACCGAAAAAACAAAAAAATTTGCAAGAAAGTCATTAATAAAATTGAATAACTATAAATTCACTTAATTTTTCTTACAGTGCAATTGTTATTTACTAATCAACCCAACCACAGTTTTACTATTAGGAAAGGTAAACGCAATTTAAAATTTATTTTCCTTACAAAATATATATATATATATATAAATATATAAATATTATCTGAAGATATGCAAAATAATTTATATTCGTGTACATTTCAATCTACAACTGGAATAATTGAATATTTTCCTGAATTTTTTCGTTATAAAACATGTTTGGCATTACAGGGAATTTTTTTTCAATTTTGTTTTAAAGGAAACAATGTGAAATCACTGTAAAAATATTCAGAAAAATTTTCAAAAACTAAAGCCATATATTTAAATAAATAAATAAATATTTCTTAAAAGCAAGAAGAGGAAAAAATAGAGTAGTAGTCTCGTAATTAGAACACTCAACATTAGATCCTAGAGAATGTGTACATTACATTTCAGATAGTCCAAGAATGTCTGTTGTTATCATTTGTATTCCCGGACACGGGGACATTGAACAACAATTCCGACGTTCTTGATAAAGTAAGCACCACGAAAAATTTAAATGTATTCCTACATGAAATTAGCATTTCTCCGCAGAGAGACAAATAAATGGCAACAAAAACTTTATTCATTAAGAAAGCTAAAGTGGAATAAAGCACCCATACAGATCTGACCCAATATGGATGTATGTGGAACAGAATTTGTATTCAACCTATCAAGATTTCATGCAAGAAATGTAGGAGCAATGATAACTCGAAACCGGCCTTTGAGTGTTCACGCCAGGAGACTGGAAATACCTTCACTTCAAATTTCTTTCTTCATCTAACGTTTAATGTTAACTAACCATATAAATATGGTAAAAATCAGGTTAGGTTTACGACCTAGTTTCATACACCTCTTATGTGTGTTGTGTGTGTTCATTTTATACAATAATGCTGAGACCTACAATTTAAATTCGACTACGAGGGACAGGTTTTTGCGAAACTCTTCATGGCAATTTTATTTACTCTCAGAGTATTTGTAAGAATTTTGCTGAGAGAAAATTACCGAAGAAATATATTTCATATTTCGTTTTATTGGTGATCCCTGACCTGGAGTTTGAACCGTGGCATCGAGTCTAATAATCCAACACACCACTTATTAGACCAAGCGTATACTGAAAAGTTTTTAAAATTTAAGAGATAATTTATTCAGAAATATTGTTTTGGGCCTACAAACTATAAACACTTCCAACAAGGCTTTCTGAAATTTGAGGTGAGTTCATTACGGCCATCTTATTGAAGCTGTGAAATTAGTCGTCATTTATTCAATTCATTTTGTCAAAACACCATGTACGGATATATCATTCACCAACACATTCCAATATTAAAACCGTTTTGTCAAAATGAGTTTTCTTTTTGAGCAACTTACAGTGCGCTTCGTTGATTTTACAATCACCGTAATTGTCCTAGAAGTCGCCGTAGTCTAATAGAGACTCCCAGGTCAGACAATTCGAACAAAACGAAATTACTAGAAAAAATTTCTTCAGCAGCTTCATCTCAGCAGATTTCTGGTAAAAACTCTGAGAATAAATCAAATTGCAATGAAAAATCCGTCGTTCGGAGTCGATTTTAAATTGTAGGCCCGGCTATAAAATTAACGCACACAACATGAGAGGTACGGGAAGCTAAGTCGTAATCCTGACTGAAGGGCTGCAATGACCAATTATGTATGTATGTATGTATAATAATGTGCATTTAATATTCCAACGGGGAATCTTATTCTCAAAATGGAAGATAAATTCGAGTCCACTGGTTCACTACATGACCGACCAAAACCGACATCGAATAAACTGAAGATCTACCGAAAACATCAACACTAGCTGTAGAATGCGCGAGATAATCCACGGCAGTTGCTTTTGCGCCACCCACAAAAACTCGGTTTTTCGCCGACCACAACTTGGAGAATTTTACTTCACAACTGTACTTCTGTACGCATCCAAAGGTGAACTGACCCAAGAACTAAAGGTAGACAGCGACGTTTTATGGGAAGCCTTTAACAAGATATTTTACAAAGGCTGTTTAGCGCTGCCAACAGTTTGTAAACTAAATATTGGAAGTTGCAGTAGTCTAGTAGGTAGTGTGTTGGCTAATTAGACGTAAAGCCAGGGTTGGAGCCCCAGGCCAGACATCAACACAAAACACAAAAATTATTTCTTCGGCGACTTCCTCTCACCAGATTTCTGGCAAAAACTCTGAGAGTAAATAAAATTGCCATGAAAAAGTTTCTAAAAAATCTGTTGTTCGGAGTCGACTTTAAACTGTAGGTCCCAACACCCTTGTATACAAATTAACAAACACAACATAAGTGGTGTGAGAAACTAGAAGGTTGTACAATGGATCAATTCGACCTCAAGGTACTGTACTTGTCTTAATTGCCAAGTACAGGTCCTCTAACCTAACCATTCTAGGGTCTGCTGCAATAGACATTTCAAGTGTTTGGATGGGTGAACTTGATAATCGAAATTGAATAATGAAACCAACGAGTTTGTTTTACTGTCCGAAAATAAATAAAAAGAAACAAATTAGGACTTCATCACTTCATCATCAAACGGATGTTATAACGACCAACAAATTGTATACTTTTACTTTTTTTCATTTAAAGCCAGCCCAAGGATTTTTTCCCTAGAAAAAACACTCTGAATAGCAAAATACATAACAAAAATCAATAACGAAGAGACGCCTGTTGCTGTTGTCTTTATCTTGTTTGTCCATCCCGTTGTTGTTTTATTAAATTTTGCAGGTGGCGTGTTGTTCTCGTCCTTACAGTGTGGTAATATGTGGTTTATTTTAAAACATTTTTATTACACCCACTTTTTTGTCTTTACTTTGATAGGGGTTTCATTTGCCATATAAACTGTCCTTTTACTGTTTCTGTATTGTATGTATGCATGTATGTTTGCAGTTGTGAGTACCTTGCTTGCTAGTAAACATGTACAGAATTGTTGCCAAAAATAGTAAAAGATATGCTTAATTAAAGTTTTTATGGTATCTGCTACATATATGTGGGGTCTTCTTCCAAGCGTTTCCTTAAAACAAATTATGAATTAAACAAGACCTATTGATGTCATTACATATAGAATATAATATCGTTCAAATGTTCCCCGTTACTTCCCAGAGTAGAGCGCTTATGATGACTTTAAGAAGCACATAGGTTTGTGTATTAGCATACAGCAGTGACTTGAGAAAAGCCCACAAGAAAAAGTCTTATGGGATGAAATCGCGTTACGATGGTAGACAGTTCACATTATCTCCTCGTAAAACAATCCTGCCCTGAAACCCTTTGTGCCGAATATCCATTGTAGGCATGTAGCGAAGTGTATATCGTTCCAAATTTGTCTGTTTTGTTTGCATCTATTGCAAAATATGATTTTTCAATGAAGATAAAGGTCCGTTGCCAACTATTTCAGAGCCCATTCAGCGAGCTTACTGCGTTGTCTGTGCTCATCAATAGCTAGAATTATTGAAAATGGTAGTTGAATCAAATATTTGCCTTGTTTTTCGCTTCTTATTAATCCTTTTTCACTCTCTGAATATATAATTGTTGTTGTAGAATATCTTTTCACCATATTTTTTTTACAAACATCGTCTAAACATTTGTGAAAAAGAAACAAAATTGGAAAAAATATTATTAATTTTATATAGAATCCACACGTGTTTGTAGGTTTGATTGATTTTTTGTTTATTTATTTTATTTTCTTTATATCGTTTTTGTTAATTGCTTATGTGTAAATGTAGTCTACGTGTCAAGAATAGTAAAACTTTCATAGAAATGTTTTGAAATGTGGATAAATTAAAAGAAAAATCCAATAAAAATTTTATTTAAGTAGAAACAGCAGCAGTTACTTCATGCTGTATACAGAATTTTCATTCAAACTGTGGCATTGACTTTCCACTTTATACTCTATAGACATTCATAATTGTTCATTACAAGCCTTCTGTCAGGATTACAATCTAGCTTCCCACACTACCTATGTTGTGAGTGTTAATTTTTTTATCCATAACTAACTGGACCTATAGTTTAAAGCCGTCTCCTAACGACAGAGTTTTTTGATATACTTTTCATAAAAACTTTTCATTTAAAATTTTAAATTTTAAAAATTTCATTAGAATTAGCAGCCTAGCTTGTAATCCAAATTAGCGGTATACATACTTTATATTTAATTAAATTTAAAATACATATTACTCATACGCATAATATTACTTGCACTAAAAGAATTACTCTGAAAAGTGTTCAATAAGAAAGAATTTTGTTGCGTATGAAACTAACAGAATTGAATATCACTCACACGACACATGTATGTCATTGTGAAGATTTCGTATTAAATTTTGTTAATTGGTAGTGAATACTTAAAATCAAATTTTACTAAAAGTTGGTATACATACATACATAGAATGTTATGTCATTTTTGGTTAGTTTTCCTGGAAGACACCTAATTGGGTTATAAGGGCCATTGCCTTAACCCATTAGTGCGCAGAGTCCGTTATAAGGGACTCTCGAATTTTCTACTATACCATTTCCAAAAATTTTAATTTCTAAATAACAAACAAGATTTATTACATTGTTCAAAAAATGTGATCTTAGTGTTCCGTTTTATGCATAATGTGGAATATCAATTTGTGAAAAAACGAAAATTCCGAACAGACTAAGAGAAACTAGAATATTTTAAATATTATGTGAATTATTATTAGTTTTTGTGTTTTATTATTTGTGAATAAGTATATGAGCTCAATTGATGGAAAATAATTATGCTAAAATATAATACCATGAGAGTAATTAATGTACCTTAAAAGGGACACTGCGCACGTAGTGCAATTGTTGAACGATAATTGGGTAACAATTTTTTTTATATATAGACCAACATTTTCCGAAATATTGTTTGAACTGGAAAACCTTAACGACGATGAGCTGAATGGCGTTGCAATTTATAAAATTCTCCCACTAGATGGATCCGATACTGATCATATAAAATGATGATGAGCATGAAGAAAATCGTATCTAGCTGTTTCAGACGAACGTCTGTTCTTATAGAAAAAACAAACAATGAATATTCGTCTGAAACCGCTTGTCTTACAGAAACATCATATTAATCGTTTCGGTTTAAAATTATTATTTACAGCATGTGAAGTAGTATAGGATGGCAATAAATGGGATCGCAGTGACTGGGCATTCAATTTAACGGACGGTTTTATGATCCAGATTGATGTATGTATATGTGGGAAAAATTGCATAATCCATTACTAAGGGATTTTGTGTAGTTGATGATGAAGTGCTTGATCACCTTTTAAAACCAATATTCCACGCAATAAAGGATTCAACAATTCATAGAGCTGAACTCGCTATATGTCTTTCAGGTACTTGTTCAGATACTTGATTTGTATCCGTTACTGCGGCACCTATTATCGATCGGAATATGTAGTCCAGGAACAATAGGTGAAGGGCGAACAGAAAGTGGCCTCTTCGATCATTCCCGGTTACGAAAAAGGAGGAAAGGGCATCTGTAGATCTTTGATTTAGAAGTAATGGAAATACATATATTTCTCATACGATGGAAGGATAATAATGTTGTCACAAATGTAACAAATGTTGATGCCAATTAAATCGTGCCAATGATTCGACGAAGGAAGAGGTTCTGTAACTATTTTCCAATCAAAAGTGGTTTTTAATAAAATAAAATAAAATAAAAAATATGGATCTATTAGCTGTAGTCTAGCGCTTGGGATTCAGACATAAGAAATGATGGTGGCCAATATTTGCATATCTATTTGACGCCTCTAATTCGAATGCATGACTCCTGCTAAAAAGTATCATCCCAATGATCTGACATGTACGTCACTGCAAACCACAGTTCTGAGAAAGAAAGAAGAAATATGAAAAATACTGTCGTAGACTTACTCCCGGCAGTCTTCTGACCACTCTAAACTTTAGGTCTAGCCACTCATGGATAAGAATAACACACAATATAAGTGCTATGAGATTCTAGGTCATAATCCTGACTAAAGGGCTGTAATGACCAATTATGGATGAATACGAGTACATGCGAATAATATTCTTTTCTATTTATTTCATATTTAAACAAAAATTTTGTCAGTTTTATAACATCTGTATTATGTTTTACGATAAACGGCACAAATGATAAAACCATAACAGTAACTTATTGGATGTTTTCAATAAAACAGCTGTATCAGTGTTACAGACAACATGGTCGCTAACGGTTCGGTTGGATAACATAATAACGCAAATAGTAATTCATAACATATTATAATACGTAACTGAAGTCGCCGAGAGTTAAAGCAACAAGAAATAACAGAAAAAATGTAATAAAAAATTTTAAAAAATAATTAAAAATATAAAATAGCAAGAAGCAATACAAATGAGAAGAAATAATTGGTATTTTCATATGTAGAATAAACGTAAACTTTTTAGTATCAAAAGGGTGGAATATCACTGGAGAGGGGTCAAATACAATAAAAGTGTAATAATTGTTCATACAAAATTTATTCACAAAAAAAAAATTAAATTAATAAAATCTCATACAAATGTGAACATTCTGGTCCTTTCTTGCAATAACAGTGAGAAAAAGAAATATGAACACAAGAAGTGAAATATTAACAGTCAAAGAGAAGAAAATAAAAATACTGTACTCTCATACTCTCTTGCACTTGTAATAGTGAGCAGTGATGTTTGTTAAAATGTTTACACGAAAACAAATGCAAGTGTTGACAATATAGAAGTGTGTTTACACGAGTAAATGTGAATGTCCCATCAGTCAGGATTACGACCTAGCTTCTCACACCACTGTGTGTACTGTGTGCGTTTATTTTATTCGGAAGTGGCGGTATCTACAGTTTAAAGTCGATTCCGAACGACAGGTTTCTGTGAAACTTTTGAATACAATTTTATTGGCTGTCAGGGTTTTTTGCCAGTAATCTACTGAGCATAAGTTGCTGTAGAAATATTTTTTATATTTCGTTGTGTTCGAGATGTCTGACCTGGGGTTGAACCGATACCACAAGCCTAATAAGCCAACATACTATCTACTATACTAAGAACACTTCAAGTGTAACGTAAAGAAATGTTAAATGGAATAAAAATGTAAATAATCAGTAACCCAGGAACTGGGTCATAGTTTTATAAAAAAAATTTAAGCGCAAAGTCCGAATCCGACCAACAGTCATAAACCGTATTTTTACTCTTTCTGGGAAATGAATAAATTCTGAGATCGTATTCAAATTCTGAGAACCAAAAACTTTTGAAAAAATAGACTGGTTTGTAGGTTAAAAATCTTGTCGACCTGCGTAAATCGCACAGTGTCACGTATCCATTATATCGTGTTATTGGTTTAGTGCTTTAGATTTCTCGATCTGATTCAAAGGCTTACATGGCAAGACAGAAATTATTCCAGGATACCCTCTGTATTATAAATATGAGACTAAAAATCATACGAAAGTTTTTTTGGGTTTTCATGGTTGACAAACAAAAAACAAAGTAAAATGTATGCATTCCTGTATACATTCTAATAAAGTGTGACAGTTTTTGTAAAACTTCAAAAAAAGTAAAAGAGCTGTACGACTATCAAATTTCCATTCGTATTTTTTCTCAATTTCATACGCTTTCATTACATGATGATGAATTGTCGCAATTAAGACGTGTAATTATTTTTTTATATGGACGCGGATCCAAATTTAAAATAAACCATAATGATTAAACAAACTGCTGAGGACGCCGTGTAATCGACAAATTTGGATTTTATGCTACGTAGTAGTCGCGTTGTCTAGTAGGTAGTGTGGTGTCTGCTTACAGTTCAGACCACAGTTCAAACTCCACGTCAGGCATCTCAAACAAAACGAAATATAAAAAAATATCTCCTCGCGGACTGCAACTCAGCAGATTTCTGGCAAAATATCTGATAGTAAATAATCTTGGCTCTCTCTATAGGTCGCGCCACTTAGGGATAAAATTAATACAGCTAGGCGGGAAGCTAGATCGTAATCTTGACTGCAGTATTGTAGTGACCAGTTATGTATGTATGTGTGCAACATTTTTCCTAACAGAAGCAATATTTTCGGCAGGGCGAACATAGCAAAGATAAATAAACCTGGGCGGAACTTTAACGTTTTAATTTCTTAACAGTCTTGCAATTCATTGCACAGAAGATCGATTATGCACGAAAATAGTAATTTCGTAATGACCGAAAAGCGTGAACCACTTCTGATGTAAGCTTTCACTATATTTCTTCGGGTGTAAAATGTATAAAAGTTTGTTCAGATTCGCAAATAGAAGATATTTCACAACATAAATGACACTTCAGATGACAGATATTTAACATATTACCCAATGCATTTGAGTTTTTAATCTAATGCGTTGCTGTGGTAGACAAACGTACATAAGCTTATCTTTATTTGTTGACAAGAAGCAGTTTCCAAACTCTAAATAATTTACACCAAAACAGTGATTTTAACAGAGACTTTATAATACAACTTTCGGTAGGTTTATCCAGCAATTAGTGATGAATTGAAAGTACTACTAGTCCCTCGCGTTCATTAAATTCTTTAAACTCAGTTAAAATCTGTCATAACCGATTATCTGAATTTTCTACAAAACAATGTGTATCTCTCTGCAGAAAATGAAATGCTATTGTGTTGAGAACAGATTTCTTTATAAATTTTCGCTTCAAAAACCTTTCTGTTAAAAAATAAACTTTTAAATAAATGCAAAATATTTTGAATCTCTTTAAAAGACTACAATGAAATATGAAATGAAATATTGGACATTATACGGCATTTTTTAAAAAATAACAAGAAAAATAAACTGCAGCAGCAGCAATAAAAATTTATAACTACAATAACTTCACAAATTATTGTTAATTTCAATATGCAATCAAACAAATGTTAGCAATCGAAACATTAAGTGGATGTGTTCTACAATTTGGTATGTAGACAGACAACAACAGTGGATAAGGACATGAAAAAGTAAGGGAGTATGTATGCATGAGCACTTGAAAAGATTAAATAAATGCTCTGACACATAACCAATAATTATACAAACATATTAATTTATCAACATCAACAGCAAACCAAAAAATAAATCTTTTTTATAAAGCATCACAGTAACCTCAAATGGTTTTGTTTTTAAATGCTTGCAAATAAAAACTACGCATGGGTACTTCAATTATTATCAATGAATGCGCCAACTGTGTCTAAAATAAACACTTTATGATTTATTAAAAACAAGCTGTACTCCGCGCGTGTTGCTGCGCCACAAACTAAAATAAATTTGAAGGAAAGATATTACACAAATGTCCAATTAATTTTGAATCATTTTATTGATTTTGTTTCCCGTTGTCCTGGTGATTCAGATGAACGGGCCTGAGTAGTATGTATTCGATTAGTTTCTAATCCCACTTCTGGTTGTTCAAGGGGTTCAAGCCGGGTCTCAGCGTCTGGAAGATTTTCCAGTCTCAATGTTCGTCTGATTCTGAAGCTCGTAATGCTGCCAGCGATCGGAAATTAATCGCACCAACCTCCGTCGACTCATTCGCAACAACTTTATTAAAGAATGCACAGTTTACGATTTAATTCATTTTGAGTAATTTTCAGTGGCACCACCTGTAGAAAATTGGTCATACCAACTTAGTAACCTTCCCCGGCTCATGTGCAACGACTTTGCTAAAGATCATGACATGATCAAATGCACAGTTCACGATTCTATAAGATACATACAAACAAACATTAATTTTTATATGGGTAATGGGGCGTTGCACCTCGCCTACTTGAAATTTTAAAATAAAAATTAGCCTATAGTTCCTTCCAGACATACAGGGAGGTACTTTCAAGAATTTCTATAGACTTCAAAACTTCAAACAAACAAACCCATAAACAAATAAATACACATTCATTTTTATATATAACATAATACAAGTTTATAAAACAAAGCCAAAAAAAAATGTATTTTAATGTGTTTAAAAAATTCTTCATATGATTTAAACATAGGAAACATACAGTGAACAGCAAAAGTCTAGGTACCCCTATATAATTCAGCGATTTCATGAGTTTTAAATAACAATATGTAAGAATTAGTGAAGGTTTTTATATTTATTTCATTTGCTTATTTCGTCGTAGTCTAGTGTGTTGGTTTATTGTACGTGAAGCGACCGTTCAAATCCCAGGTGAGATATCTCCAACAAAACGAAATATGAACAAATATTTCTTCAGCGACTTTCTCTAACAGATTTCTGGCAAAAACTCTGAGAGAAAATCAACATGCCATGAAATGTTCGGAGTCGACTTTAAACTGAAGGGTGCGCCACTCAAAAATAAAATTAACATACACAACATACATAAGTGGTGTTAGAAGCTAAGTCATAATCCACACATCTTTCAAGAGAACCAAAAAATGTCGATAACGTCTCAGGCACACTTTATTTTATTGAAATTTAAAGATAGGAAGCGCTTAAAAAATGCCTTAAGTGAGACATGATAAGACATATACGTTATATTTTTTTAACTCATACGTATGGATGTTTCCCTTGTGACCTGAAAGGAATTCAAATTTTTGGTAAAAAAGTGTTTTGAAATGGTTTTGAATTGAAAGATTTCGTTATCGATAATTAATTGTGGTAGGTAATTAATTGTGTTTAATTACCTTTGCTGTTTTGGTGACACTTTCTGGCAAATTGTAGTAACATTGAAATTTTACAGTCTAATCTTTTATAATTTAATTTAATTTTATATTAATTCTAATTTTATAATAAATTTCATAAACCTCGGAAAGCATATATTTTTTTGTGTTTTATTTATAATTGAATCCTGTTTAGAATGTGAAAAATAATTATAAATAAAATCTTATTACTAGAAATATTACTTTTAAATCAACTAAAACTCCAGCATTTAGTGTGTAGCTACCCCCTGGTTTTCATGAATGCCTAAAATATTTATAATATCAGCGCATATTAGGGTTCCAAAAACAAAACAATGGACTTGATCATGTATAAAATAATAAACAAGCGCTCCAAAAACAACACAATGGACTTCTTTACATGATCAAACAAAAAGCAACAAAAAACAATGGGCTTGATCACATGATGAGAGAATAAACACGAATATAACAACAACATCAGTGCATAAAAAGGGGATAAACAAAGTAAACAAGCAACAACAACACTACAAGGATAAACGCTTACATTTTTACATCTTTTCCGAAAGCAGTCATTCTGCTACGAGAGTACTCATTAGGCTGTTGATCCAGCATTATGAAGACAAGCGATATAAGACAAAGCCAGCAACGAGAGGAGAAATAATTTAGTCAGTCCTGTGTGAAGATACGTTGCGTTGCGTGTGAAGATAATCACGGTTCGAAGTTCTAACGAATGGGTGTACAAAAAGAATACCAATTTAAGTAAATTATTGTTGTGTAAATTAATTTTACCAAAGGTGGCACACGGAATTGTGCGAACAATAAAGAATTGATTTAAAATTAAACACAAATTTATTTTTATTTTATTTGCAATTTACGAACTCATATTTTTAACGTTTTTAAAAGGGTAAAAAAGTAACAACATATTAGAGCTTCTACAATACAATCGTTCCTCCATTTGTCGCATGAAGCTTTCGTGTCGCGGATTATATTTTAAAGTTTTATATTGGGCAGCCTATAAAATTAGTCATGAAGTTTCTACATTCTGTCTTCCTATAATGAAAACAAAAAATCTAAGTGTTTGTGAGTCTAAGTGCATATGTATTAGACATCACACAATAAACATAATGCAGCAAACGCAGCAATTTTCAATTACAGCCTAAGCTTCGTAGCATATGCATAAATTATAATAAAGGCAGAAAAGCATAAGCAAACCAAATAGAAAATATACAGTTCGTTAATTCTTTATTTATGGTACCACTAAAATGTATTTCCGCATTATATTTCATACATCGCATTTTTAAAAGCTCTCTTTCATGCATGTTATTAGTATTTATTTATTTAAGTCAGTGGCCAAATTCCTTACTGACCAATAACAAAAATAGGTACGAATAAAATTAAATAGAATTACAAACAATTTCTTCAAAAATACAAGTTTTTGTTACAATAAAAATATGAAAAGTTATGAACTGAGAAAAACAATGAAGTTAAGAATTGAGAAAAACAATAATTTTCCGTTTTATAACGCAAGAATTTAAAGAAAAATCAACAAAGTCTGACAAATAAATAAATTGACGGCAAATTCTAGTTTACGGATCAGCAACAGCAAAATTAGTTCTGCAGAATTGAATAAAAATAAGATTATAACAGCGGAAGTTACGACAAGGAATATTCAATTTAACAGATCTTAACAGAAATTCACAGCAAATATTACCATTGATCAGGTTAATCATAAACGATATTTAACATTGTTCGACGACTCTTAAGGGTAGGCAGTTTTATTAATGCTAGTCTGCTAGTATATGAAGGCATATCCAAATAATTCCATCCAAGGCCACGCAAACAGAAGAGTTGAAATTGTTCCTGCACAGATTCGATGTGTTCGCTGTAAACATTATAGTGAGGATCCCATACGATGGATCCATACTTCAAAATTGGTCTGACAAACGATAAGTATAGCTGCTTCGTAATAAATGGATCAGAGAATTGTTTTGCCCAACGTTTTATGAAGATAAGAGTGCTTCTTTCTTCTTGTGGTATGCACAAATCCCCTCACTGTAAGCACTAATTCTCTCATTGCTGCGAATAAAAATAGAAATTAGTCAAACCAGCAGAATCATTGCATGTGGTGGTGCTACCTTTAATATAATCACTTCCATTATTCTATTTTTGAGAGATTGTTACAATGCGTTTATTATTTTTATAGCATTAGTCTGAATATTCTTTCATACATACATACATACATAATACGTCATTACAGCCTATTTATGTTGTGTGTTAATTTTATACATGTGTGGTGGGACCTACAGTTGAAAGTCGACTCCGAACGACAGATTTTTGAGAAACTTTTCATGGCAATTTTTATTTACTCTCAGAATTTTTGCCAGAAATCTGCTGAGAGGAATTCGCCGAAGAAATATTTTTTGTATTTTGTTTTGTTGTCTGGCCTGGGGCTCGAACCCTGGCTTTACGTCTAATAAGCCAACACACTACCTACTAGACTACGGCGACTTCTTCTTTCATCTGACAACATTCCAATTACAATCGAAACTTAAGTTACTTCCATACAGTGAGTTATAAAGCAAGATTAATTCTTTAACTTTTTAAAATTTTTCTTTATATTCTATAAGTTTTACTGGTTCTGTCATTAATACCGGACTACTGTGTTCATTCCTAAATTCATGTTTAATATATCGCCATACAACTTCGTGCTGTTCATCAGTATTTTTTAGGAATATTGTCATGAAATTTCAATTAATTCTAAACTCAGACCATTCATTTAACAAATAATTCGTGATACAACAATCGTTATTTTACTAATATTCGTAGCAAACTGGACAGCACAAGTCGCTTTATATTTCACTAAAATATGACATTAAAACCAAAACGCTTAGTATTTTAGCTGAAGTCTGGATATTAAAGATAAAAAAGTTGACGAATATGTTCGATTTTGTTTCCTTGTTTAATCAACAAAACTTTGGTCACGAATGCACAGCATAAAAATTCATAATCCTGTTATTGCTATTAATTAATTAATTAGTTAATTATTCATTCAGTTAATTAATTAAATGACATTAGATACATACACAATAACGTTATTTTATATCATTTCAAACAAATGGTGATTTTTCGCACAGAATTCAGAGAGCAATTTTTGTTTGATAGGAAATATTTCAATTTGTAGGAAATTTTGTTGTGTCACTTTTTCTCACGTGTGAGTAATCGTGCACGTGTGTGGTTATATAGTGCCCACACTCTATCAAAAATATAATGCATGTAGTGGTTTGCGCATTAAAAAATTGTAATTTTGATATCAAAAACAAATAGCGCCTGGGAGCTTGAAACAGTTTTGATGACCATAAATTGTAAACGTTACCCGATCAAATTCCATGTCAGACAAAAGAACAGCGTACGCAATCATTGGGCGTAACTGAAGCAAGCAAGCACTTCAAAGCATTTACCAGCAGTAGCATTCATTAACCCTGGATGGCTACTGTTCATCGAATCGATGAAGAGTAACCTTACTGTACAAAAGTGACCATCCAGGATTAAAAAAAATGGGTGATCACCGTACGTTTCCTCACTGCAAGCTTTCGTTATCAACTAATCTTGTTGATAAAAACAGCGCAATTTGGTCAAATATTAAAGAATTATATGATAAAGAGTAAATGAGCTTCTTCGATTCGACGAACAGGTTTAAAGTGTTCGTCGCTTCAACGAAGAGTAACCTTAATGTACAAAAATGAAGAGTAACCGTCTAGGGTTAAGAAAGCAAGGAAAATGAGTGCCAAATGAACTGAAAAATAATTTTACATATTTTAATAACTGTTTGATGGATTTAACAGGAATTCATTTGTGCATACGAGAATTAGATTTCCTATGAGGATCCTAAGCATAAAAAAATTATACATATTTGAATCGCACATATTTGAAAGAGCAGAATATCCATTTCGACAAAGTAATTTTATTTATTTGGTAGAGTGTAATCCATTATGAGCTGCTAAAACCAGACCAACTTATCACTGCAGTCTTGAATAGGCAACGATTATCCTTCGTTTGAAGGAAGCATTGGCTGGAAAACGCTCTTATGATGCAACATGGCCGTAATTTTCCATAATGTAACGCTTGGCTACATATTGCGGCGCCTGTCAAAAATATTTGAAAAACTGAATGGGAAGTTTTACTTGAATAAACCAGACCTTGGCCCTTCTGACTGTCATTTGTTTTGATCCATTCAGAATGCTATCTTTGAAATACGCTTCACATGAGTGTGTAGTATCGAAAATTGTTTATTTCTATATATCGATTGATTTTTGCAATAAAATTTAGCTGATTTCTATTCTGTAAGTTGTTGTTTTAGTCTCTAATATCCGATAAATATTTTTAGACTATTTCTGGTTAGTCTAATGCAATGAACAAATATCTGCTCACCACAATTACTAGGCAGAAGTATAGATAATATCAAACTAATCTGACTTAAGAAAAGACTCTGCCTCACTCTATTTTATCTCTGGAAGAGTAGTATTTTCCAAACTGCATTTCCTGTCTTGATTTCCTTGCTTTAATGTTATTTTTAAATAACTTCAAGGACCTCAGTGCTCAGACTGTCAGATAGAACTGTTTTTATCTCGTCCCAAAAAGTTTACAACGACAATTTCGTTGGTACTATATCTGTCAAATTATTGGGTTGTTCGGAAAGTAATTTCGTTTTTTTTTCAATTTTCGTATAATATCAATCAATTGATTATAAACTGTTGAATTTGATAAATTGAATCTCTATCCGATCTCACGTGTTCGCATCAACTAATGCCTTTTTTGCGTCTTTATCAGCTGCAACCGGCCTTCCCGAACGTGGTACATATTCGACATCAAAATTGACGCATCGAAATTTAGCGAACCAGTTCTGGCACTGGCGTACTATCAACGCACCTTCTCTATACACATCGGTCAATTTGTTTCTGGTTTGAACAGCATTTTTACCCTTTCTGTAGTAAAAGAGTAAGATATGTTGAAAATGCCGCTTATCGCTCTCCATATTTAAAAGGGCACCAACCAAAAACTACTGCGTAGAATTAATTGGAATTTTTACACACAAGCCCTGATATATGTATGTGCTCTCAAAGCACATAAAAATTATACGTCTTAAGTGTGAAGTCGGGTGCAAAATAAATATAATTAAATCCTCTGTCGGGAAAAAACGAAATTACTTTCCGAACAACCCAATACATACATACATACTTGCATAATTGGCCATTACAAGCCTTCAGTCAGGATTGCGGCCTAGCTTCTCATACCGAACAACCCAATAGTTGTCATTTATACAGACTGGTTTTTTTCAATCGGCTTGGACAGATATAATATTAAAAACCCGTGCATATAACAAATTTGTTTTATCTAAATCTGTTCGTGAAAAAAAATTGAAAAATCAAATTCAGCGATGTGACTCATTTCTAGTTGAATGAGTATGTGAACAAACAAAATTGTCGAATTTGGAACTCAAAAAAAGAAAACTATTTAATAAGGATTTTGGACTAGCAGCGTCATCGCTCTACATATCTTTGAGAATGACTTTTGTCAGCTCAATAATTGGATGATCTGAACACCAACGATAGCTGTCATATTCTTTAAAAAAACTATTTTAATAAAGTATTTATTTCCAATAAAATTGTCCGGTTTTTAAGTTAAACCACGAATATAAATAAAAAATTTTAATCGGAGTTTCCTTCAAGATTGAAATTTGTAGAAAAAATTTCTACAAAATCATCTTTTTTCCCAATTGCTTTTCATCAAAAGTTTTTCTTCAATCTTTACTTTCTTTTCGGGTAATTAAACATTTGTTTGCACAAAATTTCTTTTCTACTATTTCCGTCATAAAAAATTGTATCTGAATTTGATAGAATTTGAATACAAAAGTTTTCTTAGCTTTTTTTTCTTTTGTATCTTGATTAACTCATAATTTACACTCAATTACTCAACAATAATTAAGAGCAGAATTCAAACTTTTATGTTTTATAGCTCAAAGACCTGAAATTTCTTATGAATTTTTGAATAAATTTACTTCTCATTAAAGCTGCCATAAAAAAGTAATACAAGTATCTGCATAAGTAAAATATAATTGTAATTGCGAGAATTTAAAATAATTTGAAAAGAGGTAAAAAATTTCTTTCGTTGGAAGTATTTCATTTGTAGAAATATATAAAATCAAGGCGTTCAGTGGTTAGTACGATTCAAATATACGTATTTGTTGAAATATGTATGTGCATGAAGTATGAAAGTTTGTAAAAATCAGCATGCTGTGTGCTTTAAAGGCATTACTTCGTTAAGAAATCATGAAACGCAGTCTGCCTCCACTAATTGCGGCGTGGACGGCCGCCTTTAACTTTTTGCCAAAAATCTGAGAGATAAAAATGACGAGTTCCAGCATGTCAATGAAATTGATCCACTAGTTTTTGCTGCATCTGCGACTGCTCGTAAATCTAACCAATTAGTTTTAGCAGTCGTGTTAGAAGAGACTGTATGTACTACAGCTAGAGCAAAACTTTCTTAAATTGCTAAGATAAATTACTACTTTCATCTTTGAAAATTAGTATACATACATAATTGTTCCTTGCAACCCTTTAGTCAGTATTACGACCTTCCTCCTCACCACTTATATTGTGTGCGTTAATTTTTATATATGAGTGGTGGGACATACAGTTTTAAGTCGACTCCGAACGACAGATTTTTTGAGAACTTTTCATGGCAATTTTATTTACTATCAGAGTTTTTGCCAGAAATCTGCTGAGAGGAAGTCATCAAAGAAATATTTTGTCATATTTCGTTCAGTTGGAGATGCCTGACCTAAGTTTGACCCGAGGCCTCACGTCTAATAAGCCAACACATTACCTACTAGACCACGGCGACTTTAAATTAGTATACACTCAGAAGAAAAAAGTGTTTAAAAACAGTTTAGGAAACCAGACCATATATCAAGAATCTCAAAAATTTGTTGACGCGGAACTTATAAATATGGAAATATGGTATATAAAGTTAACACACACAACATAAGTGTTGCGAGAAGCTAGGTCGTAATCCTGGCTGAAGGGTTGTAATTATATATGAATGTATGTATGTCCAACCGACAATGTATGGGTCGGTGGCTCTAATTCTATTTTGAGGCTTCTCGACCGCGTTTAGGAAAGAACGAAGTTGCTCATTAATGACGGTAGGATAATACTATGTTGAGATATGGACTTTTATTGAGTCAATATTTGGTTAATTGAGTACAGTATTTTAAGTTTTAAGGCATAATAATATACGCAGTTTAGCTGCTTATACAATATTCATTTGGCAGCTGGGAAACAAAACAGCTGGTTGTTTCAACAACATTGTTTTTATTTTGTTTTGTTGTTTTGTTGTTTTGTTTTTGTTTCGTTTGTTTTTTTTTTTTTTTTTTTTTTGTCGTTCGGTTAATTGTAAATTGTAATTCTAAACACACTTATGACAGTGCTGCATTTTAAGTTTTACTCAATATTATAACAATTTGAGTATTTATTGCGCAATTATTAATTGAAAATTTATATGAAATATTGAGCTCAATAATGGCGTCTATTACGATTTACGCAATAAAGGTGCATATCTTTATTGATTCATTGGAGCATCGTCGCAATGTGACTTGCGTTTCACTGTTCAAACGCTACTAATACGGATTTTGCTCTAGCGAGATAACTGGACTTTTTAACTAAAATTTAGTTTTCTTACGTAGCACCCGTCTTTCTCGCATGGCACATCCGTTTGTGGTCGATTGACAAGTGGATCGCACACTGCATTACATAGAAAATTCAGATGCAGAGATCTTTCCTGCCATATTTCAAAAGATTCAAATTAATGCCCAAAAACACTACTCTTTCTGTGCTTCTCCCTATAACCTCATATTCTTTTAATGCCAACACAATGCATTGCATAAATAGAGGCCACGTCCTGAGTGTTGGTATTATAAGAAAAACTAATAAAACGTTCTTTTTATTTTAATTTTATTTAAGCAAATTGCAGTTTTTAATTTGTATTTCTGTTTGATAATATAGGATAAAAAATAGAATAATTAATAAACTATTTATGTATTTAAATTCATTTTTTTTTTATGATTGCAGACAACATTGAATGAGCAATGGATTGGGTTGCAACAGAACTAGAAGATTCCATCTCTACAAACAATAAAACAAATTATCAGCCAATGAATCAGCAAAAAGACAGAGGGGTCAAGAAAACTAAAATCTTGTAAACCAATTGTACTCTACTGCTTAAAGAGCGTATGGCAAGTACTATGGTAGAAAACAACAAATAAAAGTAAATACATTTTATAAAAATAAAAATTAATTCTTTATTTAATGATCACAACAGAAAAGTAAGTATGTAAGTATTTCTGAATGTCTAGAAATATACAAAAGGTCAGTGACAAGATCTACGGGTCTGTTTTACATGAAAGCATGACTCTGGATATGAAAGCATTTATGCAACTTTGATTATGTATTAGGCTTCAGCTGTATTTAATTTTTTGTTTTTTGCGCCTAGTTTCTTTGTTTTTACTTATTATTAAAAAATTTTCAGTGTGTACTTAAAGTCTTTATTTAAAAAATAAACTTTAAATAACTTTTTATTATGTATCCTTTTGCACATCCATTATTTTGGCCCACATAATACTCTTATTGATTTTCCCTGAAAGTATAACAGTTTTTTATTGCCTTCACAGCTTTAGGTTTACTTCAATAAGACACTCTTGACGTGTGCATACTATAGGTACAACATTCAACACAGCTTGTGGTAAAATACAAGCGCAACAGTGACATTGAAATAGTAACGTTATCGCAACAACAATTTTTTTTCTAGTTTTGAAAGTGAAATGTTTACAACACAATAAATGTTGCAAACTTTTATTAAAAATGCTTTTTTCCCATAATAATGCATGTTTGTATTTGTTGTGAACATATTTTTTCAATAATTTGTTATTATTTTTGATAATTAATTTAATTATACATTTAAATTTTTGGGACTATATAACTTAGTTAGTATTGTTTTCGCAATTATTTTAAACCAAATATAAAAAAAAAATTTTAAATAGAACTTAAAAAATTCAAAAACTTCATAATTCTGGCTTATGTATGATTTTTAATACATACGACTTTCCTAGATTATAAGTAATATATTATTAATGGTATTTGAGAAGGAATTGATAGTTAATTGTTGGATGAAAGTGAAAAGGTTGCATATTATGTCCAGTATTTTTGAGATTGATTGAAGTAGTATAGTGTTAAACTATTAGACGTCAGACCAAGGTTCAAACCTCAGGTCAGATATTTCCAATCTACAACAAGGGTTGCAATGATAGATTTTGTACGTATGTATGTATGTAATTTTCATTCTGCTGAATACTCTGAAAAAGAAGAAAACAGAAGCTCGTCCTATGAACTGATGAAAGTATTGGCAGCATCAACCATGACAATAGGATATTTATCGCCAAACATGGTACTACTTGGAACCGTATGACTTTAGTATTTTGGGAAGAGAAAATATTACCAGTTTTCACGCAGATTGTAGTTGTTTCTTGAAATGTTGTAGAGTCTTTCTTACTGCTCTTCTCACGTGACTGACAAACATTTAAAGAAGTGTTTTGTGTTATGTTTAATCTCATAGATATTACAGATCATAATATTTCGGTCAACTACTACGTATAAGACAACAGAATCATTCACTTTGATAATCTGCTACTCTGAAATGATGATAAATTTACACTTATTAGGCCTTTTCGAAAAAGTGGCTGAAATTATTGAAATTCCCAATAATTTTGTCGCTGTAGATTAGTAACTAATTAAATTTTATGGTCATTATAAATTTTATGGTCAACCGAAATCGAATTGGCTGTTTTAGATTCAAGTATTGTTATTGACATAATCGATGTTATTGACATAATCGATGTTCTATTGCAACGGGACACTTTTTTACCTCACATGACGTTGACAACAAATATTTCTAACGAAATATAACGATGATTTGTACCATCAGGTTTCGACCAGCCATTAATTGAGAGTGCTTCTGATGTGAGTGAGAATAAGCTGTCCCATCTAAACAATTGAAAATCTCCACAAAACAAAAGTGTTGCACGTCAAATTATTACCATTTAGAAAAAAAAAACCCAGCTGACATGAAGTATTTGATTTTTACGTAAAAAACCATGCTGTAATGTACATCATGTCAAAAATTTTGGCGTAAATTTCATAAAATTATTATAAAATGTAATAATGTAAAATAGTTTTATTAAAATGAATTAAAATAAATAAAAATATTTAAATTTTTTGACAAAATCTATCAATAATTGCCAAAATTCATGTTACTACAAGTATGTATCAAAAGTGATACATAAGCTAGAATTACGAAGTTTTTTTAATTCTCGATCTACAGTTAAGGGAAATATTTTCTACACAAAATAGCTTGTGAAACCAGAACGTAAAAATTTGTATTTCCAACATCAATTTCCACTTTTGAATTAAATACTTTAAAATGTTAAAATATACTGTGGACAGCAAAAGTCTAGGTACGCCAATATATTTTTAGCAATTTCATGAAATACTATGTACAAATAATTGATTTTTGTTTTATTTATTTTATTTGTTTATTTCCATTCTATTGCAAAACACAATTTAATATTTTTCACAAAGCATAAGAAAAATAAGGAAAAGTCTCTGGTTGCTCCGAACTGCGCCGCAAAGAAAAACTCATAGTAAATATAAAATTCAAAGGCCCAATATATGAAAATGTTGTCCCTTATATTTAGTAGGATATCCCTTAACGTGAGGTACTCTATTTAACCTATTTGGCATTGACTGTATCAGTTTTTTCAAGAGTTTTCTGTTTACATTCGCTCATGAGCAAATTTCTCAATCGACTTTTGTTTGAGTTATAGCAACTTCATAACCGTTTTTCAATATGATCTCCAGAATTCTCTCTTGGAGTCATATCGGGACTAATTACCATGTCAAATCACTATAGGCCTATGGAGCAGATGGCTATTGAGCCTAATTTTCATAGAAAAATCGTCTTCAATAATGAGGACCATTTCTGGGTGAGTGGATATAAAGGCAAACAAAATTGTCGAATTTCTGACATGGGATTCCTTTGAGATTTACGGCTCATGCCGCATTTCATATTCTGCAAGAATGATTTGAAATTGTGCGATTTGACCTCGATAGTTTTGTTTCTAAATTAGAGATGTATGTGAATAAGTCACAAATCACAGCAATTCTAAAAGCGAATCAAATTACGTCTGATTTATGTATTTCAGGCAGAGAGGGAGGGATTCCAAAAAATAAAAAATCTGTGTTATCTCACACAGTAGTCTAGTAGGTAGTGTGTTGGCTAATTAGACTAGAATCCGTATTTCAATCTGCGGCTCGAGCAAAATGGAACGTGAAAAATTACTTTTTTTCGATTATTTCCTCTGTACAGTCTTCTGGCAAATTGCCATGAAAAGTTTATCAAATCAGTCTTTTGGAGTCGCCATTAAATGTATATACTCATGTTAAAATGGATTGAAGCTACGTCGTCTAAATATTGACTAAGCGATTGTAATGACCAATTAAGTAAATACCTAAGATATATCACCCACAATTTGGTTTTATTTAAATTTTCATTTCATTTAGTTTCTTAAAATATCAACGAAAATTAATGTTCAGAAAAGATCATGGCTACGGCATATATTTTTTTTTAATTTTATTTTTTGTATTTATTGTTTTACTATTTTCTAAATAAGCTTCCAGTACACTTTTATGTCCTTTTTTATTTTACAAACTCACCATCAAAACTTTGTGTACCATGCATCTAATTTTGTAACATTTAACATGACATCACTCCTCCTTTAATATGCACTGAAAATATTTATGCAAAATTTTCTTACCTCCCGCCTCAAATTAGGACTTAAAAGCATTTTGTACTCCACATTTTTTTCTGACGGCGCACAGAGAAAACTGAACCTAATAAATACATAGTAAATTAGAAAAAAAAGTAATTGATTAGGAAGCCCAATGAAATTAATAAGAAATTCTTGTTTTATACAATTTAGAAAAAAACAACAGAATCAATAAGTTTTTCTCTATAGATTGTATTTTTTGTGGCAAAAATGACGGAATTTGAGTAAAAAAAATGGTAAATAGCAAGTTTTCTTCTTAAATGTATGTGTTTTACGTCTTAAAAAAATTAAAAAGATTTATCACATAAAAATAATAAGAAATCTCTACGAAAAAATCTTCATTTCTTTCTGCTGTAATACCCCTCACTCCAAAAACGTTTTGTAGAGAAAATCTTCTTGATTTTATTAGGCAGTTTTCGCTCTGTGTACATACATTATTGGTCATTACAATCCTTCCGCCAGGATTACGTTCTAGCTTCTCACTTGACTTATGTTGCGTGTGTTAATTTTCTACATGAGTGCCGGGACCTACAGTCTAAAGTCGATTCTGAACGACAGATTTTTGAGAAATGGTAATTTTATTTGCTTTCAGAATTTTTGCCAGAAATCTGCTGAGTACTTTTTTAAGTCCTTTTTTATTTTACTAACTCACCATCAACTCTTTGCTTGCCATGCACCTAATTTTTTAGTTTTTATCATGACATCCATCACTCCTCCCTTTATTTACACCGAAAATATTTGTGCATAATTACCTTACCTCTTACCACCAATTAGTCGGACTTAAAAGCATTTTGTACTCCAGCTTTCTTCTGACGTCAGTTTTATTTTTTCCTTTAATAATATTTATGCTCACCTTAATTTTCTTCTTCTTATTGGCATAAAACGAAGGAAAAATGAAGAAACATTAAAGGAACTTCATTTTTTATTTTACATTTACTTCCGTATGGTGTTTTCATATTTTACAATCAAGTTAATGTAATGTAAAGTGGAAACATAGTCACGAAAGTGTTCGTGCATGGATCAAATATTACTTTTTACAGTTATTTACCGTCAAGTAAATATATTATATTATGAATGTCAAAATAAAGTGTACGCCAGAAAAGATACCAAAGGTTTACTCATTAAAAAGAGTATACAAGGAAGAGTTCTAAGAAGGAGGAATCTTTTAAAACGCTGGTACTTTTGATTTTGCATTGTTAAAGCATCGAATTTAAATAGTTCAGGTGAGATTTTCCGTCACTTCTATGCTTAAATGGATTTCATCATACTCCTATTAAAACTCCCAGAAATACTTAATGGAGTTTGAATCTGTGGAGCACAATGCAATTGCTTAGAAGTTCGCCAGAGCTTTCTTTTCATTGTTGGGACAGTGTGCCTACCAGATGTACCGATATAAAATTAGCTTGTTTTTAAGAGAGTAAAAAGCAATTTAATTCACGGTATTGCTGGATGCACATTATTTCCCTCTTTCAGGCAATTTGTGGATTCCATGGCAAATAAAACCGTTTGTCCAATTAGTCACCCAAAGTACTGCTCAGCCAATGTGTGTCCCATCGGTGAAAATAAATAGATGCTAAATTTGGTGCATAGAGCGTGTGGAACTTTGTGGGTCTATTGCTTTGATTTCATCCTGAATCAGTGTTTCTGTGTGTGCATGGCCATTGTCATGTTTCAAAATTACAACGCTCTGTCTTGTGGCCCATTCTGGTTGTTTTTCGATTAATATAAAATTGATAATTTGCTGTAGATAGTAAACATGTGCACAAGACATTTAAAATTGTACAGTATTGTATTTTTCTCATGAGCGAATATTTACTGTAGCTGCAAATATAAAAAAGAGTGAAGCATATATAGAGAACAAAAAAACAACTGCACTCATAAACCATTGTACAACAATACAAAAGAGAGTTGTGTGAAGAGTACATCCAAAAAATATTGTACACTTCATAGTGTCACAACGTGCATTTCTTTTTGCAGTAAGTGGGAAATAAAAGGTTTTTTCTTTTTTTTTCAGAATAAAGAAAGAGTATTTATTCAATAGCAGACTCCGGCACCAATAGCCCCGGGGGCCGAACATCTTCGGCTTTTTACACACATAGGACACGAACATCAATTTGAAGAGAGATTGTTGTTGGAAGAGTTCATGGCAGAAGCAAAGAATGTAAGAAACACTTAAGTACGCATATTTTTCAACGTTGACACTACTGAAATTCATTTGACAATACTGAAAATTTAGTTTCAGTAGTGAAATATGCTCTTACAACACAAAGCATATATCCATTACTTCACAGATAAATGAGTGCTGTTGTATACTTTGAATAAAAGAGAAATACACATATCAGTGTACTCGTATAATCAAAACCAACAAAAAAGAGAACAATTCAGTATTGCATTTAGTGAAGGGTAAGCTAGCAAGATGTCTTGTGCACACGTCTATTAGATAGCGATATTTATTATCATCACAACAGATATAGTTTTGCAGTTGAAGTTTACAGTTGCTCCAGATTAGCCTATGATTTTTTTCGTTTACGATTCTGAAATTAATTCGATTTTTAATTGCCAGTAACTGATTTGAAGTCGCCGGAGTCTAGTAGGTAATGTGTTGGCTTTTTAGACGTAAAGCCAGGGTTCGAGCCCCAGGCCAGACATCAAAACAAAATACAAAAAGTATTTCTTCGGCGACTTTCTCTCAGCAGATTTCTGGCAAAAACTCTGAGAGTAAATAAAATTGCCACGAAAAGTTTCTCAAAAATCTGTAGTTCTGAGTCGAATTTAAACTGTAGGTCCCGCCACTTATGTATAAAATTAACACATACAACATAAGTGGTGTGAGAAACTAGGTCGTAATCCTGACTGAAGGGTTGTAATGACTAATTATGTATGTATGTATGTAAAGCGATTAACCATACCATTATTGTAGCAACTATAGAAAAATTTTAATAAAAATAAGTGAAAAATAAAGTCATGAAGTGAAGTTTGGTATTTAGTATTTAAGTGGTGATGAAGTATTTATCGTGAAAGTAATAACAGCGAATATGGTGGTCAAAAATGTTTGAGAAGATATCAGCAATCGAACTTAAACTTCTTTATCATTTTTTTCCATAGCATCTCATAAAAGATCCTCAATTATTTTAAGCATAATATTTCCAAAATTCGAAAAGAGTAATAAAAAATTGTAATTACAATGTTTTTCCCATTTAATTCAATTGCGTAAACCTTTTATAAATACGGTATTTCTCTGTGCTGTAAATCCATTACTCGCATAGGGTCTTCACTTCGGACTTCTTTTCTCCTTTAATGTTTTCCTTCTTTCGGTTTATTTTCCTTTATCGCAAAATCAATTTCCAACAATATGATAGAGAGGTAAAGTCTTACCTTAAAATTTGCATTTCATTGGAAATTTTTCAATACCATCGTCGGCAGAAACAAAAAAGTCAAAAATGAGATTGAGAGATAATTTATGCTGCTGATGCATCAGATTTTCCAAACTTTATTGTCTTGCTACTGTCACATGTGTTTGTTCATTCTCCTTGCTTGCCAATACACAGCTAACGTGTGCGATTTACAAACAATGGAGGTAAAGTTGATGTTTGTCTTGTATTGGTAGCCACCCATCGTTCGAAAATGGTTTTGACGTTTCGTAAATCCGATCTACAGAAAATACCCTTTTAATATTTCATACAAAGGATAATAATAAAATTTTACTAACATTGTCATTGGTATCGAATAAAAATTTTATCTGGTATCTTTTATGCGTGGATGATATTGATGGCAGCGCATCATATAACAAAGAAAAGCTCATCAATTGTCCTTTTAACAATAAAACAAATATTTTCTTTTCCTTGCTTTTCAATAAAAAGTTTAATTAAACTTCTTCAATTATAGCGATTATTGAGAATTTTTTTCTGTTTAAGGCTTTTACGGTTTATAAGAACTTTGGGTCCTTACAGTTTTCTTTGGCGGTATAATATTTTGAATTTTTTTCATGACCATTGTAAGCAGTTAAAGCATATCAGAGTTATTAAAATTAAATTAAAAATTCTTAATTACATAGGCTGACAAAATTTTAGAAGGTCAACAGCCTAGGAACATGCCATACTCTTCTAAGGACTCAGAATCTGATTCGTATTGCTGAAACAGTCCCATCGAGAATCAACTATTGTTATTATAAATGCCGTGAAGAGGTGTTTTAGAATTGCTCTTCAGGTCTTTCCTGCCCCTCAGGTTTCAAGAATGTGTTCCAATGCTACATTTTCAAAGTCACAAAAAATTTACGTGTTTGGCTCGGCATAACCCACATTCTGAATAACTGTATTTTGAGTCTAAAGTCAATGACGGTTATCATGTTATTCTTGAATAGTTTGACTCTGATCTCCTCCTATTGAAATTTCGCAAAAAAACTAAGACTACCTCAAACCTATTTCATTTGATGAGATAATTTGCTTTTTTATCTTTCCTTTCCAAACATTTACGCACACTCTATTGGTGGGTTCTTGTGCCATCAACTGCAAGGAAGCTCCCGTCCTTGCGAGCTCATCTGCTTGCCCATTGCCGAAAATTCCCGCATGGCGTGTAACATTATTTTCCTATTTAGTCGATTCAGCTTCCCCAAGGAGTTCCGTAGTATTTTTCTTTTTAACGTCATATGAGCCGAGTGCTCCAATGTCGGCCTGTCTACACCTGTTCCAAGACCCGTACTTGCCCCATTCATATACATAATTGGCCATTACAATCCTTTAGTCAGCACGTGGTGCCATACGTCTGAGGGAATCGGGCTGCTGGAAACAGCGCTCGATAGGTCACTCCAGAGTTCTGAATGTCGTCTTTCCTGACGGGAGGTATGGACTTCCGGAAAAAGCCACCGATTATATTCTGCCTGAGACTATGTTCCTGCCTGGTTTAAGGATACTTATCCCGAAAAGGGAACAATGGAATGGTGGGGTACTCTAGGGGCAGAGAGGTATACTCATCTTCACAGATGGTTCTAAGTTAGGTGGATGTACAGGTGCTGGGGTTTTCTGTAGGGAACTCGGTCTTGAACTCCACTTCAGGTTGAATGATGACTGCAGCGTTTTTGAGTCGGCGTTTTTCGCAATCGTGAACGCTATTGTAGCCATAGTTGGTGGCCCAGCTTCGGATTCGGAATCTTACACGATCTTCGTTGACAGTCAGGCTGCCCTTAGGACCATTGCGTCGGTCTGGTGCAAATCACGGCTCGTTCGCGAGCGTAAGGAAGCTCTGTGTAGGTTGAGGCTGAGGACCCTTTGCAGGGCCTTCTTTGAGAGCTTGAATTCTGTGTCGAGAGCCGACATCAAGCCTCTCCACAGATTCATTAGTGGCATAGGCTGGTTGACAGGTGCTAGGGCTTCGTCAACGTGGTGGCGTTCTCCCCTCTTGATGTATCTGGTCTGTGTAATTCCTCTGCTTTCCATTATCCCCTTTCCTACATCCGCTCCTTTATATCATTTTCCCTCTTTTATCCTTCCCTCTTTAAGGACGTTGTACAATGGGTCAATTCGGCCTCCGGGTACTGTACTTTTCTTAATGGACAAGTACACGTCCTCTAACCTAACCTAACCTAACCCTTCAGTCAGTATTGCAACTGATTGCAAAATATTGTAAATAATAATGAATAAATAAAATAAATAATAATGACAGATGGTGAATGGCTTAATCCAAGACAAATAAGAGAAGCAACAAGAGTATATTCGGCAAAAACTTCAAGTGTTACCAGAAGACAATACTGATGATGAATCATTTCAAGGTATTACAGAGGAAAGCGATTACAGATTATTCTGACTTCGAAGAAATTCATTTATTAAACTTTAAAAAAAATATATACTATAAAAGAAGGAAGAAACTGAAAATGATGAACAAGTCGCTAAAATAATTTATGAAAGTGCAACAGACTACTTAACCAAGGACGGAATTGTTAAATTCCATGCTCATAATTCTTTATTTTTTTTGAAAACTGTTAAATCCTATGGGCTACACATGCAACATTCTTTTACTCTCATTTGTTTTCATATAAATACCCAGGTATGCACCGGTCGATGTAAAGAGAAGATATGAAAAAATGAGCACAACCATTACTTGATTTGACTAACTTTATTCAAGCATCAGAGTATGTTAGATAACACTCTTCTAGTATGGAAATCATGAAGTTTCAGAATAATATGAAAACCATTTTTGGTGATAAAGAATTTTTAAAATTAAAAATATATCCGGGTATGTAGTCATTGACATTAAGGTTAAACTTCAATAATTGTGTGCTTTATTAATTTATTTTAAAGTATTTTTGCTTTTGTTCTGGTGTGATTAAATACAATAATTATACACATATGTTCGCTAATGTCAATATTAAAGAGCAAATGCTAAAAGTATCAGAAAATTTGTGTTTCTTCTTAAAATACTTTCAAGTAAATTTATATTGAACAAGAACATGGTTTTTCTTGTTACTGCATGTAGGAGTGTTCATATGAATATTCCATATAGAGCGTTCATCTTATTATTATATATAAGAGTGTATAAACTATAATCAAGTGTTTCCAAAGATACACTAGGCACAAAAAGTCCGCATATTCAACTTACATTAGTGGTTTTAAAATAAAAATTACTAAAAATTAAAATTTTGTTTTTTATTCAAATAATTTTTATTTATTGGTTCATGAAATAATGTTAAAAATAAATTAAAATAAGGTCTTGGTAATAACAACAAATTAAAAATAAAAAGTGAAAAAAATTCAATCAACTCGCGCGAAAAGTCTACTAGTAATTTTGTAGTCTACAACTATTTGATGGATCATATTCTTTAATTTTTTAATGATCATCATCATTTTTTTTAATTTTTATTTTAATAAATCTCCACAGTTACTGATGTAAAGTGAGGTCGAGTGGTTGAGAAGTTTGTTCCAATTGTTTAGAAACATTGTATATGAGCCACTGTTTCACTTTATTAGTATTGTTACGCAAATGGAAACGACCTAATATCATTTCACATGAAAACATTGTTTAACATTAACGATAAACAAAAGCTACACACACGAAAATGCAACGAACATGTTACAAGTAAAGCACCAACAACAAGTGTGAAAGCAAAGGAGATAGGCAAGTAAATAAGAACGCAACAATAAACAACGTGAACAAAATACACAAACAAGAATGTAGTCGCGATAGGACTCTCAAGAAGGCGAAGACAGAACATTCTACTTCCAGCACCTTCATCAGACTGATTTTGTGCGTATATAAAAACGCCAGACATAGCGGCCAATGAGTCAGTAGTAATTCAGTCAGTCTTGTGCTAAGAAGTCGTGGTTTGAAGATCTAACGAACAAGTGTTGTTGCTTACAAAAAGGTTGTGAGCAGAGAAGAATAACGAACAAGTAGATATTGTTGTATAAGTTGGAAACAGTGACACACAAGTAGTGTGAGAATTAAAGAGTTTAATTGAAACTGAATATACATTTGTTTTTACTTTGTTTGCAATCAACGAACTCATATTTAAACGTTTTTAAAAAGGTAAAAACGTAATAATAAGTTTGGGTTTATTATTTTGCTGAAAATTGATAAAAAAAATATCTAAATCATTGCATGCTGCAATACATCACTAAACCATTACAGCATTACCACTATGCTTCACAGTGCTAGAAAAATTATATTTATAGATAACAGTGCACATTTACTTTCCACACTACTTGTGTTCATTTGATGCTGAAGATTTGCTGTCCTTATTGCAGTCTTCGTAGTCTAAGTAATTAGTATGTTACCAGGACAGACAAATCTCTGATGTAATATAATATTGCCATGAAAAAGTTTCTCTAAAATCTATCGACTTTAAACTTTAGGTCTCGTCACTCTTGTGTATAATTAATAGACACAACATAAGCAGTATGAGTAGGTAGGTTGTGGTTCTGACTGAAGGATTGTAATTACTAATTATGTATGTATGTATTATCGGCAAAAATTACATTTGCTAATAATTCTGAAGGCCTGTTTATATGCTCCCTCACAAACGTTACTCTCTTGTTGTTTTTTTAAGAGCAAAATTTATGGATTTCTTTGTGGTAACCAATTTTCTTTTAATATTCTTCGAAAAGTATCACCACAAACCGTTGGTCAAATGTCGAATTCAAAATTGTTTGCGTTCTTAGCAGTTGGTCACCATAAGATCTTTCTGAACTGTCAAAATAATATACCTCTTTCCACATTATTTATAATTAGAGGAATGTTAGGTTAGGTTAGGTCTGAGTGGTTGCTCTGATTTCACAAAGCTTACTTGAGCACGCATAGCAGTCCGTTGTGATGCCACGGGAAGAACGCAGTCCCTGTACTGACCAAGTTCCACCAAAATCAGGGAAGAGGAAGAAGTTGGTCAGCGCAAGGGCTGCGTTTAAAGGAATGACTTTGACACAAATTATTTTACTTTCTAGTAATAACGTATTAATCTCTGTGTAGATATAGAACAGTGACATCTTTCCATCGCTTCTGAAAGTTTTTTCCATAATAAAATTTTGCTTTGCAGAATTTGTTTCTTTCCGTTTTCGAATCGTAATTTACAAATGGATTTAAAACGTCTCTTTTATTATGTAAATTAACACAAGGACTTAAAACGTATTTCACCACATAAACAACTATCCAAATGACATTGTTACTTTTTTTATTACACAAACTTTTTCTAAACCGGGAAAGATTTATTTTCTATTTTATATCGATAAATTAATAGTGCCGTTATACATATGTGAATTAGCTTGCTACTATCCTAAATTAAGTTAAGATATTTGAATAGGTTTGGGAAATTTTGAAAATAAGGAAGAAAATAAAAGAAATATGCGCAAACTTTTTATACTTACTGTATATCATTTATATTGATTTCATTTTGGCAAAAAATAACAAAATTTATTATACCATTTAGTGGCAAAATAATTTCAGTTTGCTACTGTATTTAATATACATATTAATCATACGTATTGCATGACTATGTGGAATATGCCTTCTGAGAAAATTTATTTTCTTTCATATAAGAGCTATTATTGGCAAATTTATTATGATTACACATAAGTTACATTATCTCTTGGCAACAGGGAAATTAATTGATTTTAGTTTTTGTTTTTTACTTTTAATACAGTACGTACTTAATTCTCATGCGCTTTGTAGAAGTGTTTTAATTATTATTTATGTTCTGAAAAACGAAAACAGCCAAATTTTGCGTTTTCGTTTTAAAAACTCCGAGAAACGCAAATCGCTTGAAATTCATTGGCGTTACTTAAATTATACACAAAAGCATCGTGACATGAATCAGGTCTAAATGCGTCAATAACTCGTATCTTCATTTGGTGGTCACAAATCTACATGCACAGCAATCTATTTGATTGTTTAAAATTCTAATAATTACCTTCATGTACTTACAATTAGCATATTTAAACTATGAAATCCCTTTCTGCAAAAATAAGGTTCAGAACCCGACGGCGGTTTTAATATCATCACATGGGTGCCGTCTACCGATCCAATTACTTCTGGAATTTTAAACTTTTGAAAGAAATTCACTTTTAATGCTTTCATTTCTTCATCTGTCATGCCCAAATTGATACAAAGATGGCATAGTCTTTCTTCAAAAACATTAAGTAATTACATCCTATAACATTTTACACAATGTAGAACGTCCCATACTGAGATTTATGTCTTGGCAATCACGCCTTGGAAGGCACTGGCCGAAAGAAATCTTAAAGCGCTCATCAACGTATCACAGTTTCTTCATAAACCATTCTAAATGTAGTTTTATGCAGCCGGTAAAGCGCTATAAAACTTAACACAAAATCCTCATTTACATTACTCCTTTATGATTATACTTACGCCTGCTCCGGAATGTCTAATGGGTTATGTTGTAATGTATGTAAATTAAGTTTGCAGCTTTTCTAAACACATTATGCTTAATAAAAATCTGTATGCATTTTTGCTCTTTATGTTTTTAGTTTTGATGTTTTGATTTTTATTTGTAATGCTAAAACATACGTTTTACTTTTTCGTAAAGGATTTCGAAAACTCGAAGATCGCAAGTAAAACGCGTGAGTTTCAGAACAACCTGAAATAAATTTGGGGTTTTTAAAAGCACTTGCGATTACAAATCGTGCGATTGTCAGAATATGCCTGAATACAGGCATAATTTATGGTCGTATGTTTTTATGAAATTTTATTTTATAATTCTCGGTTATATTATTATATTATGCTGCTTACTTAGTGCAGCGTACCTTCTGAACTCTAAAGTTTCATAATTTTTTTGAATTAAGCCATCTAAACCCTTTCATAGGCTGCCTGATCACTGTAGTGTTTTTCAAGCAATCTTGAAAGCGGCGGAATGCTTTTTGAAATCTCTTGATTTACTCGGATAGTATCGAATGTAATTTCAATGCCCGTCCTTGCCCAATGATTTGTCGGAAAAATTTTTTATTCATTCAAAGGTAACTCTTATATGGGTTCAGGGCTACAGGGATATCGTTGGAAATAGCATTGCTAAAGTGCTGATCAAAGTCGGTATGGAGCTAGCAATTTCTGACATGTAGCAGGGCAAAGTTATTTCTATTGCTTGGATATCATTCACTGGTTTTGCAAGGAGGCTCAATTTCGTTGGCCGCAGGAAGTATATGCAATATTACTAGACTCTGCTGGACAAGAAAAAGACTGATTCACTTCTGTCCTTAAATATTATGGCCATCCATAGCGCTTTAGCCATCCTTACGGTCCATTGTCCTTTTGGTAGACATGTCGAAAAACTCGCGATTTCAACTACAGACTTCTGGAAGAGCCGTGTGTCTGAGGAGCAGGAAGCGACTGTTTTTCATTTTATGTGTCATAAAGAGACCGAGATTTCTGAGCTCTCACTATCTAACATCGTTGACCAAGTCTTCCTGCGACGGCTTAATTTATTTTTGACCCGGGATGGTTTTCTTTAGGGAATGGTTGACTCCCGGTTGTTATTAATTGTTATATCACAATGGGCCTAAATACCAGCCTAATTTGGACTTCTTCCTTGGGAAAAACCGCCACTTTATCTAATTTATATTAAACCACACGCCATCAGTTTCCCATCGAATTCCGAATAAAAGTTTCCTAAAGCCTTTCAGACGCATCCACTATGGACAGTAGGATTGGAAATTCTCTTTCTTAGCTTATCTAGTGAAAGCGGAATGGTGTGATTTGATTGAAAGACAACATTAGAGATACCAGCTATTATGTGATTATAATTGGCAGAGTTTTCCTATTTTAAATTCGTATTATGATGTTAAGCAGCACATAATTTTACAAATTATTTTTATTTGAACCACTTAATTGGATTTTCTTTTAGCTAAAGACATTCGTATTATTTTAAGATAATCTAATACCCTGAAAGCATTTCAATAATTCTAAAAAAGAACTCAATTCAATCAAAACAAATATTTTACGTTCATTTGCGTACAGGTAAAATAATATACACCTTTGGTTGTATACATTTCCACATGATTGATAGCAGTGGAACAGATAATATACATGCGTTAAGAGATTTAACAGATAGTTTTCAGTTTAGC
Organism: Sarcophaga carnaria; assembly: GCA_958299815.1. Lineage (NCBI taxonomy): Eukaryota > Metazoa > Arthropoda > Insecta > Diptera > Sarcophagidae > Sarcophaga > Sarcophaga carnaria. The sequence continues at coordinate 82,172,902 of OY283149.1, read as the reverse complement.
TTTAATTAAAATACGATATGTTTGTATTCATTTCTTAAGATTTGCAGTTTCTGTTATTTGCTTTGGGTGACTAAATTTGATTTAAACAAAGTGCATAACAAGGATAATGAAAAAGCAATCCGGATGTGGGTAGAATGACAATAGTGGTAGCGAAATTCTCATTAAGCACTTCTCATCTTTAAATAAAATGAATTGTATAAGAGATATCATAGACATTATATTCGTTTGAAAATCCTATTGATGGCATTATGATTATAAGATATATAAGATCTGAGTGAAGTCCTTCTGAAAAGTTACATTTTTATGACTCTGGCTATGACATCTGTTACGTTAGCTTTTAGGTTCTTTGCATTCAGCTACGACTTAAGAAAATCTTACAAAAAAAAAATAAACAAGCACGATCCCGGTGGTAAGTTTTCATTACCTCCACGTAAGATGATCCCACTTTTAAATGTGAAAAGAACTGTGTGCCACATAGCGTCGTCCTGTTGAAACCATGTACAATTGCTATCCAGAGGGCCAGAGAGTAATAATCTCTTAAGACTTGCATATGAACTCATTGTTATTTCATATTTTTTATAAAAATTTAAATCCTCACAGGTTTTGGTAAGTATCAAAGTCAAATATCATATAGAGGACCAAAAAAGCTGTCACCACTGACCCCAAGGCGACTGTATTGGTACGCATTTATGCAGCACGGGTCCTAAGAGAATAATAGCTTTGTCGAAATACTTGACAAGGAAGCCTACTTCTTTACTTATACAGTAGTCGCCGTAGTCTAATAGGTAGTGTGTTAACTTATTAGACTTGACCCACGGTTTTAAACCACAGATCAGACGTAACCAAAAAGAATTTCTTCGGCGCCTGACTTTCAGCAGGTTTCTGAAACTGGTTAAACTGAAGGTTCCGTAACTCATTTACAAAAACTAACACACGCACAACATAAGAGGTGTGAATAGCTAAATCGTAATCCTGACTGAAGAGTTCTAATGCCCAATTATGTATAAATGGATAGTATTACTCTCTTGAATTTATGGTTTCATTTTAAATAAAGCATACCCTCCTATAAGGTATAACGAAATCAATTTTTGAAAGAACAAAATTAAAAATCTGTTATTTAACTATGGACAGTTACTGTTCGTCGAATCGACGAAGATTATTTACTCGTTATCATATAACTCTTTTAACTCTCTTTCTTAACAACGTTAGTTGATAACAGTTCACTTTAGCTAAATTTACCTTTAACTAAACTCAACTTTAACCGGTAGTAGTAATAATGGCCCTTAAATGTGAAATTCATAATGGAAAGTACATATGGGACGTATGAGTGTGTCGAATAGCATTAGTTTCATCCATGACCAAATCCAACACATTTTTTTTGCATACTTTTCAGAGTAAATATTGCAGAACGTGTAGTATGATGCGTATGAGTAATATATTTCATATGCAATTAAATAGAAAGTACATATACCCATTAATTTCTATTGCATTTTTAAACGATTTGAATTTTCGTAGAAACCTACATCATGTACAATTTTATTTCTTATAATCGAGCAAACTTACCATTCAGAACCTTTTTTGGATCATTGCGCAACATTTTATTTTTGGAGATATCGTTGATTGTCGAATGTTGGCTGACTTCATAAACGCAGTGTGCAATGTAACCTTACAATGCATAGTGTTCATAAAAGCAGTAAAACTTGTTTTGGCAATGCCTCATGTTCATTATTGCATGGGAATGCTTTTCAGTACGCATTATTTGTCAATTTCGTGCATGGTTTTTATTTGTGATTCTTTGTAAATGTTTAGATTTATTGGCGGCAAAAATTTTGTGATAGAAATGGCAGATTTGTAGTAATTTAAATGATATTTTTATACAAATATAAATGTGATAAATTTTGTACATAGTGAAAAAAATGGAATCATGAAAGGAAAAAGCTACTCATTGCAGTGCGTTTGAGGAATGAGCCAGACTTCACTTAAAAAAAGAAAAGAAACTCAATTTGGGAACAAAAATGCGGGATATTAAGGAAATTGATAGCATTTTTCAATTTACCAAAGAAACTTTTATTTAAATATTTATTATTATATTAATTAAATATTTTTGTTCAAAGTGCTGCTTGAATTTTTATTATCAGCCAAATCTAAAGCGGTTTTAAAAAAGACTGCATTTTTTCTGAATATTCATTTTAAGAAATTAAATTATACAAAGGATCAAAAGTTTTAGCGTTTATAGACGTATTAAAATATTATCTCATTATTTGACAAAGCAGTGTTGCAATAAAACATTGCTTTGCCTTGTAAATGAATTTCTTTGCAATGTTGCATTGCAAACTGTTTGGGGCGGCTTATGAAGCGGAGGCATCATATTTCTTTGAAAATGACGACAGCGGAACCATTACGGTCAATGGAGATACCTATAGGACCATGAAAACCGATATTTATGTACCCGTTCTTCATGCTATTGATAAGAACAATATTTTATTTCTACGGGATGGTGTAACTTGCCATATTTCTCATGCTACAATCGATTTATTTGCGTTAAACGTTTGATGGCTGTTTAATTAGCCGGAATTGTGATTCATTTGGTCGCCAAGAAGCTACGATTTTCGACCATTGGACTGTTTCCTGTGGAGCGCCGTTAAAGAAAAGTGTTAAGCTCACAAACTTGAGACTATTGAGCCGTTGAAGGCAAGCATTCATGATGCCATTGCCGAGATAAGACCTCATAGACTTGAAAGAAAATTGAAAATTGGTTCTACCGAATGAAGTACTGTGAATTGCCAGCTGCGGCAGCCATATGAATGAAATAATATTCCATTTCTAACCGAAACAATTGTACTTCACAATAAAAGAATAAATTTGGCAAATTTCAAACCGTTTTTGTTTCATTGCATTTTTAAATTCCAACCTTTAAGTGGTTCACCCTTTATATAAAAAGAATTTACTACCGAATACTGATAAATTCAAATTGTGACTAATAGTATCGTCTGATATTTGTTTTAATCACACATAAAGAAATGTTTGCTTTAAAAATATACAAAAAGTTTTAAAAGATATAAAAAGCTGATAATTCGAATTAATGTGCTGACAATTAAAAAAATTTAATTTATTACAATAAAAAAGAATGTAAAAAAAGGTGGAAATTATGGAAATATCAATCCATGAATAAATAAAATATATATTTATGGTAAACAGTTTGTAGATTTTTTAAGGCAAAGATATTAAATCAAATATAAAAAGAGAATATGATTAAAAACTTTATACTGATAAGGAATTATGTGTGCTTATTAGTGAAATAAATTACAAATAGTGTTGTAACAATTGTATATTTGAAATGCGTTTTGTTGCAAACAGAAAACTTATTTGAACTCTTTCAATAAAGACAACACATTTGACTCATAGTTTTGTTTCTAATGTTTATGACTTTTAACAGTTTCTCGTTAAGGCTTTAATTGCTATACCAATAACGATTAGATGGGTTAAAGTATTTGGAAATTGTTTTTAAAGATCTCCGCTACAAAGATCTGTAATTGTTATTGTTTATGCAAAGGGTGTAAACAGAGGAATAACAAACAAAGCAATTGTTGTTGTTTACATCAAGTTGTGAACAGTTGCACAAAGATTTGTGCGAATTATAAAGAATTTTAATTAAAACTAAACGCAAATTTATTTTTATTTTATTTACAATCTACGAGCTCATATTTTAAACGTCTTTAAAAGGTAAAACCGTAACAATATTATGTAGTCTGCACAAACTATCAAAAATTATCCTTTTTTGTTAATATTTACTATCCTATTAAATCTATGAATATCAAATTAATTCAAATACTGACTTTTTATGACTAAACATCCATTTCATTATAGAAAAAAACAAGGCAATTGCCTAAAAAATTTGTACAATTAAACGTCATTTGCATAAAATATAAGCCTAAAGCAAAAAACGAAAAACCAACTAAAAGTGATGGTCGAGTTGGACAGTGAGATGCCACTAAACATAAACTTCTTCAGCGTTTGAAAAGAGCGCATGTTTTCAAGATTATTGTATCCATGCATTTTAGTATTATAATACAAAAATGGCCTAAAATATTAGCTGTTTCAGGAAACGTGTTTTAATTTGTTTGGTAAAAGGAACTCGATAGTGCCTTAGAAATTACCGTTAAAAAATAAGAGAACATTTGAACATTCTGTTATTCTTCTGATACGTATGGATGTATGCGTATATAACTACTGGCATTAAGTGATCGTCAAGATACAAATGTCTTCATATTCAACGTTTATTGTGAGCGAGCCTTAATATTTTAAGGGTTGGGGATCTGTCAAACATATGCAATCTACATCAAATCAGTGAGCAAACAAAATCATATTTTTTGTCGATTTAGGAAAGCATTAAGTTTTTCTTGAAGTCGCCGTAGTAGGTAGTGTGTTCGCTTATTAGACGTAAAGCCAGGGATCAAACACTAAGTCAGACATCAAAATGAAAATATGAAAAACTATTTCTTCGGCGCCTTCCTCTCAGCAGATTTCTGGCAAAAACTCTGAGAGTAAATAAAATTACCATGAAAAGTTTCGCAAAAATCTGTCGTTTCAGAGTCGTCTTTAAACTGTAGGTCCTGCCACTCATATATAAAATTAACACACACAACATAATTGGTGTGAGAAACTAGGTCGTAATCATGATTGAAGGGTTGTAATGACCAATTATGTTATGTATCTATTAAGTTTTTCATTTGATCATATGCTGATCATGCTGTCTCAGAGTTAACATTCCGAAGATACTTTCGATGGTTAAGAGATACCGATTTTGACGTGAACAAATTAGAAACTTGGAACACAATCAAACTAGTAAGAAGACTTTAAGTCTGAAACAAATGACAGAAATGCTTATTGTTTCACAACAAATATTTCCAACAATTTAAAAGCCATGGGAAACATCATGAAGTCTGGAAAATGGATGCCAATAAATTGCTGGAAAACCGAAAAGCCACTTAAGAAATTTTGCTCTGAAAACACAATAGAAAAACAGAGTTGTATCGAATAGTTACAGGCGATGAAATTTTTTTTCAAAATCCTAAGCGGAAAAAATTATAGTTTTATCCGCAACAACCATCGAATTCGGCTGCAAAGCTAGATCGATTCGGCAGGAAGGCAGTGCTTTGTATCTGTTAGGACCAGACAGGGGAGGTGAACCTCTAAAATGTTTAAGAAAAATCGCTACCGACAACAAATAATCAATTTGAAGCATGCATTCAATCGAAAAACGACTGCAATGGGCAACAAGGTTAGCTTAGGTTAGGGTGGTAGCTTTGATACTAAAAGCTCACTTGAGCACGCATAGTAGCCCGTTGTAAACTCCACAGTCTCTGCACTGACCAAGTTCCTCCGAACTAGAGATGGAGAAGTTGGTTAGCACAAGGGCTGCACATTTAAACACAACTACCCCACGCTGGAAAACTTGCCCGAAAGCTTGATAAACGAGGCTATATCCTTGACGTCAATGGACGATGGCTCCTTCAAGCTGACAAGGGTTGGAGAGCCAAATAGCCTATATCTGCACCTCGCAAGAGATGGGCATTGACAAAGAAAGTGGATAATAGTCTCCTCTTCCTCAGCGGATCTGCAGCCACGGCAGAAGTCATTAAATGGGAAGTGGATTCTTTTCGCGTGACTATCCATAACACAATGACATGTAACATGGCCACTGTGATCGGGATGATGTTACGACCAAGTAACTGGTTGGTGTGCCTTCTATCCATTGAGGCCAAATGAGCCTAGTGGTGGAGCAGGATTCCTCATTGATCCAGGATAGGTTGGGGCTTCGGAAGAATTTCCGCGATTTCCTAAGTTGATTGGAGAGGATTCCGGAAGTAGTTCAACAGCTTGTCGGCTCTGCAGTTTCCCGGAATGTCACAGTGCCCAGGGGCCTAGATAAGTGTCAGAAAAATGGACAACAAGACATAGCAAAGAAGTTTTGAAAAAATAATTGATTTGTTGCAAAAGACGAACATTTTGATTATAAATTAGTGTTATATTATCAAAAACACCTGGTAGTTTATATTGTTGTAATTACTACTAGCACCACCTTCATGGCAATTATATACTCTCTAAGGATATAGCTGAAGACTGTTAAGTGTAGATTCCAGATATTGTAGCTAAGGTTTTAACACTTATTCTTGGTCTAGTTAGCCAATACACCATTCACTAGAATACGGTGATCACGGTGATGATAACAAAATTTATTATACCATTTAATGGCAAAATAATTTCAGTTTGCTACTGTATTTAATATACATATTAGTCATACGTATTGCATGACTATGTGGAATATGCCTTCTGAGAAAATTTATTTTCTTTCATATAAGAGCTATTATTGGCAAATTTATTATGATTACACATAAGTTACATTATCTCTTGGCAACAGGGAAATTAATTGATTTTAGTTTTTGTTTTTTACTTTTAATACAGTACGTACTTAATTCTCATGCGCTTTGTAGAACTGTTTTAATTATTATTTATGTTCTGAAAAACGAAAACAGCCAAATTTTGCGTTTTCGTTTTAAAAACGCCGAGAAACGCAAATCGCTTGAAATTCATTGGCGTTACTTAAATTATACACAAAAGCATCGTGACATGAATCAGGTCTAAATGCGTCAATAACTCGTATCTTCATTTGGTGGTCACAAATCTACATGCACAGCAATCTATTTGATTGTTTAAAATTCTAAAAATTACCTTCATGTACTTACAATTAGCACATTTAAACTATGAAATCCCTTTCTGCAAAAATAATTTTCAGAACCCGACGGCGGTTTTAATATCATCACATGGGTGCCGTCTACCGATCCAATTACTTCTGGAATTTTAAACTTTTGAAAGAAATTCACTTTTAATGCTTTCATTTCTTCATCTGTCATGCCCAAATTGATACAAAGATGGCATAGTCTTTCTTCAAAAACATTAAGTAATTACATCCTATAACATTTTACACAATGTAGAACGTCCCATACTGAGATTTATGTCTTGGCAATCACGCCTTGGAAGGCACTGGCCGAAAGAAATCTTAAAGCGCTCATCAACGTATCACAGTTTCTTCATAAACCATTCTAAATGTAGTTTTATGCAGCCGGTAAAGCGCTATAAAACTTAACACAAAATCCTCATTTACATTACTCCTTTATGATTATACTTACGCCTGCTCCGGAATGTCTAATGGGTTATGTTGTAATGTATGTAAATTAAGTTTGCAGCTTTTCTAAACACATTATGCTTAATAAAAATCTGTATGCATTTTTGCTCTTTATGTTTTTAGTTTTGATGTTTTGATTTTTATTTGTAATGCTAAAACATACGTTTTACTTTTTCGTAAAGGATTTCGAAAACTCGAAGATCGCAAGTAAAACGCGTGAGTTTCAGAACAACCTGAAATAAATTTGGGGTTTTTAAAAGCACTTGCGATTACAAATCGTGCGATTGTCAGAATATGCCTGAATACAGGCATAATTTATGGTCGCATGTTTTTATGAAATTTTATTTTATAATTCTCGGTTATATTATTATATTATGCTGCTTACTTAGTGCAGCGTACCTTCTGAACTCTAAAGTTTCATAATTTTTTTGAATTAAGCCATCTAAACCCTTTCATAGGCTGCCTGATCACTGTAGTGTTTTTCAAGCAATCTTGAAAGCGGCGGAATGCTTTTTGAAATCTCTTGATTTACTCGGATAGTATCGAATGTAATTTCAATGCCCGTCCTTGCCCAATGATTTGTCGGAAAAATTTTTTATTCATTCAAAGGTAACTCTTATATGGGTTCAGGGCTACAGGGATATCGTTGGAAATAGCATTGCTAAAGTGCTGATCAAAGTCGGTATGGAGCTAGCAATTTCTGACATGTAGCAGGGCAAAGTTATTTCTATTGCTTGGATATCATTCACTGGTTTTGCAAGGAGGCTCAATTTCGTTGGCCGCAGGAAGTATATGCAATATTACTAGACTCTGCTGGACAAGAAAAAGACTGATTCACTTCTGTCCTTAAATATTATGGCCATCCATAGCGCTTTAGCCATCCTTACGGTCCATTGTCCTTTTGGTAGACATGTCGAAAAACTCGCGATTTCAACTACAGACTTCTGGAAGAGCCGTGTGTCTGAGGAGCAGGAAGCGACTGTTTTTCATTTTATGTGTCATAAAGAGACCGAGATTTCTGAGCTCTCACTATCTAACATCGTTGACCAAGTCTTCCTGCGACGGCTTAATTTATTTTTGACCCGGGATGGTTTTCTTTAGGGAATGGTTGACTCCCGGTTGTTATTAATTGTTATATCACAATGGGCCTAAATACCAGCCTAATTTGGACTTCTTCCTTGGGAAAAACCGCCACTTTATCTAATTTATATTAAACCACACGCCATCAGTTTCCCATCGAATTCCGAATAAAAGTTTCCTAAAGCCTTTCAGACGCATCCACTATGGACAGTAGGATTGGAAATTCTCTTTCTTAGCTTATCTAGTGAAAGCGGAATGGTGTGATTTGATTGAAAGACAACATTAGAGATACCAGCTATTATGTGATTATAATTGGCAGAGTTTTCCTATTTTAAATTCGTATTATGATGTTAAGCAGCACATAATTTTACAAATTATTTTTATTTGAACCACTTAATTGGATTTTCTTTTAGCTAAAGACATTCGTATTATTTTAAGATAATCTAATACCCTGAAAGCATTTCAATAATTCTAAAAAAGAACTCAATTCAATCAAAACAAATATTTTACGTTCATTTGCGTACAGGTAAAATAATATACACCTTTGGTTGTATACATTTCCACATGATTGATAGCAGTGGAACAGATAATATACATGCGTTAAGAGATTTAACAGATAGTTTTCAGTTTAGCTTTAATTAAAATACGATATGTTTGTATTCATTTCTTAAGATTTGCAGTTTCTGTTATTTGCTTTGGGTGACTAAATTTGATTTAAACAAAGTGCATAACAAGGATAATGAAAAAGCAATCCGGATGTGGGTAGAATGACAATAGTGGTAGCGAAATTCTCATTAAGCACTTCTCATCTTTAAATAAAATGAATTGTATAAGAGATATCATAGACATTATATTCGTTTGAAAATCCTATTGATGGCATTATGATTATAAGATATATAAGATCTGAGTGAAGTCCTTCTGAAAAGTTACATTTTTATGACTCTGGCTATGACATCTGTTACGTTAGCTTTTAGGTTCTTTGCATTCAGCTACGACTTAAGAAAATCTTACAAAAAAAAAATAAACAAGCACGATCCCGGTGGTAAGTTTTCATTACCTCCACGTAAGATGATCCCACTTTTAAATGTGAAAAGAACTGTGTGCCACATAGCGTCGTCCTGTTGAAACCATGTACAATTGCTATCCAGAGGGCCAGAGAGTAATAATCTCTTAAGACTTGCATATGAACTCATTGTTATTTCATATTTTTTATAAAAATTTAAATCCTCACAGGTTTTGGTAAGTATCAAAGTCAAATATCATATAGAGGACCAAAAAAGCTGTCACCACTGACCCCAAGGCGACTGTATTGGTACGCATTTATGCAGCACGGGTCCTAAGAGAATAATAGCTTTGTCGAAATACTTGACAAGGAAGCCTACTTCTTTACTTATACAGTAGTCGCCGTAGTCTAATAGGTAGTGTGTTAACTTATTAGACTTGACCCACGGTTTTAAACCACAGATCAGACGTAACCAAAAAGAATTTCTTCGGCGCCTGACTTTCAGCAGGTTTCTGAAACTGGTTAAACTGAAGGTTCCGTAACTCATTTACAAAAACTAACACACGCACAACATAAGAGGTGTGAATAGCTAAATCGTAATCCTGACTGAAGAGTTCTAATGCCCAATTATGTATAAATGGATAGTATTACTCTCTTGAATTTATGGTTTCATTTTAAATAAAGCATACCCTCCTATAAGGTATAACGAAATCAATTTTTGAAAGAACAAAATTAAAAATCTGTTATTTAACTATGGACAGTTACTGTTCGTCGAATCGACGAAGATTATTTACTCGTTATCATATAACTCTTTTAACTCTCTTTCTTAACAACGTTAGTTGATAACAGTTCACTTTAGCTAAATTTACCTTTAACTAAACTCAACTTTAACCGGTAGTAGTAATAATGGCCCTTAAATGTGAAATTCATAATGGAAAGTACATATGGGACGTATGAGTGTGTCGAATAGCATTAGTTTCATCCATGACCAAATCCAACACATTTTTTTTGCATACTTTTCAGAGTAAATATTGCAGAACGTGTAGTATGATGCGTATGAGTAATATATTTCATATGCAATTAAATAGAAAGTACATATACCCATTAATTTCTATTGCATTTTTAAACGATTTGAATTTTCGTAGAAACCTACATCATGTACAATTTTATTTCTTATAATCGAGCAAACTTACCATTCAGAACCTTTTTTGGATCATTGCGCAACATTTTATTTTTGGAGATATCGTTGATTGTCGAATGTTGGCTGACTTCATAAACGCAGTGTGCAATGTAACCTTACAATGCATAGTGTTCATAAAAGCAGTAAAACTTGTTTTGGCAATGCCTCATGTTCATTATTGCATGGGAATGCTTTTCAGTACGCATTATTTGTCAATTTCGTGCATGGTTTTTATTTGTGATTCTTTGTAAATGTTTAGATTTATTGGCGGCAAAAATTTTGTGATAGAAATGGCAGATTTGTAGTAATTTAAATGATATTTTTATACAAATATAAATGTGATAAATTTTGTACATAGTGAAAAAAATGGAATCATGAAAGGAAAAAGCTACTCATTGCAGTGCGTTTGAGGAATGAGCCAGACTTCACTTAAAAAAAGAAAAGAAACTCAATTTGGGAACAAAAATGCGGGATATTAAGGAAATTGATAGCATTTTTCCATTTACCAAAGAAACTTTTATTTAAATATTTATTATTATATTAATTAAATATTTTTGTTCAAAGTGCTGCTTGAATTTTTATTATCAGCCAAATCTAAAGCGGTTTTAAAAAAGACTGCATTTTTTCTGAATATTCATTTTAAGAAATTAAATTATACAAAGGATCAAAAGTTTTAGCGTTTATAGACGTATTAAAATATTATCTCATTATTTGACAAAGCAGTGTTGCAATAAAACATTGCTTTGCCTTGTAAATGAATTTCTTTGCAATGTTGCATTGCAAACTGTTTGGGGCGGCTTATGAAGCGGAGGCATCATATTTCTTTGAAAATGACGACAGCGGAACCATTACGGTCAATGGAGATACCTATAGGACCATGAAAACCGATATTTTTGTACCCGTTCTTCATGCTATTGATAAGAACAATATTTTATTTCTACGGGATGGTGTAACTTGCCATATTTCTCATGCTACAATCGATTTATTTGCGTTAAACGTTTGATGGCTGTTTAATTAGCCGGAATTGTGATTCATTTGGTCGCCAAGAAGCTACGATTTTCGACCATTGGACTGTTTCCTGTGGAGCGCCGTTAAAGAAAAGTGTTAAGCTCACAAACTTGAGACTATTGAGCCGTTGAAGGCAAGCATTCATGATGCCATTGCCGAGATAAGACCTCATAGACTTGAAAGAAAATTGAAAATTGGTTCTACCGAATGAAGTACTGTGAATTGCCAGCTGCGGCAGCCATATGAATGAAATAATATTCCATTTCTAACCGAAACAATTGTACTTCACAATAAAAGAATAAATTTGGCAAATTTCAAACCGTTTTTGTTTCATTGCATTTTTAAATTCCAACCTTTAAGTGGTTCACCCTTTATATAAAAAGAATTTACTACCGAATACTGATAAATTCAAATTGTGACTAATAGTATCGTCTGATATTTGTTTTAATCACACATAAAGAAATGTTTGCTTTAAAAATATACAAAAAGTTTTAAAAGATATAAAAAGCTGATAATTCGAATTAATGTGCTGACAATTAAAAAAATTTAATTTATTACAATAAAAAAGAATGTAAAAAAAGGTGGAAATTATGGAAATATCAATCCATGAATAAATAAAATATATATTTATGGTAAACAGTTTGTAGATTTTTTAAGGCAAAGATATTAAATCAAATATAAAAAGAGAATATGATTAAAAACTTTATACTGATAAGGAATTGTGTGCTTATTAGTGAAATAAATTACAAATAGTGTTGTAACAATTGTATATTTGAAATGCGTTTTGTTGAAAACAGAAAACTTATTTGAACTCTTTCAATAAAGACAACACATTTGACTCATAGTTTTGTTTCTAAAGTTTATGACTTTTACCAGTTTCTCGTTAAGGCTTTAATTGCTATACCAATAACGATTAGATGGGTTAAAGTATTTGGAAATTGTTTTTAAAGATCTCCGCTACAAAGATCTGTAATTGTTGTTGTTTATGCAAAGGGTGTAAACAGAGGAATAACAAACAAAGCAATTGTTGTTGTTTACATCAAGTTGTGAACAGTGGCACAAAGATTTGTGCGAATTGTAAAGAATTTTAATTAAAACTAAACGCAAATTTATTTTTATTTTATTTACAATCTACGAGCTCATATTTTAAACGTCTTTAAAAGGTAAAACCGTAACAATATTATCTAGTCTGCACAAACTATCAAAAATTATCCTTTTTTGTTAAATTAAATCTATGAATATCAAATTAATTCAAATACTGACTTTTTATGACTAAACATCCATTTCATTATAGAAAAAACAAGGCAATTTGCCTAAAAAATTTGTACAATTAAACGTCATTTGCATAAAATATAAGCCTAAAGCAAAAAACGAAAAACCAACTAAAAGTGATAGACGGTCGAGTTGGACAGTGAGATGCCACTAAACATAAACTTCTTCAGCGTTTGAAAAGAGCGTATGTTTTCAAGATTATTGTATCCATGCATTTTAGTATTATAATACAAAAATGGCCTAAAATATTAGCTGTTTCAGGAAACGTGTTTTAATTTGTTTGGTAAAAGGAACTCGATAGTGCCTTAGAAATTACCGTTAAAAAATAAGAGAACATTTGAACATTATGTTATTCTTCTGATACGTATGGATGTATGCGTATATAACTACTGGCATTAAGTGATCGTCAAGATACAAATGTCTTCATATTCAACGTTTATTGTGAGCGAGCCTTAATATTTTAAGGGTTGGGGATCTGTCAAACATATGCAATCTACATCAAATCAGTGAGCAAACAAAATCATATTTTTTGTCGATTTAGGAAAGCATTAAGTTTTTCTTGAAGTCGCCGTAGTAGGTAGTGTGTTCGCTTATTAGACGTAAAGCCAGGGATCAAACACTAAGTCAGACATCAAAATGAAAATATGAAAAACTATTTCTTCGGCGCCTTCCTCTCAGCAGATTTCTGGCAAAAACTCTGAGAGTAAATAAAATTGCCATGAAAAGTTTCGCAAAAATCTGTCGTTTCAGAGTCGTCTTTAAACTGTAGGTCCTGCCACTCATGTATAAAATTAACACACACAACATAATTGGTGTGAGAAACTAGGTCGTAATCATGATTGAAGGGTTGTAATGACCAATTATGTTATGTATCTATTAAGTTTTTCATTTGATCATATGCTGATCATGCTGTCTCAGAGTTAACATTCCGAAGATACTTTCGATGGTTAAGAGATACCGATTTTGACGTGAACAAATTAAAAACTTGGAACACAATCAAACTAGTTAGAAGACTTTAAGTCTGAAACAAATGACAGAAATGCTTATTGTTTCACAACAAATATTTCCAACAATTTAAAAGCCATGGGAAACATCATGAAGTCTGGAAAATGGATGCCAATAAATTGCTGGAAAACCGAAAAGCCACTTAAGAAATTTTGCTCTGAAAACACAATAGAAAAACAGTGTTGTATCGAATAGCTACAGGCGATGAAATATGGATTTTTTTTCAAAATCCTAAGCGGAAAAAATTATAGTTTTATCCGCAACAACCATCAAATTCGGCTGCAAAGCTAGATCGATTCGGCAGGAAGGCGGTGCTTTGTATCTGTTAGGACCAGACAGGGGAGGTGAACCTCTAAAATGTTTAAGAAAAATCGCTACCGACAACAAATAATCAATTTGAAGCATGCATTCAATCGAAAAACGACTGCAATGGGCAACAAGGTTAGGTTAGGTTAGGGTGGTAGCTTTGATACTAAAAGCTCACTTGAGCACGCATAGTAGCCCGTTGTAAACTCCACAGTCTCTGCACTGACCAAGTTCCTCCGAACTAGAGATGGAGAAGTTGGTTAGCACAAGGGCTGCACATTTAAACACAACTACCCCACGCTGGAAAACTTGCCCGAAAGCTTGATAAACGAGGCTATATCCGTCAATGGACGATGGCTCCTTCAAGCTGACAAGGGTTGGAGAGCCAAATAGCCTATATCTGCACCTCGCAAGAGATGGGCATTGACAAAGAAAGTGGATAATAGTCTCCTCTTCCTCAGCGGATCTGCAGCCACGGCAGAAGTCATTAAATGGGAAGTGGATTCTTTTCGCGTGACTATCCATAACACAATGACATGTAACATGGCCACTGTGATCGGGATGATGTTACGACCAAGTAACTGGTTGGTGTGCCTTCTATCCATTGAGGCCAAATGAGCCTAGTGGTGGAGCAGGATTCCTCATTGATCCAGGATAGGTTGGGGCTTCGGAAGAATTTCCGCGATTTCCTAAGTTGATTGGAGAGGATTCCGGAAGTAGTTCAACAGCTTGTCGGCTCTGCAGTTTCCCGGAATGTCACAGTGCCCAGGGGCCTAGATAAGTGTCAGAAAAATGGACAACAAGACATAGCAAAGAAATTTTGAAAAAATAATTGATTTGTTGCAAAAGACGAACATTTTGATTATAAATTAGTGTTATATTATCAAAAACACCTGGTAGTTTATATTGTCGTAATTACTACTAGCACCACCTTCATGGCAATTATATACTCTCTAAGGATATAGCTGAAGACTGTTAAGTGTAGATTCCAGATATTGTAGCTAAGGTTTTAACACTTATTCTTGGTCTAGTTAGCCAATACACCATTCACTAGAATACGGTGATCACGGTGATGTTTAATGCGCTCATTTTTAGAAAACTACTGGCAAAACAAATGAAGAAAATTTCAAAAATTTGGAATGAAAAGTTTTGCACGTGATATACGCATGTCTACTCTCGCCATCTCTTATACGGGAGCAGAAGAATTACAAAGCTTGGCCAAAGTTATTACAGAAAACGTTATCAACAAGGATTTCCAACCAATCAACAAAACAAATCGAATATAGGAAACAACTCGTGTGGATTGGAAAACCAGGGAAAACCTAGGATACTATAACAAGATGACAATGCGCTCGAGAAGCTAAACACAACCATATATGGTAGGGTACAAGTAAATCTACAATAAAAAACTGTTTAGGCATATTCACACATGATTAAAATTGAAATGACAATAAACAGGCAAACAAAAAATGTAATAAATATTATTAATTTCAATGCAAATCAATTGGTATGTAAATAATCATAAAACATTCAATATTTTTATTTAAGTTTTTATTATTTAAGTCACAATGTAAAGTGCTAAAAAAAATCTTTTTTATATAAAAGTTTTTTTTTAAAATACCAATTTTAAACTGAATTAACAATAATTATTTAAGTTTTAGAAATCCGAGAAAAATACAATTTAATTGCGATCAATATCAGAAATAAAATTACTTACATACTTACTTAATTAATCAGTACAGCGTTATAGTTAGGATTGCAACCTAGTTTCTCACACACACAGAAGCATTTCATGACAATTTTATTACGCATACATGCACATATAATTGGCTATTACAACCCTTCAGTCAAGATTACGGCCTTGCTTCTCACACCACTTATGTTGTGTGTGTTAATTTTATATATGAGTAGCGGGACCTACAGTTTAAAGTCGACTCGAACCCTGGCTTTACGTCTAATAAGCCAACACACTACCTACTAGGCTACGGCGACTTCCTTGAGGTTTATACCACTGGCTAAAAGATGCATGCCAGAGAAGATTGCTGTATATTTATTAAGCGTTCTGCTATTGAATATTTTTTATAGACCTTGGGAATGAGGAAAAAATCTTGGGGATTTTCCCTGAAAATTTTTTATTTACTGTGATTAAATTCCTAACGAACGTAATTTTAACGTCGGTCAATGAATGTCAGAGATTTCTTATGGAAATTTTGGATCATTTAAAGGCAACTCTTACATAAATTTCGGGCTACAGGGATAATGTTAAGAAGCTCGCAAACTTCGACATATCACAGGACACAGGCCACCGTTTGACTCAGTTGAAGCGAATGTTGTCCGCTCGCTATATGGAAAGGCTCAATACCGTTTGCAGCATCTATTCTTACGTGATTAACCCCGCCACTGACATTTTGTAGACATGCTGAAAATTTTGGCATTCTTGTGCAGCAGCTGTGGGCCTAAGAAGGAGGAAGAGGCTATCTTTCACATCATGTTTCTGTGTTCAGAAATGTCTTCAACATACATTTAAATTTGTTATTTTTACTTAACTTCTTATATTTCACAATTTTTATTATTCTTTTATGTTTTATATCTTGTTGTGTTATGTGTTATGTTAATTATAATAAATAAATAAAATAAATAAAAGTCAAAGAAATTTATTTTATTTTATAATTTTATTTTCATTGTATTTTCCTTAACCCTTATCCTGTACTTCAAAAATAAAACGCATATGACATTAGTGGGTCAAATTTGCCCAATACAAAAAATTATAATATTTATTCAATTTTTTTTATTTTTTTACATTCATTACATACAATATTGGTCTTTGCAAATAAATTTTTGACATTCAGAACATTTATTTGCACATTGTAAGAACAATTTGAACAAAAGTTGAAACGTTCCGTTTTTAAATTTTTGCTTGCGGAACTTCAACAGAATCCTTTTGAAGACTTTTACGACTGCAGCACTACTTTGTGGCATGCTATGTTTACGAGATTTTTCTCCGCTTATAAGCTCCATGCCTATGTCTTCCAAGAATATGCGTCGCTATTTTTCTTATTTTCGTTCCAGTGTGGATTAATTTTTAAAAAACTTCATAGGCATTATAGGCGGATATATCCAACATATTGTAAAACAGTGCTTGAGGGAATCGATTAGTTCTCCTTTTACATGTGTAAGTTGATCTAATGTATCGACCCCTGATTTCGTTTCATTATAGAAATGAATTATTTCAAATTTTTTGGAGCTTGCTCTTATTTTTTCGTCGTGATGTAACGTGCTAAGCAAAAACACTGATCGATTTTTTTTAGGTACATATTCTATTTTTGTTTTGTTAACATTGTCGAAGAGGAAGTGAGCACAGTTTTCAGGTTTGCCTTTTAGTTGCAAAATTTTTTCTGGCAATAAAGACAGAAATAACAGAACAAAATATTTTATACTACCAGCTCTTGAAATAACGCGTTGGGCCAGGAGTCAAATTTATAATGTCCTGTTTAGATACATTAAAACTTCATCCGTAGTTTGTCCATGCTAGCGCCTGACGAGGAGTTGGGGTCATAGTCATAGCCTGAGTCTGATAGCATAAGAAAAGTTTTTATCTCTTCTGGTTTTATTGTTCCAAAATAAGTAAAGATTTTGTCACGTGTATTCAATTCACATAAACGAATGAAATATTTACATTACTAATTCTTTTTTTTTTTTTGGTTTTGTTGCAGTTTGTAATACCGTTATAAAAAACAAGAACAACAAAAAGCACTTGTGAGTTGTTATCACATATTTTTTTATTTTGTTGCTAGTTGTGATGTTGTCAAGGTACACAAAATTGTTACGAAGCTCGTATCATATGCGTAAGTTGATATTTTTGCATTGGGCAATTTTGACCCAAAAGTACCAATTGCGTAAGTTTTTTTACATGCGCTTTGTGAAACGATCTACAAAAATTATATTTTAAATTTTAATAGTATTCACTAAAAAAATAATTGTACAAAAGTTTCAAAAAAATCCGATGAGTATTTAAAGAATAAATGAGCAATAAAAACTGTTTGGGCAATTTTGACCCATTAATACAGGATAAGGGTTAACGCACACAACTTAAGTGGTGTGAAAGTCTAGGTCGTGTTCCCCACTGAAGATTTTTAATGGCCAATTATGTATGTTATGTTTGTCTTATGAAACCGCGACGTTTGAATGCTTTTTCTCTTGAAAATGTGCTGTTTCCAGCGAACATCACACTGAATTTCCATTCATAGAATATCAAGAGCTTCTGACTCCCTAATATTTACAGCACCCATAGTAATAGATGATGCAATATTATTGCAGCGCTTCTGTAGCCATAAGGACGAGAAGGAAGGAGAATCAGGACGTCAATTTTAAAAGTATTGTAAGGCAGTTTGTTGCTGGAATGAGATTAAAAATGAGATGTCCTAAAAATATATAACTGTTGAATATGTTTCGATCATTAAGGGCACGACTTGTTTAGTTTCGTGGAGTTGGTTTAGATTTATTAAGGTTGTGGCAATGGGTCCTCCTAGTGAAGTTGTATGGTAAATTTGTTCGAAACACTTGTAACCTAGCTTTTATCTCTTCTTTCTGGTTACCAGTGGACATAAATTTTTATTAGAATGTAAAATTTAAAATTTCACACTCCTAATACTTTTTGCTCATCTCTTACTCTTCGTTTCATTGTTTTGTCACACAAAACGTCTATACTGGCTTTCTCTCTCAAAGTAAGCTATTTATGTTTTTTTTAAATCCTTTTTGCCTCCGTGTATTCCCTGTTCAACATGCAATACACTGCACAGCATGTAGTAAAAAGTGTGAATATTACTCACAGTCACATTGTAGTTATTGGTAAGGGCGAGTAGATTTTTCCCATCACCCAGCTGGTAATGATGAATATTTCATTTTATATTTTTTTTTATTTAATGGCATATTGTTTATAACTAATATTTCTTGCATTACAATAGTTTGAAATATTTTATGTTTTACGTCATATAATAAATGTTGAAAAGAAAAATTGTTTTAAATTTTTTAATTTTTTTCTTAAACATTTTGATTGAAAATTTTATGGAAATGTTTTTCTTTCTTTACAATTTTTCTCTTTTTCTCACGAAATATTATATCGTCTTGCCAAAAATTAAAATTGCAAAGAAGAAAATTATCTGGAATCCAAATACAATTTTGAAGTGTTTTAATTTCTTATTGGTTTTACGGAAAAAAGTCCAAATTGTGGACATGCAATAGTTTTTAAGGGTGAAACATAAGTAAAAAATTCTTTTTTTATTTAACATAACATAATTGGCCATTACAACCCTTCAGTCAGGATGACGACCTAGCTTCTCACACCACTTATGTTGTGTGTGTTAATTTTATAAATGAGTGGCGGGACCGTTTTAAGTCGACTCCGAAAGACAGATTTTTGAGAAACTTTTCAATGCAAATTTATTTACTCTCAGAATTTCTGCCAGAAATCTTCTGAGAGGAAGTCGCCGAAAAAATATATTTTCATATTTTCGTGTTGATGTCTGACCTGGGGTTTGAACCTTGGTCTTACGTCTATGAAACCTAGACTACGGTAACTTTTTTATTTAGATTATTTTATTAAATAGTTCACAGGAAATCTGTGGTCAACATCGATTAATTTATTTGAATTACAAGATCTCTCAATAGAACTGGTATGTATGTATAATTTTCTACGTCAATCACTATTAAAAGAAGTGCAGAGTATGTCACTCATTAGTCCTTAGAAATTCTGTTCAAAGTAATCGAGTACTCTAATAAGTATAAGTTGCAGTGGTTATCAATTTTAACAATGACTTCTGGTTATTATTTGACAGCGAAATCCATAACTAGATTATAATAGAACGTCCACTTGTTCACTTAGTTTGAAAGTCGAGGGATAGGAAAATAATATAATTGGTTTAAATGCGTGTCGGCACCAACTATGGATAGTTTAGAATTTATTGAGGAAGCAATGACTAAAACAGAGTACTTATACATTACAAAGAACAAATTCACAAAAAGTTCGGAAGAATTAAGACTTCCTTATGGTTTCTACTTCCAACAGGTCAATCCAATCATATTGCTGCTAATGTGAGGATGTGATCTACCTTCCAAAGTCTCCATAGGCATAATATTCTTATACAAAGTCTCGATATGACTTCAAAATAGTGTCTAGGAAATCATTTCTAAGAACAGTACCTACGATTTTGTGGTTCAAACATATGGAGTCTCTTATTATTGTTATGATTTGAGAAAAACATTAAAACATTTTTTGTTTTATAATGTAAAAGAAATAAATAATTAAAACAAATATAAAAACCCTAACTTTCTTTTACAAATTACACGGTGCGACAGTGAAAATACGCCCGAGTAACTACATAGTCTAAGTTATTGACTAGGTTGAGAAGAACACAAAAATACTTTTTTTATTTTCTCGAGCCCTCTAAACTTGTTTTACTTGACAAAAACAGTTTTTTTTTTGATCTTTTCACACAAATATTATTGATTATCCAAATATGTTTGAACCTATTTTAAAAATCTAAAGTTTTTTAGAAAGAGAAGAGATTAGTCTTTAAGACGGTATACATAAACGTTTTGTTCACACTTATTTGTTATGAGTTTTGATCGGGTAAACTTTGAAAATACGTTTTTTTCTCATTTTTACCAGTTTAGCTATTTCTAATTGCAAAATTTATCTAAAAAATATAAATTAAGTGTTAATATTCTGAAATTGCATTATCTTGTGAAGAGATTGACACTTTGTTTGATCAAATCGGACAAAAATTACCGTAGTTATTGATCAAATGACTTGATTAGTAGTTTCTTAGAGTAGATTAATCGTTGCGTCTTGTTAAACATACTTATCAGCAAAATAAATCTCGAAGGCTTTTAAACCAATATCCTTCAAAGAATTGCACATTGCTAGGTACATACAAACATACATACATAATTGGTCATTTCAACACATTTATTTTTTCAATTTACAACTCTTGTCATGCTTCAAAATGTCCTTGCCGTGTCTTGTGACTTAGTCTGGTCGTATTACGATCAATACATATGTACATACATAATCGGTAATTACAACCCTTCAGTCAAGAAAGACCTAGCTTCTCACACCACTTATGTTGTGTTCGTTAATTTTATAAACGAGTGGCGGGACCTACAATTTAGAGTCGATTTTAGATTTTTTCCATAGCTTTCAAACAGTTAGAAATTGTTTGATGTGCAAAATTTAACATTTCTGCCAATTGTTTCTGACTCAATGTGTCCATCTTCATCCATTATTCTTTGCTTTTTGCCGGTCTTCCACGTTCTTTGTTTCGCACATCGAAACCATCTTTTGCATACTGCTTCTGATAGAGCATGATCATGCATGATATGTCTCAACAAGCATTCGATGCAGCTTATTTTCTCATTCTTCTTACAAAAAGAAAAAAATTAATGCTTACCGCAAATCATGATTTTCAGGTAAATAACTCGCCATCTTTAACACGATGAAATAATATAATGTCTCAGCATGATTCAGACCTTAAAACATTTCACCATAGAAGTAAAGCCAACATTAAACTGTATTTGTCAGCAGAACGACTCATGCATTATCGAATTGTTTAAGGCGAATTGGAATGCCTGGTTACTAGGGTTTCATTATAAATTTTAGACGGTAAGGCAAAGAAAATTATTTGTTTCTGCAACAATTGTAAAAAGTGAATAATTTTTACCTCAAAGTTGTGCTTTTATATGCATTGGATTTGTGAAAAATGTCTACATTCTCTTGAAATAATTTTAAGTATTAATTAATTAAATTTTGCTTTACTTTACTTGTCTATTCTTTTACGTAACTTCTTGTTATTTGTATGTTATTATAGTATATAGTTGTTTTTTTGTTTATACAAAATATAAAACAACATATTAAAAAATTTACTAACTTAAATTAAATGAATTTCAGAATCAGCTTAAAAAGTCGAACAACTTTAGAAAATAACATTCGACATTCAACGATATATCCGAGACAAAAAAGTAATGCAATGGCTCAAAAAAGGTTCTGCATAGTTAGATTGCCTGTTTTTAATAAAAAAGACCCTAATGTAGAGTACAGAAGAATTTAAAATGGTTAAAAATGCACAAAATTACGACTTACCTCCTATTTAATTGAATTTGTAACATATTACTCATTCGCATCATATAACATGTACTAGAATAATTACTCTAAAAAGTATGCAATAAAAATTGTTTGATTTTGTCATGTATGAAACTAATAGGCCATGTACACTACAGCGAAATCTAGTAGATTATATTTCAAATCTTGCTCAAAATCTACATCGTTTACACTGGATTTATTTGACAGTAGCAAAATTTCATTTTAATAACAAAAACAGCTGACTGAAATTTAAAATAAAATAATAATATTTTAGTTTAACCCTAACCAAGTCAGGAAAAATTTTTACAAATCCAGTTAAAATGTGTCCCAGAGGCACATACAAAGAATATACGTATTAATTTTGTTAACTTATTTTTATTTTATTAAATTTTTTCTTCTCAGTTACATAAATGAAATATTATTTATTTATTTTGTCATTTTAAGCAAACTAGAACTTTTGAACAATGCTCGTTGCAAATATTTTTGTGGTAAATACTGCAAGACTGCTTACACATTCTTCATATCTTCGGTGGGCACATATAACATCTACGTCGCATATCTGTCTGCCTTGGCTGGTTTGAGAATTCATCCTCGTGTTGTACGGACCGAACATTGGACAAATTATTTTTATTTAATTTTAGAAGACTACGGCAAATAATGCGTGCCAGAACTCTTCGTAACTCATTATACCTTATTATAACTCATTATTATATTTTATTTAGTTGTTCACCAACAATAGAAGTAATAGTTAGCGTTACCATATGTGCCTCATAGACACATTTTGACATGATTAAGAACATTTTTGATTGAAACAAAATGAAAAATAAGAAGAAATTAATTTATTACTTGAAATTTGTAAATTCTAAATAAAACAATTGAAAGTAGGAATTCAAGAAGCAGTAAGAACTAGAACCTATATTTAAGGAAGTTACAACATGACCAAGTGAAATATGTGTCGGAGAGGCACATGTTGACTTGATTAGGGTTAAATTGAAATGTCATTTTTTTCCTGCTCAGCGTTGTATTTTTAAGTACTATTTGGCAAAACACATTGTTGCATTTCTATTTTTACTAGATTTTGAGTAGATTTTGCCGAAATCTACTACATAAGTAGATTTTGTTTTGTATGGGAAATCTAGTTAAAATCAACTAGATTTGGCTCGAAATCTCATAAGTACTAGATTTCACTGTAGTGTAAATGGACTATAATGGAATTAAATATCACTCATACGTCACATATGTACTTGTCATGAATGAATTTTACATATCGATGGCTTAATATAAAAAAGGCCTAACTAAATTTTTTTCAAAATAAGGTTTTTTGTTTATTCTGGTCGACAAATGTCTGATGCACCAAAAAAAAAATTATTTTTTTTTTTAATGAGAGATTAAATGTGTTGCTGTTTCTTATTAAAAATTGTATTAAAAGTTTTGTTGTATCTAAAATTTTACGAATATTTTTAAGTTTTTTTTGTTCTCCTGTAAAGTAACCAAAAATCGAGTTAGGCCTTTTTTATATTAAGCCATCGCTATTAAATATGAGCCATGATGTTAGTTAATAATATTTATTTTTTTTTTTATTGAATTTACTAAATATAGTCGAGTAAATTTAAAAATGCAATAAAACAAAACCGATTTGAAATTTTGTCATATTATTTTGTTGTGAAGTACAATTGTTCCGGTAACTAAAGCAATATTATTTCAATCATATGTCCATGCTAGCGCCTGACGAGGAGTTGGGGTCATAGTCATAGCCTGAGTCTGATAGCATAAGAAAAGTTCTTATCTCTTCTGGTTTCATTGTTCCAAAATAAGTAAAGATTTTGTCACTTGCATTCAATTCAAAAACACATAAACGAATGAAATATTTACACTACTTATTCCCTTTTTTGGTTTTGTTGCAGTTTGTTATACCGTTATAAAAAACAAAAACAACAAAAAAAACACGTGAGTTATCACGTATTTTTTGTTTTGTTGCTAGTTATGATGTTGTCAAGGCCCACAAAATTGTTACGAAGCTCGTATCATATGCGTAAATTGATTTTGTTGCATTGGGAAATTTTGACCCAAAAGTACCAATTGCGTATGTTTTCTTACATACGCTTTGTGAAACGATCTACAAAAATTATATTTTAAATTTTAATAGTATTCACTAAAAAAATAATTGTACAAAAGTTTCAAAAAATCCGCTGAGTATTTAAAGAATAAATGAGCAATAAAAACTGTTTGGACAATTTTGACCCATTAATACAGGATAGGGGTTAAAACATTTAAAATCTCCCATAACTTTTGTTTTATTGAAATAGATAAAAATCAATACAAGATTTATTTAAGTCTGAGAAACGTAAAAAACAACAGAATTTTCCAATATTGAAAGTTTCAGGAGGAAATAAATTTTGACTGCAAACTAAAAATGTTTTCGTTATCAACCGCAGAACATAATTTTTTATGTTTTCTTTCTTTCTCTTCTTCTTTTCGTTAAATCCTTATTATAAAAACACACTCATTTTGAGTAAAAATGCAATCTTCAATACCGTAGCTAAAGGTGTTATAGGTACTTTTTTGCAAACAATTTGTAGAATAAATTATTTGACTAAAGTATGAAAAAGAAAATATTGTGTCAAGAAATGTTGACAGCAACTTTAAGTTCTTCAAATTTTGTGGAGTTTTGTTGCAAAGATATAAGCAGATTAGGATAACAATGATGGAATTGGGTTTATCGACATGTTTAAATTTATAAAGAACGTATATAAAAGAACATTTAAACTTATAATTCCACTTTTAAATTAAAGAAGTTACTACAACAGTACCAGTTATAGAGTTTACAAATTACTACAAGGGACTTCAGAACTTTGACAGTTGATAACAGCCATTTGTAAAACCTACATCTATGAAATTATTTGCATAATAAAAATTACTATCGAAAGTTTTACATAAATCTGTCGTTCGGAGCCGACATTAAACTGAATGGCCCAACACTCATGGACCAAAAGAACACACACAACATTCGTGTTGTGAGAAACTAGGTTGTAATCCTGACTAAAAGTTAGATCCTAGTTCGAATGCACTTGAGTTTGATTTTCTTTATATTGATTATTAGTAGGAATCTTTGGGAGTTCTTTTTCTAGAAGTCATGATGTTCAGATACCCTCAAACCGATGAGAGGAAAGACTAACATCATTTTCATGTGGCGATTGTTTGCTGGATCAGTGGGAATAGAATAAATATAATCCCGTTTCGCAACTGTATTCATCTCGAGAGGTGCACATTCTTCTCCTTTATTTCGTACCCGTAGTTTTCATAGCTATTATATTGCTGTTTACTGCTTCATATAGAACACCATTAGTTAAGCTCTTGTACAGAAGAAATAAAGCGAAATTTTCAAGAAGATTAATAAACACAAAGTCGCCGTTGTCTAGTAGGCAGTGTGTTGGCATATCAGACATGAGGCAACTGTTCCCCCAGGTTAGACTAGAGTCAGACATCTCTGAAATATGCAAAAAAAATATTTCTAAGGCGACTTCCTCTCAACAGATTTCTAGCAACTCTGAGAATAAATAAAAATTGCAATGAAAATCTTCTCCAATAAAAAATTTTTTTCGCCGCCGACTTTAAAAAAAAACATTTGAATATAAAATATTACTGCATATATCATAACTGACGTCCGGATTGGAAAAGAAAAGATAATTAACGCAAACTAAGTTGATAGACTACGTGGATGGCGCCGTGGTCTAGTGGGTAGTGTGTTGGCTTATTAGATGTGAGGCCTCGGGTCAAAACCCAGGTCAGTCATCAAAACGCAATTTGAAAAAATATTTCTTAAATTAACGCACACAACATAAATGGTGTGAGAAGCTGGGTCGTAATATGTATGATGCATGTACATATGTCCCCTATCCGAACTTTGACAATTGATAACAGACATTTTGTAAAAACATATTTAATTCGTTGTTTGGGAAATGTGTTTAAAATTTATGTTCAAAATGTAAAGATTATAAAAAATCCCTTAATTGAATGAAATTTTATTGTAAATGGAATTTTCTTAAAAACCCAAAAACACACCTCATTTTAACTACATTTCCCTTCGGGGACAAATAAAACTTTTTATGAGTTTTTTTTTTGCACAACCCTCACTTTCTCCTTCACCAACTGTTGAAAGTAAAAATAAGTAATATTAAGCAAGGGGAACAAAAAATTATCATCCAATTACTGCATTTAATTTTAATGTTAAAATTCAATTAAAAGGCTATCACTTACAACTACTAACCTCATTAAGAAGGAAAGTAATTAATTTTTGTTACTGGGTTTTCAAACATATTAAATCCTAAAAAAGAAAACAAAACGAGATAAGAAACGTACGATGCAAGGCACTTTGAAACCAAAAGTACCAACTTTATTTCCAAAGATTTGCTTCGACATAAAAGATTTCCTTTGCTGTTGAATTGATGGAGGATAGAATAAGAATCATATAAGAAAATAAGAAAATAAATTAAAGACTGCAACGATAAAAACTTATTGTTTAACTGGAAGAGATAATGTTCTTTTGAAATTTGTTGAAATTGTTTTTCTAAAGTAGTGTTCGTAGTAGACGTTTTCAATAATAAATAAATATGACAATTAAATGCATTCTGTATGATGATCTTTAACTTCTGTTTCAAGCAGAAGTCTTCTGGCCCAGATTTCTATATGAGCGCACATATTCTCATACATCTATTAAAGTGTTTTCCAATGCCTTCTCGTTAATAACATGGTATTTACGTAATTAAGTTCTCATAAAAACCCACAAATGTATTGGAGAATCCGACCTAAAGTCTTTTTTGTATTACAAAATAACCATTCTTGATATTTGAGGAGATTAAAACAAATTAATTTCAAAAACGTTTAAACTTGCATAACAGATGCTGTTATTAATACTTTATTAAAAATGTTAGTCAATTCTACTACATACATGCATACATTACGACCCTAAAGCCAGGATTACGATCTAGATTCTCACACCGATTAGGTTGTGTGGTAATTTTATTCACGACAAATTTTTGAGAAACTTTTTCATGACAATTTTATTTTCTCTTAGAGTTTTTGTCAGAAATCTGCTGAGAGGAAATCGCCGATGAAATATTTTTCATATTTCGTTTTGCTGGAGATGTCTGATAAGCAAACAAGCTACCTACTAAACTACAGCTTCAATGTACTTCTGGTTCGAAAAATGTGACGGTTTTCCCACATTTTATATGGCAAGAAATACCATTACAAAACTGTGCATGTAACGCATAAGACGACAGCCTGCCAATGCATGTACGGCTTCGTACATTAGTTGATTGGTTTTCTTGAGTTAATAGATAACAACCACAAGAAAGTTTTACATTACTTTCGAAGACTAGTTTCTCTTTTTGGTATATGAAGTAAAATTTACTCACAAATTTTCAATTAGATTTCGTTTATAATAATAATATAATAGTATGACGTTTTTACCCTTTACATACGTTTTGAAATATGAGCTCGTAGATTGCAAATAAAAATAAAAATAAATTTCTATTCAGTTTTAATTAGTTTCTTTATTGTTCGTACAATTCTGTGTACCACAACTTGATGTAAACAATTACAATTTCTTTGTTTGGTTATTCCTCTTTACACTCTTTTGCGTAAACCATAAGGCCTGGTTCACCCACAGGTTTCTGAAACATTTTTGGTTCGGACAAAATTTTTTTATATGGAGTTTGACGTTTCTCTCAGAGGGCGAGAGAACTTATTTTGTGCGAACAACTCTCAGTGTGAATTAAATTAATTTTAAATTTGGTCCGAACCATTTCAGAAAAGGTTGCCACACCATATGAAATTTATACAATACACCAATATTTGCAGAAGTTCATCGAAAGTCCCAAGGTCCATGCGATGAAAATTTATAAATGAATCTACGTCATTTAAACGCATTTCGGAAAATAGTTATTGAAAATACCCTTCGGCTTCTCTTTGTTTCAAAAGTGGTCTTACATTTTGCAAGTAATTTTACTTTGGTCACTTCAATGCGAACAAGAGTAGTAAATGATTTATATCCATTTTATCCATCGCAGTACAAGATGTTTTTATTCTTACCAAATAATTCACCACAAATACTGTTTATTTTTTGTTATAAATATTAATTTTTTTATTTCTTTATTTTGACACAAATATAATTAACATTCTTATACCCCATTTACACTACAGCGAAATGTAGTACTTATGAGATTTCGAGCCAAATCTAGTTGATTTTAACTAGATTTCCCATACAAAACAAAATCTACTTATTTAGTAGATTTCGGCAAAATCTACTCAAAATCTATTAAAAATAGAAATGCAACTATGTGTTTTGCCAAATAGTACTTAAAAATACAACGCTGAGCAGGAAAAAATGACATTTCAATTTAAAAACAAAACTCAAAAGATAAGTGTGGCAAAAAATTTTCGTGCATGTTAGCTTTAACCTCTTCACGCCCTTGGCCACATATGTGGACGTTTAATTTTTTATAATCATAATTATAATAATAATAAAAACAAAAATTTTATAGTAAGTTATTGACTACCAAATCCTCCAACAAGAGAAGTAAACATTTTACCGTTTGTCTGCACTGAAGATATTATTTCCGATGCATAGATAAAACGTGAAATAATTCTTCGGCAATCTGTTTTACTGGATTGTATCAAGAAATTGTTAATATTTGAAGAAAATAATATCAGATATATTTAATATAATAAGTTTTACCATCACTGGCTAAAAAATCTAAAAGCTGGACTAAAGTAATCCTGGAATTAGACTGGATGGTATAGGTCATTATCCTAAATACAAGGAACTGAAAAAACCCCCCAGATGTCACGACAAGAATTGTGTAAGACGAACTCTCTACATTTGTGAGAAATGTTAAGAATATATTTGCCTGATATGCCCGGAATGTATGAAATCATATCGCACATAAATTACCATTAACGCTCAGTGACCACAAATGTGGACGTTATTCCTTTTTGTGAATTTTCATTGTTTTTTGTTTTCTGAATTCCTATTTAAATAAAATTAAATAATTTAAAAAGAAAACAAATTTTAATCATTTTTTTGTCACCATAAAAAATCGTCCCCGAAGAGGTTAAGCCTAATAAATGAAAAGTTTGGCGGCTTTTCGATGAACATATATGAAATATTAGGAACATCTTGCTCCCAGAATGACCCATGACGAACCCGTATTAAAGTGCGGTTTAATATTTATATATTATTACCTATATATATGCTTACGATACTAAATGTGCTATATTTTTCATTTTTGTTTGGTATAAACTAAATTTGCAAATATTATTATTTTCTTTTAAATTTCAGTCAGCTGTTTTTGTTATTGAAATGAAATCTTGCTACTGTCAAATAAATCCAGTGCAAACGATCTAGATTTTGAGCAAGATTTGAAATCTAATCTACTAGATTCCGCTGTATTGTAAATGGGCTATTAAGTTTATGCACATATGTATTTTCGTCATTTTCAATTAAATATGGCAGCACTGTTTTTATGAACAAAGTTTCTGAAATGGGTGAATCATGTTGCAGATAAACAAGAAATTTCTCCGAATCAATAATGTTTCAGAAACTTGTGGGTGAACCCGGCTTAACAATTACTAGCCAATTTGTTCGATAGAAATTTATAAAGGAAATCTTCCAACACAGCGTCTTCACACAAGTCTAACTGAATTTCTACCGACTTATTTGCCTGCTTTGTCTTGCCTTTTATATAGCAGGGTAAACAGTCTGATGAATACTCTTGAAGGAGAATGGCTTCGCCCTCTCGAAATATCTATAGAAATATCTATGCATTTTCGTAAGAATAGAATAAAACAATAGATCATAAAGCAGTTAAATTAGTTTTTAGTAAAGACCTTGAGTTCTATTTATTCTTACACAAAATTACTAAAACCATGTATTGAAAAATTATTTTATTTCGTTATGGTAAGACGTCGGCATCAATGTCCCCGGGGCCGAACATCTTCGGCTTTTTACGCACATAGGACACAAACATCTACAATGTTCATTAAAAATAGTGTAAAAATGCATTCAGTTGTTTGTCAGCTTCTAAAGAATAAGGTTCCTGTCGCTTTTTTTCAGGTTTCAATGATACACTCAAATAAATATTACTGTAGGATTCATTAATATTCAATGAGATTCATTAATAAAAATGAGAAATGATCTCCATTTTTTGAAGAATATTTGGCAAGTTAAATACACACTCTTTAGGGATTTGGTGCTGTAAATATTTTCTATATTTTCCAGTACATATATATAAGTGGGTTAGAATTGAAAATATTAGGTTACATTTGAAAACATTACTAACACTTTTCTGCTTTCTACACTCACATTTTTATCATGTTCTTTTTGTGCCGACGTCTGGTTATAGTGCAGCACACATAATTTCTTTATTTTATACTACGGCGTATGAGTGATTAAAAATTCGTATTGCATTTCGATATTACTCTTACGTCTGTGATTGTATGGACGATAAAGGCGAATATACATACAGTGATGTGAAAAATAATAAGGATAGTAGCCACCCAAACTTACATTATATTTAAAACCGAATAAAAACTCGAAAATTATTTCTTGTTCAAACGACTTATTTTTTCTTAAACGGTAGAAAAAAGATTAAAAACAAAATATTTGCTATTCCTATAATATATTTTGATTTTTTTGTCATTTTTTATGAATGTATATAGTTTTAGGTGTGAAAAAATAAGGACACTTCATGAAATCTTAAAGCTATAACCAACCTAAGTAAAACTAAATAGATATTTATAATGAATATTGATGCATGAAGCCTTAGTGCCACATTAGTACTTTGTTGCGGATCCTTTGTTATCCAGAACAGTAGCACATCTTCTAGGCATTGAGTCGACCAAATTTTGACAATCATGTAGGGGTATTGCGTTCCACTCATCCTGTATAACATTCCAAAGCTCGTCGCAATTTGTTGGACACTTCCTCTGATTGCCCTTTTAACTTCGTTCCACAAATTTTTTTGTGTACTTTGCCGTATGTTTAGGGTCATTATCCTGCTGGAAGATCCATTTTCTTCTGAGGCATACGGCAGCATTGTATTTTTCAAAATTTTGGTGTAATCAGCCGATTTCATTACATTCTGGATACGATATAGAGGACCCACACCATAATAAAAGAATGACACCCATACCATGATGCTACCTACCACCACCCTGTTTTACCGTCTTTAAATTATATTTTGGATTGAATTCTTACATCTTACCATGTAAGAAGACCTATCCATCAAGAATTCAATCCAAAATATACTTTAAAAACGATAAAACAGGGTGGTGGTAGCAGCATGGTGTGGGCCCTTAGTATCGTATCCAGAATATAATGAAATCGGCTGATTACACTGAAATTTTGAAAAATACAATGCTGCCGTATGCCTAAGAAAATATGCCGCTCAAATGGGTCGTCCAGCAGGATACTGACCCAAAGTTACGGCAAAGTACCCAAGGAAGTGGTTCCAGGACAAAAAAATTAATATTCTAGAATGGCCAGCACAAAGGGCAATCAGGGAAAGTGTCCAACAAATTGCGATGAG
This sequence comes from Sarcophaga carnaria, assembly GCA_958299815.1. Lineage (NCBI taxonomy): Eukaryota > Metazoa > Arthropoda > Insecta > Diptera > Sarcophagidae > Sarcophaga > Sarcophaga carnaria. The sequence continues at coordinate 82,141,135 of OY283149.1, read as the reverse complement.
CTTTGGAATGTTATACAGGATGAGTGGAACGCATTACCCCCACATGTTTGTCAAAATTTGGTCGACTCAATGCCTAGAAGATGTGCTGCTGTTGTGGATAACATAGGATAAGCAACAAAGTACTAATGTGGCACTAAGGCTTCATGCAACAATATTCAGTATAAATAGCTATTTAGTTTTACTTAGGTTAGTTATAGCTTTAAGATTTCATGAAGTGTCCTTATTTTTTTTCACAACTAAAACTATATAAAAAATAAGTCGTTTAAACAAGAAAGAATTTTCGAGCTTTTATTCGGTTTTAAATAAAGGGTGTTTTTATAGAGGTATAGAACTTTAAGTTGGCATTACTGTTCAAGATGGTGACCGATTTAACAGCTGTCAAGTGATTTATTCACAGTTTGGTTTGGCAATTCATCATGAATAAACTCACGCCTGAACAACGCTTGCAAATAGTGCAATTTTATTTCGAAAATAATGGTTTTGTGCGGAAAACGTATCGCGCACTACGTCCATTTTATCGTCGACAAAATCGTCCATCAGAGCAGTTAATTCGATTAACTATGGAACGTTTTCGCACCACGTTTACTCTTATTGATAACTCGCATCCCCAGAGACGCTGTACGGTGCGTACAGAAGAAGCTATTGCTGCTGTAGAGCGTAGCATTGTGGAAGACCCGAATGAGTCCATCCGCCATCGAGCACAGGAATTGGATTTGTGTCCATCCTCTTTATGGAAGATTTTGCGGAAGGATCTTGGTTTGCGTGCTTACAAAATCTAACTCGTGCAAGATTTGAAGCCAAACGATCATAAAGTAAGGCGTAGATTCGTCGAATGGGTCCAAAACGAGATTACCGTTGTTCCCGATTTTCATAAGCGAATTTTGTTTAGCGATGAAGCGCACTTCTGGTTGAATGGCTACGTCAACAAACAAAACTGCCGCATTTGTAGTGAAGGTAATACTCAAGTGTATGTGGAAACACCGTTACATCCAGAAAAACTGACTGTTTGGTGCGCTTTATGGGCTGGTGGAATCATTGGTCCGTACTTTTTCAAAAACGATGGTGGCCAGAACATTACAGTCAATAGTGATCGGTATAGAGCCATGATTACTAACTTTTTCATTCCTGAATTGAATAACCATGATGTCCAGGAGATGTGGTTTCAACAAGACGGCGCAACATGTCACACAGCTAGTGCCACAATAGATTTATTGAAAGACACGTTTGGTGACCGCCTAATTTCACGTTTTGGACCTGTGAATTGGCCTCCAAGATCTTGTGATTTAACACCGCTAGACTACTTTCTGTGGGGCTATGTGAAGTCATTGGTCTAAGCGGTAAAGCCACAAACGCTTGACCATTTGGAAGACAACATTCGCCGTATTATTGCCGATATATGGCCACAAATGTTGGAAAAAGTCGTCGAAAATTGGACGTCCAGATTGGACTACATCCGCGCCAGCCGTGGCGGTCATATGCCAGAAATCATATTCAAAATGTATGCCACAAGATTATCTTTCGGATAAATAAAATTCATGTCAATCGAATAATCCATCGTTGTTTTATTGCAACTTAAAGTTCTATACCTCTATAAAAAACACCCTTTATAATGTAAGTTTGGGTGGGCACTGTCCTTATTATTTTTCACATCACTGTATATGTATATGTATATTACATAATATGCATGTATCTATGAGAGATCAGCAATGTATCGTTTTTTCGCTACTCATAAGCACTCATGAAATTTTGAATATAAGTGAGTCAACAATATTGCAATTCCACTACTCTGATTCATTCGTACTCAGTAAAATGTTGCTTTATAAGTATGAGTACAACGAGTATGAGTTGACAACGTTGACACCGAACTCATACCATTCGTACTCATTCAGATTCATTACTTTAGAAAAATACTTATAATTCTTGTATATGATTCGAGTGACTCGAATCATTCATCAAAATTTACAGTCTTAGTTTTTGTTGCATTTACGAAAAAAGAAAAGGAAAAACAAAAAACAGAGACAGCAAGCAAAACAAATACGAAAACGCCATCTTCTAGTGAGTATTATAGTGTTCGTACGCGAATCATATTTATTTTGTGATTGTTGTATATGTTGAGTATATTGAGAGTCGAAATCAACAACATCGTATGTGTCGTTAAGTAAGAATATGATGAGTACTTCAAACTTTCAATATGAGAAGAGGTTCCATGATATTAAAATAAGTATCAGAAATTATGAGTATGATTCGATTCTTGTCATCTTTTTGAATTAGTATAGATTCTACTAGGGAGTGTTGGTGTTATTTCAGGTCCTGTAAAACACACGCGCACGTTATTTGAGAAACTTGCCTGACAAACCAATAACTATGGCAAGTTTTCAAATCTGGCATACGCTGAGTAGCACGTAATATCGTTCTGTTGAATCTACATATCGTTGGTGTCTAGATCATCCGATTCAGGCCAGTAGTTGGTAATCATTGACCCGTGACTATGGCCATCTATGTGATCGATGACCCAAAATCCACACCAAACAATATATTTTTGAAATTCATTGAATATTGGATGCGAGTAACTTAAGTACGTATTCATATCAAAATTGTTCCCCAATTTAAAAATTATTAGGAGACTACTATTCTGTTTTTCTCAAATACATTTTAAGGAAGTTTATAGATGAAGATTTTCATCAAAAATATTTATTTTTATTGGTTTTTCCTTCATCCTTAATAACCGTTCAACAGAGCTTGGACTTAAATTTTAAAACAGTGTGAATATAATTGTTTTGATAAGAAATGACAAATTCCTGCTACCGAAATTGTTACAATTTCTTACGACACAATTTCATTTAAACTCTGAAAATAAATAAAATCGAAAAAGTTTCTCAATAATCTGTCGTTAGGAGTCGACTTTAAACTGTAGGGCCCACCACTCATGTATGAAACTAACACACACAACATAAGTGGTGTGAAAAATTAGGTTGTAAACCAGACTGAAGGGTTGTTATGACCAATTATGTTTTTATATGTATATGTAAATCGACGAATACACGGGAAATACCTTGTTCGAAGACTTAAAAACGTAACAGTATTTCTGATGAATAAAATTTTAAAGCTGAAGACCCATTTTCTTAAGAAATCACTGTATGATATGTAGTACAGTACAGTTTATAAATTTAGTATAGAATGGATGGAGTGATAATCATATGGATACAATACTTTGGTTAAATATAAACTTTTCATTATTTTTCTTTAAATTTGAAAATCTTTATCCCATTCGCCATTGTAAAGCCTTTTTCTTATTTCATTAGAATGTTTGCACCTTAAGAAATTCTTATGAAGGAATTTGTAAGTACGGCACGTACAAAACAAATCGTTTAATTATAATATATTCTATACATTTCTAGTATTTCTTTTTTTCACTTCATTTAGTCGTTTCGTTTATTAGCTTATTCCAGATTTGTAAAGTACTACGACATTAAATTTGTTGTCCATTTGTCGTCATAGTGAAGGTCTATTGCTGTCTTCACTGTAAATATTTGCAAAAGAGAACAGAAGAACTTTTAACGGAAGAAATACAAATTCAAGCAGAGTGTGCATCAAACTATACTACAATATGTGCGTAAAGCATGTGTGGCGGAAATAATTTGTGGCAAGATTGTGATGTAAGAGGAAATAACATAAGGTATGCCACAAACTACACACAAGGAGATAAGAGATACAATATATAAGCAAACATTATGAAACAATTTCGTATGACAGATTGCTTAGATTGTCTAAAACATACAAAATGAAATAATTCTGATAAAAGAGAAGATTATAAAGCAATTTTGTTGAGTGATAATTTCAGTAGAAAATAGTTTTAAGACAATACTTTAATGTAACATAAATCGATAGTACAACGCTTGATAATCGAATTTCGAAAGGAGTGTATTTTCCTGTCACTTAGAATTGATTAAATAGAATATCTAAACTCGAAGTCATGGATTTGCTAACTGTTTGAAAAATGTTTTTAATTCGCAAACATTGATGGCAATCTATCTCAGATTTGATTTTACAATTATACATACACACATAATTGGTATTACAATCATAGCTGCCAGATATGACGATTTATCATCATTTTGACGATTTTGAGCTCCAAAAATATCATATTGGCGATTTGACGATTTATGCCCTTATTTTGACGATTTTTAGAAATTAAAAATTTACATCATATTCCTAACTTTATTACATTAAAAGCCATTTAAGCTTTGTATTTACTTTGCAATTGTTACTATTGGAAATTTATGTTAGTAATAACAAGGAGTGAAGTATTATATTTTTAAGTTACTTTCGAATACCTGTGATAATTTTTCTATATTTTATTAATTTTTAATCCCTTAAAAGCCAAAAAGTTACAACACCTACATAACCTCGTAGTTGTGAATAATTTATCATTGTCGTTGCAGACAATTTTATAAATTCGACTATAGCTTCCAATATTACCATCGGAAGAACAAAGGCAACCGCCGTTATTTTTTTTTTTTCGTAATACCAACACTCAGGGGGTGGATGGCATTGTGTTTGGCACAATGAGAATATGTTATGGTAAGAGGAATGGAGAGAACAGTGTTTATGGACATCAGGATTGTATATTTTTATACCATAAGTAACAGGAAAAACCCCTGCAAGAATTGATTTCCGCATACGAATAGTCCGAATAAAAATTGTACTTTTTCTGTAATGCAGTGTGCAGATCCACTGATCAATCGACCACATACGGATGTCCTCGCCGAGAAAGATGAGCGTTACGTAAGAATTTATGATTTTCGGGAACAAATCCTCTTATTTCTTTCGAGCAAAATCCTTTTGTAGTAGTGATAGAACAGTGAAACACAAACGACATTGCAACGATGCTCTAATGATTCAATGTAGTTGGGTTCACTACCGTCATTAACGAGGTACTTCGTTGAGGCACCGACCTCATAAATAGTATAAATAAATAGTGTAAATAGTAAGATCATATGATAAGATCTTAAAAAGGAACTGAAGCAACTGAAAAATGTGTCGGTTGCAGCCAACATTACACTGAATTTCCATGCTCAGAATGTCAAGAGCTTCTGACTCCTCAATATTTACACCCAGATTATAATAAATCAAATAAATAAATAAATAGATTGTTTAAACCTTAAACAATTCTTTCCTGGAAATGATATAACATTTCTCAATTTTTGGAAAAAAAATTAAAAAATGAAGAATTGAATTTAATTTAATTTCTAACAAATTTTTTTAAATGTTTTATTTTTGAACACAGATATGTACTTACATTGACTTTATATGTTTTACTACAATAGAAATAGTTTTGGTTTTTAAAAATTTTTAATTTATTTATTTATTTTTTCTGACGATATTTTGACGATTTCAATAAATGTCTTTGACGATTTTGATGATTTTTCTCAAATATTTGACAATTTGGTGCCTCATTTATCTGGCAGCTATGATTGCAATCCTTCTGTCAGGAATACGACCTAGGCTCTCACACCACTTATGTTGTGTGCGATAATTTTATGCATGAGTGGTGGGACCCACAGTTTACCACAGATTTTGGAGAAGCTTTTCATGGCAATTTAATTTGCTCTCAGAGTTTTTGGCAGAAATCTCCTGAGAGGCAGTCACCGCAGAAATATTTTTTTCATATTTTCGTTTTGATGTGTGACCTGGGAGTTGAGCCCTGGCCTTAGGTCTAATAAGCCGACACACTATTTATAACAAAAATTATGTTTCGTATTCATAGATTTGCTAACTGTTTGAAAAATGTTTTAATTCACAAGCATTGATGGCAGTCTTACCTCAGATTTGATTTTCGTCATATAAAAATAATTTCTGTTAACTTAAACCGAAACATATGTCCTGATATTTATGAATTAGCTTTTCCGTTTTGTAGTGATAGTTAGGTTAAGTTAGGTTATGTTAGGTTGAAGTGGTAGCTTTGATTACCAAAGCTCACTTAAGTACAAATAGCGACCTGTTGTAACGCCACTGGTAAACACAGTCCCTGTACTAACCGAATTTCCATAAATTAATCGCAGAAGTTTATCAGCGTCTGCACATTAAAGCACGATGGGAACTAGCTTGAAAGTTTTAATGTTATTAAGCTGACAAGGAATAGAGAGCCAAATAATATAAATCTGCAGCTCACATTAGATGGGCATTGACAAAAAAAGTTTATAACTGTTTCCTACTCTTGGGCAATCCCATATATTCGGCAGAAATCATTCGATGGGAGCTGTAGTCTTTCTGCAGGTCTTCCGCTAATGCAATGGCCTGTAGGCATGACCACTGTGAGTGAAATGAGACTGCCATCAAGTTTGAGTAGTTGGTTTGTACGCCTTCTATCCATCGTAGGGCTCATTGGATATAAACGAGAACAGAATTTAATCGAGGAAGTGTACATTCTCTAGCGAGCTCATCAGCCTTACAGTTGCCTGGAATGCCCAAGAATCCAGACAGATGAGACACTGAAGTGCCCAAAGAGAACGTGGATCAATGGCGCCACTCTCTAACGAGGTTGGAGTTAACCTTAACGCTCGAGGGAAGCGAGAGTACTCTTCTCTAGTTTAAAGGCTTGTGCATCAAATACAAATCTGAAATTTGGAAAGTTTCGTTGATTATAATGATACTAAAACCTAGAAGATATCACCCAAATGTATAGTTATATTATTGATTATTAATTTATGTAACATACCAAGTGAAGGTATTAATAATAGTGTTCGGCATATTTCATTAATGTCCATCCATAAACACTGACACAAAGACACATTTTTGGAAAAAATCAAGATGAATCTGGTAGTCATTGAGATCAAAACGAAGTATGTGTTTTCGACACAGTTAACAACCGATAATTATACTTTCGATATTATCTATGAATTCATTTATCTTGGCTCCGCAGCTACCAGCCAGAAAGATGTCAGTCTGGCGATCAAGCGTAGGATCATTCCTGGTAACAGCTGCTATTATGGTCTCAATAGGTAATAGAGTAGCAAAGACTTCTCTCGTATAACAAAACTTATACTCTACAAGTTGCTCATTCTTTCTGTGCTTCTTTATGGCGCAGAAACATTGACACTATTAACCACCGATGCGGCAGCCTTGAGTGTATTCGAGAGAGAAGTCCTACGTAAGATCTTCGGTCCAGTGCGAGTTGTCGATCTAATAATGCGCGTTGTTCCGTGCATTAACATCCAGCGACTGCGTTGGCTCGGCCACGTCGTTCGAATGGAAGAGAATGTTCCGGCGAGACGTATTTGATGCGTAGATTAGCGGAAGTCGTCGTAGTGCACGACCATGTCTTCGTTGGAAGAACCTGTCATCGATTGGTGTTAACAATTGGTGAAGAGGTGCCTGGAAATATGTGTTAAAACAAGCCGAAAGCCATTAATCGGGTTGTTAATGCCCAACTAAGTAGGCAAGTATGTACATTACAAACCAAGTTATCTTTCTGCAAAATATAATTATCTTTAAAATTTCCGTCAAGTTTTTTGATAAGAATATCTTCTGCAAACTCCAAATATATTTCAGTCTGGTTAGCAACATGAAGCAAACAAAAATTAATAAAACAATCTCTCGTAGTAATTGGACGATTACGTTTTTTTATTTTTCTGCATGATAAACGATTCTTACCGGTATTGTGTCGAAGATATTTTGAGTAAATTTTTTTAATACCCTTTCTATGAAGCTTAAGTACCACAGTTTATGCCCAGTCATATTGGATCATATTTTTATTTATTTGTTTGTTTATTAATTAGAATAAAATTACAAAATATATTACAAATATTACGACGTGAGTAACTTAGACCTTCTGCTCGGCGTGACAGACCGGAGCCTCTGGTGGGAATCCGAACCCACAACCATCACTGTAATAGTCTACCACACTACCTACTAGACTACCAGACACCCAAGTCATTATACATAATACATAATTGGTCATTACAACCCTTCAGTCAGGATTATGGACCTACTTTCTCACACTACTTATATTGTGTGTGTTAATTTTATACATGAGTGACGGGAACTACAGTTTAAAGTCGACTACGAAAGACAGATTTTTGATAAACTTTTCATGGCAATTTTATTTACTCTCAGATTTTTTGCCAGAAATCTGCTGAGAGAAAGTCGCCGAAGAAATATTTTTCATATTTTGTTTTGATGTCTGACCTGGGCTTTGACCCGTGGCCTTACGTCTAATAAGCCAACACACTACCAACTAGATTAGGCGACTTACGAATCTATAATTCATAACAATTAGTATTGCAGCAAATTTTATCTTTTTTATAAGAACACCCTCTTGTTTTAAATTATCACTTTTCGGTGATATTTTACTCTTGAGCTATTTCCACGTCAATTAAAATTTTATTTTTATTCGCCATATTTTATTGTGTCTATTGTATTTCGGCAGCAATTGACTGCTTTTACTTATGTTTTAGAATTTAAGATGTTATCGAAATAACCCGGATATACTGGCAATAAACACTTTAGTATTTATGTTGTTATTATGACCATAATTACAATTAGGATTTATTTTTGTATACGAATAAAATATTTACAATTGGTATTACAACTTGCAGTCATTTAATTAAAATTTTATTTCTTTTTTATAACGTGATAATGCTCTATAATTGTAACTGCCATTAAAAGACGAAATTTTTTATTCATTTTTATTTAATAAAAATGAAATCAGCTGGAAATTATAGAATAAGATTTGCATTAAGATTATTGAGAAGTAAAAACGATATCAACATTTTTTCCTAATTTTGATTTCGTACTTTTTGCCACAATAGGGCCCAAATGTTCCTTGATTTTTTTTGGATTTTGTGTGTATTAGCAAAAACACATTATAAAATTATTTTTAAAAATTTCATGACTTGTTTTTCGATTATATTTAACCCTCTTCATTTTTGTGCATTAAGGTTACTCTTCGTTGAATCGACGAACTATTTAATCCTGAATGGTTATTATTCATCGAAACGACGAACCATGTTAGTTGATAATTAAAGCCAGCAGTGTGAAAGCTAACGCTGGCAACCCATTTCTTTAAACACTTCCAATTTGAAAATCTTAATCAAACAAATTGTGTGTGAGATATCAGCGAAGATTTTTATCTATCTCCTCTATCTGGTGTATCCTTAAACACTTCCTATTTGTAAATATAAATGAAACAAATTGTGTGTGAGATATCATCGAAAATTTTCATCGATCTCTTGTATATGGTGTATCCTTAAACCGTTCCTATTTGAAAATCTAAATGAAACAAATTGTGTGTGAGATATCATCGAAAATTTTCATCGATCTCTTGTATATAGTGTATCTTTAAACACTTCTTATTTATAAACCTAAATGAAACAAATTATGTGTGAGATATCATCGAAAATTCTCATTGATCTCTTGTATGTGGTGTACCCTTAAACACTACTTATTTGTAAGTCTAAATCAAATAAATTGTGTTTGAGATATCATCGAAAATTCTTATCGATTTCCTCTATTTGGTGTATCCTTAAACCCTTCTTATTTGCAAATCTAAATGAAACAAATTATTCGTGAGGTATCATTGAAAATTCTCATCGATTTCCTCTATTTGGTGTATCCTTAAACCCTTCTTATTTGTAAATCTAAATCAAACAAATTGTGTGTGAAATATCATCGAAAATTCTCATCAATCTCCTCTATCTGGTGTATCCTTAAACACTTCCTATTTGTAAATCTAAATGAAACAAATTATGTGTGAGATATCATCCTATTTGTAAATCTAAACGAAACAAATTGTGTGTGAGATATCATCGAAAATTCTCATCGATCTCCTTTATCTACTGTATCCTTAAAACCTTGCTATTTAAAAATCTAAATGAGACAAATCGTGTGTGCGATATCACCGAAGATTCTCGTTGATCTCCTCTATCTGGTGTATCCTTAATTTCCTAATTATTCCTTCCTATTTGTAAATCTAAATTAAACAAATTGTGTGTGAGACGTCATCGGAAATTTTCATCGATCTCTTGTATATGGTGTATCCTTAAACCCTTCCTATTTGAAAATCTAAATGAAACAAATTGTGTGTGAGATATCACCGAATATTTTTAGCGATCTCTTGTATATGGTGTATCCTTAAACACTTCCTATTTGTAAATCTAAATGAAACACCCCAATAACAATGGCCACGTGGTATTAAAAATAAAAAAAAATACAGTGACGGCTGGTTTATTATTATTATCTTTTTTTTTAATTTTTTAAATCTGGCATGCGCTGTGTAGCACGTAATATCGTTCTGTTGAAACCACATATCGGCGGTGTCCAGATCATCCGATTCATTCCAGTACTTGGTAATCATTGACCCGTGGCTAGAGCCACCTATGTGATCGATGACCCAAAATCCACACCAAACAGTGAATTTTTCGGAAATGATTGAATATTTGATGCAAGTAACTTAAAAAATTGTTCTCGAATTTAAAAATTATTACTACTCTGTTCTTCTCAAATACATTTTAACGCTGGACGGTTACTCTTCATTTTTGTACATTAAGGTTGCTCTTCCTTGAATCGACGAACAATTTAACACTTAATGGTTACTGTTCGTCGAATCGACGGAGCTCATTTATTGTTTATCGTATAATTCTTTTATGTTTGACCAAATTTCGCTCTTTTTATCATTAATGTTGGTTGATAACGAAAGCTTGAAGCTTGTTTAAACGAGTAAACAACAAGCTCATTTATTTTGTTTTTATAGCATTTGTTTATAATTTAAACGATTTAAAACAAAGCACTATTTCCATTTTCGTAACAATATATAGATATATAGGTAGGTTGAAAATAAGGAGACCAAAAAGGTCTCATGTCTATTGACACACAACTAAGCCATCATGTAGGATTGCTTTGCACTCACCATTAGAAAAACTATCTTACTTTATATTGGATTCCAGTCCATTATTTTTCACTATTTCAATACGGTTCAGGTGTACGATCATTTGTGTTGCCCCGCTAATCTCCGGATTAAGATCGCTCCAAAGTATTCTTGTAATTCTTGCTATAGTATCATTATTCCACAATAGTCTGCATGACGTTTCTGCCTACTTTCTCAGCTTGGATTTTAATGCACTCAAAGGCATTGGGTTATCCATGCTTATGTTATGTAATACACTGACTCTATTAGCCAGAATATCCACTTCCCCATTTCCAATCACTCCATGATGACTACTAACGCATATAATGCTTACCATACCTTGCCTACATACATACATAACATAGGTATCCATTACAACCTTTCAGTCAGGATTGCGGCCTTGCTTCTCACACCACTCATGTTGTATGTGTTAATTTTATACTGAGTGGCGGGACCTACAGTTTAAAGTCAATGTTTTCATTAATTTGGAAACCCAATTGGTATCATAATGCGTAGAGTGATAGCCTGGCAGTTGAATGATGTCTGACCTGGCATCTAAACGAAAATATGAAAAAATATTTCTTCTGCGACTTGCTCTCAGCAGATTTCTGGCAAAAACTATGAGAGTAATTACAAACGGCCATGAAAAGTTACTCAAAAACTGTCGTTCGCAGTCGACCTTAAACTGTAGGTCCCGCCACTCATGTATAAAAATTAACGCGTACAACATGAGTGGTGTGAGAAGCTAGGCTGTAATCCTGACAGAAGGGTTGTAATGGCCAATTATGTATGTATGATAGTCAGGCTGTGAACAGTCTTGGATGTCATGTGGATTGTGGAACGTCCGAAATACGACAATTTTTTGATGAAAGTTTGGGTCCAGAGAGCATTCAGAGAGTGCACGTCATTGTCTATGGTCGCTTATATTCAGCTCATGAGTGACGATGAAAATTTCACCACGTTGTGGTTAACGAAAGGCGATGACTTCTGAGCGTGAATAGTAAATTCAGACTTGATTAACATGTGCTTTAAACCAAACGGTATCAAGTGATTGCATAAATTTCACAATACCCCATAAGAATGGTTTTTCTGAATATAACTTAAGTCTCTCATATACAGATTGCATTACAGCCTTCCACTTACAGTGGAATCCAAAGCAATATTTGCATTGAATAACCAAATATCGCCAAACAAGTATTTCATTTTCTTTTAAAATGTCTCCAGATACTTAAAAAATCATCCGCAACATATATTTGTATAAGTTTGTGCCCTCATAAGCTTATATTTCAATATACATACATATGTGTGTAGTTATACAATTTTTGGGTTGCACTAAGCCTTCCAATTTTATGGTGGTTGGCCGAGTGTACTATAAGCTTACAGAGAGCTGTATAAATTTTCTAATTTTTGTGAGAAATGTGAAATTGAAAACATTTAAGCAAAACTCATAATTCAAAAATTAAATTTAATGCAAATAGTCAACTCTTTGTGGCACACATTTTACCCCAAACATCAACCAGACGTACTTATTATTTCTTTTTTTTTATTGCTTAACCGCTGCTGTGTGGCTGATGACAGCACAAAGGCATTTCGAATAAAATGTTGTTGACAACATCTAGTGGTTAGAGTTCTGAAACACGTACAAGCTAAATAGACCACGTACGTAATGTACTTTTTATCCGTCCGATAATTGTCCGTTGTACGCAATATGTGGCTTTCTGTGCGCTTGAAAAAAATTATAATAAATTACTATACAACGCATATGTAATTTACATATTGATGTTCTGCTTATAATGTTGGTTTGTTGTGAGGTTTACACATCAACAAGTAAGTCAAGAAGCAGCAGCCCCCACCATAATGCTGTAAACTTATTTATGTATGACAGGAAAATGAAATTTCCCTTGAAAAATGTTCTTTTGGCATACAGAATATTAAAGGTTTAAATAAAAAAGACTTACACGTTTCCGCCAACCTACAATAAATAACCAACTGCCTGATAACGACATTAAAAATTTATTGATTTTATTTAATGTTCATCATTTGCAAAGATTATCATCGGCATACGATAATAGGTTTAACGAAATGCGATTTCATAAGGCCATGAAAATTGAATTTTTTAAAAGAAATACCCTCGAAAATAATTACGTATTTACTCAATATATATACTCGTACATATATAATTGGTCATTACAACTCTGTAGTCAGGATAACGAGCTAGTTTCTCACACCATTTATGTTGTGTGCGTTAATTTTATACATGACTGGTGGCACATAGAGTTTAAAGTCGACTCCAGACGTTAGATTTTTGAGAAACCTTTTTATGGTAATTTTTATTTACTCTCACAGTTTTTGCCATAAATCTGTTAAGAGGACTACAGCTAATATGGATAAGCTCCAGGCGAACCAAGCTCAGAATATTATAAGCATGTGTAAAATCGACTTTGTTATATGGAAGTGAAACCTGATTAGTATCAATAGTTCAAATCTATGTACACGTATTGATGAACAAGTGACTCAGAATCATATACAAAATATTCTGACCTCATAACATCAGCAACATGGATCTCTCGAACCTTAGCAACAAGGAACCCATAATAACGCAAATAAAACGTAGGAAGTGGAGATGGTTTGGCCATACTATCAGCGGAATCCTCACGGCTCAAGCATGTACGGCTAAGGAACATCTGGAGATGTTCGATACTCCATGATAGTACAATCTTACATGGGAAGACACAAAAATGACAGCAGTCAACCGGTTAAGATTGAAATGCTTTGTGGAAGCCATATGCTGCCAAAACAGATAATGGAAATAAATTGATGCCATTATTCTGGAATATAAATTCGTTCAAATGTCCGTCAGGATTTCTCTAGATTTCCATAGATTTCGTTTGTTACTCAATATATTATAAATTATTAATTTCTAGGTAGGTATGTATAGTTTCCTATTTTAATAGAAATAAAAATTGATATACCAACTTATGTCAAAGAGTATAGATAAGGTTAGTAATGCAACATTTCAAAGAGCTCGTAAACAGTGAACAACAATCTTTTAACGAGCAAATTATGAAATGTAAGAGACAAACTGTAATAAAGCAGTACACAAGAACTGAATAAGTCAAATGGTGGTTGAAAGTTTGGTGTCGTTGTGATTGGAGTACTTGATAACTATTTAAATTGGATTTGTGTACAGGTAAACAAAACCTCGACCACTAATAAAATTTTAAAATTTCGTAACTCTATTACAGTCTAAATTTATTACAAAATAGATACACTCGGGTCTCGTTTTATGCGGATTTTTTTATGCGAATTCTAATTTATGCGATTTTAAACGAAAATATTTTTTTTAGATATTTTATAGATTTAAAAATGTTATGATACCTTTTGAACTTTTGCATCATTTTTAAATTAAACCAAGTTTGCACCACTGATATAATCATTATGGTGTGTTTCATTTTGTGTTTGTCTATTTATATGTATACATATTATTAAAAGAACAAACTGGGAATTTCTCATTTTATTAACTGATTCATTTTCTTGATTGATTGAGTGATTCGACTGTTTAAAATTCATATTAAATTAAATTTTAAACTTTATTTTGGGAAAAAGTAAGTGTAAAAATAATAAGTTTTAGTGTTATTTTTATGCCGAATGTTTGTTTATCATTTGGGATCTGTTTTCCGGATATCATGAGTTGCATAAGCAACTTAAAAACTCAAAGTCACAAAGTTTAATAACTCCAGCAATAAAAGAAACAATTAAACTTTGTAAAAATTCATTGATCTAGTCCCCTACATATGTATGCACTACCTGATAGGTATGTAATGATAAAAGTGACGTCGAACCAATCCCAAAACGATGAAGAATGGTTGATCGTACATTTATAATTATAGACTTCAGTTTATTATTTATTTATTATTTTTTGGATCATTTTGTTTTTTCTGGAAATAATGAATTAATATTTTATTTTTGTTTATTTTTTTAGAAGTTTTTGTTTTTATTGCTTAAGAAAATAAAATAAATAGACTTTTGTTGATTTTTTATGCGAATTTGCTTTGATTTTTCAATTAAAATTTGAATATATGCAATTTTTCAGGACTTTGGGACGAATCATTGATTTTTACTTGAAGCTAGAGTATCGTTTTATGCGAATTCAATTTATGCTTCTTTTTTTGGAACGCATCTATAGCATAAAACGAGACCTGCGTAATTAACTACTGAAAAAATTAAAAAATTATATTTTTTTTACGACACATATGTCAAAAAAAAACGGTCGACCCACTACTAGTTCTGGTAATTTGTTTTAAAAATATGTCTTTTGGAAATTTAATGAATCATTCTAAATAATAATAATGATAATTCAGCCTCTCATAATCTTATGGTCGTAAAAGGTTTAAGACACATATTTTCATTTTTCTAACTTTGCTTAAAATAGATCTTAATCTTAATCTTAAAAATTTTACGTATCTGTTTTTTGTGTGAAAGGTTTAAATGATATTATGATATAGAATTCAGGAGATCTAAACCAACGTTAATACTATTACGTTTCTACCCTTTTAATAAGTTCGTAGATTGCAAAGAAAAATAAAAATAAATTTGTGTTTAATTTTAAATAAATTGTTTATTGTTCGAACAATTCTGTGTGCCACTGTTCACAACTTGATGTAAAAAACAACAATTACTTCGTTTGGTTATTCCCCTTTGCACTCTTTTGCTTAAACAAGAATAATTACTAGTCAATTTGTTCGACAGATCTTTATAAAGGAGATCTTCAAACCACGATTACTTTCTTCAAACACAGCGTAATCACACAAAACTGACTGAATTTTTACTGATCCCGTTGCCTGCTTTGTCTTGCCTTTTATATCGCTGAATAAAGGTGAATGACTTTGCCTTCGCAAAATCTCTATAAATGTAAACATGTTGTTTACGTTATTATTGTTTGTGTATTTTGTTTACGTTTGTCCTTGCAGTGTTGCTGTTGCCTGTTGGTTTACTTGTTGATACCTTTTTTTATACTGATGTTGTTGCTATATTTTTGTTTATTCGTTGATCATGTAAACAAGTCCATTGTTTTCGTTTTTGTAGCTTTTGTTAATAATTTTAATGTTAAACGATGTAACACCATTTCAATTTTTGTAACAATACTTTTAGCTGAAGTGTAAAATACTAAATTAAATAGAAGTAAAGCGTTCATAACGTATTACACACTTTTGAATATATTTTCGTTCGTTTTTGTAAAAAAACTACAATTTCAAACAAAAAAAGGAGAAACCTTAATTAAGGCAAAATATTTTATGTGGTCTTGGCACGGAATGCATCAATTTTCTAAGAGTTTATGGAAAAAAACTACTTCTTCATACAAGCATAGAAATTTTAAAATTTTTCTAACCTGGTGGTGTACAGTATTCAATTGGTGGTCGAGTATTGACTTTTTAGCCGAATATTTTTAATACGTAATGTAACAATCCTTTTACAAATTTTGTAAAGAAAATTTGATAAAGATTTTAATAAAATAAAAATAAATAAATAAATAAATAAAATTTCCAATTCATAAACTTCTCGGTTTTATACTAATAATCCTACAAATAAAATTCTAAACTACTGCATAAGGGACAAGGTAGCTAGCATGTTATGTCATCTAATGTACTTTGCTTGCCTTTAAATTGTTAGAGTAAATATTTTGCGAGTTTCTCTTTTGTTGTCGTTCATTTTGTAAAACTTCGTCATCACAGCAGAGTAACCAAGCGATTTAACTTGTTTTCAAAGATTTTTCTTCAACGTCAGACTACAAATTCCAAGGCAAATTTACGACATACATAGTGCCTTAGGTAGGGTTTGGCAAATTTCATAACTGATGAAAATAAATGTAAAAAAAAAAAAAAATTTTGAAACGCTCCTGACAATGCCAGAACAAAAAGAAAGTGAAAAAAGGCAATGAAAACCTCCAAAGCAATTACCAGATTCAAATACAGCAAAAATGTTAGATTTTTATCATAACGTTGATCTGCCCCGAAAGCCATGTAGCAAATAAACACATAAATGACCTTGTATTACTGAAAACGTTACGTACTTACATTTGTACATGCAGTGCGTATACATACAGTATGTCAAGAATGAGTTTTCACATTAAAGAAATTTAAAATGTTTGTGTTATTTCATTAAAAAAAAAGTTATTCTTATTTGAAAACAAAAACTTTTTTAATTTATTCATGTATTAATATTATTTACAAAGGTTTACAACGAAAAAAAATTGACTTTGATCAAAATATACGAAACAATTTAGTAAAAACAATTAATACTCAAATATTTCACTGCCAAAAAACTCTTTTCACAAATTTATTTTATTTTCATTATATAACTAATAAACAAGAATTATTCGGCTTTAGTACTTGGTATGACCCACCTTTTAATGGGATTTAAATCCGGAGTTTGGACAGGAGTGTCCATGACTTTGCCGCAGTTATGTAATGTGGCTACTATACATTCTTACCATATGCGACCTATGTTTGGGGTCATTATCTTGATAAAATTTAAATATTGGTTTATTTTCCAGCAAGACGCCGTATTTATTAGCGCTTCTTTTTAAATTTGTCTTTAAAATGTCCAAATATTGTTGTGCATTCATTGTTGTATCTATTAAGGCCAAATCTCCTACTCCCTTACCCGAGATACAACCCCAAATCATGATCAAAATTTTTCCAAATTTTAGTTGGTATTGTATTTCGGTTTTCTAACGCTGTTAACGGCTTTTGATAGACTTTTGTTGGGCCATCGTTATAGTGTAACATTATTTTGGTCTCATCGCAGAATATTACGTCGTCCCATTAAGTCACAGGTTACTAAATGTTGTTCATAGCAGATGAAAAACGCCTTTGTTTCTTTACTGCGAAAAGTAGTGGTTTTTTACGGGCTGATCTCGAAGAATATTTGTCTTTAACAAAACCTGCCGAAAAGTTTCATGGGATACAACAACATCACATTCTTCTTTATGCCCCTTCGAAGGGTCCTTGTTGAAGTTTTTAGGTCCTGGACAACTTTTCTCATAAATAAGCGCTCTGTGCGATTGTTAATTTTAGTAGTGGGACTACCTACACGTTTTATTTTTAACCCACCCTCTTTTTCATCACGATTAATCACATTGTAAATGGTTCTTCTTGATACCGATAACCTCTCTGACAGCTCCGGAGCACTTGTGCCCAAATAGTGATTGTAATAAATTAGTTGAATTGGATCGTACAATAATCGTTTTCCTGACATTGTTTTTAACTCTTTATAACACGTCTGCACTACAAAAAATTGGCATACATGCTTTGGTACATTGGTATACATGTTTTTGAAACTACAAAGAAAATAGATGCACATCAAAACTAACGGTATTGTACCGCTAATCATCAAATATTTCCAAATAAGACAAAGACAACTATATTGTGAAAAGAGTTTTTTGACAGTGAAATATTTGAGTATTGATCGTTTTTATTAAACTGTTTCTTATTTTTTTTATCAAAGTGATTTTTTTTTGTTGTAAATCTTTGTAAATAGTATTATTAATATGAATAAATTAAAAAATGTTTTTGTTTTAAAATAAGAATAACTTTTTTTTTAATGAAATAACACAAAAATTTTAAATTTCTTTAATGTGAAAACTCATTCTTGACATACTGTATATTTATGATAAATACATTTAGTCTGCCTCTCGTAACACCTCGTAATAAAGGGTAAGTAAGTATTCACACATTTGCAACCATAAAAATCTATTTGAATTGTTTATTGGCATTTCCTTTTCTAGAATTAACATAATTTTTTTCAAAACGGAAACCAGCACTCATGAATATGTAGTTGTCTTGTGGGCCCACACAAAATGCCTGTAATAGAGATAACGGATAGTCAGAAAAGTTTTAATTTCGTTTCCAATAGCTGATCCAGAGTGCAGCTAATAGTCTAGTGGAATAAATCCTAGCTGTAACTGTTATTCCTAGAGCACGCAAGACAATAGTGACCATGCGAGATATTATTGTTAATTATGTGTTCTGGCAAGCAATTATCATACTACGTACATACATATATAATTGGTAATTACAACCCTTTGCCGTAGTCTAGTATGTAGTGTGTTGTTCTATTAGACGTAAGGCCACGGTTCAAACTCCAGGTCAGACATCAAAACGAAAAAATTAAAAAATAATTCCTCGGCGACTTTCTCTCTGCAGGTTTCTGGAAAAACTTTGAGAGTAAATGTAAAGTTTCTCAAGAAATCTATCGTTCGGAGTCGACTTTAAACTGTAGCTCCCGCCACTCATGTATAAAATTAAAGCACACAACATAAGTGGCGTGAGAAGCTAGGTCATAATCCTGACTGAAGGGTTATAATCGCCAATTATATATGTATTTAATTACAACCCTTCAGTCCGGATTACAACCTAGCTTTTCTCGCCACTTATATTGTGTGTGTTGTGCTATGGCGGGACGTATGATCCCGCAAAGTCAACTCCGAACGACCGAATTTTGGAAAACATTTCATGTTAGAGTAGATAAAATACCCTCAGACTTTTTGCCAGAAATTTGATGAGAGGAAGTCGCCGAAGAAATAGTTTTTCATGTTTCGGAACAAATTATTGTAGTCGTAAAAGTTTCAAAAAGAGCAGATATACTCTGCTATAGGAAACGTGTCTCCATTTACATGGCCTTCAATGTTTACTTGTTAGCTGTCAACATCTGGTGTAAGGGTTCATATTCAAAAAAAGATAATTTAGAGTTGGACCTTGGAAACCACAGGTAAAGTAGAAATATCGTCACTTATAGTTAAAGTTTTGCATTGATTTAGCAACACTGTCACTATTCTTATTGGACTTAATTTATGAATATTATTTGTAAAAAGAACAAAATATATAAAACAAAAAATTTAAAAATTTTGGAACTATTTGGAACACATTTTTTCTATCTTTCAGGCAATTTCTGGATTGCATATCAATAAAACTGTTCATCTTTTAAAGCAAAGCAATTAGTCGCTCAATTTTCGACTTTCTAGTGTGTTCCATAGATGGAAACAAATAATAGTCGGAAAAAGCTAAGTCTGGTGAATACGGAGGATGTGGTAGTATATCTCAGCCTAATGTTTTGATTGATCCTGAACCGACTTTGCTTTGTGTGCTTTCCTTGTTCTATGGGCCAATTGTGCTCGTTTTTCGATAAATTTATGGTTAAACTGGTCATTTGTATGTATACTTCTCCGATTTGTAATTACGGAGAGTTAAGAAGCTCATGGCACATTGTTCACCTGTAATAATTCGATGCAACACTGATTTTTTCGTTGCAAATGGTTTCCATTTTCCAGACTTTTAGGTGTTTCCAGTAGTTTCTAAACGCTCGGATATTATTTGTAGTGCAACGTTTAATTCCTCACATCGAAAACGTTCACTCCGTACCGTCGAAACCATATTTTGCATGTTGCCCCTGATAGAACAAGATCACCATATTCCTCGATAAACAATCGATGCGACTTTTCTGCAAATGAAACCAAAGTTGATTTGATGTACACTGAATATGTATTTGACAGAGATTACAGCCAAAGTTCGGAAATCGTTGTCGAAAGACCCGATAGAATAGCGCTTGCTTATACTTCTGTGTGTTTTAATTCACCAAAAATAACACCCGTGATAAATTAAGCAAGTAAAGGACTAAAGCAATAATTTAACTGAGAAAGGCGGCTAAAAATGGGAAATGGAAAGCATACAATCTTTAACAGATTCCTGAAAAATTTATATGTCTGATAGAAATGTTTTCATTCCACTAAAAATAAAAAACGCACTGCTAAAACCAAAGCAATGGCACAAATTCACAAAAAGAATTAAAATAAAAAACAAAATATTACGAAAAAAAAGGGAAAAAAAGAAAAATTATTATTTTATTGTGTCAGCGTAAAATTTATAAACGAACATTTGCAACATTTGTTGCAAGCAAAATTAACTTACCAAAGGCAACATTGTAGTACTCCTTACTTTTTTGTTTGTGCGTTTTGCTTTTTTTGTTTAATTTTTTAGGAGAAGAAACAAAAAGACTGATTGTAGATGGCCAAAGAAAAGGACAATTTTCTATGGCTGTAGCGCATAAATCAGGCCGAATTTGTCCGATCGGATGGGTTTTGTTGGCTTTCAGGAGCTTATATAGGACTTGCGACTTGGTGAAACTTTCTTCGAAAGTTTATTCGAAATTTTATTGAAAAATGGTACAAAGCAAATAAATCCGAAACGCGTAGCAGTCACTACGAGATCTAACGCCCATGTTATAAATGCTGCCCCGTCTATTAAATGAAAAACCAAGTCTAAGCCCCGTGGAAGCCGCCGTAGTCTAGTAGGTAGTGTGTTGGTTTATTAGACGTAAAGCCCGGGTTCGTATCCCAAAAAAAAAAATATTTCTTCGGCGACTTCCTCCCAGCAGATTTCTGGCAAAAATTCTGTGAG
This sequence comes from Sarcophaga carnaria, assembly GCA_958299815.1. NCBI lineage: Eukaryota > Metazoa > Arthropoda > Insecta > Diptera > Sarcophagidae > Sarcophaga > Sarcophaga carnaria. The sequence goes on along the minus strand of OY283149.1, from coordinate 82,119,778 downwards.
TAAATAAACCTGCCATGAAAAAGTTTCTCAAAAATCTATCATTCGGAGTCGACGTTAAACTGTGCGTCGCGCCACTCACGTATAAAATTAACGCACACAACATGAGTGGTGTGAGAAGCTAGGCAGTAATCCTGACTGAAGGGTTGTAATGGCCAATTTTGTATGTATGTATGTAAGCCACGATAAAAATATGCAGTGGTAGTTTTTGACTTATACATCAATGTTTGACGCAAAAAAGGTACAATTCCGATAGTCTAAACGGCTATAGTTGTTATTGATGTGATGTGGACACAACAAGCTGCGAAAATTTAAGCTAAACTAGTTAGTAGTGACAGAAGTATTACCACCAGAATAAGTTCGGCAAAAGAATTCTGCAAATGTGCATAGGACAGGCAAAATTTTGACCGTAAATGATTTAAAAGTGAAAGGGAAGTGAAGTGAATGGATATTCTACTAAATACTGAGTATAACGTTTTGATATTTTGTCCTTTGAATATTAAATTGACTCTGAGGCTTCTTGGAGGCATCTACACTATTCCGGTATTAATACGAAGTCCTCTTATTTCTTTGTTTTATAATGAAATGGAAATAAATAAATATAATAAATCTAAAAAACTTCATTTATTTGTTCATATTGTTGTTTTTACTTTTAAAAACGTTTAAAATTTGAGCTCGAAGATTGCAAATAAAATAAAAATAAATTTGTGTTTAGTTTTGATTAAAATCCTTTATAATTCGCACAGTTCTGTATGCCACTGTTCACAACTTGATGTAACAACAACAATTGCTTTGTTCTTTATTCATCTGTTTACACCCTTTTCATAAGCAATAACAATGCCTAGACAATTGTTCGACAGATCTTTATTACGGAGATCTACAAACCCCGATTACTGTCTTCAAACGCACCGCGTCTTCACACAAGACTGACTGAACTTCACTAACTCAGTCGCTTGCTTTGCCTTGCCTTTTATATGGCAAAGTAAACATGATGATGAATGCTCTTGAAGGCGATTGTTGGAGGCTTCGCCTTTTCGAGTTCTCTATAGATGTAAACATCGTTGTTTCATTATTGTTGTTTGTGCATTTTGTTTACATTTATTCTTGCATTGTTTGTTAGTATATTTTTATTTACTTGTTTACCATATTTTATGCTGGTCTTGAAGTCGCCGTAGTGGGTTGGCTTATTAGATGCAAGGCACGGTTCAAACCCCAGGTCAGACATCAAAACGAAATATGAAAACATATTTCTTCGGCGACTTCCTCTCAGCAGATTTCTGGCAAAAACTCTGAGAGTAAATAAAATTGCCATGAAAAGTTTTTCAAAAATCTGTTCGAAATCGACTTTAAACTCCCGCCACTCATGTATGAAATTAACACACACAATATCAGTGGTGTGAAAAGCTAGGCCGTACGGGAAGGGTTGTAATGACCAATTATGTATGTATGTTATGCTGGTATTTGTTGTTATATTAAGCAGTGCAATAATTTGTAAACAAGTTCATTATTTTGTTGTTGTAGCTTTTGTTCATAATTTTAATGTTAAACGATGTAAAACCAAGACACCAGTACCTAGATTTTTTCATTTTCGTAACAATATTATTGCTTAAAATTTATGAAATTTAATACACATATTGGAGTACATAGACTTTTGCTATACACTGTACATATAGAAGTAGTGCCACTGCAATACCAAAGTAATAATACCAATGAAGCATCTATTCACAAAACATAGTTTACGCATGTGTGAAGATTATATTCAAATACAGATACTAATCCAAATACCCCATGAAATCTTTAATGTTGTAAAGTCCAGCATCTTATGATTGATGCAACACATAACTTTTCTTATCTTGTTTGAAACGTGTAACGGCCTTTTTGGTATGCCAATTACGAATGGAAATTTATACAAATACAAACGTTACTACAGATTATTGTCAATTATTTGGCTCAATATTGTATTACAGAAATGTGGTCATATTTGGTTTGCAAATAACGATGACAACATAAACAAAGTAAAATACAATGGACACATATACATATAAACATGTGGGTATGTGGGTAATTAAAGAAGGATATCATTAAGGTTACATTAGTTCAGTATGTGTCTTCATATTGTACTTAAATTTTTTGTTTTGTATCGTAGACATAAATATGAGCACATTTGAAACAAACATTTGAGCACTGTAATCTTTGCCTTTTAAAAGTTCGATTTAGTATTCCTTTTGCTTTTTTATATGAGTGTATCATTCAATTCTGGATAAACAGTAGACTTTTCATTACTTGTAGTTTAGAATCCATGGCGTTGTGGAGTTAATACAGCTTGTTCTTGCGTCGGATGCTGAAATTATACCGCTCTGAAACGAAAATCTTACGCTAGACTTTTCTTTCGAATACTCTGTTGTCTACTGATTCGGTATTTAATAGAGTACATGCTTTTGCGCCATAGAGGAGCTGAGTTTCGTTACTCAATTGCCTATTGAGATCATAGTAGCACCCATTGGCAAGACTTATTCTACGCTTGATCTCCAGACTGACATAATTTTTGCTGGTAACGTTGGATCCAAGATAAACATTTAGCTGACAATTTCGAAAGTATAGTTATTAACTGTAATTTGGGGTCTGATACGCTGCATTTCCCTTATTTTTCTTTAAATCGTTTTGGTATCATTTACAGCAACATTACAGCAACATCTCGCCTGGTATGAGACTTCTCCTTAACGAAGTCGCGCGATAAATGATCGCATTGTCTGAAACCATGTACAATATCAAAAGTTGGAGAGAGGTTCACTGTTCAGCTCCAGGCTCAGATATTTCTAACATTGCGAAATATGAAAATCAAAATATTTCTGTCGGCGACTTCCCCCCAACAGTGTTATGGCAAAAAAATATGAGTACAAATGCGTCGTTTGGAGTCTATTTTAAACAGTAGTTCCCGCTAATCATAGGTAAATATGATGTGATTTAAGCAAACTCCTGTGGATTGAAATCGACTGTCTGCAGATTTCTTCTTGAGGCGTTATCTTTTCGATAACCTGACAAATGCGGCTTTTAATAACCCAAAAATTAAGGGATTAAACGGATGATATTACTCCTTAGAAATATCTTGGAATATGCATCAAAATCCTTCAGTTAGGATTACGAATTAGCTTCTCACGCCACTTATGTTGTGTGTGTTAATTTTATACATGAGTGGTGGGGCATACAGTTTAAAGTCAGGTCCGAACGACAGATTTTTGGGAAGCTTTTCATGGAAATTTTATTTACTCTCAGTGTTTTTTCCGGAAATCTGTTGAGAGGCAATTGCTGAAAAAATATTTTTCATATTTCGTTTTGTTGGAATTTGATCTGTGACCTCATGTCTAAGAAGCCAACATACTACCTACTGGACTACGTCGACTTCAAATATCTTGGAATGTATTTCTCTTAGCAGATTTCTAACAAAAGTTTCAGAGTAAATAAAATTCCCTAGAAAAAGTTTTTTACTGTCACTATTGTATAAAAATAATATACCCAACATAAGTGTGTGAGAAGCTAGTTCGCAATCCTAACTCAAGGGTTGTAATGGTCAATTCGGTATGTAAAGCTCGAAAACTTGATCCCGTTTAGAGTATACGTTCTGCAACAGGTCATAACTATTTGCATGAAGTAGGTTGTTGAACTATGCATATTTTAAAGTGCAAACGAAGTCCACGACACTTCAGAAAGAAGCCTTGCCTGACGGAGGATTTTATAAACGAAATAGTTGGATGAATCGATGTAATGACAAAGAATAAGCTAAGAACTACAAAATCCAATAGTTTGGAATACACTGCGAAATCACGATTGACTTTCAAACAATTGTTAAATAGACTGATTCCAACTTGTCATATGTAGTAGCCATATGAACAACCAATAAGTTTGATATTTGTCTGCCTTTAGGTAATTGAACATAATTTCAATATTTAATATAATGTTTAATATAAATTTTGAAAAATGCTTTGCTTCAACCATAAGTGCATGAGTCAAGACCAGTGATGTTGACATTCAACAAAGAAATTAGACCGTAGGATGTATCTACTATGAGCCATACTACTTACGCTGTTTTTGAAAATATTGAGAACCAACGCAATATCACTGCATATTTTAAATTTACGTAAAATCTTGTGCATTTTCGGTCCAGCATGTTGCTGGAGCATTATACAGCTAATTTTAACCGATGGCATAGGTTATGTTGGCTTTAAGAACCACTGTGGTTTGTGGCATATTCGCATACACCTGCGATTTAAGAAAACCTCACAAGAAGAAGTCTCACGGAGTCAACTCGCAATAACCTTTTTCGTTAGTAAACACATTATGACTACATTAACTTTTATTACTGCAGTTACTTTCATTATTTTCTCATCCTATTTGTATTATTTTTTATTGCTTTCATATAATATAATGATATTCCATAAATTTTTCTCTTTGTAAAAATTTGCGTTTAACCATGCCAGTCCAATTAAAATATTTAACAAGTTTTTATTACACTGCGTTGCATCAAATATTCCTTATGCCCAATTTCACGATTGACCATCTTGGTTCCAGAGAGGGTAATTATAACGTTATTCGCATACTTTCGAAACAACACCTAGGGATAAATGTTTGTCACATCAATTCCCAAAGCTTATATTGCAAAATTGATGAATTCCGTTATCTTTTTGAAGATTCAGGTGTGGATGCCGTATGTATCTCAGAAACGTGGTTTAATGAATCCCACAGCGACAAACATGTTGAACTAAGAGGACCGGTGTGGAAATGCTGGTGGAGTGGCTATTTATGTTAAGAGCAATATTTCGTGTAAACTTCTGAGAACTTTCACTGCGGATAGTGATGTTGAGTATATATTGGTGGAGCTATCATCTAATGGTGAAAAATTGCTGCTTGGGTGTGTTTACAGACCAAATAAAAATATCAGATTGGACACCATTATATCTGAGTTAGAACAAGTTTCTGTTTCCTATACCAATATAATAATATCAGGAGACTTTAATGCCAACTTATTAACAAATTCAAGTTCAAATTTTTGTACAACAATGACTTCGCTCAATCTACACCCTGTTAATAATTCAATGCCAACACATTTCACTAGGACGAATGCCTCTCTATTAGATCTCTTCCTCGTCTCTGAAAGCTGCAAAATATCTCATTATGACCAATTAACAGCACCAGTTTTTTCAAGGCATGACCTTATATTTCTGTCATATAACTTCAGAATACAACGTCATGAAAAATCATTTTGTTATCGGGAATTCAATAATATTGATATGCCGTCACTTAGGAACGACCTGTTTTCTGCTAGCTGGGACGATATTTTCTATATTCCATCTGTTGATGCACAAGTCGAACACTTAAATGGTCTTACCTGTCAGTTATTTAATAAACACGTCCCACTCAGAACCAAAAGATCTAATAGAAAGATAAATCCCTGTTTTTCATCGGAGATTAAATCGGCTATTGAACGTCGGGATCTACTTTTTAGTTGATGGAAACGTTACAAAGCACCACAGTTTCTTGCGGATTATCACAAGGCGAGAAGAGAAGTTGTAATGATGATAAGGCGGGAGAAACTATTATATTACGGTAATAAATTTCAGAATGCTGTATATACTTAGCACACATGGAGGCAGATTCGTGAAATAATATTCCGCAACCACCAGTGAATATGAATTTTTATGATGGTAACAACAATGTATCTACAATAAATGATTTCCACTTCCGACATCTTATTTTGGATGACACAATTGAAGGATTTCTAAAAATTAAGTCTAATGCTGTTGGCCTAGATGACATCCATCCACGTTTTATAAAACTTATACTGCCTTATATAATACGTCATATCAATCACATTTTCAACACGATTTTAACAACTAGCACTTTTCCAATTGAGTGGAAGGCGGCGAAAATTATTCCAGTGCCTAAAAATGATGGTGACAACCGGCCAATATCTATCCTTCCCTACATGTCAAAAGTTTTTGAGAGAATTCTTCATGGACAAATTTATAAACACATACTCGACAATAATCTACTAACAGACCGTCAGTCTGGTTTTAGACCTCAACACAGCTGCACTACAGCATTAACTGAGGTGGTTGAGAATATTCGTGGCAATTTAGATGAGAGTAAGTTAAAATTTTTGGTATTACTTTTACTTGATCACTCCAAGGCATTTGACACTGTTGACCATCAAATGCTACTATTGAAGCTTGGCAATATGTTTAAATTTTCTTCAACCGCAACAAAATTAATATCTTCATATCTAATTGGTAGATCACAGATAGTTGTCAATGGTAGTTTTGTTTCTTCACCCTTATTTACAAGCAGAGGTGTTCCACAGGGGTCCATACTTGGCCCTCTTTTTTACTCCATGTATGCAAATGAGCTTCCTTTGAAGATCAGATATTCCAAAATTCAAATGTATGCTGATGACGTACAACTTTATCTAAGTTGTTCGAAAACGGCTATGAATTCTGCTATTAATGAAATAAATTTTGATTTAGATAGAATTTATCAATAGGCATCTGCTAAGTTTTTAATAATTGGCAAAATTCCGGCGGTATTCAAAGGGAATTTGAATATTTCTCTTTATGGGACAAAAATTCAATTGGTAAATACAGCCAAAAATTTGGGCATTACTTTTAATAGCTCGCTGAAATGGTTATGGGAAGATTAGAACCCTATGGCAGGCTAAACACTTTACGCTCATGAGGATAAGGATGCTGATTGCAGAAACGTATTTAATTCCTTCTCTTTTATATGCCTCTGAGATTTTTGCTGGATGCAATATGACTTTGAAACGAAAGCTCAACATAACGTTTAATAATATTGTTCGATATATTTTTGCTTTGAAAAGATTTGACCATATATCTCCGTATTTAGTACATGTTCTTGGAATGCACCTCGATGACTATATGAAGCTTAAAAATCTTATTTTTTTACATAAAATTATAACAACAAAAAAACCTGACTCTCTTTATAACAAATTGGTATTCACTTCGTCTGAGAGGAGCAATAATATTCAAACATTCAAATACCGAAAGAGTGCTTCTTTTCACCAATTTTATATATATACCATTTATCTCTGGAACCATCTCCCCCCAAATATTCAATTTACTAGCAACGCAGTGCGATTTAAAAGCTTGTTAAGGAATTATTACAAAAATTCATAATTTACCGTTTCAATTTTCATTTGACTTTGTTACATTACCTCTTATTTATTCTTTTGTTTATTTTTTTGATTAATATAATTTTAATGTATTATGTAACTTATTTGATTCTGGTGCTGTAATTTATAAGATAATTGATTTTGTTGCATCAGAAAAACAATCATTATAATAATAAACAAATAAATAAATAAAATAACTCGCTGGCTCGGTCACATAACCTCCACGTAAGATGACCATTGCTGGATAAATGGGTACGGCAACAAACAAAATTGTTGTTTTTGGGACAATAGCAATAGACATGAGATCTAATAGCGTTCAAAGCATCCCGAAAGTGCTCATGCGGGATATCCGAGATGGTATTGGCTGTGTGGCATTGAAACCAAAAGTTATTGGTATCCATATCACAAATTTTGGGCTAAAGCTGTTAATCATCGACATATAGTGTGACGTTAGCTTGGTCCACGTCGCTATGTAAAGTATGTGTATCGATGCCAGAATAAAATTCACACGAAACAGTGTTTTGGAGGCTATTGGAATTTATATGAATTGGTATCATTCTAAATCATCCAGAAATAGACCTCATCATCCCCCATTTATCCAAAAATGGACCTCATCGCTGGATATGATTTATAATGTAAGTTAGAATCAGCCGCTAACTGCTCCAGAGATCATTCAGCAAAAACACATGTTATGGTCTATGGTCGTTTGTCTGCGGTAACTGAATCAGTTAAAATTTGTACGGTTTCAGAATTTTTGTGTGCGACGAGAAATCATTTGCCTCGGATCTTTTCCACAATCTCACGGGATGTGGTGGAGTTTTCAGTAGATCTTAAGTTTTACGTCGTTGGCTGTTGCAACATGCCTCATAGGTCGCAATTGGCCTCACCATATATACAAAATTCTTATAATGCAACCCCAACATTTAACTTCAAGCCTTCTGCTTATTATTATGGAATGCTTAATCCTCCTAAGTCGCCGTTGTCCATTAGGCAGTGTGTTTTAAAGTTAAGTTAGTAAGTATTAAGTAATCTTAGTCCTCCCTATATATATATGTATAAATAACTCGGTTTACAGTCCAGGATTATTCCCAGTTATTTATCCAATATTTTTCCAAGCATCTCTCGTTGTCCATTTTTAAACAATGGCAACATTTTAAAATATAAAATCATGCAGAAAATATGTCTTAAATCGTAAACTTAATGCATTGAACACTCATATGCAGTAAAACTATGTATTCGAGCACATTTTAACACATTTTATTCAATAAAGAAATCAAAGAAGAAAATAATTTTAAATGTTTGCGGTTGAATCTCAATAGCAGTCATTTATTTTTATATTTTCATACACATTTATAAACTTAAATTCCTTTCAATAAACAAATTTCATACACATCAAAGAGACCACATAAGTAACCATAATAAATTGCTTTAATTGCAATCAATAAATTTAATAATAAAATAAATTATTGTTAACAATTACTTGCCTAAAGTTTTTAGTATTTGTAGTAAAGAGGAAGATGAAGTCGCCGTAGCCTAGTAGGTAGTTTTTTGGCTTATTATACGTAAGGCCACGGTTCGAACCCCAGAGCAGACATCAAAACGAAATATTAAAATGAGTGGTGTGAGAAGCTGGGGCGTAATCCTGACTGTAGGGTTGTAATGGCCAATTATGTAGACATGTAGTAAAGGGTAGTTTATGTATGTCACGGCTGACGAGAAGTCCCTATAACCTAGTAGGTGGTGTGTTAGCTTATTAGACGAGAGCCCGTTGTTCAACCCCTACAAAAACAAAAACTATTTCCTGTGGCGACTTCTTCTCGGCAGTTTTCTGCAAAAAAAACTGTGAGAGTAAAAAACCAAACCATTAGGTGTCTAATTTTGCATTTTAAATTTGGTCTGCACCCGTACAAATTTCAACTTATCCATGAACCAAAGCCAAGCGACCGTAGACAATGACGTTAGTTACTGAATAATCTCTGCAGCAGTTAACAACTGATCCTAGCTTACATGGAAATCCTCTCCATTACTGAATGTTTTAGGACGAAACACTGTTTGGTGTGAATTGGCTGGCGGCGCCATAGATCCATATATCCTTGATAACGAGATTGACCAGGATAACGTCGTACTATATGTCGATGATTACAAACTTCTTTTGATAAGAAATTATGATCTGGACAACTACAACATGTGATTTCTATCTGAAGGTGCTATGTGCCACACATCTCATACCAACCTGCATGTCCTGCAAGAACGAAGGCATAGTCATATGTGGGAATGATGGAGAGTTGACTTTGTTAGACTTTTTTATGTGGGGTTTGCGAATAATACTTGAAACGATACATACACCCAATCCATAGCCATGATTGACCACAAAATGAAACGTGTATAAATGAAACATTTATATTTTTTGGAAACGGTGTACATCGTTTATGACATAACAATGAGCAAAAGCTACACTAACAAATACAATGAACTTGTTACAAGTAAACCAACAGTATCAGTATAAAAGGCGATAGACAAGCAAGCGAGAACGCAACAACAAGCAATGTGAACAAAATACACAAACAACAATGAAGACGCGATAGAGTTCTCGAGATGGCGAAACCCCGAACGTTTGACTTCAAGAACCTTCATCAGACTGATTACGTGGGCATATAAAAGGGCAAGACAAAGCAGGCAACGAGCAGTAAGAATTCAATCAGCTTTGTGTGAAGGCCCGTTGCGTGCGAAGAAAACAGTAGTGGTTTGAAAATTGTCTTTGTAAAGATCTACCGACCATTTGTTAGCGTGTCCGCGAACAGAAATGTAAAGAAAAGAAAAGCAAATTATTGTTGGATTCATCAGGTTGTAAACGGTGGCACACAAAAGTAGTGCGAACAATAAGGAGTTTAATTGCTACTAAACACATATTTGTTTTTATTTTGTTTGCAACCAAAGAACTTATATTTTAAACGTTTTTAAAAAGGTAAAAATGTAACAATATTTTCTTTAAAGGATTGTCAAGATTTTTTTTAAGATTGTTCGTCTCCAAATTATCAGTCGTCATCTTGTGCTCGAACTTATTTAATGTTTCGTAACCGATTTCGTTGTACGACCTTCCGGGGGTATGAGAAATCCAATTGTGAGGAGAATGTTTTTTTTTTTTTTTGTTGAGAAAACGCAACGACAATGCGGTCAAATGCATGTTAACAGTTTATTTTTTTCTACTTTGCAAGTTCAAATTGTGCAGTATTATCCGCTGTTTACTTTTTTAATATAATAAAAACGGAAATCACGTGTATATACATCAAATAGCATTTGTAAACAAATAGCGGTTTGTAAAACAATGCTGAGAACAATTAATGACGAGGGTGCCCTGGTAGTCTAGTGGGTAGTGTGCTAGACTATTAGTGTGAGGGTCGTGGGTTCGATTCGCACCAGAGACTCTGGTCTGTGACACCACACTGAGCACATAGTCAAGTTAATTCACTCGTATATAATTATAATATAATTTTTAATTGCATTGTAATTTTTAAAATAAATAAATAAAATAAAATTAATGACGACATCCATTATGCCATTATGCGGACAGTTATAAACAACTTAATGGAACAAGTCAACCGTGGAATGCGTATACAACGTAAACAAACAAAAAACACACTCACAACATACTTATTAATATCAGCCATTGTAGTGTTTAAGATTCGACCGATTTACCGGCAGTATTTGGTCGATTGTTATAAATCTATTGACTATTTCAAGCAAGTTCTTTTGGCGGAAGCCTTTATTTTTCTTCCTAATCTGAAAGTTTAAACTTCAAAGATTAAATTAATTTTGAATATTTCCTTAAAAGGAAGCAACATATATATTTGCTTCTAGTTTGGCTAAATAAACTAAAATCTCTCCAAGTTTAACAATTTCTTCAAATATTGCTGGGAAGAAAATTCCAGAATTGCATTTCATATTCAAAGTGGAATACATATTATTGTACGAATTGATGATCAAAAACCATAAACCACACAATGAAACTAAAGTAATATTATGCAGCAGATGCAGAACTTTTACTTAAGCTGCTGGAAGAGAAATGTATTGTATTTATCGGATTAAAATAATTCAAACTTTATTTTGAATTTTCTTATAAAGACTTAGAAGCAAAAAAATGGGATTATAACAAAAATGAACTTATTATTGGTTAAATGTATTTCCCTTTTTGCAGATGCATTCTTGTATTATGTATGCACAGTTCAGTACCTGAAAATTTATTTCATATTAACATGTTACTATGATAATACGTATGTATGTAGGTCACTACAACCATTCAGTCAGGACTACGACCTAGCTTCTCACACTACTAATATCATGCGTGTTAATTTTATACATGAGTCACGGGACCTACATTTTAAAGTCGACTCCGAACGATAAATATTTTGAGAACATTTTCATGGAAACATTATCTACTCTCAGAGTTTTTGCCAGAAATTTGCTGATCGGAAGTTGCCGAGAGATATTATTTGATCTTTCGTTTTGACCCGGGGGTTTGAACCGTGGCCTCACATCCAATAAGCACACTAAAAACACCTACTAGACTATGGCGACTGCCATGACTATGATAATATAAGAACGCAATTTAAAAAAAAATTAAAAATGAAGTGGGTATACTGTTCTTGGCAACGGCAGTAGAGTTCCCAGTTGCAAAAATTATACAGTTAATAATGCAGGCGGTAGGTAAAAGTGACTGGCAATCCATAAAGATAAGATAGACACTATTAGGCTTTATATGTATATCCCATTGTGATAGAACAGACGTGTATTTTCCTTAGACCTTAAACCATCCAGAGCTTCCACTCCTAATGTTCATTACCGATATATAATTTGGATCGCCTGCATAGTAGGCACCGATGTGCTTTCTCCTTCATCAACGTACTGCTGGACGTATACCCAATACGTGAAGAACGGCTTCCTCCTCTTCCTCGTCGATATCATTCAGAACATAGCAGTTCTTGCTTTGTGTTCAAGACTTACACGTGTCCATAATTCAATGTCTAGTAATGACTCCAATCCTCTATCCAGTTTTGTCTGAGGTTGCCTACGTGGCATTAACAAAATCTATTATAAGTCCACAGTTCTTCAAAGAAATTCCTAACCGTTGAACTCACCCTACAGTTCGATGGTTGTGTCTCGCCTAGCACGTTTTTTCGTACCATCGTACCAGTCCGCCATCTCTCTGCAGCCATATCCACCTTAGAGATCGTTACGTTAGAAACCAATGCTGTGGATGACCGGCATTATGTCTGGAAGATGCTGCAGTGATCCGGTGGCTTTAGGGAATGAGCTATTTCTACCAAAAAAAAAGCTCCACCACTCTTAGTTGCATCCAATTTTAAACCAAACGAATATTTGCACTGTATCTATTGCGCTATTTCCCTCCACACATTTCACTTTCCCTATCGACCAACATTTTAAAATTTGACTTAAAAAAATTTGCTACAACAAAGTATACATATAATAGATAGCAACGTATACTAATAATCTATTAATGTTTTAACGTTTGACCACTTCAAACAGTCATCGAAGTTTTCAGCCGCTATAGATTTTGAGATAACGGGTAATTCGTGGTATATGAAGTCTCCAGCAAACAATATCAAATTTATTTTTCTCATAAGAAAATTATAAAGCAATCCTTACATTTTATATGTCAAAAAACTCTTTACCACAAAAGTTGTCGGCACAACACATATTGTTATAATTGACGGACATGTGTCAGATCTTTTATTAAACTCTTTCTATTTTTAAATCTGAATAAAACATAGAACGTAAGATATCATCCAAATTATATTTTTCGTTTCATTCACCTATTAAAGACAGTGATGACCTGGCCATCGCCAACCCCAAAGAAATAGGGACCAGTGACGCGGCCTGCTTAAAATCTACAATAAACAGTGACTTTTTCGGGTTGCTGTAAATACTCGCCGTGGTCTAGTAGGTAGTGTGTTGGCTTATTAGACGAAAAGCCAGGGTTCGAGCCCCAGGCCAGACATCAAAATAAAATACAAAAAGCATTTTTTCGGCGTCTTCCTCTCAGCAGATTTCTGGCAAAAACTCTGTGAGTAAATAAAATTGCCATGAAAAGTTTCTCAAAAAATCTGTCGTTCTTCTTAGACACACTTGATACCGTTTTAGCAAATTTAAGTTATTCAGCTTTCGAAAAAGTTTGTTTTGAAATGTGTTTCAAAATGAAACACAATTTTTATGTTTAAAATGAACTATTCCAACTCTAATGTTTCGCTCCCTTAAACGTAGTTATATCTTAGGTAATATCTTATATCATAGGTAATATCTTATAACAAAGTGAAGCTTAAAATAGGTGCTGTAGACTGATGCAATCAACAAATTATCGCTAAACTTTTACGAATATCCAACATAATTCATTTACTAAAAATATTGAAATATTTGAAAATATTATGCAGCAATATACTGCTTATTTTGAAGTACGTTTCATTAAGTAATTAATTTTATATTTCCAGCTTAATGCCTGTAGATGCCTTGACTTCATTTCGATTTGAAATATTTTTATTATAATTTTGATGCAGATGATTTATGTGCGTATATTGTTTGATCACATGCAAATATAACACAGCTATTATATGAGAGAGATTAGCATTTTCGTTCCTATGTTTCTATGTTTCTGTTTCTTTGTTCTTTTTTTTAATGAATTTGTCACAAGATTTTTCATTATTTAATTTAATTAAATTAGAACCTTGTATTAAAATTTTAAAAAATAAATTTAATATTAAAAAATAAAATACCAAAAATAAGCAGTATAGAGAGTATGAATTAATTTCAAACAAATATTACTCATACGCTCGAGGGTACAGAAAAGCATTGATTTTCATATCCATACATACATAAAGAGCAATTAATAAATAGCCGGTACAATATTCTGTTAGAAAAATAAATTTAAAATAAAAAAATGTTATTAAAAATTAAAATATTTCTAAAAATTTGTCATTATTGAAAAATACAAAAAATACTGTTATTCTTAAAATCATGTTAAAAAAGATAGAAAAATAATAAGAAGCAAAATTATGTGAAGCAAAATAGAAAAGTAAACAGTGTCACCCTATTGGGTCTTCCCAAATGGATTAGGGATAGTTGACAGTTGAAAATAGACATCTTGTAGAAGCCACTTCTATTACATTAGTTGCCACATATTCAGCCTGTTTTGCCAAATCTCCGACAATAGGCAACGACGTGGGTTCGTCGAATGGTCTTTGGAGCAGTTGTTAGGTGATCCTGATTTCCATCGAAAAATTATCTTCAAAGATAAGCCACATTTCCGGACAAATGGGTACGTTAACAAATAAAATTGTAGAATTTGAGACGATACTAATCAGCAGCTTTTAATGTATTCCCATAAAGTGATTTATGAATTTAATTTCAGACTCTACTTTTTCGTTGTTGGCAAATCTTAAGCCACAAAGCAATGTTTGAACATATGAAAGTAGAAAATACTGTGAGGGCGCTAAATTTTGGTGAATAATGTGGATAAGTAAGCAGGTTCATTATAATAATGAAACTAAATTTTTTTCTTCATCAAATACAGCAAATTTCCTTAATTTTATTACTTAAATGCTACAATAAGTTAGCAGAATACATAGCATTGGTAGTTGTCTCTAAAACGAAGCATGAGAAAATATTTCTTCGGCGACTTCGTTTGAGCAGATTTCTGGCAAACGCTCTGAGAGTAAAAAAATGCCATGAAAGAGTTTCTCAAAAATCTGTCCATGGAAAATAGTTTTAAACTGTAAGTCACGCCACTCATGAATAAAATTAACACACAAAACATAAGTGGTGTGAGAATCTAGGTTTTAATCCTGACTGAATGGTTGTAGTGAGCAGTTATCTATGTATGTACAGTAATACCCCGCTGAACGAGGAGGATACGTTCCAATAAATTCCAGCGCTAAATGGCATTAAACGAGGCAACTTAACACGTACTCAACTAATATATCAACTGTGACGCAGGAAAGATGCATACATACACAGTTATAGAATATAGAATACAGTTGGAATCTTTATTCTAGACAGACTAACACAAGAGCGTTAAAAATGTACATAGAATACACCGTCGCTATATAGTGCATCGCTTTTGGTTGGTGCATGGCCGTTTCATTTGCACACATATACAACAAGTATCAATACAGTATACGATTTAGGGGAATCCCAATACTAACGCGTAATACTAAAACAGCGTTAAGCGGGGTCTTACTGTATGTAAAACATGCTGTTCATTGTTGTTTATATTTAAAGATAATCACAAGAAATTATTTAAAAAATTTTTTAAAAAATCGACTCCACGAAGTTTGCTGAAAATGAAATTCATTTCGAGTTCTTAAGACATGATTCGACCAATTCAGGCTTCTGTTTTTAGCATGCGTATTTTTACGCCATCGTTGATTTAAAAGCCTTTTAACAGCTTGACAATCATTAAAGTATCAAGTTCCAGCTGAAACTCCATAAAGAGGAAATATTAACTTGAAAATGACGCCTGGATTTATAGAACTTTTGAAGCATAAGAGCAGAGGAAAATACTTCCTCTATAATAGAAAATGTTGCAGCTTCAGATTATAAACATATACATATTAATTTTGTTTTTCATAAATTCCAAATAATAATGGACAAATTATTCAATTGCAAGTTTATTTATTTTTTTTAATAAAAACAACATGAAAATTTTTAGAAATATTTATACCAGCTTATTTTTTGGTTCGCTTTTATTTTCATAATAATAAATTAGAATTTTCTTGTAACTGAAAGTTGTTCGTAATTTTTTAGAAAATTGAACAGAAATATTATAAATACAATATAAGTTTGTTTTTATTCATTGCCACAGAATTCCATTACAACTATAGTTATTAATTTGTATTCAAGCGTTGTGTTGAATATATTTACAAAAAGAAGAGTTGAAATAAATTTTAAAAAATGTAGAAAAAAGAATCTTGAATTATAATAACTTTTTACCGAATCGTAAAATGAAAAGATTTTTTCATGCCAGTCGCATGGTGACATTTAAAGCAAACAGGCGGACTATTAACAGCTGTACTCAGTTTATTTTACGAACACTATTCAATCATTTAAAATTTACTTTTGATTTCCATAATGAATCAAAAGCGCAAACGATTCTGGGGCATTAACCCAAAATACAAGCAGCCTAAACTGGCTGGTGCTTCTACCAGTAACAGATTTCAACAGTTTTCTGATTTAGAAGATTCCGATGCCATAAGTCTTCAAAGTGAAGAGATTGCAGAGCCCATCATTTTTTTTTTTTTTTTTTTTTTTTTTTTTTTTTTCCGCCGAGGAGGGGCAAATGTACCTAACCGCACCATAGAGGAAGTCGTCACATCCTCCGTGTGTGGGGCCCTCACCCACTAAATCCCCCCCTCGTCTCCTGTGGACTTGTTTGTACCCACTCCGGAACTACGGTGGTATTACTTCGGAGTGGAGTCCTTTTGGCCCTTTGGCCCCTTCATGTTCATATCCGCGTCCGGATTGCGAATCGAAAGTTGAGGGGTCATCTAAGCGTCTCCACTATTCCTTTCGCCTAGATCATCGTCTCGGTTACGCCCGGCACGTGTGACAGTATCACCTATGCCGACATGCTTACTCGTTCTGCAGCTTCAAGATCTATCTTCTTTCGTCTCAGAATGCGCTCTATGTAATTCACTACCGAGGTCCAATTTTCACTACTCGCAGTCATAACGCCGACAATATTAGCGGCTGTGATCGTTCCGACTATTGACGTCAGTACAGAGCGATAGCTCTGCCAGCGTGCACACTCGAAAACAGTGTGCTCTGCGTCATCAATTACCTCCCCTTCCTCGTACAGGCAGTAAGGGGAGTCGGCCTTGCCCATTCTGTGCAGATATTTCCTAAAATATCCGTGACCCGATAGCATCTGTGTAACGTAGTAGTTTATCTCTCCAGATTTCCGACCGATCCATGGCCTTATGTCCGGGATAAGTCTCGCGGTCCATCTTCCTCTATCCTCCTCGTTCCATCGTTGTTGCCATTTTGAAATGGTGTTTTCCCTGAAGTAACCGGTTATATGATTTCCAGCCGATTTCGCCTTATAAATCTCCATCCGCTCTGCCGCCAGCAGATCCACAGGGATTATACCCGCTATCACCAGTACGGCCGGAGCGGACACTGTACGGTACGCCGACGCGACACGCAATGCAGCCGTTCTCTGTACCGATACAAGTGAGTTTGCCCTCTTCTTGACATCTAGTGTTTCGGCCCAAATTTCGCTCCCATAAAGCATAATGCTGTTTCCAACATCCATCAGGAGTCTCCGTCTCGCCGGTAGCGGTCCTCCAATGTTCGCCATTAATCTGCTGAGCTGTCCGACGATCTTCTGGGCCTTGTTAGCCGAGTACTGAATCTGATACGAGAATGTCAGTCTGGGGTCCAGCCTTATTCCTAGGTACTTCACCGAGCTCTCGGTCCTAATTGTCTCGTTTCCAATGCTCATGTCCACATGCAAGGGGATACGACGACCAGTGATTAGCAGCAATTCCGTTTTATGCATGGCCAGGTCTAGGCCGTGGGAATCCAACCATGCTTTTGTCCTTAGCATAACGCGTCTCAATTTTCGTTGTGCCTCTTCCGTGTTCCTGGCCGTGATAACAGCTGCGATATCGTCTGCGTATCCAACCAAGAAAGTTCCGTCCGGCATATCCTCCCTCAGAATTCCATCATAGCTAACGTTCCACAGGTCGGGGCCGAGGATAGATCCTTGTGCCGCTCCAGATGTTACTTGTTTCACTCTTGATCCCGAGCTTGTGCCTGTTACTCAAATAACTACTTATCATGGCCAGAATGTAATGTGGCACAGAGAAATTGTTCTCCAAAGCATCCAGTACATCGCTCCATCTAAGGCTGTTAAACGCGTTTTTGACGTCCAAAGTGGCAAGCAGTACCACAGGCCTCGTTAAGTGACTCCCACGCTGTGTGACCATAGCTGATTCAGTCACCTCTCTCAAAGCGCCAATTGTTGACCGACCGGGTCGAAAACCATATTGCCGGGCAGACAGTCCTCCTCTATTCTCAATAGCAGCGGTAAGCCGTGGCTTCAAAAGCCTCTCGAGCAGCTTTCCTGACGTATCCAGCATGCACAGTGGCCTGTACGCGGATGGGTGCTCCGGGTCGCCCTTTCCCTTGCTTATTAAGACCAGTCGTTGTTTCTTCCATATTTCGGGGAAAATACATTCTCTTAGGCACGCGTTGTACATTCCCAGTAAGAGTTGCGGTCTTTGATCGGCAATTTCCCGCAATACCTCAGGCGGGATGCCATCGGGCCCCGGTGCTTTGCCGGGTTTTAGTCCGGCTGCAGCTATTTTCAGCTCCTCTTCGGTAAATGGTAAGAATTCTATACCGAGTGTATTCTGCCGTTGTTCCATCCTCGATTCATGAGTAGGGAATAGTGTATCCACTATATTTCTCATCACTCGTTCGTCCATAATTCCCACTGGTTTCCTCCTGTTCATTTTGTCCATTACAGTTTTGTATCCTAATCCGTAAGGGTTTAGGTTTATGTCATCGCGTAGTTCCTGGAACGCCTCGTTTTTCTTGCGCGATATCGCCTCCTTCAGAGATTTCTTTGCCTCTTTGTATAATCGCATTTCGTCAACGGCCGGTCCGTTGGGTCTAGCTCTAGTGTACCTCCGTCGTAGTCGTAGACACTCTCGCCTGAGTGCTGCAATATTTTCGTCCCACCAGTACACAGCCTTCCTCCTGCTATTCGGGGGTCTCAACAAGGGCACCCGCGTCCTATTATCTTCATAGTTTGTTCTACTCTCGTCCTCGCGTCGTCCGAGAGCTCAATACTGCCACACAATCTGTCAACCTCCATGATCAGTCGATTTTTATCCAATTTCCGTGCATCCCATCCTCTACTGTTCGGAGTGTAATTGTTCTCCTCTCCTCTATTCCTCGAAGCAAAGGTGTACGATATGTACTGATGATCACTACCCGTATATATTTCCAATACCTTCCAGTCCCTGACTCTGTGACATATGCTCTCCGAGACCATAGTTATATCAGGGATAGTTCCCTCGCATCCCGGTCGTCTAAAGGTAGAGCAGAGCCCATCATAAAAGTACCACCAATCATTATAGATAACTGCCACAAATTTAGCTTGATCATTAAATTACTGCAGCAAAAATGTAAGTACAAAAAGATATCAATTGGCATCAAAGTAATGTCAAATACTGTTTCGGACTTCGATGAAATTATAAAAGTACTGAAAACTGAGAACATCAAGTTCTTTACTCACCCAGTCAAAGACAATAGTAAGTTTAAGCTTATGCTTTTTGGTTTGCCGCAAGTTAGCTTAAGCATGATTAAGGAAGAATTCAAATTGAAACACAATATTGGACCTGTTTCTATCAAAGAAATAAATACATCGAGAACCAGCGCAGACGATGCCTTGTATATGTTGGAATTCAACAGGACCCAGATTTCCAAACGTGAGGTACGAAAAATAAAATATTTTTGTGACATTGTAGTACAGTGGAGAAATCCACTTCGTAACAAAAAAGGACGAACCCAATGCTCGAAATGCACCATGTACGGACACGGTGCTGCAAACTGCCACAGGAATCCCGCTTGCTTAGGCTGTGGTGGAAACCACGATTACTCTGTCTGTACATTAGACAAAATTCAAACAAATGGACCCGTAATATATAAATGCCATAACTGCATAAAGATGAACCGAAAAAACGTAAATCATCGAGCCGATGATTCTCGCTGCCCTTACCGAAAGGAGTATTTAGAAATACGTAAAAAAGTATCATCTAAACAACGTTCGCCTTCAAATATACAAAAACATACCCTAACAGAAAGCATTTTTTCTGAAGATGAGCTTAATATGCCTTCCACAAGCAACAATTTTCCAAGAACTTTCACACAAACTCATAGTTTTAAAAAAACTCCATATTCATCTGTGGTTAAATCAGGGCCACAACCTGGAGAAAATGATGATATTTCTAACGAAAAAATTTTAGAAATTTACTTCGAAGCCCTCGATGCATTACAGAAATGCAAGAATAAATACGATAAAATGATGGTTCTTGACATGATGTTGAAGCATGTCATATAATCTGACATCAAAAAATGAACTCCAGTTTATGCACTGGAATGGAATTTTTGAAAAAAATGCCTGAATCATTTTTTAGTATTGTTACTAAAATTTTTATGTGGTGTCTTAAAAACGGCTACTTTCCAAAATCATTTAAACATGCCAAAGTTATACCTATTCTGAAACAGGGTAAAGATCCAAAATCTCCAAAAAGCTACCGTCCTATCAGCATGCTGAATTGTTTAGACAAGGTATTTGAAAAAGGTATTTGAAAATTTACCGAAAATAACCGTATTTTAAAAGATGAACAATTCGGATTTCGAAGGGAACATTCAACAATTCATCAAGTGAAGAGAATTTTAAATTTTATAAATTGTAACAAACTTCAACGATAAAGTACCGGAATTGTATTTTTAGACGTAGGAAAGGCATTTGATTCAATTTGGCATAAAGGTCTCGTTTACAAACTTAGTAAATTTGGATATCCAATTTATTTACAAAAAATTATCAACAGTTTTTTATCTAGAACTTTTGTTGTAAACGTTGAAAATGATCTGTTCTGTACAAAAAATATCATAGCTGGTGTACCTCAAGGTTCAGTCCTCTCACCGTTGTTATACTGAATATATACCTCTAATTTCAAACTACTTAAAAAAAACACTGCTGCGCTTTATGCCGATGATACAGCTATCGTATCAAGTGGAAAACTTTTTAACTCGATTGTCAAAAATATGATAACATCTATTATTCATGTTCAAAAATACTTTACAAAGTGGAAAATTAAACTAAATGAAAGAAAAACTCAGGCAATAATATTCCCATTCAATAAATCGCCAAAAAGGGTTCCAACAATCCCATTGACAATACATGGTTCAACTATACCCATTAAAACATTTATAGAGTATCTAGGTATAATACTAGATCAAAAGTTAACTTTCAAGGAGCATATTGACTATGTATGTAACAAAGCTGTAAGATGTGGCAGAGCTCTCTTTCCTCTGCTTAACCGAAAGTCAACATTAAATACAAAAATAAACTTTTACTATATAAAACGTGCATTCGACCCATAATGACATATAGATGCCAAGTTTGGTCTACAAAATGTGCTAAAAATTAACGTTAAAAAATTACAAATTATTCAAAACAAAAATCTTAAGATTATTTACAACTTAAATAGACGTTATTCCACTGTAAACCTACACACTCATTGCAAACAAGATATGTTTTAAACTGTAATTAGAAAACTTACAGAAAGATTTGAAGATCGAGACAGAGCTTCAAGTTATGATATCCTAAGAAATTTGCACAATTAATTACTTCTACAACTTCAGAGATGAAGTTGATAGAAGTTCTTAACTTTTAAGTTTCTTAAACAACATAAATAAATAGGGTTTTTCCTCTATTTTTTCCCCTAAATTTTATTCAATATTTAAATTTGTATGTATTTAATAAAAACAGGCCTTTATTTGCTGCAATACTTATTTCAAGTAAAATCTCAAGATTTGTAAATATAAAAATTTTAACCATATTTTTTTAAGTGTACTGATGATAGAGAAAATAAATAAAAAAAAAAAAGATTTTTTCATGGCTTTAGTAGAAATTAAAGAAATATTTAATATGCCAGAAGTATGTAGCTGTATAATACAAGCTTTTTGTTGAAATAAAATAATTACATGGTGCGTCAGTGAAAATACACCCGAGTAACTACATAGTCTAAGTTATTCACTAGGTTGAGTAGAACTCAAAAATTCATTTTTTTAATTTTTCTTGAACCCTCCAAACTTGTTTTATTTGATAAAAAAAAACGGTTTTTTTGATCTTTTCACACAAAATTATTGATTATCCAAATATGTTTGAACCTATTTTAAAAATCCGAATTTTTTTTAGAAAGGAGAGAGATTAGCCTTCCAAACCGTATACATAAACGTTCTGTTCAAACTTATATGTTATGAGTTTTGATGGATGAACTTGGAAAATGTTATTTTTTTTTTCTTAATTTTTCAATAATAATTCGATATGAAACTGTCTTGTTTTTAAAGCAATATTTCATTAATAGTTATTCTTGTTTTCATCAGCCTGCCATTAAATTCATATGGCCTAGCTTCTCACACCACTTATGTTGTGTGTTGTGTGTGTTAATTTTATACATGAGTGGCAGGACCTACAGTTTAAAGTCGACTCCGAACGACAGATTTTTTTTCTAGTAAGCCAACACACTACCTACTAGACTACGACGACTTCAATAATTATTTTAAGCATTTAACATTACTGCCATATGTTTCGAATTAAAGTGTCATCTTCATCAAATATTGCTTGCAATTCGACGGCTTTAAAATTTTTGGTGGTCTCTCGCAGTCTTCCGTTCTCACATCAAAATCGTTATCTATGAACCATCAATACCATATTCTGCATGTTGCTTCTGATAGAGCATCAGCATTAGAGACAATTGTATCTTAACGCTCACTTCACAGCGGTACACTTGTTATTTTATGCAAGTTGCCTATAGAAAATGTATTTTTATTACAGGAAACTATAGTAAATATTCTGTAAATGGAAAAGTTTAGAAATGTGTGTGGTTGTAGTGTACTTATAATAATGAAGTGCACTATATGCATTAATATAATAACAATAATAAAATTAAATAATTTTAATGTAATTTAAAACCCCAAGCAATCACGAGAATGGCAATAAGAAGTAGACCACACAAATGTAACTGTAAATTATATGAAAAGAAATACTAATTTTTGTAACACTTACTTTGTGTATAAACAAATTGATTATATCCAAAAGAAAATTGTATAAGTACCACAGAATATTTTTGAAAAAATCAGAATTAATTTTAAATTGTAACACAAAACATTATTCTTTCTCAATATTCTGACTGAGCACTTGAACAAGTGCTTAGATAAATTAAAACTGCTGTAGCCAAATGCAGCATTATAATCTCATTGGCAACCCCTTTTTTTAACCATTATATGGTGCACCACGACCTTCAAAAACCTGGTGAAACTGTAAATACAAATTATAATTGAACTATCTATAGATCGAAAAATGACGTCTGCAAGGCAGGGCAAGTTAATTTTGTAACATGCCTGTGTATCTCCACACAAAACAAATTCAATTAAGGATACAAGTTGGTACAGTCTTGGCTTCTTCAGTCTTGTATTTGCTTTCATGATACACGCATTGCCTGCGCAGCACTTCGATTCCTATAAGGAAATCGAAAATTAGATGACTAATTGGTTTGGATTAACAAACGAACAATTTTATTGGCAAGAAATTCACAAATTGCCTGAAAGATAGAACAAATGTGTTGCCAGCAATGGCCAACACTTTGAATAAAAAAAATTTTAATTTCTCATCAAAAATTAGTGTTTTATCTTCACACAAAACTTTCATTGCATACTGGTACACCGTAGATCAATGAATAAATGACTGGAAATTAACTTTTAATGGCTCATGCCACAATGGGAACAAAGAGAACTGAAATACCAAAAAAATTCAGACGATAATAAAAGAAAAATATTGAATAGGAATTAAATAGCTATTCTGCACCGAGCACAAGTCTTATTACAATAAAAAAAGTATAAAATATGTCTCCTAAAACACTTTAACCACATTCTCCAATCTGTAATGCAACACTCTAGGAATGGAATGTACAGTTCAGCTTATGCATTCTCATATATGTCTGCCTGTCTGCAAAATTGGGAACAGGGCTTGTGTGCTTGGGAAAGTTTAATCCGTTTTCAATATATCTTGCATTGTTGCGTATGTCATAAACGTTACTGAGGGCAGGTAGGTTTCGTTGCAGGTTATCAAATCCAATTTACTTTGGGGGGTTTTCTTTACGTCACTCTTAAGCAGAAAGTCGCAATCGCTCGGCATCTTGTTGAAGGCTAACATATCAAGTACACTTAAAAAAAAGAACACAAAGAAACTTTTATTTTCTGCTTTTCAATATTATAATTTACTTTTATGAATGCACATAAATACATACATACGTACATAATTGATCATTACAACCCTTTATTCAGGATTACGACCCAGTTTCTCACACCACTTATGTTGTGTGCGTTAATTTTTATACATAAGTGGTGGGACCAACAGTTTAAAGTTGTCTCTGAACGACAGATTTTTGAGAAACTTTTCATGGCACTTTTATTTACTCTCACAGTTTTTGCCAGAAATATGCGGAGAGGAAGCCGCCGAAGAAATATTTTTTCATATTTCGTTTAGTTGGAGCTGCCTAACCTGGGGTTTGAACCGAGTCCTCACGTCTAATAAGCCTATACTCCACCTACTAGGCCATGGCGACTATTTTCATGAATACACAGAAGATAAAAAAATTAAGAAATAAGCCGAATTTAGAGGAGATGCATGTACCATAAAATATAGCAAAATATGGTTTGAACACACGCAACATAGATGGCGTGAGAAGCTAGATTGTAATGACAGATTTGCAAGGGCATCTAAATTTTCATTATAAGGTGGTGATCCGATGTAAATGTCAGTCTTATTTGCAGTTACGAGTAAGCCGATGCTTTTAATCCATTAGATTCGCTTGACGAGTAGAAATAGTCCCACCAGCGGTCGAACTGTCGTTTGTTCTCGTAGATGATGGTAATATCAAGTAAACAAGAAATTAATTTGGGTCAATCAATCAATTTGTTTGTACGTGTCAAGTACAAGTGAAGTTTTGTACAGTAACCTGTAAACTCTACTGAAGTGTAGGTTTGTGGAGTTAACGGTGACGAGCTTACGTTAGTATAACCGTACCAACGAGAGTTATACGTTGCATATTCTATTGCATTTAAGATATTTGCTTAGGTAGTTACATCCAGAACTATGGTTAGGTTAAGATAAGATAGTACCAGTAAAGTAATAAGAGTGAAAGGAGAGAGATTGTTCTGTGGTATACAGATTGGGCAAGGACTTATAGTGGAGCAATTCCAGAGTGAAATATTCAAATTACAATTGTCTCCAAGCGAATTTTTACACCATAGAAAGATGCGTCAACTTTCAAGTTTGACAGGAAGTACAGAGTACGGGACACAGCTGACGGTCAGTAATTCTGACTAAATTGAAGAGGATAATTTTATACTGATTTAGGTTAGGTTAGTTTAGCGGGTAGCTAGGTAGTAGGGTAACAGAATTCATTAAAAACATAAAAAAGGGTAATTTCATCAACTCCTTATATAAAATAACATCAAAAAAGCCTCCGTACAATATTTGTTTTTGTAGTATAACGGTGTTTCAAGATCATTTAATGGACTAGAAACATTCATTTCCACAATAAAGTGTTAATAAGATAAACTTAAAAAAATATGGAGTATAGAAAAAAGCAAATTTCAATAGATACTAAAAAGATTATAATTGACCTTAAAAGTTCTGGAAAGAGTCTATCCGAAATAAGCAAAGTTATCAAAAGACCACGTTCATCTATTCAGTACATCGTTCAACAATTTAATAAAACAGGAACAATGGCAAACAAACCAAGAACAGGCCGCTCAAGGAAAATAGACCAACACCTGGAGAGGAGAATTATACGAACCGTGAGAACCTGTTATTGCAGGAAACATAAAAGCTAGTAATGGAATAACTGTAGACCCTCAGACGGTAAGAAACGTACTTAAAATAAATAGATACAATGGCCGGGTTAGCCGTAGGAAGCCTTATATTCGAAAAGTCAATATGAAAAAGAGACTTGATTACGCCATTGAACATATTGATAAAGATTTTTTGCTTTGGGATCGAGTTATTTTCAGCGATGAGAGTAAATTTAATATTTTTGGGTCAGATGGAAGAATAATGGTATGGAGAAAACCAAATACTGAAATGGACCCAAAGAATTTGACCCCAACAGTAAAGCATGGTGGAGGTAACGTAATGTTATGGGGATGTATGGATTCTTCTGGTGTGGGAAATCTCGTTTTTATTGAAAATAGGGTGGATAAATTTGCATATTTAAATATTTTAGAAGAAAATGTAAAACAAAGTGCATTGGATTTGGGACATTTGTATTGCTTCCAGCAAGACAACGATGCCAAACACACCTCTGGAGTAGTAAAAGAATGGCTCATCTATAATGTCCCAAAGCAATTAAATCACCCTGCACAGTCACCAGATCTCAATCCGATGGATCATTTACGGGACCACTTGTAAAAAAAGTACAATATAACAAAAAAGATCAACTTAAAGCTGTTATCAAGGAGGAATGGAAAAAATAGATCCTATGATCACAATTAAACTTGGCCATTCCATTAAAAGCAGATTAAATGCTGCCAATAAAGGAGGACCAACAATATATTAGAGTTTAAGATAGGTTTAGGGAGGATTCTTTATGTAAAAAATGAACTGTACGGAGACTTTTTTGATGTTATTTTATATAAGGAGTTGATGAAATTACCGTTTTTCATGTTTTCAATGAATTCTGTTCTATTTATTTTCTGTTATTTCCTAAATAACAAGATTTCTTATAAAATCAAATTTAAAAAATCAATCATATCTTGTTCTAATCGATGTTAACTTATCAATATATGTATAAAATGAGGTAATCTGTACGGAGACTTATTTGATTCAGTGTACATACATAACTGGTCATTACAAGCCTTCGGTCATGATTACGACCTAGCTTCTCACACCACTTATGTTGTGTGCGTTAATTTTATACATGAGTGGCTGCACCTAGAGAGTAAAGTCGACTCCGAACGATAGATTCTTGAGAAACTTTTCATGGCAATTTTATTTACTCTCACAGATTTTGCCAGAAGTCTGTTGAGAGTAAGCAGTCGAAAGAAATATTTTTTTTCATATTTCGTGATGGTCGAGAGCCTGGAGTTGAAACTCCATAATAAGCTAACACTCTATTACGACTTAAATAAAGTGTATTAAAATCATTGAACCAAGCCAGGCTAGGTAGGAAAAATAGGTGCCATTAGATTTTTGTTGTGGTTGTGTGTTAAGCAGAAAAGATTATAGTCTGTTACGAGTTTACATATTTCGAGTTTTCTTTGTTATTGTTACAAATAACAACGAGAAGATTACAACCCGAAACTCTAGAAGTTGCTTCATACACGTATGCACAGTACTAAGTTGTTTGCTGTGATTTAATCTGTTGGTAAGACACAAAAACAAATATTTTCAAATTTTTCAAATTTTCTGATTTTATTTATTAATTAACAGAAGCGACGTAGTCATCGGTGTACTTAGAAAAAGGACCAGCCTGTTGAGGAAAATTTTAATTTGACATGTAGAGCGGATTATGGCTACAAATGCAGGGTAGGTTTTTTGTCTTTACAAGATGACACGGCTTTATTTTATACATGTAATGTTGATATTGGATTGATTGACTGAAAAATATAAGTTTATACTACAACTTAAAAAAAAACTGTTAAAAAAAATGTGAAAATGTGTTCAGAACAGAAGTTTACATATTCAAAACGTTCATGCTTCAATGTAAGTGGGTCATTAGAAGATTGCGCGTTTGTTATTTCAAGTTTTTATCTGAAAACTTTTGTGATTTATTTATTTATTTATTACAATACAATTACAAATAATAGCAAAATATTATGATACGAAATTTAGCAACGTAGGCCTTATGCTCGATGTAGAGTTGTTGTTTTCTGTTATGTTGGTGCACATGTCTGTTATATATGTTGACAATATCAGCCATTTTGGATTGTCATTTTGTTTTTGACAGATAAAAATGTTAGTCGTGTTTTGGTGTGCTCTTCGATTTTTTACTATTCGAAAAGATGGATCAAAGAAACTGTATTAAGTTTTGTTTAAGGAAGGCCGAGAAGATGTTAATAACGATGCTCGTCTTAGTCCCCCGAGCACGTCAACAACCGATGAAAACATTGAAGCAGTGAAGAAACTGATTTTGGATAATCGTCGAATCGCTATTAGAGAGGATGCTGATGATGTTGGCATATCGTTCGGCTCCTGCCAAGCAATTTTTACGGATGTTTTAGACATGAAACGTGCGGCAGCGAAGATTGTTCCAAAACTGCTAAATTTTGAGCAAAAACAAAGTCGCTCATGAGAAGTTCACGACGTTCCAGATTTGCTCAAAATGGTCATAACTGGTGGCGAATCATGGCTGTAGGGTTATGACATTAAAACCAAAGCCCAATCATCCCCTTTTTTCGAAGAGTAAGAAATCGAAGAGTACACCAAAACACGACTAAACTTTTTATCTGTCAAAAACAATTTGACAATCCAAAATGGCTGTTATTGTCAACATATATAACAGAAATGTGTTGTAACATAACAGAAAAAAAATGCGAAAATCGAACATACGTATCTCATGAAATTTTAAAATAACTGTAATTTTTTGATCACACCTCGTATATTATACGAGGGAAAGAAAATTTAGTCTAATAATATAGACTTTCACATCAGAATTTGCACCCTTAACTAAAATACATCGATAAACCAATGTATTGACTTAAAGGCTGTAAATTACAAAACGTATGAAAATTATTTCCGTCTAAATACCTTAATTTTTCGTATCTAAAATATTAAATGACAAATCTTTAAAGCAATTCATATAACCAAAATCACAACAATTTAATAAAAAAATATTGATAATAATACAGTGTGAAAATATTATAAAAAAGAGAAAAAATTCCAAGTAGATATTCACATAATGACAGTGTAACACGAAGTTATAAAACTCAAGGATTTTGAAAAACCGCATAAGCATATATGTACGTGATATATTGAATATCATGAATAATTTATTAAAGGTTTGTTTTCGTTTTTACCATCTTTTTGCTTTTTTTTACTCTTTGTATACAAATAAGTGTTGAAGATAAAAAACACTGTAAATATGGGTTTGTTGTCACTCCATATTGATTTTGGCAAAACTTTTATATCCGCTTTAGATTTGTCTGAACAACTTTGAGAGAAAGGGACAGAGAAAGAAATGGAGAGTAAGAAAGAGAAAGAGTGCGCTTACGAGAATATAACAAGGGTTTAACAACACCACTTTATAGTTCAATTTCTAGAAATAAAGTGTATCATCCATCGTCCTTTTCGCTGCTGATGGTTTTTATCTATTTTTACTTGTTGCAGTTCGCATTTTTCTAAGTTTACTATACAAATTGTATATTTATTATAAACTACATATCTATGTTACCGCATCCTATTGTATTCCAAAAGTTTGTTGTTTGCCATTGATTGACTGAATTTTAGTTTTCATTTTCTTTATCTGTTTTTATTTTAGTTTTCTGACAATTAACTGTGGGTTTCGGTATTTTCAATTTGAGTGGTTTTTTTTATTGATTTTTGCATTAATGTTACCATTTTTTTACTCCTTTTGTTTTATTCCGGTTGCTGTAGAAATTTATGAACAAAAGTTTATTTCCTATCGAATGCTTACATAAAAGAAAACATTTTGAAATACAGAAATTTATTGATTTTTTTTATCTTTAAATATTTAATAAAATTTTACAATAAAACTTATACAATTTCAAATGCCAAATGTAATAAAAATGTTTAATGTTTATCAGCAAATACAGTAGAATGTAATAAAAAACGTACTTGTGGGGCTAACCATAGAGACACTATGAAGTATTAAAAACAAAAAAAATTTAAATTCTGAAATTTACTTTGGACTGCAATTTAAAGAGTTAATAGAAGTATTTTTATATTAAATTGATGTCAAGAAGTTTATTTAAAATCGAAAATACTTTTTCCCACGTAGCGAACTCGGTTCCAAGCTCTACAAAATATAATGGATGCCGATACAATACGAATCCCAATTAAAGTATGATTGATTTGTGTGTCACTGTATTGTCTTAATGAAACAAAATTGTTACAAGCAATTATGAAAAGTAGTAACAGCTTCTAAATCATTACCAAGTGGCAAGAATTGTTCTCTTTTAATTTTATTCAACATTAAACTTGACGGCCTACTACGCAGATATTATTCACTCGAAAGTGATAACCTAGGATTCAAAGAGGAGGTTAGAAAAACAAGATTATTTATTTATTAATTAATTATAATACAATTACAAATTATATTTTAATTATATACGAGCTGAGTAACTTGACCATATGCTAGGTGTAGTGTCACAGATCAGAGTCTCTGGTGGGAATCGAACCCACGACCCTCATGCTAATAGTCTAGCACACTACCCACTAGACTCCCAGGGCACCCTCCTCTTAAGATCTTATGATCTCACTATTTACACCATTTGTAACCGACCGTGACTGAAATACAACTCTCATGGATGGGTCGGTGCCTCAACGTTTTTGAAGATTCACGATCGTGTACAGGAGAGGCCGTAGTAGCTCGTTAATGACGGTAGTGTATCCAACTCCATTGAATCATTGGAGCATCGTTGTAATGTGGTTGTATATCACTGTTCTATCGCTTCGACAAAAGAATTGTGCTCGAACGAAGTAAGAGGACTTTTCCCGAAAATCATATATTTCTACGTAACGCTCGTCTTTGTCGGCCACCGCTTCCGTATGTGGTCGATTGGCCAGTGGATCGCACACTGCATTACAGTAAAAATACGTTTTTTAGTCGGACTAATCGTATGTGGAACTCAATTCCTGCAGAGGCCTTTCCTGTTACTTATGGTATAAATATATACAAGCAAATAGGCCATAAACAATGTTTCTTTTCTTCTTCACATAACATATTTTCATAGTTCCAAACACAATGCCATCGATCCCCTGAGTGTTGGTCGTACGAAACAAAATAACGGCACTTGCCATTGTTCTTCCGATGGTAATATTAGAAGCTATACTCGAATTATTAAAATTGTCTGTAACGACAAGTCATAAATTATTGTCAACTACGAGGTTATTTAGGAGTTGTAATTATTTGGCTTTTAAGGGGATAAAAAGGAATAAAATACAGAAAAATCATCACATGTATTCGAAATTAAATTAATTAATTTTAATATAATACTTTATTCCTTGTTGCTACTAACATAAATTTCCAATAGTAACAATTGCAAAGTAAATACAAAACTTAAAGTGGCTTTTAATGTACTAAAGTAAAGAATATGATGTAACATTTATTTTATGTCAAAATAAGGACATAAATCGTCAAATCGTCAATATGATATTTTTCGAGCTCAAAATCGTCAAAATGACGATAAATCGTCAAATCTGGCAGCTATACCCATACCTTAGTTTTTTCTCTTCTTAGCGGAGTGATATGAAAGGCATGCATAACTCATAGCCACTGGATCCTAACAGACAACCTCAGTCACTCTCTTTATAAACTTGGTAGTCCCTATCATTAACAAATGAGTTTGTGTCGATGGACCGCTCTCTGAGAGTATATAAAATTGCCATGGAAAGTTTCTCAAAAGAGTTCGGAGTCGACTTTAAACTGTAGGTCCCGCCGATCATCTATAAAATTAACACACACAACATAAATGGTGTGAAAAACTAGGTCGTAGTCCTGACTGAAGTGTTGTAATGACCAATTATGTATGTATGCACATAACTGTATATCAGTGTTGTTTAGTTTAACATTTATTATCTCATAATTTACACAATTGTTACGAAGTAACAATGACTGTGTGGATCTGATTCACTGAAAGTGAAACTTTTTCTCCTCCATTTTTTAAGATCCAAACTAATAAAATTAAATTAATTTATGCGTTTAGCCGTAGTCTAGCAGGTAGTGTTTTGACTTATTAGACGTGAGGCCACGGTTCAAACCGCAGGTCAGCCATCTCAAACAGAACGAAGTCTGAAGAAATAAAATTGTGATAAAAAGTTTCTCAAAAACTTTGTCGTTCTGAATCGACTTTAAATTATAGGTTTCGCCACACACGTATAAAATTAGTGGGAAGCTAGGTTGTAATCCTGACTGGAATGTTGTTATGACCAATTATATACATACATATGTATGTATGTATGTACTTTCATTTATATAATTGAACTATTTTGTTGATGAAACTGAATAAAATGAAATGTTTGTTTTAAAACAACGTATCAGATTTATCCCCCTTGCCTGTGGATACGAATGTGTGGTTGCATAAATGCAATGGGATATCCAGTTTACAAAAATAAAATTTATTTTATTTTTTAATTGAAACAAAAATTGTTATGTACATATTCTTATGCATGTAACAAATTCTGTACAATTTATTTAATTTGCATCAGCAATTAGTTTATTGCTTTGATAATTTAAAGCTTACATTTGAATACAGAATATATTTCAAAAAAAAAAAACAAAAAATTTTTAAATAAAAATCTGCAGAATATACTTACTTTTGTATATTTACAAAGTATTTATTACAAGAGGAGTTCTACCTGGATTTCAATTTTGTTATATTCAATTTATTCAGTTTAATTCTCTTCAATAAAATTCTCTTGTAAACAATCATTGAAAGTAGGAATATTTTAAATGAAAAGTATTTAAATAATCAACATTTAATTCCTTAAAGGCAAATATAAAAAACCACAAATAGTCTTCGAAAAGGGAATAAAATTTTTCACCATCAAATGTTATTAGAAGACAATGGAAGAAATCTGCTTTAGTAGCACAAACTTAATAAAAATAAGTTTTCGATTTGTTCAAACAACAGTTTTTTATTACAGTAAAAATCAATAAAAATGCTAATGAGGTATATAAAAAAATGAACAAAAACTAATTGAAATGTGTATACAGTTTATGGTCCTTATCTTGTAATCGTCAGACATACATACATATAGTACATGCATACATAATTGGTCATTACAACACTTCATTGAGGAATCGACTTTAAACTATAGGTCCCATCACTTATGTATAAAATTAACACTTACAAAATGAGGGGTTTGAGAAGCTAGGCCGTAATCCTGACTGGCCAATTATGTGTGTATGTATATATGTATCTAATATATCTCAAATAATTTATTAACAGTGTGAATCATAAAAAAGCATTTACTGTATGCTTAATGTGATGTTTTTGTAACACAGGCTATTTCAATTGCTTGCCTGTTTATATATGAAACACAAACAAAATTGAGTGTTTTTGTTTGTGTTTTCCATGCAAGCGACGATGTTCAGTCTGTTATTGACAACGCCGAACGGTT
Organism: Sarcophaga carnaria; assembly: GCA_958299815.1. Classification (NCBI taxonomy): domain Eukaryota; kingdom Metazoa; phylum Arthropoda; class Insecta; order Diptera; family Sarcophagidae; genus Sarcophaga; species Sarcophaga carnaria. Next base: position 82,086,428 of record OY283149.1, on the reverse strand, counting down.
TAGGTCGATCTTTTGTGTAGGTTTCAATGGGATGGCTGTAGGTACCTCACAGCTTATACCACAATGGATATTCTGCATGGGTAAATTGAGGACATATACATCACACGTGGAGGTGATTAGAACTGGCCACCGAAATCGTGTGATTTAACCCCATAAGAGTGTGTCTTGTGATGTTTTTAAAAGACGCAGGTGAATGCGAACAAGCTACAAACCACAGCGATCCACAGAGCCAACATCATCCATGCCATTGGTCAAATTCAGGCCGATTTATGCACTAGAGTATGAAAAAATTTAACATTTCGATGCTCTCTACCCAGAAAAACCGTAAAGAGCATTTTAATGATGTTATATTATTTACTACCTACTAGACTGGCCTGGGGCTCGAACCCTGGCTTTACGTCTAATAAGCCAACACACTACCTACTAGACCCAGGCCAGACATCAAAACAAAATACAAAAAGTATTTATACCGCGACTTTCTGTCAGGAAATTTCTGGCAAAAACTCTGAGAGTAAATAAAATTACCATGAAAAGTTTCTCAAAATTCTGTCGTTCGGAGTCGACTTTAAATTGTAGGTCCCGCCACTCATGTATAAAATGAACACACACAACATAAGTGGTGTGAGAAACCAAGTCGTAATCCTGACTGGAGGGTTGTAATGACCAATTATGTATGTATGTGGGTGAATGCTTACAAGCTACAAACCACAGCGATCCATCGAGCCAACATAATCCATGCCATTGGTCAAATTCAAAACGATTTACGCACCAAAGTATGAAAAAAATTTTACATTTCGATGCTCTCTACCCAGAAAAACCGTAAAGAGCATTTTAATGATATTATATTACACAGATAATGACATTAAAATTGTGATGATATCTGATACATATATACATAATTGGCCATTACTTGCCTTTAGTCAGGATTACGGCCTAGTTTCTCACACCAGTCATGTTGTGTGTTTTTTATATTTTTCTTTTTGATTTTTTACTTCGAAGCTGAAAATGTAGTATATCCAATAGACGCCATAGTTACTCTGTTCTACTTGACGCATTTACCTTTAAAGCTTTAAAGTTATTTACTCTTTAAATATTTATGCAAAATTATCATAATTTTATGCAATTACCCTGAGAGTTAAAGGACGTCTTACACAAGACTAAGCAGGATTTTGTTTAATAGTTGTTATAGTTTCGTACGTTGACCCGGCTTGTAATAATATATAAGATCTTCGGTACTCTTTTTTTATTTTGTTGGTAACATTGTAATTACATTACAAACGACGAATGAAATGAGTTGGAAAATTAAATATTTTTTGTATATTTTTTCCTATTTGACCTGTATTTGTTCTTATAATTGCATTAATGCAATTCAAAATGTAAATACTGTTACGAAAGTGTTCGAGCATAAATGAGGATTGATTTTTTGCAATCGTCTACCATTGGGAGAAAATTCGAGTCTTTCTTAGGACACTACTGCAGGCGACAGTGACGGCAGAGAAACTAAATTTGCGAATCTGTATTTGGAACACTAAATATACCAAAGATATCGTACTTAAGATGTCTTAAACTTTCAAAAATATTTGGTAAGTTTTGCGGTATACAGTAATGGCCTTCTAATTAGTACACTTATCCACCAAAAGGTTTGTCTTGAATATTTTATTCTTAAAATTCTTTAATTTTTTTGCCACATGCTTATAAAATAATATACGCCGTAGTCTAGTAGGTATTGTGTTGGCTGCGATAAAACGAAACATGAAAAAAAATATTTTTTAGGCGACTTCCTCTTAACAGACCTCTGGCAAAAGCTGTGGGAGTTAATGAAATTGCCATGAAAAAGTTTCTCAAAAATCTGTCGTTCGGAGTCGACTTTAAACTGTAGGTCCCGCCACTCATGTGTAAAATTAACACACACAACATAAGTGGTGTGAAGGACGAGCGAATCAGTTTAAGATAAAAAAAATTATGGTATTTCGGTAAAAAGAACCCTGCAATAAGGGATGACCATTGACGTATGAGTACTCTTAAATGACCAAACTAATTAAATATCACTCTTACGTCAAAGCAATATTGTTGAATACGAATTACCATGTAGAGTATATCCATCAGTTTTTGAAGAAATACTTTTTGTATTTTATTTTGATGTATGGCCTGGGGCTCGAACCCTGGCTTTTCGTCTAATAAGCCAACACTACCTACTAGACCAGGGTGACTTTACCGTATAGAAACTACTCATTCACCTCCGCATTTCATATGATGGCTTACAGCGAAATTTAAAAAAAAATTCTTGTACGGAAATTGAAAATTTCTTGCTGTGGAGAAATTGAGGGATGATTTACTGTGCAATCAATGAATGACGCCACTTTTTAAAATGTTGACGTAACATTGTTGTTTGAATGTAATTTTACTTTTACGGTGTTATATTGTTATGTCATGTATATGGCAGTTAGAAACCCACAGATTATGTAGCAATTCTTTGCAATTTCGTGCTATATTTGACGAATAAATATGCTATTGTGATGCGTGTTCTAGCAAAATATTGGCCTTAATGATATTGCACATTCTGCATTAAGAAATGCTTCGAAGACAACAATATCAAAGTATTACACTGGTTTGCACTGTCTTCAGATTAAATCCGATTGAGAATTTATGGAATCTTGTAAAAACAACAATCATCACTGCAGCACGGTACGGTGACAAAGGACTATGGCTACAGCGTTGGTAAAATATTATTCTTAAGAGATTTGATAACATTCTCAATTGATCATTACATTCCTTCAGTCAAGTTTACGCCGAAGAAATAATTTTTCATATTTCAATTTGTTCGAAGGAGATGCCTGACCTGGGGTTTGAACCGAGGACTCATGTCTAATAAGCCAACACACTAGAAATTGATAAGTCATTGATTAATTTTATATACAGAGTTTCTCTTTTGAATTAACATCGAATATATCTTTGATATCAATTTTTTCACCAAAAAATTGTTAAAAATATACTCGTATATTTATGAAGCAAACTTACACTGCAGTAAGTTTATATTCAAAATATTTTAAAGTTTCTATATATGCCTGGGGCATAACTTCCTCTCGATTCTGCACAGTTGCATACATTTTTGTCTAATTGCAGTCCTTTCCGGCACTTCAATGTACTTTCTTAGTAGAATTTCTTTCCTGTTTTAAGTTTGTTTTGATCCTATTTCCGTGTCGTTACGAAAACCAAGTAAAATGAAGAGAGAGAGACTGTAAAATTCATTCATAACAAGTGCATAAGTGACCTATGAGTGATATTTAATTCCATTAGTTTCATACATGACAATATCAAAAAATTTTTATTGCATACTTTTCAGAGTAACTATAGAGGTAGATACATGTAATATGTTGCGTATGAGTAATACATATGTTAAAAATTCAATTAAAAAGAAAGTATACTCTATTAATTTGGAATTGAGCTATGATATCAGAATTTATTTTGGAATTTTTAAAGTTTGAATTTTTCGAGATATCCTAACCTAAAAATAAATACAAAACCACAATCCTAGGTTATATTCTAGTAGTTACTACATCATGGCCTATATCTTCATAATTTGTATCTCTTACATCTTCACAATAAAACAAATAAATTTTGAAAAATTTCAAACCGCTTTGTGTTGTATTGCATTTTTAAATTCAAACTTTCAAATGACACACAATTTTTAATGCTACAGAAATGCATTTTTTACTTTCTGCATAATTAATTTAGTTTTTAGCCAATTTACCTATCAATAGGTAGTAATGATTGTTCTAAACACAAATGTAAAATGTATGCATGTGAAGTGTCAAACTTTCCTTACACAATACTACACTCAGTCCTGTAAAAAAGTAAGAAAAAACAAAGACAGACTGTAGCATTCGAACAGTGACAAAAGAGCGTATATCTAGAATGAAATTGTGGTGATTAGTTTTTGCGGTGATGTTGGGTAATCCTGGTAAAATGTGTTTGATTAATATTTAACTAGTTTGTCATTTACTGACAAATGGTTTTCGATAAAAGCTTTACTTGTTGTAGAGAAATTAAAAAAAGAAGGAAAGCAGATAACATATAAAAAATGCAACAACAGGAGAAAAAATAAAATAAAAATAAAAAAGTTGTCTATCAGAGCAACAAGTAGTAGAAAAATTTTCAATTTTACAATAATTGCACACCAAATGTACAGTGATGAACAAAAGTTAATTTACGATCTTCTGGCATCATTTAAATAAAATCTTATAAATTGAAGATTAACAAATTTTGGAACCAATAAAGTAAATTTGTTTTATTAAACTCACTGCCATACTATTAGCTGGCACATTTGAAGTTAAATCGGTAATTAAATTCTTTTAGGCACCATAAGTTTTTGTTATAACACCAATTTATCTTTATTAATTTAATATTTCACAAGCATCGTGACAGTTCCATTAAGTTGAGGCCTCAGATTCCCAATGCTTGGACAATTGCAGAGATATATCTTCTATGGTCTCCTCTTCTTCCTCATCATTCAATTCAAGTCTTTATGAGGCATTCCCATTTCTGGACGTATGTATGTACCCAGTGGCCCGTGTATTGATATTTCTAAAGTAAGATTCTTAAATTGGATTTAGGTTTAAAGAAATTTTTTTCAGATCACTAGATTTGGTTAGATTCCATAAAATTGGTTTAACCATATATCATAGTCGTGGTCGTTTTAGTCTAGTAGTTAGTGTGTTGGCTTATTATACGCGAAGCCACGGATCAAGGCCTAGGTCTGACATCTCCAACAAAACGAAATATGAAAATGTATTTCTTCGGCGACTTCCCCTCAGCAGATTTCTGGCAAAAACTCTGAAAGTAAATAAAATTGCCATGAAAAGTTTCTCGAAAATCTTCTCGTTCGGAGTCGACTTTAAACTGTAGGTCCCGCCACTCATGCATGAAATTAACACACACGATATAAGTGGCGTGAGAGAAAATAGGTCGTAATCATAATTATGTATGCATTTATGATTCACAGTTTCATAAAAAAGTATGTATCATCTATCTTTTTTCTTTTTTTACGTTTGAAACACCTATAGATACCATTAAGTGTGGAATATAACATCGTTCGTTATGCCTTCACTGACGGAAAGCATCCGAAATGTACAATTTTTCATAACTCTGGTGTATAAATCTATTAGCTGTGGTTTACGGTGTATTCACATATATCAACAAGAAAAAGTAAAATGGAATCAAAACGAACGATCTCGATGGCTAGTGCATGACACGCCTATATGAGATGGCCACGTCTTTAAATCGGTCGTACAGATTATCCAATGTGGCAAGAGCTGTCTGGCACGTAGTGCCATTGCGTTGAAACCAAAAGTCGCAACAAAAAAAAAAAAATTATCGCTCTATAGTGCTCGACGTTGACATTGATGGCCTGCCTGCGTGATTCCAAATTCAATACATAACGGCGCCCCACAGAAAATAGTCCATTGGGGTCAAATCGCAGCTTTTTGGCGGCCAATTTACATCAGCATTTCGGCAAATTAAACGGATATCAAACACAATAAATCAATTGTAGCATGAGATGTGTGGCTAGATGCACCATCCTGTTGAAACCACACATCGTGCACATCAATACCTTGAAGAGCGGTTACAAAAAAAATCGGTTATCGAACCAAACAATCACTCATAATGGGTACATTGGCTTCTGTAAGACCACGTGTATGTTTTCTGAGCCTTAAATACGGCAATTTTGCTTGTAACGTACACACTAAGAGGAAAATCAGCTTCATTAGAAAAGAAGATCATTGTGCAACTTCTCGTTGGCCCAATAAATCCGAACGTTACTCAAGCCTAAATTGATTTAATTCGTTCAGTGGTGACAATGTACTGAATTTTGTGGAAGAATAGAATGACATAGGTATTACCAGACTCGAAATAACTGATGATTTATTTTAAACCAATAGGTGGCCCACCTGACACATATCTTTTTGAAAAGTCATGGTGGTGGTCGAAATTCTTAGTACACTCTTAACGCATCAGAATCGTTTCTCTAATGGTAGATCTAATCTAATCAAAACTACTACAATCTCCATTAAGATCAAATTAATATGCTTTCTTGAAGTGAAACAATTGTTATAGATTGATGAGAGTTGTTGATCACAAATATAATCAGAACTGTAATAAATGTTGTTTTTCGAAAGGGAAGTTTACGGGAAGTTTAGGGGAGTTTAGTTTTTAGTACCGCCAAGTAAAAATTAATTTGATTAAGAAGTGACAGGAAAATTTACCAGAAATGAAATTCTGAAGAAATTCTTACGACTTCTACAGCTTTCTGAGGAATTATTTTGTTATTTATTGTCAGTCAAGGAAAGCTAGCTCTGATAAAGTTCCATTACATTGAACTAGAGCGACGAAACCATTTAATAAACCACAATCTCCTTTTATAAAATGAGACAGTATTGGTATTGACATTCTATTAAATTTTTTCCTCCACTGCTTTTTACCAATTTCGCTGCAAAATATTTATTTAAACCGAAGAATCTCGTAGAATATATGTATTTCTCCTTATGTGAACGTCTATTGCGAATATGCACACCATAATGGATACGTGTATTAGAATGGTGTATCGCATGCAAGTGTGAAAAGAAGAATGTTTAGTAACCAATTTAATGTGTTTTATTTTTACGTTACGTTTTTCGCTTTATTTCGTCTTCAGATGGTAGTCATTTTAAATCGATTTTCTTTTATCGTCCTAATGGCATAAATTTAAAGTAATTTATTTTACATTTGTTTTTTCTATTTTTATGCTTTTTTTAATATACAACGATAAGTCAGTAGGTATTGTTAACTTGCATAGCACAAGTATCTTCTTGCATGTTATGCTTTAAAAATCAAATAAAATTTTAAATGATTTTGCTGTTGTGGTCGACATTATTATGTTTCATTATTTTCTTAAGTGCTTCAAGTACGATAACTACTTACAAATTCAAGGAAATTTATAATACGTTATAGTGTTTATTAGTCTAACGAAAATTAATTTAAAGAAAATTATGTAATAAAGTGCAATCTGGAGGAACAAGTCTTCATATTACTCTTGAACACATTCCATTGAAGTACAGGTAGAACAGCGAAACTCAAGAAACATTTCAAACACGTTCTAATGAATTAATAAAGTCGTATATCCTACTTTCAATAATATACATCTTCATTCTCTTCCGTACGCAGACGAGAAACCTCCAAATAGGCATTGAGGGAACACAAACGTTGTATTCCACACAAAAAGGTTGTATTCCATTTTCGGTTGGATACAGCTCCCTTAAATGGCTAGGAGATGGCGAGGAGTATTGTTTCCAACATTTTAAGAAACCGAGGCAATTGAATGCTTTATTCGACAATTGAAAAGTATGCTACTGCCAGTGAACATCGCTTTGTATTTTCATACCCGGAACATCAAGAGCTTTTTGACTACCCAATATTTCCTCTACACATAGTTGCAGATGACTTAATATTACTGAGCGCTTATCGAAATACATTGGGTCTTTTGCGCATTAAAATAAATACTAATCATACATACATACATACATAATTGGTCATTACAACCCTTCAAACAGGATTACGACCCAGTTTGTCATACCATTTATGTTGTGTGTGTTAATTTTATACATGAGTGATGTAACCCACAGTTAGAAGTTGTTGCGAACTACAGATTTTTCAGAAACATTTCATGGCAATTTTATTCACTGTCAGGAATATTTCATATTTCATTGTGTTGAACATGTCTAACCTGCAATTTGAGCCATGGCGTCGCTTATAATAAGCCAACATACTACTAACTAGACTACGGCGAATCAGTGGTAATCATACGATATAATTTGGAGATTGACTATAGGGCGAATGTCAGTGAGTATTAAGACTAATAAGCCTTCTCGTCACAATCTCAATAGAAAGAATATGAATGCCAAATATTAATGTCTGCTACACAAGAGTGGATACTCTAAGAAATAGAGGAGAGAATGTCACCAGGTCTCCAATGCAGTGCATTGTGTTGGAATGCGGGAAATATAGTTTATAGGAGAAAGGAAAGAGCAGGTAGAGTGCTACAATTTTTTTATTATTGACTCGTGTATATATGTATATATCTTCGTCACTTTTTTTTGAAAATTGTTTTATGGTAATAATTCTCACTTTCTTTTTTTTATTAAAATCAGAAACTCTGGTGTAAATCAAACCTCAGCACCTTAATTTTATCACACTACGAACAAGGCCATTCGTGTAGAGCGATTTTTGAGTGAGTTGGAAAAAAATCGAGAGAAGAAACTCCCAACATCAAATATATTTTGTTTCCCATAATGTAAATTGATAGATTATTTTAACTTTGAGATCCGCTGTGGTTTCTGGTATACAACTGCGTTTTAAGAAGCAGCACATATAAATTCTAACCCAGTCAAATCTCGCGATCGTGGTGGCTAGATCACATGAAATGAACGTACCCTCAAATCGATAGTGCAGAATTTCTATGAGCTGTGCGACCACATGTCGTTTGTATCCAACTCTGGTAATCAATGGACGGAAATGACTTGGCCATAGCCGTAATATATGGAAATCCAGCCTCATCGCTAAAGATGTACAGATATCCGGTGACGAAATTGTTTGTTCATTTTCAATTTTATAATTTTGATGGCAAAATGTGCCTCTGATGGAGGAATCACTACAAAGCCGATAATATCGTAGAAAAAATTAGGAAAATAGGGCCTTGGCTTTCAACATCAAATATTCAAAGAAAACTGAATACACAAAGTAGGTCAATGTTTGAGCGATACGTGAACTGAAAGTGGAAAATCTGATTGCTGGGGTTTCCATCTGCAATTCATTGCTAAAAAGTATTAAAGCCAAAGCATTATAGCAGTGAATTATTACGAGAGATGAAGCGTTCAACAACAATACGCGAAAAAGTTCATTAACGAAGTAAAGTGCCCTCTATTGTCTATTGACTTCAAAGATAAAAATTAAAAACCACGATTATAAATTTATGTGCTCCATTTGCTAACATGGTGTAGAGAAGAGCGCCTTTAGTTTAAAAATTGTCACTCATTAAAAAATTGTCACTATTAAAACCATATATCTAAAATCGTTAAGTTACCGAAAAAGTTATAAACTGGTCCATATCTTAAACATGTCAAGAAAAAAGTGATTACTTGTGGACTATTTGAGATTTGTTCTTTACTTTTTTAATGTTTGTTTTATTAATAATTTTATTAGGATTCGACATGAAATAAATAAAAAAAGTACTAGCAAGTGTGGCTTACATATCTCAACTGTATGTCAAACGATGATTAAAGTTACTGCTGACTTACAACGAAGACCGTAACAACTACATATGTATGTATGTAATGAAAAATTGAAAATGAAAACTTATATAAACCACATTAACGACAATTCAGTTATATACTTCATTTAAGATTATTTGTGCTCTGATGCTTATTATGGAATTAATTCTCTTGGGTATTAAATCAACACACTCAGGATATGCATATGAAATAAAACTTTTGATTACATAAAGTAGAGCACACATAGGATATTATTGATGTCTTATAAAAAATAGAAAATTAATTCCCTCTATGAACTGATGTCACCATAGTGTAGCAGGTAGTGTGTTGGCTTAATGGACGTGAGGCCACGGTTCAAACACCAGGTCAGATATTTCGATCAAAACGAAATATGAAGGAAATAATTTTTTGGCGAATTCCACTCAGCAGATTTCTGGCAAAAATTCTGGCTGGACCAAAGGTTAAAGTCGATTCCGAACGACAGATTTTTCTGAAATTTTTTCATGGCAATTTTATTTACTCACAGAATATTTAATAGAAATCTGCTGAGAGGAAGTTGCCGAAGAAATGTTTCTTTCATACTTTGTTTTGATGAAAATGTCTGACTTGTGGCTTGAACCGTGGCCTCATGTCTAATTATCCAACATACTGCGGCGACTAAATCACCTTTATAAAATGCTGAGGATTGGGCATGAAGTATTTCTGAGAAAAGTGAATTGTCTGCTAACCATCTGAGATTTTTCTTATTCCGAATTTGTGCACCGCCTGTTGCTGTTGTCTACACTATACCACTAGTTTTGTTTTACGAATGATTAAGAAATCAACGTAGTCTAGTATATAGTGTGTTGGCTTAATAGACGTCAGGCCACGGTTCAAACCCCAGGTCAGATATTTCAATCAAAACGAAATATGAAAAAATATTTCTTCAGCGACTTCTACTCAGCAGATTTCTGGCAAAAAGTCTGAGAGTAAATAAAATTGCCATGAAAAAGTTTACCAAAAATCTGTCGTTCAGAATCGACTTTAACCTTTGGTCCCGGTACTCGTATACAAAATTAACACCCATAACATAAGTGGTGTGAGAAGCGACACTCTGGACAACTGCTTACGGTCGAATTGAAGGAAAAACGCATAGTATGGTGAAGAGTGTGCTATGAAGGCATTTCCAAGTGAAAACATCGAACTCACTCTGAAGCTTCTCATTGCATCGCTTAAAGTATTCTTTAAAGTGCAACGATTTAAAAAAGAAGTTATATTCCTTCTAACAATTTAATTTTCCTTCAACTCGCCAAACAATAAAGTGGCATAAAATCCGAGCACTTCTGGTTATTATTATTGAATAAAAGACTCCAATTATGGCACCATAATTGAAAATGAAAAAGAAAAATACGAAAATCCTTCGTATTTTCAATTGCTTTTTTATGTTTTTTTTTACGAATGTAGAAAAAAAAATAAAAATCTGTGATTATTTTGCTTCTTAAGAACTGAAATAAAATTAAAAGGCATCGTCTGCAACAGCATATGCTCTGGAAAGTACAGCATGTCCATTAGTAATAGTAAGACATTATTTTTCTTTACTAGCCTTAAAGCTCTTTCTTATTCAGTCTGTAAACGGAGACATGCATTACGAAATTATTCGTTTCATTTCAAAGTTTAACACAAATGTGCTTCTTTTTGGGAAGATAATACACGAGAATATTGCATATGTTTATGGAAAAAAATTTAAGTGACAAAAACTGAAAGGGACTAATTTTATAAACTTGTAAAGTAACTTTTAAATTTCAAATTTAATATGCATTTTATATAGAGCCTGGGACAGATTGAAGTAGTTGTAATAAAGCTGAAGCTCTCAACGTAATGCGTAATGCATGGCAAAAAAAAGAGTGCGAACAGGATAGTGAAGTTCTCATATAATGTTGCCAAATATCCTTTTCATAAACTTCCAGAATAATGTAAGCATATTATGTGAATTTTCTAACAAAATACGTATCAAAATCTATACATACACACAGTTACTAAAGTATACATACGGTTAACAAATTTCAGAAATGTTTTAACTAATCCATTTTCGTTGAAAACCTTTATAGTTTCCTTGATTTTAAGACGGTCTTTAGCATTGGTTAAAAAATTTCTGAAATTGAACTGAATTATTGCCCTGCACAGGCCCACAAAGGTATGCATCCGATTTACAAATTTCACAAATTTCTGAACCAATGCAAAAGACCGTCTTAAAATCGAAGAAAGTTGTCAGACAATTACAAAGATTTTCAACGAAAAAATATTAGTTAAATAATTTCTGAAATTTGTTAACCGTATGTATACTTTTGTGGCTGAGTGTACATACATAATTGGCCTTTATAACCCTTCAGTCAGGATTATGGACCGAGTTTCTCCCACCACTTATGTTGTGTGTGATAATTTTATACGTGAGTGACGGGACCTACAGTTTAACGTCGATTCCGAACGACAGATTTTTGAGAAGCTTCTTCATGGCAATTTTATTTACTGTCAGAGTTTTTGCCAGATATCTGCTGAGAGGAAATCGCCGAAGAAATACCTTTTGTATATTATTTTGATGTCTGGCCTGGGGTTTGAACCATGGCTTTACATCTAATAAGCCAACACACTACCTATTAGACTACGGCGACATCTATAAAATCTATAATAAATACATTTATCGCTTCAAATACATAAAGTTATGTGTTCAATGTTGAATCTCTTATGAAAACCCCTTTTTTAATTTATATTTAGTGTGCGACAAAGTTCAAAAATTTATATTTTGTGCTTCAACTTCTACTACAGCGAGTAGTATACCTAAGCATTCCAACGATATCAATTTGAAAAGTCGTTTTTAACTTTTGACAGCTTGTAGTGCTATACTCTAAGTTGTACTACAGCAACTATTCTGTTCCCCACTTAAGCAGATATCGTTTTAATTAATAAGCGTCGCAAGCTGAGTTTTTAGAAAACATTTTTTAAGTGTAAAATTTATGAGAGGACCCTGATAATACATGACATAATAGGTCATTACAACTCTTCAGTCAGGATTATGGACCTAGTTTCTCCCAACACTTATGTTGTGTGTGTTAATTTTATACTTAACTGGCGGGACCTACAGTTTAAAGTCGACTCCGAACGACAGATTTTTGAAAAAATTTTACATGGCAGGTTTTATTTACTCTTAGAGTTTTTGCCGGAAATATGCTGAGAGGAAGTCGCCGAAGAAATATTTTTTTCATATTTTCATTTTGATGTCTGACCTCGAGTTTGAACCATAGCCTTATGTCTAATAAGCCAAAACACTACCTACTAGACTACGGCCACTTCAAACTAAATTTTAACTCCAATTACTTTTCTCTCAAACACAGTCTTTTTCTAAACATGGTCGTATAATTTTTAAGCGTATTTAAAGAAAGCCTTATGTTTCATAAATAAAAAGAATAACCTTCGTGGACTACATTTAATTTAAGTAAAGTCAATATTAGAAGCCGAAGTCACTGTAGTCTAGTAGGTAGCATGGCTGGTTCATAAACCGGAACAAGGTGAAATATGAAAAGTACTTCTTTCTGCAACTTCGCAACTTCCCAGCAGTCTTCTGGAAAAAACAATTTTAATTACTCTCAGAGTTTTTGTCAGAAATCTGTTTTTTCAAGTCTTAAAATGCAGCATGAAATTCAACAAACCATAGGTGGTCCAACATGCCGAATATCAAAACAGCTGTGGAAAACAGGAAAACCAGGGAACTACTTGATTTCGACAAGATTGGCACTCTAATAGATTCGCTGACAATCTAGGTCTGTCCCACGTGGAATACTGCAGAAACTGGCAGTATGTGAAGGAAACGGAATCAGTACAACAGCTTTTATGCACTACCCTGCAGACATAGCTGCCAGATTTGACGATTTATCGTCATTTTGACGATTTTGGGCTCCAAAAACATCATTTTAACGATGTGATTTATGCCCTTATTTTGACGATTTTTAGAAATTAAAAATTTACATTTAAGCTTCGAAATTACTTTGCAATTGTTACTATTGGAAATTTATGTTAGTAATTACAAGGAGTAAAATGTTATATTTTTAATTTTCATTCGAATACATGTGATGATTTTTCAGTATTTTATTCCTTTTTAATCCCTTAAAAGCCAAAAAATTCAACTCCTAAATAACATCGTAATTGAGAATAATTTATCACTTGTCGTTTTTATCACTTCTTTTTTTTAAATTCGAGTATAGTTTCTAATATTGCCATCGGAAGAACAAAGGCAAGCCCCGTTATTTTTTTTCGTACGACCAACACCAACAGGGGATGGATGGCATTGTGTTTGAAACTATGGAAATATGGTATGGGAAGAAGGAAAGAGAGAACCGTGTTTATAGACACTAGGCTTGTATATTTTTATACCATAAGTAAAAGGAAAGACCTCTGCAGGAATTGAGTTCCACATACGAATAGTCCGACTGAAAAACGTACTTTTTCTGTAGTGCCATTGGCCAATCTACATTACGTTGGAATACATAATTTTCGGGAACAAGTCCGCTTATTATTGTAGTAGTGACAGAACAGTGAAACACAAACCACATTGTAACGACGCACCAATGATTGAATGGAGTTGGATACATTACCTTCATTAACGAACTACTACGGCCTCTCCTGTACACGGTCGAGAAACTTCAAAATAAACATTGAGCCACCGACCTCAGAAATAGTGTAAATAGTAAGATCAGATGATAAGATCTTAAGAAGGAACTGAAGGAACTGGAAAATTTGTCGGTCGCAGCCAACATTACACTGAATTTTCATGCTCAGACTTCTGGCTCCTTAATATTTACACCACCCGTAGATTAAGATGATGCAATATTATTGCTGGGCTTACGTGTCAATAAACAACACTGGGATATATCGTTTAAACCTTAAACAATTTTTTCCTAAAAATGATATAAAATTTCTCCATTTCTGAAAAAAAATTAATAAATGAAGATGACGGACGCTAGCTTTTAATTTCTAACAAATTTTTTTTAAATGTTTTATTTTTGAACTTAGATATGTATTGACTTTATATATTTTACTAAAATAGAAATAATTTTGGTTATTAAAATCTTTTAATTTATTTACTTACTTTTCTAACGATTTTTTGACGATTTCAATAAACGTCTTTGACGATTTTGACGATTTTTTCTCAAATATTTGACGATTTGGTACCTCTTTATCTGGCAGCTATGCCTGCAGATCTGGACATGGTGGCGAAAGTGTCACTAAGGGACCAGCAGACTCTAACTGGAGAGAAGCATCTTACACCACATATGTTGTGTGTGTTAATTTTTAATGGATAAGTGGCGGACCTACAGTTTAGAGTCTACTCCGAACGACAGATTTTTGAGAAACTTTTCATGGCCATTTTATTTACTCTCAGAGCTTTTGCCAGTAATCTGCTGAGAGGAAGTCGCCGAAGAAATATTATTTCATATTTCGTTTTGCTGGAGACGACTTAAAGGGGGTGTGAACTGTGACCTCATGTCTAATAAACCAATACGCTACCTACTAGAATACAGCGACTTTTTAATAACAGTCTGTTATTGTCAAATTAATTAATATTTAGAACATTTGGACAAATTTTGTCGAATTTTAGAGAATATTGAGGATTAGTAGTGTAAATAAATAAGTAAAAATGAACGAAAATATCATAATGTTTTGGCATCTAAACACATGTTGCCTTACAAAACTTTACATATTAACTCGAAAACATTGTATACTTAATCAAATTTGCATATTTTATATAAAATTGTGGTTTCTGTGGCCAGCCTGTAACGTGTAATGAATATAATAATTTAGTTCGTTGTTTTTTATTTCATTCTGGTTTAACAGTGTTTTGTTTCATAATGTTTACATAAATTTTCGTTAAGTTATAATTTATTTGGCATTAAATATTTAAATGGTTTTTAATTAAATTTTTAATTTCATTTCTATAAATAACCTGCTGAATAAGTCTACTTAGATTTAAAAACAATGCGAGAATGGAGGATAAATATAAGTTATATGTGAATGTATATTTGTACAATGAAGTCACCGTCGTCTAGTAGGTAGTTTGTTGGCTTATTAGACGTAAGGTCCCGCCACTCATATATAAAATTAAAACTAACAACATGAGTGTAAAATTATTGTTCATACAAATCAGTACGCATTAAACCCCTTCACGGCATTAAATATATATTGTTTTTCTTCACTTAAATTTAATTTTATTTATTTATTAATTACAATACAATTACAAATTATATTTTAATTATTTACGAGCTGAGTAATTTTGTACATATATATGCTCGGTTTAGTGTATCAGATCAAAGTCTCTGGTGGGAATCAAACTCACGGCCCTTACGCTAATAGTCTAGCACACTACTCACTAGACTACAAGGGCACCCAGTTTTATTTATTATCAGTACATTTAATAAAAATTAAATCCGCTTGTTTATGTTATTGTACTTACACTAGCGGACGAAATTGAATTCAATTAAAAGTCTTTTTTTTATATAAAAAAATATGTCTTTAAACTCGAGCTTATTTCTTCAGTTAAAAGTTTTTCATGTACCTTCTTCCATCAGGGGCCAGGTGAGCCTGGCGGTGGAGCAGGCCCGGTCCTTTGAGACACTAAAGCGCCCAGAAAGAAAGTCGAGGTGAGCCTGGCGGTGGAGCAAGCCCGGTCCTTTGAGACACTAAAGCTCCCAGAGAGAACGAGGTAGTGACGACATTCCCTAACGATCATGGAGTTATTCAGAACACCAGACAGAGATCTTATGGCTAACTGACTGTCAAATAGAACGAGATGCCGTTAAAAAGAGCACCGTTGACGAGGATCCATTGAGGGGCCCGGTAAACGGCCATCACCTCTGTCTGAAATACGCTACATTAATCCGGAAGTGGGAGAGAGACGCTTAGGTCCAGTTTCCCAGAATAGCCTTGGGGTCGGGTTGAGAGCCTTCCGTGTATCCATGAGTTCCGGGGGGGACTGTGTTAAGGTACCAGTCACCCCTACTCGGAATCAGAGATTGAAAACCCCTGTCAAGACAGTATTCCGAAGGGAAATAATCGATGTTCGATGGGGGCACAAGATCAACCTCCAAAATAGAGGAGTGACCAGAAGGTACAATGTGCCAATGAGACAGGGCATTAAGTCTAGTCGCAGCAAACTTAGCTGCCTTCTTAGCGAGAAGCACAGTAGGCAGGCAGTTGAGCATTGCGTAAAAGGCCCTTGTGAGGGTGGTGCGTATAGCACCAGTTATATAAATGGCCGCAGATCTTGTGACCTTGTCAAGAAGTCTAACATTATGTGGTTTGTTCATAACTGTCCACCAGAAAGCAACACCATCTAGGAGGTTGGTTTCGATAACCGTAGAATATATCCAACCCTTGATCCTTGGGCGAAGACACCATCTGGTTCTACCGCTCAGTAAGCAGCACGAGGTGCCTTACGCGCCCTATTAGCCAGATTCGCCCTCCAGTTTAATTTGTGGTAGAGGATCAGGTCCATATATTTAAACTTCCACATATGCTAGGAAGGATGAAGGTCGAAATCTTATATCTCCTAGTGAAAGGAATCGTATCGGTCTTGGAGTGGTTAATATACAATACAAAATCCCTACACCAGTCCATTCCAATCGAAAGCGAAAAGTTTAGCTTATCAGACAGCGTCTGTGGACAAATTCCCGACGCAGCAATAGCAATAACGCCAGCGTAGGCTACTGCGTCATTACCTGAGGATTCCACCCCTCTCAAGAGTAAGTTGACTGCAAGTTCTTGAGAAGTGCAGTGTACCTCTGCAGACCATTCACTGACTATGTGTGCCCCCACATACCTCCACATACATACAACATACCTCACAATTTTATATAAAACGACCTGTAAATTATAAGAGTTTTTAATAAGTTTTGTACCATTTTGTGATTGGATTTTCAGAATTTTTTATCATCATTAGCATTTTGCCAAAAGTCCTATGTTCTTTATCATAGATTTCATTCCTTTAGGCATACCTTCCCCGTGATTTTTAGAGATTTAATGTGAAACTTTGGCCCATTCCGTAAAAACGCTTGACAATAGTTACTCTAAGTTGAAAAGTTTTCGTTTGAAATTGCCCACAAATTCTCGAGCCCTTTGCCATTTTATTGTCTTGAAATTTTGTTCAGCAATTCATTTTTACACAATCTTGGCAGTGTGCCTTTGGAGCCTCGTTTTGCTTGAAAGTTATTTTTATTGTGGGATAAACGCGTTCCTAAATAAAAACGGCTAAATTGTTCTACAAATTACTTAAATTCTAATGCGTATTCAATATGACTTCTGTTTTAACTAGAGAGCTAGGTGCCGCAACAAGTAAAATGTCCCCACATTATTAAACACCTTTCATTGTGTTTCACAGTCTACTTGGCATGATGTCATTGAATGGTATCAGCGGGCCTCTTCCAACAATACTGCATTTCATCAGAATGGAGTGCTATGTCATTGCACTCGTTTCCAATCTGTCCAGTTGTTGCTGTGTTTTAAAAAAATTAATCCCAACCTTCATATTCCTGTCCATTAGAGCAGGCTTTCAAAAACACACAAATCTATGCTTGTGCAAGGTTCTGCTTACTATGCGGTTGCATATCTTTTTGCCCTTTTTGCTTTGGCAGCCATTTTAGATGTTGTGGCGTTCATCTCTTTCTCCTTATTCGTCCACCACTGTACATATATATGAGTACTTGTATGTCATTGCGACTGTATAAATTCAATTTTGTCATATAAAATTGTAATATTTCCGGTTACAGGAATTTCTCATTTCCTCTCAAATAAATTATATTCACATGGATTTAAATCTTAATTACCAATCCTGATACAGATAAATATACACGGGCGTATATAATAGGGATGAAATGGAATATTTTACTTTACAAAAATGATGAAAAACGTATACATTTTAATAAAAAGAGGAATTAATTGATAAAATAATATTTCTCTCACAAATCCATTGTATGAGAATTTTGGTAAATAATGGTAAATTTGGTAAATTCGTGGTTTCAAAAGTATGGGACTGGAATTCGACATCTATCAAACTAAGTTGAGAAACCAACTTTTTTCTTTTCAGTTGAATGTCTGGCATTGACGAAAATGGATCGCTTAACTATCACACAGCGCATAAAAATTATCAAAACCTACTACAAAAATGGTGATTCTGCCACAGCCACGTATCGTGCTTTAAGAGGAGCTTAGGGTTTA
Organism: Sarcophaga carnaria; assembly: GCA_958299815.1. Lineage (NCBI taxonomy): Eukaryota > Metazoa > Arthropoda > Insecta > Diptera > Sarcophagidae > Sarcophaga > Sarcophaga carnaria. Next base: position 82,067,886 of record OY283149.1, on the reverse strand, counting down.
CATAATCGTCCAACTACGCAAACAATTGGCAAAATTGTGAAGAAATTTTAGGAGAATGGAGTGGTTACAAATATTGAAAGACCTGTGCTTCATCGTTTCGCTCGTTCCGCTGAAAATATCGCTATTGTAAGTGAAAGTGTTGCCGAAGACCCGAATGTGTCGATTCCTCGTCGTTCTCAGGAATTAGGACTGTCTTACGGCACATTATGGCGTATTTATATATATAAAGTCCAGCTCACGCAACAACTGAAGCCAGCTGACCTTTCACAACGTCATAGATACGTGGAATGGGTGCTTGAACAACAGGCGGTGGACGGCAATTTTTCGAACAAAGTTTTCTTCAGCGATGAAGCACATTTCACACTCGTTGGGTATGTTAATAAACAAAATTGTCGTATTTGGGGTTCTGAGAATCCTGAAGTAATTGAAGAGAGTCCATTACATCCAGAAAAAGTCACTGTTTGGTGCGCTCTTTGGTCCGAACGTGTGATTGGACCTTACTTCTTCGAAAACGACGATGGAACTACTGTCACCGTCAATTCGGAGCGTTATGGTCATATGATAATCGGCTTTTTTTTCCTGCTTTTGAAGAATACGACTTGGAGAATATGTGGTTTCAACAAGACGGTGCCACATGCCACACAACTCGAGCGAATATGGCTTTATTGCAAGAGACATTTCCTGGCCGCGTAATTTCTCGTCGTGGCGATATCAACTGGCCACCAAGATCATGCAATTTGACACCATTCTATCACCTTCTGCAGATAGAAATTTTTTTATCATTATTGAGTTGCATGTTGACAATATGAAAATATAATTTTATATGATTATGCAATTTTTAACACTTTAGTTAATAATATAGGAGTGAGTTATTTGCTATACTGGCCTCCTCCAAACAATTTAGTTTACCAAGTACTATTACTTATTTATAAGATTAGCTGTTAGATTTGAGTTCTTGTTTCTGTTGTTGCATAAGCAGTGTATTTCATTCGATATTGTATAACATAGTATTGTCAACTTATTCCTCAATACGATAGGTAAGGAAAAAATTCTCGACATCCTTTTCAGCGGCTGGTGTAGCTTCCGGAGCCTTTCTTGACAATGGCTCGAAGCCCATAAGCAAAAAGTTCTCTAAAGACAAGCATGATCAGCAGATTTTTTGTACAAACATGGTGCAAATTCCAGCAAAGAAATCAATGTGTCTTTAGAATTTTCAAAATCCATTTTTTCCGGTATGGCTACATAAAAGATGTTATTTGTTGGATTCAATACTGATTGTCATTTTGTGAACTTATTTTCAGTCACATGTAACTTGATGACAATGCGTATGGGATGCTTATGTTATAAAATTCGGGTCAGAAGATTCTGAAGATGTTGAAGAGCCAGGGCTAAAGCCACCGCTGCTGCTAGTGGAGTTGCTTCTGTCGAATAAACTGCTGCCACCAACTGAGTCAACCGAAGATTTTCAAGTATAATCTATTAAGAGTGACACCCTATCGTGGTCTGTTCTGTGGTGGGTAGGGACATCAGGACCACCACAGAGGCCCTACGCCTAGAGAGATACGTTAGGATTCAGTCGACATGTTGGTAGCGCTACTACTAAACATTGGATCGAGTTTATTATTCATACTTGATGGCAATTTTATACTTAATGGTTGCAATTTAAAACACAAAATATTAGGAATAACGAAAAAGTTTAACTGAAAAAACGCTTGTAACTGTTTCTTTTCGTTTATGTAGGATTTTATATGGGATTTTTCTTTTTTTAACACTTTACCGGCGTGTAAATATAAGAGTCTTTTTTCTCAAAACACCTGTGAATGCTTCAATGCTCACTAGGAAGCCCTCTAATTTTATATTTAATTTATATTTAATTTATATTTAATTTATATTTAATTTATATTTTTCCCATAACCCCTCTTCGAAGAATATGGGCATCCACAAAGCATTTCTGCCTTGTTTCTTTGATTGTTCGTATTAAGCAGGTAAATGCTCTGCTGTAGCAAGTCCCAGGATAATAGTTCTTTTATCTATCGTCGCCTAAATCAATGCCTTTCGAATAAATTGTGTAGTGGTGGGAAACATAGCAGATTGTTGATTCCTGTCTTTCCAGTAGGTGGCGACATTCCCTGACCTTCCTGCAATGTATAGTTAGTTTTTACATTTACAAGGAGTGAGAGGGCTTCTTAGATGGACAGTATGGTAGAGGAATGAAGCCACTTAATTTAAATTTCAAAAACCATGAAGAATCAGTTTTTATTTCTCCAGGGTCGTTTTTCCAATAAGATTAAAACCTGAGGTTTTTTATTTTAAAATGGTGTTCTCGGCTTATACACATGCTCTTTGAGGTTGTTCGACTTTATTGCAAGTTTTTAATCGTTTAGAAGACCTATGTGGAATATGACAACGTTCAAATGTACGCCACGTCTTCTCTACGCAGAGCGCATCCAAAATATCAAAGGCTCCAAGACTCTGGCGTATAAATCAAGCTCATTTTGACCGATGTCATGGATTATGGAGGTTTTGAAGACCATACAAATTGACATTAATCTATGCTCTAATAAAATTCCCAAGAAAAGGACAAACGGAATCAAATCCCTCAATACGATGACCAGTTCACCTTCATCTCCATGTAATATGATCATGATTTCCAACCGTTTATGCAGTACATTCAGTGCGAGATTTACTATGTGGCATGTAGTTTCGTTCTGTTTTAAAACCACAAGTAAAAGGCAATAGAAGTTAATAGTCATCGACCTACAATGCTCGCCGCTGACAGTGATGGCCTGGCCATGGTGTTCTCAACTATATATGCCGCCAATGATGCTATCAATCTAAAATTCACATCTAACAGTGAGTTTTTCGGGATCCATTGAATGTTTTTAGACCTCATGTGGATTGTAGTCGCCACAAACTTTATATAATTTTTTTTTTTTGTTTACTTATCCATTCATCCAAAAATCTACCTCGCCGCCGCTAAGGATGATTTGATGACTTGGCTAAACAGCCTGAACAAATTAGACAATTAGACAGAATTAGCTTGAACAACTTGACCGTTATCAACTATCAAAGTTCAAAAGTCCCGTGGAGTTACAAATAAATTTTGTTCCAATTTTTTAAGAAAAATTTCTAGTAAAACGGTACTTAATGAAAGCCTTATATAGGTTTCGACGCTATCAAACTTTATACCATGATTAAATATTTTTACCAATAAATGGCAAACATTTCTTTGATGTTATTCTAAAATTAGTTTTTTATCATTTTCTGTTAAAACTCAAACTTCAAACTGTTAAAATTATTTCAAATAAAAAGAAACATTTGTATTATCCCTTCATGATTACCTACATATCAAACATATGATTCTAAGTGACCAGCATATTTTGTTGTATTTATTGTTCATACTAGTTATCTGAAAATACAGTACGACCACGCTTAACGCGGGGAACGTTCCAATATGTTCCAATGCTAAACGAAACAGCGTTCATACTGTGATTGCGACTTCGGAAAGTACGGTTGGAATCTTCAATCTGGAGAGACTAACAAAAGAGCGTTGAAAAAGATACATAGTATACATAGTATACGTCGCTATATAGTGCACAGATTTTGGTTGGTGCATGGTCATTTCCACATATAGTACACAGGAAAAGTCTTAGTACGGCAATATATTTTGAAAAAAAAGAAATGTCTCCACATTTAACACTCTTGCACAAAGTCCCGATATGACTTCAAGAGAGTATTTAGGAGATCATTTTAAAGAACGGTTATAGGCTTTAACACTGAGCTTCATCTTTCATCTCTCGTCAATTGGCAAGATGACAACATCTTCCCATAAGAAATATACAGAGCAAAAAAGGGTCATCTTTCATCATCTTCACAAGATGTTCCTATCTCATTTTGTTCCACTCATAATCTTTCGATAATTTTAGTGTCATCACTAAAAAATGTCATTTGTTTATATGTATAAAAAAATTAAACGTCACAAAATGAGCGGGACTGAACAAAGTAAGTAAATTTTTGAATGTATATATAAATTAATGAAACACATTTTTAATAATATTTTTGTAATATTTTATAGAAAAAAAGCACTCGAATAGTTTGGTCAGTTGCTGAGGAGAACATGCTGCTAGATCTATGGTGCGAAAAAAAATTTCCATATTTTTCAAGAAATTGCAGAAAAGCTCAAGGAAGCCGGCTTTTGGTGGGAGCTGGAGCGATGTTAGAACCAAAGTGGACAACCTCACCCGCAAATATAAGTATAGAAATTGTATGCAATATTCATAACCAACATTTCATATAAACCTTTCACCAGACAAGAAAAAAAAAATTAAATTGGTCCAACTGGAGGAGCACCATCCTCATGGGAATATTATCATAAGATTAATAATATTCTTGGGTCTTTCAGGCTACATAATATAGCTAAACTATGCATGAAAGTACAGGTACATAGGTATATGTATAATATATAATAGCTAAAAAACAAAACTAATTTGAGTAATTTTAAATTCACAGACATGTCTACACTTTTAGAAGATCGTGCTGTTATCGTGCTTGATCCTGAAAATTTAAACTTGGAGCAATAGTGCATCAGTTACTTCACTGAAAATGAGGACAGCCAGGGATCTCAGCCGAAAAAAACGAAGTGTTGTGTGAACGCTGAACTGGTAAGATTGGCGAGAGAGCGTAATGAAATGCAACGTTTATTATTTATTTTATATATTACCAATCGCTCCCAGACACTTTGGAAACCCCAAATCTTCGAATACTTTGACGCACTCTTCAACCTTCGCAGCTGTTAGAAAATTTATTGGAGTGAATTATTTGCCAGATTTTCAATTACTACCCTACAAAACTCATGCAAAATAATGCAAACACTACCAGTGGAAACGCCAAAAAGTCTCCCTATAATGCGATACTCAGATGAAGACGCCAGCGTATAAAGAGCTATGGCCACACGTTTTTCTAATGGAATAGATGTCCGACAGTTAGTGTCCTTTTTTCTTCAACACTCCAACCGATTTACCAGTAATGAAAAGGTTGTCCTATCTACTCGAAAGCGGTCTTAAAAAAATTCTGGTCTACTATTTGGAACATCTTTCTCCCAGAAAGTTCCATGCCGAATCTAAAGCTATAAAAATATATGTGTATTTAAAAACAAATTTAAGAATTACAGATATAAAAAAAATTATTACAAATGACTAAAAACTTCGTCGATTTGAGGCACGTGCAATTGGTAAGATTTCTTCATCTTCCATAATAAAGTCATTGTCCATAATAACATCAAGCAGATCCGCATATTGTTTTAATAATTGATTTTGTTCTTCAACTGCAATTATTAATCCGATAATTTAAGAATTTTCCATTTTATTTTTTCCATTAATTATAAGCAGATTTAATGTATTTAACAAATTTATTTATAAACACTAAACAAACTTTGTATATTCAATTCCAATGCCTTTGAATTATAAATTTACTCAGGGTTCTCCTTTGGGGTACCTATCTGAAACTTTTCCTTATTTTTCTCTTTTTTATGAGAAATATTAAAAAATTGTTTGTTTTATAATAAAACAGTAATACGTTAATAAAATAAATATATAAACTATAAATTTATATACAAACTAAAATAAAATATATTGCCGTACAAAGACTTTTGCTGTCCACTGTATGTACAATAAGCATCAATACAGTGTACAATTTAGGGAAATTCTAATACTACTGCGTAATACTCAAACAGCGTTAAGCATAGCATCGTTAAGCGGGTTCGTACTGTAGCAAAGAACAGAAAAACCACATTTCCTGTCCGTTTATGTACAAGATGTGATCACATTTCTGTAATACCACATTGAGACAAATATTTGCCAATAATATGTATTTGTTTTTCTATTTATATTTGACACATTATGGAAGACCAGTGCCAGCATCCAACAAGATAACAGAAGTTTTGTATTTACACACAGAAGCTTACAACTGTAATTACATTGTGTAGTACCTTTGAGTCTCTATTTGTGTTCATGTGGAATGTACACAAATTTATGTGGGAGGCGAAACTTGTATATAAAATGTTATTAATAGATACAGCTGTAGCAGTTGTTTGATTTTTGTATTATTTGCAACTAATTTTAATTAAAGAAAATATTCATTCATTCATATATTAATTACTTCTTACTTTCCTTTCAGTCCGTATTCCTACCCAGGTTCTCACACCACTCACGTCGGGTGTGTTAATTTTATTCATGAATGGCTGGACCTACAGTTTAAATCGATTCCGAGCTGCAGATTTTTGAGAAACTTTTCATGACATTTTTTATTTATTTTCAGAGTTTTGCCAGAAATCTGCTGAAATGAAGTCACAGAAGATATATATTTTTTTTATTTCGTTTTGCTGGATATGTATAATCTAGGCTTTAAACTGAGGGCTTACGTCTAATAAGCCAACACACTACTTATTAGACTACGGCTACTGTATTGGTTACATTGTATAATACCATCCCATTAAGTTGCTCCACCTTAGCAGCAACTACCCTTGAAATTTCAAGGTTTTATGGAACAGAGACAACATTACAACATTAATCTGAAAACTAAATTTCAGAATTCTGCATGTGTTTCGCTTTAAGAAACGATTTGTTTCTTTCTTTAGAAAAAAAGTAATAAAAGGAAAATGTTGTGTGACAGTTCGGTAATGTGGATTGAAATACCACACTATGGCGTATGAGTGATATTAGATTTTTTTCAATGGTTTAATATTACTCATACGTCAGAGAACGTCGTAGTTATTTAGTTATAATTAAATTGTAAACAACGCGTGTAGATTTATTTATTTTTTTCTTTGAAATGTAATCAAGAGAAATAATAATGCGCTTGTCGATTTTCTGAATTAAAAAATAGGTATCAAATTGTTTCATACAAAACTCTTTTAACACTTTAATGATCCAGCTTTGTATCATGTAACTTTAATTCAGAAAAAGTTAGATGCCTGATTTTTTATAGCTTTCTTAGTATTGTTATTGTCATTATTTTAAACTAAATAACAATAGGAAAATTTCAAACATTGCTTAAAGAATTCAAAAACAAAAACTTATTCTGGCTTTTGTATCATTGTATCATTTTTAAAACTTACGGCTTTCCAAGAGATTCTTTGCTGTTTTATATGTAAATTTTCAAAGATTTTGTAAAGTTTTAATCGTATATAACAAATTATCTACGGTATTTGAGAATGATAAGAAAGTTAAGTGTTGTATGAAAGTGAAAGGGTTGAAGTTCCTGCTCATGATATTCCTGCTCTGAAGATTCTTAAGAGGCAGAAAACAGAAGCTCGTCTTATGAACTGACGACAAACTATTGGCAGCAACAAACATGACCAACCGCTATTTATCGCCAAATATGGTATTAAATGGAACAGCGAACGAAATGCCTTTAGTTGTTTGGGCAGAGAGAATATTATCAATTTAACCCTTTACGGTTACTCTTCATTTTTGTACATTAAGGTTACTCTTCGTTGAATCGGCGAACACTTTAACCCTGAATGGTTGCTGTTTGTTGAACTGACGAAGCTTATTTACTTTTTTTCATATAATACTTTTATTTTTGACCAAATTTCGTTCTTTTTATCAACAATGTTGGTTGATAACGAAAGCTTGTAGTGAGTAAACGTACCCTAACCACCCATATTTTTAATCCTGGATGGCAATTTTTGTACAGTAACTTTACTCTTCGTTGAATCGATGAAAAAAAAATTATTTGTTCGTTTACTGACTGCAAGCTTTCATTATCAACTAATGTTGTTGAAAAACAGAGCGAAATTTGGTCAAACATAAAAGAGTTATATGATAGAGAGTAAATGAGCTTCGTCGATTCGACGAACAGTAGCCGTCCAGGGTTAAGTGCAGATTGGTAGCAGTCGCTTCTTGAGATATTGTGAAATCACTCTTACTGCTTTTCCTATATTTTTCTCACATGACACAAACACGAAGTCTTTGTAATCTAGTACATCTAGTACATAGTGTGTTGGCTGTTTAGACCTGAGGCCATGGTTCGAATTACAGGTCAGGTACTTATCTTCAACAAAAATGAAAAAAAGAAAAAATATTTCCTCGGTAACTTTCACTGAGTAAGTTTCTGTAAAAATCTGTCATTCAGAATCGACTTCAAACTGCATGTCCTGCCGCTCATGTATAAAATTAATACACGCAACATAAGATGAATCAGATGTTAAATCGTAATCCGGCTGAAAGGACTGTCATGACATATATGTATGTATGTTATTGACAGACTAACATTTGCAAAAAATGCTTCGCCCTATATTTTATTCCATAGATATTGCGGAAGTGCAATATTTCAGTCAAGTGTGTACGTCTGATATAATGGAATTATTTACTTTGATAATGTGCTACTTGGAAGCGATGGAAAATTTGCACCTATTACGCCTATTCAAAAACGTGCTGAACGCTTTCATTTTTAAATAATCCCAACATTTCTGTTGCTGTAGATAAGTAACTAATTGAATTTGATTGTCGTTATATATTTGGTCGTTTACCGATATCGAATTGGTAGTTTTTAATTGAAATACATGCTACGTGTGTATCCAGTACATACAGCCGTGTTTAATGAAACTTGTATTCCGAAAACAAGAGAGGAATCAAGGAGAGAACATTGTTATTGAAATATCGATGTTCTACGGGTGCATAATATAACCTTGGGAAAGTTTTTTACCTTTTCAAAAAATGTATATTGAATTGAAGAAATATTGAGGAATTATGAATCGCTGATTTCTGGAAAAAACATCGAGAACAAATAAAACTGCACTATTTCTGTTCTACTAACTGAAAATGTAGTTGCTCTCTTTGAATATAAAACGATTGCATATATTCAGACGTATAAGGTCAGCCGGAAAATAGTATAGATATCGTTTTGGGACATTCCTTGAGTGCCCAGATGGCCAGAGTTGGTAGTGTGCTAACCTTAAAGTTTCAAGGCCGTGAGTTCGATCCCCACTAGATTTTGTGGTTGTCTAACTGTTTGCCTGACATTATATGTCATTACTCGAACACCTGTAACTGCAACTGGTCAGCCCTTAGTAGGTTAAGGAACCTCGGCAGGGACTTCTTCAAAGGTTTGGACTCTTTGCCGTGAGCCGACATTAGGGCTCTCGATACATTCATAAATAGGTTGAGCTGGTTGAGAAGTGTGGCTTGAGAACTGGCAAGTCCACCATCAACCAGATCTCCACACTACGCCAAATCCTGAAAAAACCCACGAAAAACAAGTTGACCCACACCATCCTTTTGTCGACTATTAGGCTGCCTTCGGTAGCCCCTTAAGGGATCGTGTTTTAGCCGCAATGTCTGAGCTGGGTATACCTGTGAAGCTGATAAGGCTATGCAGATTGACGTTGAGCAATTCCTACAGCTCTGTCAAGATAGGAATGAACCTCTCCGAACATTTTGATACCATGCGAGGTTTCAGACAAGGCGACCCCTTATCATGCGAACTCTTCAACTTCGTCGTGAAGAGTGTTCTGCGAAAGACGGCAGTGCATCGCAATGGCACTATTTTTCAAAAAAGTGTCCAGTTGCTTGCGTACACTGACGACATTGACATCAGTGGGCGTACCAAGCGAGATTATACTGCTGCCTTTAGTGCTGTTGAACGGGAGTCTACTAAGATGGGTTTGGCAATAAATGAGAGCAAAATAAAGTATATGTTATCGACAAGGAGAGTCATGCAGTGTATTGATTCTCAGATCACGGCCGATAAGTATACTTTTGATACAGTCAAGGAACTTATTTATCTTGGCTCCGCTGTTACCACCAAAATAAGCTGTTTGAGCTCCTCAATGCATAGCTTTGTGCAGCGTATTAATATCCAGCGGTTGCGCTGGTTCAGCCATGTCGTTCGAATGGAGGAGGATGCTCCGGAAAGACGGGTGCTTGATGCGGGGATCTGCGGAAGTCGGCGAAGACGACAACCTTGTATCTGTTGGAAGGAGCAAATCGAGGAAGCCCGATTGGTGTGACCAACTGGCGTAGGCGCGCAAGAAGCAGAGGCACCTGGAAGGATGTGTTGCGGCAGGCAGAAATCTTTTATCGGGTTGTTATGACCAATTAAGTAAGTAAGTAAGGCTGAAAGTGCTATGTCATCAAGGATGTAGTCGCGCTTTCTTTTGTGTTTCCCTATCTACTTCAATATCCATTCAACTCCCTCTCTTCTAGGACGCATTTTAGAAAATGTGAGTTCAGCTTTACAAGTCATATTGTAATCTAATATATTTTGTAGAGTACAGAAATAACAGTATTGCGTGGCGAATGTAGGGGGATTTTTAATAATTTCAAGTTAATGAATAGTCACCGTATTGTAGTAGGTAGTATGTTAGCATACTAGACCTGAAGTTATGGTTCAAATCATTGGACAGATATTTCTAACAAAACGAAATTTTAATATTTCTTCTGCTACATCCTCTCAGAAGACTTCTGGCAAAAACTCTAAGATGAAATAATATTGCCGCGAAAAAGTTCCCAAAAATCTGCCGTTCCGAATCGGCTTTAAACTATCCGCCCCTTATGAAAACGTGGTGTGAGAAGCTAGGTGTCGTAATTCTATTTTTGTATTTACTTTATAAGTTTTGCTTTTAGATGAGTTCAGATGACACCCGTATTTAAAATTGGATTTAAAATACTCTTGCAAGTTAATTGAATGCTAATAACAAGTTTGTTTTACTAAAGCAGCCTTGAAATCACAACGAAATCTATTCAACATTAACAGATCACTTTCATTTATTCGTTACTAACGGGAAAATTAAATAAGTTGTCTTTAAATGCTTCCCTTAACAAGACACTATTTATTTATTTCAAATTTAAAGCTTAAAGAAACATTATCTAATAAGATACTTGTATGTTGGAATATATTCGTAATATGTAAATCCATATGATATTTTAACCCACTTTCTAATATCAAATTCACATAACGATAACTGTCATTAGTGTGATATCATACTCCAATATCACATACTCCATTATGGGAACAGCCATTTACAAGATACATAAACGTGATAATATTTTATCACTTTCACACAATTTTATCACACTTACACAATTGAATTTACACATTAAATTTGCATTTCTCTACAAAGGATGAGGTACCATACAGATTTGGCCTGATATGAAAATATGCAGACTAAGGAAAAATCTTAGGAAAATCATATCAGCTATAACGACACATCGGCCATTGCCCAGCCCTTAAAGAACTTATTGATTTGAATAAAATTCATACCTCCAGAAAAACTCTGCATGGCTGAGTGATGTTAAACAAGTGTTGAAATCAGATGACGAAATGTAAAAGTATTATCGGCTTCAGAAATTTTGCTGGGATACGTAATTATTCACATATATTAAATTTATAAAAGGAATGAATTTAAGTTATAGCACACAGTATTTTTTATAACTAGGAGCCTTGGTAGTCTAGTGGGTAGTGTGTTAGTGTAGAAGCTCTGGTCTATTACACTATACTGAGCATAAGGTCTATGTTACTCAGCTTGTAAATAATTACAATATAATTTGTAATTGTGTCCTGTTTAATTATTAAATCATTTTGACATAATAAATTCTGTGTTATTGAATACTCTGTGCCTATTAGGTACTCATATAATGCGTACTGTTGCATGCTTGTAGTAATTTTTAATCATCCTTTTACACTCTATGATGACCATTGATTGCGTATTTCTACATGTTATTACCTTATAGTATTATAGTATAGTATATTTGATGTCTATACGTGAAGTATTGCAAATTGTTACCCAAATTATATATTCCTTGATCGCGGGTACCAATAACACGCGTTTCAATAACAGAATTATGGTCCGGTAGGAGAAGGGAAAGTTTAATTTCTGGTGATGCAATATAGAGGTCTAATCTCGACCTATCTCCACGTTTAGAGCCTGTAAAAATGTCAAAATAAATACTTAAAAGGATTAGTATTTAAAGTGCGGTTGTTATTGTACGCACTTCTTGACATTTATTTAGTGATTGATTTTTGAGGGAAAATACCCCTTCTTTTATACTAAATTTTAACTGATTTAGCATTTCCAAATCAGCCCATTAATTCTAATACATTTCTTATGTTTACTTAATGTTATAACAATTATTTGCATGTATATTCTATATTAAATAATGTTTCATATGTTTGTGTGTGTATTTATTACGCGACAAGTGGGTACAATTTGATACGCGCTGATTGTCCCTATACAAAAATCATAATTCCCACGGTAAAAAGTTAAGAGACCCACACACGATCACAAATACTGCAATACAACAACAACACTCATTGTGCATACAATATGTAATGAAGTGTAGCCAGCTAGCCGACAACAAAGTATCAAATGACCATCGCATGTGCGCCTAACAATTGTGGTGGCCGCTGCTCATATGCTATTGAATATTCTTTAGCCTTGAACACGAAATGTTGTGTTAGCATTGATGACTGTAAAATCATGCTACAAGCCATTTTTGTAACAACTAGTCTCCACGGGTATCTGTGGTTTGAATCCATTTGACAAAGAAAGCCGGTGGTCTTCTTGTCGGGTAATTGTGCACCAAGCGACAGACCGTTCAGTTGTACCAATCATACTCTGGTTACACGATTCGTGGCTCTGTTTGACCCATCACCCCAAAACTTGAAGACGATACCCCGTAAGAATCGCCTAATATTGAACGCGTATCTGTATCGGTTGGATGCAGAGTATTGAATATCCATGTGGGCGTTGTTAGTTTCTAAACAACATATTCGTTGAACCCTTTGGATTATTCCATCCACATAACTTAGAAGATGTCTAATTACGCTTTGATAGAGCCAATGTGTTATTCTTGTAGTGAGGCTCCAATGGCTCTTTTAAATATGGACCAGCACACGTGGACCTTGATGCCCTATCTTCCAGATGCTGTTTCCATTTAAATTTCCTATACAATATAATACTCAAAAGTTTAATCTGGTTGGATATCCTCATCTCTTTGTTAAGAAAGCCTGAACTGTCATAAAGTAAAACCTATAAAAAGGCATTTTCAATATATTCTGGTGGATTGTATCAGATGTTAGTTTCACTTTAATAGTTTTAAATTTCTCCAGAGAATTTAAGCAACATTCCTATAATACTGACGTTTCTATAATCTCTTGCATATGTAATCCTATTTTCAAAAAGTACATTAAGTGTCTCACAATATCCTAGGGTATTTACAATGTTAAAAAAGATTTTTCTATACATACGAAGTACTTGAAATAATGAAATATGAGAAGAAGAAGCAGTGAACCCATGTAAGTCAAATTGAGGTACGAAAGACCAGCAGACAAATAAAAAACAAAAGAATGAAATTGTTGCTTAAAGAATCTTTTTGTAGACAATTCATTTCTTTTTTGTTGTTCTTCTACAAATTTTCTTTAATTCTAGCTTAAGATGAAGTAATTGGCTTAGTTTCTCTTAAATGTTAGGGAAGAGCTGAGTATTTTAAATAGGAGAATATGGTATATGGGGAAAGTTTAGTGTAAAATCAGAGAATTGTTAAAATTAATTGTCTTCAAAATTGTCTCTAAAAACTCGAAATACATTTTAAGATGTCGTAGCCTTGTAAGTAGTATGTTGGCCAGGTGATGCTAATAATCTCAGGTCGGACATCTCGAACAAAACGGAGTATGAAAAAATATTTCTTACACAATTCAGATAAAATCTCTCAGCAGTCTTCTGTCAACAACTTACTTACTTACAGGCGCCTCTGCTTCCTTTGAAGCTACGCCAGTTGATCACACCTATTGATTTTGACAGGGCTTCCTCGATTTGATCCTTCCAACGCATACAAGGACGTCCTCTTCGCCGACTTTTGCAGATACCCGCATCAAATACCCGTCTCGCCGGAGCATCCTCCTCCATTTTAACCAACTCGCACTGGACCGAAGATCTTACGTAGGAAATTTCTCTGGAATACTCTCAAGTCTGCGGTATCAGTGATTAATAGGGTCCATGGCCCAGTGCCATAAAGAAGCATGGGTATGATCAGCGTCTGGTAGAGTATAAGTTTTGTCGTACGAGAGAGGTCTCTGCTACTCAATTGCCTATTAAGGCCATAGAAGCGCCTGATGGCAAGAGTTGACTTTATTCGGAGTTGACTTTAAGCTTTTGTAGTCAAACCTACTACTTCGACCTAACTTAACCATTGGTAAGGTCAAGCGGCGGTGTATGAATTCTTATAAAACACGTATAGCCCGAACTAGGGTAATTGAAATTTCAAGAAATAACATAATGAGAGCGTTTTTAATTTTATTTAATTTTAATAAAATTCTGAAGGTGTATGCAATGCTTGTTGATTAGCGGGATTTGCCCTGAAAATCTTCTGATTTAATCAGATAGCCAAACTGCAATTAAATCCCTAACGAACGTAGTCCGTCCTTGTCCATGAGTGACGAGTATTTCTTGAAGAAATTCCAAATCATTTAAATCTTTTATGGGCAAAATATATTTTTTTTTTAATCTGTTCTTCTAAAATCACTCACAAAAATGCTCCCGTTTAGACACAATCTCTATATAAATATTCTGATGTTCGTTTCCAAATGTTAACTCTTTTCTTATTACGTATAATTAAAGTAAATATCTAACCGGTAAATATGCTACATTTAAAGAATGTTATCTTTTGAAGAAAACACTCAACTAAATGTCATAATATTTAAATCAATAAATTTTTATGAGTGTAGCATACCTTAATACCTTATATGTTTAAAAATAAAATCCCGTGAGAAATCTGGGACAATGATATGATTGTAAAATTTTATTTAAATCGTTTTATCTTTACCAGATGACCATTATTTAAAACAAATTTTCCTTTTCAACGGAATGGAAAGGAAAAAAATGTGAAAAAATACTTAGAAATGTTATATTTCAACAGAAAAGAATGTTTTTGAAAGTCTAAACGTCTTAGGCAGGAAAATAAGCAGAACAAAGGACACACACAAAAATTGGAAATATCCTTGAATCGTTTTCAATTTCTTATGAATTCTGCATCATCATTCAAAGCACTGAATTACGGCTGAAGAGATTTTGAAAATATTTGAAACACATACGCCAATATCAACCAGTTGAAATTTAATTGAAGACAAATAGCATACATAGTTCTCAACTTATTTCATTGTTAGTCCATTAGGAGCCAAAGCAAATAGATACGACAAACGCTTCACTTCAAATATTTAATTCAGTTAAAATTAAAATAAATAAAATAAATTATAAAAAACAAATTCAGGAATACTATTGCTGGTAGTGTACAATTGCGATTGTAAGTGTGCTTAATGTGCGGCATATTTTAAAGGAATAGTGACTACTCCAAACGTCAGCGACATTTCAAAGTGCATATAAGTTTCCTTAGTCTAGTAGGTATTAGGTTAGAGGACGTGTACTTGTCAATCAAGACAAGTACAGTACCCGGAGGTCGAATTGACCCATTGTAGGTATTGCTTCTGGCAAAAAATCTGAAATTAAAAAATGTTTCATTAAAAGTTGCTCAAAGCGTCATTCGGAATCGGTTTTAATTATAGGCTCCGTTATTCATGGTTAAGAGTAACACACATAACATGGGTGGTGTAACAAACTAGGTCTTAATGCTGATTACCGTAAACATATCGAAGCTAGCGTATAAGAATTTGATTCTGGAACTCTAATAATCCCACAATAATAGCAATAAATTTTCTATAGATCGTAGACTATGCCTTTTGAAGATAGAGGTGGAGATGTTTAAGACGAATAGGTTCGGTTGTAACACACGCGAAGTCGCATGAAGTCGCCGTAATCTAGTAGCTAGTGTGTTGGCTTATTAGACGTAAGGCCAGGGTTCAAAGCCCAGGAAAAATATGGAAATATGAAATTAATATTTTTTCGGCGACTGCCTCTCAGCAGATTTTTGCAAAAACTCTGAGAGTAAATATAATTGCCATGAAAAGTTTCTCAAAAATCTGTCGTTCGGAGTCGACTTTAAACTGTAGGTCCCACCACTGATGTATAAAATTAACACACACAACATAAGTGGTGTGAGAAACTAGGTCCATTATGTATGTATGTATGTATGTATTTATGTAATACATGAGAGATTACATATTAATTCTGAACTAATAAATGCAACATCTATAACATGACATCTGTAACTAAGGATAATAAAAACGTTGAGAAGGCAAAAGCTCTTGAAGCAGATAGTGATTATAATGAAACTTTAAATATATTTTGAAAATTTAAAAACCTTGATCAAAATTATAAATTACTCATTAGCCGATAGTAAATGGAAAACCTCTCTCATGTATGGGCCGGTAACTCGAAATATTTAATTAAGTTTTTCGAGAAGATCGCAAAACTGGAGAGAAAAAAAGAAGAAAATATTGTGTGTTATGATGTACCGGCTATTTGAATTTAAACACAACACCATGGCGTATGAGTGATATTTGATTTTTCCAAGAGTTCTTAATACTCATACGTGAGTGAACCTCATAGTTATTTAGATGCAAGTAAATTTGTAAACAAGGCGTGGAACTCTTACCCTACATACATAAATATTTACAATTTCGATTATATTGCTTTCGCTATTTTATTTATTTTATATTAATGAAATCGTCGATTTTCGAAATTAAAAATTCGTATAAAATTTGTTCATACAAAATTCTTTAAAACACTTAATATGGTGACACTGCATTACAAAAAAATCACTTTGTCGTGAAAGCCGAAAAATAACCAATAATGATTTTCTATGAACATTTCTTTTAAAACTATACATGGCATTTATTACAGAAAGAAAGCAGCAAATTTAAATGCGTAAGGCTTGTATACACATTTAAAAGGATAATAATAGTAAACATGGTAATATTTGTGGGAGTGCTCACGAAAGCGTTACTTATACTCTAGCTCACTTATAGCAAGTAAAACATTCTGTAACAAGGCAGTAATTCGTTCGACATCCAAACTAAACTTGTCTTTTTTATTAAAAATTTTCTGAATTTAAAACCATTACACAAACGATAATCATGCAAATAGATTGTAGTTATTCATAAATATAACTAATTTTTAAACGAAAAAAAAAAATTAACACAAGCAATTACAAGATATCATTTAAAAATACTGAGAATAAGAACTTTGCGACAAAAGAAACAACAGGGCAAACGATGTACTTTATACACAGTGTACAGCAGAAGTCTATGTATCCCAATATATTTCAGCACTTTCATGAATTTTAAGCAATAGTATATAGAAATAATTGATGTTTTTTATATGGGCAATTTCTTATCCAGTGACCCAATTTTTAAAATCGATGTCTTCCGATTTGGATGAAATTTGCACCAAGGTTAGTACTATTGGATAGCAGGATTCTTTCAGATCTACTCTGTGACGTTTTGTACTTCTTTTTTATTTGTTCAAAAACTTCTACTGCATCCTTGTGATGTTGATTTTGGCACCCATTATTAGGTCTTATAGGTTCTACTGAAAAGTTAGGACAACCATCATCTCCTGCAGAACTGTCATCATTTACAGAATTGATTTTGTTCTCATCCAGAATAACCGGTAATGTGTCCAACTTTCCCATCATTTCCCTTCATGATCCACAAATTAGCAAACGTTTTGAAAGCGTTGGGAATTTTTTCAATAAGTTGAAGGAAATATTTCGCATATCTGATGATCTGTGCTTCTTTTTGTTTAAGGGATTACAACAATAAGAAGTCAACATTTTGTTTTTGGAAGCGGAAGCCATTGTGAAGATTAATTATGTAAGTAATTAGTAAATAACGCACGTCCAAATTTTCACACTGTTTATAAAAAACTAATTTCCGAATGTCCTTAGAATGCAAATAAAAACATTTTAAGATCATTTAGGTAGTACGTTTTTATGCCAAATATTTAAAATCCTTATTCTTGAGTTAAAAAATAATTTTTTTGATAGATATCCCACTCCCACATTTTTAAAAAATTAAAAAAATTATTTTTGGAAAGATTGAAGAAATAGCTATCTAATATCCTTTGTTTTTCTAGGACCAATAGGTGAAAAGTTATACATATTTTAAAAAAATCCTGTATGACCAAAATGTTCAACTTTGACCGCCTCTAACTCCGGCTGTTCTTGACTGATAGAGCTGAAAATTTGTGTCCTACTATCCAATAGTACTAATCTTGGTGCAAATTTCATGCAAATCGGAAGACATCGATTTTAAAAATTAGGTCACTTGTCAGGAAATTGCCTATATTTGTTTTATAAATTTGTTTTTCTTTTATTAAAAAACAAAAAACTTTAGGGTTTTCCACAAATCATAAGAAAAATACGGAAAACTTTCGGGTGTCTCCATATTTCTGCACCACAAAAGTGTAGGTACTGCCACGAAGAAAAGCAAATTGAATATTCAAAGGGCCAATATATTGAAATGTTATCCTTTATATTTAGTAGCATATCCCTTATGGTTAATTAATCCATTTAATCCATTTAGCCATGAATGTACCAGTTTCGTTTAGCGTTTTCGGTTGATATTTGACGCATAAACTCATGATCAAGTTTTTCAGTTGAGTTTTGTTCAAGGCTTAGGGACTACGAAACTGTTCTTCCAAAAAATCTTCGAACTACCCTCTCGTTGTCACATTAGGACTTTGGGAGTATTAAGCCTGTGGGAACTTTAATACGCAAATCACATCTTTACATTAGCAGCAGTATGATTAGCTTCATTAACTTGTTGGTAATAATAACCTTATGAATTCTTAGTTCTTTCGAACTTTAGGTGAATTTGTTCTTTAGATTGTTTAAAGATTCTTTCCTATTCATTATTCCCTCAATAAATTCAGAACTGTCTAAATTTGATGCCGACACACATCCCTTGACTTTTGCTGTCCCCTGTGTAGCATTCGAAAACAAATTATAAGGGAATACACACTTTACTGCAGAGGGAGGAATATTTTGATGGATTTTCTTTAAATAAATTTGTCCCAATATGGTGACGTTATAGTGCACGATTTGTCGAGTTTTAAGCCTTTTTCGGCAAATGCATAATTTAGATACGAAAAGCAATGAACTTACTTGCACATATCCTGTCGAATTATTAGAATACATAGAGACAAAACTGTTGCTGTTTTATTGGCAGAAAACAGAAGATATTTACTTAACTTACTTAATTAGCCATTACAACCACTTTTTTAGAATTACTACCAAGCTTTTCACACCACCTATGTTGTGTTCGATAAATTTTATACTTGTATAACAGGACTTTCAGTTTAACGTCGACTCCCAACGGCAGATTTAAGAAGACATTCTATTCCAAAGAAAAAAATATTAAATTTCAAAATTGGTCTAAAAGTGTATGAGTTACCAATAAATTTTTATGTAAAGTTAAAAAAAAGATGATAATACATGTTTGAAGGGCTCAAGAAATAATTTTGTGTTCTACATAATTAAATCTACAATTTACAACTTGTCGTTAGAGGGTTTTGGTGTATTTATGCCGTCACACCGTGTATTTTATTTTCGTCTTGTAAATTTTATATTTTTGTTAAATTTAAAGTTATCGATTTTAGATTTCAAAATGTTTTTCTGAGTAAATTTTCAATCACAGAATAAGTCATGTATCATGTACATAGGTTTGACATGTGTTATCCTACCATTACAACAAACGCCCAAAAGAATTGGATGCTGTGACAGCTGATAATATTTTGAAATTGAAATCATTTCAATACGGGCGACTTATTCTGGCCTCCTACAGCATTTACATTGTCAACGAAAAAAAGGGCAGATTTTTGTATGCAACAGATGACAGAAAAATTTAACGGCTTTAAAAGGGATTTAGAAAAATTTTAAACCTGTTGAAATAAGGAAGCGAAAATGAAAAACTTAAGCAATAAAAACAACTTTAACTTATTGATTTTAATAGAAAACTTAATTGTATGTAGCATATTGACTTATTAGACATGAGGCCATGGTGCACCCTCAAGGTCACACATCTCCAACAAAACGAAATGTGAAACGGGGGGACTTCATATCAGCCGATTTCTGGCAAAAACTCTAAGAGTAAATAAAATTGAGTTTTTCACAAATATCGTCATTCATTGTTCCGCCACTCATATATAAAACTAACACACACAACATAAGTGGTGTGAGAAACCAGTCAGGTCTTAATCCTTACTGATGGATTGTAATGATCAATTATGTTTGTATAAACATGTATACATCCATATATAACATACATAATTGGCCATTACAACCTTTTAGTCAGGATTACGACCTAGCTGCTCACACCACTTATGTTGTGTATGTTCATTTTATAGATGAGTGGCGGAAACTACAGTTTAAAATCAATTCCGAACGATAGAGTTTTGAGAAATTTTTCATGGCAATTTTATTTACTCTCTGCTGAAAGGAAATCGCCGAAGAAATATTTTTTCATATTTTCGTTTTGTTGTCTGACCTGGGGTTTGAACTATGGCCTCACGTCTAATAAGACAATAAACTACCCACTAGACGACTTATAAACGTACATATTTTTCTCCAATGCAACACAATTCAGTCAAAGTTTTCTTCGATTAACATCGTTACAGAAATCAACAATTTCTGATTACATTTGTACCGCATAATATATGGATTAAACACAGTCATAAAGCTACATGCAACACAGTTGCAAGATAAAGTAAATTGGCAATTAAGTATGACCCAGAAAATGGCCACGTTAAAATTTGTCACAATGCAAGCGAAGTTGATTTGAATTGGTTTTGCTCAAAAGCTCTACCATAAATTAACATTTCTGTATATTCCATTGTGTACTAAAAAAATCAGGTTCTGGGATCTATATTCTCAGTAACGATCGAAAGCTGAAATGTGTAATGAATCAGTAGTGAATACTTTTTGAAGCAATTGAAACAGAAATTAGCCATTAACAATGCTTTAATAGTAAGTTCCACAATACGAATTTTACATGCACGTCTGATGCTTCAATATTTATATTTATTTTCAATTATCATTTGATAATTATAAGCCACATTAACTTTACAGTTTAATTTATTTATTTTTGTAGAGTCCAGTCAACGATGTTGGATTTTCATATCAATTCTTCAGTAAATTAATTGATGTAATTAATAAACAAAAAAAAAAACAGAATTAAAAATATATGCAACGATACATTAACACAGAGGATTACAGACAAATTAATAATAAATAAACAATACTCAGTGCATGTTTAAATGCTGTTACATGTAAGGGAAAAAACTATTTAAACCCAAGTAACCTTAAATTATTTGTTAAAGATTTTATCGAAATATTTAACAAACTGTCTCAAATTGAAGATGAGGGTATATTTTTGATATTGCGTGTATTTTAAAATATCAAGTGCCGAATTAAAATGAGATTATTTAAAAAGCCTCCAAACGACAAATTTTTGAGAAACTTTTCATTGCAATTTTATTTACTCTCAGAGTTTTTGGCAGAAATCTGCTGAGAGGAAGTTTCGGAAGTAATATTTTTTCATATTTCACTTCCAGATCTGAGATTTGAATCATGACCTCACGTCTAATAAGCATAATGTTACCCTACCTATTAAACTACGGCGACTACTGCTACGATTACTACTACATACTATCAAATTAACAGACTATCTAATGAACAGATTATCTAATTAACCACCAAAAATTCCTAGGCGACGAATACCATTACAGCCTAAAGGTTTGTACACGCCGCAACAGCGATAGAATATTTAGATACAGTTACTAATTTTTCGAGTGATTAATTGTTTTCAGCCTACTATGAATTACTTGCAGACGATTCATCTAAAAAATTTGCATTTTCAACATTTTCCACACTTTGAACGTTGTCGTCTCCGCTTGAGCTTGATTTTATGTTGATTGAACTTTCTACCATTTCTACCAGTATCTCACCAAAACCAGCTGTAATGTGGTTCATATACCCTTTATATGAAGAACATTGCTTAGCACCACAGAAAATAGTCATACATAACATAATTGGCCATTACAACTTTTCAGTCAGGATTACGGCCACTCATATTGTGTGTGGTAATTTTATATATGAGTGGCGCGACCTACAGTTTAAAGTCGACTCCGAACGACAGATTTTTGAGAAACTTTTCATGGCAAATTTTTGTTTACCCTCAGAGCTTTTGCCAGAAATCTGTTGAGCGGAAGTCGCCGAAGGAATACTTTTTATTTGTATTTTGTTTTGATGTTTGACCTGGGGTTTGAACCCAGGTTTTACGTCTAATAACCCAACAGACTACCTACTAGACTACGGCGACAAATGCTTAGTGAGATTTGCCACTTAACCTTAAAAAGACTACTTAAGCATTAAAGTCTTGTAAGTCACTTTATTATAAAAATTCATACTGTATGAGAAATGTGTGTTCAACGAAAAGCTTACCTCGTGGACTGAAGGGTTGTAATGGCCAATTATGTATATATATATGTATTTATAGCATTGCCATCTGAAAAACCAAATTAAACTGAAAAAGCCAATGGCAAATCAATTATTAGTATTGCCGTCATAAACTCAGTGATATGCCACCCCTTTTCAGAGTGTTAATTTTATTATAACGTTACCCTTTCGTTTGACTGAATGCTAATTATCATAAAACGCTAATGCATTATGGCAATCTTTTCAATGTAAACGTTTTTGTTTTCTCACACTCTTTATCACATTCTTTACAGGCCTTATAGCTGTAGTAACTGTGTGCTGCTTTACCGTTGCACTAAGTGGAAACACTAATTAACAGTCACACAAACACATTTGAGCTGCAAACAGGTTGCATGCTTTTACCATCACTTGTAAAACCATGAAAACCAAGGACCATACCATATACTTTAATTATAGTGTGTATAAATATATGGACCCGTTGATATACATACTATATGGACTGACATGTGTTTTGTGGGTGTGTATTAAATTATAACGCACGCATATAAAATTGTGTAAAATTGTGCCTTTTAGTGACAAATTGGAAAATCAACACCAAATTATAATTCAAAATTACAAAACCATTAAGGGCCGTTCTGGTCTGTTTTATGATGGTTTTTATGTATCATACGCTAGGAGTTAACTTTTTACTCAAACGTAATTGTATTGCTAAAATTGTAATACGGTTTTTCAAGTCGCATGGTATAAGGTTCGAAGTGTATGTTGTTGCTGTTCAAGCACATACGTTGATTTGAGATATGTTTTTAGGAAAGCATGCATGTTAATGAAGTCGCCGTAGTCTAGTAGGTAGTGTGTTGGCTTATTAGACGTAGAGCCCGAGTTCGTATCCCAGGTCAGACATCAAAACGAAATATGAAAGAAAATATTTCTTCGGCGACTTCCTCTCAGCAGATTTCTGGCAAAAACTCTGAGAGTAAATAAACCTGCCATGAAAAAGTTTCTCAAAAATCTGTCGTTCGGACTTGACGTTAAACTGTAGGTCCGGCCACTCACGTAGAAAATTAATGCACACAACATGAGTGCTGTGAGAAACTAGGCCGTAATCCTGACTACAGAGTTGTAGTGGTCAATTATATATGTATGTGTGTATGCGTGTTAAACAAGCAATCCTTAGCAATGCTTGGCTGGATCCAATATCAAATACGCAAAACATAAGTTAAATCGAATGGAAAAATGTAATAAATTAAAAAACAAATCTTAGTGTTATTTGCATATCGTTATTTTACTTGTATTTGTTATTGTTTGTAATATTAGTGACATTCTAACATCAACGACAAAATCAAACAACATCAATATCTTTATTTATTTCTGAAAGCACAATGAGTTCGCAGTTTGCTAAGGCAATGGCACTATGGAAAATGTATGACCCCCATATGTACAGTATTGAACAAAACAAAGTGTGTGTGCAAATACACATCATATCCATGCGATATGATCATGCCCTCTAATCGCTCTTGCAGAATACTCAATGCGGCATAAGCCGTGTGGCTCGCAGCTCAGTGGTGATTTGGAAAAATAAACTGAATAAACAACAACTAATTCGGAAGATGTATGTTAGCCATTGTCTAGTAAGTAGTGTGTTGGCTTATGTGAGGCCACGTTTAGAACAACGTTTAGTAATTTAACCGCTGGCTGGGACATCTCGAATAAAACAAAATATCGTATGAAAAAATGTTTGGAGTCGTTTTTAAACTGTATGTTGCACTCCTTATGGGTAAAATTAATACACAACATGTGTAGTGTTACTAAAGGGTTCTCAATGAAAAGTTGTAATAGCACCTCTAGAAAATCTATTTAAAATTGTAAAACGGATAATATTGCGCGACAAGGATACTAAAAAAATTTTTCCGCGAATGGAAAACACTGGGAACGGAATTTTTTAAATAGTATTTCGCAATTTAATTGAATCAATGCTACGCAGTTTTCAGATCTTTAACAAAATAAATTATTAGCTTAAATACTATTAGTAATTTTTCATTAATTATATATGAATATATAGTAAAAACTGTTGTATAATTTTTTTATCGTTTTAAAGACTAGTTTTTATGTACGAAATAATATAATAACAAGAATTTTGATCTTTAGTTTTCTCCGTCACTGTAGATAAGCAATAAAATTATTTATTTTAGATTAACAACTCTACAACTCTATTCTATTTAATGTTCGGTATTTGAAAAATGTCCCATAAGAATGATCAATTTTAGGGAAATCATTATTTAATGGATGTAAATTTTGTTGCAATTTATTTTCTCGTATGGCATTTAAAATTATTTTTTAAAGGAAAACGAAGTAAGGTTGTAACGCGAAGATGCATTTATTTTTCAAGAATTTATTTTTACATTATTTTTGAATCTACAACCATGGAAAGGCCTGCAAAAATAGATTAGTCTTCTGCTTAGCTTGAAAATTAACGAAAAAAAGCAGAAACAATGGAAAAAAGAGATGCTATACTTAGAGATGAAAATAAAAATCAAAATTAAGGACTCATAGCTAAAGCTAAGGACTCAGCATAACTAAAAAATACGCTTGTATACCACCTTGTTCTTTGTCTGCCTAAGGTAAAATGATGTTTCTAAAATTCAAATGCGTAAAATAAATATAAATATAAAAAATAGAGTAATAAGCACAAAGTTAAAGCAAAAAAATAGGAAAGAGTTTGGGAATGGCAGCAATATCAGTTGTATTATAACGCAACGGGATTATCGTTTAAGCCTATTAAATATTATCTCACTTAAGTTCTCTGATACTAGAATGGAAATGAAATGGAAACGTATAGCGTATCCTAATGTTTAATCGTTTAAATTTTTCCACTTGAACTAAGTTATCAGAAAGGCGCCGAAGAAAATATATCTATAAGGACAGAGCATCTGAAAACATATTATACTGCATTAGCATATATTGAGTGTTCCAACCGGACCTTTCGAAATTCAACAGATGATAACGGCCATTTTGGTAAGGCTAGATCTGTCAAATCTCATGCACATATATAATTGGTCATTACAACTCTTCAGTCAGGATTACAACCCAGCTTCTCAAATCACCTGTGTTGTATGTGTTAATTTTACACATGAGTGTTGGCACCCACAGCTTAAAGTCGACTGCGAATGACAAGATTTTTGAGAAGCTTTTCATGGCAGTTTTACATAATATATATGACCTAGGGTTTAAACGTCTAATAAGCCAACACACTACCTACTACTACAGTCACTCTGTTTTGCAATTTTCATGGACGGATATAGCATGCAACAACACGTGCAAATAATTTTTGTTTAACTAAATTGGTGTTCTGTTCGAGTACAGTAACAGCTCAACATATAGAACTATTCGAAGTGGTGTGGATAAATTTGAATTCACTGGTCCAATAAACGATCAAGCAATACTCGTAGGTTGACGAGATGTAAGATCAGCCGAAGACTTTATCAGTGTTCGTGGTAGTGTTTAGTAAATAAGATAAAGTCGATTTCTTGTCAGTCACAAAAACACGGCCAGGCGCAACACACAACTTGTTGAATTTTGCGCCGTTAAACACAGGATATTTATTTGGCAACTTCCTCCCAGCAGATTTCTGGCAAAAACTCTGAGAGTAAATAAAATTGCCATGAAAAGTTTCCCAAAAATCTTGTCATTCGGAGTCGACTTTAAACTGGGACCTACAGTATAAAATTAACACACACAACTTGAGCGGTGTGAAAAGCGAGGCCGTAATCCTGACTGAAGGGTTGCAATGGCCAATTATGTATGTACATAAACAAAGGAACAGAACAGAACAACAATTGACAACAACGTGTGTTCGCTGAACGGGTTCTGGAGGAGTTAGCAACTGATGCTAATTTTTATCGAAAAAACATATTCATGGGTATTTGAAAAAACAAATTCTTGAATTTGGGTATTAACTTTATGAAGACAGACATTGTAAATATTGACTACCGTCGAGCTTGTCGATTATTCTTATTTCCATTTCAATTTACCTTTTGCAGATACGTTCCGGCCTTCACCTTTTTCGACAGCCATCTCTCTTGAAATATTCTGAAAGCATGATTAAGCCATTACCGTTTTCTGACTGGAGTGCTCTTACAATCTGTCGTTAAAACTAACATTTGGTTAGAAGACTAACATATCTTATATGTCACGTAGGGTGGACTTACATTGAATTAAAGATGTTAAGCTTAATTCGCTACGAGATTGAATACCGTACAAGCCTTAATCGGGTGAATGCTAGTGTTGATTTTTTGGATATGTCCGATCCATAAGTCTTGGATATTATATCGAGTCTTTTATAAAATATTCTTATTTTTAAATTTAAAGAAAACAAAATGTGTAGGATACATCATCGGAATTTTGTATACGTTGAAAGGCCTGGTATTATGAGTTGAATATAAAATAGTTCAAATATCTGCATAACTTTGGCGCATAAATAAGACCGAATTTGGCCAATGAAATGGTATAAGCTGATTTTGAGGACCACAGTTGTTTGTGACACATAAGAAGAAGTCTAACGGATTCAAATCGCACTAGCCCCTACTCATCTGTACTTAAAATGATGAAGCCCTCAAATCGCTCGTGGCACAAAGCACCATTCTGTTGAAACCACATATAGTTGGTGTGTAGATCATTCAATTCAGACTGAAAGAAGTGGGCAATCATCGGCCCATGTTCACCGTCATTGACAGTGATGACCTAGCCTACGTCGTTTTCAAAGGAATATAGACAATTGATGCCGACAGCTCAAAATACATACAAAGATTAGGTTAGGTCGGAGTGGTAGTTCTGATATCACAAAGCTCACTTGAGCACACATAGCGGCCCGTTGTGACGCCACAGGTGAAACGCAGTCCCTGACCAAGCTCTACCTAAAAAAGGGAAGAGGAAGAAGTTGGTCAGCGCAAGGGCGGCCCAACGAAAGCACGACTGGAAAACCAGCCAGAAAGTTTGATAAACGAAGCTATATCCTTGACATCAATAGATTATAGCTGCGTCAAGCTGACAAGAAATGGAGAACCAAATAACCTATATCAACACCTATCAAGAGACGGGCACTGACAGAAAAAGTGTATAACAGTCTCCTCTTCCTCAGCGGATCTACACCGACGGCAGAAGTCGTTAAATGGGAGCCGCACCCTTTCCACGTGTCTACCCAAAACGCAATGACCTGTAAGCATGGCCACTGTGGTTGAGATGATGTCACGACCAAGTCCAAGTAACTGGTTGGTACGCCTTCTATCCATCAGGGGCCAAGTGAGTCTAGCGGTGGAGCAGGACTCCTCATTGACCCAGGATAGTTTGGCGTCCCGAAAGAATTTTCACGTCATGACCAACTTGACCGAGGCAAGTGGCATACCCAATTCAATTGAAGAAGATTCCGGAAGGAGTGAACCAGCTCTGGCGAGTTCGTCGGCCTTTCAGTTTCCCGGAATGTTACTGTGCCTGGGGACCCAGACCAGTTAGACACTGGATCGCCCAGAAAGAAGATCGAGACAGCGGCGACATTCCCTAACGATCTTGGTGTTATTCATAAAACCTGACAGTGATATTATGGCGGCCCGACTGTCAGAAAAGACCGAGACGCAGGTGGAAGGAGCACCGCTGATGAGGATCGATTGAGCGGCTCGGTAAATGCCATCACCTCGGCCTGGAATACGCTACATTAATCCGGCAGTAGGAGAGAAATGTTTAGGTCCAGTTTCCCAGAGTATATTCCGCTTCCAACCAAATTATCGAGTTTACAGACGTCGGTGCCCAGGTGTTCCGGGTGGACGACCGTATTAGGATCCCAGTCGTCCTTACTCGGTACCAGAAAGTCGAAACCCTTGTCAAGACAATATTCCGCATGGAAATAGTCGATGTTTACAAATCCATACCAAATGTTATGGTCAATTGCCAAATGCTCAAGAGTCCATTCAGAGAACACACTCCGTTAACTATGGTTGTCTATGGTAGTGTGTGCAAAGCAAACTAAATAAATGACGACAAATTTGAGAGATTAAGTTTCAACAAGTTGGCTGTTATTAACTGTCCAGACCCTGTTGGAAGAATTGAATAAAATATTCACATTTAACAGAATTTTTGAAATGCAGGAGAACAACTCAATCTGTGTTGGACTCTATCTTTGAATGGTGATGTATAATTCAGACAAATTCATCCTTAATTTATCATCTGGAAACAAATAATTTTCTTCACTACTCTTTGAATTTTTTACAAATAAAATGACAAAAGTTAAGCTCACTTAGTTGTGAAATAATATTTTTGAAGTGAGAATTTTCTGTCCGTGTAATAATTGTTCTGTACACTTATTTTAAGCTTCTTTTAATACATACACATCCCGTTGATATTCAAAACTGTTTTAAAGACTTCAGATATCACTTAGAGAGTCATACATCCATCTGTACAACCAGGGAAATCGCTTGCTTATGTAGTAAATGCGACTGTTTACTACTGAACGAAGCACATCAATGTCGAGCAGTCAACCAAGCAACTGAATAAAAGAATATTTAAGATGGACTCTTTCCCCTTTTTTGTGTTGGGAAGGGGGGTTTAATATGCAAATTATTTAAAGCTAAAGCACTTAATTGCAAATACTGTAACTGTTTTTGTTGCTGTTTCTCCCATACAGGGTGTTGTAACAAATTGTAAAAAACCCTGGTTAAGCTTAATAATAATAAACAAATTGAAAATTTGAACTGAAAGCTAAGACCGACAAAAACATGAGATATTGTAGAGGAGACAGAGGACCCCCAGATCTTTAGACTGTACATAATTGGTCATTACAACTCTTCAGTCAGGACTACAGATTTTTGAGAAACTTTACATGGCAAGGACCTATCATTTTTCCTGTACTAAATTTTACGAAATTATCTTTCAAACTGCTCTGTACTAAGTTTACATGAACAAAAGAACGTTTTTTGTGTGACTTATAAAGCAATTTAGATCAAATGTAATTAACATGTGTGTCGAACACTTATTTTAAGCATTTGATTTGCGTAAATTTGGAATAAGATTATCAAAATAATTGTTTAAACTTAAACGAAGTATATTCTATTGAATGAACAATCAAGATTTGACAAAGAGGGCTTTTATTTAGAACGACTGTAGCTTTAAGATATGGTACGTACGGTTTTAACTTATTTTTCAAAGCTACCCTTTAATGAAAATTTTGTATACACTCAGTCTTCATTTGAATGCTTCGTTAGAGAGATTTTGTTTGTGAAATGCTCGGTTTTTTTTATTTACTGCTTGGTTGGTTTGGTTGTTGATGTTGCTTATGGCCAAAAATTTGTATATTTACGAGTATCTGATTCCGTTTGTTCTTTCTTTCTTTTTGGTTTATTATTTTTGTATTTGAATGGTATTTTATAGTGTAAAAGCTATTAAATCAGCTTCGTTTTGATAGTTATTTGAGCCATTGTAATATGATTTAGTGTTCAATTTAATTGTTGGCCGACAACAAGTTGGTATAAACAACGATTGCTGAACTTTTTTTCCTTTTATTTTTTTGATTCAAGTATAGTGGTCGTAGGGGAAAAAGTTTCGGGTTGTAAGCTCAACAGCCGAAAGTCTCGAGCGAAACCTTATTGAAAATTTGTAGTAAGTGTTGGTGAGGTGAGTGGGACAACACAAAATATCTTCTATTAAAATAAAGTGGGTTTGGAACCGTGTAATGATGGAATTTAAAAAGTATTCGAAGTGAATTTGAAGAGAAATTGGTAGAAAAATATTATAAAAAATATTAATGGTAGCAGTGAACTATTGATACGGCAATCTAACTAATACATGTCCTAGGGAAATATTTGTATACGTTTTATATACAGTACTTTTGTTTTCAGTAATGAATACTATCGAAAGATTAGACCGCTCTTCTTCTACATGTCTGCAAAGGACATTGTTTCTAAACAATTACAGATCAATGGATTGTTGCGGGGAAGATGGGTAATAAAGCGCCTTAGATAAGTGAATTTAAGCGGATTAAAGGCTATTAATTTTATTAAGTCGGAACCCATAATATAGTAAACATTATGTCACCTCGTCCGTGGTTTGACCAGCTTCAGTTTGTACTTCACAACTTCTCTACGATTCAGTCAGATTTTTAATGACTCGATTATGGATAGCAATTCAATCTCAGTTGTGTTTCCAGATGCCAAAAATGTTATTACAAAATATAACTGACAACCAACATTTAAACATTTCACATACAAAATAATGTTTTTCGGAATCCGCAAATTTTTTAGGGGTTCAGACGCCGTCCATAATTGACGCATATATTCTCCCTATGAATACTTGACTATAGTTCAAGCCCTTAAGAAACATGACAACACTCAACGTCAGTCATTACTGTCGCAAAGAGTCCTCTTAATGGGCCGCCAATTTCTTACATTGGTGTCGGCTCGATAGTATTTGTATTTTAAAAGCAGCCATCGCTCCAATTTCCAATACTGAATGTTTGTCTGAAATGATGGTCTACCATTATGCATCTGTTCCCTATGTTAAGGGCTGCTGAAATTGTTTTCTGTTCCAAACTCTCAGAATAACGACCAATCTCGATTTGGGCGTAACTTAAATCGAGATGTATTGAAATCTGCTTGTCAGAAGTATAAACATTTTCCACAACCTCATGTATTGTGTCGATCGTGGCAAATGACCCTTTTTCTTTGTTTTAAAATCATTAAAAGTATCGTAAGCAATTTGGCAAATGGTAAAGACTTTATCGATTGGGCTCTCAATTGTCAAAATCGTTGCGACAGGTTTATGTTAGGCTTGACAGGGTCCTACTAAGTTTTAGTCAAAATCCAACTTACCAGCATTAACGGTACGAAATAAGCGTTTTTTTATAGGAATAAAACACAAACTTTTACTGTAAAAATAGAAAACATTGCGTTCCAAGTATTGGTCATTGCTGGTTGCTTCTTTTTTTCATCATTCCGGCAATTTGTGGATTCCATGCAAATAAAACTGCTCGTCCTCAATAAGTTACCAATTCTCGACTTTCTCGTTGAAATCGAAGTGCTGCTTAGCCAATACGTGTCCCATCAATGAAAACAAATAGTAGTCGTAAGGAAGCAAGTCAGGTGCATACGTCAAGTGATATAGCAGCTCCAAACCAAATGCTGTGATTGTTTCCTGAACCAATTTTGAGTTGTGTGCAGATGCATTGTCATGTTGAAAATTTATTTTGCGGTGTCTTGTGGCCCATTCTGGTCGTTTTTCGATCTGTGCATGTTTCAAATTAATAATATGTTGTCGGTAGCGATTTATTTTAACAATCCTACCAGATACACAGCATTTTTTCCTGCTTAGTCGATATGGTTTTACTGCCGAAGATGATAGTTGTTCAGTATTACTCCAGGATGTGTTCAGTTTAGGATTCTGAAAATAACTCAATTTTTCATTGCCCGTAATTGCCCGATGCAATTCTGATTTTCTATCGTGTCTTTGAAGTTAAATTTCACAAGTGTTTTTCTGTTTTCCATCGGTCTGTCATTCAATTCATATGGCGCCCATTTTTCAGACTTTCGAACCATTTCGTTTAACATTTCTGTCATTTGTTTCTGACTCAAACAGTCACCTTCATCCAATATTGTTTGCAATTCGGCTTTAAAATTTTATCGTTTTCTTCCACGTTCTTCACTTCTTATTTCAAAATCTTTGTCTCTGAACTGCTTTTGATGGAGCGGGATCATCTTATGGGTATGCATTCTATGAGACTATCCAGCACTTTTCTTCAAATGAAAACAATAAATTAATGCTTTTCGCAAATTATCATTTTCTGGTACAAAATTTGCGATCTTTAACACGACAAAAAATATGATTTGGTTTATTCACTGATTTTTTGTGGGCTGAATAAATTCGACAGATTTCACGTGAAAAAAGATTAAGGCTCGTTCACAATAAATGTTCCCGATGGAGATATTTGTATCTTGACGCTCACTTTATACCGATACAGCCGGTAACATTTTAATGTAAATTACTTAATAATATAATAATACTTTGTGTCAAATAAACAAAAATATTATACATAAGGGACCACGACTCTATGTGACACAAATTATTCACTTATTTTCACTTTTTTGTTTTCATTTATTATTATAAAGAAGAAGAAATAATTTATTTAAATAAATAAACTGAACTGAATAAAAAGTAGACATTGAAATGGAAATAAAAATAAAATGAAATAAAAAATGCATTAGCGACAGAAGATTACTAAATTGAAAGCGTGACAGCTGAAATAAAAATATAGCGAATAGCACTTGAACTGATGTGGCACATAAAATAAATTTTTAAATAATTAAAAATCACTGAATTCATTTTAATTACAGTGACTTCTCAACGTTTGCCATTTTAACAGACCTGGAAAATGTGTGACTGAAAAGCAAATACAGAAAGGCGTTGAGAAAAGCAACGTAATATCAGCAGGAAATTATTTAGATTCTCTATGGTGTAGACAGTTACTTATGGTTCAAATGAAAAGAGTTTTTCTTCCTCTTTTAGTCCTTATACTTATTAAGATAAAATCAAATTAAAAAAAAACCGGTTAAAATTGACTAGAAATGCGTGTTTTAAATTCTTTTGGTTTTTATGTTCATAGTGGGGATATTCATTTCACAAAATTCTGTACTAAAAATTATTGCAAAAAAAATAAGAATTTATAGAGCAAATTACACTTACTTTTGTTCTCTATTTCTTCGACTAAATCCTCTCAGCTGAATTCTAACAAAAACTCTGAGACTAAATAAAAATTACTATGAAAAGTTACTCGAAAATCTATCATCCGAGCCGATTTTAAACTGCAAGTCCTGACATTCATCTATAAATTTAACACACACATGAAAAACTAGGCCGTAATCCTGACCAAAGAATTATAATTATAATTATCATTATCACTATAATTTATCATCAACACTTTGGTGTATGAGGACAATAATCTGCATTAGAATAAATATAATGCCAAGTGAAGCCATTTGTGGATGGTTTTAAATTTTTTTTATTTGGTGTAACAACTCAATTTGGGTAACACTGAGAAATGTCTTAACCATAGGCGCACTAGGTCCTATTAAAAGTCCAATTATAATACAATCGGATTTCTGTACTTTGATAGTTGATAAGGATTATCTTGTTGAAAATTAATCTGACTAATTAGTCGTTTAGATTTACAAATAGGAAGTGCTTAAGTATATGTGGCACCCTATGAACCGTGTTGCCAACACGGTTACCGGTTACTTGTCGTGTAAACACGCATTCAAGGGTGTGATTATCCTCAAAAGACACTTGATACATGCCGCCATTGTTTCCGGTCTCTTTTTCATCTAACCTTCACCAACGGCAGTCGCACCCTCCGGTATTTTAATCTTTAAAATTAATTAACTTCATCCTTTTTTAACCCTTATCCTGTATTAATGGGTCAAAATTGCCCAAACAGTCTTTATTGCTCATGTATTCTTTAAATACTCATCGGATTTGTTTCAAACTTTTGTACAATTATTTTTTTAGTGAATATAATTTAATATATAATTTAAAATATAATTTAAAATATAATTTTTGTAGATCGTTTCACAAAGCGTATGTAAAAAAACTTACGCAATTTTTACTTTTGGGTCAAAATTGCCCAATGCAACAAAATCAATTTACGCATATGATACGAGCTTTGTAACCATTTTTATGGGCCTTGATAACATCATAACTAACAACAAAACAAACAAAAAATATGTGATAATAACGCACAAGTGTTTTTTGTCGTTTTTGTGTTTTATAACGGTATTACAAATTGTAACAAAACCAAAAAAAGAGAATAAGTAGTGCAGACATTTTTTTTTTTGAATTGAATACAAGTGACAAAATCTTTACTTATTTTGGAACAATGAAACCAGAAGAGATAAGAACTTTTTAAATGCTATCAGACTCAGGCGATGAAAGCCCCAGCACACATCAAGTGAAGATGAAAACGATCTCGTTTCTGAACCTGCATCTGACTATGACCCCAACTCCTCGTCAGGCGCTGGCATGGACAAACTACGGATGAAGTTTTAATGTATATAAACAGGACATAATAAATTTGACTCCTGGCCCAACGCGATATGCTATTTCAAGAGCTGATAGTATAAAATCTTTTCTTCTGTTGATATGACTAATTTACAAGGTGACTATAAGTGGTAATGTATTTATAAGAGTAAAAGCTACATAATCGGTTAATTTAGGTCAATCTGTATTTGGAAATAATTGGATTGCTGTAGACGGCGAATATTTAAAAAAAGAATATTTCGGACTACTTTTGTTGGCGGGTGTATTTAGATCTCACGGTGAAGTTTTAGAATCTCTATGGGACGACCGCAAAATCTTTAATATTGCAACTATAATATTGCAACTAAAAGGCAAACCTGAAAACTGTGCTCACTTCCTCTTCGACAATGGGAAACAGAAGTAGGATATGGACCTAAAAAAAAATCGATCAATGTTTTTGCTTAGCACGTTACATCACGACGAAAAAATAAGACCACGCTCCAAAAAATTAGAAATAATTCATTTCTATAGTGAAACGAAGTCAGGGGTCGATACATTAAATCAACTTATAAGAACTTACACATGTAAAAGGAGAACTAATCGATTGCCTCAAGCACTGTTTTACAATATGTTGGATATATCTGCCTATAATGCCTATGTAGTTTTTCTAAAAATTAATCAGCTTCGTTTTGATAGTTATTTGAGCCATTGTAATATGATTTAGTGTTCAATTTAATTGTTGGCCGACAACAAGTTGGTATAAACAACGATTGCTGAACTTTTTTTCCTTTTATTTTTTTGATTCAAGTGTAGTGGTCGTTGGGGAAAAAGTTTCGGGTTGTAAGCTCAACAGCCGAAAGTCTCGAGCGAAACCTTATTGAAAATTTGTAGTAAGTGTTGGTGAGGTGAGTGGGACAACACAAAATATCTTCTATTAAAATAAAGTGGGTTTGGAACCGTGTAATGATGGAATTTAAAAAGTATTCGAAGTGAATTTGAAGAGAAATTGGTAGAAAAATATTATAAAAAATATTAATGGTAGCAGTGAACTATTGATACGGCAATCTAACTAATACATGTCCTAGGGAAATATTTGTATACGTTTTATATACAGTACTTTTGTTTTCAGTAATGAATACTATCGAAAGATTAGACCGCTCTTCTTCTACATGTCTGCAAAGGACATTGTTTCTAAACAATTACAGATCAATGGATTGTTGCGGGGAAGATGGGTAATAAAGCGCCTTAGATAAGTGAATTTAAGCGGATTAAAGGCTATTAATTTTATTAAGTCGGAACCCATAATATAGTAAACATTATGTCACCTCGTCCGTGGTTTGACCAGCTTCAGTTTGTACTTCACAACTTCTCTACGATTCAGTCAGATTTTTAATGACTCGATTATGGATAGCAATTCAATCTCAGTTGTGTTTCCAGATGCCAAAAATGTTATTACAAAATATAACTGACAACCAACATTTAAACATTTCACATACAAAATAATGTTTTTCGGAATCCGCAAATTTTTTAGGGGTTCAGACGCCGTCCATAATTGACGCATATATTCTCCCTATGAATACTTGACTATAGTTCAAGCCCTTAAGAAACATGACAACACTCAACGTCAGTCATTACTGTCGCAAAGAGTCCTCTTAATGGGCCGCCAATTTCTTACATTGGTGTCGGCTCGATAGTATTTGTATTTTAAAAGCAGCCATCGCTCCAATTTCCAATACTGAATGTTTGTCTGAAATGATGGTCTACCATTATGCATCTGTTCCCTATGTTAAGGGCTGCTGAAATTGTTTTCTGTTCCAAACTCTCAGAATAACGACCAATCTCGATTTGGGCGTAACTTAAATCGAGATGTATTGAAATCTGCTTGTCAGAAGTATAAACATTTTCCACAACCTCATGTATTGTGTCGATCGTGGCAAATGACCCTTTTTCTTTGTTTTAAAATCATTAAAAGTATCGTAAGCAATTTGGCAAATGGTAAAGACTTTATCGATTGGGCTCTCAATTGTCAAAATCGTTGCGACAGGTTTATGTTAGGCTTGACAGGGTCCTACTAAGTTTTAGTCAAAATCCAACTTACCAGCATTAACGGTACGAAATAAGCGTTTTTTTATAGGAATAAAACACAAACTTTTACTGTAAAAATAGAAAACATTGCGTTCCAAGTATTGGTCATTGCTGGTTGCTTCTTTTTTTCATCATTCCGGCAATTTGTGGATTCCATGCAAATAAAACTGCTCGTCCTCAATAAGTTACCAATTCTCGACTTTCTCGTTGAAATCGAAGTGCTGCTTAGCCAATACGTGTCCCATCAATGAAAACAAATAGTAGTCGTAAGGAAGCAAGTCAGGTGCATACGTCAAGTGATATAGCAGCTCCAAACCAAATGCTGTGATTGTTTCCTGAACCAATTTTGAGTTGTGTGCAGATGCATTGTCATGTTGAAAATTTATTTTGCGGTGTCTTGTGGCCCATTCTGGTCGTTTTTCGATCTGTGCATGTTTCAAATTAATAATATGTTGTCGGTAGCGATTTATTTTAACAATCCTACCAGATACACAGCATTTTTTCCTGCTTAGTCGATATGGTTTTACTGCCGAAGATGATAGTTGTTCAGTATTACTCCAGGATGTGTTCAGTTTAGGATTCTGAAAATAACTCAATTTTTCATTGCCCGTAATTGCCCGATGCAATTCTGATTTTCTATCGTGTCTTTGAAGTTAAATTTCACAAGTGTTTTTCTGTTTTCCATCGGTCTGTCATTCAATTCATATGGCGCCCATTTTTCAGACTTTCGAACCATTTCGTTTAACATTTCTGTCATTTGTTTCTGACTCAAACAGTCACCTTCATCCAATATTGTTTGCAATTCGGCTTTAAAATTTTATCGTTTTCTTCCACGTTCTTCACTTCTTATTTCAAAATCTTTGTCTCTGAACTGCTTTTGATGGAGCGGGATCATCTTATGGGTATGCATTCTATGAGACTATCCAGCACTTTTCTTCAAATGAAAACAATAAATTAATGCTTTTCGCAAATTATCATTTTCTGGTACAAAATTTGCGATCTTTAACACGACAAAAAATATGATTTGGTTTATTCACTGATTTTTTGTGGGCTGAATAAATTCGACAGATTTCACGTGAAAAAAGATTAAGGCTCGTTCACAATAAATGTTCCCGATGGAGATATTTGTATCTTGACGCTCACTTTATACCGATACAGCCGGTAACATTTTAATGTA
The DNA here is from genome assembly GCA_958299815.1 of Sarcophaga carnaria. Classification (NCBI taxonomy): domain Eukaryota; kingdom Metazoa; phylum Arthropoda; class Insecta; order Diptera; family Sarcophagidae; genus Sarcophaga; species Sarcophaga carnaria. The sequence continues at coordinate 82,030,191 of OY283149.1, read as the reverse complement.
AATTACTTAATAATATAATAATACTTTGTGTCAAATAAACAAAAATATTATACATAAGGGACCACGACTCTATGTGACACAAATTATTCACTTATTTTCACTTTTTTGTTTTCATTTATTATTATAAAGAAGAAGAAATAATTTATTTAAATAAATAAACTGAACTGAATAAAAAGTAGACATTGAAATGGAAATAAAAATAAAATGAAATAAAAAATGCATTAGCGACAGAAGATTACTAAATTGAAAGCGTGACAGCTGAAATAAAAATATAGCGAATAGCACTTGAACTGATGTGGCACATAAAATAAATTTTTAAATAATTAAAAATCACTGAATTCATTTTAATTACAGTGACTTCTCAACGTTTGCCATTTTAACAGACCTGGAAAATGTGTGACTGAAAAGCAAATACAGAAAGGCGTTGAGAAAAGCAACGTAATATCAGCAGGAAATTATTTAGATTCTCTATGGTGTAGACAGTTACTTATGGTTCAAATGAAAAGAGTTTTTCTTCCTCTTTTAGTCCTTATACTTATTAAGATAAAATCAAATTAAAAAAAAACCGGTTAAAATTGACTAGAAATGCGTGTTTTAAATTCTTTTGGTTTTTATGTTCATAGTGGGGATATTCATTTCACAAAATTCTGTACTAAAAATTATTGCAAAAAAAATAAGAATTTATAGAGCAAATTACACTTACTTTTGTTCTCTATTTCTTCGACTAAATCCTCTCAGCTGAATTCTAACAAAAACTCTGAGACTAAATAAAAATTACTATGAAAAGTTACTCGAAAATCTATCATCCGAGCCGATTTTAAACTGCAAGTCCTGACATTCATCTATAAATTTAACACACACATGAAAAACTAGGCCGTAATCCTGACCAAAGAATTATAATTATAATTATCATTATCACTATAATTTATCATCAACACTTTGGTGTATGAGGACAATAATCTGCATTAGAATAAATATAATGCCAAGTGAAGCCATTTGTGGATGGTTTTAAATTTTTTTTATTTGGTGTAACAACTCAATTTGGGTAACACTGAGAAATGTCTTAACCATAGGCGCACTAGGTCCTATTAAAAGTCCAATTATAATACAATCGGATTTCTGTACTTTGATAGTTGATAAGGATTATCTTGTTGAAAATTAATCTGACTAATTAGTCGTTTAGATTTACAAATAGGAAGTGCTTAAGTATATGTGGCACCCTATGAACCGTGTTGCCAACACGGTTACCGGTTACTTGTCGTGTAAACACGCATTCAAGGGTGTGATTATCCTCAAAAGACACTTGATACATGCCGCCATTGTTTCCGTTCTCTTTTTCATCTAACCTTCACCAACGGCAGTCGCACCCTCCGGTATTTTAATCTTTAAAATTAATTAACTTCATCCTTTTTTAACCCTTATCCTGTATTAATGGGTCAAAATTGCCCAAACAGTCTTTATTGCTCATGTATTCTTTAAATACTCATCGGATTTGTTTCAAACTTTTGTACAATTATTTTTTTAGTGAATATAATTTAATATATAATTTAAAATATAATTTAAAATATAATTTTTGTAGATCGTTTCACAAAGCGTATGTAAAAAAACTTACGCAATTTTTACTTTTGGGTCAAAATTGCCCAATGCAACAAAATCAATTTACGCATATGATACGAGCTTTGTAACCATTTTTATGGGCCTTGATAACATCATAACTAACAACAAAACAAACAAAAAATATGTGATAATAACGCACAAGTGTTTTTTGTCGTTTTTGTGTTTTATAACGGTATTACAAATTGTAACAAAACCAAAAAAAGAGAATAAGTAGTGCAGACATTTTTTTTTTTTGAATTGAATACAAGTGACAAAATCTTTACTTATTTTGGAACAATGAAACCAGAAGAGATAAGAACTTTTTAAATGCTATCAGACTCAGGCGATGAAAGCCCCAGCACACATCAAGTGAAGATGAAAACGATCTCGTTTCTGAACCTGCATCTGACTATGACCCCAACTCCTCGTCAGGCGCTGGCATGGACAAACTACGGATGAAGTTTTAATGTATATAAACAGGACATAATAAATTTGACTCCTGGCCCAACGCGATATGCTATTTCAAGAGCTGATAGTATAAAATCTTTTCTTCTGTTGATATGACTAATTTACAAGGTGACTATAAGTGGTAATGTATTTATAAGAGTAAAAGCTACATAATCGGTTAATTTAGGTCAATCTGTATTTGGAAATAATTGGATTGCTGTAGACGGCGAATATTTAAAAAAAGAATATTTCGGACTACTTTTGTTGGCGGGTGTATTTAGATCTCACGGTGAAGTTTTAGAATCTCTATGGGACGACCGCAAAATCTTTAATATTGCAACTATAATATTGCAACTAAAAGGCAAACCTGAAAACTGTGCTCACTTCCTCTTCGACAATGGGAAACAGAAGTAGGATATGGACCTAAAAAAAAATCGATCAATGTTTTTGCTTAGCACGTTACATCACGACGAAAAAATAAGACCACGCTCCAAAAAATTAGAAATAATTCATTTCTATAGTGAAACGAAGTCAGGGGTCGATACATTAAATCAACTTATAAGAACTTACACATGTAAAAGGAGAACTAATCGATTGCCTCAAGCACTGTTTTACAATATGTTGGATATATCTGCCTATAATGCCTATGTAGTTTTTCTAAAAATTAATCCACACTGGAACGAAAATAAGAAATATAGCGAGGATTATTCTTGGAAGACTTAGTCATGGAGCTTATAAGCCGAGAAATATCTCGTAGACCGAACATGTCACAAAGTAGTCCTGCAGTCGTAAAAAGTCTTCAAAAGGATTCTGCTGAAGTTCCGCAAGCAAAAAATTTAAAAAGGGGACGTTACTACTTTTGCCCAAATCGTTCTAACAGCACCAAATATGCAAACAAATGTTCCGAACGTCAAAAATTTTATTGTAATAAGCATTCAGAGAACAATATTGAATGTAATGAATGTAAAAAACTAAAAAACTGAATAAATATTAAAAATTTTTGTATTGGGCAAATTTGACCCACTAATGTCATATGCGTTTTATTTTTGAAGTACAGGATAAGGGTTAAATTTAAGAAATAAATTAATTAGCAAGAATATTAAAGTCAACCTTTCATTTCTTTGCTAAATATACACCAGATACAAGAGATCGACTAAAATTTTTTATGATATATCACACACAATTTGTGTCGTTTAGATTTACAAATAGGAAGAGATAAAAGAGATCGATTAAAATTTTCGATGATATCCCATACACAATTTTTTAATTTAAATTTACAAATAGGAAGTGTTTAGGGATACACCAGAAACAAGAAATCGATGAAAATTTCACAATTGGTTTTATTAAGAATTATAAATAAGATGTGTTTAGTATTAGTAGTATTTTCTTACATTCCGAAATCTTTCTCAAAGTATTCTAAGCATAGATGCTAATGCTTATAACAATGCGATAACAAGCAAGCTGTTTACTATCACAAAAAAATTTTACAATTGTACATTCATTTTGAATAAAAGAATTTAGTTTTTCGCCATTTGTATGTAAGTAAATAGTAACGCCTTCCAAATTATTTGCTATAAGGTAAACACTAAATATTCCCCACCGTCATCATATATAAAAAATTCTACATAAAATTGAATTTTTTCTGAGATTGTGCATGCACTGAAGTATAAATACGTCATTAACATCTCTCGCTGTAGCACTAAACATTGAAATTGCTTTCATTTCCGGTAATGATGTTTATTTGATTGACATCCACTTTGCATTGCTGTATTTTACTCTGCTGCTTTACCTCTTTCATCACTTCATGTTCTAGTTTTCTTACAATTTGTTTGCTTTGAAATGCAATTTAGTTTTAATTTTTATTTTTTATTTTTTGTCATTTGAAATACAAAAATATATTGAATTTCGATATTATTTTAGTGATATTTTTTAGGCATTTGAGATTCAATATAAAATTACAAAATTCTGTTTCTATTTATATTGTTGTATAAACTGGGCTAAAACACATGTGTACTGCTACCCGTATAAAATAATTAATTATTTTTAAATGGTTCAGAAAATTAAAGGATTAGAAATATTACCAACTATTGTAGTCACCGTAGTCTAGTAAGGTAATGTGTTGACTTATTGGACATTAAGCCACTGTTCAAAGCCCAGGTCAGACAACTTCAACAAAAGCAAATATGAAAAAATATTTTTTCGGTGACTGCCTCTCAGCAGATTTCTGGCAAAAACCCTGAGTGCAAATAAAATTGCCATGAAAAATCTGTCTTTCGCAGTCGACTTTAAACTATAGCGCCTGCCACTTATATATAAGATTAACTTACACAATGTAAGTGGTATGAGAAGCTGCTTCATAATCCTGCCGGAAGGGTTCTATTGGCCGATTATGTATGTATGTATATTTATATATGTATTCAATATTCTGAACTAAAGCTACTTCTTTTTTTTAAACTATGATTAAAAAGACACCGTTTTAGGATGCTATATAAGAATTAAAAAAAGTTGTTCGAAATGAAACTCTTGAAGCTGTATTAAATGATGCCATACGTACGTTGGTATACCAGGTGTACCGGAGTGAAGTGAGCGTCAACATACATATGCCTCAATAGGGAACATTTATTTGGAACGAGCTTTAATTTCTTTTTTAATTTTTTTTTTTTTGTTGTGTGTCAGACATATTCAGCATACATCAAATCAATGAACAAAAAACATCATATTATTAATCGTATTAAAGAATTTTGTACCAGAAAATGATGATTTGCGGAAAGTATTAATTTTTTATTTTCATTTGAAGAAAAGTGTTAGAGAGTCACGTCGAATGCCTGTGTAGGTATATGATGGCAATGCTCCATTAAAAGCAATATGTCGAAGATGCTTTCGACGGTTCAGTCTTAACGATTTTGATGTGAGAAATGAAAAACGTGGAAGACCACGAACAAATTTGAAGATGCCGAATTGCAAACAGTATTGGATGAACATGACATTTTGAGTCAAAATAGATGACAGAAATATTAGATTTTGTTCGGCAAATAATCGCTGACCATTTCAGATCTGTTAGAAAGAATGAAAGTCTGTAATGTACACGTCGACAGGGCCATATTATTTAATATGTAAGGTACCAGGTACACAGGGTGCTGTATTTATTAATTATGAAATGTTAGTCTACAAAATAGCGCCATAATTATTAGATTATGGAATGTATAATGTACACAGGGCGCCATATTATTTTATATTATGAAATACGTAGACACCGCGCCATATTAATTAAATTATGTACTGTACACATGCGATGTCAACTAGTTTTAATCAGATACACAAGCAAATTATGTATCCGTTCATAAAGTGTCGGACTAAAACAGGTCGGCGGGAGCCTATAATTTGCTAGCTAGCAGTCGGGTGGGGGGGGGATCTTGACCTAGTTTTAGCCGCCTCAGTCATATTACACACTGTTTTATAAAGACTCCCTATTGTTTCATTTATTATTGTTACTCTATGTGGTCCGGAGTAGTACAGATCAAAACAAAAGAAAACAAAATCTAGCCCCTCTATACTACTAATTTGGGATAGAAAAAAAAAAAAAAGGTATTCATTATATTTTGCTCACTAAATGTGTTTCTCGGATGTTTTGAGAAACCACGCTTCTTTACCCTCCCTAAACCTGTATCCTACGAGCGTAATTGGGGAGTAGGATCCCTAAATCTACCAGTTTATTTCAGCTACACCATACAAGAGAATTCAGAAAAACTGTTTAAGCATTCATTCTTTGGGATAGAAAAAAAAAAAAGGGTATTCATTATATTTTGCTCACTAAATGTGTTTCTCGGATGTTTTGAGAAACCACGCTTCTTTACCCTCCCTAAACCTGTATCCTACGAGCGTAATTGGGGAGTAGGATCCCTAAATCTACCAGTTTATTTCAGCTACACCATACAAGAGAATTCAGAAAAACTGTTTAAGCATTCATTCTTAATTAAACCATACTTTATTATTATATAAGGAAAATATAAAATTCAATGAGTTAAATTTAAACAACACCTTAGAAAAAAAAACTAAATATTAAGTATTAACTAGGAACAATCTAATAAGCAAATCTAAATAGAAATTACTTAAACCTTACGAAAACGGTAATATTAACATAAATTGGAAATAATAATAATAAGGATTATTCATTCAGATTATTACTTATTCTCTCACGATTGAAAATATATAGATACCGAACTTAAGCTATAAGAGTAATATTGGAACACTACGGATTATAATTATAATAAGGTAATAGATTATTTTCAAGGAAAAATAAACATTCTAACTCCGTTCTACTTCAATTGCCATAATAATATTATTTCATAATATCTAAACGTAAAAAAAAAATAAAACTTCCTAGGTACAATCTTTGATTTCTATAATGTACAATCCATAAATGACGATGGATTGATGAAATTGGTTCCTAAGACCATCGTTACCTTAAAGGGGGATAAATATATTATGGATATATATAAATATCATAGATACATACACATAAATATACACATACATACATATACACATACATGTATATATATATATATATATCTATATACATACCTATATATTATACATGATAGACTTATATATAGAATAGAAAAAAAAATATTCTAAACATCTACATCCGTATATGCAAGATCAAACTTAAAATCAAATGAAAATGGAAACTTTGGACTTACCCCGAATGCAGCAGCGATGTCGATGAGGCCTACTCGCGTCGATGCTGTTTTCTATAATGATGGGGAGTATATAATATTATCTCTTGCATATATAATCCTAAATATACTTCATAAGAATAATAATTACGATACAACAAAAACTACTCTGATGTCGTTAAAGCTGGTTTTGGTGGATGCACTGAGGGAGAGGTTGCTGTTGCGGTTCCGGTGTAGGTTGATTACGTGTAGGTTGAGGAATCTGGTGCGGTTGAGGTTACTGTATAGGTTGAGTGTGTTGTAGATTGATGAATTTGGGGTTCTTTTGATGTTGCCGTATCGGTTGAAGGGTGTTGCAGGTTGATGAATCGGGTGCTTTTGGATGTTACCGTATGAGTGAATGCATATAGGCGTATAAGGTAGGTACAGTTTTGGGAGGATGATTATGATGCTAGTGAGGTTGTGTTGTGCAGGAAGGACGGATGCCACTGATGAAGATGATGCCGGTTTAAATTACCGGATGGGTTGAGGCATATGGTGTGTCTAGGTTAAGTACAGTTGTAGGTGGATGGTTATGATGCTATTCAGGTTATGTTGTTGGCGGAGGATGATGATGCTATTAAGGTTACGTTGTACATTAAGTACTGATGCCAAGTTGTAGGTGGATGATTATGATGCTATTGTGGTTAGGTTGTAGGATGATGCATATGGTGCGTCTAGGTTAAGTACAGTTGCGGATGAGGTTTATGGTGCTATTGAGGTTATGTTGTAGGTGAATGATGAGGGTGCTATTGAGGTTAGGTTGTCGGATGAGGATGATGTTGCTAAGTTATCAGAGGATGATTATGATGCTATTGAGGTTACATTGTACATTAAGTACTGATGCCAAGTTGTAGGTGGATGATTATGAGGCTATTGAGGTTAGGTTGTAGGATGATGCATATGGTGCGTCTAGGTTAAGTACAGTTGCGGATGAGGTTTATGGTGCTATTGAGGTTATGTTGTAGGTGAATGATGAGGGTGCTATTGAGGTTAGGTTGTCGGATGATGATGATGTTGCTAAGTTATCAGAGGATGATTAGGATGCTATTGTGGTTACGTTGTACATTAAATACTGATGCCACTTCTGAAGTTGATGTCCATGGAACATGGTTAAAAATGCGCAGAGAGCATCCATGTGGTATTTTGCTGGACCGTTATCATTGGACGCCACTAACCCGTTACCTTACCGAGATGTTAAATTCTTTCCGTTCCTTTCTATTCTGTTGTTGCTCTCTGTCGTCTAGTTATTTCTTCAAACAACTGGTTGCTTTGACCGAGGATGTTGTTTCGGTCAGCTCTCACTTGAGATAAAATGGAAAAGAGGGCGGTTTTTCTATGCTGAAGCTTAAGTAACTTTTTGAGAAGAATTTTAGTTGAATAGAACGAAAGCTTCTACGAAAATCACCGTTAGTTAGAGTTGCATGCTAAATCTTCGATCAGTCAGTGGCAACATTACCAATTGACCGGCCGAATAAAAAAAAATACGTATGACATGGCATCGCTCAGTAGCATATTTGGGAATTTTGAGAAAATTTCTTTTCTTTTTTCCTTTTCCTACTAGCAAAAATTAAAATAACAACAACTTTATCAAAATTCCTCCGTTCAGCAATAGAAATTCCCTTTTCAAGAAAATAACCGTCGCAACATTATTAATAACCTGGCAATTCCCTACAAAATGCGAAACAAAATTTTCTGTCAGAAATATCCAAACTGGAATGTTCTAACTGACAGCTATCAATGACTTAACCCTTTTTCCAAATGTGAAAGAGATATTCAGAAATTTTTTTCTTTTCCAGTCGTTCACCACAAGTCTGGAAAATGGATGTCACCTGAATTGAACGATAGACAGATAGAAAACTGAATAACCACTCTGAGACAATAATGCTGTATTTCTGGTGGAACCAAAAGGTTGTAGTACACGAAAAAAGAAACATACATACATACATAATTGGTCATTCCAATCCTTTAGTCAGGGTTACGACTTAGTTTCTGACACCACTTATGTTGTGTGCGTTAATTTCATACATGAATGGTGGGACCTACAGTTTAAAGTCGACTCCGAACAACGAATTTTTAGAGAAACTTTTCATGGCAATTGTATTTAATCTCAGAGTTTTTGCCAGAAATCTGCTGAGAGAGAGTCGCCGGAAAAATATTTTTTAAATTTCGTTTTGATGGCTGGATAAGCCAACACACTACCTACTAGACTGCGGCGACTTCAAACCGAAAACCAAATAACCACTTGTGAAATATTGCTTCAAAAACACGACAGAAAATCCGTATTGCCAACAATTGTTATTCTCAATTAAAAATGGATTTATTTTCAGCATCCTAATCGAAAAAATCCTGAGTTTATCTAGAACAGCCATAAATTTCGACTGCGAAACCAGATCAATTCTGTAAGATGACAAAGATGTGAAAAAGAAAAAATAAAAGAAAATTATTTTTTGAAAGGACTGGTAAAAGAATGAAAACAATAACAAATTATTGCTATTATTAAACTTCTATTATAAGCAATACAGTATTTAGCCTTGCAGAGCGTTATTTAACGCAGCCCGAAACTTTCGACTTTCTACTGCATCAATAAACTGAATAATGAATAATAATAAAAACAATCGGCTAAAAAATAATAATAACAGCGTCAAATCTTACTTAAGTGGATTCAAATTCTGTTTTTTCTTCTGCTACAAATTTTTGCATTAAATGAACAGAATTTGTTTATATGTCAACATTATATGTGAACATCTGTGACAAGTAACTCAATATTATTCCCCTCTCTATACGCACGAGTTGATATGCTAGTGTATTGTTTAAAATATAAATATATGACAACTTATATAATGTATAATCTGATTATAAAATAAAACTATACATTCGATAGAGGCTGACAAAATGTACAAAAGTAGAATTCCCACACAAATATAAACTATAGTTGAAGAACAAAAAAACAAGATTATTTTTTACAGCAATTCATTGTGGTGAATTTATGCGGTCTATTACACTGCGTGTGAAACTATTTTTATTGCAAAGAATTTAAGGATATTAAGATAAATAATAATAAATAAATAATAATAAATAAAAAAAAAATTTTTTTAACAGATACAACTCTTTACATTCTTCATACAGTGGACAGCAAAAGTCTTAGTACGGCAATTTATTTTAGCAAATTCATGAATTTTGGCTAAAAGTTTGTATAAATATTTATAGTTTATATATTTATTTTATTAATTTATTACTGCTTTATTATAAAACAAACAATTTTTTAATGTTTTTCATAAAACAAGAGAAAAATAAGACAAAGTTTCATATGACTCCATAGGCACCCCCAAGGAGAACCTGGAGTAAATTTAAAATTCAAAGGCCTAATATATGAAAATGTTATTCTTTATATTTAGTAGAATATCCCTTAAGGTCAAGCACTCCATTTAATCCACTTGTAATTGAATATACAAATTTTGTTTAGTGTTTTTTGACGGCACAATGAGCAAGTTTTTCGGTTGACTTTTGTTTGAGGTTTAGCGATTACGTAACCGTTCTTTCAATTGATCTCCTAAATACTCTCCTGAAGTCATATCGGGACTTTGTGCAAGAGTATTAAGTTTGTGGGTACTTTTTTGTCAAAATATATTGCCGTACTAAGACTTTTGCTGTCCACTGTACATGTAAATAATGAATTTATTTTTGTTATTAAAAGAAAAGAAAAATTCACATGTGAAATATAGGCAATCAACTTTATCTTGTAAATATTTAAAACACTGAGGTTTAAATTATCGTCCGAATATATGAGTTTGTGTAACAAACATGAAACTCAAATGCGTTTATGTCCTAATTTAAATTGCCCTCTTGAAATATAAAATAATAGCAATAAGACGGATAAGGTGAGATAGAAATCGTTTTTTAAAATTTCTTAGGTGCCCCTAGTTGTTAATACCGAGGCCGTGGGTTCGATACCCACCAGAGACTCAGATTGCTTTTGATTGTCTGATTGTTGTCTGACATTTTTGTGATTACTCACAATAAAAAAAAAGAAAGTCAGAATTATAACGAGAAAGCAATTCTCGACAAAGAAAAGTAACGAAGGTAAATACAGGTTATTAAAAGAGATCGCCGTAATCGAGAAGGTAGTGTGTTGGCTTATTAAACATCAGGCCTCGGTATAAATTCCAGAGCGCGGATATCTCCACCAAAATTAAATATAACAAAATATTTCTTTGGCGCCTTTCTCTCAGCAGATTTTTGACAAAAACACTGAATGTAAAATAAATAAAATTTCTATAAAAAGTTTATACCAAAACTGTCGTTCGGAGTTGTCTTTAAAATGTAGGTCGCGCAAGTTATGTGTCGGTCTTATGTCAAATTAACACATAACAACATAAGTGGTGTGAGAAGCTAGGTCGCTGCGTTAGAGACGTCAGATGTCTGGCCTTACGTCTAGTAAGCAAACTACTAGACAATTTTGTGGTTCAGTAACTTTTTTTTTTGTTTCAGAAGAAAAAGAAAAAAATAATAATACACGGAATACTAGAAACATATTAAAGAGAAAGTAGAGTAGAAAATTAAATTCTAAAACTTCAGACAATTTTACGTTGAGCATAACAAAACAATTCAACGAAAAAAAAAAGATTCGAACTACACATAAAAAGGATACGTATTTTAAGTTGCCCATTTTTCTGCTTTCTCGAATTTTTATCGTCTTACTTTCATTTTCAAGTGATGGTATGTTGTATAATTCGTTTTGGCCAACTGCTTTTAAACCATTATTGTTTGCTCTCTTTCTTTTTATTGTTTTTCGAAGGTAAGTATGTTTTTTTTTTTTGCATTTTGTCAATCTTATTTCAACAACACGCCATATGTTTGTACCCTAAAAAGCCATGGTGAAATCATTAGAATATATTTCGTATTGTTTTCATCAAGAAAAATATTTGATCAGCATTTACATTCCTGAGAAATGAATTTATTTACAAATTTCTACAATAATATTTACATATGCGAGAGATGGAATAAGGACTTATTGAGTTTTAAAATCGTAATTCAAATATAAATTAGTTTTTTGCGCCAATAGGAATGTTGAACAACTTACCGATTCCAATTACAATTGCAAAATTTTCGTATTTTAACATACATCTGTCTTTAAATTTTGGGGAGGAGAACGTTAAATTCGTAATTACTTACTATTCATCAGTAGTAGTCAGGATTCTCACACCATTCATGTTGTGAGTGTTAATTATGTCCATAAGCGACGGGACCTACTGTTTAATGTTGACTCCGAACGATAGATTTGATAGTCGTAGAATTTTTGTCAGAAGATTGCTGAGAAGAATCCGCAAAAGAAATATTTTTCAAATTTCCTTTAATTCAAGATGACTAAGTCAGTGTTTGAACAATTTTCTCTTGCCTAGTAAGGGCAATGTATTTCTCATTAAGGCATACTGTTTTACAAGAGGAGGTATTATCTGTTTTTCTATTATTTTCGTTGATAAAGATATCCTCTTTGCGATATCGGTAGACAGGTGGCTAAATAGCTGAGCTGTATGGAGAGTATATTTTGGTTCTCAGATAATCAATAACCCATGTACCTTTCCCAACTAACTTACCCACCAAAGACCATCAAAAAAGTGGCTTATAAGAATCGTAGTCGTCCAAATTGTTGGTCATAGAAAAAAATGTTTAGGACACTTAGTTTTTGTACGGAATTTAATTCCCTTCTAATTTGAAATATAGGAGATAAGAAAGATAATAAAGCAGCTCAGCGCCCGAGGTACAAATTCGTTTTCAGAGTATTTCGTGTGTTGATATACCCATATTTATCGATAGTAAATGCATATCACACCAAATTTTATTTCGCTAAAGAATGCCAGAGATAGCCAGACATTCGACGGTTATCCTCATATGGGATTCTGAAAATGGGGACATTGAAGATAACAACTTTAAATACAATTTCATTAATGCATAACATTGACACTTCTCAAAAGAGTATCCAACAAAGGATCTCACACAAACCATATTCATTTGGGAAAGAAACATATAATAATGGGTCCACTTTTTTAAGGACAAGCTATTATAACGAAATACTGATCTCTTAATTCACAATTCACTAGCAATACCTCACAACGACTTTTGTAGTAGCTGTAACGACGAGGAAGAAGAAGAAACCTCAGAACATTTTCTCTGTAATTGTACGGCGCTTGAAAATCTATGAAGAAGAATTCTTGGCACTCAAAATTAATTTGCAGAACGTTTCTAGCTAAAAGGGATTTGAATAAAATTCACACAGTATGTGGCAGAATAGGTAACAACAGCGTTACAATGGGAACTTTTAGGTACCAAATGGAGTAATAAAATAATTGAAACGATTGCTAATTTTACCTATCTTAAGAATGTGTGTTTTAGTGATGTTTTTATAAATAAAAGTGACATGGACAGTGAAAAAGATATCATGAATTAAGATAATGGAGATATAAACAATCTCAATGGATGGCGGTTTCAATTCGCTGTAGATATACTTTGCTAAAAGGTAGTGTTTTGGCTTATTAGACGTAAGGCCAAAGTTCAAACCCCAGGTCAGACATCAAAACGGAATATGAAAAAATATTTTTTCGGCGACTTCGTCTCAGCTGATTTCTGCCAAAAACCCTGAGAGAAATTAAAATTGCCAATGAAAAATTTATCAAAAACCTGTCGTTTGGAGTCGGCTTTAAACTGTGTAGGTTTCGCCACTCATGTATAAAATTACCTCACACAACTATGAGTGGCGTGTGAAACTACGTAATAATCCTGACTGAAAGGTGGTGACCAATAATGTATGTCTGTAACCTCCACTGTCAAAAGAATCTGCAAAATTTTATGTAAATCTGCGTTTACAACTACAAAAGCTGTGTAACACCGAATCCTTTATATACATATGTAGTATATTAAACTGACTTCAAGCCTTGACCACCTATTCATCAATCTATACAGATTATAACCTAATGGTATTAAAAAAATAAATAAAAAAATATAAGGAAAACTATAAATAATTAATGAAACGTTGTACAAATAAAACAACACAGACAATTTTAATTTTATTTTAGATTATAACACCGTTAGAAAGCAATTTATCAAAGTGTCCTGAAATATACGTCAGCTCCAATACTTTACGTCAGCTGCAATAACACAAACAGTATGCTTCAATACGGCAAATAATTTAAATCAATAAATTAATGGTCAAGTTGAAGTTGAAATAACTTTGTCATCCTTGTAGAAGTGAATCAAAGACAAGGCTTGAGGTGAATTGAAAGAGTATTTGAAAGACTTTTAAAATAAAATTAAAAGTAAAAAAAATCATATATTTATTTATGTATATATATATGTATATATATATGAATAAAAATATTCATATATATATATTGTTACGTTTTTACCCTTTTAAAAACATTAAAAATATGAGTTCGTAAATTGCAAATAAAATAAATTTGTTTAGTTTTAAATCAATTCTATATTGTTCACACAGTTCCGTGTGCCACCTTTCACAACTTGATGTAAACAACAACAATTTGCTTTAATTGTTATTGTTCTTTACGCTCTTCCGCGTACACAATAACAATTGTTCAATAGATCTTTATAACAGACATCTTCAAACCACAATTATTCTCTTCACACGCAACGTGTTTCACACAAGACTGACTGCATTCTTTCTGATCGCGTTGTCTGCTTTGTCTTGCCTTTTATATCGCCGGGTAAACAGCCTGATGAATGTTCTCGAAGGAGAATGACTTTTGCCTTTGCGAAATCTCCATGAATGTAGACATATTGTTTACGTTATTGTTGTTTGTGTATTTTGTTTACGTTTGTTCTTGCAGTGTTGTTTTTGCCTATTTGTTTACTTTGTTTATCCCCCTTTTTTATACTGATGTTGTTGCTATATTTCTGTTTATTTGTTGATCATGTAAACAAGTCCTTTGTTTTGTTTTTGGAGCTTTTGTTTATAATTTTAGTAACAACATTTCCATTTTCGTAAAAATATATATTGATATGTGTTTGATCAGCTTCGTAGATCAATGAAAATAAATTAGAAAAATAGAACCTTTTTTTGTTACTGATGTTTTGTTACATCAGACTCCGGCTTCTAGATGGACTTCATAAAAAACATCATAAAAATTACTTTAACGTGTTAGAAATGTTTGATCTGCCTCTAGTGTGCTCTGATACTTATTATTGTACGGGAACAAATTACACAATATAAGTTTTTGTATTTGAGAAAAAATTAATTCTTTTAATAATACGTGAAAGAATTGATCTGAAATATCTTTGATACTCTCTAATTTTATTCAGTCCAATTCTTTCTTGTGAAACAATTACACTCTGATGTAAAATTCCATAGTAATTCCATTCGGCTCAATGATTTGTATTTCAACAGAAATCTAGTTTCCTTGAATTTTTTATTTACAAATAATGGGCGATTGTAATAACTGATTTTAAGTATTGTCAACTTATATCGAAATTTCGAATGTTTTTTGTTAAATATTTCTCCTGTATTACTAACGTGCTTAACTTTGAATTTTACCTTCACTTTACATTATTTTTAATTTCCTTTCCATTATGTTTTATCGTTCTGTTTTGCTTAGAATATGACAAAAAAAAGTACAATTTCCCGCTTACGCTCAGATAAGTAGTGATTAGAATACATTGCAGTATTGAGCGAAAATATATTTATTTATTTATTTATTTATTTGTTATTAGTCTTAGCACAACAAGATAATAATCTTACAAATGAAAGTGCTATGGGAGTACATCAAAGAAACAAAATAATAACAAATCATTGATTATATATGTAATGAAATGTTTGAAATAATGTAGAAATAAAAATTAATAAGAACGTGTTAAAATCACGGGAAATAGCAATCGATACAAAAAAGGATAAAAAAATGAATATATATATAAAATAAATTAGGAAAACTACAAAGAACAATATATACAAATATAAAGAAATATACAAACAAAGTAAAAATATATTCATATACTAAGATACAATGAAATTTAAAGATATATTAAGTAAAAAACTGAAAAACTAAAAACAATCATTAATAGAAATAGAGAGAAAAAAATTCACAAAAAAAAAAATTAAGATATTCTTAAAACTACTTGAACAGATTGTATAACTCCTTTTTGAACTTAAGTGCATTGCCTATATTCTGAATATAATTAGGTAAAGTATTCCAAAGATTGATGGTGTATATAAAAAACTGGCGTTGTGATAAAAGAGTCCTATATCTGTGTTGGATAATCTTCATACCGCGGTTGGATCTAGCAAATGTAATCCTACTAAATAAGTATATTGGCTGTTTTAGAGTAATAATCTTATGGAGGAGAATAAGGCATTTTATATTTAATAGATTATCAAAATTAACTCCGAATATCTGGTATGAAAATTGTGATATATGGTCTCAACGTCCCCTAATAAAAACATATCTGGCTATATTATTATAAGCCAGGTTGAGTTTCCGCTTATCATCAGTATCACAGTTCGCGAAAATTTCAGATCCGTATAAAAGGACAGGAATCAAATACGTTTTAGCCAGTTGCATACGTATGGCAAAGGGAGTTGAATGTATAACAGCCCACAAGTTCCTAAGCATACCATAAACTTTACCAACGATGACGTTAATGTGGTTAGACCACGTTAGCCGACCATTAAAGATAACACCCAGATTGGATGCTGATTCAACAAAGTCAATTTTATTCCCCCTGATAATAATATCCGGCACAACAAATGCTCTCTTAGTCCTGGAGAGCAATAAACATTTAGATTTAGAGGGATTTATTCAAAGTCCATTGACCCTAGCCCAGTTATCAATTTTTCGTAAATCACAGTTGATGGTGTCTATACATAGTTGGATATCCTCTATACGCGTGCTTCTATAGAGCTGAACGTCATCAGCGTACATATGTACGCTACAATTATCCAAAACATCGGGCAGGTCGTTAATGTATATACAGAACAAGAGAGGGCCTAATATTGATCCCTGAGGAATACCTCTTCAAACGCTTAGCGAATTCGAGATCTTGCCGTTTAGATAAACACGTTGTGATATGTTCACAAGATAAGAACGTATGAGATTACAAGCTGAGTTAGAAAAATGAAAGAGGGTCTGTAGCTTCTTCAATGATATTTTGTGGTCAACCGTATCAAAAGCCTTGGTGTGATCCAAAAGAACTAAATACGCTATGTAATTTTCATCTAGTTCCAACCTAAGATCATCAACTACATTGACTAAAGCAGTAGTGCAGCTCCTAGCTTTCATAAATCCCGACTGCTTATCAGATATGAAGTTATTACTCACGAGATAACTATTTATTTGTTTAGCCATGAGATTTTCCATTACTTTAGACAGGAATGGAAGAATGGCAAGTGGCCTGAATTCGTTGTTGGATTTAGGAATGGGAATGGTTTTCGACTGTTTCCATTCATCAGGAAAGGACGACATAGTTAAAACTATATTGAATAAATGAGTCAAATACAGCAAAAGTCTAGGTGACAAAGCTTTCAAAAACAGAGGATCTAAGTCATCAGAACCAACCGCATTCGATTTTACCGAAGATAAGCATTCCAAAACCTCGAACTGATTAACATAACGAAAACTAAAGGGATTTTCAAGCGGAACAAAACAAAGGTCATTATATATGTCACTATCAGGGGTCGGAACACTGATATTAACAAATTTATCATTGAGAGCGTTTACATCGACATCAGCAGAAGTATTATGACACTTTTGTCCAACACCAATATCACGGATTACCTTCCATTTAGCCTTATTATCCAATGCGGAAGCGAACTTCCCGACGTAAAACAATGTTTTCGCAATCTTAATGCGTTTGGTAACCTCACTACGAGCTGACCTATGGATGGCTTTCAGATCGTCCGTTCTGAACCTCTTCCATCGCCTGTAGGCAATGTCGCGTTCATAAATTAAAGCTTTAATTTCAGCATTAAACCACGGTTGGTGTTTGGCTCTAACAAGTTTAGTTCTGACAGGAACACAACTGTCGTATAGCAGACGAACATTTTCCTGAATTAGTGCCACCTGGTCATTTACATTATCCAGTGAGTAGATTTGGTTCCAACAGACATTATCAACACTACTATTCAAAACTGCAAAATCGATACTTTTAAAATCACGGTATGTGATATACCTGTCCACAGGACTCATAGGCAGATTATAAGTTAAGAAAAGAAGATCATGATTGGAAAAGCAAGAGGCTGAGATTTGATCATATAAAAGAACCTTAATCATATCATTAACATATTATATATTATATATATATATATATATATTGTGTTGTTCAGAAAGTAATTTCGTGTTTTCCAGACATACATACATAATTGGTCATTACAACCCTTCAGTCAGAATTACGACCTATTTTCTTACACGACTTATGTTGTGTGTGTTAATTTTATACATGAGTGGTGGGACCTACAGTTTAAAGTCGACTCCGAACTACAGATTTTTGAGAAACTTTTCATGGCAATTTTATTTGCTCTCAGAATTTTTGCCAGAAACTGCTGAGAAGAAGTCGCCGAAGAAATACTTTTTGTATTTTGTCTTGATGTCTGGCCTCGGGCTCGAACCCTGGTTTTACGTCTAATAAGCCAACACACTACCTACTAGACTACGGCGTCTTCCCGACAGAGGATTTAATTGTATTTTTTTGCACCCAACTGCACATTTAAGCCGTATAATTTATATATGCTTTGAGAGCTCATATAGCAAGGATTGTGTGTGAAAAATTCCAATTAATTGTACGCAATAGTTTTTGGTTGGTGCCCCTTTAAATGTGAAGAGCTATAAGCAGCATTTTGAACATATCTTACTCTTTCACTACAGAGAGGGTAAAAATGCTATTCAAGCCAGAAAGGAATTGAACGATGTGTGTGTGTGTGTGTTACGACTGTGCCAGAACTGGTTCGCTAAATCTCGATCCGGCAATTTCGATGTCGAGGATGCAGCACGTTCGGGAAGGCCGCTTGAAGCTGATAGAGACTCGAGAAAGGTATTAGTTGACCAGAACCGGCGAATAATAACACGTGAGATCGGATTGAGATTATATTTATCAAATTCAACAGTTTATGACCACTTGATTGATATTATACGAAAAATGTCTTTCATTTGCACAAAAAAAAACGAAATTACATTCCGAACAACTCGATACTTGTATCTTTTTTGTATAATATTTCTGCGATTCATACACTCAAACACATGCAATTTTTCCATGAAATGTTGCTTCACTTTGCAAATGTTAAGGAAATAATTACCGATGCTTGCGAATGCTTAATTACACACTTAGATGAGCAGTAGCTTCGTTTAGCTATGTTGCAAATTCCATTTTGTTAGGTATAAAAGTGCAATGCTCTCATTTAATAATTTACAGACACAAAGCGTACAGATACGAAATCTAAACGCTACAAGAGTACTTTGCAATAAATAAGTCTACATGGGAGTATATTTTTAGTACGAGTATATTGCTTTTATAAGCACAGGATAAAATGAAAAGTTTGAATCTACATTTGTCCACTTGAACCGTGGAATAGTGAAATGGGAAATTTTGTATTGGAAAAGAATTAATAATTTTGTTAATAGTTTTCGACTATTCCGCATAGTAAGTCTTTCAAAACAATTAACGTTTATGACCATAAATAATTTTTAATCAAAAATAATTTCATTCGAAGTTAACGTTTACTAATCTAATCTTTGATTCGCGTGACATAAAAACTCATCAAATTAAAATTGTTGGAATAATATTTAACACTACCATGACCTTTCCTACATCAATATTTCCTTGGCTTCTTTCTTTTGGCTTTTAAACTCCGTTAAGTTCAGATCAATGTAAAAAGTATTTTCATTTTTGGGCATATTGCCAGTCGATGGTCATTGCATTTTATTCTTTAACAGCAGCAGGTTGTGGTAGCGCGTTGCAACACTACCAATTGATTTTATTGCTTACGGTTTTGACGTCCGATCATTCTTTTTATTGGAACATTCGCGCATTCAGACATACAAAACTATTATTTATAGTTTAGATTCGTCTATCGTAGTGAATGTTGGATTCATATCGTAAAGGGATATTCGTTTGAAATTCATTTTGTTATGGATATGTTTAAAACATACATATATATAGCCGTGGTATTGATATTAAGTTTGTTTTTTTTCGCATTCAAGAGAAACACTCATGTTTGTCCGTTATTTTCCCAGATTGGGGTTTTTTCCCGTTACCCATCTTCCCCAAAACATTTCCATCTTGTTCGGCTGATTGTTGTTAATTTTTCGTTTTCCCCTGTAAGACTGCTCCTTCCTAGACTTTTGAGTATCGAACATCTCCTGACCGGTCACTGTGTCTTAAGGATTCCAATCGAGTGCCATTCCTGTTACACAGGGTGGACCATCTACCGGATTAAATTTGAATCATCAGTTACTTCTAATCTTGCAACGTATGCCATTCTATTCTGTCACAAAATACAGTATACTGACTGCACTGAACATAATGAATTGATTTACGTTTAAGCAAAGCTGATATTTATTGAGAAAATGCACGATGATGTCGATTCTGTTCGTTTAATAAATTTAATTACGACTTTTTTAATTCAGAAAATCTGTGAGCGCATTAAGCAATTCTTTTCTCTATTTCCAAAAAAAAAAGAAAAAATAGCGAAAGAAATATAATTGAAATTGTGAATATTTGTACTCTCTGTACGTCTTGTTTACAATGTACTTGCAACTAAATAACTAAAACGTTCACAGACGTATGAGTATTATTAAACTATTGAAAAAAATCTAATATCACTCATACGTCAGCGAGATTTGCCTCAATTCAAATAACCGGTACATTTGTCGCATATCTCTCTTTTATTCGCTCACAAAAAAAAAATGGCTTCAAGCGAGACAGATGCAGCATTCTGAAATTTAGTCTTCAGGTTAATGTTGTAATTGTCTCTGTTCCATATTGTTGTAAAATCTTGGCAAATATTGGAGAAATTTGAAGGGTAGTTACTGCCAAGCTGGAGCAACTTAATCGAATGTTAACATCCAATGTAATTAATATAGGTTCTTTTTAAGCGCTTCCCATTTTTAAACTGAATTAAAAAGTGTGTGTGAGATATTATGTAAATTTTGCGCTCGACTATGCCTTTGAAAGCCCGATTGATGTCATTATGTATTGAATATAACATCGTTTCAATGTCAGCCACGGTTTCGCTGAGCAGAGTGCATAATAAGTGCCCAATTTTACACGACTCTGGTGAATAAATCAGACTCTATTTGGCCGATGGCATGGGTCACATTGGCTTTGAAAATTGCTGTGGTTTGTTTCGCCCACAGAAAAAGCCAGACGAAGCCATAATCGCATGATCTCCGTGTCCAATTTACAACACCATCTCATGAGATTACCATAACCTCAAATCACTTGTGTCGAATATACAATGTGACGTGAACTCGGTGGCACACTGTCTTGATGAAGCCGCACATCGTTTGCATCCAAATCATCCAATGCAGGCATCAAAGAATTTGATAATTAAAGACAAATTGTGTTCGCCATTTACAATGTATTTTTTAAAGAAAACTGGACTGATGAAGTAGTCAGCACAAAATCCACCAAAAACAGTGATTTTTCAGGATGCAAGATACTCTTGGATCTTATGAACAGGAAACCCTATATGATAAAACAATTTTCTTATTTGCACGTTTTGTGGAAGGTTATATCCGTCCACGAGAATTTCACAAAACTGACTGCATAAATGGCAACCAATTTGACAGATGTAGCTTCCACAAAATAACTGAAAGCTCTGTTGGAAGATCTGATGTAACTTCAAAGTTAATTTTTCCTTTTTTTTCTTTCTATATTTCCTGGTGTTTTGTAGTCGCCATAAACTAGTAGGTAGTGTGTTGGCTTATAAGAGGAGAGGCCACGTTTCAAACCAGGTCGGGCATCTGCCAGGAAACAACATATGAAAAAATATGTATTTCTACGGCGACTTCCTAAATTAAATTTCCATGAAAAGTTTTTCAAAAATCCGTCATTCGAAATCGATTTTAAACTGTAGATGCCTCCACTCAAGTATAAAATTAACACACACAACATAAGTGATGTGAGAAGCTAGGTTGCAATCCTAACTGAAGGGTTGGAATGACTAATGTTATGTATGTATTTCCAGTTTATTCCATGTAGCTTTGTTATCGATCGATTTTTTTATGGTAGTTTATATTAAAATTATACAGGCGTAGGTTGTTATTAAAAAAATTTATGATGAATATCAAACTCTTTGTAAATACTTAAATTTAAATTGATTAAAATGGAAAGACATTGTTACGTTTAACCACTAAAATCCATTTATATTAATAACCAACTTCCATATCTATTTCTTACCCAAAACCTAAATGCGAGAAACGTATTTAATTTCCACGCAATACCATGTAATCGCTTCTAATTGGATAAAGTTGTAACAATAAATTCTGTAATGCTTTTACATTTTTTTCATTTTGTGATTACATTGTTCCAAAGCGTGAAAGATTAGAATAGTTTTCATATAATTAAAGCGCACAAAAACATTTATGTTTGGGAGACTGAAGACCCATAACCTTTAAACTTCACTTTATTTAAGTGGCTGAAGATATTTTTACAATGGTTTTGTTAAAAAAATGAAGCAAGTGAAAGGGAATAAATACGATATTGTGGTAAAATTTTTACATTATAACGACTGAGAAGAAATGTTTTAAATTCAAATACGTAATTAATGAATTTAATGCTCATAGCCCTAAAGAAAGAAAATTGTGAAAGATTAAGATTAAAGTGAGAGAAAATGAGAAGAGCGAAATTTGTTACCATTGCAAGTCATTATCATATCATGCCCCGAAAAGAAAATTTTGAACGTATGAAGCTGAAGGTGCTTAACAATAACAGTAGGATGTCCAATTCTATCGATTCATCGTCGCAATGAGGCTTATGTTTTACTGTTCTATCGCTACTACAAAGAATTTTGATCTCGTGAGGTAAGGCGCCTTGTTTCCGAAAATCGTGTCTTCTTAAGTAGCACTCGTCTTTTTCACAGAACACATCCCATTGTGTTGGATTGGTCAGTGGAGATAGAATTCGTTCTTTAGCCGGACTATCGGTATGTGGAACTCTCCACCTGCAGAGGTCTTTCCTGCCACTTACATACATACATAATTGGCCATTGCAACCCTTCAGTTAGGATTACGGCCTAGCTTCTCACATCACTCATGTGGTGTGTGTTAACTTTATACATGAGTGGTGGAACTTACAGTATAAAGTCGACTCCTAACGACAGTTTATTGAGAAACTTTTCATGGCAATTTTATGTGCTTTCAGAGTTTTTGCCAGAAATCTGCTGAGAGGAGGGCACCGAAGAATTATTTTTCATATTTTCGTTTTGATGTCTGTCCTGGCGTTTGAACTGCGGCCTTACGTCTAATAAGACAGCACACTACATACCTGACAACGGCGATTTCAACACATAAGGCAACTCAATTCACTTATGGCATCTGAAACAATCGTAAAGTGTTAACTTGTAAGCGGTATCCACAATCCATTGTTTCTTACCCATTCAAAGCCAAACCAATATGGCAAGGAAAGCTTTGAAAATTTCTTTATTCATATAAAATTAGAACCACAAAAGTACAGGAGAACAAAAAAATAAAGTTAAAAAATGTTTTGAGCACACACAAAAGGTGTACCCAAATTGTCACTGTGGCCACATATGTGTAAAATATTGAAAAACACACTTTGTCAATGGGTAGTGCTATCTTGCATTTTTTTTTACAACCGTAATGGCTCTATTGCAGAGCCAGGCAACACTTGCTATTGGTCAGTTGTTGCGAGAGCGAAAAATAAGAAAAGAGAAAAATTTATACTCTCACATTCACTACAATGCAGGCATGGTAAATTTAAATTATTAAATTTGTAAAATTCGTTTAGACTTCTTTGATTATATCAATTTAAGAAAGCATTTTAGATTAAAATTTGTTTTTTTTTTTGGAAATATACATATTGAATAGAAAATTTTCTGGGATATTTATACCGCACTCACAAAATGAATAAAAAACAAACAAAATCGATCAGTCTCGCTCGAGCTTTTATGCAGTGAGGCGCTGTGTTTAATGTAGAATGGGAAAACAATTTCATGTTTCCGAAAATTTTTTTGGCAAACCGGAGTGCCTGATTTGTAAACGGACGATGGCACGAATTAAAAAATTTTATGTAGAAAGACATTATCTTACATGTCATAGCGAATATGTAAATATTACATACATACATACATACATACATGATGCAAAAAATTGTCTTATTTTAGATTTAAAAAAAAAATTCTTTTAAACATTTGTTTTAGATTACGAATCTCAAAATAAACATGATCTTTCGTTAAAAAGGAAAGCTTCATGCGTCATTGCTGCAGCGCTTGCTAAACGATGCCGTCCGTTCGAGGACGGAGAGTTTTTCAAGCAACTGAGCAATAACGTTTTAGAATGTTTTCGATCAAAAGCTGATGAAATTCGTTAAATAATAACAGATATTCCGTTGTCCTCACGTACTGTGGCTAGAAGAACAATAAAATAATAATAAATTAATAAATTTCGACAATTTTTCTTTTTTATACGGTTTTTTTTTGAAAAATACTTCTTTTTTATATGTGCATAGTTTTTATGAAGAGTGAAATATAAGTTGTTTTTGTTTTATTAAATTTGTTTTAATAAATTAGAATAATTTATTTTAAAAAAGACTATAATTCTAAAAACGTACGCTGATGTTAAAAACATTAAGTTTTCCATCCCTGCATTAGCAGATCTTCATGTACCAAAGCGAGAAACATGCGACAACACAACCTCTTTCAATGAATGCTCAAACGAGACTGAGTGTGTTTTTAATACGTGTGAGTACGTTGTTGTAAATTTAGTAATGGCTGAAAAGCACGCGTGCATAGAAATGCCGAGCTCTGCTCTACTGTGATAGACGTCGTTACATGTATGGTTTGAAAGCTTTTAGGACACAGAATCAGTTCTGCTTAGATGTAAGCAAACAATATTTAATGACGAATTACGCAGCTGCAGCGTCTAGTTTTTATTTATCGAAATAGTAACTGATTCATGCTGTGTTTTTTATTACGGGATAAATGCAAGCGCTAAGTATTTAACATTCTCAAGACCTTATTTAGGTCGCAGAATGAAATATTCCAAGTTGAGAAATTAAACTAAGAGGGAATTTGGATCATATATCGGACTATCTAGGTGAACAAATTGGGGTTGAACAATTTGTTTTAAATCTCCTTCAAAGAGAACGAGATGTTTATTATAATTGCTCGCAAACAATTATAATCATTGGGTAATTGGGGAAAAAAAGAGAAAGAGAAATTATATTATTTCACTTTTGAGAATTCTGAGAGAATTCTTACCTTTTTTTCTGCTTTGGGTAAAACCCTCTTTTTTCAGGATGGATGTATAGAATATTACTCTTTTAATTCAATTTCTTTTAACAGAGATTTGAGGTAAATATAAAATTCACTTTTATTTTTCACTTTTTGTTTTCACAGTATAAATTCATGTTAAGGTTTAGGTAAGTATATAGATTTTAATTTATATACATATTTAATATATTTAATTTATTATTTTAGCACAATTTGGTTTATTTCAATTATATTTTTTTAGCACAAATTTTAATTTCCTTTTGTTACAATATATGGTAAGTATAAAATAATAGTTTTAAGGTAAGTATAATAAATATATATAATTTTCTTTCACTTTATTTTATTTGATTTTTGTTTATTTTATTAATATTCTTTTTTGTTTTGGGTTTAATTTTTTTTTAAGAGGTTTGCACAGTTCTAACAAGGATGAGAAATATGATGTTGTCGATCTTATTGTAAGATTTGAAGTGACTTATGATTGTAGATTGTTTATCTATGAAACTTCTGCTTCTCTAAAGCAACTAAATTAACAGTGTCTTTGGAGACATTCCTTTGGAAATTATGGAAATTTTATGCAAGTATTTGGAGGCATTCCCATGGGAAATTATAGAATTTTTATTTAAATGTAATTGACATACTTATGTTATTTAACATAAAAATTATTTCTGTTGAATAATTTGTGTGTTCAAACCGAGTTTGAACACTAGGAATAATCTAAGGTTAGGTTAGGTTAGTTCGAAGTGGTCGCTTTGATTTCCAAAGCACACTTGAGCAGGCATAGCGGCCTGTTATGGCGCTACATGTAGGCGCGAATTCGACCAAACTCATCAAAGAAGTTGATCAGCGCAAGTTGGCTTATTAAAAGCACGACTACCCTGTGATGGAAACCAGCCAGAAAGTTTAATAAACGATATAAATGCATGATAACTCAGTTAAGCTGACAAGGAATGAAGAACCAAATAACCTAAATCTGTACCTCGAAAGATATGGGCATTGGCAGAGAAAGTTAACTCCTCTTCAGCAGATCTACACCCACGGCAGAAGTCGTTGGATAGAAGCTGCAATCTTTTGCGTTTCTTCCCATATCGCATTGACCTGTGATCGAGAAGACATTGTAATCAAGTTTGAGTAGTTGGTTGGTGCGTATTCTACTTATACTCAAGTACACATACTCTCGAACCAAACACACAGATTCTGTGGCAATGAAAATGAATCTGCAAAACACTTTCTTAGAACCTGAGAGGCATTAATGCATCCTAAAACAAAACACTTCTGTGCTTAGCAAATGTTGGACAAAGTATTTTCAGTGTTGACACTGCGAAACATGTTGAAGTTTGTGGTGAACGCAATAGATCGTATGAGCACAGTACTATGGCACCTTTCCACGACATTATTTCTCCAACATTTTTTGATTTGAATGCTAATTTTGTATAATGCTATGGGTTATAGTTACCGTAGTCTATTGTTGGCTTATTAGGCGTGAGGTTCAAACACCAGGTCAGACATCTTCAACAAAAGGAAATTATAATAAAAATATTTCTTCGACGACTTACCCTCAGCAGATTTATGGGAAAAACTCTGGGAGTAAATAAAATTGTGATGAAAATTTTTTTCAAAAATCTGTTGTACGGAGTCAACTCTCAATTGTAGGTTCTGTCACTCATATATGAAATTAAGACACACAACGTAAGTGGTGGGAGAAGCTAGGTTGTAATCCTTACTGAAGGGTTGTAATGACTAATTATATTATGTATGTATGCATGACGCTTGTATTTTTGAAAAATATTTAGAATACACTCATGAGTTTTTAGAAACCCAATCTATTACAAATCATGCTGATACATAATAATTATTAGTGGTAGCCTTTGTGTAAATGCTTTTGTCCTTACAACGGAATTATGCATTACAACTCGCTATTTTTATCAAACCTTTCAAACTGTGCTCTTGCTTTTTTCATCGTCTTCCTAACATTACTTATACGATTGCTTTTGTAGCATGGTCAGCTAAATTACGTAAAAAATCACGGCTAATAAGACAGTTATAAAAATAAACTTTGTAATTGTAAACGTTTTAATATTTTAAGAAACTAATGATTGGGATACAGAGTTAGTTAAGCTGATACATTAAGTATTAAAAGACTTGCACTGTCCTTTAAAAAATATCAACTGAAGTGTGTTTGCGCATAATTTTTTGTTAACCTTTTCTTAAAATACAACATCTTTTGATGAAGGACAACGGTTGGAATTATGAAATCGAATGTTTGCCTAAAATTTTTACAATTCCAAATAAATTGTCAGGATTGTCAAAAAATTAACATCGTTCCTCACATCGAATGTATTTCAAGAAAAATGTGATCAAACACACAAATTGTATTAAAATCCCTTCGTTGTTGTTGATTAAACTTTTCAGAGGCTTGCTTTCCTTTGGAAAAAGGCCTTTCCTTTAATTATTGCTTTATTATTGATTTCAGTATCGATTCAAGTGAACTGAAAAAATTAAGCAATATGTAGCCCAAGGCTAAAAAGGGAAAATAATAAAATAAACAAAGGATAAAAAATAAATGGAAAACACAAAATAACCTGCCAATTTCGTTCATCAATTTCCGAGACACCTATTTTCCAACTAAATTACCATATAAATGTCCACTGGCTCAAGAAGAAGTCCTTGAGAATTTTTCTGTTTTTATTTTCATCTCCTTAATTCTTTAATTCTTTTGTCCTTTTCATTGATTTCTTTTAAGTTCGTGGTATAATCTTCTTGCTGTTTTCCTTTCACATTTTGAAGGCTGAATAAATAAATTAAATTGTTCCTTGGCCTTATTGAATATATATTCGGCAATAAATCTTTATACTAGAGATCTGTTGTCACTTGAGCATATTGTTTGTATTAAAGTTGTTATTATAGATTAATTTATATTTTATTTCGTATTACGACAATTTGATGAATGGTTCTCTAATGCTTTTATAAGCAAAACAATACAAATATCATCTGTATTATTTTATTTATTTTCTTTTTTATTCAACAATACAACAAGGTGACATATTTTCGAATTTTGTCAATATCTACAAAAAAAACTAAGTAGTGTATGGTACTTTAGCGGCAACAGGATACCGAGGTGATTACAAATTTAGGAGACATATTAACTCTACATAACTCTGTTACAATTAGAGGTGGATGATATACCTTTTAATCAGAAATACGATCAGGCTTCTCACACCACTTATGTAGTGTGTGTTAATTTTAACCATGAAGTCGCCGTAGTCTAGTAGGTAGTGTGTTGGCTTATTAGACGTAAAGCCAGGTTCCGAGTCCCAGGCCAGACATCAAAACAAAATACAAAAAGTATTTCTTCGGCGACTTTCTCTCAGCAGATTTCTTGCAAAAACTGTGAGAGTAAATGAAATTGCCATGAAAAGATTCTCAAAAAAATTTGTCGTTCGTAGTCGACTTTGAACTGTAGGTCCCACCACTCATGTATAAAATTAACACACACAGCATAAGTGACGTGAGAAACTAGGACGTTGTACAATGGGGCAATTCGACCTTCGGGCACTGTACTTGTCTTAATTGACAAGTACACGTCCTCTAACATAACCTAAACTAATTTTAACCATAAATGGCGTGACCCTTACTTTAAAGTCGGCTCCGAACAACAGAATTTTGATGAATATTCCATCACAATTTTATTTACTCTCAGTGTTTTCGTCAGAAGACTGTAAAAGAAATTTATCTTTCCTATTTCGTTATTTTCAAAATACCTGCTAATAATCCAACACACTACCTACTAGACTATATACTAGTCGGCCATAAATTTAATAAAGCGTTCTGTAAATACATTCATCAAACCGCCTTAGGCGAAGATGATAAGATACAGAGACAGGGGTTGCGTTTGTATAACAGGCTTGGGTTGGTGTGACAATCCTATAACAGAGCTGAGGGTTCTGTTGTATTTAATCCCGTTGCATATTTTAATGAGGATGAGATTTATGGCGACTATTGTTATAACAATGGAAGACAAATCTGTCAAGTTATATGACTGGCCGTTTCCTACTTAACTTAGACATACATACATACATATATAATTGGTCATTACAATCCTTCAGTCAGGATTACGAACTAGCTTCTCACACCACTTATGTTGTGTGCGTTAATTTCATTCATGATTGTCGGAACCGACAGTTTGAAGTCTATTCGGAACAACTAATTTTTGAGAAACTTTTCATGGCGACTTTATTTACTCTCGGAGTTTTTGCCAGAAATCTGCTGAGAGATAGTCGACGAAGAAATATTTTTTCATATTTTGTTTTGATGTCTGACCTGGGGTTTGAACCGTGGCCTTACGTCTAATAAGACAACACGCTACCTACTAGACCACGGCGACTTCGACTTAACTTAGACAAAACCAGTAAACTCTACAATTTGGAGAAATGTTTCGCAACAAAAATTATTAATAAGAGTGAATCGAACAAATTGATTGCCATACTTACTTACTTAATTGGTCAATCCATACCTTTAGTCAAGATTATGACTTAGTTTTTCACACCACCTATGTTGTG
The DNA here is from genome assembly GCA_958299815.1 of Sarcophaga carnaria. Taxonomy (NCBI): domain Eukaryota; kingdom Metazoa; phylum Arthropoda; class Insecta; order Diptera; family Sarcophagidae; genus Sarcophaga; species Sarcophaga carnaria. The sequence goes on along the minus strand of OY283149.1, from coordinate 82,000,426 downwards.
TGTGTTAATTTTATCTATGAGTGACGAGATCAGGTTTTGAAGAAACTTGTTGTGTAATTGAATTTACGGTCAGAGTTTTTGCCTAAGAACTGCTGAGAGGAATTCATCGAAGAAATATTTTTTATGCTGTGTTTTGTTTGAAATGTCTGAATCAGGGCTTTCGTCTATTAAGATAACGCATAACCTGCTAGACAACAGTGAGTTGCTTATGTCGACTACATTTAAATTATTGGGATCTCATTGGTCGCATTATTTCTATAGAACGGGTGTTTTTGGAGGCCAAACATAGTGACACTTTTGAAAACAGATTCTATTATGGCCTCCACAAATTATAAATAGTTGAGGTTTGTTTTGTGAAATGAAATTTCATTGTCTTCTCAATGGCACGAAAGGACTAGCACTGTTAAGAATTTCTGAAAAACGTTCGACGCGAGATCTTCGTTACCTAGAAATTTGAGGATGATTTTCACATCCAAACCAACAATGACATGACGGTGGCCAATTAAGTTGTATTGTACCACTGTTACACAATCTGCATGAAGTTTTATTTAAAATTTTAGATTTGTAATTTTATAAAAAGCAGTAACCACAATGAAAAACTTCGAAGTCTAAATGACAAAGTCTAAAAAGAAAAAAAAGAACTAAAATAGGCCCTTGGTGAAGCAGCGGGGTAAAAGGACATTTCCCTCTGCTGCTTATATAGTCTGTTGTGCCATCTGTATTGCCACTTACGTATACTTGCCTATTGGATCTCCTTGGTGAGAGTGGCAGATAAGTAAATAACATTTTATATAAACAAGGATACATAATTACATACACAAATAGAAAATGTTGTCTCCTTCTGTAATAGTAACACAAAAAATATTGTAAGAGGGGAACTAAAATCGTTGTATGGTATACATACAATAGGGACTTTTATCCAACAGCTATTCGAACATAAAATATTTTTAAATATCCCCTCTACAAAATTCCCAGCAAATGTTTTTTTTTATTTCTACTGGTAGGGAGAAAACCGCTCGTGGCACTGCTAAAAATGAAAACTCCTTAACATTTTGTTGGTAACCAAATAGAAAACAAAAAACAGAACATGGACCAGCATTAATAATTTTTCTTAATTTAAAAAAAAAATATATATTTTGTGAAAAGTAAACTAAATTTTCGGTATTAGTTTTTAATATTAAAATTAAATAAAAAAAATTTAGTAGTAAATCATGACAAATAATCATAATTTTTTAATTTATTCAATTGTAAAGTTTTATTTATAATTGAAAATAATCCACAATGCGGTGTTCTATCTCCACTTCTCTGGAATCTCGCAGTCAACTCATTCCTGAGAAGACTTGAATCCTCTGGTAATAATGTACATACGCTCTCCCACAAAGGCCCACAAAGGCCTTGTTCGCAATGCTTAACTGTCTTCCTACTGAGCTCCTTGCTAAGCAGGTGGTTAAGTTCACTGCGACAGGACTTAATGCCCTGTCTCGTTGGCGCGTCATCCCCTCTGGTCACTCCTCTATTTTGGAGATTGATCCTGTGGCTCCACTGGATATTCCCTATGGAATACTGTTTCGACAGGGGTTTCAACTTCCTGCAGGAGCGATTGGACCCCTGACACGACCGTCCCCCGGAACTCCTGGATGTATATACCGACGGCTCCAAACTCGATGGCGGGGTGGGTAGCAGAGTCTACTATTAGAAATTGGACTTGGACATTCCCTCCGGCTGCCGGACTATTGCAGCGTGTTCCACGCGGAAGTAATGGTCATCTACCGAGCCGCGGATACGGCGTTTCTTTACATCGTCGACCGCATTAATATTCTCATATGCTTTTACTAAAGGTTTTTTTTTTGTCTTGAGCCGGAGGTGGGAATCTTCGAAAGACACTTTTGTTCCAATAAAAGAGTGCACGATTCACCATCACTGGTGCCTATGTACTAAACCCACCACCTACACACTTCAACCACTCTCCCCCCGCGGCACTGCCGTAAGGAATTACTTCGCGGAGGGCTGCTTAGCTTGAAAGCTTTATCACATTAATTTAAATTTCGCCTCCGTTCCTCCAGTCTTCGCAGTACTATCATAACTTCAGCCTTTCTCTGACTATATTGACTCCATAGAATCCTACAATTCAACAGCTCTTCCATTAACCGGTTTGGTCCTAAATTCGTTTCTCCCGGCCATCTAAATTTGGGACAGCATGTTAGAATATGCGTCGCATCTTCCTCCTTTTCTACATAGTTTGGGCATATAGGGGAGGTGTCATGACCAAATCTGTGCAGGTACTTCCTGAAGTTCGGAACTGGGTCACGTAGTAGTTTAACTCGCAATGTCAGTTCTTCATCCAAAGGGTTACACATGGGACAAGACGAAAAATCCATCTTCCCTTTAAACTGCTCTCCCATTGTGACTGCCATTTGTGCATGGAAATCCTTCGTTCCTCCGCTTTTATAGCCGCTATTTGTCCCGGGGACTCGAGACGGCGAAGGTATATCCTTCTCATTTCATCCGCCAATATATCAATTAGTATTGTCTTTGCCAATACCAAAACTGCTTCATCAGACACTGTCCTGAAGCCACTTATCCGTCTAATCGCGCTTAGACGATACACCGTGGACAGTATCCTCCTCGTCGTCCCCACTGAGAGTGCCTCCGACCATATTGGGCAAGCATGCAGCATTATTGACGTTACTATCGCCGAAATTATTCTCCTTTTAAATAGACCTGGTCCTCCAATATTTGGCATCATCCTCGCCAGTGCTCCCTGTGTTACAGATGTTTTTTCACCGATGTATTTTACGTGCTCCTTGAAGTACAACCTGTCGCCGATAATCACTCCCAGGTATTTTATCGCCCTCTTCGATTCGATCCTTGTGCCTCCAACGGTTACTTCCGTCTTCCCCACTATCTTCCGGCCGCTAACAAGACGGCCTCCGTTTTATGTGCAGCAAGTGTCAAACCTGCCTCATCCAGCCATGCAACAACTTTTCGAATCGCTGTGTTCGTTTTCTCCTCTATTTCTCCTACCGTTTTAGCTACCGAGACTATGGCAATGTCATCTGCAAAGCCCACAATTGTAATCCCGCTTGGGAATCGCAGTCGAAGTACTCCATCGTACATAATGTTCCATAGTAGTGGCCCAAGTACAGAGCCCTGCGGGACTCCCGCCGTACGTATTCCTGCTCTCCTTAATCCGTTAGGTATATTACCTTCCTGTCCTGAAAGTAATTGTTCAGAATCTCCATTATGTATGGCGGCGTAGTCATATTAAAGAGAGCCCCAATTCGCCGAGTTCAAATCGTTCCTAACGTCAAGTGTGACAACCGCGCAGTACTCCTTGGTGCCAAATCTCCATCTTTCGCCCTCTATTGCATCTCTTGCAATGTCGACCACCCTCCTTATCGCGTCAACAGTGGACCGTCCTTTCCTAAATCCGTATTGCAGGTCAGAGAGCTCCTCCTGCCTCGGCACACGTTAGTAATCGATTGTATATTATCTTCTCCAGTATTTTTCCCATCGTGTCGACGATGGTTCCCCTGGCGGTTTACCAGGTTTTGGAATGAGAACCAATTTCGGCTTCTTCCACCTACGTGGAAAACACCCTCGACGAAGCACTTGTGGAACACCCTGGCGAACGTGTCCGGTCTGAGCCGGATAGCCGCCTTAGGTGCCCTATTCGGAATTACATCCGGCCACGGTGTTTTCCTATCTCCTATTCCAGTGCATGCTGCGAGTACCTCCCCTCCTGTTACCTCGGGTATGGTATGAATGGCCCACGGCTTCCTACTTATAAAAGTGTAGGGCTGGCCCCGTGGGAATAATGTACAAATGATCTCCCGTAGCAAAACTGGACAACCCAGTTTAGGCTGTTCTCGAACACCGATTCCCTTGCAGACGACTCTGTACGCCGTCCCAAAAGGATTGATGTCAGCTTCCTGGCGTATCCGCTGAAAGGATAGTTTCGTGCTCCTTTTAATGGCTCTTCTAAGTTGATGCCTTAGATCCTCATATGAAGCCCGTTCGGTAAAATTTCAATTACTGTACACGCATAAATGTTTAAACTGATTTGTAAAAATTTGTAAGAATTTATTATTACGTTTTAACCTTTTTAAAAACGTTTAAAATATGAGTTCGTAGATTGAAAATAAAAACAAAAATAAATTTGTGTTTAGTCTTGAATAAATCTTCTATTGTTCGCAGAATTCTGTGTGCCACTGTTCACAACTTGATGGAAATAACAATTGCTTTCTTGTTTATTCTTCTTTTCACTCTTTTGCGTAAACGCTGTCAATTGTTCGGCAGATCTTTATAACGGAGATCTTCAAACCACGATTCTTCTCTTTACACTCAACGCCTCTTCACACAAGACCGACTGACTGAATTTTTACTGATCCCGTTGCCTGCTTTGTCTTGCCTTATATCGCAGGGTAAACAGTCTGATGAATGCTCTTGAAGGAGAATGATTTCGCCTACACGAAGTCTCTATAAAAGTAAACATGTTGTTTACGTTATTGTTGTTTGTATATTTTGTTTACGTTTGTCATTGCAGTGTTGTTGTTGGCCGTTTGTTTACCTGTTTATCCCTTTTTTATACTGATGTTGTTGATATATTTTTGTTTATTTGTTGATCATGTAAACAAGTCCATAGTTTCTGTTTATCATTTTAATGTTAAACGATGTAATGTCATTTCCATTTTCTTAACAATATTTATACGGGCAAGCCTAAGGTCAAGAACGATAATGAGAGCTTCGTATGTTATATTTAGGCGTTTATTATTTAAATTTTTGAAAAACATTGTTGGAGAAACAGGTTTTCACGTAAATACAAAGTTTTGTTAGTAGAATGTAATAGCATAAGTAACTCAAATTGACCTAAGTAGACATAGGCTGTTATTGCTTGGGACCAAAAATATTACGATCAATTCGCTTTGTAGTCAAGAATTGAACTCAATATAAAACTCCTTTTGATACAATATAATCAAGAGAATAAATAAAATTTCAATAAACCTCAACGTGCCTAAACAATGACGAACTTGTTTCACACACTCATATGAGAATAACAAAGAAATATTTTTCCAAAAATACTAGCAAATATTTACATACATTTTTAAACAAAAAAAAAATACACTGCCTGAATTTTTGTAGAGTTTCTACAAGTACTGTAAAAGTATTTCTCTGTTTATAAACACTATTGTTGGCTGTAGTCTGCTCTGTCCATAACAGATAGCAATAGCCATAAACCCATTAGACAGTATGACCAACATGAGAAAATTTTTAATTTCACAGAAAAACTTTCTTGCAAAATAAATGTTCCTGTAGTCGGTCTAAAGAAGTCTCCTTAGTCTAATAGGTAGTGTGTTCTCTTATTAGACGTAAAGCCCGGGTTCGTATCCCAGGTAAGTCATCAAAACGAAATATGAAGAAAAAATATTTCTTAGGCGATTTCCTCTCAGCAGATCTCTGGCAAAAACTCTGAGAGTAAATAAACCTGCCATGAAAAAGTTTCTCAAAAATCTGTCGTTCGGATTCGACGTTAAACTGCAGGTCACGCCACTCACGTATAAAATTAACGCACAACACATGAGTGGTGAGAGAAGCGAGGCCGTAATACTGACTGAAGGGTTGTAATGGCTAATTATGTATGTATGTATGTATGTAGTCGGTTAAAGCATCTTTAAAGTTCAAAAATTCATGCTGTTGTGTAAAGCTGGGAATTAAATTATTGCTTGCATTGAACTTGATCTCAATTTCTAATATGTGTTTGAGCATAGTACTGAGTAAAAAGTAATGAATTTTTATATACCAAGACAGTAAATGAGAGTAAATTAAAGTTGCCATGAAATTGGCATAATTGGTCCTTACAACCCTTCAGTCAGGATAATAGAAACTTCGGAATTTTTAAAAAATCAAAAACATTCTAACAATTTTTAATGGCCACGTGTATACTTTATTATCTTCGATCACACTGTACAATGTTTGCCAACAAAGTAAATTTCACATTAACACACTGTGATGTTTATACTGATATTAAAACCAATCATACACACAAATGTAAAGAGGAAAAATTAAACTAAAACGGAAGGAAAATATGAAAAATGAAACAACAACGAAAGGCTGATTGCAAAAAGCAAAAAAAACTGGAAAAATATATAAAGTGTTAGAACTATATAAACTATTTATGATATATGAAGCTATCTATGTACATATGTATGTATGTATGCATATATGTATGTATGTCTGTCTGTATGTATGTATATATGTATTTATACAGAATAATTCATTAGAAACAAAACCGTATATGTGTGCATATATTGTTTCTGAGAAATGTCTTTGGGTAAACCGTTACTAATGCCTTATTTTGAAATAAGAACAACAATGCCAGGAGAAATAATATTTGTGTTGCAACTTCAATTCTCTCTGCGAATTTGTGTTGGTTGGTGTGTTTACTTATGTACTATGGGACTTTTATGCCTGTCTGAAATAACATACAGTAAGACCCCGCTTAACGTGGGAGATAAGTCCCAATAAGTTCCACCGCTAAACGAAAGATCGTTAAACGAGGCAACTTAACACGTACTTAACGAATAAATCAACTGTGACGCAGAAAAGAAGCGTTCGTACTGTGATTGCGACATCGGAAAATACAGTTGGAATCTTTATTCTGGACAGACTAACACAAGAGCGTTAAAAAGATACATAGAATTCACCGTCGCTATATAGTGCACCGTTTTTGGTTGGTGCATGGCCGTTTCATTTGCACACATATACAACAAGTATCAATACAGTGTGCGATTTAGGGGAATCCCAATACAACCGTGTAATACTGAAACAGCGTTAAACGAACCAGCGTTAAGCGGGGTCTTACTGTAATAATTCTCAATTTTCAGATGCTTTCTTTATTTATTTCAATATTTTAACTTTCATTTCTACAGAAAGAAAACACACATAGAAGAAAATATTGTACAATTGAGAAACTTATGCAGTAATATGAGCACAAATGTTCGAATGCAGTGAAAATATTAAGATAGGTTTGCAACAGAATAAAGTAGTTGTAGCACAGCCTGAAACCGTAGTTCCTATAGTATAACAAAATGAATGAAATGAATGAAAGCAGTCAGAAGTTAATAATGTTTCAGAAATTTTCTAAATAAAAGATGTATAAAATTTTATTAAAAATGCATATCCAACTACATATTTCTCTACAGCAACAATTAATTCTCATTATTATTTTAAAACTATAATGATGTGAGACATGATAAAAACGCTTACACCCCAAAAATTTACTTCAACCTAACATCATTGCAGAAAATGACCTCCAATAACATATTAGCTAACATACTTTTTAGTCTAAACCAATATTATTAGGACTCAAATATGTTTTGGAGGTAATTTTGCAAATATGGTCACAATATTATAATATCGTACAAAAATGCTTTGTAAAGAAATGTATTGTATGAAAGTAACAGATTGCGTTGTAATCTGATGAAATTTCATGCGGGATAACGTCCTGAAATGTACTGCAAAGTGCGGTAAGAAATTGTCTAAAGACAGTCCGAAATATCTTCAGATCTAATTCCAATCGAGAATGTTTGGAATATACGAATACAACAACAATCACAGGAAGCGTCCCACCAACTGCAGTAAGGTTTGAGAAGTAATTCAGACTGCGTGGTATGATATATCGGTTTGGGTATGCATAAATCTGCGTAGTCTCTGCAAAATATTAACCGCTCTATAATAAAATTAAAACTTAACACAATTTCTACCAAAGGCGTCAAAAGACACCTTTTAAAATTTTAACTTGAAATTTTTTTAAAAGTTTAATAATTTTTTCTCAGTTAATGTTTTGACTTTTCGTATAACAATTGTTATATTTATTAAGCGTTATCACTTTCCTCTAGCTCATCCTGGATAATGTACATGATATATATATTTCTACCATGAGGTGTCTTTTGACACCTTTACGATTGTTCTTATAGCAAGAAATAAAAATTATAAAGAAACTACACATACATATGTACATAAAACATACATTTGGACTGAACTATAATTTGTTTTTGGTTTTTCCTCTTTGTATTATTATACCAAGCCATGGAAATTCTGTGCAATTGGAAATTCTGCAAAATGCCGTGCCATGGAAATTCTGTGAAATCGACTTTACCCAGTGGATCCTGGCACTCATGGATTAAATTAACACACAAAACATAAGTGGCGTGAGAAGCTAGGTCGTAATCCTGATTGAAAAATTGTAATGACCAATTATGTGTGTATGTATGTAAAGTGAAGTGAAAGACTCTTAAAGTTACGATTTCGATTAATTTCATTACAATTTTTCGACCTTACCGTTATAAGCGAAATACAATGCCAACTCAAGATTGATTGAAACAGAAGATCTATTGAATATACACTGTTAGGTCTTAAATTTTATATTCGGATTTTTTGATACGACGACTTCATTACCTTTTTAAGATATTAAGTGACTGTTTTTTTTTTAGGGAAATTAAATCTGATTTTAAATGGGAAAGTAAAATTTTTATTTGATCGAGGCAATGGTGATACATTGCTGACTACACATTTTTTTCATATTTTAGACAATAAAACTATTCGCTGTTTGGTCGATTCCTCGTAGGAATCGAAATACTGCTCGGCTAATGCGTATCCCATCGTTGGAAACAAATAGAAGTCGGGGTCAGGCAAGTCTAGGGAATACCGCTGGTGGTTTGGCATTTCTGTCACTACTTACTGATTCAAACTGTCATCTTTTTTCAATATTGTTGGCAATTCGGCATCTTCTAAGTTTTTGGGGTCTTCTAAGTTCTTCATTTCTTAAATCAAAATGATGTACAAGAATTCATTACCACAGTATTACGACAATTCGAACCTATTTTATATAATTTTTATAGCACTTGCTGCTTGAGTGGTCCCGGATTACATACATACATAATTGGCTATTACAACCCTTCAGTCAGGATTACGACACCACTCATATTGTGTGTGCTAATTTTATACATGAGTAGCGGGACCTCCGAACGACAAATTTTTGAGAAACTTTTCATGGCAAATTTATTTACTCTAAGAGTTTTTGCCAGAAATCTGCTGAAAGGAAGTCGCCGAAGAAATATTTTTTCATATTTTCGTTTTGATTTTATATCATTATTAAAAAAAAACCGAATGAGTATCAGCATTTACATGTGTCATTAAAAACACTAAAAACAAATTGTATTCGATTTTGATCAAACGTTTTTGTTTATTTTTAATGTTTTCGTGTATCTTTATAGACAGTCATTATTGGTAACATCTTTTTAACTGTATTTTCAGTAATGCAGTCTCACCATATTAAGTGTTTTAAAGAATTTTGTATGAAAAAATTTAATACGACTTTTGCAATTTCGAAAATCGACGAGCACATTATATAATACTTTTCATTTTACCTGAGAGAAAAAATAGCTTAAGCAATATAGTCGAAATTAAATTCATTATAGAGAATAAGAGCCACCCGCCTTATTGCAACTAAAAAACTACCACGTACACTGACGTGTGAGTAATATTAAACGATTGAAAAAAAATTCATATCACTCATGCGTCACGGTGTTGTATTTCAATTCAAATAACTGTTTCAGCGCTGTCACATAGCATTTTTCTTTTATTTGACCTCTAAAAAAAGTCTGCTTCAAGCCCAGAAAGATGCAACATTTGAAATTTGGAATATAACATCGTTTACTGCAGGTTCTACGAATGGAACTCATCCAAAATGTCCAAATCTTTATTGTTCTGGTACATAAGCCAAGCTGAATTTGTCCAATGGCCTGGGTTATGTAGGTTTTGTGAGTTGCGGCTTATTTACATACACCTACGACATAAGAAAATGCCGAAACTCGGTCTAACGAGTTCGAATAGCATGACATACATAATTGTTCACTACAATCCTTCAGTCAGGATTACGACCTAGCTTCTCACGCCACTTATGTTGTGTGCGATAATTTTTATACATGAGTGGCAGGACCTACAGTTCAAAGTCGACTCCTAACGACAGATTTTTGAGAATCTTTTCATGTCAATTTTAATTACAGAGTTTTGGCCAGAAATCTTTTACATATACATAATATATATAATATATAATATTTTTTCATATTTTCGTTCTGATGTCTGACCTGGGGTTTGAACTGTGGCCTTATGTCTAATAAGCCAACACATTACCTACTAAACTATGGCGACTGAATAATACTACTCCCAAATCGAATATCAAAGGCACGGAACGTCGTCGTGTTGATGTTACATGTCGTTGGTATCCAGATCATCCCATTCAGACTAAAAGAAGTTGGTATTCATCATCCTATAGTGCTCGTCGTTGGCACTGGTGGCCTGGCTAATGTCGTTCTCAAATAAATAAAATAAAATAAATAAAATACATACTAAACACTAACTTTTTCAGAATATATTGGACGCTCTTGGATCTCAACTGCATTCGTATCGTCCCAAATTCAACAATTTCATACAGAAACGCGCCTATTGCTGAAAATGATTTTTTAAATGAAAATTAAGAAAATTAGAAAAAGGCACTTCGTTGTCTACGTACGTTCAATTTCAGTTCCTAGGTCTGTTGAAATTTGTACAGGAAGTGATGAAAAAATTTACTAGATTGTGATCTCCGAAAGACCATGTGTTTATGAATGACATGAAATCAACTGTCACAGATTTTCCTCCAGCCTCTGAGCTCTCAGATTAGCCACTATAAATGCCTTCGATTTCTTAAATTTACTTAATAATGGTTTATAAATACATCAAATCCTACAACTTTATAAAGAATAAAGGCAACCAACCAATGCATAATTTTTATGGATTTGCTATTCATATCGTCATATCATTGTACGTAAATATAATTGCTTTTTAAGCCAAGCTAAACCACAATAATATCATGGCAAATAACAATATGACTTCTAAGCATTCAACATCTAATCCCAACACCTATTAAACCAAACATTTACAGGAATTTTTCAAAGTTGACGCAACTCTCTCTGAAGAAAACAGTTACTTTCTTAAAATCATTTCCCTGCCACCATGCTCAAAATGTAAATAAAGTGTCATCTGAATTGTAGAGCTTTTTGATACGATACATACGTGTACATTCACACATTTAAATGGCTCATCTGTAAGAAGTATCACTTCCTCTAAAGACAACAGAATGTATCTATGAATGTGTATGTATTCATTTTCTGTATGTGATACTACTTCCTTTATTTATTTGCATGTTGACATTCATATGTGTTTGCGTGATAGGGAAAATGTGAAAGCAATTGTTTTTTATTTTCAAGGTTTTTTTCGATTCGCTTTCCATTTACAGTTTTTTTTAACAATATTTCTTGTTTATCAACTTGTTCTATGCTTTTTGTTGGCAAATTAAAGACAATGTGACGTTTTCCTTTCTTTTAAACCACATGTGGATTGTTTGCTCATGACTTGTACGCTCATATACACGTATGCTGACAATATCTTAAAATGTTTTTTTACTTGTCGTCTCTTTAAAAGACACTTAAACAGGGTGTATAATATTGCTACATTTTTACCATTTAAAAACGTTTAAAATATGAGCTCCTAGATTGCAAATAAAATAGAAATAAATCTGTGTTTAGTTTTAATTAAATTCTTTATTGTTCGCACAATTCTGTGTGCCACTGTTCGCAACTTGATATAAATAACAACAATTGTTTGTTTGTTATTCCTCTTTACACCCTTTGCATAAACAATAACAATTACTAGACAATTATTCGACAGATCTTTATAACGGAGATCTTCAAACCACGATCACTAACTTCAAACACACCGGGTTTTCACACAAGACTGACTGAACTTTACTAACTCACTCGCCTGCTTTGTCTTGACATTTGTCTGCAGTTTAAACAGTTTGATGAATATTCTTGAAGGCGATTGTTCGTGACTTCGCCTTCTCGAAATCTCTATGAATGCAAATATCATTGTTTACATTCATTATTGTTGTTTGTGGATTTTTGTTTTATGCTGGTGTTTGTTGTTGTATTTTTGTTTACTTGTTTACCATATTTTAAAACGATGTAAAAGCAAAACACCAGTTTTTGATTTTTTATTTTCGTAATAAAATAGATTAGAAGATAATGATATAAAAATCCCTATCTTTAGGAATTTCCAAAGTTACCAGGATACAGGGACATTCCAGACAATTGCCGAGAAGATGAACTGTCCGGATATGGCACAAACAATGAACTCATCGATGATTTCCCGAATTTGGCAATTCCTCTCAAAACCTGCAAGCTTATAGTTGGCGAAGCGATCGTCGATTCCGTCAACAATTGTGGGGTAGCCTTGGACACTGGCAGTGCGGTACAGAAAATTTGGCTAAAGCTGGATGCAAGTCGCACAACTACATACATTCATAATTGGTTTTTGCAATCCTACAGTCAGGATTACGACCTACCTTCTCATTGTTAATTTTATACATAAATGGCGGGAGTGACAGTTTAAAATCGACTACGAATGATAGATTTTTGAGGACTTATTGTGGTAATTTTATTTACTCTCAGGGTTTTTAACAGATATCTGCTGAGAGAAAGTCGCCGAAGAGATATTTTTTCATATTTCGTTTTGTTGGAGATGTCATAAGCCAACACTGCATATACTAGATTAATGCGACTTCATGTCACATGACTAGACTACTTAAACTCCAAAGAACTACACTCTGTGTGGTTGTCAGGGTAATTACCAGACATCGTATTATGACGGAACCTTCACGCATTGACGTTGGCAGCCTGAATCACATTGTAAGAAGCTCAGAGTTGTTGGAAAAATAAGATATTACAATGGGCTCTATGAGGCGTAAGTATGCCTTGGATGGACAGCCACCACTACCTACCTACCTAATGAATATAGTATTAGTCCGATCTATTTGAACGGAAACCTGAGTATTCATCTCAGAGATATTTTTATTGTATTATAAAGTCTTCACTATATTATGAATGCCATGGTCTTGTGCATGATATTAAGCCGAGTAATAACTTTTATGTTGTTCTCCAATAACACCTTTTTTATGCTGATGGCAGAGTAGTTGTATCTACAGTAACGTTACACATTTCTTAGGAATTTAATCTTCATATTCTAATTTGTGCATCATTGTTTGTTACAATCAACATCAACGTTTTATAAAAATTCCGCAGAATATTTCTTTGTAAAGGTCTCGGAACGTCATCCTGTTTCCACTCACATACATTTATTTAAATTTATTATTAATTATTTTATTTTAAATTAAGTATTTCCCTAAAGGATACTCGAAAATAATATTTACAAACAAGCATGTGTTTGTAGAGAGTCTGAAAACTGTATTCGACTAATTGGTTTAATAAAAAATACAACAAAATAAAATTAAAAAACAAAAACATTAGCATTTAATATTTTTTCGTTTTAAAACTCATCCTTAATAGTAAAATTCACTTTCAACTTTCGGTTTTAGGGGCCACTATTCTAATTTGTCGTTAAGTAAAGGGACGATTTTAACGGTCAGATAAATTTTTTATCATTATTATAAGTGGACAATAAGGTAGAAGTGAGCGTTCACGGTTCAGGTGAGTGGTCAGGAAGGACTGTTTTAGTTTTAACTTTTAAAGTTAAGTTTATGTTTAAACTTGCCATGTTATAAATTATTTTCAATAAGAAGCCCGTCGTACACCAGATCCAAGGAATCGATAAAAATTGTCGATAATATGTCACAAACAATTTGTTTTGTTTAGATTTATAAATAAGGATACACCATATACAAGAGATCGATGAAAATTTTCGATGATATCTCACACACAATTTGTTTCATTTAGATTTACAAATAAGAAGTGCTTAAGGATACAAGAGCTCGATTAAAATTTACGATGATATTACACACAATTTGTTTCATTTAGATTTATGAATAAAAAGCATTTAAGGATACAACTTTTACAAGAGATCGATGAAAACCTTCGATGATATCTCACACACAATTTGCTTCATTTAGATTTACAAATAAGAAGTGTTTAAGAATACACCAGATACAAGAGATCGATGAAAATCTCACACACAATTTGCTTCATTTAGATTTACGAATAGGAACTGTTTAAGGATACACCAGATACAAGAGACCGTTGAAAATTTTCGGTAATATCTCAAACACAGTTTGTTTCATTTAGATTTACAGATAGAAAGGGTTTAAGGATACACCAGATACAAGAGATCGATGAAAATCTTCGATAATATCTCACACACAATTTGGTTCATTTAGATTTCCAAATAGGAACTGTTTAAGGATACACCAGATACAAGAGACCGTTGAAAATTTTCGGTAATATCTCACACACAATTTGGTTCATTTAGATTTACAAATAGGAACTGTTTAAGGATACACCAGATACAAGAGACCGTTGAAAATTTTGGATAATATCTCACACACCAGTTGTTTCATTTTGAATTATAAATAATTCCAGAAATGGGCCTCATCACAGAAGATGATTTTCGGTGAAAATTAGGATCAATTGCCAACTGCTCCAGAGACCATTCAGCGAATACACGTCGTTGTGTATGGACGTTTACTTTCAGTACCTGGTTGAGATGCTTTTTGTGATGATCTACGACCATCAACATCAAAGTGTTACTAAAGCAAACTTGCATTTCTTACAAATTTATAACCCATGTTGTATTAAAATATAAAACAGTAAGTTTTATTCGTTTTCTTGGTTAAAACAAAGTGAAAGAAAGTTGTGTTAAAAGCCTTACACTAACAGGATTAAGTCACTCAAATCAGAAGATCGAAGGTTAAGAGTGATGACAAATAAAAACAGTTTTATGGTAGATTTATGGATTTTGTTTTTCATATGTGGACATTTTCATAGTTACGAACATTATAAATAGAAAGAGAAAAAATTATGAACTTGCTATATTGGGCCATGGCGAAGCCAGTCCTGCTCTACGGAGTACATGTTTCGTGGATGTTACATAGTATCCAATGCCTCTGTCGTCTGTACTTAATATAAGCACTTAACTGGCTCTCCTCCCCTGGACCACCTATTAAGACAGAGGGCTGAGTTGGTGGCAGCAAGAGTCAATGCTGTAAACTTCTGCCTCAATCTGGACTATGGACAAGCTGCTATTCTGGGAAGTCATACACACACTAGAGTCGTTTATAATAAGGGTCCTTATAATTTACTGAATAGAACATTCGTTTTAAAAATTCCGACTAGGGATTTGGTCTGAAGAACCGAAGGTTCCCACTGGGCCTTTGAAGTTTACACTGCTTGCTTAAATTTGAGTGACAGAATGGACCATGGTCCTGATATTAAACTTTCTTATAGGCTACCTGATCAGCGCAGTATTTTCCAAGCAGAGGTCATGGCAATGCTTATTCCCTGAAAATCTCTGGATTGACTCGGATAGCCAAGCTACGATTAAGTTCCTAGAGGAAGTAGTTTCAACGTCGGTCCTTGACAATGGATGCCAAGGATTTATCGAAGAAATTTCGTCTCATTCAAAGGCAACTCTTATATGGGGGTTCCGGGACACTGGGATATCGTGGGAAATTGCATTGCTGATGAGCTGACCTGAGCCCGGTACGTTAGGTGGAGATCGCAATATTTTGGGGATCTATATACATACATCTATACCAGACAAAACTCATCTCAGAGAAGTGCACTGGAAGAAAATAAGGAAGCTTGTACAAGATACGCACTTTTTATAGAAAGCAAGGAGTCTACATACATACATACATACATAATTGGTCATTACAACCCTTCAGTCAGGATTACGACCTAGTTTCTCACACCACTTATGTTGTGTGTGTTAATTTTATACATGAGTGGCGGGACCTACAGTTTAAAGTCGACTCCGAACGACAGATTTTTGAGAAACTTTTCATGTCAATTTTATTTACTCTCAGAGTTTTTGCCAGAAATCTGCTGAGAGGAAGTCGCCGAAGAAATACTTTTTGTATTTTTATTTTGATGTCTGGCCTGGGGCTCGAACCCTGGCTTTTCGTCTAATAAGCCAACACACTACCTACTAGACCACGGCAAGAAGTCTACAAGATGGTTTAAGTGTAGCTACATCAGAATTGAACGTGAGTGCAATGCATATTTAAATTTAATTATAGCTCAAGGCTCAGACTACGGTTTTCTATGTAAATATTACTAGAACGGTCTGGTAAGGACGCTATTTGCAACAGGAAAACCTGTATATACTAATTGTGGTCGATTTGATCCCTAATAATGTCCGATTTGTGGTGGTTTTAATTTTAAATGAAATCGTCGTAGTTTAGTGTTGATTTATTAAACGTGAGGCCACCCTTCAAACTCCAATTCAGACATCTCGAACAAAACGAAAGTGTTCTGGCAAAAACTGGGAGAATAAATAAAATTACCTTGAAAATTTGACTTTCGGAGGAGACTTTCAACTGTAGAAGATAGGTCGTAATCCTGACTAAAGGGTTGTAATGACCGCTTAAGTAAGTAAGCTGATTTTAAATTGGTGTCGAGAGAATGTGTGATTTTATTGCAAAATTAAATTTGTTGCAGTCTTACCATGATACACAAAAAAAGTTTTAAATTGTTAATTAAAAAATTCACAGGTAGTAGATAAAAAAGTGCATAACAAGTATAATTCATGGAAAAAATTCTGAAAAAGTTTTGGAAAGTTTATAAATAAAAATAATTCGTAAGAAAAGAACAAAAAAAGGACACAATAAAAAACCATATTCTGAGAAGAAAAAATTCTGTTTTTCTGTTTTTTTTTCTACAAAAAAAATTTTTTTTCTTCTTCTGCATACACATAGTTACATAGGCAGCATAAAAAATATATAAATTATGTATAATAAAACGAGCAGGAGGAGTAGTAGAGGAAAATTTATTGTGTATAAAACTATTTAAAACAACTTGCTTTTCACTGAATTTCTCTTTCTGCTGGTAGCTGATGTTATGAAGGCCTTAAGAATAAAAATATTTTACAAAACATGTTTTTGCAATTAATTCAAACATTTTCTTTCTGTGTTGCATTTCACCTCTTTCACTTTAAATTTATGTATAAATTTTATGAGGAGTATCGGTTAATTGTATGAGCACTCAATCGAACAAATATCTCAGTGTTCAGGTTAACAAATATAAGGACAACAACAAAACTCTTGCCTTAGTCATTTTAATGTTTGATTTTATTTTTATTATTGAACGTTTGTTTACAACTAAAATTTATACATAAAATACACACATATTTGGTCATTACAACCCTTTAGTCAGGATTACGACCTAGCTTCTCACACCACGCATGTTATGGCTATTAATTTTTAATTAATTTAGAGGGAGGGTTCGCTGTGGTCTAGTAGGTAGTATGTTGGCTTATTAGACGTGAGGCCTTGGGTGAAACCACAGGTCAGACATCTCCAACTCAACGAAATATGCAAAAATATTTCTTCAGCGACTTCCTCTCAGCAGATTTCTGGCAAAAACTATGAGAGTAAATAAAATTTCCATGAAAAGTTTCTCAAAAATCTGTCGTTTGGAGTCGACTTTAAACTGTAGGTCCCGCCATTCATGTATAAAAATTAACGTACAGAATATATGTATGTAAGTGGTGTGAGAAACTAGGTCATAATCCTGACTAAACGGTTGTAATGACCAATTATGTATGTATGATTCAAGGGACATACAGTGTAAAGTCGATTCCGAACGTCAAATTTTTCCAGAAACTGCTCATGGTTTTACCAGAAATCTCCTGAGAGGAAGTCACGGAAAAAATATTTTTTTCATATTTCATTTTAATCTAGACGTCTGACCTTGAGTTTAAACCATTGCCTTATTCATAATAAGCCAACACAGTACCTACTAAACTACGACGACTTCAACTACAATTCAACGTTATCGACGGTTTTTGGACTCCCTTTATTTCATAAATTATACAACTTTTTTGAACTTAGTTTTCCGTATAGCCTCCTGTGGCAGAAAATATAGCTTCTTTATAGCGCGGCACATCGTTCACTAATGTTTACAGATTTTGGGTCTCTTAAATTCCATGTCCACAATTCATGGAAAGCAGTACAGACAACATCTTTTTTGAAAACTTCCCAGCGGTGTTTGATGGATTTTAGATTGGCTAACTGGGGCCGGCGATCAAGACCTTTCTGGAGGTTGTCATAGAACCATTTTGTTGTATATTCTTCGGTATGCTTACGGCGATTATTATGTTAGATAAAGGTATCCTCCATTAATAAATACTCTCCAGAGGCGTTCGATTTAGTTAAAATTGGTTTGGCCGATTATGAACCTTCTAGCGGTATCGATTTAATTATTTTTTTTTTTAGTTCATCGGTATGCTTATATAGTCACTTACATATTGGAAATTAGAATCCGCAGTGAATATTTCTGAATATTTCTACAGCGCAAGTAAGTTAGTTCTTAAAATGAGTACAGTCATCATACCAAATATCCTGTGGATTATTCCCTTTAGTTCCTATGTAACCCAATAATATCACGGATACCTAATCAATGTTTAAAGCTGATCAGGCATCTTTAGCTTGCAAAGTTTTTTTGATTTTTCAAAGTCTGGACTGTGTAAAGGTGAGTGTGAATGTGCTCATTAAATAAAGATACAAGATATGGTCACATAATTCTAGATTAAATTAAGAAATTAAATTTAATTCGTATGAGTTGTGTAATTAGCTACGATAGGCTATAGCTCCTTCGCGCTATCTTCGGAGATAACATTCTATATGACTGTCCTGACTAATGGTCTTCTAAACATAATAGGTTTTATCATTTCTATGTAACGAAACTGAATTGTTTTAAAACAAAATAACTTAAAGGGTCTTTGATCCCAATCGATTATGGTTTTAATTAATGGTAAAACACTACAGCATACATATACAGTGGTTGACAAAACAATGGAAACTTTTCTATATATACCATAAATAACCAAAAATCTTTAATAATGTTTAATTTTTTTAAAATTTTTTTTTAGTATTTTCTTTGTATACTTTTATTTACTTAAAATAACTAAAAAACTAAGAACGTAATTAACTATATCTTGAAGAAATAAAACAAAATTTAAGATGTTCATTACTTTGCTGCTGACAAAACAATGGAAACTTTTAAACTTCTGCAAAAAAGATGAGTAAAACATAAACAATACTTAAAAGAATAATGTAAAAAGCATCATGATTACAGTTATTTTACTTTCTTTTTCAATTCTGATAATTTTTCATGAATTATCTTTGTAAGATTTCGCATAATTGCTTTTTTTCAATAATTAACGAAAATGGCTAAAGTTAAGATTTGTGAAGAGTTTAAAAATAAAATAATTAACGATTTTAAAGCTGGTTTAAAACAAAAAAGCATCTGTTATAATCAATGAATATGAATAAATCAAGAGTTTCAAAAATTATAAAAAAATTTCGTGAGACCGGTTCTGTAAAAACAAAGCATAAAGGTGGAAGACCTCGTAAAACTACTCCCAGACAAGATAATATCATAGCGAGAGAGTTCAAGAAATTCCCAAAAATAACTCCTCGGAGGTAGTCAATAATCTAAATCACCTCTAGGGTTGTTACAATCCAAAGAGGTACGTGTTTTGAAGTGGCCTGCCCAATCACCAGATCTCAATCCCATAGAAAATCTATGGGAAATAGTAGATCGTAAAATAATGACCCAAAATTTCACCAACAAAGAAGATTTGGCGGAGGCGGGTATAAGGGAATGGCAAAATATTTTTAGGGAGACCATTGACTCGTTAATTGGATCAATGCAGCTGCGCTGTGAAGTAGTAATAAGAAATAAGGGATACCCAACAAAATATTGAATTAATGCAAAATCCAGGCCATGTTTGTTAACATAATACCAAAGTTTCCATTGTTTTGTCAATTCCGTAATAGCGAACACTTTTAATTTTGTTTTCTCTTTTAAGAATTTGATGAATTATGTTATTTTTTTTTTTGATAATTTAAGTAAATAAAGGAATACAAAAGATATATTACAAAAAAAAAATAAAAAAAATAAATATTATTTAAAATTATGGGCCACATATGGAATATTTGAAAAAGTCTTCAAGTCATAACCTATAGAGAAAGTTAACAAAACAGTCGTTGTAGACTGAATTGAATGTAATTTTAATTATAATTCATTTCATAGTTGTTGCATCATTCTTGTATTTTCTTTCTACCATACCAGTTTGTTGTATAAATTGTTGTTGTGCATAATGATGCAGTAACGTTAATGAGCGTGTATAAAGTGTAATACTTGTACTCATACTCGTATTTTTGAATTTTATAAAAAAATGCTGTAAAAATTGTTTCGAAAACATAATAAAAAATGAAAAGAAAACAATGACAACAATAAAAGGGAAGGTATAATAACAGAAAATATACAGAGGATAGTATGAGCATGACATGGTTGACAAAGCGTAAAAATTTTATGTTGAGTGTGATTATTACACAAACATATTAAATATTTACAAACATTTGTACTTTCATATTTACAAACGTAGTCACTTCCATACGTAATATTTGCATTTATGTAGACGTAGGCAAACACTACAGGTGCTTTTCTACAATGAAGACTTTAAAGCTTTAAAATAAAATTTATTTTTCCCTTAAAAATATTTAAAATTTTAAATTGCTTTGGAATTGTTTAAGATAAACATTTTTATCGTTTTTATAGGAATTTTGTTTTAACGTTAACGGCTTAATAAATAACTTTAAAAAGCTTTAATAAAAAATATAAGTCTGTAGTATAAACTGAATCAACATAACGAAACGCCTGAGTAAGAATTTTGCACATACAGTTACTTAAAACCTGTCTCATATACAAAATCAACAACAAAACTGTGGTCTTAATCACTCTGATATTTGGCGTATTTGCTAATAGAACTTCAGTTTACAATTATGCCTTAAAATATAAGGTGAGGTATGTATGTAATTTATCAACAAAGAATCAAAATATTATTGGGGTATGGATTTTTGAGTTCACTTAGGATTTTGTATTGCCTTCTTTGACAATAATTACAGCTGCTGTATGACGTAGCATACGGTCCACATTGTGAAAATTTTTGAATTTTTACCATTCCATGTTGTTCGCACAAATGCCTAAAATTTTTTCAAAATCCAGGAAGAGTAGACAACATCTCTTTTAATAATTCCCACAGAGTTATTCGATGGTGTTCTAATTCGGTGACTGTGGTGGCGGATCAAAAACCTTCTAGCAGTTGTCATAGAGAGATATCATGAACACAATGAGCGACAAGTTGGTGCTTCGCGTTTTGTTGCTGTTCATTTGTCTGTTCACAAATCATTTTTTGCACAAAGGCAAACCAGCCTCAAGCCTTAGAACACAATATTACACCAGCTACTGGTGCGACACATGTCGCAAGGGACAACGAATTTCTAAATCGGAGCTCAGGTATAGACTAGACTGAACTCAATTCATTTAATCACTTTAAAGGCAACTGTAGACTAGTAGGTAGTGTGTTGGTTTATTAAACGTAAAGCTAGGGTTCAAACCCCAGGTCATACATCAAAATGAAATACACAAAAACTAATTCTTCGGCGACTTTCTCTCAGCAGATTTCTGGCAAATAAAATTGCCATGAAAAGTTTCTCAAACATCTGTCGTTCCAAGTCGACTTTAAAATGTAGGTCCCGCCACTCATGTAAAAATTAACACATACAACACAAGTGGTGTGAGAAACTAGGTCGTAACCCTGACTGAAGGGTTGTAATGACCAATTATGTACGTATGTATGTAAAGGCAACTTAACAGCAATATCGAGGACCATAAATAAGAAGCATAAATTTCATTTTTATGAAATGAAGTGCTAAATTTTGTAACAATTAAAGCTGATGTATGGACGGATAATTAAATTTTTTCACCTTTCATGTCACTGGAAAAATACTATATTTTGGACGGAAAACTCGTCATCCTATTAATAGTCATGAAATGTATAAAAGGCGAAGCCTTTAGAGGTGATAGTTAAAGGAATTTTGTTTTAGTTGGAGTTTATAATGCATAATATAATCAATGGGGGTACCAACACTATGAAAATATTTTGTAAAGTTTTGAATAACTTTAGCTGTGAATGAGATGAAGACAAACAAATTATTGTCACAGATAGAGGTTCTAGTCATATTACGCTTTCCGTAAAATATCTGACATCAATTCGAATATGCAAATTCCTACTCGCTGGAATACATCTTTTATATTCACTACAGATTATACATACATAATGTCAGGGTTAGAACCAGGCTTTTCACACCACTTATGTTGTGTGCGTTAATTTTTATACATGAGTAGCATTACCTACAGTTTAAAGTCAACTCGGAGCGCCAGATTTTTGAGAAAGTTTTCATGGCAATTTTATTTACTCTCAGAGGTTTTGCAAGAAATCTGCCGAGGTAGTCACCGAAAAAATGTTTTTTCATACTTTGTATTGTTAGATATGTCTGGCCTGGGGTCTTGAACCGTAGCCGCACGTCTAATAAGCCTAGACTACGCCATTCTGTTATATTCAACAAAAACGAAATTGAGCGTTTTTCCATGAATATAACAGACGTTAGTGTGAAACCATTAATCTTACAGTAACAGGGTATAAATTTGTATACTAAAAATTTTGTAATTAATTTTCTAATCTAATATTTGATATATTGAGATGGAATTAGAAAAATTTATTGGATTGTTTTAATTACATATTACTAACCCTTTGCACTCGGCACCGTTTCGGACGTTACCTAACAGCAATTCGACTTGTTAGGAAAATGGAATGATAAACAAAAGCTCCAAAATCAAAACAATGGACTTGTTTACATGATCAAAGAATAAACAAAAGATACAAAAACAATGGACTTGTTAACATGATCAACGAATAAACAAAAATATAGCAACAACATCAGTATAAAAAAGGGGATAAGCAAAGTAAACAAACAACAACACTGCAATGACAAATGTAAACCAAATACACAAACAACAATAATGAAAACAACTTGTTTACATTTATAGAGATTTCGCAAAGGCAATGATTCTCCTCCGAGAGTATTCATCACACTATTTACCCAGCGCTACAAAAGGCAAGACAAAGCGAGCAACGAGATGGGAAAGAATTCAGTCAGTCTTGTGTGAAGACACGTTGCGAGTGAAGGGAATAATTGTGGTTTGAAGATCTTTGTTATAAAAATCTATTGAACAATTGCTATCCTGTATGCGAAAGAGTGTAAAGAATAATAACAATTAAAGCAAATTGTTGTTGTTTAAGTCAAGACGTGAAAGGTGGCACACGCAATTGTGTGAACAAAATTGATTAAATTGGTTATATATATATATATATATTGATTAAGTAAGTAAAGTAAGAATACAGAATTGATTTAAAACTAAACACAAATTTATTTTAAATTTATTTGCAATCTACGAACTCATATTTTTAATGTTTTTAAAAGGGTAAAAACGTAACAATATAATAAACAATTTTGATTGTATAATAAAAGAAAGAGTAAAAAATACTTTGGAAATAACTAATGGTAAATTAAAAAAACACAACACTGTCTTATTACTGCAGAGATCTTTTCCATTCGATGCTTCAGTACGAACTGAGATCTTGTACATTTCTTCTCTCGGTTGTCGGATTTCTTTATTATCGTATCAAGTTTCCCACTTCATTGAGTCATACCCTTGAAGCTTTGTACGCCTAATCCACTATATCTACAAAGTTCGTAAATTTTTTGCGCCCTCCTCACCCAGTAAATAATAAAGCCAATTTGTATGTTTTTCAACAGAAATTTTTCTTTTTAATGAATTTTTAAAACAAATAAACTCATAAAGAGCCTTTTTTTAGCACACATGCTACCTTTTCAACTTTTCATTTCGATATACAGATCAGACTTGATATGGAATAAAAGGTATGATGTTCAACTCTTTAATTGCTTTGTACTTTGAAAAAGCTGCAGTAAAAATAAAAGTTGGCAGTCGTATTTGATGATGAATTAGAAGAGTAAATTAAACGTTCAACTCATGTCAAATGTAAATAATGTATGTATTAGAGATGAGCGATCCAGTGATTTTTGAAGAACGCTGTTCTAAGTGAACGTGATTTGGTAATCACTGTTCTTTAAAACAGTGATTGTGATCACAGTATTCCAAAAGAAAACAATAATGACAATAACGTATTTTATTAAATCGTAAGAAAGAGACAACTAGATACATCCTACGAAAAGACTACTAAACAAAATCAAAGTGGTGTCATCAATGTTATTATTTTTAATGTAATTTTTTTTATATGAAGTTTGACAATTAAGTTTCGCAGAAAGTTCATGTATAAAAGACAAAAGTAAATAATCAGCATCATCTAATAGTAATTCTGCCTCGCTAAAAATAAAATGAAATAAATTTGAGTATGTAACAATTTTGAAAGAACGACATTATTAGTAACTGTTATTTGGCAATTTCAATCACTGTAGTTACCAGTGAATTATCAATCACCGTGATTAAATCACAGTTTTGAAAATATCGCTCATCTCTAGTATGTATGCATATGACTTTTGTAAAAAATAATTGTTTTCGCATCTATTTTCAAAATTAAATCATAATACTGTTACTTACGTTTGCTTTTCTTAATGACACAAGAATTTTTTGTTCTTGTTCTTGTTTTTAGATTTAACATAATAATGCTAATGATAAACGGAATGACAAGAACAAAAACAATTCAAAATAATCGAGCATCATTTTTCGTTACCGTGAAGAATATGAAAAGCTATCAGTTAAGGCAGTTGAGAACCTGTCGGAAAGCAGAAGTGAAACAAACAGTTTTATTAACACAGCAAAATGAAACACTTTTCTTGTTTAAAAATGTTTTTATTCTCTTCTGTTAAATTATAGATTGTCGGTTAAAGTCTACTTTTAACCGTATATAGTACCGCATATATTAAGATTGGAATTATTGAATAAAGCTTATTTTATTTTTTGTACGATCAATATGGCCCTAATTAGCGCTACTGAACGGGAGTTATTCGAAGTCGCCGTAGTCTAGTAGGTAGTGTGTTGGCTTATTAGGCGTAAAGCCATAGCCCCAGGCCAGACATCAAGACAAAATACAAAAAGTATTTCTTCGGCGATTTCCTCTCAGCAGATTTCTGGCAAAAACTCTGAGAGTATCTCAAATTGCCATAAAAAAGTTTCTCAAAAATTTGTCGTTCGTAGGTCGTTCATTTATAAAATTAATACACACAACATAAGTGGTGTGAGAAACTAGGACGTTGTACAATGGGACAATTCGACCTCCGGGTACTGTACTTGTCTTAATTGACAAATACACGTCCTCTAACCTAAACTAACCTAACCTAACCTTGATACTCTCGGTAAATAATTTATAAAATCTAATAGGCCTTGTCCTAATAAATAAATATACATACATACATACATAATTGGTCATTACAACCCTTTAGTCATGAGTGGTGGAACCTACAGTTTAAAGTCGAAATTTTTCATGGCAATTTCATTTACTCTCAGAGTTTTTGCCATGTAATCTGCTGAGAGGAAGTCGCCGAGAAAATATTTCGTTTAGTTGGAGATGCCTGACCTGGGGTTTGAACCGAGGCCTCACGTCTAATAAGCCAACACACTACCTACTAGACCAGGGCGACGTACAATAAATAAATAAATATTCGAATATAAAATTGCATTAAAAGTAACCAAAAGAGTTCTTATGACTTTTTGGGTCATCTCTCGAAATTCAAATCTTAATGCAGTCTAAGATAAAACAGGTGCCTATTCGTAGCATCTTTCCACGTATTTTACTTCAAGGAATTAATATTTTTCAAAATATTAAAATAAAACTAAAATTCTTAAATAAATTTTCAACTTTTCCTTTTGGGGGAAAACAATTTTCATTCATATATTGAAATATTTTTTTAAAACGAACTTCATCTTGAAACATCCTGTGTATTATGCAGACGACCGCACCTGATGTTTTGGTTTATTATTGGTTAGAAATTTATGCACATTTTAAGTGATTGTGGTTCATAACAAAAAAAAAAATAATTCATATACAGGTGAACATGCAGACGTTATGAATGGCACATATGTATATTCCAGCATTATTCCTCTAAACATTGACAACGTGGCAGAATTTTTAATTTTTTTTAAAGGAACATTTGATAAAAATTTTAAATCGGAGCTATAGAAAGAAGTATTTTTTTTCATATTTATTTATACCACCGGCCCTAGTCCAATAAGCCAACACACTACCTACTAGACTACGGCGGCTTCATAAGATGAAGTCATAAGATATCATCGAATTTTTTATTCGTTTGAAAGGCTTATCGATGCCATTATGATTCCACACGTCGTTCAAATGTATGCCAAGGCTCTTCTGGGTGCGAAAAGCATCCGAAGTGAAAATGTTTCTACGACTCTGGTTCATAAACCAGGACGAATTTGAACGAAGGCATGGGTTATATCACCTTTGAGGAACGCTGTGTTCGCATACACCTGCGACTTAAGGAAGCCCCATAATTAGAAGTCCAACGGGGTTAATCGCAATGTGGTGGCCAGTTCACCTAATTTCCGCGTGAGACGATCATGCCCATGCTGATTGCACATGCAGAATATATAATGTAGCATGATTTGTGTGGCACTTAGGGCCTTCCTGTTGAAACTACATGTTGTAAGTATCAAAAACATTCAATTTAGACCAAACAAATTGATAATTATAAACTTGTAGTGCTCTCCCTTAAGAGTAGGGGTCTTGTCAAACTCGCGCTCAAAGAAGTATGAGCCGATGATGTCGCCAGACCAAAATCCGTATTAAATAGTGACATTTTCAGTACACGTTTTTTGTTTAAGTTGCATAGTACCATTCCTAGTTTGACAATTTTGTTTGATCACGTACTCATTAGCTCATAGCTGAAGCCGTGAAGTGCACTATATGCTGTATGTTCCAACAGAACACGCGTTTTAATGCAAATATTTTCATTTGTTGTTGAAAACTATATGCGTGCATTGTGGTTTGACAGAACGGACTGAATAAATAACAACTAATTTGAGAGATGCGGCTTTAACAAGTTGTTCGTTATCAACCGTCAAAGTTTAGCAGTCGCTGTTGGAAGACTCGACATAAAACCAATAAAATACGAGTAGAACTTTAACCGGCAACTATAAATTAACCCACGGGTCTGAACACTTTCATACATCCGCGTGCCTATATGTCCACCCATATGGTTGGCTATGTGTGAAAATTTGTGCACTTAAACACAATATTTTGTTGGCCGTTTTTGTGTATGAGCGTTTTAGTTTATATGTGTTGTATTCAGATGCACACATACTCGTATGTACATATGTATGTGAATATATTATATTTGCTTATATGCCCACCATATATTTGGTTAATTTATGCATGTAAAGTTCAAATAAAATTTCAACAAAATATTTCCTATTTATGCCTTATTCCGTAGCAGATTTTAAAGTGGCAGGATTTAAACTGCATCAATGCTTCTGTACGCTCAGTAGTCAAATGTGTGAGTTTTAAACGATGTAAACAAGTTGGAATACAAAGAAGAATCCATAGCTGATAAGCACCGACTTTATTGAATCTTACAATGCATGTTCGTTTAAGTACAAGGGCGGAGCAAGAAGTCCATGTCTTTTGCATTAACGCAACACAAAAGTTCAAATTGGGAAAAATACGTCAGCTTATTTGTGTTTACAGAATAATTTGAGGATAAATTGGAAAGATTAAATCACCTTATTTTCGAGATCTAAGCTCATGTGACTGTTTCCTATTTCCATCTGTGATGAAACTACTCAGCGATAAATGATTGAGCACACCCATGAAATGGGTAAAAAAATCGTATTTCTTGGAACTTGATTGCTTATTATGAGACCTTCAACAGAAGGTGGGAGTGAATTGCAATGGCACTAATTTCCATTAAAGTGACCAGTTGCTTGCGGACGTTGACGAACTTCGCATCATAAGCGTACTAAGCGAGATATTACTGCAGTGTTTAACGCTATTGAACGGGAGTTAATAAAGATGGATCTGGTAGTAAATGAGAGCAAACCGAAGGATATTTTGTCGACAAGTAGAAACATATAGGATTTCAGATTACGATCAATAACTTTACTTTCGATGTTGTCTATGAATTTATTTATCTTGGCACCGCTGCTGCTAGCACATTATGCCAGTTTACAGATCAAGCTACAGGTGCTACAATGGTCTAAATAGGTAATTGAGTAGCAAATATCCCACTCGTACGATGAAACTTATACACTACAACTCGATAATCCTGCCCTTACTTCTCTATGGAGCACAAGCATGAACGCTATTAAGAACCGATGCAGCAGTGGTGAAAGTATTCGAAAGTCCTTACGTAAGATAGGTCTATGGCCCAGAGAGAGTTAACAATGATTTCCGCTGCACTGGCTCTGTCATAACATTCGGATTGACGAGGCTGCTTCGGCGATACGGGGATTAGCGAAAGTCGGAATAGATTACGACATTTTTTGCATTGGAGGAAACAAATAGAGAAAGCCCTGTCATCGATTGGTGTAACCAACTGACGAATACAGATTGAAATCGGATAGACGGGAAATTAGTGGCTAACTAAGTAAGGAAGTAAGACATATTGAGCCAAGCATTCTTATTTGTAGGCCATATGAATTGATTTCGCCAGAGTTAAAAAATGTTTTCTTATTAATTTCATTTCAATCAGACCTTGATCATATAAACAAACATGTTTTCATTGACAACATGCATTCCAATTGTACTAACAGTCTAAAAAAGGAAAAGAGAATATTTTTTGCAAAATCTATGTCCAAAACTTTGCAAGGGAAATATATCAGATCAACTTTGAAGTTTTGCGGTGGATTCGTGATGCTATGGAATTGCGCGGAGGCTAAGAGAGTTGGTACAATGAATGCTTAATACATCATATGTAAACATTTTAAGGATGGACTTACCTGCCGCTACAGAAAAATCTGGTTTATCGACTAAGGATTTCATTTTTGAACATGATAACAACCCTAAGCATACCGATTAATTTACAAAAATAATGACTCTATAATGACAGCTAGAAATATCTTAATGGGTGGCTCTAGTCATCCGAACTTAACTTCATCGAACTCACCTTATGGAATATGTACTTGGTGCCAAAAAAAGTTATACAAGATACTGAGTAAAAAAATACCCAAAATACTGTCCCAATTAGTTAAATTGCAGTTGTAACTGAAAGTTGAATAAGTAAATGTACAAAATATTAGAACGATTAAGACTTTAACTTTGTTGTTGAACCAATATTTGATAATGCGAACTAAACATTCAGACAATTGTCTGAGTGACTGTATGCCCTTCAGCAATTCTCAAGCTGGGGTATATGTACGAATGAGCTGTTAACTTGAACATCGATGCCGTAGGAGTACTTTAGCTGGTTTATAGATCTTTGAATTGTAGATATGTATATTAGAAGTTATATTTGTTAGAAATTAAACCTCCTTTCCAGTACATTTTCATTCTCAGTCATTAATTTAGGTTCATAAGTATTCAGCAACACTTGATTCATCTCGTTTTGGCGCAAAGGAATCGCTTAAGAAATTTTGTAGAAGTACCGTGTAGCTGATCTTCACTTTGATACTTGCTTCTAGAGACTTTGCAAACAAAACTTAAATTATTCTCGAAAGTCTTCCTTCGGGAAACGTTTTTCTTGCTGTTATTTAAGCAAACATCAATGTACAGGCAGAGGATATGTCTCTCGTTTTGTTTATAGATTTTTTGCTTACCCTCTTGTTTGGTAACAAATGGCGTATGATGTATACTTAATACATCATGTGGAATTATTATTCATTATACG
Organism: Sarcophaga carnaria; assembly: GCA_958299815.1. Taxonomy (NCBI): domain Eukaryota; kingdom Metazoa; phylum Arthropoda; class Insecta; order Diptera; family Sarcophagidae; genus Sarcophaga; species Sarcophaga carnaria. The sequence continues at coordinate 81,970,587 of OY283149.1, read as the reverse complement.
ACATGTAGACCTTAGTGGTATTTTCATTTTAAATATGGTATGTTGTTGCGTATAGTAATCCTTCGATTTACGTTGTGATTGATTCCAAAAAATTACGATGTATATAAATCAAAACGACGTAAACCGAATTTAAAATTGCACATACGTACTATAATTCGTAAAGTACTATCTTTTTAAATGGATCTTAAAAAGTGATAAATTTAATCTTAAAAAATAAAATTCGTTGTCATTAATCAAACCATAAATTCATTAAAAATTAAATTTATACGTAGAAATGTATTGCGAGGAATTACGAAACTTTCTATGTCATAATTGATGTTTCTTATTTCCATTGGTGCAGGCATTTTTTATAAAGTTGGGTTAAAATTGGTGTAATTTGCTCCTGTAATAAAAATAATATTTTACCGTTCGTTGCTTTATCAGTATTATTTAAGAATTCATTGTTGCTTTTATCGATTCAACTCTTTCCACATGTCATTCAATCGCCATAACCTTTTAGACGCAGTCAAAGGTTTCAGACAGCTTTGACATTTGAATTGTCTTTATAACACGTTCCATTACTGGATGTAAATTTCAGATAACTGGTTCAATAGGAAATGTAAACAAACCTGTGCATGCTCACTCAGTTCGTTCTACAGAAAACATTACTGTTATTCGCGATAGTGTGGCAGAAGGGCCGTGAACCTTGACTCGTCGTTGTACCCAACAACTGAACATCTTTCGAATAGCATTGATGCGCATTTTGAATAAAGATTCGAATTTGCACGCTTACAATGTTCAATGGACAAGATCTGAAGCCTATGTCGTAAATATGCCGTATGGTTGGTGGAACAGACAGTAGTGAATGATGACTTTACAAAGAAAATGATCTTCAACGACAAGGCACATTTTCACATCAGTGGAATCGCTAACAAGCAGAGATGCGGCATTTGGGCAAATGATAATCCACAAGTGATCGTTGAAAAGCCGATACATTCACAAAGAGTGACTGTTTGGTGTAGTTAATGGGCCGGCGGCGTGTGGTCAGTAAGCAAGTACCGTTAATGGTGTTCGTTATCGCGAGATAATAACGGACCTCTTATGGTCAGAATTTGAGGATATCACAACAGGATGGCGCCACTTGCCACACAGCCACCGAAGTAAAAGTTTTTTTACGCGACAAATTTCGTCCTATCTCACGCCGTGTCAATGTTATAGGCTGCTGCGATCATGTGATTTGACACTGTTGGACTTCTTTCTTTGGGGATATTCAAAAGAAGAAGTGTACGACAATAAGCTAAAAACAATTCAAGAGCAAAAGAATAAGATCATTCGACATATTAACAAAACTGAATCTCAATTTGATCTCAGAGTCATTGAAAGTATGGACCATCAAAAAAAGGTAAGCATTGAAGCTGTAGCGAAAGTTTAGACGATATCTTGTTTCATACATAATTGTTATATTAAGATAATTCTGTAAAAACTTTTTTCCCCTATATCTGCGATACCATCGACACATCCCGATGAGAGCGATAAAATCATCAATCATCTTTAAAAACCGCCTGTTCACCGATCATCGGAAGTTAGACAACCTGGTCTGGTGTTCGCATGCGTTTCACTGTAAAGTGAAGGAATAATAGTAAAGGAATTTAAACAGTCATTCAATCTAAAAGCAATTCATCAGCAACAAACATCACAGGAAGGTCAAACAATGATGCCTCTTGGGAAATAGTTGAACTCAAAGAGCAAAGTTGCTCACGACTACTTTATATATAAAATTTCACAGAGAGTAATGTTTCCTGGACCTGCTGCAGTAGGCCAATCATGTCAATTTAATCGGTTTTTTGTTTACCGATTTTCTTTTACACATTGGCTTCATAAATTAGACCCACTTATCGATAGTTGATTCGGATTGATAATTGATTGAATGGAAATTGGCGTGATCTCTTCGCTGGATCCCATTATCTCGGAAGATATGTTGAGATTGGTTATAACAAATGCTACATAACGATGTTAATTACTTCTATAACTACAGTTATTATAGTAAGTTTCTGTTTGTAGCAATCAATTACACTATGCGACAAAATAAAAAAAAAAAATGAAATACACCCAGTTAATGACATAGTGTATGTTGTGAGTTTTATCGAGTAGAACTCAAAAAAATGTTTTTATATTTCTTGAACCCTCAAAATTTGTTTTATGTGAAAAAAACTGTTTTTTTTTCAACTTTACGCACAAATTTATTGATCACACAAACATAATATCATATATCAATATCAAATTTAAGCTTTATTAGAAAGAGAAGGGATAGGCCTTTAAAACGGTATACATATATATATTACATACATATATATATTCTATGAGGTTTGATGAGCTAAACTTGGCAAATGCGATTTTTTTTTGATATTTTTCTAGTTTCTCCATTCATAGTAGCAAACTTTATTTAAAAAATGTAAAATAAATGTCGACATATTAAAGAGTATTCTATTGTGAAGAGATTGACACTTCGTTTGATAAAACAGACGAAAATTACCGTAGTTATTATTTAAAGAGTCTAACAGTCGTTTTATATTTTTCCTATATATTTTTTTTCAAACGAACTTTCAGTTCAAAAGTTTTCACAATTTTTGATGGATCTTGATTGTTTATTGGATAATGTGTCAATTTCACGTTTGAGCAATCATCAGAAGTCGGTTAATATTTGTGTTTTTTGCAAATATTAGTTAGCTTTGCGCAAACAAGTTTACCCGATCAAAACTCATAACATGTCAGTTTGAACCATACATTTATGTAAAAGGCTGTCTTAAAGGCTCATATCGACGAAAAAGTGTGTTTTGAGTTATGAGCTGTCAAAGTTTTCACGCGACATACGACTATATGTGTATTCTAAGTAGATTTTTTTCCGTATAAGTTCGGAACTGATCGGCGCATGTTAACCAAATTTTGACAGTATTTAAGTTAGAGAACGTAGAATTTAAAAATGCAAGTATACTTAGAACGTTACAGAATTGAGGCGTCGATATCTCAATTTCTTCAAAAAGAACGTTTTTGTCAAATAAAACAATTTTTTGAGTTCTACTCAACAATACTCACAACCTACACTATGTCATTAGCTGGGAGTATTTTGACTGTCGCACCGTGTTATCGATGATTTTTTTGTGCTTTTTTTAAGTTGGTAACTTTTGTACGAAAGTCAAAATCAAAAATATTTTTGTCAATAAAATAAAATAAAAGAAATAAAACACTATTCAAAGTAAATTAATCGAAAAGTTATTTGAGAAAATCTTCATTGTTAGCAATGATACGTTCAAATCCTCGTAAGTTCTTGCATTAGCAATATTTTTACTTCACTTGACTTTGTTTTCTGTATGTTTTTGTTATTTTTAGCTCCCTCAAGCAATGAGGATGATGAGGTGGAGGATGGCGACTATGACGAAGAATTTGAAGATACAAGTGTACGTCATGCTTTCATACGTCGTGTATATTTAATATTAACCGTACAACTTCTAATATCTCTGGGAATAATTTGTATTTTTGTATACATCGAAGATCTGCAAGACTTTGTAACGGAAAATCCCTATTTAGTATTAGTCGCCGCTGGCATAACATTTGCAACAATGATTGCTTTGGCCTGTTGTCCTGATGTACGGCGTAGGACACCTGGTAATTACATATGCCTGGGAATATTTACAGTGGCTGACAGCTTTCTATTGGGGACGATTGCTTCGGCGTATGAACCCATGACCGTTTTGCTGGCAGTTGGTATAACGGCTGCTATATGTTTTGTTCTCACTATATTTGCTATGCAAACAAAAATTGATTTCACCTTAATGGGCGGATTCTTATTGGTGGTCTTAATAGTATTCTTGGTCTTCGGCATAATTATGATATTTTTTCGTAACCAAATGATGCGCATGATTTACTGTGGTATAGGTGTGATTATATTTTCACTCTACCTATTGTATGATACCCAACTGATGTTGGGCGGTAAACATCAGTATTCACTGAGTCCCGATGAGCATGTTTTTGCTGCCTTAAACCTGTTTATTGATATTGTGCAGATATTCTTGTTCATACTGCGTCTACTTGGTGGTCATGGATAATGTTGTCGCTTAAGGTTGCATGTGATTGTGTTTAGTTAATGCTCTGTGTTTAAAGTAAATCTGTACGAATTGCATAATTTTATTAAAAATCAAAATAAAATATATACAGTAATAGGGCACGAGATTTCAAATATAAATGGATTTCTTATGAGAATGAAAAAAATTAATGGTAAATTTATTTTGCCCAAAAAATATAAAAATATTTACAGAATTTTGATGGAATAAATTGTTGAAAGTAAAAGAAATTCTTTTTAAAAAATCGTAAAAATTTTTTTTCTTTTGAATTATTTTATTAAAAAGAATTGAATCAGACTTCTGCAGGGCGAACTTAATATATGAATTACATATATAAATTTGCCTTGAACTTATGTTTTATAATACATTTATATATATTTAAATTAATAAAAATAAAAGTTGTGTGTTAATAAATATTATTTATGAGATCTGAATTTACAAATATATGCATATGTACGTAGGTACAGTGCACTCTGGTTTCCCCCATAGGCCAAAAATCAAAAAAAATAGTTTTTTTTCTAGGATTTATTGCACTAAATTTATTGTCAACACTCTAAATTTTATGAATCTTACAAATTTTGTTGTTTTTTTTTTGCGAGCTTTAATATTTGCGTCATTTGAAAGTGGAATTATGTTTATATTGCATATATTGTGATCTCATAATCCTACAAAAAAAACTTAAGTTTAATTAATAAATTTCTCATGTTATTATTCACAGAATTCTCCAAAAACCCAACAAAAATTAAATTTTAACTTGTTTGCTATCAAATTAAATGATAAAAGTTGCAAAAATTTAAGCCAATTAAAACATCCCTGAAGAATACTTTTTTGACCTTTTCAAAACACACGTTTCTTAAAAAATAAATTTTTCTGGTAGACTTTTAGTTATTTGGCCCTCATCTGCCCACAACTTATTGTACATCAAATTGTAGATTTTTTATCCCTCTTTAAATTAAATAATATTGTGGCCGCAGGTGTTTGTATATTTTCACAAATGGATGTATGCAAATCAAATCCTATGAAAAATAATAAAAATAACGCATTTTGTTTTGTACTATATCTTTTTAAGAACATGAGTAAAGACAAATAATTTTTTTTAAATGTTGTTATTTTAAACTTTATATTGCAATTTTGTGGCATTTGGTACAGTTATGAATAAAGAAACATTTGTTTAAGAAATTGCTGTTTTAAAATTTTTATTGCAATTTGGAAATTAAAATAGAAGGTTTATTCTGTCAGTACCAATTTTCTAGAACGTATGTGCTTGATATTTGGAGTTCCACATCTGGTAATTATCATTCGAAAGAAAAAAAAAATATTTCAAATTATGGAGGAAAAAAAAAGGCTGAAAAAATAAAATTCGACCTGAGGAATTTAATAAAAGTTTTAAAAAGTCTTTGTAAGCGGATTGGTAAACTTTGTACTAAAAATTATCAAAGCAAATTAATTATTCTGAAGGAGCATAAAAAATGGTTTGAATGTCTTGCAACTATTCAGCTAGAAGCAAAATCCCTTGGAAAAGAACTACCTGCACCTAGTCACAAGCGTGGTCGTCCTGCTAAGGAATTTTTCAAGTCTTCAGAAAGAACAAAGAGGCTTAAAATATCTAAAATTACGCAAGGTGATAATTCTTTAACCGAAGTTTTACAAAAACACAATTATCCCACGACATACAATGTGAAAATTTACGAGGTTTTGACTCTTTTCGTTGAAACAAGACTTACTAAGCAACAGTACTTAACTATTTTGTGAATAAAAAAATGTAGAATAATTATTTCCCAAGCTATAAATGTATCTTGACGGCTAAGAAAACCTGTTATCCAAGCACAAAAAAAATTACAGTTACAGAGAGGAGAAAAACATTTAACACTGATTGGAAAATGGGGATTCGATGGCAGTTCTTAACGAATTTTCATACTTTATTTCAAAAATTCTTAAAACAAATCTATAAGCCAATTAACCCTTCAGAAATCAAATGGCTACTTTGGCTACAGCTGTTAAAATTTTTTTTTTAAAATGCTTTAAGCTCTTAGGACATGCTATAGGCTGACCAATTTTGAAAACCCTAGTTTTTCGGTTTTGGAGATATTGATTTTTGACAGCTTGTCCGTATAAGGGAACATGGTGGACATATAATTGAAATATAAGTTTGTTATCTCATTTCCTTGGTATTATATATGATTTCTGATATTTGAATGTGACCTTTTCAATGGTTTAGTAAAACGATGTAATGTAATGAAACATTTTAATACATTTGAAGCCCCGTAAATACACAGCCACGGAATGTGCAATAGTCATCATCATTTCCATTTGCCACATTTCCGAGTGTATTTGACTGTTAGATTTGTCTCAAATTTTGATTGATAAAAAGTTGGTATGTGTTCACATTTTCAGCAGCTATTTTATAAGTTTCACACAAGATATTAATTTTTAAACAGCATGTTAATTTGGTTGTAAGTATAAAAGTTTTATCTTATTTTCTGACTAGCCTCCAGTAGTTGCTGAATATACTACCAAAGTGCACTAGTTACTGAAATTAGATATTCTGAATAGAGATAGGTGTGTTGTGTTATTTATATTAATTATAAATTTTATATTATTATTGGGTTTTCTAACATTGCTAACGAATATATGATATATGTATGTCGTAAGACATATGACGCCTGTAGTCAAACGGTTCGATTTTATGCCTCTCTTGTTGTTTTTTCACAACAGTGCCACATATCACGTTAAAAAGGAGCTTAACCGGAATAAGTCATAGACGTACGCATAATTGGTCGTTACAATCCTTCAGTCAGGATTATGAACTAGTTGTTCACACCACTTATGTTATATATGTATATGTTCCTTTTACTTTTCTAGAGAGCATAGGGCCGCAACTTGGTTTCAGTAATAATGGTTATTTAAGACATACAGCTTATTAGGCTATAGCGTTCAATCCTGGTGTTGGGGTTGCCAATATCGCCACCATGCATGCAAAGTGCCGGAATTTAGCCGTGCAAGTTTAGGGAATTGACTATGTGAAAAAGTACGTGTCTTTTGTACGCTTCAGTTTCCCATTAGTTCCCCACTTATGTTATGTCTGTTTATTTTATCCATAAGGGCGGATATACAGTTCAACATCGACTCTAAAGGACAGACTTGAGAAACTTTTCATGTAAGTTTTATTTACTCTCAGAGTTTTTGCCAAAAGTCTGATGAGAGCAAATATACGAATGAAATATTTTTTATACATATTTCGTATTGTTCGAAATAGCTTGTTTATTAAGCCAGCACACTACCTATTAGACTACGATCCTGATGTCTGTCGTGAAAGGTTGACTTTCACATCCCTTAATTGTGTCCCTCAACCTTGGAAAATCATTTTCATTTATTTACAAGATATTTGATTACAGAAGTCAAAGAGCTTAAATTTTATAAATCTCTAGAACCATATTTGACAATTTTCTGTGATATTCGCTTATTATAACTAGTGAATGTCAACTAAACATCATTTTTTTTCTTTAACACTTATGGCATGATCATTTGAAAACGAAATATTGTCTATTTTCTTAAGTAAACTAGATTCAGGCTATTCTTTCTGCTTTCATCCATAAACAAAACCTTTAAGTAACTTTGTATCTTAACAAACAAAAATATTTTGATTACAATTGTTTACCTGCTTTCTTTGTTGTTCTTTAAAGGATGTTTTGAATGGTAGAACACAAAAAAATTATTGCGTTTACGTTAAATTGAAAAACATCCCTTAAAAATAAAATAAAAAACATCTGAGACATCTATTATAAGCTTAGCATACATACATAATTGGCCATTACAACCTTTCAGTCAAGATTACGACCTAGCTTCTCACATCGCCCATATTGTGTGTGTTGATTTTATACATGATGGTGCGACCTACAGTTCAAAGTAGTAGTTCATGGCAATCTTATTTACTCTTAGAGTTTTTGCCAGAAATTTATTGAGAGGAAGTCGCCGAAAAAATATGTTTTCATATTTCATTTTGTTCGAGATGTCTGATCTGGAGTTTGAACCGTGGCCTTACGGTCTAATAAGCCAACACAATACCTACTAGACTACGGTGACTTCAAGCTTAGCATAATGTGGTCAAAATATATCGCAATTACTTTTTATTGGCGGACTATTCTTAAAAGAAGAGGGTTATCACAGGCCAGCATTTAGGCATAATCAATTTTCATTTCCCAAATATCAAGAATTCTCTAGAGGAAACCAACCCGAGTCCAAAATGAATCGTGTTATTGCAGCAATATTTATAATAGAGGGCTATCGAAAGAATGTCCTAAATAGAAAGGTTAAAAACTACCGACCTTGTGTGACAGACCTACAGATCTTGTAGAAATTATTTGACAGGCATGTTCATCAAAAGGATTAAAACGTGCCTAGCAGAGTCTAGCAACATTACACGTACTGTCTTGCTGCCAAGAAGACAAAGGTTGCTGGCATTTGAAAGTTACACTCCCCGGCTGGTGTTAAGGGTATGTACGACATGTTGTAATTAAGACGTTATCAGGATAATTTAATTTGCTTGCGGTTATATTTTAAATGTTCTTCTAAATTATGATTTATTTAAACAAATACATAATTAAGTTCTACCACTTGTTACTAATGATAGTATGTATAAAAACACATTTATAACATCAACATATACATATATTCAATGCTGCAAAAGCATATTCTTCGGGACTTAAAGAATATTTGTGCTGGCCACCCACCATTAGTTGTGTGTCATAGATTAAGTAGATAGTAAACAATATTGCACCCAGTGCACTGTACAACGACATGACTAGGCTCATTTGAAAGGCTGTAGTGAATAGACCGACAATTACAAATGCAACCATTATCACAAGGAGACCGTTGCCCATCACAGTGAAGTAGAATTTAGTTTGCATCGCATATATACTTAAGCTGAAGCATATGACGGCCGTTATGCCCACGGCTAATAGGATTTCAAGTGCGTTATAATTGCAAATTATGGTACCCAACATAAATGACTGAGCCAGTGTATAAGCCAGTAAAAAGAAATAATTAAAAGGTATTTGACGTCGGGCATCCTCGCAGAAGACCATCACAAACATTGTCATCATAATCAAACAGAATGGCACCCAGAATAGCGACGGATATAAAAGTTGGGCCGTTAGTAGTTAATATGAAATTTCTGCGAACACTTGGCTCATCAAAAAGTAGGTTTTTTGTTGCGCTCTCTACATCCAATATATCGGATACTTTAGAAAAAAAAATTTCAATTAAAAACTTCAAAGTAATGTAAAATCATGGAAACGTACCCTCGAGATATTCGATGTTGCTTTCAACGTCATTCTTGTTCCAGGCACTTGTTGCGTCATGTGTCATTCCAATGAAAACTAGGAATTGATTGCACTTTCGGTTTGAAATGAAATTTTTCCTTGATTGAAATGTAAACTAATTTCTCCTGCTTTTTTTGGGTTTGTATATACGAAAATAAATTTTTGACAATTTTTGATTACTACTTCGACATGATGTGATTACCCTGTTTCCATAATTACGACAATTTTTTTAATCAATCAATTAAAAGCAAAGTTTTTTGAATATGAATGCTTGTCCAATTTTTGACATATTGGTCGTAATTGATAACACTCCTTAGAAAATCGTAAATATAGTGTTAACAGAAATGGTATAGAGGTTATGATATCCAGCTAGATGACACAGATCGTATACACACGATCTGGCGATGTATGAGCAGTGATGAGATAATAAGGGTCTGCGTAACCAGATGACGTCTACAGGCTGACGTTGGATTGGCGGCAATCGCCATATAGTATAGATGACTAGAAGGAAGATTGGCAGGCATTTTCTGCGACATTATTTAAAAATGATTAATATTATAAGATTAATGAAGTGGAGCTTGATGCGGTCGAAATCTTGAGGCGACCATAGGCTACATATAGTCTTGACAGCTAAAGGATCAAGACTCTTTGACTCTTTGCTACATCATTCATTCATCAAAGGTCTTAAAGCTGTAAGTCGATGGTGCATGTCAGTGGGCTAGAGAATAAACACGGGCAAGGCCACTTTAGTTCCATTTACAACAAGACAACTACCTAAGTTGAAAAATATCCGTCTCCTGGTTGTTATAGTATCATAGAAACTGGGTGTAATTTCCTCGGAATATTATCACAATGATGGCGATGATTTTCACATCCGATCCAACAATGAGCAGTATGACCTCGTTAAGAACGTGGACGTTGTACAGCGTTTTAACATACAGCGGATACGCTAGCTCGACCATGTCGTTCGAATGAAGGAGGAGCTCCGGCGATACGGGTATTTGATACAGGGATTTGCGAAAGTCGGTGAAAAGGACGACCTTTTTGCGTTGGAAGGACTAAATCGAGGAAGCCCTGTGCTCCATTGGTGTGACCAACTGTCTATGGCGCCTGGAAGGATGTGTTAAGGCAGGCTGATATTTGTGAATCGGATTGTTAATGGCCAATTTAGTAAGTAGTTCTTGCAGAGAACATTTCAAGTAGGATGTATCAGATGCATGATGCAGAAAGAAGGCTTTCAGGGAAATCTTTGGAACCCAGGAATTATTATACTATGATGGTTAGATACAACAAATCTGTAAGCAGCTTAGTAGGCTATGGTTAGCATAATGGGAGACAAGTCTAATATAAAATTCATTAGTGGATTCCGTAACACAATAAATTGACTGGCTGACAGCTTTCTCTTAAATTAAACTCTGGATAGAACCATGACAATGACTTTGGGTAATAATCGAAAATTATTATTAATAGTGTATGCAGTATTCTGGAAGCTATATACATACATTAGGGTGATTTTAAAAAATTGATGTCGGATTTTTTTGGGGGCACCCCCCTAAAATGTTTCTTTCTGTCAGATTTTAGGATTGCCAAAGTTTGAGCACAATTGGAATATGTTAACCCGTGCCACTGGGGCCTCAAAGTTTTGAAAATCTCGATTTTTTTTGGCAGTTTTGAGACTTCGACGATCCATATCTCTGGAACGGCTACTGCTATTTGTCCGTGTCATACATCAAATTAAAGGTCATACTGTTTATAATATTTTACATTTTATACAATAAATACGCAACTAGTACTGAAACCGAAAAAATAGAGCCAATGTCCCTAAAAACGTGACTAGGTACCCCTGAGAGCGAAGATGCGTTTATTGTATTATTATTGGTTATTATGGACAAATGCTTGTACTTTGGAATATAGCTAGGTGGTTCTTGCTTTTATAATTTTGTTTCTTGGTAAGTTGAAAATATTAACAAAGGACATTTTTATTTTAACTAGGTCGCTACCTACTATCACGTAGTCTTTGTTTTAGTTAGTGTCATTCTGTGTCATTTATTCTAGTGAACATTTTTATCATAAAAGCAAGAACCACCTAGCTATGCTCTTCTTTCTTTAATAACAGACTTTGAACCCCTGGACTTCTACTTAAAATATAACAATACATTTTTAAACTAGTTTGGTTTTACCTGCTTGGGGTCGCCATTGATACCGTATGTGGGTCTAAAATTAACGGTATACCATAGCAAACATATTTAAATGAAATGAGATTCCAAAGTACAAGCATTATCCATAATAACCAATAATAATACAATAAACGCATCTTCGCTCTCAGGGGTACCTAGTCACGTTTTTAGGGACATTGGCTCTATTTTTTCGGTTTCAGTACTAGTTGCGTATTTATTGTATAGAATGTAAAATATTATAAACAGTATGACCTTTAATTTGATGTATGACACGGACAAATAGCAGTAGCCGTTCCAGAGATATGGATCGTCGAAGTCACAAAACTGCCAAAAAATCGAGATTTTCAAAACTTTGAGGCCCCAGTGGCACGGGTTAAAATATTCCAATTGTGCTCAAACTTTGGCAATCCTAAAATCTGACAGAAAGAAACATTTTAGGGGGGTGCCACCAAAAAATTCTGACATTTTTGTTTACCCTATAAGATAAAACCACCCTAACATACATACATAAATGGTTATTACAAGCCTCCAGTCAGGATTACGACCTAGGTTCTCACACCACTTATGTTGGGTGTGTTAATTTAATACATGAGCGGCGGGACCTAAAGTTTAAAGTCGATTTCGAACGACAGATTTTTTGAGAATCTTTTCATAGCAATTTTATTTACTCTCAGAGTTTTTGGCAGAAATCGGCTGAAGGGAAGTCAGCAAAGAAGTATTTTTCATATTTTGTTTTTGTTGGAATTGTCTAATCTGGGGTTTGAACCGTTGCCTCACGTCTAATAAGCCAACACACTACCTACTAGACTACGGCGAATTCAAGTTACGTAGTCCTTAAAAAGGAACCACTTTGTGGTATATGTACATATGTGTCAACACTGATTCTTGGGACAGGAACGGAAGTCTCATGAAATATATGATGAAATATTTCTAGGAAAACTCGTTGGTGTCTTCTAAGCGGTAGTCTAAGCCTTTATTTTAGCGTGGGTACAAAGGACGGGACATATGAACACTCTCTGAAAGTCGAGTTCTTGGCTGTTATGATAATGTATGAGCGATAGACGTTCTTTTCATCACCAAGATTGTAACATTTTGTTTATTAATATGACTTAAATACAGAAAAAAATAGTTTTGGAAACAGAAACATAAGCAGGACGGGTATAAATAAGTTGTTTTTAACAAATAGGCAAGTAAGGATAAAAACATATCAGTTTTGTTTGTTTACAATGTTTTAAAAACAACTGCAGGTAATTTAGTTTTCATCAATTTTTTTACTATAAATTCGCATTCATTTTTCAAAACTCGTCATTACAACTTTTACTACAATAGCGAGCGGAACTTGGCTCATAGCAAAATTGAAACGAAATGTTTCAAGTAATTGTATTAAAAAGTAAAAATGATGGATAACTCGGACTACATTCAGATTTTTCTTTTATTCTTTCTGTATGAGTTCATCAAATATGCCATTGTTAAGAGCAAAAACTATGTCAAGCTAGAGGAGTCTGCTCCGCTTTCCACACCCAGTATTCAATCGATAAGGAGGATAATAACAACAACTAATATTGATATAAGCGGCTTGTCTTTACTGTCACTTGAAACTGATGTTCCATCTAGAAGACCAGTAATATACTCCGAAACACCAAAGGGTATGAAACCGAATTGTAAAGGCCGTATAAGAAATCGTCAAATGTTCTGTAAGGCCAAAAGGGCTCTTCAATTTTAATAAATTAATACTTTAGTTAATATTGTTAATACATACCATATTGTAAATAGTTTAGGAATTAATTTAACGAAAATAATCGAATAAAAATATTTTTAAAATTATTCTCTTTCCTTTCGTGAAGACAGAGAAGCGATAGTAAAGATTTCAATACCAATACTTCTTTGAACAAAACTGACATTTTGTAAATAATTGTACGAAACTTGTACACAACCGGGAAGAAGGTTTACGAACGAACTCTAGCTTGATGATAATCCCTTTAATTCTGTCGGGTCCTTCAACAGGGACTTCAGAACCTTGATATCGACCCTCTTGTTGAAGGAAGAGTTGGAAGGTTTGAATCGATCGCAATGAATTTAGTAAAAATATGAAAACAAAAAAGTCGCCGTAGCCTAGTATGTAGTGTATTAGTTTATTAGACGTAAGGTTAGACATCTCGAACAAAACGAAATGTAAAAAAATAATTTTTTCGGGGTGTTCCTCTCGGCAGATTTCTGGCATAAACTCTCTGTGAGTAAATAAAATTGCCATGAATACTTTCTCAAAAACCTGTCGTTCGGAGTCAACTCTAAACTGTAAGTCCCCAAATTAACACACACCACATGAGTGGTGTGAGATACTAGACCGTAATCCTGACTGAAGGATTGTAATGACTAATTATGTATGTATGTAATAAGCCAACACACTGCCTATTAGACTACGGCGACTTTATGCGCCATAGTCATGGAAAATTGGACATTACAGATAAGCTATATTCAGAGAATTTGAAAGATGGGTCCTACAAACAATGATATCTCATCCAACTTTTGTGCTGTATAAGTTAAAATATAGGAAGAACTTAGTGAGAGGCACGATAGGATTGGTAAACATAATGACTGAAAAAAAAATATAAAATAAGGAAGTTTTTCATACTGATTAAACTGAAGTAATTCTACAGTATTAAAGGAACCAGCGATCTAACCTTCTCTCATATTTACCTAGATGGCATGTATATTTTTCCTGGTGAAACCCAACACCGTTCACATCACTACCATGAAGCGCGGCTACAAAAAATCGGTTATCATGGTGCGATATGGGCCAATGATGCCTCCGCTCTAAAAGCCGCACCAAACAGTCACTCATAATTGGTGCATTGGCTTCTGTAAAACCACGTGTGGGTTTTCTGAGCTCAAAAAATGGCTCTTTTGCTTATTAACGTACCGACCAAGATGAAAATGAGCTTCATCCGAAGACGATTTTTTTTGGTAAAATCGACGTCATCGTATAGTCTCTCGTGATCAAGCGTAAATCGATGTATTACGTTCAGTGGTAATATACTGAATTTTGGAAATATTGTCACATTCGAAAAAACGATATTTCAAATTTAAACCGATAGATGGCCCTCCCGATAAATACTATGTGTGGGAAAAGCAGCAGGTATTTAAATAAGAAACTATTTGTGACTACCACAAATATAATCATTTGCTCTGAAAGTTTCCGAATATAAGTGCCACTGTCTCATCATCTCTGGTTTGTACGAAAACAACTGACGAAACAAACAAACATTATTATTATTTTGTCCTTATCCAATCACACTTTTACAACATATTAAGACATAAAAACAATCAACAAAAATATTTATTTTGTTATCGGCATACATACCCTTAATGTAAGAGAAATTATCATTAAGAAAACCTAAACAAAAATTTTGTTTTTAACAAAATGAAAAACAATGAACAACGATTGAAATAAACAATTCTTGTTCATTTACATTGTTTTTAAATCGTTTGTAGGCAATGTAAAATACGTTTACCTGCCCGTTATTGAGTTTTCATAAATTTTCTCACTATAAATTCGCATTCATTTCTCTAAACTAGTCATTACAACTGTCACCACAATAGCGTGCGGAATTTGTCTTCATGCAAAATTGAAACGAAATTTTTTTAAATTCTTGTATTAAAAATTAAAAATGATAAATAATTCAGACTATGTTCAGATTTTGCTTTTATTCTTTCTGTATGAGTTCATCAAATATGCCTTTGTTAAGAGCAAAAACTATGTAAAGCTAGAGGAGTACCAGTATTCAACCGATAAGGAGGATAATAACAACAACTGATATTAATATAAGCGGCTTGAGTGTACTGCCTTTTGACACTGATGTTCCATCCAGACGCGCTATAATTTATCCTGAAACGCCAAAAGATATTCTTGGTCTATCAAAGATGAAATCAAATTGTAAAGAACACATAAGGAATCGCCAAGCGTTCTGTAAGGCGAAAAGGAGTCTGCAGTTCTAATAAGGTGATACCATTGTTAATATTGTTAATACATACTAGATTATAAATAATATAAGATATAATTTAAGAAAAAGATTTGAATAAAATAAGAAAAATACATACATACATACATAATTGGTTATTAGAACCTTTCGGCTAGCACTACAACCTAGTTTCTCACACCACTTATGTTGTATGTGTTAATTTTATACATGAGTGGCGGGACTTACAGTATAAAGTCGACTCCGAATGATAAATTTTTGAGAAACTTTTCATGGCAACTTTTATTTACCCTCAGAGTTTTTGCCAGAAACCTGCTGAGAGGAAGTCACCAAAGAAATACTCTTTGTTTGTTTGATGTCTGGCCTGGGGTTTAAACACTGGTTTTAGGTCTAGAAGCCAGCGCACTATCTACTAGACTACGGCTACTTGCCAGACAAGAAAAGTATTTTCTCATAATTTTTATGAAGATCGGGAAATTTCAAATGATTTCGATTCCAATAAATGGGAATAAAAGCTATTAGGTTGGCACTGATTTTTGTAATTCCTTAATATTTTGTGCTACCCTTTATATGTTAATATCAGCTTTGCCTTCCACCTCTCACCTTCCACCACCCACTTATGTATAAAATTAACACACACAACATAAGTGGTGTGAGAAACAAGGACGTTGTACAATCGGTCAATTCGACCTCCGGGTACTGTACTTGTCTTAATTGACAAGTACACGTCCTCTAACCTAACCTAACCTAACTTAATATTACAAAAATATAAGGATTAGTTACAATTAAAAACGCTACTCTTTCATTAAGCGCTTTGTATCCTTAAATTAAAACGAAACGGAGTGTCATTATATGTAGAATATAACATCACTTGCGTCTGTGGGCTGGATGCACCCGAAATGTTGAATTTTTCATGACACTGGTGTATAAATCAGGCTGAATATTATCGATTGCATGTGTTATATTGGCCTTGAGGATCGCTGTATGCCTGCGACTTAAGAAAATTCCACGAAAAGTAATTTAACGGCATAAAACCGCACGATTTAGGTGGCCATACTACATTTTGATTTTAGCCATAAGGCCGAGAAGCGATTTTGGAAGTCGCCGTAGTCTAGTAGGTAGATTTCTGGCAAAAACACTGAGAGTAAATAAAATTGCCATGAAAAAGTTTCCGAAAGATCTGTCGTTCGGAGTCGACTATAAACTGTAGGTCCCACCACTCATGTATAAAATTAACACACACAACATAAGTGGTGTGAGAAACTAGGACGTTGTACAATGGGTCAATTTGACCTCCGGGTACTGTACTTCTCTTAATTGACAAGTACACGTGCTCTAACCTAACCTAACTTAGGTGGCCATGCCCTTAAAGCGCTCGTGCAGAATATCTGATGTGGCATGAGGACTGTTAAAGCCATATGTCGTTGAAGTCCACATTATCTAATTCAGGCTAAAAGAAGTTCGCGGTGATGGCTTGGCTAACGTTGTTATCGACAATTTGACAATTAAAAAATTTTATTTGCTACCATTCAGGCAGTGATGGGACTCATCGCTGAAGATAATAATTCGATGAAAATTAGGGTTGATTTTATTCTATTTCTAGAAGGGAGATTACTGTGAGCAATTGCAGGCCGATTCTGACCAAGTAAGTACTTCTGAAGCTTTCTTAAAATGTTTCCAATGATTTTTTTTAATTTCCTTTTTTTTTTTGGTTTCCTTTTTTTTTAAATATTGTCAATTATTTGTTTATTAATTTTTGTGTTAAATTGGAAACACAATATTTTAAATAAAAAATAAAAAATATAAAGTAAATAAAAAATATTTAAAAATGTGGTTTTCTCTACTCTTCAAATTAAATAATTTGTTTTATTAAAAATGTATTCACAAAATTTTTTTAAAAGAGCTCTCTTTCTGAATATATTATATAACCATATAAAATATTATTTAAAATTTTATCAAATAAAATATAAATATTGTTTCTATTTATTTATTATATTATTTAGTATCAATATTTATTTACTGTTTTACAGTATGCATCAAAACTATACACATTATTTTCTCATAAAACTTTTGATGTTATTAAATCGATAATTTTTTTCATGTTATTTTACCATCTCAATTCGATCTCATTAATGCTGCTTACATTGTATAGATTAATACATTTTACCTCTATGAGTTTAACATACTCTGCGGGCAGCCTATTTCACACTATGGAGTTGACATCCAGCTTTACTTCTGTTTTATAATGTCCGGATTAATTGATGGTACGAAGTGGAGTCAAATAAATGGTGACTTTCTAGATATACCGTCTCTTAACTAAGCAACATTGCGCCTGTCTGTACCAGTTTGTCATTTGATTCGTTTCAATATTTGAACAACATCGACAATCACTATCATCTTCGCCAATCATCATCATCACCGTCAATCACGATCATAATTTTCTGTAAGTTTTACTATCATTGATAACAAACTACCCATTGATTTAAAACAAAAAAATAAAAAAACAAGAATTTAACCCAAATCAAGGCTAAGCTATCATTTTAAAGTTACTTAATTGATTATATCTGTGCAAGAACGGAAGATGTCTAACGTTGTGAATGCCAATCTGAGGTTTCTATACCCGAAACTATCAGAATAATGTACGGTATGGTATTGACCCATCGGTGATTGTAGATTGATTCTAGACAATGAGAAACTTTTCCGCAAGTTGTGTACCAGATTTGCACGTAATCGACCATAAAAACATCATTTTTAATAAAGTTACTTAATTGATTATGTCTGTGCAAGAACGGATGATGTCTAACGTTGTGAATGCCAATCTGAAACAATCAAAATAATGTAAGCTATGGTATTCACCCATCGGTGATTGCAGATTGATTCTAGACAATGAGAAATTTTTCCGCAAGTTGTGTGCCAGATTTGCACGTAATCGACCATAAACACATTGGTGTAACTGCTTCGCAGAAGGGTTTGAAATTGTTCACATTTAAAGGTTTAACAAAATTTAAAAAATGTTGGACAATAGAATAGTAGAAAGTATGTTTTTTTATGTACGTATTCATCCATAAATGCGCCTTAATCGCTAAAGCGAAGTTGTGTGTGTTAATTTTATACATTAGGGGCGGGACCTACAGTTTAAAGTCGACTCCGAGCAACAGATTTTTTTTGAGAAACTTTTCATGGCAATTTTATTTAATCTTAGAATTTTTGGCGAAAATCTGCTGAGAGGAAGTCGACGAAAATATATTTATGCATATTTCGTTTTGTTCGAGATATCTTGTTTACTTGCTGCTTATGAAGTAATCATTACTATGTATACTTTTCTTGATAGATTGCTGCGTAGCACTTGACGCGTTAAATGTGCTTTGTAGCATAAGTTTCTCAAACTTTTATTTCTTTACATAATATCTTTAGATCAAAAAGCGATTACGATAAGTGTGTAATAACAATTAAACAAAACGTTATTATGTTATAAAAGAAGCAAAAGAAATTGTTCAATAAATACTTTTAAACTGGAATGAGAAACTTACAGCTTTCTTTAGAAAAAATAAAAATCCAAGAAAATTAATCACCCGTAACAACCGTAATCAGTCGCAATAGCATTTTGCAGCAAAATACATGATTTTACATTTGGATTAGTCATGCTTTAAGCCAATTACACCTTGGCAAAAAAGAATTTTCAAAATATTTTCATAAAATTTTCATTTTCTGTGAGAATAAATCTTAAATTTAATCACCCATAAAAATAGAAATTAGAATTACAAGAAACAAAAAAGAAAGAAATATTGAAAACGTGGCATGACTTTGAAAATATTCATATTTTGTTTCATAAATAAATACAGCTAAAGGGTCTTGTAAGTTGAAATTTACGTTTTTAATACTGTTTTATTTCTTCTGAAGGCTTTTCGTTTTGAAGAAGTTGGGTCAGTTATGGCCAATAAGACTCCTATACGTCAACGTACAGATCGGTTTCTTTTAAACATTGCTGTTGTAAACAAATGTATAACTCAAAACTCGAAAATATAAATTCGGCGATATACTCAGGATTTCAAATCAGTTGACCATTCCATTCCATAAGTAATGGAAGTCAATAACAGTTTTCCTAAAAAGTCATCTTCTTCAATGAAGCGTATTTCTATCTGAAAGCATACATACATATGAATATAATTGGACGCCACAGCCCTTTAGTCAGGATTACGACCTATACATGAGTGACGGGACCTGGAGAACAAACGACAGATTTGAGAAAATTTTCATGACAATTTTATTTACTTTCAGAGATTTTGCAGAAATCTATTGAGAGGAAGTCGTCGAAGAAATATTTTATCATATTCCGTTTGGTTGGAGATGAGTAACCTGGGGTTTGAATCTAGACTACGACGACTACATTTTTATGTGAATGGCTTAGCGAATATACAAAAATGTCGAATTTGATGTTCAGAAAATTCTTATGCAATCCATGAGAAACGAATTATTGCCTGGTATAGATTTTGATAATGTGGCGTGATTTGGTCTCACTTCTCTGAAGATGAGGCCAAAAAAGCAGTGACTCGCTACAGAAACATGATAATGAAGTTCCTGTGACCTCAACAGGAAGGAATGCATCTGGACGACAAGTGATTCCAGCAAAATGGCATCACCTACTCCACCATACGAGCTTTAATCGCTTTATTGTAGCAACAATTTCCAGAACAAATTTTTATATATGACGCTGTGGTTTAATGCCTTGCCAATTTTCGATTTTTCTTTGGGATTTTCTGAAATCTCGGGCTTATGCGAATTAACCAGAAGAAATTCTTAAGCTGAAGTCCGAGATCTAAAGCGTCATCAATGAAATACAGCCACATCTGTGTGAAAAAGTCAAGGACTATTTAAAGAAAAGAGTTATAGCCTGTCATCAGATTCCTGGCGGCCATTTGATGGATATTTTATTCCATACTTGTGTTGCTTACAATCCAATAAAAACTGAGACACCCTTTGTAATCGTCGCCTGGTTCATTATAACCATGGAACGGATTATATTTCCATTGTAGGGGAAAACATTAAAATTTTTTGAAATTTTCTAAACAAATGAAATTTACAGCAGTCTGGTTTATTGGCAACCACCTAATAACTTTTTTTACAACATTGTGTTAGTGTGCGAACTCTGCTTATAATACGCTCTGATCCTTTTGATGATAGGAACAGTTTTGTTATTTCCGTTTATAGGTTAAAGGAGTTTCGGTAATATGAAGACTATCATTCTTTGCAAACCCTATTAGAAAGGATTGCAACATTGTGACATAAAGACCACATATCTTTCTAGATCATAATACTCTGCTCTTCCTATAAATAGTACATGATGCATAGCCCATGCAATTGTGATTTCATTGCAATGAATGAAGAAGAATTATTTATTCAATGATCATTACAAACCCTTGGTGTGATTTACAAGTTATGTACGCCAAGACTGGCGGGACCTACAATTTAATATTGACTTACGAACAACAGTTTTGAGAAACTTTTAATGGCAATTCTCTTAGAATTTTCGCCAGATGAAGTAGTCGAAAGAAATATTTTTTTCATATTTCATTTTGTTAGAGATGTCTGAGCTGGGGTTTGAAACGCGGGCTCTCGTCTAATAAGCCAACATACTACCAACTAGGCAACTTTGTAAGAATATGATGATCCATAAGTCTACAATACTCTGAATACATTTTATTAGTCAGAATTGTTTCCTATGGAGCTATTGCAAGGGTGCAGTAAACCGAAATAAGATTAGCACTGGAGCACGGTACAGTGGTGTTTTGGTGACAAACGAGCTATTTTTTCACAATTACTTTGTGAAGCAAATTTATTAAGAAAAACCCATAATTTTCATAACTTTCAGTAGCAAGTGATAACATTTTTCAATGAAAGAAAAAAGCTATAAGTTAGCTCCGTATTTTTACTGTAACCAAATGACGGGAGAGAATTTATCTTTTGAATTTAACTAAAAAGTTCTACTGATTTTGACCGAACGGTAAACAATGTGCTAAATTTTCTGAAGACTTTATAAAAAATTTTATGTGTAATTTTTGATTTCGATTGTATGAAACTACCCAAATTTTAACACGCCTATTAATTTTTTTTGAAATTTAGTCATTCAAGTGCTGCGTGCCAAGTTTTAATGATCAAGCACCACTTCTTTTGTTTTTTTTTTTTGCAAAATTGCCGCCTGTGTAGGAGTAAATGCGGGCGACATATCCTCGATATTACTTACATTCCACTAACTGTAGGTTTTCTAGTAGATATTATTAAAACATAATAAATTTATGTTAAAAATTTATATTTTATTTGTATTGCAAAAAGAAATTGAAACATGAAGGACGCTAAACAATAAAGCGTAATAATAAAAATCTCCTTTAAAGCTCAGATGTACATATGTATATGCTAAGGATGGGCATCATGTATTTATAAACTGTATTGGCCTAGAAAAAATAAAATCATGTAAAAAACATTTTTTTTGCTGTTGTATTACGTTGCGAGCATTTTTTTGTATCGATATTTGAATTCCACAAGGAAATTTATTATTATTTTTGGAAGCCTATAAAAAGCGACGTATTGGTGCATTAAATCGTCTTCCACCACCGCATAGAAGAAAGCAATTACAGTGGGAGTAAACAGTGAATTTTGTTGATATAATATAATGTCATAATATAATATAATCCATATGCATGTATAATTAGTAACTCGTCCAAATGAAGGGCGGGTTTTTGGTAAGTGTAAGGGTCTATACATGATTATGAATTCTTTTTTAACACAATAACGTTTTATTTAATTTTTATTACACACCTATCTTAATCGCTTTTTAATCTAAAGTGATTATGTAAAGCCAAAGTGGAAATAAATGGAAATGATTATTTTAAAGGCAGCACAAAAACAAATGTCGATGCTGTTGCTGTAAGCTAATTTCTATTCTTACTTGCGGCAATGAAAGAGTTAGTGCCGTCAATATAATCATATGCATGATATAGAGGTTACTAAAAGGTGATACATATATCGCTGCAGTCTAGTAGGTAGTGTGTTGGTTTATTAAACGTAAGGCCAGGGTTCAAACCTCAACTCAGACATCAAAACGAAATATGAAAAATATTTCTTCGGCGACTTCCTCTCAGCAGATTTCTGGCAAAAACTAGGGGAACACATAAAATTGCCATGAAAAATTATTCAAAAATCTGTCGTTCGGATTCGACTTTAAAATGTAGGGCCCACCACTCATGTATAAAATTAACACACACAACATAAGTGGTGTGAGAAACTAGGTTGTAATCCTGACTAAAGAGTTGTAATGGCCAATTATGTATGTATGTATGTACTCACAATACAGTTAAAAATTATATCTAATTTCTACAAGCTGAGTAACTTAGAGTTTATGCTCAGGGTAGAATAACAGACCAGAGTCTCTGGGGGAAATTGAATCCACGACTTTCACGCTAATCGTCTAGCACACCATCCACTAGACTAATGGGGGCAGGGATTAACTGTTTTTAAAATTACAAAAAAAAAATTCGTATTAATTTTTATTTTGTTCATTATTCCTCTCGCGAGCATATGTTATCTACAACTCGTGCGTCTTTCCATGTAAGGTCGAAGTATTACAGTGTTTGGTGTCACATGCGTCAGGATAATTAATACTTCTCGATTTTTGGTGTTTGATTTCTTGCCACTCGCCGTATTCACCAGAATTGGCTCCTTCCGACTGTTGTTTGCTTTCCTACAACGAAGTCGAAAATTGGCAGACTAATTGGTTTGCTTCAGTAGACGATAGTTTTATTGTCATGGAATCTAGAAATTGTCTGGCAGATGGAAAAAATGTGTAGTGTTTTATTTTCACAAAAATAACGCTTATTTCATTCAGGTACATTGGTAAACTTCTGGTTTCGAAACAGGATCTAAGGAGAGTGTCTTAAATACTTAAAAAAAACAATATTTTTCGTTAATAATATTATTATTTTACACTTTGTTCTACTGTATATACAAAGAAAAAAAAATCTTATGCTATTCATATTAATATTTTATTTTATTATTTTCACTTCTCTAAAATCACACACGTAATAAAATATGTTAAAATAATGCTAAAACAGCTAAAACAAATAACAAATAATATAACGAATTTTCGAAAATACATCTGCACACACAGACAGACATTTTAAAAAAAATCATTCATTGAAACCATATCATTTATTTTGAATACTCAGGGTTTATTCTTTTTTTTTCTAAAAGAAAATGGTCTAAAATTTTAATTTGAAAACAAACAAAAAAGTGAAGAACGAGGAAATTGGAAATTATTTATTAAACACCATCAGAACAATATGATTATGTAATCATGCCTGTGAAGACTTAGTTACTCAGGGATGGTATACACCCGGAATAAGTATTGGTATTAATTAGAAAAATTAAGCATTCATAATTACTAGGAAGACTTATGGTTATAAAAAATGTACTACGAATAAATTTGATTTGCTTTTATTGCGTTAATAATCTAGTCAATTTGGATAAACATACAAGTATGGGGACTTGTTTTGGTTAATTTCGTACCGTCGTGAGTCACACAATTTCCCGAATTTTTATAAATTATATTATATATATGTATGTGTATTTGGTTTTATACCCATAAAATGTTTCTGTGCTAATTTATGTACAATGGCTATAAGTATAGTTCAAAAATTTACGCAAACCCACGTCAGTTGATGTTTATTAAAGTGAAGTCAGTTTGGTTTCGCTATAAGTATAAGGTTGCAACAAGTTCCACTGCATACTCCTTTATACTCTTTTAATAACACGGTGCGACAGTCAAAATACATCCAGCTAATGACATAGTGCAGATTGTGAGTTTTGTTGAGTAGAACTCAAAAATATTTTATTTATATTTCTCGAACACTCCAAACATGTTTTATTCGCCAAACTTGTTTTATTTTTGATCTTTTCACACAAAATTGTTGATTACCCAAATATTTTTTAACCTTATTTTCAAAATCCAAAGATATTTGAAAAAAGGACAGATGAGGCTTTAAAATGATATACATAGACATATATTTCAAATACACGTGTTATGAGTTTTGATCGGTTAAACTTGAAAAATATGTTTTTTTCTCATTTTTTCAAGTTTAGCTATTCTTATTTGCAAAATTTAATTAAAAAGTATGAAATAAGTGCTGATATTCTGAAATTACATTATCTTGTGAAGAGATTGACACTTCGTTTGATCAACTTGCACAAAAATTACCGTAGTTATTATTCAAAGGGTATAACAGTCGTGTTATATTAGTCATAAAATGTATTCTTACAACTTTTTTAACAGTTGCTAAGTGATGTAGGTTACCGTCCTCATAGGAACAAGCGTACTAATAAGATGATGAGAAAACCATGAGCAGAGTTTGATAATACATACATACATTCATAGTTGGTCATTACAACCCTTCGGCCAGGATTACAACCTAGTTTCTCCCAACCACTTACATTGTGTGTGTTAATTTTATATATGAGTGGCGGGACCTATAGTTCACCGTCGATTCCGTAAGACAGATTTCTTTTAAATACTTTTCAGGGCTATTTTATCTACTCTCCAAGTTTTTTCCAGACATCGGCTAACAAGAGGATCGCTTTACTGATGGTAAATATGCTTATATCGTCATACGGTATCATACTCTGTTTTCGCTTTCTGGGAGGTGGTGACCAGTATTATAGCATGAGCTCTTTTAGTTCGTCAACAAGAGGTATTTGTAACCAAAATTTAAACATTCAAGTCAAATTTTAGACTCTTCAGTATTCCCAACAGGCAATGAGAACTCATTATGTCATTGAGCTCTAAACCTTTATACTACCTACTCTGCATAAATTGAGTTTATATTGGGATTGAGACATTCCCGGGCAATACTGTAGCACATGTTAAGTTTGGAGTCTTTAAATCATGCAGTTTAGTGAGTTTGTTTCTTTAATATATTTTACTATAACGTTGTGATTGGGGTCGTGTAGTCGAATAGAAAAATTGCCATTAAAAAAGTTATCGATCACTTCGACAAATTTTGCACAATTTATAAATACGAGTGTGCGTTCATTGTTTTGCATTTAAATTGCCTCATAATCACATCTCACGTATCGCATAAATCTATCGCTTCAAACAGACAACGAATGCAAGGTTATGCCGTAAAATTTTGACCTCTTTTCCAGAAATTTAATTTATCTCTTGCTCAAATTGAAAGCATGCCAAACCAATGTTCTATCAGACAGCTGGTAAGAGAAAAAGGAGAAAAACAGAGTGAGTGTAAGAAAAGGATTTATGGTTTTTAACTCGTTTATTTGATTTGGTTTTGCAATCAATGTCTTTTTCAATATTTTCCTTAAGCTTTTCATTTAGGTTAAAAACATTGGACACAGAATATGTAGAAAAGAAATTTATTCGTAGTCATATAACAATGGTTTTAAATCATAACCTCAGACATCATACCCACAATTGGGGTTATGCTTATGTGTATGTATGTACGTATGTAAATTATGTTTTCTCCTTCCTCTTTGTATAACACTCACACATACATATCGTTACACTCATTCGCAAATGTGGTAAGTCCCTTTTTTCAAATTTTACAGGAGAGACACAAAACATTGCGGCTTCTTCAGTTTTTAAAATTTTTAAACTTTTTCAACGCAATTCTTTGTACAAAATAGCTCTCTTTAAATGACCTAGATCAAAAATTAAGAATAATTAATAATTAATATTCGTGGAGTTAGCACGTGCTGTTAATATTTTTCGCAGTTTTGCGGACTTAGCGTTTTTGCAAACCATAAAATTACAACAACTTTAAACTACATACTGACATTTTTTGTCGTAAAATATATATTTGGTATAGTATTATCGTTTTGCATTAAAATCTCAATTTTGGAAAAAAGTGGACTTAGCGTCTTTGCAAATTATACTAACGATATGTATGTGCTTAATATTGTCAAATTTCTCAACTATAGTAATTTAATAAAATTTTTATTTTTTTCCCGTTATCAGTTGGTTTTAAATTTTGTTTTGTAATTAAAGAAGAGTTCTAAGGGTAATTTAAACATTGTGTCTTTGGCTTTACTTTGAAATATAAACTCAATTTTCCTAAGTTTCATGATAATTAATCAATATGATGAATTATCAGAAACGCGTAATAGTTTGAGGGTATGAGATACTTATCTATTTCACTTTAAGTCGACTCACAAATTTTTACGTACATCCATATGTTCTAGTTAGTTTCTAGTCCTACAGTTAACTGTACTTATACAAAGTCGTTCCTTATATACACAAACTAAATGATATTCTAAAAAAAAAAAAACAATACAATACGGTTATCAAAAACGAGCTTCGGGGAAGAAAAAAATGAAACTATTCGGAGCATATGATGTGGTTGGAAGCATACCATTCAGCACAACTTTACAGAAAACTAACTGTAAATAACCTTTTGTTCTTGATGCTTGACAGTCTTATAGGCATATTACTGTTATACATACATATGTATAGGTGCAATTAATCATTACAACCTTTCAGTTAGGATTACGACCTAGCTTTTCACACCACCCATATTGTGTGTGGTAATTTTAGACATAAGTGGCGGGATCAACAGTTTAAAGTCGATTCCCAAAGACAGATTTTTGTGAAAATTTTCATTGCAGTTTTAGTTTTACTCTCAGAGTTTTTGCCAGAAATCTGCTGAGAGGTAGTCGCTAGATATATATGCTGTTATACTTTAATATTCTAAGAAGTTTCCTAGAATAAATAGAGTACGATTTCTACTGATAAGGAATGTATGATCTGAAAACCATTCTCTCACAGAGTCCTATTCGCTAGGTTTCGCTTTTGACAGATCCGTCTGACAGTTAATGCTGACCCAGTAGACATTGAAAGCAAGGATACACTTGATAAACAAATTAGTGAAAGCAACTCAAACAATATTATAGTTGTAGTGGAATGTAACCAAGACGGAAATTTGTTCAGGACATTCCAACTTAACAACAATTTTGGATACTTATTGTTTAGGACACAATACGAATAATGATAAACTCTTCCCGGATATCTGTACATCAAATAATTTATTTAGGAATGGCTCGAAATTCTTCTCGATTTCATAAGGTAACTTGGCTATCCCTGGCTTAGAGCACTGTGAAGAAAAAACCTTCAAACTATCATTAATTGATTAAATTATGAACAAAATAAAACTAAACTAAATCGAATAAGAACGCTGTAAGCGAGGCTGTTAAGGGCAATTCATTACATTGGCGCTTTATATAGGCAAACTTGTCACAACTATTGCGAATTAGATAGAAGCTGGCTTGCTCATTATCTGAGTACTTGGTGAACTCATGACGATTGTGGAGGGCCATGTGGGGATTAGAGTTGATCTTTATAAAAAATGTATGGCAGTGATGGTCAACTTTTAGAAATAATAGAATTTATATGTAAGACAGACTTGATTGACTCGCACATTATATCTGTTATTCCACGATCTAACAGATCGTGAATTCCAGCGGTAATGTCAAGGGCAACATATCTCCCGTTGTGTATGGAATATCTGCTGATCGCATCCTTTGGATCTTGGTCGATAATGACATAAATTAGTTGATGTAAAATTCGATTAAAAGTTATTAATTCATACGTATGTCGCCATAGTCTAGTAGGTAGTGTGTTGGCTTATTAACGTAAAGTTCGTATCCCAGGTCAGACATCATAACGAAATATGAAAAAAAATATTTCTTAGGCGAATTCCTCTGAGTAGATTTCTGGTAAAACTCTAAGAGTAAATAAACCTGTTTCTCAAAAATCTGACGTTCGGAGTCGACGTTAAACTGTAGGTCCCGCAACTCACTTATAAAAATAACGCACACAACATGCGAAGGGTTGTAACGGCCAATTATGTATGTATGTGTGTAAAGAAGTGTATTTACGTTTGCTATCTATCTGTGCATGGTCATATGAACTTGATTTTCATATAATTTTCTGTGGTAATTAAATGGTTTAACAATTTTAGTTTCATTATACATTATGAAGCTCCATACGAATTCCTTTCCTTTCTTTATTCATTTTCAATTTTTGCTTTCAAGATTCTCATTTTTGAGTAAATAATATCCCAGTCCACATAGGCACCAATCAAATGACGTTTATTTTCCGAGGAATCCATGTATGCTGTACGGCCGTGCAACATGCGGCGATTATTGAAAACAAATACTTCACCAGGACTAGTCTTGAATTCTACAGCTGATTCGTAAGCCAATTGTAAGAATTTGTCATAAGCCTCATACCACAAATCCACGACATCTAGAGGTACAGTGAAATGGCTATCACGCTTTGTGGTATTGTGATTAATACGATGGTAGCGGCCATCGACATCCACACTAAGTTAAAAAAAATAAATTATTTTAAATTAAATTTACCAAAAAATCCTTAATTGTTGTAATTAAATATTTTACTTTATAACGGGTTCACGCCATATATTATGGAACTCCATGCCACTATCCTGGCCAATGTCATACCAATCTACAGGGGTTTTTAAAAGTACTTCATAGTATTTTGGATAATATTGTTTCAATTGGTTGCTACATAAAATCCATCTGTTAGCAGATTGGCTCCACCGGCAGATTTCGATTGTACGAGACAGTGTAAAATATATATACCCGCTATATGTTCATAATAGGGCATATCAATGTGCAAGGGCAAAGGCGTCATTAGATATGCATAATTACGAGCATTTTCTTTCGATTTTACTTCGAATTCTTCTCTAAATTATAAGGAATTTTAAAGAAATGATTTTTTATACAATAATTTACAAGTATTACCCATATGTGGTCCTCTTAATGAAACCAATACGATCAGCCAATTGTCTAGCTACGGTCGTGTCATGGGGAGCACTTTTTATAATAGAAAAACCATAAACTGCCAATGATTCCAGCCATTTGTAAAGATCTAAAAAAAAACACAAACAAAAAAATATAAACAAAATACATACACATAATTGTTCATTACAACCCTTCAGTCAGGATTACAACCTAGCTTCTCACATCACTTATGTTGTGTGTGTTAATTTTATCCATAAGTGGTGGTACCTATGTATAGTTTAAAGTGGACTCCGAACGGCAGATTTTTGAGAAACTTTTCA
Organism: Sarcophaga carnaria; assembly: GCA_958299815.1. Taxonomy (NCBI): domain Eukaryota; kingdom Metazoa; phylum Arthropoda; class Insecta; order Diptera; family Sarcophagidae; genus Sarcophaga; species Sarcophaga carnaria. Next base: position 81,940,874 of record OY283149.1, on the reverse strand, counting down.
AGGCAATTTTATTTTCTCCCAGACTTCTAATCTTTATATTTCGTTTAATTCACCAATTCTGAAAGGAGTTAAGGTCGTTCTGTACCACGGTATAAATGGTGTGTTTCTGTAGAAATATTTGCAGCTAGTGTCAACAAATCGCTGACGTGGTATGATGAGAAGATTTGAATGCACGTCATTGTTTGTTTGTGGAATTATATGTATTTAGGTAAGGAGTGGCTTGCACGTTTCAAAAATGGTACTTTTAACATCAAAGATAAAGAGAGTTTGGGACAGCCAAAAAAAGTTGAAGACCAAATATTTGCAACATTACTCGATCAAGATTTGTGGCAAACACAAGTACAGTTTGCACATACAGTAAGCGTGACTCAAGCAGACAAATTCTTTCAAAACTTATGAAATTTAGTGTTACATTAACTGAAGTCGCAAGACATCAACAGAGCATTTTACATGCCTCCAATGGCGTTCTATCGATTTAAAAGGAAATCGTCTTTGTACCGAATTATTACTGGCGATGAAAAATTGAAGAACGATTAACGAAGAAAATCTACGACAAAGTAGAATATTAATTGCACCAAGGTATTTGATGATATCAGAAGGAATGGATCATAAATTATGAACTGCAGCGGGCCACATTATCACGGGAAACCTGTACAGACAACAATTACTTCGATTGAAGCAGCGTTGCTTGAAAAGCACCCTGAATATTCAAACATGCACGGGGAAGTATGACATGGCAATCCTAGTCTACAAACCAATGGGTGAGCCACCTATCAGTTTAAATGTGTGAATCATCGGTTTTTTCGATTCTGTTACAAAATTCACGCTTCAGCAACATGGGGATTTATCGAAAATTTATTTTCAGTTCGTCGGAAAATTTGGTCGCTGAGAAGGCCCGACAGTGCTCGGTATACGCAAGTTTATTGCTAAAGTTAGTGAAACTGGTTTCAATGTTGATGCGCCAAGACGTAAGCATACTCGTATAGTGCGCATGACCGAAATTTCTAATGTGTAGCAATTCGTCATCGTTCTCAAGAATTGAATATTTTACGCATCAGTTTACGTCGACTTTTGCGAAAAGATCGCGGTATGACGCCTTACTAAGTTGAAAGAGTTGAGACAGCATGATCATCCGCTTCATATTCGCTTCGATAGATAGCCCAACGAGATGATGTCGAATTTTGCCAAAAAATCGTTTCTTCGGATGAAGCTCGCTTTCATCTTGGTGGGTACGTAACAGAGATCAGCAATGAATCGTTTTTTCGTTACTCATAAGTACTCATGAAATTTTGAGTATGAGAGAGTCAACAGTAGAGATGAGCGATCCAGTGATTTTTGAAGAACGTTGTTCTCAGTGAACGTGATTTGTTAATCACTGTTCTTTAAAACAGTGATTGTGATCACAGTATTCCAAAAGAAAACAATAATGACAATAACGTATTTTATTAAGTCGTAAGAAAGAGACAACTAGATACATACTACGAAAAGACTACTAAACAAAATCAAAGTGGTGTCATCAATGCTATTATTTTGAATGTAATTTTTTTTATATTGAGTTTGACAATTAAGTTTCACAGAAAGTTCATGTATAAAAAACAAAGGTAAGTAATCAGCATCATCTAATACATAGTAATTCTGCCTCGCTCAAAATAAAATGAAATAAATTTGAGTATGTAACAATTTTGAAAGAACGACATCATTAGTAACTGTTATTTGGCAATTTCAATCACTGTAGTTACCAAAGAATTATCAATCACCGTGATTAAATCACAGTTTTGAAAATATCGCTCGTCTCTAGTCAACAGTATTGAAATTCAAATACTCTAATTCATTCGTACTCACTAAAACATTGTTTTATAAGTAGAGGTTGCAATGATTATGAGTACAACGATGACATCAAACTCATAACATTCGAAATATTTTTAGTTCATACGTCTACTTATCCAGATTCATAAATTTAGAAAAATACTTATAATACTCATAAATGATTCGAGTGATCCGAATCATTCTTCAAAATGTACAGTCTTAGTTGTTTTTGCATTTACAAAAAAAAAAAAAAAAAATGAATACGACAAAGACAACAAGCAACGCAAACACACAACCTTCTAGTGAGTATTGTAGTGTACGTACGCTAATCATACTTATTTTTTTATTCTTGTATATGTTGAGTCATGGAGAGTTGGAATCAACAACATCATACATATTATTAAGTATGACTACAATGAGTACTTCAAACTTTGAATATGAGTAGTATGAGTATAATATTAAAATAAGTATGAATGCGTATAAGTATCAGAAATTATGAGTATGATTTGAATCTACTTTTTGAATATTCATTACTGATATCTGGTACGTAAATAAGTAAAATTGCCGTATTTGAGACTCAGAAAACCCACACGTGGTCTTACAGAAGCCAATGCACCCATTACGAGTTCCTGTTTGGTTCGGCTTATGTGGAGCGGAGCCATCATTGGGCTATATTTTTTTGAAAATAACAATTCCCCAACCATTACGGTCAATGGAGACACCTATCGAAAACCGTCCTCCATACACACACGAAAAAGTGCCCCAAAATTGGCCCCATCGAATAAGGCACTCTGAAGACAGCCGCGGCAGCCGTGACGAAATAATGAATGAAATAATATTCTGCTTCTAGCGTGAACAATTGTACATCACAACAAAACAAAAAATTTGGCAAAGTTTAAATTTTTAAATGTCCCAAACCTTATTTAAAAAACGATGGATGGGAAATTTTGCTTTACCTAGCATATAGCCCAGGCATAGCCCCCTTTGACCACTATTTGTTACGATCGATGAGGAACGCTTCACTTCAGCGCGGAATTTTCAAAAACTGGCACGATTCTTTCTTGATCCCAAAATACAATTGTTTTTTTTTTTTTGGGACGGAATCCATAAACTGCAAAAAAGCAGGAAAAAGTCTTTGCTTCCGTTGCAAGTTGACTTTATTGGAGTGAAGCCAAATTGATGTTTTTTTTTCAAATTCTTTCAATCACACATGAAGTGCGGTTGCTTGACCAAAAATTTTGATTTCCTTGCCAAAATAATAATTCTGATGTTTAAATATCACAAAGAATCTTAGGTGACTGAAGTTGTAAATTGCAAGCAACCACCAAATTTAAATTCATAGGATTTGTTCTTTCGTCTTAAAAGACATCGTTTTAACGTTCTTAAGTGCCAACCTATGCAATATACTGTCTTCCACTTCACCTCAAATAATTTTATCATCTGTATACATTAAGTAGATTTTAATACTCTTTGCACATTTATGATGCAGCAGCAGCTACTCTTTTCGTCTGCTACACATAGAGAGTTATTGAAATAAAAACGGTACATAGTAATAATATTTAATAGCACCTTAACCTTACCTATATCGTTTGCAATAATATTCTGAAAATCATAAATTTTCAATGCGTCCTTACAATCTTGTTTGCCCCACATAATTTACTTTGGCTTATAAACTTCTTCAATGTATTTTTTACGTTGCTCCGGACTAAAATCGCGCTGCTTAAGCCATTTTAAATCATATTTTGATTTGTGGGCATCTTGCCAATCCACTATTATGGCATTTTCATTTTCAGCAACTGTTACTTGTGCAGCACGTATAGCCGTTTCATTGTTGCAACGTTCCCAATTGATTTTACGACTTTTAGTCGTGTCGTGAAAACACTCACTGCATTGGCAATTGTCGCGCAACCAAACAGTTGGAAATTTCATTTCACATTTGCTGCAGAGGCAGTGGCACCACTTTTATCCTTTGCGTCACTTACAATTATCAATTTACCATCGTTTTTCAGTTGTGTACTAAGCAAGTGTTTAAGGCATGTATTTACTGCTGATGTTGTTGCTGTTGTTGTTGACAACAGGCTCTTTAACGATTGTTGTTTAGTTTGAAAATAATTGAAATTTGCAATGAATCTACAGTAACGTCTGCTAAACATGTTCACAATTTGATTTTTGGCCAACGACTATTGCAGGGAAATTGTTTAGTGTCTATTGAATACGCATTAGTTTAAGTGTTAAATTAAATACGAGCGTAGTTGATACGATTATCAGAGACATGCAAGTGGTCAATAAACAGGGAACAGCTGATCCATTGATAAGAACATTGTGTTTGTAAATTCAATATTGACTGTAGGCACATACTCTTGACAATATTTGTTTTTAAATTGAAATTTAATATTGATATAGAGGGTATAAAATACCTGATAATACATACACTGAGAGAAATTTAGAGACTAATGACTCCTTATATTATTTACATACTGCATCTCAATGAAACAAAAGTTTAGTGGAAAGTACATTAGCTTGCTACATGTAAGACCACGGTTCAAACCCCAGATCAGACATCTCCAACAAAACGAAATATGGAAAAACATTTCGTTGGTGACTTCCTTTCAGCAGACATCTGGCAAAAACTATGAGAATAAATAAAAATTCCTCAAAAAGAATGTCGCTCGGAATCGACTTTAAACTGTAGGTCCCGCCACTCTTGTATAAAATTAACACATCCAACATAAGTAGTGCGAGAAGCTAGGTGGTAATCCTGACTGGTTGTAATGACCAATTAGGCATGTATGTATGTATGAGAGAGGTGTGTTGTCGATTATTGAACATAATTTCTTTTTTAAGTGTATATTTCTAAACACATTTTAATAATTTTGATTTGTTTCAACTGACGCCACTTTAAATTGATCATTACTGAACAAATTTTATTTTATTATCAGCATACAAGTTTTTAATTCCTGCAATAATTTTTAGCACAAACATCTGGCACAAAGTACAATTAAATCATTGAAAATATTATTTTATTTTTTGTAGATAATGTAATTGACAGCATGGATTACGTGACCAATTGTCAAACTTTTCATTGATATTCTAGTGTAAGTAATTGAACAAAAATATTCCAATAGGTTGCAATAATTTACTCTAAAGCTGCTGCGTTTTTAAGGCTAAAATGATCTGTAATTTTGGGTTCGTAAAGGTTATTGTTTTTCTTATGAATTGAAGTTTTTGTTGCATTTGATTGCCGGTTTAAATTGCATACGCCACAACTTTTTCACCAAATATTGCATGAAAAATGCAATATCAGACCCTGGATATAGAAATATATAAATGTGAACCTCAGGTCATGCATATTTCTACCATGTAACGGTCTGTAGCCGTAGTTTAATTCAATCATGTCGACTGATGAGACCCTAAAAGTAAATAATATTGCCATGAAAAGTTACTATAAAATCTGTTAAACGGAGTCAAAAAGGTAAGTAGATTCGAATCATACTTATAATTTCTGATATTTATACGTATTCATACTTACTTTAATATCATAGTCATACTACTCATATTGAAAGTTTAAAGTACTCATCGTACTCATACTTAACAATACGCATGATGCTGTTGATTTCGACTCTTCTTTACTCAACATTTACAAGAATCACATAATAAGTATGATTCGCGTGCAAATACTACAATACCCACTAGAAGGTTGTGTGTTTGCTTTGCTTGCTGTCTTTGTCTTTTTCTTACTTCTGTTTTGTAAATGCAACAACAACTAAGACCATAAATTTTGATGAATGATTCGAATCACTCGAATCATTTATGAGTATTATAAGTGTTTTTCTAAATTTTTGAATCTGAATGAGTAGGCATATGAATCAAACAAAATGTTATGAGTTTGATGTCAACATTGTCAACTCATACTCATTGCAACCTGTACTATAAATTAATGTTGTAGTGAATACGAATGAATCAGAGTAGTTGAATTTCAATACTGTTGGCTCACTCATATTCAAAATTTCATGAGTATTTATGAATAGCGAAAAAACGATTCATTGCTGATTTCTGATGAGAAGCTAGGTCGTAATGCTGACTGAAGGTTTGTAATGACCAATTATGTTATGTTGAGCAAATTTTAACGCTTTCTGAACATTGCAAATATCGTTATGCATCATATGCATCAGGTATGCCAATTCCTCTAGGAATATAAATTTCTGTCTTGACTGCACAGGACAGTCTGGTTTTCATTTTTGATATCTATTATATGCCTACGAATGTTGTGAAAAATCTACGTCCATAAGCGCTATTGTAGAAATATTTTGTAGTACAATAAACTTCGCAGTCGATTTTACACTGTAGGTCCCGCCACTCATGTATAAAAAAAATCAACGCACACAACATAAGTGGTGTGAGAAATTAGGTCGTAATCCTAACTAAAGGGTTGTAATGACCAATTATGTATGTACAATTAACTTCAGCTGCGTTTATTAACACAACAGATCAAAGAGAGAAGAATTTTTCTAACTAGAGAGATGTTATCAGAAGTAGAATGTTTCGAGCAACAAAAAAATTAAAGACAGACAACCACAAGGTAAAAATATAAAGCTTGTATCAAATTTTATAACAACACATTTTATTCATTACACACCATACAACAACAACGATTAATAATGTAAGCGTTTATAAATGATAAGAACTTTTAGTTTGTTCACGTTTATCATATGGGTCTTTAATCAGACATAATGTCACCAATAAATATGTGATTAAAACTTTATTGTTGTACTGAATATGCATTAAAATTAACAATAAAATATATTTTTAATTTATTATGATTTTTTTTGAGCTCAGAAATTTTAGAATTTGTTTTTTATATTAATCTGTCGATATTATATTATAAAAGATTGTCAATTAAATAATACGTACTTGCTTACTTAATTGCTCATTATAAGCTTAGAGATTACAACATTCTCACACCACCCTTACCGTGTGTGTGTTAATTTTATTCATGAATGCCGGGACCTATAGTTTCACTTCAGCTTCGAATGACAGATTTTTGAGGAGTTTTTCATGGCAATTGGCTGAGAGGAAGAGGCCAAAAGAAATGTTTTTAATATTTCGTTTTTGTTCGAGATATCTGAGCTAAGGCTTGAACAACGGGCTGTCGTCTAATAAGCCAGCACAAACGGCTACAGCGATTTTAATGGCAGGTTCATTTAGAATCATATCTATTGCAATATATTAGGTTAGGTTAGGTTGGCGGGTAGCTTGCCCTTCACAGTAAAGTTCACTCGGTGGTCCATATGGCCCATTTTGTGTAAGGCAAGTCCCCTTATGATGTTTCGGTCAGTTCGATTAGTGCTGCGTTCGCCATCATGTCCAAATCTACAAACCTTCTGTCGCTAATTTTTTCTGTCCTTATTTTTTCTGCAGTCTGCTGATGGACACAACAGGGTTTGAACTCGGCATCCAGATGTGTTGCTTTTTCCAATTTGAAAAAGTATTCTTGTAGGAGTGCATATATTCCCTCTATCGTCTCTTCCTCAGATTTTTCTGATCCCTGCCGTGCCAGTTCGGCTGCCTTTTCGTTTCATTCTAAGGCGAGTGTTGTGTTGACGTATACGGTGAAGAGAGCCTTTGTAACTCCTTGATTTGACGGGATGGGATCCCAGCGCTTTAATTGCTTCTGGACTGTCCACGCATATGATCAAGTTCGAAGGAGGTATGTTTCTGTTTTTAAATATACGTCCAGCTTATTCAATAGCAAAAATCTCCGTCTGAAATACGCTGGACTCGTTACCTAACCTCATTGAAATTTGTTAATATTGGTACGTTTTTACCTTTTTAAAAATGTTTAAATATGAGTTCGTTAATTGCAAACGAAGTAAAAACAAATATGTGTTTAGTTTTTCTTAAACTCTCTATATTGTTCACACTACGTTTGTGCCACTGTTCACACTTAGTGATACAACAATAATAATCTGTTTATTCACTTTACTAGTTCACACTAGTATTCGCTAGATCTTTACAACCACTACTTCTTTTGTTCACACGCAACTTCACACAAGGCTGACTGAATTCTTACTGACTGCTGCCTGCTTTGTATTTCCCTTTTTTGTCCGACACAACCAGTCTAACGAACATTCTTGAAGTGGAAGGTTTGTGTTCTCGCCTTCTCGAGAACCCTATTGCTACTATATTATTGTTTGTGTACTTTTCTTATGTTGTCTATCCCTTTTTCTCACATACTTGTTATAGCTGGTTTACTTTCATTTCATGTTGTTATTGGTATCAGGTGCAACCAGGTTCGTTGTACATATGTGTGTGTGCAGCTTTTGTTTATCGTTAATGTTAAAGATGTTTTCATGTAAGATAATATTAGGTCGTTTTGATTTACGTAACAATATATTCTAAATAGATAGTAATAAATGCGGTGCTTGAAGCTGGAGATCCTAACATTTTGAGTGTGGACTGGAAGAAGATAAGGAAGTTTTTACATAATGCAGGATTCCTGTATCGACATTCTCTTTGGACAGAAAATCACTGAGTATATCAAATATACGTCGGCAGCTCCCCGCATCAAATACGCATCTCACTGGATCATCCTCCTCCATTCGAACGACGTGGCTGAGCCAGCGCAGCCGCTGGATATTAATACGCTGCACAACATCTATGTCTCATACAGCTCACTGTTGGATCGGATGAGGAAATCAAGGCAGCTGCATCAATGCTTAATAGGGTCCATGCCTCTGCGCCATAAAGAAGCACGGGTACGATGAGCGTTTTGTAGAGTATTAGCTTTGTCGTACGATAGGGGTCTCTGCTACTCAATTGCCTATTGAGACCATAGTAGCACCTGTTGGCAAGAGTGATCCTGCACTTGATCTCCAGACTGACATCATTTTTGATGGTAACGGCGGAGCCATGATAAATTAATTCCTTGACTGCTTCAAAAGTATAGTTGTTGGCCGTAATCTGAGAATTAATATGCCGCACGTCTCTACTTGTCGATAACATATACTTTGAGCAGCAGTAACATCTCGCTTGTCCCTCGCCCTATGATGTCAATGTCGTCAGCATACGCAAGCAACGTACACTTTTTTGAAAAATAGTGCCATTGCGATGCATTCCCGCCTTTCGTGTATTGTGTTGTATTCAATACAATATGATGACGCTAATTCAAGTTTTAGCAGCTCAGAGCTTTGAAATACGTTAGCTTTAGACACTCTTATGGCTATTGCACTTTCCGTGGCTGTGGTTTTACAAAGGTTGGTGGTAATGTACCCATTATTTGATTTTTAAAATTTATAAAAATGTTTCATTACATTATAATATTATATCATACTTATGTTTTCATTATATGTCCACCACTGTACATACATGCTCGTATATAAAATTGCAAGAAACGTTCATGTTATTGTTGCCTGCAGAAGAAATGCTTTTCCATTGATTTCCTTAAGGTTTCAGCAGGTCTCAACTAGAACACAGACTAGTGAGGGAAAGAAAAGTCATGTTTGGTTATAAGAACAAATTATTTGATTCAAATAAATACATTTTTTTCGTTGTTTTCGGATTTACACACAGTTACTAAATTATACGTACGGTTAAAAAATTGCCGAAATTTTTTCGTTGAAAATCTTTATAGTTTCCTTGATGTTAAGACGGTCTTTTGCATTGGTTAAAAAATGTCTGAAATTGAACTGAATTGTGACCCCGCACAGGCCCACATTCGTTTTACAAATTTCTGAACCAATGCAAAAGACCGTCTTAAAATAGAAGAAAGATGTCAGATATTTATAAATATTTTCAACTAAAACGGATTGGTTAAAAAATTTCAAGTGTACATCAGGCCCACAAAAGTTAACAAATTTCAGAAATTTTTAACCAAGACCGTCTTAAAATCGAGGAAAGTTGTCAGACAATTACAAAGATTTTCAACGAAAACGGAATAGCTAAAAAATTTCTGAAATTTGGCATCCGTATGTATACTTTTGTGGCTGAGGGTAGTTTACTTAAGTCTTGTATCACAGAAAATATTATTCGCAAGATATTCTTTAAAATTTTTATGATATAATTTCTACCATAGGCAACAATGAAACTGAAAAAGTTTAGCGGTTTTACAATAACTTCTGACGCATTTAGACAAATGAAAATCCACGAGTGATCCACAAAATGTAACACTTCTACGAAAATGAGGTTGGCCAAGCTGTTACAATGAATGGCATACTCTATCGCGTGATGGTAACGGACTTCTTGTGGCCAGAAATTGAGGATATGAACGATATGTGGTTCCAACAGGAACACAGCTTTGGGGGTATAAGAAAAAGTCTACGTCATTAGAGAAAAACAACTCTAGAGCTAAAGTATGAAATAAGTCGGCATATTAGCGACAATAAACCTCACTTATAAGTCTTGGAATCATTGCACATATGGACCATTGGATAAAGATATGCCACCGAAGCCGTGGAGAGAACAACAGTTAAAAATACTACCCAAGTCGCCGTAGTCTAGTAGGTAGTGTGTTGGTTTATTAGACGTGAGGTCTCGATTCAAACCCCAGGCCAGGCATCTCCAACTGAACGAAATATGAAAAAATATTTCTTCGGCGACTTCCTTTCAGCAGATTTCTGGCAAAAATTCTGAGAGTAAATAAAATTGCCTTGAAAATTTTCTCAAAAATCTGTCGTTCGGAGTCGACTTTAAATTGTAGGTCCCGCCAGTCATATATACAAATTAACGCACACAACATAAGTGGTGTGAGAAACTAGGACTTAATCTTGAAGAAATGGTAGTAATGACGAATTATGTATGTTTTGTTATGTATGTAATCCTACCCAACATTTGTGGACTTTGTTAACATGGAACACATGGAACACACAGAATGGAGAAGTTTACCAAGTTTATTTGATGATAATTTGTTCCAAAATATACCAACGAGCGTTAAAGACGTCAATAGAAATAGATTGTAAATTAAGTTGTATCATGTTTTTTTATTCAATATTTTTGCTGTTATGCTGTTATCATTTAATTGAAAATTAGATTTTATTGTTTACCTCTTAAACATTAATTTTTAAAAGTTTCATAGAATTTTCTCTGTTTATTCACAATTTATTTCACTTTAAATAAAAATATCCTGAACATGCTTTGGCTTTTACTTAGCAGCAAAGTATAGATGAGACGGCTATAAGCAAGAACACTGTGCTGTTTATACCATAAATAACTAAAACTACTGCCAAATAAATAAAAAATAAACTAAGAAAACAAAAAGGGAATGAAATTATGAAAACGATAAAGTATTTATTATAAAGTATTACATAGACATGAGTTTAGAATTTTTGCAAGTTTTTCGAGACAGGCATTGTAGATACACACTCACAGATTATACATAGGATCTTTTTTAAAAGCCTTCTATCTTTAAACTTAAACATACATAAGATATCATTTAAATTTTTTATTCGTTTGTCCACCCAGCTTCAATGGGCTAAGCGTATTCAGAATGTCTAATTTTCTATGATATTCGTGTATAAATCAGGCTTTGGTCGATGATATGGACTAAGCTGGCTTTGAGATTAAGATGTGGCTGGTAGTTTGTTGACATACATACCAGAGATCAGCAATGAGTATTCAAAAAGATGAGTAGATTCGAATCATACTAATAATTTCTGATACTTATTCGCATTCATACTTATTTTAATATCATACTCATACTACTCATATTCAAAGTTTGAAGTACTCATCGTACTCATTCTTAACAATACGTATGATGTTGTTGATTTCGACTCTCTTTTACTCAACTTATACACGAATCATAAAATAAGTATGATTTGCTTACGAACACTACAATACCCACTAGAATGTTGTGTGTTTGCTTTGCTTGCTATCTTTGTCCTTTTCTTTCTTCTTTTTTTGTAAATGCAACAACAACCAAGATGGTAAATTTTGATGAATGATTCGAATCACTCGACTCGAGTCATTTATGAGTATTATAAATAATTTACTAAATTTATGAATCTGAATGAGTAGGCGTATGAATCAAACATATTTCGAATGTTATGAGTTCGATGTCAACGTTGTCGACTCATATTCATTGCTACCTGTACTTATAAATCAATTGTGGTGAGTACGACCGATTCAGAGTAGTTGAATTCAATACTGTTGACTCACTCATACTCGAAATTTTATGAGTAGTTATGAGCAGCGAAAAACGATTCATTGCTGATCTCTGATACATACATACATACGTACATAATTGGTCATTACTACACTTCAGTCAGTATTACAATTTAGCTTCTCACCACACTTACATATGTTGTGTGTGTTAATTTTATACATGAGTGTTAGGACCTACAGTTTAAAGCCGACTCCGAAAGACAGATATTTGGGAAGCTTTTCATGGCAATTATATTTGCTCTCAGAGTTTTTGCCAGAAATCTGCTGATTGCGTTTTGTTGGAGATGTCTAACATAGGGTTTGAACAGTGGCCTCGCGTCTCGCCGTTAATAGTGATGGCCTAGCCAACGTCGCTCTCACAGAAATATGGTCATAAAATCCACACCAAATGGAGACCTTTTCACGTTGTATTGCATACTCGTGTATCTCATATGGTTTGACGTCGTTTCAAATTCAACAAGTTTGTTTTTTGATGTACTCATTCATCCAGAAATGGGCATCATCGCTGGAGATAATTTTTCGACATGGAGTCCGCTGCCAACTGCTCTACTGTGTTCAATGAAAACATGTTGTCGTGGTCATGCTTGGGGATTTGGCACAACACATTAAAAAAAAGTGCCGACTAAATTTTCAATTCAATTGTTAAAGTTCGGAAGCCTCTCCTAAAAGACCCTCTACATGTAAATGTCTGGCTGTAATGTTCCTTGGGTATATTGTCTTTCAATAAACCGTTACTTTAAGGGTATTATGTGCGAAAAGCGAAAATAAATACCAACTTTTGGATAGAAAAGATAACGAAATAGTAAAATAAGCAATTCCTACTACAACTAGGATTCATGCATGTATTTCGGTTCGTTAACTATGTTGCTATGGCTCTTGTTTGTCTGCTTTACGTTCCAAATAATCATAATATTTCTTATTTCATTGAGACTGAGACTGTTATAATAGTATATTAAAATAAAAACACATGAGATATTTTGCATTATTTTGAAATAAATTTTGTTGAATATACTCACATACACATCTGAGCCATAAAACATTTCATTGTATATTATATATGCAATGGAAGTATTAAATTAAAAGCATTGGCATGAATTAACACATATACGGATACATAAATACGTATATGTATGCTTTAAATTTCAGTTATACTTTAAGCACAATAAGGGCCATAACTCAAGGGTGTGTGAAAGGATAAGGAATTGTAGAAATATTGGAGCAAGAAAATGGGGCTCAGAGAAAACTATTTTGAAAAATGAAATGATTTGTTTCCATAAACAATCTTAAGCCATTTAAACGAAGTTTATAATCCCCTTTTCGTAGACAAGTTTTCATCGAACAATTCAGAAAACAACACTGAAGTTTCCCAACACATACCGCATTTACACTCGCTTTGTGGTAGCTCATCTTTTTCTATAATTCACAGTGTCAACTTGTGCCCATTTATGCATATGTACATACATATGTCTGCTGTAATGTGGTATACTAAATGTACTTTTCAAATATGAGGTGTACCGGTATAAAATAAGCGTCATTTTGTGAAAATGAGACACAAATTTTTAAGGGGAAAGCAAATAACATTTCTTTCAAAAGCATTGGCGAATGCTGGTTACAAATTTTTTCAATTTTATGGAAATTTATCGATTACACGCCAATAAAATTGTTCGCCTTTTTAAACATACCAGTAAGTTACCTAACTTTCGAGCTGCTCGTACAAATCGAGGTGCTCCTCAGACAATGCTGTGCAATTGATGAAAACAATTAGTAGTCGGAAGTAGTCAAGTCTGGTGAATACGACGGATGGGGTAGCACCTCTCTCAGCCTAATGCTTTCATTGTATCCTAAATCGATTTTACTTTGTGTGCAGGTAGTGTGTTGACCTCTTAGAAGTGAGGCCACGGTTCAAGCCCCAGGTTAGACATCTCCACTAAAAAGCAATTTGAAAAAGAATATTTCTTCGTCGGCTTCCTCTCACCAGATTTCTGGCAAAAACTCTGAGAATAAATAAAATTGATATGAAAAGCTTCTCAAAAAATCAGTTGTTCGGAATCGGCGTTAAACTGTAGGCTCCGCCACTCATGTATATAATTAGGACAAACAACATAAGTGGTGTGAGAAACTAGGTCGTAATCCTGACTGAAGGGTTGTAATGACCAATTATGTATGTATGTATGTAAAAGAGAAATAAGGCAATCCTTTTTCAAGCTCAAGAAGAACTCATGGTAAATTTAAAATTGAAAGGCCCAATATGTTAAAATTTTATTCGTTATATTATGTAGAATATCCTTTAAGGTCAAGTACTCCATTTAACCCAATTGGCATTGAATGCAGCAGTTTTTCATTTAATTTCTCTTAATTTTTTCCGCCATTTACAAGAACAAGTTCTTCTGGTGGTTTTTGTTTGAGGTTTAGTTTTTTCCCAAATAATCTCCGAAATACTTTCTTGGAGTTATATCAATTTTATTTACTCTCAGAGTTTTTGCCAGAAATCTGCTGAGAGGGATTCGCCGCAGAAATACTTTTTGTATTTTGTTTGATGTCTGGCCTGGGGTTTGAACCCCTGGTTTTACGTCTAATAAGCCATCACATTACCTACTAGACTACGGCGACTATTTTTTTTTTTGGTTTGTGAAAAAAATATTTTTTTTTTTGTTTTGTTAAAAAATATAAATAAATATAAAATACAGCAATTATTTGTATAAAATTATTACTTAAAATTCATGTAACTTCTAAAATACATTGGCGTACCAAGAATTTTACTATCAACTCTATAATATGATATACATGATATGTATTTGATGATTACCACATGGTAGGTGCTGAACTTAATTAATATTTCTAATTTTTTTTTGAAGTAATAGTGAAGAGTTCTCTCACGACAAATGCTCATAAATAAATTGTGAAATGAGCTCAATACACTTGGAACTTATAGAAGTTAATGGAGCTCAATTGTTGTTGGAGTACATAGACTTTTGGTGTCCACTGTATATAGTAGATATTTTTAGGGTTGCGTTAGAATTTTTAATTCCAAGACATTTTATTTGATGACCAGAAAAATGTTTTTGTTTTCTGTATTTTTTTCAAGATTTTTAGTTTTCCAGTTATCCCAGATTCCTAGTGGGATTCTATTGCAAGACGATTGACTGGTGTTAAGCATTTGGACTGAAAAGTTCGTAATTTAAGTTTAGTTAATGCTATTATTAATTAATTTGAGAAAAAGGAAGTACCGTGTCGCAAATCAATGAAAACGAAGTTGACATTCCATGAATCGAATTCGCATTTATCCTTTACCCCAGATCAAAAACATATAAAGAAACTTGAAATACTTGGACATTACAACCCTTCAGTGAGGATTACGACCGATCTTCTCATAATACGTATGTGTGTGCAAATTTTATACATGAGTGACGGGACCTACAGTTTAAAGTCGAGCCCGAATGACAGATTTTAAAGAAAATTTTCATGGCAATTTTAATTATTCTCAGAGTTTTTGCCAGAAAACTGCATTTCGTTGAGTTCGAAATGTCAGACTTGGTGTTGGAACCCTAGCCTCACGTCTAATAAACTAACACACTCTCTACTACATTACCGCAACTTCAAGCCATAATAGCCAATTAAAATTTTAGTATTCGATGTCCTTAGTAAATTTGTAAAGAATAATTATTTAAATTTTCTGTGTTTCAAGCTTCAGTAACGCTGCCAGTACTAAAATGAATATTTTATATGAATTTCGAATATATTGTCTCTTTGAAATGTTTGCACGATAACGATGATAAGCCTTACTGCCGTTCTCAATAAAAACCTGAGGCCACTTCATGTAAGTTATTCTCAAAGACATAAAATCATATTTTGTAACATACTCTGTCCAAAACATTCACCAATTCTGTTGCAGATCTTTTATTCGTATTTTCCAGTACTATACTGTTGGAGTTTTCCATGTAATGTTTTGTAATGAAAGCTGATGATGGCAGTCTATGAAATAAAAGTCAACATTTCCTACCATCATTTTGTAAATTTTAGCTCTTATGCTTTCTGAGGAATATACAACGCCTAGATAAACAAACGCACCACAGTGAAAAGGCAACACATTTGGCAAAAACAATGCAGCAATATTTCATTTTTCC
This sequence comes from Sarcophaga carnaria, assembly GCA_958299815.1. NCBI lineage: Eukaryota > Metazoa > Arthropoda > Insecta > Diptera > Sarcophagidae > Sarcophaga > Sarcophaga carnaria. The sequence goes on along the minus strand of OY283149.1, from coordinate 81,924,789 downwards.
TCTCATACTTTTTCGATTGTTATAACTACCAACGATGGAAATTAATATCTTAACCGGTGAAAACTGGCGTACAGATTTCAAAGGCACGCCATTAATAATTTTGCATAGTATTTTACAGCTAAAAATTAATTCGATATTCAGCTGTACATAAATGAATACATTCATTATTTTTATAAAAAGAATAAATTCGAGGGCTGATATCCATACATCTCATATAAAGCGTAACCATATTTGGAAATAAACCCAAGGAATTAATAATACCTGTCCGAACAACAAGATTTTGCCCGCAATGCACAGTGGTCCAAATGCTCAATCTAGCCGGACAAAAGTTATAACTCGCTTTTGCAAAGCCGTACCGACATGAAACTTGGTAGTTTTTTTAGTTTTCTTCAATATAAACAATTAGAGAGAAAAAAATCAAATGTATATGTGTGTGTATGAGTGTGTGTATGTATGTAAATTTGTTTTTTTTTGGGGGGTCTGTTTGAAGCCTAAAGACGACAAAATGACTGAACCGATTTTCCTAAAATTTTTCCACCGTATTTCTGTATGTGTGGGTGGAATTATAGGCTAATTTTTATTCAAAAGATTTAAATGGGTGAAGTGCCACGCCTACCTTAAGAATTAAGTATTAAAGTCTTATATCATGGAAACTGCAACAGCTAGTATCTTCGAATTCAGCACGGACAATTTTGATAGCCACATAAACATTTGTATGAAAAATGGTTGAACTAGCTACAGTGGGCGTGTTACCTTCCATATAAATAAAATACTAAAATTCATATATCTGGGAAAACTAGAACAGTCAAAATCCCCAAATCATGTATGATGAAATTTAGTGTCGATATTAATATTTTGGTTAACAATAGGCGGACTTTATGGTATGAAGGGTAAATATCAGCGTTATGATTTTTGGCACCTGCACGTAATAGACTATAAGTGTGTCTTGTATATCCACCATCGACATTCAAAGCTAACGCCTCCTCATTTGTGTAAGGGATTGATTGTGGGCGAGAAAAGCTAATTTTTTTATATCTAATGCTTTAAAGGGAGAAGAATCTATAGTTTTGACTATGCTTGCAGCACTTCGTTTCCCGGACTTATAAAGACTTGTTCCAGCAGCAAAAGTCAGTTCTTCTGCCGACCAAGTCTCTAATAAAGGAGCAACATTTCTACCCTTTGTTCTCCCAGTTTTACATAAAAATTCCTTAGAAGGCCTGCCATAATTGGAGGTCGAAGGTCCATCCAGGCATATTTCAACACGAGGTGAAGAAAATATAGGTGGAAAATTAAAATACCCTTCCAACCAATATTTATTTTTATCTTCGAACGTGAGCCTTGTTCAACTGGCTTGCGCCCACTTTTTCGTTTAAATGCATACAAACATTCGAGCAGATTGCCTTATTTTTCTGTAATAGGTATCCGTTTCATCATTCTTAATACCAATCTTATCAACAACGTATTTAACAACAGCATCAGTTTTCTTAATTAGTTGTTTTTCATTACGCCAAGTATTATACAGCTCTTTTCTTGTAATGAACATGTTAAACTCTAAATGAAATAAAAATCGTTTGGGAAAAATCCGGCAGCTAACTTTTTAAACATTAAAAAGCTACATATATATAGATGACGACAACATAAAAACTAAAGCTTAAGTACGGTAAATTACCATTTGAAATTCTAATTGAATTCGGACATTAAACAAAAATTTCACATTTAAAACACACATGTACATAATTGCATTTTATTTATAAAAAAAAATATTTTATGAAAAATTTAAACAGTATTTTTTTACTCATACCTTTGTTATATTAATTACATGAACAAATTTTTTTAATTGTTCTTATTATTTTTTCACGACAATTTCACTCGCGCTGTTAAATCTCACTTGAGATATTAATTTTTTTGCAAAGAAGCAAATACTTGTATTTGAAGCAATATATCAATGCTACTGTAGCTGTTTATAGAAAAAAAAATATGCCGTTATGTACTTTAGACTCTAGTCAACATATTACCAAACAAAAAATTTACTTTTTAAATATTTTAAAAAATGGCTTTTGTCCGGCTAGATTGGGGTTTTGGACCACAGTGCAATGGTCCGCATTTACAGATTAAAGTCATTTGACTCTCCTTTCCTTGGCAGCTTAAGGTCCAGTCTAGTAAAGATGTTTGCTGTTTCAATCTACTCATGATGACACAAAATTGGGCAAAGGGTAATTTTCACGAAGAATGGTATGATTTGCCCGTCTCATGTCAATACAAATACGAATATCATCATTTCCTTTAAAAGCAATAACTATATGAGAAATCTATTTACTCGGACCGAAAACAGGTTCTATAATATCAAGTCGTAATGCCTCATCTATTTTATTAGACACCTTCTCCTCAAGCACAACAGGAACAAGGCGTACTGGTTGATGGACCGGATTTATGGTAGGGCCTATATATAATGATACCTTAACTCCATGGATTTTCGGAAACGGTTGTTTTTCATTTTCCTGAATTTGATTAACATTCAATCCCAATTTGAGCACATTTAGGCGAAGAGCTGTTTCCCTTCCCAAGAGAGATTGGTTCGCTTTCTTAATAACATAAAATAAAAATATTATTTCTTTTCTGTTACTGACGTATATCGGAGCATCAAAAACCACCATAATTTCCAATGGATCAATGGCAGCATATGTCTTAAATTTGTTCTCAGAATGTAAGCGTATATTCCACATTACCGCTTCTGATACTTGTAATAAATTCCAATCGTTTTCGAGGTTAATGGCACCCGGAGTCAATTATCATTGGAATAACTTTTCCAGCAATAGTGCAGCATATGTTTTCCTCTTTATGTTCATCATTTCCAATTTTAAAACAGCAGAATTCTCGAATTTCTGAAGTGGAATTATCCTCTTCTGCAATACAACGAACATTTGTTATAGGCCACCTTTTTTGTACGGAACATTATTGTCATTATCAAAGTTCCTTTTCTTAGTTCTGCATCTTATTGCAAAATGTCCCTGTAAAGAATAGTAATTGCATTTTACATTTTTTAGGACATTCAAAAGAATTGGACAAATGCCCCTTTCTTCCGCATCGGCTGCATTCGGTTGACGGCTGATTGAACATTGATTTTCGTGGAAACTTTGTTTACTTCCTCCTTCTCAGTGTAGAATAGCATGCTACGAGAAGTTTTGCGTCAATAATTTCAAAGAGACTCTGCTCCTTCTCTAATAATCTCTTTTCCAAACCGAGAGGGGCCCAAGAATCTATTATCTTGTCTTTTATGGAAATTTCCTCAATTTCTGCCCTAGTATTGCCAAATGAACATTTTGTTATTTGTCGACGCAGCCGAAGCAAAAACTTGTTAAGATTCTCGCCCTCAACAGGAGTTATATTCCGGAATAAATGCCATTCAAATGTTGTTTTTCTTTTTGGAGAGAAATATTCACTTAGTTTCTCCACTGGAACATCATAAATTTTAATACCGTCCTTTCCGTCACTTTCTACCAATGCCCCAGGAATATTGAATATTACATCCTGTAACTGGGGCCACCTAACTGGAAAAATTTTTACCTCTTCTTCTTGACATCATCAACGATTTCTTCCGCTCCCAAAGAAAGTCTAAATGATCTTAGCCTCTTTCCAATTTGTGTCGAAGAAGCGACTTCTCTGTGGCATCACAAAGAAAAAGTTTTATAACTTCCGCCATTTTACCATTCGAAGGCACTGTAAAAATATCCATTAAAATTAATCAAACTAAACTACATCACAGGTGTCAGTTTAATATGCCGAATTTAGTCGGTAACACACCAATATTCAATCTTCCCCAGGCAATCCAATTACACGCAATTTAATGCCCATTCACATTTAGCAAATGTCAGCCGCAATTGTAATGCAATTTGTGTTGTTCCACAAATCTAATAAAAACTTAAACGCAATTGAATGCTGTTTGGTATTCAATCAATCTAAAAAAAATAATTCAATTTCACGCAATATAATGCTAATATCAAATCTCCATAATTTACCACTCGTAGCCAATATAATAACTAATCTGTGGTTAATTATAATAAAACAATGTAATTTAAATTATACAAAAATTTAAACTTTTTTTTCAATTGTTTCTTTTATTTATTTTACAAGTCTATTAGTGATGACAATTAACAGCTGATGATAAGCCAACAGTCAGTGTTGCCACACCCTTCTTATTTGAAAATCTAAATAAAAAAAATTCTGTGTGAAATATCACCGAAGATTTTTATCGAACTCTTGTATATGGTGTACCATTAAAGCACTTCCTATTTATAAATCTAAAAGAAACAAATTCTGTGTGAAATATCACCGACGATTTTTATCGAACTCTAGTATATGGTGTATCCTTGAATACTTCCTATTTATAAATCTAAATGAAACAAATTGTGTTTGAGATATTATCGAAAATATTCATTGATCTCTAGTATATGGTGTATCCTGGAATAATTCCTATGTGTAACTCTAAATGAAACAAATTGTATGTGAGATATTATCGAAAATAATCATTGATTTCTAGTATATGGTGTATCCTTGAATACTTCCTATTTATAAAGCTAAATGAAACAAATTGTATGTGAGATATTATCGAAAATATTCATTGATTTCTAGTATATGGTGTATCCTGGAATACTTCCTATGTGTAACTCTAAATGAAAGAAATTGTATGTGAGATATTATCGAAAATAATCATTGATCTCTAGTATATCGTGTATCCTTGAATACTTCCAATTTATAAATACAAATGAAACAAATTGTATGTGAGATATAATCGAAAATATTCATCGATCTATTGTATCTGGGGTATCCTTAAACACTTCCTATTTATAAATCAAATGAAACAAACTGTGTGTGAGATATTATCGAAAATAATCATTGATCTCTAGTATATACTGTATCCCTGAGCACTTCCTATTTATAAATCTTATCGAAACAAATTGTGTGTGAGATATTATCGCAAATATTCATTGATCTCTTATTTATGGTGTATCCTTGAATACTTCCTATTTATAAATCTAAATGAAACAAATTGTGTGTAAGATATTATCGCAAATATTCATTGATTTCTAGTATATGGCGTATCATTGAATACTTCCTATTTATGAATCTTAATGAAACAAATTATATGTGAGATATTATCGAAAATATTCATTGATCTCTAGTATATGGTGTATCCTGGAATACTTCCTATGTGTAACTCTAAATGAAACAAATTGTATTTGAGATATTATCGAAAATAATCATTTATCTCTAGCATATGGTGTATCCTTGAATAGTTCCTACTTATAAATCTAAATGAAACAAATTGTATGTGAGATATTATCGAAAATATTCATTGATCTCTAGTATATGGTGTATCCTGGAATACTTCCTATGTGTAACTCTAAATGAAACAAATTGTATGTGAGATATTATCGAAAATAATCATTGATCTCTAGTATATCGTGTATCCTTGAATACTTCCAATTTATAAATACAAATGAAACAAATTGTATGTGAGATATAATCGAAAATATTCATCGATCTATTGTATCTGGAGTATCCTTAAACACTTCCTATTTATAAATCAAATGAAACAAACTGTGTGTGAGATATTATCGAAAATAATCATTGATCTCTAGTATATACTGTATCCCTGAGCACTTCCTATTTATAAATCTTATCGAAACAAATTGTGTGTGAGATGTTATCGCAAATATTCATTGATCTCTTATTTATGGTGTATCCTTGAATACTTCCTATTTATAAATCTAAATGAAACAAATTGTGTGTAAGATATTATCGCAAATATTCATTGATTTCTAGTATATGGCGTATCCTTGAATACTTCCTATTTATGAATCTTAATGAAACAAATTATATGTGAGATATTATCGAAAATATTCATTGATCTCTAGTATATGGTGTATCCTGGAATACTTCTTATGTGTAACTCTAAATGAAACAAATTGTATGTGAGATATTATCGAAAGTATTCATTGATCTAAAATATATGGTGTATCCTTGAACACTTCCTATTTATAAATCTAAATGAAACAAATTGTGTGTAAGATATTATCGCAAATATTCATTGATCTCTAGTATATGGTGTATCCTTGAATACTTCCTATTTATAAATCTAAATGAAACAAATTGTGTTTGAGATATTATCGAAAATATTCATTGATCTCTAGTATATGGTGTATCCTGGAATACTTCCTATGTGTAACTCTAAATGAAACAAATTATATGTGAGATATTATCGAAAATATTCATTGATCTCTAGTATATGGTGTATCCTTGAATACTTCATATTTATAAAGCTAAATGAATCAAATTGTATGTGAGATATTATCGAAAGTATTCATTGATCTAAAATATATGGTGTATCCTTGAACACTTCCTATTTATAAATACAAATGAAACAAATTGTATGTGAGATATTATCGAAAATATTCATTGATCTCTAGTATACGGTGTATCCTTGAATACTTCCTATATATGAATCTTAATGAAACAAAGTATATGTGAGATATTATCGAAAATATTCATTGATCTCTAGTATATGGTGTATCCTTTAATACTTCCTACTTATAAATCTAAATGAATCAAATTGTATGTGAGATATTATCGAAAATATTCATTAATCTCTAGTATATGCTGTATCCTTGAATACTTCTTATGTGTAAATCTAAATGAAACAAATTGTATGTGAGATATTATCGAAAATACTCATTGATCTCTAGTATATGGTGTATCCTTTAATACTTCCTACTTATAAATCTAAATGAAACAAATTGTATGTGTGATATTATCGAAAATATTCATTGATCTCTAGTATATGGTGTATCCTTTAATACTTCCTACTTATATATCTAAATGAAACAAATTGTATGTGAGATATTATCGAAAATATTCATTGATCTCTAGTATATGGTGTATCCTTGAATACTTCCTACTTATAAATCTAAATGAAACAAATCGTGTTTGAGATATTATCGAAAATATTCATTGATCTTTAGTATAACGTGTATTCTGGAATACTTTCTATTTATAAATCTTCCTATTCCTTCCTATTTATAAATCTAAATGAAATAAATTGGTAGTGAGATATTATCGAAAATATTCATTGATCTCTAGTATACGGCGTATACTTGAATAATTCCTATTTATAAATCTAAATGAAACAAATTGTATGTGAGATATTATCGAAAATATTCATTGATCTCTAGTATATGGTGTATCCTTGAATACTTCCTATTTATAAATCTAAATGAAACAAATTGTATGTGAGATATTATCGAAAATATTCATTGATCTCTAGTATATGGTGTATCCTTGAATACTTTCCATTGATAAATCTTCCTATTCCTTCCTATTTATAAATCTAAATGAAAAAAATTGGTAGTGAGATATTATCGAAAATATTCATTGATCTCTAGTATACGGCGTATTCTTGAGTAATTCCTATTTATAAATCTTAATGAAACAAATTGTATGTGAGATATTATCGAAAATATTCATTGATCTCTAGTATGTGGTGTATCCCTGAATATTTCCTATTTATAAATCTAAATGAAACAAATTGTGTGTGAGATATTATCGAAAATATTCATTAATCTCTAGTATATGGTGTATTCTTGAACACTTCCTACTTATAAATCTAAATGAAACAAATCGTGTTTGAGATATTATCGAAAATATTCATTGATCTCTAGTATAAGGTGTATTCTGGAATACTTTCTATTTATAAATCTTAATAAAACAAATTGTATGTGAGATATTATAGAAAATATTCATTGATCTCTAGTATATGGTGTTTCCTTGAATACTTCCTATTTATAAATCTAAATGAAACAAATTGTGTGTGAGATATTATCGAAAATATTCATTGATCTCTAGTATATGGTGTAACCTTGAATACTTCCTATTTATAAATCTTAATAAAACAAATTGTATGTGAGATATTATAGAAAATATTCATTGATCTCTAGTATATGGTGTATCCTTGAATACTTCCTATTTATAAATCTTAATAAAACAAATTTTATGTGAGATATTATAGAAAATATTCATTGATCTCTAATATATGGTGTAACCTTGAATACTTTCTATTTATAAATCTTAATAAAACAAATTGTATGTGAGATATTATAGAAAATATTCATTGATCTCTAGTATATGGTGTATCCTTGAATACTTCCTATTTATGAATCTTAATGAAACAAATTATATGTGAGATATTATCGAAAATATTCATTGATCTCTACTATATGGTGTAACCTTGAATACTTTCTATTTATAAATCTTAATAAAACAAATTGTATGTGAGATATTATAGAAAATATTCATTGATCTCTAGTATATGGTATATCCTTGAATACTTCCTATTTATGAATCTTAATGAAACAAATTATATGTGAGATATTATAGAAAATATTCATTGATCTCTAGTATATGGTGTATCCTTAAACACTTCCCATTTATAAATCTAAACGAAACAAATTGTGTGTGAGATATTATCGAAAATAATCATTGGTCTCTAGTATATGGTGTATCCTATCCTTGAACACTTCCTACATATAAATCTTAATGAAACAAATTGTATGTGATATATTATCGAAAATAATCATTGATCTCTACTATATGGTGTATCCTGAAACACTTCCTATGTGTAAAACTTAATGAAACAAATTGTGTGTGAGATATTATCGAAAATATTCATTGATCTCTAGTATAAGGAGTATCCTTGAATACTTCCTATTTATAAATCTTAATGAAACAAATTGCATGTGAGATATCATGGAAAATATTCATTGATCTCTAGTATATGGTGTATCCTTGAATACTTCCTATTTATAAATCTAAATGAAACAAATTGTATGTGAGATATTATAGAAAATATTCATTGATCTCTAGTATATGGTGTATCCTTGACTACTTCCTACTTATAAATCTTAATGAAACAAATTGTATGTGAGATATTATAGAAAATATTCATTGATCTCTAGTATATGTTGTATCCTTGAATACTTCCTACTTATAAATCTTAATGAAACAAATTGTATGTGAGACATTATAGAAAATATTCATTGATCTCTAGTATGTGTTGTAACCTTGAATACTTCCTATTTATAAATCTAAATTAAACAAATTGTATGTGAGATACTATAGAAAATATTCATTGATCTCTAGTATATGGTGTATCCTTGAATACTTCCTATTTATAAATCTTAATAAAACAAATTTTATGTGAGATATTATAGAAAATATTCATTGATCTCTAATATATGGTGTAACCTTGAATACTTTCTATTTATAAATCTTAATAAAACAAATTGTATGTGAGATATTATAGAAAATATTCATTGATCTCTAGTATATGGTGTATCCTTGAATACTTCCTATTTATGAATCTTAATGAAACAAATTATATGTGAGATATTATCGAAAATATTCATTGATCTCTAATATATGGTGTAACCTTGAATACTTTCTATTTATAAATCTTAATAAAACAAATTGTATGTGAGATATTATAGAAAATATTCATTGATCTCTAGTATATGGTGTATCCTTGAATACTTCCTATTTATGAATCTTAATGAAACAAATTATATGTGAGATATTATCGAAAATATTCATTGATCTCTAATATATGGTGTAACCTTGAATACTTTCTATTTATAAATCTTAATAAAACAAATTGTATGTGAGATATTATAGAAAATATTCATTGATCTCTAGTATATGGTGTATCCTTGAATACTTCCTATTTATGAATCTTAATGAAACAAATTGTATGTGAGATATTATAGAAAATATTCATTGATCTCTAGTATATGGTGTTTCCTTGAATACTTCCTATTTATAAATCTAAATGAAACAAATTGTGTGTGAGATATTATCGAAAATATTCATTGATCTCTAGTATATGGTGTAACCTTGAATACTTCCTATTTATAAATCTTAATAAAACAAATTGTATGTGAGATATTATAGAAAATATTCATTGATCTCTAGTATATGGTGTATCCTTGAATACTTCCTATTTATAAATCTTAATAAAACAAATTTTATGTGAGATATTATAGAAAATATTCATTGATCTCTAATATATGGTGTAACCTTGAATACTTTCTATTTATAAATCTTAATAAAACAAATTGTATGTGAGATATTATAGAAAATATTCATTGATCTCTAGTATATGGTGTATCCTTAAACACTTCCTATTTATAAATCAAATGAAACAAACTGTGTGTGAGATATTATCGAAAATAATCATTGATCTCTAGTATATACTGTATCCCTGAGCACTTCCTATTTATAAATCTTATCGAAACAAATTGTGTGTGAGATGTTATCGCAAATATTCATTGATCTCTTATTTATGGTGTATCCTTGAATACTTCCTATTTATAAATCTAAATGAAACAAATTGTGTGTAAGATATTATCGCAAATATTCATTGATTTCTAGTATATGGCGTATCCTTGAATACTTCCTATTTATGAATCTTAATGAAACAAATTATATGTGAGATATTATCGAAAATATTCATTGATCTCTAGTATATGGTGTATCCTGGAATACTTCTTATGTGTAACTCTAAATGAAACAAATTGTATGTGAGATATTATCGAAAGTATTCATTGATCTAAAATATATGGTGTATCCTTGAACACTTCCTATTTATAAATCTAAATGAAACAAATTGTGTGTAAGATATTATCGCAAATATTCATTGATCTCTAGTATATGGTGTATCCTTGAATACTTCCTATTTATAAATCTAAATGAAACAAATTGTGTTTGAGATATTATCGAAAATATTCATTGATCTCTAGTATATGGTGTATCCTGGAATACTTCCTATGTGTAACTCTAAATGAAACAAATTATATGTGAGATATTATCGAAAATATTCATTGATCTCTAGTATATGGTGTATCCTTGAATACTTCATATTTATAAAGCTAAATGAATCAAATTGTATGTGAGATATTATCGAAAGTATTCATTGATCTAAAATATATGGTGTATCCTTGAACACTTCCTATTTATAAATACAAATGAAACAAATTGTATGTGAGATATTATCGAAAATATTCATTGATCTCTAGTATACGGTGTATCCTTGAATACTTCCTATATATGAATCTTAATGAAACAAAGTATATGTGAGATATTATCGAAAATATTCATTGATCTCTAGTATATGGTGTATCCTTTAATACTTCCTACTTATAAATCTAAATGAATCAAATTGTATGTGAGATATTATCGAAAATATTCATTAATCTCTAGTATATGCTGTATCCTTGAATACTTCTTATGTGTAAATCTAAATGAAACAAATTGTATGTGAGATATTATCGAAAATACTCATTGATCTCTAGTATATGGTGTATCCTTTAATACTTCCTACTTATAAATCTAAATGAAACAAATTGTATGTGTGATATTATCGAAAATATTCATTGATCTCTAGTATATGGTGTATCCTTTAATACTTCCTACTTATATATCTAAATGAAACAAATTGTATGTGAGATATTATCGAAAATATTCATTGATCTCTAGTATATGGTGTATCCTTGAATACTTCCTACTTATAAATCTAAATGAAACAAATCGTGTTTGAGATATTATCGAAAATATTCATTGATCTTTAGTATAACGTGTATTCTGGAATACTTTCTATTTATAAATCTTCCTATTCCTTCCTATTTATAAATCTAAATGAAATAAATTGGTAGTGAGATATTATCGAAAATATTCATTGATCTCTAGTATACGGCGTATACTTGAATAATTCCTATTTATAAATCTAAATGAAACAAATTGTATGTGAGATATTATCGAAAATATTCATTGATCTCTAGTATATGGTGTATCCTTGAATACTTCCTATTTATAAATCTAAATGAAACAAATTGTATGTGAGATATTATCGAAAATATTCATTGATCTCTAGTATATGGTGTATCCTTGAATACTTTCCATTGATAAATCTTCCTATTCCTTCCTATTTATAAATCTAAATGAAAAAAATTGGTAGTGAGATATTATCGAAAATATTCATTGATCTCTAGTATACGGCGTATTCTTGAGTAATTCCTATTTATAAATCTTAATGAAACAAATTGTATGTGAGATATTATCGAAAATATTCATTGATCTCTAGTATGTGGTGTATCCCTGAATATTTCCTATTTATAAATCTAAATGAAACAAATTGTGTGTGAGATATTATCGAAAATATTCATTAATCTCTAGTATATGGTGTATTCTTGAACACTTCCTACTTATAAATCTAAATGAAACAAATCGTGTTTGAGATATTATCGAAAATATTCATTGATCTCTAGTATAAGGTGTATTCTGGAATACTTTCTATTTATAAATCTTAATAAAACAAATTGTATGTGAGATATTATAGAAAATATTCATTGATCTCTAGTATATGGTGTTTCCTTGAATACTTCCTATTTATAAATCTAAATGAAACAAATTGTGTGTGAGATATTATCGAAAATATTCATTGATCTCTAGTATATGGTGTAACCTTGAATACTTCCTATTTATAAATCTTAATAAAACAAATTGTATGTGAGATATTATAGAAAATATTCATTGATCTCTAGTATATGGTGTATCCTTGAATACTTCCTATTTATAAATCTTAATAAAACAAATTTTATGTGAGATATTATAGAAAATATTCATTGATCTCTAATATATGGTGTAACCTTGAATACTTTCTATTTATAAATCTTAATAAAACAAATTGTATGTGAGATATTATAGAAAATATTCATTGATCTCTAGTATATGGTGTATCCTTGAATACTTCCTATTTATGAATCTTAATGAAACAAATTATATGTGAGATATTATCGAAAATATTCATTGATCTCTACTATATGGTGTAACCTTGAATACTTTCTATTTATAAATCTTAATAAAACAAATTGTATGTGAGATATTATAGAAAATATTCATTGATCTCTAGTATATGGTATATCCTTGAATACTTCCTATTTATGAATCTTAATGAAACAAATTATATGTGAGATATTATAGAAAATATTCATTGATCTCTAGTATATGGTGTATCCTTAAACACTTCCCATTTATAAATCTAAACGAAACAAATTGTGTGTGAGATATTATCGAAAATAATCATTGGTCTCTAGTATATGGTGTATCCTATCCTTGAACACTTCCTACATATAAATCTTAATGAAACAAATTGTATGTGATATATTATCGAAAATAATCATTGATCTCTACTATATGGTGTATCCTGAAACACTTCCTATGTGTAAAACTTAATGAAACAAATTGTGTGTGAGATATTATCGAAAATATTCATTGATCTCTAGTATAAGGAGTATCCTTGAATACTTCCTATTTATAAATCTTAATGAAACAAATTGCATGTGAGATATCATGGAAAATATTCATTGATCTCTAGTATATGGTGTATCCTTGAATACTTCCTATTTATAAATCTAAATGAAACAAATTGTATGTGAGATATTATAGAAAATATTCATTGATCTCTAGTATATGGTGTATCCTTGACTACTTCCTACTTATAAATCTTAATGAAACAAATTGTATGTGAGATATTATAGAAAATATTCATTGATCTCTAGTATATGTTGTATCCTTGAATACTTCCTACTTATAAATCTTAATGAAACAAATTGTATGTGAGACATTATAGAAAATATTCATTGATCTCTAGTATGTGTTGTAACCTTGAATACTTCCTATTTATAAATCTAAATTAAACAAATTGTATGTGAGATACTATAGAAAATATTCATTGATCTCTAGTATATGGTGTATCCTTGAATACTTCCTATTTATAAATCTTAATAAAACAAATTTTATGTGAGATATTATAGAAAATATTCATTGATCTCTAATATATGGTGTAACCTTGAATACTTTCTATTTATAAATCTTAATAAAACAAATTGTATGTGAGATATTATAGAAAATATTCATTGATCTCTAGTATATGGTGTATCCTTGAATACTTCCTATTTATGAATCTTAATGAAACAAATTATATGTGAGATATTATCGAAAATATTCATTGATCTCTAATATATGGTGTAACCTTGAATACTTTCTATTTATAAATCTTAATAAAACAAATTGTATGTGAGATATTATAGAAAATATTCATTGATCTCTAGTATATGGTGTATCCTTGAATACTTCCTATTTATGAATCTTAATGAAACAAATTATATGTGAGATATTATCGAAAATATTCATTGATCTCTAATATATGGTGTAACCTTGAATACTTTCTATTTATAAATCTTAATAAAACAAATTGTATGTGAGATATTATAGAAAATATTCATTGATCTCTAGTATATGGTGTATCCTTGAATACTTCCTATTTATGAATCTTAATGAAACAAATTGTATGTGAGATATTATAGAAAATATTCATTGATCTCTAGTATATGGTGTTTCCTTGAATACTTCCTATTTATAAATCTAAATGAAACAAATTGTGTGTGAGATATTATCGAAAATATTCATTGATCTCTAGTATATGGTGTAACCTTGAATACTTCCTATTTATAAATCTTAATAAAACAAATTGTATGTGAGATATTATAGAAAATATTCATTGATCTCTAGTATATGGTGTATCCTTGAATACTTCCTATTTATAAATCTTAATAAAACAAATCTTATGTGAGATATTATAGAAAATATTCATTGATCTCTAATATATGGTGTAACCTTGAATACTTTCTATTTATAAATCTTAATAAAACAAATTGTATGTGAGATATTATAGAAAATATTCATTGATCTCTAGTATATGGTGTATCTTTGAATACTTCCTATTTATGAATCTTAATGAAACAAATTATATGTGAGATATTATCGAAAATATTCATTGATCTCTAATATATGGTGTAACCTTGAATACTTTCTATTTATAAATCTTAATAAAACAAATTGTATGTGAGATATTATAGAAAATATTCATTGATCTCTAGTATATGGTGTATCCTTGAATACTTCCTATTTATGAATCTTAATGAAACAAATTATATGTGAGATATTATAGAAAATATTCATTGATCTCTAGTATATGGTGTAACCTTGAATACTTCCTATTTATAAATCTTAATAAAACAAATTGTATGTGAGATATTATAGAAAATATTCATTGATCTCTAGTATATGGTGTATCCTTGAATACTTCCTATTTATAAATCTTAATAAAACAAATTGTATGTGAGATATTATAGAAAATATTCATTGATCTCTAGTATATGGTGTATCCTTGAATACTTCCTATTTATAAATCTTAATAAAACAAATTTTATGTGAGATATTATAGAAAATATTCATTGATCTCTAATATATGGTGTATCCTTGAATACTTTCTATTTATAAATCTTAATAAAACAAATTGTATGTGAGATATTATAGAAAATATTCATTGATCTCTAGTATATGGTGTATCCTTGAATACTTCCTATTTATGAATCTTAATGAAACAAATTATATGTGAGATATTATCGAAAATATTCATTGATCTCTACTATATGGTGTAACCTTGAATACTTTCTATTTATAAATCTTAATAAAACAAATTGTATGTGAGATATTATAGAAAATATTCATTGATCTCTAGTATATGGTATATCCTTGAATACTTCCTATTTATGAATCTTAATGAAACAAATTATATGTGAGATATTATAGAAAATATTCATTGATCTCTAGTATATGGTGTATCCTTAAACACTTCCCATTTATAAATCTAAACGAAACAAATTGTGTGTGAGATATTATCGAAAATAATCATTGGTCTCTAGTATATGGTGTATCCTATCCTTGAACACTTCCTACATATAAATCTTAATGAAACAAATTGTATGTGATATATTATCGAAAATAATCATTGATCTCTACTATATGGTGTATCCTGAAACACTTCCTATGTGTAAAACTTAATGAAACAAATTGTGTGTGAGATATTATCGAAAATATTCATTGATCTCTAGTATAAGGAGTATCCTTGAATACTTCCTATTTATAAATCTTAATGAAACAAATTGCATGTGAGATATCATGGAAAATATTCATTGATCTCTAGTATATGGTGTATCCTTGAATACTTCCTATTTATAAATCTAAATGAAACAAATTGTATGTGAGATATTATAGAAAATATTCATTGATCTCTAGTATATGGTGTATCCTTGACTACTTCCTACTTATAAATCTTAATGAAACAAATTGTATGTGAGATATTATAGAAAATATTCATTGATCTCTAGTATATGTTGTATCCTTGAATACTTCCTACTTATAAATCTTAATGAAACAAATTGTATGTGAGACATTATAGAAAATATTCATTGATCTCTAGTATGTGTTGTAACCTTGAATACTTCCTATTTATAAATCTAAATTAAACAAATTGTATGTGAGATACTATAGAAAATATTCATTGATCTCTAGTATATGGTGTATCCTTGAATACTTCCTATTTATAAATCTTAATAAAACAAATTTTATGTGAGATATTATAGAAAATATTCATTGATCTCTAATATATGGTGTAACCTTGAATACTTTCTATTTATAAATCTTAATAAAACAAATTGTATGTGAGATATTATAGAAAATATTCATTGATCTCTAGTATATGGTGTATCCTTGAATACTTCCTATTTATGAATCTTAATGAAACAAATTATATGTGAGATATTATCGAAAATATTCATTGATCTCTAATATATGGTGTAACCTTGAATACTTTCTATTTATAAATCTTAATAAAACAAATTGTATGTGAGATATTATAGAAAATATTCATTGATCTCTAGTATATGGTGTATCCTTGAATACTTCCTATTTATGAATCTTAATGAAACAAATTATATGTGAGATATTATCGAAAATATTCATTGATCTCTAATATATGGTGTAACCTTGAATACTTTCTATTTATAAATCTTAATAAAACAAATTGTATGTGAGATATTATAGAAAATATTCATTGATCTCTAGTATATGGTGTATCCTTGAATACTTCCTATTTATGAATCTTAATGAAACAAATTGTATGTGAGATATTATAGAAAATATTCATTGATCTCTAGTATATGGTGTTTCCTTGAATACTTCCTATTTATAAATCTAAATGAAACAAATTGTGTGTGAGATATTATCGAAAATATTCATTGATCTCTAGTATATGGTGTAACCTTGAATACTTCCTATTTATAAATCTTAATAAAACAAATTGTATGTGAGATATTATAGAAAATATTCATTGATCTCTAGTATATGGTGTATCCTTGAATACTTCCTATTTATAAATCTTAATAAAACAAATTTTATGTGAGATATTATAGAAAATATTCATTGATCTCTAATATATGGTGTAACCTTGAATACTTTCTATTTATAAATCTTAATAAAACAAATTGTATGTGAGATATTATAGAAAATATTCATTGATCTCTAGTATATGGTGTATCCTTGAATACTTCCTATTTATGAATCTTAATGAAACAAATTATATGTGAGATATTATCGAAAATATTCATTGATCTCTAATATATGGTGTAACCTTGAATACTTTCTATTTATAAATCTTAATAAAACAAATTGTATGTGAGATATTATAGAAAATATTCATTGATCTCTAGTATATGGTGTATCCTTGAATACTTCCTATTTATGAATCTTAATGAAACAAATTATATGTGAGATATTATAGAAAATATTCATTGGTCTCTAGTATATGGTGTATCCTATCCTTGAACACTTCCTACATATAAATCTTAATGAAACAAATTGTATGTGATATATTATCGAAAATAATCATTGATCTCTACTATATGGTGTATCCTGAAACACTTCCTATGTGTAAAACTTAATGAAACAAATTGTGTGTGAGATATTATCGAAAATATTCATTGATCTCTAGTATAAGGAGTATCCTTGAATACTTCCTATTTATAAGTCTTAATGAAACAAATTGCATGTGAGATATCATGGAAAATATTCATTGATCTCTAGTATATGGTGTATCCTTGAATACTTCCTATTTATAAATCTAAATGAAACAAATTGTATGTGAGATATTATAGAAAATATTCATTGATCTCTAGTATATGGTGTATCCTTGAATACTTCCTACTTATAAATCTTAATGAAACAAATTGTATGTGAGATATTATAGAAAATATTCATTGATCTCTAGTATATGTTGTATCCTTGAATACTTCCTACTTATAAACCTTAATGAAACAAATTGTATGTGAGACATTATAGAAAATATTCATTGATCTCTAGTATATGTTGTAACCTTGAATACTTCCTATTTATAAATCTAAATTAAACAAATTGTATGTGAGATACTATAGAAAATATTCATTGATTTCTAGTATATGGTGTATCCTTAAATATTTATAAATCTTAATAAAACAAATTGTATGTGAGATATTATAGAAAATATTCATTGATCTCTAGTATATGGTGTATCCTTGAATACTTCCTATTTATAAATCTTAATAAAACAAATTGTATGAGAGATATTATAGAAAATATTCATTGATCTCTAGTATATGGTGTTTCCTTGAATACTTCCTATTTATAAATCTAAATGAAACAAATTGTGTGTGAGATGTTATCGAAAATATCCATTGATATCTAGTATATGGTGTATCCTTGAATACTTCCTATTTATGAATCTTAATGAAACAAATTATATGTGAGATATTATAGAAAATATTCATTGATCTCTAGTATATGGTGTATCCTTGAATACTTCCTATTTATAAATCTTAATAAAACAAATTTTATGTGAGATATTATAGAAAATATTCATTGATCTCTAATATATGGTGTAACCTTGAATACTTTCTATTTATAAATTTTAATAAAACAAATTGTATGTGAGATGTTATAGAAAATATTCATTGATCTCTAGTATATGGTGTGTCCTTGAATACTTCCTATTTATAAATCTTAATAAAACAAATTGTATGTGAGATATTATAGAAAATATTCATTGATCTCTAGTATATGGTGTTTCCTTGAATACTTCCTATTTATAAATCTAAATGAAACAAATTGTGTGTGAGGTATTATAGAAAATATTCATTGATCTCTAGTATATGGTGTTTCCTTGAATACTTCCTATTTATAAATCTTAATAAAACAAATTGTGTGTGAGATATTATCGAAAATATCGATTGATATCTAGTATATGGTGTATCCTTGAATACTTCCTATTAATAAACTTTAATAAAACAAATTGTATGTGAGATATTATAGAAAATATTCATTGATCTCTAGTATATGTTGTAACCTTGAATACTTGAATAAAACAAATTGTATGTGAGATATTATAGAAAATATTCATTGATCTCTAGTATATGGTGTTTCATTGAATACTTCCTATTTATAAATGAAACATATTGTGTGTGAGATATTATCGAAAATATCGATTGATATCTAGTATATGGTGTATCCTTGAATACGTACTGTTTATAAACCTTAATAAAACAAATTGTATGTGAGATATTATAGAAAATATTCATTGATCTCTAGTATATGTTGTAACCTTGAATACTTCCTATTTATAAATCTAAATGAAACAAATTGTATGTGAGATATTATAGAAAATATTCATTGATCTCTAGTATATGGTGTATCCTTGAATACTTCTTATTTATAAATCTAAATGAAAAAAATTGTGTGTGAGATATTATCGAGAATATTCATCGGTCTATTGTATATGGTGTTTCCTTGAATACTTCCTATTTATAAATCTTAATAAAACAAATTATATGTGAGATATTATCGAAAATATCCATTGATATCTAGTATATGGTGTATCCTTGAATACTTCCTATTTATAAATCTTAATAAAACAAATTTTATGTGAGATATTATAGAAAATATTCATTGATCTCTAGTATATATTGTAACCTTGAATACTTCCTATTTATAAATCTAAATAAAACAAATTGTATGTGAGATATTATAGAAAATATTCATTGATCTCTAGTATATGGTGTATCCTTGAATACTTCCTATTTATAAATCTTAATAAAACAAATTGTATGTGAGATATTATAGAAAATATTCATTGATCTCTAGTATATGGTGTATCCTTAAACACTTCCCATTTATAAATCTAAACGAAACAAATTGTGTGTGAGATATTATTGAAAATAATCATTGGTCTCTAGTATATGGTGTATCCTATCCTTGAACACTTCATACATATAAATCTTAATGAAACAAATTGTATGTGATATATTATCGAAAATAATCATTGATCTCTACTATATGGTGTATCCTGAAACACTTCCTATGTGTAAAACTTAATGAAACAAATTGTGTGTGAGATATTATCGAAAATATTCATTGATCTCTAGTATAAGGAGTATCCTTGAATACTTCCTATTTATAAATCTTAATGAAACAAATTGCATGTGAGATATCATGGAAAATATTCATTGATCTCTAGTATATGGTGTATCCTTTAATACTTCCTACTTATAAATCTAAATGAAACAAATTGTATGTGAGATATTATCGAAAATATTCATTGATCTCTAGTATATGGTGTATCCTTGAATACTTCCTACTTATAAATCTAAATGAAACAAATCGTGTTTGAGATATTATCGAAAATATTCATTGATCTTTAGTATAAGGTGTATTCTGGAATACTTTCTATTTATAAATCTTCCTATTCCTTCCTATTTATAAATCTAAATGAAATAAATTGGTAGTGAGATATTATCGAAAATATTCATTGATCTCTAGTATACGGCGTATACTTGAATAATTCCTATTTATAAATCTAAATGAAACAAATTGTATGTGAGATATTATCGAAAATATTCATTGATCTCTAGTATATGGTGTATCCTTGAATACTTCCTATTTATAAATCTAAATGAAACAAATTGTATGTGAGATATTATCGAAAATATTCATTGATCTCTAGTATAGGGTGTATCCTTGAATACTTTCTATTGATAAATCTTCCTATTCCTTCCTATTTATAAATCTAAATGAAAAAAATTGGTAGTGAGATATTATCGAAAATATTCATTGATCTCTAGTCTACGGCGTATTCTTGAATAATTCCTATTTATAAATCTTGATGAAACAAATTGTATGTGAGATATTATCGAAAATATTCATTGATCTCTAGTATGTGGTGTATCCGTGAATATTTCCTATTTATAAATCTAAATGAAACAAATTGTGTGTGAGATATTATCGAAAATATTCATTAATCTCTAGTATATGTTGTATCGTTGAATACTTCCTATTTATAAATCTAAATGAAACAAATTGTATGTGAGATATTATAGAAAATATTCATTGATCTCTAGTATATGGTGTATCCTTGAATACTTCATTGATCTCTAATATATGGTGTAACCTTGAATACTTTCTATTTATAAATCTTAATAAAACAAATTGTATGTGAGATATTATAGAAAATATTCATTGATCTCTAGTATATGGTGTATCCTTGAATACTTCCTATTTATGAATCTTAATGAAACAAATTATATGTGAGATATTATCGAAAATATTAATTGATCTCTACTATATGGTGTAACCTTGAATACTTTCTATTTATAAATCTTAATAAAACAAATTGTATGTGAGATATTATAGAAAATATTCATTGATCTCTAGTGTATGGTGTATCCTTGAATACTTCCTATTTATGAATCTTAATGAAACAAATTATATGTGAGATATTATAGAAAATATTCATTGATCTCTAGTATATGGTGTATCCTTAAACACTTCCCATTTATAAATCTAAACGAAACAAATTGTGTGTGAGATATTATCGAAAATAATCATTGGTCTCTAGTATATGGTGTATTCTATCCTTGAACACTTCCTACATATAAATCTTAATGAAACAAATTGTATGTGATATATTATCGAAAATAATCATTGATCTCTACTATATGGTGTATCCTGAAACACTTCCTATGTGTAAAACTTAATGAAACAAATTGTGTGTGAGATATTATCGAAAATATTCATTGATCTCTAGTATAAGGAGTATCATTGAATACTTCCTACTTATAAATCTTAGTGAAACAAATTGTATGTGAGACATTATAGAAAATATTCATTGATCTCTAGTATATGTTGTATCCTTGAATACTTCCTATTTATGAATCTTAATGAAACAAATTATATGTGAGATATTATAGAAAATATTCATTGGTCTCTAGTATATGGTGTATCCTATCCTTGAACACTTCCTACATATAAATCTTAATGAAACAAATTGTATGTGATATATTATCGAAAATAATCATTGATCTCTACTATATGGTGTATCCTGAAACACTTCCTATGTGTAAAACTTAATGAAACAAATTGTGTGTGAGATATTATCGAAAATATTCATTGATCTCTAGTATAAGGAGTATCCTTGAATACTTCCTATTTATAAATCTTAATGAAACAAATTGCATGTGAGATATTATCGAAAATATTCATTGATCTCTAGTATAAGGAGTATCATTGAATACTTCCTACTTATAAATCTTAATGAAACAAATTGTATGTGAGACATTATAGAAAATATTCATTGATCTCTAGTATATGTTGTAAACTTGAATACTTCCTATTTATAAATCTAAATTAAACAAATTGTATGTGAGATACTATAGAAAATATTCATTGATCTCTAGTATATGGTGTATCCTTAAATACTTATAAATCTTAATAAAACAAATTGTATGTGAGATATTATAGAAAATATTCATTGATCTCTAGTATATGGTGTATCCTTGAATACTTCCTATTTATAAATCTTAATAAAACAAATTGTATGTGAGATATTATAGAAAATATTCATTGATCTCTAGTATATGGTGTTTCCTTGAATACTTCCTATTTATAAATCTAAATGAAACAAATTGTGTGTGAGATGTTATCGAAAATATCCATTGATATCTAGTATATGGTGTATCCTTGAATACTTCCTATTTATGAATCTTAATGAAACAAATTATATGTGAGATATTATAGAAAATATTCATTGATCTCTAGTATATGGTGTATCCTTGAATACTTCCTATTTATAAATCTTAATATAACAAATTTTATGTGAGATATTATAGAAAATATTCATTGATCTCTAATATATGGTGTAACCTTGAATACTTTCTATTTATAAATCTTAGGGTGCCCTGGTAGCCTAGTGGGTAGTGTGCTAGACTATTAGCGTGAGGGTCGTGGGTTCGATTCCCACCAGAGACTCTGGTCTGTGACACTACACCGAGCATATGGTCAAGTTACTCCGCTCGTACATAATTAGAATATAATTTGTAATTGTATTGTAATTAATAAATAAATAAATAAAATATAAATCTTAATAAAAAAATTGTATGTGAGATATTATAGAAAATATTCATTGATCTCTAGTATATGGTGTATTCTATCCTTGAACACTTCCTAATTATAAATCTTAATGAAACAAATTGTATGTGATATATTATCGAAAATAATCATTGATCTCTACTATATGGTGTATCCTGAAACACTTCCTATGTGTAAAACTTAATGAAACAAATTGTGTGTGAGATATTATCGAAAATATTCATTGATCTCTAGTATAAGGAGTATCATTGAATACTTCCTACTTATAAATCTTAGTGAAACAAATTGTATGTGAGACATTATAGAAAATATTCATTGATCTCTAGTATATGTTGTAACCTTGAATACTTCCTATTTATAAATCTAAATTAAACAAATTGTATGTGAGATACTATAGAAAATATTCATTGATCTCTAGTATATGGTGTATCCTTAAATATTTATAAATCTTAATAAAACAAATTGTATGTGAGATATTATAGAAAATATTCATTGATCTCTAGTATATGGTGTATCCTTGAATACTTCCTATTTATAAATCTTAATAAAACAAATTGTATGTGAGATATTATAGAAAATATTCATTGATCTCTAATATATGGTGTAACCTTGAATACTTTCTATTTATAAATCTTAATAAAACAAATTGTATGTGAGATATTATAGAAAATATTCATTGATCTCTAGTATATGGTGTATCCTTGAATACTTCCTATTTATGAATCTTAATGAAACAAATTATATGTGAGATATTATCGAAAATATTCATTGATCTCTACTATATGGTGTAACCTTGAATACTTTCTATTTATAAATCTTAATAAAACAAATTGTATGTGAGATATTATAGAAAATATTCATTGATCTCTAGTATATGGTGTATCCTTGAATACTTCCTATTTATTAATCTTAATGAAACAAATTATATGTGAGATATTATAGAAAATATTCATTGATCTCTAGTATATGGTGTATCCTTAAACACTTCCCATTTATAAATCTAAACGAAACAAATTGTGTGTGAGATATTATCGAAAATAATCATTGGTCTCTAGTATATGGTGTATCCTATCCTTGAACACTTCCTACATATAAATCTTAATGAAACAAATTGTATGTGATATATTATCGAAAATAATCATTGATCTCTACTATATGGTGTATCCTGAAACACTTCCTATGTGTAAAACTTAATGAAACAAATTGTGTGTGAGATATTATCGAAAATATTCATTGATCTCTAGTATAAGGAGTATCATTGAATACTTCCTACTTATAAATCTTAATGAAACAAATTGTATGTGAGACATTATAGAAAATATTCATTGATCTCTAGTATATGTTGTAACCTTGAATACTTCCTATTTATAAATCTAAATTAAACAAATTGTATGTGAGATACTATAGAAAATATTCATTGATCTCTAGTATATGGTGTATCCTTAAATATTTATAAATCTTAATAAAACAAATTGTATGTGAGATATTATAGAAAATATTCATTGATCTCTAGTATATGGTGTATCCTTGAATACTTCCTATTTATAAATCTTAATAAAACAAATTGTATGTGAGATATTATAGAAAATATTCATTGATCTCTAGTATATGGTGTTTCCTTGAATACTTCCTATTTATAAATCTAAATGAAACAAATTGTGTGTGAGATGTTATCGAAAATATCCATTGATATCTAGTATATGGTGTATCCTTGAATACTTCCTATTTATGAATCTTAATGAAACAAATTATATGTGAGATATTATAGAAAATATTCATTGATCTCTAGTATATGGTGTATCCTTGAATACTTCCTATTTATAAATCTTAATATAACAAATTTTATGTGAGATATTATAGAAAATATTCATTGATCTCTAATATATGGTGTAACCTTGAATACTTTCTATTTATAAATCTTAGGGTGCCCTGGTAGCCTAGTGGGTAGTGTGCTAGACTATTAGCGTGAGGGTCGTGGGTTCGATTCCCACCAGAGACTCTGGTCTGTGACACTACACCGAGCATATGGTCAAGTTACTCCGCTCGTACATAATTAGAATATAATTTGTAATTGTATTGTAATTAATAAATAAATAAATAAAATATAAATCTTAATAAAAAAATTGTATGTGAGATATTATAGAAAATATTCATTGATCTCTAGTATATGTTGTAACCTTGAATACTTCCTATTTATAAATCTAAATGAAACAAATTGTATGTGAGATATTATCGAAAATATTCATTGATCTCTAATATATGGTGTAACCTTGAATACTTTCTATTTATAAATCTAAATGAAACAAATTGTATGTGAGATATTATAGAAAATATTCATTGATCTCTAGTATATGTTGTATCCTTGAATACTTCCTATATATGAATCTTAATGAAACAAATTATATGTGAGATATTATCGAAAATATTCATTGATCTCTAATATATGGTGTAACCTTGAATACTTTCTATTTATAAATCTTAATAAAACAAATTGTATGTGAGATATTATAGAAAATATTCATTGAACTCTAGTATATGGTGTATCCTTGAATACTTCCTATTTATGAATCTTAATGAAACAAATTATATGTGAGATATTATCGAAAATATTCATTGATCTCTAATATATGGTGTAGCCTTGAATACTTTCTATTTATAAATCTTAATAAAACAAATTGTATGTGAGATATTATAGAAAATATTCATTGATCTCTAGTATATGGTGTATCCTTGAATACTTCCTATTTATGAATCTTAATGAAACAAATTGTATGTGAGATATTATAGAAAATATTCATTGATCTCTAATATATGGTGTAACCTTGAATACTTTCTATTTATAAATTTTAATAAAACAAATTGTATGTGAGATGTTATAGAAAATATTCATTGATCTCTAGTATATGGTGTGTCCTTGAATACTTCCTATTTATAAATCTTAATAAAACAAATTGTATGTGAGATATTATAGAAAATATTCATTGATCTCTAGTATATGGTGTTTCCTTGAATACTTCCTATTTATAAATCTAAATGAAACAAATTGTGTGTGAGGTATTATAGAAAATATTCATTGATCTCTAGTATATGGTGTTTCCTTGAATACTTCCTATTTATAAATCTTAATAAAACAAATTGTGTGTGAGATATTATCGAAAATATTGATTGATATCTAGTATATGGTGTATCCTTGAATACTTCCTATTAATAAACCTTAATAAAACAAATTGTATGTGAGATATTATAGAAAATATTCATTGATCTCTAGTATATGTTGTAACCTTGAATACTTGAATAAAACAAATTGTATGTGAGATATTATAGAAAATATTCATTGATCTCTAGTATATGTTGTAACCTTGAATACTTCCTATTTATAAATCTAAATGAAACAAATTATATTTGAGATATTATCGAAAATATCCATTGACATCTAGTATATGGTGTATCCTTGAATACTTCCTATTTATAAATCTTAATGAAACAAATTATATGTGAGATATTATAGAAAATATTCATTGACCTCTAGTATATGGTGTATCCTTAAACACTTCCCATTTATAAATCTAAACGAAACAAATTGTGTGTGAGATATTATCGAAAATAATCATTGGTCTCTAGTATATGGTGTATCCTATCCTTGAACACTTCCTACATATAAATCTTAATGAAACAAATTGTATGTGATATATTATCGAAAATAATCATTGATCTCTACTATATGGTGTATCCTGAAACACTTCCTATGTGTAAAACTTAATGAAACAAATTGTGTGTGAGATATTATCGAAAATATTCATTGATCTCTAGTATAAGGAGTATCCTTGAATACTTCCTATTTATAAATCTTAATGAAACAAATTGCATGTGAGATATCATGGAAAATATTCATTGATCTCTAGTATATGGTGTATCCTTGAATACTTCCTATTTATAAATCTAAATGAAACAATTTGTATGTGAGATATTATAGAAAATATTCATTGATCTCTAGTATATGGTGTATCCTTGAATACTACCTACTTATAAATCTTAATGAAACAAATTGTATGTGAGATATTATAGAAAATATCCATTGATCTCTAGTATATGTTGTATCCTTGAATACTTCCTACTTATAAATCTTAATGAAACAAATTGTATGTGAGACATTATAGAAAATATTCATTGATCTCTAGTATGTGTTGTAACCTTGAATACTTCCTATTTATAAATCTAAATTAAACAAATTGTATGTCAGATACTATAGAAAATATTCATTGATCTCTAGTATATGGTGTATCCTTGAATACTTCCTATTTATAAATCTTAATAAAACAAATTTTATGTTAGATATTATAGAAAATATTCATTGATCTCTAATATATGGTGCAACCTTGAATACTTTCTATTTATAAATCTTAATAAAACAAATTGTATGTGAGATATTATAGAAAATATTCATTGATCTCTAGTATATGGTGTATCCTTGAATACTTCCTATTTATGAATCTTAATGAAACAAATTATATGTGAGATATTATCGAAAATATTCATTGATCTCTAATATATGGTGTATCCTTGAATACTTCCTATTTATAAATCTTAATAAAACAAATTGTATGTGAGATATTATAGAAAATATTCATTGATCTCTAGTATATGGTGTATCCTTAAACACTTCCCATTTATAAATCTAAACGAAACAAATTGTGTGTGAGATATTATCGAAAATAATCATTGGTCTCTAGTATATGGTGTATCCTATCCTTGAACACTTCCTACATATAAATCTTAATGAAACAAATTGTATGTGATATATTATCGAAAATAATCATTGATCTCTACTATATGGTGTATCCTGAAACACTTCCTATGTGTAAAACTTAATGAAACAAATTGTGTGTGAGATATTATCGAAAATATTCATTGATCTCTAGTATAAGGAGTATCCTTGAATACTTCCTATTTATAAATCTAAATGAAACAAATTGTGTGTGAGATATTATCGAAAATATTCATTGATCTCTAGTATATTGTGTATCCTTGAATACTTCCTATTTATAAATCTAAATGAAACAAATTGTATGTGAGATATTATAGAAAATATTCATTGATCTCTAGTATATGGTGTATCCTTGAATACTTCCTACTTATAAATCTTAATGAAACAAATTGTATGTGAGATATTATAGAAAATATTCATTGATCTCTAGTATATGTTGTATCCTTGAATACTTCCTACTTATAAATCTTACTGAATCAAATTATATGTGAGATATTATAGAAAATATTCATTGATCTCTAGTATATGGTGTATCCTTGAATACTTCATATTTATAAATCTTAATAAAACAAATTTTATGTGAGATATTATAGAAAATATTCATTGATCTCTAATATATGGTGTAACCTTGAATACTTTCTATTTATAAATCTTAGGGTGCCCTGGTAGCCTAGTGGGTAGTGTGCTAGACCATTAGCGTGAGGGTCGTGGGTTCGATTCCCACCAGAGACTCTGGTCTGTGACACTACACCGAGCATATGGTCAAGTTACTCCGCTCGTACATAATTAGAATATAATTTGTAATTGTATTGTAATTAATAAATAAATAAATAAAATATAAATCTTAATAAAAAAATTGTATGTGAGATATTATAGAAAATATTCATTGATCTCTAGTATATGGTGTATCCTGAAACACTTCCTATGTGTAAAACTTAATGAAACAAATTGTGTGTGAGATATTATCGAAAATATTCATTGATCTCTAGTATATGTTGTAACCTTGAATACTTGAATAAAACAAATTGTATGTGAGATATTATAGAAAATATTCATTGATCTCTAGTATATGGTGTTTCATTGAATACTTCCTATTTATAAATGAAACAAATTGTGTGTGAGATATTATAGAAAATATCGATTGATATCTAGTATATGGTGTATCCTTGAATACGTCCTATTTATAAACCTTAATAAAACAAATTTTATGTGAGATATTATAGAAAATATTCATTGATCTCTAGTATATGGTGTATCCTTGAATACTTCTTATTTATAAATCTAAATGAAAAAAATTGTGTGTGAGATATTATCGAGAATATTCATTGGTCTATTGTATATGGTGTTTCCTTGAATACTTCCTATTTATAAATCTTAATAAAACAAATTTTATGTGAGATATTATAGAAAATATTCATTGATCTCTAGTATATATTGTAACCTTGAATACTTCCTATTTATAAATCTAAATAAAACAAATTGTATGTGAGATATTATAGAAAATATTCATTGATCTCTAGTATATGGTGTATCCTTGAATACTTCCTATTTATAAATCTTAATAAAACAAATTGTATGTGAGATATTATAGAAAATATTCATTGATCTCTAGTATATGGTGTATCCTTAAACACTTCCCATTTATAAATCTAAACGAAACAAATTGTGTGTGAGATATTATCGAAAATAATCATTGGTCTCTAGTATATGGTGTATCCTATCCTTGAACACTTCCTACATATAAATCTTAATGAAACAAATTGTATGTGATATATTATCGAAAATAATCATTGATCTCTACTATATGGTGTATCCTGAAACACTTCCTATGTGTAAAACTTAATGAAACAAATTGTGTGTGAGATATTATCGAAAATATTCATTGATCTCTAGTATAAGGAGTATCCTTGAATACTTCCTATTTATAAATCTTAATGAAACAAATTGCATGTGAGATATCATGGAAAATATTCATTGATCTCTAGTATATGGTGTATCCTTGAATACTTCCTATTTATAAATCTAAATGAAACAAATTGTATGTGAGATATTATAGAAAATATTCATTGATCTCTAGTATATGGTGTATCCTTGAATACTTCCTACTTATAAATCTTAATGAAACAAATTGTATGTGAGATATTATAGAAAATATTCATTGATCTCTAGTATATGTTGTATCCTTGAATACTTCCTACTTATAAATCTTAATGAAACAAATTGTATGTGAGACATTATAGAAAATATTCATTGATCTCTAGTATATGTTGTAACCTTGAATACTTCCTATTTATAAATCTAAATTAAACAAATTGTATGTGAGATACTATAGAAAATATTCATTGATCTCTAGTATATGGTGTATCCTTGAATATTTATAAATCTTAATAAAACAAATGGTATGTGAGATATTATAGAAAATATTCATTGATCTCTAGTATATGGTGTATCCTTGAATACTTCCTATTTATAAATCTTAATAAAACAAATTGTATGTGAGATATTATAGAAAATATTCATTGATCTCTAGTATATGGTGTTTCCTTGAATACTTCCTATTTATAAATCTAAATGAAACAAATTGTGTGTGAGATGTTATCGAAAATATCCATTGATATCTAGTATATGGTGTATCCTTGAATACTTCCTATTTATGAATCTTAATGAAACAAATTATATGTGAGATATTATAGAAAATATTCATTGATCTCTAGTATATGGTGTATCCTTGAATACTTCCTATTTATAAATCTTAATAAAACAAATTTTATGTGAGATATTATAGAAAATATTCATTGATCTCTAATATATGGTGTAACCTTGAATACTTTCTATTTATAAATCTTAGGGTGCCCTGGTAGCCTAGTGGGTAGTGTGCTAGACTATTAGCGTGAGGGTCGTGGGTTCGATTCCCACCAGAGACTCTGGTCTGTGACACTACACCGAGCATATGGTCAAGTTACTCCGCTCGTACATAATTAGAATATAATTTGTAATTGTATTGTAATTAATAAATAAATAAATAAAATATAAATCTTAATAAAAAAATTGTATGTGAGATATTATAGAAAATATTCATTGATCTCTAGTATATGGTGTATCCTTGAATACTTCCTATATATGAATCTAAATTAAACAAATTGTATGTGACATACTATAGAAAATATTCATTGATCTCTAGTATATGGTGTATCCTTGAATATTTATAAATCTTAATAAAACAAATTGTATGTGAGATATTATAGAAAATATTCATTGATCTCTAGTAGATGGACTAACCTTGAATACTTCCTATTTATAAATCTTAATGAAACAATTTGTGTGTGAGATATTATCGAAAATATCCATTGATCTCTAGTATATGTTGTAACCTTGAATACTTCCTATTTATTAATCTAAATGAAACAAATTGTATGTGAGATATTATAGAAAATATTCATTGATCTCTAGTATATGGTGTATCCTTGAATACTTCCTATTTATAAATCTTAATAAAACAAATTGTATGTGAGATATTATAGAAAATATTCATTGATCTCTAGTATATGGTGTTTCCTTGAATACTTCCTATTTATAAATCTTAATAAAACAAATTGTATGTGAGATTATATAGAAAATATTCATTGATCTCTAGTATATGGTGTTTCCTTGAATACTTCCTATTTATAAATCTAAATGAAACAAATTGTGTGTGAGATGTTATCGAAAATTTCCATTGATATCTAGTATATGGTGTATCCTTGAATACTTCCTAATTATGAATCTTAATGAAACAAATTATATGTGAGATATTATAGAAAATATTCATTGATCTCTAGTATATGGTGTATCCTTGAATACTTCCTATTTATAAATCTTAATAAAACAAATTTTATGTGAGATATTATAGAAAATATTCATTGATCTCTAATATATGGTGTAACCTTGAATACTTTCTATTTATAAATCTTAATAAAACAAATTGTATGTGAGATATTATAGAAAATATTCATTGATCTCTAGTATATGGTGTATCCTTGAATACTTCCTATTTATGAATCTTAATGAAACAAATTATATGTGAGATATTATCGAAAATATTCATTGATCTCTAATATATGGTGTAACCTTGAATACTTTCTATTTATAAATCTTAATAAAACAAATTGTATGTGAGATATTATAGAAAATATTCATTGATCTTTAGTATATGGTGTATCCTTGAATACTTCCTATTTATGAATCTTAATGAAACAAATTATATGTGAGATATTATCGAAAATATTCATTGATCTCTAATATATGGTGTAACCTTGAATACTTTCTATTTATAAATCTTAATAAAACAAATTGTATGTGAGATATTATAGAAAATATTCATTGATCTCTAGTATATGGTGTATCCTTGAATACTTCCTATTTATGAATCTTAATGAAACAAATTGTATGTGAGATATTATAGAAAATATTCATTGATCTCTAGTATATGGTGTTTCCTTGAATACTTCCTATTTATAAATCTAAATGAAACAAATTGTGTGTGAGATATTATCGAAAATATTCATTGATCTTTAGTATATGGTGTAACCTTGAATACTTCCTATTTATAAATCTTAATAAAACAAATTGTATGTGAGATATTATAGAAAATATTCATTGATCTCTAGTATATGGTGTATCCTTGAATACTTCCTATTTATAAATCTTAATAAAACAAATTTTATGTGAGATATTATAGAAAATATTCATTGATCTCTAATATATGGTGTAACCTTGAATACTTTCTATTTATAAATCTTAATAAAACAAATTGTATGTGAGATATTATAGAAAATATTCATTGATCTCTAGTATATGGTGTATCCTTGAATACTTCCTATTTATGAATCTTAATGAAACAAATTATATGTGAGATATTATCGAAAATATTCATTGATCTCTAATATATGGTGTATCCTTGAATATTTATAAATCTTAATAAAACAAATTGTATGTGAGATATTATAGAAAATATTCATTGATCTCTAGTATATGGTGTATCCTTGAATACTTCCTATTTATAAATCTTAATAAAACAAATTGTATGTGAGATATTATAGAAAATATTCATTGATCTCTAGTATATGGTGTTTCCTTGAATACTTCCTATTTATAAATCTAAATGAAACAAATTGTGTGTGAGATGTTATCGAAAATATCCATTGATATCTAGTATATGGTGTATCCTTGAATATTTCCTATTTATGAATCTTAATGAAACAAATTATATGTGAGATATTATAGAAAATATTCATTGATCTCTAGTATATGGTGTATCCTTGAATACTTCTTATTTATAAATCTTAATAAAACAAATTTTATGTGAGATATTATAGAAAATATTCATTGATCTCTAATATATGGTGTAACCTTGAATACTTTCTATTTATAAATCTTAATAAAACAAATTGTATGTGAGATATTATAGAAAATATTCATTGATCTCTAGTATATGGTGTATCCTTGAATACTTCCTATTTATGAATCTTAATGAAATAAATTATATGTGAGATATTATCGAAAATATTCATTGATCTCTAATATATGGTGTAACCTTGAATACTTTCTATTTATAAATCTTAATAAAACAAATTGTATGTGAGATATTATAGAAAATATTCATTGATCTCTAGTATATGGTGTATCCTTGAATACTTCCTATTTATGAATCTTAATGAAACAAATTATATGTGAGATATTATCGAAAATATTCATTGATCTCTAATATATGGTGTAACCTTGAATACTTCCTATTTATAAATCTTAATAAAACAAATTGTATGTGAGATATTATAGAAAATATTCATTGATCTCTAGTATATGGTGTATCCTTGAATACTTCCTATTTATGAATCTTAATGAAACAAATTGTATGTGAGATATTATAGAAAATATTCATTGATCTCTAATATATGGTGTAACCTTGAATACTTTCTATTTATAAATTTTAATAAAACAAATTGTATGTGAGATGTTATAGAAAATATTCATTGATCTCTAGTATATGGTGTGTCCTTGAATACTTCCTATTTATAAATCTTAATAAAACAAATTGTATGTGAGATATTATAGAAAATATTCATTGATCTCTAGTATATGGTGTTTCCTTGAATACTTCCTATTTATAAATCTAAATGAAACAAATTGTGTGTGAGGTATTATAGAAAATATTCATTGATCTCTAGTATATGGTGTTTCCTTGAATACTTCCTATTTATAAATCTTAATAAAACAAATTGTGTGTGAGATATTATCGAAAATATCGATTGATATCTAGTATATGGTGTATCCTTGAATACTTCCTATTAATAAACCTTAATAAAACAAATTGTATGTGAGATATTATAGAAAATATTCATTGATCTCTAGTATATGTTGTAACCTTGAATACTTGAATAAAACAAATTGTATGTGAGATATTATAGAAAATATTCATTGATCTCTAGTATATGGTGTTTCATTGAATACTTCCTATTTATAAATGAAACAAATTGTGTGTGAGATATTATCGAAAATATCGATTGATATCTAGTATATGGTGTATCCTTGAATACGTCCTATTTATAAACCTTAATAAAACAAATTGTATGTGATATATTATAGAAAATATTCATTGATCTCTAGTATATGTCGTAACCTTGAATACTTCCTATTTATAAATCTAAATGAAACAAATTGTATGTGAGATATTATAGAAAATATTCATTGATCTCTAGTATATGGTGTATCCTTGAATACTTCTTATTTATAAATCTAAATGAAAAAAATTGTGTGTGAGATATTATCGAGAATATTCATCGGTCTATTGTATATGGTGTTTCCTTGAATACTTCCTATTTATAAATCTTAATAAAACAAATTATATGTGAGATATTATCGAAAATATCCATTGATATCTAGTATATGGTGTATCCTTGAATACTTCCTATTTATAAATCTTAATAAAACAAATTTTATGTGAGATATTATAGAAAATATTCATTGATCTCTAGTATATATTGTAACCTTGAATACTTCCTATTTATAAATCTAAATAAAACAAATTGTATGTGAGATATTATAGAAAATATTCATTGATCTCTAGTATATGGTGTATCCTTGAATACTTCCTATTTATAAATCTTAATAAAACAAATTGTATGTGAGATATTATAGAAAATATTCATTGATCTCTAGTATATGGTGTATCCTTAAATACTTCCCATTTATAAATCTAAACGAAACAAATTGTGTGTGAGATATTATCGAAAATAATCATTGGTCTCTAGTATATGGTGTATCCTATCCTTGAACACTTCCTACATATAAATCTTAATGAAACAAATTGTATGTGATATATTATCGAAAATAATCATTGATCTCTACTATATGGTGTATCCTGAAACACTTCCTATGTGTAAAACTTAATGAAACAAATTGTGTGTGAGATATTATCGAAAATATTCATTGATCTCTAGTATATGGTGTATCCTTGAATACTTCCTATTTATAAATCTAAATGAAACAAATTGTATGTGAGATATTATAGAAAATATTCATTGATCTCTAGTATATGGTGTATCCTTGAATACTTCCTACTTATAAATCTTAATGAAACAAATTGTATGTGAGATATTATAGAAAATATTCATTGATCTCTAGTATATGGTGTATCCTTGAATACTTCCTACTTATAAATCTTAATGAAACAAATTGTATGTGAGACATTATAGAAAATATTCATTGATCTCTAGTATATGTTGTAACCTTGAATACTTCCTATTTATAAATCTAAATTAAACAAATTGTATGTGAGATACTATAGAAAATATTCATTGATCTCTAGTATATGGTGTATCCTTGAATATTTGTAAATCTTAATAAAACAAATTGTATGTGAGATATTATAGAAAATATTCATTGATCTCTAGTATATGGTGTATCCTTGAATACCTCCTATTTATAAATCTTAATAAAACAAATTGTATGTGAGATATTATAGAAAATATTCATTGATCTCTAGTATATGGTGTTTCCTTGAATACTTCCTGTTAAGGAACAGATTAGGTGTGCTAAATTTTGTATCATCACTGTATGATCCTCACAACTAAAATCAGCTTAATACATATTTTAAGATCATACGAGATTACGGTACATACATTCCAATCATACTTGCTTTGTTATATTAACTAAATTGTTCTTGTAACTATTGTTTACATTGATTTACAATTACTTTTAGTACTTCTCTCTTGTACTTCTTTTCTCTTATACGCTGTAAATTAAGCATTAATTCTTTTGGTACATTATATTTAAAACATTTGTTACAACTTTACTTTAGCTTCGCCTTTGGTACATGTAAGAGATAACGCTCGCGGATAAAGTCACGAAGAAAAAATATAAGTTATAAATATATGAAGAATAAAATTTCCTTATTTTGATGAAATAAACAAACAAAAGAATTGTTTTATTTCTCATCATAAGAGCTGGTCCTTCGAGCCGGATAGAATCCAGTCTACCGGGAATTATAATTATTATAATTAATAATTAACTTTACTTCAAGAAAATTAAATTAATTTTTTTTTTTGGAAAGAATCGATCAATTCATACTCGCAACACAATAATGGCCGAAGATATGAGCGCGCTTATAGCCTACAGAGGTCGCTTGAAAGGATCCTTGACCAGATTGCTTTCCTTTGCTGAAGCTCCTCCAGATGATTGTACTATAGAGATGGTGATGTGTCGGTTGGAGCGGTTAGAAACTGTATGGCACGAATTTCTGAAATCGACGGATGACATTTATCGGTTTAGTAATCAAGAAGGCTTTGCTGACCCAGAGGTGGATTTCGAAGCGTACGAAGAGAAATATTTAGCTGCTCGCGGTAAGTTTTACAGCCTTAAAACTAAACATAGCCCGAAACCAACAGAGCACCAGAATAATACTGAGGCTATCGAGAAGCTAGCAGAACAACAAGCAGATTTCCTTCAAAAGATGGCTGTAACTACCACACCGAGGGAAAATGAATTACCACGGATTGATATTCCTGTATTCACTGGTTCATACAAGGATTGGCCCAGTTTTAAAGATTTATTTGAGAAAACAATTGATTCAAAAAAAACGTTGTCAAACACTCATAAATTCTATTACCTGAAGTCGTTATTAAGGGAGGACGCTGCCAGAATTATTCAACACATTCCTGTTACGGAAACTGCTTACAAAACAGCATGGATTCGACTTAATGACCGATATGACCGTCCGAAGCATATAATTAACTCCTTCATTCAAAATTTTATGGCCTTGCCTTCTATATCGACTGAAAATGGTGCCGTCTTAAGAAAACTCTCTGACTCAGCTAATGAAATAATACGTGGTCTGGATGCAATTGGGAAAACTGAACGTGATTGGTGGATCATTTATCTATTACTTGCCAAGATTGACCCTGAATCAAAAGCCCGATGGATTTCTACCAGCAGTAACAACCCTTGTCCCACAATAGCAGATTTTTTTGAATTTTTGGATAATCGGTGTGAGGAATTGGAGCTTTGTTATCGTAAGTCAACACCGCAAATTAAACAAGGTACCCCAAATAAAAGTCATGCAATCAAATGTCTGGTGAGTACGAATAGTAAATTCACCTCTTGCCCCAAGTGTAAATCAGTAGAACACTCAATTCACAAATGTCCATTATTTCTGCAACTGGGACTAATTGAACGCCGTACTTTTGTGAAAGATACTAATCTGTGCTATAATTGCCTGGGACGTGGTCATTCTGTTTTAAACTGTCCATCAAAACATAGATGTAAAGATTGCCGTAGACGTCATCATTCATTGCTACACACATCTCCCACCGCTGCTGATGAAGGGCCTACTACCAATACAACCGAGACTCTTTTGCCCTGTAACCCCACATCGAGAACTGGAAATTGGTCAACGATTGCTAATGTCTCGTGTCCAGTCTCATTCCATTCATTGACTCTAAAGCCACATATCACAAAACAAAGTTCAAATAAGGAATACATTATGCCTACAGCACTAATGTACGTTAAGAATATAAATGGTCAACTGATAGTCTGTCGTGCCTTACTGGATTCTGCATCAAAATTGTCATATATAACCGAAAGTTGTGCCCAACGCCTAGGACTTCCACGGCAGCCCTCAAGGATTTTAGTAAGCGGAATTTCATCAGTAAAAGCAGAAACTACTCGAGGATCTTGCCATATTATGGTACAATCTCGTATTTCAAAGCACTCATTTAACGCAGTGGTGCATATTTTGCCAAACATAACGACATCGCTTCCCCAACAGTCTTTTGACAATCTATCTGCACATCAGTTAAAGGATTTGGCCCTTGCTGACCCATACTATAATGTGTCATCACAGATAGATATTTTATTTGGTATTGAGCACATTTGGAATATATTCACGTTTAATAAACATCTTGATTCCCAAGGAAACGTTCTTGCGGTTTCTACAATTTTCGGATGGGTCGTTACCTCCGCTGAAACAAGCCAGGTTAGTAACCGTACTATATCTCTCATTTCTACCGTAGATATCGACCGAAGTCTTCGAAGTTTTTGGGAAATAGAAGAATCTGAACATCATTTACGGATAAATCCTGATGATGAGTATGTCGAATCTCATTTCAAATTAACTCACTCGCGTGCGAGCGATGGTAAATATTTGGTCCAGCTACCATTCAAATTAGAAAATCCTACTTTTGGAAATACGCTCAATGGGGCTTTGTCTCGATTCTACGCCGTAGAGAGACGGCTACTAAGAAACGCGAGCCTACGAAAACAATACCAAGCATTCATGCGCGAATATGAGCGACTGGGACATATGCGTGAACTTACGCCTCGTGAAATAAACCTTAGCGATGATAAGGTTTTCTACTTGCCTCATCATCCAGTTATTGGTGAAAAAATTCGTGTTGTTTTCGATGGATCTTTTCTTGATTCTAATGGAGTGTCACTCAACAACATGCTGCATATTGGACCGAGCATTCAAAGGGATTTATTTTCTGTTTGCTTACGTTTTCGCTTTCATCGGTATGTTTTTTCGGCCGACATTGTAAAAATGTTTCGACAAATATGGATTTTCGAGAAGCACAGAAATTATCAACGCATAATTTGGAGAGAATCCCCTACAGAAGCCATGAAACATTATCAGTTATGTACTGTGACATATGGTACAGCTTGCGCCCCTTATCTGTCTGTTCGCGTTCTGGAGCAATTAGCCCATGACTACATGTTAAACTTTCCAGTAGCGGCAAAAATACTTTTGGAAGATTTTTACGTTGATGACGTCCTCACCGGAGCTCCTACCGAACAGGAAATTCTTTTTATGCGAAATAATCTTATCGAACTATTATCTCTTGCAGGACTTGAATTAAGAAAATGGATTTCTAATTGTCCTAAAATCTCAGAAACTACTGAAGATCATTCCTTTTTTAAATCGCCTGACGAAGATATCAAAAAGGTCCTTGGAATCTACTGGAAGCCGAAGGATGATATGCTTGGTTATAAAATCAGACTTGCAACCATCTCAGCCTCTACTAAAAGACAAGTTCTTTCTGATGTTTCACGAATCTTCGATCCAATGGGACTGTTAGCTCCAGTAGTCGTTCGATTCAAAATTTTACTCCGAGAACTATGGTCACAAAATTTATCATGGGATGAACCTCTACCAAATGATCTTGCAATGTTATGGACTCAATATCGGGAAGATTTACATGTATTAGAAGATCATCATTTGCCCCGATACGTGCCTAATAGGAATAAAAATCTGGAACTACATGGATTTTCCGACGCCTCCATTCAAGCCTATTCCGCAGTAGTCTACTCAAAATATGTTGATGATTCTGGAAATAATCAGGTGACACTAATTGCTGCAAAAACACGTGTAGCACCTATCAAACAAAAATCATTGCCACGATTAGAGTTATGCGGCGCTTTGCTTTTGTCACGCCTACTTAAACGTATTCGCGATTCATTACCCTACAGTATAAAAATTCGAGCTTGGTGTGACTCAACGATTGTATTGTCGTGGCTCTCCCAACCGCCTCCAAAATTAAAAACGTTTGAGGCCAATCGAACGTCTGCAATCTTAGACAATTTGCCTCGAAGATTCTGGGATCATGTTGCCTCCAAAGAGAATCCAGCTGATTGCGCCTCTCGGGGAATGTCTGCGTCAAAACTACTGAGCTTTGAACTTTGGTGGAAGGGACCTAATTGGCTAAGCGACAACTTGAAATACAATTCTAAGCTAAGCAATTCTAAAAATTTTGATATTATTACAGATCTAGAAGCTCTTAATGCATTGAAGTCTACTTCCATCGCAATGGTTAGTACCGTTGAGGACTATAATCCCCTCGAATCGATTGTCGCTCGTATATCGAAATGGACGAAACTAGTTCGTGTAGTGGCCTATATGTTGAAATTTTTTTATAAGACTACACATCAACGCAGTTCTCAGACATCAGGTCTTTCCTTTCATGAAGTTCAACATTCTAGAATAATCTTGCTGAAATACGCACAAAATTGTTTTTGTAATGAGCGAGTCCAGTTGAAGAAACAAGGATCAATATCTTCCCGCTCATCTTTATTAAAACTTCACCCATTCTTGGACATAAATGGATTATTGCGTGTCGGTGGCCGTTTATGGAATTCAGAACTGGATATTGCCACTAAGAATCCCATAATATTGTCGAAGAGTAGTCGAATTACTACATTAATTCTTGAGGACTTACATGAACGAAATTTACATCCAGGTGTTTCAGCTTTATTTGTTATTGCTCGACAGACATACTGGATTATTGGCGCTCGAAATCTCATTCGGAAGTTGACGTTCAAATGCCTAAAATGTTTTCGCCAACGTCAAACTATAACCGAGCAACTAATGGCGGACCTTCCTAAAATTCGTGTACGACAAGCTTTTCCGTTCGAAAATTCAGGTTGTGACTATGCTGGCCCTCTTTTATTAAAGCAGTTTGCTGGAAGAAACCCTAAAAGGTCGAAAGGATATATTTGCCTATTTGTTTGTCTCGTTACATCTGCCATTCATATAGAGCTTGTAACCGATTTGAGCACGGAGTGCTTTATTGCTGCGTTGAGAAGATTTATTGCAAGAAGAGGAAAATGTCGTCTGATCTATAGTGACAACGGTAGAAATTTTATTGGTGCCTCTCGACAACTGGATGAAATGCATAAATTACTAATGTCACAAGCTCATAATGAAATTGTCTCCGCATCTTTAGCTGAAGACGGAATACAATGGAAATTTATTCCACCAATAGCGCCCCATTGGGGTGGAATATGGGAATCGGCAGTACGATCAGTGAAGCTGCACCTTAGACGAGTAATCAGGAACACAGAATTGACATTCGAACAGATGCATACATTATTGACACAAATCGAAGCAGTGGTTAACTCGAGACCCCTTGGTGTTGTCCCAGATACTGAATTTGGCTATCTCTCTCCTGCGCATTTTCTGATTGGACGTCCATATACTTCGATGCCAGAGGGCGATCTTACGGAAGTACCCGTTAATAAACTTGGCTATTGGCAACATGTACAAAACATGTTTCAAGGCTTTTGGCGGCGTTGGCATAAAGAATACCTGACTTCCCTGCAACAACGGCCAAAATGGAACAAGGCGCAGAATAATTTAGCAGAAGGCAATGTAGTACTAATGAAGGAAAAACATCAACCCCCAGCAAAATGGCTGATGGCTAAGGTAATCAAGGCATACCCTGGCGACGATGGAAATGTTCGTGTGGTTAGACTTAAGACTCGATATGGTGAGACAACAAGACCAATCACCACATTAGTAAAGCTACCTGTATTCTGAAACCATGTTTCAGGGCGGCGCGGGATGTTAAGGAACAGATTAGGTGTGCTAAATTTTGTATCATCACTGTATGATCCTCACAACTAAAATCAGCTTAATACATATTTTAAGATCATACGAGATTACGGTACATACATTCCAATCATACTTGCTTTGTTATATTAACTAAATTGTTCTTGTAACTATTGTTTACATTGATTTACAATTACTTTTAGTACTTCTCTCTTGTACTTCTTTTCTCTTATACGCTGTAAATTAAGCATTAATTCTTTTGGTACATTATATTTAAAACATTTGTTACAACTTTACTTTAGCTTCGCCTTTGGTACATGTAAGAGATAACGCTCGCGGATAAAGTCACGAAGAAAAAATATAAGTTATAAATATATGAAGAATAAAATTTCCTTATTTTGATGAAATAAACAAACAAAAGAATTGTTTTATTTCTCATCACTTCCTATTTATAAATCTAAATGAAACAAATTGTGTGTGAGATGTTATCGAAAATATCCATTGATATCTAGTATATGGTGTATCCTTGAATACTTCCTATTTATAAATCTTAATAAAACAAATTGTATGTGAGATATTATAGAAAATATTCATTGATCTCTAGTATATGTTGTAACCTTGAATACTTCCTATTTATAAATCTAAATGAAACAAATTGTATGTGAGATATTATAGAAAATATTCATTGATCTCTAGTATATGGTGTATCCTTGAATACTTCTTATTTATAAATCTTAATGAGACAAATTGTATGTGAGATATTATTGAAAATATCCATTGATATCTAGTATATGGTGTATCCTTGAATACTTCCTATTTATAAATCTTAATAAAACAAATTGTATGTGAGATATTATAGAAAATATTCATTGATCTCTAGTAGATGGACTAACCTTGAATACTTCCTATTTATAAATCTTAATGAAACAATTTGTGTGTGAGATATTATCGAAAATATCCATTGATCTCTAGTATATGTTGTAACCTTGAATACTTCCTATTTATTAATCTAAATGAAACAAATTGTATGTGAGATATTATAGAAAATATATATTGATCTCTAGTATATGGTGTATCCTTGAATACTTCTTATTTATAAATCTAAATGAAAAAAATTGTGTGTGAGATATTATCGAGAATATTCATCGGTCTATTGTATATGGTGTTTCCTTGAATACTTCTTATTTATAAATCTTAATAAAACAAATTATATGTGAGATATTATCGAAAATATCCATTGATATCTAGTATATGGTGTAACCTTGAATACTTCCTATTTATAAATCTAAATGAAACAAATTGTGTGTGAGATATTATCGAAAATATTCATTGATCTCTAGTATATGTTGTAACCTTGAATACTTCCTATTTATAAATCTAAATGAAACAAATTGTATGTGAGATATTATAGAAAATATTCATTGATCTCTAGTATATGGTGTATCCTTGAATACTTCCTATTTATAAATCTAAATGAAACAAATTGTGTGTGAGATGTTATCGAAAATATCCATTGATATCTAGTATATGGTGTATCCTTGAATACTTCCTATTTTTAAATCTTAATAAAACAAATTGTATGTGAGATATTATAGAAAATATGCATTGATCTCTAGTAGATGGACTAACCTTGAATACTTCCTATTTATAAATCTTAATGAAACAATTTGTGTGTGAGATATTATCGAAAATATCCATTGATCTCTAGTATATGTTGTAACCTTGAATACTTCCTATTTATTAATCTAAATGAAACAAATTGTATGTGAGATATTATAGAAAATATATATTGATCTCTAGTATATGGTGTATCCTTGAATACTTCTTATTTATAAATCTAAATGAAAAAAATTGTGTGAGAGATATTATCGAGAATATTCATCGGTCTATTGTATATGGTGTTTCCTTGAATACTTCTTATTTATAAATCTTAATAAAACAAATTATATGTGAGATATTATCGAAAATATCCATTGATATCTAGTATATGGTGTAACCTTGAATACTTCCTATTTATAAATCTAAATGAAACAAATTGTGTGTGAGATATTATCGAAAATATTCAAGGTATATGGTGTTTCCTTGAATACTTCCTATTTATAAATCTAAATGAAACAAATTGTGTGTGAGATATTATCGAAAATATTCATTGATCTCTAGTATATGGTGTAACCTTGAATACTTCCTATTTATAAATCTAAATGAAACAAATTGTATGTGAGATATTATAGAAAATATTCATTGATCTCTAGTATATGGTCTATCCTTGAATACTTCTTATTTATAAATCTTAATGAGACAAATTGTATGTGAGATATTATCGAAAATATCCATTGATATCTAGTATATGGTGTATCCTTGAATA
Organism: Sarcophaga carnaria; assembly: GCA_958299815.1. Classification (NCBI taxonomy): domain Eukaryota; kingdom Metazoa; phylum Arthropoda; class Insecta; order Diptera; family Sarcophagidae; genus Sarcophaga; species Sarcophaga carnaria. The sequence continues at coordinate 81,880,347 of OY283149.1, read as the reverse complement.
CATCCTATTTATAAATCTTAATAAAACAAATTGTATGTGAGATATTATAGAAAATATTCATTGATCTCTAGTAGATGGACTAACCTTGAATACTTCCTATTTATAAATCTTAATGAAACAATTTGTGTGTGAGATATTATCGAAAATATCCATTGATCTCTATTATATGTTGTAACCTTGAATACTTCCTATTTATTAATCTAAATGAAACAAATTGTATGTGAGATATTATAGAAAATATATATTGATCTCTAGTATATGGTGTATCCTTGAATACTTCTTATTTATAAATCTAAATGAAAAAAATTGTGTGTGAGATATTATCGAGAATATTCATCGGTCTATTGTATATGGTGTTTCCTTAAATACTTCTTATTTATAAATCTTAATAAAACAAATTATATGTGAGATATTATCGAAAATATCCATTGATATCTAGTATATGGTGTAACCTTGAATACTTCCTATTTATAAATCTAAATGAAACAAATTGTGTGTGAGATATTATCGAAAATATTCATTGATCTCTAGTATATGTTGTAACCTTGAATACTTCCTATTTATAAATCTAAATGAAACAAATTGTATGTGAGATATTATAGAAAATATTCATTGATCTCTAGTATATGGTGTATCCTTGAATACTTCCTATTTATAAATCTAAATGAAACAAATTGTGTGTGAGATGTTATCGAAAATATCCATTGATATCTAGTATATGGTGTATCCTTGAATACTTCCTATTTATAAATCTTAATAAAACAAATTGTATGTGAGATATTATAGAAAATATTCATTGATCTCTAGTAGATGGACTAACCTTGAATACTTCCTATTTATAAATCTTAATGAAACAAATTGTGTGTGAGATGTTATCGAAAATATCCATTGATATCTAGTATATGGTGTATCCTTGAATACTTCCTATTTATAAATCTTAATAAAACAAATTGTATGTGAGATATTATAGAAAATATTCATTGATCTCTAGTATATGTTGTAACCTTGAATACTTCCTATTTATTAATCTAAATGAAACAAATTGTATGTGAGATATTATAGAAAATATATATTGATCTTTAGTATATGGTGTATCCTTGAATACTTCTTATTTATAAATCTAAATGAAAAAAATTGTGTGTGAGATATTATCGAGAATATTCATCGGTCTATTGTATATGGTGTTTCCTTGAATACTTCTTATTTATAAATCTTAATAAAACAAATTATATGTGAGATATTATCGAAAATATCCATTGATATCTAGTATATGGTGTAACCTTGAATACTTCCTATATATAAATCTAAATGAAACAAATTGTGTGTGAGATATTATCGAAAATATTCATTGATCTCTAGTATATGGTGTTTCCTTGAATACTTCTTATTTATAAATCTAAATGAAACAAATTGTGTGTGAGATATTATCGAAAATATTCATTGATCTCTAGTATATGGTGTATCCTTGAATACTTCATATTTATAAATCTTAATGAAACAAATTGTATGTGATATATTATCGAAAATATTCATTGATCTCTAGTATATGGTGTATCCTGGAATACTTCCTATTTATAAATCTAAATGAAACAAATTGTATGTCAGATATTATCGAAAATATTCCTTGATCTCTAGTATATGGTGTATCCTGGAATACTTCATATTTATAAATCTAAATGAAACAAATTGTATGTGAGATATTATCTAAAATATTCATTGATCTCTAGTATATGGTGTATCCTTGAATACTTCATATTTATAAATCTTAATGAAACAAATTGTATGTGATATATTATCGAAAATATTCATTGATCTCTAGTATATGGTGTATCCTGGAATACTTCCTATTTATAAATCTAAATGAAACAAATTGTATGTCAGATATTATCGAAAATATTCATTGATCTCTGGTATATGGTGTATCCTGGAATACTTCATATTTATAAATCTAAATGAAACAAATTGTATGTCAGATATTATCGAAAATATTCATTGATCTCTAGTATATGGTGTATCCTTGAATACTTCCTACTTATAAATCTAAATGAAACAAATTGTATGTGAGATATTATCGAAAATATTCATTGATCTCTAGTATATGGTGTACCCTTGAATACTTCATATTTATAAATCTTAATGAAACAAATTGTATGTGAGATATTATCGAAAATATTCATTGATCTCTAGTATATGGTGTAACCTTGAATACTTCCTATTTATAAATCTTAATAAAACAAATTGTATGTGAGATATTATAGAAAATATTCATTGATCTCTAGTATATGGTGTTTCCTTGAATACTTCCTATTTATAAATCTAAATGAAACAAATTGTGTGTGAGATATTATCGAAAATATTCATTGATCTCTAGTATATGGTGTAACCTTGAATACTTCCTATTTATAAATCTTAATGAAACAATTTGTGTGTGAGATATTATCGAAAATATCCATTGATGATATCCATTGATTGATGTTGTAACCTTGAATACTTCCTATTTATTAATCTAAATGAAACAAATTGTATGTGAGATATTATAGAAAATATATATTGATCTCTAGTATATGGTGTATCCTCGAATACTTCTTATTTATAAATCTAAATGAAAAAAATTGTGTGTGAGATATTATCGAGAATATTCATCGGTCTATTGTATATGGTGTTTCCTTGAATACTTCTTATTTATAAATCTTAATAAAACAAATTATATGTGAGATATTATCGAAAATATCCATTGATATCTAGTATATGGTGTAACCTTGAATACTTCCTATTTATAAATCTAAATGAAATAAATTGTGTGTGAGATATTATCGAAAATATTCATTGATCTCTAGTATATGGTGTTTCCTTGAATACTTCCTATTTATAAATCTAAATGAAACAAATTGTGTGTGAGATATTATCGAAAATATTCATTGATCTCTAGTATATGGTGTATCCTTGAATACTTCATATTTATAAATCTTAATGAAACAAATTGTATGTGATATATTATCGAAAATATTCATTGATCTCTAGTATATGGTGTATCCTTGAATACTTCCTACTTATAAATCTAAATGAAACAAATTGTATGTGAGATATTATCGAAAATATTCATTGATCTCTAGTATATGGTGTATCCTTGAATACTTCATATTTATAAATCTTAATGAAACAAATTGTATGTGAGATAGTATCGAAAATATTCATTGATCTATAGTATATGGTGTAACCTTGAATACTTCCTATTTATAAACCTTAATAAAACAAATTGTATGTGAGATATTATCGAAAATATTCATTGATCTCTAGTATATGGTGTTTCCTTGAATACTTCCTATTTATAAATCTAAATGAAACAAATTGTGTGTGAGATATTATCGAAAATATTCATTGATCTCTAGTATATGGTGTAACCTTGAATACTTCCTATTTATAAATCTTAATAAAACAAATTGTATGTGAGATATTATAGAAAATATTCATTGATCTAAAGTATATGGTGTATCCTTGAATACTTCCTATATATAAATCTTAATAAACCAAATTATATGTGAGATATTATAGAAAATATTCATTGATCTCTAGTATATGGTGTTTCTTTGAATACTTCCTATTTATAAATCTAAATGAAACAAATTGTATGTGAGATATTATAGAAAATATTCATTGAACTCTAGTATATGGTGTTTCTTTGAATACTTCCTATTTATAAATCTAAATGAAACAAATTGTGTGTGAGATATTATCGAAAATAATCATTGATCTCTAATAAATGGTGTATCCTAGAATACTTCCTATTTATAAATCTTAATGAAACAAATTGTGTGTGAAATATTATCGAAAATATTTATTGATCTCTAGTATATTGTGTATCCTTGAAACCTTCCTATTTATAAACCTTAATAAAACAAATTGTATGTGAAATATTATAGAAAATATTCATTAATATCTAGTATATGGTGTATCCTGGAATACTTTCTATTTATAAACCTTAATAAAACAGATTGTATATGAGATATTATCGAAAATATTCATTGATCTCTAATAAATGGTGTATCCTAGAATACTTCCTATTTATAAATCTTAATGAAACAAATTGTATGTGAGATATTATCGAAATTATTCATTGATCTCTAGTATATGGTGTATCCTTGAATACTTCATATTTATAAATCTTAATGAAACAAATTGTATGTGATATATTATCGAAAATATTCATTGATCTCTAGTATATGGTGTATCCTGGAATACTTCCTATTTATAAATCTTAATGAAACAAATTGTATGTGATATATTATCGAAAATATTCATTGATCTCTAGTATATGGTGTATCCTTGAATACTTCCTACTTATAAATCTAAATGAAACAAATTGTATGTGAGATATTATCGAAAATATTCATTGATCTCTAGTATATTGTGTATCCTTGAATACTTCATATTTATAAATCTTAATGAAACAAATTGTATGTGAGATATTATCGAAAATATTCATTGATCTATAGTATATGGTGTAACCTTGAATACTTCCTATTTATAAACCTTAATAAAACAAATTGTATGTGAGATATTATCGAAAATATTCATTGATCTCTAATAAATGGTGTATCCTAGAATACTTCCTATTTATAAATCTTAATGAAACAAATTGTATGTGAGATATTATCGAAAATATTCATTGATCTCTAGTATATGGTGTATCCTGGAATACTTCATATTTAAAAATATTTAAATGAAACAAATTGTATGTGAGATATTATCGAAAATATTCATTGATCTCTAGTATATGGTGTATCCTTGAATACTTCCTACTTATAAATCTAAATGAAACAAATTGTATGTGAGATATTATAGAAAATATTCATTGATCTCTAGTATATGGTGTTTCCTTGAATACTTCCTATTTATAAATCTAAATGAAACAAATTGTGTGTGAGATATTATCGAAAATATTCATTGATCTCTAGTATATGGTGTATCCTTGAATACTTCATATTTATAAATCTTAATGAAACAAATTGTATGTGATATATTATCGAAAATATTCATTGATCTCTAGTATATGGTGTATCCTGGAATACTTCCTATTTATAAATCTAAATGAAACAAATTGTATGTCAGATATTATCGAAAATATTCATTGATCTCTAGTATATGGTGTATCCTGGAATACTTCATATTTATAAATCTAAATGAAACAAATTGTATGTCAGATATTATCGAAAATATTCATTGATCTCTAGTATATGGTGTATCCTTGAATACTTCCTACTTATAAATCTAAATGAAACAACTTGTATGTGAGACATTATCGAAAATATTCATTGATCTCTAGTATATGGTGTATCCTTGAATACTTCATATTTATAAATCTTAATAAAACAAATTGTATGTGAGATATTATAGAAAATATTCATTGATCTAAAGTATATGGTGTATCCTTGAATACTTCCTATATATAAATCTTAATAAAACAAATTATATGTGAGATATTATAGAAAATATTCATTGATCTCTAGTATATGGTGTTTCTTTGAATACTTCCTATTTATAAATCTAAATGAAACAAATTGTATGTGAGATATTATAGAAAATATTCATTGAACTCTAGTATATGGTGTTTCTTTGAATACTTCCTATTTATAAATCTAAATGAAACAAATTGTGTGTGAGATATTATCGAAAATAATCATTGATCTCTAATAAATGGTGTATCCTAGAATACTTCCTATTTATAAATCTTAATGAAACAAATTGTGTGTGAAATATTATCGAAAATATTTATTGATCTCTAGTATATGGTGTATCCTTGAAACCTTCCTATTTATAAACCTTAATAAAACAAATTGTATGTGAAATATTATAGAAAATATTCATTAATATCTAGTATATGGTGTATCTTGGAATACTTTCTATTTATAAACCTTAATAAAACAAATTGTATGTGAGATATTATCGAAAATATTCATTGATCTCTAATAAATGGTGTATCCTGGAATACTTCCTATTTATAAATCTTAATGAAACAAATTGTATGTGAGATATTATCGAAAATATTCATTGATCTCTAGTATATGGTGTATCCTTGAATACTTCATATTTATAAATCTTAATGAAACAAATTGTATGTGATATATTATCGAAAATATTCATTGATCTCTAGTATATGGTGTATCCTGGAATACTTCCTATTTATAAATCTTAATATAACAAATTGTATGTCAGCTATTATCGAAAATATTCATTGATCTCTAGAAAATGGTGTATCCTGGAATACTTCATATTTATAAATCTAAATGAAACAAATTGTATGTGAGATATTATCGAAAATATTCATTGATCTCTAGTATATGGTGTATCCTTGAATACTTCCTACTTATAAATCTAAATGACACAAATTGCATGTGAGATATTATCGAAAATATTCATTGATCTCTAGTATATGGTGTATCCTTAAATACTTCATATTTATAAATCTTAATGAAACAAATTGTATGTGAGATATTATAGAAAATATTCATTGATCTCTAGTAAATGGTGTTTCCTTGAATACTTCCTATTTATAAATCTTAATAAAACAAATTGTATGTCAGATATTATCGAAAATATTCATTGATCTCTAGTATATGGTGTATCCTGGAATACTTCATATTTATATATCTAAATGAAACAAATTGTATGTCAGATATTATCGAAAATATTCATTGATCTCTAGTATATGGTGTATCCTTGAATACTTCCTACTTATAAACCTAAATGAAACAAATTGTATGTGAGATATTATCGAAAATATTCATTGATCTCTACTATATGGTGTATCCTTGAATACTTCATATTTATAAATCTTAATGAAACAAATTGTATGTGAGACATTATAGAAAATATTCATTGATCTCTAGTATATGTTGTAACCTTGAATACTTCCTATTTATAAATCTAAATGAAACAAATTGTATGTGAGATACTATAGAAAATATTCATTGATCTCTAGTATATGGTGTATCCTTGAATATTTATAAATCTTAATAAAACAAATTGTATGTGATATATTATAGAAAATATTCATTGATCTCTAGTATATGGTGTATCCTTGAATACTTCCTATTTATAAATCTTAATAAAACAAATTGTATGTGAGATATTATAGAAAATATTCATTGATCTCCAGTATATGGTGTTTCCTTGAATACTTCCTATTTATAAATCTAAATGAAACAAATTGTGTGTGAGATGTTATCGAAAATATCCATTGATATCTAGTATATGGTGTATCCTTGAATACTTCCTATTTATAAATCTTAATAAAACAAATTGTATGTGAGATATTATAGAAAATATTCATTGATCTCTAGTATATGTTGTAACCTTGAATACTACCTATTTATAAATCTAAATGAAACAAATTGTATGTGAGATATTATAGAAAATATTCATTGATCTCTAGTATATGGTGTATCCTTGAATACTTCTTATTTATAAATCTTAATGAGACAAATTGTATGCGAGATATTATCGAAAATATTCATTGATCTCTAGTAGATGGACTAACCTTGAATACTTCCTATTTATAAATCTAAATGAAAAAATTTGTGTGTGAGATATTATCGAAAATATTCATCGGTCTATTGTATATGGTGTTTCCTTGAATACTTCCTATTTATAAATCTTAATAAAACAAATTGTATATGGGATATTATCGTAAATATTCATTTATACCTAGTATATGGTGTAACCTTGAATACTTCCTATTTATAATTCTAAATGAAACAAATTGTATGTCAGATATTATAGAAAATATTCATTGATCTCTAGTATATGGTGTTTCCTTGAATACTTCCTATTTATAAATCTAAATGAAACAAATTGTGTGTGAGATATTATCGAAAATATTCATTGATCTCTAGTATATGGTGTATCCTTGAATACTTCATATTTATAAATCTTAATGAAACAAATTGTATGTGATATATTATCGAAAATATTCATTGATCTCTAGTATATGGTGTATCCTGGAATACTTCCTATTTATAAAACAAAGTGAAACAAATTGTATGTCAGATATTATCGAAAATATTCCTTGATCTCTAGTATATGGTGTATCCTGAAATACTTCATATTTATAAATCTAAATGAAACAAATTGTATGTCAGATATTATCGAAAATATTCATTGATCTCTAGTATATGGTGTATCCTGGAATACTTCATATTTATAAATCTAAATGAAACAAATTGTATGTCAGATGTTATCGAAAATATTCATTGATCTCTAGTATATGGTGTATCCTTGAATACTTCCTACTTATAAATCTAAATGAAACAAATTGTATGTGAGATATTATCGAAAATATTCATTGATCTCTAGTATATGGTGTATCCTTGAATACTTTATATTTATAAATCTTAGTGAAACAAATTGTATGTGAGATATTATCGAAAATATTCATTGATCTCTAGTATATGGTGTAACCTTGAATACTTCCTATTTATAAATCTTAATAAAACAAATTATATGTGAGATATTATAGAAAATATTCATTGATCTCTAGTATATGGTGTTTCCTTGAATACTTCCTATTTATAAATCTGAATGAAACAAATTGTGTGTGAGATATTATCGAAAATATTCATTGATCTCTAGTATATGTTGTAACCTTGAATACTTCCTATTTATAAATCTTAATAAAACAAATTGTATGTGAGATATTATAGAAAATATTCATTGATCTCTAGTATATGGTGTTTCCTTGAATACTTCCTATTTATAAATCTAAATGAAACAAATTGTATGTGATATATTATAGAAAATATTCATTGATCTCTAGTATATGGTGTTAACTTGAATACTTCCTATTTATAAATCTAAATGAAACAAATTGTGTGTGAGATATTATAGAAAATATTCATTGATCTCTAGTATATGCTGCATCCTTGAATACTTCCTACTTATAAATCTTAATAAAACAAATTGTATGTGAGATATTATAGAAAACATTCATTGATCTCTAGTATATGGTGTATCCTTGAATACTTTCTATTTATAAATCTTAATAAAACAAATTTTATGTGAGATATTATAGAAAATATTCATTGATCTCTAGTATATAGTGTTTCCTTGAATACTTCCTATTCATGAATCTTAATGAAACAAATTATATGTGAGATATTATCGAAAATATTCATTGATCTCTAATATATGGTGTAACCTTGAATACTTTCTATTTATAAATCTTAATAAAACAAATTGTATGTGAGATATTATAGAAAATATTCATTGATCTCTAGTATATGGTGTATCCCTGAATATTTATAAATCTTAATAAAACAAATTGTGTGTGAGATATTATCGAAAATATCGATTGATATCTAGTATATGGTGTATCCTTGTATACTTCCTATTTATAAACCTTAATATAACAAATTGTATGTGAGATATTATAGAAAATATTCATTGATCTCTAGTATATGTTGTAACCTTGAATACTTCCTATTTATAAATCTAAATGAAACAAATTGTATGTGAGATATTATAGAAAATATTCATTGATCTCTAGTATATGGTGTATCCTTGAATACTTCTTATTTATAAATCTAAATGAAAAAAATTGTGTGTGAGATATTATGGAGAATATTCATCGGTCTATTGTATATGGTGTTTCCTTGAATACTTCCTATTTATAAATCTTAATAAAACAAATTATATTTGAGATATTATCGAAAATATCCATTGATATCTAGTATATGGTGTATCCTTGAATACTTCCTATTTATAAATATTAATAAAACAAATTGTATGTGAGATATTATAGAAAATATTCATTGATCTCTAGTATATATTGTAACCTTGAATACTTCCTATTTATAAATCTAAACAAAACAAATTGTATGTGAGATATTATAGAAAATATTCATTGATCTCTAGTATATGGTGTATCCTTAAACACTTCCCATTTATAAATCTATAGTATAAGTAGTATCCTTGAATACTTCCTAATTATAAATCTTAATGAAACAAATTGCATGTGAGATATCATGGAAAATATTCATTGATCTCTAGTATATGGTGTATCCTTGAATACTTCCTATTTATAAATCTAAATGAAACAAATTGTATGTGAGATATTATAGAAAATATTCATTGATCTCTAGTATATGGTGTATCCTTGAATACTTCCTACTTATAAATCTTAATGAAACAAATTGTATGTGAGACATTATAGAAAATATTCATTGATCTCTAGTATATGTTGTAACCTTGAATACTTCCTATTTATAAATCTTAACAAAACAAATTATATGTGAGATATTATCGAAAATATTCATTGATATATATGTATATGTATATGCTGCATCCTTGAATACTTCCTACTTATAAATCTAAATGAAACAAATTGTGTGTGAGATATTATAGAAAATAATCATTGATCTCTAGTAAATGGTGTTTCCTTGAATACTTCCTATTTATAAATCTAAATGAAACAAATTGTATGTCAGATATTATTGAAAATATTCATTGATCTATAGTATATGGTGTATCCTTGAATACTTCCTACTTATAAATCTAAATGAAACAAATTGTATGTGAGTTATTATCGAAAATATTCATTGATCTCTAGTATATGGTGTATCCTTGAATACTTCATATTTATAAATCTTAATGAAACAAATTGTATGTGAGATATTATCGAAAATATTCATTGATCTCTAGTATATGGTGTAACCTTGAATACTTCCTATTTATAAATCTTAATAAAACAAATTGTATGTGAGATATTATAGAAAATATTCATTGATCTCTAGTATATGGTGTTTCCTTGAATACTTCCTATTTATAAATCTAAATGAAACAAATTGTGTGTGAGATATTATCGAAAATATTCATTGATCTCTAGTATATGGTGTAACATTGAATACTTCCTATTTATAAATCTTAATAAAACAAATTTTATGTGAGATATTATAGAAAATATTCATTGATCTCTAGTATATAGTGTTTCCTTGAATACTTCCTATTTATGAATCTTAATGAAACAAATTATATGTGAGATATTATCGAAAATATTCATTGATCTCTAATATATGGTGTAACCTTGAATACTTTCTATTTATAAATCTTAATAAAACAAATTGTATGTGAGATATTATAGAAAATATTCATTGATCTCTAGTATATGGTGTATCCTTGAATACTTCCTATTTATGAATCTTAATGAAACAAATTGTATGTGAGATATTATAGAAAATATTCATTGATCTCTAATATATGGTGTAACCTTGAATACTTTCTATTTATAAATCTTAATAAAACAAATTGTATGTGAGATGTTATAGAAAATATTCATTGATCTCTAGTATATGGTGTGTCCTTGAATACTTCCTATTTATAAATCTTAATAAAACAAATTGTATGTGAGATATTATAGAAAATATTCATTGGTCTCTAGTATATGGTGTTTCCTTGAATACTTCCTATTTATAAATCTAAATGAAACAAATTGTGTGTGAGATATTATAGAAAATATTCATTGATCTCTAGTATATGGTGTTTCCTTGAATACTTCCTATTTATAAATCTTAATAAAACAAATTGTGTGTGAGATATTATCGAAAATATCGATTGATATCTAGTATATGGTGTATCCTTGAATACTTCCTATTTATAAACCTTAATAAAACAAATTGTATGTGAGATATTATAGAAAATATTCATTGATCTCTAGTATATGTTGTAACCTTGAATACTTCCTACTTATAAATCTTAATAAAACAAATTGTATGTGAGATATTATAGAAAATATTCATTGATCTCTAGTATATGGTGTATCCTTGAATATTTATAAATCTTAATAAAACAAATTGTATGTGAGATATTATAGAAAATGTTCATTGATCTCTAGTATATGTTGTAACCTTGAATACTTCCTATTTATAAATCTAAATGAAACAAATTGTATGTGAGATATTATAGAAAATATTCATTGATCTCTAGTATATGGTGTATCCTTGAATACTTCTTATTTATAAATCTTAATAAAATAAATTATATGTGAGATATTATCGAAAATATCCATTGATATCTAGTATATGGTGTATCCTTGAATACTTCCTATTTATAAATCTTAATAAAACAAATTGTATGTGAGGTATTATAGAAAATATTCATTGATCTCTAGTATATATTGTAACCTTGAATACTTCCTATTTATAAATCTAAATAAAACAAATTGTATGTGAGATATTATAGAAAATATTCATTGATCTCTAGTATATGGTGTATCCTTGAATACTTCCTATTTATAAATCTTAATAAAACAAATTGTATGTGAAGTATTATAGAAAATATTCATTGATCTCTAGTATATGGTGTATCCTTAAACACTTCCCATTTATAAATCTAAATGAAACAAATTGTGTGTGAAATATTATCGAAAATAATCATTGGTCTCTAGTATATGGTGTAACCTATCCTTGAACACTTCCTACCTATAAATCTTAATGAAACAAATTGTATGTGATATATTATCGAAAATAATCATTGATCTCTACTATATGGTGTATCCTGAAACACTTCCTATGTGTAAAACTTAATGAAACACATTGTGTGTGAGATATTATCGAAAATATTCATTGATCTCTAGTATAAGGAGTATCCTTGAATACTTCCTATTTATAAATCTTAATGAAACAAATTGCATGTGAGATATCATGGAAAATATTCATTGATCTCTAGTATATGGTGTATCCTTGAATACTTCCTATTTATAAATCTAAATGAAACAAATTGTATGTGAGATATTATAGAAAATATTCATTGATCTCTAGTATATGGTGTATCCTTGAATACTTCCTACTTATAAATCTTAATGAAACAAATTGTATGTGAGATATTATAGAAAATATTCATTGATCTCTAGTATATGGTGTATCCTTGAATACTTCCTACTTATAAATCTTAATGAAACAAATTGTATGTGAGACATTATAGAAAATATTCATTGATCTCTAGTATATGTTGTAACCTTGAATACTTCCTATTTATAAATCTAAATGAAACAAATTGTATGTGAGATACTATAGAAAATATTCATTGATCTCTAGAATATGGTGTATCCATGAATATTTATAAATCTTAATAAAACAAATTGTATGTCAGATATTATAGAAAATATTCATTGATCTCTAGTATATGGTGTATCCTAGAATACTTCCTATTTATAAATCTTAATAAAACAAATTGTATGTGAGATATTATAGAAAATATTCATTGATCTCTAGTATATGGTGTTTCCTTGAATACTTCCTATTTATAAATCTAAATGAAACAAATTGTGTGTGAGATGTTATCGAAAATATCCATTGATATCTAGTATATGGTGTGTCCTTGAATACTTCCTATTTATAAATCTTAATAAAACAAATTGTATGTGAGATATTATAGAAAATATTCATTGATCTCTAGTATATGTTGTAACCTTGAATACTTCCTATTTATAAATCTAAATGAAACAAATTGTATGTGAGATATTATAGAAAATATTCATTGATCTCTAGTATATGGTGTATCCTTGAATACTTCTTATTTATTATTGTAGTTAAACACTTGCTACATTTTTACTTGCAATATTGAAATTATAGAATAACAATGATTCATAGACATTTTACGTTAAATTGTAAAAATAATTTTTCATTCACTTTTGGTTTTGAATTTATAAACTGAATATAAATGTTTATAAAACATTAATATACATTGTTTTATTCCAAAACCATAACATAAAATTGTGGCGACGAGGACAATGGCAACAGATCCTAAAATCCTTGAATTACTCCAAAAACAAGGAGAAATCTTATCAAGATTATCCTTAAGTGTTTCAACAAATCAGGATGAATTAATGGACAAATTATCGAATTGTATAGCAGAATTCTATTTTGATCCAGAAAATTCTATCACATTCAACGTGTGGTACAGCCGTCATGAAGATATATTTCTGGTGGATGGTAAAAATTTAGATGACGCAGCTCGTGTGAGACTTTTAATGAGGAAGCTAAATCCTGTTGCTTACGGAAAATATGCTGCTTACATTCTTCCCAAGAATGTTAGGGATATTTCATTTGCAGAATCAGTTAATATCCTAAAAGTTATGTTTGGCACACAAGAATCAGTATTTAGTTTACGGTACAAATGTCTACAGACTGTAAAAAAACCTCAGGAGGATTTAATATCTTACGCGGCTCGCATTAATGAAGTTTGTGAACAATTTAAACTATCCGAAATGAATTCCGATCAATTCAAATGTCTAGTTTTTGTTTGCGGGCTCCAATCTCATTCAGATATGGAAGTTCGTATGAAATCATTAGCTATTCTTGAGGATGATTCAAATCAAACAATCAACAAACTAGTTACCAGTGCTCAAAGGCTAATAAATCTTAAACCGGATACTGCCATGGTGGAAGAAAGCACACCAGTGTCCATTAATGCCGTTAATTAATCAAATTTTCAAAAATCAAAACAAGATGACAACAATAAGATTCCAAAAACCCCATGTTGGAATTGTGGCGCCATGCATTACGCAAGATATTGCACTTTCCTTAACCACAAATGTAGTCAATGTAATATTGTTGGTCACAAGGAAGGGTACTGCAAATCTACAGGTAAAATTAATTCATCACAAAATAGTTTTTCATATAAGAAGAAAAACAAGAAATATAAGAAAAGTTCAAGTTCTCCAAAATCGAATGTAGTTCAAATCAATAAGATATCTCATGCTTCCAGGCGCAAATACGTCATAGTTAATATCAACCCTTCGGTATCTATTCAAAACAGTAATTGGTTTGATGTTAAACTACAGGTAGACACAGCCTCAGACATCTCAATGATAGGTAAATCCCTGTGGATAAAAATGGGTAAACCAGGAAAACAGTTTAAAAATTGTTTTGTAACGAGTGCTTCCAATAATAAAATCAAGCTTCTAGCCGAGTTTGATTGCCAGGTCAGGCTAAAGGATGAAGTACGGGTATGCAAATTGTCAGTTGTAGAATTTGATACGCTTTTAATATTTGGCACTGATATGTGTGATATTTTTGGTATCTGGGATCAACCCCTAAATAAAATTTGCTGCCAGATTAAACAGACTACAATCAACTCTAATACGTTACACGAAATTAGAGATAAATTTGCAGATATCTTTCAGGACACTCCAGCAAAATGTACTAAAATGAAAGTACAACTACATCTAAAAGAGAATGCTAAACCCATTTTTAGAGCCAAAAGACCGGTGGCATATGCAATGCTTCCACTGATAGAAGACGAAATTAAACGGTTACAGTCATTAGGAATACTGTCTCCTGTTGATTTCTCAGATTGGGCAGCACCCATTGTTGCTATTAAGAAGCCAAATGGTAAAATTCGCATTTGCGGGGATTATTCAACTGGATTAAATGATAGCTTGAAACCTCACAAATATCCACTTCCCCGCCCAGAAGATTTGTATGCAAAAGTGGCTAACAGTTGTTTGTATACACATATTGATCTTTCTGATGCTTATTTACAAACAGAAGTCACACCAGAATCCGCCAAACTTCTAACAATCAACACACATAAGGGTTTGTTTACATTCAATCGTTTAGCTCCTGGTGTAAAAAGTGCTCCAGGTGCTTTTCAACAAATCATGGATACAATGCTTGCGGGTATAGACGATGCAGCAGCATACATAGACGATATAATTATTGGTGGTACTACAGTTGAAAAACACATAGAAAACGTCAACAAGGTTTTCAAAAAACTACGTGAGTACAATTTTCACATCAAATTTGAAAAATGCAAATTTTTCGCAAAAGAAGTCAAATATCTTGGTAACATAATGTCAGTAAATGGATTACGGCCCGATCCTGAAAAAATCGAAACTGTTTTAAATTTACCAGCTCCAAAAGATATATCAGAACTAAGATCGTTTTTGGGTTCAATTAATTATTATGGTAAATATATCCATCAAATGGCTAATCTAAGAGCTCCACTTGATAATTTATTGAAGTCAAACACAAAATTTGAGTGGAATTCTGCATGTCAGAAAGCATTTCAAGAATTCAAGATCCTATTACAATCAGATTTGCTGTTAACACATTTCAATCCGTCACTGCCAATCAAGGTTGCAGCAGATGCATCAGGTAAAGGTATTGCTGCATTCATTTGCCATATTTATCCAGATAAGTCAGAGAAAGTTATTGCTCATGCTTCTCGTACACTTACACCAGCAGAAAAAAAATATTCTCAAATTGAAAAAGAGGGTCTGGCGTTGATTTTTGCTGTAAAAAAATTTCATAGATATATATATGGTCGACATTTCATATTGTGTACTGATCATAAGCCGCTTTTGACAATTTTCGGTAGCAAATCTGGTATACCGGCTTACGCAGCAAATAGACTTCAACGTTGGGCATTAATACTGATGATGTATGATTTAAAAATCGAGTACGTTAACACCAAAGACTTTGGTTGTGTTGATGTTTTATCAAGACTCATCGATTCAAAATGGAAACCTGACGAAGATATCGTAATTGCCTGTACCAAATTGGAAGAAGATTGCTCGGAAATGCTAACTGAACACTTTAGCTCACTTCCAATAACATTTAAGATGGTTCTGCAAGAAACAAATAAATGTAAAACATTACAATCAGTCATATCAGCACTTAATAATGGATGGACCAGAAAGGCATCAAACGAACTTGCGCCGTACTATGCCAGAAGAACGGAATTATGTGTAGTTCAAGGTTGTCTAATGTATAATAATAGGATTGTAATACCTTCCAAATTTAGAAGTTGTATTCTAAAACAACTTCATAGAGGTCATCCAGGTAAAGAAAGAATGAAATCACTAGCAAGAAGTCATGTTTACTGGCCAGGAATTGATGCAGACATTATTAATTATGTACGAAACTGTCATCAATGTGCTGTGATTTGTTCTGCGCCAGCTAAACATACTCTACAATCATGGCTTTTAACAAGTAAACCTATGGAACGCATTCACATAGACATTGCATTCCCATGTAATGGATTATATTATTTTGTTGCTGTTGATGCTTTTTCAAAATGGCCAGAATTTTTTGAAATATCAAACATTTCATCAGCAACTATTATTTCTAAACTTACAGAAATGTTCGCTAGATATGGAAATCCAAATACCATTGTTTCAGATAATGGTAGTCAATTCGTAAGTGCACAGTTCCAAAATTTTATTATAAATAGAGGAATATTGCATTTGAAATATGCACCATATCACCCACAATCTAACGGTCAAGCTGAGCGATTTGTTGGAACGTTAAAACGCGCTCTTACGAAACTCGAAAATGAAGGGACAAGTAAGGAAAATTTGGAAACTTTTCTTCAAACTTATAGATCAACACCAAAATTAGATTCAAAATCACCAGCAGAACTGTTTCTAAATCGAAAAATTAGAACCACTTTGGACTTCTTAAAACCACAGCAGTCAATACACACTGCTCGGAATGTTCGACAAGAGGCAATATTTAACAGAAAACATGGAGCAAAAGATAGAATTAATCAATCATCTTTAGAAAATAATCAAAATACTGAAGAAAGTAATGGTACACACAATCAACTTGAAGAGGAATCTTCATTTCACTCTACGTCTGATTCAATAGAGTTTGACTCAATTCCAACAACTTCAACGGATAATTTAGAAGTTCCCAGGTCTAAAAGAAACCGTCAACTTCCTAATTGGATGAAAGATTATAAAACTTTTTAAACAAAGGGAAATATTGTAGTTAAACACTTACTACATTTTTACTTGCAATATTGAAATTATAGAATAACAATGATTCATAGACATTTTATGTTAAATTGTAAAAATAATTTTTCATTCACTTTTGGTTTTGAATTTATAAACTGAATATAAATGTTTATAAAACATTAATAAACATTGTTTTATTCCAAAACCATAACATTTATAAATCTAAATGAAAAAAATTGTGTGTGGGATATTATCGAAAATATTCATTGATCTCTAGTATATGGTGTATCCTTGAATACTTCATATTTATAAATCTTAATGAAACAAATTGTATGTGATATATTATCGAAAATATTTATTGATCTCTAGTATATGGTGTATCCTGGAATACTTCATATTTATAAATCTAAATGAAACAAATTGTATGTCAGGTATTATCGAAAATATTCATTGATCTCTAGTATATGGTGTATCCTTGAATACTTCCTATTTATAAATCTAAATGAAACAAATTGTGTGTGAGATATTATCGAAAATAATCATTGATCTATAATAAATGGTGTATCCTATAATACTTCCTATTTATAAATCTTAATGAAACAAATTATATGTGAGATATTATCGAAAATATTCATTGATCTCTAGTATATGGTGTATCCTTGAATACTTCATATTTATAAATCTTAATGAAACAAATTGTATGTGATATATTATCGAAAATATTCATTGATCTCTAGTATATGGTGTATCCTGGAATACTTCCTATGTGTAAATCTAAATGAAACAAATTGTATGTGAGATATTATAGAAAATATTCATTAATCTCTAGTATAGGGTGTATCCTTGAATACTTCCTATTTATAAACCTTAATGAAACAAATTGTATGTGAGATATTATCAAAAATATTTATTGTTCTCTAGTATATGGTGTATCCTTAAATACTTCTTATTTATAAATCTAAATGTAACAAATTGTATTTGAGATATTATCGAGAATATTCATCGATCTATTATATCTGGTGTATCCTTAAACACTTCCTATGTGTAAATCTTAATGAGACAAATTGTGTGTGAAATATTATCGAAAATATTTATTGATCTCTAGTATATGGTGTATCTTTGAATACTTCCTATTTATAAATATAAATGAAACAAATTATATGTGAGGTATAATCGAAAATATTCATTGATCTCTAGAATATGGTGTATCCTTGAATACTTCCTATTTATAAATCTAAATGAAACAAACTGTGTGTAAGATATTATCGAAAATATCCATTGATCTCTACTATATGGTGTATCATTGAATACTTCCTATTTATAAATCTAAATGAAACAAATTGTGTGTAAGATATTATCGAAAATATTCATTGATTTCTAGTATACGGTGTATCCTTGAATACTTAATATTTATAAATCTAAATGCAACAAATTGTATGTGAGATATTATCGAGAATATTCATCGATCTATTGTATCTAGTGTATCCTTAAACACTTCCTATGTGTAAATCTTAATGAGACAAATTGTGTGTGAAATATTATTGAAAATATTCATTGATATCTAGTATATGATGTATCCTTGAATACTTCCTATTTATAAATCTAAGTCAAACAAATTGTGTGTAAGATATTATAGAAAATATTCATTGATCTCTAGTATATGGTGTATCCTTGAATACTTCCTATTTATAAATCTAAATGAAACAAATTGTATGTGAGATATTATCGAAAATATTCATTGATCTCTAGTATATGGTGTAACCTTGAATAATTCCTATTTATAAATCCTAATAAAACAAATTGTATGTGAGATATTATAGAAAATATTCATTGATCTAAAGTATATGGTGTATCCTTGAATACTTCCTATTTATAAATCTTAACGAAACAAATTGCATGTGAGATATCATGGAAAATATTCATTGATCTCTAGTATATGGTGTATCCTTGAATACTTCCTATTTATAAATCTTAATGAAGCAAATTGTATGTGAGATATTATCGAAAATATTCATCGATCTCTAGTATATGGTGTATCCTTGAATCCTTCCTATTTATAAAACTTAATGAAACAAATTGCATGTGAGATATCATGGAAAATATTCATGGATCTCTAGTATAAGGAGTATCCTTGAATACTTCCTATTTATAAATCTTAATGAAACAAATTGCATGTGAGATATCATGGAAAATATTCATTGATCTCTAGTGTATGGTGTATCCTCGAATACTTCCTATTTATAAATCTTAACGAAAGAAATTGCATGTGAGATATCATGGAAAGTATTCATTAATCTCTAGTATAAGGAGTATCCTTGAATACTTCGTATTTATAAATCTTAATGAAACAAATTGCATGTGAGATATCATGGAAAATATTCATTGATCTCTAGTATAAGGAGTATCCTCGAATACTTCCTATTTATAAATCTTAACGAAAGAAATTGCATGTGAGATATCATGGAAAATATTCATTGATCTCTAGTATATGGTGTATCCTTGATACTTCCTATTTATAAATCTTAATGAAGCAAATTGCATGTGAGATATCATTGAAAATATTCTTTGATCTCTAGTATATGGTGTATCCTTGAATACTTCCTATTTATAAATCTTAA
Source organism: Sarcophaga carnaria (assembly GCA_958299815.1). Lineage (NCBI taxonomy): Eukaryota > Metazoa > Arthropoda > Insecta > Diptera > Sarcophagidae > Sarcophaga > Sarcophaga carnaria. Next base: position 81,859,998 of record OY283149.1, on the reverse strand, counting down.
TGAAACAAATTGAATGTGAGATATCATGGAAAATATTCATTGATCTCTAGTATACGTACTATCCTTGAATACTTCCTATTTATAAATCTTAATGAAACAAATTGCATGTGAGATATCATGGAAAATATTCCTTGATCTCTAGTATGTGGTGTATCCTTGAATACTTCCTATTTATAAATCGAAATGAAACAAATTGTATGTGACATATTATCGAAAATATTCATTGATCTCTAGTATATGCTGTATCCTTGAATACTTCCTATTTATAAATCTTAATGAAACAAATTGCATGTGAGATATCATGGAAAATATTCATTGATCTCTAGTATAAGGTGCATCCTCGAATACTTCCTATTTATAAATCGAAATGAAACAAATTGTATGTGAGATATTATCGAAAATATTCATTGATCTCTAGTATAAGTAGTATCCTTGAATACTTGCTATTTATAAATCTTAATGAAACAAATTGCATGTGAGATATCATGGAAAATATTCATTGATCTCTAGTATATGGTGCATCCTCGAATACTTCCTATTTATAAATCGAAATGAAACAAATTGTATGTGAGATATCATGGAAAATATTCATTGATCTCTAGTATAAGGAGTATTCTTGAATACTTCCATTTATAAATCTTAATGAAACAAATTGTATGTGAGATATCATGGAAATATTCATGGATCTCTAGTATAAGAAGTATCCTGGAATACTTCCTATTTATAAATCTTAATGAAACAAATTGCATGCGAGATATCATGGAAAATATTCATGGATCTCTACTACAAGGTGCATCCTTGAATACTTCCTATTTATAAATCGAAATGAAACAAATGTTATGTGAGATATTATCGAAAATAATCATTGATCTCTAGTATAAGTAGTATCCTTGAATACTTCCTATTTATAGATCTTAATGAAACAAATTGCATGTGAGATATCATGGAAAATATTCATTGATCTCTAGTATAAGGAGTATTCTTGAATACTTCCATTTATAGATCTTAATGAAACAAATTGTATGTGAGATATCATGGAAAATATTCATGGATCTCTAGTATAAGAAGTATCCTTGAATACTTCCTATTTATAAATCTTAATGAAACAAATTGCATGCGAGATATCATGGAAAATATTCATGGATCTCTACTACAAGGTGTATCCTTGAATACTTCCTATTTATAAATCTTAGTGAAACAAATTGTATGTGAGATATCATGGAAAATATTCATTGATCTCTAGTATAAGGTGTATCCTTGAATACTTCCTATTTATAAATCTTAATGAACCAAATTGCATGTGAGATATCATGGAAAATATTCATTGATCTCTAGTATATGGTGTATCCTTGAATACTTCCTATTTATAAAACTTAATGAAACAAATTGTATGTCAGATATTATCGAAAATATTCATTGATCTCCAGTATAAGTAATATCCTTGAATACTTCCTATTTATAAATCGAAATGAAACAAATTGCATGTGAGATATCATGGAAAATATTCATTGATCTCTAGTATATGGTGTATCCTCGAATACTTCCTATTTATAAATCTTAACGAAAGAAATTGCATGTGAGATATCATAGAAAATATTCATTAATCTCTAGTATAAGGAGTATCCTTGAATACTTCGTATTTATAAATCTTAATGAAACAAATTGCATGTGAGATATCATGGAAAATATTCATTGATCTCTAGTATAAGGAGTATCCTTGAATACTTCCCATTTATAAATCTTAATGAAGCAAATTGCATGTGAGATATTATGGAAAATATTCATTGATCTCTAGTATATGGTGTATCCTTGAATACTTCCTATTTATAAATCTTAATGAAACAAATTGTATGTGAGATTTCATAGAAAATATTCATGTATCTCTAGTATAAGAAGTATCCTTGAATACTTCCTATTTATAAATCTTAATGAAACCAATTGCATGTGAGATATCATGGAAAATATTCATTGATCTCTAGTATATGGTGTATCCTTGAATACTTCCTATTTATAAATCTTAGTGAAACAAATTGTATGTGAGATATTATCGAAAATATTCATTGATCTCTAGTATAAGTACTATCCTTGAATACTTCCTATTTATAAATCGAAATGAAACAAATTGTATGTGAGATATCATGGAAAATATTCATTGATCTCTAGTATAAGGCGTATCCTTGAATACTTCCTATTTATAAATCGAAATGAAACAAATTGTATGTGAGATATTATCGAAAATATTCATTGATCTCTAGTATATGCTGTATCCTTGAATACTTCCTATTTATAAATCTTAATGAAACAAATTGCATGTGAGATATCATGGAAAATATTCATTGATCTCTAGTATATGGTGCATCCTCGAATACTTCCTATTTATAAATCGAAATGAAACAAATTGTATGTGAGATATTATCGAAAATATTCATTGATCTCTAGTATAAGTAGTATCCTTGAATACTTGCTATTTATAAATCTTAATGAAACAAATTGCATGTGAGATATCATGGAAAATATTCATTGATCTCTAGTATATGGTGCATCCTCGAATACTTCCTATTTATAAATCGAAATGAAACAAATTGTATGTGAGATATCATGGAAAATATTCATTGATCTCTAGTATATGGTGTATCCTTGAATACTTCCTATTTATAAAACTTAATGAAACAAATTGTATGTCAGATATTATCGAAAATATTCATTGATCTCCAGTATAAGTAATATCCTTGAATACTTCCTATTTATAAATCGAAATGAAACAAATTGCATGTGAGATATCATGGAAAATATTCATTGATCTCTAGTATATGGTGTATCCTCGAATACTTCCTATTTATAAATCTTAACGAAAGAAATTGCATGTGAGATATCATAGAAAATATTCATTAATCTCTAGTATAAGGAGTATCCTTGAATACTTCGTATTTATAAATCTTAATGAAACAAATTGCATGTGAGATATCATGGAAAATATTCATTGATCTCTAGTATAAGGAGTATCCTTGAATACTTCCCATTTATAAATCTTAATGAAGCAAATTGCATGTGAGATATCATGGAAAATATTCATTGATCTCTAGTATATGGTGTATCCTTGAATACTTCCTATTTATAAATCTTAATGAAACAAATTGTATGTGAGATTTCATAGAAAATATTCATGTATCTCTAGTATAAGAAGTATCCTTGAATACTTCCTATTTATAAATCGAAATGAAACAAATTGCATGTGAGATATCATGGAAAATATTCATTGATCTCTAGTATAAGGTGTATCCTTGAATACTTCCTATTTATAAATCTTAATGAAACAAATTGCATGTGAGATATCATGGAGAATATTCATTGATCTCTAGTATAAGGAGTATTCTTGAATACTTCCATTTATAAATCTTAATGAAACAAATTGCATGTCAGATATCATAGAAAATATTCATGGATCTCTAGTATAAGAAGTATCCTTGAATACTTCCTATTTATAAATCGAAATGAAACAAATTGTATGTGAGATATTATCGAAAATATACATTGATCTCTAGTATATGGTGCATCCTCGAATACTTCCTATTTATAAATCTTAATGAAACAAATTGTATGTGAATTATCATGGAAAATATTCATTGGTCTCTAGTATAAGGTGTATCTTTGAATACTTCCTACTTATAAATCTTAATGAAACAAATTGCATGTGAGATATCATGGAAAATATTCATTGATCTCTAGTATATGTTGTATCCTTGAATACTTCCTATTTATAAATCTTAGTGAAACAAATTGTATGTGAGATATTATCGCAAATATTCATTGATCTCTAGTATATGGTGTATCCTTGAATACTTCATATTTATAAATTTTAATGAAACAAATTGTTTGTGAGATATCATGGAGAATATTCATTGATCTCTAGTATAAGGAGTATTCTTGAATACTTCCATTTATAAATCTTAATGAAACAAATTGCATGTGAGATATCATAGAAAATATTCATGGATCGCTAGTATAAGAAGTATCCTTGAATACTTCCTATTTATAAATCTAAATGAAACAAATTGTATGTGAGATATTATCGAATATATTCATTCATCTCTAGTATATGGTGTATCCTTGAATACTTCCTATTTATAAATCTAAATGAAACAAATTGTATGTGAGATATTATCGAAAATATTCATTGACCTCTAGTATATGGTGCATCCTCGAATACTTCCTATTTATAAATCGAAATGAAACATATTGCATGTGAGATATCATCGAAAATATTCATTGATCTCTAGTATAAGTAATATCCTTGAATACTTCCTATTTATAAATCTTAATGAAACAAATTGTATGTCAGATATTATCGAAAATATTCATTGATCTCCAGTATAAGTAATATCCTTGAATACTTCCTATATATAAATCGAAATGAAACAAATTGTATGTGAGATATTATCGAAAGTATTCATTGATCTCTAGTATAAGTAATATCCGTGAATAATTCCTATTTATAAATCTTAATGAAACAAATTGCATGTGAGATATCATGGAAAATATTCATTGATCTCTAGTATATGGTGCATCCTCGAATACTTCCTATTTATAAATCTTAATGAAACAAATTGTATTGAGATATTATCGAAAATATTCCTTGATCTCTAGTATGTGGTGTATCCTTGAATACTTCCTATTTATAAATCTTAATGAAACAAATTGTATAATAAGGAGTATCCTTGAATACTTCCTATTTATAAATCTAAATGAAACAAATTTTATGGGAGATATTATCGAAAATATTCATTCATCTCTAGTATATGGTGTATCCTTGAATACTTCCTATTTATAAATCTAAATGAAACAAATTGTATGTGAGATATTATCGAAAATATTCATTGACCTCTAGTATATGGTGCATCCTCGAATACTTCCTATTTATAAATCGAAATGAAACAAATTGCATGTGAGATATCATCGAAAATATTCATTGATCTCTAGTATAAGTAATATCCTTGAATACTTCCTATTTATAAATCTTAATGAAACAAATTGTATGTCAGATATTATCGAAAATATTCATTGATCTCTAGTATAAGTAATATCCTTGAATACTTCCTATTTATAAATCGAAATGAAACAAATTGTATGTGAGATATTATCGAAAATATTCATTGATCTCTAGTATAAGTAATATCCTCGAATACTTCCTATTTGTAATCGAAATCGAAATGAAACAAATTGTATGTGAGACATTATCGAAAATATTCATTGATCCCTAGTATATGGTGTATCCTTGAATACTTCCTATTTATAAATCTAAATGAAACAAATTGCATATGAGATATTATCGAAAATGTTCATTGATCTCTAGTATATGGTGTATGCTTGAATACTACCTATTTATAAATCTAAATGAAACAAATTGTATGTGAGATATTATCGAAAATATTCATTGATTTCTAGTATATGGTGCATCCTCGAATACTTCCTATTCATACAACAAAGTGAAACAAATTGTATGTGAGATATTATCGAAAATATTCATTGATTTCTAGTATATGGTGTATCCTTGCATAGTTCCTATTTATACATCTAAGTGAAGCAAATTGCGTGTGAGATATTATCGAAAATATTCATTGATCTCTTGTAGATGGACTAACCTTGAATACTTCCTATTTATAAACCTAAATGAAACAAATTATGTGTGAGATATTATCGAAAATATTCATTGATCTCTAGTATATGGACTATCCTTGCATACTTCCTATTTATAAATCTAAATGAAACAAATTGTGTGTGAGATATTATCGAAACTATTCATTGATCTCTAGTATATGGTGTATCCTGGAATACTTCCTATTTATGAATGTTAATGAAACAAAATGTATGTGAGATATTATCGAAAATGTTCATTGACTTCTAGTATATGGTGTATACTTGAATGCTTTCTATTTATGAATGTTAATGAAACAAAATGTATGTGAGATATTATCGAAAATGTTCATTGACTTCTAGTATATGGTGTATCCTGGAATACTTTCTATTTATGAATGTTAATGAAACAAAATGTATGTGAGATATTATCGAAAATGTTCATTGACTTCTAGTATATGGTGTATACTTGAATGCTTTCTATTTATAAAACTAAATGAAACAAATTGTGTGTGAGATATTATCGAAAATATTCATTGATCTCTAGCATGTGGAGTATCCTTGAATACTTCCTATTTATGTATGTTAATGAAACAAAATGTATGTGAGATATTATCGAAAATATTCATTGATCTCTAGTATATGGTGTATCCTTGAATACTTCCTATTCATAAATCTAAGTGAGACAAACTGTATGTGAGATTGTTCACACGAGTGAACAAATACACAACCCTAACCCTGACTTCCAATATGACAACACAAACATCTTTAACAAACAATAACAATAACATCACCAACACATATCAACATTGACATATGTATACAGTCCACAAAACACCCCCTAATTTGTGCAAATTCTACCCCACACTATAATTTATAACCCTATTAAACCCCAGTTTTTTAATTTTATTAAAAATCAAAAGAAACATAAAACAACAATAGAAAAGTGATGTAAATAAACAAAATAAAATAAACGCAAGCATATACACTAACAAAATCAGTGTAAAACATAAATCAGACAATACACAAAACATAAAAACATTCTAAAAACAACAAAGTGCACAAAATACTTAAATATAAATCAAAAAACACAAATTAACAATTAACACAAACAATAATTACAGAAGATCACATTAAAAGAAAGAGTGCATTAACAAAAACAACATATATAACAGTAAAAAAGTGCAAAATCAAAAATAATAATACATCATATTTAAAATTATCACACATATTAAAAGAACAAAAATAAAATCATATTACATAGAACAGTAAAATAAAATTTAAAAACAAATTTAAAATCAAAAGGCAAGCACAAAAGTTTACTAAAGTTCACAAAAAATACAAACAATACACATGTTACATTAAAGAAACAAAAATTATACATTTTCAAAATAATACAAAAGCAAAAAATTAAAAGCCCAAAACAAATATAAATTAAAAAAGGAAACACAAAAGTTCACAAAGGTACAAAAAAATAGAAACAAAATACACATTAAAAGAGGAACATATATTGCACATTTTTTGGAACAATACATAAACAGAACCAAAGCGATAAAAGAAAAATAAAAAGTTTAACAAAATTCAAAACAAGTAGCAACAAAGTATATAGTGACAAAATTATAAAATTGAAGAAAATAAAGTGCACAATTGCATTCCAATACAGTTCACTAACAAAAAATAAATCAAAAACAATTACAAATATAAGCAACTACTAACAAATTAACATTATTAAGATTGCACACAAACACAACACAACAAACATCACACAAAGAGGAATTGGAAACATAAAATTGGTTTGTATCCTACCCTCAGCAGACAAGGTAAGTTGAAAATTTTCAATTTACAATTTTTTATATATATCGCATAATTTGTTGCGAATTTTCTGGATTTATAAAAGAAAAAAAATCACAATATAAAATATTATCTCATAAAACACAAAGGATACCCAATAGGCAATTTTGTCTGTTAAGTAGATTTATTTCAATTCTGAAATAAATATTTTTAAACCAAATTTACCCGTGATAAATCGACTTAATATCGGAATTTGTTGAATTCTTTCCAATCCTCTGTGTTAAATTTTAAAAAATAAATATGTCGGAATTAAAAACTTTAGCCGCCGATATTCTACGTTATATCCAACAGGATTTAAGTGCCTTTGAGGAAGATTTTAAGGCCAATACGGAAAAGTCTCCATCACTACCCGCATTGAGGTTCATGAAGCATGAATTGGAAGAGTTGTGGTCGAATATTGACGGAAAGTTCAGGCAGATCCGAGAGTCGCCACAACTCAATGACCCCGAAGTATCCAATTCAATAAATTTTAATGGCCTCTCCAGAAATGTGAGATCTGCCAAAAAATTCTATAGGTCATCTATGATTTCCATAGATGAATCTATAGAAAATTTAACCCAACCCAAAAATTCAAACACCACCCCACCCGAACCCTCACAACCCACACAACCCACCCAATCAGTTGGATTTAACGTACCCCCTTGCGATATGCAAACATTTAGTGGGTATTTCAAGTCTTGGGCCTCGTTCAGAGACCTATTTAAGGCTATTTATGGCAATAATACCCGCCTAAGTGGAGTAGAAAAACTTTTCTACCTCAAAAATAAGAGTAGCGGCGAAGCTAAAGAAATAGTCGACAATGCACCCTTAACTAATGATGGTTTTCTTATTGCTTGGACCCAACTGGTAAATCAATATGAAAATAAAAGGATGCAAATTAACGCTCAAATTAAGACCCTTCTAAATCTACCAGCGGTAAACACTAAGAAAAAAATAAGAAAACTGCAGATAAAGATAAATTGTTGTATTGCAAATTTAAATACATTGGAGATAGATAAAGATAATTGGGATCCTATCATTGTATATCTCTGTTTGACAAAATTACCCAAGGAAACCCGAGGAGAATTTGAGAAAACCCTAAAGGATTGTGCTGAAATGCCTTCCTGGACTGATGTGGATGTATTTTTAACGAATACATTCAAAGAACTCACTTCTGTCAATGATGTTCCGGAAAGTAACCCTAACCCTAACCCAAACACCCACCCAAAACCCAAATGCCTCCAGAACATCAAGAATCAATTTGCCAGAAAGGTAAAAACGTTCCACAATGTAACATACGGCAATAAGAAGGATACCCGATCTACAAACAAAATTCAATTCCATAGCAAACCCTTGAATTCTACCCAAACCCACCCAGATACCCATAATTACCCAAAAACCCAGGAGAAACTCGATGGTTCAATATGCAAACTATGCAAAAATAACCACACTTTGAGGCAATGCTCATTATTTACTTCCCTGGGAGTAAATGAAAAAATTGAATTTGTAAAAAAGAGTTCTATTTGTTACAATTGTCTGGCCATTAGTCGCATGGTATCAGAATGTCGCAGTACATTTACATGCAGATACTGAGGCGGCAGACATAACACCCTTTTACACAAACCCAACCCAAACACTAACCCTCAGAATGGCGATAAACACTCTACGTCAAGTAAAATACAGTCTTTCTCTACCCAAACCCAATCAAGCAAAACCAAATTAGATGACAGAGCTAGATTATTAGGCACAGCTGCTTTGAATATTAGAATACATGGTTAAGAATTCCCTGCTAGAGCGCTTATTGACCCAGCTTCAGATTTTTCATTAATTTCTGATGAGCTAAGGCGCAAATTACACTTACCCACCCTACCCATAGTTGCTGAAATCTCAGGTCTAAATGAGGTTGTTTTAGCACGTTCGAACAAGATGTGTGATATACATCTTGGAATAAGGAATTTTCACTGAATATTCAGGCAATTGTTGTCAAAACACTCACCCGAAGTTTACCCACCCGAAACTTAAACCCTACTTCCATAAAAGAGTTGGACAGGATTCCATTAGCAGATCCTAAATTTTATGAAAGCCGCCCAGTTGATATTATAATTGGTAGCGATTTTTACCCACAAATTATAAGAGCTGGTGTTAAGAAAGATATTCTTGGCACAATAATAGCTCAAGAAACTGAGTTTGGTTGGATTCTAACCGGACCAGTACAAGATTCCCACCCTTCCCGAAGAATAGTTACTTATTACAGTTCTGTCAAGCTTGAACCCTAGCGAAACGATGGAAAAGGTTGAAAATTCAACACCATCAGATTTGCAAGAGAAGGAAGGATGAATATTTAAAAGAGCTCCATAAACGGAGAAACACTAAACGTCCGGTGGAAGTCAATGACATTGTAGTCATTAAGCAGGACAACGTACCCTCGAATGAATGGTTACTCGGACGAGTAACCAAAATTCACCCAGTTTCCAATGGACTAAATACTAGAGTAGTCGAACTACGAACATCAACCGGAACGTTGACTCGGCCCATAACTTAGGTCGCAGTCCTACCCACATACTAGTCGACTCCCTTCAAATAACCCCGTTATACACCCTTCACTCACCCAGAACATTAACCTCGTTACTTACCCAAACCCACTAGCAGTATCCACCCGAAATGGACAACCCACCCATTTCGGGCATTAATTAACCCACTCACCCTTATTAAATGCCACAGGCTTTTGGAATTTTATAATAATGACAATATTCGGGTTCACATTTTTCACCTTCAGCAAGAATTGAGTTTTATGACTTTTTAGACGCTTCTGAAAAGGCATACTCTGTGATTTTATACGCACGAGTTATACCCATAAACACATCTATATCCGTAACCCTACTCTTCGCTAAGACGAGAGTTGCACCTATTGAAGTCATTTCGTCGCCGAAATTAGGATTTTGTGGTGCAGTGTTGTTGGCAAAAATGGCATACAATTTGATTACACAGCTTATGCTAACCCATCACCCAATGAATAAATTGGACGGAATCTTCGATAGTTTTGACATGGCTCAACGAAACCCCAAATACTTGGAACACCTTTCTGACAGACCGTGTGTCTCCAATTTCAGATGCGGTAGGAACCAGGAACTGGAGAAATGTGGACAGCCGATGTTGTCAGTCATGGTTGCAATGCAGACGGACTGAAGGACGACGAGTTCTGGAATGAACCAACCTGGTTGAAGAAATATCCGACAAAGTGGCCAACAACACATTTACCCTCCGAAACTCAAGCTGAAGTTGAAACTGTAGACCCAAAACCATCTATGAACTTCACTCACCCTACCCAGGACATTTTGGAAAGATTTTCTGAATGGTCCAAAGCTTTTAGAATATTGTCTTATGTCTATCGATTTTGTGACTGCGTATCATTTACTCGAAGAAATAAATTTCGACATGACAGCATAGTTCTGGATCGAAAAAACCCACAATCTATTGACGAAAGACTCAATAGATTATTAACCCAACCGAGTATTAAATTTGATGCGCAGGAGATCGAAACTACCCGTGATAGACTGATAAATCTTTGTCAGACACAGTGTTTCAATGGGGAATATGATGGTCTAAAAAGAGCAAATTTAATCATCCATACACCCTTAATAATTACCCATTACTCACCCGAACACCATCGTTACCTACCCAAATTTTTACCCAAAACACCCACAATTATTAATACCCACCCAAAGTCTAATTTCAGGTTCCACCCCACAAGAAGTTATGGTTGATCTCCAGGTCGGAATTGAAAATCTGTACCCATGGGAAAACCCTGAAACCACGAGTGAAAAAAAAATCAATACCCTTACCCATTTTTTAGAGCAACTGAAAATAATTGTCTTTTTATTCACAGGTTGCCGGCCCGGGAGGATGTTCACACGAGTGAACAAATACACAACCCTAACCCTGACAACACAAACATCTGTAACAAATAATAACAATAATAACACCAACACACATCAACATTGATCATACATATCAACATTCACCACACACTTCACATAAACACATTCTTCAACAGGTTCAAAAGGATTGTTTATATCCTGGTTGAACAGTTGATTATCGATCCTCGAGAAATACCAAACAAAATAAATTATAATTAAATTATATATTGAAAATTAATTATAATAATAAATAATATTGTGAAATAACAAACATTGTGAACATTAACAGACTTAAAAACATATTTCGAACAATTGTGAACAAAACAAATACAAATAAATACGTTTATAACGTTTATAAAAAATACACAAATAAAACTCTATATAAAATTTATTATTTACACATAATTAAAATATAAAAGGTTTGTGTATAAATATACCCTATAATCCCCACATACTAACCCTACCCTAAAACCCGTTCGTTCACACAGAAATAAAAAAATTAAAAATATGTCTTAGAAAACGTAGCATTTGTCTGTACTACTACCACTTTGACAGAATAAAACATAAGAACTGGACAGAAGCTACTTTTTTGTAGCTAAATAGTCTTTAAACACAATTAATTAAAATTAATTGAATTAATTGATCTTGAAGTGAACAGACCTGTTTATGTTTGAGCTCCAGCAAAAGTGTGTTTGATGCCTTATTTTTCTTTAATTTTTTTTCGTTACCAACAAAATAAAATAAAGGAATGTAAATAGTTTTTGTGAAGTGTCATTAACTATGTGTTTTTTAATTTAATATCTTCTAATACAGACAATCATAAAATTAATTCTATTCTAATTCTAACTTTAAACTTTCTACAACAAACTTCTACAAAAACATAAAATAAAATAATCCTACAGTGAACAATAACAACTGTAGTTATCAAATTTAAAAAACACGCATAGCAACAGTACACAAATCTAAGTGAAATAATTAAAATTTACAAAAACAAATATCTTATTCAACGGACAATCATATTCTTAACTTTTGGTGACTCATGTCCACAAAATTGAAAATAACAGCAAACGAACAACAACAAGTAGACAACTTAGTAACAAAATTATCTTTGATGCATTTTTTGCAATATCCTTTCACAAAAAACTGTTAATTAATTTACAGTGTCGGTGTTTTTCTCACGACTATACAGTAACATTATACAATATATAATAAAAGAAAAATAAAACATAAACAAAAGTAAACAAATCACGAATAACCAATTAATCACTAGTTTCATAAGTGCTGCCAAGTTATCGCAAGTTTTATCACAAGTATCGGCAGTTAAATTTAAAAATCTTAATTTTAATTTCAATTATATTCAATGTATAACCTAAGGAAGGATAAGAAAATAAATAAAATTAACACACGCAAACCTAAATCAAAGACAATAACCTACAAAAATACTACAATCATGGCTAATGTCGAAAATTCGGAAGTTATCGCATCAACCTCAGGTGGATTGCCAACCACACCTGTCAACAAATGTATTGCGGACATATAACAAAGTTCTTCAAGACCATCAATACTCGACTCACCTTTTAAAATACTTAATTGTATGGATAAAAGGTTTGACAAATTCACCGAACAGATTCTGAAAACTATTGATCAAAAATTCAGAGAATTTAAAGAAGAACTCGTAAAAGACCTGCGCGAAAAATACAATGTCCTCGATAATAAACTGCAGGAAATAAGTGAGAGGGTAACTATTCTGGAAAATAGACCGGGTGAAATTGAAAGTATGCGCATGGAAATAAGGGATCTAAAAACAAAATTGCGGTAACAAGAGAACTATCCTGTTTCAACCGAACTCAGGATAAATGAAATTCCGTTTACTCAAGAGGAAAATCTGCCGGATATTTTCCAAAAAATTTGTAACACCATAGGCACACCCATACCTGACTTAAAATCGTTATACCGCTTGCTATTGTCCGCATACGATAAAAATTTCTTTTTACAATCGTTGGCTAACTACAGGATAAGGGTTTTACTTTCCGGCTCAGGAACATCGGCTACAACTCGGATGTAAAATTTTATGTAAACGAGGACCTCACTCAGAACAACTTTAGATAATGACATATATTATGATAATGACATACATATATAATGACCTTTGTTTTGTTCCGCTTGAAAATCCCTTTAGTTTTCGTTGTGTTAATCAGTTCGAGGTTTTGGAATGCTTATCTTCGGTAAAATCGAATGCGGTTGGTTCTGATGACTTAGATCCTCTGTTTGAAAGCTTTGACACCTAGACTTTTGCCGTATTTGACTCATTTATTCAATACAGTTTTAACTATGTCGTCCTTTCCTGATGAATGGAAACAGTCGAAAACCATTCCCATTCCTAAATCCAACAACGAATTCAGACCAATTGCCATTCTTCCATTCCTGTCTAAAGTAATGGAAAATCTCATAGCTAAACAAATAAATAGTTATCTCGTGAGTCATACCTTCCTTTCTGATAAGCAGTCAGGATTTATGAAAGCTAGGAGCTGCACTACTGCTTTAGTCAATGTAGTTGATGACCTTAGGTTGGAACTAGATGAAAATTACATAGCGTTTTTAGTTCTTCTGGATCACACCAAGGCTTTTGATAAGGTTGACCACAAAATATTCTTGAAGAAGCTACAGACCCTCTTTCATTTTTCTAGCTTGTAATCTCATACATTCTTATCTTGGGAACAGATCACAACGAGTTTATCTAAACGGCAAGATCTCGAATTCGTTAAGCGTTGGAAGAGGTATTTCTCAGGGATCAATATTAGGGCCTCTCTTGTTCTGTATATACATTAACGACCTACCTGACGTTTTGGATAATTGTAGCGTACATATGTATGGTGATGACGTTCAGCTCTATAGAAGCACGCGTATAGAGGATATCCAACTATATATAGACCCCATCAACTGTGATTTACGAAAAATTGATAGCTGGGCTAGGGCCAATGGACTTTGTATAAATCCCTCTAAATCTAAATGTTTATTGCTCTCCAGGACTAAGAGAGCATTTGTTGTGCCGGATATTATTATCAGGGGGAATAAAATTGACTTTGTTGAATCAGCATCCAATCTGGGTGTTATCTTTAATGGCCGGCTAACGTGGTCTAACCACATTAACGTCATCGTTGGTAAAGTTTATGGTATGCTTAGGAACTTGTGGGCTGTTATAGATTCGACTCCCTTTGCCATACGTATGCAACTGGCTAAAACGTATTTGATTCCTGTCCTTTTATACGGATCTGAAATTTTCGCGAACTGTGATACTGATGATAAGCGGAAACTCAACCTGGCTTATAATAATATAGCCAGATATGTTTTTATTAGGGGACGTCGAGACCACAATTTTTATACCAGACATTCGGAGTTAATTTTGATAATCTATTAAATATAAAATGCCTTATTCTCCTCCATAAGATTATTACTCTAAAACAGCCAATATACTTATTTAGTAGGATTACATTTGCTAGATCCAACCCACGTATGAAAATTATCCAACACAGACATAGGACTCTTTTGTCACAACGGCAGATTTTTATATACACCATCAGTCTTTGGAATACTAATTATAATTCAGAATATAATTATTTTTAATTATATTCAGAATATAGGCAATGCAGTTAAGTTCAAAAAGGAGTTATACAATCTGTTCAAGTAGTTTTTAGCAAATTTTAGTTTTTTTTTTTTTTTGTAAATTTTTTTCTCTCTATTTCTATTAATGATTATTACTTTTAATTTTTAATTTTTTTAATTAATATATCTTTAAATTTCATTGCATCTTAGTATATACATATATTTTTACTTTGTTTGTATATTTCTTTATATTTGTATATACTGTTCTTTGTAGTTTTCCTAATTTATTTTTTACAAATATTAATTTTTATATCCTTTTTTGTATCGATTGCTATTTCCCGTGATTTTAACACGTTCTTATTCATTTTCATTTCTACATTATTTCAAACATTTCCTTACATATATAATCAATGATTTTCACTTTCATTTATAAGATTATTATCTTGTTGTGCTATGACTAATAATAAATATAAAAAAATATCGATTATTTTTAAATGCATACGAGTATATTGCATACTTAGTACAGTAAACAAATTTAAAATGCTAGAAAGTTTAGCTCTCGAGTTCACTCAGACGCTCTATGGCACATTTTGATTCCACAAAAATTGGATTTACAGTTGACCCAGGCTAAGTATCGACCAGTATTCTTTACTTTATAAGACCCACACTCAATGCCTTCTGTTTGAATTAAGAAAATAAAAATTCTTTCATCCTTATCCTTACTACCATAGGCGCAGACTAACATATCTCCAATCCCACAGTGCCCAATATTACTTCTGCAAGTAGTCCGATTGAATTATTGTCAAGAACTTCATGTATATACTGAAAGCAGCAATATCAAACCATCTGCCTCTCGTTCTCCTCTCTTTAAAAACTCAAAACCGGAAAGTATAATCCACGTAATCCTCGCAAAATCCAACCAGTACCGTTGACATAATTTATCTCCCAATTACACATATTTGAAACAGTCCAGATAATGGAATAGACAAACACCTAGGTCAATGACGGGAGTGCTCTGAAAAAAAGTCATTGTACTGATTCCTCTCTCTAAAAATTAAAACAAGCAGTTGGCAACTGACCTTTATTTTCATAGAAAAATCATCTTCAGCGATGAGATTCATTCCGGAACGAATGGCTACGTGAACAAACAAAATTGTAGAAATTGGCGTCCAATGAATCCCGAAAAAGTCACTTCTTAGTGTGGATTTTTTGCTGGCGGCGTCATTCGTTCATATTTCTATAAAAACGACATTGACCAGGCCATCATTGTCAATGGCGAATGCCACAGGTCGACGATAATCAAATTTCTTTCGACCTGCATCAGATGATGTGGACAACGATAACATATGATTTCATCGGCGCTGTACGCCATACAACTCATGCCCCCGAGATCGTGCCATATGACCCCATTATCATAGTGCCATCGTGCAATCTTTTGTGTTATAAGATTTTCTCAAATCGCAGCTGATGTGCAAATAAGCCACAAACCACAGCGGTACTCAAGGCCTCTATAATCGATGTCTTCAATCTACACGCATGATTTGAGGTTATGGTTATCATAACCCAAATCGAGAGAGATCGTTTCATATGACTCCATTAGATTTTGTCTCATAAGATTTTCTCAAATCGCAGGTGTGTGCAAATAAGCCATAAGCCACAGCGGTACTCAAGGCCTCCATAATCTATTTAGCTTAATTCATGTGCCAGAGTAGTGGAAAATTGGACATTTCGAATGCGCTTCACTTAGAGATGTCATGAACTCTGTTATATTCCCCACATAATGATATTAATAGGCTTCTCAAATAAATAAAAAATCTCTCCGAGTGAAGCTTCCGTAGTTTAGTAGGTGGTATGTTGCTCAGACATTTCGAACAAAACAAAATTTGAAATTATTTTTCCTCGACGATTCAGAGTAAACAAAATTGCCATAAAAAGGCATCAAATATCTATCGATCGGAGTCGGCTTTAGACTGTAGGGTCTGCCATAAATGGATAAAATGTACACACACAACGTGGGTAGTGTGAGGAGATATATCGTTATCGTGATTAAAGAGTTTTAGCGATCAACTAAGTAAGTAAGTAAGATATCACAGGCATACTTAATTTTTTTTTAAATTTGAAAATAGAAAGCTCATAACGAACGACCCAATATAATTACATTAAGTGATGTAACCATTTTACATTTATCTACTCTTCAACAACGTTAAATTAAGCCAACACTCTTATAATATTTCTACAGAAGGAAGAATATGCATAACCGTTACCCCCTCTTTTATTTCTTATTACTTTCAGTTTGAAGTATGTGTGGAAAGTTACTTGCCAGTCTGCAGTCGTTAAGTAACTTTCTTTATGACTTTGTATTCACTTAATAACCGTGTATAGAACAATGTATTTGAGGGTGTATGTACATGACAGTTTTTTCCGTTCTACTTAAAATGTGTTTTAAATTAGAATAAACGGTTGTAAAATGTTTCAGGTGAAATTAGTACGGTACTGGATTCCGGCATTGCTTCGAATCCATGTATATAGCAGATGTACATATGTACATAGCTCTTTCAAAAATACAGGGATGGGCAGTGATATAGCACGTCAATATCTAATTTAATGGTTGATGTGACACTGAAAAAATAGTTGGGATACTTTAGAAATTCAAACAGTTTCTTAGGTTTTATTTACCGTTACTTAGTACTCAATTTTTAAGCCACGCTTGTGTTTATGTAGCAGGTTCTACTAGGTTCCATGATAGCATCTTTGAATCTTTGTAATACTCAATACATTCTGTGAAAATTTGTCGGATTAACTATATTGGATTTACTGTATTGGTTGTTGGATTTACTATATTGGTGAAGAACCTTGCCTACTGCTACTCTTTCCACAGAGTTTCTCTTAGGTCTGGGCCATCAAAATGAATTTTTTTGAGTAGGATGTCTGTTGCCTGAATTACAAAGGTTTGCAGCACTTGAAACATCGCTACTTCCACAAACTTCTTAAATTGTTTTAATATCTTCTATCCTGGTTCTCTCGAACCTGAACTATGGACATTCTGCAAATCAGGAAGCCACGAACACATCGCTTCGATTACCAGTGTGGTACCATATAACTTTGCGAATACATCATTTGAATTAAGAATTCCAACTAGAAACTTCTGGTCCACAGTTCCGGAGGTTCCAACTGGAATCCCTTAAAGTTTATGCCCTTGGCTTAAAGATGCATTAAGAGTTCTGATATTAAACTTTCTTATGGACTACAGATATTACTGCAGTATTTTTCACCTCATTTCCATTTTGAAAGCAGCGCAATGCCTGTTGGTGGCGGATATTCTCTGAAAACATTTTGATTTACTCTGGCAGCCAGGCTACGATTATCCTTGAATGCCAAGGATTTCGTGGGGGAATTCCGAATCGCTCGAAGGTAACTTATATATGTGTTCCGGGACATAGAAGTATCTTTGGAAATTGCATTGCTGATGAGCTGGTCAGGTTGATACGGAGTTCGCTATCACCGATATGTTACGGGGCATATATATTCCGATTTCCTCAGCTAAATTGCATATTAACCGCTCGTTTTACACAGAAGCTTAATCTCGTTAACAGTAAAAAAAGTACGTGGAATATCAATTCGTATGCATAATAAGAGGACTGACACACTTCTATGCTTAAATTACTTGGCCATCCATCGTGCAATAGCGATTTTGACATTGCACAATAGGTGTTCTGAAAGTTTTGGCATTCCATTAAATGTCTTTTACAGGATCTGTGTGTCTGACTAGTCAGCACCCAGTTCTTGTCATACAAAGGCGTAGGTTTTTGACCTCGCACTTGCTGACATTCTTGGAATAGCAAGGTTTAGTTTAGATTTCGGTTGGATTTCTCTTAGGAATGTTTGATCTTCGGGCTCTATAATGATTGTGGTATCGTAATGGGCCTTAAAGATGGCCTAAGTTGGACATTTTACTTTAAGGAGTGCCGGCCACTTTATCCAATTAAACCTTGTAGTTTTGAATTTATATGGAATCGAGTAGATTATAAAGTCTCAGCAGATTTCTGGCAAAATCTCTGAAAGTAATTAAAATTACAATTAAAACTTTCTCAAAAAATCCGTCGTTCGGAGTCGTTGGTCCCGCCGCTCGTGTATAAAATTAACACACACGACAGAAACTAGGTCGTAATCCTGACTGAAGGGTTGTAATGACCAATTATGTATGTATATATAGATTATAAAGTGTATTTGGACTTAAAATCAGCAACAATAACGATGAAGAACCCACCATCATAATCGATGAATTTACCACCACCGAGTTTGAGGATCGGTGTACCAATTAATAAACAAAATACGATATATTGCATAAATTTTGGGGCTTTGCTGATATTATTCCACAAAATTGCTTTACCGCCACAAAACAAAATCATGATGACTACGAAGACGAGGATGATGATGCTCTAATGCCGCCACCAACAAGTGTTAAAAAAGTTCAACGTTTCGCCCCGATATTCGATATCATTGACAATAAGTTCCAATCTCAATTCCGGTTACAGCAGCATGCCAAACACAGCGAATTAACTCAGATCACAATTGGGTCTAGGCATGCGTAAAAATAATAATCTTACTGCCGACTTCGATTCTGATTCAGCCTGTTACTCAAATAAAAATTGCGATAAACTGCCTTTTTCTGGTGTATAAATTTTTATTTTAATATAAGTACCTTCCATTATACTTACTGAATTAAAAATGTTTTTTTTTTATTTTAATTTCATTTTAATATGTATAATTCAGTGTTTCTATTACTAAATAAATATTTTGGTTTTATTAAAAACACCACCTGTTGTAATGCCTTGCAATAGACGTGTTCTTAAAATTAACCATAATGTTGACACTGCTCGAAGGGTTTTTAATTACATCAGTTGCGACGTGCATGTTACAGTATTCCCAGGTTTGCTTAATGACGATAATGAAAATGGTTACTTTGATAATGAGCATAGCACTGGCTGTATGTGACGGTTATGATAGTTTAAAATGAAAAATAAAGAGCAACAACATTATGAGAGTATAATTGTGTTATAATTATATACATGTATACCTATGTACATATACTTTGCTTTTTGAAATTTACAGCATATTTGAAAATCTTTTCATGTCCTTTATATAATTTTTTTTTTGTTAGAACACTTAAGTCTCTCTTGAGTTTGAAAAAACAAAATTCCTTAAACATGCAAATGTTAAATACAATTTTGTGTTTTTGTTTTAGGTTGCAGATTAAAATTGTGTAAATCACCGAAAAGTGTTCTTAACCCATTAGAAGTCTCCGTACTCAACTGAGTACAGTTGTATTTTTACGTGTATCCAAGCAAAACTAAAGAAAAAATAATCGTTGTACCGTTATTTAGTTTCACAACAAGAAAAATAAGAGCTCCAGATAAAGAATTTGTATGTAGTTTCTGTTGTTTGTGCAGAACTATCGGTCTGTATTGCGACACGAATAAAGTGTGTGGTTTAGTAAACTATTTTGAAAATATTTGAAACAATACTAAAATTTGTTTAGTAATCTTGCATTATTTTTATAAAAATAATAATAACGAAACAGGCTTCAAAGAATACTTAAAAATAAAAAAATAAATAAAATAGAAAGGTATAAAGTTGGCTGAACTCGTTTGAGTACAATGACCGCATCCATTAGTGAGAATATTTTATTTTTTTGTTAGGTTTAAATATGAGTGGTATAATTAAAGAAAGTAGTTTGACAGGGTAGTAAAATATGAAAATGTGTTTGATTATAAATAAAAAGAAAGTTGTTATAGAATTAATTACTTGTTTGTAATTATCTGAATTAATGCCTCGTATTTAATATACATTTAGAACTGAGTGATGGGATCTACAGTTTAAAACCGACTGCAAACAGCATTTTCATTCAAAGGAAACTACTGGATAGTTGTAGCGAATGCTTGTCGAGGCATATGGTGATCATGCTCTATCAGAAGCAACATACAGAAGGTGGTTTCGATGGTTCAGAGATAACGATTTTGATCCGAAAAATGAAGAACGTGAAAGACTAACAACAAATTTAAAGACAGCGAATTGCAAGCAATATTGCATGAAAATGATACGTTGAGTCAGAAACAATGTTAATGTTCCTCAACAAACAGTTTTTGACCGTTTAAATGTTATGGAAAGATCTAAGAGTTTCGAAAATAAATGCCACATGAGTTGAATGATGGTAAACTGAAGAAACACTTATGAAATTTTGCTTCAACGACATGATAGAAAATCATTGTTGCATCGAATAGCTACTGGAGATGACAAAATTGATTTATTTTCAGAATATTAAACAAGCAAAAACCATATCGGTTAAACCAAGACGATCATAAACTTCGGCGGCCAAGTCAAATCGATTCAGCAAGAAGATAATGTGGTGTGTCTGATGGGACCATAAAGTTGTGATGTACTACGAGCTTATAAAACCTTTAATACAGAACTTTACCAACAATTAATAATCAATTTGAACCATGCATTGATCCAAAAACATCCTAGATTGGTGCACAAGATCGACCAAGAAATTTTGCATCTTGACAATGCAGACAAAGAAAAATTCGTTCAGGATACAATCAAAGCACTAGACTGGAAGTTACCACAACATTCGCAGTATTCACCAGACTTGAGTACTTTCTATTTCTCATCGATAGTCTACGTCATGGCTAAACAGCAATTCGATAACTACGAAAAAGTGGAAAATTTGGTGTCCAATTGGTTGCTTCAAAGGACGAATCGGTTTTTTTTGGCTTGGAAGCCACAAATTGTCTGAAAGATAAAAAAAAATTGTAGCCAAACAAGGCCAATACTATAAATAAAATATTTTTCACTTTCCTATGTAAATTTAAATGAACTTGATATTATGACTGTAAACCTCTCCAGGAAAAATATATTACAAGAGTTCTATGTTATCAATTTTTACTCTGTGAAATATTTATTTCGTATATTCTTAAGGAATATATTTAATTAGCTTGTTTTTCGATTTATTTCTTTGAATTTTTAACTTTAAATCAATTTTATTTTAATGTTTCCTTTTCTGACGTAATAAAATTTCCTTTATTTTTTCCCTTTAATTCTGCTTTTTTTGTTACAAAATCAGCAATTATTTATTAATTTATTGTGTTTATCTTTTGAACAATAAGTATGGTTTACATTCATTTATAATTGGACTTAAATAACAGAGAAGATAAGATGCTAAGACTTCAAATCTAAGAGTCTTCAATCATAATGAATTGACGCTAATGCCTGAAGCAGACAAAGCAGAATGTTGTGGATCATTAAGATTTAAGAATTTTTTTATCAACTAAATTAGGTGTCCAATTTCTTAATAACAATGAAGGGAAATGTTTATTATTTGAGGTATCATCTGCTATATTTAAGACACTTTGAATAAAAATTTTCAAAAAAAAAATAAATAAATAAATGTATGCAATGGCATCAATGTTAAAATGTATGGAACTTATTGAGGAAATAATAAATAACAGAGAGAGAGAGAGAGGGAGAGAGAGAGAGAGAGAGAGAGAGAGAGTAAGAGAGAGTAAACATTGTACAGAACAAATTCAGAAAAATTTCGGTTATTACCACCAACAACTCAATGAGCCCAATCATATTGCTTCTAACGTGAAGATGTGATTTGCCAACCATAGTCCCCACAGTCTTAGTACTCTTGAACAAGTTCACAATATAACTCCAAGAAAGTATATAAAAGGTTATTTGTAAGAACATTTGCGCAGTCGCTGAAACTAAAATAAAAGCCAATTGATAAACTTGTTCATGAGTGCATAGATCCAAATATCAATGGAAAACACTAAGAAAAATTGATAAATTCAATGTTAAATGGGTTAAATGGATTGTTTGGCTATCCTAGTAAACATTTCAATATATTAGGCCTTAGAATTTTAAATTTACTCTGAGTTTTTCCTGGGGGTGCCTACACTTTTGCGGTGAAGTCACCAGAAAGTATCTTATGGTCTTTGAAAAACCTCAAACAATTTTTCGGTTTATAATAAAATAAAAACAAATTAATAAAATGAATATAAAAATATCAATTATTTTTACATATTACATGCAACGCTTCAGTCTGGATTACGACCTGGCTTCTCACACCATTTGTGTTGTGTATGTTAATTTTTATGCATGAGTGACAGTTTTTGAGCAACTTCTCATGGCAATTTTTTATTCTCAGAGTTTTTTCCAGAAATCTGCTGAGAGTAATTCGCCGATACATACGTATATAATTGGTCACTACAACCCTTCAGTTAGGATTACGACCTAGCCTCACACACCACTTATGTTGCGTGTGTTAATTTTATACATGAGTGCCGGGACCTACAGTTTAAAGTCGACTCCGAATGACAGATTTCTTTGAGAAACTTTTCATGGCAATTTTATTAGCTCTCAGAGTTTTTGAAAGAAATTTGCTGAGAGGAAGTCGCCGAAGAAATATTTTTTCATATTTTCGTTTTGTTGTCTGACCTGGGTTTTGAACAGTGGCCTTACTTCTAATAAGCCAACACACTACCTACTAGACTACTGAGACTTCCAATAGATATTATTGCTTAAAAATCACGAAATTATTTGATATAATGGAGTACCTTGACTTTTGCTGTTTACTGTATGTGTGCTTGAGTTTGTATCTCTTGATGGAAAACTAGAGCAGTCGTACAGACCATACTAAAATTTTACGACAAAAAAGATAGTATTTGATAAATATTTCCTTTTTCAAATTGCAAAATTCAATTTCCGTTCAAAATTTCGAAACGATTAGTTATTAAGTTTTGCAAAGAAAAATGGTAGAAATTTAATTTCATATTCAATAAAATTTTTCTTCAATTACCTCACATATATCAATATTTGTTGTACCACAACATCGTTCAATTTCAAAAAAGCGAAATTAGAAATTTTTAATTTAATTTTAATTCAATGTTTAGAAATAATTTCTTTAAAAAATCATTATATTGAAACAGATTGAATTTCTATGCAGAAATAAATTACTAAAATGTCTAAAAAAAACAGCAATAACACTTCAACATCATCACTAATTTGTTTACAAATAATAGCAAAAAAAATGCAATGCTCGCCAAAATAATAAAAGAAAAGAGAACAAACTGAAGTAAACTAGAGCGAATGTCAATCAAATGATCAGCATCACCGGAAATGAATGCAATTTTGCTATTTAGTGCCACATCTAGTGATTTCGATGACACATACAATTATATATAAATAACTAAACATTTTTAGCGTTATATATGTGTACAAGTGTAATGATACAAATTGGGAAAAATATATACTATATACTGTACATATATAATATACATATATGTTTGCAACACATACGAGTATAAAGGTTTGCCATGTTGTACATTATTTATCTATGTCTCTATAGTTCAAGCACTGAGCAAAAAGTTTTAGTACAATTGAATCATTTTTATAAATATTCTAATGAAAGTGAAAACCTAGTCATGATCCACCATTTTCCACCAAACTACTACAGATAACTATTTCTCAGGTTGAGAATCCTCCTAAACGATTAGCTACTACCCTCTTTCATTTTGGTTGTACAGACATTACATTGCTATTACAGCACATCAGTCCGGATTACAATCTAGCTCCTTACACCACTTACATTGTGTGTGTTAATTTTATACATGAGCAAATTTACCTACAGTTTGGAGTCGACTCCGAACACAAATTTTTACAAACTTTTCACTGGCAATTATTATATACTCTCGGAGTTTTTGTCAGAGATATACTAAGAGGAAGTCGGCGGAGAAATATTTTTTATATTTCGTTTTTCATTGGACATGTCTGACCTAGGGTGCACCAATAATTGGTCTGTTTTATATGTCAATCTTATACGCACAACTTGTTGTGCTAATTTACATACATACATAATTGGTCATTACAACCCTTCAGTCAGGATTACAACCTAGTTTCTCACACTACTTATATTGTGTGGGTTAATTTTATGCATGAGAGGCGGGACCTACAGTTTAAGGTCGACTCCGAACGACAAATTTTTGAGAAACTTTTCATGGCAATTTTATTTACTCTCAGAGTTTTTGCCAGAAGACAAAGAGGAAGTCGCCGAAAAAAACTTTCTATATTTTGTTTGATGTCTGACCTGAGGTTTGAACCCTGGCTTTACGTCTAATACGCCAACACACTACTTACTAGACTACGGCGACTTCACCGTATCAAATGACCATTGCACCAATCAAATGTAACCTTGGCACGGCAATCATGTGACTGTTGAACAGCAATCGAAGAACACTATATGTGAGTATTCCGTTTTATTCAGGTTTTATTCGGATCTTTCTCTTCCTATGTTTAAATTTAAGTAAAACAAAGTGTCATCATCGATAATTTTTATTTTGAATGACTCTGGTTCCATAAATCAGGCTGAATTTGATCGATGGCATGGGGTATGCTGCTTTAAGAGCCGCAGTAGTCTGCGGCTTAATCACATGCACTTGCGAAAGAAAACTCTACAACAAAGAGTTCAAATCACCTCTTTATGAGATGACTGGACCTAGTCTACAACATAAGCCGTATGTCATGAAGTGCCGTCCTGTTCGAACCATATTGCGTTGATATTGGTAATCAAATACCTATAGCGTTGGATTTTGGCATTGATGTACTGTCAGCGTCGTTCTCAAAGAAATATAGAGCGATGTCGCCCCTAGCCCAAAGTCTACAATAATCTACAACAAACATTAACTTTTTCGATATGCATTGGAGGCGCTTGGAAAAATTTGGAAAATTTGTTTCTTGACGTACCCATTCAACCAAAAATAGCCCGCATTTGTGAAGATGATTTTTAGATTAAAATTGGAGTCAGAACTAGAAACCATTAAGGGCACACACGCTCTGTCGACATTCGGGCTTTGATTGATCGCTTACTGAACCTCTCAGTAGGACTATTATGGCGACTGTAAAATAGGCCAACTGCGCAGTACGTTGTCCGAACAGAACACACATTTTGAAAAGCAAGTTATTATTCACTCGTGTGGTTGAGTGTTCCAACCTTCTATGGTGATTTGGCAAAATTGACTGAACAAATCACAACTTACTTGAGAGATGCAGCTTCAAAAATATAATCAATGATGATATTATATTGTTACATAAATCGAAAAGACCTAATATCGTTTAACAATAAAAACGATAAACAAAAGCTATCAGCAACACCAACACAATACACACGACACAAATACGCACTAACCTTTAACTTATGACGTGGTGGTAAATTTTACACTATCTTTTTTATTTGTCTAATAACTTCTATTTGTTACACTCTTTTAAGCTGATATTGCCAGTACCCTCATATTATACTATGCTTTTATTGACAGTATAGTTTTGTCTTTTGATTGTTACAGCATCGCGGAGATTTATGTGTTTGGGTGTAAAATTTACTACACGTCGTCGTTTGTGGAAATTTTTAATAGAAAATATTTTACTACCACGTAGTTGTTTGTGTGATTTTTATATAGAAAATATTCTACTACCACGTCTAATCTAACGTTAGTAACACATGTAAAAAAAAAAATACTACACGTCTCCGTAAGCGTAAGTATTTCTGTAATTTTTGTTTTCACCTTATTTTGAGTTGCTGAAAAATGTTTAACTTTTTTTGTATTATTGTACAATTAAATAGTGGAAAATGGCACATTCGAAAAATACGGTCTGATTCCCTTCCCCAGCCTGTGATCCAAAAACATACAAAAACGAGCAAATTATGCTATATATGCTCCAATAAATTAAAAAGGAAAACTACACATACATGTTTAGAGTGTAATAAACCACTGTGTATGGGCAGCAGCAAACGGCTATGCATTAATTGTACTAAGAATGAATTTGACGAATGATAATTTTACCTCAAAAGACTGATTGTTATTTTTTTATATATATAAGATATTGAAATGTTCCTTTTTATTTTAATAAATATATAGCTTAGGCTGTTGAAAAATGCCATTTATTGTTTTTGTTTAGCTTTAATTTTCTTGATGTACAAGTAAATGATATACCTATTTTTTTTGTTTGCGTAAATGAGGCTTGTGAAATAAAGTAAAATTTTTTTAAATAAATTTGAATTTGTTTCCTTGTTTTTGTTAATAATGCGTTTAGAAGCAATCAAATTCGAATAATATAAGTATAACATTATTATAATATATACACATTAAAAATTATATCATAAATAATTCGGGTGTATAATTTACACCACCTCTTCATATACGCTAAACAATTTCACGTCATAAGTTAAAGGCTAACACTAAGAATACAACGAACGTGTTGATTATCTAAAGCTGCACACACACATGTGTACAACGAACCAGGTAGCAACAACAACATAAAGTAAACCAGCTACGACAAATATGTAGCGGACAACATAAGCAAAGTACACAAACAACAATGTACTAGCAATAGAGTTCCCGAGAAGGCGCGAGCGAGAACCTTCCACATCGAGAACGTTCATCACAGGCATACAGATACGAAACGCGATTTGACAGCGCATAGGCCAAACGTGAAAACGACAGCAAATATTGCCAAAAAGTATTTCTGTCCTTCTCTGATTGTAACTCTGTTTTGTTTGTTTATGTTTTTTTAGTTTTCGGGGCGGGTTTTTTATATTGGCGAGAGTTAATAAAAAATGCAATTTTTGTCTAAAACTATTAATGAATAATAAAAACAACTAATAACAATAACAATTTTAACTTTTCCTTTCAAAAAATTAAAAAATATTGGCAACTTTCACCAAAAAAATTTTTTATGAGCAGTACGTCTTATTTTGATCTTGTAATATTTAGCTTCTTAATTACCTCTTGCACAAGAAACTATATTCATTGTGACCGAAAATCACACACATTTCGATTAATATTTAAATATTTAAGAATCTTTAAACTTTTAATTGAAGAAATTAAAAAATATTCCAAATTTTCACTTTTTTAACACAAAATAAATGTTTATTTACATTTAGTTTTTCTACTTTAACCGCCAGTTTTCACTCTGTATATCTGTTGCTTCTAACACATTTGATTCGCTAACCATTGTAACATTCTTTTTCTCCCTCTAAATTTACCTATGCTTTTATGTTATGAAGGTTTTTCATCTGTCAAACCTTTCGTATCTGCATGCCTGTGACGTTCGTCATACTGATCGTACGTACGTGCGGACTATAAAAGGGCTGGATAAAACAAGCAGCAGTCAGAGTTAATTCAGTCAGCCTTGTGTGAAGTTGCGTGTGAAAGTGAATAATTGTGTGAACTAATAAAGTGAATAAGAAGATTATTATTGTTGTATCGTTAAGTTCTACACGGTGGCACACAAAAGTAGTGTAAATAATAAAGAGAGTTAAGAAAAACTAAAGACATATTTGTTTTTACTTTGTTGCAATTAACGAACTCATATTTAAACGTTTTTAAAAAGGTAAAAACGTAACAATATATAGGATTGCAACATTATATTAATGAAATTATGCGATCAAAATTACCATTTATGATCTTTGTACTGAATTGAACGTGTGGTTCCAAATTGATTCAATTATGGCGTTCACTCTGTTAATATAATAAAGTTTGACCGAAAGTTAAACAAATATTGCTTGAATTATTTTCCATCTACAATATTAGTCGAGAAATATACGGCATAATATACTGTTCAAAACTTCTTTTAAATAGCAAAATGCTACAAAAATGTCACAGCAGGCCAGCAAATTTAAATTTATGCTAGAAAACCATAAATACATAATAACAATTCTTAGATCTATATGTGTACATATGTATGCATTTTAATAAACATAGATGTCATATTGTGTTGAAATTACATGCAGAGTTGTGTACTCTGTGTGTACGTATGTGTAAATATGATATAAAATGTTTTGTCTATAAACATAACTGTTATGTAAATGTGTCGTTTTTGAATGATAAAATGTTTATACATGGTCATACAGATGTATGTGAAGAACACTTGTTATTTTAACACTTTTATCAGATGCTGTTTGCGATGGCATCAGTGTAAGAACATAACATGTATAAATGTTGACAATAATATGTGACATGATAGAAATCAATAGAAATGTACACCAACACGTGTGAGTATAAAAAAAATTACTATCTATTTATTATTAATTTCTTAAATATAAAAATGCTGGAAGTAGTCTAACATTATTTCAACATGTGTCCTCTCATCTTCTACCAAGGTAAGTATAGTTTTATTGAAATTATGTGTTGTACCTTTAAATTCATGTGAAGTACTGAATATTTAACCCTGCTGTTAGGTTAAAAACAAAACTTTAAAATCTTAGGTAAAGGACTATTTTGGTCCACTTTGTATTTTTCATAAATAATTTGATATAAAACTCTTTTGACCAAACACTTTAAATAATTTAAATTGTTGCAAAAGTTCTGGCATTCCCCATTTCTATACAGATATGTATGTATGTATACCACGAGTATACGTTTTACATCAGTTCGTGTTTATTCCGTTCTATTATGAGCGAGGATAATTTTCACGTGCTGTCCGCTTTGATGATGTTATCAGCCGAAGGCAACAAAAAAGTAGTGACAAGCTTGTTTTAATTCGTGAGTTATGGGACTTCTATCAAAGCTTTATAACTGTCATGAAAATGTCGCTATTGATGAGCAGCTAGTGGGTTTTAGAGGACGATTTTCCTTTATGCAGTATATGCCTGCAAATCCAGCCAAATATGTGCTTAAATTTTGGTTAGCTGTAGACTCCAAATCAGAATACATATGGAAAATACAACCGTACCTTGGAAACCAAAAAATGATAAACCTGAAGAAATCAAGGAGAGGGTGTAGTGCTGGAGTTGACAGAAGGATTGAATGGACAAAATATTACAGCTGAGAACTTTTTTTATCTTTTGAGTTGGGGAAAAACTTTTACAAAGGAAACTGACATATGTGGGAACAGTTTGAAAAAACAAAACTTTTATCCCACCGAAATTGCTTATGTACAAAAAAGATCCTTTATATACATCCACATTTGGTTTCAGTGAAATCGCAACACTAGTTTTGTTTACCGGCCATAAAAATATTGATGGGCACCATGCACAAAACAGAAGAAATCGATTTAAGTAATCCTAAGAAGAAACCTGCAATAGTTTCTTACTATAACTCTACTAAGGGTTTGTTATATTTTATCATTTTTTATCGTTTCTGTAAAAATAATATTTTTTATCTTAGGAGGCGTTGATACTGCTGATCAAATGATTAGCTACTACAGCACTAAAAGAAAAACAAATAAATGGCTAAATGTTTTGTTTTCAAATATAGTTGTTATATGCGCATTGAATGCATTTATTTTATATTCAGCAATTGATTCTTCGTGGACTGCAAATGATTCAAATCGCAGAAGACCTGAGTTTTTACGTCAGCTATCTATGTGCCTATCAGAAGAATACATGTTGAAAAGGACAGTCAAAACTAAAAATTCATTTGCGGCAGAGCTTTTGACTCCACTACAAGCATCGTCATCAAATAGTGTACCATCTACAAACGGTGATACAAAAAAGTGAGATCCTAGAAAACGGGGAATTTGCAATTGCTGTAAGTCCAAATGTGATGCCAAATGCATTATATGCAATAAATTTTTATACAAATTGACGCGAAAAAAATTTGTTCATCTTGCTGCGAATAAGCGAAATAGCAATAAGCCACAATTAAAAGTTCGGAGTCGGTATTTTTTGGTATCAGAATTTCTTATCTGAGGAGAATTCTGACTCTGAATTACAGAGTTTTCATCCTGTGCATGTAACAGTAACCTTAGAAGTCTCCTGACAGACTCATACTTGTTCAAGTTCTAACCTAAAAGTCGCATGTATCTTCATATGAATAGCAATACAGAAGACAAAAAAGAGAAATAAAAACTAAAAAAAATAAATTAATTAAATCAAGTGTACTATGTTTGAAGCACTTTCATTGACATCTATCTGTCTACATTTCCATTACAAATGTACAAAATTATTGAATTAAAATAACTTTTTCTAAAACTATTTGTGACTGAAAATTGAAAAAGAAAACCATGATAAACCATGTTTCATAAAATTTAATTGTTTCTATTGTTTTTTTATTTGTTCATGTTTAAAGATGACTCTGGTTTTCCATTTTTAGTTAAAGTGGGCGTGTGGACACTTTTTAACGTTTGTCTCAGTTTCGTTAATATCAAAGTTTTTCTTCCCTTTTCTCACTCGTAATGAAAAAAAATGAAAACTTTATTAAAATTGTTAACTAAATTGTATAGGGTCTCCCAACAGGAACTTGCGAACTTTAAGAGTTTATTTTGCTGAAGCTTACTTAATTACTTAATTGGCCATTACAACCCTTTAGTCAGGATTGCAACATAGTTGCTCACATCACTTTTGTTGTGTGTGTTATTTGTGTACATGAGTGGCGGGACCTACAGTTTAAATTCGACTTCGAACGACCGATTTTTTTGAGAAAATTTTCACTGAAATTTTTTATTTACTCTTAGAGCTTTTGCCAGAAATCTGCTGAGAGGAAGTCGCCGAAAGAAATATTTTCTCAAATTTTGTTTTTTTTTGAGATGCCTGCGTTGGGTATGAACCACTCGGTTTCAACATGACGGCGATACGTGCATCACAACAACATGATGTATTGAATATTCTTTTCGAATTGGAGGACATGGTCATCTCATGTGAAGGTAAAGCGAACTAGCTACCGAGATCATAGGATTTGATTTCATTGGACTTTTGCTTATGTAGTTTTCTTAAGTTGCAGGTACATACATGTGAATAAGCCACAAATCACATCGGTCTTCAAAGCCAGCACAACCCTTATCATCGCATGTGCTACACCCAGAGAAAATATAGTGGACATTGTAAAGATGGTATATTCCCTATATAATGACATTATGTGTTTCGAACAAATAAAAGTCTTGAAGATAGGAAACACTTAAAAACAGACCCTATATTTGATTTTTAGGGATATTGCTGAAAACAAAATTTCTAAAACCTTTAAAGGAATTTTAATTTATTTTCTGTTGTAAATGTCACTGCAGACACAAGCAACTAATGTTGTTAGAAATACTTGACATTTATTATTGTTCTTGGACATAAAAAATATGTATGCTTTTAATAAAATTTTATTTAAAAAAAATTACGTTAAATTTCTAATAGGCCATTTACACTACAGCGAAATCTAGTACTTATGAGATTTCGAGCCAAATCTAGTTGATTTTAACTAGATTTCCCATACAAAACAAAATCTACTTATTTAGGAGATTTCGGCAAAATCTACTCAAAATCTAGTAAAACTAGAAATGCAACTATGTGTTTTGCCAAATAGTACTTAAAAATACAACGCTGAGCAGGAACAAAAAATGACATTTCAATTTAACCCTAATCAATTCAACATGTGCCTCTCCGACATATATTTCACTTGATCATGTTGTAACTTCCTTAAATATAGATTCTAGTTCTTACTGCTTCTTGAATTCCTACTTTCAGTTGTTTTATTTAGAATTTATAAATTTCAGGTAATAAATTAATTTCTTGTCATGTCAAAATGTGTCTATGAGGCACATATGGGAACGCTAACTATTACTTCTATTGTTGGTGAACAACAAAATTAAATATAATAATGAGGTATAATGAGTTACGAAGAGTTCTGGCACCCATTATTTGCCGTAGTCTTCTAAAATTAAATAAAAATAATTTGTCCAATGTTCGGTCCATACAACACGAGGATGAATTCTCAAAACAGCCAAGGCAGACAGATATGCGACGTAGATGTTATATGTGCCCACCGAAGATATGCAGAATGTGTAAGCAGTCTTGCAGTATTTACCACAAAAATACTTGCAACGAGCATTGTTCAAAAGTTCTAGTTTGCTTAAAATGCGAAAATAAATAAATAATATTTCATTTATGTAACTGAGAAGAAAAAATTTAATAAAAATAAAAATAAGTTAACAAAATTCATACGTAAATTCTTTGTATGTGCCTCTGAGACACATTTTGACTGGATTTGTAAAAATTTTTCCTGACTTGATTAGGGTTAACTAAAATATTATTATTTTCTTTTAAATTTCAGTCAGCTGTTTTTGTTATTAAAATGAAATCTTGCTACTGTCAAATAAATCCAGTGTAAACGATGTAGATTTTGAGCAAGATTTGAAATCTAATCTAGTAGATTTCGCTGTAGTGTAAATGGCCTATAAGGTATTTTGCAGAAAAGAATTTTAGTATTTAATGTGTTGTATTTGGGTACATAAAATACATACATGTATTTGTAAAAGTAACCTACATCACCAACAAAAATTTTATTTTTAATTTCAATAAAAATTCAATATTGTTTACAAGAAAAAAGAATTTTTAAAAATATATAAATATATACATATATGTATATACATGTATGGTTATACTGATTCAGAAATCTTTTATTTACTTCCAAAAACTGAAAATAACATGGTTTCCCTTGAGCTATACATACATAATTGGTCATTACAACTCTTCAGTTAGGATTACGACTTAGTTTCTCACACCACTTAAGTTGAGTGTGTTAATTTCCTACATGATTTGCGGGACCTACAGTTTAAAGTAGACTACAGTTTTTTTTTGAGAAACTTGACATGACAATTTTATTTACTCTCAGAGTTTTTCCAAAAAAATTGCTGAGATATCGTTTTGAAATCTGACCTGGGTTTTGAACCGAGGCCTTATGTCATTATGCCAACACACTACCTACTAGCAACTTCAAGCTCTAGACATACATACATATATCCAACGTTTATCCAATTTTTTATTATTTAGCTCCTCATACTGTTAAGTCAAATGATTTCATTTTTGGAGTAAAATCTGTTTCCACAAAAACTAGATTTTCACATATGGAAGCAATAAATAGTCATTAAATTCAAGCACAGTAAAAATGTGCAAACTTCACCGGTGTGGCTCCATTTGCATTTTTCTGATGAAAAATCTGTTTTTTTTCTGTTTTGACCAAATGCGGATTTTTTGCATTTAAATGCAAATTAAATTAAAGTAATACATGCATAACGTACATAATTGTTCATTACAACCCTTTTGTTAGGGTTACGACCAATAAATATTTTTTCGTATTTCGTTTTGTTGGAGATGTCTGACCTGAGGTTTGAACCGTGGCCTCACGCCTACTAAGCCAACATATAACCTACTAAGCTAAGGTTTAATTAATTTCCATTTATGTCAATAGCATTTGTCCACCCCAAATAGACGCTTTTGTTTATTTTCTAAGCTTCAGCATTTCCTTCAACTTGTTAGTGGCTTGAATTATTTGTCCTTTAGTCCTTTATGCTGTTGGCTTAACATGTGTTTTATTTGAAAAGATATTTACAACCTATTGTGAACATTTTATACAAATACACCATCTTTATTCCACTTTCTTAAACTTTTATTTGCATGTTTACATTTGTTTATAAATGTTTGTCAAGATATGTGCAATTAAAATAAAATAAATTTATGTCTTCATGTTGTCTCGTTTATATGTACAGCTGTGTTCAAAATAATAGGAGTGCTACCATGTAATATTTTTAAAGTTAAAATTTTTTATTCTACCAATTTGCAAAACATGATATATTTTAATGGTAGTTACAACGATATGTAAGAAATATAATACAAAAAAGAATCTCGTAATAACTTTAATATTTACGATGAAATTGATTCATTTCTGTGTTTGCCCCTGAATTCAGTTGATCAAAAAAATAGGAGTGTCAGTGTTCTTTTAAAAATAAAAATATAACAGCACATAATTTAAAGAAAAAAGTGAAAAATAAGTACGGAAAAATGTAGTTAAAACTTTTTCTACAGTGATTCACATAATTTTTGTAATAGTGGGACGAGAAAAGCACTGTACTGAAGAAAAGAGAAAACTAATTAAAAATTTTCGAAATAAAGGCAAAATTTACAAAGAAACTAAGGAAATCTTAAGTTACTCCGATCAAATGATCACAAATACATTAAAATATAAAAAAAGCCCGAAACGCGTGGGCGCAAGGCCAAAACATCTACTGTCGATGACTCCCGAATTGTGCGATACAGCAAAATAACTCCTTCAGCGTCTTCAAATAAAATTCAAAAGAGTCTGAATCTTGCCGTAAGTGTCCCTACTATTCTTAGGCGTCTCGATGGACAACAATTTATTCGCAAGAAGTTCACAAAAGGTGCCATTGTTGACATACAAAACAGGCAGCAGCACGCTTAAAGTTTTCCCAAGAACATATCAAATATCCGAAAGAAAAATGGAGAACTTATTGTGGACCGACGAAAGCAAAATTGTTTTATTTGGTGGCACTGGGTCTAGACAGCATGTTAGACGTCCGCCCAACACCAAATATAAAGCTCAGTATACACAAAAGACAGTTAAACATGGTGGTGCAAAACTAATGATATGGGAAGCTTTTCATATAATGGTTTAGGCCCAATACATCGAATTAGAGACATAATGGATAGGAACGTCTATGTCAGCATTTTGAGAGAAGTGATGTTACCATATTCCACACCTCTAAAATGGATATTCCAACAAGACAATGACCCGAAACACACCAGTAAATTAGCAAATGAGTGGTTTCGGGTTAATGGGGTAAAGGTTATGGCGTGGCCAGCTCAGTCTCCTGACCTTAATCCCATAGAAGATCTATGAGGGATGTTAAAAAATATGTTGCCGAGGGAAAACCGTAAAATGCAACTGAGTTGTGGTCTGTAGTGCAAGATGGGTGGAATAAAATTCCACTAAAACAATGTCAGGATTTAGTTCACTCCATGCCTCGTAGATGTGCTGCTGTAATAAAAAGTAAAGGCTATTCTACCAAATACTAATCGTATTTAAAGTTTCTGATTATAGTCATAAGCATTTTTAACTTTTTAATAGTAAATTTTTATGAAAATTGAAATACTCCTATTATTTTGAACAGCACTTTTTAAGATATTTTTTTTTAAACTTCCTGTTACTTACTTGTTGAAAGCTTTATTTAATTAATGAATAACTTAAATAATTTAGAATCGAATCAACATTACATTACACCAAAAAATTTAATTAAACCATGTTTTTTATTTATTAAAATTTAAGCTTTTGTTTTTCAATGGGCTTACTCCTATTTTTATTAACACAACTGTATATGGTTTTGCCCTTCATCACGAATATTGGTATAAATCATTGAAAAAATTTTTATAAATTGTGTTTCATATTTCAAAAATTTAGTCTAGGCATACATACAAACCATTGAATGCAGACATACAAATAAATTTCTTTATGTTCGATGTACCGAAATAGACCAGAGTCTGTGTGGACATCGAACCTACGACTCTCGCTACTACACCCTAGACTGTCAGGACATTCAAAAAACAATTTTTTTTAGTTTTTTTTATTTATAATTTATTTATTAAAATATTTGGCTTTAACATGTTTCGCAAATGTATTTAAAAAGTTAACAAATAGTCAGCAGATCAAATATCAGAATTATTGCGTTTCTAGTTTTGTTGTTATGCTTAAATTTGTCAAATCTAGTGAAACACTGAGGCAGTTTTTATTGAATGTATGCATCTTTTTTTAATATGATCCTTATATATATTGTCGGCAATTCAAATGGATTTATTGTTATTTGATGAAACCGGCAGCATTTGAAGTTAAGAGATGAAACGTTATCAAACGTTTTGTTTGTAAATTTTGTATTAAAAATTCATCACATTTTGTACATTCGGCTAGCAGTGCTAAAAGTTTGTTGTTTATATGGTCAAATTCTTCTTAATCTGAGTTTCACAAATGGCACTTTTTATTTTCGATTTGGCGACCGCTGTGGTTTCGTAACATACTCGCTTACACCTGCCACTTAAAAAACCCCCCCACAAGAAAGGATCTTACGGGGTCAAATTTCACGATCACATTAGCTCCAAAGTTAAACTTGCTGTCAATTCGCTTGTGTAGAATTTCGAAAGTGGGAAGAGCTCTGTGTCAGGGCTTGGTCAGTCAAATGTTGCCAGTATGCAAATCATTCATTTCAGATCAAAAGAAGTTGATAAACATCGTGTTTACTTATTAGACGTTCAAATCCCACGTCAGACACCGCCAGCGAAGTGGAATAGAAAAAAATATTTCTTCGGCAACTGCCTCGCAGCAGATTTCTATTAAAAACTCTGGTAGTAAATAAAATTGCCATGAAAAAGTTACTCAGATGGGGCCCAAAAAGCATATATTCTGAACGACCTACCAGTTTCAGATGTATTCCTTTCATGTATTTAATTTAAATACAAAATTCAATAGTTTTGCACAAGAAATATTAGAAAAATTAATTCGGAAATGTCATAAAAATGGTCGAGAATTCTTTGTTGGGTATCATAGTTTGCCGTAATTTAAAGATTACTGATCTTAATTGTCAATAAATGATCATCGCTAAGGATAACTATGGTTTGATAATATCAAACTATTTTGACATTCCGTTTAAATAGGGTTTTGCAAAATCACAGACATTCTTTCGTGTGGTATCCTACTGGTCTACTAAATCAATTTCGAAAAAATTGCCACTCCATGCTATCATTTAAAATTAGCGAATTATTAGGCTTGTAGTGTTTTTATTGAAAGAAAAAAAAAGTGAACAATTTATGTAGTAAAAACAAAAGGAGAAATAACGGTTGGAAAAATTGTAAAAAAAAAATAAATTTAAAAATAAATCTAAAAGTTATTGACAAATTAAAATGATTGAGAAAGCAGAAAAAATTTTACAATCAAAGTATGTATCCTTGATAATTTAGTTTTTTTTTTAATAAAATTTGTTTTAAACAATAAAAAAACGGTTCTGACGTTTAACATCTGCTATTTTTTAATTAACTGAATGAAAAACAACAGACCCTGCTAGACAAAAAAGTCACAAATTATTTTAACTTTTTTTGTGACATAAAAAATAGAACAACAGAATAATTGAAAAGGGTTTACATGGTTGTAATTGCATTGTTGTTAATTAAATTCAGTAAATTTTATATTTTTTAAAACATACAGCAAAAAAATTAAAAAAAAAAAATTCTAAATCTGCTTTTATGGTATGTTCATCATTCCGATGAAATCTATACCTAGTTTATCAAGCAATGTTCACATAAAAGTTGGTCCTCTCAAGTATTTAACCTGTCACATCGAAAAGATTATGAGAGGCAAAGCTATCATTTTGTCTATTTAGGATGATTCATTAGATGTCCAAAGGACATGTTTTAAAGCCAAATTACCAAAACCAATAGTGGCTTCTAAAGTCGCCGTGGTTTAGTAGGTAGTGTGTTGACTTATTAAACGTGAGCCCTCGGTTCAAACTCCAGGTCAAACATCAAAACGAAAATATGAAAAAAATATTTCTTCAGCGTCTTTCTCTCAACAGATTTCTGGGAAAAACTCTGAGAGTAAATAAAATTGCCATGAAAAGTTTCTCAAAAATCTGTCGTTCTGTAGCACGACCCTACTGCCGTTTATGCCAACACAATGTTCTGTATAAGCTAATGATCATTAACAGCAAATGAATATCAAATAACATAAGCGAGTGTGTCATTAACATAATTCTGGGCATTGACTCTCGCTGCTTTTGACGCGCGCTCAAGTTGTCAATACATTATGTGCATGTTGTTGTTGTTGTGTATTCTCCGCTGGCTAGCGTGGGAATTATGCTTTGTTTGCATTACTGGTGTTGGGCTGAAGGCTTGGATCGTGTTGCATACACACAAACAAAGGTATTATTAATTGATAGAATATAGGTCACTAGAACATTTAAGCAAACATATGTAATAAGTATAGAACCATATAGAATTAAGGAAGTTGATTCGAAATTGTCGGATCAGCTAAAAAACTGTATAAAAGAGGAAATAATTCCCAAATCAAAATCATTCGGATTGAATACAATAAAGACAATTGAGCTCTACAATTGAGCCCTTTTAAAACCTAAAACTTTTAAAATCTTTATCATTCAATCCTACATGGCGATCCTGCCATAATCCTGAAGTGCTCACAATTAAAAGCACACAGGATTCAAGGCAAATTAAAGGAGTGCAACAAATATTGCACCATAAATAAAATCAATTTTGTCCTGGCGGACCAGCCAAAACGATCCGCCAGCTGCGAAGAAAGAGGATACTGTCTGGCCGAGAGACAGTGAAATGGCTGAAGGACCCAAGCCGATTACAATAGAAGAATACAAAAAAAGGACTGGGCAGAACAAAGAAAGACCGGCGTCACCAAAAATTCCAAAAACAAAAAAACCGAAGAGAAGAGGAGGCTACACGACAAACTTAAGAAGACAAAAGGCCATCCTCCTGAGGATAATCAACGGTGAACAACCCCCTCCATGGGACGAGGCCACCAGATTATGGGCAAAGGTGGACCAGATTGAACAACTGTTGAAACAACGCTATACAAAAAAAAGAATGAAGCTGAATAATGAAAAATTTGTTATTATGGTATTGTATTAACTGAAAAAAAAAAAAAGTAAGAAAATTTTTAGTTTAGCTATTTTAAAGTGGAGCGTTCTAGCCGCTCCCATAGGCCAGAAAGCGTTAACCGCTCTTGGCAAAAATTCT
The DNA here is from genome assembly GCA_958299815.1 of Sarcophaga carnaria. NCBI lineage: Eukaryota > Metazoa > Arthropoda > Insecta > Diptera > Sarcophagidae > Sarcophaga > Sarcophaga carnaria. Next base: position 81,820,440 of record OY283149.1, on the reverse strand, counting down.
TTTTTTTTTAAATAAAAATGTTTTAATTATAATTATATATAGTATATCTATAGTATTTATACACAAAAAAAAGAGCATAAAGAATTAATTATGTTCGGATTGTTACCCAAAATATTATCTAAGAAAAAAATACAGATAAGAAAATCTTTAAAATTAAAAATTAGAAAAAATAAAAATGATAACCGCAATTCAAAAAATTATAATAAAACAATTTTGTTAGTAAAATGTAAGATATTTTAAGAATTATGGACCTTTATAGTAGGAAAATAGATATAGGAGAAAAAGAAATAATAGCTTTGCTTATGTCTTATGAAAAATATTATGAAAAGAAAGAATAATAAAACATTAAAGATATATAGAACTTTAACAAACCAGAATTTAGAATAATAAATGTATTGACTAAAAAGGGTCTGGATATAAAAATACCAAATACACTTCACGAGGAAGTAATATATAAATTAGAAAAAGTAACCCCAGGAACAGGAGAAATCATAATAGAGTTGTTTGATAAAGAAAAGAATTCAGATACACTTGCGAACATGACGCAAACAGTGGTAGAATTTTTAAACACTGCTTCAAAGCTCATTCCAGATTTTGACGGAAAATCTGAAAATTTGCGTTCCTTTCTTGACTCTTTGTCGTTGGTAGACTCAATAAAGGGCGCTCACGAATCCGTCGCGGTATCCCTTATTAAAACCAAATTGAAGGGAAATACCAGAAATTTACTGGCTAATGAGACAACAATTGCTGAAATCATAAATAAACTAAATGCCTCTGTGAAAGGTGAATCCGTTGAGGTATTATCAGCAAAAATAATGAATATAAAACAGGGAGGTAAAACTGCAAATACTTACTGCAGTGAAATTGAGAATTTAACAAAATCCTTAGAAAATGCTTATATATCAGATGGTTTAACATCCGAAATAGCAAGCAAATACTCCCTACAGGTCGCAGTAAAAGCCTTAACCAAGAACTGCTCAATTGATAAAGTAAAACTTATCATGGAAGCAGGGCAATTTAACAGCATGAATGAGGCTGTCAGTAAATTTGTAAACAGTTGCACTGACGCAACTGGGCAACAAAATACCATACTGCATTTCAGAAGCAGATAAAATCAAAACAACTACCACAGAAGTAAGACAAAGTTTCGTAAAAACTTTAATCAACAAAGACAAAATAATAGTAATAATTTCAACAATAAACCCCAACAAAGACCAAGTAATAGCTTTGGTAATAGAAACCAACGTGGAAATAGAAACTACGTTAGGACGACGGGACATAATGACTCGGAAAACTCCGAAACCCCCCTAAGATAAATTTAATGCAGAACAGAATATACAACTTAAACCTCAACTTGAGCTTTTTCATAAACGTAGGAATTGATAACACTAAAAACATGATAACACTGCTAGTTGATACAGGAGCAGACATTTCTGTCATAAAAACAAAATTTTTTTCATTACACCAAATAAATAGAAATAGAACAACATCTATAAGTGGAATAGGACAGGGACAAATCAAATCAATGGGAGGAGTGTTCTTTGACATAAGATATAATAATTTCTTAATACCACATTACTTTCAAGTGGTACAGAACAATTTTCCCATACCCTGTGATGGAATCATTGGTATGGATTTTTTGAAGAAATATAACTGTGTATTGGATTTTAATGAGGAAGATGATCACCTCGTTTTACGTCCACCTAATATATCACATACAATAGAGATACCAATTACGAATAATTACAATGAAATAACATTGCCACCGAGATCAGAAGTGATTCGGCAAATTAAATTCTTAAATCATAATAATGACATATTCATACCAAATCAGGAAATAGCACCAGGCGTTTTTGTACCAAATATCATAGTAAATTCAAATAGAGCATTTGTTCGTTTCTTAAACACTAATGACAACATTGTAACAATTAAAAACAATAACATAAAAACAGAAAATCTGATCGATTATGAGATAATAACACAAAATCTAAACAACAATAAGCACAGAGAATCAACAATTATGAATATTTTAAAGAAAAACTTTCCTAAACAATTCCATTCCACTTTAACAAAACTTTGTACTGAGTACAGTGATATTTTCGCTTTAGAGACAGAACCAATAACCACTAATAATTTTTATGAGCAAAAGTTGAGGGTTAAGGATAAACAACCGGTATACATTAAAAACTATCGTATACCACAATCACATAAGGAAGAGATAGACAAACAGGTTAAAAAACTGGTGGATGATAATATAATCGAACCATCATTTTCAGAATATAATAGCCCAATTCTATTGGTGCCAAAGAAATCGCTTCCGGGTTCGGATAAAAAGAGATGGCGACTTGTTATAGACTATAGGCAAATAAATAAAAAATTAATATCAGATAAGTTCCCATTGCCTAGAATAGATGATATTTTAGACCAACTTGGCAGAGCAAAATATTTTTCCTGCTTGGATTTAATGTCCGGTTTTCATCAGATCGGATTGGAGAAGAACTCCAGAGATTTAACATCGTTTTCCACAAACAATGGTTCTTATAGATTCACTAGACTTCCCTACGGTTTGAAAATAGCGCCGAATTCTTTTCAGAGAATGATGACGCTTGCTTTTAGCGGCTTGAAGCCAGATCAGGCATTCCTGTACATGGATGACCTGGTCGTATTGGGATGTTCCGAAAAACATATGCTTTCCAATTTGAAAGATGTCTTCGGTCTGTGTCGCAAATTCAATCTGAAGCTACACCCTGAAAAATGTTCATTCTTTATGCGAGAGGTAACCTATCTTGGTCATAAGTGTACTGATGAGGGAATACTTCCAGACGACAGCAAGTATTCGGTGATCAAAAACTACCCGACGCCTTCTGACGCGGATAGTGCCAAAAGATTTATTGCCTTTTGTAATTACTACCGAAGGTTTATAAAAAATTTCTCTGAGTATTCCCGACACCTTACACGATTGTCCAGAAAGGGTGTGCCATTCGAATGGACAAAGGATTGCGAATTGGCGTTTAGATACTTAAAGAAGGCATTAATGAGTCCAACATTGCTTCAGTATCCTGATTTCACCAAGGAATTTTGCATAACAACAGACGCAAGTAAACATGCATGCGGTGCTGTTTTGACTCAAGAGCATGAGGGTAAGCACCTACCGGTTGCTTATGCTTCAAAGACGTTTACCAAGGGAGAAAGTAATAAGTCTACCATTGAACAGGAATTAACTGCCATACACTGGGCTATAACACACTTCAGGCCATACATATACGGAAAACATTTTTTGATCCGAACCGACCATCGACCACTTTCATACCTGTTTTCGATGAAAAATCCCAGTTCCAAATTAACAAGAATGAGACTGGATCTGGAGGAATATGATTTTACAGTTGAGTATCTTAGGGGAAAGGATAACTATGTCGCGGATGCATTATCGCGAATTACAATTGATGACTTTAAAAACATAAATAAAAAGGTATCGTGCGTACTAAGAGTCTCGACAAGATCGATGACTAAACCAAAAACCAGTAGTGAAATAAATAATCAGCATAAAAAAGATAAAATAGAGAAGCCCAAAATTTATATACCAATTAAGAATAGTGACGTCAGAAAGTTTTATAAATTAAAGATTTTTCCTAACAAATGCTACATAAAGAAAGGAAAATCAATATTAGCTAGCATAAAAATAAATGATACGTTTACTTCAGAGAGATTTGACTTAGGACAATTTTTCTCTAGGCTTGAAAAAGTGGCCAGTAAACTAAATATCAATAAATTACAAGTAGCACCTAGTGAGAAGATTTTCGAATTTATCTCAATAAATGATTTTAAAGATACGGGCAATAAAATATTGAAGAGTATTGGAATAGCGCTATTGAACAAAGTAACTGTAATTGAAAAGAAGAATGCCAAGGCAATTCTTGATATTATGCTGAAATATCATGATGATCCTATTGAAGGAGGTCATTGCGGGATATACAGAACCGCTGAAAAGATAAAAAGATATTACTACTGGAAAAATATGACAAAAGACATAGCTAAATACGTTAAAGCATGTCACAAATGTCAATTAGCAAAAACAAATAAACACATTAAATGTCCAATGATTATCACAGAGACACCCAGTAAACCATTTGATACGGTCTATGTGGACACAATTGGACCATTTCCAAAATCACTTCATGGAAATGAATACGCAGTCACGCTAGTATGTGACCTAACAAAATATTTAGTAACGATACCAATACCAGATAAATCAGCAAAAACTGTCGCAAAAGCGATATTTGAGAACTTTGTACTTACCTATGGTCCAATGAAGACGTTCATTTCGGACATGGGTACAGAATACAAAAATTCTATACTGACTGAACTTTGCAACTTATTCAAGATTGAAAAACTAACGTCAACAGCACATCATCACCAGACTTTAGGTACGATAGAAAGAAGTCATAGAACTTTTAATGAATACGTACGCTCATATATATCAGTAGATAAAGACGACTGGGATGAATGGCTTAAGTATTTTACATATTGTTTTAATACAACACCATCAACTGTGCACAATTACTGTCCTTTTGAGTTGATCTTCAGTAAAATACCAAATAGTTTTAAAGATTTTGGTGAAATAGATAGAGTTGCACCACTATACAATGTGGATAACTATGCCAAAGAGGCAAAATTTAGGTTAGAAATAGCACTTAAGAGAGCAAAACAATTATTAGATGTAAATAAAATTAAGCAGAAAATCAATTACGATAAGGATATATTAGACTACAATTTTAAAATAGGTGACTTAGTTTTACTCAAAAATGACAATGGACACAAACTAGAACAATCTTATAAAGGTCCGTATAAAATTAAGAAATTAGATTTAAAAAATAATGTAACTATAATAGATAAGATAACTAATAAGGAACAAATAGTACATAAGAATAGACTTAAGCTATACAATAAAAATATCTAACTAAATAACTGAGCGCTCAAAAAATAATAATAATAATAATAAAAAATATATATGTATATTTATAAGTAAGGAGCATAGTAGGCTCGAAAAAATTTTAATTAAGAAATTTAAAGATAGTAATAAATTTAGTTTAAGAATTATTGTAAAAGAATGTCCATAGAACTCTCAGTTATATGAACATTCTTCCGAATAAGGGAGGTGTAGCACGACCCTACTGCCGTTTATGCCAACACAATGTTCTGTATAAGCTAATGATCATTAACAGCAAATGAATATCAAATAACATAAGCGAGTGTGTCATTAACATAATTCTGGGCATTGACTCTCGCTGCTTTTGACGCGCGCTCAAGTTGTCAATACATTATGTGCATGTTGTTGTTGTTGTGTATTCTCCGCTGGCTAGCGTGGGAATTATGCTTTGTTTGCATTACTGGTGTTGGGCTGAAGGCTTGGATCGTGTTGCATACACACAAACAAAGGTATTATTAATTGATAGAATATAGGTCACTAGAACATTTAAGCAAACATATGTAATAAGTATAGAACCATATAGAATTAAGGAAGTTGATTCGAAATTGTCGGATCAGCTAAAAAACTGTATAAAAGAGGAAATAATTCCCAAATCAAAATCATTCGGATTGAATACAATAAAGACAATTAAGCTCTACAATTGAGCCCTTTTAAAACCTAAAACTTTTAAAATCTTTATCATTCAATCCTACAGTTCAGAGTCAACTTTAAACTGTGTAAAATTAACACACACAACATAAGTATTGTGAGAAACTAGGTCGTAATCCTGACTAAAGGGTTGTAATGACCAATTATGTATGTATGTATGTTATGTACGTTTTCATTTGTAAATTTATTTAAAGCTAAACACAAATTAACTTTTATTTTTATTTGGAATCTACGAACTCATATTTTGAATGTTTTTAAAAGTGTAAAAACGTAACAACATATTATTGTTACGTTAATAAACTATTTTTAGGCATTTCGAAGAAGAACCAATAAATATTGCTACTAATAATTCTAAAATATATAAAATATTGTCTGGAGTAAAGTGTCATCGTCACATTACTTTTATATATTGTCCTGTGCTTTCACATCTGCCTTCTCTTTTAAATGCAATCTCTTTCAAACGTCTATAAAAGAAAAATTATGTCCTAAACTTATTTTACCACACTTTATATATCGAATATATATTTTTATGGGTGATTAAATTTATGATTTATTTCCGTGCCTACTAATAATAAAAATAGAAAAAAAAATAAAAAAAGAGAATAATTGGCCAAAAGCGTAAACATACTCATATATTTCAACATGATATACATTGTATGTGCGTTTAATGGAAGAAGAATCTCCTAGAGTACAAAATTATTTTGATAAGTTTAAGGGATTGGACATAAATAAAAAAAATATACAAATTATGTTTGGAAATATTGGTGAAGACTACTAGACTACGGCGGTGTGTGTGGCATATCATCGAAACTTGTAATTGTTTTGGAAGACCTATTGATGCCATTATGTGAGGTATATAACATGATTCAAATATGCCCAATGGCGTCTCCAAAATGTCCAATTTTCTATGACTCTGGCGCATCCTTCAGACTACATTTGATAAAAGATTTTGAGGATTGCTATGATTTGTAGCTTATTCGTATGCACCTGAGACCGCAAAAAACCTAACAAGAAATGTATTGCAGGCTCGAATCGCACAATATTGGTTGCCCGTTTACATCACCTCTACGAGAGATGACCATGCCGATTCAAATTGCTCCAATGTGGCATTAGTTTTGTGGCATGTAGCGCTATCCTCTTAAAACAACCACCATTGGTATCCCAATTGTCAGAGTCAGGCTAAAAGCACTCAGAATTACGACCTTTTATACATGAGCGGCGGATCTTACAGTTTAAAGTCGATTCCGAACGAAAGATTTTGGAAAAACTTTTTATGACAATTTCATTTATTCTGAGAGTTTTTACCAGCAATCTGCTGAGTGGAAGTTTTGCTTGAGATGTCTGACCTGGTCTCATGTCTACTAGACTACGCCAAATTTGGTAATCATCAAACTATAATTATTGCCATTGAGAAGGTCTAGCCGTTCTTAAATAAATAAAACAAAAAATATGCACCAGTGACGCACCTTCCCAAACAAGGGCTTTTTCGGGATGCATTATTGAAATTCATATGGATTGGTACCGCACCAAAGTCGACAATTGTTTTTTCACGTATCCATTCATTTAGGGGATAATTTTTGTATGAAAATTAGGGTCAGTTGCCAGCTGCTTCAGATCTCAGTCAGCAGGCGCACATCTTTGCCTATGGTCGCCCATGGTGAGTTGGCAAAACAGACAGATATCTCTCCACAAGGTGATAGTTATCAACTGTCAAAAAATGGTAAAAAAAAAATTTTTTGCTTGAAATCAGAGACTCTTAGCTTTTGTTATTATTGAAAACAATAATTCTGAACTTTTGTTTTAAAACAATAAACAAGGGAAAAAATTCTGAATATATGCAATTTTTATAGTATCCCCCTAACCATGTATTTCCATAATTTTTATTGTTTTATGATGCCTCTAGTTTTTATGATTGTTTTTATTTTGCGCATACAAAAACAACAACAAAAAATGTAAATATATAAAAATAAAACAATTTATTTATACAAGTTTTATTTATGATTCCACCTCATTGCCTATGGGCACAATAGTATGCGTTTATTTTGTGGAATATAAATGTGTAGACGGATATAAAATAATTCATACACATAAACCAATGTTTTTAAGTATTCAATCATAAATAAATATGAACGTTTCATTGTTTCTATAGTAAATCCTGCCATAACTATACAGCAGAAATATAAAGGAACGTTATCTTCTGAAGAAATGATAACAAATTAGTGACAAATGAATATGGGCGGCGAGTTAATTTTGTAGAAAAAGGAATTCATTACTTAACGCATCCGAATTTCGTAAATGCTTCCTGCTTTGTTCTATAGCTGTATAAAGCGTTGATTGTTTATCATAAAAATATTTATTTTATATTTGTCGTCAAGTGTGCTGAGTTGTGGTTACACTAAAAATCTTTATTGCAACAATTTTTTGTTTTTTTTTGTTTAATAAATTCATACTTGTATAGAAATCTTCTTTAGAACTTTTTTATATGTACATATGTATGTACATTTGCCGTTTTGTTGTTTTATTTTTTCTTTTATTATTCCTTTGGAGAACATAAACTGAATTCACCCATATCGTCTGAACAAAATTATTTTGTCTAAGAATTTGCCAGGAAAATCAAGTCTGACATACGATACTTTTAAAACAATTTAAAATTTTACACGATTTATACATCACAACACTTCAGTCAGGATTACGGCCTAGCTTCAAATACAGCAGAATTCCGTTAATCCGCCACGTTCGGGACCGACGCGTTGCCGGACTACCGAAAATTCCGGTCTATCGGGCGGTAATTATAAGAAGAATTACTGATTCAAGATTTTTTACTGATTTGATTTTGAGGGTTTACTACAATGTTGTTAATGTCCTCATCGGTTAGTTCTTGTTCAACAGGCTCATTCTCGTCGATTCGAAGCCACTCCTCTACCTCATCTTCAGGCAGGTTTTTCAAGGGATTGTCAGCACTACTCTCTCCTTTTGAACTCGATGGCTTAGGTTTTGAAAACATGGTCACTGTACAGTTAGAACGAAAATCACTTTTTTTATAAACAGTTTTAAAAGTTACGTTTACTACGATGTGAAAGGACGCAAAACAACAACGCACAAAAAATGGCGTGATTGATTAACGGAGCTGCAGTGTACCTGAATTTGTTGTGACAGCTGAGACTAGTCGGCCGCTAATTGTTTCCGAACAATACCGATAGTTTCCGCATGATCCCGAACTACCCCGAAAACTTCCGAATAGCTCTCAAACGTTTACAATTTTCCGGAGCGATGCCGGACTATCGGGCATTCCGGACTGTTGGATGCCGGACTAATGGACTTCTACTGTACCACTTATGTTGTGTGTGTTAACTTTATACATGAGTAGTGGGACCTACAGTTTAAAGTCGACTCCGAAAGACAGATTTTTGAGAAACTTTTCATGGCAATTTTTATTTATTCTCAGAGTTTTTGCTAGAAATTTGCTGAGAGGAAGTCGAAGAAGAAATATTTTTTCATATTTCGTTGTATTGGAGCTGTCTCACCTTGGGTTTGAACCGTGGCCTCACGTCTAATAAGCCACCACACAGCCTACTATACTGCGGCGACTTAATAATTATTTTATTTATATTGGCAAATCAATTCAACTTTATATGTAAAATATAATGTATTCATTCCAGTTTGTGCGGATAAAATATGAAATTAAACCAAATCGAGCTGAGAATTTTTTAGCAAAAAATAGTTTTTCTTTCTCTTCTCTTTCTCAAGAAACCAGCTGTCAAGCCTCATAAGTAAGAAAAGTGTTGTCCGGACTAATATTTTGTTTGAACAACATGATTGAAGCTTTTGGGGTTCCAACAAAGTCTTTCCTCCGAAATTTATTTAAAGTTAACGCTTTGGCTTCCAAGTTCTATGTAGTTTGATCACTTGGGAGGATGTTATTGTTTTCAATGTGTTGGGAAAGCGGTTTATGAACAAATCTTTCAAACACTTTCGAAAGGAATGATAGGATTGCTATTGACCTTTTTTTTAAAGTAAGATTTCTTTACTTTCAGTAATCTTCGCAAGTTTCCCTGTTTTAAAGTAGCAATTCTACGTAAATATTTTGTTGTAAACAAACTTTATAAAGGGAACAACACATATTAATGTCTTAAGAAATTTGAATCAATTACATCAACTGCTATAGCATTAGGTTTAATTGACAACAGCCTAGATATCACATCATCACGAATTGATCCATTGTACAACGTCCTAGTTTCTCACACCACTTATGTTGTGTGTGTTAATTTTATACATGAGTGGCGGGACCTACAGTTTAAAGTCGACTACGAACAACAGATTTTTGGAAAAACTTTTTCATGGCAATTTTATTTACTCTCAGAGTTTTTGCCAGAAATCTGCTGAGAGGAAGTCGCCGAAGAAATACTTTATGTATTTTGTCTTGATGTCTGGCCTGGGGCTCGAACCCTGGCTTTACGTCTAATAAGCCAACACACTACCTACTAGACTACGGCGACTTCCACGGGTGACATAAGTGAAATAAAAATGAAAATAGCAGAAAACTTAGCCCAAAAGACTTAAGATTTCGCCCAGACAAAGTGTGCTCCGGGGATTCAAGTCGTGATCTACTCTGTTTTGTACTTCATACTTGGAAAACAATGCTTCCAGCTTTCTTATTTACCTAGTCCACCATTTCCTTTTCAAATGGTTTAAGTTTCGATACCTTGGCTTTTTGTACGGTTTTTTCTAAACTAGCACTATTCGTTTCTTGCTTTGCCCTAATTTCTATTTTTATTTGTTTTGCTCATTTTTCTTCGGTAGCCAGCAAAGTCTTTGATTGTCTCCTAAAGATGGCGATACCTCATTGCTGAGAGTCCTTTATAAATCTTATTTGTATTTCTCCTTGTGAAGTCGTCGTAGTCTAGTAGGTAGTGCGTTGGCTTATTAGACATAAGGCTGCGGTTCAAACCCCAGGGTAGACATTTCCAACAAAACGAAATATGAAAAAATATTTCTTTGGCAGATTTCTGGCAAAAATTCGGTGAGTAAATAAAATTGCAATGAAAAAGTTTCTCAAAAGTCTGACGTTCGGAGTAGACTGTAAACTGTAGGTCACACCACTCATGTATAAAATTAACACACACAACATAAGTGGTGTGAAAAACTAGGTCGTAATCCTGACTGGTTGTAGTGACCAATTACGTTGTGTATGTATTTTTCCTTGTACCTGCTGGTCTTAGTTTTACTCGGTCCACCGTAAGGTCTTGTAAACTAGATTTACTGTGTTTATTGCAATACCTCTACTGTCAGTAATTGAAACGTTTTTAGCTTTAAAACATGAACTACAATTATTAAGTCAAAGAACTAGTTTGTGTTTCAATGTTGTTATTTTTCTATTTAAATAAAACCGTTATTGATTTATTCATACTTCATAGTGCATAAAACAGTGTTTATATACGTCGAATATATCACTATTCTTCACATTTTACTTTCCTCTGTAGCGTCTTCATTTATCCCGGTTTCATTATCATCGTATCTACGTAGTTCTACAGGGTTTTGCAATAAAGTCTTCTGAAACTTTGACATTTGACAAAGCCCATCTTGTTGAAGCTACATCTGTCAAACTAGTTGTCTTTTATTCAATCTATTTTGCCAAATTACCATGAGCAACTATAGACAACAACGTGCGTTCGCTGAATTGGCTTTGGAGAAGTTGGCAGCTAATCCCAGTTTTCATTGAAAAATCACCTTCAGCGATGAGCCTATTTTAAAGAACGGTTAGGTAGGTTAACAAACAAAATTCTGGAATTTGAGAAGGTACCATGTGAGATCCAAGAGTATCCAGTGCGTTCCTAAAGTCAGTGGTTGGAGTGGATTTTGGGTTTTTTTTGTTTGTTTTGAGAGCGATGTTGGCCAGGTCGACGATTATCAACTTCTCTTAGTGCAATTTGATAGTCTGAATACAAACAAAGGTGGTTTCAACAGAACGGCGCGATGCGCCACACATTTCATGCCATATTGGATATTCTGCACGAGCGATATGAGGGCATGGGCATCTCACTTGGAGATGATATCAACTGGCCACCGAAATTGTTAGAGTTGATCTAGTTAGACTTTTTTGTAGGGTTTTCTTCACTAACAAGTCTTAGCAAATAAGCTACAAAACACTGTGTTGCTTGAAGGCAACCTAACCCATGTCGTCGATCAAATTTGGAATGTGCGCCAACCAGGGAAGCCACGGCTGATGTTTAAATGATCATAAATTCCAGACATAAATAGGACTTTAAAAATTGTTCATGATATCTCAAACATACTTTCTTTCACTTTGATTTAAAAATGGGAAACGCTTAATAGAGACCTATATAAAGTCAACATTAGTTAGATTCCACAATTGGTTATATTTGAGTTACGTATCTTATACGCCATATTCATTGCAAGCGTTAGAGAATTGTTTGATTGAAATGTTTTCCTTAATTACACAACGAACAGATCCTTCCCGTCTTCCATAAATGTATTGTTGGAATACTTCCCACTCACACTTATACTTTATTATTCTCATCTTGAGTATAACTTCTCATACACGTTAAGGTAGCAAAAGAAAAGAATTTTTCCTTTCTTTAATGATATTTTTGGCAGGGTTTTCGTTAATAATTTGTTTTTAATAATTTTGTTTTTGTTTGTATTGCCTTTGCTTTACCTTAAACAATATTTTCCTTCGATGTTCACAATCTTAAAATACTTCCTCACTTAAATTGTAGCCATATTCGCTGTTTACATCATAAATGAGGGCAAAATATATGTATTTGCCCCGGAATTTATAGCCTGACGTTGAAAACGAAATTTAAAAAACAAAATCGCTTGTTGAGACTGCAATTGAGTAGAAGTTTTGCAAAGTAAATTGGGAAAATTTTGTACAGGAAAAATTTTAAAAATAAGAAAGTAATAGACGACTAAGAACGGACCACTGAAAAAAAATAGTTTTTTTAAGACAAATTTTCAAACCACCTTAGTGTGGCAGTTGAACTTAAAATTCAAAAATAATTTTTTTTTGCAGATTACAATATTAAAATACATTTCTAGCATACTCTAAACGTGACGTTAGCATGCATGGCACATTTGCACAAACCAGATACAATATATTATACGTACCTTCCCCCATGAGTAGTTGTGTTTTGTTATTAAAACTTTCAATGTATACCACCCGTTTTCTGTTTTTTCTTTTGTTTTTTAACACCTAGAAAATGTGTGTGTGAATTAATGCATTTCGTGCCAAAAGAACATAATATATTTCGCTTTCATTTTAAATTCTTCAGTCGAAATTTTTTAATCAAGATTTCTGTGGTGGTAAAAATGAGATAAAGAATTTAGGGTTTATGCCTCTGTTTTTAAGAGAATAATTTTAATTTTAAAACCATATTTGCTTTTAGCTGTAGGACCAGACACAATTCAAAATATTTAATTAAATAAATTAAGGTTGATTTAATACGTGTATTAAATTTGTAACACCACAATCTAATGACCATGATTTACAAGCCTCTCTGACTAAATAAAACCTTATTATCCTGTTCTAACATTAACTTGTCAGAAAATCAAGTCATTGACTCGCCCGAGACGTGCACCAAGCAAAATTAGCAACAGATGAGCTTTACAAATTACGAAAGGTGAACATTGGTGCATTGTAGGGGAATAAATTATCTGAGATTATATTGCCTCAGTTGGTTATGACCAGCCTCTGCCTCGAAAAGTATGAAACTGCAAGAATTATTCTATGGAATTGCAATGCACTGTTTAACTTCTTACTACTTTTTCTTATAAATCTACCGTATCGCGTTAATGGTGAATATTGTCTTCTAACTGTTTAAGAGTTGCTATTTTACCATGACTTAACATATTTCCATAAAAAGAAATCCAGAAACGTTTAATCGCGCAAATGAGGGAGCTAGTAAACAGGAGCAATTTCGGAAAGAAAGTTATAACATGATTTTTTAAAAGTAAATTTAGAGTATGTAAGTACAATATTTCGCGTTGGAGGAGTAAACAGAGGTAGTTCAGGAGATGTTAATACCCTCTGGAGGATACACTGTTCGGGGCAGTTTGTACTTTATTGGCATAACCGAACCTAATTTAATAACATTGAAAATCGCATATTGACTTGCGAATTATTAAGATTGTTTTTTTTTTAAATAACGGGTGATTTTTTAGCTATTATCTTTTTGGCAATACTGGTTTAAACAGCTCACGCAAGTTTCGTGTTTTGTTTCACTGTCAAACATCTTCCGTTTGGTCTATAATTTAACCATGAACCGTCTTATAAACGAACAACGCTTGCAAATCATTGAATTTTATTATCAAAATGCGTGCTCTGTTAAGAAAGTTCATCGCGCGCTTCTTCCATTTTATGGTCAATTTAATCGACCCACTGAAGCGGCTATTCGGGCTATTGTGACTAAATTTCGCACCAAATTTACATTGTTGGACATTAAACCACCAACACGCTTACGTAGACTGCGAACTGAAGAAAATATCGCAGCTGTATCGGCCAGTGTTAATGATGGCCATCAATTATCGATTCGTCGCCGTTCGCAACATTTGGGCCTCTGTTACTCAACAACGTGGACAATTTTGCGGAAGGATTTAGGTGTGAAGCCTTTCAAAATACAGCTGGTGCAAGAATTGAAGCCGAACGACCTACCGCAACGCAGAATTTTCGGTGAATGGGATCTTGGAAATTTGGCCGAACATCCACTTCTTTATCGAAAAATTGTGTTCATCAACGAAGCTCATTTTTGGCTCAAAGGATACGTAAATAAACAGAATTGTCGATTTTGGAGTGAAGATCAACCAGAAGCATTGCAAAAGCTACCAATGCATCCAGAAAAAGTCACAGTTTGGTGCGATTTATGGGCTGGTGGCATCATTGGACCGTACTTCTTCAAAGATGCAGCGAATCGTAACGTAACTGTGAATGGTGAGCGCTACCGTGCGATGATATCCAACTTTTTTTTTGTCTAAAATGCAAGAGCCTGACTTGCATGACATGTGGTTTCAAAAAGACGGTGCCACATGCCACACAGCACTATTCGACTATTTTCTGTAGGGCTATGTTAAAGCTCATGTCTATACAGACAAGCCTGCTTCAATTGACGCATTGGAAGACAACATTGAAGCATTTATTTGTGAGATAACGGCCGAAATGTTGGAAAGAGTATGCCAAAATTAGACTAAGCGGATGGACCATTTGAGGCGCAGTCGCGGTCAATATCTGCATGAAATAATCTTCAAACATTAAATTATATGGACCGTACATTCGATTCAAATAAAGATTTCATGCATTTTTCTGAATTTTATGAGTTTTTTTTTGAAAAATTTTCCTATAGCTTTTAAAAATCACTCATTATAAGACGGGCTTGGTAAACGTGTGCTTTCAGACAATGGTTCAAATGCCATGAGCAGATGGTTCAAATTTCAGCGCAGACATCTCGAATAAAACGAAATATTAAAAAAAATTCGGTTACTTAGTTTCAGTACAAATTGCCACCATTAGAATCTCCCATGTATAGAGAATTGCTAACCACGCCATTACAGCTGACATAGGTTAGGTTAAGTCGAAGTGGTAACTCTGATATAAAAGAGCTCACTTGAGCACACATAGCGGCCCGTTGTGATGCCACGAGTGAACGCAGTCTCTGTAGGAAGTTGGTCTGCTCAGGGGCTGCACTCAGCTGATTTAAGTGAGCTGACATTAGCGGCTGAAATGTTGGAAAGAGTATTCCAAAATTGGAGCTTACGGATGTATCGTCTACGGCGCAATTGTGGGCATCACATACGGGAAGTCTAATAGGTAGTGTGTTGGCTTATTATACGTAAATCCAGGGTTCGAACCCCAGGCCAGACATCAAAACAAAATACAATAAGTATTTCTTCGGCGACTTCTTCTCAGCAGATTTCTGACAAAAACTCTGTGAGTAAATTAAATTACCATGAAAAGTTTCTCAAAAATCTGTCGTTCTGAGTCGACTTTAAAACTGTAGGCCACGCCACTTATGTATAAATTTAACACACACAACAAAGTGGTGTGAGAAACTAAGTCGTAATCCTATCTGAAGGGTGTTATGACCAATTATGTATGTATGTACGTGAAATATTTCTTTAAAAGTGAATGAAGAGTTTTAATATTTCATTCACTTTCGCAAATTTTCTGTTTTTCAATTTTCATAACCAAAAATGATCAAAACTTTCTTAACCACTCCACATGAAACCAAACACTTAACGAGATCCAATTAAACAGGATATACAACAATTCTAAACGATATGCGTTTGTCGCATGGTATATCCTTTCCTTCTTGGCTTTTAGTTAATATAGTATTTAGTTGTAATAAATAATTTTTACTACATACATAAAAATGATTACTTTTTCTCACATCCTATTTTGTTTTTATTTGTTATTTTTCTTTTTTAATATCATCTGTTTGTTCTCATATTAAACAAGATCTAAAAGTCCATGTATATCTTAACAATACAGACAGTCCACAAGAATGGATAAATTTATTCGAAAGTAGAGCGATATTGCCATACAACACGATATACACTGTCCCAAACAATTGTTCGTACACCAGGCAGGCAGTCTCAATATTACTAGATTCTAATAAAATGAAAATGTTTTGAAAGTACAATTTGTGCTTGTAATAATTGGATAAAAAAATGTTTATAAAAGGTTTCATTTATATTTTTACAAAAAACTCAGAAAAACTCAGTCGCCGAGAAAATATTTTTTAATTTATCTTTTTGCTGGAGGTGTCTGACCTGGGATAAGAAGAGTGTGCATATGTCTAATAAGGCACCGCAGTAGCTACTAGACTACGGCGACTTTTGCAATTATGGTATTTGCTTATAAGCTATTGTGTGATGTAAATTATTATTATTTCTTTATGGTGCTTGAATCTGTGATCCCGGTATTATTTCTTTAACATTGCAGAAGTTATTCGACCACAAACTTGGGTGACTGGTTTGGAAGGAATCGAAATTGGAATTGTATGGTAAAAGTTATGGCGCTCATTTAAAATTTTCTTCTAATAAGATTTAATTAAAGAAATTTGGTCATTTTATTTCCACAAACGTAAACCACCTCCATATTCCACGCTTGCTTTTAAGTTCTTTAACCCTGGACGGTTACTCTTCATTTTTGTACACTTTACATTTTGAACACTTTAACTCTAATTGGTTACTGTTCGTCGAATCAACGAATCATATAATTATTTTATGTTTGACCAAATTTCGCTCTATTTATCAACAATGTTGGTTGATAACCAAAGCTTGTAGTAAGTAAACGTACCCTGGCCACCCATTTTTTAATTCTGGATGGTAATTTTAGAAAGTCACTCTTAGTTGAATCGACGAACAAAATAAGAAATTTTTTTTCGTCTACTGACTGCAAGCTTTAATTATCAACTAACGTTGTTGAAAAAAGAGCGAAATTTTTTGAAACATAAAAGAATTATATGATAAAAAGAGTAAGCTTCGTCGATTCGACGAACAGTAACCGTCCAGGGTTAACTACATTGCACTGTTTCCACTCCGCCTTACAAATTATTTGAACTAAAAGTATTAAAATTACTTTTGTCCGTAAATACGACAATTTACTAGTCATTTGACTTATGAAAATATTTTGTGGAGCAATATATGATGTATGATGCAAAAAGCTTCCTACGTGCTTACATTCGCTCATAGGAAGGAATTCGAAAAAATTTTTTTTACAAAGCATGGGTTTTTTTTAAGTCGCCGTAGTAGGTAGAGTGTTGGCTTATTAGACGTAAAGCCAGGGTTAGAGCCCCAGGCCAGGCATCAAGACAAAATCAAAAAGAATTTCTTCGGCTTGCTTTTAAGTTCTTTAACCCTGGACGGTTACTCTTCATTTTTGTACACTTTACATTTTGAACACTTTAACTCTAATTGGTTACTGTTCGTCGAATCAACGAATCATATAATTATTTTATGTTTGACCAAATTTCGCTCTATTTATCAACAATGTTGGTTGATAACCAAAGCTTGTAGTAAGTAAACGTACCCTGGCCACCCATTTTTTAATTCTGGATGGTAATTTTAGTACAGTAAAGTCACTCTTAGTTGAATCGACGAACAAAATAAGAAATTTTTTTCGTCTACTGACTGCAAGCTTTAATTATCAACTAACGTTGTTGAAAAAAGAGCGAAATTTTTTGAAACATAAAAGAATTATATGATAAAAAGAGTAAGCTTCGTCGATTCGACGAACAGTAACCGTCCAGGGTTAACTACATTGCACTGTTTCCACTCCGCCTTACAAATTATTTGAACTAAAAGTATTAAAATTACTTTTGTCCGTAAATACGACAATTTACTAGTCATTTGACTTATGAAAATATTTTGTGGAGCAATATATGATGTATGATGCAAAAAGCTTCCTACGTGCTTACATTCGCTCATAGGAAGGAATTCGAAAAAATTTTTTTTACAAAGCATGGGTTGTTTTTAAGTCGCCGTAGTAGGTAGAGTGTTGGCTTATTAGACGTAAAGCCAGGGTTAGAGCCCCAGGCCAGGCATCAAGACAAAATCAAAAAGAATTTCTTCGGCAACTTCCTCACAGCAGATTTCTGGCAAAAACTCTGAGAGTAAATAAAATTGCCATGAAAAAGTTTCTCGAAAAATCCCACCACTCATGTATAAAATTAACACACAACATAAGTGGTGTGAGAAACTAGGACGTTGTACAATGGGTCAATTCGACCGCCGGGTACTGTACTTGTCTTAATTGATAAGTACACGTCCTCTAACCTAACCTATGGGTTTTTTTTAATCAAGCTATCCATTCGATTTCCTATTCCAAGGAAACATCTTTCATTCTTTTCTTGACAATTTCCTATGGAAATTAAGACTGAACGCTCATTATTGAGTTACTTTTCTGTCACATATTGAACAAATGCTCTTGGTCTTATTTTTTCAATAAACCGAGTAAATAATAATAACGTAGAATTCTTAGATATTCTTAAACAATGTCACAAAATTTACGTCGTCTAGTAGATAGTGTATTGGCTCATTAGATGTAAGGCCGTGGTTCAAAAAATATGTATATCTTCAGTATTCTATCAAAGAACTCTGAGAGTAAAATAAGATTGGCTTGAAAAGTTTCGCAGACATTTTATCATTTGGAGTTGACCTTAAACTGAAGGGTCTACCACTCGTGTATAAAATTAACACCCAAAAAACAATGGGTGGTGTGAGAAGCTAGGTCTTAATTGTAACTGAAGGTATATAATGACCAATTAAGTAATTAAGTAAATGTATTCGAAAGCACTTGCTTATAATTAGGCAGTGAATTGTCAATGTTAACATCAAGAATACTGAAATTCATCAATATTTTTGTTGTCTTGGTTGTTAATAGTTATATCTCTTGGAAAGAACTTTAATTCACTAAAATCGTGTTGGAATCTTTTTAAATACAATACCATTACAATACCATTGTGTACGGATAATTGTTTAAGGCAGTGTACTTTCATATACCCTTTACTATATCTGTCTGTATATATGTACATATGTAGTGATAGAGCCTCTCATCACAATGTACATACATACATACATACATAATTGGTCATTACAACCCTTCAGTCAGGATTACGACCTAGTTTCTCACACCACTTATGTAGTGTGTGTTAATTTTATACATGAGTGGCGGGACTTACCATTTAAAGTCGACTCCGAACGACAGATTTTTCACACATCATAATGTGATTTTATTAAATAAGCTTAAAGGATAATCCTATTGTGTTACAATACAACGAGTATTGTTTATCATTTCAGTTTTATAGAATTTTTTTGCATTCAATGACTGGCTTTGTGACTATCATTCTATTTGTTGTGCTTGAAGAAAATGTCAATTGATTACTTACATTTAAAAAAATGCACATTTTAGTTAGAAACTTCTCTCTCTTTACATACGTACAAAATTGTTCTTTACAACCCTTCTGTTAGGATTACGACCTAACTTCCCACAGCACTTTATGTTGTGTGTACTTTTGGAATTTTTGCAAGAAGATTGTTAAGAGGAAGCCGCCGAAGAAATATTTTTTTTATTGAGAAACTTTTCATGGTAAATATTACTTACTCTCTTATTATTTACTGTCTTTACACTTTTTGTATTTCCTAACTTTTCTAAATACGAAAACAAAGGATTTGAAGATTAAAAATGTGAGCCATTTTTATTTAGAAGTATTTAAGCTCACAAAATATAAATGAAATTAAAATATAAATGAAATTAAGAAGAAATACATAGTGAATATTCATACATACATAACATAATTGGTCATTACAACTCCTCAGTCAGGACTACAACCTACCTTTTCACACCACTTATGTTGTGTGTTCTAATTTTATACATGAAGTCGACTCCGAACGACAGATTTATTGAGAAACGTTTCATGGCTCATCTTTATAGAAACCCAATAATTGTGAAAAAACGCAGTACACATATATTCCCAGTGAGTTGATCTTTATCGACGTCAGCGGAAAGTTGAAATGTACTGAAGGTGGTAAGTAAATACGGGAATAGCTAGAGCCTCAGTCAGATCGCACGATTAGGGTGGCCAGTTCACATTAACTCCAAATGCCCTCAAATCATTTGTACAGAAAATCCACTGCAGCGGGAGCTATTTGGCACATAGTATCATTCTGTAGAAACCACTTGTCATTTTAGCCAAATCATACAATTGAAAAAAATTCAACATTTTTATATGATCATGTACACAATCATCAAAAAATAGGCCATTTGGCTGAAGTAGGTTTTCCGGTAATAATTAGGGTCAGTTGTCAACTAACATGTCTATAAAAGGTTTCCATTATTTGCCCATGTTGTTGACGTGATAGTTTAATAAAAGAGACTGAATAAATGTTCCGAAGTCCCTGTTGTAGGATTCGTTTCTTATCATGGCTGCATATTATATGTCGCCGTAGTCTAGCAGGAAGTGTGTTGGCTTATTATACGTAAGGCCACGGTTCAAACCCCAGGTCAGGTATCTCCAACTAAACAAAATATAATAAATATTTCTTCCTTGACTTCCTGTCAGCAGATTTCTGGCAAAAACTCTAGGGTAGTATAAAATTGGTATGAAAAGTTTCTAAAAAATCTGTCATTCGGAGTCGACTTGAAACTGTAGGTCCCGCCACTCAAGTATAAAAGTAGCAACGTAATCCTGACTAAAGGGTTGTAATGACCAATTATGTATGTATGTATCTTACTCACTTAAGTGACCAGTACAACACTTTAGTTAGCATTACGAACTGGCTCCTCACAACACCTATGTTGTGTGTGATAATTTTATCCATAAGTGGCGGGACCATCATATTTCTGGCAAAAGTCGGAGTCGAATTATGTGGATAAAAATAACATACATAGCGTAAGTGGTGAGAGAAATTAGTTTGTAATAATAACTAAAGGTTTGTAATGACCAACTATGCATGTATGTGTGGATATTGTATGATGTTCCTTAGGAACTTAGGGCAGAATCGTATAGCAATATAATTGGTCAATTCACACAAGCCGTTGTATCGTTGTGTTCATTATATTGTGTGACGTGTATGCTTGTTGTTGATAATTTTCATGTAAAAATCCGATACACTTATACACATTTTTTCATATGTTTTTAATAAGTTGTGTTGGTTTCGTGCTATCAAATTGTTTGAATGCCAAAAATTATGAAGAAGAATACGACATACACAACACAGCATAGCATTGAGAGTTCACAAACAACCAAGCGTATTCAATACAACATACACGATACAAAGTCGCGTGAATTGGCCAAATGTGTAATCGGAAAAATCGCGTAAAGTTCGTAAAAATTATTTCTTTTAAACTTTTCGTTTGCTTTGGTGGATTTAAAATTTTGTTTTTTTTTGCCATTTAAAGCATTTAAGATTAGAAGATTGTAATAAAATTATTTTAAATTGGTTCAAAACAAAAAGAAAACTTGAAGTTTCTTGTGTTTATCAGAAAAGAGAAAACTGTTTTGCATATAGAGATTTGCATACAAGAATGGTGAACAGCAAAGAGAGGAATTTATTTTTGGTTTCTTCGAGAATTAGAGATTTTTTGTTGCGAATTTGTGGAATTTTAGAATGCAAGATTTTAGGTCAGATTAAATATTTAAAATTGTTCCTTTCCTTTTAATGTTAAAATGGGTTTAAAATATTTCTTATGAAGGACAATAAGGACAATCTTTTCTTTTTTTGTTTTTCTTTTGTAGAATGTTTCCTATTAAATAATACAAATTAAATAATGACAGGTAGCAAATGAAATAAAAGGATTCGAATCTACCTAAGTGCAATGGAAGAAATTTAAGGAATTCTGTTTTTTCCTAATATTTTTTAGGACACTTTTTTAACTTATTTAATTTATAATTTAATATGTATACATTTTTTGGGCACTGAATAAGATATCCTTTTCGAACTCGCGAAGACCAAACCATAAAAAAGGAAGACCGGTCAATATCTTTTCTGATAATCAACTAACTTCTTTTATTTCATATTTCTTAATTCTAACATATTCTATATACTTAATTCTAACTGTAAATCTATACAGCAACTCCGTTGCTTATTTATTTATTTTTTTTGCGTTTGTTCTTTATTTAACATTAAAGGGTGTTTAACAAAGTATTATTAACAAAAATTTATTAAAGAGTTCAGGTAAACTAGTAACCTTTTCTACTTAGTTATTTAGAATCAACAATGAATAATATTTGATAGTATAATAATAATATTAAAGAAAATTTAGGAAAAAATTAATAAGAAAAAAAAACCATTGAAAAGAACTTTGCTTATTTATTTGCTTATTTATTACATTCTGAATGGTTATTGAACTTAAAATTAACTTAAAATTAGGGTAGTTCAATATTACTTATTATAAAAAATTCCTTATTGTTAAAAATAAAAATATAGAAAATAGAAAATAGATATTGAAATGGTCCAACAAATTCATTTTTTTCGTAGAAAACTAAAAAAAATATTTTTTTTCAAAACGTAATATAAAAAAATATTTCTTCGCCGACTGTGTCTCAGCGTGAAATTAACACGCACAACATAAGGATGTGAGGAGCTAGGTAATGACCTAATGGCTGAAGACTTATAATGACTATTTATGTATGTATATTGCACGTAATATGTAAAAAAAAGGCTTTAGAAATCGTTTATTATCGTATCATGAATACGTATCATGAATACATGAATAATATCCATTTAACCACGAGTCCATTTAACCCACGCGTCATCTATCAGTTTAAATTTAATTTCTTGGTTATTTTGGAACCTGGCATTTATTTATGTCATATAAAAAAAATTTTTTTTTAAATTTACACCACTGGAGGGACTCGTAAGTATCGCAGCAGCTTATTTAAATTGTATGTAAAAAATGAATATCAAAATGTCTCAAGTAGATCGGAAAACGCGCTTTCAACAAATTGAAACATTTTTTTATTACATTTAAGGTTAAAATTTTTCTTATTGTATAATGTTTATATTCCTTATTGTAATAATAATAATTATAAACAATGAAAATTAAGCAATTGAAAAAAAATATATTATTTATTTATAAAAACATAGTTTATAATTAGACATAATTATATGTTAGTTGGTTTTTATATATATATATATATATATATATTTCTTTGTTTACACCACTGGAGGGACTCGTAAGTATCGCAGTGGTTTCACAATTAAATTTATCTTAAAATGATTCCTTTTTTAGGTTAAAATGATCATTATTAAACAAACCACAAAGCCTTTCATTATAAATAAAATTAATTTATTTATATATTATATTATAAATTAAAAAATTTTTTTTATTATTAAAACTCATGTCTAAACTACTAATTTTTATTTTATTTTAAAAACTCGTGCCTAAACTACTAATTTGTTACTTATTATTATTATTATTTTTTTTAAGGGTAAAAATATTTCTTTTCTCTTTTATTGAATGAAAATTAAAAAATAAAAATTGAAATATTTATGAAAATAAAATATTCAAACGAAGGTCCGTACAAATATATATTACTTACGGTAATTTATTTTTTAAAGTATTTTTATACGCAATATATATAACTAATTTATTTATTTTATTTTTAATTTTAGTTTATAGTTTATATTGTTGTATTATATTGTTTTTAGTTTATAAAATTAATTTGTTATTATTATTTGAAAAACATTTAAAATAAGGAAACTTAAACTGTTAGTAAGTTTTACATAATTGTATAAGATTTAAAATTACTGAGTAATAATGTGCATATAATATAAATATAATATTTATTTTAAAAGAAAAACATACGTATGGTATGGTGTATTCCTGCCCATGGAACTGTGAACATGATGATAGTCATATTTGCGACCTGATTAATGCTGTTGAAGATGTCGTGGAGCAGTGGAAAGTAATAGCTTTTGATGTAGTCTGTGTCGCTGTAACTATATTGTTATTTGGATTTTTGTAATTGGTATTGAGACGGCCCCTTCTTTTAACTGCAACATCCATATATTTGCCAGCACTTTGCTTTTTAATTTGATTTTATTATTAGTTTATTTAAGATCTTCCTTTTATTTTTTTTTATATTTTTGTTCAACCAAAATTCTTCTTTTCCAATTTTCAATATATATTTTTTTGTTGTTGTTCTTTTTACGACGGTTTTAAGAAAGCTCAACATTTTCAGTTGTTGGTGTTATTGTTTTTAATTGTATTGACATTTTGGTTTTTATTTTCGCATTTTTTTTTTTTTAATAAAAAACTACACTTAATTTTTGTTATTGTTATTATTTTCCTTTCTTATTATTGTAGTTACTGTTATTGATATTGTTGCAAATCTTACTCTCACTGTGTTTGTTTTTATTGCGACTTTCTTTGTATCGATTTATTTTATTTTTTCTCACTGTTTTTTTGTTGATGTGTCTTCTTGTATTTCAGTTTTTAATGATTTCGGTTTTTCCTTGATTTTCAACATTAAACATTTTAACGAATTCTTTTTATTTATTCTTTGGATTTTCTCGTTGTACCAAACGTGGGAATTGGCGTAACAAAGTAGAGGCTTGATTATCGTTTTAGCGCGGGTTTTTATTGTTATACTCCACTTTTTATTCTAGTTTTTTTTTTCATTCACTGTGCACAATCTATTTCCATTTAAAATATTCTTTTTATTTGTCTTTTCCTAAGGTTTTTATACTATTCAATGCTTATGGAGTATTTTAATTTTTTGTGCCTTTTTTTTTATTTGCAAACACAACAATAATTTGTTAGGAAAATTTGGTTTTTTATTTTTCAGTATTTATTAAAAATACTGTCACATTGGCAGGATCGCCATATAATAAAATAACACTTTGTTTATTATGTTTTATTATTAAAACCTTATTTTATTATTGGGGAACAGCCGCTAGTGCGACTGTCCCCTTGAATGGTCACAAACAAACTTGTTTACAATGTTTAATGTTTGTGATAATTAAAAGCTAAACACAAAGTTAAATTCTTAACTACTTATTTACTGCGTGGGAAAATGCTGAAACGGCAGTTTACACGCGATCCCAACAAATAGTGCAGTGTGGACGATAACAACACAAGAATGTGTCGATATTAGATTGCATACAGAAGGTATGGCATTCTAGAATAGTCAAACACACTACACAGTCAATATTATCTCCACTGAACGTAATGAATCGATTGAAGCTTGAGCAACGCTGGTATTTATTGGGCCAACGAAAAAAATTGTGACGATGACGATTTTGCCAGAAAAAAACACCTTTTCGCATTTTCATATTAGTGGGTACGTTAATAAGCAAAATTAACTTTTTTGAGGCTTAAAAACTCACTAGTGGTCTTATAGAAGCCAATGTGGTTTGTGTAGCGGGGGCAGCATTTTGCATATATTCCTTTGAAAATGTGGACGGCACAAATATTGCGGTTAATGAAGACACTTATAGCACCATGATAAACTAATTTCTTGTAATCGTTCTTTATGGTATTGATGAGAATGATGTTTGGTTTCAACAGGATGATGCAACTTGCCACGCATCTCATGCCACAATCGATTTATTGCGTCAAACGTTTGATGGCCGTTTAATTAGACGAAATGGTGATGACAATTGACAGCCAAAAAGCCAAGATTTGACATCGTTATACTATTTACTGTGGAGCGCCGTTAAGGAAAAGTCTTATGCCGACTAACCAAAGGCATTTAACAATGCTTGGTTTATCGTACATATCCAGTTATTGCTTTTTACAAAATACAATTATTTCCCCTAAGCTTACGTGGTATTTTTATTTCCAGTTGTCTATCATTATCCGTATGTATAAAAGTGTATAAAAATATAAATTGATTCAGTCAGTTTCCTACTACATTTCTATGGTATAATATGTGAGTTCTTTTTTTACCTCCTACATACTTTTGTTTTAGTTTTGTGTGGATTTATCTGCAGGTTTTTGTATTTCCAATTCGAGTGGTTGATTTATAGCTTTTTTGTGGTTAATAGCGTAGACAGACGACAGCGTTAATGCGCATTAACGTTCTTAATTGGAATTAACTTCAGAATTATCCGCATGCTAATCCGCATTAAGTCTGATATAAATGCTCAAAATCGATGAGCATTTAAACTGGATTTAGGTTTAGCAGTGTGGCAACACAGCAAAAAACCATGTAGATGTGTCAAATTGTCATTCTGTATGAATGGTTATTTTTGAAGAAGAAGAAAATTAAAATGGATTTGAAGGCAGAAAAGGTAAGTTATTTCATTGTTTTTCGCCAAAAAATATAAATATAATTGATATCTCACCTCTTTTTTTATTTTAAGGTTTCTAAAGTAAAGAAGAGAAGCGTCTGGTCGGAAAATGATGCATTGGTTCTGCTGGAGCTGTGTAGAAGAACGAGCGAGTGACTTGAGGCGTGCAAAAAGGAATGACCATATATATAAAGAGATTTCGGTTCAAATGGACCACAAATTTAGTCCAGAGGAAGTGAATATAAAAATAAAAAATTTTAGTCAAAAATACAGGTATTTTTCCTTTTGATTTAATAACTCTTTTTGTTAAAAAATATCTTTTGAAAATTTTAGAGATGAGAAAAAGGAAATGGGACCATCTGGTGGAAGCCCATCAAAATGGAAATACTTCAATGCGGTACACCGGATAATTGGAAGCAATGAGGCCAGTAGTGCCGAAGTTTTAGAAACTTTTTATATGTATGTAAAAATGGCACTATATTTTATATATTTCAAAACAAATTTGTATAATATAATTTCATTTTAATTAGGTAAATACACCAGATGCACGCAATAAGCAATCGCCGCCGTTAATATCACTTGAGTCACAGACATTACCATTGGTGGAGTTACAGCCAATGCCATCACCAGTGTCACTCTATATATATATCCTCTAGAAGTGTCACTATATATATGTCCTCCTCGCCGGAGTCGCAGCCAATGCCATCACCAGTGTCACTATATATATCCTCTAGAAGAAGATAATAAACCTACAAACTTCCACAAGTGCCTTTCTCTTATTTCGGACTGTCCCACTGCCATCCCAACTTGTAACAAAGCATTTAGATTTATGGTTGCTAGTGTATGTATAATTTTAACATTATGCATTTAACATTTAACATTTGTTAAATAAATAGTTATTTTTCACCAGTAGCAAAGCTGCTAATTTTACTTTCTGCTTTCTTTCCATTTGATCTCGATGTAAATTAAAATTTTTTTTTTTCAAAATAAATAGTTGCTTACAATCAAACAGCTGTTTGCTATATCCAGAAACTATCGTCTGTCAGGGTAAAATTTTAATTCGCATTAGTGAGCTGTTAATGCGCATTATCGCTGTCGTCTGTCTACGCTATAAGGTAACCAAAGCTACCAACATACCAACATAGTTGTTCTATTCATATTGGTATACAAGTTTATTCAATTCTTATTCAAGCTTATTTTAATTTTTAAAAAAAATTATGCTACACTTATAAAGTATATACCATAGCCGGAGCACATGAAACTGATCTATTTCGATAAGCTGGCATTGAACGGGTCATACGTGCTACGTCTGCAAGCCCACATATTTCAGGCACAGATTTTTGTTATTAAACATGATTTTTTGATGATTTGATTTTGATTTTCGAATAAAAATTAAAATAAAAAAGTTATTTGGTGTAGTTTTTAGAATTCAATATGTTTGTATTATTTTGCCATTTATGTCAATACTTGACAAAATTAATTGATTTCAAAAACAATTCTGTTTTCAATTTAATTAATCTATCACATACGATTGGTGGCTCATCATTTATTCCATTAAATTATTTTTGTATTTTTATTAAAGAAAAATGTTAGAAAATTGTCAAAATTCATATACATAAGTGCGCGCATATGGTATACACATGTACATATTTACAGTGCACAACAAAAGTCTATGTGCCCCAATATATTTTAGAAATTTCATGAATTTTAAGCAATAATATACTGTAGGTGATATAAAAGTTAAAATTTATTTTGTTGTGAAGATGTGGAAGATACAGTAACAGTGATGCAGTAACTACTAGAATATAGCCTAGAATTGTGGTTTTTGGTATTTACTTTTTGGTTAGGATATCTCGAAAATTTTAAAATTTTTAAAAATCCATCAGAATTGTCATTTCATAGCTTAATTCCAAATTATTTTCAAAATTAATGTTGTATACTTTCTTTTTAAATGAATTTGAAATATATTACTCATACGCCGCATACTACATGTACTGGTATAGTTACTCCGAAAAGTATGCAATAGAAAATATTTGATTTTGTCATGTATGAAACTAATGGAATTAAATATCACTCATGCGCCACATATGTACTTAACAGGAATGAATTTTAAGTATATACATATATATATATTTTAGATATATATATACATACATGTATGTATGACCATAATGTGCGTAAATATGGTGGTGAAAATAGTTTTGTTCGGCTGTAAACTACAACTATTCCGGTTAGAAATGGATTATTATTTGATTTATGTATATATATATTTATGTATATATGCAGCGGTTGGCTTCACAATACCTTATTCGATCGGACCAATTTTCGTGCACTTTTCCGAGTGTGCGGGGTCGTATCTCGTCAATGGCATTACGAATGTTGACCTTTAAAGGCTCAATTGTCTCTGGTTAATCCGCATAACAATTTTCTTTAACGGCGCTCCATAGAAAATAGTCCAACGGTGTGAAATCGCAGCTTGTTGGCGGCCAATTCGCATTACCATTTCGGCTAATTAAACGGCCACCAAACGTTCAACGCAATAAGTCGATTGTGGCATGAGATGTGTGGCCAGTTGCACCATCCTGTTAAAACCAAACTTTGTTTACATCAATACCACGGAGAACGGGTACAAAAAAATCGGTTATCATGGTGCGATAGGTGTCTCCAATGACCGTTGTGGTTGCCTCGTTCTCATTTTAAAACAATTAGGGTGCAATGATGCCTCCTCTCTACAAGCCATACAACCATACAATCAGTCGTAATGGGTGCATTGGCGTCTGTAAGACCACGTGTGGGATTTCTGAGTCCCAAATACAACAATTTTGATTATTAACGTAGCAACCAGAATGAAAATGAGTTTCATCCGAAACATGCTTTTTTGGTCTAAGTCGACATCACCGTGCAGTTTCTCGTCGGCCCAATACATCCCAAAGTTGCTTAAGAGTAAATCGATTCATTACGTTCAGTGAAGATAATATACTGAATTTTGTGATAGAATAGAATGACATAAGTATTGCCAGATTTGAAATAACCGATGGTTCTAATTTAAACGTGTAGATGACCCACGATATAATAACTCAACTTTTTTATCATTGTATTTACATAGTTAGCCAAGCAACATTGTCAGCCATTAAGCTTTTTATGAGTTTTTCAATTTATAAAATTTTTTAACCATAAATCTACTGATTGAAAATTGTTAAAATTTTTGGTACAACAACAATGGGTTGCATAAAATGTAAAATTTAATTCAAGAAATTATTACATTTACACGATACATACATATATTTAAATTGTACTATTATTTCAGCAATAATAACAACATATTCTCATTATTAAATTGCGGTAAAAATTGTGTAATAAATTTAATGTATCATAAGTTTTATGTGCATATTTATATGCACGTACGTATGTATAGTACATAAGTATGTATGCACATGATTCTTATAGTTACAAAGTGAAACATATGATAATGAAATGAAATCCGAAATTAAATTAAATCGTTTGGATTTAATAAAACAATTAAAACAATTAAACGTCTAATTAAGTACATTTGATGACATTTGATAAATTATTAAAAGAGTTAAAGCAGAAAGCATAAGTAGAAGATATAATTAAACTGTTTATTTGCCTGTGGTTATTACTCTTAATTGATTTTTAAGGTCAGGCCAGGCCAGTTCTAGTGAACTGCTTAATAAAATAAAGCCATAGGCTTTATAGTCAATTTGCTTCTTTTGTAAACGAATGATGGTTAACAAAAATAAGCAAAGGAGAAATTCTATTTTGACCAACAGCTCGGTTTGAGACATATTGGCATACACTTGCGACTTAAGAAAATCCTGCAAGAAAAAGTCAAAAGGGGTCTTGGTGACCAGTTCACATTACCTCCTCTAGAATTAACCATATACTCAAGTCCTTAAAACGCAGTTTTAGAATATTCCATATGGCATCAGCTGTGTGGCACATAATGCCGTCCTGTTGAAACCATATGACGTGGATGTTCAGATCATTCAATTTAGGCTAAAAGAGATTGGTAATCATCAGCCTATAGACCTCGCTATAGACAGATATAACCTAGCCAATATCGTTCTCAAAGGCTTATAGACAGTTGAATTCTTCGGGATGCATTGGGCTTCATTACTGAAGATAGTTGTGCTCATCAAAGGAAACTCGTCGTTGTCTATGGTCGTTTACCTTAAATTTTTCGATCAGATGAGATTTTTTGTACGTGTTCAGGCCCCAGGCTTGACTTAAAATTGTTCAAATTGTGGTTTGTGAAAGGCCGCCTTTTCGTTTCTTTAATGAACGGAAAATGGTCAGTTGTATACTGAACAGAGATCAACAATGAATCGTTTTTTCGCTACTCATAAGTACTCATGAAATTTTCAGTATGAATGATTCAACAGTATTGAAATCCAACTACTCTGATTCATTCGTACTCAGTACAACATTGCTTTATAAGTACAAGTTGCAATGAGTTGTAACGTTGTAACGTTGTAACATCAAACTCATAACATTCAAAATATGTTTGATTCATATGCCTACTCATTAAGATTCATAAATTTAGAAAACTACTTATAATACTACTCATAAATGATTCGAGTGATTCGAATCATACATCAAAATTTACAGTCTTAGTTATTGTCGCATTTACAAAAAAAAAAAGGAAAAAGAAAAAGACAAAGCAAATACACAACCTTGAAGCCAACAACCCAAACTCCACACAAAATAGCGAATTCTTCGGGATGCATTGGACGTTTTTGGATCTCATATCGAAATTCACATTCATCTGCAAACGGGCCTCATTACTGGAGATAATTTTTCCCATCAACGAAAACTCATCATTGTCTATGGTCGTTTACCTAGAGTTTTGGATCAGATGAGTTTTTTCTAGGTGTTCAGGCCCAAGTCATGACTAAAAATTCGTCAAGTTGTGGTTTGTGAAAGGCCGCCTTTTTTTTCTTTAATGAACGGTTGATGATCAGTTGTATACTCAACAGAGATCAACAATGAGTCGTTTTTCGCTACTCATATTCATTCGTACTCACAACGTTGATTTCTAAGTACAGGTTGCAATGAGTATGAGTACAAGGTTGACATCAAACTCATAACATTCGAAATATGTCTGATTCATACGGTTACTCATTCAGTTTCATAAATTTAGAAAACTACTTATAATACTACTCATAAATGATTCGAGTGTTACGAATCATACATCAAAAATTACAGTCTTAGTTATTGTCGCATTTACAAAAAAAAAACAAAAGGAAAAAGAAAAAGACAAAGCAAATACACAATTTTCTAGTGAGTATTGTAGTCTTCGTACGCGAATCATACTTATTTTGTGTTTATTGTAAATATTGAGTAAAGGAGAGTCGAAATCAACAACATCAGACGTGTTGTTAAGTATGAGTACGATGTGTACTTAAAACTTCGAGTATGAGTATGATGTTAAAATAAGTATGAATGTATCAGAAATTATGACTATGATTCGAATCTACTCATCTCTTTGAATACTCATTGCTGATCTCTGATGCTGAATCAATGGACCGAATTTATTGTCAACATTGCGAATAGTCTCCTCAGTAGGACGATTATACATAATTGGCACATTACAATCCTTTAGTCAGGATTACGAACTAGCTTCTCACACAACTGTATGTTGTGTATGTTAATTTTTTATATGAGCGGCGTAATCTACAGTTTAAAGTCGACCCCGAATGCTAGAGTTTTGAGAAACTTTTCATGGCAATTTTTTGTTTTCAGAGGAGAGGGTTTCAGCTGAGAGGAAGCCACCGGGAAAATATTGTTTTTTTATATTTCGGTTTGTTGTAGATGTCTGAACTGGAAATTGAACCGTGGCCTGATGTCAAATAAGCTGATACACTACTTACTAGACTATGGCAATATGTTGCCGTAGAAAACAGCTATTTTGTTTGAACAGTTTTATTACTTACAAGTGTTGTTAACTTGTAACTGAACTGGGATAAGCAACTACTGTATGGGGACCAACTCTTATCTTTTAAATATTTATGTTATTCATCACTGTCAAA
This sequence comes from Sarcophaga carnaria, assembly GCA_958299815.1. Lineage (NCBI taxonomy): Eukaryota > Metazoa > Arthropoda > Insecta > Diptera > Sarcophagidae > Sarcophaga > Sarcophaga carnaria. The sequence goes on along the minus strand of OY283149.1, from coordinate 81,788,004 downwards.
CTCTATGTAACTATTGTGTTTAATCTCACCTTATTTCCATAACTTTCTTGTTTTCGATGTTCATTGTTTTGTTTTTCAAAATAACGATAAATTTTTTCGTTGCCCTCAAAGTAAGCTATTTTTGCTTTTCAAAATCATTTCTTGTCCCTACACATTCCCAATGCAACATCAGTCATATGCAATACAAAGCACAGCATGTAATAAAAGGTATGAGTATTTTTTCCATTGACATGACTGTGTAGTTACATATGAGCTGTTTATTTTAAAAGTGGTTTAAGTCCATTTTTTCTTATATTGAGGTATTTAAGGGTTTGCGTTCGAATTGTTTCAAAAATATTGTTAACTGGTATTAAGTTGTTTTTATGGCTATGTGACCTTAAACATGTTAGAATATATAACGTAATACTTTTGTGAACTTTACTGGAAAACTAAGCTGTGTTTCAGAACCTCAAATGGACTTAAACCACTTTCAAAATGAATGAAATGACTTTTTTGTTTGTGAAAACGAATAAGTCCACTTTGCGTTCTTTGTTTAATATTATTATAAGTTAGTTTTTTCACTTAAAGTTATTCCACTAGTGATAGTGATTCCTCTAAATAATTATCCTTATACTTAGGAGTTGGAATGGGACGTACATTTTTGTATAATGGTGTTAATTTTATTTTGCTAAAGTTCCTTAGTCTTCCCCGACAAGGTAATAAATCAAATATTTTGAACTCTGTATTCACTTCCATAGATTCTTTATAAATCATTTTATAGTGTTCATTTTTTATAAATCGCATCCAACATATCCTTAGCCAATTTACAGGTTCCCCACTAGAGTTTTTTAATATTTTATGAATTGCTTATTCCAGAAGTTTTGTAGAAAAAAATGTTCACGTTTCATAATACAATATTTGTTGCTCTTTCGACGTGTTTTTATGGTTTCATAGTAACCCTGGAGGACATACATTAAATTATTTTTCCTCAAAGTCATTTCTATCACTCCAAAATGACTATCATTTGGCAAAAATGAATGTCCTGATAGTAAAAACTTATGATTAATAAAAATTCTGCATTATTTTCTGCCGATTGCACAATTTTCAACCATGTTATTGCCAATTTTATGAATTTTAATGGACTTAAACCAGTTTAAAAATAAATTTTTAGGCATTTCGTTAACTAGCTACTTTTCAAGTGCCCCAAATCATAGCGATTTTAATGATACTAGACTTAAATTGTTTATAAAAAAAAAGATTATATAGGATTGTGATTATTGTTATCATTTTTTTAAAATGGACTTAAACCACTTTCAAAATAAACCCTTCATATAGTATGAGTGCGAGAACTTTTTTCTCCTACACATTTGGTAGTGATGTGTACTTCTTTCATACTTTTATTGCGCACTGTTCATAACCAATTTTTGTTTGGTTTTTATTTTTTTATTTTGAAATTCAATTTCATGTTTTACATCGTAATAAATGTTGGAGAAAAGTTTATTTTTTTTCTGTCGATGCGTTTCTTTCCATTCACTTTTTGTATTTTTTTAGAGAATATAATTGCGGCCATAAATTTATGGAAATTTTTTGTTTACCCTGTAATGGAAATTGTGGAAATAAAAATAATTTAATTTATATTTGTTGAATGCTATTACATTATACATACTTGTTTTCTACAGCTTAATCACACTTACGCAAAATAATTGGTCATTAAAATCCTTCAGTTAGGATTACAACCTTGCTTCTCACACCACTCATGTTGTGTATGTTAATTTTACACATCAGTGGCAGGGCCTACAGTTTAAAGTCGACTCCGAACGACAGATTTTTTTGAGAAACTTTTCATGGCAAATTTTATTTACCATCGCAATGACGAAGTTGAAGAGGTCGCCTTGTCTGAAACTTTGCTCGGTATTAAAAGGTTCGGAGAGGTCCATTCCTACCTTGACGGAGCTGCAGGAATTGCTCAACGTCATTCTGCGTAGCCTTATCAGGTTCGCAGGTGTACCGATTTTAGTCATTGTGGCAAAAACACGATCCCTTATGGTGTTATCGAAAGCTGCCTTATAGTCGACAAAAATATTGAGTTTGTCGACTTGTTTTCCGTGAGTCTTTTCCAGGATTTGGCGTAGTGTGAAGATCTGGTCGATGGTGAACTTGCCAGGTCTGAAGCCGCACTAATAAGGTCCAATCAGTATTTTGACGAATGGCTTCAGTCGTTTACACAATACGCCTGTAAGAACCTTATGTTCGATATACCCCTGTAGTTGGCGTATATCGTTGAGTCTTCCTTTTTCAGGACAGGACAGAGGACACTGAGGTTCCAATCGTTGGGTATACTTTCCTCTAGCCATATTTTGTAAATAAACTGGTGCATGCACCCTACCAACTTGTTACATCCGTTCATAAACAATTCAGTGGGGAGGCCATCAGGACCTGCTGCTTTATTTAGTCATTGACACATCAAACAATACCACATACAAAAAAAGTGCAACAAAAATATTTCTTCTTCTGCATTTTGCATGAAATTTTTAGTTGGTTATAATAGCAAATAGCAAAACAAGTCACAGCTGTTGCAATTACCCTGTTTTACATTAATTTGAATTTATTTTAATCTCGGTTATTTTGTGTTGCAAATTTCATTGTGTTTTGTTTTAATAAATATTCACACAAAACAACTTTTCTTTACAATTTTCGACTTTCAGCCATAAATGGTCGTTTGATAGCAGTTTGTCCTTTAATTTAGATTTGTTTCAAATAAAATTTAAAAATTTTAAATTCATTCTAGTGGTACAAAAGGAAATAAGAAATTTGAAGTTATAAGATAAGGTTGCCTACACCATAATCCTTCCTCCATCAGCTGTAAGACTCTAAATCATGCAAATTATAATCATTATTTCGAAAAAAGTCTACGTAGTCTAGTAGGTAGTGTGTTGGCTTATTAGGCACAAGGCCACAGTTCAAACCCCAGGTCAGACATCAAAACGAAAATATGAAAAATATTTCTTCGGCGACTTCGTCTCAGCAGATTTCTGGCAAAAACTCTGAGAGTAAATAGAATTTGTCAATAAAAATTTTTCACAAAAATCAGTCGTTGGAGTCGACTTCAAAATGTAGATCCCACCACTCATGTATAAAATTAAAACACGCGACATGAGTGGTGTGAGAAGCTAGGTCGTAATCCTAACTGAATGGTTGTAATGACCAATGTACGTATGTATGTACTTCGAAAAAAATTACTCCTATATTCTTTACACATACATACTTATTTGAGTAAATCCAAGACGTTTCTCACTGTATATCTTACACAAGGATTTGCGATAAAGATTTGCGTACGTAAACTCAAAGAGAAAGTATTACAGAATACCATCCTCGTTTTTAGAAAATTTCAAAGAACAAAGAGAGAACTGCAAAATTTCAAACCATATTTCTTGTCAACGTCGACTCGATACTGTCCACTTTAGTACCTGCTTAATTGGTCACTACAAACCTATTCGCTGGATTACAATCTAGCTTCTCACACCACTCATGTCGCGGGTGTTAATTGTATACAAGAATGGCGGGACCAACCGTTTAGAATCGATTCGAATGACAGATTTTTTGAGAACCTTTTCATAGCAATTTTATTTCTTTACGAAATATTTGTTCATATTTCGTTTTGTTAGAGATGCGCGAGCTGGGGTTTGCATCACTGACACTCTTCTAATAAGGCAACAACCTACTAGACTACGAAGACTTTATCATCTGTATGCTACATTTATTGAAATCGACGTAGTTTAGTAGTCAGTACAGAAAGAACCCGCTTAACGCGGGTGATATGTTCCAATAAGTTCCAGCGCTAAACGAAACAGCGTTCGTACTGTGATTGCGACTTCGGAAAATTCAGTTGGAATCTTTATTCTGGACAGACTAACAAAAAAGCGTTAAAAAAGATACATAGTATACACCGTCGCTATATAGTGCACAGCTTTTGGTTGGTGCATGGCCGTTACATTTGCACACATACAACAAGTAACAATACAGTGTGCGATTTAGGGGTATCCCAATACTGAACCAGCGTTAAGTGGGGTCTTACTGTATGTTGGCTTATTAGACGTGAAGCAACTGTTCAAACACCAGGTCAAACATCTCCAACAAAACGAAATCTGAAAAATATTTCTTCGGTGATTGCCTCTTAGCAGATTTCTGGCATAAACTCTGAGAGTAAATAAAATTGTCTTGAAAAGTTTCTCAAAAAAATCTGTCATTCGGAGTCGACTTTAAAATGTAGGTCGCGCAACTCATGTATAAAATTAACACACAACAGAAGTGGTATAAGAAGCTAGGTCGTTATCCTAGCTGAAGCGTGGTGATGACTAATTGTGTATGTCAGCATAAAGACATATATACTAGTAACTCGTGAAAGTATGTTTACACAGTAAAAGTATGTTTACACAGTAAAAGTATGTTTACACACAGTAGAAGCAAGTTAAAAAAAGTATGATAAAATCTGCGAATGTTCTGTCCAGACTTACCAACATTTTTGTGTAAATTTTCAATGCATTTAATTATACCATGGTTTTATACGATTTTACAAAGTGGGGGAAACTTATTATTTCGTATTTTTTCTGACTCCTTAGTAACATTACAACGTTTATTTTATAGGTTTGCTTGATATCTTATAAATTAATACAATCATATTAAGTTATTGGTTTATTTTATTTTGACACTAATGTCAACAAAACTTGACAGCATGTGTGTAATTTTCAGATGTTTGTTTATTTATTTATACAATATACGTATATAGAAGTATTAACAAGAGTGATAAATATTTTATGCTGTTATTAGATTTTAAGATCAGAAGTAATGTTTAATTATAGGATTTATTAATAATTTAACAAGTAGTATGTACATTAAAATGCACATAATAAGTTAAGGAAATCTATTAATAGATCAAGGATTATAAAAGGAAAATAAATAAAATTCTATTGAAAATAAATGATGAGGTTACAAATCAAAAGTGAAAGTAAAGATAACTAAATTCGTACACTTCGCAGTGCACTGTCCTGAAAAAACTCCATGAAACACATTCAAGAAGAACATTCGCTAAGGAAATTACATTTTTACATGCAACTCTAAGAAGTTGCAAGGAAATATGTAAACATGCTCAGGGCATTACAAATAGTAGGACGAACTAAGGAATTCAAAAAACCAAATAATATATATTGTTACGTGGACAGGTCGCAGTTGTCTAAAAGGTAGCGTGTTGGCTTATTAGACGTGAGGCTATGATTCAAATACCAGCCCAGACATCTCGATTAAACCAAAATATTGGAAAAAATATTTCTTCGGCGGCCTCCTCTCAGCAGTCTTATGGCAAAAACTCTGAGAATAAATTAAAAATTGCCATGAAAAATTTCTCAAAAAATCTGTCTTTCGCAATCACACTTAAACTGTAGCGTATGCAATTCATGTATAAATGTAACACACACAACACCGAAGGTGTAGAAGCTAGGTCGTAAGCCTGACTAAAGCGTTACTATGACTAATCAAAAACCAACTAATGAAATAAAAAGGCATCAGAAAGTACGAGAGTTGGAACGATACAGTGTTCAGAAATAAAAGAACAACACTCCACAGAAAGATCACGAATTTGCTAGACATAAAATAGTCTAGTAGGTAGTGTTTTGGCTTATTAGACGTAAAGCCAGTGTTCAGGCCCCAGGCCTGACATCAAAACAAAATACAAAAAGCTTTTCTTCGGCTCAGCAGATTTCCATCAAATTCAGGTTGGCATCAACAAATTTCTCAAAAATCTGTCGTTCGGATTTGACTTTAAACTGTAGGTCCTACCACTGAAAAACGAGGTCGTAATCCTGACTGAGGGTTGTAATTACCGATTATGTATGTATGTATGTAAAATAAGATAGTAAAGGGCACAGTTGCCAATCACGGTTGACTTGTAATATAAGAATTCCTACTTTAAAAGTGTGTGTCAGATATCATCAACATTTTTTTTTCGTTTGAAAGACATATTGATGCCATTGTCTGTGCAATATAGCTTCGTACAAATGTCCGTCTTGACTTCTTTGGTTGGAGCGCATCCCAAATTTTATTTTTATTATCTGTGGCGGCCAAATCAGGCTGAATTTCGCCGATGAAATGGATTATGTTGGCTTTAAGAACCACTGTGTCTTGTGAGCTATCCGCATACATCTATGATTTAAGAAAACAGCACAAATCTCTGTGTGCCTTGGTAGGCTAATGTGTAGTTGCTAGGCTATCTAGAGACTCTGATCTGTTACACTACGTCGATCATATGGTCGAAGTTAGTCTCGTATATAATTAAATATAATTTGTAATTGTATTGTAATTAATAAATAAAATAAAGTTTAACGTAATCAAATCGCACAATATCGTTGGCGAACATCAAATCTCAAAGCTTTCATCTAGAATTTCCAATGTGCTATGAACTATGTGACACGTAGCGATGTCTTTTTAAAACCACATGTTCTTAGAGTAAAGATCATCCATTCATGCCAAAATAAAGTTGATAATTATCGGTCTATAGTGTTTGCCTGGCCAAAGTCGTTTTGAAATGATGAATCGTCCAGCACAAAACCCACACAAAATAGTAGAGGCTCTTTTTACAATTAGGTACGCTTTTTACAAAGCGTACTCTTTTTACAATTAGGGTACGCTTTTTTTATGTGCTGGAAAAAATCTTTTTTAACTGTTTTTGATTTTCTGTAAAGAATTTTTCTATGTTTCCCTTGCCGTTTTCGTTTGGGTTTAAATACGTTAAAAGGAAATAAATTTAACCTGTATTGACTTTTCTTCTTTGAAGTATAGAAAAATAATATAATCGGTTAAGATTGCAACCTAGGTTCTCACATCACACATCTTATATACATAAATACATCATTGGTAATTATAACACGTCAGTCAAGATTACGATGTAGCTTCTCACACCACTTATTTTACGTGTGTTAATTTTGTACATGAGCGGCGGGACCTACAGTTTAAAGTCGACTCTAAACGATAGATTTTTTGAGAAAATTTTCATGACATAATTTTGGTTACTCTCAGAGTTTTTGCCCGAAATCTTTTGATGGGAAGTCGCCCATGAAATATTTTTCGTATTTCGTTTTGTTGGAGATGTCTGAGTATGAACGGAGGCCTTATATCTAATAAGCCAACACATCATCTACTAGACTATGGCGATATACAATATCTAGCCATGAAAAGGAATGGGTCTTTCAACAGGGATTTCAATAGGCAGCATTTGATCATCCATTTAAAACTACGTATATCTTTCAAAATTTTTGTGAATCCACAATACCAACAACACATGCAAAATGGCACTTGGCAACTGACCCTAATTATCATCGAAAAATCAACTTCAGTTAACTATTTCTGGATGAATGAGTACATGCGCACATAAAATTATTGAATTTGGAACAACACTAACCACTTCCTGTTTGTAAATCCAAATGAAACAAATTGTGTATGAGATATAATCGATAATTTCCATTGATCTCTGGTGTAAACTTAAACACTTCCTATTTGTACATCTAAATGAAACAAATTGTGTGTGATATATCATCGATAATTGTCATCGATCTCTTGTATCTGGTGTATCCTTAAACACTTCCTATTTGTAAATATAAATAAAACAAATTGTGTGTGAGATATCACCGATAATTGTCATCGATCTCTTTTGTCTGGTGTATTATTACACACTTCCTATTTGTAAATAAAATAAAACAAATTGTATGTGAGATATCATCGATAATTGTCACCGATCTCTTGTATTTGGTGTATCCTTAAACACTTCCTATTTGTAAATCTAAATAAAACAAATTGTGTGTGAGATATCATCCATAATTGTCATCGATATTTGGTGTATCCTTAAACACTTCCTATTTGTAAATAAAATAAAACAAATTGTGTGTGAGATATCATCGATAGCTGTAATCGATCTCTTTTATATGGTGTATCCTTAAAAGCTTCCTATTGTTAAATCTAAATAAATTAAATTGTGGGTGAGATATCATCGATAGCTGCAATCGATCTCTTGTATCTGGTGTATACTTAAGCACTTCCTGTTTGTAAATCTAAACAAAACAAATTGTGGGTGAAATATCGTCGGTAATTGTATTCGATCTCTTGAATCTGGTGTATCCTTAAACATTTTCTATTTGTAAATCTAAATAAAACAAATTGTGGGTGTGATCTGGTGTATCCTTAAACACTTCCTATTTGTAAATCTAAATAAAACAAATTGTGGGTGAGATATCGTCGATAATTGTCTTCGATCTCTTGTATCTGGTGTATCCTCAAAGACGTCTTATTTGTAAATCTAAATAAAACAAATTGTGGGTGTGATATCATCGATAATTGTCATCGATCTCTTGTATCTGGTGTATCTTTAATCACTTCCTCTTTGTAAATTTAAATGAAACAAATTTTGTGTGAGATACATCGATAATTGTAATCGATCTCTTGTACCTGGTGTACCCTTAAACACCTCCTATTTGTAAATCTAACTAAAACAAATAGTGTGTGAGATATCATCGATAATTGTCATCGATCTCTTGTATGTAGCGTATCCTTAAACACTTCCTGTTTGTAAATACAAATGGAACAAATTGTGGGTGAGATATCATCGATAATTATCATCGATCTCTTCTACCTGGTGTATCCTTAAACACTTCCTATTTGTAAATCGAAATGGAGCAAATTGTGTATGAGATATCATCGATAATTGTCATCGATCTCTTGTATCTGGTGTATGCTTAAACACATCGCTTTTGTAAATCAAAATAACACAAATTGTTTGTGTGATATCATCGATAATTGTCATCGATCTATTGTATGTGGTGTATCCTTAAACACTTCCTATTTGTAAATCTAAATAAGACAAATTGTGGGTGAAATATTATCGATAACTGTCATCGATCTCTTGTATCTGCTGTATTCTTAAACATTTCCTTTTTGTAAATCCAAATACACCAAATTTTGGGTGTTATATCATCGATAATTGGCATCGATCTCTTGTATCTAGTGTATCCTTAAACACTTCCTATTTTTAAATCTAAAAAAGACAAATTATGGGTGAGATATTATCGATAACTGTCATCGATCTTTTGTATGTGGTGTATCCTTAAACACTTCCTATTTTTAAATCTAAAAAAGACAAATTATGGGTGAGATATTATCGATAACTGTCATCGATCTTTTGTACCTGGTGTATCCTTAAACACTTCTTATTTGTAAATCTAAATAAAACAAATTGTGGGTGAGATATTATCAATAATTGTTATCAATCTCTTGTCTATGGCGTATCCTTAAACACTTCCTATTTGTAAATCTAAATAAAACAAATTGTGGGTGAGATATTATCGATAAATGTTATCGATCTCTTGTATCTGGTGTGTCCTTAAACACTTCATATTTGTAAATCTAAATGGAACAAATTGTGGGTGAGATATCATCGATAATTGTCATCGATCTCTTGTATGTGGTGTATCCTTAAACACTTCCTAATTGTAAATCTAAATGGAACAAATTGTGGGTGAGATATCATCGATAATTGTCATCGATCTCTTGTGTATGGTGTATCCTTAAACACTTCCTATTTGTAAATCTAAATGAAACATACTGGGTGTGAGATATCATTGAAAATATTCATCGGTCACTTGTATCTGGTGTATCCTTAAACACTTCCGAATTGTAAACCTAAATGAAATAAATTCTGTGTGAGATATCATCGAAAATATTCATCGATCTCTTGTGTCTGGTGTATCCTCAAACACTTCCTATTTGTAAATCTTAATAAAACAAATTGTATGTGAGATATTATGGATAATTGTTATCGATCTCTTGTATCTGGTGTATGCTTAAACACTTCCTATTTGTAAATCTAAATAAAACAAATTGTGGGTGAGATATCGTCGATATTTGTATTCGATCTCTTGTGTCTAGTGTATCTTTAAACACTTACTCTTTGTAAATCTAAATGAAACAAATTTTGTGTGAGATATCATCGACAATTGTCATCGATATATTGTACCCGGTGTATCCTTTAACACTTCCTATTTGTAAATCTAAATAAAACAAATTGTGGGTGAGATATTATCGAAAATTTTCATAAATCTCTTGTCTATGGCGTATCCTTAAACACTTCCTATTTGTAAATCTAAATAAAACAAATTGTGGGTGAGATATTATCGATAATTGTTATCGATCTCTTGTATCTGGTGTATGCTTAAACACTTCCTATTTGTAAATCTAAATGGGACAAATTGTGGGTGAGATATCAGCGATAATTGTCTTCGAACTCTTGTATCTGGTGTATCTTTAAACTCTTCCTAATTGTAAATCTAAATAAATTAAATTGTGGGTGAGATATCATCGATAATTGTCATCGATCTCTTATATGTGGTGTATCCTTAAACACTTCCTAATTGTAAATCTAAATAAATTAAATTGTGGGTGAGATATCACCTATAATTGTCATCGATCTCTTGTATCTGATGTATCCTTAAACACTTCCTATTTGAAAATGTAAATAAAACAACCTGTGGGTGAGGTATCATAGATAATTGTCATTGATCTCTTGTATCTGATGTATCCTTAAACACTTCCTATTTGTAAATCTAAATAAAACAAATTGTGGGTGAGATATTATCGATAATTGTTATCAATCTCTTGTCTATGGCGTATCCTTAAGCACTTCCTAAATAAAACAAATTGTGGGTGAGATATCACCGATAATTGTATTCGATCTCTTGTGTCTAGTGTATCCTTAAACACTTCCTATTTGAAAATCTAAATAAAACAAATTGTAGGTGAGATATTATCGATAATTGTCCTCGATCTCTTGTCTATGGTGTATCCTTGAACACTTCCTATTTGTAAATCTGAATGGAACAAATTGTGGGTTAGATATCATTGATAATTGTCATCGATCTCTTGTATCTGGTGTATCATTAAACACTTCCTATTTTTTAATCTTTAATAAAACAAATTGTGGGTGAGATATTATCGATAATTGTCATCGATCTCTTGTATCTGGTATATCCTTAAACACTTCTTATTTGTAAATCTAAATAAATCAAATTGTGGGTGAGATATCATCGATAATTGTCATCGAACTCTTGTATCTGGTATATCCTTAAACATTTCCTATTTGTAAATCTAAATAGAACAAATTGTTTGTGAGATATCATCGATAATTGTCATCGATCTCCGGTATTTGGTATATACGTAAACACTTCCTATTTGTAAATCTAAATAAAACAAATTGTGGGTGATATATCACCGATAATTGTCATCGATCTCTTATATCTGGTGTAAACTTAAACACTTCCTATTTGTAAATCTAAATGAAACATACTGGGTGTGAGATATCATTGAAAATATTCATCGATCACTTGTATCTGGTGTATCCTTAAACACTTCCGATTTGTAAGCCTAATTGAAACAAATTGTGCGTGAGATATCATCGATAATTTTCATCGATCTTAAACACTTCCTATTTGTAAATCTAAATGACACAAATTTTGTTTAAGATATCATCGATAATTGTCATCGATCTCTTGTATGTGGTGTATCCCTAAACACTTCCTATTTGTAAATCTAAATAAAAGAAATTGTGGGTGAGATATCATCGATAATTGTCATCGGTCTCTTGTCTATGGTGTATCCTTGAACACTTCCTATTTGTAAATCTAAATAAAACAAATTGTGGGTGAGATATTATCGATAGTTGTTATCGATATCTTGTATCTGGTGTATTCTTAAACACTTCCTATTTGTAAATCTAAATAAAACAAATTGTGGGTGAGATATCACCGATAATTGTCATCGATCTCTTGTATCTGATGTATCCTTAAACACTTCCTATATGAAAATGTAAATAAAACAAACTGTGGGTGAGATATCATAGATAATTGTCATTGATCTTTTGTATCTGATGTATCCTTAAACACTTCCTATTTGTAAATCTAAATAAAACAAATTGTGGGTGAGATATTATCGATAATTGTTATCAATCTCTTGTCTATGGCGTATCCTTAAACACTTCCTATTTGTAAATCTAAATAAAACAAATTGTGGGTGAGATATTATCGATAAATGTTATCGATCTCTTGTATCTGGTGTGTCCTTAAACACTTCCTATTTGAAAATCTAAATGGAACAAATTGTGGGTGAGATATCATCGATAACTGTCATCGATCTCTTGTATGTGGTGTATCCTTAAACACTTCCTAATTGTAAATCTAAATGGAACAAATTGTGGGTGAGATATCATCGATAATTGTCATCGATCTCTTGTGTATGGTGTATCCTTAAACACTTCCGAATTGTAAACCTAAATGAAATAAATTCTGTGTGAGATATCATCAAAAATATTCATCGATCTCTTGTGTCTGGTGTATCCTCAAACACTTTCTATTTGTAAATCTAAATAAAACAAATTGTATGTGAGATATCATCGATAATTGTCATCGATCTCTTGTCTATGATGTATCCTTAAACACTTCCTATTTGTAAACCTAAATAAAACAAATTGTGGGTGAGATATTATGGATAATTGTTATCGATCTCTTGTATCTGGTGTATGCTTAAACACTTCCTATTTGTAAATCTAAATAAAACAAATTGTGGGTGAGATATTATCAATAATTGTTATCGATCTCTTGTATCTGGTGTATGCTTAAACACTTCCTATTTGTAAATCTAAATGGAACAAATTGTGGGTGAGATATCAGCGATAATTGTCTTCGAACTCTTGTATCTGGTGTATCTTTAAACTCTTCCTAATTGTAAATCTAAATAAATTAAATTGTGGGTGAGATATCATCGATAATTGTCATCGATCTCTTATATGTGGTGTATCCTTAAACACTTCCTAATTGTAAATCTAAATAAATTAAATTGTGGGTGAGATATCACCGATAATTGTCATCGATCTCTTGTATCTGATGTATCCTTAAACACTTCCTATTTGAAAATGTAAATAAAACAAACTGTGGGTGAGATATCATAGATAATTGTCATTGATCTCTTGTATCTGGTGTATGCTTAAACACTTCCTATTTGTAAATCTAAATAAAACAAATTGTGGGTGAGATATTATCGAAAATTTTCATCAATCTCTTGTCTATGGCGTATCCTTAAACACATCCTATTTGTAAATCTAAATAAAACAAATTGTGGGTGAGATATTATCGATAAATGTTATCGATCTCTTGTATCTGGTGTGTCCTTAAACACTTCCTATTTGTAAATCTAAATGGAACAAATTGTGGGTGAGATATCATCGATAATTGTCATCGATCTCTTGTATGTGGTGTATCCTTAAACACTTCCTAATTGTAAATCTAAATGGAACAAATTGTGGGTGAGATATCATCGATAATTGTCATCGACCTCTTGTGTATGGTGTATCCTTAAACACTTCCTATTTGTAAATCTAAATGAAACAAATTTTGTGTGAGATATCATCGACAATTGTCATCGATATATTGTACCCGGTGTATCCTTAAACACTTCCTATTTGTAAATCTAAATAAAACAAATTGTGGGTGAGATATTATCGAAAATTTTCATCAATCTCTTGTCTATGGCGTATCCTTAAACACTTCCTATTTGTAAATCTAAATAAAACAAATTGTGGGTGAGATATTATCGATAATTGTTATCGATCTCTTGTATCTGGTGTATGCTTAAACACTTCCTATTTGTAAATCTAAATGGGACAAATTGTGGGTGAGATATCAGCGATAATTGTCTTCGAACTCTTGTATCTGGTGTATCTTTAAACTCTTCCTAATTGTAAATCTAAATAAATTAAATTGTGGGTGAGATATCATCGATAATTGTCATCGATCTCTTATATGTGGTGTATCCTTAAACACTTCCTAATTGCAAATCTAAATAAATTAAATTGTGGGTGAGATATCACCTATAATTGTCATCGATCTCTTGTATCTGGTGTATCATTAAACACTTCCTATTTGAAAATGTAAATAAAACAAACTGTGGGTGAGGTATCATAGATAATTGTCATTGATCTCTTGTATCTGATGTATCCTTAAACACTTCCTATTTGTAAATCTAAATAAAACAAATTGTGGGTGAGATATCACCGATAATTGTATTCGATCTCTTGTGTCTAGTGTATCCTTAAACACTTACTATTTGAAAATCTAAATAAAACAAATTGTAGGTGAGATATTATCGATAATTGTCCTCGATCTCTTGTCTATGGTGTATCCTTGAACACTTCCTATTTGTAAATCTGAATGGAACAAATTGTGGGTTAGATATCGTTGATAATTGTCATCGATCTCTTGTATCTGGTGTATCATTAAACACTTCCTATTTTTTAATCTTTAATAAAACAAATTGTGGGTGAGATATTATCGATAATTGTCATCGATCTCTTGTATCTGGTATATCCTTAAACACTTCTTATTTGTAAATCTAAATAAATCAAATTGTGGGTGAGATATCATCCATAATTGTCATCGAACTCTTGTATCTGGTATATCCTTAAACATTTCCTATTTGTAAGTCTAAATAGAACAAATCGTTTGTGAGATATCATCGATAATTGTCATCGATCTCCGGTATTTGGTATATACGTAAACACTTCCTATTTGTAAATCTAAATAAAACAAATTGTGGGTGATATATCACCGATAATTGTCATCGATCTCTTATATCTGGTGTAAACTTAAACACTTCCTATTTGTAAATCTAAATGAAACATACTGGGTGTGAGATATCATTGAAAATATTCATCGATCACTTGTATCTGGTGTATCCTTAAACACTTCCGATTTGTAAGCCTAATTGAAACAAATTGTGCGTGAGATATCATCGATAATTTTCATCGATCTTAAACACCTACTTGTAAATCTAAATGACACAAATTTTGTTTAAGATATCATCGATAATTGTCATCGATCTCTTGTATGTGGTGTATACCTAAACACTTCCTATTTGTAAATCTAAATAAAAGAAATTGTGGGTGAGATATCATCGATAATTGTCATCGGTCTCTTGTCTATGGTGTATCCTTGAACACTTCCTATTTGTAAATCTAAATAAAACAAATTGTGGGTGAGATATTATCGATAATTGTTATCGATATCTTGTATCTGGTGTATTCTTAAACACTTCCTATTTGTAAATCTAAATAAAACAAATTGTGGGTGAGATATCACCGATAATTGTCATCGATCTCTTGTATCTGATGTATCCTTAAACACTTCCTATTTGAAAATGTAAATAAAACAAACTGTGGGTGAGATATCATAGATAATTGTCATTGATCTTTTGTATCTGATGTATCCTTAAACACTTCCTATTTGTAAATCTAAATAAAACAAATTGTGGGTGAGATATTATCGATAATTGTTATCAATCTCTTGTCTATGGCGTATCCTTAAACACTTCCTATTTGTAAATCTAAATAAAACAAATTGTGGGTGAGATATTATCGATAAATGTTATCGATCTCTTGTATCTGGTGTGTCCTTAAACACTTCCTATTTGAAAATCTAAATGGAACAAATTGTGGGTGAGATATCATCGATAATTGTCATCGATCTCTTGTATGTGGTGTATCCTTAAACACTTCCTAATTGTAAATCTAAATGGAACAAATTGTGGGTGAGATATCATCGATAATTGTCATCGATCTCTTGTGTATGGTGTATCCTTAAACACTTCCGAATTGTAAACCTAAATGAAATAAATTCTGTGTGAGATATCATCGAAAATATTCATCGATCTCTTGTGTCTGGTGTATCCTCAAACACTTTCTATTTGTAAATCTAAATAAAACAAATTGTATGTGAGATATCATCGATAATTGTCATCGATCTCTTGTCTATGATGTATCCTTAAACACTTCCTATTTGTAAACCTAAATAAAACAAATTGTGGGTGAGATATTATGGATAATTGTTATCGATCTCTTGTATCTGGTGTATGCTTAAACACTTCCTATTTGTAAATCTAAATGGAACAAATTGTGGGTGAGATATCAGCGATAATTGTCTTCGAACTCTTGTATCTGGTGTATCTTTAAACTCTTCCTAATTGTAAATCTAAATAAATTAAATTTTGGGTGAGATATCATCGATAATTGTCATCGATCTCTTATATGTGGTGTATCCTTAAACACTTCGTAATTGTAAATCTAAATAAATTAAATTGTGGGTGAGATATCACCGATAATTGTCATCGATCTCTTGTATCTGATGTATCCTTAAACACTTCCTATTTGAAAATGTAAATAAAACAAACTGAGGGTGAGATATCATAGATAATTGTCATTGATCTCTTGTATCTGGTGTATGCTTAAACACTTCCTATTTGTAAATCTAAATAAAACAAATTGTGGGTGAGATATTATCGAAAATTTTCATCAATCTCTTGTCTATGGCGTATCCTTAAACACTTCTTATTTGTAAATCTAAATAAAACAAATTGTGGGTGAGATATTATCGATAATTGTTATCAATCTCTTGTCTATGGCGTATCCTTAAACACTTCCTCTTTGTAAATCTAAATAAAACAAATTGTGGGTGAGATATCACCGATAATTGTATTCGATCTCTTGTGTCTAGTGTATCCTTAAACACTTCCTATTTGAAAGTCTAAATAAAACAAATTGTAGATGAGATATTATCGATAATTGTCCTCGATCTCTTGTCTATGGTGTATCCTTGAACACTTCCTATTTGTAAATCTGAATGGAACAAATTGTGGGTTAGATATCATTGATAATTGTCATCGATCTCTTGTATCTGGTGTATCATTAAACACTTCCTGTTTTTTAATCTTTAATAAAACAAATTGTGGGTGAGATATTATCGATAATTGTCATCGATCTCTTGTATCTGGTATATCCTTAAAAACTTCTTATTTGTAAATCTAAATAAATCAAGTTGTGGGTGAGATATCATCGATAATTGTCATCGAACTCTTGTATCTGGTATATCCTTAAACATTTCCTATTTGTAAATCTAAATAGAACAAATTGTTTGTGAGATATCATCGATAATTGTCGTCGATCTCCGGTATTTGGTATATACGAAAACACTTCCTATTTGTAAATCTAAATAAAACAAATTGTGGGTGATATATCACCGATAATTGTCATCGATCTCTTATATCTGGTGTAATCTTAAACACTTCCTATTTGTAAATCTGAATGAAACATACTGGGTGTGAGTTATCATTGAAAATATTCATCGATCACTTGTCTCTGATGTATCCTTAAACACTTTCGATTTGTAAACCTAAATGAAACAAATTGTGCGTGAGATATCATCGATAATTTTCATCGATCTTAAACACTTCGTATTTGTAAATCTAAATGACACAAATTTTGTTTAAGATATCATCGATAATTGTCATCGATCTCTTGTGTATGGTGTATCCTTAAACACTTCCTATTTGTAAATCTAAATGAAACATACTGGGTGTGAGATATCATTGAAAATATTCATCGGTCACTTGTATCTGGTGTATCCTTAAACACTTCCGAATTGTAAACCTAAATGAAATAAATTCTGTGTGAGATATCATCGAAAATATTCATTGATCTCTTGTGTCTAGTGTATCCTCAAACACTTCCTATTTGTAAATCTAAATAAAACAAATTGTCATCGATCTCTTGTCTATGGTGTATCCTTAAACACATCCTATTTGTAAATCTAAATAAAACAAATTGTGGGTGAGATATTATGGATAATTGTTGTCGATCTCTTGTATCTGGTGTATGCTTAAACACTTCCTATTTGTAAATCTAAATAAAACAAATTGTGGGTGAGATATCGTCGATATTTGTATTCGATCTCTTGTGTCTAGTGTATCTTTAAACACTTACTCTTTGTAAATCTAAATGAAACAAATTTTGTGTGAGATATCATCGATAATTGTCATCGATCTCTTATATGTGGTGTATCCTTAAACACTTCCTATTTGAAAATGTAAATAAAACAAACTGTGGGTGAGATATCATAGATAATTGTCATTGATCTCTTGTATCTGATGTATCCTTAAACACTTCCTATTTGAAAATGTAAATAAAACAAACTGTGGGTGAGATATCATCGATAATTTTCATCGATCTTAAACACTTCCTATTTGTAAATCTAAATGTCACAAATTTTGTTTAAGATATCATCGATAATTGTCATCGATCTCTTGTCTATGGTGTATCCTTAAACACTTCCTATTTGTAAATCTAAATAAAACAAATTGTGGGTGAGATATTATGGATAATTGTTGTCGATCTCTTGTATCTGGTGTATGCTTATACACTTCCTATTTGTAAATCTAAATAAAACAAATTGTGGGTGAGATATCGTCGATATTTGTATTATTGTGTCTAGTGTATCTTTAAACACTTACTCTTTGTAAATCTAAATGAAACAAATTTTGTGTGAGATATCATCGACAATTGTCATCGATATCTTGTACCCGGTGTATCCTTAAACACTTCCTATTAGTAAATCTAAATAAAACACATTGTGGGTGAGATATTATCGAAAATTTTCATAAATCTCTTGTCTATGGCGTATCCTTAAACACTTCCTATTTGTAAATCTAAATAAAACAAATTGTGGGTGAGATATTATCGATAATTGTTATCGATCTCTTGTATGTGGTATATCCTTAAACACTTCTTATTTGTAAATCTAAATAAATCAAATTATGGGTGAGATATCAGCGATAATTGTCTTCGAACTCTTGTTTCTGGTGTATCTTAAAAATCTTCCTAATTGTAAATCTAAATAAATTAAATTGTGGGTGAGATATCATCGATAATTGTCATCGATCTCTTATATGTGGTGTATCCTTAAACACTTCCTAATTGTAAATCTAAATAAATTAAATTGTGGGTGAGATATCACCTATAATTGTCATCGATCTCTTGTATCTGATGTATCCTTAAACACTTCCTATTTGAAAATGTAAATAAAACAAACTGTGGGTGAGATATCATAGATAATTGTCATTGATCTCTTGTATCTGATGTATCCTTAAACACTTCCTATTTTTAAATCTAAATAAAACAAATTGTGGGTGAGATATTATCGATAATTGTTATCAATCTCTTGTCTATGGCGTATCCTTAAACACTTCCTATTTGTAAATCTAAATAAAACAAATTGTGGGTGAGATATCATCGATAATTTTCATCGATCTTAAACACTTCCTATTTGTAAATCTAAATGTCACAAATTTTGTTTAAGATATCATCGATAATTGTCATCGATCTCTTGTATGTGGTGTATCCCTAAACACTTCCTATTTGTAAATCTAAATGACACAAATTTTGTTTAACCCTTATCGTGTACTTCAAAAATAAAACGCATATGACATTAGTGGGTCTAATTTGCCCAATACAAAAAATTATAATATTTATTCAGTTTTTTATTTTTTTACATTCATTACATACAATATAGGTATCAGAATGCTTTTTGCAAATAAATTTTTGATATTCGGAACATTTATTTCCATATTTGGTGATGTTAGAACGATTTGGACAATAGTGTCAACGTCCCCTTTTTAAATATTTTGCTTGCGGAAATTCAGCAGAATCCTTTTGAAGACTTTTTACAACTGCTTTAGCAGGACTACTTTGTGGCATGATCGGTCTACGAGATATTTCTTCGCTTATAAGCTCCATGCCTAAGTCTTCCAAAAATATGCGGCGCTTATATTTCTTATTTTCGTTCCAGTGTGGATTAATGTTTAGAAAAACTACATAGGCATTATAGGCTGATATATCCAACATATTGTAAAACAGTGCTTGAGGCAATCGATTAGTTCTCCTTTTACATGTGTAAGTTCTTATAGAAATGAATTATTTCTGACCTTTTGGAACTTGCTCTTATTTTTTCGTCGTGATGTAATGTGCTAAGCAAAAACACTGATCGATTTTTTTTTAGTACATATCCCATTTTTGATTTGTTCTCATTGTCGAAGAGGAAGTGAACACAGTTTTCAGGTTTGCCTTTTAGTTGTAAAATTTTTTCGGGCAAAAAAGACCTTTGCGGTCGTCCCATACAGATTCTAAAACTTCACCATGAGATCTAAATACACCCGCCAACAAAAGTAGCCCGAAATATGCTTCAATTGTTATGTCGTCTACAGCAATACCAAATCTCTCCAAATACAGATTGACCTAAATGACCCGATTGCATAGCTTTTATTCTTATAAATACATTACCACTTATAGTCGCCTTGTAAATTAGTCATATCAACAACTAATTTCATATTATAACTGCGCATAAATAACAGAAGAAAAGATTTTATACTATCAGCTCTTGAAATAGCATAACGCGTTGGGCTAGGAGTCAATTTATTATGTCCTGTTTAGATACATTAAAACTTCATCCGTAGTTTGATCGATAATTTCGGAAATTTCCATGCTAGCGCCTGACGAGGAGGTGGGGTCATAGTCAAATGCAAGTTCAGAAACGAGATCGTTTTCATCGCCTGAGTCTGATAGCATGAGAAAAGTTATTATCTCTTCTGGTTTCAGTGTTCCAAAATAAGTAAAGATTTTGTCACTTGTATTCAATTCAAAAAACACATAAACGAATGAAATATTTGCACTACTTATTCTCTTTTTTTGGTTTTGTTGCAGTCTGTAATACCGTTATAAAAAGCAAAAACAACAAAAAACACTTGTGCGTTATTATCACAAATTTTTTGATTTGTTGCTAGTTATGAAGCCAAAGCCCACAAAATTGTTACTAAGCTCGTATCATATGCGTAAATTGATTTTGTTGCATTGGGCAATTTTGACCCAAAAGTACCAATTGCGTAAGTTTTTTTACATACGCTTTGTGAAACGATATACAAAAATTATATTTTAAATTTTAATAGTATTCAGTAAAAAAATAATTGTAAAGAATAAATGAGCAATAAAAACTGTTTGGGCAATTTTGACCCATTAATACAGGATAAGGGTTAAGATATCATCGATAATTGTCATCGATCTCTTGTATCTGGTCTATCCTTAAATACTTCCTATTTGTAAATCTAAATGTAACAAACTGTGGGTGAGATATTGTCGATAACTGTCATCGATCTCTTGTCTCTGCTGTATCCTTAAAGACAAATTGTGGGTGAGATATTATCGATAACCGTCATCGATATCTTGTATCTGGTGTATCCTTAAACGCTTCATATTTGTAAATCTAAATAAAACAAATTGGGGGTGATATATCATCGATAATTGTCATCGATCTCTTGTCTATGGTGTATTCTTAAACACTTACTATTTGTAAATCTAAATGGAACAAATTGTGGGTGAGATATCATCGATAATTGTCATCGATATCTTGTATCTGGTGTATCCTTAAACACTTCCTATTTGTAAATCTAAATGTAACAAACTGTGGGTGAGATATTGTCGATAACTGTCATCGATCTCTTGTCTCTGCTGTATCCTTAAAGACAAATTGTGGGTGAGATATTATCGATAACCATCATCGATATCTTGTATCTGGTGTATCTTTAAACGCTTCATATTTGTAAATCTAAATAAAACAAATTGGGGGTGATATATCATCGATAATTGTCATCGATCTCTTGTCTATGGTGTATCCTTGAACACTTGCTATCTGTAAATCTAAATGTAACAAACTGTGGGTGAGATATTATCGATAACTGTCATCGATCTCTTGTATCTGCTGTATCCTTAAAGACTTCTTATTT
The DNA here is from genome assembly GCA_958299815.1 of Sarcophaga carnaria. Classification (NCBI taxonomy): domain Eukaryota; kingdom Metazoa; phylum Arthropoda; class Insecta; order Diptera; family Sarcophagidae; genus Sarcophaga; species Sarcophaga carnaria. The sequence continues at coordinate 81,766,281 of OY283149.1, read as the reverse complement.
GTAAATCTAAATAAAACAAATTGTGGGTGAAATATCATCGATAGCTGTAATCGATCTCTTTTATATGGTGTATCCTTAAACACTTCCTATTTGTAAATCTGAATAAAACAAATTGTGGGTGAGGTATAATCGATAATTGTCATCGATCTCGTGTATCTGGTATATCCTTAAACACTTCCTATTTGTAAATCTAAATAACACAAATTGTGGGTGAGACATCATCGATAATTGTCATCGATCTCTTGTATATGGTGTATCCTTAAGCACTTCCTATTTGTAAATCTAAATAAAACAATTTGTGGGTGAGATATCATCGATAATTGTCATCGATCTCTTGTATCTGGGGTATCGTTAAACACTTCCTATTTGTAAATCTAAATAAAACAAATTGTGGGTGAGATATTATCGATAATTGTCATCGGTCTCTTGTCTATGGTGTATCATTGAACACTTCCTATTTGTAAATCTAAATGGTACAAATTGTGGGTGAGATATCATCGATAATTGTCATCGATCTCTTGTATCTGGTGTATCCGTAAACACTTTTAATTTTTTAATCTTTACTAAAACAAATTGTGGGTGAGATGTTATCGATAATTGTCATCGATCTCTTGTCTATGGTGTATCCTTTAACACTTCCTATTTGTAAAGCTAAATGTAACAAACTGTGGGTGAGATATTGTCGATAACTGTCATCGATCTCTTGTCTCTGCTGTATCCTTAAAGACAAATTGTGGGTGAGATATTATCGATAACCGTCATCGATATCTTGTATCTGGTGTATCCTTAAATGCTTCATATTTGTAAATCTAAATAAAACAAATTGGGGGTGATATATCATCGATAATTGTCATCTATCTCTTGTCTATGGTGTATCCTTAAACACTTACTATTTGTAAAATCTAAATAAATCAAATTGTGGGTGAGATATCATCGATAATTGTCATCGATATCTTGTATCTGGTGTATCCTTAAACACTTCCTATTTGTAAATCTAAATGTAACAAGCTGTGGGTGAGATATTGTCGATAACTGTCATCGATCTCTTGTCTCTGCTGTATCCTTAAAGACAAATTGTGGGTGAGATATTATCGATAACCGTCATCGATATCTTGTATCTGGTGTATCCTTAAACGCTTCATATTTGTAAATCTAAATAAAACAAATTGGGGGTGATATATCATCGATAATTGTCATCGATCTCTTGTCTATGGTGTATCCTTAAACACTTACTATTTGTAAATCTAAATGTAACAAATGTTGTTTAAGATATCATCAATAATTGTCATCGATCTCTTGTCTGTGGTGTATCCTTAAACACTTGCTATCTGTAAATCTAAATGTAACAAACTGTGGGTGAGATATTGTCGATAGCTGTCATCGATCTCTTGTATCTGCTGTATCCTTAAAGAAAAATTGTGGGTGAGATATTATCGATAACTGTCATCGATCTCTTGTATCTGCTGTATCCTTAAAGACTTCTTATTTATAAATCTAAATAAAACAAATTGTGGGTGAAATATCATCGATAGCTGTAATCGATTTCTTTTATACGGTGTATCCTTAAACACTTCCTATTTGTAAATCTAAATAAAACAAATTGTGGGTGAGGTATAATCGATAATTGTCATCGATCTCGTGTATCTGGTATATCCTTAAACACTTCCTATTTGTAAATCTAAATAACACAAATTGTGGGTGAGACATCATCGATAATTGTCATCGATCACTTGTATCTGGTGTATCCTTAAACACTTCCGATTTGGAAACCTAAATGAAACAAATTGTGCGTGAGATATCATCGATAATTTTCATCGATCTTAAACACTTCGTATTTGTAAATCTAAATGACACAAATTTTGTTTAAGATATCATCGATAATTGTCATCGATCTCTTGTGTATGGTGTATCCTTAAACACTTCCTATTTGTAAATCTAAATGAAACATACTGGGTGTGAGATATCATTGAAAATATTCATCGGTCACTTGTATCTGGTGTATCCTTAAACACTTCCGAATTGTAAACCTAAATGAAATAAATTCTGTGTGAGATATCATCGAAAATATTCATTGATCTCTTGTGTCTGGTGTATCCTCAAACACTTCCTATTTGTAAATCTAAATAAAACAAATTGTATGTGAGATATCATCGATAATTGTCATCGATCTCTTGTCTATGGTGTATCCTTAAACACTTCCTATTTGTAAATCTAAATAAAACAAATTGTGGGTGAGATATTATGGATAATTGTTATCGATCTCTTGTATCTGGTGTATGCTTAAACACTTCCTATTTGTAAATCTAAATAAAACAAATTGTGGGTGAGATATCGTCGATATTTGTATTCGATCTCTTGTGTCTAGTGTATCTTTAAACACTTACTCTTTGTAAATCTAAATGAAACAAATTTTGTGTGAGATATCATCGATAATTGTCATCGATCTCTTATATGTGGTGTATCCTTAAACACTTCCTATTTGAAAATGTAAATAAAACAAACTGTGGGTGAGATATCATAGATAATTGTCATTGATCTCTTGTATCTGATGTATCCTTAAACACTTCCTATTGGTAAATCTAAATAAAACAAATTGTGGGTGAGATATCACCGATAATTGTATTCGATCTCTTGTGTCTAGTGTATCCTTAAACACTTCCTATTTGAAAATCTAAATAAAACAAATTGTAGGTGAGATATTATCGATAATTGTCCTCGATCTCTTGTCTATGGTGTATCCTTGAACACTTCCTATTTGTAAATCTAAATAAAACAAATTGTGGGTGAGATATCACCGATAATTGTATTCAATCTCTTGTGTCTAGTGTATCCTTAAACACTTCCTATTTGAAAATCTAAATAAAACAAATTGTAGGTTAGATATTATCGATAATTGTCCTCGATCTCTTGTCTATGGTGTATCCTTGAACACTTCCTATTTGTAAATCTGAATGGAACAAATTGTGGGTTAGATATCATTGATAATTGTCATCGATCTCTTGTATCTGGTGTATCATTAAACACTTCCTATTTTTTAATCTTTAATAAAACAAATTGTGGTTGAGATATTATCGATAATTGTCATCGATCTCTTGTATCTGGTATATCCTTAAACACTTCTTATTTGTAAATCTAAATAAATCAAATTGTGGGTGAGATATCATCGATAAATGTCTTCGAACTCTTGTATCTGGTATATCCTTAAACATTTCCTATTTGTAAATCTAAATAGAACAAATTGTTTGTGAGATATCATCGATAATTGTCATCGATCTCCGGTATTTGGTATATACGTAAACACTTCCTATTTGTAAATCTAAATAAAACAAATTGTGGGTGATATATCACCGATAATTGTCATCGATCTCTTATATCTGGTGTAAACTTAAACACTTCCTATTTGTAAATCTAAATGAAACATACTGGGTGTGAGATATCATTGAAAATATTCATCGATCACTTGTATCTGGTGTATCCTTAAACACTTCCGATTTGTAAGCCTAATTGAAACAAATTGTGCGTGAGATATCATCTATAATTTTCATCGATCTTAAACACTTCCTATTTGTAAATCTAAATGACACAAATTTTGTTTAAGATATCATCGATAATTGTCATCGATCTCTTGTATGTGGTGTATCCCTAAACACTTCCTATTTGTAAATCTAAATAAAAGAAATTGTGGGTGAGATATCATCGATAATTGTCATCGGTCTCTTGTCTATGGTGTATCATTAAACACTTCCTATTTGTAAATCTAAATGGTACAAATTGTGGGTGAGATATCATCGGTAATTGTCATCGATCTCTTGTATCTGGTGTATCCTTAAACACTTCTTATTTTTTAATCCTTAATAAAACAAATTGTGGGTGAGATGTTATCGATAATTGTCATCGATCTGTTGTCTATGGTGTATCCTTGAACACTTCCTATTTGTAAATCTAAATAAAACAAATTGTGGGTGAGATATTATCGATAATTGTTATCGATATCTTGTAGCTGGTGTATTCTTAAACACTTCCTATTTGTAAATCTAAATAAAACAAATTGTGGGTGAGATATCACCGATAATTGTCATCGATCTCTTGTATCTGATGTATACTTAAACACTTCCTATTTGAAAATGTAAATAAAACAAAGTGTGGGTGAGATATCATAGATAATTGTCATTGATCTTTTGTATCTGATGTATCCTTAAACACTTCCTATTTGTAAATCTAAATAAAACAAATTGTGGGTGAGATATTATCGATAATTGTTATCAATCTCTTGTCTATGGCGTATCCTTAAACACTTCCTATTTGTAAATCTAAATAAAACAAATTGTGGGTGAGATATTATCGATAAATGTTATCGATCTCTTGTATCTGGTGTGTCCTTAAACACTTCCTATTTGTAAATCTAAATGGAACAAATTGTGGGTGAGATATCATCGATAATTGTCATCGATCTCTTGTATGTGGTGTATCCTTAAACACTTCCTAATTGTAAATCTAAATGGAACAAATTGTGGGTGAGATATCATCGATAATTGTTATCGATCTCTTGTGTATGGTGTATCCTTAAACACTTCCTATTTGTAAATCTAAATGAAACATACTGGGTGTGAGATATCATTGAAAATATTCATCGATCACTTGTATCTGGTGTATCCTTAAAAACTTCCGAATTGTAAACCTAAATGAAATAAATTCTGTGTGAGATATCATCGAAAATATTCATCGATCTCTTGTGTCTGGTGTATCCTCAAACACTTCCCATTTGTAATTCTAAATAAAACAAATTGTATGTGAGATATCATCGATAATTGTCATCGATCTCTTGTCTATGGTGTATCCTTAAACATTTCCTATTTGTAAATCTAAATAAAACAAATTGTGGGTGAGATATTATGGATAATTGTTATCGATCTCTTGTATCTGGTGTATGCTTATACACTTCCTATTTGTAAATCTAAATAAAACAAATTGTGGGTGAGATATCGTCGATATTTGTATTCGATCTCTTGTGTCTAGTGTATCTTTAAACACTTACTCTTTGTAAATCTAAATGAAACAAATTTTGTGTGAGATATCATCGACAATTGTCATCGATATCTTGTACCCGGTGTATCCTTAAACACTTCCTATTAGTAAATCTAAATAAAACACATTGTGGGTGAGATATTATCGAAAATTTTCATAAATCTCTTGTCTATGGCGTATCCTTAAACACTTCCTATTTGTAAATCTAAATAAAACAAATTGTGGGTGAGATATTATCGGTAATTGTTATCGATCTCTTGTATCTGGTATATCCTTAAACACTTCTTATTTGTAAATCTAAATAAATCAAATTATGGGTGAGATATCAGCGATAATTGTCATCGATCTCTTGTATCTGATGTATCCTTAAACACTTCCTATTTGAAAATGTAAATAAAACAAACTGTGGGTGAGATATCATAGATAATTGTCATTGATCTCTTGTATCTGATGTATCCTTAAACACTTCCTATTTTTAAATCTAAATAAAACAAATTGTGGGTGAGATATTATCGATAATTGTTATCAATCTCTTGTCTATGGCGTATCCTTAAACACTTCCTATTTGTAAATCTAAATAAAACAAATTGTGGGTGAGATATCATCGATAATTTTCATCGATCTTAAACACTTCCTATTTGTAAATCTAAATGACACAAATTTTGTTTAAGATATCATCGATAATTGTCATCGATCTCTTGTATGTGGTGTATCCCTAAACACTTCCTATTTGTAAATCTAAATGACACAAATTTTGTTTAACCCTTATCGTGTACTTCAAAAATAAAACGCACATGACATTAGTGGGTCTAATTTGCCCAATACAAAAAATTATAATATTTATTCAGTTTTTTATTTTTTTACATTCATTACATACAATATAGGTATCAGAATGCTTTTTGCAAATAAATTTTTGATATTCGGAACATTTATTTCCATATTTGGTGATGTTAGAACGATTTGGACAATAGTGTCAACGTCCCCTTTTTAAATATTTTGCTTGCGGAAATTCAGCAGAATCCTTTTGAAGACTTTTTACAACTGCTTTAGCAGGACTACTTTGTGGCATGATCGGTCTACGAGATATTTCTTCGCTTATAAGCTCCATGCCTAAGTCTTCCAAAAATATGCGGCGCTTATATTTCTTATTTTCGTTCCAGTGTGGATTAATGTTTAGAAAAACTACATAGGCATTATAGGCTGATATATCCAACATATTGTAAAACAGTGCTTGAGGCAATCGATTAGTTCTCCTTTTACATGTGTAAGTTCTTATAGAAATGAATTATTTCTGACCTTTTGGAGCTTGCTCTTATTTTTTCGTCGTGATGTAATGTGCTAAGCAAAAACACTGATCGATTTTTTTTTAGTACATATCCCATTTTTGATTTGTTCTCATTGTCGAAGAGGAAGTGAACACAGTTTTCAGGTTTGCCTTTTAGTTGTAAAATTTTTTCGGGCAAAAAAGACCTTTGCGGTCGTCCCATACAGATTCTAAAACTTCACCATGAGATCTAAATACACCCGCCAACAAAAGTAGCCCGAAATATTCTTCAATTGTTATGTCGTCTACAGCAATACCAAATCTCTCCAAATACAGATTGACCTAAATGACCCGATTGCATAGCTTTTATTCTTATAAATACATTACCACTTATAGTCGCCTTGTAAATTAGTCATATCAACAACTAATTTCATATTATAACTGCGCATAAATAACAGAAGAAAAGATTTTATACTATCAGCTCTTGAAATAGCATAACGCGTTGGGCTAGGAGTCAATTTATTATGTCCTGTTTAGATACATTAAAACTTCATCCGTAGTTTGATCGATAATTTCGGAAATTTCCATGCTAGCGCCTGACGAGGAGGTGGGGTCATAGTCAAATGCAAGTTCAGAAACGAGATCGTTTTCATCGCCTGAGTCTGATAGCATGAGAAAAGTTATTATCTCTTCTGGTTTCAGTGTTCCAAAATAAGTAAAGATTTTGTCACTTGTATTCAATTCAAAAAACACATAAACGAATGAAATATTTGCACTACTTATTCTCTTTTTTTGGTTTTGTTGCAGTCTGTAATACCGTTATAAAAAGCAAAAACAACAAAAAACACTTGTGCGTTATTATCACAAATTTTTTGATTTGTTGCTAGTTATGAAGCCAAAGCCCACAAAATTGTTACTAAGGTCGTATCATATGCGTAAATTGATTTTGTTGCATTGGGCAATTTTGACCCAAAAGTACCAATTGCGTAAGTTTTTTTACATACGCTTTGTGAAACGATATACAAAAATTATATTTTAAATTTTAATAGTATTCAGTAAAAAAATAATTGTACAAAAGTTTCAAAAATATCCGATGAGTATTTAAAGAATAAATGAGCAATAAAAACTGTTTGGGCAATTTTGACCCATTAATACAGGATAAGGGTTAAGATATCATCGATAATTGTCATCGATCTCTTGTATCTGGTCTATCCTTAAATACTTCCTATTTGTAAATCTAAATGTAACAAACTGTGGGTGAGATATTGTCGATAACTGTCATCGATCTCTTGTCTCTGCTGTATCCTTAAAGACAAATTGTGGGTGAGATATTATCGATAACCGTCATCGATATCTTGTATCTGGTGTATCCTTAAACGCTTCATATTTGTAAATCTAAATAAAACAAATTGGGGGTGATATATCATCGATAATTGTCATCGATCTCTTGTCTATGGTGTATCCTTAAACACTTACTATTTGTAAATCTAAATGGAACAAATTGTGGGTAAGATATCATCGATAATTGTCATCGATATCTTGTATCTGGTGTATCCTTAAACACTTCCTATTTGTAAATCTAAATGTAACAAACTGTGGGTGAGATATTGTCGATAACTGTCATCGATCTCTTGTCTCTGCTGTATCCTTAAAGACAAATTGTGGGTGAGATATTATCGATAACCGTCATCGATATCTTGTATCTGGTGTATCCTTAAACGCTTCATATTTGTAAATCTAAATAAAACAAATTGGGGGTGATATATCATCGATAATTGTCATCGATCTCTTGTCTATGGTGTATCCTTGAACACTTGCTATCTGTAAATCTAAATGTAACAAACTGTGGGTGAGATATTATCGATAACTGTCATCGATCTCTTGTATCTGCTGTATCCTTAAAGACTTCTTATTTGTAAATCTAAATAAAACAAATTGTGGATGAAATATCATCGATAGCTGTAATCGATCTCTTTTATATGGTGTATCCTTAAACACTTCCTATTTGTAAATCTAAATAAAACAAATTGTGGGTGAGGTATAATCGATAATTGTCATCGATCTCGTGTATCTGGTATATCCTTAAACACTTCCTATTTGTAAATCTAAATAACACAAATTGTGGGTGAGACATCATCGATAATTGTCATCGATCTCTTGTATATGGTGTATCCTTAAGCACTTCCTATTTGTAAATCTAAATAAAACAATTTGTGGGTGAGATATCATCGATAATTGTCATCGATCTCTTGTATCTGGTGTATCTTTAAACACTTCCTATTTGTAAATCTAAATAAAACAAATTGTGGGTGAGATATTATAGATAATTGTCATCGATCTCTTGTATCTGGGGTATCGTTAAACTCTTCCTATTTGTAAATCTAAATAAAAAAAATTGTGGGTGAGATATTATCGATAATTGTCATCGGTCTCTTGTCTATGGTGTATCCTTGAACACTTCCTATTTGTAAATCTAAATGGTACAAATTGTGGGTGAGATATCATCGATAATTGTCATCGATCTCTTGTATCTGGTGTATCCGTAAACACTTTTAATTTTTTAATCTTTACTAAAACAAATTGTGGGTGAGATGTTATCGATAATTGTCATCGATCTCTTGTCTATGGTGTATCCTTGAACACTTCCTATTTGTAAATCTAAATGTAACAAACTTTGGGTGAGATATTGTCGATAACTGTCATCGATCTCTTGTCTCTGCTGTATCCTTAAAGACAAATTGTGGGTGAGATATTATCGATAACCGTCATCGATATCTTGTATCTGGTGTATCCTTAAATGCTTCATATTTGTAAATCTAAATAAAACAAATTGGGGGTGATATATCATCGATAATTGTCATCTATCTCTTGTCTATGGTGTATCCTTAAACACTTACTATTTGTAAATCTAAATAAATCAAATTGTGGGTGAGATATCATCGATAATTGTCATCGATATCTTGTATCTGGTGTATCCTTAAACACTTCCTATTTGTAAATCTAAATGTAACAAACTGTGGGTGAGATATTGTCGATAACTGTCATCGATCTCTTGTCTCTGCTGTATCCTTAAAGACAAATTGTGGGTGAGATATTATCGATAACCGTCATCGATATCTTGTATCTGGTGTATCCTTAAACGCTTCATATTTGTAAATCTAAATAAAACAAATTGGGGGTGATTTATCATCGATAATGGTCATCGATCTCTTGTCTATGGTGTATCCTTAAACACTTACTATTTGTAAATCTAAATGTAACAAATTTTGTTTAAGATATCATCAATAATTGTCATCGATCTCTTGTCTGTGGTGTATCCTTAAACACTTGCTATCTGTAAATCTAAATGTAACAAACTGTGGGTGAGATATTGTCGATAGCTGTCATCGATCTCTTGTATCTGCTGTATCCTTAAAGAAAAATTGTGGGTGAGATATTATCGATAACTGTCATCGATCTCTTGTATCTACTGTATCCTTAAAGACTTCTTATTTATAAATCTAAATAAAACAAATTGTGGGTGAAATATCATCGATAGCTGTAATCGATTTCTTTTATATGGTGTATCCTTAAACACTTCCTATTTGTAAATCTAAATAAAACAAATTGTGGGTGAGGTATAATCGATAATTGTCATCGATCTCGTGTATCTGGTATATCCTTAAACACTTCCTATTTGTAAATCTAAATAACACAAATTGTGGGCGAGACATCATCGATAATTGTCATCGATCTCTTGTATATGGTGTATCCTTAAGCACTTCCTATTTGTAAATCTAAATAAAACAAATTGTGGGTGAGATATCATCGATCTCTTGTATCTGGTGTATCTTTAAACTCTTCCTATTTGTAAATCTAAATAAAACAAATTGTGGGTGAGATATTATAGATAATTGTCATCGATCTCTTGTACCTGGGGTATCGTTAAACACTTCCTATTTGTAAATCTAAATAAAACAAATTGTGGGTGAGATATTATCGATAATTGTCATCGGTCTCTTGTCTATGGTGTATCCTTGAACACTTCCTATTTGTAAATCTAAATGGTACAAATTGTGGGTGATATATCATCGATAATTGTCATCGATCTCTTGTATCTGGTGTATCCTTAAACACTTCTTATTTTTTAATCTTTAATAAAACAAATTGTGGGTGATGTTATCGATAATTGTCATCGATCTGTTGTCTATAGTGTATCCTTGAACACTTCCTATTTGTAAATCTAAATAAAACAAATTGTGGGTGAGATATTATCGATAATTGTTATCGATATCTTGTATCTGGTGTATGCTTAAATACTTCCTATTTGTAAATCTAAATAAAACAAATTGTGGGTGAGATATCGTCGATATTTGTATTCGATCTGTTGTGTCTAGTGTATCTTTCAACACTTACTCTTTGTAAATCTAAATGAAACAAATTTTGTGTGAGATATCATCGACAATTGTCATCGATATCTTGTACCCGGTGTATCCTTAAACACTTCCTATTTGTAAATCTAAATAAAACAAATTGTGGGTGAGATATTATCGATAATTGTTATCGATCTCTTGTATCTGGTGTATCATTAAACACTTCCTATTTTTTAATCTTTAATAAAACAAATTGTGGGTGAGATATTATCGATAATTGTCATCGATCTCTTGTCTATGGTGTATCCTTAAACACTTACTATTTGTAGATCTAAATGGAACAAATATTGCGTGAGATATCATCGATAATTTTCATCGATCTTAAACACTTCCTATTTGTAAATCTAAATGACACAAATTTTGTTTAAGATATCATCGATAATTGTCATCGATCTCTTGTATGTGGTGTATCCCTAAACACTTCCTATTTGCAAATCTAAATGACACAAATTTTGTTTAAGATATCATCGATAATTGTCATCGATCTCTTGTATCTGGTGTATCCTTAAATACTTCCTATTTGTAAATCTAAATGTAACAAACTGTGGGTGAGATATTGTCGATAACTGTCATCGATCTCTTGTCCCTGCTGTATCCTTAAAGACAAATTGTGGGTGTGATATTATCGATAACTGTCATCGATCTCTTTTATATGGTGTATCCTTAAACACTTCCTATTTGTAAATCTAAATAAAACAAATTGTGGGTGAGGCATAATCGAAAATTGTCATCGATCTCGTGTATCTGGTATATCCTTAAACACTTCCTATTTGTAAATCTAAATAACACAAATTGTGGGAGAGACATCATCGATAATTTTCATCTATCTCTTGTATATGGTGTATCCTTAAGCACTTCCTATTTGTAAATCTAAATAAAACAAATTGTGGGTGAGATATCATCGATAATTGTCATCGATCTCTTATATGTGGTGTATCCTTAAACACTTCCTAATTATAAATCTAAATAAATTAAATTGTGGGTGAGATATCATCGATAATTGTCATCGATCTCTTATATGTGGTGTATCCTTAAACACTTACTATTTGTAGATCTAAATGGAACAAATAGTGCGTGAGATATCACCGATAATTGTATTGGCATCGATCTCTTGTATCTGGTGTGTGCTTAAACACTTCGTTTTTGTAAATCAAAATAACAAAAATTGTGGGTGAGCTATTATCGATAATTGTCATCGATCTTTTGTATCTGGTATATCCTTAAGCACTTCCTATTTGTAAATCTAAATAAATCAAATTGTGGGTGAGATATCATCGATAATTGTCATCGAACTGTTGTATCTGCTATATGCTTAAACACTTCCTATTTTTAAATCTAAATAAATAATTTTGGGTGAGATATTATCGATAAATGTCATCGAACTCTTGCATCTGGTGTGTCCTTAAACACTTCCTATTTGTAAATCTAAATGGAACAAATTGTTTGTGAGATATCATCGATAATAGTCATCGATCTCCGGTATTTGGTATATACGTAAAAACTTCCTCTCTGTAAATCTAAATAAAACAAATTGTGGGTTATATATCACCGATAATTGTCATCGATCTCTTATATCTGGTGTAAACTTAAACACTTCCCATTTGTAAATTTAAATGAAACATACTGGGTGTGAGATATCATTGAAAATATTCATCGATCACTTGTATCTGGTGTATCCTTAATCACTTCCGATTTGTAAACCTAAATGAAACAAATTGTGCGTGAGATATCATCGATAATTGTCATCGATCTCTTGTGTATGGTGTATCCTTGAACACTTCCTATTTGTAAATCTAAATGACACAAATTTTGTTTAAGATATCATCGATAATTGTGATCGATCTCTTGTATCTGGTGTATCCTTAAATATTTCCTATTTGTAAATCTAAATGTAACAAACTGTGGGTGAGATATTGTCGATAATTGTCATCGATCTCTTGTCTCTGCTGTATCCTTAAAGACAAATTGTGGGTGAGATATTATCGATAACTGTCATCGATCTCTTTTATATGGTGTATCCTTAAACACTTCCTATTTGTAAATCTAAATAAAACAAATTGTGGGTGAGGTATAATCGATAATTGTCATCGATCTCGTGTATCTGGTATATCCTTAAACACTTCCTATTTGTAAATCTAAATAACACAAATTGTGGGAGAGACATCATCGATAATTGTCGTCTATCTCTTGTCTATGGTGTATCCTTAAACACTTACTATTTGTAGATCTAAATGGAACAAATGGTGGTTGAGATATCACCGATAATTGTTTCGATCTCTTGTGTCTAGTGTATCCTTAAACAGTTCCTATTTGTAAATCTAAATAAAACAAATTGTGGGTGAGATATCATCGATAATTGTCATCGATCTCTTATATGTGGTGTATCCTTAAACACTTACTATTTGTAGATCTAAATGGAACAAATAGTGCGTGAGATATCACCGATAATTGTATTCGATCTCTTATATCTGGTGTAAACTTAAACACTTCCTATTTGTAAATCTAAATGAAACATACTGGGTGTGAGATATCATTGAAAATATTCATCGATCACTTGTATCTGGTGTATCCTTAAACACTTCCGATTTGTAAACCTAAATGAAACAAATTGTGCGTGAGATATCATCGATAATTGTCATCGATCTCTTATATCTGGTGTAAACTTAAACACTTCCTATTTGTAAATCTAAATGAAACATACTGGGTGTGAGATATCATTGAAAATATTCATCGATCGCTTGTATCTGGTGTATCCTTAAACACTTCCTATTTGTAAATCTAAATGACATAAATTTTGTTTAAGATTTCATCGATAATTGTCATCGACCTCTTGTATCTGGTGTATCCTTAAATACTTCCTATTTGTAAATCTAAATGTAACAAGCTGTGGGTGAGATATTGTCGATAACTGTCATCGATCTCTTGTATCTGCTGTATCCTTAACGACAAATTGTGGGTGAGATATTATCGATAACTGTTATCGATCTCTTGTATCTGCTGTATCCTTAAATACTTCTTATTTGTAAATCTAAATAAAACAAATTGTGGGTGAAATATCATCGATAGCTGTAATCGATCGATCTCTTGTATCTGCTGTATCATTAACGACAAATTGTGGGTGAGATATTATCGATAACTGTTATCGATCTCTTGTATCTGCAGTATCCTTAAAGACTTCTTATTTGTAAATCTAAATAAAACAAATTGTGGGTGAAATATCATCGATAGCTGTAATCGATCTCTTTTATATGGTGTATCCTTAAACACTTCCTATTTGTAAATCTAAATAAAACAAATTGTGGGTGACGTATAATCGATAATTGTCATCGATCTCGTGTATCTGGTATATCCTTAAACACTTCCTATTTGTAAATCTAAATAACACAAATTGTGGGTGAGACATCATCGATAATTGTCATCGATCTCTTGTATATGGTGTATCATTAAGCACTTCCTATTTGTAAATCTAAATAAAACAAATTGTGGGTGAGATATCAGCGATAATTGTCATCGACCTCTTGTATATGGTGTATGCTTAAACACCTAATATTTGTAAATCTAAATGGAATAAATTGTGGGTGAGATATCATCGATAGTTGTCATCGATCTCTTGTATGTGGTGTATCCTTAAACACTTCCTATTTGTAAATCTAAATGAAACATACTGGGTGTGAGATATCATTGAAAATATTCATCGATCACTTGTATCTCGTGTATCCTTAAACACTTCCGGATTGTAAACCTAAATGAAACACATTCTGTGTGAGATATCATCGAAAATATTCATAGATATCTTGTGTCTGGTGTATCCTTAAACACTTTCTATTTGTAAATCTAAATAAAACAAATTGTATGTGAGATATCATCGATAATTGGCATCGATCTCTTGTCTATGGTGTATCCTTAAACACTTCCTATTTCTAAATCTAAATAAACCAAATTGTGGGTGAGATATTATCGATAATTGTTATCGATCTCTTGTATCTGGTGTATGCTTAAACACTTCCTATTTGTAAATCTAAATGGAACAAATTGTGGGTGAGATATCAGCGATAATTGTCTTCGAACTCTTGTATCTGGTGTATCTTTAAGCTCTACCTAATTGTAAACCTAAATAAATTAAATTGTGGGTGAGATATCATCGATAATTGTCATCGATCTCTTATATGTGGTATATCCTTAAACACTTACTATTTGTAGATCTAAATGGAACAAATAGTGGGTGAGATATCACAGATAATTGTATTCGATCTCTTGTGTCTAGTGTATGCTTAAACACTTCGTTTTTGTAAATCAAAATAAGAAAAATTGTGGGTGAGATATTATCGATAATTGTCATCGATCTCTTATATCTGGTATATCCTTAAACACTTCCTATTTGTAAATCTAAATGAAACAAATTGTTTGTGTGATATCATCGATAACTCTCATAGATCTTCCTTCAAGACTTCCTATTTGTAAATCTAAATAAAACAAATTTTGGGTGAGGTATCATCGAAAATATTCATCGATCTCTTGTATCTGGTGTATCCTTAAACACTTCCTATTTTTTAATCTTTAATGAAACAAATTGTGGGTGAGATATTATCGATAATTGTCATCGATCTCTTGAATCTGGTGTATGTTTAAACACTTCGTTTTTGTAAATCAAAATAACACAAATTGTGGGTGAGATACTATCGATAATTTTCATCGATCTCTTGTATCTGGTGTGTCCATAAATACTTCCTAATTTTAAATCTAAATAAATAATTTTGGGTGAGATATCATCGATAATTGCCATCGATCTATTGTCTATGGTGTATCCTTAAACACTTCCTATTTGTAATTCTAAATAAAACAAATTGTGGGTGAGATATTATGGATAATTGTTATCGATCTCTTGTATCTGGTGTATGTTTAAACACTTCCTATTTGTAAATCTAAATAAAACAAATTGTGGGTGAGATATCGTCGATATTTGTATTCGATCTCTTGTGTCTAGTGTATCTTTAAACACTTACTCTTTGTAAATCTAAATGAAACAAATTTTGTGTGAGATATCATCGACAATTGTCATCGATATCTTGTACCCGGTGTATCCTTAAACACTTCCTATTTGTAAATCTAAATAAAACAAATTGTGTGTGAGATATCATCGATAATTGTCATCGATCTCTTGTCTATGGTGTATGCTTAAACACTTCCTATTTGTAAATCTAAATGGAATAAATTGTGAGTGAGATATCATCGACAATTTTCACCGATCTCTTGTATGTGGTGTATCCTTAAACACTTCCTATTTGTAAATCTAAATAAAACAAATTGTGGGTGAGATATCATCGATAATTTTCATCGATCTCTTGTATCAGGTGCATTAAACACTTCCTATTTGCAAATCTAAATAAAACAAATTGCGGGTGAGAAATCATCGATAATTGTCATCGATCTCTTTTATATGGTGTATCCTTAAACACTTCCCATTTGTAAATCTAAATGAAACAAATTGTGGGTGGGATATCATCGATAATTTTCATCGATCTCTTTTACACGGCGTATCCTTAAACACTACCAAATTGTAAATTTAAATGAAACAAATTGTGTGTGAACTATCATCGATAATTGTCATCGATCTCTTGTCTCTAATGTATCCTTAAACACTTCCTATTTGTAAATATAAATAAAACAAATTGTTTGTGGGATATCATCGATAATTGTCATCGATCTATTTTATATGGTGTATCCTTAAACACTTCCCATTTGTAATTCTAAATAAAACAAATTGTGTATGAGATAACATCGATAACTGTCATCGATCTATTGTATCTGGTGTATCCTTAAACAATTCCTACCTGTAAATCTAAATAAAACTAATTGTGGGTGAGAAATCATTGATAATTGCCATCGATCTCTTGTATCTGGTGTATGCTTAAACACTTCCTATTTGTAAATCTAAATGAAACAAATTTTGTGTGAGATATCATCGACAATTGTCATCGATATCTTGTACCCGGTGTATCCTTAAACACTTCCTATTTGTAAATCTAAATAAAACAAATTGTGGGTGAGTTATTATCGATAATTGTAATCAATCTCTTGTCTATGGCGTATCCTTAAACACTTCCTATTTGTAAATCTAAATAAAACAAATTGTGGGTGATATATCACCGAAAATATTCATCGATCTCTTGTATCTAATGTATACTTAAACACTTTCTATTTGTAAATCTAAATAAAACAAATTGTGTGTGAGATATCATCGATAATTGTCATCGATCTCTTGTCTATGGTGTATGCTTAAACACTTCCTATTTGTAAATCTAAATGGAATAAATTGTGGGTGAGATATCATCGACAATTTTCATCGATCTCTTGTATGTGGTGTATCCTTAAACACTTCTAATTTGTAAATCTAAATGGAACAAATTGTGTGTGAGATATCATCGATAATTGTCATCGATCTCCAGTATTTGGTATATACGTAAACATTTCCTATCTGTAAATCTAAATAAAACAAATTTTTTGTGAGATATCATCGATAATTGTCATCGATCTCTTTTATATGGTGTATCCTTAAACACTTCCCATTTGTAAATCTAAATAAAACAAATTGTGTATGAGATATCATCGATAATTGTCATCGATCTCTTGTATCAGGTGCATTAAACACTTCCTATTTGCAAATCTAAATAAATCAAACTGCGGGTGAGAAATCATCGATAATTGTCATCGATCTCTTGTATCTGGTGTATCCTTAAACACTTCCTACCTGTAAATCTAAATAAAACAAATTGTGGGTCAGATATCATCGTAAATTTTTATCGATCTCTTATATATGGTGTTTCCTTAAACGCTTCGTAAATCGAAATAAACAAATTGTGGGTGATATATCATCTATAATTGTCATCCTTAAACACTTCCCATTTGTAAATCTAAATGAAACAAATTGTGGGTGGGATATCATCGATAATTGTCATCGATCTCCTGTATCTGGTGTATCCTTAAACACTTCCTATTTTTAAATCTTTAATAAAACAAATTGTGGGTGAGATATTATCGATAATTATCATCAATCTCATATATCTGGCGTATCCTTAAACACTCCCTTTTATTAAATCTTTAATAAAACAAATTTTGCGTGAGATATCATCGATAATTGTCATGGATCTCTTGTCCGGTGTATGCTTAAACAATTCCTTTTTGTAAATCTAAATAAAACCTATTGTGGATCATCGACAGTTGTCATCGATTTCTTGTATCTGGTGTCTCCATAAGCACTTCCTATTTGTAAATCTAAATAAAACAAATTGTGGGTGAGATATTATCGATAATTGTCATCAATCTCTTGTCTATGGCGTATCCTTTAACACTTCCTATATGTAAATCTAAATAAAACAAATTGTGGGTGATATATCACCGATAATTGTCATCGATCTCTTGTATCTAATGTATCCTTAAACACTTCCTATTTGTAAATATAAATAAAACAAATTGTTTGTGGGATATCATCGATAATTGTCATCGATCTATTTTATATGGTGTATCCTTAAACACTTCCCATTTGTAATTCTAAATAAAACAAATTGTGTATGAGATAACATCGATAACTGTCATCGATCTATTGTATCTTGTGTATCCTTAAACAATTCCTACCTGTAAATCTAAATAAAACAAATTGTGGGTGAGAAATCGTTGATAATTGCCATCGGTCTCTTGTATCTGGTGTATGCTTAAACACTTCCTATTTGTAAATCTAAATGAAACACATTTTGTGTGAGATATCATCGACAGTTGTCATCGATATCTTGTACCCGGTGTATCCTTAAACACTTCCTATTTGTAAATCTAAATAAAACAAATTGTGGGTGAGATATTATCGATAATTGCCATCAATCTCTTGTCTATGGCGTATCTTTTAACACTTCCTATTTGTAAATCTAAATAAAACAAATTGTGGGTGATATATCACCGATAATTGTCATCGATCTCTTATATCTGGTGAATCCTTAAACACTTCCGATTTGTAAACTTAAATGAAACAAATGCTTTGTGAGATATCATCGAAAATATTCATCGATCTCTTGTATCTAATGTATACTTAAACACTTTCTATTTGTAAATCTAAATAAAACAAATTGTGTGTGAGATATCATCGATAATTGTCATCGATCTCTTGTCTATGGTGTATGCTTAAACACTTCCTATTTGTAAATCTAAATGGAATAAATTGTGGGCGAGATATCATCGACAATTTTCATCGATCTCTTGTATGTGGTGTATCCTTAAACACTTCTAATTTGTAAATCTAAATGGAAAAAATTGTGTGTGAGATATCATCGATAATTGTCATCGATCTCTTGTACCCGGTGTATCCTTAAACACTTCTTATTTGTAAATCTAAATAAAACAAATTGTGGGTGAGATATTATCGATAATTGTCATCGATCTCTTGTATCTGGTGTGTCTATAAATACTTCCTATTTTTAAATCTAAATAAATAATTTTGGGTGAGACATCATCGCTAATTGTCATCGATCTCGTGTATCTGGATATATCCTTAAACACTTCCTATTTGTAAATCTAAGTAAAACAAATTGTGGGTGAGATATCATCGATAATTGTCATCGAACTCTTGTATCTGGTGTATCCTTAAACACTTCCTTTTTGTAAATCTAAATAAATGAAACTGTGGGTGAGATATTATCGATAATTGTCATCGAACTCTTGCATCTGGTGTGTCCTTAAACACTTCCTATTTGTAAATCTAAATGGAACAGATTGTTTGTGAGATATCATCGATAATTGTCATCGATCTCCGGTATTTGGTAAACACTTCCTACCTGTAAATCTAAATAAAACAAATTGTGGGTGAGATATCATCGTAAATTTTTATCGATCTCTTGTATATGGTGTTTCCTGAAACGCTTCGTAAATCGAAATAAACAAATTGTGGGTGATATATCATCTATAATTGTCATCCTTAAACACTTCCCATTTGTAAATCTAAATGAAACAAATTGTGGGTGGGATATCATCGATAATTGTCATCGATCTCCTGTATCTGGTGTATCCTTAAACACTTCCTATTTTTAAATCTTTAATAAAACAAATTGTGGGTGAGATATTATCGATAATTATCATCAATCTCATATATCTGGCGTATCCTTAAACACTCCCTTGTATTAAATCTTTAATAAAACAAATTTTGCGTGAGATATCATCGATAATTGTCATGGATCTCTTGCCCGGTGTATGCTTAAACAATTCCTTTTTGTAAATCTAAATAAAACCAATTGTGGATCATCGACAGTTGTCATCGATTTCTTGTATCTGGTGTCTCCATAAGCACTTCCTATTTGTAAATCTAAATAAAACAAATTGTGGGTGAGATATTATCGATAATTGTCATCAATCTCTTGTCTATGGCGTATCCTTTAACACTTCCTATTTGTAAATCTAAATAAAACAAATTGTGGGTGATATATCACCGATAATTGTTATCGATCTCTTGTATCTAATGTATCCTTAAACACTTCCTATTTGTAAATATAAATAAAACAAATTGTTTGTGGTTTATCATCGATAATTGTCATCGATCTATTTTATATGGTGTATCCTTAAACACTTCCCATTTGTAATTCTAAATAAAACAAATTGTGTATGAGATAACATCGATAGCTGTCATCGATATATTGTATCTTGTGTATCCTTAAACAATTGCTACCTGTAAATCTAAATAAAACAAATTGTGGGTGAGAAATCATTGATAATTGCCATCGGTCTCTTGTATCTGGTGTATGCTTAAACACTTCCTATTTGTAAATCTAAATGAAACAAATTTTGTGTGAGATATCATCGACAATTGTCATCGATATCTTGTACCCGGTGTATCCTTAAACACTTCCTATTTGTAAATCTAAATAAAACAAATTGTGGGTGATATATCACCGATAATTGTCATCGATCTCTTATATCTGGTGTATCCTTAAACACTTCCGATTTGTAAACTTAAATGAAACAAATGCTTTGTGAGATATAATCGAAAATATTCATCGATCTCTTGTATCTAATGTATACTTAAACACTTTCTATTTGTAAATCTAAATAAAACAAATTGTGTGTGAGATATCATCGATAATTGTCATCGATCTCTTGTCTATGGTGTATGCTTAAACACTTCCTATTTGTAAATCTAAATGGAATAAATTGTGGGTGAGATATCATCGACAATTTTCATCGATTTCTTGTATGTGGTGTATCCTTAAACACTTCTAATTTGTAAATCTAAATGGAACAAATTGTGTGTGAGATATCATCGATAATTGTCATCGATCTCTTGTACCCGGTGTATCCTTAAACACTTCTTATTTGTAAATCTAAATAAAACAAATTGTGGGTGAGATATTATCGATAATTGTCATCGATCTCTTGAATCTGGTGTACGCTTAAACACTTCGTTTTTGTAAATCAAAATAACACAAATTGTGGGTGAGATATTATCGATAATTTTCATCGATCTCTTGTATCTGGTGTGTCTATAAATACTTCCTATTTTTAAATCTAAATAAATAATTTTGGGTGAGACATCATCGCTAATTGTCATCGATCTCGTGTATCTGGATATATCCTTAAACACTTCCTATTTGGAAATCTAAGTAAAACAAATTGTGGGTGAGATATCATCGATAATTATCATCGAACTCTTGTATCTGGTGTATCCTTAAACACTTCCTTTTTGTAAATCTAAATAAATGAAACTGTGGGTGAGATATTATCGATAATTGTCATCGAACTCTTGCATCTGGTGTGTCCTTAAACACTTCCTATTTGTAAATCTAAATGGAACAGATTGTTTGTGAGATATCATCGATAATTGTCATCGATCTCCGGTATTTGGTATATACGTAAACACTTCCTATCTGTAAATCGAAATAAAACAAATTTTTTGTGAGATATCATCGATAATTGTCATCGATCTCTTTTATATGGTGTATCCTTAAACACTTCCCATTTGTAAATCTAAATAAAACAAATTGTGTATGAGATATCATCGATAATTGTCATCGATCTCTTGTATCAGGTGCATTAAACACTTCCTATTTGCAAATCTAAATAAAACAAATTGCGGGTGAGAAATCATCGATAATTGTCATCGATCTCTTGTATCTTGTGTATCCTTAAACAATTCCTACCTGTAAATCTAAATAAAACAAATTGTGGGTGAGAAATCATTGATAATTGCCATCGATCTCTTGTATCTGGTGTATGCTTAAACACTTCCTATTTGTAAATCTAAATGAAACAAATTTTGTGTGAGATATCATCGACAATTGTCATCGATATCTTGTACCCGGTGTATCCTTAAACACTTCCTATTTGTAAATCTAAATAAAACAAATTGTGGGTGAGATATTATCGATAATTGTCATCAATCTCTTGTCTATGGCATATCCTTTAACACTTCCTATTTGTAAATCTAAATAAAAGAAATTGTGGGTGATATATCACCGATAATTGTCATCGATCTCTTATATCTGGTGTATCTTTAAACACTTCCGATTTGTAAACTTAAATGAAACAAATGCTTTGTGAGATATCATCGAAAATATTCATCGATCTCTTGTATCTAATGTATACTTAAACACTTTCTATTTGTAAATCTAAATAAAACAAATTGTGTGTGAGATATCATCGATAATTGTCATCGATCTCTTGTCTATGGTGTATGCTTAAACACTTCCTATTTGTAAATCTAAATGGAATAAATTGTGGGTGAGATATCATCGACAATTTTCATCGATCTCTTGTATGTGGTGTATCCTTAAACACTTCTAATTTGTAAATCTAAATGGAACAAATTGTGTGTGAGATATCATCGATAATTGTCATCGATCTCTTGTATCTGGTGTATGCTTAAACACTTCCTATTTGTAAATCTAAGTAAAACAAATTGTGGGTGAGATATCATCGATAATTGTCATCGAACTCTTGTATCTGGTGTATCCTTAAACACTTCCTTTTTGTAAATCTAAATAAATCAAACTGTGGGTGATATATTATCGATAATTGTCATCGAACTCTTGCATCTGGTGTGTCCTTAAACACTTCCTATTTCTAAATCTAAATGGAACAGATTGTTTGTGAGATATCATCGATAATTGTCATCGATCTCTTTTATATGGTGTATCCTTAAACAATTCCTATTTGTAAATCTAAATGAAACAACATGTGTGTGAGAGAAGTTGCCGCGGTCTAGTATTTAGTGTATTGGCTTCTTAGAAGTAAAGCCAGGGTTTAAACACCAGGCCAGACATCAAATCAAAATACAAAAAGTATTTCTTCGGCGACTTCCTCTCAGCAGGTTTCTGGCAAAAACACTGAGAGTAAATAAAATTTCCATGAAAAGTTTCTCAAAAATTTGTCGTTCGGAGTCGACTTCAAAATGTAGATCCCACCACTCATGTATAAAATTAAAACACGCGACATGAGTGGTGTGAGAAGCTAGGTCGTAATCCTAACTGAATGGTTGTAATGACCAATGTACGTATGTATGTACTTCGAAAAAAATTACTCCTATATTCTTTACACATACATACTTATTTGAGTAAATCCAAGACGTTTCTCACTGTATATCTTACACAAGTTTTTGCGATAAAGATTTGTGTACGTAAACTCAAAGAGAAAGTACTACAGAATACCATCCTCGTTTTTAGAAAATTTCAAAGAACAAAGAGAGAACTGCCAAATTTCAAACCATATTTCTTGTCAACGTCGACTCGATACTGTCCACTTTAGTACCTGCTTAATTGGTCACTACAAACCTATTCTCTGGATTACAATCTAGCTTCTCACACCACTCATGTCGCGGGTGTTAATTGTATACAAGAATGGCGGGACCAACCGTTTAGAATCGATTCGAATGACAGATTTTTTGAGAACCTTTTCATAGCAATTTTATTTCTTTACGAAATATTTGTTCATATTTCGTTTTGTTAGAGATGCGCGAGCTGGGGTTTGCATCACTGACACTCTTCTAATAAGGCAACAACCTACTAGACTACGAAGACTTTATCATCTGTATGCTACATTTATTGAAATCGACGTAGTTTAGTAGTCAGTACAGAAAGAACCCGCTTAACGCGGGGGATATGTTCCAATAAGTTCCAGCGCTAAACGAAACAGCGTTCGTACTGTGATTGCGACTTCGGAAAATTCAGTTGGAATCTTTATTCTGGACAGACTAACAAAAAAGCGTTAAAAAAGATACATAGTATACACCGTCGCTATATAGTGCACAGCTTTTGGTTGGTGCATGGCCGTTTCATTTGCACACATACAACAAGTAACAATACAGTGTCCGATTTAGGGGTATCCCAATACTGAACCAGCGTTAAGTGGGGTCTTACTGTATGTTTTCTTATTAGACGTGAAGCAACTGTTCAAACACCAGGTCAAACATCTCCAACAAAACGAAATCTGAAAAATATTTCTTCGGTGATTGCCTCTTAGCAGATTTCTGGCTTAAACTCTGAGAGTAAATAAAATTGTCTTGAAAAGTTTCTCAAAATAATCTGTCATTCGGAGTCGACTTTAAAATGTAGGTCGCGCCACTCATGTATAAAATTAACACACAACAGAAGTGGTATAAGAAGCTAGGTCGTTATCCTAGCTGAAGCGTGGTGATGACTAATTGTGTATGTCAGCATAAAGACATATATACTAGTAACTCGTGAAAGTATGTTTACACAGTAAAAGTATGTTTACACACAGTAGAAGCAAGTTAAAAAAAGTATGATAAAATCTGCGAATGTTCTGTCCAGACTTACCAACATTTTTGTGTAAATTTTCAACGCATTTAATTATACCATGGTTTTATACGATTTTACAAAGTGGGGGAACCTTATTATTTCGTATTTTTGTCTGACTCCTTAGTAACATTACAACGTTTATTTTATAGGTTTGCTTGATATCTTATAAATTAATACAATCATATTAAGTTATTGGTTTATTTTATTTTGACACTAATGTCAACAAAACTTGACAGCATGTGTGTAATTTTCAGATGTTTGTTTATTAATTTATTCAATATACGTATATAGAAGTATTAACAAGAGTGATAAATATTTTATGTTGTTATTAGATTTTAAGATCAGAAGTAATGTTTAATTATAGGATTTATTAATAATTTAACAAGTATTATGTACATTAAAATGCACATAATAAGTTAAGGAAATCTATTAATAGATCAAGGATTATAAAAGGAAAATAAATAAAATTCTATTGGAAATAAATGATGAGGTTACAAATCAAAAGTGAAAGTAAAGAGAACTAAATTCTTACACTTCGCAGTGCACTGTCCTGAAAAAACTCCATGAAACACATTCAAGAAGAACATTCGCTAAGGAAATTACATTTTTACATGCAACTCTAAGAAGTTGCAAGGAAATATGTAAACATGCTCAGGGCATTATAAATAGTAGGACGAACTAAGGAATTCAAAAACACAAATAATATATATTGTTACGTGGACAGGTCGCAGTTGTCTAAAAGGTAGCGTGTTGGCTTATTAGACGTGAGGCTATGATTCAAATACCAGCCCAGACATCTCGATTAAACCAAAATATTGGAAAAAATATTTCTTCGGCGGCCTCCTCTCAGCAGTCTTATGGCAAAAACTCTGAGAATAAATTAAAAATTGCCATGAAAAATTTCTCAAAAAATCTGTCTTTCGCAATCACACTTAAACTGTAGCGTATGCAATTCATGTATAAATGTAGCACACACAACACCGAAGGTGTAGAAGCTAGGTCGTAAGCCTAAATAAATCAAATTGTGGGTGAGATATTATCGATAATTGTCATCGAGCTCTTGTATGTGGTGTATCCATAAACACTTCCTATTTGTAAATCTAAATGACACAAATTTTGTTTAAGATATCATCGATAATTGTCATCGATCTCTTGTATCTGGTGTATCCTTAAATACTTCCTATTTGTAAATCTAAATGTAACAAACTGTGGGTGAGATATTGTCGATAACTGTCATCGATCTCTTGTCTCTGCTGTATCCTTAAAGACAAATTGTGGGTGAGATATTATCGATAACCGTCATCGATATCTTGTATCTGGCGCATCCTTAAACGCTTCATATTTGTAAATCTAAATTAAACAAATTGGGGGTGATATATCATCGATAATTGTCATCGATCTCTTGTCTATGGTGTATCCTTAAACACTTATTATTTGTAAATCTAAATGGAACAAATTTTGTGTGAGATATCATCGACAATTGTCATCGATATATTGTACCCGGTGTATCCTTAAACACTTCCTATTTGTAAATCTAAATAAAACAAATTGTGGGTGAGATATTATCGATAATTGTCATCAATCTCTTGTCTATGGTGTATCCTTAAGCACTTCCTATTTGTAAATCTAAATAAAACAAATTGTGGGTGAGATATTATCGACAATTGTTATCGATTTCTTGTATCTGGTGTATGCTTAAACACCATCTAAATCTAAATGGAACAAATTGTGGGTGAGATATCAGCGATAATTGTCTTCGAACTCTTGTATCTGGTGTATCTTTAAGCTCTTCCTAATTGTAAATCTAAATAAATTAAATTGTGGGTGAGATATCATCGATAATTGTCATCGATATCTTACATGTGGTGTCCTTAAACACTTCCTAATTGTAAACCTAAATAAATTAAATTGTGGGTGAGATATCATCGATAATTGTCATCGATCTCTTATATGTGGTGTATCCTTAAACACTTACTATTTGTAGATCTAAATGGAACAAATATTGGGTGAGATATCACCGATAATTGTATTCGATCTCTTGTGTCTAGTGTATGCTTAAACACTTCGTTTTTGTAAATCAAAATAACAAAAATTGTGGGAGAGATATTATCGATAATTGTCATCGATCTCTTATATCTGGTATATCCTTAAACACTTCCTATTTGTAAATCTAAATGAAACAAATTGTTTGTGTGATATCATCGATAATTGTCATAGATCTTCCTTCAAGACTTCCTATTTGTAAATCTAAATAAAACAAATTTTGGGTGAGGTATCATCGAAAATATTCATCGATCTCTTGTATCTGGTGTATCCTTAAACACTTCCTATTTTTTAATCTTTAATGAAACAAATTGTGGGTGAGATATTATCGATAATTGTCATCGATCTCTTGTATCTGGTATATCCTTAAATACTTCCTATTTGTAAATCTAAATGAAACAAATTGTGGGTGAGATATCATCGATAATTGTCAGCGATCTCTTGTATCAGGTGTATTAAACACTTCCTATTTGTAAATCTAAATAAAACAAATTGGGTGAGAGATATCATCGATAATGTAATGAACACATGCCATATTAATTATCTGTAATGTTCACAAGTAATCGCCATTTAAACTATCTAAAGGAACATGACGAAAAAACGCAATATTACACTATATCAAAAAGAAATAGTGCTGAAAGAGATTGTTACGAATGGACTGCGGGAGCGATTGATTCGCTAGCAAACAGTCGGGCGTGTGGGTAAGGTCCTTCCAATAACAAAACCCTGTTCATGTACAGAAGTTTTTGTTTTATTAAAGACTCCCTATTTTTAGGTATAATTTACTCTAAATGGACTGGTAATGACTGTAATGTTATAAAAACAAAACCCCGATTGCAGTAATATGTAACAAAAGCAAAATAAATTTAAATACAAAAAGACATTTTACTGACATAACCAATTTAAAAGCGGTATCTGGTGTTATTGATACGCCTGTCTCAAAACCCGCCACTAACCTTGGCCCCAAGGACGTCATTTTATTAGGACCCCAAATAATCTATTGCACCAAAACTAATACTCAACTACGAAAACACTGTATACTTCAATTATCCATACATAATTATTAACTTATGATTTATTCATAAAATTAGGAAAAAGAATTAATAGAATTATAAAAAAAAAAAATAATTAAGCTACTAGAAAAATTAAGTGAAAGCATTTCACACATAAATTAAACTGACTTCTCTTCAACTGTATCAATGATAATGATTATAAACATAATTAAGAGATCGATTATGTTTGATCAAACATGTTCGATATCATTATCACTATTGAATATATTAAATATTAGGGTGAAACATAAAATTAGCACTCACCAAACATACGTGTAATCGATTTCTGGAAGGCCTTCAAGATTTCGAGGTACATATGATTATTGCTGTTGTAGAATTTTCTGAAATTTTTGCTAAAAAATTTGATTAATTTGCTCGAGATAATTATGCTGTATATAATGCTTGCACTTACAATTTTTACAATATTTCAATAGAATAGATATAAATGTTCTTAATGATATTAATTTTAAACGTTTTTAAAACTTCAAATATAAATTCATGTCATTGTATTCAATTATAGAAAAATTACATTATACAAACAAAACAAATTAATAAGATGAAATTAAATATGAAAAAGGTTTGATTCCGACATTTTGTGTGATCATTACAACTGTAAGTGATTATCACAATACATTTTGTGTTCTATTTATTTTTTTTTCTATTTTATGTATTTTATACTAAACCAGTTTTTATGAAAGAGAAAAAGTACACTTAAAAAAACGAAATTATAGAAATCGAAAGATTGACTAAACTATAGTAATGATTGAGTTGGAATTAACACTACAGTAGGCATGTCAGCTTTTGTAACAAATATCAGTAATAAAATTAATGTAGCACTTAGATTTAATAAAAATCAATAAAATTTAACATTTTAGATTGAAAATTTACTCTTTAGAAAAGAAAGTTTACAAACGAAATTTCTAGAAATAATTTTAATTAACAAAATTTATCATGTTAGATAGGAGAAATACACATTATAAACGAAAATTAACAAATAGGATCTCTAGAAACAATGGATATAATTTAATATGAATTATTATTTGAGACAAATATCTTAAGTATATTGATGAAAATTTCAGATAATAAAGCAAGTTGTAGGGAGATGAAAGTGTTACATAACTGTCATTAATGGTTTTTACAGCACCGCATTACAGTTTTTTCCGGCTTGTAGAGTTCGAATTAAAAAATAAAAAAAAATGAAGAAAAAAATTAGAATAAAATAGAATAAAATAGAATTAAATAGAATTCCCGGGACCTGTTTAAAAAGAAATGTGTCAATGCGTATAAAAATTCTTCCTTTTTCTCTGTGTATTTACCTATTCGTAAGGACGTCCCGAGTATAACACAATAATCCAAAGAAAGGTCCTGGCCCTAAGGCCAATAATGGAAAGTTTATACACTTCTCTTCACTAAAAAATTTTGGGCTATTTTAAAACAATATTCATGTCACTTTATCACATATATATTTAATTTACTATACTATACCTCCTTCTAAAGATTTACAGGATCACCAGACGAGATATTAAACTTTTATCACCACTCACTTTTCTTTTCTCTTTTTTTCTTAAATAATTAATAATTTTTGCTACATATTCAATTTCAATGAACGAGTTGTTCAATTTTCGTAGTAAAGAAACCTCTGTTAGCAATCAGAAAAAGGGTGTAATGGGAAAACACGTATAAATAAACTTTAATGCTTGTTTAAGCTCTTGACAATCAAAAAATTATAAAACATGATTGCCACTATAACCACATACATGTATGTACTGTACTAATTAAATTTCTTTTGCTAAATGTTAGTACCTTTTACGTTCGCATTATATTAAAAAAAAGAACAATGAATATTATGAAAATCTTGTCATATTTAATGTCCGGAAAAATCATATAGGATCTAGTAAATATTTACGTTGGTTTGCTCTTTTACATTATAAACGTTTGATTGGCTACATGTTTCTGTATGCTAGCAACATGTTGATAAGATTAAGTTTTAAGCTTTTGTGCGATCAAACAGTTTATGTTCTTGCTAACATATAAGGAAAAGGTTTTACAGTGGTTCAAACGACTAAAGCGAGTGTCAGAATAATGACATTAAGACTATTTTTTTTTCTTCTAAACCGTACACTACAATAATTGTCATCGATCTCTTGTATCTGGTGTATCCTTAAACACTTCCTATTTGTAAATCTAAATAAAACAAATTGTGTGTGAGCTATCATCGATAATTGTCATCGATCTCTTTTATATGGTGTATCCTTAAACAATTCCTATTTGTAAATCTAAATGAAACAACATGTGTGTGAGAGAAGTTGCCGCGGTCTAGTATTTAGTGTATTGGCTTCTTAGAAGTAAAGCCAGGGTTTAAACACCAGGCCAGACATCAAATCAAAATACAAAAAGTATTTCTTCGGCGACTTCCTCTCAGCAGGTTTCTGGCAAAAACACTGAGAGTAAATAAAATTTCCATGAAAAGTTTCTCAAAAATTTGTCGTTCGGAGTCGACTTCAAAATGTAGATCCCACCACTCATGTATAAAATTAAAACACGCGACATGACTGGTGTGAGAAGCTAGGTCGTAATCCTAACTGAATGGTTGTAATGACCAATGTACGTATGTATGTACTTCGAAAAAAATTACTCCTATATTCTTTACACATACATACTTATTTGAGTAAATCCAAGACGTTTCTCACTGTATATCTTACACAAGGATTTGCGATAAAGATTTGCGTACGTAAATTCAAAGAGAAAGTACTACAGAATACCATCCTCGTTTTTAGAAAATTTCAAAGAACTATGAGAGAACTGCCAAATTTCAAACCATATTTCTTGTCAACGTCGACTCGATACTGTCCACTTTAGTACCTGCTTAATTGGTCACTACAAACATATTCGCTGGATTACAATCTAGCTTCTCACACCACTCATGTCGCGGGTGTTAATTGTATACAAGAATGGCGGGACCAACCGTTTAGAATCGATTCGAATGACAGATTTTTTGAGAACCTTTTCATAGCAATTTTATTTCTTTACGAAATATTTGTTCATATTTCGTTTTGTTAGAGATGCGCGAGCTGGGGTTTGCATCACTGACACTCGTCTAATAAGGCAACAACCTACTAGACTACGAAGACTTTATCATCTGTATGCCACATTTATTGAAATCGACGTAGTTTAGTAGTCAGTACAGAAAGAACCCGCTTAACGCGGGGGATATGTTCCAATAAGTTCCAGCGCTAAACGAAACGCGTTCGTACTGTGATTGCGACTTCGGAAAATCCAGTTGGAATCTTTATTCTGGACAGACTAACACAAAAGCGTTAAAAAAGATACATAGTATACACCGTCGCTATATAGTGCACAGCTTTTGGTTGGTGCATGGCCGTTTCATTTGCACACATACAACAAGTAACAATACAGTGTGCGATTTAGGGGTATCCCAATACTGAACCAGCGTTAAGTGGGGTCTTACTGTATGTTGGCTTATTAGACGTGAAGCAACTGTTCAAACACCAGGTCAAACATCTCCAACAAAACGAAATCTGAAAAATATTTCTTCGGTGATTGCCTCTTAGCAGATTTCTGGCTTAAACTCTGAGAGTAAATAAAATTGTCTTGAAAAGTTTCTCAAAAAAATCTGTCATTCGGAGTCGACTTTAAAATGTAGGTCGCGCCACTCATGTATAAAATTAACACACAACAGAAGTGGTATAAGAAGCTAGGTCGTTATCCTAGCTGAAGCGTGGTGATGACTAATTGTGTATGTCAGCATAAAGACATATATACTAGTAACTCGTGAAAGTATGTTTACACAGTAAAAGTATGTTTACACACAGTAGAAGCAAGTTAAAAAAAGTATGATAAAATCTGCGAATGTTCTGTCCAGACTTACCAACATTTTTGTGTAAATTTTCAACGCATTTAATTATACCATGGTTTTATACGATTTTACAAAGTGGGGGAACCTTATTATTTCGTATTTTTGTCTGACTCCTTAGTAACATTACAACGTTTATTTTATAGGTTTGCTTGATATCTTATAAATTAATACAATCATATTAAGTTATTGGTTTATTTTATTTTGACACTAATGTCAACAAAACTTGACAGCATGTGTGTAATTTTCAGATGTTTGTTTATTTATTTATTCAATATACGTATATAGAAGTATTAACAAGAGTGATAAATATTTTATGCTGTTATTAGATATTAAGATCAGAAGTAATGTTTAATTATAGGATTTATTAATAATTTAACAAGTATTATGTACATTAAAATGCACATAATAAGTTAAGGAAATCTATTAATAGATCAAGGATTATAAAAGGAAAATAAATAAAATTCTATTGGAAATAAATGATGAGGTTACAAATCAAAAGTGAAAGTAAAGAGAACTAAATTCGTACACTTCGCATGAAACACATTCAAGAAGAACATTCGCTAAGGAAATTACATTTTTACATGCAACTCTAAGAAGTTGCAAGGAAATATGTAAACATGCTCAGGGCATTATAAATAGTAGGACGAACTAAGGAATTCAAAAAACCAAATAATATATATTGTTACGTGGACAGGTCGCAGTTGTCTAAAAGGTAGCGTGTTGGCTTATTAGACGTGAGGCTATGATTCAAATACCAGCCCAGACATCTCGATTAAACCAAAATATTGGAAAAAATATTTCTTCGGCGGCCTCCTCTCAGCAGTCTTATGGCAAAAACTCTGAGAATAAATTAAAAATTGCCATGAAAAATTTCTCAAAAAATCTGTCTTTCGCAATCACACTTAAACTGTAGCGTATGCAATTCATGTATAAATGTAGCACACACAACACCGAAGGTGTAGAAGCTAGGTCGTAAGCCTGACTAAAGCGTTACTATGACTAATCAAAAACCAACTAATGAAATAAAAAAGCATCAGAAAGTACGAGAGTTGGAACGATACAGTGTTCAGAAATAAAAGAACAACACTCCACAGAAAGATCACGAATTAGATAGACATAAAATAGTCTAGTAGGTAGTGTGTTGGCTTATTAGACGTAAAGCCAGTGTTCAGGCCCCAGGCCTGACATCAAAACAAAATACAAAAAGCTTTTCTTCTGCTCAGCAGATTTCCATCAAATTCAGGTTGGCATCAAAAAATTTTTCAAAAATCTGTCGTTCGGATTTGACTTTATACTGTAGGTCCTACCACTGAAAAACGAGGTCGTAATCCTGACTGAGGGTTGTAATTACCGATTATGTATGTATGTATGTAAAATAAGATAGTAAAGGGCACAGTTGCCAATCACGGTTGACTTGTAATATAAGAATTCCTACTTTAAAAGTGTGTGTCAGATATCATCAACATTTTTTATTCGTTTGAAAGACATATTGATGCCATTGTCTGTGCAATATAGCTTCGTACAAATGTCCGTCTTGACTTCTTTGGTTGGAGCGCATCCCAAATTTTATTTTTAATTTCTGTGGCGGCCAAATCAGGCTGAATTTCGCCGATGAAATGGATTATGTTGGCTTTAAGAACCACTGTGTCTTGTGAGCTATCCGCATACATCTATGATTTAAGAAAACAGCACAAATCTCTGTGTGCCTTGGTAGGCTAATGTGTAGTTGCTAGGCTATCTAGAGACTCTGATCTGTTACACTACGTCGATCATATGGTCGAAGTTAGTCTCGTATATAATTAAATATAATTTGTAATTGTATTGTAATTAATAAATAAAATAAAGTTTAACGTAATCAAATCGCACAATATCGTTGGCGAACATCAAATCTCAAAGCTTTCATCTAGAATTTCCAATGTGCTATGAACTATGTGACACGTAGCGATGTCTTTTTAAAACCACATGTTCTTAGAGTAAAGATCATCCATTCATGCCAAAATAAAGTTGATAATTATCGGTCTATAGTGTTTGCCTGGCCAAAGTCGTTTTGAAATGATGAATCGTCCAGCACAAAACCCACACAAAATAGTAGAGGCTCTTTTTACAATTAGGTACGCTTTTTACAAAGCGTACTCTTTTTACAATTAGGGTACGCTTTTTTTATGTGCTGGAAAAAATCTTTTTTTAACTGTTTTTGATTTCCTGTAAAGAATTTTTCTATGTTTCCCTTGCCGTTTTCGTTTGGGTTTAAATACGTTAAAAGGAAATAAATTTAACCTGTATTGACTTTTCTTCTTTGAAGTATAGAAAAATAATATAATCGGTTAAGATTGCAACCTAGGTTCTCACATCACACATCTTATATACATAAATACATCATTGGTAATTATAACACGTCAGTCAAGATTACGATGTAGCTTCTCACACCACTTATTTTACGTGTGTTAATTTTGTACATGAGCGGCGGGACCTACAGTTTAAAGTCGACTCTAGACGATAGATTTTTTGAGAAAATTTTCATGACATAATTTTGGTTACCCTCAGAGTTTTTGCCCGAAATCTTTTGATGGGAAGTCGCCCATGAAATATTTTTCGTATTTCGTTTTGTTGGAGATGTCTGAGTATGAACGGAGGCCTTATATCTAATAATCCAACACATCATCTACTAGACTATGGCGATATACAATATCTAGCCATGAAAAGGAATGGGTCTTTCAACAGGGATTTCAATAGGCAGCATTTGATCATCCATTTAAAACTACGTATATCTTTCAAAATTGTTGTGAATCCACAATACCAACAACACATGCAAAATGGCACCTGGCAACTGACCCTAATTATCATCGAAAAATCAACTTCAGTTAACTATTTCTGAAAGAATGAGTACATGCGCACATAAAATTATTGAATTTGGAACAACACTAACCACTTCCTGTTTGTAAATCCAAATGAAACAAATTGTGTATGAGATATCATCGATAATTTCCATTGATCTCTGGTGTAAACTTAAACACTTCCTATTTGTACATCTAAATGAAACAAATTGTGTGTGATATATCATCGATAATTGTCATCGATCTCTTGTATCTGGTGTATCCTTAAACACTTCCTATTTGTAATTATAAATAAAACAAATTGTGTGTGATATATCACCGATAATTGTCATCGATCTCTTTTGTCTGGTGTATTATTAAACACTTCCTATTTGTAAATAAAATAAAACAAATTGTATGTGAGATATCATCGATAATTGTCACCGATCTCTTGTATTTGGTATATCCTTAAACACTTCCTATTTGTAAATCTAAATAAAACAAATTGTGTGTGAGATATCATCGATAATTGTCATCGATATTAGGTGTATCCTTAAACACTTCCTATTTGTAAATAAAATAAAACAAATTGTGTGTGAGATATCATCGATAGCTGTAATCGATCTCTTTTATATGGTGTATCCTTAAAAGCTTCCTATTTTTAAATCTAAATAAATTAAATTGTGGGTGAGATATCATCGATAGTTGCAATCGATCTCTTGTATCTGGTGTATACTTAAGCACTTCCTGTTTGTAAATCTAAACAAAACAAATTGTGGGTGAGATATCGTCGGTAATTGTATTCGATCTCTTGAATCTGGTGTATCCTTAAACATTTTCTATTTGTAAATCTAAATAAAACAAATTGTGGGTGAGATAACATCAATAATTGTCATCGAACTCTTGTCTCTAGTGTATCCTTAAACATTTTCTATATGTAAATCCAATTAAAACAAATTGTGGGTGTGATCTGGTGTATCCTTAAACACTTCCTATTTGTAAATCTAAATAAAACAAATTGTGGGTGAGATATCGTCGATAATTATCATCGATCTCTTGTATCTGGTGTATCCTTAAACACTTCCTGTTTGTAAATACAAATGGAACAAATTGTGGGTGAGATATCATCGATAATTATCATCGATCTCTTGTACCTGGTGTATCCTTAAAGACTTCCTATTTGTAAATCGAAATGGAGCAACTTGTGTATGAGATATCATCGATAATTGTCATCGATCTCTTGTATCTGGTGTATGCTTAAACACTTCGCTTTTGTAAATCAAAATAACTCAAATTGTGGGTGTGATATCATCGATAATTGTCATCAATCTATTGTATGTGGTGTATCCTTAAACACTTCCTATTTGTAAATCTAAATAAGACAAATTGTGGGTGAAATATTATCGATAACTGTCATCGATCTCTTGTATCTGCTGTATCCTTAAACACTTCCTTTTTGTAAATCCAAATACAACAAATTTTGGGTGTTATATCATCGATATTTGTCATCGATCTCTTGTATCTGGTGTATCCTTAAGCACCTCCTATTTGTAAATCTAAGTAACAGAAATTGTGTATGAGATATCATCGAAAATTTTCATCGATCTCTTGTACCTGGTGTATCCTTAAACACTTCCTATTTTTTAATCTAAAAAAGACAAATTATGGGTGAGATATTATCGATAACTGTCATCGATCTTTTGTATGTGGTGTATCCTTAAACACTTCCTATTTTTAATTCTAAAAAAGACAAATTATGGGTGAGATATTATCGATAACTGTCATCGATCTTTTGTATATGGTATATCCTTAAACACTTCCTGTTTGTAAATACAAATAGAACAAATTGTGTGTGAGATATCATCGATAGTTGTCATCGATCTCTTGTATCTGGTGTATCCTTAAACGCTTCCTGTTTGTAAATCTAAATGTAACAAACTGTGGGTGAGATATTGCCGATAATTGAATAATAAAATCTTATTTGTAAATCTAAATAAATTAAATTGTGGGTGAGATATCATCGATAGCTGCAATCGATCTCTTGTATCTGGTGTATACTTAAGCACTTCCTGTTTGTAAATCTAAACAAAACAAATTGGGTGAGAGATATCATCGATAATTGTCATCGATCTCTTGAATCTGGTGTATCCTTAAAAGCTTCCTATTTTTAAATCTAAATAAATTAAATTGTGGGTGAGATATCATCGATAGCTGCAATCGATCTCTTGTTTCTGGTGTATACTTAAGCACTTCCTGTTTGTAAATCTAAACAAAACAAATTGTGGGTGAGATATCGTCGGTAATTGTATTCGATCTCTTGAATCTGGTGTATCCTTAAACATTTTCTATTTGTAAATCTAAATAAAACAAATTGTGGGTGAGATAACATCAATAATTGTCATCGAACTCTTGTACCTAGTGTATCCTTAAACATTTTCTATTTGTAAATAAAAATAAAACAAATTGTGGATGTGATCTGGTGTATCCTTAAACACTTCCTATTTGTAAATCTAAATAAAACAAATTGTGGGTGAGATATCGTCGATAATTATCATCGATCTCTTGTATCTGGTGTATCCTTAAACACTTCCTGTTTGTAAATACAAATGGAACAAATTGTGGGTGAGATATCATCGATAATTATCATCGATTTCTTGTATGTGGTGTATCCTTTAACACTTCCTGTTTGTAAATCTAAATGGAGCAAATTGTGTATGAGATATCACCGATAATTGTCATCGATCTCTTGTATCTGGAGTATCCTTAAACACTTCCTATTTGTAAATCGAAATGGAGCAAATTGTGTATGAGATATCATCGATAATTGTCATCGATCTCTTGTATCTGGTGTATGCTTAAACACTTCGCTTTTGTAAATCAAAATAACACAAATTGTGGGTGTGATATCATCGATAATTGTCATCGATCTATTGTATGTGGTGTATCCTTAAACACTTCCTATATGTAAATCTAAATAAGACAAATTGTGGGTGAAATATTATCGATAACTGTCATCGATCTCTTGTATCTGCTGTATCCTTAAACACTTCCTTTTTGTAAATCCAAATACAACAAATTTTGGGTGTTATATCATCGATAATTGTCATCGATCTCTTGTATCTGGTGTATCCTAAGCACCACCTATTTGTAAATCTAAGTAACAGAAATTGTGTATGAGGTATCATCGAAAATTTTCATCGATCTCTTGTACCTGGCGTATCCTTAAACACTTCCTATTTTTAAATCTAAAAAAGACAAATTATGGGTGAGATATTATCGATAACTGTCATCGATCTTTTGTATGTGGTGTATCCTTAAACACTTCCTATTTTTAATTCTAAAAAAGACAAATTATGGGTGAGATATAATCGATAACTGTCATCGATCTTTTGTATATGGTGTATCCTTAAACACTTCCTGTTTGTAAATACAAATAGAACAAATTGTGTGTGAGATATCATCGATAGTTGTCATCGATCTCTTGGATCTGGTGTATCCTTAAACGCTTCCTGTTTGTAATTCTAAATGTAACAAACTGTGGGTGAGATATTGCCGATAATTGTCATCGATCTCTTGTATCTGGTGTATCCTCAAAGACGTCTTATTTGTAAATCTAAATAAAACAAATTGTGGGTGTGATATCATCGATAATTGTCATCGATCTCTTGTATATGGTGTATCTTTAATCACTTCCTCTTTGTAAATCTAAATGAAACAAATTTTGTGTGAGATATCATCGATAATTGTAATCGATCTCTTGTACCTGGTGTACCCTTAAACACCTCCTATTTGTAAATCTAACTAAAACAAATAGTGTGTGAGATATCATCGATAATTGTCATCGATCTCTTGTATGTGGTGTATCCTTAAACACTTCCTATTTGTAAATCTAAATAAAACAAATTATGGGTGAGATATTAGCGATAATTGTTATCGAAATGGACCAAATTGTGGGTGAGATATTATCGATAATTTTTATCGATCTCTTGTATCTGGTGTATGCTTAAACACTTCCTATTTGTAAATCTAATTGGAACAAATTGTGGGTGAGATATCAGCGATAATTGTCTTCGAACTCTTGTATCTGGTGTATCTTTAAACTCTTCCTAATTGTAAATCTAAATAAATTAAATTGTGGGTGAGATATCATCGATAATTGTCATCGGTCTCTTATATGTGGTGTATCTTTAAACACTTCCTAATTGTAAATCAAAATAAATTAAATTGTGGATGAGATATCATCGATAATTGTCATCGAGCTCTTATATGTGGTGTATCCTTAAACACTTACTATTTGTAGATCTAAATGGAACAAATTGTGGGTGAGATATCATTGATAATTGTCATCGATCTCTTGTATCTGGTGTATCATTAAACACTTCCTATTTTTTAATCTTTAATAAAACAAATTGTGGGTGAGATATTATCGATAATTGTCATCGATCTCTTGTATCTGGTATATCCTTAAACACTTCTTATTTGTAAATCTAAATAAATCAAATTGTGGGTGAGATATCATCGATAATTGTCATCGAACTCTTGTATCTGGTATATCCTTAAACACTTCCTATTTGTAAATCTAAATAGAACAAATCGTTTGTGAGATATCACCGATAATTGCCATCGATCTCCGGTATTTGGTATATACGTAAACACTTCCTATTTGTAAATCTAAATAAAACAAATTGTGGGTGATATATCACCGATAATTGTCATCGATCTCTTATATCTGGTGTAAACTTAAACACTTCCTATTTGTAAATCTAAATGAAACAAACTGTGGGTGAGATATTGTCGATAACTGTCATCGATCTCTTGTCTCTGTTGTATCCTTAATGACAAATTGTGGGTGAGATATTATCGATAACCGTCATCGATATCTTGTATCTGGCGTATCCTTAAACGCTTCATATTTGTAAATCTAAATAAAACAAATTGGGGTTGATATATCATCGATAATTGTCATCGATCTCTTGTCTATGGTGTATCCTTAAACACTTATTATTTGTAAATCTAAATGGAACAAATTTTGTGTGAGATATCATCGACAATTGTCATCGATATATTGTACCCGGTGTATCCTTAAACACTTCCTATTTGTAAATCTAAATAAAACAAATTGTGGGTGAGATATTATCGATAATTGTCATCAATCTCTTGTCTATGGTGTATCCTTAAACACTTCCTATTTGTAAATCTAAATAAAACAAATTGTGGGTGAGATATTATCGATAATTGTTATCGATTTCTTGTATCTGGTGTATGCTTAAACACCATCTAAATCTAAATGGAACAAATTGTAGGTGAGATATCAGCGATAATTGTCTTCGAACTCTTGTATCTGGTGTATCTTTAAGCTCTTCCTAATTGTAAATCTAAATAAATTAAATTGTGGGTGAGATATCATCGATAATTGTCATCGATCTCTTATATGTGGTGTATCCTTAAACACTTCCTAATTGTAAACCTAAATAAATTAAATTGTGGGTGAGATATCATCGATAATTGTCATCGATCTCTTATATGTGGTGTATCCTTAAACACTTACTATTTGTAGATCTAAATGGAACAAATATTGGGTGAGATATCACCGATAATTGTATTCGATCTCTTGTGTCTAGTGTATGCTTAAACACTTCGTTTTTGTAAATCAAAATAACAAAAATTGTGGGAGAGATATTACCGATAATTGTCATCGATCTCTTTTATCCTACTTATTCCTATTTGTAAATCTAAATGAAACAACATGTGTGTGAGAGAAATTGCCGCGGTCTAGTATTTAGTGTATTGGCTTCTTAGAAGTAAAGCCAGGGTTTAAACACCAGGCCAGACATCAAATCAAAATACAAAAAGTATTTCTTCGGCGATTTCCTCTCAGCAGGTTTCTGGCAAAAACACTGAGAGTAAATAAAATTTCCATGAAAAGTTTCTCAAAAATTTGTCGTTCGGAGTCGACTTTAAACTCTAGGTCCCGCCACTCATGTATAAAATTAACACACACAACATGAGTGGTGTAGGAAGCTAGGCCGTAATCCTGACGGAAGAGTTGTAATGGCCAATTATGTTATGTTATGTCGTCCGGTAAGCTATATCACACAACCTTGTGATATATCGATTTAAAAATATAACAAAGAAAAGAATCGTTCATAAAGCTAATTAGCAACGTCAGATATTATTGAAATACAGCTGTCTTATATAATGAAGCTCGGAAATTTAGAATCTATGGTACAATAGTCATGGAATCCACAAAAATTTAATTGAAATACTGTACAATAAAATGACATATTTCCAGAAGACATATATCATTATTTGTTACTCACTGTTCAAAATATTTCAAGTTATTGAAAAGTTTCTGTTTTGCTTCTTGATCTTCTCGCAGTAATATTTTTATTTTTTCGCTGGAAAATTTGTTTTTAACACGTTCATCGCCATGTCAGTTATATGTGTCTGACGCTAAGTAGTTCTACATGAGCCATGCCAGTCATATGTGTCTGTCGTACGCGATTTGGTAATTCACAGATGTCCGACACAAACGACGCTGTCTTCAAAACAACAGGTTAATACTTGTTGTATCTTTTTGTATCTTGTTTGGATGCGTCAGATATATAAGACTGACAAGGCTTGTCGAGAAAAAGTTTTAATATGAGGCCATGTCAGTCATATATATGTGTGACATTAAAAATGGTGTTTTCCGGGAATTTAGGCAAAAAAAATTTTTTTGTGATACATTAAGTTTCCTTGATACATTTTCAACTAAATTATCTAATAAAGTTACCGTGGCCCACGTGAAAATTTTTCTGATATTATCGTGGCGATGAACGTGTTAAATTTACTTCGGTTTATCTTTTTTAGTTCTTGTTTTGACAACAAGTAAAGCTTTTATCGAAAGTCGTTTGTCACTAAGTGACAAACTTGTTAAATATTAATCAAATATTATATGGTTGGTACCATGATACAGACAGGCAACATCATCACATCACCGCAAAAGCCATCCGCCTTTGCTATAGAAACGATGCTTTAATAACTTTTTTCTATTTTTTATATGAAACTCTGTACGGTAGTGTTGTATTTCTGATAGAATTGGTTTCTTTACATGTGAATATATATGTACATGAAAAGCTCATGAAAGTTACTAGAGAGATAAATTCAAATAAATTATTTAAAAAGAACAAGAAAACATGCATAAAAGTCAAAATGCACAGCTGGGTTCTTTTCTTATGAGTAACTGAAGTGTAAAAATTGTTCCAAAGAATAATTCATTGACTTTTATAACTTCATTTAATTAGTTATGCAAAATCAATAGGTTTAGGTCTTAGTGGATAAGGTTTCTTACGTTTTTCATAAGTATTGTATTCAGAGTGTCAATATAATTCGCAATTAAGACCTTCTGGTGGCATATTATATTACTCTTCAGTTTTTTCTTAACTAATCTGTAGTAGTCATTGTGTTCGCTTATTAGTCGTGGGGCCACGATTCAAATGCCAGGTCAAACATCAAAATCAAATATGAAATAATATTTCTTCGGCCACTACCTCTCAGCAGATTTCTGGCACAAACCCTGAGTTTAAATAAAATTGTCATGAAAAGTTTCTCAAAAATCTGTCGTTCGGAGTCTACTTTAAACTGTAGCTCCCTCCACTTAGGTATACGATGAAAATAGCACACACAACATGGATGGTGTGAGAAACCAGGTTGTAATTCTGACGAAAAATTTTAAAGACCAATTACGTGTGTATGTACATATGTATTCTGTTTATCTGCTTTCTGTCTGGTAATAGAACGCTAAATTATCCGTAGCATATAAACTCATCAGTTGTCATAAAACTCTAAGCCACAATCAGCAGTTTTCATAACTTTTCATTCATAACTTAGTACACTTTTTAAAAACGCTCTTTAAACGAAAAATAACAGTTTTATACGTACCTAGAAGCTTAACCACCAAAGTTAATGTTAAAATAGGAGAAAACAATAAGGAAGGTCCTTCCTATTTAGTAACAAGATGTAGTATTAATGCCAAAAGTTCCAATTAGGAATTATTACAAACGAATTAAAGAACTTGATTCATATGCCTCCTCAATAAGTATCAATCTAATCTAAAATATCACTTTAAAGTCTATCTTTTGCTTACAAATATTCTAATACTCTAGTGCTCATCTTATAGGAAGAGCACTAACAGAGCTTCTCTGGGGATTGCAAAGTGATTTAAAGTAAAACCAAAACGGCAAAATAAACTTTAATTGGTCATTACAACCCATTAGGCAGGATTACGATCCAGCTAAAACGACAGATTTATGAGGAACTTTTCATGGCAATTTTATATACTGCCAGAGTTGTACCGGTCATATCAGGTTCAATTTCACCGATGAAATAGGTTATGTTGGCTTAAAGGACCACTGCGTCTTGTGAGCTATTCGCATACATCTATGAATTAAGAAAACAGCACAAATCTCTGTGTGCCTTGGTAGGCTAATGTGTAGTTTGCTAGTCTATCTAGAGACTCTGATACGTTACACTAAGCCGATCATATGATCGAAGTTAGTCTCGTATATAATTAAATACAATTTGTAATCGTATTGTAATTAATAAATAAAAAAAGGTTAACGTAATCAAATTGCACG
The DNA here is from genome assembly GCA_958299815.1 of Sarcophaga carnaria. Classification (NCBI taxonomy): domain Eukaryota; kingdom Metazoa; phylum Arthropoda; class Insecta; order Diptera; family Sarcophagidae; genus Sarcophaga; species Sarcophaga carnaria. Next base: position 81,723,390 of record OY283149.1, on the reverse strand, counting down.
ATATCGGTGGCCAACATCAAATCTTAAAGCTTTCATCTAGAATTTCCAATGTGCTATGAACTATGTGACACGTCTTTTTGAAACCACACGTCCTTAGAGTCCAGATCATCCAAAATAGAGTTGATAATTATCGGTCTATAGTGTTTGGCCAAAGTCGTTTTCAAATATATATGTAACGCAGACCCGTCCAGCACAAAACCCACACAAAATAGTGTGGTGCTCTTATTACTCTACTGCGCTCATTTGGGTACGCAATCTAGGCTTCTTAGAATAATAACAGGTGCTCCTTGGTATATGAGAAACAGTAACATCCACAAAGATCTGAAGGTGCCCTTAGTTCGAGAGTAAATAAAAATAGCAAGTGTCAATTACATCTCTAGGATTACAGAACATCCCAACCGTCTTGTAAGAGACTTACTTGTATTCGAGGGTCACAGACGTCTCAAAAGGGTTCAAACAAATGATCTGATCAGATAAATTTACTCTTGATGTGCAATTTTAGTTGTACGTTGCAGTGGCAATAACAACTTTTATTATTGTATTTTAGGTTAAGATTTGAATACTTATTGTAAATTCTGAAAGGAAAGATTCAATAAATAATATACGAAGAAAAAAAAAAAAATTGGGTACGCTCCATTTACGCGATAAAAAAAACCTTATTTTTATATACTCCCAGAATTTTGGTCAGAAGTGTTCTGAGGAAAAGACTCGTTTCATTCTAGATGTCTGGGTTGGAATTTTAACCTTGGCCTCATGCCTAAGAAGTTCGCAAATACTTATATGAACAATTAAGAAATGTTACAAATTCATTAAATTTTTACTATTGCGGTCAAATGAAATTTTACAAGAAAATTAAACACCGGTTGTCTAAAGGACGGTTGTCGACGTCTTCGCAACAATATGCAGCATTGCATTTACTATGGGAAATAAGTACTGGAAATAGTAGTGCAGTGTTTAAGAAATTAAAAAAAATAATGCTTTAAAGCCTACCTTACTTTTAAAGATTCTGGTTGTCGTTAACAACTTTTTAAAGCCAAGATTCTATTCTGATATTTTGTATATAGGTTCTGTATTACGGTTTGTAAAAATTTCACAGCTATATAAAAGTATACGAATTAAGTAAGTTATATTTAGCAAGATGCATGCGAATGGCAAAAGCAGTTGAACCTATGACAGCCCACAGGTATCGAAACATACTGTAAACTCACTCGAACAGGCGTAAAAATTTCAACGTGCTGTCGGCAAGTATTTATTCAATCCATATCATTTGACTTGCACAATGGGATAACATCAGTAAGTTGATCGTAAGTAAAATATGTTCCTTTAAGGTTAAAATATAAACACTTGTTATTGGTTCAATATTAAGTATGCATATTTAGTACATAAAGACGGCGAAGAAAAAGAATATTAGAGTATTCTAAATAATTCTGAGTCCAAAAATCCTATCAATGTTAGGTTAGGCTAGGTTAGGGAGAACTTGCAGACATGTTCACTCGATGTCCCATATGGTCCTTTTTGGTAATCAGTGTGAGATAAGCCCCCTTGTCATGATTCCTTACGGGTAAATTTAAACCAACCCAAATTCCGGATGTTATCGATCAGTTTCCGCAGTCTAGATCTTCGACTTTTGTTCTGATGTGCAGATCACATTAAAACCAATTTATTTTTTTTCCTTCAAAGATTGAAATACTCAATAAAATTCTACATTTGTTAGTATAGAATTTCAAGTGCCTTTTCCTGTATGATGACCACTAATGGCGTTGACATTTGTACTGAAATGCAGAGTATAAGAGGTGTTGTACTGGTCCCGTTTCATGACAACTTCTGCAGTAAACCTGGTTGGACAGACACTGCCTGTCAACGAATCTGTCAATACGTAGTGTTAGAATTCCTGCTAGAATGCGAACTCAAGTAGCTAACTGGTTCTCCTGTTGGCCATTGCTGTTCGTTTCCCTCTATGCCACAGTGGCCCGGAATCCAGTAGAGACGGGTATTGTGTAGGCGCATACGATCTGTGCAACTCCTGACGCCTTTTCATTTGACGCTTTGATTGCTGCTTGACTGTCTACATTTACCATCAAGTTCGAAGGTAGTTTCACCCATATGAGCAGTTCGTTCAATACCAAAAATCTCCACCTGAAATACGTGGTTAGGTATTTGTAAGAGCCGTTCGGCGTTAGTTTAGTTTAGTTTTGAAGCCATCGGTGAAAATCGTTATATAACCGGCCCCGATGACAGCTACAGCAATCCATTCTTCCCGTGTTGGAGTGTGAGTATCCAATCAGTATTAGTAGTAAAGTATGAGTAGAAAATCTATTATTTCAAGGAAAAAAAGAACTTTTTCCGTGTATCGGTATTCAACAAAACTTATACAATCTGAAATAAAAATATCTATTGAAAAATATTTGGTTTCTATTGACTGCAACCTATGACTAAGTAACACATTCCACCACAGACAGTATGTTACAAAAGAAGAAAAACACATTTTCATGCGATATTAAATGTCTTATATGTAATACAATATATGAATCTAGATTTAAATATGTGAACTCAAATGGACTCAAATTGACAGTATTAACACAATAAAGATCACATGTATATATGTATGTATGTATGAATGTATTTTAATTAATTATATATGCAAGCCGTGATCCTGCAGGCAATTAATAAGATTTATTTTATTTTAATTAATGACAACAACAATGAAATTGCATCGCATAATACATATTGGCATGGAAATAATAAATAATTACCCAAGCAACTCAATGTTAATGAAAATCGTCAAAAAATAATTAAAAAAAATAAATTTAAAAAATAAATCTTTGCAGTTGGCGGACGTTGAAACAAAAATTTAATTTGTTTTTAAAAGCTTTCATAATTAAAGTTTCAGACTGGATGTAAAATGTCCAAAATTAATTTAAATTTTGTAAATTATTCTATATCGCATTTTAAAGTAATGTATTTATGGGTCATATTAAGTTAAAAATTTAAGGTAGTCCTATGAGAATCATACGAGTCCAGGAACCACTCGTAGCTTCCGATGAAGCGACTCAGACTGCCAATATCAAAGCATGACAGTTCACCCAGCTCCTCCATGTAGTAGACACCCAGGTGCATCTCTCTTATTTAATGTAATGTTAACTACCCAGATCGTGCCATTTTTCCCGCGTTTGAATGGATTAGGATTACAACCTAACTTCTCACACCACTTATGTTGTGTGTTAATTTAGACATGAGTTGTGGTGCCTACAATTAAAGTCGATTCTAAACGACAGATTTTTGAGAAACTTTTCAGGGAAATTTTATTTACTTCCAGAGTTTTTGCCAGAAATCTGCTGAGAGGAAGTCGTCGATGAAATGTTTTTTATTATATTTCATTTTGTTGGAGATGTCAACATACTACCTACTAGACTACGGCCAGTACATAACCCATGTCATCGGTCAAATTCAGCCTGATTTGTTATTTATTTCGGATGCGGTCCATCGCGAGAAGCCAAGACGTACATTTATACGATGATATATTCCACAAATAATGGCATCATAGGCCTTTCAAACTAATAAAGAGTTTGGATGATAGCACATATATACATACATATTTTGTATTTTGATTAGAAGCGCCTAACAAAAGACGCGTAGTATGTTACTAAATCGGCACAATAAACATAAGTTTACGTTTTGTATTTGGAAAAAAACATTCCGGAACGGAATATTCACAAAAGTTTATTAAAATTTTCCTAAAATTTATTTGGATTTCTTTACTTTGTTCATTTTATTAAACTTCTTTTGATATGCAATTTCAAGTCACTTTAATTCATCAGATAGACGTAAAAAGTTCATGAGCGTATATGACTCTTTATTTATATTTTAAATATTTATGCATGCATGAGCATATTTCTTGCATGATTTAGTGCTAAACGTGGGAATGTTTGTACTTTTCGTATATTCGTACTTTATCTGCACATTTTTTTTACTCAAAATGATTCTTTTTGTCGACATATGTTTCTTAGTTACGTTTCCTTTGGATACCATATGTTACCGAAAAATGTTTCAGTATTTTTAGTTAGTCTTTCGTTTTGTCTCAACATTAGTTTAGTAAACATTTAAACTGTTCTATCAAAAAGAGTGTTCTGTTCGAGTAACGCACCACTCATTTTATGATCATCGTAGCGAGAGGACTTTATTCTAATTCAAGTGGATAAACCAACACTCATGTATCGACGAAATGCAGGATATGCCAAAAACATCGCTGATGTCCGTAACAGTACATACTTACATACATACATAATTGGTTATTACAACCCTTCATAGCTTCTCACACTACTTATGCAGTGTGTGTTAATTTTATACCCGAGTGGCGCGACATTCAGTTTAAAGTCGACTCTGAACGACAGATTTTTGAGAAAATTTTCATGGCAATTTTATTTACTCTCAGAGTTCTTACCAGAAATTTGCTGAGAGAAATATGATTTCATATTTAGTTTTGATGGAGATGTCTGAGCTATTGTTTAAACCTCGCATCTAATAAGCCAACACACTACCTACGAATTTTTTATCGTGACTTGGGCCTTTACAATAATAAATTCAACTGGCCAGGATCCGAATTAGTATTGCAACCGACGTTGGCTCACTAACTTTCAGCAAAAAATCATTTTCAGTGTGTGTATGTGAACACCTAAAATTGTCGAATTTGTGACCGCACCAAACGCCATGAGGTCCAAGAGATTCCAATGTTTGGTATTGATTTTGGGATGGCAGAATCTTGGAATATGGAATCTATTGGCCACGTCCCTGCTCTGTCAATGATAAGCAGTACATTTTAGGCAAAATGAAATTTTCAAAGGTAGTAGAGGTAGATGGAAGCGACTACTACTCATTAATTTGTTCATTTCATTTCTCCCGCATAGTCAGTGTAGCAAAATTATACGTAGCAACCTTAATATCTAATTGAAATATGTTTTATATTTGACAGCTAAATTTCGATAAGAAGAGCGTTCCATGTACCTATAGAGCGGCTAAAGAATTAATTATCTCGTTATTGCTTTACGTTATCCTTTCACTAATCCTCTATTAATGAATATTTTTTTGCAAGATAGACGAGTACTACATAAATATCTAAAATTTTTGGTCATTAGCAATACGTTTATCGGATTTTGGGTCTGCCTTTCAGGCGCCTCTGCTTTTTGCGCGCTTTTTTCAGTTAATCGCACCAACTAATAACAGTGGTTCCTCGATTAGGTCCTTTCAACTTTGACAAGGTCGTCTTCTATGATTCGCATCAAATATACGTCCCGTCTAAGCAACCCTTTCTCTCCGAACTACATAGCCACCGCAGTCGGTGGATATCAACACACTACACAAAATCTATCTCGTTGAGGTGCTAATTGTTAGATCAAATGAGGAAATTATCGCCAACTTGCACTGGGGCGAAGATATTACGTAGGACTTTCTCTCAAATACTCTCAAGCCTGCTATATCGGTACTTCATAGTGTCCATGCATCGTAAAGGATCACGACTATAGGATTAAGACTATAGTAACATTTACTGGCATAAGTGACCCTATGCTTGATATCTAAACTGACATCATTTTTGCTGGTAACGGCAGAGCCAAAATAAACAAATTCACTACCAACATCGAAAGCATAGTTATCGGCCGTAGTCTGAAGTCTAATGTAGCCTATGTTTCTACTACATATATTTCTTTTTGTCGCCATTAATTCCAGACCATCCTGATCGACTGATCGACATTCAATTCCGCGTGTCTTGCCGTGACCTTTACGAATGGCGACTGTGATTGAGAAGACAGTGAGATCGAGTTTGAGACGACAAAAGGCGGAGACCTTATTTTTGCCCACACCATATCACTGGATGATATTTTTGATTTGATGTATTGTTCATTTTCTTTTATATTTTTTTATTATAAATTATTGTAAATATTTTAGTTTAAGTTTATAACAGGCCCCACTGTGCCTAAAATATGTAAATTAATTTTTGTTAAGCTCCTTATGATCTATTTTTAGAAATAGTATTATTCTTTATAACGGTTGTCGTACGACTTACATTTGACTTACGAGACCTCTCTGCTGAATTCAATCGGTGCTTGCCCTCACATTGGTAAGTTGTAGAGTAGGACACAACATGTTTGATGTTCGATCATGTTTGATCTGTTATTCGTTAATTTTGTGTATAAAAGCGAGCATGACTTCAGGGCAGCTGGTGGTGAGTTGCTGGTAAGGCAGGTCAATCTTATGACATCGGCTGATGCTAAAAAATATCAAATCACAATTGGTGTGGTTGTCTCCACTAGTGAGAGGTTTACAGCCAGCAAAACAATCATCCTGTGCGTAGGCCTTTTGATTGTCGTTCTACTCCTCCGGGTAATTTGACTGACTGGACGAACAAGGGGAGATCTTGGAGCCACAATCATCCTGTGCGTAGGCCGTTTGATTGTTGCTCTGACATCCTCCTTTGGTTGACTTGACTGCGACTGGACGGACATCCATCATCCAGGGCGCATACCGTTTGACTGTTGTTCTGACTCAACCCCCCTTGACGCCTTCGGCACTATGACTTGACGAACCGTTGTGTGGCCAGCCTAGGGTTTATTAAATAATATTTAACTTAATTTTTATCTTCATGTAGTTTAGTACGTAAGTTATGTTATTTATTGATAATAAATTAAAGATAATGATAGAACTTCCAAAGAAGTGTTTTTTTTATGTAACCACTGGACGCCGCTGAACTACCCCAGCACCCAATCGGAAACGTGTCGTTACAAGTTTATGTTGTTAAGATGGTTGGTACGAGCTTTTGGCAGCTACCGAGCTTTTGAACGCAGGTCAGCCCACAGTTGTCGCAAAAAAGAGAGGTCATCCATCATCACTCCTTTTGACAATGAACTCAGGATCTTCATCACCTTCTTCATCGGCTCCGTTAACACCAGCTCCATCATCACCAGCTCCTTCTACGGGTTCTGAATCAAACCCATGTAAAGAAGCATATATTGCAGTGCCTGCAAAATTCCTATGATTTGATGGTTATAATCATTGGCCGGAATGGGGCAGACGTAAACTATATAACAGTGGGTTTCCAAGCTGTAAATGCAGCAAATGTGGCTCAATAAGCCCAAAGTAAGACTGGTATCTTCGAATTCGCCGTAGCATAGTAGGTAGTGTGTTCGCTTATTAGACGCAAAGCCCGGTTTCCCGCCCCATGTCAGACATCAAAACGAAATAAAAAAAATATTTCTTCGGCGACTTCCTCTCTGATTTCTGACAAAAACTCTGAGAGTAAATAAATCTGCCATTAAAAAGTTTCTCAAAAATCTGTCGTTCGGAGTCGACATTAAACTGTAGGTCCCGCCACTCACGTATAAAATTAAGGCACACAACTTGAGTGGTGTGAGAAGCTAGGCCGTAATCCTGACTGAAGGGTTGTAATGACCAATTATGTATGTATGTATGTATGTATGTTTGTAAATTCAGCAAATGCAATGTGCACTTGTGCTCCAATTCTCAAAAAAATTCTTTTGTATCCTACCAAACATAAATTGAAATAAACTGCATTTGAAAAAAAATCAACTTGTATTTAAATTTATAACACCACTGCACAATGTTGCCTATTCGCAACATCCTGTAGCTCTTGAACTAGGACACATAGGACAATGAAATTTTTGTCAGTTGACATTGATGTCAACTCTATCTTATATGTCTACTCAAAAAAAATTTAGCCACGCCAAATTTAATTCGGACATAAGAGGGTTAATATAATGAATTTCATTTATTGCAGTCAAATGTGCCAGACTTTCATAACTTAATTAAATCTTTTTCCTTAAAATTCAGCTGATATCAATTCAAACTTTAAAAGTATTGTTTGGCATGCATTTTAATTTTTCTTATTGTTTTTTAACGACACTTTATGCTAATTAAGTTATATTTCAGGAAATTTCGAAACAAATTTTACCACAGTGTTAAACCATTTAAAGGCTTGTAGACAAATTTCGATTCTGCCGGGAAAATTCGGCTCTGTGTTAGAATTTTAATTTTATTCACAAAAAATTCTATTGTTCCTATTTCCATTTCATAGTCCGTTGCTAAATAATTAAAAAAAAAACCGAAATTTTTAATGACAAACAAATTAAATGTGTTAAGGTGGTAAAATTTTGTTTTGTCAATTTAGAATTTCAACTTTCTAGGAAAACAATCAGAAAAAAGGCTCAAATTGAAGGCGTGCTAAATAATAATTAATTGCGGTGAAATAAGTTTAAAACTTACTCTGTATTGTCATGCAAATATTGAAGGAAGACAAAATGAACATACTGTTTTTAAAAAAATTATTTTGGCAGTAAAACTAAGCGTCTTGTACCTTTACGTCTGCGGTAATCAAATAATATAAAGTAGTCTGCATTGATTGAAACTTAAGTGAAAAATTTTTAACGAAATTACAATAACAGGTGTTGAAAAATGTAGTAGTATGCTAGAAGTATAAAAATAAAAATTCATTGACAAGAAAAAAAAATAAATATCGTCCCTGCAGTGTCTCCGCAAGAAGGATTTTAAGAAATCTCGACCTAGAAGTCATTTGGCAGAAGCCAGCTATGAGTTAATTTGCACTTAGGCAAGCTTTATATATGCAAAAAGTCGCCGTAGCATATTAGGTAGTGTTTTGGCTTATTAGACGTGCAGCAATGGTTCAAACCCCAGATCAGACATCAAAACGAAAATATGAAAAATATTTCTTTGGCGACTTCCTCTCAGCAGATATCTGGCAAAAACTCTGAAGGTAAATAAAATTGCCATGAAAAGTTTCTCAAAAATCTGTCGTTCGGAGTCAACTGTATGTCCCGTCACTCATGTATAAAAAATTATCCACACAACATAAGTGGTGTGAGAAGCTAGGTCGTAATCCAAATTGAAGGGTTGTAATGGCCAATTATGTATGTAAGTATGTTATGTATGTAGTCTAAAGGTACTGTGTTGGCTTATTAGACGCGAGCTCGTAGTTCAAACCCCAGCTCAGAAATCTCGTACGAAGCGAAATATGAAAAAATATTTCTTCAGTAACTTCCACCCAGCAGTCTTCTGGTAAAAACTTTGTAAGTAAAATAAAATTATTATTAAAAGTTTCTCAAAAATCTGTAGTTCGTAGTCTATTGTAAATCCACTCAATAATAAAATAATTTTAAGTAACTTCTTTATAATAAACGAACAAAATAAAACGTTTTTGTTTTTAACTGTATGTTTCTGTAACACAGGCAGTTGAAAAAAAAACTCAAAAAAATTGGAAACAGTTGAAAAAAAACTCGGTAAACGCCACCTTAATGCACATTGTATATACCTACAATATGTACATGGTAAAAACCGTTTCTTCTCTACGTCGTTTTTAAAGACTAGTAATAAATTAAGGAATTTTTCTCTAACGCTGCAACAAAAGCTATATTAAAGATAGCTTAATTTCCAAAGTGATAATAGAGTGGGTGTGACGATGAATCAGAAAAATAATTCTAGCAGTCAGCACATGTCAAATGTAAAGAATATATGTCTGCATGAAAATAAATGTTCTTAGATTTGTCGTCTTTCTTTTCTTGGTCTGTAATGGCAGATAATTTTCTTTCTTGCTTTATGAAACAATATTTAACTTTTTTAATGAGCATCATCACAATTTTTTTTGCATGAGTACATGCACAGAACTCCAAGTGAAAAGTAATATTTGCCTTCTTTTCTTTCTAGAAACAGCAATGAGCACGTAGAAATCAAAAATTCTTATAACAAAAGCCATAAAGACAAAGTTTTAAGAGTTTCATTAAGACAGTCATATAAAAACCCTTTTCTTGTTTCAAATTTAATTTTAATCATCACCCACTTTTTGCTGTTGTCTTTTGTAACATTTGTATGTCGTTTATAGTCTGTTTATTATTATGCCTTACGATTTCAGATTTTATAGAACTTAACCGCATTTTTATCATAAAAAAATATACGAAGGGGTTTAAAAAAGTTTGAAAGTGTTTAAATCAGAAACAGATTTTTGCTCAAAAAAAAAAAAAAACATTTCTTTTTCAAAACTGAGTCCTCTCAATATGTCCAACCTTTCTCTGAAGTAAACTTTTCTGTAGCTATCAAAATTTTGAGGTGATACCCTCGTGGGAGTCAAATCTTTTTCTGCTGGGCTAATGTTAGAAAGCATGAAGTAGTCACTCTGAGCAAAATAAGAAGCACATGGTGGATGAGGAAACAATTCTGTGACTATCTCTTACTTACTAAGTTACTTAATTGGCCATTAACAAGCCGATTAACGGATTTCCGCCCGCCTTAACACATTCTTCCAGGCGCCTTAGCTTCTTCCGTGCCTATGCCAGTTGGTCATACCAATCGTTGACAGGGCGTCCTCGATTTGGTCCTTCCAACGAAAACAAGGTCGTCCTATTCCGCCGAAGCATCCTCCTCTGGATGTTAATATGCTGCACAACGTCCATGTCGTCGACCGAAGATGAAACGTAGGAGTTTTCTCTTGAATACTCTCAGGGCTGCCGCATCAGTGCTTAATAGTGTTCATGCTTCTGCTGTATAAAGAATTGTGGGGAGGATGACCGTCCTGTAGAGTATTAGCTTTGTCGTACGAGAGAAGTCTCTGCTATCCAATTGCCTATTGAGAGCATAGTAACATCTGCTTGCAAGAATGGTCCTAAGCGTTATCTCCAGACTGAAATAATTTTTTTGTTAAAAAACAAATTCCTTGCCTACATCGAAATTATAGTTATCGGCCATACTCAGAGATCCAATACTCCGCATGTCCCTGCTAGTACTAGTCGACAACATACACTTCATTTTGCCCTCATTTACTGCCAGACCCATCTTGATCCCGTTCGATGTATTAAAAGTACTCAAGCAACTGGAAATTGTGCCATTGCGTTGCACTCCCGTCTTCCGCAGAAAACTCTCCATGACGAAGTTGAAGAGGTCGCATGATAAGGCAACGCCTTGTCTGAACCGCGCGCGGTATCAAAAGATTTCAGACATTCCTTGGGTCCATTCCTACCTTGACGGAGTTGCAGGAGTTGTTCAACGTTATTCTGCCTAGCACAATTAGCTTTGCAGTTATACCGAGCTCAGACATTGCGGCAAAAAACGATTTTTGACGGGGCCATCGAAGCAGCCTTATAATCGACAAACAAATGGTGTGTGTCTACTTGTTTTCCTTGGGTTTTCTCCCGAATTAGACGTAGTGTTGGGATCTGATCAATGGTGGACTTGCGTTTGTTGCAATTACATCGAGGAAAATGAAGTGTCTAGAAGTCGCCGTAATCTAATAGCCAGTGTGTTGTGTTATAAGATACCACCACGCAACACGAGTGGTGTGAGAAGCTAGGACAAAAGGTTTGTTATGACCGATTACGTAAGTTAGTAAGCAAGAATTAAGTAGCTTGTTCCCAAGAGTTGCTTTGTTATTTAACACTGGACGGTTACTCTTCATTTTTATACATTAAGGCTACTCTTCGTTGAATTGACCCTGGATACTTTTATGTTTGACCAAATTACGGTCTTTTTATCAACAAAGTTAGTTGATAACGAAAGCTTGCAGTGAGAAGACGTATTTTTTGTTTAAATTTTTCGTCGATTCAACGTAGAGTAGCCTTGCGGTACAAAAATTACCATCCAGGGTTAAAAAATGGCTGGCCAGCGTTCGTTTGCTCACTGCAAGCTTTCAACGAACAGTAACCAAACAGGGTTGATACATAATTCGTCACATGTTGGACATCAATTCGTAAACGCATTACGAAAAGAATTCCTTCTCTGGTCGCGGGGTACGTATTTGTATTAAAATATAAAAATTTATCAGATCACAATTACTGTCTCCCTACACCTGACATAATATCCTTTCCTATTTCTAACACTATGCATTGCATGAGGCGTATCTATTTCCCGATTGTTGGCTGTAAATAGAAAAAAAAATTGCAAACTGCTACAGACTTATTTATCCACCCTCGTGTATGTATGTTATATTGCTATAATAATAATGTGTATATGTTAACCAGTAAAGTTTTCAAACGTTAATTTATGTTTATTTTCACATTTACTTGGAAAAAGTTAGTTTAAATAAAACATAAAAATCTTTCCATTATAATTTCAAGATAATGAGTTGTAAGAATAGTTCATTAAACTGTTGTTAAAAGATAATAATTTTTCAAAATTTGTTGATCTGTTTTAACAAGTCATAAAAATTAAACGAAAAGTCAATAATTTAACCAAGTTTCTGTGTGGGTTGCAGACTTTCATTAAGAAAACATGACGAATTAGATGTGAAACCGCATATGAAATCGTATTTTAATTGAAGTGTAAGAATACAGTCTGGGTAACTGTGCACAAATTTAAATAAATTTTTTTTTAGCCGTCAAAGAAAATAGCAATGAACCCGTAGTCATCATTAACTCAACAAGTCCAAGAGGCAATGGCAGAAAATTTATTACAAAAAAACATAACGTTCAGCTGGAAATCACGCAGAAGAAAGTGTACGCCAATCGTATAGATCTTTCTCTTATACTAAGTATACCAGTATGAAAAGAGCGTTTTTTTATGAAAATAAAACCATTCCTGGCTACATATTTTCTCCACCTTTCAGGCAATTTGTGGATTCCACGCCGATGAAATTGGTCGTCTGTTAAATCAAAAATAATTTTGACTTTCTTGTGGCAATCGAAGTGCTGCTTAAGCCCCAATGCCTGTCCCATTGATGAACACAAATAGTAGTCGCAAGGAACCAAGTCTCGCGAATACGGCGGTTGGGGTAGCAGCTCTCAGTATAATGCTTTGTTTGTGTCCTGAGCCGGTATATCTTTGCGTGCTGGTGCATTGTTATATTGCCATATTATGGTAAATTTTCGTGTTAAATACATACACAACATAATTGGTCATTACAACACTTCAGTCAGCATTATGTACATAGTTTTAAGTCGATTCGAAACGACAGATTTTTGAGAAACTTTTCAGAGTTATTGCCAGAAATCTGCAGAGAGCGTGAAGAAATATTTTTTCACGCTTAGTTTTGTTGGAGAAGTCTGACCTGGGATTGAACCATGGCCTTATGTCTAATAAGCGAATACACTACCTACTAGACTACGGGGACTACCTTTTAAATACACTTCAGACAATTTGGATATGGCTTCCGAAAAATTTAGGAAACTTGTCGAAATTTTTAGAAAATAAAATTGTTTTAAAATTATTTTTTAAATTAAAATGTTTAATCCTCGTAAAACGGCATTGACGCTTTTCACCAGGCGATTTTTGTCTTACCGATCAATCCGTTGGCAGCAAGAGCGCACGTGCATAATTGCTGCTAGGTATAGACAAGAAGAGGACTGATGCACTTCTGCCCCTAAATCGTATGGCAATGCATCGCACAATAGCGATTCTTATGGGTCACTGACCTTTTGGTAGGCATGCCAAAGACTCGGTATTCCAACTAATGATTACGTAGCTGTAGGTCTGAGGAGGAGGAAGATACTGTCTTTCAACTCATGTGTCAGTGCCCTGATATTGTCATGAAAAGGCGGACGTTTCTTGCTTTTAATTTTTTTACATCATTGTCAAATCTCTAATGTAAAGATTATTGCAATAGCAAGACTTATTTTGTACTTGGGGTGGTTTTTTCAAGGAAATGTTTGATCCACAGGTAGAACAATGGGCCTCCATCATCGCCTATCTGGAACCTCTCCCTTCGAGGGGGTCCGCCACCTTACATAAAAAACTACATAACCAAACCTAAATTAAAACCTTTTGTTTTAAATTTAAAATCATGAATTATTTTTGGATCGAATTTTATATTAAAATATCATGTGCTGCTCATGTCTATTGGTATGTTAATTAAGTACTAATTGCGTTCTCTTCTAAACACTACTAGATTTGACACCACCTTTATCCAATAAATTATTGCAAACTTCATACAAAAGCAGTGCAGTTATAATGAAGGAGCTCATTTCAATAATTTCCAATTAGCCCACTAGCAGGAATACTCTCGTATACAAATATTGATCTCCGAACATAAATATGTATGTGTAAATTTCTATCACTAAAATGTTGTTGTCCATTTAATGATATAGGTCTGTATAGGTGTGTATTTATGTGAGGAAAATTTGTTTGTTCATATTTCCAGCTTATAATTGTTTAATTTATGGAGATAAAGTGCAAATAAAATGTTAACGGAACAAAAGATTTAATATTCATAAACAAAAGTCTCTCTAATCTCCATTTTTTAGTTTTAATAAGATACGCAACATAGCAAGGATTAAAACATGTTGTCTTAGTATGCAATTATATTCTTCTTCTCATTCTTTTGGAAATACAAACATAAAATCAAATTGCAAAATCAATTTTATAACTCTATTTCTGCTTTAAAATAATTACGTTTTTATGATGTTTTCTATTTCTCGATGACACGTAAAATTTGAATTATCATGACTATTGGAGTGTAACTGTAATAACAGTTGTTGAGGTTATAGCTCCTACTACAAGTAGCGATGATACTAATGCTGCTTCTAACATGCAGGATACACATGCACAATCTTTTGATGAAATAACAACTTATTTGCAATTCCATGTGTGCTTTTGAATACCGGTAAAAACAACTCTCAGCAAAGGGTGAAAGGTCACGTAAACAAAATATAATCATTGCTGCTCATATCCTTTGACATTTATGAACCTGGCGCCACCCACAGTTCCTTTGTTCTTTGTACTTCTCAATGTTTATCAGGGTGGCAATATTAATGGTATTCATCTGTCTTGCTTAATATTATTGGATGTGTTGGATGGGTTTGTTTTGTGGTTTCTATTATTTGGTATTTTTTGAACTCAAATACAACAGTATTAACATATTTAGTCAATGTCACGTAGTACATTTTTATAATCGCCTTTTTAAAGAAGTTGGTTTTCTGATTTCCCAATCACACTTTTAAATAAATTGGGAAAAAAAATTTGTAAACAAAAGTTATATGCAAACATTACACCGTGTGAATTTTCGAAGTAAAGAAATCTTGATTATATAAGAACGGGAAATCCGCAAGCCTAAGAGATAACTTGCAGGTAACTTTTAAGCAGAGGCTTATGCTATCGAAAGAAGTGCTCAATCCTATTTGGGTAAAAGAAACAAAAGACGACATGCCATTCGAGCACTCGCGGGTTAAATGTAAGTTAGTATAGTTTGAAGTCGCCGCAAGCTAGTACGCAGTGTGTTGACTTATTAAACGTGTGGCCACGGTTCAAACCCCAGTGTATACATATCGAACAAAATGAGATACAAAAAATATTTCTTCGGCGACTATATTTCTTGAGACGACAGTTTGTAATCCTGATTAAACGATTGTAATGGTCAATGAAGGAAGTCCATTTATAAGTAAGGCCATTTATAGATATTTTAAATATCTTTTAACTGTTTTTCATGTCTGCTTCATGATATTGCAAAATCTTGTAATAAATTCATTGAGGTGTGAACGGATGAAGTTTCTCGAAAATCTGTCGTTCGAAGTCGACTTTAAACTGTAGGTCCCAAGGCCCATGTAAAAAATTAACACACACAACATAAGTCGTGTGTCGAATAAAGAAAAATATAGCAACAACATCAGTTTAAAAAAAGGGATAAACAAGTAAACAAACAGGCAACAACAACACTGCAAGGACGAACGTATACAAAATATACAAACAACAATAACGTAAACAACATGCTTACATTTATAGAGATTTTGCGATGACAAAGTCATTGTACTTTAAGAGCATTCATCAGACTATTTACATTGCAATATAAAAGTCAAGACAAAACAGGCAACGTGATCAGTAAAAATTCAGTCAGTCTAGTGTGAAGACGCGTTGTGTGTGAAGAGAATAATCGTGGTTTGAAGATCCACGTTATAAACATCTATTGAACCATTGTTATTGCTTACGAAAAAGAAGAATAACCAATAAAACAATTGTTGTTGTTTACATCAAGCTGTGAACAGTGGCACACAGACTTGTGAGAACAATAAAGAGTTTATTTAAAACTAAACACAAATTTATTTTTATTTTTATTTGCAATCTACGAACTCATATTTAAAACGTTTTTAAAAGGTAAAAACGTGACAATAAGTACGGATAGTTACAACTTTAACCAAACATTATATTCTTTACTTGGAAAACTTTGAAAGTACTTGCGTGTAGTGCTGTACTTGAATGCGAAGGTATCTTAATCTTAGATGACATAAAAAAAACCTCATAACAATAGGTACACAACCAACTTTGAACAAATATCAAGGAGAACTTCCAAGTAAAAAATTTTCGCAACGTGAATTAACTTTATTTATACACTCCTTTCTGTCCATTAATTGTATGCTTTTGTGGTCTTTGGTTATTTGTTTCCTATACAATTATCCGCTTATTTTCTTTGTACGATTTTTATTAAATTTTCCTGTAAAACTTATTTATTTGGCCTTGAATAACTTTATTAAACTTTATGTTCGCTGTGCGACCTTATAAATATTGTACATAAACGGCAACAATGAGCAGTGAATACATGAATTCATTTTAAAAATCTTTGGGGTTGGCACAGTCAAATTTTGTATACAGTTTGTCTTTTGTTTTCTTTTCTGTCTTCTGATTAATCAAGGGATTTAAATAAACGAGACGATAAATTGGTATTTATTTTACCATAAAAAAAAACTTTCTTTCATTATTTGCTGTTTTTTTGCGGTTGATTAAAATTTAAATAAAATGTTGTAAATATTGTACTTAAGACCGCACAGCAACACTTTAAGACGAAATTTGGCTTTGATTTTTAAAGAAAATGAGTCATACTAAAGCATTTTCTTTAAATATGTGGCGTGGTGGAGTGGTTATAGCGCTAAACTACGAACCGCGCATAATTTTGGCTTCTTCTTTTGAGAAGCCTATAAAATCTAACCATGATTTCCTAATTTATAAAGTTTACAGGTCTCTTGAGAAAGAGTGATCGTCTGATTCGGTATGTACCATTATCTCAAAAGATTTCAATATGGTATCACTACTCAGTGGTGTCCAAAAAAGATCAATTCCTACTATTTTAGCTTTCTTTGGCTAAAAGCATTCGATTGTATTCATTTCCTTGTGATAAAAAAGGCAAAACTCATCACTAATTATTGTGGCATCACAACGGGCTGCTATGCGTGCTCAAGTGAGCTTTGTGATATCAGAGCTACCACTCCGACCTAAACCATCCTGTCAATTCTCGACACCTGACTCTACTGAACATACTTTTGTATTGCATTGGTTTCTTTTATTTTTGGTGCCAATAAGAAATTTTAAAATAGACTTCATGGCACCGGTCCATACAGAAGAATTAAACTCCATTTGCAGCTTATATAAGTGGGGTGAACAATAAGGAATTCAGATAAAAACATAAAATACTTCCAAAATAAGTGATTGACATATTTAAATTATTCTGTTTCCAGTGAATATCGTATTGACCTCCAAAGGACTTGATACATATGTACATACATATTGTTACGTTTTTACCTTTTTAAAAACGTTTAAATATGAGTTCGTTAATTGCAACCAAAGTAAAAACAAATGCGTCTTTAGTTTTTCTTAACTCTCTTTATTATTTACACTACTTTTGTGTGCCACCGTATAGAACTTAACGATACAACAATAATAATCTGCTTATTCACTTTATTAGTTCACACAAGTATTCACTGGATCTTTACAACCACGACTTATTTTATTCACACGCAACTTCACACAAGGCTGACTGAATTAATTCTGACTGCTGCTTGCTTTGTCCAGCCCTTTTATAGTCCGCACACACGCGTATCAATCAGTACGATGAACGTTCTCGATGTGGAAGGTTCTCGCTCGCGCCTTCTAGAGAACTCTATTGCTAGTACATTGTTGTTTGTGTACTTTGCTTATGTTGCCGTACTAGGCGTAACCAGGTTCGTCATACATATGTGTGTGTGCAGCTTTAGATAACCAACACGTTCATTCTATACTTAGTGTTAGTGTGCGTTTGTATCGTGTGGCTTTGTGTTGGTGTAGCTGGTAGCTTTTGTTTATCGTTTTTATTGTTAAACGATATTAGGTCGTTTCGCTTTTCGTAACACTGCCGCCCACTTAAGCCTGTTCGTCCCGAATAGGCTCATTATCTCTTTTCCCATACTTTGCCAGTCGCTCTATGTGTACGACCTTCATTTTTGCTCGGGGGCTGTTAGCTTTCTGTATCCTGTACACGATATCGTTTAACCGCTTTATTATTTTATACGGTCCATCCCAACTGGTTTGTAGCTTGGGAGATAATCCCTTCTTCCGCTTTGGGTTGTATAGTAGAACCATTTGTCCCTCATGGAAGCCCTCCGTGTTCGCCGCACGATCATACCTGGCTTTCATTCTATCACTGACCATTTTTATACGGGTGCGCACAAACTTATGAAGTTCATTTAGGCTTTCGTCTTTTCCACTGTTTGTGGCATCCCTCTCTGTGCCGGGCTTAACACCAAACTCTAAGTCACCGGGCAGCTTTATCTCAGTCCCAAAGATAACCTTGGCGGGTGATCTAGATGTTGAATCATGGATCGCGGATCGGTACGCCAGTAGAAACCTCGGAATGTGTTCGTCCCAGTCTTTCTGTTGCTCGCTCACTACTTTTCGCAAGTATTCCTCCAGGGTTCGGTTAAATCGCTCTACCATTCCGTCTGACTGTGGGTGAAGAGGTGTCGTTCGAGTCTTCTTAATGCCATATACTTCGCACATTTCCTTGAATACAGCAGACTCAAAATTTCTGCCTTGATCGGAATGTAGTTCTATTGGAACCCCGTAGCGGCATACCCAGTTGTTCACAAAAACGTTAACTATTGTGTTCGCCTCTTGATTGGGTATGGCATATACTTCCGGCCATTGGCTGAAGTAGTCCATCACAACGAGAACATATCGGTTTCCGGCATTGCTCACTGGAAAAGGGCCTGCAACGTCCATCGCTATCCACTCGAAAGGTGCGCCTGAGTTATACTGCTGCATCTGACCTCGACTTCTTCTTGTTGGACCTTTAGCTTCAATACACTGGGTGCAGTTTGCTATCCAATCCGCCACTGCTTGTTGACATCCAACCCAATAAAAACGTTGTTTTAGCCTTTCCAGTGTCTTTGTCACTCCAAGATGACCTCCGCTAGCTCCATTATGGAATTCATTTAATACTTCTTTCATTTTGGAGGAAGGCACTACCAATAGGTTGGATGAGGTCTTGCCATCAGCGCTTTCCCAAAGTCGATATAGGCATCCATTTATGATCTTTAAGCTGCCCCATAGTGCCCAATATGCTTTTGTAAGAGGACCTTCTGCGAATATCTCATTTCTTGTAGATCGTTTGTCCTCCTCCTTCGCTGCTATTACCTTCGCCAATATTGGGTCACTCCTTTGTGCTTGGGACCAGTCTTCGTTGGCTTCAATCCGCGTTAGCCGGATATCGACGATGTATTCCTTTTTCTCAGCTTTCACGCAATGTTTACACCCCAAATTACAAGGTCGGCGTGAAAGAGCGTCAGCATTTCCATGTTTTATGCCCCTTCGGTGTTCAATGCTGAAGTCGTACGTCTGGAGGCGCTCAATCCAACGTGCTAACTGTCCTTCGGGGTTCTTGAATTGTAGCAGCCATCTCAGTGCGGAATGATCAGTCCTTAGCAGGAAATGTTGGCCATATAGGTACTTATGGTAATGTTTGATGCACTCCAGCACTGCCAGTAGCTCTCGTCGGGTTACACAGTAACCGTTCAGGCTCTGACAATGTGCGACTATAGTACCCTACGACTTTCTCTGTTCCATGGATCACTTGGGAAAGTACACCACCAATACCATATCCGCTAGCATCACTGTCTAACATGAACTTTTCTCCTGGGACTGGATACGCCAAAACTGGTGCAGCACACAATAGGTCTTTTAGTGTCTGGAAAGCCTTCTTCTGTGGCTCACCCCATTGATAGACTTTTGACTCCTTGGTGAGCTCATGCAAACTTGCAGCCACGCTGGCAAAGTTAGGCACAAAGCGTCTGTAGTATGTGCATAGTCCCAAAAAGCTGCGTAGTTCATGAAGATTCTGGGGACGAGGCCAGTCCTTTACTGCTCGTATTTTATCTTCATCGGTGGATATCCCATCTGCTGTGACAAGATGCCCCAAATATTTCACCTGCTTTTAGAAAAATGCACATTTCTTTACGCTTAGTTTTAGTCCAGCCGCTGATATCCGTTGCAGAACTTCTCCCAGGTTCTTGAGGTGTTCGTCGAAAGTTCTGCCCATCACTATTATGTCGTCGAGATACACCAGGCAAGTCTTCCAATGCAGTCCCTTTAGCACACGTTCCACAAGCCGCTCGAATGTGGCCGGAGCATTACAGAGTCCAAATGGCATAACCTTAAACTGCCATAAGCCGCCGTTCGCACTAAATGCGGTTTTCTCTTTGTCCTTGTCTGCAATCTCCACCTGCCAATACCCGCTTTGTAGATCCAATGTGGAGAACCATTTTGTTCCGGCTAGCGTGTCGAGTGTGTCGTCAATT
Organism: Sarcophaga carnaria; assembly: GCA_958299815.1. Taxonomy (NCBI): domain Eukaryota; kingdom Metazoa; phylum Arthropoda; class Insecta; order Diptera; family Sarcophagidae; genus Sarcophaga; species Sarcophaga carnaria. The sequence goes on along the minus strand of OY283149.1, from coordinate 81,702,853 downwards.
CTTGGTAGCGAGTAACTATCCTTTTTGGTGACATCATTCAGCTTCCTGTAGTCTACACAGAATCTTGTACTGCCATCTTTCTTCTTTACTAAGACTACAGGTGAGCTCCACGGACTCGAAGATGGTTCGATTACACCGCTCTTCCTCATTTCGTCGACTAACTCCTTAACCTCATTACGCTTCGCCAGCGGTGTGCTTCTGGGTGCCTGCTTTATCGGTCTCGCTTCGCCAGTATCAATTTCATGTTTGACCACGGCTGTTCTTCCTTGCCTTTTGTTGTTCGTGGCGAAAGCGAAAGCATACCTCTTTAGCAGCTTTTTGGCTTTGTTTTTCTCTGCAGCTGCTAAACCTGCAATCCATTTCTCCACATTTTCACCAAATTCCTTTTGATCCTTGGCTGACATATCGGTAGGTTGCGGCGTTTATTCGCTGTTTATTATCGCCTCTACTGGAACACATTGGCCCACCTCTGAGTTTTTACAGACGACTCTTTCATGGCCTGATAGATTTAGCACTCTCACCGGGACTAGTCTATGTTCTGTGGATTTGACGAGGGCCTTTGCTGATATTAAATCCGTCTGTATTTCTGCTGGTTCCACAACCCACAGGCGGTTTTCCACACAATCTCCATCCATATGCGCCCATATCAGTGATTCACTCTGAGGTGGCAATTTGAGTTGTTCGACCGCAACTATCCTTCTGGCGTGCACTTGATGCTTGTACCCCACGTCTAGAGGTATCTCTACATTTCGCCAACTCATAATCTGTTGCCCCATATTCAAATTGATGCCATGAGCTATCATAAAATCGGCACCAATGATAACCTCGTCTACAATATCGGCAACAATAAAGATGTGAATTACACTAATGTTGGCTATAGTCACCTTCGCCTCTGTTTTTCCGTGGACGGTGGCAGACTCTCCCGTAGCTGTCCGTAGTCGTACATTGCTAAGTGCCTCACACTTTCCCTTCACTACATCTGGTCTGATGATAGACTGCGTCGCCCCGGTGTCTATAGTGAAGACATGTGGTCTGCCATTTATGTATCCGTGCGCCGTAAGATTGTTGTTGTTCTGTTGCATCACTGATATTGAGATTGTGGGGCCCTCGCTTGTGGGAGCCAGCACTTGCCCCTCAGTGCTAGCTCGTTTTAGTTTAACGGGGACTCTTGTGAAGATGGCTGGTAGTTCGCCCTTTTCTTATTCCTTGATGGTGAGGCGGATCTTGATCTCTTGCGTGGCGCTTTGCAGTTTCTCTGGAAATGACCACTCTTTCCACAGTTGAAGCATTTAAGTTTAGCCTTTTGTTCATTTTCTCCCGAAACTTGCTTCAACATTTCTTTAAGTTTATTCAGAAGGCATTCCTCCTCCTCCACGACTTCAATTTTCCGCACTTTGCTCATTTGTGGTCTAGAAATCGTACGAGCAGTCTCCTGCGCTAGTGCGAAGGCCACGGTCTCTGCAAAGGTTGTCTTCTGCGTGGAACATACCGCTAGTTTAATGTCAGGGTCGCGTATACCATTCACAAACGCCTCGGTCTTAATGTTGTCTATCAGCGGGTGGTTTTCTCCGGGGTATGTTAGCTGCACTAATCTCTCGACTTCCATTGCAAAGGCCTGAAGTGTCTCATTAGCCTTTTGCGCCCGGCACCTTAATTACATGCGGTACAATTCTCTTTTGTGCTCATCGCCGAATTTACGCTGTAACGCCACCATCAACTCGTTGTAGTTGTTCCTGCAGCTGGCTGGCATGGTTTCTAGGATCTCAGCTGCGACACCTTTTAGCGCCAAAATTAGTTCCAGAGCCTTCTCTCCATCGTCCCATCCGTTTCTGCTGGCTACTGTCTCGAATTGGAATTTGAATACGGATAGGGGTGAGCTACCATCAAAGCAAGGTGTTCTTATCCTGCCGGTGCTTTCCGAATTGACTCGCACTGGTTCCGGCCGCTGGCTTTGGATGTTGTTGATCTTTTGCTCCATCATAACGATTTTTCCGCCGACGGCCTTCTCCAAATTGTCCACTTTAGTGTCAACGGCCTTTTCTAAATGTGACACCCTTTCCTCTATACCAGTGATCCTTTTGCTGACCGACTCATGGATTTCCTGCAGCTTTCCAGATGTTGCTTCGAGCTCCTTTTCAATTTTTGACAAAATTGCTGCTTGCAGTCGTTGGTTTTCGGCTCTAGAAGCTTCGAATAGCTTCTGGTTCTCAGCTCTAGACGCTTCGAATAGCTTCTGGTTCACAGCTCTAGAAGCTTCTCGTACTTCAGCCAGAAGTTTTTATTTTCGGTTCTAGAAGCTTCTTGTACATCAACCAATAGCTTTTTGTTCTCTTCCTGCGTTTTGCGATTTTCGGCTCTAGAAGCTTCTTGTGCGTCAGCAAATAGCTTTTGGTTTGCTACTTGCATTTTCTCCATCATAGCGGCTAGCAACAAATTTATGTCAGCACCGCTAGGAATTGCAGGGGCCTGTAATTCTCGTTCCTCTTCTTCCTCGAACTCGTGAGAATCGATGTTAATGCCCTGAAGCTGCAGATGTTCCCTTAACCGCCTTTGGAGTTCATTCTTCGTTCCCGTTTTCGGCAGCTCTAGCTTACCCAACTCTCGTTTCAGTCGTTCCACTCTTAGTTCGGTGAGCTTCATTTTAATTATTTATTTATTTTTACTTTTGGATTTTGCAATCCCACTTCTGACACCAATTGTTACGTTTTTACCTCTTTAAAAACGTTTAAATATGAGTTCGTTAATTGCAACCAAAGTAAAAACAAATGCGTCTTTAGTTTTTCTTAACTCTCTTTATTATTTACACTACTTTTGTGTGCCACCGTATAGAACTTAACGATACAACAATAATAATCTGCTTATTCACTTTATTAGTTCACACAAGTATTCACTGGATCTTTACAACCACGACTTATTTTATTCACACGCAACTTCACACAAGGCTGACTGAATTAATTCTGACTGCTGCTTGCTTTGTCCAGCCCTTTTATAGTCCGCACACACGCGTATCAATCAGTACGATGAACGTTCTCGATGTGGAAGGTTCTCGCTCGCGCCTTCTAGAGAACTCTATTGCTAGTACATTGTTGTTTGTGTACTTTGCTTATGTTGCCGTACTAGGCGTAACCAGGTTCGTCATACATATGTGTGTGTGCAGCTTTAGATAACCAACACGTTCATTCTATACTTAGTGTTAGTGTGCGTTTGTATCGTGTGGCTTTGTGTTGGTGTAGCTGGTAGCTTTTGTTTATCGTTTTTATTGTTAAACGATATTAGGTCGTTTCGCTTTTCGTAACACTGCCGCCCACTTAAGCCTGTTCGTCCCGAATAGGCTCATTATCTCTTTTCCCATACTTTGCCAGTCGCTCTATGTGTACGACCTTCATTTTTGCTCGGGGGCTGTTAGCTTTCTGTATCCTGTACACGATATCGTTTAACCGCTTTATTATTTTATACGGTCCATCCCAACTGGTTTGTAGCTTGGGAGATAATCCCTTCTTCCGCTTTGGGTTGTATAGTAGAACCATTTGTCCCTCATGGAAGCCCTCCGTGTTCGCCGCACGATCATACCTGGCTTTCATTCTATCACTGACCATTTTTATACGGGTGCGCACAAACTTATGAAGTTCATTTAGGCTTTCGTCTTTTCCACTGTTTGTGGCATCCCTCTCTGTGCCGGGCTTAACACCAAACTCTAAGTCACCGGGCAGCTTTATCTCAGTCCCAAAGATAACCTTGGCGGGTGATCTAGATGTTGAATCATGGATCGCGGATCGGTACGCCAGTAGAAACCTCGGAATGTGTTCGTCCCAGTCTTTCTGTTGCTCGCTCACTACTTTTCGCAAGTATTCCTCCAGTGTTCGGTTAAATCGCTCTACCATTCCGTCTGACTGTGGGTGAAGAGGTGTCGTTCGAGTCTTCTTAATGCCATATACTTCGCACATTTCCTTGAATACAGCAGACTCAAAATTTCTGCCTTGATCGGAATGTAGTTCTATTGGAACCCCGTAGCGGCATACCCAGTTGTTCACAAAAACGTTAACTATTGTGTTCGCCTCTTGATTGGGTATGGCATATACTTCCGGCCATTGGCTGAAGTAGTCCATCACAACGAGAACATATCGGTTTCCGGCATTGCTCACTGGAAAAGGGCCTGCAACGTCCATCGCTATCCGCTCGAAAGGTGCGCCTGAGTTATACTGCTGCATCTGACCTCGACTTCTTCTTGTTGGACCTTTAGCTTCAATACACTGGGTGCAGTTTGCTATCCAATCCGCCACTGCTTGTTGACATCCAACCCAATAAAAACGTTGTTTTAGCCTTTCCAGTGTCTTTGTCACTCCAAGATGACCTCCGCTAGCTCCATTATGGAATTCATTTAATACTTCTTTCATTTTGGAGGAAGGCACTACCAATAGGTTGGATGAGGTCTTGCCATCAGCGCTTTCCCAAAGTCGATATAGGCATCCATTTATGATATTTAAGCTGCCCCATAGTGCCCAATATGCTTTTTTAAGAGGACCTTCTGCGAATATCTCATTTCTTGTAGATCGTTTGTCCTCCTCCTTCGCTGCTATTACCTTCGCCAATATTGGATCACTCCTTTGTGCTTGGGACCAGTCTTCGTTGGCTTCAATCCGCGTTAGCCGGATATCGACGATGTATTCCTTTTTCTCAGCTTTCACGCAATGTTTACACCCCAAATTACAAGGTCGGCGTGAAAGAGCGTCAGCATTTCCATGTTTTATGCCCCTTCGGTGTTCAATGCTGAAGTCGTACGTCTGGAGGCGCTCAATCCAACGTGCTAACTGTCCTTCGGGGTTCTTGAATTGTAGCAGCCATCTCAGTGCGGAATGATCAGTCCTTAGCAGGAAATGTTGGCCATATAGGTACTTATGGTAATGTTTGATGCACTCCAGCACTGCCAGTAGCTCTCGTCGGGTTACACAGTAACCGTTCAGGCTCTGACAATGTGCGACTATAGTACCCTACGACTTTCTCTGTTCCATGGATCACTTGGGAAAGTACACCACCAATACCATATCCGCTAGCATCACTGTCTAACATGAACTTTTCTCCTGGGACTGGATACGCCAAAACTGGTGCAGCACACAATAGGTCTTTTAGTGTCTGGAAAGCCTTCTTCTGTGGCTCACCCCATTGATAGACTTTTGACTCCTTGGTGAGCTCATGCAAACTTGCAGCCACGCTGGCAAAGTTAGGCACAAAGCGTCTGTAGTATGTGCATAGTCCCAAAAAGCTGCGTAGTTCATGAAGATTCTGGGGACGAGGCCAGTCCTTTACTGCTCGTATTTTATCTTCATCGGTGGATATCCCATCTGCTGTGACAAGATGCCCCAAATATTTCACCTGCTTTTGGAAAAATGCACATTTCTTTACGCTTAGTTTTAGTCCAGCCGCTGATATCCGTTGCAGAACTTCTCCCAGGTTCTTGAGGTGTTCGTCGAAAGTTCTGCCCATCACTATTATGTCGTCGAGATACACCAGGCAAGTCTTCCAATGCAGTCCCTTTAGCACACGTTCCACAAGCCGCTCGAATGTGGCCGGAGCATTACAGAGTCCAAATGGCATAACCTTAAACTGCCATAAGCCGCCGTTCGCACTAAATGCGGTTTTCTCTTTGTCCTTGTCTGCAATCTCCACCTGCCAATACCCGCTTTGTAGATCCAATGTGGAGAACCATTTTGTTCCGGCTAGCGTGTCGAGTGTGTCGTCAATTCTTGGTAGCGGGTAACTATCCTTTTTGGTGACATCATTCAGCTTCCTGTAGTCTACACAGAATCTTGTACTGCCATCTTTCTTCTTAACTAAGACTACAGGTGAGCTCCACGGACTCGAAGATGGTTCGATTACACCGCTCTTCCTCATTTCGTCGACTAACTCCTTAACCTCATTACGCTTCGCCAGCGGTGTGCTTCTGGGTGCCTGCTTTATCGGTCTCGCTTCGCCAGTATCAATTTCATGTTTGACCACGGCTGTTCTTCCTTGCCTTTTGTTGTTCGTGGCGAAAGCGAAAGCATACCTCTTTAGCAGCTTTTTGGCTTTGTTTTTCTCTGCAGCTGCTAAACCTGCAATCCATTTCTCCACATTTTCACCAAATTCCTTTTGATCCTTGGCTGACATATCGGTAGGTTGCGGCGTTTATTCGCTGTTTATTATCGCCTCTACTGGAACACATTGGCCCACCTCTGAGTTTTTACAGACGACTCTTTCATGGCCTGATAGATTTAGCACTCTCACCGGGAGTAGTCTATGTTCTGTGGATTTGACGAGGGCCTTTGCTGATATTAAATCCGTCTGTATTTCTGCTGGTTCCACAACCCACAGGCGGTTTTCCACACAATCTCCATCCATATGCGCCCATATCAGTGATTCACTCTGAGGTGGCAATTTGAGTTGTTCGACCGCAACTATCCTTCTGGCGTGCACTTGATGCTTGTACCCCACGTCTAGAGGTATCTCTACATTTCGCCAACTCATAATCTGTTGCCCCATATTCAAATTGATGCCATGAGCTATCATAAAATCGGCACCAATGATAACCTCGTCTACAATATCGGCAACAATAAAGATGTGAATTACACTAATGTTGGCTATAGTCACCTTCGCCTCTGTTTTTCCGTGGACGGTGGCAGACTCTCCCGTAGCTGTCCGTAGTCGTACATTGCTAAGTGCCTCACACTTTCCCTTCACTACATCTGGTCTGATGATAGACTGCGTCGCCCCGGTGTCTATAGTGAAGACATGTGGTCTGCCATTTATGTATCCGTGCGCCGTAAGATTGTTGTTGTTCTGTTGCATCACTGATATTGAGATTGTGGGGCCTTCGCTTGTGGGAGCCAGCACTTGCCCCTCAGTGCTAGCTCGTTTTAGTTTAACGGGGACTCTTGTGAAGATGGCTGGTAGTTCGCCCTTTTCTTATTCCTTGATGGTGAGGCGGATCTTGATCTCTTGCGTGGCGCTTTGCAGTTTCTCTGGAAATGACCACTCTTTCCACAGTTGAAGCATTTAAGTTTAGCCTTTTGTTCATTTTCTCCCGAAACTTGCTTCAACATTTCTTTAAGTTTATTCAGAAGGCATTCCTCCTCCTCCACGACTTCAATTTTCCGCACTTTGCTCATTTGTGGTCTAGAAATCGTACGAGCAGTCTCCTGCGCTAGTGCGAAGGCCACGGTCTCTGCAAAGGTTGTCTTCTGCGTGGAACATACCGCTAGTTTAATGTCAGGGTCGCGTATACCATTCACAAACGCCTCGGTCTTAATGTTGTCTATCAGCGGGTGGTTTTCTCCGGGGTATGTTAGCTGCACTAATCTCTCGACTTCCATTGCAAAGGCCTGAAGTGTCTCATTAGCCTTTTGCGCCCGGCACCTTAATTACATGCGGTACAATTCTCTTTTGTGCTCATCGCCGAATTTACGCTGTAACGCCACCATCAACTCGTTGTAGTTGTTCCTGCAGCTGGCTGGCATGGTTTCTAGGATCTCAGCTGCGACACCTTTTAGCGCCAAAATTAGTTCCAGAGCCTTCTCTCCATCGTCCCATCCGTTTCTGCTGGCTACTGTCTCGAATTGGAATTTGAATACGGATAGGGGTGAGCTACCATCAAAGCAAGGTGTTCTTATCCTGCCGGTGCTTTCCGAATTGACTCGCACTGGTTCCGGCCGCTGGCTTTGGATGTTGTTGATCTTTTGCTCCATCATAACGATTTTTCCGCCGACGGCCTTCTCCAAATTGTCCACTTTAGTGTCAACGGCCTTTTCTAAATGTGACACCCTTTCCTCTATACCAGTGATCCTTTTGCTGACCGACTCATGGATTTCCTGCAGCTTTCCAGATGTTGCTTCGAGCTCCTTTTCAATTTTTGACAAAATTGCTGCTTGCAGTCGTTGGTTTTCGGCTCTAGAAGCTTCGAATAGCTTCTGGTTCTCAGCTCTAGACGCTTCGAATAGCTTCTGGTTCACAGCTCTAGAAGCTTCTCGTACTTCAGCCAGAAGTTTTTATTTTCGGTTCTAGAAGCTTCTTGTACATCAACCAATAGCTTTTTGTTCTCTTCTTGCGTTTTGCGATTTTCGGCTCTAGAAGCTTCTTGTGCGTCAGCAAATAGCTTTTGGTTTGCTACTTGCATTTTCTCCATCATAGCGGCTAGCAACAAATTTATGTCAGCACCGCTAGGAATTGCAGGGGCCTGTAATTCTCGTTCCTCTTCTTCCTCGAACTCGTGAGAATCGATGTTAATGCCCTGAAGCTGCAGATGTTCCCTTAACCGCCTTTGGAGTTCATTCTTCGTTCCCGTTTTCGGCAGCTCTAGCTTACCCAACTCTCGTTTCAGTCGTTCCACTCTTAGTTCGGTGAGCTTCATTTTAATTATTTATTTATTTTTACTTTTGGATTTTGCAATCCCACTTCTGACACCAATTGTTACGTTTTTACCTTTTTAAAAACGTTTAAATATGAGTTCGTTAATTGCAACCAAAGTAAAAACAAATGCGTCTTTAGTTTTTCTTAACTCTCTTTATTATTTACACTACTTTTGTGTGCCACCGTATAGAACTTAACGATACAACAATAATAATCTGCTTATTCACTTTATTAGTTCACACAAGTATTCACTGGATCTTTACAACCACGACTTATTTTATTCACACGCAACTTCACACAAGGCTGACTGAATTAATTCTGACTGCTGCTTGCTTTGTCCAGCCCTTTTATAGTCCGCACACACGCGTATCAATCAGTACGATGAACGTTCTCGATGTGGAAGGTTCTCGCTCGCGCCTTCTAGAGAACTCTATTGCTAGTACATTGTTGTTTGTGTACTTTGCTTATGTTGCCGTACTAGGCGTAACCAGGTTCGTCATACATATGTGTGTGTGCAGCTTTAGATAACCAACACGTTCATTCTATACTTAGTGTTAGTGGGCGTTTGTATCGTGTGGCTTTGTGTTGGTGTAGCTGGTAGCTTTTGTTTATCGTTTTTATTGTTAAACGATATTAGGTCGTTTCGCTTTTCGTAACAATATGTACATACATAATTGGTCATTACAACCCTTCAGTCAGAATTACTACCTAGTTTCTCACACCACTTATGTTGTGTGTGTTAATTTTGTACAAGAGTGGATTGACCTACAGTTTAAGGTCGACCGACAGATTTTTTTGAAACCTTTCATGGCAAATTTATTTACTCTCAGAGTTTTTGCCAGAAATCTGCTGAGAGGAAGTCGCCGAAGAAATACTTTTCGTATTCTATTTTGATGTCTGGCCTGGGGTCGAACCCTGGCTTTTCGTCTCATAAGCCAACACACAACCTACTAGACCACGGCGACTTCATATTAATTTTATAATTATTAATACCTACAGTATAAATTCGGCTACGATAGACAGATTATTGTGAAAATTTCATTGGCTATTAATCACAGGTCTCACCACTAACTGACTATTCATGGCTAATAACTTTCATAACTGTCGATGGGATTACGACTTATAATTTATTTAACGTTTATTTTGTTCATGTTCTCTTAAGTTCCTGTTTATTTGATTGTATAATACTGTGTACCATTCGATGTGTGTATTTTGTTGTTGTCTGTTTGTTCGGATTTTCGCATAGTTTACCTGTAATAAAATTTCAAAACGTTTTTGTTTTTTTGTTGCATTTTTAAATTTAAACGTTTAAATCACCCACCCATTATATTTACTCACATTATACTCATATTTAATATGTAAAATTCATAATGACAAGCATAGTACATATGTGACGTATGAGTGATGTCGAATACCATTAGTTTGATACAGTTGCCAAATTTAGTTTTTAGTTGTGAAGATGAGGAAGATACGGACTATGAAGATACAGAATATAGCCTAGAATTGTGATTTTTGTATTTACTTTTAGGTTAGGATATCTCGAAAAATTCAAAATTTTTAAATTTCCATCAAAAATCATAGCTTAATTCGAAATTAATTCCAAATTAATTTAATTGAATTTGAAATATATTACTCATACGCATCATATTACATGTACTGGTATAGTTACTCTGAAAAGTATCTTAAATTTTGTCATGTATGAAACCAATGGAATTAAATATCACTCATACGTCACATATGTATGTTCTTGTCATGAATGAATTTTACATATTAAATATGAGTATAATTTGTTTTAAATTAAAACAAAAATAGTTTTTGTTTTTGATTTGCTTTGAACTACAACTGTTCCACAAGGACATGGATTATCATTGTATTCATATGGCTTCCACGGTTGGCCTCACAATACCTAATTCGAACGGACCAATTTTCGAGCACTTTTTCGAGTGTATGGGGTCGTATCTCGGCAATGGCATCACAAATGTTAGCATTCAAATGCTCAATTGTCTCTGGTTTGTCGGCATAACACTTTTCTTTAACGGCTCAGAAGCAGCCTTTTTGGCGGCCAATTGACATTACTATTTCGGCTAACTAAACGGCCATCATGAGTTGCAAGTTGCGCCATCCTGTTGAAACCAATACAATGAAGATCGGGTACAAAAAAATCATTTATCATGGTTTGACAGGTGTCTCCATTGACCGTAATGGTTGTGCCGTCCTTATTTTCAAAGAAATATGACGCAAAGCTGCACCAAATAGTCACTCGTAATGGGGGCATTGGCTTCTGTAAGACCAAGTGTTGGTTTTCTGAACCAAGATGAAAATGAGCTTCATTGGTAAATGATTTTTATTTTTTGGAAAATAGACATCGTTGGTCCAACAATTTCCAACGTTCAAGCGTAAATCGATTCGTTACGTTCAGTGGAGATAATATACTGAATTTTGTGTAGGAATAGAATGACATAAGTATTGCCAGATTCGAAATAACTGATGGTTTAAATTTATATATATCCGGGTTAACATTTGAATCGAAAGCAAAGAAACATCTTGACGTTTAAAATCTTGTTGATAAGATTTTCAAACTAAACTGCTACGTCTTCGTATACGTATTATACACTTTGGTCATTACGGCAGTTTGCTGGGTGTTACCTAGAAGGACATTGTTTCTTACAATGTAGTATGAACGTTGAATCATAGCGACAGATTTGAGAATTATGTGTCTATGTTTACTGGTAGTAATTTTCGAAATAGAAAAGCGAATAAAAAATTTAATAAAATAAACCAATGACCTCCTTATTATTATTATTTTGATTATAACAGCATTAGAGAGTCATTCACCAATTTGTCGGGATATCAAATATAAATTAATCTACGACAGTCACAATAAAATAAAGAATATGCCGACTCTGGTCAATGAAATCTGAGTCACATATACAACGATTGAGATCAGCAAACACTTCAGTTTTTCAATTCATTCCTAGTAACATGAAAACAAGGTGGCAAATGGAGATGAATATAAAACACAAAGACGTATTGCAAGTGAAATAAAGAAAAAATGGTAATAAAAATATAAGAATTTAGTAAGAAAAATACGAAAATTCTTTTTCGACATCTTCATTACATTTACATGGTAATTCAAGTGGAAAATAAATGTCTTAGAAATTGATAGAAGAAATTGTCGAGTTATTTTCGTTTATATTTTTCGAATTCATTATTTTTATCCTTAACTATGGGCTATAGTTTGCTTGCATTATTTCATTTGCTTTAATCGATTTTTAAAATAAGAATCGAAAACTAATCTATTGAACAAAGCATAGAAAATAAATCGAATTTTAAATTAAAATCGAAAGTTGAATAAAAGTCCTCAGCAATTACGTCTTTGAAAAGCTTTTGTAACAAGAAATTTCAGTAATTGTAAATAAATATGAAAACTTTCTGTTGTTTTTTATTTTCACACAGTTTTTGTTTCTTGTGTTTATAAAAACATAGGAATTTTAATTTAAATTCCGATATCCAATTAATTCAATACAGAGTTACTGAGAACCTTCTCGTTTGTAGCTGGTTTAAGTTTCAGTCGTACATATATTGGCCTTCAATATGACTAGTAACCAGAAATAAGAAAGAAAAAAATTGGTATTAATGAAGACATAAAAGAAAACGGCTGAAAAAACTAAGTAGAGATTAGTGACAGAAATAAAAGATAAGAGAAGCACAATCCACGCGTACTAATTTGAGAGTGGTATCCATAATTCATAGATTTTAATGCCATTTTTCAGACATCTGGGCATGTGTTACAAAAAGTTTCCAATTAATTCACTTGACTTGATCTGGTTATAACAATCGTCTCTGCAATATACCCGTTGTTCCTGTATAAAGGAGACATTTATTGAGAATACGTCTTAGTTTTTCTTTTTGGCGATGACATCTGTCGCCGTAGTCTAGTAGTAGGTAATGTGTTGTGTTATTAGACGTGAGGCTTCGGTTCAAACCACAGGTCAAACCGCTCCAACAAAACGAAATATGAAAAATATTTCTACATTGACTTCCTCTCAACAGGTTTCTGACAAGAACTCTCAGAGTAAATAAAAATATTTGACAGATCTCACATGAGTAGTGCGATCTACAGTTTAAAGTCGACTCCGAACGACAGATTTTTGAGAAGCTTTTTCATGGTAATTTTTATTTTACTCTCAGAGTTTTTGCCAGAAATGTACTGAGAGGAAGCCGCCGAAGAAATACTTTTTGTATTTTGTTTTGATGTCTGGCCTGGGGCTTGAACCCTGGCTTTACGCCTAATAAGCCAACACACTACTTACTAGACTACGGCGACTTCACATAGAACACCTGCAAAATATTCGGCTAATAATCAGTCATTGACTGCTACTAAGGTTTCCGATAATCAGTGACTTCTATTTATGTTGACACTTCATCCACCATTCAAAAGAAGCACAAAGCAAAGCCCAAAATTTAATTTATTCATTAACTAAACAATGATTGTTAGAGTTTACAAAAGAAAAGAAGCAACACCCATTGCCGCCACTTCTTCGCTATTTAAACATTCGCTATATCAGAACTGATAAATAATGGCAAAATAATGATCCTCCACATCCAGTGGAAAAGTAAAAATAAAGGGACAGTCGTTTGTCTCAGTACTTTTAAAATGAGGCCAAATCGATGTGTAAAGATCTGATGTTCTATAAGAAATTTGTAGAAACATTTGTTGTCGACGTCATGTGAGGTAAAAATGTTTCCTGTTGCAATAGAACTGCTCGCAATCTGCGTGAAAATTGTTAATATTTTTTCTTCCCATACTACTAATACGGTTCTCTATTCCAAGTATTACCATCTTTTTTGATTAACGTCCTATTGTATGCTGCTGTCAATATTTGCGTTAGTTCATAAGAGGAGCTTCTGATTTCTTCTTCTTCAGAATCTTCACTATATATATATACATATTTAATCGGTCACTACAACCATTCTTTGTAAACTGGAAATGTCTGACCTGAGATTTGAAACTTGGTCTGACGTCTAATAAGTTAAGATAGTACATACTAGAATACGGCTACTTCAATCAATGTCAAGAACAGAAAATTCAACTTTTTCACTTTCATTCAAAACTTAGCCTTCAATTCCTTATCAAATATCATAAATAATGTATTTTTATTTTATTTATTTTATTTACTATAATTATTACAAGTTAAAAAAATATATAAAATTTGTCTATATATATACATAGTTTGAGATTTTACTAGTGAGTATTGCAACAAATAAAAACTTATTGGACTTAAATTAACTATAAATATATTTATTACATTAAGGAAAAAAGATAGTAAAAACCTTATTGAAATTTAAAGAAACATTTATTGATATAAAAATTATAAATTTGTTGATATGAAAATTTAATTTTAATATTAACACTTCTGTCAACTTCGTACTGAAATTGAAGCAGTTGGTGATATTACAAATTTCTTACTAAAGTGTAACTTGAAAACCTGTTGCGATTTTCAAAGCTTTGTGTAATATTACGGGTTACAGTCATAAATATATCTTGGTTGTATTTTTCATGTAGTCTACCAAAAAGATCCGCCAAATAACTTTTTTTTTTGAAAATGCTTTAAAAAAACTACCGAATATTTTCTCAAATTTTTATTTGAAAGTACAATCATTCCGGTTAATAAAGGAAAATAATTTCATTCAAATGGCTGCCTCGTTTGGTCATGCAGTAGCCTACACCAGAAGATGCCGATTCATTCTCACATAGTTCTTTCTCTGACGAATAAATTTCAGTGCGATAATGTTGTCTTGAAGTTTTTGGCTGACTCCTAGTAGTTACTTAGCGTCAAATACTCTTTTCTTGCCGGACAATGAGGGTCATCTGCGCGATGGTTAACATTTTTCAAATTTCTTTTTATGCAGTTGTAGCATTTGTTAATCACAGGCCCTTTCGTTGGTAATTTATTTAGCTGGCATGTCGAGTAGTCGTGAACCTATGTAAACAGCTGATCTATAACAGTTTGATGCACATTTGGAGCATTGTGTGAGTCCTCTAAAGTGTCTAAAGGATTTTTCCAATGAACAGCAATACCATACACATATCTAATTTTGATCACCTCCCTCTTAGTAATCTAATCATAGCAGGTAAAATGCATCGTCTAGGTTAGATCGAGTAGTTTTAATTTCTTTAATGTTTACAGATTCGATGTTAAAAGCGTTCTTGAATTCTTCTTTGATAGTATCCACACTTAGTTGTGGCAAACCAAATAACACAAGCTTAAATTGTTTGTTGTCTTTTACCGGATGGGTGAAGAATTTCATGTTGTTTGATTTCAACTTTTCCATAATACTCTCATAATCACGCATTGAGTTGGCTATGCTCTTTGTGCCAATGGATATTCCTTTATATTTACAGGTATAATAAGTTTGAAAACTATTGTGAAAATATGGCCGATATCTACTATTATTGGAGGGATCATAGAACTATTTTCCTTAAGAGCATCGTTGTCTATATATGAGGCAGCCTCATCTTCCATGTCGGACAGCAATTGGAATCTGTTATTCGAGACAGTTTTTAACACTTTGTATTTGGGGCATCTTCCCCAGAATTTTTTGCTTTTTGCGGACATATAAAAATTTATATTTTATAGAAATAAAATAGATTTAAATTTGTTGTATATATTAAAGAAAAACACTTGATAAAATGATTTCTCTAGCTTAGATGAGCGCACTTAGACATTCGAGCACAAAACTCTAAATAATGTACTATTCCCGATAAAACTTCACAAAATCTTTTGAAAACTTAAAAAAATTAAATACACAACACTAAAGGAACCCTAGGAAAGTCGTATGTGTCAAAAATGATACATATGCCAGGATTATAAAGTTTTTGAATTTTTTAAGTCCTGCTCAAAATTTTTTTTTTTAAATAACGACAATCACAATACTAACAAATATCTAGCAAATACTATCATCAAATATTCACAAAAACTTACTCAGGGCTTATATTTTAAGTGGCTTAAATCACATGAGTTTTTACAAACTGAATTTGTGATGAACTTCCTTTCTAATTTCAATTCCTATATAACAGCAGCTTTTTCCACATCGGTTTGAACTCATTTTTTAAACACTGAGACAAACGAGAAAATGATACGTGAAACGAAAAAATGTTAACATGCGCCAGATATCCACAATGTATTCACATATTGTAGACTTCTGTTGGAGTTTTAAGTTTACCTTTTTTTGTTTCGTGTAACACCTATCAGATAGAATCAGTAAAATACTACCGGTTATCATCTAATTTGATATAAAATTATTCGTTGTTTTTATTGTAAATTTTTTTATTTTAAAATGATCATTTTAATATTGAAAATTTTTTTCATTTTAAATTCATTCATAGTTTTCTCGGTCTTATTAGCATTTGAACAGACTTCAATGAATATCCATAACCATGAAATGTGTTCCAAGTAATGCCACGACGATCTTCGGAGAAATCAGCATTAAATTTTGTTGGATCTTGATAGTATTTGCCATTTAAATTGCTAAAAACAATACAAAACAGGCAATAATAATTATAAATACAAAAATTAAATAATTTATTAACTGACCTGTAACAACAATTTAAATACCACCAGGCACCAGTTTTAATTACAGCACAATTTTCATCAGCAGTATCATTATCACGATCTTTTGTGGTAAAATTATAACCCACATGCCCACTTAATGAATCCCCAGCATCGCCCGTATATGATTCGACTTTAATCAGGTTGTAATTTTCAGTCTCATTCCCCACTTGGAAATCGTCATACTTGGCGTATTTCGTAACATGATCGAAATCCTCCAAAAGTATGAGCAACTCCACGGGCTTAAGACTGGTGGTTAGGGCGTGCAATTTGTCTAATCCTATAAAGAATTCACCATCTAAATTGCCAAAACCAGATTTATACTCTGTCCAATTCAGGTAAAAGTCCACCGCTCCATTGATACGTCGTTGAATAACCGTCCACCCGCCATCCTCTACGCTGTTATTACAAGCAACGTAAAATGGTGCAGGACCATACAGAGGATTCGTAATGAGGCACTTATTTATTTCACAATAATTGGCATTGATATCCGCACAACTGGTGGGATATGATTGATTGCTGCTTAAATGTAATTGAAGAAAAGTTTTAAATGAAAACATTTAATCGAATTTTAAAAGCCTTTTAAAAATGAGACAATTTTTCTGTAACACATATTTGGTGTCAAATTAAATTAGTTTAGTAGGACTGATTATGCATCATTTGCAAAAACTTTAGCAACTGACAGAAATTTATTTGCCAATAATGAATTCTTTTCTTACCAGATTTTATTTTTTTTTTAATTTTTACTGAATGTGTTTGCTTTGGAAATAGAATCAATTTCTGTCAGTGCTTTACAAAAATTCTTGCGTCTTTTTTCGCTTTAACCTGAGTTATATTATATCTTTTTTCTCCTACTTACGCAATCACATTGTGATGCTCCCCCTTCAAACATTTTTCAGTGGCACCTGAAATATAAAAAAATTATTTTTAAATAGTATTGAAGTTGAATAATTTTAAAAATAGTTCTTACTTAAGTGCTGCTGGATACCCTGATAAAATTTCAATTGATCCTTTTTAGGTATTGCATTATTGCCAGTAATCGTAAGCTTCTCGTCTATTTTCTGCATCAAATTGAATTTATCGGATATTATTGTCTTCAATGTCTGGGTATGATCTTCCAAATTCATTTCTTTCAAGAGATTTTGAATATTATTCTGATTTTTAATAATCTCTCTTGAGATATTCATTGGCATTAAATTGCTTTCTATGTTGGTTATCTTTGCATCGATTTTCTGTAATGCAATCGTTTTGTCGGAAATGGTATTCTTCAAGGTCTGAGTATGATCTTCCAAATCAATTTTTTTGCAAAGTTCTTGCGTGTCATTTTGCTTATTTAGAATTTTCGCCAACATATTATCATGCTCTTTTAGTTTTTCTCTAATGTCAGTCATAACTAAGATTTTATCATTGGCTGGTGGTGGGACTAATGGAACTTGGCGTTCAGCTTCGTGTTTTTCTAATAATTTTGCTTCCATTCCCCTTATTTGTAAAGACAATACATCTATTTTATTAAAAATTCCATTTGTTGCCGTAGTAGAGCATCATGATTGATTTTCGCTTGTAGATTCAGTCGTTCCAGTTGAGTTTCGAAGCGTGTATAATCACACGAATGAATCTCTTCATAGATATCATCATTAATGGACTGTATTGATGCAGAAACATATGAAATATTTCTCATTTAATTTTCATACTTAAAATCAACGACAAAAAATACTTACTTTTGTTTCGCCCACTACAAAAGATTGTGCTTTCAAAATGCACAATAAATATAAAAGATCTACCCAGTACTTCATGTTTACTATGAAAGTCTTATATTGATGAGCTTCGCTAAAAAACGTTGGTTTTTATAGGATTCTGCAGACACTGCGATAAGTAGAAAATACTCAATTGTTATGCTAAACTGACTTCACTTGAACATTGTTCAACTTCGTTCTTTAATTACTGATAACAAATGCATGTGTACAGTTGGCGCATAAAGTATGCATTCATTGTTAATTTTTTCAATTAAATACACTTACAAAATCGGTAATAATTGTAAAGGCTTCTCGTTTTAATTGATATTTTTATAGCTTACAGGTCTGAAACAAAATTTTTAGATTTCAACCCTAAATATTTCATTTCAATATTTATTTATTTCTTGTACCAATCCTTTTCGTTTTATTAATTCATGTCAGCTTTAGAAAATCCGGCAACAGAGTTTGATAAAAACTTGAAAGCAAATCTATTTTAGCTCAAACGTTATAATATTATAATATTCTTGGGAACTATCGAACAACTGATTATTTTAATGTTTTTTTTTTTTTTCTTAATACGAAGTTCCGAAGCACACGCCTTAGAATAAATGTTTAATCCAACACCAACACCCCAAATTGATTTGAACTTCCTATCAATCATATTAAAAAATAAAACTTACAGCCAAAAAAATTTACTAAGTATACCATATGAAGTGACTAAAATGTTGACAACACTATTCCTACAAAACGAAAAGTGACAATGTTTGTCAAGAATACACACTCCAAGTATTAAATTTATTTTTTCAGAAAATACACGAATCAAAATTATATATTCTAAAGTTAAGAATAAAATTGTTCAACTATTTATTGATTGCTTATTGAAGTACTGCAAAAAAAATAAAAATAAATTATTTCGTGCGTAGTTTTAAAGTCCTGTAGGAGTAACTGCAATACTTTCAGTTTAATACTTACAATACTTTCATAAACTACTTATCCTAGTTGAATAAAAATAAGTTTCCATTACAATATAACTGTGCATATATCAGATAATAATGAGTATTTACTTTATGAGCCAACTGTATGCATAAAAATTGCAAGAAACATCCCTTTCAATATCAACGACAACCTTGAAAAATACCACAAAGGTTTACAGAATCACTACCTTACAAATGCAAATAGATTTTGAAAATTTCAAGTATAGTCCACAGCAGCACTAATAAAACAAAACAGTTTTAATACGAATGACACCCTCCTATCTCATTTTCATGTTCAACACTGGCTGTATTAAACGCTTTCAAATCATAGCAAAATTTCAATTCATTGTCAGTTGATTTTAACCTTTTTAAAAGAATTGTGAAAATACAAGCTTAAAGAGATGAAAATGAAATTTTACCAAGTAACATTTTTGTTATTGTGTATGTGGAACTATGAACAGTAAGTTTAAAGTAAGGCAGTATCAAATGCGAAAAGCATTTTTAAAATTACAAACAGTTTTCTTTTGTAGTAGGAAGCGTGTCTCTGTCCAGATCTTGCCATCTTCCTAATAACATATAAGAAAGACGATTAGAGCATAGCATGTAACTAGGTAATCCAGATTAAAAGAATTTGAATATTTCTAAAGATAATATTTGAAAAACGAAACAATTTCAGTCAAATATAAAAAATAAATTATTTGTTTGAAACTATAAAACTGGCAAGCGACAATTTGACCAATTTTACCACCTCAAAGTATTCCACGAAGGCTGGGTGTTACATTGACAAACGCTGAAAGAAGAATAATAAGAAAAGAGTTACTTACTTATTTGACAATTAACAATCCGATTAACGGATTTCGGACTGCCACGACACCTCCTTCCAGGCGCCACTGCTTCTTGAGCCTACGTCAGTTTGTCACACCAATCGATGACAGGACTTCCTCGATTTAGGCGTTCCAACGGATACAAGGTCGTCCTCTTAGCCGACTTCGGCAGATACTCGCATCAAATACCCGTCTCGCCGGAGCATCCTCCTCCATTCGAACGACATGGCCGAGACAGCGCAGCCGCAGGATGTTAATACACCGCACAACGTCTATGTCGTTAAGGAGCTTTGTAATGAAGAAAACAAGGTTCTATTGCTTTTGTGCCCCAGTGCGCCTTGAATGCGCTCAGTTTGGCTATCTTTTATTAATTGATTCTTTGAGGGAAAATGTCCCTTTTTTTATACTAAAATTTTGATGATTTGGCAATTCCAAATCAATCCCCTTAATTCTAATACAATTTTGTATTGGCTTAATACTAAACATATGTTTGTGTGTATATTAAATGCTTAACTATATTTTATAGGTTTGTGTGTGTATTAATCATATGACACGCGTCCGCTCTCCATAATAATTCCCACGGTAAAGACTCACACATGATGCAATACAACAATGACACACATTGTGCATATTATATGCATATCAATACTGCCGGCGGCCACTCAACAAAGTGTCAAATAATCGTCGCATGTGCGCATTACTATCCTGGCGTTATACGTAGCAGCGACGGTCACAAAATTGAGTCAAGTATTCGCTCATATGCAATTGGATATTCTTTTGTTTATGCACATGAAATGTTGTGCTGGTATTGACAACTGTAAAATCATGCTACACCTTTACAAGAATGTTCATATAATTTTTGTTCTATGGACATTCTTTTACACAACACAGTACAATGATTTTACGTCTATTTTAATTTATATTTTATTAGTAAACTTAACTAGTATAATATTAATCTTCATTTAATATTATTTCTTATTTAATTTTAATATTTATTTTGTTTATAATAAGTGCTTAAGAAGATATTACTTAAAATTTATTATTTTACTCGTTTGGCCAATTGAGTAGTATAATTAAAATTATTTGTTATATATCTTAAGTCTATTCTTATGTACTACTTGTTCTTTATTATTTTTCTTATCAACTATAGTTACATTATTTCTTAAATCTATATTTTTAATTTTATAGGGACCTTTGTACTGAGTATCTAATTTGTGTCCTACTTCATTTTTAACTAAAACTAAGTCTCCTACTTTAAAATTTACTTCTAATAATGACCTATCATAATTTGATTTTTCTTTAATCTTAGATCTATCTATCATAGCGAGTGCTCTCTTATGTGCTATTTCTAATTTTAATCTAACTTCCTCAGCATAGTCTTCTATATTATAACCAGGTGTTATTTCTTGAACATTACTAAACTGTTGGGATCCATTTGGGAGTCTACCAAAAACTAACTCGTAAGGACAATAGTCATGAACTGAAGATGGCGTGGTGTTGAAACAGTAAGTGAAATACTTAAGCCATTCATTCTAATCGGTTTTGTCAACGGATATGTATGATCGTTGAAAGTTGTGACTTCTTTCTACAGTTCCTAATGTCTGATGATGGTAAGCAGTTGTTGTAATTTTTGCAATCCTTAATAGGTTGCACAGTTCAGTAAGTATATTATTTTTGTCCATGTCCGAAATGAACGTCTTCATCGGTCCATAAGTAAGAATAAAATGTTCAAATATTGCTTTCGCAACCGATTTTGCGCTTTTATCTTGTATAGGTAACGTTACAAGATATTTTGTCATATCACATATTGTTGTGACGGCAATAATAATATGATCTTTGTAGTGGACCTATAGTATCCACAATTACCGTATCAAATGGTTTGGTTGGTGTATTTGTCAATGTGAATGGTTCTTTTGTATGTTTTGTTATTTTTGTTGTTTGGCATTTTTGGCACATTTTAACGTATTTTGCCACATCTCGAGTCATATTTTTCCAATAATAGTATCTTTTTACAGCTCACTGATGAATCGGATGCGGTAATCATCACCAACTCGCACTTGGCTGAAGACTTTACGTACGATTTTTCTCTCGAAAACTCTCAAGGCTGCTGCATCCGTGCTTAATAGGGTACATGTCTCTGCGCCATAAAGAAGCACGGGTAGGATGAGTGTCTTGTAAAGTGTTAGTTTTGTCGTAAGAGAGAGGTCTCTGCTACTCAATTGCCTATTGAGACCATAGTAGCACCTGTTGGCAAGAGTGATCCTGCGCTTTACTGATAAATAAATTCCTTGACTGTATCAAAAGTATAGTTATTGGCCGTAATCTGAGAATCAATACCCCGCACGTCTCTACCTGACGATAACATATACTTTGTTTTGCCCTCAAGAAAAGAGTTAAGAAATTATAAATTAGCATCTGATGTTGTTAAAAATGAAATTGTTTTTAAAAATTACTTTTCTATGTATTTAAATATGAAAATATTTGAATTCATTCCAACTGCAGTTCTGCAATTGAGTAGAAGAGTAACTTCAATACAATTCCCTTCTATACTTGCATTAAATTCATGCAAGATAAGAATGAGCCTTTACTTTATACGCCAACTGTATACATATATGCAAAACACTGGAAACATTTGTTTAAACAACAAATGAATTTCAACCACAACCTTACCCAACACAAATATGGTTGACTTATTCTCTTATTCATTAAAGCGATAATATTTTAAAGAATTTCAATGTCAGCCACTAACAAATACTCATCAAACAACCAATTTTAATATGAATCATGCCCCTAAAGCTGACAAATAATTTTTTGTTATACTACTTGAGATAAGAAACAGAAATTCACTTCGGCCTCAGAATAGAGATTATAAATTTGAAATCTGTTGAATGCCTGTGTATGTATGTAATATTATGTTGTTTTTTGAATTTCTACTTTTGTTGAATACTCAGTATTTTGATCGTTTTGCAATTTTATGAATACTATCAGCCCAAAGAGAATACATGTGCCTGTGTGTCATAATGTTTTTAAAAGTATGACGATTTTTTGTATAATTTTTCTTTTAATTTTGATAATCAATTTTATAATTTATGTTTTAAATAAAGCTCTTGCACGTACGCTGTACCGTTTATGGCACAACCATTAAAAGTACTAATTTGCAATCATTTTAAAACCAAATCACTAAAAAATTTTAAATTATAAACATACATACATAATTGGTCATTACAACCCTTCAGTCAGGATTACGACATAGTTTCTCACACCACTTATGTTATGTTAATTTTATAAATGAGTGGTGGGACCTACAGTTTAAAGTCGATTCCGAACGACAGATTTTTTGAGAAACTTTTCATGGTAATTTTATTTACTCTCAGAGTTTTTACCAGAAATCTGCTGAGAGGAAGTCGCCGATGTCTGGCCTGTGGCGCGAACCCTGGCTTTACGTCTAATAAGCCAACACACTACCTACTAGACTACGGCGACTTCAAATTATAAATTAAATTACATTTTAAATCAAAAATGAATTAAAATTCTCGAAAATCTCTTATGCCAGACTAATATTTCAGTTTCATAACTCGGATCTGTTATTCCATCATGTGGTTAACAAAGAATTATTCATAAAAACATTTCAGATTTTATAAAAATTAAATTTCCTGTGATGATTAATGGGTTAATTCATCCATGGATGCTAATAAAATAGTTAGCACTTGTCTTGAATTATGAAGAGTTATTAAGGAATCTAATATTTTTGTATTTGTTGTGTTAATACAAGTATGTGCGTAAGATTTAAAAATATTTCCGAAGTAAAAACTAAAAACAATTTCATTTAAAAATAAATAAATAATATACAATAGTGGAGAAAATAATAGGGAGGGTAGATAAAAGTTTTCTTAAATTTTTATTTGCCATTGAACTCAACGCAATACAACAATGCATGGATTTTATATGGAAGATGCTGACATTGTCGGCATAAGAAATTTTTTTTATAAATCTGACCTGAAAATACTACATTGAAAACACAATTGCAATATGAAATTCAAAACTTTTTTTTTAAGAATAATATATTTTTTATAACATAAACACACTCACATACATGACTACGGTGATGCTGTGTACTTATGAATATGTGCCTTAAACTGATAATAAAAATTTTCAGCTCAAAATGATCACTAAAAAACGCAACAGAATAAAAAGTATAAATGAAACAAGATTAAACACACACACATACATAAAAAATTTTTAATTTATAATCTATCAATGCCGAATAGAATTTCATTCTTATCACACTTATGTGAAAAAGAAATTATTTGTCAGCGATAGGAGAGAGCATCATTCATCATTAACGATTTCGTTAAGGTTGTCGTCGATATTGAAAGGGATGTTTAAACAATTGTTTGTTTCTTGCATTTTATATGTATACAGTTGGTTCATAAAATAAATGCTCACTCTTATTTGATATATGCACCGTTATATTGTGATGGAAACTTAGAAACTAGAATAAGTAGTTTATGAAAGTATTGTAAGTATTAAACTGAAAGTATTGCAGTTACTCCTACAGGACTTTAAAACTACGCACGAAATAATTTATTTATTTTTTTTTGCAATACTTCAATAAACAGTTGAACAATTTTATTTTTAACTTTAAAAAATAAATTTCTGATTCGTGTATTTTCTGAAAAAATAAATTTAATACTAGGTGTGTGTATTCTTGACCATCATTGTCAGTTTTCGTTTTGTAAGTGTAGTGTTGTCAACATTTTAGTCACTTCATATGGTATACTTAACAAATTTTGTCTGTAAGTTTTATTTTTTGATATGATTGATAGGAAGTTAAAATCAATTTGAGGCGTTGGATTATCACGTAAACATTTATTTAAAGGCGTGTGTTTCGGATAGTTCCCAGGAATATTATGACGTTTGAAGCTAAATTGGATTTGCTTTCAAGTTTTTATCAAACTCTGTTGCCTGATTTTCTAAAGCTGACATGAATTAATAAAACGATAAGGATTGGTACAAGAAATAAATAAATATTGAAATGAAATATTTAGTGTTGAAATCTAAAAATTTTATTTCAGACCTGTAAGCTATAAAAATAGCAATTAAAACGAGAAGACTTTAAAATTATTAACGATTTTGTAAGTGTATTTAATTGAAAAAATTAACAATGAATGCATACTTTATGCGCCAACTGTACACATGCATTTGTTATCAGTAATTAAAGAACTAAGTTGGGCAATGTTCAAGTGAGCTCAGATATTTATTTTTAGCATCACAATTGAGTATTTTCTACTTATCGCAGTGTCTGCAGAATCCTATAAAAACCAACGTTTTTTAGCGAAGCTCATCAATATAAGACTTTCATAGTAGGCGAAACAAAAGTAAGTATTTTTTGTCGTTGGTATTAAGTGTGAAAATTAAATGAGAAATATTTCATATGTTTCTGCATCGAAACAGTCCATTAATGATGATATCTATGAAGAGATTCATTCGTGTGATTATACACGCTTCGAAACTCAACTGGAACGACTGAATCTACAAGCGAAAATCAATCATGATGCTCTACTACGGCAACAAATGGAACTTTTTAATAAAATGGATGTATTGTCTTTACAAATAAGGGGAATGGAAGCAAAATTATTAGAAAAACACGAAGCTGAACGCCAAGTTCCATTAGTCCCACCACCAACCAATGATAAAATCTTAGTTATGACTGACATTAGAGAAAAACTAAAAGAGCATGATAATATGTTGGCGAAAATTCTAAATAAGCAAAATGACACGCAAGAACTTTGCAAAAAAATTGATTTGAAAGATCATACTCAGACCTTGAAGAATACAATTTCCGACAAAATGATTCCGTTACAGAAAATAGATGCAAATATAACCAACATAGAAAGCAATTTAATGCCAATGAATATCTCAAGAGAGATTATTAAAAATCTGAATAATATTCAAAATCTCTTGAAAGAAATGAATTTGGAAGATCATACCCAGACATTGAAGACAATAATATCCGATAAATTCAATTTGATGCAGAAAATAGACGACAAGCTTACGATTACTGGCAATAATGCAATACCTAAAAAGGATCAATTAAAATTTTATCAGGATATTCAGCAACACTTAAGTAAGAATTATTTTTAAAATTATTCAACTTCAATACTATTTAAAAATAAATTTTTAATATTTCAGATGCCACTGAAAAATGTTTGAAGGGGGAGCATCACAATGCGATTGCGTAAGTAGGAGAAAAAAGATATAATATAACTCAGGTTAAAGCGAAAAAAGACGCAAGAATTTTTTAAAAGCATTGACAGAAATTGATTCTATATCCAAAGCAAACACATTCAGTACAAATTAAAAAAATAAAATAAAATCTGGTAAGAAAAGAATTCATTATTGGCAAATAAATTTCTGTCAGTTGCTAAAGTTTTTGCAAATGATGCATAATCAGTCCTACTAAACTAATTTAATTTGACACCAAATATTTGTTACAGAAAAATTTTCTCATTTTTAAAAGACTTTTAAAATTCGATTAAATGTTTTCATTTAAAACTTTTCTTCAATTACTTTTAAGCAGCAATCAATCATATCCCACCAGTTGTGCGGATATCAATGCCAATTATTGTGTAATAAATAAGTGCCTCATTACGAATCATTTGTATGGTCCTGCGGCATTTTACGTTGTTTGTAATAACAGCGTAGAGGATGGCGGTTGGACGGTTATTAATGGCGCGGTGGACTTTTACCTCAATTGGACAGAGTATAAATCTGGTTTTGGCAATTTAGATGGTGAATTCTTTATAGGATTTGACAAATTGCACGCCCTAACCACCAGTTTTAAGCCCGTGGAGTTGCTCATACTTTTGGAGGATTTCGATAATGTTACGAAATACGCCAAGTATGACGATTTCCAAGTGGGGAATGAGACTGAAAATTACAAACTGATTAAAGTCGGATCATATACGGGCGATGGTGGGGTTCATTAAGTGAGCATGTGGGTTATAATTTCTCAACAAAAGATCGTGATAATGATACTGCTCCAAAAGCAAATTGTGCAGTAGATAAAACTGGTGCTTGGTGGTATTCAGCTTGTTATTATAGGTCAGTTAATAAGTTATTTAATTTATCTTCCTATAATTATTAATGTCTGTTTATTATTATTATTAGCAATTTAAATGGCAAATACTATCAAGATCCAACAAAATTTAATGCTGATTTCTTCAACGAGCGTGGTGGCATTACTTGGAATACTTTTCATGGTTACGGATATTCATTGAAGTCTGTTCAAATGCTAATAAGACCGAGAAAACTATGAATGAATTTAAAATGAAAATAGTGTTCAACATTAAAAAGATCATGTTAAAATATATAAAACTTTACAATAAAAATAACGAATAATTTTATATCAAATGAGATGATAACCATTATTATTTTACTGATTCTATCTGACAGGTGTTACATGAAACCATAAAAGGTAAAATCGTGAACTTGAAACTCCAATGGAAGTCTAGAATATACGAATATATTGTGGATGTCTAGCGCATGTTAAAATGTTTCGTTTCACGTTTCGTCTTGTCGTTGTAATCATTCACTGTTTGTCTCAATATTTTTAAAATGAGTACCAACCGGTGTGGAAAGAGTAGCTATTTTTTAAGAATTGAAATTAGAAGGGAACTTTATCTCAAATTCAGTATGTAAGAAGCCATGCTATTAAATAGCACTTCAAATCTTATCATTACAAGACCTTCTTGTGAGATAAATAAACACCAAAATAAATAAAGTAAGCTACACTTCGGTGACCTTGATTATCTTATAAATACACAACAACATTACACCATACAAAACAATAGACAACAAAATATAAACAAACTAAACAAATTAGGACATATCAGCTGTTTTGTTTTCAATACTGCTTATAAAAGTGCTGCCAAGTTTTTTTTGGGTTTTTAATTGAGTATTGACAGTTAATTTTAAACTTTTTTTTAACATAAACGGAAAAGAAAATACAATAAAATAAGTAGGAAACTCTTATGAGTTTCTCTACAACAATAAAAGAGCGAAGACTCAGTGATAATGGTAGAAATGCCTATCTTAGTTTTATGAGTGCGGGAGACGTAGGTCAAAATGTAAACAAGAGAGCTGATGACTCCTTATATTTATCTACAAAACCACTCAATCGAACTCGCTCATGCTCACCGTTGTTAATGAAAAACATTGAAGAAGAGAGCACAAAAACAAGAGTAAATGTTGCTGATGAGACAGCAAGTAATAATAAAAAAGATATAAACACAATAAGCGAGAATAATAAAATAAATAAAACAGTAGTGCCAGCAAATATAGCAGCAGAAGAAATGCCTATTGATAAAATGAAAACTCAGATGGGCATCGATCGATATATTACGGTTTTGAAGCGGGGAAGAAGTCACAATTCATCAAAGGTTGCACCAGTGCCGAAAATAAATAAGAATGACAAGGATAACGCACCAAAGTCGCAGAATCGCTTCGCAGCATTAGATGATGGTTCTCAAGAGGAAATTAAAACCAACAAATCGCCAAAACCTCCTCCAGTCTACTTAAGGGAACAAACCTCCACTGCATTAATTAAACTGATTACAACATTAATTGGTGAAAACTCTTTTTATGTGGCCTCCGTTAAACGAGGAATTATATTTGAAACTAAGATCCAGGTAAATACTGAAGATAATTTCCGGAAATTAATTTCAGAATTTGAAAAGGTAAACAAAAATTTTTACACCTATCAATTAAAAAGTGGTAAGGGGCTCCAGGTTGTACTTAAGGGTATAGATCCCAGCGTTGAACCCGAAGAAATAAAATGTAGTTTACAACATAATGGATTCAAGATCAAGTCAGTTGTAAACATTAGGAATCGTGAGAGGGTGCCTCAGCCAATATTTCGCGTTGAACTAGAGCCGAACGATATTAAATTAAAGAAAAATGAAGTTCATCCAATCTATAATATTAAGTACCTGTTGCATAGAAGAATTGTAGTAGAAGAACCATATAAGCGGTCAGGACCAGTGCAATGCCAAAATTGTCAGGAATACGGACATACTAGATCTTACTGTAAGTTACCTCCAGTGTGCGTAATTTGTGGGGAATTACATAGTACCGCTAAATGTTCCAGGCCTAAAAGCGATACTAGTTTAAGAAAATGTAGTAACTGTGGTGGGAATCACACTGCCAATTACAGGGGTTGCCCCGTTTATTATATGGTAAAGAACTCGATGGCCCAAAGGAGTATAATTCCACCTACGCAGACACAAAGATTAGAAACACATAATTATACACCAATAGTCAACAAAGGGTCAAATAACATCTCGTACGTCAGTGTTTTGAAATCTAACTCAGCACCAAATTCACAGCCAACAAACAACCAGACTCCTAATGCTCCCAACCTGAGTCGGCTTGAAACTACTATCGAGGCACTAGCTCAATCGGTAAATAACTTTACAAATACTTTAAGCAACATGATGCAGGAGATGTTAAAAATGCAGTCAATGCTGTTACAAGCGGTACTTAATAAGCCGTGAAATACCTAAGGCTTTGTTTCTGGAACGCAAACGGTATTCGCCAGCATAAAAATGAAATTGAACACTTCCTTATTAGCAACAAAATTGACATCATGCTTATTTCGGAAACTCATCTGACATCAAGAAGCTTATTTAAAATGAACGGTTATTTATTTTACGACACAAAGGATCCCCGTGATAGGTCATGTGGAGGCTCCGCAGTCTTAATAAGGGCTCGAATAAAACATTACCAAATGAGTGATTTTTGTGAAGAATACCTTCAGGCTGCTAGTATTTGTCTTGAAAATTTCCAGCAAAACCTTGTTATCACGTCATTATATTGTCCACCTAGATACACGATCACTGAGAGTCAATATGAACATTTCTTTCGATCGCTAGGCCCTCGTTTTATTGCAGCCGGTGATTATAATGCAAAGCACTCCTATTGGGGCTCTCGACTTACTTCTCCAAAAGGCCGAAAACTGTTCGACACAATTTCTAAATTGAAACTGGATGTTATTTCTTCAGGGCAGCCTACCTATTGGCCAACGGATAGACAAAAAATTCCAGATTTAATCGACTTCGCAGTAGTTAAGAACATCTCTAGGGAAGTATATGAGGTAGAAGCCTCACTGGATCTGTCTTCGGATCATACGCCTACAATCATAACACTATGGAATAATCACGTGTCCCCGTCTGGCTACTTAATGGAAAAAGAGACTACAGTAAATTGGCTAAAATATAAGAAATACATAAGCTCTCACTGTTCAGAAAATATTCCTCTAAGGACTATCGACGATTTGAACCAGGCAGTATATGATTTTGAAAAACCCTTACGTTAGCCACCCAAAGCGCTGTTAAGGTCCCAAAACGAATTAGGTACAACAGAATTTATTCCGCTGATATCGAAAATCTTGTGCTAGAAAAACGAAGACTCCGTAGAGAGTGGCAACTACAGAGATCACCTCAACTTAAAAGAAAACTAAATGAGTGCACAAAACGACTTCAAAAGGTACTTGAATCACAAAGGCTTCTATCCTTTAAAAATTTTTTGGAAAATCTGGACGCGACTCCACAAACAAATTATTCATTATGGCGTGCAACCAGGAATCTGAAAAGGCCAATTATTAATAAACCACCTTTACGTGACTCAAATGGTAACTGGGCAAGAAGTGATGCAGAAAAAGGTAAGCTATTTGTGAATCACCTGAAAACTGTTTTCACCCCTAACAAGTCTACCGAAATAATTAATTTACCAATTGTTGTTGCGAAGGCTCCCAGACCCATTAGGTTTAAGCTTCATGATATTGTGAATGCCATTTAAAATCTTAACCCGAGGAAAGCCCCAGGGATTGACAAAATAACCAACAAAATGCTATTGAATTTACCTAGCATAGCTGTAAAAGTTATTTTATTCATTATGAATGCTGTTATTCGACTAAGATATTACCCTACACAATGGAAAATTTCACTCATTACCATGATACCGAAGCCAGGTAAGGATCATACCAAGGTTGATGCATATAGGCCGATAAGTCTCTTGACTAACCTATCTAAATTATTTGAGAAGGTACTGATATGTAAGCTAGCACCTTTGTTGAATGAATGCGGTTGTATCCCTAATCACCAATTTGGGTTTAGGAGAAAACATAGTACCATTCAGCAAACCCATAGACTCGTTAATGTAATAAGAAATGCATTCGAGGAAAAAAAGTATTGTTCTGCACTCTTCATTGATGTCTCTCAAGCTTTCGATAAGGTGTGGCATGAAGGTCTTGTACTCAAATTGAAGCAAATATTCCCTGAAAATATATATGAAATATTGAAGAGCTATTTAAGTGATAGAAAATTTGTAATTAAACAAGGTAATTTTTTAAGTTCCCCTCAAAAAATTAACTCCGGTGTTCCTCAGGGTAGCATACTAGGTCCTGTTTTATACCTGATATTTACAGCTGACATGCCGATAAGTGAAAACATACATAATTCCACATTTGCTGACGACACTGCATTTTTAAGCGTTCATATGAACCCACAGATTGCATCGCAGTTCTTACAGGAACAAGTATGCCTACTGGAAGAATGGTTGAAGAAATGGAGGATAAAGGTTAACGAACAAAAATGCTCCCACGTAACCTTTACATTGCGAAGAGAGACCTGCCCTACTATATGCATTAATAATCAGACAATACCACAAAGCACTCATGTAAAGTACTTGGGTATGCACCTTGATCGTCGTTTAACGTGGAAATTGCATATTGAGTCAAAACTGGCAGAAATAAATATGAAAACTGCTCAAATAAATTGGTTAATTGGTCGAAATTCATCACTTAAATTAGATTGTAAACTCCTTATATACAAATCAATATTAAAACCCATTTGGTGTTATGAAGTACAGCTATGGGGTACTGCCTCAGCTTCAAACGTGGAGAAAATTCAGAGGCGCCAAAATAAAATTTTACGAATGATCACTGCCGCCCCTTGGTATATCAAAAACTCAAATATTCACAAAGATCTCGACGTCCCGCTGGTTAAAATGGAAATTACAAGATGTGCTGAAAAGTATTTAGATAACCTAGATGGCCACATAAACCCGTTAGTCCGTAGTATTTTACGTCACGCTGGCCATATTCGTTTGAAGAGAAAGGATACTCTTGCGCTCGGCCGAAGATGAGGGACATGATACTTTCTTTTTGAATTCTTTATTTATTATTATTATTATTGAATTTTATTTTTGAATATTCTATTTATTATTATTATTATTATTGAATTATTATTTTTGAATACTTTATTTTATTTGGCAATGGCTAAATAAATATATAATTTTTGTTTTGGTTTTAAGATTTTCATTTAGTTTTAAGATTTTCTTTGTAGTTTTAAGATTTGAATAATTATTGTTAGTTCATTATTAATGAAGATTCAATAAAAAAATAAATGAAAAAAAAAAAAAAAATCTTATCATTGATTATGTTATTGTGGATGTTTGATAGTAATTAAACATTTACTAGGACGGTGAGATTTTTCACAATTTCTTCTTGTTTGATTGCAATTTGATTGTAATGAATCGCATTAAATAGTACTCATGGGTCGAGCAAGTTTTCTGATGAAGATATCTTTCTCTTGTAAGTTGAAACTCTTACTTTGCAGTTGTTGAGTTGTTGGCTGGGTTCCGATAGGTTTTAAAATCCATAGTTCAGTACAAGTTTAATTCGCTACTTAAATTTCAGTTCCCAACGAATGTGTAAAGTTTACCTATGTACAGTGGTGATGTTGTTTATGATCATAGGCTGTCTGACTTCAGAGAATGAAAAACCAAAACCCAAACATAAAGTGACCACCAACAGAACGAAATTCTACAGTGGACGAAAAATTTTTAAGTGAAGATTAGAGACTCTGCTTGTAGTACTTCGTTGGTAAGCCCAAGAATATGACTTGCCTTGTTGAATCATTTTCCTTACCATCCTTGTTTTCTTACATTTCTTTCGAGGCGGATTCGTTGCTGTTTTGACAACAAACGATTCTTTGTGATTGTCATTGTTCATTACATGTATGGGATTTTTAATTGTCAGTAATTTAGGCTTGGAAGCCACTATTTGGTACATCCAACTATATACTCGCACTATTCAGTTTAGTTTTCTTTTGAAGTGTATCTATTTGGCTATCTTATCACTGTGCTTGTCTTTGTTAAGCAAAACTTCCAATGATTTTGAATATACATTTGTGCAAATACATTTGTTTCAACAATCTGTAATACTCTGAGACATATTTCGGCTGTATTAACGTATTTAATTCAACTGCGTATACAGATACAGAGAGACAAATAGAGAGAATGGCAGTAAGTTTAACTTCTCACGAGACAATTGACTTTAATCACGATTACAAGATCGCAATATGAAGTATACAACAAACGATTATATTGAGCGGCGTTATACATTTTACGGCCTCTGTAAACCAGCAAAGCAAGATGAAAAGCAACCTCGGGATTTTCAAGTTGATTCGTTGATTGCAAATCAATTAAAAACAAATATATATTTAGTTTCAATTAAACTCTTTATTGTTCGCGATACTCTTCTGTGCTACAGTTTACAACTTGATGAATCCAACAATAATTTGCTTTCTTCGTTATTCTGCGTTACACTTCTGTTCGCGTACACACTAACAAATGTTCGATAGACCTTTACAACGACGATATTCAAACCACGACTGTTTTCTTCACAAGCAACGCGTCTTCACACAAGACTGACTGAATTCTTACTACTTGTTGCCTGTTTTGTCTTGTCTTTTTATATGCCCACGTAATCAGTCTGATGAAGGTTCTTGAAGTGAAACATTGGGGGTTACGCCTTCTCGAGAATTCTAACGCGACTTCATTGTTGTTTGTGTATTTTGTTCACATTGCTTGTTGTTGCGTTCTCCCTTACTTGTCTATCGCCTTTTCTTTCATACTGATGTTGTTGGTTTACTTGTAACTAGTTCGTTGTATTTGTTTGTGTAGGTTTTGCTCTTTTTAATGTTAAACGATGTACACAGTTTCCATTTTCGTAAAAATATTCTTCTTATAAGGGGTTTT
Source organism: Sarcophaga carnaria (assembly GCA_958299815.1). Classification (NCBI taxonomy): domain Eukaryota; kingdom Metazoa; phylum Arthropoda; class Insecta; order Diptera; family Sarcophagidae; genus Sarcophaga; species Sarcophaga carnaria. The sequence continues at coordinate 81,669,230 of OY283149.1, read as the reverse complement.
ATAATCACCTAAAATATTTTATAACCACCACCAATTGTGGGCTTTCAGTCTAATGTTATGTACATACATAAAATAGAGAGTAGCCAGAAATCATGCATTTTTGAAAATGTTATTTGTAAATATACGCTGCGTTTTGGGCCACTTTATTTCTGTTTTTAAAAATTAACTTGTTTCCTTCGCATTTCTTCCAGGTATTTAAGTCAAATTGCATTTCCACTTTCCATACGTTGCTTTGTAATTTATTAACCATTCATTGAAAATGAATGTAACATTTAATACCTACTTTATGTAATAGATTAAAATAAATTTAAAGTAAATGGAGAACTATTTTTTACATTATTTTTGTATTTTATTTCTATTTTGACATTTGTGGTACTACCTTTGAAATTATCTTCACATTCACAATATTTTTTCAGAGATATTGACGTTTTACACCACCACGTATGAGTAAAATTTCTTACTACAGTCTCTTGCTATTAACACGTAATATAGAGTAGCATTTGTGACGTTTGTTAAATGAGACGTATGAGTTATATTTGAAACATTTTGCATTAACTATTATGCATACTCTTGAATTAAACAAATTTAACCCATTCGCTGCCAAGGACGAGTATACTCGTCTTTGACAGGGTATCCCGCACTGCCAAGACGGGTATACTAGTCCTATTTTAAATATATTATAACAAGCAGGCTTTTGAATTAGCAATTTTTTTTTACCACAAATATAATATAAATATGTAAAAATCTTGAAAAATACTACAAATAATTTTTTTTTAAAAAATAATACTTTATTCTTCACACAAAAATCAACTTAATCATGTATTTATAAAAAAATTTTATAGTAACTAAATCACTTATGATACCTTATCTTCATGATAGGATTTCTAAAAGGGTTTTGGTAAACAATAACACTCAAAATATAAATGGCAGTGGGAATGATTTCATATAATTTAGGCTTAGCAGCGAATGGGTTAATAACTTTCAATAACTCTGAGATAAAAATGAATAATAATCGAAAATAATCGATAATTATTGCGATTTATCATTTTAAAACATTTTCATTTTATTGCGGATTCGATGATGTTTAATACAAAATTAAATAGATTTTTAAGTTTAAGCCAGTATATTAAGTTAGGGTAAACGCATATTTACTGGCAGTATAGTAATTATTAGCTTCCTAGATATCATAGAAGATTGCAGAAAAAAGTTGGATGCCTCTGGGGGACATAAGGAGATTTTCAACGTTTATGCGTATGTAGGTTCCTGGACTGAAGGTAACTACATATCTCACTTGGAAAGGCTGGTAGAACAGATAATTCAAACAAGTAAATGAGATCGGCATTCTGCTGCAGAATAAGAAAAGGTTAACAATTAAATTAAATTAATCCAAATTCCACATCCATTTAACTCATATCAGAAATCACTAAGGATCTGCGCTGATGTCATTTGACAATTGGAGCAAAACATGCCTATCCAAAGTCTGGTTGAATAAAATCTTCACCTTAATAAAACAGACAGGATGGTTGAAAAATAACAGCCAGAAGTCATATGTAAATTACGAAATAGTTTCTCTTCACATTTCGTTTTCTTAGCGATGTCTGAACGAGGAGTTGATGTATTATGCTATCTACTACACTATGGCAACGTTAACTACACTATTTTGTTCATCAATCCAACGATTCTTTATACTTCCTAGCAACAAAAGTAATGTTTCTCTTTAAAAGTGTTACCACACTCCTATCTCATTTTGTACGTCACTATTTGAAAACTTAATATAATAGAAAGACTTCCAATAGAAAGACTTCCACAAACTTCTCGCCCTTTACAGCTACACGCGCAGTTCCATGGAATCTTCACTTGTACACTTTATTAAGTTATCTAAAAGAAGTTTCTTTTTCCGTTTTAGAGCATCGTTTTCCACCACATGTTTAAACAAGAGTCACATGAACAGAATTCATTGAAACGTATAGCATTAATGTAATCTATTGATGACTTCTGAAATTTTAATTTGAGTTTAAGCCTCAGAATTCTTTTGGCATGGTGTCTACCTAACAGAAATGTCACATGAGTACAAAAATTTATTTTATTTTTAAAGTAATTCTAAAGCCTACACCAATTAACACAGTCGAATCAATTGATGAATTTTAAAAACTGAATTTGTGATGAAGTTCGCTACAAATTTCAATTCTTATAGAACAGCAGCTGTTTATAACGTCGATTTGTCCTCATTTTAAAATACTATGACAAAAATGATGTCAGTCTGGAGATCACTCTTGCTAACAGGTCTTAATGTCTGACCTGGGGTTTGAACCGAGGCTTTAGGTCTAATAAGCCAACACACTATCTACTAGACTACAATTTCTACTACACTATCTTTAGACAATTCATAAAATAATGGAAATCTTGCAACTGAATCAACAATTTCATTTCGACTTAAGAGTCGAAGTTATTACCAAAAACGGCTTTGTATTCTGATCAATCGCGGTAAAAGTTCACCGCGCTATTGTTGCATCAAACACATAAAAGAAAACAAAACAAAGAACTTGTCAAATAAAGGCAGTAATGCAACAATTATGATTTAATACGAAGTAAAAATCCTTATTTTTTATTATAAAATTTCGTTAACATCAATCGATTTCAATTAAATATTTATAATTTTCTTGGCCGAATTAATATTTGCACAAATTTTAGAGAGTATTCATAGCCATGAAAATTGCTAAAAAAAACAATACAAAACAGGCAATAATAATTATAAATACAAAGATTAAATAATTTATTAACTGACCTGTAAGAACAATCTAAATACCACCAGGCACCAGTTTTATTTACAGCACAATTTCCATCAGCAGTATCATTATCACGATCTTTTGTGGCAAATTATAACCCACATGCTGACTAAATAAATCCCCAGCATCGCCCGCATATGATCCGACATTAATAAGTTTGTAATTTTCAGTCTCATTCCCCACTTGGAAATCGTCATACTTGGCGTATTTCGTCACATTTTCGAAATCATCCAAAAGTATGAGCAACTCCACAGGTTTAACACTGGGGGTTAGGGCTTGCAATTTGTCTAATCTTATAAAGAATTCACCATGTAAATTGCCAAAACCAGATTTATACTCTGTCCAATTGCGGTAAAAGTTTGACCACCATCCGCAATACTAGTGAGGATATCATGAAATTTCAGGTTAATACAGTTATTATTTCCTGAGATACGGCGTTTGAAAAAAACACAACATACCCGGGTATGAATCTATTGACATAAAGGTTAAAGAGATGAAAAGGAATTTTACCAACTAACATTTTTGTTATTGTGTATGTGGAACTATGAACAGGCTGCGCTCAAAGTAAGGCAGTATCAAATGCGAAATGCATTTTTAAAATGAAAAACAGTTTTCTTATGTAGTAGGAAGCGTGTCTCTGTCCAGATCTTGCCATCTTCTTAATAACATATAAGAAAAGCTATTAGAGTGTAGTATGTATGTAGTATGTATGTATGTTGCCATAGTGTAGAAGAATTTGAATATTTCTACAGAAGATATATGAAAAAACAAAAGAATTTCAATCAAAAATAAAAAATAAATTATTTATTTGAAACTATAAAACTGGCAAGCGACAAATTGACCAATTTTACCACCTCAAAGTATTCCACGAAGGCTGGGTGTTATATTGACAAACGCTGAAAGAAGAATAATAAGAAAAGAGTTACTTACTTACTGACTTAATTGTCAATTAACAACCCGATTAACGAATTTCGTCCTGCCGCAACACATCTTTCCACGCGCCTCTGCTTCTTGCGCGCCTACGCCAGTTGGTCACACCAATCGATGAGAGGGCTTCCTCGATTTGGTCGTTCCAACGGATACAAGGTCGTCCTCTTCGCCGACTTCGGCAGATACTGGCATCAACTACCCGTCCTCCTCCATTCGAACGACTTGGCCGAGCCAGCGCTGCCGCTGGATGGTAATACGCTGCACAACGTCTACGTCGTTGAGGAGCTCATACAGCTCACTGTTGGATCGGATGCGGTAATCATCCCAACTCGTATTTGACCGAAGATCTTGCGTAGTACTTTTCTCTCGAACACTCTCAAGACTGCTGCATCAGTGCTTAATAGAGTCTATGCCTCTGCGCCATAGAGAAGTACGGGCAGGATGAGCGTCTTGTAGAGTATTAGTTTTGTCGTACGTCTTTGCTACTCAATTGCCTATTGAGACTATAGTAGCACCTGTTGGCAAGAGTGATCCTGCGCTTGATTTCCAGACTGACATCATTTTTGGTGGTAATGGCGGAGCCAAGATAAATAAATTCCTTGACTGTATCAAAAGTATAATTATCGGCCGTAATCTGAGAATCAATACGCCGCACGTCTCTACTTGACGATAACATATACTTTGTTTTGCACTCAAGAAAAGAGTTAAGAACTTATAATTTAGCATCTGTTGTTGTTGATGTTGTTAAAAACGAAATTGTTTTTAAACATTTCTTTTCTATGTATTTAAATATGAAAATATTTGAAATCATTTCAACTGCAGTTCTGCAATTGAGTAGAGGAGTAACTTCAATACAATTCTCTGCTGTACTTGCATTATATTCATGCAAGATAAAAATGAGCATTTATTTTATAAGCCAACTTTATACATATATGCAAAACACTGGAAACATTTGTTTAAACAACGAATTAATTTCAACCACAACCTTACCCAACACAAATATGGTTGACGCATTCAATTATTCATTAAAGCGATAATATTTTGAAGAATTTCAACGTCAGCCACTAACAAATACTCATCAAACAAACAATTTTAATATGAATCATGCTCCTAAAGCTGACAAATAATTTCTTCTTATACTACTTGAGATAAGAAACAGAAATTCAGTTCGACCTCAGAATACAGATTATAAATTTGAAATCTGTTGAATGCCTGTGTATGTATGTAATAAAGTATAGTTTTTTGAATTTTTACATTTGTTGAATACTCAGTATGTTGATCGTTTTGCTATTTTATGAATATTATCAGCCCAAAGTGAATACAGACAAGTTGAACGAAGAAGCACTACCGTCATATATACATATTTGTGTGTCTGTGTGTCCCTTTGCTTGTATTAATGTGTCAAAATTGCGCAAACAGTTTTTATTGCTCATTTATTCTTTAAATACTCATCGGATTTTTTTTAAACTTTTGTACAATTATTTTTTTAGTGAATACTATTAAAATTTAAAATATAATCTTTGTAGATCGTTTAACAAAGCGTATGTAAAAAAACTTACGCAATTGGTACTTTTTTGTTGGCCTTGACAACATCATAACTAGCAACAAAACAAAAAATTATGTGATAATAATGCACAATTCTTATTTGTTGTTTTTGTTTTTTATAACGGTATTACAAACTGCAACAAAACCAAAAAAAAGAGAATAAGTAGTGTAAATATTTCATTCGTTTATGTGTTTTTGAATTGAACACAAGTGACAAAATCATTACTTATTTTGGAGCAATGAAACCAGAAGAGATAACAACTTTTCTTATGCTATCAGACTCAGGCGATGAAAGTCCCCGGACACATCAAGTGAAGATGAAAACGATCTCGTTTCTGAACCTGCATCTAACTGTGAACCCAACTCCTCGTCAGGAGCTAGCATGGACAAACTACGGATGAAGTTATAAGACAAAATAAATTTGACTCCTGGCTCAACGCGTTATACTATTTCAAGACCTGATAGCACATAATCTTTTCTTCTGTTATTTACGGCCAGTGATAATATGAAATTAGTTGTTGATATGACTAATTTACGAGTTGACTATAAGTGGTAATGTATTTGTAAAAGTAAAAGCTATACAATCGGTTCATTTAAGTCAATCTGTATCAGGGGTCGATACATTAGATCAACTTATAAGAACTTACACATGTAAAAGATGAACTAACCGATTCCCTCAAGCACGGTTTTACAATCTGTTGGATATATACAAGCGACGCATATTCTTGGAAGACTTAGGCATGGAGCTTATAAGCGGAGAAATATTTTGTAGACCGAACATGCCACAAAGTAGTGCTGCAGTCGTAAAAAGTCTTCAAAAGGATTCTGCTGAAGTTCCGCAAGCAAAAATGTTAAAAAAATTTTTATGCAAATAAATTTTTGACATTCAGAATATTTATTTGCAAAAAGCATTCTGATACCAATATTGTATGCAATGAATGTAAAAAATAAAAAACTGAATAAATATTATAATTTTTTGTATTGAGCAAATTTGACCCACCAATGTCATTTGCGTTTTATTTTTGAAGTACAGGATAAGGTTTACAAACGTGACAATTTTTTTTATGTTTTCTTTTAATTTTGATAATCAATTTTATTATTTACGTTTTAAGTAAAGTCCTTGGACGTACGCTGTACCTTTTTTGGCACAACCATTAAAAGTACTAATTTGAATTTTAATTTTCATTTCATTTTAAAACCAAATCATTGGAAAACTTTCCTTTTAAACAAAATAGAATTTTTAAATTCAATTCAAAAACGAATTAAAATTCTCGAAAATCTCTTATGCCAGACTAATATTTCAGTTTCATAACTCGGATCTGTTATTCATAAAAAAAATTTCAAATTTTATAAAAATTAAATTTCCTGTGATGATTAATGGGTTAATTCATCCATGGATGCTAATAAAATAGTTAGCACTTGTCTTTAACTATGAAAAATTATCAAAAAATTTAATACTTTTGTATTTGTTGTGTTAATACAAGTATGTCTGATGTGAATGTTTGAGTAAAGATTTTAAAATATTTCCGAAGGAAAAACCAAAAACAATTGCATTTAAAAATAAATAAATAATATACAGTAGTGAAAAAAATAATAGGGGGGGGGTCTAGAAAAAAGTTTTCTTAATTTTTTATTTACCATTGAATACAATGCAATACAACAATGTATGGATTTTATATGGAAGATGCTGACATTGCCGGCATAAGAAATTTTTTATAAATCTGACCTGAAAATACTACATTGAAAACACAATTGAAATATGAAATTCAACGTTTTTTTTTTTTTTTTTTGTAACGAAGAATTTAATTTTTACAACATAAACACACTCACATAGCTGACTACAGTGATGCCGTGTACTTATGAATATGTGTATGAATAAAAATTTTCAGCTCAAAATGATCGCTAAGCACGCAACAAAATAAAACAGTACAAATGAAAAAAGATTAAACACACACACATATACATACAAAATTTTTAATTTATAATCTATCAATGCCGAATAGAATTTCCATTCTTATGACACTTATTATGTGAAAAAAGAAATTATTTGTCAGCGATAGGAGGAAGCATTATTCATCATTAACGATTTTGTTAAGGTTGTCATCGATATTGAAAGGATTGTTTAAAAATTGTTTGTTTCTTGCAAATTTTATGCATACAGTTGGTTTATAAAGTAAATGCACATTCTTATCTGATATATGCACAGTTATATTGTAATGGAAACTTATTTTTATTCAACTAGGATAAGTAGTTTATGAAAGTATTGTAAGTATTAAACTGAAAGTATTGCAGTTACTCCTACAGGACTTTAAAACTACGCACGAAATAATTTATTTATTTTTTTTTTGCAATACTTCAATAAACAGTTGAACAATTTTATTTTTAACTTTAAAAAATAAATTTCTGATTCGTGTATTTTCTGAAAAAATAAATTTAATACTAGGTGTGTGTATTCTTGACCATCATTGTCAGTTTTCGTTTTGTAAGTGTAGTGTTGTCAACATTTTAGTCACTTCATATGGTATACTTAGCAAATTTTGTCTGTAAGTTTTATTTTTTGATATGATTGATAGGAAGTTAAAATCAATTTGAGGCGTTGGATTATCGCTTAAACATTTATTAAAAGGCGTGTGCTTCGGAACATCGTATTAAGAAAAAAAAAAATAACTAAAGCTGACATGAATTAATAAAACGATAAGGATTGGTACAAGAAATAAATAAATATTGAAATTAGATATTTAGCGTTGAAATTTAAAAATTTTGTTTCAGACCTGTAAGCTATAAAAATAGCAATTAAAACCAGAAGCCTTTAAAATTATTAACGTTTTTAACGTATTTAATTGAAAAAATTAATAATGGATGCATACTTTATGCGCCAACTGTATACATGCATTTGTTATCAGTAATTAAAGAACGAAGTTGGGCAACATTCAGGTGAGGTCATATATTTATTTTAAGCATAACAATTGAGTATTTTCTACTTATCGCAGTGTCTGCAGAATCCTATAAAAACCAACGTTTTTTTTAGCGAAGCTCATCAATATAAGACTTTCATAGTAAACATGAAATACTGGATAGATCTTTTATATTTATTGTGCATTTTGAAAGCACAATCTTTTGTAGTGGGCGAAACAAAAGTAAGTATTTTTTTTTCGTTGATTTTAAAAATGAAAATGAAAAAATTAAAGAAATATTTCATATGTTTCTGCATCAATACAGTCCATTAATGATGATATCTATGAAGAGATTCATTCGTGTGATTATACACGCTTCGAAACTCAACTGGAACGACTGAATCTACAAGCGAAAATCAATCATGATGCTCTACTACGGCAACAAATGGAACTTTTTAATAAAATGGATGTATTGTCTTTACAAATAAGGGGAATGGAAGCAAAATTATTAGAAAAACACGAAGCTGAACGCCAAGTTCCATTAGTCCCACCACCAACCAATGATAAAATCTTAGTTATGACTGACATTAGAGAAAAACTAAAAGAGCATGATAATATGTTGGCGAAAATTCTAAATAAGCAAAATGACACGCAAGAACTTTGCAAAAAAAATTATTTGAAAGATCATACTCAGACCTTGAAGAATACAATTTCCGACAAAATGATTGCGTTACAGAAAATCGATGCAAAGATAACTAACATAGAAAGCAATTGAATGCCAATGAATATTTCCAAAGAGATTATTAAAAATCAGAATAATATTCAAAATCATTTGAAAGAAATAAATTTGGAAGATCATATCCAGACATTAAAGACAACAATATCCGATAAATTCAATTTGATGCAGAAAATAGACGAGAAACTTACGATTATTGGCAATAATGTAATACCTAAAAAGGATCAATTGAAATTTTATCAGGATATTCAGCAACACTTAAGTAAGAATTATTTTTAAAATCCTTCAACTTCAATCTAATTTAAAAAAAAAAAATTTTTATAATTCAGATGCCACTGAAAAATGTTTGAAGGGGGAGCATCACAATGCGATTGCGTAAGTAAGAGAAAAAAAATATTTTTAATATAAATCAGGTTAAAGCGAAAAAACACGCAAGAATTTTTTAAAAGCATTGACAGAAATTGGTTCTATTTTTAAAGCACACACTATCGGAAAATTAAAAAAAAATATGGGCAAATAAATTTCTGTCAGTTGTTAACGTTACTGCAAACGATGCATAATTCCTCCTACTAAACTAATGTAATTTTTTCATTTTTAAAAGGCTTTTAAAATTCATGAATTACTCTAAAATAAACTTTTCTTCAATTACTTTTAAGCAGCAATCAATCATATCCCACCAGTTGTGCGGATACCAATGCCAATTATTGTGTAATAAATAAGTGCCTCAATACGAATCATCTGTATGGTCCTGCACCATTTTACGTTGCTTGTAATAACAGCGTTGATGATGGCGGTTGGACGGTTATTCAACGATGTATCAATGGAGCGGTGGACTTTTACCGCAATTGCACAGAGTATAAATCTGGTTTTGGCAATTTAGATGGTGAATTCTTTATAGGATTAGACAAATTGCACGCCCTAACCTCCCCCTTAAACCCGTGGAGTTGCTCATACTTTTGGAAGATTTCGAAAATGTGACGAAACACGCCAAGTATGACGATTTCCAAGTGGGGAATGAGACTGAAAATTACAAACTTGTTAATGTCGGGTCGTATGAGGGCGATGCTGGGGATTCATTTAGTCAGCATGTGGGTTTTTTACCACAAAAGATCGTGATAATGATACTGCTGATGTAAATTGTGCTGTAGATAAAACTGGTGCCTGGTGGTATAGAAGATGTTGTTATAGGTCAGTAAATATATTATTTAACTTTTGTATTTATAACTGTTATTGCCTGTTTTGTATTGTTTTTTTTTTAGCAATTTAAATGCAAAATACTATCAAGATCCAGCAAAGGCTTCAGGAACAAACGGAATAACTTGGCATGAATTTCATGGCTATGAATACTCTCTAAAATTTGTACAAATGTTAATTCGGCCAAGAAAATTATAAATATTTATAAATCGATTGATGGTAATGAACATTTAAAATGAAAAATAATGATTTTTACTTTATATTAAATCATAGTTGTTGCATTACTACCTTTATCTGACAGGTTCTTTGTTTTGTTTTCTTTTATGTATTTGAGTATCCATCGATGCAACAATGGCGCGGTAAATTTTTACCGCGATTGATCAGAATACAAAGCCGTTTTCGGTAATAACTTCGACTCTTAAGTCGAAGTGGAATTGTTGATTCAGTTGTAAGATTTCGATTATGTCTACAAGAAAAAATTTCTGGTGCGTGGTATAAGAAGATAGACCGACCGTTGCTCTGACTAGATGATTGTCATAGTTATGTAAGCATTTTATTTATTACAAATACCTCCATACTACATTATAATTATTACGAATCGAACCTAGACTCATCACACTGCACAGAGGGAAATCTGCCTAATAAAATCAAGAAGATTTTCTCTACGAACCGTTTTTGGAGTGAGGGGTATTACAGCAGAAAGAATCGAAGATTTTTTTGTAGAGATTTCTTATTATTTTTATGTGATAAACCTTTTTAATTTTTTCAAGACGTAAAACACATACATTTAAGAAGAAAACTTGTTATTTACCATTTTTTTACTCAAATTCCGTCATTTTTTCCACAACAAATACAATCCATAGAGAAAAACTTATTGGTTCTATTATGTTTTCTTCTAAATTGTATAAAACAAGAATTTCTTATTCATTTCATTGGGCTACCTAATCAATTTGTTCAAAAAGGTTTTTCTTATAGATTTCATTAGGCTACTTAATAATTTTTTAAGTAGTATTCCTTATTGATTTCATTAGGTTTCTATTTGATCATGTGTAAATTATCTTATTATTGTTTTAATAAGAATATCTTCTTGATTATATTAGCTGGCTTGTTAAAAAAAAGTGAACAAGTGTAAAAAGTAATAAAAATAATCCTTCTTAAAAAAAAAACTAAACTTAAATAAAAAAATTTAATTGTTTTAATTTCACAAAAAAAGTGGTATAAAAAACAAATAAAATTTTGAGTAATGACCCAATTTTTAAACCCTGGGAGCTCCGTGATGAAAAGTGCAACATTCTTTTAAGTTTTGGAATTACATCAACAAACATATTAAAAAAATGGATATCGAAGATGTTGAAAATTTATTCAAGAACGTGCACCAAAAATATACTGGGGAGTTGATTAAATTCAAAGCAGGACTAAGCGAATGGAGAAGAAATATTGTTTGTGCAAAATCATTATTAATAAATCAAATATTAAATTAGTTTCTAAGTAAATATATCAATAAAAAATCTATAATAATATCAAGCAAAATCAAGAAGTATTATTTATAAAAATAAATGGATAGCCTTATAAAATTAAGAGGAAAATCTTTTTGAAAAAAAAAAACAAAAAGAGGGCCTAATAAAATCAAGAAGAAAACCTTTTTGAAAATACAAAAAGAAAGCTTAATAAAATTAAGGAGAAAACCTTTTAAAAAAAATCAAGAAGACTATCTAGTAAAATCCCTTAGTTTTCTTCTTGATTTTTTCAAAAAGGTTTTCCTTCTAAAAATAATAAGAATCTCTTCTTGAAAAAGAAAACCATAGAGAAATCTTATTAACTTTGTTCTAATTTACTATGTATTTATTAGGATCAGTTTTCTCTGTGTGATTAACACACTGTTTGCTAGATTTGTTTTCAAAATATTTCTTTTGAGATAATTTATAATTGCATTAAGAATAACAAATACAAATACATGATCAAAACTGTGGATTAGAGATGAGCCATATTTTCAAAACTGTGATTTAATCATGGTGATAGATAATTCACTGGTAACTACAGTGATTGAAATTGCCGAATAACAGTTACTAATAATGTCGTTCTTTCAAAATTGTTACATACTCAAATTTATTTCATTTTATTTTGAGCGAGGCAGAATTACTATTAGATGATGCTGATTATTTACTCTTGTCTTTTATACATGAACTTTCTGTGCAACTTAATTGTCAAACTTCATACAAAAGAAAAAAATTGCATTAAAAATAATAACACTGATGACATCACTTTGATTTTGTTTAGTAGTCTTTTCGTAGTATGTATCTAGTTGTCTCTTTCTTACTACTTAATAAAATACGTTATTGTCATTATTGTTTTCTTTTGGAATACTGTGATCACAATCACTGTTTTAAAGAACAGTGATTAACAAATCACGTTCACTGAGAACAACGTTCTTAAAAAATCACCGGATCGCTCATCTCTACTGTGGATTATGTAGAATGTAGATTGTAGTGTATATGTCTAAGAAAAAACAATAAATATGAAAATCCAATTCGAAACAGATATGCCCCTTTTTGAATTGTCTAGAGATGTGGTCCTGACACACATAAAATAATGGATAAAATTCGTCTTTTTTGTTATTGTTTTGTTGTGCCGCCGTAGTCTAGTAGATATTGTGTTGGCTTATTAGACGTAAGGCCTCAGTTCAAACCACAGGTCAGACATTAAAACGAAAATATGAAAACTATTTTTGCGGTTACTTCCTCTCAGTAGATTTCTGGCAAAAACCATGGAAGCAAATGAAAAATTGCCATGAAAAGTCGATAACAAACAAGCAGATGCGCCCTGCGAGAAAGATCGGTGGTACGTAAGAATATACGCTAGTGAAAAATCCGCTGTAGTAGCGGTAGAATAGTGAAACATAAGCTACCTTGCGATGCTAATAGAGCTGGATACCATACCGTTATTAATGCGCACTTTCGCCCACGTCTGTACACTAAAATGACTTTGAAGCACCGGCCTATACATGAGCGTTGTATTCCAATCTCGGCCGGCTAAAACTGATGTAAATAGTAAAGAAGTCAGATGAAGTGAAGTATTTCTTGCACCATCTTAAGAAACCGATGCACTTGAATTCTTCTTTCGAGACTTGCAAAATGTGCTGCCTGCAGCGAACATCACACTGGATTTTCATGCGCGGGTCATCAAGAGCCTCTGACTTATGAATGTTTCCACTACCCATAAATGCAGATGAGGCAATATTATTGCTGCCTTTATGTTTTAATAAGGAGCAGCGCGTTTGTCGCGCGTTAAAATCAATCTTATTCATGCGACCATATTCGTATTAAGCCCTTTCGGCTAACTCTCCAAAGGGCTCGGCCTACCATCGGTGATCTGCAAAAAATAAAAAAGGCTTAAAAGTTAAAGTTTAATGAAAATAAAGTATAGAGCTGGAGATAGAAGTCGCCGTAGTCTAGTAGCTAGTGTGTTGGGTTATTATAAGTAAGGACTTGGTTTAAACCCCATGTCAAACATCAGCGACTTCCTCTCAGCAGATTTCTGGCAAAAACTCTGAGAGTAAATACAATTGCCATGAAAAGTTATTCAAAAATCTGTCGTTCGGGGTCGACTTTAAACTGTAGGTCCCGCCACTCATGTATAAAAATTAACGCACACAACATAAGTGGTGTTAGAAGCTAAGTCGTAATCCTGACTGACGGGTTGTAATGAATGTACATATGTTGGAGATAGAACAGAACCTTGCGGTACCGCTGAGTTCGTCTGATGGTATCCCATCCATAACATCGCGTTTAGTGCGAGTTCATTTGATTTGGTGAAACTAACGCCTATGATCGTTAGATATTTTTAGCGTGAAACAATCCTTTATGGTATCATTAGAAATTTGGAATCCATTATTAACGTAAAATTTAATTCATGAATGCTCTTTAAAGATATGTTTCTTTTTGATTTAAAAACTCTGCTTATATTTAAATTACTATTTATGAGCGCAATACGTCTTTATTTAACTTCTCGTAAACGTTCTTATATTTAGAAATAGAATTAAGATGGATACGAATGCTGACAAAATATATTTTTACACTTTGCCAAAATTCAACCCTTGTTTTTAATCAATGCCTACAGCTTTGTTTCAGCTCACAATATTTAAGAATTAATTTGATATACGTTTCTATTTCTGGTTACCGAAATTGAAGACAACAAATAAACGCAGTTGTTAAAAATGGGGGAAACATCAAATGCTACAACAACAATTAGACAAATGGAAATACCATAGAAATGTTCATGTTAGTGGCAAACAAAAAACATGAAACTGAACAAAACTTGAAATTGAAATTGAAAATGTCAGGGTTTAAGTTTAGCAACTCAAATGAGGATAAAAAAGGACAAAGTAAAATATACATCATTGAGTAAACCTAATATTATCTTATCGTAGAATAACATGACATGGTCTTTGTATGTAAGTCTATATTGTTTTAATTTTTCTATTTTTGTGTTACATAATGTTCTATTGTCATAGCTAGCCTCTAGAGTAGCCTCTCTCTGTTCCCACATAATTTATGGCCTTTTTTGAATTGGTCCCATTTACATCAAATGTAGTCCTAGAAATTGTCTTCTTATTCCTTTTGTTTTTAAATTTTTTCTCTATTTCCCCCTTTCTGCTTGAAACGCACGCACTTTAAAAGGTTAAACGCATGACTTGAGTTAAATAATAGGAAATGAATATAATGATACCGAATGGTAAAGTCGCCGTAGTCTAGTAGGTAGTGTCTTGGTTTATTAGACGTAAGGCCACGATTCAAACCCCAGGTCAGACATCAAAACCAACAATGAAAAAATATTTCTTCGGCGATTTCCGCTCAGCAGATTTCTGGCAAAATCTCTGAGAGAAAATAAGATTGCCATGAAAAGTTTCTTAAAAATCTTGCATCTGGAGTTGATTTTAAACCGTAGGTCTGACCAAGAATTCTTTAACGAAAATGATGAAATTAAAGAATTTCTTGGTATGAATTTTTTTTCCTTCATTGATAGATTACTGATCTATGAATGTCTGTAGAGTAAGCTACTCAACACTGAAGGAACTAAACTAGCACACTTTTGTAATGACGAATTACATGGCCACAAATGTTTACTTCTGTGACAGGAAGTTTTGGATAGTTTCGGATAGAGTCAATAGTGGTGGAGCTATTTTCACGAAATCTAGACTCTACGGTACTAGTCAAGAAATATAAAACAAAGAGCTTTGAAAGGATTTATTTAAGCCACATCTGGTCCGATAGTGTAATAGACTGGTGAGCAATCCTTTATCGGATTAGCTATTTAGATTATGCTGGTTACGTGACAATTGCGAAGTCACTGGCAGCGGACAAACTGGCAATGTAAGGGTCAGCTAGGGAATTAACAATAGGAAAGAGGTCTACACAAACAAAAAAGATGCAGTTCTTCTACCAATCATGCATTGAAAGGTAGATCGGATTGTAGCCCTTCTGGCTAAAGCTCATTCCTAACATCATAAAACTAGTCCTAAGCATGAGTAGAAGGGAGATGAGGCCTGTTATAGGAGCCCTAAAGCGGCATGGTTACATTTGATACATAAAACATAGATGAAGCGGGAATATCTCTTATTCCAGCAGTTTATATGAAGATGCTTAATATACAGGGGAAGATGCTTGCCTGCAGGTACATAGGTAAAAATGACTACGGCGGTCAATTTGTTGAGGAAGCGGTAAATCTGTAGGACTGTAAGCTTGTGTGTAAAAGGGGATCGTAACCGGGATTAACTGTCTACGTAAATATCTTTGGGACAAGAAGTAGAAAAACCCCGAGAATTTATGAACTATAGAAAGTCGTCATAGTCTAGTAGGCAGTGTGTTGTCTTATTAGACGCGAGGCTACGGTTCAAACCGCAAGGCAAACACAGACGATATATGAAAAAACATTTCTTCAGCGACTACCTCTTAGCAGTTTTCTGCAAAAAAAAAACTCTGAGAGAAAACATAAGTGTCTTGTCCCAAAAATCGGAGTTGACCGTGAACTGTAGGCTCTGCCACTCATGTATAAAATTAACACACACAACATAAGGACTGTGAGAAGATAATGGCCAATTATGTATGTATGTCTATACAGTCATTTAAAACCCACTCCTGTTTGGGCAAATCATTCCAATGGAGATTGTACTCTTTCATCAATGATTTTGCTTTTTTTTATTAATAAATTAACAACACATTAAAGTTCATAAATTAATTATGATAATTGAATTGAATTCATTTCTAGTTTTCATCTAAGTCATCTGGAGTTTGACTTGTTGTAAAAGTCATTTAATGCTGATTAATTGCCACTTCAATAGTGAGTTAATTCATGCGACTAAGTACATACGTAAGACGAAATGCTTTATTTTCAATTCTTTTTATTATAATCCACCCTGAAAGTCTCCACAAAAATTGTATTTTTAGGTAGACGCATACACAATGGCTACGCGTCCATTATGTTGTTGTGTTTGCACAAGAGTTGAAAAGTAATAGGGGCTACCTTACGTTTTGAATGAGAATGTGGGTCAAATATTGACTGATTCTAATCAAATTGTACAAGAGTAAAGTGATAATAATTGCCAATTGCATGATGTTTTAATATTAATATCATGGCATACTACTTCTAATTATATTATGCATACGCATACCTATACACACAAACTATACAAAACAATATACGATACAAAGCATTTCCCTTATAATCCTCTTATAAACACTTCCATGTTTAGTGTTTGTTTTCATAGTCACCATTGGCTATTTTTACCTTCTAGTGGTCAGAGGTTTCCGTTTAACACATTTTCTAATAAAACTTCTTTTGTTGTATTTTCAAATATTACATGCGTTTAAATATGTACCGCGAATACGTATTTTACATTAACCCATTAGAAGTCTCCATACTCAACTGAGTACAGTTGTATTTTTACGTGTATCCAAGCAAAACTAAAGAAAAAATAATCGTTGTACCGTTATTTAGTTTCACAACAAGAACAATAAGAGCTCCAGAAAAAGAATTTGTATGTAGTTTCTGTTGTTTATGCAGAACTATCAGTCTGTATTGTGACGCGAATAAAGTGTATGGTTTAGTAAACTATTTTGAAAATATTTGAAACAATACTAAAATTTGTTTAGCAATCTTGCATTATTTTTATAAAAATAATAACAACGAAACATACAGGCTTCAAAGAATACTTAAAAATAAAAAAATTAATAAAATAGAAAGGTATAAAGTTGGCTGTACTCGTTTGAGTACAATGACAGCATCCATTAGTAAGAATATGTTATTTTTTTGTTAGATTTAAATATGAGTGGTATACGTTTTAAGGGTCAGCAGATTTTCAAAGGGCTCCAAGAGGCCGTTGATAGCATTTTAGCTGATAGTGAAGATGAAGAAATTGATATGGCAATCATACCACCTAATCCCAGTGAACTGACTGACGAAGATGAAGGTGTTGATGGTAAGAAGTGGTGGTGGGTATCCTTTACATACATGCATGATATGACAATTTATAACGCTTGGAGGCTACAAGCAGTGAGAGTCCCATGAATCAACTTTTGTTTCGCCGAAACATTGCGCGTTATTATTTACGCCAAGATGGACAAACAAACCACGGCAGTCTGGGTCAATAGTTGAAGGTTTACCTCAAGATGGAGTTGGGCACTATCCCGCAAAAATATAAAACAGTTACGGTGCGTAATTTGTCATGCCTGAGTACTTTGGGAGTGCAAGAAATGCTGTAAAACACTTTAAGTCGAAAAAGAATTTTTCGAAAAATTTCATACTTAAAAAGTCGGTGTACTCATTTGAGTACACCCCTAAAACTCGTTTCCAAATAAAAAATTTATAATTTTTCTTTCATTTTATATTTTTTTATGCTTGTTTTTATCAATAAATAAATCTTAAATTAAAAACTTTAAGCCGGTTTTCATTTGACCTCTAATGGGTTAAACTTAAAATTTTTTTTAAGACACCACAACAGCACGAGCTTCAATCAACATTTTTTTTATTATTTCCTTGACAAGGAAAAACTAAAAATCGTTCTTAAAAAGAAAATCAGAAAAGTGCTACTGACGTGTGCTAAATGATATGATGATATACAGGGACATCCCATCTCTATGGAACACCCTATTCCATCTGAATGTATGGCCAAGCCAGCACAGCCGGTGTTAATACGCTGTATATAGCTGAGGAGCACATACAATGATAAGTTGTTAATTCGCGTGCGGAAATAATCACAAACTCGCTCTGGACCGAATATATTACATACAACGCGGTGGGAATTAAGAACATCGGGGACTATCGTTCATTGTAGTGAAACATTCATGTCATTTAAATTAAACTGAAATAGTCTGGACACAACCTCCAGGACAAAGTGTTGTTAGGTTTTTACCTTTTTAAAAACGTTCAGAATATGAGTTCGTTGATTGCAAACAAAATAATAATAAATATATGTTCAGTTTCAATTAAACTCTTTATTGTTCGCACTACTTTTCTGTGCCACCGTTTACAATTTGATGTATCCAACAATAATTTGTTTTATTCGTTATTCTTTTTTACACTTCTGTTCGCGTACCCACTAACAAATATTTGGTAAATCTTTACAAAAACGATCTTCAAACCATGACTGTTTTCTTCAAACGCAACGCGTCTTCACACAAGACTGACTGAATTCTTACTACTACTTGCCTGCTTTGCCTTGCCTTTTTATATGCTCACGTAAACCGTCTGATAAAGGTTCTTGAAGTAGAATGTGCGTGTTTTCGCCTTCTCGAGAACTCTATTACGACTTCATTGTTGTTTGTGTATTTTCTTCACGTTGTTATCGCGTTCTCGCTTACTTGTCTATCCCCTTTTCTTTTATACTGATGTTATTGGGTTACTTGTAACAAGTTCGTTGTATTTGTTTGTGTAGCTTTTGCTCATTTTAATGTTAAACGATATAAAATAAATAAAAAACTCTGAACTATAAAAAAGCAAGAGGAGGTTAAACGAATTCTAGAGTATTAGTTTTGTCGTACGCTAGAGTTCCCTGTTATTCAATTGCCAATTAAGACCATACTGGCATCTGTTGCCAAAAGTGTTCCTACGCTTGATCTCCAAACAGACATCATTTGTGTTGGTTCTGGCGCAGGCAAGATAAACAAATTCATTGATATCACCGAAAGCATAGTCATCGACTACAAACTGGGACTTGTTTCCACTTGACGAAAACGTATGCGTCGTTTTGATAGACTCCCCCGTTCAACAGCGCCAAAGGCAGCAGCAAAACCTCACTTGCAGCATCCGATGATATCAATGTCCTCAGTATACACAAGCAACTGAATACTTTTGTGGAAAATAGTGCCATGGGAATACACTCCATCCTGCCTTCGGCAGAACACTCTACTTGACGAAGTTCGTTACTACGACAATCGGATCTACGCTCCGGAACGACCCGATCAGTCATCGGCCAAGGATTGTCAACCCAGCGAAAGCTGTTTCAACCGGAAGTTTTTTCCCAAGGGAGATACTTCTGGAGACAGTAGCAGAACTGTTACAACAGCAACATGACGAAGTTAAAGAGGGCCCATGGTAAACGATCGCCTTGTCTGAAACCTCCTATCTTGGCGGAGTTGCGGTAGTTGCTTAACATTTCACATTCAGAACCCTTATTCACTGGTTAGTAATCGACGGAATTGCTTGTTTTGTTCTGACTATCAAAACACAGTTGATGCAGTGAATTGTGCTAAAATTAGGAAACTAGGCAAGTGAAGGTATTTTTTATTAACATTTGTTTTCAATCATTTGGAGGAAACTGTACAGTTTTTTTCAGCGTAGGATAGTCGTGCTTTTGATGTACAGGCCTTGCGCTGACCAACTTCTTCCTTTTCCCTGGTTTTGGTAAAACTTGGTCAGTACAGAGACTGCGCTCACCTGTGGCATCACAACGGGCCGCTATGCGTACTCAAGTGAGCTTTTTGATATCAGAGCTACCACTCCGACCCGACCTAACCTAACCCAACCTAACGTAACTTAGCGACACGTGTCATCTGCGCTGCAGAAAAGAAACTTGTTTATCTTTATTTTAATAAACTTTAGTTCGATCGCTGTAAATTATTTACAAAAAATGTCGTTAAGTGTAACTTAAGTCCGCTTGTCATGATCCTTCAGTGGTGGATTTAAACCACCCCGAGCTCAGAATGGTACGGTGGCACCTAAAAACCGATTATGTCTGCTCTGAAGCGCAGAGCACTCGCATAAAAGGTGTTGTACTATTTTGTTTTCCCCACATCGTGGCAGCTTTCGCAGTAATCTTGGTGGGGCAGATTGAAACTGTCAGCAAAACTGCCAATAGCTTAGTGTCCCGTTAAAATTTTTTTGACAATGCAAACCTTTCTCTTGTCGAACTCAAGTAGATGAGTACATAGCCTAGAATATAGCACACTTTTACATGGGTAAAAATTTGTTATGCCCGACTAATTATAAAAGCGCCCGTATCGCATGAATTTTTGACTTTTTAATACTTCTTATACGAGTCTTACTCCATTGCAACTGATGAAGTTATTGCGTTAATATTTGTGTTAGCAAAGTCTATGAATACCACCACAAGATTATTTCTTTATTTTAGTTAACGGTATTCTACATAGTTTTCTAGAATATTAAAAATGTATTTCGGCTTCAGAAGAAAACTGACATCCTTAGTATTCATGGAATGAATGGAAGTGCAAAAGTTATATCACATCACACGTACATTTTATTATTTTAAGTTTAAAATATTACGCATCATTCTTTTCGGTTACAGTTGTCTGTGTGTTGTCTTTTATTATGAGCTTGTTTTCGCTTAATGAGAGTGTATAAAATGATGCATTTACAACTGTATGCATGATATTAAAAATGTATGAAATTATTCTATAAAAATTTAACAGGGTTATGCATAGTATGAATACTTGTGGAAAGTAGTAAAATGAAAAAAAATATTCCACCGACTGCTTTGCTTGCTACCTACTATATACAATAAGAAAAACTCTAATGTGTGATAACCATCACCTCAGATCGTTCTTGTAGAATATTCCATGCAGCATATGCTGTGTAGCACATAGCAAAGTCCAGTCGTCCAATACAGGACATACAATACGGGCCAAAAGAAGTTGGTAATCATCCATATATAGCGCATGTCATTGGCAGTAATGGAGTGGCCAAGGACTTTTTAAAAGAAATATTGACCGATGACACTTCCAACCCCAAATCCACACCAAAGAATGGTATCATCCCAGAAATTATCCTTATTACTGTGAATGAGTTTTCGATGAAAACCTACTGCTGCAAAGCCCATTCAGCAAACTCACGTCACTTTTCTATTGTCGTTTACCCTCAATTACAAGGTCCGTTGAATTCTGTACAGGTTTAAAAACAAAATTCGCTAAACTATGGTCTGCCAAAGTCCAGACGCAATATTAACAGCCTTAAATTATCCTGCACACTCTTATGGACAACGACAATATTTAAGCAGATGTTACGTTTCGTCGACGGTCAGCTGTTGGTCGATCCTTTACTGAAGCGGCTAGAATTTCTTAACCATATTGATAGCACAATAATGGCAAATGGGCTGTATGTTGTTCAAACAGAACTGTTAAACTTAGGCAGTGCCTATTGGAAGACCCGAAAATTAAAAAATTTTTATATTCACAATTTCTTTCAAACTCTAATGCATTTTGTAAAATGTCTTCATACTAAATTGAAGGAGTTGCAATCGAAGTTCAGAACCAAAGTGTTTGGTTGTTGTAGTGGAAATGTGAATGCCTTGTGTTTGTTTTTAAGGCAAGAATGCATTTTTAACACAAGACCAAGATTTTGTTTATCTACTGCAGCAAGTTGTTGCTCTCTTTGATTCGATAATTAGTCGATACTAGTTTTAACTAGACTTGCACCTCAAAAATGGATAAGTTTCTAGTTTTCTCAAATATTGGCAGGAAAGGTTTTTTTATCAGTCTAATCCTGTGTAGTCAAAAGCAATTATACATTAAAAGTGTAGATATTAGCAAACCTGTTTGGCTACGGTGTCACTATCTTTACTTACTTTCCCTTCGCCATAACTTTATAAGTTCTTATTTCTACTCTACAGAAATGTTCAGGGCCCATAAGCAGAGTGAGAATCTTCCCCTTATCTGCCTGCCTATTATTCGAAAATCCTTTATATATAGAAAAGTGTGACCACTTCTAACTTACTTAGCTTCTCCAGAGAGCCTCATAACCTAATCCCAAGTCAAACTAAAAGAAGCTAGGTGCTCGGATAGTGAACAAATTGTCAGACAGTATTACAGATAGTAAATACATCTTTTGATGGTATCAACCAGAGATCAACAATGAATCGCTTTTTCGCTACTCATAAGCAATCATAAAATTTTGAATATACATAAGTGAGTCAACAATACTGAAATTTAACTACTCTGATTCATTCGTACTCAGTACAACGTTGATTTATAAGTATGAGTATAACGGTGACATCGAACTCACACTATTCGAAATATGTTTGATTCATATGCCTTCTCATTCAGACTCATAATTCGAGTGACTCGAATCATTCATCAAAATCATTACAGTCTTAGTTGTTGTTGCATTTACAAAAAAGAAAAAAGACAAAGACAGCAAGCAAAGCAAACACTTCTAGTGAGTATTGTAGTGTTCGTACGCGAATCAGACTTACTTTGTGATTCTTGTAAATGTTGGGTCATGGAGAGCCGTAATCAGCAACATCATACGTTTTGTTAAGTATGAGTATGATGAGTACTTCAAACTTTGTATAGGAGTAGTATGAGTATAATATTAAAATAAATATGAATGCGTATAAGTATCAGAAATTATGAGTATGATTCAATTCTACTTATCTTTTTTCCACACGAAGGTATACTTCAGTTTCTCCATGCGTTCTTGTAATTTCATTTCTGTGCCGCTATTTTTCCTTCATCTGTATAATATATTAAGGTTCCTTTTTTAATCGATTTCTTCATTACCTTTTATTAAGCTGGCTCAAAAGTTAAGATTAATGCAGACATGCACTACAAATACTAAAATGCCATAGGGTTTTACGTAGAATTGCAGAGGCAACTAAATACTGTGTCACCAATAGGACCCAAACTCGAGAAGGTCTCTGCAATAGACTGACCTCCATAATCAATTCATAGTTTTTTTTTATTTTATCAAAACAGTCAAACACTAATTTTAATGCCGTTTGTAGGGTTTTTAAAATGTAAAATCCATTCACGACAAGTACATATGTGACGTATGAGTGATATTTAATTCCATTAGTTTCATACATGACAAAATCGAAGAACTTTTATTGCATACTTTTCAGAGTAAATATTCTAGTACGTGTAATATGATGCGTACGAGTAATATATTTCAAATTCAATTAAAAAGAATGTATAACCCATTCATTTCGAATTGTGTAATTTGGAATTAAGCTATGATATGAAAATTTTCATCAATAACTAATGAATGCTGTAATGCTGATAATGGCATATTACTTTAAGTTTAAAGGAGTTTAAATTTTAAAATGAGAAACATAATAGTATACATATAAAACTACCCTTATTTCACAACTTCTTTAAACAATACGATAGTAAATAAATATTCTATTATTTTCGTAATAATTAATTAAAAGCCATATGTTACTACGGTACTTAAAGGATTAATATGGTCTTGCAATCAAATACAACTTCTCTTAGGCATAGACAAATTTGTTAAGATTTAATAAAAATCTTCTAATCTAATAAATCTAATAATTTGGATGCCTCTGAGTAATAAATGTAGATACCTCATCTAGTCTTTAGTATAATTTCATATAGTCTGCTTAAGAACTAACCACTACACCTGACAATTCCAATCAAAATCGATTTTAACACTTTAGTTCAGCTTTCAGTAGAATTGCATAGTTTGGACACACAGAAATCCTTATAGTGCCTCATCCACAATAGTAAAATAGTCACAAAGAGAATACATATGCATACCAACGCTTAGACAGTGTCCATTATCTGCAGCATCTATGAGACCTTCTGGTTATTTTTCTCACTGAAGTAAGAAATTCAGCCAGTAGTGGCATCAGACTACCTGCTTTCCATTTTTCCTACTTGAAAACCTTTAGGCGTTAAGTTGAATTAGTCCTTGGCGTGGCACCTGCCTAATTAGCTAGCTAACTAGATTTGTCAGCGACATAACATAACTGAAGCCACCGTATCGTAGTAGGTAGTGTGATGCCTTATTATACGTGAAGCCATAGTTCAAACCTTAGGTCAGACATCTCCAACAAACGAAATATGAGAAATTATTTCTCTGGTGACTTCCTTTTAGCATAGAATCTACAACAATCAGTAGCTTTTTCGGAATGCATTGGACTATTCGATCTATTCAGGGAACATACGTGGATGTGTGTGGGCATTTATCTTCAGTTTCTGTGTCAGTTAAGTGTTTTGCAGGTGCAGAACGATGTAAAATTGGCTGCGTTGAATTCTCTTGCTCTCTCTCCCGTTCAGCAATGTGTTTAGCAGATCTTGCGTTTCCTCGAAATATGGATGTCAGTAGATCGTTTATTAAACCTGTGGACTCGAATTTATCTATATTGAGAGCAGATCTCTCGGTAGGACGATGATGGCGAAAAGCGCAGTACGTTGCCCGAATAGAACATCCAATTATGCTCGTGTGGTTAAATGCTATATCCATACACAGTGATTTGGCAAAACAAACTAAATGAAGGACAACTAATTGGTAGATGTAGTTTCAACAAAATTGCCGTGATCAACTGTCTCTGTTGGAAGATTCTGTACAACTTAAAACTAATTATATTACTAAGCTATTGGCAGAGCGTATTATCTTTTCATTCTACTTTGAATTTTTGCAAAATTATGCTTGAAATGTTAAGGGCATTAGAAACCTCATACCACCAACTTCATGAAATATTCGCATGTATCTTGAAAATTAATTTGCTGTGCGGTTTTTCAACGTTTAATAATTTTTGGCAGAAACTTTTATGGAGTGAAAACAATGTCTAAATAAGACACTAGAGCTTTGCAACAACATAAGTAATAAAAATATTTTATCTTGATATTTTTATAGGAAAACATTATTAATATTGTATCGTGAATATTTAATGGCAATATTTTATGTTTAAAACATTAAAAGAAGAAGTGTGTGGCATAAAGAATATTTTCACTATCTTTGGAGAAATGGAAAATAACAAAGAATGTTTTTCTAGAGAACTTAAAATGGTACTACAAAACAGAACTGTTGCTGGAATAACATTTTTTAACTAAAAACTGGTAAATATGATGGATGGTGTAAGCTTCATTTGCTTCAAGAGTTATTGGTTTATCGCAATAAACTAATGACTTAACGCTGCCACATAAAAAGTAATCGAAAGGCATTAAATCGAACGAAAGAGGTTCTGTGAACAGAAACCATTTGTTTAAAAAAGGTTTTCATCAAATTGATTTTGCAATAAATTGCAATAAATCAGTTGTTAGATGCCTTGTATGGCCAGTTGCACCATCTTCATGGAGCCTAATGTAAAGGACGCTTGCCTGATTAATTTCATTAAAAAAAGTCAGCATGGCTAGATACCGATCGTAATCCACTTTATGTGATTTGGGGTCACAGCATAACTTTTCAGGGCAGATGCTGTTGGATGTCAAAAGGAACAACATTTTAAGAAACACGGAGGTGATGTATAGATAGCAAATAGTTTTTAAGGCAATTTGTTGTATTAACTACACTGAAAAATTCTTCTAAAAATGTTTAAAACAATTCTTTGGAAATTTTAAATAAATTTATTGGTGAAAATCAGAGCCTAGAATGCGATGCTAAAGAGGAAAGTCAAGGAAACGAAATCAATGAATGATTTTTATGACTTTATTATCTTAAAAAGCAACTTGCTAATCCCAATAAGTGTAGGAAAATAGGGTTTTAGATCATCACCCAAACGGAATCTATTATTCACTAGCGGTACACACCTATGCCATCGTGTTAGGTGCTTGACCCCGTAATTTCATATGAAATTGGTGTTAGTATCGCCAACATTATTTTCCAACCAACATCGCTAATATTACTGGAGTTTGTATCTTTGGATGAAGACAAATAATATATTTCGTATCTCTAGAAGTTCCTTATACTATTCGTTGCATCTATGCGGTTCAATGAATATGTGAAGTTTTGTGCTTCTTAAGGCCACTTATCCCTTTTAGATCAATTCTATTCATAGTAAACAGGCCCATAGTAGACACTACAGTGTGCCACAGTAGGTCGTTTGATCCCTTTCTTGCAACTAAAATCGGAGTTTGGACAAGAGCTGAAATGAAAATTTTTGCGTTGATTACTTACATAGATACATACATAATTGCTCATTACAACGCTTCAACCACGATTACTGAATGTTGTGGGCATTAATGTTATACATCCGTGGCTGGACCTGAAGTTTAAAGTCGAGTTCTAACGACAGATTTTTTAGAAACTTTTCATGTCAATTTTTATTTACTCACAAAGTTTTTGCTTAAAATATGCTGAGAGGAAATCGCCAAAAAATATTTTTTTCTTATTTTGTTTTAGATGTCTGACCTGGTATTCGAACCATGGCCTCACGTCTAATATTCCAACAAACTACCTATGGCGTCTAGAACAATTACATGACGATATGTATATGCACAATTGGCCATTAGAACCCTTCAGTCAGGATTACGGGCTAGCTTCTTATTCCACTCATATTTTCTGTGTTAATTTTATACATGACAGGCGGAAACTGCAGTTTAAAATCGACTCCAAACGACAGATTTTTGAGGAACTTTTCATAGCAATTTTATTTATTTACTCAGAGTTTTTGCCAGAAATCTGAAGAAGTAGCCGAAGAAATATTTATTTCATATTTTCGTTTTGATGTCTGACCTGGGGTTGAAACCGTGGCGTTACGTCTAATAAGCCAACACACTACCTGCTAGACTACGGCAACTTGAAACAATTAGGATCATATAAATTAACTTGTTTTCGTCGCTAAAGACTATGCTTCGCCACTCCTTGTCCTAAAATTGGTACTTATCAACAAAAGCCAAGACCATGCATTGTACTGCATTCTGTTATGGAGGAAAAACCGAGATGTGTGCCATGACTTATTAGATAATAAATTAATAGAATTTGCTGGACAGCTTTATTGTTCCTTTCAGCAGGATAACGCGTCAATTAGTGCAGTAATGACTGAGAAAGACCTGTTTGTGTCAAGAAATATTCAATTATTGGATAGGCCAGCAAAAAGCCTAAGGAATGTTAATTTCTAGAATTTTAAAATGGCATTTTAGAGCGCAATAGAGTTAAAATTGTTCATAGTGCAGGAGTGGAACTATATCAGCCCATCCACATTAAAATACTTAGTAAATTCGATGCCATTTCGACCAAATAATGTTAAAACTAACAATGGAAATCATATTTACTATTAATTATGCAATTTTTTACAATAAAATATAAAAGGCTTAAAATACCCACAACGCACATATAATAATTTACTGCTAGGGATATTTAAATTCAGGACACTATTCATACATTGTACTGGAATAAAGGAAAGATTTTATTTATAGGAGAAACCAGTATTTATATTTTGAAGATCGTCGTGTTCTAGTAGGTAGTATGTTGGCTTATTAAACGTGAGGCCTCGGTTCAAACTCCAGGTCAGGCATCTCCAACTGGACGAAATATGAAAAAATATTTCTTCGGCTATTTCCTGTCAGCAGATTTCTGGCAAAAACTCTGAGAGTAAATAGATCAACATTGTCGAAGGGGAGCACCCCTTACTTTTTGCATAACTTGTACAGCCCAGTTATCTTGTTGGAAAATAAGCAATCTACAGAATTTTAGTAAAATTTTTTAATGAAAATATCTTCTAGAAGTTGAATACGTTTTGGTGGTAATGAATCAAACAAAAAGGTTGAAGTTATGTTCCTTCTACCAAGATTTCACTTCGATCGCACAACATTAGCTTGGACCAAATCATGACAATAAAAGCTGTTGCAATTAAGACAATTTAAATGACAATTTTTTCATTAGAAAAACAACTGTAGCATGATTTTACAGTTGTCAATACTGGCACAACATTTCATATGCATAAACAAAAGAATATCCAATTGCATATGAGCAGCGACCACTTGACTCAATGTTATTGACCGTCGCGCACATGCGACGATCATTTGACACTTTGTTGTCAGGCCGCTGACTGCATTGGTTTGCATATAATATGTAGTATGTGTGTTGTTGTTGTATGGCATTGCTGGTGATCGTGTGTGGCTCTCTTTACACTTCACCGTGGGAATTATTGTGGATAACAGGCGCGTGTCATATAACATCCACTTGTCCCATAATTATTACACACACAAACCAATATAATATAGTTAAACATATGATATACACACAAACATATGTTATAGTATTAAGTCAATACAAAATTGTATTAGAATTAAGGGTTTGATTTGGAATTGTCAAATCAGCCAAAATTTAGTATAAAAGAAGGGACATTTTCCCTCAAGAAGCAATCAATAAAACTTAACAAAATAGTGCGGTTCAACTGCACTTAGTTAAAATTATTGGTCTTTTATTTGAAAGTGCTCCTTGAGTGCACTTTATTAAAAATAAATAAATACGTTACATGGCGATCCTGCCACTATTCTAGAAGTGCTCCAGTTATTAGCACCTAGAATATAACAGTGATCCTGCCAATCCTGGAGTGCTAATTTATCAAGCACCAAAAAGCAGGTCAATCCTGCCTGGGCCTTGGTGTGCTAAAATTTAAAGCACCCAAGGACCCGAAAAAAAATATATAACAACAACTGGTGTGCTCAAAAACACCCAAACTAAATTTTGCTTATCCTGACGGACAGCCAAGGATCCGTTGAAGGAAGTACCGCCTGGCCAAGAGGCACCAAGGACCTCAAGAATCAAGGACCAAAGAACAAAAACATGGAGAAGACAACCCGCATGTGGTTTAAGGTCGAACAGAACCTCTACCGCCGCTGCAGAATAAAACCAAACAAAAAAAATTTTTTTTATTTAAACCAACGTGCTTCTCAAGTTTTGCACTGGCAGGGCCTATAAGCGTTAACCGCTCGAGGCAAAATTAATATCAAAAAAAAAAAAATTTTAAGTCGAAACTTGTTACGAAAATTTTTTAACTACAATATTTATGATTTCTAAGTGAAACAATATAATATTACAATTAGAAATCATATACATGGACTTTTAATATAAGATTTGTCAATAATACTTACATATATTTAGATTTTTATCCATAACTTAGTTTACATTAAATTATTAATAAGGAAAAATTTGTAATAATACATAGGAAGGAAACATTAGGGATATACTGGACTTTAATAGACAATAATTTTAGATAAATATTAAGATAATCAAGCATTAATTATTAGTAAATTGATTTAGGGCATTAATGAGGTAAAAGTTAGAGCATATGATCACAGTAAAAAATTGTGTCTACTCGCAACAAAATGGTTTATACTATCAGGAACAAGTCCGATTTCAATCAGCAATTGGAAAATGCTGGTGATAGGTTGGTATTGGTCACATTCTGTACCACTTGGTGTGGCCCCTGCAAAGTAATGGCACCCAGGTTGGAGGAACTCTCCAGGGACTATGCTGACAGAATTGTCTTTATCAGGGTCGATATTGATGACTGCGAGGATGTTGCCATAGAATACAACATCTCCAGCATGTCCACTTTCATATTCATAAAGAACAAACATAGGATTGAAGAATTTGATGGAGCCAATGCCAAAAATTTACTAAAAGGTTGGCTTAATTTTTTGTATGTATGTTCTATTAATCTAAAATTACATACATTAAACATGAACGTCACCAAGCCAAACTTTTTTTATATATAAATCTAGCATCTATGCTTTAAAGTAAAAATTGTTTTCATTACTTTAATATGCAATTGAAATATGAACCATGTTTAAAAAAAAACCCAGCCAATAAATTCGTAAATAGTTGCACTAAAGCAACAGGGCAACAAAACGCTATATTATACTTTGGGAAGGACAATTATATCGCGGATGCGTTATCGCGAGTTACTATAGAAGATTTTAAGGAAATGAATGGACAGGTATCACGCGTGTTGGAGTCACGACAAGGTCAGTGACTAAGCAAAAATACAGTAGTAGGATAAATAATCAGCATAGAGCAATTAAAACAGATGTATTAAATGAGCCCAA
This sequence comes from Sarcophaga carnaria, assembly GCA_958299815.1. Taxonomy (NCBI): domain Eukaryota; kingdom Metazoa; phylum Arthropoda; class Insecta; order Diptera; family Sarcophagidae; genus Sarcophaga; species Sarcophaga carnaria. Next base: position 81,638,902 of record OY283149.1, on the reverse strand, counting down.
TATATATGTACCAATTAAGAATAGTGACGTCAGAAAGTATTACAAATTAAAGATTTATCCCAATAAATGCTACATAAAGAAGGGAAAATCAATATTAGCTAGCATAAATATAAATGATATATTTACTAAAGAGGAACTTGACTTAGGACAATTTTTCTCTAGGCTCGAGAAAGCGGCCAGTAAATTAAATATCAATAAACTACAAGTAGCACCTAGTGAGAAAATTTTCGAATTTGTCTCAAAGTATGAATTTAGAAATATGGGCAATAAGGTACTAAATAGAATTAAAATAGCGCTTTTAAATGAAATAAAGATACTTGATATAAAGAATTCTAAGGAAATTCTAGAAGTCATGCTGAAATATCATGATGACCCTATCGAAGGGGGTCATTGCGGCATATATAGAACCGCAGAGAAAATAAAAAGATACTACTACTGGAAAAATATGACAAAGGACATAGCTAAATATGTAAAAGCATGTCACAAATGTCAAATAACGAAAACTACCAAGCACGTTAAAGGCCCGATGATAATAACAGAAACACCTAACAAACCGTTTGATACAGTGTATGTAGACACAATTGGACCATTTCCAAAATCAATACATGGAAATGAGTACGCAATCACATTAATATGCGACTTAACTAAATACCTGGTAACAATACCTATACCAAATAAATCGGCTAAGACGATCGCAAAAGCGATATTCGAAAATTTTGTACTTACCTATGGCCCAATGAAGACGTTCATTTCGGACATGGGTACAGAATATAAAAATTCTATATTAAACGAATTGTGCACTCTGTTGAAAATCGAGAAACTAACATCAACAGCACATCATCACCAGACCTTAGGTACAATAGAAAGAAGTCACAGAACTTTTAATGAATACGTACGTTCTTACATATCTGTAGAAAAAGATGACTGGGATAAATGGATTAGGAATTTCACATATTGTTTTAATACAACACCATCAACTGTACATAATTATTGTCCTTTTGAATTGGTTTTTAGCAAAGTACCAAACAGTTTCAAAGATTTCAATGAGGTAGACACAGTTACTCCACTATACAATGTAGACGATTATGCCAAAGAGGCAAAATTTAGATTAGAACTTGCGCTTAAGAGAGCAAAACATTTATTAGAAATAAATAAAATCAAACAGAAGGATAACTATGATAGAGATATATTAGATTATAATTTTAACATAGGAGATTTAGTTTTACTTAGGAATAATACAGGACATAAACTAGAGGAATCATATAAAGGTCCATACACAATTAAAAATATAGATTTAAGAAATAATGTAACTATAGTTGATAAGAAAAATAATAAAGAGCAAGTAGTTCATAAAAATAGACTTAAGCTATATAACAAATAAATTTTAATTTATAATAATAATAATTAACACTAAACTGATCAGAAAAGTGAAATAATAATCTTTAAGATAAGATTTTTTTTAACTACATAAGTAAACTTATCACTAAACATTTATTAAAAACAAAATAAATATTAAAATTAAATAAGAAATAATATTAAGATTGGATTATGTTAAATTAAGATTAATATGTAAAACATTCTTAGTCATTTAAATAAATACTTCACATTTTAAGTTCACTAATAAAATATAATTTGAAATAGACGTAAAATCATTGTACTGTGTTGTGTAAAAGAATGTCCATAGAACAAAAGTTATATGAACATTCTTGTAAAGGCTGGAGGTGTAGCATGATTTTACAGTTGTCAATACTGGCACAACATTTCATATGCATAAACAAAAGAATATCCAATTGCATATGAGCAGCGACCACTTGACTCAATGTTATTGACCGTCGCGCACATGCGACGATCATTTGACACTTTGTTGTCAGGCCGCTGACTGCATTGGTTTGCATATAATATGTAGTATGTGTGTTGTTGTTGTATGGCATTGCTGGTGATCGTGTGTGGCTCTCTTTACACTTCACCGTGGGAATTATTGTGGATAACAGGCGCGTGTCATATAACATCCACTTGTCCCATAATTATTACACACACAAACCAATATAATATAGTTAAACATATGATATACACACAAACATATGTTATAGTATTAAGTCAATACAAAATTGTATTAGAATTAAGGGTTTGATTTGGAATTGTCAAATCAGCCAAAATTTAGTATAAAAGAAGGGACATTTTCCCTCAAGAAGCAATCAATAAAACTTAACAAAATAGTGCGGTTCAACTGCACTTAGTTAAAATTATTGGTCTTTTATTTGAAAGTGCTCCTTGAGTGCACTTTATTAAAAATAAATAAATACGTTACACAACTTTTTCAACTCAGCAGTCCATTGCAAGTGAATTAAAAGAAAAAGCACGACATCTCTTACTGTGCGTATAAATTATTCGTGGCTAAGTCTTCTTGTTTGTTAATATAATAGACGGGGCAGCTTTTAAATCACGGGTGCAGTGGAATATCCAAGTTTTTCTTTATTTCTCGACATGATAAATGATTATTATTTAATCTATTTGAGAATTTACCCTCTATTCAGGTGATATGTTTTGAAGTTGCCTTTCATTGGAGCTTCATAATTTCATAATTTTTTCAAAGTGTTAGGAAATCTCTCTTTACTCTTTCAAAACGCATTAATATTTCAGAAATTTTTTCCTTGAAACATATCTTTTTCCTTTATATTGTTACGAAAATGGAAATGGTGTTATTAAAATGATAAACAAAAGCTACAAAAACAAAACAATGGGCTTGTTTACAACATCAACAATAAACAAAAATATGGCAACAACATCAGTAAAAAAAGGGAATAAACAAAAATAATCAAACACCCAACAACAACACTGCAAGGACAAACGTAAACAAAATACACAAACAACAATAACGAAAACATGTTTACATTTATAGAGATTTCACGAAGGCAGAAGTCATTCTCCTTCAAGAGCATCCATCAGACTATTTACCCTGCGATATAAAAGTCAAGACAAACGGGATCAACGGGATCAGTAAAAATTCAATCAGTCTTGTGTGAAGAAGCGTTGCGTGCGAGAATAATTGTGGTTTGAAGAACTCCGTGTCTAAAGATCTAATGAACAATTGTTAGTGTGTATGCTGAAGAGTGTAAAGAAGAAAGCAAATTGTTGTTGTTTAAATCAAATTGCCAAAGATGGCACACAGAATTGTGCGAACAATAAAGAATTGATTTAAAACTAAACATAAATTTATTTTTATTTTACTTGCAATCAACGAACTCACATTTTGAACGTTTGTAAAAAGAAACGTAACAATATTATACGTTAATACAATATTATACTTTAAATTATATTCAACAATAATAAATTAAAGCCAAATCCACTATTCAATAAATACCGAAATATTAAACAACTTTATTTACAAAATACTAACTGAAATAAAAATAAAACGAAAGCACAGTAACTATCCAACATAGAGGATGTAATTGTTTAACAAATTTTATTAAATAACCAAAACAAATGGTCGTTTTTATAGCCACATATTAAACACAACATTTATTGTGTGTTGTTTACATCAACGATGTTAACAAACTTTAAGAAACAGAAATCAATTTGTGGCTTACATTTTAATGGTGAAGAAATGTTTCACTTTCAAAGATAAACGATGATAAATTGATGTTTCTTTTGTTCACTGTTAACACAAAATTCTATTAAGATTGAAAGACTCATAAGCTAGAAAATATTGTTCAAAAAATATTTAAGAAAATATTTCATTCAATTAAAGATATGCGCGTACATAGTACGTACTGTGCAGTACTTGTGGCGTAGGAGTGAAACATTATTTCGATGAAATTCATTATTAAAACCAAAAGCATTACTAATATATCATTTCGGGTATAATAAAAAAAAACCGAGCAATGAACTAAAATCAGTGGTTAAAAACAACTTAACTTTCATTCAATTCTAATGCATGCATACATACATACATACATAATTGGTCGTTACAACCCTTTATTCGGGATCACGGCCTAGCTTCTCACACCACTCATGTTGTGTGCGTTAATTTTTATACATGAGTGGCGGGACCTACATTTTAAAGTCGACTCCGAACGACAGATTTTTGAGAAACTTTTCATGGCAATTTCATTTAAGTCGCCGAAGAAATATTTTTCATATTTCGCTCAGTTAGAGATGCCTGACCTAGGGTTTGACCGGAGGCCTCACGTCTACTAAGCCAACACACTACCACGGCGATTCATTTATAATAGAAAGATTTATTATGTGTTCGAAACTTTATGAATTTAAAAACTTAACTCAGAAAACATTTAATACTGATACTAACGTTGTAACTAGCTATTCTGTCATATAATTATAGGTCATAAATGGCATCTCTCAATCATATCGAGATATTTCGCAAATCGCCTTGGGCTCAACATATTTTGTTACTCAATTCTGGGTGCCCAAGAATTCCCTTTCTCAGGTTCCCAAGCGCCGTATAATTATAACGAAGATAGTCTGTGATCTACTCTTTTTCCTTGTTGTTGTAGAAGATTTCTGCAGAAATTGTTGTGAGGTATTGCCCCGCTCTTGGCATAAGCACCTAAAAGTCCAGTGTCCTGCTAGTCGTTTAAAATGAATCTTGATAGGTTGAATGCAAATTCTGTTCAACACATATCCATGTCGAGCCAAATGTCTCTACAAGTGGGTTCATTATATCATCATAAATCTGCAAATGTATGAAGCTTTTGTAAAACTACTTGCTTGCCTCTCTGCAAAGGAACGTCAATCTTATATAGGAATTCATTTAATTTTTCCGTGGCGCCAACTGTAGCAAGTGCGTCGGTCTTGTTGTTACCTTCGATATCCCCGTTTCCATGAATTCTTGAGGATTCTTATATGTTGATTACACATTCTTTACGAATTTAATGGCCGCTTTACTATCGGTAAATATTCGTATAACACCATACGATATACTCTGATTTCAATTTTTCAAGGCGGCAATTTTAATAGCCATTATTTCTGCCTGAAAAGTACTACAATATTCTGGGAGTGTGAGGGACCATCTAATGTTCAGTTGTTTTGAAAAAGTTTCACATGCGACTTTGTTGCCTTATCTAGATCCATCAGGGAAAGCCCGAATGTCGTTTTACTGGGAAGTGGAAACCATTAAGAATCTTTTATATCTGCTAGGCAAAACCCGGATCGTACATTGAATCAACCCATACCCAAGATTTGGCATGACCATAGCCTGTAACTCAGCGCTTTACTGATTTTTGAGAGACTTTTCATGGGATTTTATTTTACTCTCAGAGTTTTTGTGCTGAGAGGAAACCGAAAAAATTTTTTTCTTTCAAATTACGTTTTATTCGAAGTGCCAAAATGGGGTTTCATGCCTCATAAAAACAACATACTACCCTGCTAGGCTACAGCTATGACCTTACCGAAAATTTATTAATTCATTTTAATTTCAACATAAGCTTCCTTATCTCGGACAGAAATGACTGCCAAAGAATTTGGCAGAATATAGTTTGCGTGTGTTACTAGAACTTGATATTTTGTGGTATATTTGGTTTTATTAAAAATGACAAGGCAACGATATAATAAATGTACCGAATTGCTTGTAATACAACCACCACGTTGAGCAACATATACAATTTGTTTGTATTCTTTGAAATACTCTAAGTGGTTGAAAGTTTTCGGGAATAAAAATTTAATTTCTAATTTAAAGGAGAACTTAAGTACTAAAGTAAGTATTATTTCCTTATCGAAGAGAATACTCTGAAGCAAACCAAACTAAATCTCAAACAGAAATGTTTGTTCTTTGTTTACTGGGAATATTTTAAAACAGAAAATATTTTATCTTATTTATGAAAAATATTATCTGTTGCATTTATTAAAAGCATGACATTTATTTTCATTAAGATAAAGAGATTTCAAATTAATTCTGGTAAACAAATTTTTGGATTCTTAATTTAGTTTCTAATTTAAATATTTCCAACATTGTGGGGATGTGTGTCGCCACTGGAAATGGACCGTTTGGAATTTTTTGAGGAAATAATGAATATCACACAATATTTAAACATTCTAAGGAACAAATCTCAAAAAAATTCGGAAGAATTAAAAATTCGTAATGATTTCCACTTCCAACAAGTCAATGAACCCTATCTTTCTGCTGCTAATGTGAAAATGTGATTTGCATACCAAAGTCGCCACAGGTTTAATACCCTTGCACAAAGTCCCGATATCACTCCAAGAGAATATTTCAGAGACCATTTGGAAGAACGGCTACGCACTCGCTAGACCAGAAAGAAAAATTAACTGAATAACTTGTTCATGAGTGTATGGTGGCACACACAAACAAATGGATTAAATGGGTAGCTCGATTGGAAGGGATTGCCTACTGAATATTGGACACAAAATCTTAAAATATTATACCTTTCAATTTTATATTAACTCAGAGTTCTTCTGGGGGAACCTACTTTTCTGCAGTGGAAAAATAAGGACTCACTCAGAAAGTTTGTCTTATTATTCTTATGGCTTGTGAAAAACCTTAAAAAATTTTTTGTTTTATTATAAAAGAAAAATGAATTAATACAAAAGTTTAATTATTTGTACAAATTATTGCTTAAAATTCATTAAGTTGTTAAAATGTATAAAGGTACGTAGACTTTTGTTGTTCACTGTATGTGTATTCTATGGATACATATTTATATACGCATGTATAGATATACGTATTTTCCTATTATTCCTGTAATATCGATCATACGCTCTTAACAACTGAAATGCAATGATTTCTGTTAACCCTAGAACCCTACCCATATTTTATATTGACTTTTCCTACCCTGGGTACTCGAGCACCCAGTTTTCACATGAGTTATAAATTTAGGGAAACAAGTTGCAAAATTCATTTTTTTATATTCATGTATTTATTGTTTATTTATGATAGAACTTAAAAGAAAAAAAGAACAAAACTAGTTTTATATATAATTGGGGCACATTTTAATTTGATGCTCTCCACAGATAGGCGTATGGCACTTGTTGCAAAAAGTCTTACTTTTTCTATCTTTCGAGGTAGGAAAGAATTTGCATCGTGCCTGTTTTTTGGCAGTGCCCTCTGGTCTGTTAGGGTTATGTGGCGTTTTCAGCATGTCATTTATCATTTCACGAATATTTGTACTCAAAGTGGGCCAATTTCTACGCTGCTCCATATAAGGTGTTATTAGCTGTAGCGATAACGTTTTCAAAAAAGTACGTCTATTCGGTATTATTAACCTTAAATAATTTCACCTAAATAAGTATACATATATGTATACCAAAATAATGAAGTTTCATGCAACTAAATAATAGGAAATTACCTTCTCGATAAAAAAAACAAATATAGAATGATTAGTTCGAAAAACTACCGTTTTTAATAGCCTGGGTGCTCCAGTACTCGGTATCAACTATTTAAACGACTTACCGCTTAATAAGCTCTCTGAAAACTAATGAAATGTGAACAGCATGCAAATCTAGGAAAAGCTTTTAATAATCCCAATAATTTAGTCGCTATAGATAAGTAACTAATTAACTTTTATAGTCGTGTTAACTTTCGATGTCCACCAAAATCGAATTAGCTTAGACGTAAAGCCAGGTTTCGAGCCCCAGGCCAGACATCAAGACAAAATACAAAAAGTATTTCTTCGGCGACTTCCTCTCAGCAGATTTCTGGCAAAAACTCTGAGAGTAAAAAAAATTGCCATGAAAAGTTTCTCAAAAATCTGTCATCCGGAGTCGACTTTAAAAATGTATAAAATTAACACATACAACATAAGTGGTGTGAGAAACTATGTCGTAGTCCTGACTGAAGGGTTGTAATGACCGGTCATGTATGTATGTATGTATGTATGTATGTATGTACAACATCTTCTGCAATCAATTTATAGTTTATTTTGAAAAATATTTATTTATCCAATATTGCGAAATAATGACTTCTATTTCTATACATTATTATATCAGAAATACCTCTACCATCCCAAACCAAAAATTCGGAACAGAACAGAAAATATTGTGGTTATTCATGCACAAATTAGTATGAATAAGAAATGCAAGCAAATTGTTTTATTAAATAAATTAATTTTTAAATAAATAAAATGTAACGATTAACATCTGTGATTATTAATCCTGTCAAATGAATAATTCATAGGGCAATGTACTTAAATATTAACAAATAAATCAACAACTAAATAGAGTTTAACTAGCAATTTTAATATAAGAGCATTGCGGAGAAGAGAACAAAAAAATAAAATCAATATAAATAAAACAAATAAAAGGAAAGGAAAATTAAACTACAGCTGCACTTAACACTTGGAAGATGTCATTATAATGTCATTCAATATTTGTAGATTTCTTTGATTCGTTTATAAATAAATAATTCTTATAAAACAATTGTTTTTATCAAATAGCTACCATATTACACAAACAAATTAATACCATTTTAGGTCATATTATAACAATAAATTGCCCTCATGGGCACAACAGTGCGCTGTTTTGAGTACAACAATGTTGTAATACTCATTAAGAATATGTGGGCTATAATTTAAATCGATTTGAGTAATTGTTATCACATACTTTTCTACATCACGAATGAAATAATTTCAATATCAAACCTTTTTAACCGATAGTAAAGGGTGTACATTAACATAAAAGATTAAAAAATGTAGGACATGATTAGGATGGTAATTAGGTACGCGCAATTAAATATAAATGATTATAACGTTAATGGCATTATTAGAAGAGTTTATGTTGAAGTTAATAAGTACGTTATGGTTTAAAATATATGCCTATTCATAGACTAAAACCTTAATGAACGTTTGCCATAATAAGATTATAATCAACTGTGCCTCTGTCATTTAAAACAATTACCTGACCAGCATCTGATATGCCTTCAGGTATTTGCTTATGCGATGCCTTAATGCCCTACAGGCTTTAAGAACGTGTTCTGCCGCTCCATTTTCATCATCACAGAATCTGCATGTTAAGTTTATGCCATCGAAAGAAGTGCTCAATTCTATTTGAATAGAAGAGGCCGCTATTCGAGAATTTGGGGGTTAAATAGAGTCAAACATTTCGATCAGAAAGAAATACTAAGAAAATATTTCTTCAGCGACTTCCTTTCTGCAGATTTCTGGCATAAACTAAATTACAACCCTTAAGTCGAGATTACGGCCTTGCTACTCACAGCAGTCATGTTGTGTGCGCTAATTTTATACGTGAGTTGCGGGACCTACAATTTAACGTCGACTACGAACGACAGATTTTTGAGAAACTTTTTCATGGCAATTTTATTTACTCTCAGAGTTTTTGCCAGAAATCTGGCAATGGAAATATTTCTTTTTATATTTCGTTTCGATGTCGGACCTGGGATACGTATCCGGGCTTTACGTCTAATAAACCAACACAGTACCTATTAGACTACGGCGACTTGTTGTTGTAAATGGCAACCTTTTAGTTTAGTCCTAGTTTAACTTCAAGCTCACTGGCATGTACCATCGGCAAAGAACCCGTTTCTCCTCTTTCCCGTATTTTTAACTCCTGCAGAGGAAGAATATAATGACACTTTTAGTGTTCGAGTATAATTTCAGAGAACGTCTTATCTAACTGTGGCTTGTATCCGAAAGCGTCAGTGCGCCATTAATGTTTTCTGTCAATCCTATATCGTCAATCCTAAGCTTGCAGTCCTTACTATAATTATAAATACAGAGAATTTACCTACTGTTCCCCGGAATGCCACTGTGATATCGCGCGGTGTGGATGTTGTTCTACTTGTCCATACCAGCAGCAGAGAATCATCGAAAACCATGTTATTCCAATATCTTTTCCCAAATTTGGTATCCAGTTTCCCAGAGAAGTGCGCCTTGAATAGAAGATTTAATACAAGGTTTGATGTAGACTGGTATTCTTCAACAAGAAGGAGGAAAGAGAAGGAGTCTATAATCTATGGGGGTTCTGTTCAGTTCTGTTCCCATTCACTATTCTATTCCAATACACTATTCCAATGGAATGTAATTCAACTAGAAACAAACAAAGATTGGATATAATTTTTCTGAAAGGCTGGATATCTTATAACCAATTGTCGGGACCTAGAAAGTCGATTCCCAACGCCAGATTTCTGAGAAAGCTATTTTATTTTACTCTCAAAGTTTTTACCAGAAAACTGCTGAGAGCAATTCCCCACAAATGTGTTTTCATATTTCGGTTTGCTAGAGATATCTGATCTAGGCTTTTAATAAACCAATACACTACCTAAAAGACTGCGGCGGCTTTAAATCTGGTAAGTAGTTTTTGAAAATTGGTGAAAATAATATACACGGGCTTGGTGTACGGACAATTATTAAAGACAGTGTACTTTTTATCACTAACGCAAAGAAGACGAATTTTACAAAAATTATTAAATTTTTGTTATTGAAGAAAAGTTATAACTGTGACACACTCCTGCACCTAAGCTTATTTCACTTTTGATATTTAATCACACTTTACGGAGTGACTGAGACAATTTAAGAATTTATGAGATAGAGAGAAATATAAGTACCATGTCATACAGAGGGAAATTTTCGAGAAGAAAGGGCAAATTTCTTCATTTTCATTCATTAAAAATATGAAAGATATTAAAGCGTATATGTTCACATATAAAATGTATGAAAATTCAGTTTCTAATTCTTGTAGTATTTCTACAATTTTGGGTTCGCCGGTGGCCTAGTTTGTAGTGTGCTAAAATTCCAGTACCAAGGCAATGGGTTCGATTCCCATACAGACTCTGAGTGTTTGTGATTGTCTAATTGTTCGTCGAACAGTATATGTGATAGCTCCTTGTAAAAAAAGAAAGTGAAAATTATTACTAAAAATCAGTTCTCAAAAAAAGAAAAAACACCAGTGCCGAAGGATTCTATGTACGCATTAAAAAAATCCTATAAACTATATTTCCTGTATTCCTATATATTCCAATAGAGTGTTGTTCTCAAAAAAAATATATTATTTTCATATTTGAGACGTACGTTTATAAACAAAATTGCAGTATTTACAACTCAGAAAACCCACACGTGGTCTTGCACAGGCCAATGCATCCACTACTAGCTACTGTTTGGTCGGACTTGTGGAGCGGAGGCATAATTGACCCATATTTCTTTGAAAATGAGGACGGTACAACCTCTTGGACTATTTTCTGTGGGTCGCCATTAAAGAAAATTGTTATGCCAATTAACCGTAGACAATTGTGCCTTTGAAGGCCAACTTTCGTGATGCCATAGACGAGATACTACCCCAGACACTCGAAAAAGTGCATGAAAATTGGTTCGATCGAATTAGGTATTGTGAGGCCAACCGCGATAGCCATATAAATGAAATAATAATCCATTTCCAACCGTAACAGTTGTTGTTCACAGCAAAACAATGAATTTATCAAAATTTCGAAAAATTTTTGTTTTATTGCATTTTTAAATTTAAACTTTTAAATCGCCCACCCTCATATTTAATATGTTTAATTCATTCATGACAAGTAAAAAATTTTATTGCATACTTTTCACAGTAACTATACCAGTAAATGTAATATGATGCGTATGAGTAATATATTTCGAATTCAATTAAAAAGAAAGTATACCCCATTAATTTGGAATTAATTTGGAATTAATTTGGAATTAATTTGGAATTAAGCTATGATATCAGAATTATCGATGGATTTTTAAAAATGCTTAATTTTTCGTGACATCTTAACCTAAAAGTAAATACAAAAACCAGAATTCTAGGCTATATTCTAGTAGGTACTACATCATGTCCTGTATCTTCATAGTCTGTATCTTCCCTTTCTTCAGAACAAAAAAATTTATTTGGCAAAATTTCAAACAGTTTTTAATTTTTTTGAATTTATTCTTTAAACCTATTGAGCACATTCAATACATGTAAAGTTCAACGAAAATTCTGAGTCTAGTATTCCTACTTAGATGATGAGACAGTGAGAAGAGTTCATCAGTTAAAATGCGAATGGACTTTTCCAAATCGTTCATGTTGAGTGATAGCTTATCTTTGCAACGTTTTATCATAGAAATCGGTAAAAATAAAACATCGTTTATGTAACTGAAGGCAATCGAAAATTATTCATAAAATGCTCGTGCAGGGTATCCAATTTAGCTTGAGCTGCGTACAACCTAAACTACGTCATTCTCTAAGAGATATGCAACAATATCTTTTACAGGATATACTGGACGCTCTTGGATTTTACATAGATTGGCATTGTACCAAATTTGGGAATTTTGTGCTTTTTGTGCTAACGTCTTGATCCAGAAACAATCATCATCTATGACGACTATGGTTCCACTGCCAGTAATGGCATACCATTCGGTCTGAAATTATGTTTGTTTGTTTTAGATCTGTAAAAATATTTTAAACTGAACAGCCTCGAGTTCATTAAGACTACTTTGTTGTCCAAATATATTGGAGACGAGGATTTGATTACGATTATGGCGTTTAAGTATAAATCTATATAAACTAAATATTTAAAATTAGGTGCATAAGCTGTGATAATAAAATGGAATGAAAATTAAATTTTTATAAAAAAACTTTTCATGAAGTCGCCGTAGTCTAGTAGATAGTGCGTGGGCTTATTAGACGAAAGGCCATGGTTCAAACCCCAGGTCATGCATCAAAGCGAAATATGAAAAATATTTCTTCGGCGACTTCCTCTCAGCAGATTTCTGGCAAAAATTCTAAGAGCAAATAAAATTGCCATGAAAAGTTTCTCAAAAAATTTGTCGTTCGGAGTCGACTTTAAACTTTAGGTCCCACCACTCATGTATAAAATTAACACACACAGCATAAGCGGTATGAGAAATTAGGTCATAGAATATTATAACAGAATATACATTGCGCCAAGGCAATGCTCTATTTTTAGTGCGATAGGGTAGGATGTGAACATTATCCAAAAAAATAGAACCCCTTGAAAATGCAACCACTCACGAGGACATAATTTTCCATCATAATAACGCTCGGTCACATATTACCGCTTTGGACAAAACCTATTTGGTAAACTGTGCATAGGAAGTTTCACTTTACCCGCCTTATAACCGTATACTTCTGACTACAATTTAGTTCTGGAACTGCCAATAAAAGATGCACCATTTACAGCTGTTTGTTGACCAACAACTGATAAATATTGTAACGTTACGATTAGTAAAGTGATTTGAACAAAACTAGGCCACATGTTGGCGAGCAATTAATCCAGTGACAACTGTAGACACGGAAGTCAAAGAAACATTATGCAAATATTCATGGTGACGGATGGCTATAGATGGTGGCTTTTCATCACATGAAGATGCAACATACAGTTGACTATGTGAAAATAAAGGAACTTTTAAATTTATGTCGCAAACTTGCAACTGCTAAACTTAATAAGTGTAAAGCCCAAATCAAGGAGAAATTGACGGCCATCTTTATTGACATATAAGTGGACATCATTGCCTTCGAAATTCCTTTTTAAAATTGTTGCTTCAATTACTTTAATTACAATCCTTTGTTAGCACTACGACCTAGCCTCTCACAACATCCATGTTACGTGTACTTATTTTATACATGAGTGGTGGAACCTAAAACTTAACAACAGATTTTTAAGAAGATTTGTCATCGCAATTTTATTTAGTCTCAAATGTTTTGCCAGAATATTGCTGAGAGGAAGTCGCCGAAGAAATATATTATTGCATCAAAATCAACACTTTATTAGACAACAAAATAAAATATTTAATTTTCGTTGTGAAAATTTCTCTGATTTCATTTCTTCAAATTACATCGGAAATGTGAATGATTTCTCAACCATCTAAAAAGATACTTAAAAATATACCTTCTTGCTCGAGTAAAATGTAAAATTTTACATTTCCCATGTACATATGTATATGTGGGAGTGTAATATACTAGATCTGAGTTGGAGCAGAGCAGAGATATTGCTGGCACGTTTGCAATCACAGCAATAAAGACTTGGGTGTCTGGCTTTATCAAATTTAAGAGGTAATTTATAGAAAATTGGCATAAGTAAACATATAGTTTATAACTATTAACACCACACAGCACTATGAAATACAAATACTATATATAAATGTTTAAATATACCCAAGATTTGTGATTTAAAGAACGAAAAAAGAAGTCGTCATGGTTTTGGAATTTAACAAATAGAAGTTTTACTGGGGGTATTGCTTCTCGTCAATGATAATTCGTAATGGTAGCATTACATAGCTTGCTACAGTAAGGCAATTAACTTATTAGAAAAACTTAATTAATGAACCTGAAAGAAATCAAGAAATAAAAATAAGATATGAGAGATGCTGTTTAGGTACGCTGATAGTTTTGAGAACGTGTATAATAATAGAACTCATTGAGTTCATTCTAGAAAGGAAAAAGAGAATAGAGGGAGTGAAAGTAAAACCTATAAAACATAAATAAAAAAAGCAAAAGGATTTACTTTGCAAAAATTCTTTGGAGATCTACATCAGAACCACGTTAGAAGCTTAACATTACAATTTCTCTTAAGATATACAGTTAAATTTATGGGGTTCCGAACAGCGACTTACTTCTTACTAACTTACATAATTGGTCTTTACAATCCATCAGGAATGACAGCGACTTGCTTGTCACACCACCCATATTGTGTGTGTTAATTTTATCCATGATTGGTGGATACATACAGTTTAGACTCGAATCAGGACGACAATTTTTGAGAAACTTTACATGTCAATTTTTGCCAGAAATCTGATGAGCGGAAGTAGCCGCAGAAAATTTTTTTCATATTTCACTTTGATTAAGTTGTCTGACCTGGGATTTGAACTACGGCTTCACGTCTAAAAAGCCAACCCAATACCAACTAGACTACAGCGACTCATTCCTACCGCCTTTAATAGTGTTAGGAATATCGGAAATGGTGTTCTCATCTAACATTAAAATGATAAACAAAAGCTACAAAAACAAAAACAATTGACTTGTTTAGGAATATGGAAATGGTGTAATCATCTAACATTAAAATGATAAACAAAAGCTACAAAAACAAAAACAATGGACTTGTTTACATGATCAACGAATAAACGAAAATATAGCAACAGCATCAGTATAAAAAAAGGGATAAACCAGTAAACAAGAAGCAACAACAACACTGCAAGGACAAATGTAAACAAAATACACAAACAACAATAACGTAAACATGTTAACATTTATAGAGATTTTGCAAAGGCAAAGTCATTCTCCTTCAAGAGCATTCGTCAGACTGTTTACCCAGCGATATAAAAGGCAAGACAAAACAGGCAACGAATCAGAAAGAATTTAGTCAGTCTTGTGTGAAGACACGTTGCGTGTGAAGAGAATAATTGTGGTTTGAAGATCTCTGTTATAAAGATCTATTGAGCAATTGTTAGTATGTACGCGAAAGAGTGTAAAGAAGAATAACAGATAAAGCAAATTGTTGTTGTTCAAATCAAGTTACTAACAATGGCACACGGAATTGTACGAACAATAAACAATTTATTTAAAACTAAACACAAATCAATTTTTATTTTTATGTGCAATCTCATATTTTAAACTTTTCTAAAAGGGAAAAAACGTAACAATAGATAACCAAAGCATTCCGTCAACATAAAATTACATAAAAATCTTTTTCCCAATGAGTCTATAAAACATTCATTAATCAAATGAAAACCAAATTCGGCAAGGCCAAAAACCACTTGATTTTAAAAATTATAACTAAGCTCTGGAACACAACAGAAACTCACCCGATTCCCTAATGGCTTGTTACAGCAATCGCAATTCAACCACGACCGATTTTCTATCGCCCTCAGAGCCGCTTGACTGTCGACAAACTCAGCATAGAGTCCGCTTTAGAGGTTTAAAAACAGAAAGGAGCTCCTACTTAAATAGTCATTCAGAATTTTTTCTCCTATCTTACTCATTTCCTTAATTGATTATCACAACATTTTAATCAGGATTGCAACCTAGCTTACTACACCACCTATGTGTGCGTTAATTTTATCAATGAGTGGCAGAATCTATAGTTTAGAGCCGACTCCGAATGTCCAATTTTTGACAAATTTTTCATGGGAATTTTATTTACTCTTAAAATTTTTGCCAGAAGACTGCTAAAAGGAAGTTGAGAAATAATTTGTCGTATTTCGTTTTGTTTGAGAATGTCTGGGCGGCATTTTGATCAAGGTATTCTCCAACAGACTACCTACTAACTTTCATTTTATCAAAGTAATCGCTCAGATGCTGTTTGTATTTGTTTACTGTAATCAAATAACAATCATTGAAACAACTCCTAAAAGTATCATTGTGCAAGTATTCATCGAAAATTATTTAAACTTTCCCTTTTTTCTACTGCAAGTAGTATATTTATAAAGAAATGCTGTTTTTGTCCTATTTTTGCATAATTTATGACGTGTTTTATTTGGTGAACAAATGAAACAAAAGAAATACAAACAAAAGCGACGACTGGCTTTCGATATTTGTAATAAAACCAATGGAATCGCTAATTTAAAGGCTATAATACAATAAGTTTTTATTTGATCTACGGAATATAGCGTAAGATGTGTCTGATCTTAGAGCAAAAAAAGGGAGATCAGATCGCTGGGAAGGTTAAGCCGCTGATGAGACCAGATTATTTCAGCGTGACAAAAAGTAAGATGAAGAGCGGCGGACAATCTTCTCAAATCAAAGGAAATAAAAACAAACATCGAATTATTTCAATGTATCGATAACTCACATCGAGTGCTTTTAAATTATCCATCACAAATACATAGATAATTATTCCTTTAAGTAAAGAGAGTAGTATGTTTATGTACCTTCTGTATCAATATTTTCATACAAAATCTGGTGCATGCCTGCTTCTTCTTGTTGCTTTTATTTGTATTGCTTTTCAAACGAATGATTGGACGGACAGAATAAGTGTGTTTACGCGCACAAGATCAATTATTATTTACATCAATATATTTTTTTAACCAATTCGATTGATTAAATTGCAGAATTCTATGAATTTTCTTCAAAATTAAACCATGTTGAATACATTGCTGAAGATTGCGGTAATGTATTATATAATTCTTTTTGTCATTTAAGTCTGTTATTAATTTTCTATGTTTCATATTCTCAATTTTCTTATTTTCAGCACAGAATGGAAAATCACTATGGTGATCGTTCAATACAGTTGGATATTCCAAATCCACTTCTAAAATATAACCAAATTCTGAATCTTCTTCTGCAGTAGTTATATTGAAGTCGTTACGGTTGTCAAGCCATTTACAATTTTTATAGGGGAGAAATTAAGACATTGCATAACCATATAAATTATTTACATCTAAATACATTAGATAATTTGATTCTTTTGTTGAATCATAGTCACTAACGTATTTATTATTAGCGATCACATGTCGCTTACTGCATTGAACAATGCCTCCCCTAATACCCCGCACAACGAAATTGTACATGTTGATATCTGTCAATAATTCTAACTCAATTTCAGTTGTTTTCAACATTGCATCCCAGGATAAACCGGGTGTGGTATAATATTGACAGGGGTCTAAATTGTAAATGTTTTTACAAACCTTACGAAAATTTTCAAATACATCACAAAGCAATAGGACATCAACTTTTAAATACAATAGAAGATAATCTAAAAGTTTCTTACATTTGAATGTATTCCAAACTTTTTCAGCGTGTTCATAATCATCTACGCTACACGACTCATTTGTAAGTTTATTAAAGAAACATGATCGGGGTGGTAGTTCTGTTTCTTCAAGACGGTTGACTGAATCCAGATAGTCATATGGAAAGACACCTTTACGTTTCATTAAACTAAATTCATTGGGAGTTTGATAGATTGATTTTACTGTTAACAGATCATTATCTGACAAATATCCTGCTAGTTTTTCCAAACTTGATGGCATAAACCGACAAGAATCTAGAAAACGTAGTTCTATAGTATTTTTTTCATCTACATTAATCTTTTTCGATATAGATACATATAGTTCTTTGTTTAAGGGGATTACATTTATGTCACCTTCAATAGAAGAGAGTTCTCTTACGAACAAATGGCAATCATACGATGATAGATTATGAAAGAATATAGGAATAAATTTTGCTATTTGATAATCTAAATTACATTTGTTGTGTGCCGGTCATCTATATTCACCTGTTAAGTGACAATGATCGGCTACTCGATCTACATGAGATAATTTTTTTTTGCAAATGTGACAAATTGTATCCTCTTTCTGTCTAAGCTGTTGAGAAGGTGTTAAGGTATTCATTGGTTTCACGATACTTAAATAATTCACATATAAATCTTTACAATCTTTAACTAAATTTACGAAGAAATGTTTTGGTGCATCATCACCACTGTACATTTTAAATTTATCTAAACTACTGTTAAATGAACATTTGATGTAATAACTATAAGCAAATGGAATATGTTTTTGTATTGACTTAACATTAGCTGAATTTTGAATATTAATTGTCTCTAGAATACACTCAAAATCAGCGTAGACTACAAAAGGTACATCCATTTGCTTTTTGAAATTATTAAAACTTACGATATTATTGTCTACAGAGGGTAGTCTGGTTACAATTTTGTTGCACTCATCTTTGTGTTTGATCAGCGCCGTTTCACTATGAAAATGTATTAAACAAGTGTTACATATGTAAACTTGTCGACGGTGATTTGTTAATTGGTTTTTAATTAATCTGTAATTAAATGGAAAGTGAAACAATTTTATATTAATATCATTTTTTAACATAAAATTATTATTGATTTACCTTGAAATATTTTTAATCCATACGTAATGGAATCTCTCACCATCTTCTAGTAATAACAAATTAACGTACTTAACCGTTTCATTTATACTGGAATAGTAGGGTCCGATTATATCATTGTTATCATTCAACCCAAACACGTTGACGCTAATATCGAGATTTTTCATTTCAAACCCTTTAATTTTATTCATTGGTAGCGGAAAAGTCAAATATTCAAAATTTAAAACAATACCATTTTCCAACATGATAATACCATCACTAATGTTATTAATTTTATATGAGATGCTTCTATTAGAATTGTTATTAACAGGATACAATGCTGATATAATAGCCCACTTGAAACAATATTGATCATAGTTTTGAACATTGATGCATGCATGTTTCTTTTGTATTGGGGTTGGTAGAGGGATATACTGCGAACCTTTTATACACTGATATTTATTTATATTAATTTCTATCCGTAAGATTTGTATTAATGTCCATCCGCTATCACGTTCCTGGAATTCACTCATTTTTTTAACAATAACATCGCATTGTGGTTTGTAAATATTGAGGAGATCGTCTGTAGTTGATGATGAGAGATTAATTATAACCATTTTAGTTTGATGCGATTTTACTTCGATGTAACATAAATCCTCCTCTTCTTTAACCAGCATGTATTCACAAAATATCTCCAGATTGAATTTTATATTATCATGTTTTCGAATCATATTACTTAACAGCTTAACCACTTTGAATTTAATTCCCGATAAAAAGTTCTCAGGTATTAAATTCGTTTCCTTATTATTTGCAATCAAATATGTAATGATGCGATTATTAAACACTGATCTAACGCATTTTACTTCATCGTCATCAATATCAACACCATTATCATCATTTCGGATTTTGTTAGCACAATTAAGTTTGTGAGCATTTGTTCGAATATGATAGCGCCAATTTGTCTTTGGAATATGTTGATTGCAGTCCGTATAATTAACTGTTTCAAATGTTTCACCTCCATCTCCAATTTTAGAATGTTGTAAAATATGTTGTTGAAAATTCAGTTGGTTTGAGAAATACTTATTGCAAGGTATGCGTTTAAATGATGTGGATGGCCCATCATGACATAATCTGTGATGTCGTTAAGACAAGATTCACAAATAAAACCAGCCATTTTTCTTTTTTAAATTTTAAATTTTATAACACAACTCGCTATCAACTTCACTACACAACTTCTAGCACAAGAATGACTTCCAAATCCTTAAAACAAGTCTATTTATACTCTGGGATGTAGATGAGGAAACGTCCTGTCCGTCCAATCATTCGTTTGAAAAGTAATACAAATAAAATGAACATGCACGATCATGTTTCTATTTATAAGAAATCATAATGACGCGCGATGTTATTGTTTATAACAAAGCACTATTATTGTTGCAGCAAAAATGTATTTTCCCACATTCGACGATCATAAAATGGGTTCACAAGAAAAAAGCGCACACATAACGGAAATATATCGCATTAAATCATACAAAAAAAAATTAATTAAACATAAACACATCCAAAATTCTTTATTTGTTTACATTAAAAAATATTCTTGTTGATCTTATGCACGTACATATACTCATATATACTCATATTAACACAAATAAAATGAACATGCACAATCATGTTTCTATTTAGGTATACGATGTAAACGTGCACACAGCTGCATAATTCTTGAGTCAGCGTTTTAAAATTTGTTTACATTAAAAAAATAATATTATTATTGATCTTATGCTTAAGAGTAAGAAATGATAAGGAGTCACGCTGTTATTATTTATAACAAAGCGCTGCTATTGTTTATGTGTCGTTATCCCACATTTGTCCACAAGAGAAAAAAAACACACACACATAACGGAAATATATCACACTAACAAAAAAATTAATTAAGCGAAACTACATCCAAAATTCTTTATTTGTTTACATTAAGAAATATTCTTATTGATCTTGTGCGCGTAAACACATTTATTCTGTCCGTCCAATCATTCGTTTGAAAGACACATCGTGGGTGCACTCTTCTTTTACAATCTGTCTTCCATTAATTTAATTTAATAACTATTAATATAAAGTTTTTTCATATTTTTCTTTATGCTCCAATATACAGTTGATTTTAAAAAATTGTTTTAAATACATTATAAATATTTAATCAAATTATCTTAATGATGCTCGAGTTCCCTCCAGAGGGCATTGTACATTTAATCTATTGTTTATTTTAGTATGTAATTAAACCTCAGAAAATTAAATAAACGCTTAATAAAAAAAAAAATAACGCATAATCCCCAGCTGATTGTCCTTTTTTCTTGTTCCTTTGCTTTGTTTCAGATTCCTTAATTAATTTTTTTTAATGTGGCCTTCTGTAGATGGTATTCGGAGGATTGTAGATCAATAAGAACATAATTTTGGACCCTCAATCATGGATTAAATAGGTGATTTAATTTTTTGTAACATGTTATGGCAGTCCTAGTGAAATGTGAAGTAAATTAAATGAATTTAAGCGTGCTTAAATTTTAATTCTTTTCTGTCTTAAACATAATGGTTTTGTATTTTATGGTTGCCGCTATAAACATGCACATAAGACTGCTATAAAGAACATAAAACATTTTAAGTGGAAATTTTCTTTCCATAATTTTCATTTTAATTCCGAAATTTAACACACAAAAAACACTCCCGTTATGCCACTCTACGTACCAGCTTACTTTGGTAGAGAAATAATGAAAGGGAGACACATATTTCAAGTTAATTTTATGACCTTAATGCAGTTTTCTGAATGAGCGTAAGAACTTAAAAAGGAAGACAGACTCTTGCTATTTAAATTACAAGTACCTGGCCGCACTAAAGAGGAACTGAACAATTTTCTTCTCTCGTTTTATTTTTCTCCAAAGCCATGTCCTTATTTGCTTATATTTTTTGAATTTGCTTTTTGTGCTTTAATGCTTGAGTCATGTTTGCTAAAATGGCATATTCACTCGAATATATTTGAATAGACAAGTTGGTAAGCTCATATGATTCGTTAAGTAATTCAAATTTAATTAGAAATATAACCTTATGAAGATAATTATTTTTAATATCATGATCATCATCATTATCAGCCAAGGATATGTTAGAAAAATTTTTTATTGCAGACATCATGCCGTTATTTTAAAGTACAGTGGAATCTCCCATAACGCATAATACCATTAAACGTCGTCGTTTTGGTCGTACTTATGGTTACCAGTATTTTTGTGTTTGTATGAAATGAAGGAAATCTCATTTTTTTTCAACATGAATACCGAGCACTCGTCTCATAAGCAAAAATGCTACCCACCAGACCAAGACTATCACAAGCAGAAGAAGAAAATCATGACGTCATACATTAGTCTTCAGATCATGCAAACTATGTACACATTGTTTGTTATTCGCCTACACTGCGTCTCAAGAATATATCTGAAGCGTTCAAACCCCACAATTATTCACTTCGAGTTTTCTTCAATTGAGATGATCATACCCTTAAATCACACATATAGAATATCGTTTTTTGAACACATATCTTTGGTATCTAGACTATTCAGTTCAGAAGTTCGTATTCATTGGTAATAGTATAGAGCTCGCTGTCAAAAGAGGTGGTTCCCCACCAAATAGTGAGTCTTTCTGTATACATTAAAGGCTCTTGGATCTCATGCAGATTGGCATTGTTTTAAATTTGACAATTTTCATGTATCCACCCATGCAGAAATGGGTCTCAACCCTGAAAAGGAATTTTTAATTAAAATTAGACTCAGTTGCCAACTGCTACAGAGCCTATTTAGCAAATACAAGTTCTTTAATATGGTCATACATGATGATTGGACAAAACAGTTTAATAATGAATGTGTTATCTGTAGTTGCATCAGAATGTCCATTTTCAAATAACAAAATTCGGAAGTCCCTGATTGTGGATCGTATATAAATAGGTTATCGAAGCCATTGAACGTTGTTTACTTACTTAACTTATATAATTGGTTATTACAAAACTTTTAGTCAGGATTACGACATGTTGTGTGTGTTGATTTTAGGGATGAGTTGCACTTGAAAGTCGACTTCCAACGACAGATGTTTTAGAAAATTTTCATCGCGATTTTATTTACTCTCAGAGTTTTTGCCAGAAATCTGGTGAGAGAGGAAGTCGTCGAAGAAATATTTTTTCATATTTCGTTATGTTCGAAATATCTAAGCTAGGGACTGAACATCCAACTTGCGTCTAATAAGCGAACACAATATCTACTAGACATCGAAACTTTTTGATACGTTTTATGTATTTATTCAAGATATATGTGAACATTGAAAAAATCTTTTATCTTTTCAGAGCATGGAGTCAATGTAATTATAAATAGTTGGAAGGCATCAGGTCTAACGTATGAAGAATCAGTTGGGGAATGAAAGCATTTTTCGTGTTCACGAAAATATTGCCATCTCAGCAAATAAAAAGGAGTTTTCAGGCTGTAAAGATTAAAATGATAACGTGCATAGAGAACGTGCTTCGATAGAATTATATTGCTACGAAAATGGAAACAATGTAATATCGTTTAACATTAAAACAATAAACAAAAGCTACACTAACAAATACAACGAACTTGTTAGAAGTAAACCAACAACATCAGTATGGAAGAGAAGGGAATAGACAAGTAAGCGAAAACGAAACAATAAGCAATGTGAACAAAATACACGACAACAATGAAGATGCCATAGAGTTCTCGTGAAGGCGAAACCCCGAAAGTTCTACTTCAAGAACCTTTATCAGACTTTTTACGTGAGCATATAAAAAGGCAAGACAAAGCAGACAACGAGTAGTAAGAATTCAGTCAGTATTGTGTAAAGACGCGTTGTGTGTGAAAACAACAGTCGTGGTTTGAAGATCGTCGTTTTAAAGGTCTATCGGACATTTGTTAGTGTGTACGCGAACAGAAGTGTAAAGAAGAATAACGAATAAAGCAAATTATTGTTGGATTCATCAAGTTGTAAACGGTAACACACAAAAGGAGTGCGAGCAATAAAGAATTTGTTTAAAACTCAACACAAATTTAATTTTATTTTGTTTGCAAACAAAGAACTCATATTTTAAAAGTTTTTAAAAAGTTGAAAACGTAACGATATGAACTTATAGTGCTTAGGGAATTACTATAATAGTACCGAAACAATGTCCATACTTTGAACGTTTGACTAAAGCATTGTAATTATCATCGTCAGCACCAAAAAATTTCTTTTTCTTTTAATGTTTTTAATTACCATTTATAGGTTTTTCTAAATAAAAAAAATCTACATTTATTTACGTCAGACACTCTACACAGATTCTACTGTATCTTCTACGTTTCGTTAATCTTTAATGTCTATTCATTTTATTTTAATGAATATTTTTTAATCCTGTTTCTTTTCCTGTGCTGTAATAAAAGTAATAAAAATGAAAGGCGACACAAATTTATCTGACAGAGAGTCATGATAGTTTTTTTTTTAGAATAACATGCAGTTTACTTACTTTACTTTACTTTAACAAACAGTTACTTTACTAAACAGTTAAACATGAACTCAAAACATTTTAAAAGCAAAATTTGTAAATAATCTTTTAGAAATTAATAAATGCATGGCAGCATGATGTCGCTGTATTCTAGTAGCTAGTGTTTTGGCTTATTAGACGAGGGCCTGTGGTTCAATAAATTCTAAACTAAAAAATAAACACACAGATTGATACTCTATATCAAATTGTATTATTAGAAGTATGAAATATATAATTTAGAAATGCTTAAAATTTTCAAAGTTGATTCGTTTAAGTCATGTTTTGTCGTTGTGTTTGGTAATAATGATCCCTATGTATATACATTCATAATTACTTACAATAACCCTTCAGTTGGGAAGGGGTTAATTTTACACATGAGTGGCGGGAACTACAGTTCAAAGTAGACTCCGAACGACAGATTTTTGAGTTACTTCTCATGAGTTACTTCTCATGGTTTTTCTCAGAAATCTGCTGAGAGAAAGTCTCCAAAGAAATAATTGGTCATATCTCGTTTTGTTGCAGATATCTGGTCTGGAGTTTGAACCCTAACCTTGTGTCTAATAAGCCAACACATTACCTACTAGACTGCAGCAACTTCTATACGTCTATGTAAAGCGCGCGCCATTTAAAAGTTTAAATTTAAAAATGCAATGAAATAAAATTAATACAATAGCACCACGAATGTTGCCCTCCAATTGTTCAATTGTCTCTGTTTTGTCGCCATAATTCTTTTCTCTAACGGCGTCCCACAGAAAATAGTCCAACGGTTTCAAATCCCAGCTTCTTGGCTGCCAATTGACATCAGCATTTCGGCCAATTAAACGGCCATCAAACGTTTCACGCAATAAATCGATTGTGGCATAAGATGTGTCGCAAGTTGCACCATCCTGTTGAAACCAAACATCATTCACGTCAATACCATTAAGAGCGGGTAGAAAAAAATCGGCTAACTTTGACCGTAATAGTTTCGCCGTCCTCATTTTCAAAGAAATATCGGCCTTTAACGTCTTTGTTCCACAAGCAGCGCCAAACAATCACTCGTAATGGATTTCATTCACTTCTGTAAGACCATGTTTTCTAAGCGCTAAATACGGCAATTATGTTTATTAACGTACCCACTGAAATGAGCTTCATACAAAAATATGTTATTTTTATGTTTTTGCAAAATCGACTTCATCGCACAGTTTCTCGTTGACCCATCTAGCGAAGCGAAAACGAAGCTGATGGTCATGCGGCTTTAACTCTTGAATTTTGTAGGGCTTTATACCGAGATCTTTCGCCAAGTTCGACGTAACCTGGTGCGTGGAATGTTCAATTATTGATAACGATGACGAATTGATGTTTTCGGTATTTTCGTGTGTTAGCACTTTACGAGCACGCCTACGTCTTGGTGTAACAACAATGAAACTAGTTTCACTTGCGTATATCGGACACTGTTGGTCCTCCTCTGCGACCAAATTTTTTACTACATTTTCGGGCAATTTCCGACCAATTGTCTTTGCTTTGGAAATAAATTTCCAATAAATCCAAACGTTGCTCATTACGTTCAGTGGAGATATGTACATCGTATAATATTAACGATAACAAAAGCTACACACACACAAATGCAACGAACATGTTACAAGTAAAGCACTAACAACAAGTGTGAAAGAAAAGGAGATGGGCAAGTAAATAAGAACGCAACAACAAACATCGTGAACAAAATATACAAACAACAATGTAGAACTCTCAAGAAGGCGAAGACAAGAACATTCTACTTCCAGCGCTGTCATCAGACTGATTTTGTGCGTATATAAAAAGGCCAACGAGTTAGTGAAAATTCAGTCAGACTTGTCTGAAGACGCGTTGCGGTACAAGTGGTATTGCTTACAAAAAGATTGTAAGCAGAGAAGATCCAACGAACAGTTGTTAGTGTTTGCGCGGACAGAAGTGTGAAATAGAATAGTGAACAAGCAATTATTGTTCGATCCATTAAGTTGTATACAAAAGCAGTGTGAACAATAAAGAGTTTTATTGAAACAATACACATATTTGTTTTTACTTGGTTTCCAATTAACGAACTCATATTCATAGGTAAAAACGTTACAATATCTTTGGTCTCCTAATTCTGTGAGACACTCAAGCTATGTAGCTTATTTCCCTATCCACAAGCTATTCTACTTCAGCCGCACTTACTCTATTATGTTCAAATAATTTGAACAAAACTTTCCGCGTCTGTTTGTTAGATTACAAATCCTTTCTAATGAATATAATCATTAGAATCATTTTTTAGTTTCCCTTCATCACCAGTAAATTAGAAATTTTCTAAAAAATTTTTTTAAATATTTTTTAAATCGAATAAAAAAACTACGAATACGAAAATAAAACTTTGTTTGACCTCAATGCCATAGAATTTATTACAACTATTGTTACAATAATTTATTCAAGAGTTTAGGCAAACAAACTGAACAAAATTTCCTACAGAAAATAATTTTATATTCATCCAAAAGAAAAGAAAAGCGCAACGCATTTACTTTTCATTTTAAATGATTCCTATAGTGAAAGTTTTTTTTATTTAACTTTTTTCTGTAAATACAATTGAAAACTATTTTGTTACGTTGATTAGTGCATGTTAAACGAAAATTAACAAACTTTGTAAGGATTTTACAACATTTTCCCAAACACATTTGTTGCAGTAAATGAATGGTAATTAAAACCAAATCAAAATATTTAAATTCTGGTCAATTCTATATGACTACATGAAAGAAAAAACGCACGGTAGGCTTAGAATAAGTGATTTTATAAATCTATCAGGACCCTAGATAGTCTCTTGAAGCTATACCCCAAGACTATCATAGTATACAGCGGTCTGATATCGTACTTATCTGAACATACTTTTTGTTTAACAAAACTAATGCAAGAAAAAAATATGTACATTCATCAAATCTGGTGACTATTGCAACAAGGAAAACCATTACAATTGAATTATGGAATGTAGCGCTATTCTCTCAATTGGTCTAATTAGAGTGCAACTTTAAATGAAATTCAGAATTATCTTAATACACACATAAGGAATGCTAATTTACAAGTCGTGATCAAATTATTGCACACAGAGAAGACCAAATCAAATCAGAGAATGAAAACGAGAAAAAAATGCTCAATTTTGGAGTATGAAAACAACGATCTTGGCTCATCCTAACTGATCACTACAACTCTTTAGCCAGGATTATGTCATAACTTTTCACACCACACAGATTATATGTGTTAATTTTATCCATAAGTAGAGGGATCACCAGTCTAAAGTCGATCTCAAAAGACAGATTTTGGTGAAACTTTTAATCGCATTTTGTTTTTATTCTCACAGGTTGTGCCAGAAGACTGCTGAGAGAAAATTGCCGGAAGAAGTATTTTTTTCTTCAATTTTCATTATTTTCGAACTGTGTAACCCAGGAGTTGACAACAGGATTCGTCTATCTATTACACTACTACGAAAATGGAAACGGTATAACATCATTTAACATTTGGGCAATTCACACGACTTTGGATCGTGTATGTTGTAATGAATACATTTGTTTGTTTGTGAACGCTCAATGCTATGCTGTATTGTGTATCTCGTGGCATTCAAACAATCTGATAGCCGAAACCAACACAACTCTTTAAAAACATATGAAAATATATACATATTTTTGTCATTCACACAATTTGATAGCACGAAACCAATACAACTTTTAAAAACATATGGAAAAAATGTGTATAAGTGTATCGGATTTTGATATGAAAAATATCAACTACAATCATACACTGTTGTATGTTCTTCCAACAATACAATGAATACAATGATACAACGGCTTGTGTGAATTGACCAATTAAAACAATAACAAAAAAAACCATATACCAACAACAGCAGTATGAAAGAAAAGAGAATAGACAAGTAAGGAAGAAAGCAACAACAAATCTCCAAAAAGCGAAAACACGTACATTCGTCTTCAAGAACATTCATCAGATTGTTTATGTGGGCATATAAAAAGGCAAGACAAAGCAGGCAACGAACAGTAAGAATTGAGTCAGTCTTGTGTGAAGTCGCGTTGATTGTGAAGAAAACAGTCGTGGTTTGAAGATCGTTGTTGTAAAGATCTACCGAACAATTGTTAGTGTGTACGCGAACAGAAGTCGAATGAAGAATAACGAATAAAGCAAATTATTGTTGGATTCATTAAGTTGTAAACGGTGCCACACAAAAGTAGTGCGAACAATAAAGAGTTTAACCCATTAGAAGTCTCCGTACTCAACTGAGTACAGTTGTATTTTTACGTGTATCCAAGCAAAACTAAAGAAAAAAACAATCGTTGTACCGTTATTTAGTTCCGCAACAACAACATTAAGAGCTCCAGAAAAATAATTTGTATGTAGTTTCTGTTGTTTATGCAGAACTATCAGTCTGAATTGTGTCGAGAATAAAGTGTGTGGTTTAGCAAACTATTTTGAAAATATTTGAAACAATACTAAAATTTGTTTAGTAATTTTGCATTATTTTTATAAAAATAATAACAGCGAAACATACAGGCTTCAAAAAATACTTAAAAATAAAAAAATACATAAAATAGAAAGGTATAAAGTTGGCTGTACTCGTTTGAGTACAATGACAGCATCCATTAGTAAGAATGTTTTATTTTTAAGATAGATTTAAATATGAGTGGTATACGTTTTAAGGGCCAGCAGAGATTCAAAGGGCTCCAAGAGGCCATTGATAGCATTTTAGCTGATAGTGAAGATGAAGAAATTGATATCGCAATCATACCACCTAATCCGAGTGAACTAACTGACGAAGAGGAAGGTGTTGATGGTAAGAAGTTTTAGTGGGTATTACTTACAGACATGTATGATATGACAATTTCTAACGCTTGGAGGCTACATGTAATGAGCAGTGAGAGTCCCATGGATCAACTTTTGTTTCGCCGAAACATTGCGTGTTATTATTTACGCCAAGGTGTACAAAACAAATCACGGCAATCTGGGTCAATAGTTGAAGGTTTACCTCAAGATAGAGTTGGGTGACTATCTCGCAAAAATAGAAAAACAGTTACGGTGCGTAATTTGCCATGCCCGAGTACGTTGGCAATGCAAGAAATGCTATAAAACACTTTTAGTCGAAAAAGAATGTTTCGAAAAATTGCATACTTAAAAAGTCGGTGTACTCATTTGAGTACACCCCTAAAAAATGATAAAAACGTAAAAATACATACCAACTGATATATCAGAGATCAAAAAAAAAAATGAACTAAAAAGGAAGAAAACACCAAGTAAGGGTTAAATACTACCAGAAGTCTTGAAATTAACTACAACAGAAGTTTGTTACATACAAGGAAATACTGACCTATAATTGTCTTCTAAATACACTTGATAGCCTCTATCTCATTATGAATACATACATACATGCATACATACATACACACATACATACATACATAATTGTCCATTACAACCCTTCAGTCAGGATTACGGCTTAGTTTCTCACACCAATTATGTTGTGTCTGTTAATGTTATACATGAGTGACGAGATTTTGGAGAAACTATTCATGGCAATTTTATTTGTTCTCAGAGTTTTTGCCAGAAATCTGCTGAGGGCAAGTCGCCGAAGAAATATTTTTTCATATTTTCGTTTTGATGTCTGACCTGGGTTTTTAACCGTGGCCTTTCGTCTAATAAGTCAACACACTACCTACTAGACTACGACGACTACATCTCATTATGAATAATAAGAGGTAATTCTTAAAAACCAACTTATAGATTAACAGTTCGCTCATCCATTCACATAGAAATAAATTAAATCAGATCTGAGTCGAATAGTAGCACTGTGAATGGATTGTCATACAGTCGTCATAGACTTTGAGAAAAAGTTCGATAAAATCACAGGAAATCCTATATGAATGATAGAATAGGAATGGCTAGATGGCCAACTTTCTTGCCATGATACAAACGATGGTAAAAGAGGGATCGAGAAGGTTTTTAACAGACGACTTAAATTGGTACACAATTTTCATGACGTGCAAACCAATTTGCTTGATTTGAGAGTATTAACGATAAACTTTTTCTACTGCCTTCTTAAGACGGTGCAAGAAGTACTTCGCTTCATCTGATCTACACCACTTTTATCCGAAAGAGAATGGAATACAACTCTCATGTATAGGCCCGTGCCTCAATGTCTATTTTGAGACTCCTACCGCGTACATGAGAGGACGAAGTTGCTCATTAATGACCTTAGCGTATCGAGCTTTATTCACGTGGATTGTGTTCACTGTTCACTGCGAAATAATAGTTCTTGTTCCCGAGAATTATGTCTTCCTACGTAATACTCATGTAATACTGGCCAATCGCACATCCGTATGTTGTCGATTAGCCAGTGGATCGCATCCTGCATTATAGTCAAACTTCGTTCTTTAGTCGAACTATTCGTATGTGGAAATCCCTTCGTGGGAAGATTGCAATTTTTTTGGGTTTTAAGGGTTGAAATAAGGCATAAAATACAGAAAAATCATGCAAATAACTTAAAAATATAATAATTCACTCCTCCTTATTACTAACCTAAATTTCCAAAAGTAACAATTGCAAAGCAAATACAAAGCTTGAATTGCCCTTAATGTACTAAAGTGAAGAATTTCCAAAAATCGTTAAAATAAAGGCATAAATCGTCAAATCGTCAAAATGATATTTTTGGAGTTCAAAATCGTCAAATCTGGCAGCTATGTCTACATGCGTAAATAATTTTAATTGAATATTTGACAAATCATTTGAAAACGAAATATATTGGCAATCCATTGTTTTACTGTTACAAATATCACTGTAAACACAATATACCTATAAAAACTGTACAAATTGTAACAAATCCAACACTATTAAAATCGAAACGAAAAATAGTTTCACAAAGTGCAAAAAAAAGGTTGTATCGTAAAAAATTTAATTACGGCAATAATTTATCGTGGACAATTAATTTGCAACTGGGGAAATAAACAAAAATAAAAATTGTTATAAAAACACAATTTAAAATTAATTACAGAATTACAGAATAATTGCTGAAAATTAAATTTTTGAAAGCAAATTAAAATTTGTATGTGGTTATTTCGATAACATTCCACAAAACAATGTATGAACAATTTTAACGATTATTTTAGAAAATGTTTATTGCTTGATTTCTAAGAAAAAGGGGCATTTGTTCAATAGTTTTTAAGTTCCATTTTTATTTTCAGTACTGTGCTAGTTTGTGTTCATTGACTACAAGTATTGTACAAAAATACACAAATTACAGCAAGTTTGGATACTGGAACTCATTTAACATTTACTGTAGCACATCAACTAACTCTATTTCTGAGCTTTTGAATACTAGCATGGTTAAAATGGCAATTACTAAATCTGTTTTTCAAATTTGTTTACAAATTGTGATTCACTAAATTATTTATCCAATTTATCGTACTATAGGAACAATAAGGAATAACCGTCAATACTGTCAAATCAGTCAAATTTGTTTGCATGGATAATTGTATAACAATTAAAGTTAATTGTAGTCAATTAAAGCATTGGTTTTGTAATATTTTTGATACCATACTATTATTGGACAATTTTCAGGTGTCTGCCATTGGAACTTAAATGTCATTTTTGTGTATATTTATTATAATTTTGGGTAACTTGTATGTAGAGAAAGATTTTTTACCCCGTTTAATATAAAATATGTATATTGGGTGGGCCATCTATCGGTTTAAATTCCATACTTATGTTATTCTATTCCATCACAAAATTCTATATATTATCTTCACTGAACGTAATGAATCCATTTACGCGTGAGCAACGTTGGGATTTATAGGGCCAACGAGAAACTGCACGACGATGTAGATTTTTCAAAAAAAAAAAAATAATCACTTCGGAGGAAGCTCATTTTCATCTTGGTGTTTACGTTAATAAGCAAAATTTCCGTATCTGGTGCTCAGAAAACCCACACGTGGTCTTACAGAAGCTAATGCACCGATTACGAGTGACTGTTTGGAGCGGCTTGTGCAACATTGGCCTATATTTCTTTGACAATGTGAAATGCCAGCAATTATGGACAGTGGAGATACCTATCGCACAATGATAACCAATTTTTTTGTACCCGCTCTTATGGTATTGACGTGAACAAATTTCGATTTCAACAGAGTGGTGCAACTAGCCACATATCTCATGCCACAAGCGATTTATTGCGTTAAAAGTTTGATGGCCGTTTAATTAGCCAAAATTAAGATGTCAATTGAACGCCAAAATCTGCGATTTGACACCATTTTTATGTAGGGCGCGGTTAAAGAAAAATTTTATGCCGACAAATCGGAGACAATTGAACACTTGAAAGCCAACTTTCGTGAAGCCATTGTCGAGATACGATCCCGTACACTCGAAAAAGTGCACGAAAATTGGGTCAATGGAATTAGGTATTGTGAGGCCAACCGTGGCAGCAATATAAATGAAATAATATTCCATTTCCAACCGGAACAGTTGTAGTTCACAGCAAAACAATAAATTTATCAAAATTTTAAACCATTTTTGTTTTATTGCATTTTTAAATTTAAACTCCCATCCTCGTCGCCACTGTAATAAACTCAACAGCAGTGTATTAATTTATTTCAAATTCTTTATTTTCACTAAAGACGACTTATTATATTGCTAGTTGCTTAGAGAGTAAAAATTCTTATTTTTTTAATATTTAATATGTAATATGTAATACTTACAAGTAAAAGCTCTTACTAATATACAGTATGCAAATGCACAAAAGAAAAGCGTGATAAAACCAGTACAAAACCAGTATTTAACAACGGTAAACTTTACAATGTTAATGTAATAACAATTATTAAAATAAAGCAAAAAAACCAATAATCTTCATTTCTAACTTTAAAAGAATGTAAACATTTTATGATGAAATACATACATATACTACAATACCCCCTTCTTTTATTTTTCTTTTTTCGTGTTTTTTTTAATAATAGAGAAAAGAAAAAAAATTTATAATTCTTCACGTTTACATATTTATATAAATACATTTTCTTTTTTTAAATTTTCAATTTTCTTTGTCTTAGATTGTATTTAGTAGCAGAATTACTTTCACTAACAATCTTGTCTTCTGTAGATACAATTTTATCGACTGGATTATTACTATTTCCCTTTACAACACTTTTTTCGTTTTGGTTATTCAAAATTTCAGTATCATTGCCTGCATTTCCATTAGTTATAATTTCACCATTTTTTTCTAAATTTACATGTCCTGTACTAGGATTAACTTTTTCAAATGGATCTAATATAGTCGTTGGCATTTCAGGTGTGCTGCAAGAGATAATTAGGTCTGCATGCCTTTTCCATACCCTATTACATTCTAATTTTACCAAATAGGTTTGTCTACCCAAAACTTTAGAAATTATACCTTTTTTCCACGATACTTTTCCTGGAGTGGTATAATCCTTTACCATTACTCTCTCATTTATCCTAAACTTTGAATTTTTATAACCCTTATGACATATTATTTGATTTTTCTGTTTTTCTGCAGCGAACTTTTTAACATTTCTACTTTTTCTAATCTCAACTTTTCTTTTAGGGTTAATAAGATCAAGTCTTGTCCTTAATTTCCTCTTATTGAACATTAAGGTAGCTGGAGAAACTCCAATACTTGAATGTACTGTGTTCCGATAATCGAATAAAAACCGACATAACGCTGTGTTAAAACCTGATGATGCCACACTTTTCAAACTACTCTTTAATGCATTTTTTACAAGTTTAACGGCATTCCCTGCCTGGCCATTGGTAGCTGGATGCCCTACAGGTGTGGTTATTTGCTTAATTCCATTCATTTCCAAAAATTTTTTAAAATTATTGGAAACAAAAGATGTGCCGTTATCCGAAACTATATATTTTGGTAGCCCAAAACGGGCAAAAAGTTCACGTAAAACAGCAATAACTCTATCACTTGTCGTATTCGTACCCAATGCACTCGACCCATTTACTACTGATATCCACTATGACCAGACACCAACGTTTCAAAAAGGGACCAAAAAAATCGATATGTATTCGGGACCAATCTTCATCAGGCCTGGGCCAAGGAATCAATCTCTGTTTGGGTGGACTAGGTCGAGTCATTAAACAAGCCTCACAAACCCGAGTAACTTCCTCGAAGTCCTTGCTCTGTCCGGGCCACCAACAACACTCACGAGCCATTGACTTCATTTTAATCACACCCATACGGGAAGCGTGTAAAAACCTAACCACATCTGCAGTTAACGGGGTGGGAATAATGACCCGATACCCCCAAAATACACAATTTCCTTCCTCTGATAATTCCTTTCATCTTACAAAATATGGCAATAGTTCAGGGTCCTGGCAACGTTTAGGCCATCCAGATCTAATCCTTCACCTGACTTTCTGCAACAACAGGTCCTCTTCTGTCCCCTTAACTATTCTTTCAAAATCTAAAAACTTAGCCTCTTCTAACCGATCCTATAAATAATTAAAGTACACGTCGTCAGGAAATTTTTCAACATCAACATTACATTCCCTGGGATATCTAGAAAAATAGTCCGCTACGTTACCCTTTGACTTTATATGACATATGTCAAACTGATAACCAGATAAGGTTAAAGCAATGCGCTGCAACCGACTAGAGGCCATAAGTGGAATGCCCCTTTTTGGGCTAAATATATGGTGCAGCGGTTTGTTGTCAGTCACCAAAGTGAAATGACGACCATACAAATAATGATGGAATTTCCTTACACCAAATAAGATTGCCACTGCCTCGCGATCCAACTGTGAATATCGTTTCTCAGTGTCCGTTAAAGATTTGGACGCGAATTCTATTGGTCGTTCTACTCCCTGATCATCGATTTGTGATAAAACTGCGCCTACACCAACAGGACGTCCTACAAGCTGCATTAAAATGGGCTAAACAATTATCTGCCAATAATAAAAACTTAAGCTGATCCATAGCAGAAGAACAGTTATTGTCCCAGACGAATTTTGTATCGACCCGCAGCAAATTGTGTAGTGGGTGTAATAAGGTTGAAACGTCTGGCAGGAACCGTCGATAAAAATTCACCACACCCAAAAAAGATTGTAGTTGCTTAACATTTGTGGGGTATGGAATATTAGATATTTCCTTAATTTTCTCTGGGTTCATATGTAACCCACTTTTGTCAATTATATGGCCCAAATATTGAATTTTTTTGGAAAAAAATTCGCACTTTTCCGCTGATAATTTAAAACCAGCATCATTTAATATGCTAAGTACTTTTTCAAGACTTTGAATGTGCAAACCTCTGTTAGGTGTACTAATTAATATGTCATCCAAAAAGACAACAACTCCGTCTAAACCTACTAAAAGGGTATCCATTATCCTTTGAAAAATAGCAGGTGCCGGAGCCAACCCATATATTAACCTAGTGTATTGAAAAAGACCCTTAGATGTTGAAATAGTAGTATATTTCCTCGATTCCTGGCTTAATGTTACCTGCTGATATGCCATGCTCAGATCCAACTTAGTAAATTTTTCTCCCCCATGCAATCTCGAAAATATATCCTCAATTCTAGAAAGTGGGTACTTCTCAACATTCAAATGCGGATTAAGGGTGACCTTAAAATCCCCACAAATTCTAATATTTTAATTTTTCTTTACAATTGGAACGATGGGGGTCCCCCATTCACAGTATTTTACTGGCTGAAGAACTCCGATTTGCACTAAATAATCTATCTCTTTTTCCACTTTATCCTTTATAGCAACAGGTAATGGCCTTGGTCTAAAAAACTTGGGTACTGTACCACTTTTTACTTTCAAAACTGACGCACCACCTCGAAACTCTCCCAAACTACCATCGAAAAGGCTTCCAAACTTGTAAATAATTTGCCGAGCGATTGGCATGGGTGCGCAATAATTTAATTTACAAATTTAGTTAGAAATATTTCCAAATTTATTTGTTTGTTGTGAAGTACAATTGTTCCGGTTAGAAATGGATTATTATTTCATTTATATGGCCATCGCGGTTGGCCTCGCAATACCTAATTCGATCGAACCAATTTTCGTGCACTATTTCGAGTGTGAGGGGTCGTATCTCGTCAATGACATCACAAAAGTTGGCTTTCAAATGTTCAATTGTCTCTAGTTTGTCGTCATAACACTTTTGTTTAATGGCGCTCTGCAGAAAATAGTCCAGTGATGTCAAATCGCAACTTCTTGGCGGCCAATTAACATCACTATTTCGGTTAGTTAAAAGGCAATCAAACTTTTGGCGCAATAAATCGCTTGTGGTATGAAATGTGTGGCAAGTTGCACCACTCTGTTGAAATCGAATCTAGTTCACATCAATATATGTCAATGGTGCGATAGATGTCTCCATTGACTGTAATGGTTGCGAAGTCTTAATTCTCAAAGAAATACGAGCCAATGATGTCTCTGCTCCTAAAGCCTCACCAAACAATCACTTGCTTGTGGATTTTCTGAGCCCCAAATACAGGAATTTTTCTTATGAAAATGTGCTTCATCCAAAAGGATTATTTTTAGTCTTTTGAAATAAATCTCCAATAAACCCCAACGTGCTCAAGCGTTAGTCGATTCATTACGTTCAGTTAAGATAATATACTGAATTTTGTAATGGAATACGTATCAAATTTAAACCGATAGATGGCCCACCGGATAGATTTTATATTAAACAGGGTGAAAAATCTTTCTCTACATACAAGTTTCCCAAAATTATAATAAATACGCAAGAAAAGAAGAGTTGCCTCCACAAAATATTCAAAAGACTTAAGCCCAACTTAGAATTTTGTCCATCTTTAACAATTTCACGCCGGCGCGTTCCGCCGGTGGCCTGCACTAGACTGCGTTATCGGACGGCGCGTACCACCTGTGGCCTGTACCAAACTGCAATTGATCAAGTTATTAGACGTTACGTACTACCAAGTATTTAGATCTTTAACACTTCAGATGTCGAAAAAAATACCTGAAAGTCACGTTCTCTTAAAAGCATTTATTTTTAATAACAATTATAATTAATAACATCTTATAAATATAACAGCCGCTTGTAGGCGAAAAGCGTGAATTAAAACGCCGGCGTGAACGTTTTAATGGAGGTGTTCTATTTACGTGACCAAGAAATTCATTTGTTGTTTGACTTAAAAGTGTCTTGTATTGTTAAATTACGTTATTGGAGTTTCTTCACTCTATACATCGCTTAAGTATACACCCCCCCCCCACAATATTTAACTGCCCTTAAATCATTGAAAATATTATTTTATTCTTTATAGATAATGGAACTGACATTATGAATTACGTGACCAATTGTCAAACTTTTCATTGATATTTTAGTGTAAGTAATTAAACAAAAAGATTCAAAAGCTGCTGCGTTTTTAAGGCTAAAATAGTCTGCAATTATGGGTTCATAAAAGTTATTGTTTTTCTTATTATTTGAAGTTTTTGCTGAATATGATTGCCGGTTTAAATTGCGTACGCCAGAACTTTCCTTCCGCCAAATATTGCATAAATTTTTTTTATAAATAATCGTTATTTTGTCTTCAGACCCTGTATACAGAAATATATGTGCATGTTATGCATATTTCTACCACGTACCGTTCTGTAGCCGTAGTTTAATTCAATCATGTCGACTGATGAGACTGAAAGTAAATAAAATTCCCATGAAAAGTTACTCAAAAATCTTTCAATCGGAGTTTGTTGAATCATAGAATTCATGCTTTTTCAAATTTGCAAAAGTGTTCTTGAAGTCGCCGTAGTCTAGTAGGTAGTGTGTTGGCTTATTAGACGTAAAGCCAGGGTTCCAACCCCAGGCCAGACATCAAAAAAAAAAAAAAAAATTTTTTGTTAATGCTGTTGCGACCAGGGCTAGGGGTGGTGGAGTTCGATTTATGTTCGTAATGGTATACTTTGTAGGGAAAAATTATTAAATCACATTGGGAGCGAGATTGAATATTTGTTTCTGGAAATATCAACAGACCGAATTCTAGTTTGGATTTTGATCCTTTTATTTCCATTCTTGAGGATATTACCATTCGATATGACGACATAGTAATTGTAGGTGACTTTAACAATAACCTTCCACTTGATAATCTGCTTATTGGACCAATGCTCTAACTTCACCTCAGTCCTGTAAATGTGTCAACACCTACACATTTCCATTCAACATCCAGTAGACCTTATATTTGTGAATCACATTGAAAGCGTACTGTTATATGACCAAATTTCTGCTTCCTGCTTCTCCAACCATGATCTTCTCTTAATTATAATATGCCCGTATCTCGTCCCGGGGACAAATATATTACGTATCGTGATTTTGGAAACATTGATTATAAATACAACTCTGAATATTGAACTGGATGGCGTATCTTGGCACCAAGTATATGTATATACTGGGTAATGCGAATGACCAATTATCGTTTATCCAGGACAGAGTGCGTTTTCTCTATGACAAGTGCGTTCCTGTCAAAACAAGCACATCAAACCAAAACAACAGCCTTGGTTTAATGCGGAAATAAAAGCACTCATTGAGAGGAGGGATAGTGCTTACAGGAGATGGAAGAGGTCTAGGACGGATGATTTGAAAGCTTCACATAGATTCGCACGGATGGAAGTTACCAGGAGCATAAGAACTGCAAAGAGATTGTATTATGGCAGAAAGTTTTCCAATGCTATGGACAATAAATCTAAATGGAATGTAATACGTGAAATAGGAATTGGCCGAAAATGTCCAAAGGCCGATATTGATGTGGACGTGGACAAGCTTAATGACATACATAACATAACATAATTGGTCATTACAACCCTTCAGTCAGGATTCTCACACTACTTATGTTGTGTGTGTTAATTTTATACATGAGTGGTAGGACCCACAGTTTAAAGCCGACTCCGAACGACAGATTTTTGAAAAACTTTTCATTGGAATTTTATTTACTCTCAGATTTTTTGCCAGAAATCTGCTGAGAGGAAGTCGCCGAACAAATACTTTTTGTATTTTGTTTTGATGTCTGGCTTAGGGCTCGAACCGTGGCTTTACGTCTAATAAGCCAACACACTACCTACTAGACTACGGCGACTAGTACAAGCTTAATGACCATTTCGTAAATTCTAGGGTGCCAAAGTCTAACGGTAACTTCTATGATGACCTCTGTTGTTTTCCACCACAGTATTCCTTTAGTTTTCGTTGCGTAAATCAGTTTGAGGTTTTGGAATGTATTTCAGCGGTAAAATGTAATGCAGTTGGTTCTGATGATTTGCATCCTTTATTCTTGAAAGCTCTGACTCCTAAACTTTTGCCTTACTATACTTACTTGTTCAATACAGTTCTGACTAAGTCTTCTTTTCCTGAAAGTTGGAAGCTGGCTAAAATCCTTCCCATTCCCAAAACTAATTGTAAGTTCAGGCCAATTGCAATCCTTCCTTTTTTATCCAAGGTATTGGAGAACATCATGGCCAGACAAATCGATGAATATCTGAGGGGTCACAGTTACTTAACGGTCAGTCAATCGGACTCCATGAAAGGTAGGAGTTGTACTACCGCTCTGGTAAATGTAGTTGAGGAACTTAGGTCGGAACTTGTTGGGAATAGTGTGGTGTTCTTGGTTCTGCTTGATTACTCTAAGGCTTTTGATACACGGTTCTATTGAAGAAGCTCCGAAAACTGTTTTATTTCTCCGAAACTACATGTAATCTAATTTATTCTTATTTGATGAACAGATTTCAGAAGGTTCATTTCAATGGCAATATTTTAGATAAA
This sequence comes from Sarcophaga carnaria, assembly GCA_958299815.1. NCBI lineage: Eukaryota > Metazoa > Arthropoda > Insecta > Diptera > Sarcophagidae > Sarcophaga > Sarcophaga carnaria. The sequence goes on along the minus strand of OY283149.1, from coordinate 81,598,858 downwards.
TTTAATATTAGTAGAGGTGTTCCCCAGGGGTCAATACTTGGGCCTCTGCTGTTTTGCATGTATATAAATGATCTACCTGCTGTTTTGGTTAACTGTAGTGTTCACATGTATGCTGACGATGTGCAGCTTTACACATGTACTCCAAGGGAGAATATTTATTCTTGTTTAGACTACATTAATCGTGACTTAGCAAAGATTGACGGATGGGCCTCGGCCAATGCACTGTGCATCAATCCTTGAAACCTAAATGTATTATACTTTCGAGAACAAAACTGATTGTGTCGAATCAGTGTTTTGACGAGTGGCTTCAGTCGTTCACACAATACGCTTGTAAAAACCTTATATGCGATAGAGAGAAGGCTTATACCCCTGTAGTTGGCGCATATCGTAAGGTCTCCCTTTTTCATTTATTGTTTTCAAATTATGAAAAATTTAAAAAAAAATAAAAATTTTCGTCTGGAGTAACCTTCGTATTTAGTTGCTTAAGTGTTTCAATTGGTATTTCATTTTCGTTTACGGTCTTTTAACATCAACCAACACTGTCATTATTTACAGAATATTCAAACTATTCATAACTTTTACAGGGAAAGTTCAAACAGTTTACAAATAATATTTTTTAAAGGCCTGCAAACAACACATTCCTTTACGAATTCCTCATAAAGCCAGCCAGAAGGTAATTTGTTCCATGGAAATTTGCCAAACACAGGCAGTTATTTTTTAATACGACAAAAAAATACTTCTAAAATTTAATACTGAGTTTGCATAGGGTTTTTAATAACCAAATAAAACAGGTGTTGACCCTTAAATTTAAAATCCAATGTTTATATAAATGCTTACTAAAAAGAAAAATTAAAAAACTGGGCTACAGAGGCATTAAACCAAAGTGTTAAGCTAATTTCAATGTAAAGGAAAGAGGTTTTGTTGGGATGAATGTAAATAACTACACATTTTTATATTTCATTTTCTTATCAAAAAATTAAATTAATTAATTAATTTTTTAATTAAAAGTTTGTTGGACATGATTAGGAAACTGAAATGGTGACTCAAGGCTTCAGATGTTTTTATTTGTCATCCTATGACGATTTATTTTGATTTAGTTAAAGTCAAAACGTAGGTAAACATTTCTTTTAACTACTTTAACTTCATGTACTTTTTATGATTTCCTATAGAAATATAAATGATTTCCTATAAAAATCGATAATTTTAAAAATATTTAAGTTTTAATGGGGTAATGATTGAAGATCAACAAATTTTAATAAATTTTGTTTAAATATTCGATTTATATACTTAATACCTTAATACCTACCTTAGTTATTTATTCAATGTACTTTAAATACTTATTTAACTTACTTTAAATACATATTTAACGTACTTTAAATACTTATTAAACGTATTTTAACTTCTTATTTAGCGTACTTTAAATACTTATTCAATGTGCTTTAAATACTTATTTAACGTGCTTTAAATACTTATTATTTATTTATTTATTAATTACAATACAATTACAAATTATATTCTAATTATATACGAGAGGAGTAACTTGACTATATGCTCGGTGTAATGTCACAGACCAGAGTCTCTGGTGGGAATCGAACCCACGACCCTCACTACCCACTAGACTACGAGGGCACCCAACTTTAAATACTTATTTAACATACTTTAACTACTTATGCAACTTACTTTAACTACTTATTTAACGTACTTTAAATACTTATTTAACATACTTTAAATACTTATTCAACGTATTTTAACTCTTATTTAACGGACTTTAAATACTTATTTAACGTACTTTAAATATTTATTTAACTTATTTTAAATATGTACAGCGATTTACTTGGTATAACCCCTTAGCAAAATTCTGTTCATAAAATAGCGTTTGACGTGCCTTGTGCTCAAGACAAAAAACAAGAATAGAAAAAGAAAAAGTATTAACGAATGATAAATAGTAAGAATAGCTATAAAAAATATAAGTCAATAAAATTTGGTTTGCTTTTTATATATGTATATACCTAGTGGGTCATTACAATCCTTCAGTCAGAATTATGACCTAGCTTCTCACACCACTTACATATGTTGTGTGTGTTAATTTTATAAACGATTGGCGACGGGACCTACAGTTTAAAGTCGATTCCCAACGATAGATTTTTGAGGAACTTTTCATGGCAATTTTATTTTACTCACAGAGTTTTTGCTAGAAATCTGCTGAGAGGAAGTCGTCGAAAAAATATTTCTTCATTTTTTGTTTTGTTCGAGATGTCTGGGCTGTGGTTTGAACCATGGCCTTATGCCTAATATGCCAGCACACTACTTACTAGACTACGGGAACTAACAGCCATAGTAATCTAGTCAATGTGGTCGAAAATGTCGGTGTGGAGGTTGACTTTGGTAAACAATAATTAAATTTTCTGTATGAGGGTTAAAATTATAAATTAATTTGTTTGATCAAATGCAAACCATAAAAATCGACAGAAAATGATTTTTATTTATTTTTTATTTATATTACATACATATGTATGTATATCTGATTTAATAACCATAAAATATTTCTGTGCCAACTTGGGTACAATGGCTGCAAGTATAGTTCAAATATGTAGGGAAGCCCACTTCACTTGATATTTATTAGAGTGAAGTCAGTTTGGTTTCGCTATAAGAATTGAGTTACAGAAGTTACACTGAATACTTTTGTAACTCTTTTAATAATTTTTGAAGAAGGTCAACTAACTCTATTTGTGAGCTGTTGCCAATCACAAATTGGCAATCAAAAATTATATTTATACAACTTTTTTACGACCAGTAGCTAAGTACATACATACATACATAATTGGTCATTACAACACTTCAGTCAGGATTATGACCTAGTTTCTCACACCACTTATGTCGTGTGTGTTAATTTTATACATGAGTGGCGGGACCTACAGTTTAAAGTCGACTCCGAACGCCGGATTTTTGAGAAACTTTTCATGGCAAATTTTTATTTACCATAAGAGTTTTGCCAGAAATCTGCTGAGAGGAAGTCGCCGAAGGAATATTTTTTGTATTTCGTTTTGATGTCTGACCTGGGGTTTGTACCCGGGCTTTACGTCTAGTCTAATAAGCGAGCACACTACCTAGTAGGGTACGGCGACTTCACCAGCAGCTAAGTGCTTTAGGTAAATTAGGTTACCGTGCAATGGATATTACCGTATTAAGAAATGTTCCTTAACAAATGTAAAGAATATAATGAGAATACCATGAGCTTGATTATAGGTCCGTTGTATGGATAACGGCGTTTGCCCAATGATTCTTATATGCCAGTAAGTAAGTTTATTAGAGGAAACCAATTAACTATATTTCTAATCCTTTCGATACTACAGTGGTCAAAATGCTAATTCCAAGTTGTGATTTGTTAAACGATTAAGTAATTTAGGTTTCCATTCTACTAAGAAAATTTGGTTAATGGTTCGATAATTATAAGTCCACTGTAAGGATAACTGATACCAACTGCAATTCTTGTGTGCCAGCAGGAGTTGCAAAAGATGTTGTCCTCAAAAAGAATAAAATCTGCAAAGCACATTACATACAAATATTTTTCAAAAACACAAAGGTGTATGGGTGGACAGAAAAAAATGTGTCGTTCGGAGTCGACTTTAAGCTGTAAGTCCCGCCACTCATGTACTATATAAATAACCGCACACAACATAAGTGGTGTGAGAAACAAGATCGCAATCCTGACTAAAGGGTTGTAATTTCCAATTATGTATGTATGTATGTACGGGCGGAGTTGATAGAATGAATCAATCCCTATCATTGAACAGAATTGACATTGATTATCGATATTATCATTATGAAGATAATGCCATAGTATTGCGACCATACTATTTACTGTACTCCCATTAAACTGTATAGACTATTCCTATAATGTCTGCTAGAAGCATATTGCCCAAAAAATTGCAGGACATCAAAAACAATGCCTAGTACCTGATATGCACCAAGTGTTTTCAAAAGGGGTGTATTAATGCCTCACAGTTTCTGAGAATGTATTATGATAATTCACATTCGCCATCAAATAATCTATATAACCATTCTGAAAAAGTGTACTTTGAGTCCACAGAGTCATGTTAAAAGATATAAAGAATTATTAGCTCAAATCTATATTTTAATGAAGTTTTCCTACAATATTTTTGAGACTTTGTTTCTCTATATATTTCCTTTCGTTGAGTATATCTTTCCAACCATCTGTTCCCACTAGCCTATTTTCTGCTGTACGATCCTAGCATATTTTCTTTCATTCTTTCTTTTTGTTTGCAATTTTTTTGCTCAAAAATATTTATTATTTTCACTTGACAATTGAGCCAAATCTTCAGTAAATATTCGATTTTATCAAATTGTTTATTTATTCAAATTATTACCACGAATAAACTCCAGGAGTAAAAAGCTGTGAGAATTCTTTAAATTCAAAATAAACTGAAAAACGTTTATATTCATAATAAAAAAGAATAAAAACGTTCAGTATTTCGTGTTATTTATCTAAATCCCTTGATTAATCAGAAAACCGAAAAAAAACACTAAGTATTTGGGTATAAAATTTAAATGCCAACGGCAAAATTTATCCATTTTATAATAAGAATTCATATATCCTCTGCCGCTATTTATTAACAATTTAATATGGAAGAGCCAGCCCACAAGTAACATAAAGTTTAATAAAGTGGCACAAAACTTAAATTAATAAGTTGTCCCAACAAAAAACAAAAAGGGAATCAAAAAACAAAAAAGTAACAGAAAACAAAATCGTTAAACAAAACTCCAAAATCATTCGAATATTCACCAAATAGTGGATCCTCCTACGCAGTGGCGAATAAAATAATAATTTACTAAATAAAATTACTATGAAAAGTTTCCCAAAAATTTGTCGTTCGGAGTCGACTTTAAACTGTAGGTTCCACCACTCATGTATAAAAATTAAGAACACACAACATAGGTAATTTGAGAAACTAGGTTGTAATCCTGACTAAAGGGTTGTAATGACCAATTATGTACTATGTATATATGACTTAGAAATAATATTTACCCACAATAACAATTTTTTTTGTACAGCATTTGTACAATCTTTGGTGAACCCACTGTAGCTTCTGATGTCTCAATATACGAGAGTATTGACGCGTTTTAGCGGAAGCGAATAAATAAATACAATTAAAATTTTCACACGCAAATAAAAACCAAATACCAGAGGACAAATAATGTTGAGAAAGCAAACAAAACAAAAAGCGAAAAAGAAAAAGAAACAGAATAATAAGACTGTAAGGCAGCAGCATGGTGTAGTATTTCTAATGGAAAATGTTATGTAAACAGACAATAACATTGCCTGGCGGGAGGCTCCTCATTGCATCTGGAAATCTGAAACTCATTTTGCAGTGCTGCTACATATTTTTTAGGTTGACTAAAAAGGGTTGATTAAAAATTAAATATCAAATTATAAAACAATTTGATTTCATGCTACAAACACAACATGTACATACATACATAATTGGCCATTACAACCCCTCAGGCAGGATTACGGCCTAGCTTCGCACACCACTCATGTTGTGTGTGTTAATTTTATACAGGAGTGGCGGGACCTACAGTTTAAAGTCGACTCCGAACGACAGATTTTTGAGAAACTTTTCATGGCAATTTTATTTACTCTCAGAGTTTTTGCCAGAAATCTGCTGAGTGGAACTCGCCGAAGAAACACTTTTTGTATTTATTTTTGATGTCTGGCCTGGGGCTCGAACCCTGGCTTTACGTCTAATAAGCCAACACACTACCTACTAGACTACGGCGACTTCAACATGTACCGGTACATTTTTATTTGTAAATTTTCACAGGTTTTAATAACAAAATGTTAAAATAAAATAACGGTGTTTTACGTTTTATTCTTGCACGAACACTAACAATATATTTCAGTTTAATTTATTTGTTTATTTCTTTACTCACAGTAAGGGATGTAAAAAGAACTCTGCAAAATGAGAGCAGTGTGTCCTATTTAAGACAATAGAAGAGAATGAAAAAATGAAAGAAAAAAAAACAAAAACTTAAGATTTATATTTTCTATTTTCACTTCCAAACAAACAAGCAAACTACCAAACCAAAGTGGCAGAAAGCGATTAAGTTACGCTGTATGTGTTCGTTGCTATTTTTGCAAATGCTAGCAAAAATAGTTACGAAGCGTAAAGAAAATATTTGGTGGCTACCACCATCGGAGGCCAGCAGATTGGGAATATTACTTTACTTTGAATTAAACTTTAAGGAAAAGAAATAGAGCCCTAGTATGTACATGCTGCTATTGCGTGTATTCATTATTAAAAACATTAAATTCGAAGCTAAACAGATATAAAACTTTAGGGAAAGAGTAGATTAGTAGATGTGGAGATTCCTTTATTTACATATTTCGTATAAATATTAAATTTGTTTTAAAAAATAATTTAAATTAACCAAATTTGGTAAATAAAAAGAAGCCATACAATCTGACATGTATCGCTGGTTAAGAGTTTCCAAATCCTTCTATATTGCATCAAATGATACTAATAATATCAATAAATATACAGTGGACAACAAAAGTCTAAGTACCCCAATTGTATGAATTTTAAATAATAGTATTTAAAAATAATAGATGTTTTTTTATATTTATTATATTAATTAATTTCCGTTTTCTTAAAAAGCAAAAAAAATTTGAGGTTTTTCACAAACCATAAGAAAAATATGGAATAGTTTCTGGTGATTCCCTATCTATGCGCCGCAAAAGTGTAGGTACCCCCATGAAGAGCTCAGACTAAATTTAAAATTCAAAGGCTCAATGTATTAAAATGCCATCCATTTGACATTGAATGTACCAGTTTCGTTTAACGTTATCTGTTTGTTGAACCATGTTCAACAAATATATATGAATTGTTTTTATTAATAACCTTTTTTGCCTAATATTTCTTTTAGTGTATCTTTTATCTGAATTTATTTTTTTTTCTCTTTTCATTATCTTTATATAACCTCTTGGAGAGTATTTTATTTATTTTTTATAATTGTTATTGTTCCTCATGAACTCAATTCGCTTTAAAATAGCGTCTTTTTTTCTATGTTATAACTGTCAGAACTATGAACACTGAATATTGTTTTGTTTTAGATAATAAGTTAGTTGTAAGAAGTAACTCAATAAAACAGGAGGTTTTTTACTTTGGTTTATTGGAAAAAGAACCTGTTTGTTTTTTAATTAAAACACACCCTTATCTATTGGGAAGAGGCGCTACCTCAATCCAATATATGGTCCTTCGTTAAGTCCTAGAATAGGCTAGGACAGGAAAGAATTAGTGACTTGGAGTCCACTAAATTCAAAAATTTTTGGCAGCTTGCACCTCCGGCGGCAACTCCAACAACACAAAGACAATAGGTTGTATAGAAAAGGGTACTTCATCGTGCTTACGGCAGAGGAAGTTAGGTGATACTTCATTGTGCATCCCGTGTCAGTGAAGCAGTCAACAACCAACAGGTATACTTGTACATCACATCCTGGAAAAGTACAACATACGGAACGGAAGCTATACATGGTATAGGTAGATTGGCAGGAACACAGGAGGAAGAGAGGTATGTACTGTGCTAATTAGTTATTTTGTTCGACAATTTATTTTCTCTAAAAATAAAAATTAATGGCTGGCTAATTTGTGGAAAAAAGACCGCAACCAAATTAATAATTGAAAGTGCATAAAAGAACCAAAATTTACAACAAAAATATATGTATTGTAAGCTAAAATTATCCTGTAAAAAATACATGAAAAATTATTACAATTTAAAATTACATTTAAATTATACCATCTCTGACAACCACTAAAATTTACACCACTAAAATTGTCACCAATAAATAATTTCTATACGAAAAGAATAATAAGGAAAAAAGAGACAGACATATGCATAAACAATTGATCAACAATAGCATTATCATCTTCACACCACCTAATACCGGCAAATGTTTTATTCCACTTTGTTCCTTCAGAACTGACACTTAAAGTAAGAAAAAAAAGGAAAAGCAAACACTACTTCATTCGCGGTGCATCGGTGCAAAAATTAAATAAATTTAAATAAAAGAAAAAATTGATGATTAAAAAATAGAAAAAGGAAAAATTAGAGATAGTGTAAAAATTTATAAACTAAGCAAACAAGAGGAAAAACATAAACAAGAATTTAAGCTCAACTCCAAGTTGTACGACAAAATAATAAATAAACAACAACAACACAGCACTTGTTGATATAAAGTGCCTACATATAAATAGACAACCGTTACAAACAGTGGTAAGTAAATTAAGAAAAATTAATTATTACAAATGAATCAGGTGGAAAATTAAAAGAACAAAAAGATTTTTTCTCCAAAAAATATTTGCTTTGCAAATTGAATATAAAAATATTTCAATAAGACAAAGAGAAGAAAAAAAAATCGCTAGTCGACATTCAAGTAAGAAACAAGTGCATGTGTAAAGCAACAACAACTTTAAATCTAACGGAGCCTACAAACAAACAGACAACTCCAGTTGTTAATCTTGTGTGTGACGTCATCAGATCGGTATTTGTTGAAAGTCAGAGGTTCCCAATCAGCAAAAAACAAAGGACAGTATTTTGTACCGGTGAGTTTGCCGATTTATTTAATCAAGTGGATTTATATTAATTCTTTGAACAGATTGAATACGGTTAAAGTATTCCCCGCGAATAAATTCTTATTTATTTTTTTATATTTAGTGGTGGATAGAGGCAAAATTCTTTTTTCGATTTTTTTTTTTTTGAAATAATTTGAAAACCATTTATTACACATTGAGAATAAAGGAAATTTTCGGTGTTTAATTTAAATATTTGGGAATTTACTTCAAGTAAGGGAGGAGACCGAACAAGTTTTACGTTTTTTTTTTACAATTTCGCATATTTGCTGCAACTTGTTTGACTTTCGGTCAAGGTTTCATAATGACAGCATTAAAAAGAAGGTGCAAATTTGATTTAAAACAACTAGAAAGCTTTTGCGCCAGGTTTGATAAAAACTGTCCTGAAATTTGCTCAACCGCATTTCTGAACGTAAAACAACAGGAATTGCAAAGGAGGTGGGAAAAATTGATAGAGTCCTATGAGGAGTATATGCTGGAAGACAAGGAACAACAAGAAGAAGATGCGAAGGATGAGGTATCCTTAAGATATGAGGGGGCTTGTAACTTATACGAGTCTACGAAAATGAAAATCCTGGAAAAAGGGAAGCGTTTACGTCAACCGAACATCAGCAATCGAGCTTCAGACCCACATTAAACTTGCCCGCATGTGAAATACAGAATTTCGAAGGCGGTTACTCGAGGTGGCCTGCGTTCCGAGACATGTTCCAGGCAGTCATCGGGAAAGATCCATCTGTAGCTCCAGCCCAAAAACTATACTACTTGCGGAGCAAAGTGAGGGGGGAGGCCTACCAAGCCATAAAGGATTTTGACTTGGTAGATGAGAACTTTCAACTGGCTTGGGATAAATTAAAAAACAGATTCGAAAATAGAAAGCTCTTGGTTCAGGATCAAGTTAAAAAGATTCATGCGGTCACTCCAGCTCAAAATGAAAACATCAAATCTCTTCGGCAGATTCAGAATATAGTTACCGACTGTTTAGCGGTTTTAAAGAATTATAAGATCGAATTGCCCGATTATGATCCATTTTTAATTCACATAGTTGTTTCGAAACTTTCTGACGAAACAACTAAAGAGTGGGAAGTTTCCTTAAAGAATCACCGTGAATTGCCCACATGGTCCCAATTGAATGGTTTTCTCTCGGAAAGAATGGAAATTCTGGAAACTATGACCGATAGGAAAAAGCCAATGCTTAAAGATAGCCAGTCTTCAAGAACTCATGCCTTTTACACTCAGAGTGAGCAAACTTCAAGTTGCAAGAAATGCAAACAAAATCACCCTTTAAGAGTTTGCAAATCTTTTAAGTCCCTGTCACCAAGCGAGCGTGTAAAATTCGTTTTTGCAAACAAATACTGCGTTAATTGTGTATCACCTACACACTTCAAATCGAAATGTCTGAGCGCAAACACCTGTTCTGTATGCCACAAAAAGCATCACACAATGCTCCATTTAGAAAAATCTGAGAATTCGAAACCTAGTAGTGTACCAACTGGCCATCCTCAGCGGACTTCGCGTAACAGCGACAAAAGTTCTAGTTCGAGTACTCAAACGGAAACAAATGCTTTTAATACCCACGTTGAAACTTCGTCTGTACCTGACGGTAATATCAGGGCATTTTTCGTTCGTCGTGAAGGAACTACAGTGTTACCTACCGCACTGATTCACATAGCAAATTCTGGAGAGTTATTTACAGTAAGAGCTCTTCTAGATGCTGGTGCAGAAAAGAGTTTCCTTACCACTCGAATTCAACAAAAACTTGGGATTCCACTTGAAAGGCATCCACGTCACATATCAGGTTTCGGTGGAACAATTGTAGGAAATTCTAAAGGGAAGTGTGTTGTAACGGTAAAATCAAGAGTTTCGGACTTCAAATTAAAAATATCGGCAATAGTAGCACCAAAAATAGCAAACTTTTTACCCTCTCATCCTATTGAGCTCCAAAATTATGATAAAATACAAAATTTAACTCTCGCAGACCCGTATTTTTATCAGCTTGCGGCTATAGACATGATAATAGGAAGCGATTTTTTGCCATTCATTAACCTTGAGGGCGTGAGACAAAATATATCTGGTGATTTGGAAGCAAGAGAGTCTCATTTTGGTTGGTACTTGTCAGGACCAGTTGATACGTCTGAAATAAACGCTTTTTCAACCACGGTATCTACATCCGAAAATTTTCTTCTCCATGATCGAATAAAAAGGTTCTGGGAACTTGAGGAGATCGATAAGGATATTTTAATAACTGAAGATGATTCATTTTGTGAAAATTTTTACCAAGCGTCTACTACGAGATTGAAGAGATTGTCGTTTCGTTGTACGTTTACCATTTAAGGAGCAGTTTCCAAACGATATTTTTTTGGGTCCTTCGAGGAACAGTGCTTTGGGTCAATATTGTAGAATGGAAAAAACCCTCGAAAAAACCCCTGAATTAAAGGAACATTATCGAAAGGTTCTCCAGGAATATATAGACTTGGATTATATGGAACCAGTATTTCCCCAGGAGGACAATTCGGGGAAACAATTTTCTTATTTTTTACCACACCATGCGGTTATTCGACCGGAAAGCAAATCAACGAAAGTTAGGGTAGTCTTCAATGCCTCTAAGAAAACGAATAGTGGATTTTCATTGAATGACGTTCTTCACCAAGGCCCAACGCTTCAATCCGATTTGATGCAGATAGTGCTTAGTTGGCGCTATTACAAATACGTCTTCACCGGCGACATCGAAAAAATGTTCCGCCAGATTGTGATGCATGAAGCTGATCACTCATATCAGCAGATTTTATTCCGTAATGAGACGGATAGTTTTGTGAAAACATTCCAAATGAAAACAGTGACTTTTGGAGTGAATTGTGCGCCATTCCTGGCAATAAGAACGCTACAGCAGTTAAGTGAAGACTGCAAACATACATATCCATTAGCATCCATGATTTTAAAGAACGAAATATATGTGGATGATATATTGTCTGGAGGACATAGTCTTGAGGAAGCGAAGTCAAAACAAACTCAAATAAAACAGGCTTTGAAATCAGCTGGCTTCCCCTTGCGGAAAATTACAGCCAATGACAGTTATCTACTGAATAACTTGGCCCGGGAGGATCTTCTTGATGAAGACTTCTTAAAGTTTGATGATTCTAGCACCATTAAAACCTTGGGAATACGCTGGAATGCGAAGTCAGACTTTTTCTATTATGTGGTAGAGCCGAACCAAATTTCACCCTCCCCCACAAAAAGCCAAATTTTATCGGTTATTGCAAAGTTATTTGACCCTTTAGGTTGGCTAGGTCCAATTGTGGTAATAGCAAAGCTCTTGATGCAAGAGTTATGGGAGCTTAAAGCAGAATGGGATGAGGGTGCCCCACCACACATACTTGTAAAATGGAACACATTTTCACAAAATTTACCACAAATCTCCTCACTGAGGATTCCTAGATGGGTATATTTCACACCGACTCATAAAAAACAAATCCACGGTTTCTGCGATTCATCAGAAAAGGCAATTGGAGCAATTTACATGCGAACATCGACGTCTCATGGAGAAATAAACTGTAATTTGCTAGTGGCTAAAACTAAAGTTGCCCCAATAAAAAAGACTACAATCCCGAAGCTGGAACTGTGTGGAGCGGTATTACTCTCAAAGTTAGCAAAAGGGCTAATGGAAAGTGCAAAGTTCCCCTATGAACTACATTTGTGGACGGACTCCTCTATAGTCCTCGGTTGGCTACAAAAACCGCCACAAACTCTAAAGACATTTGTTGCAAATCGTGTAACAAAAATTATAAGTATTACCAGTAATAGTCACTGGAAACATGTAAGAACGGAAGACAACCCTGCGGATCTTGGTACCCGTGGTTGTTCTCCCCAGGAACTAATTGAGAGTAAGATGTGGTGGCATGGACCCACCTGGCTAACCCAGCCCTGTGAATATTGGCCGAAACCTCGAGAATTTGATCCAATCGATTTGGAGACAAAAAAGGTTTCAACTTTTCATCTGAAAGCTAAACTTGGGGATATAAGCGGTAAGAATATCATTCCCCACGAAGAAATTGATGCTGAAATCATAATAAAAAGATTTTCGTCTTTTGCCAGAATGCTTGGAGTTATCAGTTATTGCTTTCGATTCATTGGTCGCTTACAAAAACGTCCATTTGGAACCGAACCTTTCATTACAACAGAAGAAATTCAATTTGAAAAATCGTTTAATCCTAATAGCTCAGATGCATTACTTCTCTAAAGAATATGCATGTCTTCGAAATAAACAGCCTATAAACCGGAAGAGCAGACTACTAACGCTAAATCCATTTCTGGATAAAGATGGTTTATTACGTGTTGGAGGTAGACTAAGTTATTCAGGACTTAGTTACGACGAACGTCATACTGTAATAATCCCAGAAAAATCATACTTTGCTCAACTATTTATCGAATACACGCATAGGATTTTGCTTCACGCGGAGCACCACATTATGCTGAGAGCTATAAGGCAAGGATTTTATATGCTTCGACTTAAAAATTTGGTACGAAAATGTATTCGAATTTGTAAAACCTGCACTATCTACAAACACAAGGTTCAACAGCAAATTATGGCCGCACTACCCCGGAAAGAGTGAACTTTTCTTTGCCGTTTACATATACCGGTGTTGACTTCGCCGGTCCGTTTAATCTAAAATCATCCAATTTACGCAACGCTAAACTAATAAAAGGCTATGCAGCCATATTTGTATGCTTCTCCACGAGAGCAGTGCATTTGGAAGTTTGCTCAGATCTCTCGACAGATGCATTCTTAGCTTGTTTCGACAGATTCGTTGGCCGTAGAGGATTTCCGAAAACCATGTTCTCGGATAACGGCAGAAATTTCCTTGGGGCCAGTTTATCACTTCTAAAAACCCATAATGAATTCTTAAAACAGGCTGAGAAAGCACTCGTAGAAAAATATAGTACTCACGGATTCTCCTGGTCATTTATCCCGCCTTATGCACCACATATGGGTGGCCTCTGGGAGGCTGCCGTAAAAAGTATGAAATCCTATCTTAAAAAAGTAGCTAGTAACCTCAATTTTACGTACGAGGAATTTGCAACAATATTAATCAAAATAGAAGCTGTACTAAATTCCCGCCCAATGTCTCCATTGACCGAAAACCCATCAGAACTACTTCCTTTGACTCCAGGTCATCTCTTGAGAGGTGCACCAATTATAGCTCCACCAGAAGCTCCTAAAGAACCTCCGTTAGAAAGTGTGAGTTTTCTTAAACGCTGGGAACGTCTGAAAGCTCTACAACATATCTTTGCACGTCGTTGGAAAAACGAATATATCACAGAGCTTCAACGAAGAGTAAAATGGAAATTAGCACAACAAAACATTAAGACAAATGACTTCGTCATAGTGAAAGACGATTTATTACCGCCTACTGAGTGGCGCCTGTGGCGCGTTACTAAAGTTATCTACGGAAAAGACAACAAAGTACGAGTTGCAGAAATCAAAACCCAAAATGGAACTATAACACGTTCTATAGCAAAATTGTGTCTTTTGCCAACAGCACATACAGAAGATAATATTCCACACAAATGTTAAAATTAATCCACCTGATTTAAATTTAAATGCCATGTCAAAAAGAGAAAAAAGTCGCTATACAAAATATCTAATAACACAGTATATATACATTTTCTTTTCTTCCCCTCTAGCCAACACTATGCCACGGTGTAACTTGTGTAACAGCCAACCGTTGTGCAATTTGCGGTGCCAAGCACCATTCAATGATCCACCGTGAGCGTCCACATGACGTCACGTTTGCGAGTTTCACTGAGGAAACCATTCGTGAAGCTGTGGAAGAGGCAGTAGCGGTGGAAGAGTCCGCGAAGGAATCAAAGTGCGAATTGGTAAAAGACGATCCCCATGATCTCCCCTATTCATTAACGCCACTGTTAACAATACCACCTAATTGGAACCACACAATCCCACCCCTAGTGAGAGTAAACCTAATACACAAGGGGAACCCTATGTGGATAAATTTGCTGCTGGACCCTAAGAGGGAGTATTCATTCTTAACTCGAAGTGTGGCAAATTTATTTCCGAGTTTTACGCCTGACTACCGTCGAGGAGCGAAGGAGTTTGGTGTATTTGAGGTCTCCCCAACTTACGAACCCTGTGAACACCACAGTCCCATCGCTGGTTGGCATTTATTGTTAAAGGAAGTTGACATTATTACTCTCCCACCAATAGCGGACCCTCGACTTGAAACCCACTTCAAATCATTGAAGCAAAAGGCTCATCCAAATTTTGCTAGCTGCCGCGAAATTATGGAGTTATTGGCAGAAGAACATTAGATATTATCATGCCAGACTACACAACACACTCAAACCAAAGATTGCCGAAAGTCCAGCGCTCTATTTTTGGCTTTATTATATCAGGACAATGGCATGGCTGTACCGGCCACTAATCCTTGGCTGGGAGTATGTTGAACCATGTTCAACAAATATATATGTATTGTTTTTATTAATAACCTTTTTTGCCTAATATTTCTTTTAGTGTATCTTTTATCTGAATTTATTTTTTTTCTCTTTCTATTATCTTTATATAACCTCTTGGAGAGTATTTTATTTATTTTTTATAATTATTATTGTTCCTCATGAACTCAATTCGCTTTAAAATAGCGTCTTTTTTTCTATGTTATAACTGTCAGAACTATGAACACTGAATATTGTTTTGTTTTAGATAATAAGTTAGTTGTAAGAAGTAACTCAATAAAACAGGAGGTTTGTTACTTTGGTTTATTGGAAAAAGAACCTGTTTGTTGTTTAATTAAAACACACCCTTATCTATTGGGAAGAGGAGCTACCTCAATCCAATACTGTTGATATTTTCAGTCATGCTCTCACGAGCAAGTTTTTCGGCTTACTATTTAACTGTTTTACTGTTATACTATTTAAATAATAACTACGGTAATTTTTGTCCGAATTGACCAAACGAAGTGTTAATCTCTTCACAAGATAATGCACTTTCAGAATGATATCACTTATCTCATATTTTTTAATAAAATTTTGCAATCAAGAGTAGCTAAATTTGAAAAAATGAGAAAAAAAACATTTTCCATGTTTACCCGATTAAAACTCATAACATGTTAGTTTGAACTATATGTCCGTTTTAAAGCCTCATCTGTCCTCTTTTCAAATAACTTTGAATTTTGAAAATAGATTAAAAAATATTTGGGTAATCAAGAATTTTGTGTTAAAAGATAAAAATAAAATTTTTGTCAAATAAAACAAGTTTGGAGGGTTCAAGAAAAGAAATATTTTTGAGTTTTACTCAACAAAACTCACACTTACACTATGTCATTAGCTGGGT
The DNA here is from genome assembly GCA_958299815.1 of Sarcophaga carnaria. Taxonomy (NCBI): domain Eukaryota; kingdom Metazoa; phylum Arthropoda; class Insecta; order Diptera; family Sarcophagidae; genus Sarcophaga; species Sarcophaga carnaria. The sequence continues at coordinate 81,582,871 of OY283149.1, read as the reverse complement.
ATATTTTGACTGTTGCACCGTACTATTTACAAAATAAGGCATATTGGTGTACAAAATCTGCATTTAATATTATTTTCTTATTTTACCATCTAATTTTTGCATTGCTCCAACATGTATGTTTCTTCATTATGTTTGATTTCTTAATAAGGCGGAACAAGAAGAAATCACCATTACATCCATTAAAATTTATTAGTCGGTGCAGTTTACAAGTTGGTGGCATTATCATTCCTTATTTCTTTCGAAAATAAGTTTTGTTCAAAAAATATATCAATGATATATGATACAGTCAAATTTGCCATACAGCGCGAAAATCAATTTAGTGGAAACTTTCATTCCAGAAGTGGTCGTTCGTTTGATTTAACGTGTTTGGATTACCTTTATTGGATTGTGTTACGTCGTTGGTTTATGTCGACAAACTAATAGCTCTTGGCATTGGAAGTCAATTGACGATATATGGTTCATAGACGGCATGCGGCCTGATTTAACCGAAAAAAATTTAAAAGTGGACTGATTAAATGGATTTCCATTTTAGAACTGATATATATGAATTAAAGTGTTTTGATGGATTTTTTACGGATCTGATAAAAATACTAGGCTGATATGATTTAATTTGTGTTGGATCTTTTCTAAGAATAGAGCCATAACTGTTTTGGGCTTTTTCTAAGAGGGTAATATGTTGTAGTAGTAGGATAATCATAAATAAGGATACAAACTGGTGTTTCAGCATTCAGAATAATAAATAGAATATTATTTCCGTTTTATTTTCAGTTTTTGTTTGTCAAATCTAAAATATATTCATATATTTTAGGCTTTTTTGAATTTGAATTTAAGGTAAAAATTTACTACGTATTATTTGATATTCCATGACCCAAAAAAAAAACAAAAATCTTGTAAAGTAGGCTACACCGTTCACCATACATACGATATATATTTTCATACACTCGCACATGTACAGAATTTTAAGATTTAAATTTGTTGTAAGTCCTCACCGATTTTGTTTATAAAAACTTTCTTTTCTGACATGATATTGTCCATATTTTTACGGACAGGTACAAACACATAACACCATACCATGAAATATTATTTAAAATGAAAACGTTTCATTTCAAGTATAAAATACAACTCATGAAGTGTATTGTTCTCCACGGGTGGAAATATTGATGACAAAAATGAAAATCAATTCTAACGAAAATGACAAAAAAAAAATATAATTCGAGTGCAAAGCACATTCAATCAATTTCGTTTCATATGGTATAAGGAAATACAAGGACGTTTATATCCACTGACAATATTTTAATTTTTAAGAAAAACTCTATGCGTTTGTCTTTTCCAACAGACATTTATTTTTATGCATATTGTTATAAGAAAAAATATAGGGTGGGCCATCTATCGATTTAAATTTGAACCATCGGTTATTTTGAATCTGGCATTAGCTACACTGAACGTAATGAATCGATTTACGCTTGAGCAACGTTGGGCTTTATTGGATCAATCGACAAACTACACGATGACGTCGATTTTGCCGAAAAAGTCATCTTTTCAGATGCAGCTCATTTTCATCTTGGTGGGTACTTTAATAAGCAAAATTGCCTACTTGGGGCTCAGAAAACCCACACATGCTCTTACAGAAGCCAATGCACTCTTTAAGAGTGACTGTTTGGTGCACCTTGTGGAGACGGAGGCATCTTTGGCTCATATTTCTTTGAAAGTAAGGACCACGCTACCATTAAGGTCAATGGAGACACCTATCACACCATGGTAACCGATTTTATTGTACCCGCTTTTCATGATATTTATGAGAACGTTTAATGGCCGTTTAATTAACCGAAATTGTGATGTCAATTGACCGCCAATAAAGAGCGATTTGGCACCGTTGGACTATTATCTGTGGGGCGCCGTTAAAAAAAGTATTATGCCGATAATCTAGTGACAATTGAGTATTTAAAGATCAACATTCGTGATGTCATTCACTAGATACGACCCCATGCACTCGAAAAAGTGCACGAAAATTGGTCCGATTGAATGAGGTACTGTGAGGCCAGGGGCATTAAATATACTTCATAACAAAAAAAAAACAATTGGCAAAATTTCAAACACTTTATCTTTAAGTATTGCATTTTTAAAGTTAAACTTTAAATTTCCCAATCTATACAATAGAAAATAATTTCAACTGTGATGAGCAGTGAAAGAAAAAAAATTATTAGTTACCCAACAGAAAACGCTAAACAAAACTGGTACATTCAATGCCAAATGGGTTAAATGGACTGCTTGACCTTAAGCGAAATCCTGCTAAATATTGCGTACAATGTTTTAATATATTGGGCCTTTGAATTTTAAATTTACTCAGAATTCTTCTTGGGGGTACCTACACTTTTGATGTGCACTGTATGCTGCCTATTTCAAGTCCCTTAACATTTGTTAAACTAAAAACGAGTTTCTTGTTGGAATACATTTAATCTCTATCTCTATGGTGAAAATTTAACCGTTTGAGTTTCCCTTTTCTTAATTTTACTTGATTGTACATGAATTCCATCACCATTATTGTGTAGATTTTACGGTTGTATCAAGAAACAATTGAAGTACCATACCAACCTAAAAGGAAATTTATTTTCTTTAAAGTTCAGCCAGTGAAATGTAGAGATTCTACCTGATTATTACGTAAAACTAAACAAATGTGTACACGAGTACCCAAAGCGAAATATCAACTATTCATTCAACCACTGTATGGGAACCAGCTAAGCTAACAATAGCACTTAAACTGTCAGCAATAAGCAACTGTCTAAGTTTTGTTGAGAACTCCTCCTCCGTCAAAAGTGCGAAAGTAACAAGATAAATATTTTACACAACTTTAACGCACATGTTCTATTTGGTTATATATGTACAGCTATATACAAGTAAATAGCACCGCTTGGAGAGGAACGACAGAGTTCGGCGTAAACAATATGATTGATGGTAATTCTCTTTTTGACTCACACATCTAGGGTCTACAGATTATACTTTTCACTGACAAATGCTTCCATTGACACTTTTATAAGCAGTAGACTATATCTACCAATTAACAACGTAATCTCCTATAAACTGGCTGCAAAGGATACACAAATTCTTGAATCAAAACTAGATCCATTACATACATAATTTGGTCATTACAACACTTCAGTCAGGATTACGACCTAGTTTCTCACACCACTTATGTTGTGTGTGTTAATTTTATACATGAGTGGCAGGACATATAGCTTAATGTCGAGTCCGAACAGACAGAGTTTTTCCCGGAAATCTGCTGAGAAGAAGTCGCCGAAGAAATATTTTTCCATATTTCGTTTATCCGTTAAATGTGTTAAATATCCTCCACGACTTCTCCGATTAAAATGTCAAATTTTACATGAACTTGACGCATAAATCATGCTGAGTTTGACCGATGACATGAGTTATATTGGCTTTGAGGTCATTGCTTTATCTCGGTGGTCAATTTATATTACCACCACGTGAGGTGATAGCGCCGTTCGGTTGAATTCACATCCAGGACATCGAATTTAGGCTAAAAGAAGTTGGTAATTATCTACATATAGTGCTCGACGTTGACCATGATGGCCTGACTACGTCGTTTTCAAAGAAATATGGTTTCAAAAGCGCACTTTTTCCAAAATTCACACCAAAATGTGATAAACAAATTCTGTTAAGCAAAATATGGAATGGCACAGATTTTTATCGGACAGTTTCAAGATTAGGCTTTTATTCAGCTTATTGCGGGGTTGACATTTAAGTATGGTAATAGTATGGTTACTGAATTTACCAAATGCTCTCTCGTAAATTTTTACACCCGTAAATATGAAATTTAATTTGTTCCCCGACGGCATGATTTTGTGAATCCCACGCCAATAAAAATGTTCGTATTTTGGAGCAGAGCAATTAGTTACGCAATTCTGATTGTTTTTCAATTAATGCATGGTTCAAATTGATCATTTGTTGGCGGTAATGATCTGTTTTAGTGGTTTTTACCAGATTTTATGAGCTTGTGGTACACCACACAATTCTGGTCACTGCTAACACACAGTATTGTCCTCCGGGCGAATCGATCTGGTTTTGCAGCCGAAGTTAATGGTTGTCCCTGATAAACCCATGGTTTCCTACGTTTAGGACTCTGAAAATAAATCCTTTTTTCATTGCCACTGTTTTTCTATCATATCTTTGAAATAAAATGTCACACTATGTTTTGGCACCAATTTTCCAGTAATTTCGTTTAATTGTTTTTATAAATAATGGCCATATTTTTACAAACAAAGGCCATCGATGTTTAACAAAAAACATTAAAACAATTTTTACAAATTTTAAGAGATTATTTTTCTTGAATGCAGTTGTCTTGTTCTATTGTCAAGCCACAGGCTAAATATGAAACACTAATGGATAATGTTGTGCATTCAACTACTGCAATTAATGTAGAAAATGAATAAATAATGCAATGTTATGTAATGTAAAGAATGCCATTTTGACATCGGTAGGTTTTTAGAAACTTAACATAAATGCATCTTAAATTCAAAGTTAATATAAAATTAAAATTTTTTCTTTAGAAACATTCACTTTGGTTTAATAAATTAATGTTTTTCTTGAAAACTACTTAAGCAAGGATACTCCAGCACTTTATAAGTAGTTTTATATGAATTGGTTTATTTACATGAAAAATATTTTAGAAATTAAAAAATATTAATAAATTTATATGTAATAATTTAATAGCTGCTACAATCAATTATACACTGACTCAAATAATTTTCAGTACACCATGCTATTGCCAGGTTATGAAATAAGCGTTTTTGTTGTGAAAATGAAACACGAAGGGCCATTATTATTACAACTTGCCGTTAAAGTTGGGTTTAGTTAAAGGTAACTTTGGCTAAAGTGAACTTTAAAGCCAGCCTTAACTTCTTTTCGTTATTACAACCTAGTGATAAAATAAAGTTTACTTCATTAAAAATATGGCAGTGCCGGAACAATGTCGCTAAATCTGCTCAATTAAAGGAGTTTTTGTTAAACGTAGTGGCAACGACGGGCTTCGTTTTTTTATATGCTTATTTTGTTTATATTGCAAGCTCAAATATAAACTTAACTTTAAAAATTTGTAATAAGTTCACATAATTACAAGGCATCTTATACAAGGTAGGGCGAGCTAGATTGCTCTCTACTTAATTCTACTAGGAGGCGCTTAATACCATGCTCATAGCAAAGCTCATGCGGTTACTTCAATATCCTAAATATCTTGTTCCATTGGTAAGAAGAATACATCATCATATACTCACATATCATCATCATACTCACACATCATCGCCATATTCAAACATCACCGGATAGGATCTTGTCCCATAGTTTCCAAGTAACTTTAAAAACAGCATAGAGGCACTGGTGCTGGAATTTTTTGTGAGCATTTTGGACGGGGTCTGGATCAGAGATCAGCAATGAATCGTTTTTTCGCTACTCATAAGTAGTCATGAAATTTTGAGTATGAGTGAGTCAACAGTATTAAAATTCATCTACTCTGATTCATTCGTACTCACTACAACATTGATTTCTAAGTACAGGTTGCAATGAGTATGAGTACAACGTCGACATTAAACTCATAACATTCGAAATATGTTTGATTTATGTATACGCCTACTCATTCAGAATCACAAATTTAAAAAAATACTTGTAATACTCATAAATAATTCGAGTGAATTATTCGATTATTCGAATCATTCATCAAAATTTACAGTCTTAGCTATTGTTGCATTTACAAAAAACGAAGAAAGACAAAGACAGCAACCCAAGCAAACACACAACCTTCTAGTGAGTATTGTAGTGTCCGTATGCGAATTATACTTATTTTGCTATTCTTGTAAATGTTGAGTCATGGAGAGTCGAAATCAACAACATCAGGAGTATTGTTAAGTATTAGTACAATGAGTACTTTAAACTTTGAATATGAGTAGTATGAGTATGATATGAAAATAAGTATTAATGCGTGTAAGTATCAGAAATTATGAGTATGATTCGTATCTAATTATATTTTTGAATAATCATTGTTGATCTCTGGTACATACACGAATGTCAAACAAGTTCTAACTATTTCTGTGGCATACCGACTGATATCAGTTTGAAGTAACAAGAGGTTTCATTGAAGTTCTTATGTGCTGAGGAAAAAAGTGTGAACAGTTAAGGTAGGAGTATGCATGTGTGTCCAAGTACATACAAGAATATAAAACAGTTTCCAAATACATAACGACCGATATCAGTTTAAGACGGTTAATAGAGTCAACCTCAATATAAAAATATCTTCGTACCATTATGCAGAGCTTCAATTATTCCTCAAGATTAATAGCTAGGCTTAGACGGTTAATAGAGTCAACCTCAATATAAAAATATCTTCATACCATTATGCAGAGCTTCAATTATTCCTCAAGATTAATAGGTAGGCTTAGATTCAATTAAAGTATTAGGCCTTCAAGGCAAACCTTATCGAATACTTGTGCTGTTAAACACTTTGTGCTGTATTTCCACGAAAATTAATATGTCTCTGATGTAAAGTGCGTTACAGATGAGAAACAGCGCCCAATAAATATCATAAATATTTAAAAATTTAACAATAAATATAATAAAATATCCATTTAATTAATTAAATATGTAAAGCCTCTTTTACTTTCAAAATACATTAAATTGATTAAATTTTTATAAAGAAGCCAATACAAAATATATTTCAATAATTAATAAAATATTCCCGTCATTTACATTCGCATGCACTTAAATGTACGGACATACGATTTGTTATGTATGCATTTCTATCCATTATATTGTGTATCAAAAAAAAAAAATTAAATAAATAAATAAATACTCGTACTAAAGCAGAAGCAAAAGTTTCATTAAAAATATGAATAAGAAAGTTGTAAAACCAAAAATAAATATTTTCGTTTGTGCAACAGTTTGACTGTGAAGTTTTACTAAATATGCATCGCATAGCATTGCTGCTGCATTTGAATGCGCAGTGTATGATAAGATCCGTTTGATGAGTAGGATAAGGAAAGGAGGAAAACTTTTCTATTTCATTTCAAACATGTGGGTAGATGGAGAATGATTTCAGGAATTCAGGAAAAAGAAGTTGTATATATCGACAAAAATAAAATTGAATCTACACAGCAATCGAATTTATCAAGAGCCTCACAGTTAAGTTAATACGAAGACTATTTGAATGGCGTAGTCAAGATTCCACCATTAGTTAAAGAAACTTTCGCTGGGAAAACTGGGGCAATGGTTTACATTCTTTTTAAACGTTGATGAAAGACGGGTGGTTGATAAGAGCTTTCGATATTCATCAAACTGTGATATCTTTCAAGCCCAAAGAAACAGTGCTAACTGCCTTTACATATGATGAGTATTCAAAAAGATGAATAGATTCGAGTCATACTCATAATTTCTGATACTTATACGAATTCATACTTATTTTAATATAATACTCATACTACTCATATTCAAAGTTTGAGTACTCATCGTACTCATACTTAACCATACGCATGATGTTTTTGATTTCGACTCTCCATGACTCAACATTTACAAGAATTACAAACTAAGTATGATTCGCGTACGAATACTACAATACTCAGTAGAAGGTTGTGTCTTTGCTTTGCTTCTTGTCTGCGTCTATGTCTTTTTCTCTCTTCTTTTTTTGTAAATGCAAGAACAACTAAGGCTGTAAATTCTGATGAATGATTCGAATCACTTGAATTATTTATGAGTATTATAAGTATTTTTCTAAATTTATGAATCTGAATGAGTAGGTGTATGAATCAAACATATTTCGAATGTTATGAGTTTGATGCCAACGTTGTACTTATACTCATTGCAACCTGTACTAATAAATCAATGTTGTAGTGAGTACGAATGAATCAGAGTAGTTGAATTTCAATAATGTTCACTCACTCATACTCGAAATTTCATGAGTACTTATGAGTAGCGAAAAAACGATTCAATGGTGATCTCTGATACACATATCTGGTCATCCAATAGAGATTTCCGAGATTTGGCTGTTAATAACGACCATCATGAAGAAGCTATATCTACCAAACTGATCAGTTCACTCTGTTGTGTCAAATCGTCATTGATTGTGGTCAGCATTTAAGTACATAGTGATACCACAGTTAATCCAACCCTGGTTCAGTCTTGCTATTGCATACATCACATAATTGGCCATTATAACCCTTCAGTCAGGACTACGATCAAGCTTTTCACGCCACTCATGTTGTGTGTGTTAATTTTATACATGAGTGGCGGGACTTACCGAACGGGTTAGACTTAGAGTTTTTGGTGATAGATTGCTAAGGGAAGGCGCCAAAGTAATATTTTTCCATATTTCGTTTTGTTTTAGAATGTCTGAGCTCTTAGACACGGGTTCGCGTCTAAGAATCCAACATAATACCACTACACTACTGCGTCTAAATATGTACAGATATTAAATATCAGATGTATAAACATATGTACATATGTATGTATGTAGAGTAAAATACATTCATCCATAAACCGTACATTAAAAAAGTAGTAGGTATTAATGCATAGAAAATATTTCGAGTGGCTATTTAGCGTTTTTGCATTTAAAAATGAAGTTACAAAAACATTTGTTTGCAGTTGTAAAAAATATGAGTGTATTTAAGGACTTCTGCCACTGAAGGAGATGTTATTGCAACTGAAGTATTGTATTTAGGTAAGTAGAGTCGAGTCGAAGGAAGCACTTATGAAACTTAAAACAATGTGAACAACAATTTGAAAAACAAAAAAAAAAAAAACTTCAAATAATAGATGAAAAACAAACATACGTAAAAAATTATTAGTTTGTGCTAACTGGTTAAAGTATTTAAATAAAATTGTTTTATTTTTAGAATTCTCTTCAATTTTAATTTCTTTTTGTTTCTTTAAGGAACATAGAATCATCACAAAGCATTTCATTAATCGAGTCTTGCAGCGGGTTATCGCTGATGTATTGGCACTTCTGAGATCATTATTGAAAAAATATGGTCCTATGACATCTGCGGATCAAACAGTCACTTTTTCTGTACGCAAGTAAATCGATTAATTTTTATAAACCTCGACCGCCATATTGGATCCGCCATTTCGAATTTTTAAACCTGAATGAAGATCTGCAATCAGCGACAAAAACCCCTGAGTAACAATTTTCAAGTAAATCTGATTAACTTTTAAGGACATCCGTAATGTGTTTCTTTTTCTCTTGCACCCCTTGACATAAACCCACCCCCTACTTTAAGGGTGCATGCAAACAATTTGGCTTTGGGCTCATTTTAAAGAGCAAAGATCAATTGTCAATTTCTGAAAATAGCGATGGTTCTAGCATGTCAGTGTTTAGCTCCACAATTTTTCAAAAATTGCCAAAAAACGCTATTCAACCCCCTTTTTCTCGAAAACCTGACGTGATGGAAAGTTTTTGATTTCGGTTTCTGCGCGCAAAATGCCTTCGGAAACACCTAGAACCATCTTATTTGCACAAAAAAGTCAAAATTTGCAGGGCTGTGTTATTTTTTTTTACAAATTATTACTTAAAATTCATGAAATTGTCCTCACATGTTGGGGTACCTATACTTTTGTTGCCCACTGTACATCCATATAACAAATTTAAGAAATTTTAGTACACTAACTGCTTTGCATATCATATTTATTTTTTGGTTTTAATATCTCTTATTTACAAATAATGTATCCCATATTTATTGATTAATTCAATGAAATGTTTTGCAAATATTTGGTTTAAAAAATCTAATAATTTATCATTATTTTCCTTTGAAAGTGGTTGGTTGAATTTACAATAAATTTAAAGTCAATGATGTAAAATAATTAAAAAAAAAAGGTTTCTGACAATTCCATTTGATTATCATGCATTAAATAATCAAAATTTGTATTTTCAAAAAATTTTTGGACATAATTGTTTTTTTGTGATTTTCATTTCATAAAACATTTAAAATTTTGTTGACATAATTGTTTTAATTAAACAATACATATGTATGTATGTGCCATTTGAAGTATAATTCCCATTGTAGACTTAGTGCTATGAATAATAATAAGGACATCAATGTGACACTTGGAGATTTGGTGAGAAAATAAGTAAAATGAGAAAATTGCTGATAAGTAACTGAACTTATTCGCAGCACATGTGGACGATAGTGTAAACAAGAGTCAGGTTGAAGTGTCCCACACATTGTTATAATCATTGGGAATTAATTCAGGCTGCATGATATAATATCGCAGATTCGGTAATCCAAAATTTTTTGATCATATTTTAAACGATGTTTACCAGCTTCAAACAAAACGATTTTGAAATTTGTCCCCTTTTTTTCAGGGCTAATTCTTATTATTTGAAGTCACCGTAGTCTAGTAGGTAGTGTGTTGACTTATTATCAAAACGAAATAAACGAAAATATGAAAAAAATATTTCTTCGGTGACTTCCTCTCAGCAGATTTCTGACAAAAATTCTGATAGTAAACAAATTGCCATGAAAAGTTTCTCAAAAAAAACCTGTCATTCGGATTCGTTCATTCATATATAAAATTAACACACACAACAGAAGTGGTGTGAGAAACTGGGTCCATAATCCTGACTGAAGGGTTGTAAAGACCAATTATGTATGTGAATTCCTATTACAATTTCAAAACAATGAAATTTTTTTTTTTTGTAATATACAGTGGTGGTCTTATAAATAGCACATTCATCTCGATGTCTCTTTTCCAGTAACAAACAAAATTGAAATATTTTTTCTGAATTTATTTTAAACGCAGTTAAATATTCTATGGGGCATACTTAAGCAACGTACAGAGTAAAGGAATTTAACCAGAAGTAACACTTTAAACCATAAAAGTAAAAAATTCCTTGGTCACGTAATTAGTACACTCACATTCAAGGTCGACAAAATAGTAAGTTGGCTGTAATTCTTTTAATATTTTGTGTTGCAAGCTCTCTCTTTAATAACCATTTAAAAAACTTCCAGAGAGACTTTCAATAAGTCTCTGGTGTCTTACACACACAAGTCCAGAAGATTTTTTCAACTTGTGTCTCAAGATTGTTCCATTAATTGGATTGGAGTCAAAGCTGGGTTTAATTTTTTTTAATATTTTGTAGAGACACTCCCACTCTTTTACAATCCATTATAAACTTTCAGTAAAACTTTTAAGAAGACTCTGATCTCAGCTAAATACCTGTCTCGATATTTGTTTGATCTTTTCAAAATGGGAAAATTAATTTTAATAACACGGTGAATTGCCTAAATCGTATAGTTAGTTGCGTTGAACTCAAAAATACTTTTTTTCGTACCCTCCAAATTTGTTTTATTTGACAAAAACTGTTTTTATTTTTTTTGAACTTTTCACACAAAATTATCGAACCGATTTTGAAAAACTAGTTTTTGAAAAGCGGAAAGATGAGCCTTTAAAACGGTGTACATAAACATATTGTTCAAACTTATATCTTATGAGGTTTGATCGGTTAAAATTGGAAAATATGATATTTTTCTTATTCTTTCAAATTTGAACATTCGTAATTGCACAATTTTATTAAAAGTTATAAAGTAAGTGTACGTATTCTCAAAGCGCATTCTGTTGTGAAGAGATTGGCACTTCGTTTGATAAAATCGGATAAAAATTATTGTACATATTATTTAAAGATAACAGTTGTGTCATATTTTTTATATACGTTTATTTATCATATGGACTTTAATTGTAAATTTTTTGCGCTGCGGAAGCATTAGTCGTCTTCTGGTATATCTGTAACATGGATATGACAAATTTTTCGATAAACAATGAAGATCAATCAAAAACTTTAAACATTTTTTATTATATTTTTTGAGATCTACTCAACTAACTGTATAACTTATACTATGTTCAGACATGTACTTATATTGTGTAAATCGCAATAAACGGCATTATTGATCTCAATATTTCATATAAAATGACAATTAATTATTGCTCAATAAATTCATAAATTGTTATAGTATTGATTAAAACTTGAAATACAGCACTGTCATAAGTATGTTCAGTGAGCATATTACAATTTTCCGAACACTTTCTATTTATATTTGACAATACAAATATCAACAACAAAAAAAAAACACAAAACAAAAAACAACGAACAAAACAAAAACAATCTTGTTGAAACAAATAGCTGCTTTGTTTACCAGCTGTCAAATGAATATTGAATAATCAGCTGAACTGCGTATGTTGTTATGTCTAAATACTTAAAATATTGTAATCAATAAACAGAATATTGACTCAATAAAAGTGCATGTCTGAACATAGTGTTAGGCTATGCAGTTACTCATGTATATTAAATTGTTCCTTTTTTGTTGTGTAAATATTGTTGGTTTCAATATTTTTTCTTACTATTTTTCTTATTATTTAGCATGTGAAAAAAATTACCCTTTTAAGCATAAAATACTCAACACAAAATTTTTGATGGAAGGGTGTGTTAATTACAAGACCACCACTGTAAAAGCTGAGAAGAAGTGTAGTTACTTGCCTGCATTTTTTTCGTTTTACTTATTTTCTTTCTCTAAGTGTCACATTTGTGTCCTTATTACTTCACGCATCACTATATGCATTTCAGGTTCATGATATGTATGTTCTTTTAGCTTTTCGTTTTATGTTATTCACGTAATTGCATTGGATAGGACATTATTTACATTTATTTTAAATCAAATACAATTTTTAACACAAAAAGAGCTGAGTGTAATAAATAAATTAATTTAAAAATTTTATACTGTAACGGTAATTCATGCATAATAAGCAAATATTACTATTTCTATTGTGTGTAGTTTATAAATAAATTAAAATTAAAACTTAGTTTTTACATTTGCAAGGAATGAAGTAAAACAGAATCACACATACACATCTGTCTTTCTTATTAATTTGATAATTCAACTCCTCTTTCAGCTTTCGTAATTAATGAAATTAAAAAAAATATATAAAAAATAAACTTTATTTGTAGGGGACACCCGGGTTTGAACCGGGGACCTCTCGATCTGCAGTCGAATGCTCTACCACTGAGCTACATCCCCTTCTATTTGTTTTGATACCAGGCCAGTTACTGTAACCGACTCTTTCCTTCTCAAGCGCCTTGAGTTTTCATCATCCATGCAGCAAATATAACAACAATATGTATTCCACAGGCCATAATCCTTTTTTTCAACTTCTAGTAGAGAGAATACTGTGAATGAGTGAAATATTATAAGACTTTTCGCTAAAAATAGTCTTTTACAGCCTAGATAATCATGGGATTGCAATTACAATAAAGGTAAATGTAGTGTTTTTATTTCAATTTATTGATCTTTTATAGTCCTCTGAAAGCAATTAGTATGTATCAATCTAATTTGTATACCCTACAGCCTTTTTTAAAACCGTTAACCATTATCATAGACCTGCCATAAATTACAGACATGAGTTTATTATCACTTTTCAGATAAACTTTTCTTGTAGCCGAATTAAATTTTAAAAACACAGTTCCAAGCAAAATATATTCTTATGATTTTGGTTTATACTGGGCTAATTAACTTATATTTTTTAAGAAAAGAAAAAAACTAATTTTATTTAGTGACTCCGGTAAGGTTAGACGGTTAAGACGCTATATATAGATATTGTTACATTTTTACCTTTTAAAAACATTTAAAATATGAGGTCGTAGATTGCAAATAAAATAAAAATAAATTTGTGTTTAGTTTTAGATAAATTCTTTATGGTTCGCACAATGTGAGAAACTAGGTTGTAACCCAGACTGAAGGGTTGTAATCGCCAATTATGTATGTATGTATGTAAACGCTGCTATTTGGTGCGAAATGCTCAGGAATGACGTAATTTATCTAAAAATTTTAGGAATTATTTCTTACATACACACTCACACATATAATTTTCATTATTTATCGAAGCGATTGTCCATTTCCATGCTAAAATGATGTTAAACCAATACATCTCATACTTCCACGAAGACAAAGGTCCTTCATGTGTTAATACTATAACTCTACCTAAGGCGAGAATTAATTTACTGTCTGGTAATAATTACAAGTCATATGTGTGTGTGATATAATTATAAAACAAATGTATGTACATAAGTATGGTAAATATATCCCTCGATCATTATTGTGTAAGGGTATATATTGACGTAATAATATTTGCTTGACTGCTTCATGCTTGTTGTTGATTTTGCAAGCAAAATAAATTAAGTGTGGATTATTTCGAAATAATTAATTTATTATGCGTCACCAATACAATTGCAGTCATATCGAATTCGTTGAAATAATTTCAGTATTCAAAAAACATATGTTAACACACCTACATACGTACGCAATTGGTCATTACACCCCTATAGTTAGGATGGCTTCAAAGCCATCGGTCAGGTTCTGTGTGGTTTATGCACCGGCGACATGGAAAATTTGATATTTTTTACGGACCACCGTAGCTGTAGGTCTGAGGAGGAGAGATATGCTGCCTTTCACTTTATGTATCAATGTCCTACTCTTGTCATAAAGAGACGGACATTTTTGGACCTCCCTCTTCTTTGATCGAGCTCTCTAATTCATTAAATAGAAAAATAATTTTGAGGCTGAATGTTGGTATAAGTGGGTCCTTTTTTAATTAAGAAGGGTCCTTCACCTTACCTAAGTTAAACTTCTTATTACCAGAAAACTTGGACCAACAATGTTCAGAAGAACATTGGTGTTCGGAGTGTGAAATGAATAGATAAGAATACGCCAACTAACTCGGGGAGCTGTATCGATATGTATGATGTTAACTTTTGTATTTAGACAATCCATTTGTTGAAAGTACTCGTCTGAATTATTTGCGCATATGGAATACAAATAGTAGATTAGTTCTTGCTAATAGCATCACTTATGCGGCAAAATCTTCATGAATATCGATTTAGACATGGTTAAACTTGGAGTCTGCTTGCGGTTATTCGGCTACGATTATTTTCGGGCAATGTTGTCATTAGTCGGAAATGGAATTCCAGCTTTAGAAATTTATATATCGTGTGTACCCATGGTTTGCAGGTTTATGTGTTACCCCCATTTGGGAATAATTATGTTGGCTCTTGCAACACTGAACAAATAAAAAAATCGTATATACTATGAGCTACTGATTACTACATCTCTCTAATGTAAAAAATTGTGGTTTTATTTCTATAATACTGTATGTACTGAACAAACACAAACAAATCTAAGTGTTTTATATCTAAAGCCACGTGAAAGAAAAAAAAATACAAATGCTTGTAAAACAATGTTAAGGATAGTTAATTACGACATTTATTATAGAGGGAAAATGATAAAATACTCACTGAAAAGCCATTCATACATACCATACATCCCTGCAATAATAGCAAAATTGTTCTTTAATGCCAACAAATTTATGAACAGCATTTGGTCGACTGCCATAAAGAACGAAAGAATTTTTATCCTTTTAAAAACGTTTAAAATATGAGTTCGAAGATTGCAAATAAAAATAAAAATAAATTTGTGTTTAGTTTTAGATTAATTCTTTATTGTTCGCACAATTCCGTGTGCCACTGTTCGCAACTTGATTTAAACAATAACAAATTGATTTAATTATTATTCTTCTCTACACTCTTCCGCATTTACAATAACAATTATTCAATAGATCTTTACAACGAAGATCTACAAACCACGATTATTCTCTTCACACGCAACTCGTCTTCACACAAGACTGACTGAATTCTTTCTGATCCCGTTGCCTGCTTTGTCTTGCTTTTTATATCACGGGGTAAACAGTCTGATGGATGCTCTTGAAGGAAATAACTTTGCCTTCGCGCAATTTCTATAAATGTAAACGTGTTGTTTATGTTATTGTTGTTGTGTATTTTGTTTACGTTTGTCCTTGCAGTGTTGTTGTTGCCTGTTTGTTTACTTGTTTATCCCTTTTTTGTATACTGATGTTGTTGCTATATTTTTGTTCAATCGTCCATAGTTTTTGTTTTTGTAGCTTTTGTTTATCGTAATATTTAAGTTTCAATTTGATAATTCTCTTCAACTACACAACTCTCTTATACGTTATTTCAACCATATAAATATATAAAATTTTTAAATTGTTTTTTCAGACATAAAATTTAAAAAAGAAGTGATTAAGTCCTCGACGACACTCCAGTTAATCTGGATTCAAACCGATCGATCGATAAATTGCAATTGTTCAACAGGGTTTTCGTGTAGTTTTAATTCCTTCGAAAGAATCGTTTTGGTACAAACCCCGAAAGAATAACAAAATTGAAAAAATTTAAAATTTCTAAGAACGTTATGAACTTTTCTGATAAGGTCAAGAGGTGCAATAAGTAAAATTATTTTATATATTTTAGAGTAGAGCAATAACGCGCTAGTTGTTGGTAGCTGTAAGGCCTTTGTTAATCAATATATTTGTAATGAAATCTGCAACCATCATTCTCTAAAACAGAGACTGTATTACACTTCAGTATCTATGTTTCAAGCTCATCGATCACATAAGGCAGTTGATTTAGAACGCGATCTAATGTTTTGTAGTACATGTTGAATCACCTGTGCATCACCTTTTCAAGATTCACATATACGTCAATGCCACGAGTTAGCCATTCGAAGAACGAATAGACTGCAAAAACCTTAATCTGTTGTTCTCCATTAGATCTCTTTCAAGGCCTTTGGTATGTTATATGGCCCCTAGTGAGTTTTGTAAAAGACCTGTGCATATCATCATGCGGCTTTCATGCTGATGTTTTCACTCCAACCTCTTTTTCTCGTACAGCTCTATGCTTTTAATCGGTTTTTGCGCTATTGTGTAGCTTAATTACTCTTCAGGTTTCATCCGAAATTCATTCTTGTCGGACATTCTTACGTTTAGAATGCGTAGGTTCCATAAGCATTGATTTTACCTCTTACCATTGGTCTAAGTTACCTTTCAACCGAATCCTATTGGTACATTACAAGGCTCCGGAGCAAACAGCTTCAACTTCCCGAAACTATGCCCGTGAACGCCTTTAACAGACTCCAGATTGATGGTTGCCTTAACAAGGATTGCTTGAAACAATTGTCCATGATGCATTTGTTGGGGTATAATGATGAAAGGCTATAAATTTTACTATTGTGAGAACACCAAATGTCGTTTGTTTCCAAAAACAGTAGGCGGTAGTAATTTGTTGTGCTAAAAGGTGGATTATTTCGTAGATCTTTACAACAGACAGAAATCGATTTCTTTAATTATGAATTTTTCAGATAAGCAGATGATTAGTCAACTATTCTAATGACTGTACAGAATGACTGTACAACATTTTATAGGTTATTTAGCAATCTGCTTAGACAAAAAAATATTGTCTTATTTTCATTAAGGTTAAGCCGAATAATTCTTTTTTTATTAAAATCAATCCAAAATGATTTGTTTTTAAGAACAGTTGCTGTGACTGCTATGAGCCAACGATACCAACTAACATTTGCTTTCACTTCAGCTACAGGTTAATAAATGTTTAAAACGTATGCCAGTGAACGCACAGAATACATAAGATATTTAAAAAATGTTTGTTCATGATGTTTGATGTTTCGAAGTTTAATTTTTGGTTGAAGGTAAAGCAATACTTTTAATAACAAAAATTCACCAGACGACATAACTTTTTTCGTTTAGTTATGACGTCCTGAAATTTTTTTTAAAAATTACTTCCAAATATTTCTTACCAAATTCAATTTGATTAAAAGCTGAACTTGTACTTCGACTGTTGCTTACATTTTGATTAGTTGTACTGTATGACTTTATATTGTTTTTTCTACTTGATTTTTAATGAGAAAAATTCTTAAAACAAGGTTTTACGACTGCAAGTGACTAAATCAAGTGACAGCTGATAAGATTATTAAAAAAGTTTTCTTCATTTAAAAAATATAATAAATGGCATGAACAATTTTTGAAGGTGAACACTACCCTACAACTACGTAGTATATTTATGGCAATAACGAACAATTCCTAAAGTTGACGTACATCAAAGAACGCATAATGAAAAGTTTTAAAAATGTTTGCAGAAATGTTTAGAATTTAAAATGATTTATTTGTACGAAAAAGAATTAAAAAAAATTAACTTCACGGTGAGTTATTCCCGTGAGCTCCTTCAAATTTCGTTATTGTTGTTCGTTATAAAGTAAAACCAATTTCTATGCCAGTAATTTTTTTTCTAATAATGATAACAAACATTTTTAACAAACATTTATAAGTTTTGAACGCGAAAACAAAAGCCTTATCATTGTTAGTTACACCAAAGAACAGGATTTCATTTGATATCACCTGAATAAATCAGAGTACATAAAGATATATGATGTGTACAAGACGTGTCATTTGTTTAAATGCATGCGCCACCAATATAAATATGCTACAAAAAAGACTGCCAAAGTCTACGATTCATCATCGTCAAGCTTTGATATATTAGAAAGGAAAATATTCCCAGGGCAACTAGGCGTACGTACTTTTACGGAGAAAGTTAAAGAACACTGTTGGAACTACCTACACAAGTTAGCATCTCATCCAAAGCTCCTGATGCGCGTACAAGGACCTACTCACATTAAAGTACGAACAGCCTTAGTAGTATTGAATCAGAATAGCCTTCTCAAATCACTTATGTTGTGTGTGAGAGTATTAATTTTATACATGAGTGGCAGGACCTACGGTTTAAGAAGAAACTTTTAATGTGCCATTCTTCCGCTATAGTCTATGTAACGTTTCCGCCTACTTTTTCAGCTTGGTCTTCACTGCACAAATGGTATTGAGCTATCCAAATACATGATATATAATACTGTGGCTCTATTAACCAGCCAGAATACTTGCTTCCTCATTTGCGACCACTTCTTGAAGAAGTATATCCATATAACGCGCATCGCTCTATACCTGGAGCCATCATTGGTCGGCTTTTTACATTCAAGAAGGATTCTTATTACCGTATCCTGTTATTATCATAAATTTTATTTAACCTTGCGCTCTGCATGCGAAAATAAATACAATTATCTACACAGCAAATGGTAAATTACTACAAATACCCTGATTTATAGGAAGATTTTAGTGAAAATAACATTTGGATTATATCGGATTCGTTAACGCTGGGTTTCGGGGCGTAGCTGTATACCTGGTAATCAGATGGTGGATGATCTATTTGGTTTAGGTTCACTTTCTGAGGGCGATTTGACAACTGGTCTTGAATCTTCAATTTGCTAATTATATGTCTTTGTCACTAGATGGGTCAGGCAGAAGGAACAGAAGTGTTGGGGGAATGGATAGGCTTGTTTTGTGTCTAGCAGTCTATGGCCCGCTATATATAGCACTAGAACAGGTTTGCTGTTGGTTGCTAGATTTGTTGCTATTGTTTCTCTTGGATATACATGTATTGAACCCATCGATTTTTCTTTTGCGCGATGTTTTTTTTGGTTCCTTTATTCAGAGAAATAAACTATTTAAGTATAATCAATCAATTGCACATGTTTATTGAGGGAGATGGTTAACGAAATCAAAGTAACGATCAGTATTTCTTCAATCACAGTGGAAGATATAAATCAAAAAATATGACAAAATTTTTTCGTGCGCACTCATTATTTCAACTCATACTGCTACAACTGAAAAAATTAAAATATTTTACGGTTTCACACGTTTTATGACAACACGTTTTCACATTTAAATGCTGCATGAATTAAAACACTAAAACGACAACTTTTCTTGCCAATTACTTTGCGATTTTCGTTGTACTTTTTTTTCTACGAGCACACAATATAATTTGACGTACATAAAACGGTGAAACTAAAATAAACTTTTCACTCTTTTCGTAGTAACACATTTTGTTTGTTTCTTGTGCTTTAAGCGGTTGATATTAATTTCAGATGAATTAAAAGAAACGTTTTTAAGTGGTTAACGTTTATACCGTGAGGTTTTAATCAGACACATATGATTGCAGCAAAATTAGATTTTTTCTGTTTACTTCTTTAGAGGTACATACATAAAACCATTGGTCATTACATTACACCTTCAGTTGGGATTACGACCTAGGCTCTTACACCATTCAGGTTGTGTGTGTTAATTGTACACATGAGCAGCGGGACCTACAGTTTAAAGTCGACTCTGAACGATACATTTTAGAGAAACTTTTCGTGGCAATATTTATTTTCTCTAAAAGTTTTTGCCAGAAATCTGCTGAGAGGAATTCGCCGGAGAAATATTTCATCATATTTCGTTTTATTGGATATGTCTTACCTGGGTTTGAACCGTCTAATAAGCGAACGCACTTCCTACTAGAATACGCCGGCTTCGTTACAGCTAGGAAAACCTGTAAAAAAAGAAGTGGATCGACCAAAAACTCGTCAAGTTATGTCTGTGAAAGGCCGATTTCTTGTAAGGGATATTCATATTCTACACATTCTTACGGACATGTTTTACGGCGGTTTTCGTATGGATGTTGGTCAACCATTTACTATTTACCAGTGAACTCGAATTTATTCACCACATGGCGAATAAACTCCCGGTAGAAGGAAAAAAATAAAATTGGAGAAGCACGAGTTCCGTTGCCAGAACAGAATACCCGTATTGTGGGTTGAATGCTATTTTGCAAAAAACTAAATAATCTGTCAGTTTGACAGTTGTACATAGCTCCTACAAGATAGGCGTTATCCACTATCTAAGTTAGGGGGTCCCTGTTGTAAGACCACATACTTTTAGGTGCTTTAGAAACTATTTTTCTTTTTCGGACGATGATTATAATTTTGTGAAAACGGAAAGCATACAGTTTTTCTTACAATAAATTCATACTTTGCAGCATCTTCTAAACAGGTCGAAAGGTCAATCATAAATTTCGTTCTTTATTTCTAAAATGTTCATAAATTTGGCTTTTTCGTTTGCAGGATATTTGTCACGCATTTTTTGAGACCTAGAGTTTATATTAAATATAAATATTATATAAAATAGTGTGGGTACTTTGTGGGTGCTCATTTTGTTTAAAGGTATTAGCTTATCAGTTTGAAACGTTAGAAACTCTGGTCTATTACGTAACACTACGCAAAAGATCTTAGTCATTCCGCTTCAGAGTATGGTAGATATCATCAATTTTTTATTTTCATGAAAAATAATGCGTTAAGGAAAGGATAATATTTTACCCGCCAACGAGCTGCGATTTGAGACAGTATTACTGTTTTCTGTGGGGCGCGGTTAAAGAAAGGTGTTCTGTCAACAAAACAAAGACAATTCAGCATTTGAAAGCCAAAATTTGTGCCGAGATACGACTCGAAAAGTGAACTTAAATTAGGCCGATCGAAAAAAGTACTGTTAGACTAGACGTCGCAACCATATGAATGAAATTACATTCCATTCCGGAACAATTGTACTTACAATAAGGTAATTGTACAATAAGGTAAATTTGACAAAATTTCAAACCATTTTTGTTTTATTGCATTTTTAAATTTAAACTTTAAAATGGCCCACTCACCCATTATATTTAATCACATTATGCTCATATTTAATAAAGGTCTGCAACGAATAACTTTTCTGCTTCATATGTGCAACTCGTTGTCGGATAAATAGAGTACTTACTCTCTCTAACAGCGCAAGCAGTGAAGAGAAGAGAATGTGTAATGTGTGTGAATGTGTTCCGTAAAAAGAGTACTCATTGAAAAATATATCCGCAAAAACAAGTACTCCTAAAATTATGTTCACTTCATGTGGTACTTCAAATACTCGCAGCATAAAAACCATATAACTGATGTTTTTCATATATATATGCTTATGTGTATGAACAAACTTATAAACGACTTGTTAGGTATTTATTTATTAATCATTGAAATAAAAAAATATAAATCAAAGATAGTCAAATTTTTTTGGAAAATATTTTTTTTTTTTGCTTTTGGATTTAAAAAAGTCTTTATTTTCAATGAACTAAAAACAATTAAAATAACAAAAAAAATCACTTAAAATTACTGAAACGTAAAAAAACATAGTTTATACATATTTCATATTTTCAGAGATCATTTAAAATGATAAAAGTATGTAAGAAGTAAAATCAAAATCTGCCAAAACACTATATCGAATTGTTGGTTATATATTTTTTCTTTGCCAAACTTCTTTGTGGTATTTGCAGTACTCATTGGTATTTGTAGTACTACGTGAAGTTTGGTGGTACTCATTGTACTCGGCCTGTTTTGTGCCGGTATTTTCGAGTAAGAAAGAAAGAAGAACATGTGTTTGTATGAAGCGAACGCAGTCAATTAACAACAAGAAGTTATTAGATAATTTTGTTGTCCTCAAAAAAAAGTACTTTTCTTCTTCGGATACTTCGGATAAGTGAGCGTGTATGCTAGATCTTATGTACTTTTTGAAGTTAAATACATTTGTGCAGACCTTTAATATTTAATATGTAAAATTCATAATACCAAGATCATATGTAACGTATGAGTGATATTTAATTCCATTAGTTTCATACATGAAAATATCAACAATTTTTTATTGCATACTTTTCAGAGTAAACATACTAGTACTAGTAGTAAATTGAATTAAATAGAAAGTATACCCCATTAATTTGGTACAGCAATTCTAAGGAATTTTTAAAAATTTTAAATTTTTTGTGATATCCCAACTTAAAAGTAATAAAAAACACACAATTCTAGGTTATATTCTAGTGGGTACTACATCATGCCCTGCATCTACCTTCTAAATCTGCATCTAAATTTGCCAAAATAACTAAACGTTTTTATTTTATGGCATTTTTAAATTTCACAATTCCTTACGTTATTAAAGGGGTCCTAAGGCTATAAATTAAATATAATCTATTGCCTCAATTAAATTGAAAAACTCCATCTCATTGACAGCAAGAGCGGTACCTGCAAATATTGCTAGAGTTTGCTGAATACGTATGGATAAGAAGTAGACCGACCCACTTCTATTCTTAAACTACATGGCCATCCATTGCACATTAGCGATTCTTTTTGCCCATTGTCTTTTTATTGGCGTACCGAAGGACTAGGTATTCCGGGCCTGACGAGGAGGTGCAGGCTGTTTTTCACCTCATATGTTAGTGCCCCAGTCTTGCCATAAAACAACGGAGGTTTTTGATTTCTCACATTATGACATTATTGATAGGAATCTCTAGTTACTTTTTTTTATTAACCTTAAGCAGAATAATTCTTTTTTTTTACTAAAATAAATCGAAAATGATTTGATTTTAAGAATAGCTGCTGCGACTGCTATGAGCAAACGATACCAACACAACATTTACTTTCACTGTTTATGTTTAAAACTTTTGCCAGTGAATGCACAGAATTCATACCATATTTAAGAAATGTTTGTTCAATTTTTCGAAGTTTAATTTTTAGTTGAAGGTAAAGCAATACTTGTAATGACAAAAATTCACCAGAATACATAACTTTTTTCGTTTAGTTATGACGTTCTGAAATTTTTTTAAAAATTACTACCAAATATTTCTTACCCAAAAATGAAATATAATTTGGCCAAATTCAATTTGATTAAAAGCTGTACTTGTACTTCGACTGTACATCAAAGAACGCATAACGAAAAGTTTTAAACATTTTTGCAAAAAATTCATCTAGTTATGGTCTGTGAAAGGCGGAGTTCTTGTGAGTGATGTGCAGTACAAATTCCCACGGAAAGTAGCGATGTTTTCGGTAGATCTATATGAGTGTTGATCGATCATTTGCCAAGCAAGTGGACTCAAATTTATTCACCAAACTGCGAATAGTCTCTTGGTAGTAGGATTATGACGATTGTATAATAGGCGAAATGCGCGTTGCTTTGCCCGTACAGAGTAGGCATTTTGATGTGTTGAATGCCATATTCGTCAATGGTAATTTCACAGATCAATGTTAGGAAGTCCTTGTTAGAAAACCAGATTACTTTTTTCATCTTTTTCCAAGCTAAATCGGACGATGATTTAGTGAAAAACGAATTTCACACAGTAGTTTTTATTATCTAGTGAAAGACAATAAATTCGCACTTAAATTTTTTTTTAAAAGGTCGAAAGGTCAAACACGAATTTCGTTTTTAATTTCCAAAATATTCATAAATTTGGCACGCATTTTTCCCAATTTTTAGGACACAGAGTTTATAACAAGAAATAGTGTGGGTACCTTGTGCATGTTCATTTTGCCTCGAAGTGTTAGTTTGTCAGTTTAAAACGTCAGAAATTCTGATCGATTATGTTACGCTATACAGTGATTCCGCTCCAGAGTGTGGTAGATACCACCCTTCTTTAATTTTCATGAAACTGCTACGTTGTTGATGGTTCTACAACTTTTAAGACTATGGAAGAAAGCCTGGAAGCTATATAAAAGCCAATGAATGACGCTTGCAGCGATTGAATTGCATCAAAGTGAATCTCATCATTTTATTGACTCACAATCCAGAATCGGTCTTTACACTCTGTAGTTCAGCGTTTGATATAACCAAGTGAATATTTGGCCATGCTTTGTGCCACGTGAAATATAATAAATAAAATTCAGTTTTACAGTTATGAAACATTGCATTACCCCATACGTCCTAATCTTCCAGTACCCATCAAACTACTACCCAGTATCTGATGAATAATCTTTTAAAGCTTTCCTGCAGCTTGGAACCACTCTCTTAACGTTTCTTGCCTCAAACCTCTTAACCATCTCCTATAGAGGGAGTAGTACCTAGCAGTCTCTAGGATGCTCAGCATACTATGCAGCTGTGTGTAATATTAGGTTACACTACGGAGACAGACCAACTTCAACATTCCTAAATGAAAACTGTATCTCTTCTACGTATGACTATTAATTTCAATAGGTTAGAATTTAAATAACCCCCTTTATATTTAAGTCTGTAAATCCCAAATCGCCAGTGCATCATGAACCTTATCAAATACATACATACATAACATACATAATTGGTCATTACAACCCTTTAGTAAGGAGTAAGTAGCTTCTCACACTGTTTAAAGTCGTCTCTGTGAACCATACTCTTGTCATAATGATAGTAAGATGAGAATGATTTGTAGTTGAGGAAAATTAATTTCGGGAAGCATGATATTGAATTTGAAATTCAATGATAAATACGTTAATCGACAAGCTTTTCAAACAATTTTACGACATCAGACTTTCAAATTTATTGCTGAATTTAAAGCAAAGTTCCATTTCATCGCATTCATAAACGAACAAATTTTCTTAACAACTTCTTTAGCAAAACGCCTTTAACAAAATGTAATAAACGCTTGAAATCCTCTATTAACATTTTGTTGCAACTGCAGCAATTATTTTGATATAAACAAACGCGGGGAGGGAAAAATAAACTTCAATTTGTGAATATTAAAATGTAAGCGATCTCAATCAAATAAAGTTAGTGGATTTACTTTTCTATACTTTCCACCAATTTTTGCGTTTACTCGAGTGAAATTGAGCATTAGAAAAGTTTTATAATTCCACAGTTAAAAGAGAAAAAACATGCTCCAACATTCACATTAAACGCAATACGCTCACTCATTTAGTTTTGCATATAGAAATACAAATAAAAATTACAGGCAAGCCCTCAACCAGACAATCTAGAAACTTTTCTCATTTTAATGCCACAAACTATTTTCCATGTGGTAGATGAGATTAACTTGATGGAAAAACTAAATATTATATACGGAGAAGCAAGGGGATAAAAATGAAATTATGGAATCAAGGGTAGATTATCAGCGTACAGAGGAGTACGGTTTTGTGAATACAAATACTTGTTTATTGAATTCAATGTTGGCAGCGCATAAATAATGTAATGAATAGATGCGTAAATAAAAAAAAAATTAAATTAGTGCATGGAAAACATGAAAGAAAATCACCATGGAAAAGCTTATAATCAGTTTCACGCCATCAATTATTTTCACACTTCCAAAGCATTTAATGTATAGTGAGAGACATAAGTAATATTCATTTGTAATTAAAAAATTAAAATTAATTCCAGCTTTCATTCACTCATTCATTCATTCAACATTCATTCAACATTCATTTAATCAATTTTCGAAAGTTTTAAAATTAATTGATGAACTGAACTTTAAAAAGAACAGTGCTCATCACAGTCCATAGTTATTCTTTAGTATTCGTAGGATAAACGTGTTCAGATTAAGCAACGCAGAGAGTGAATTCTCGAAATTCCTTAAAATCGATTATTACGTCAAAGTAATGTTGTAATGAGGTTTCATTCACCTACATACTGTTACGAAAATGGAAATGGTGTTACATTAAAATTACATTAAAATCATAAACAAAAGCTACAAAAACAAAAACAATGGACTTGTTTACATGTTTAAGTAAACAAAAATATAGCAACAACATCAATATAAAAAAAGGGATAAACAAGTAAACAAAAAGCAACAACAACACTGCAAGGACAAACGTATACAAAATACACAAACAACAATGAAACAACGATGTTTACATTTATGGAGATCGCAAGATGACGATGCTCCGAACTTCCGGCTTCAAGATCATTCATGAGACTGTTTACGTCGCCATATAAAAGGCAAAGTAAAGCAGGCAACGGAGACAGAAAAAATTCAGTTAGTGTTGTGTGAAAACGCGTTGCATTTGAAGAATTAATCTCCCTTATAAAGATCGATCGAACAATTGTTATTGTTTACGCACAAGAGTGTAAAGCAGAATAAGAAACAAAGTAATTGTTGTTTGTTACATCAAGTTGTGATTTGTGATTTGAGAATTGTGCGAACAATAAAGAAATTAATTAAAACTGAACACTTTATTGCAATCTACGAGCTCATATTTAAAACGTTTTTAAAATGTAAAAACGTAACAATACGAACATAATTGGACATTATGACCCTTCCTTCATGATTACTTTTCAAAATACTTATGTTGTGTGCGTCAATTTTATACATGAGTGGCGGGGGGCCTATAGTTTATAGTCGACTCCGAACGACAAGTTCTTGAGAAGCTTTTTATTCTCAGAGCTTTAGCCTGAAATCTGCAAAGAGGCAGTCGCCGAAAAAGTATTTTTTCAAGTTTCATTTCATTGGAGATGTTTGGTCTGAGGTTTGAACCGTGACCAACACACTACCTACGGTAACTTCTTTTCTATTACTTGGTATAAAAATAGTAGTTGAAGTAAGACGTGAATATTTTGTGGCATATTGTGCCGCTAAAGATATAAAAAGTGTACGATGTTAAATTGATGGCTTTTATGCACACTTAGAAAATATAAAGGATATCGACGTAAAGTTTTGTCTGCTACTGTAGTTGTTTGACTATATAAAAGGAACAATGAAGCTCCATTTTGTGAATCAGTATCGAGATTTTAAAATGAGGAGAAAGCGTTTTTTCTACCGTTTCACCAAATCTAAAATCTACAAATTTTGTACGGAATTTACACATTTGCTACACAGTATATCCTCATGATATCGATGGTGTTGAATATTTCAAATGAAACATAAAAAAGAATGAAAGAGAAGAAAATCACACTCATTGCATTGCATTTAACTTGTGGCACTTGCTCCCAGCTGTCGTTTTGCTTTTAACGTAAATCTCTTGCGAATATTTGTGTGGCCACATTTCAAACGACTGTTGAACGTTTGTGAAAGCAAGGATTTAAATCACAAATGAAGTTGATATATTAAACAAAAAAGGGATATTCATCCAATGGGGATGTATTGATCTAAAAAAAAACCTTAAACTGACGTACAATTTGGAGTAGTATTTGAGTTATAAAGAGGCGTATAATTTTTTTAGTTGAGTAGAGTGAAAAATATCAAGTTAAAGCAGTTTTCCTTTTGCTTTGGGTTTTTTATTTTAATATTTCTAAGAGGTCAGCGTTTTATTCAGGTACAAATAAAAAAAAAATATAAATGTTAAATCTTTTATAAATAACGAAATGTTGCTAAGCGATAGCATAAGTATTTAGAAAGTTGTTAACAGGAGTATTTCGACGGTCCTTAAAATTATTTGAAATAAAATATTTTATGTTACCTCATGTAGGTAAAATTTAGTTTTAAAATATAAAGAGTATGAGTAGTTTAAATACTAAGATATTCTAATTTTAATGAATTATTATTTGGGCAATTGCCGCTGCAAATATTGCAATGGGCAGCTATTTAACTGTTTATGTCGATTAATTTTTTTTGCATGAAATCGAATAAACTCGTCTTGAAAAAAATTATCAAATGAAATTAAAAGATCTTTAACTGTTTATGTCCAGTATATATGGGTGCTCTGGTAGTATAGTGGGTAGTGTGCTAGACTATAGCGTGAGGGTCGTGGGTTTGATTCCCACCAGAGACTCTGGTCTGTGACACTACATCGAGCATATGGTCAAAGTTACTCATCTCGTATATAATTAGAATATAATTTGTAATTGTATTGTAATAAATAAATAAATAAATAAATATGTCTAGTATACTTGCCAGAGTAAAACGAAATTCTTTTTTGTTTAATGCCAAGTATACTCGTCTTGAAGAAAGACAAGAAAATAGCATTCGTGTTGTTATTCAATGAACCTGCTGGAGTTTAAAATAATTAAGTAGGGAGAAAAGTTT
This sequence comes from Sarcophaga carnaria, assembly GCA_958299815.1. Taxonomy (NCBI): domain Eukaryota; kingdom Metazoa; phylum Arthropoda; class Insecta; order Diptera; family Sarcophagidae; genus Sarcophaga; species Sarcophaga carnaria. Next base: position 81,554,337 of record OY283149.1, on the reverse strand, counting down.
TTTAAAAAAAATTAAACAGTTAAAGGGATGATTTTGTAGCCAATAGGTAACTAAAAGGAGCTAGGCCAGCTTTATAGTATGTATAGTGTTCAATCGCCTCAGTAATGGATCTATTAAGATCACGTATCGCAGCTATGGAAGGTTATAAGCTCTGACGAACTTACGTAAAAATGTATACAAAAAGACCCGACACCAAAGTGGATAATTATCTGTAACAAGTCCGGTCAGTCCGACAATACAGAATGAAAACGAATCAGAGGTCCATGTAACTTTTGTTTTGTTTTTAACACTGACTGCTACATCATTCTAATGTTATAGTATATATGTACTGTTACTAACATAGCGCTCTGGATTACTCCCAGACGTAATCTTTAATCTGCGATTTTTAGATCTTACCAACGTTGCACACTGGGACTTTCGACAATTGAAATCGATATTATGATGTGTGTGTTAATTTTATAAATGGGTGGCGGGTTTTTAGAGAAACATTTAATGACAATTTTATTTACTCTCACAATTTTTGAAGAAACCTGACCTGTGTTTTTGAATTGTAGTCTCACGTCTAATAAGCCAACACACTGCCTACTAGACTACGACGACATCAGAACAGAAGAACCAAAAATTTAAAAAGATATTTGTGACGAAGAATATTGTTTAATAAAGTTTGGTCGAACTTAATTTGCTTATATTTCAGTCCATTTATTTATGAAACATACAAATCATAGGGTTTTTAACTTTCATTCTTGCTTAATTCTAATGAGCGTATGAATTATTACTAACGTGCTATAAAATCGTGTTAATGAACCATTTTTTTTTTTTAAATAAGTTTTTTATTTAATTTGCATCTACAAATTGTTTAATTTTGTGCAACCACAAAAAAATCCCACTCACATAATGTATGTGGAAAATTTCATGCTAAAGCAAATTTTCTTTTGAAACCTTGTAACCACATGCCACATACAATAACCAGGTACGAATTGAAGCAGTATTCACCCATATTGTTCGAACAAAAATGTTGTCTGGACGAAATTATTATTTACTGAGAGTTTTCTCCAGTTCTGGAACTGTAATACTGATTACCTAACTAAACCAGCGTATTTAAGATGGAGATTTTCGCTATAGGCAGCAGGGAATTCAATAAACTGTAACATATATACTAAACATAACATACTTTGTTACCGGATTTCAAAACTGCTATGTGCAGCAGGGGACAGCAGGAAAACTACTTGAGTTCGACAAGAGAACGATTCGCACTCTAAATGGAATTTTAAGGAGAGACTGCGATATTGGTAGTTTCGCTGATGAGCTCGGTCTGCACCACCAGGATTACTACAGAAGTTGCCAGGATGGATCTGGGAATACCCTATAATGACTTCTGAAGAAGCTTCAACCACAAGGAAGAAGAGGATAATTGAAACCATTTTCTCAGATATTATCCGGCGCTTGGTAGCATGAGAAAAAAATTGTTGACACCCAGTATACAACTTCATAAGACTTTTGGGATGGTTGAGGAATACCAAACGGGAATTACATATATAATGGAATAGGTAATATTGATGATGTAACCTTATAGGACCCAAGTAAGCAGTGCCCATTGAGGCGGCTGTCTTTTTTTTTTTTTTTTTTTTTGTCTTGAGCCGGAGGTGGGAATCTTCGAAAGACACTTTTGTTCCAACAAAAGAGTGCACGATTCACCATCACTGGTGCCTACGTACTACACCCACCCCCTACACACTTCAACCACTCTCCCCCGCGGGACTGCCGTAAGGTATTACTTCGCGGAGGGCTGGTTAGCTTGAAAGCTTTATCACATTAAGATGAAGTTCAACCTGTCGTCGATAATCACTCCCAGGTATTTTATCGCCCTCTTCGATTCGATCCTTGTGCCTCCAACGGTCACTTCCATCTTCTCCACTATCTTCCGGCCGCTTATCAAGACGGCCTCCGTTTTATGTGCAGCAAGTGTCAAACCTGCCTCATCCAGCCATGCTCCAACATTTCGAATCGCTGTGTTCGTTTTCTCCTCTATTTCTCCTACCGTTTTAGCTACCGAGTCTATGGCAATGTCATCTGCAAAGCCCACAATTGTAGTCCCGCTTGGCAATCGCAGTCGAAGTACTCCATCGTACATAATGTTCCATAGTAGTGGCCCAAGTACGGAGCCCGGCGGGACTCCCGACGTCACTACGTATTCCTGCTCTCCTTCATCCGTTAGGTATATTAGCTTCCTGTCCTGAAAGTAATTATTCAGAATCTCCATTAAGTATGGCGGCATAGCCATGTTAAAGAGGGCTCTCATAATACGCCCCCAATTCGCCGAGTTGAACGCGTTTTTAACGTCAAGTGTGACAACCGCGCAGTACTCCTTAGTGCCAAATCTCCATCTTTCGCCCTCTATTGCATCTCTTGCAATGTCGACCACCCTCCTTATCGCGTCAACAGTGGACCGTCCTTTTTTAAATCCGTATTGCAGGTCCGAGAGAGCTCCTCCTGCCTCAGCACATGTTAGTAGTCGATTGTATATTATCCTCTCCAGTATTTTTCCCATCGTGTCAAGTAGGCAGATGGGCCGATACGACGATGGTTCCCCTGGCGGTTTACCAGGTTTTGGAATGAGAACCAATTTCTGCTGCTTCCACCTACGTGGAAAAACACCCTCGACGAAGCATTTGTGGAACACCTTGGCGAACGTATCCGGTCTGAGCCGGATAGCCGCCTTAAGTGCCCTATTCGGGATTTCATCTGGCCCCGGTGTTTTCCTATCTCCTATTCTAGTGCATGCTGCGAGTAACTCCTCTCCCGTTACCTCGGGTATGGTATGAATGGCCTCCGGCTCCCTACTTATAAAAGTGTAGGGCTGGCCACGTGGGAATAATGTACCAATGATCTCCCGTAGCAAAACTGGACAACCTAGTTTAGGCTGTTCTCGAGCACCGATTCTCTTGCAGACGACTCTGTACGCCGTCCCAAAAGGATTGATGTCAGCTTCCTTACATATCCGCTGAAAGGATAGTTTCTTGCTCCTTTTAATGTCTCTTCTAAGTTGACGCCTTAGGTCCTCATATGAAGCCCGTTCGACTTCCCATGTCGGTCTTCCTCTCGTGCGCTGGGCCCGTCTTATCGCCCCAAAGCACGCCGACCGCAGTCTTCGAATCTCGTTATTCCACCAGTAGCAGGGGGAATGTCCCCTACACACAGTTCTCCTAGGCATAGCAGCATCACATGCAGTGTTGAGCATTTCGTATACGCCGCTCACTAATTCCTCGACCGTGCTGCCAGTCGTATGAAAAGACGATAACATCAATCTATACGTCTATTCGTCAAAGCGGGAGTCCTTCCATTTAGGTCCCGTAAATTTCGGCAATCCGTTTCCTCTCGTGTTGCGCCCAGTAACTGTCATCACGATTGCCTGATGGTCACTATTCGTGAAGACCTCAGTTAGCCTCCATGCGGTCCGCGAAACAAGGCCATCGCTCACGAACGACAAATCTATTATCGAGCTCGATCCAGCTCTCCTAAATGTGCTTCCTCTTCCGTCATTCATCAGCGCCACAGGAAGGGAAGAGAATGTTTCCAATAGGCAGCGACCCCTGGCGTTAGTATATCTACTACCCCATTCGATCGCCCAAGCGTTAAAATCTCCTCCAATAATAACGGGGGTGTTCAAGCGCACGTGTGACGCCAGCCTCTCCAACATATGTTGGAACTCATCCATTGACCACCTCGGGGGGGCGTAACAGCTGTAGACGAAAACTCCCTTTATCCTGGCCATAACAAAACCAATGTCCCGCGCATAGGTTTGCTGGAAGGGTAATGAACCACAAGTCCATATAGCCGCAGTACTAGATCCGTCCGTGATCCAAGTACTATTCATCGGTACTCTATAAGGTTCGCTTATGATTGCGACATCGATATTCTCCTCCTTTACTCTCTGGACCAATAGGTCCTGGGCTGCTTCGCAATGATTCAGATTAATTTGTATTAACTTCATCTCCTAGATCGTGATTTAAGAGCGCTTTGAAACTGAGGACACTTCCTGCTCCCCGCGATATGTTTGGCGAACTTTGGGTTGTCCACTTTGCAGAACATGCAGAGTGGTTCCCGTTCGCAATTCCCAGCAATGTGACCGTCCTGTCCACACTTGCGGCATGTTCCCGAGCGGTCAACTTTACTCTTGCACAGGCGGGCTATATGTCCAAACTGCAAGCATCGGAAGCATTTCGTCGGAATGTTCCTCTCGCGAATCCTGCATATGACCCAGCCGATCCTAATTCTACCTTCCTTCAGGAGAATAGCTGCACCTTCTGCACTAAGGCTCACTGTGGCCGTTTGTGTCCCACCGTATGCCCTCCTGAGACCAACTATGTCGGCTTCAGCGAAGCCCTCAAGACCTGGAATGTTCTGTATTGCGTTATATACGTCTCCCTTCTCCGTGATCTCATCAATGTCCTTTATCTCAATTGTCTTCCTCTCCTTTAGAGCGCGGACAGTCGCGCACTCCCCTAGGAGCTCTCCAATGGCTCCTCTGAAGTCCTCCGTTCGCTCGCCGTTCTTGCCGAACTGAAGTAGTAGCTCCCCTTTAACGGTTCTCCGAATTTTCGTCACGTTTTCACCTAATTTACAGAGCTTAGGGTCCGTTTTAACCCTCCTCAAAGTGTCAGCAGACGATGTGTCATCCCTCGGTGCTATCGTTATCGCATCAGGCTTTGTTTTCCTCTCCTGAGGTTTCTTTTCCTTCTTTTTCTTTTTAGTGACTTTTTTGCCACCCTGGCTCTCCAGTCGATTCCTGAGCGTTTACCTGCTGACTCAGAGTCGTCTCAGTAGTCCTCCTAACCAAAGCTTTCGGTGCAGGATTTGGAGTTCTCCTCTTTGCTTCGGGAGTCTCAACAGTTTCCTCCTGCCTCCTCTTGCCCTCCTGATTTCTCATCCAGGGCGAAGTTTGAGTTGCAGAACTGCTGCAACTCTTCTCATCAGTTGACTGCCCCCTCAATTCACCTGCGTACAGGTCGTATAGGGTCTTAATAGAGTCGATTGCATCTCTCATCGGCTGGTGGATTGACCGCCTTTTCCCATCCTCTAACATTTCAATCAGATTCCTGATTTGGTCGCCGAGTTGACCAAAAACCCCGCTGGTCGATGCCGTCGCCTCGATTCCGACCCCGATGCCACCAATCCTGAAGATTCTCCATTCACTGGGGATCTCGGAGTCCTCGTACTCTGGCCGAATGCGTTCATTTCCCGATTCCGCACAGGAGATCTTAGAATCCTTGAGCTCTGACCGAAAGCGTTCAGCTCCAAGGTATTCATATCGTTCGTCGTCTTATTCGTAGGTTTATTTCTATTGTTCATCATTTCATTAGGGCCCTAACTCTCGGCCGCTGTCCTAATCCATCGTTGTAGTCGTCACAAAAGACCCCGTGGTTATCTATGCATAAGCAGGGACCGGAACCGGGCTCGGTTCTAATGCCCCAATCAAGGGCGTCGTAGTCGGCTGTCTGTTTAACCTCACATGACCTGGCTTTCACATACACACATGCATAATTGGTCATTACAACCCTTCAGTCACGATTACGACCTAGCTTCTCACACCATTTATCTTGTGTGTTTTAATTTATATATGAGTGGCGGTACCTACAGTTTAAAAACGACTCCGAACGACAGATTTTTTGAGAAAGTTTACATGGAAATTTTATTTGCACTCTGAGTTTTTGCCAGAAATTTGCTGAGAGGAAGCGGCCTAAGAAATATTTTTGCATATTTTCCTTTTGATGTATGATCTGCGGTTTGAACCGTGGTCTTTGCGTCTGATAACCAGGCTTTCGCCACCCCAAAATCCACAACAAACAGTGGCTTTTTTTGGGATGCATTGGTCGCTTTTGGATCTAGTACGAATTGGTATCGACAATTTAATTTGATCACATACCCATTTACCCAGAAATCGACCTAATCACTCAAGACAATTTTTCAGTAAAAACCTGCTCCATTGAGAACACATTCGTTATCTATGGTTGTCGTTTGTGATTTTGTAAAACAGACTGAATAAATGACAACTAATGTCTCAGACGAACGGCCAATGTACGGTAGTCCGTATTTGATGAGGCTATATATTAAATAAAACCCAGAAAGCTACCCTGAGAACGGTCAGATTTGATTAGTTGTTGGAGACTCTAAAAAAATATTTAATCGAAACCTTCGTAGTTTTCTAGGTATATGTTGACATTTAATTTGTATGAAAATGTTTGCAGTCTAATGTTTGTTCGTGCTGGATAGATACTGATATATGTGTATATGTATGTCGTACATTCGTTTTTTTTTTGCCTTCCTCATATGATGCCCATATAATTCCATGTTATTTAATTGTTTGCATATCTATTGATATGCATAGCATTTACCTGTTTTTTTTATTTGATGGCTTATTGTCATTTAAATTTTAATGATTTGCGAATATGCGGTAATAATTTTTTATCGTGGATATTATATTTGCATACTATTTGACTACTGGAAGTGGTAACATAATGTAATTACTGTGAGTAACACTCAGGTTAATTAAAGAAAATTTTGGTGTTTTGAAAACAACTCCCTTAAATTATCAGTGATAACTGGTATGGCCTAAGAGAAAAGTACTTTTTAACAAACTATACTTTGGACGAGGTTTTCCATATCAGTGAAGCAATACAATATATCCTAAAATCGCCATAGTTAACTAGTAGTCTGAAAGAGCCAAGTTTGGTGAATACGGAGGGTAGTGTAGCAGCTCCCAGCCTAATGCTTTGATTTTATTTTAAACTGGTTTAGCTTTGTGTGCAGGTACATTGTGTTGTTGCAAATTGCTGTGTTTGGTGGCCCATTCTTATCGTTGTTTGATCAATGTTTGGTTCAAATTAATCATTTGTTGTCGATAACATTCTGTATTAACGATTTCACCAAGTTTTTGAAGCTTGCGCTACACCACACCTATTTGATCGCACCTAACACACAACATTGTCTTGTTACCGAACCGAGTGGATGTGTAGCCGAAAATAATGGTTGTCCCAGATTAATCCATAAGTTTTTCTAATTAGGATTCTGAAAAATAAATCCATTTTTCATCGCCAATAACAATTCGATATGTATGCGCCCCTACAAGAATACTATTCGAAATTGGAAAAAGGCAGCAAGGAATTCAGTAAACTGTAGGTGAGTAATCCGAAGGTTGCTGAATTTCAAAACTGCTGTGTGCAGCAGGGGACAGCAGAAAAACTACTTGAGTTCGACAAGAAAACGGTTCGCATTTTAACATGAACTCTAACTTTACACTGCGCTATTGGCAGTGTCACTCGGTCTATCCCACCAGGATTACTACGGAAGCTGCCATGATGTCCTGCTGCCCCATATAAGACCAAACGACATCTTACAGACGTACAAGGCATTCATAGCCGTTATCTGATTTTCCATAGCGTTTCTGTAGCAAAATTTCACAAGCGGTTTATCGCATGTGCCTTCTGATAGAGCATGGTTACCATATGCCTTAACAAGTATTCGATGCGACTCTTCAGAATCAACATTTTCTGATACAAAATTCACCATCTTTAACACGATTATGATGATTTGATGCAAACTGCTTATGTTTTACAGATGTTATCGCCAACAAAAAAAATAAATGTTTCCTATGGAGACAATTTTTTTCTTGACGTTCACTTCATACCGGTTCACCTAGTAGATATGTAAGAAACACTTGTTTGTTTTGGCAAATATTATTTAATACATTGTAAAATACATTGTCGGGTTTGACCCACTGTAATGTTTTTTAATTGATTTATTTTTGATTTGACTTTTTTTATTTATTAAATTTGCATTCATTTATTCCAGTTTTTTTGTATTTTTTATAAAACAAAGTTTTAATTATAAAAAACAAGTTGTCAGTGAATATGCATAATTAATATTTTATTTAATAGGACAGTTAATGTTTAATAGGATAGTAAATATTAATCCAAATGAAGTATTTAAACTTTAAATTTTAAAACTTTAAAAATAGTTATAAATCCACAAGAAAACCAATGATAGTTGTATCACACATAAATAATATCCAAAAATATTCATTAGATTTGGTAAATTGACAAAATTGCTTAATGGCAATCCGAGATTGTTTTAAATGATATTTTGAAATACATACATACATACATAATTGGTTATTACAAAACTTCAGTCAGGATTATGAGCCAGCTTCTCACACCACTTATTTTGTGTTTGCTAATTTTATACATGAATGTCGGGACCTACAGTTTAAAGTCGACTTCAGACGACAAATTTTTGAGAAACTTTATACGGCAATTTTTTTTATTTACTCTCAGAATTTTTGCCAAAAATCTGCTGAGGCAAAGACGTTGAAGAAATACTTTTTTGTATTTCGTTTTGATATCTGACCTGGGCTTTGAACCCTGGCTTTACGTCTATTAAGCCAACACACTACCTACTAGACTACGGCGACTTCATGGCTTTTCAAAATCAATGAATGATTTGGTGATAAATAGTATTGGATTGTCGCCATAGTCTAGTATGCAGTATGTTAGCTTATTAGACGTGAGGCCACGGTTCAAACCCTAGTTCAGACATCTCCAAAAAAAAAACGAAATATTAAAAATTATTTCTTTGACGAGAGCCTCACTGCAGATTTCTGGCATAAACTTTGAGAATAAATAAAATTACCATGAAAAGTTTCTTAAAAAATCTGTCGTTCGGATTTAAGCTGTAGGTTTCGCCACTCATGTATAAAATTAGTGCACACAACATAAGTGGCGTGAGAAACTAGGACCAATGGTTCTAATGACCAATTATGTATATATGTGTGGTATTGGATGGTGTTAATATGGTCAGCCCAGGAGAAATCGGTATTTTGTCTTGCAAATAACAATCTTGATCTTTTTGTCCTGTTCGCTATTTAAGATTATATTTGTTATCAATTTTGATAGCGTTTGCAACAAACAATTTACTCACTTATTCAATTCAATATTTTTTGCTATTTTTGCTATTATACTGATAACAGTATATATTATGTGGGTGCCCTGGTAGTCTAGTGGGTAGTGTGCTAGAATATTAGCGTGAGGACATTGGGTTCGATTCCCACCAGAGACTCTGGTCTGTGACACTACTCCGCTCGTATATAATTAGAATATAGTTTGTAATTGTATTGTAATTAATAAATAAATAAATAATAAATTATGCAGTAACAGAAATATACACATCATTGCTAATCGGAACGATTAAAATTACTTTTAAATTTGAGGCTAAAAACCGTGGAACTTGTAGTTGCTGTATTTTTAAATTTAAAATCAAATTTAAAAAATTAGCAGTAAGTCCGTATGAAACATATGCTATATTTGAACTCATCTGATTATTTTTAAAATAAATTTACTTATTATTAATACCTAGCTTCCCATACCACCCATCTAGTTTGTGTTAATTTTATCCATGAGTAACTGGACTTACAGCTTAAAGCTGAGAAACTGCTCATTGCAATTTTATTTAATCTCTGATTTTTTACTAGAAGACTGCTGAGAAGAAGTCGCGGAAGAAATATTTTTTTATATTTCGTTTGGTTCCAGATATCTGAGTTGAGGTTTGAATCACTGGCTCGCATTTATTATGCTACTACACTACCTACAAAACTACGGCGATTTCTTAAAATAGGCTTGAACTTAAACCTGAATGTTTTTCTACTTCTTCCTTTTCCCTGGTTTTGATAGAGCTTGGTCAGTACTAGGATTGCGTTCACCTGTGACGTCACATCGGGCCGCTATGCGTGCTCAAGTGAGCTTTTTGATATCAGAGCTACCACTCCGACCTAATCTAATAACATTAGATGTTTTATTTCTACAATATTTGTTAACCCTACTACTTAATTATTTGATTAATACATACATATATATATATTTTTTTTTGGATTAATAGATTTGCTTCACTGAATTTCAAATATAAATCCATTGAATTTTAAATTAAATTCTAAATTAAATCAAGTAAAAATATATTTTATTTATTTAAATGCTAATATTTTTCAACTTTTTTTTAAGGTTTGCAATAAATTTTTTCCTTAGAAAATAATCCGTAGAAACATGAAATAACCAGCTTTAAATGTCTAAAATAAATTTATTTTAAATTTTTTTTATAATTTAAAAAATTATTTTTTTTTTAATTTTTAATTTTATATAAAGAGAATTAAAAAATCTTTTTGCACCCTCACAATTAGTCAGATTATAATCAGTATGCAGAATTAATTTGTTTTTTTTTTAGTAATTTGGCGGATGTATGTACTCTAGCATGACTAAGTAGAGCATCCGAACGATGTATATAAAATTAAATGATGCTTACATAAGCAACATTTTATTTACATACATATGTATAGAATCACTCTAACGATGTTTAGACATATTTTGAGTATGACTTGAAGAAGGTTATTTAATCAGCTGAAACCAAAATTTGTTGTATGGCATCGGTTGGCAAGAAGCCACGAAAAATGTAGCTGGCAAACATGTCAAATCTACTTTAAATTTTAGACGGCAGATATTTTGTAACATCATAATGACCCTAAATATTCTGTTAAATTTACTGAAGAAAAAAAACGCTAGAAAGGTCTTGGCAGCAGATCTTGAATCTAATGCACACTTTTGGGAACCTTTCAAAGGAGGTGTTGTCTATTATCCTGGAAATATTCAAGAATTGTGGATCACTATGCAAATAAAGTGGAACAGTATAGAGCCAAAACATGTCAAAATTTAGTGGACAATATACAAAGCCGTAGTTTAGCAGGCTTATTAAACGATTCAAACCCTAGGTCAGATTTTTCCAAGAAAACGAAATACGGGAAAATATTTCTGCGGTGACTGCCTCTCAGCAGATATCTGGCAAAAATTCTGGGAGTAAATAAAAATTGCCCTGAAAAGTTACTCAAAAATCTGTCGTTCGGAGTCGATTTTAAACTGTAGATCCCCTCATTTATGTATAAATTTAACAAACACAACAAAATTAATGTGAGAAGCTAGGTCGTAATTAGAAGTCAGCAATGAGTACTCAAAACGATGAGTAGATTCGAATCATACTGCTAATTTCTGATACTTATACGCATTCATACTTATTTTAATGTCATACTCATACTACTCATATTCAAAGTTTGAAATACTCATGGTACTCATGCTTAACAAGACGCATGATGTTATTGATTTCGACTCTCCATGACTCATCGTATACACGAATCAAAAATAAGTATGATTCGCGTACGAACACTACAATACTCACAAGAAGGTTGTGTGTTTGATCTGCTTGCTGTCTTTTTCTTTTTTGTTTATGTGTCTTTCTTCTTTCTTTGTATTTTTGCATTTAGCAACAGCAACTAAGACTGAAAATTTTGATGAATGATTCGAATCACTCGAATTATTTATGAGTATTATAAGTATTTTTCTAAATTTATGAATTTGAATGAGTAGGCGTATGAATCAAACATATTTCGAATGTTATGAGTTTGATGTCAACGTTGTACTCATACTCATTGCAACTTGTACTTATAAATCAATGTAGTACTGAGTACGAATGAATCATAGTAGTTGAATTTCAATACTGTTGACTCACTCATACTCAAAATTTCTTGAGTAGCGAAAAAGCGATTCATTGCTGATCTCAGGTGGTAATCTAAACTGAAAGGTGGATTTTAATGATCAATTATGCATATATGTATGTAAGAACAGTTAACTGTTAGAAAGGTTGGTGCGGATTTTAGACTAGTGTTATGCACGAGTTATTTGAGGGCTTAGTTATCTCATGTGGAGGAAATTTACAAATCAAAATTATTTTGAAGATCGTCTCTTTTTCGCTAAAATATAAAGAAATAAGCTTCCATTATTCAGTTAAAACGTTTTTAGGACTGATAAATCTGAATGCAATCAGTTTTACTTCAATGGAAAGAATAATTTGAGGCGACCATCGAAGAGAGATTGAAATCCATCTTATACTTTAAAGGAAATTAAACATAGAGAAGTTACGTATTGGGTAGATTCATTTGATTCCATTTCGCTCAAGCAAACTTGTATGTAAATAGGATTTCTTTACAAGATAATGATGATAATAATAAAACACCGCACGATTGGGGAAAGCATTTAATGGACCCAAAAGTTGATGCTAATGGCCAGCATAAAGCTCTGATGCCAATTTAATTCATGGATCGATTAAAAACACAAATTGAAAAAAACACTTAAAATCTTCAAGACCTAATGATAGTATTTTCAGTGGCATGGAATGATGTCAGAGACTTTTTGAAACTTTTCCTGAAAGTTTCTAATTGTTTGCAAAAGTGGAGTGCCTTTTCAAAATATTTATTAAAAAAAAAAATTACACCCGAATGACGATTTGATCCACCTTTAATGTGGCGGTGCTAATTACGTGACTAAGGATCTATAATATGCAAGAGTAGTAAAAGAGAGATCGTCGGGCATGTTGATATTAATACGCCTGTGTATATTCATGCCAGAGCTGTAAAGAAAAGAGATTTTAAACTGCTACAGCCAGTGTGGCCAGATAACCAGCGTCGCTGGTATGCTCGCGTTTTGCCGGGCTGTGGCTCGCCGGATGGGGTGGTCCTTGCTAGTCATCTGAACCTAATGCGGTCTCACATTTATAAAATAAATCCATACCAGCTTTCGACAAAAGAAATCAAAAAAAAAATATGCTAAGGGACCCGAAAGTGGAACTTACAACAGACTCTATAACTAACGGACCCCGGCTACGGTTACACCACCACAATGAGGAGAGACTGCTGATGTTATTGCAGCTCTACGACCCACCCACAGGAATCCAAAAGGATCCCACCTAGATAGCTCTAGATTCTCTGCCCTATCCCTATTTTGCCTTATCTACGCTTACCCTGCCACCTTCCTATCGACTTACCTGCCTTGTTCTCTAGAATACGCGAAACCGCAGAAATTTTATTTTCAGGAGGAAAATACAATTTATTTAATATTAGATATTACAACACTCTAAATCTAATCAGTTCCTCAAAAAAAAATGTGTTTTTTTCTTTCCTTTTTTTTCTAATAAATTTACAGGTACGAAAGAAAAATAACATCAACCCTTACAATCCGAGCTCGGTTCATATGGTGTGGACGCGTACCTCAATTCAATTAATTGATATAGACAAGAAAACCAAAAAAAACCCCTAATCATATTATCGTCAAACGAAGTTATCAAATATACTTAAATAAAAATTCGATATGCTTAAATCTTTAAAATAAAAAACAGGAAATCAAAAATACTTAAACGAAAAAAAATTCAAAAATACTTAAATAAAAAAAATTCAAAAATACTTAAATTTAAATAATAAGAACCTCTAATATACCTAAAAATCAATAATACCTAAATAAAAAACTTTGGTATACAAAAAAAAAAAAACAAATAATCAAAAATATTTAAATTTAAAACCCAAGAACAATAAGGAATAATAAAAATTATACAAATAAAAAAAATTTCTCCTCTTAGAGGCTGATTGTTCAGTTCAAGTTTCTTGGATACCTGGTTAAATCCTTGAGGTTAGTAGAGCTGGTAGAGGCTGCTAACGGTAAGCAGAAGTTGAGCTGGCACTGACACTGCTGCTGATTACTGTTGATGATAAGTATATAGATGTCTGTAGTTTATTGCTGATGATAGTAAGTATATAGATGATATATAGGCGAACAGCTGTTTCCCTTCCCAAGAGAGATTGGTTCGCTTTCTTAATAACATAAAATGAAGATATTATTTCTTTTCTGTTACTAACGGATATCGGAACATCAAAAACCACCATAATTTCCATTGGATCAATGGCAGCAATTAATTAATTAATTTATTTATTTATTTGTTCTCAGAATGTAAGCGTATATTCCAGATTACCGCTTCTGATGCTTGTAATAAATTCCAATCGTTTTCGCTTATGAGGTTAAAACGGCACCCGGTGTCAATTATCATTGGAATATCTTTTCCACCAATAGTGCAGCATATGTTTTCCTCTTTATGTTCATCATTCCCAATTTTAAAACAGCCGAAATCTCGAATTTCTGTAGTGGAATTATCCTCTCCTGCAATACAACGAACATTTGTTATAGGCTGCCTTTTTTTGTACGTTACATTATTGTCATTATCAAACTTCCTATTTTTAGTTCTGCATGTTATTGCAAAATGTCCCTGTAAAGAACACTTATTGCATTTTGCATTTTTGGCAGGACATTCAAAACTTTTGGACAAATGCCCCTTTCTTCCGCATCGGCTGCATTCGGTTGACGGCTGTGATTGAACATTGATTTTCGTGGAGACTTTGTTTACTTCCTGCTTCTCAGTGCAGAATAGCATGCTACGAGCAGTCAATAATTTCAAAGAGACTCTGCTCCGTCTCTAATAATCTCTTTTCCAAATCGAGAGGGGCCCAAGAATCTATTATCTTGTCTTTTATGGAAATTTCCTCAATTTCTGCCCTAGTATTGCCAAATGAACATTTTGTTATTTGTCGACGCAGCCGAAGCAAAAACTTGTTAAGATTCTCGCCCTCAACAGGAGTTATATTCCGGAATAAATGCCATTCAAATGTTGTGTTTCTTTTTGTAGAGAAATATTCACTTAGTTTCTCCACTGGAACATCATAAATTTTAATACCGTCCTTTCCGTCACTTTCTACCAATGCCCCAGGAATATTGAATATTACATCCTGTAACTGGGGGCCACCTAACTGGAAAAATTTTTACCTCTTCTTCTTGACATCATCAACGATTTCTTCCGCTCCCAAATAAAGTTTAAATGATCTTAGCCATCTTTACCATTTGTGTCGAAGGAGCGACTTCTCTGTGGCATCACAAAGAAAAGGTTTTATAACTTCCGCCATTTTACCGTTCGAAGGCACTGTAAAAAAATCCATTAAAATTAATCAAACTAAACTACATCACAGGTGTCAGTTTAATATGCCGAATTTAGTCGGTAACATACCAATATTCAATCTTCCTCAGGCAATTCAATTACACGCAATTTAATGCCCATTCACATTTAGCAAATGTCAGCCACAATTTAATGCAATTTGTGTTGTTCCACAAATCTAAAAAAACTTAAACGCAATTGAATGCTGTTTGGTATTCAAACAATCTAAAGAAAAAAATAATTCAATTGCACGCAATTTAATGCTAATATCAAATCTCCGTAATTTACCACTCGGAACCAATATAATAACTAACCTGTGGTTAATTATAATAAAACAATGTAATATGTAATGTAATGACCTCTGGTATATGATGTATCCTTCAACACTTCCTATTTGTATATATACATCAAAGAAAATGTGTGTGAGGTATTATCCAAATTTCTCATTGATCTCTAGTATATGGTGTATCCTTGAGTACTTCCTGTTTATAAATCTAAATGAAACAAATTGCGTGTGAGGTATTACCGAAAATATTCATTGATCTCTATTATATGGTGTATCCTTGAATACTTCCTATTTATAAATCTTAATGAAACAAATTGTGTGTGAAATATTATCGAAAATATTCATTGATCTCTAGTATATGGTGTATCCTTGAATAGTTCCCTTTTATAAATCTAAATGAAATAAATTGTGTGTGAGATATTACCGAAAATATTCATTGATCTCTAGTATATGGTGTATCCTTGAATACTTCCTATTTATAAATCTTAATGAAACAAATTGTCTGTGAAATATTATCGAAAATATTCATTGATCTCTAGTATATGGTGTATCCTTGAATACTTCCTATTTACATATACAAATGAAACAAATTGTATGTGCGATATTATCGAAAATATTCATCGATCTCTTGTATCTTGTGTATCCTTAAATACTTCATATTTATAAATCTAAATGAAACAAATTGTATGTGAGATATTATCGAAAATATTCATTGATCTCTAGTATATGGTGTATCCTTGAATACTTCCTATTTATAATTCTAAATGCAACAAATTGTATATGACATATTATCGAAAATATTCTTCGATATTCTTTAAGTTGGCATTACTTCTCAAGATGGCGACCGAGTTAACAGATATCAAGTGATTTATTCTCAGTTTGGTTTGGCAATTCATCATGAATAGACTCACGCCTGAACAACGCTTGCAAATAGTGCAATTTTATTTCGAAAATAATGGTTCTGTGCGGAAAACGTATCGCTCACTACGTCCACTTTATCGTCGACAAAATCGTCCATCAGAGCATTTAATTCGATTAACCATGGAACGTTTTCGCACCACGTTTACTCTTATTGATAACTCGCATCCCCAGAGACGCTGTACGGCGCGTACAGAAGAAGCTATTGCTGCTGTAGAGCGTAGCATTGAGGAAGACCCGAATGAGTCCATCCGCCATCGAGCACAGGAATTGGATCTGTGTCCATCCACTTTATGGAAGATTTTGCGGAAGGATCTTGGTTTGCGTGCTTACAAAATCCAACTCGTGCAAGATTTGAAGCCAAACGATCATCTAGTAAGGCGTAGATTCGTCGAATGAGCCCAAAACGAGATTACCTTTGTTCCCGATTTTCATAAGCGAATTTTGTTTAGCGATGAAGCGCACTTCTGGTTGAATGGTTACGTAAACAAACAAAACTGCCGCATTTGGAGTGAAGGTAATCCTCAAGTGTATGTGGAAACACCGTTACATCCAGAAAAACTGACTGTTTGGTGCGCTTTATGGGCTGGTGGAATCATCCGTACTTTTTAAAAAACGATGGTGGCCAGAACGTTACAGTCAATGGTGATCGGTATAGAGCCATGATTACTAACTTTTTCATTCCTGAATTGAATAACCATGATGTCCAGGAGATGTGGTTTCAACAAACGGTGCAACATGTCACACAACTCGTGCCACAATAGATTTATTGAAAGACACGTTTGGTGACCGAATAATTTCACGTTTTGGACCTGTGAATTTGCCTCCAAGATCTTGTGATTTAACACCGATGGTAAAGCCAGAAACGCTTGACCATTTGGAAGACAACATTCGCCGTATTATTGCCGATATACGGCCACAAATGTTATCGAAAATTGGACGTCCAGATTGGACTCCATCCGCGCCAGCCGTGGCGGTCATATGCCAGAAATCATATTTAAAATGTAATGCCACAAGATTATCTTTCGGATAAATAAAATATACCTCTATAAAAAACACTCTTTAGCATCAGAAGAAATACGTTTCAAGAACACAACTTCTTGGTATTTGGAATAGTAATCAATGAGTACTAAAACATACTCCCTATTAGGCAGTGGTCAGTTGGCCTATTGTCAGTCAGTTGCCACTATTTGCCAAGGCCCATTCGTATATGGGTGTCTTTGCATTGGAGTTGGTTTCAACGGTTGTGAAAATAAGAGGCAATCACGACACGATTTTACAAAGCTTTCGGCGTCCTTATCAATTAATGGCCATCAGACCTTAGATCGAAGACGACGGTTCATTGCCGACTCAGCAGGATGGCTCTCGTGTGCCAAATCCAATACCCCTGATCTTAAAATTGTTGGTATTATAATTCGGTTTCCGCGTAGTAAAATTGATCCAATGGCTGATAATTCATGACGAAAAACATAGATACTATGGGTTTGATAAATTCGAATCCCAACAATAAATTTCCATGCAGGAAATCGCCTGTTGAATATCCAGGTCTTTGTTGCTTTCCTTACTTATTAGAGATATAGTTAAAGTGTTAGGAACTGTGTTTTATAGTACGTGAAAAATTGATTTCTCGCATGTACCATCAAAAGATTCTTTATCAGCAATTTTGCAAAGTCTCGATATTGAGTCTGCTATATTATCTTTTCCACTACGATATATTACCTTAAACTTGAAAGCCTGTAGTCTAAGTAATCATCTTTCAATTCTAGCCGGAGATCTCAAAGTCTGTTTAAAAATGGCTTCCAAAGGTTTGTGGTCAGTTACGAGCTCAAAATCTAACCCAGTAAGATAGTAATAAAATCTTTCTATTGACCAAACTAGGGCTAAACTTTCCTTCTCGGTTTCCGAATATCTTCTCTCAACGGCAGATAAACTCTTACTTGCAAAGAATATGATTCTGAGCTCCATTTCATTATCGAATTGTAGCAAAACTGCTCCTAATGCTACAGGGCTTTAGTCAGCTATGACTCTAGTCCTTAATTTTGGATCAAAATATGAAAGATTTGGTATTTCGGATAACATCATCTTCAATTTGTTAAAGGCATCGTTTTACATTTGACCCCATATAAATTTTGCATCCTGGGTCAGCAGCATCCGCAGTGGATTATTCATATCTGCTAAATCAGGCAAAAACTTTCCTCAGTACATTTTCTTAAAATGATTATTTTTTTAAGAAAACAAAGTTATTAAAGTTTTATTTTTTATTTTTTTATTTATTTATATCCTTATTATTGAAAAACACAAGCTTAAGGTATTCAGAATTCAATAAAAAAAAGTTATGATTAAAAATACATTTTAAGTCGCAAATATAAGCGGACAAAACTAAAGCACCCACAATTTAAAGTACAAATAAAAACTATTGAAATTAATATTTCTTTGCGAATCCTCTATTCTGGATGACACACGCACATCTTTTAGGCATAGTGGATGTTAAATTATTAATTATTTCAGGTGAAATTGCTTCCCAGACTATTTTTGCGGCTTCAAATAAATCGTCTTTAGTTTTCTAATTTTCTCGGTTGATTTTTAAGTTAACGACCTCCTACAAGTTCTCGATTGGGCTAAGATCAATTGAATGCAAAATATTCAATCAACAGATCAATTATTTCTAGGCTAATTAAAAAGTTTTTGCAGATTGATCGCACATCTCCTACTCATCTTGGAGGAAGGACACGTGAAACTTCGCGATATGAAGACTCCTGAATTAAAAAGACAATCCAAAATTATCATACAGCATCTTCGAGTTACATACGAAACCACTTAGGTTTAAAAATTAGCGAAAGAGCAATTCGCAGAAGGACGGTAGATGCCGGATTATTCAGTCGACGACCAGCAAAAAAAAAACTTTTATATCGTCATAAAATAAAAAAGCGAAACTTGAATTCGTCAAGGCCCATCTTAACTGGAGTGTCCAAATAAATGTCCAAATTAGCCTAGAAATAATTGATCTGCTGATCGAATATTTTGCACTCAATTGATCTTAACCCAATCTAGAACTTGTGGGAGATCGTTTACTTAAAAATCAACCGAGAAAATTTCAAAACCAAGGACGATATATTTGAAGCCGCAAAAATAGCCTGGGAAGTAATATCACCTGAAATAATTAATAATTTAACATCCTCTATGCCTAAAAGAATGGCATGTGGCATCCAGAATAAAGGATTTGCAAAGAAATATTGGTTTCAATAGTTTTAATCTGTACCTTAAATTGGGGGTGCTTTAGTTTTGTGCACTTATATTTTCGACTTAAAATGTATTTTGAATCATAACTTTTTTTATTGAATTCTGAATTCCTTAAGTTTGTGTTTTTCAATAATAAGGATATAAATAAATAAAAAAATATAAAAAAAAATTATTAACAACTTTGTTTTCTTAAAAGAATATTCATTTTAAAAAAATGTACTGAGGGGGTGCTTAGGTTTTGTCCGATACTGTATGTATGTTATTAAGCCAAAAAAAACTGTGTACCTAATCTGCTGTATGATTTTTACTTTCTCCGGATCCGCAGTAAACCCATCTGCCGAAAGCACTTGTCCTAGGAACATAAGTTTTTGAGTCCTCCATACAAATTTTTCTTGATTTAGGGTAACATTGTTCCTCCTTAAAATATCCATGACAGTCTTTAATGGCTCGTCATGTTCTTCATCGCAACTTCCAAACACTATAATGTGTCGATAGCATGCCTTCCATAATTTTCTGAAAAATTTCGGGAGATGAGTTCACCCCAAACATCAATCGTTTGTATCTAAACAAAGCTTTGTGTGTCACAAAGGTTGTGATTTCAAGACTTGACTCATCCAACTTTATCTGATGGTATGCGGATTTAACTGAGCTATCATCCATTGTCATCAAGCATAAAGCTTCGTTTATTAAACTTAAAGGCTGGTTTCCAGCATAGGATAGTCGTGCTTCTAAATCGAGCAGCTCCTGCGCTGATCAACTTCTACGAATTTTGTGCGATTCGATTAGTATAGTGAGCTTTATTAATCAAAGTTACAACTCCAACCTACCTACCTACTTCACTGAAGTATTCATTTAAAATTTAGCTAACTTGTCTGGCTGTAACATTTAAATTTAATTTGCAATTTGTTAGTGTATTGTACTTATCTAGGATTGAATATTTACATTTGGTATACGGGGTATACTTACACTTTACACTTTACCTTTTACCCTTTAATCTTTACCAAAGTCAACTTGGTTGCCTTTGTTCGTTATAGGAAATAAAACACAACTATTACAATTTTTTTTTAATTTTATTCGATTACAATGTCGCAAGGAGTTGGTTACAATCAACAGAACTGAACATAGGTGCTCCAGGAAAATTGTCCCGTTGTATAATATTGAAAGTAAAAGTTCTTATTTTCTTTTCATAATGACTTCGAAAGACTCTGCATCGCAGTCCTAGCGATCATTCCATGTGCCACTTTACAATTAAACGTCTTAGCAGTTACTGATGATTCCATTTTTAGCACAAGATATTGAAAATAGTAAGAGAAATTTATTTATACCAGCATCAATGCTACAAAATATTTCTGTTGCATTCTAAAATATATTGTTGTTGCGGCATTAACGTATTGATTTCCGTGTACCTGTAAAAGAGAATAGTTTATATGAGTAAATATTTTCCAAACTGTTTTGTTTAAATTTAAAGAATGACAACGCTTTAAAAAATATCCAATAGCAGCAATGTATTATACATATAAGAATATTATTAACATGTTAAACGCAATATTCGATATGAAATGCAAGTCCCAAGTATTCACTTTAATAAACTTAATATCATATTATTTTTCTTTAACATAAAAAAAGCAAAGGAAATATTTTATTCACTTAAATATATTGTTACGAAAATGGAAATGGTGTTACATCGTTCGACATTAAAACGATTAACAAAAGCAACAAAAACAAAAACACTGGACTTGTTTACATGATTAACAAATAAACAAAAATATAGCAACAAGAGTATAAAAAAGTATAAACAAGTAAACAAACAGGCAACAACAATGCAAAGACAAACGTAAACAAAATACACAAACAACAATAACGTAAACAACATGTTTACATTTATAAAGATTTCGCGAAGACGAAGTCATTCTCCTTCAAGAGCATTCATCAGACCGTCTACCCTGAGGTATAAGGCAAGACAAAGAAGGCAACGGAGTCAGTAAAAATTCAGTCAGTCTTGTTTGAAGACGCGTTGCGTGGAAGAGTATAATCGTGGTTTGAAGATCTCCGTTGTAAAGATCTAAAGAACAATTGTTAGGGTTTACGCCAAAAGAGTGTAAAGAAGAATAACAGACAAAGTAAATTGTTGTTGTTTACATCAAGTTGTGAACAGTGGCACACAGAATTGTGCGAATAATAAAGAATTTATCCAAAACTAAACACAAATTTATTTTTTTATTTGCAATCTACTTGATTCTATTTGAACATCAGCAGGTTACTGCTTGATTATATTATGATTATATTGGTCATTACAACCCTTCATTTTTATACACTTGTGGCGGGACCTACAGTTTAAAGTCGACTCCGAACGACAGATTTTTAAGAAACTTTTCATTAGAATTTTTATTTACTTTCAGAGTTTTTGCCAGAAATCTGCTGAAAGGCAGTCGCCGAAGAAATACTTTTTGTATTTTGTTTTGATGTCTGGCCTGGGGTCGAACCCTGGCTTTACGTCTAATAAGCCAACGGACTACTTACTAGACTACGGCGACTTCTCTTTTATTATTAATTTATAATTATGTTTCGAACTCAATTAGAAATACTAGAGAGATGAAGCGACTTAGAGTGCTTGTGTCCACCATTGTCCTTTATTTAAATCATCAGTGTAGTCGACACCAAAGTACCTAAAGGTACCAAACTTTTTAAAGCGCTAATTATATTTGAAATTGAAATTTCTAGGTATTTATTGTGATTATATTGTTCCAATAACGACAGTACTTTTAATTGAAATTGAATTGTGATTTTATGATTTTGTGCGGTGGTAAGCCCATAAGTTCCATAAAATTATAAAGAATGAAATGAAAAGATTCTCCGCTTTTAAATTATTTTTATTTCTGTGGCAATATGGAAGAGTAGCTTAAGTCGACATAAGACAGAATTTAATTAAGGCGTTTAGCGCATTACAGAAGCAAAGGCGCTTAAATGTGTATAGTCCGCTTGAAAGAATACTGTTTTTTTATCAATGTTATGTACTTTTACTTTTTAGCTTAAGTTTTTTGAATCAATAATGCTTATGTACATATAGTTTTGTTTACATATTTAGATTTTCCATCCATCATATAACGGTATCGCCTAACTTCATTTAAGCTGTATAAATGTTAACCTTAAAAAAAATAAAGTCATTATTTTCAAACAACTTATGTTTACTTAAAACAACACAATATATACTTTTTATTTAAACAGAAGCGCTTAAGTTAATTAAGGTCCAGTTCAACGCAAATTTCAGTTTCGAAAAAGCGCTTAAGTAGAAACGGCGTAATATCTTCTGAATTCAACAATATTTTTTTAAAACAATCATCCTTCTTCTCTAATAAACATGTAACCAATTTATTAATTCATAAATTATTCGCAAAAATCAGGCAGAATAAAAATTACACAAAATTGATGATATCTCAAAACATCAATTTTCGACTTAAGCTACTCTTCCATATTGCCACTGATTTAATTAAAAAGTAAACAAAAGATAAACATATAGTATATGAGTGTTAACAATTTTTAGTTTTTTATGCTTTTTGTTAAAAAAAGAAACAGAAATATAAACGGACGTCAAATCCATTAGTAGACATGAAAAAAGATGTTCGCTTTATAGTTTCACGTTAAGTTAAAGTGAAATACTCATATAGAAAGAACCTTTTTTTTAATTTTTGCAAGTGCATTTTCTGGTCAAACGCAATTAATTTGCATCGTATAAAATAAAGTTCGCTTTCGGTTTTGCAGGACGTCTCTCCTTATCACTTTGTGTTGGATTACTACATACCGAATATTTGTACATGAGTAAGTATAAGTTGAGCACCCTTTGGTTATTAAAAAAAGTATCACAGAATTTGCATCAAATTTTTGGAAAAGTTTAATTAAGTGTATTAAGTGCAATGCAGTGAGTGTACTTTATGTGTAAATTTTTTTGCAAAAGGCTAACAGAACAAAAAGATGTCAATCTTGCATTGAATACCCAAGCACGTCTATTACAAAAAAGTGTCATGAGGAGTTACGGTGAAAACGGCGAAATTTAATCTTTAATTTTGTGTGTCAAGTTTATGGAAAATTGTACATTTAAGATACGCTCCTTCCTGAAGAGAAAAAAGAGATATCTGAACGATATTATTTTCTGCTCTAAACGGCATCAATAGATTCTTCAAACGAATAAAAATTTTCGATATTAGCTTACACACATTTTGTTTTATTTAAATTTAAAGATAGGAAGGGCTTTAAGAAAGACCCGTTACTAGAGTGAAATTTACTCTGTCAACGTCCATGACAACATATTTGATACGCAATTATTTTGCTAATATTTGGTTATTTACATACATCCAAACACATACATATACATCACACCACTTATGTTGCGTGTGTTATATTGTTTGTCCATAAATGGTGGCATCTACAGCGACTACATGCTGAAATGCTGTTTAGTCACTGTAAGAATAATTAATTTTTACCTCGAATTATCACTGCCGACGATAAATGAATTAATTTGCATGAAATCATGTGTGAAGCGACGAAGAGGACGACCTTGTTTGCGTTGGAAAGACCAAATCGAGGAAGCCTTGTCATCGGTTGGTGTGAAGGAAGGATGTTTTGCGGTAGGCCAAAATCCGTTAATCGGGTTGTTAATGGCCAATTAAGTAAGTAAGTAAGATAAAGCTTCGTATTTGATGCTTCGTATCAGAAGCTGTTAAGCCTGTATGGGCTGCCAAACACGCATGAGACAATCACAGGAAGATTTGTTCAGACAACAATTAATTTATTCAATACGAGTATTGGGCGAAAAACACTTTGAATATGCAACTAGAAACGATGCCAAACGATGACAATGATTGAGCTCATATTGACACGCCGAACGAAAACTGTTTAGAAAACAGCGGATATTTTACGACCGTATAGTTCACCGACCATAGAAACTAGACCTTAAAGGCGTAGCTTTGTTTTTTATTAAATTTTTTTGAGTATTTGCACAGCGTTTTTATTATGGCTTTAAAAATGTTGTTTTTTTTAATGGTATTGTTCACCTGCAGTCGCCGTAGTCTAGTATGTAGTGTGTCAGCTTATTAGACGTAAGGCTACGGTTCAAACTGCAGGTCAGACATCAAAACGAAAATATGAAAAATGTTTCTTCGACGACTTCCTCTCAGCAGATTTCTGGCAAAAATTCTAAGAGAGAGAGAGAGTTTTTCAAAAATATGTCCTTCGGAGTCGACTTTAAACTGTTGGTCCCGTCACTCATGTATAAAATTAACGCACACAACATAAGTGGTGTGAGAAGCTACGTCGTAATCCTGACTAAAGGGTCGTAATGACTAATTATGTATGTAAACCTACAAGTTTCAATATAATTTTTAGCATCTTCACATATCTACTCAAAGACTTCACCGCTTTTATGTATGAATCCACCACTTTTCATCACTTGCAACACTTGATTTTTATACAAATATTTTAACAGGGACTGCTGTTCACTAATATGAAAGCATTTGCATATGAGAGAGAGGAAATATATATACTCATCTTTTTTTTTCAGCCATAACTGTTTTATTTTTATAACCCATGTACAATATTTACTTTTTAAAGTACCAGAGTAACTCACTTTACAATGCATTTTAACCACATCCCGCACACTTATTCATTTAGACGCAACTGTTCTTTGAGCAAATATTAGACATATGTACATATGTATTGCTGTTCAGATTTGTTGGTTTTAAAAGCACAAGGATTTTTATATTTCAATTTTATAAGTATTTTTAATTTGTATGGCATTTTTGTATTTTTTATTCTTTTTATAAAAAAATTATTCATTTATTTGAGCTCTTTCAAATATGATGGCTATCGCCATCAGCCGTTCCGTGTACAATCAAATATTGAAGGTAAAAAAGAATTTATCACACTCACATTGTTATTTCGTCGTTTAACCATTAACGGCCACGTTATCTGCAAAACTGTTTTGAATTTTCCTTTGAAAGTGTGTTTTAACCAAAACTTTGTATGGTTTTATCGACTTTGGCAAAGTATTCCGCTCTCTCGTTTAGTTTAAGGGTGGTTGTATTACTCTTATACACTTAGTATTATATTATATGCTCTCTTTATTTGTATAAAGGATAAACAATTTAGACACTTATGATACTGGATTATGGTCTGTGTTTTGGTTTTACAAAATTGTTATTGTACACATACATACACAATTGCTCATTACAACCCTTCAGTCAGGATTACGATCTAGCTTCTCACAGCACTTATATTGTGTGTGTGTGTGTTAATTTTATCCATAAGTAGCGGGACCTACAATTTAAAGTTAACTTGGAACAACAGATTGTTTTGAGAAACTTTTCATGGGCATTTCTATTTACTACTAGCAGATTAAACCCGGCGTTGCGCGGTTTATGTTTGGATTAGTTTAAAAAATGAAAATTTTTTAAATTAAAAAAAACTGTGATTATTTGTTGTTGTTAAAGAAATATAAAAATTTTTATTATTAACACTTAAAAATTTCAGTAACTTATGTATATATATTAAAAATACAAAAAATAAACTTATTCTATTATTAATAATTACAGGAATATTGAGTACATATGTACATATAACTATTAAATAAATGCAATATAAATTTCTACAATTAAATTAAATAGTATTATTATTTTCATAAAACGCTTCTATACACAATATTAGCTGTTTTACCAGTTGGGGTAAAAATATATAAATTTTTCCCACTTGGTACCCGTAAGCAGGCTACATACAATTGACCATGAGAAAAACATGGTGTCTCCAAATTTAAACCAGCCACCTTCAATGTTTAACCCTGAGACAAATGCAAGTTTAACTGGAAATTGTAAACGTTTAAAGTTGAATGGCAAACCTTTTGGAATTATTGGAATACGGGAAATAAACACATCCTCACCTTTCCATGATCCTGTCAATATTCTTGCACACATTTGGGTCAAAATTTTGAAAAGATATATAGCCTATAACCTGCTCTGACAAAAGCTCGATCTATATCCCAAATTGCAAGAAAATCGGTCCAGACGTGATTGGCTAACAAAAAAACAAAAAACAGACTGACAGAAAGATTTATAATATATATTAGGATTAAAGTTTTTGCCAGAAATCTGCTGAGTCGCAGAAGGAATAGTTTTCTTATATTTCATTTTGTTCGAGATGTTTGACCTGGAGTTTGAACCACGACCTTACGTCCAATAAGCCAACACACTATCTACTAGACTACGTCAATTACATGGGATTTTTACATTATCACGTTAGGCCATTTCGTAAAACCTAGGCTGAGTCAGAAATTAATCAGTTTCGGATTCAGCGCATTTAAAACCATTAGAATATTTCGGTGTTTGCGGCAATTCAATTTTCAGCACATCAGAAACCTTTTGTGCAATATTGTCTCTTGTCTGGGTTGGATATCTCCTAGGCCTGTGTAATCATATAAAACATTATGACCTTTTTTATCCTTGATATGGTTTAAGTATGGGTCCGACATACACTGGCGAGCAGAAATGGGTACATAATATTAACAAAATATTTTAAATCCAATATTTTTTGTATTTATTGCAGTAAGTAAGAAATTGTAAATAAAAAATTTCAGACGTTGAAAGGGCCAGCACAAAGTCCGGATTTAAATCCGATCCAAAATTTGTGGGCAATTGTAAAACGAAAATTGGCACAGTATGAAAACCCTCCAAATAACCTTAACGAATTGTGGCTAAGAATTGAGGCAGAGTGGCAATGTATAAACAGCGAAACCATCAAAAAACAGGAAGAAAGCTTACCAAAACGCATTAAATCAGTAATAAAAAATAAAGGATTATGGGCAAAATACTGAATTTTTCATTTGAAACAAAACGAGCAAAATTGGATAAATGCTACTAAATCATATTTAAGCTGTATTTTATATCTAAAAGGAAATAATATTACTGAAAAATTTTTGTTTTAATTAGAGGATTGTCTAAATAAATGTTTAACATATGGATTGTTTTTTCTTATATTAATAAATAAAGTTTATATTTTATATATATAAAGTTTATATTTTTTTTAATATTATGTATCCATTTTTGCTCGCATAGTACTAAAAATAGTAATAAAAAATTATTTCATTGTCGAATATTGTCTTCTCTGGATTCAACCTGGCAATTTTTTCGATTTGGAAACAATAAATAGTCTCTTTGGCCTAAATTCGGGTGAAACTGTGGGTTCCGTTCCAACCTAACCTAACCAAACCGAAATTGTTTACCATCACTTAAATTCGAATTTGGATTTGAAGTCATTGTATCAAAATTTCTTTTCGACAAGAATTAAAAAACCATAGAATTATTCTTTTAAATAATTTTAAAATTTACTTGCTTGTGTTTTCGTATTTTCAATTACGGTTGTATTTTTACAGCTTTGGACCCCCTGCGCTTTAAACCGCCTTATTTAATTCGTCATAAAGCTAACACTCCAACTCATCTTAGCGACGTTAACGACTAAAAAAATTCAACGAAGAGAAAATAATTTTAAAGCCTCATTAAATTTACTTCCATCCTCTATGCTTTTATGATTTCTTGCTGAGCACTTACTTACAATCGTATGCAAAGGATGTGAAGTGGCATTAGTTACTCATTGTTAAAGTAGAAGGGAATTAAGTCATCTTTTATTCAGTGCTCTTATCATTCGCTAACATGATTGATTATTCTTTATTTCTTTTATTCAAAGTAAAATCTTGGAGAAGTTATTTCCAAGACAGAATTTAGGCACGGACACACGTATTTGGTACGCCTTTTTAAGATAAGCGGCTTAACTTAGCAGGGAAACAGAGAAGCGATATAACGATTCAGTTATTGAAAATGCCTTAAAGCCTTTGCAAAAAAAAAAAAAAAAACAAGAACAAAAATACAGATAAAATAAAGATAGTGAATAAGAAACAAAGAGGAGTTTATAAGTAAAAAAAAATATTACCAAAAATAAATATAACGGCTGTTTTCATATCACTCATACAGCTCACAGCTGTTGGATCGGTTGCGAAAATAATCGCCAACTCGCACTGAACCGAAGATCTTACGTAGGACTTTTCTCTCGAATACTCTGAAGGCGGCTGCATCAATGCTTAATAGGGTCCATGCCTCTGCGCCATAAAGAAGTACGAGGAGGATGAGCGTCTTGTAGAGTATTAGGTTTATCGTACGAGAGAAGTCTCTGCTACTCAATTGCCTATTGAGACCATAGTATCACCAGTTGGCACGAGTGATAGTTTGATCTCTAGACTGACATCACTTTTGGTGGTAACGGCGTAGCCAAGATATATAAATTCCTTGACTATAACAAAAGTATAGTTATCGGCCGTAATCTGTATCTCTACTGTCGAAAACATATACTTCGTTTTGCCCTCATTTACTACGAGACCAATCTTAGTATACTTCCGTTCAAAAGCACTAAATACAGCAGTAACATCTCGCCTGGTAATCCCTATGATGTCAATGTCGTCAGCGTACGCAAGCAGCTGGACGCTTCCTACTACCCAATATTCTCGTTTTACAAATTTTTCGCTTATGAAAGTAGACACAAAAGCACACACACAATTTTTTTCTTCCATACTCTTTTCAGAAATTAAGGATACAACAGAAATTTCAAAATAATAAGGCGTGAGAAAGTCGCTACAGAAATATGTTTGTATGTATGTATGTATGTAATGAAGTTCCCTGTTGTCATGTACATAAATTAATGTATGTATTTCTGTTTATGTATGCGTAATACATACGCAACCACATAAAAGGGCAACACATCTTATAACACGTAAACTAAAGCCATATTTTGCTTACGTGAACAAACATTAAAAAAATTACGTACAATTTAATGATATTTTAATGGGCGAAAAATGAAATTCAAATTAAAGCCATGTGTTGTTTTTGTAAGGCGTCTGTAATTTAATGTTGTGATATTCATTTGGGGATAAGAGTTACGAATTTATTTATTTAATCAATTAACACTGAGTATACGCCGCATATTAACTGCTCTAGTTCCCATAGTATGCATAAAAGGAATCGAAAATTTAATAAAAAATAACGAATGAATGTGCGGTAGTTGTGTAAACACGTGTACCTTTTTAAATTTGTTTTAACTCACCTAATATAATATTAAAATTAAATAAGAAAGTGTATGACATTTAAAATTAGTTTTTAAGCAAAAACTTCATTCAGCGACTTTGGCAACCAAATCATTTTGGTTCCAATTGAAATTTAATAATTTAGTCTAATCTTAAATGTACAATCGTAAAATGTAATATTCTAAATTTGAAATTAAAATATAAATTTAAAATTTTGTATTAAGTGGGCCATCTATCGTTATAAATTTAAACCATCGATTATTTTGAATCTGGCAATACTTATGTCATTCTATTCTGTTACAAAATTCAGTATATGATCTCCACTGAATGTATTGAATTGATTTACGCTTGGGCAACGTTGGGATTTATTGGAAATCATATTTTCGGATGAAGCTCCTTTTCATCTTGGTCGGTATGTTAATAACCAAAATTGCCGTATTTGGGGTTCAGTAAACCCACATGTGATCTTACAGTAGTCATTGCACCCATTACAAGAGACTATTTGGTACAACTTGTGGAGTGGAAGTATAATTGGCATATTTCTTTGAAAATCAGGACGGTAAATAAAAACACCTATCGCACCATGATAGCCAGTTTTTTTTAAACGCTCTTCATGGCATTTATGTGAACGATATTTGGCTTCAAAAGAATGGTGCAATTTGCAATTTATACAATAAAACGTTTGATAGACATTTAACTAGTCGAAATGGTGATGTTAGCACGCCGCCAAACCAGAGACAATTGAGCA
Source organism: Sarcophaga carnaria (assembly GCA_958299815.1). Lineage (NCBI taxonomy): Eukaryota > Metazoa > Arthropoda > Insecta > Diptera > Sarcophagidae > Sarcophaga > Sarcophaga carnaria. The sequence goes on along the minus strand of OY283149.1, from coordinate 81,524,136 downwards.
TTTGGTGATGCCATTACCGAGTTATGTCCCCATATACTCGAAACGATTCGAGAATATTGGTCCTATCGATTGAGGTACTGTGAGACCAGCCACGGCAGCCATGTGCATGAAATAATATTCTATTTTTAAACGGAAAAACTGTACTTCACAACAAAAAAGTAAATTTGACAACATTTCAAACCATTTTTGTTTTATTGCATTTTTAAATTTAAACTTATAAATAACCCATTTTATTTACTGACATTATGCTCATATTTATAAAGCCGGGAACATATCTGACGTATGAGTGATATTTAATTCCATTAGTTTCATACATGACAATATCAAAGATTTTTTATTGCATACTTTTCAGAGTATATATACTAGTACGTGTAATATGATGCGTATGAGTAATATATTTCAAATCCAATTAAATCTAAAGTATACCCCATTAATTTGAAATTTAATACAAGTAAGCCTCGCTTAGCACGTACTCTTTTTAACGCGGCCTCGGTCTAACGCGATTCACATTTTGGTTCACATTTTCGGGTAACACTAAAAAAGTCTCGGTTGTGCGCGGTTTACAAAAACCATTCTGCACATAAATATTTAAGTGCTTTGTTTTTAACAGCGGGTGATGTAAATTGAAATGCAACATTGAACATAGAAATAAATTCTCAGCGTTATATGTAGAGTTGGCTCTGTTTTCTTTTTAGTTTCAATAAACGGGTAATTCCCCGTTTAAGCAATTGTATACATAATACATTTGTTTATTGACTGGTTACCAATATTTCTCTCCATTTCTGGTTTAATTAATTCATTAAAATTTAATTAATTTCGAGAATTATTAAGTTAATTGAATGTAATATTTTTGTTATTGTGCGTAGATATGGATTAACATGTATGTATATATTATTAAAAAAATATTAAAATCAATAAAATTTGCTTTTTTGAAAACCATGGAACGTAACCCCTCTTTTTGTATTGGTTTCTTGTATCGCTTAACACGATTTTGCTTAACACGGTATTTTCATGGAACGTAACCCCCGTGTTCAACGAGGCCTACCTGTATTTCCAAGCTATGATATTGCAATCCTAAGGGATTTTTAAAATTTTAAAATTCGAGATATCCCAACTTAAAAGTAAATAAAAAACACCAAAATTCTAGGTTGTATTCTAGTGGGTACTACATCATGACCTGCATCTTCTAAATCTGCATCTAAATTTGACAACATTTCTAACATTTTTTTTTTATTGCATTTTTAAACTTAAAACTTTAAATGGTTGTCTGGTTTTGGTATTGATTAGACTCTTTGACTTTCTTTCTTTAAGTTAGAAATTCGTTTTGTAAACTCATCTCTTGTTGAACACATTCCTTCCTATTCACTTCAAAAATATTATTCATGTCGTGCCTATCTTATTTGGTAAGAATTTGAATTTTACTTCACAAAGTTCGAATAATTCATTATTGGCTCTTAGGACATAGTCTTCAATCACACACAACCAGCATGGGGCCACATATTTTAAGAAAAATCATTCTCTGAAATATTCTCAGACGGATAAGAAATATTTTATCATTTTTCGTTTTGTTGGAGATGTCGAACCTGGGTTTTGAACCGTGACCTCATGACTAATAAGTCACTTCCTAATAAATTACAGTGATTTCAGCAAGTTATTACAAATTATAAAAAAAGATTATACTCCTCAAACATCAATTTTCATTCATCAAACATCAATTTTCATTTCATATATAGGGAAACCGAGTTTCATCGCGAAAGTCGTAACGGTAGATGCGATAATCGACTTATCCTAGAATAAATTTCATAACCGCTTAGATTTTATTTAATTTTCTTACAAGAACTTGTCATTGAAATTTTTTAGCTCTTACGAAAAATTATACGTTCAAATCTGAAATTATTATTCATGGAAAAATGCACAGCAATGCTCAGAAGAAAATAAAATCTGCGATAGTATTATTGAAGGTAAAATATTTAGAAAATAATCGTGATACACGTTAAAAAAAGTAGAGGAAATTCGAAAACAAATCCTCTAAACACTCTTCAAGTTTTACAAAACTATGCCAAAAATTCAAGAGAAATAAAAATTATAAAATGAAAAATTATTTTCCATAAAACTTTTTCGCTTCTCATTGCATTTCGATATTCTTCTTTAAAATAACTTAGAGTGGCCTTAAGTTATGCGCCATAAAATATTTAACAAACCATCTTATAACAATAAATTTGAACAAGCGTTCTCTATGGATTAGTTATAAAAATATTTTTAACAATAATTTTTGCCTTAAAATGTCAATTTTTACGAAAACTAAATACATTGAAATCTCTCATTTACACACATTTATATAAACACATAATATAAGACAGATTTCCCGAAATTTCCCGACTTTCTCTCAGCAGAGTTCTGGCAAAAACTCTGAGAGTAAATAAAATTGCCATGAAAAGTTTCTCAAAAATCTGTCGTTCGGAGTCGACTTTAAACTATAGGTCCCACCACTCATGTATAAAATTAACACACACAACGTAAGTGGTGTGAAAAACTAGGTCGTAATCCTGACTAAAGGGTTGTAATGACCAATTATGTACGTATGTAGAGAAGAACTCGTAAATTTTAGTCTGATTAGAGTTTGTTGCCTCCATTTTTTTGCATTTCGTCAAAACGGTTTTCCAAATTTGTAAGTTTTTCATATGCGACAAAATCATTTAAAGCAAAAGATTTCAAACACGCAATCTGTGTTAGTGCTTCGTCGAACGGTTTAATTTTACCCGGTTTTTTGCTCTTCAAATTCCTCTTCTGAATAACTTGATATTACTTCTGGAGTTTTTGCAGATTCAAAATTGATTTCAATGTCATAATTTTCAGTGAACGCAATTTTATCGATGTTTAAGAGATCTTCAAAACTAGTGTCGTTATTTTCAAAAATTCTTTAAAAATTCGAACGTGTTGCTAATGGCACATCATCTTCCGGATCAAATTCGTTGACAATTTGGTTTTGATTAATAAATCCAGCTCTGCGGAAACAGTTTTGGATTGTTGAAGATTCCACTTTATTCCAAGAAGTTTTTATAAAACATATTGCATCCAACTCACTGATAAAAAAAAACTACACAACAATCTGCCAATGATACTAAAAAGGGGAATACCACAATTTTATATATGTATGTACATAAATATGTTGCTGTGGGTATATATTTTTTATCCGTTAACATTTTTGAATTTTGTCCATCTAATGGAGGTATTTTATGGAAAAAAGTGTCCGCATCCGGACAGTGGAGTGTCCGTCTAGAAGAGAGTAATCTGTTCTAAAAATTCCTGTAAAACAAAGGGACTAGAAAAATTTTCCGTTTAAAAGAGGTGATCGCCTACGGGAGGTGTCCGTTAGTACTTTTCAATGTAATTTAAATAATTTCATACGATACAGGTTTATTTACTGTATTGTTTTGTTTCTGTAGCTTTTGTTTATAATTTTAATGTTAAACGATGTAAAAGTTAAACATCAGTATCTTGATTTTTTCATTTTCGTAACAATATGTTATTATTAGTAAACGTCAAAGAATACAACCCAACCAATGTTTTGAATGAATTTGTATTGCCAAAAGGTTACAATAAATCATTAAACGAAATGCCTTTATATTGAACACACATTTTATAAAATCGATTTTAGTTTTTACCTTCACAGCAAAAGATTTGAAATACTCCGAAGCAAATGTAAATCTACGCTTGTGGGGTGTGTTATTTGTATTGCTTTTAAAAAATTGCCGTTTATGTGTTTTGAGGCTTGCTTTTTTTTTGTGCCGTTGTTTGTGCCATTGTATGTGCGTTTGAACCCTTGTATGTGCTCAAGGCATAATGCAGAAACGCAGCTACAGATTTATTTTATCAAGAAAGTTTTTCATGCTTCATTAGTTCACCGAAACAAAGTTAAGCCAAGCAGAATGGTAAAGACTATTTAAGACTATATAATTGAACTATTTTGATGTGAGGCAAAATCTTTTTTTTTTTCAATATTTAATAAATGAAAAGGACGAAAATGTTAAAGCTGTAACGCTATAAACATAATAAACGCAACGCATGGGTGTATATGGAAGTCGCCGTAGTCTAGTAGGTAGTGTGTTGGCCTATTAGACATAAAGCCAGGCTTCAAGCCCCAGGCCAGACATCCAAACAAATATGAAAAAATATTTCTTGGGCGACTTCCTTTCAGCTGATTTCTGGCAAAAACTCATGAAAAAGTTTTTCAAAAATCTGTCGTTCGGAGTCGATTTTAAACTGTACTCATGTATAAAATTAACACACACAACATCAGAGCTACCACTCCGACCTAAACCTAAGTGGTATGAGAAACTAGATCGTAATCCTGATAGAAGGGTTGTAATGACCAATTATGTATGTATGTATGTATGTTTTTTGTTGCACAGTATTACAGTTGAAGAAAATCTGTACTGCATCAGAAAACAACTGTTTGATTTCATTATTACGAGCCAATGGAGCCAGGTGAAATACGAGCCTTATTATGTTGTTTTTTGAAGTCCAACTTTGGCCGCTGTCACGTTGATTCTATAATTTCAGTTTTAGAAGGAAATTGTAAGGTAGTATTTTGCAATTTAGTCAATAGATTCAAAAGAATTTAATTCGATTTGAACTAATTTGGCTTTAATGTCCATCAATATGAATATTAAAAAATATTTTAAAAGTAAGTGATGCTGCACATCATTATTATTGCTCCAAACCAGAAAACATGTTTCCCATCGCAATGTTAATGTTATGTGAACAAATTTTTGTCCATTTATTTTAATTATCCAAAGCTTTAATCATTTCCCCAGATAGAAAATGTATTTCGAAAATGCTTCGTGGAGATTCTTCAGCTTGCAAATGAAAGAAAAAAATGTTTGAATGACTGATTAATACTTCGTATAATCGAAATTCATTGGCAGTATATTTTCTTTATTTTTTCAAGAATATTTTTCACGTTTTGCAAGTATACAGGTATCCGTATTTAAATTTTGTCTAACACTGTACATACTTTCTTTCAATCTCAACACCCAAAGCATGGGGCCTATTCATACTTAATTAATTTGCTTAAGTTTCCTTTAAATTTTGACTTGTTGAGCTCACCTTTTTTTCATAATATTTTTAATTCTTTTTCTTTGGCTTTCGCTTTAAGGCTTTTTGTTGAAAATCAAAGAATTTGTGTTCTCTTTGCAACAAATTTTATATTTTTTATTTTATATTTGCGCATAAATTTTTCTTTACTTTATGCAATTAGCCGCACTAATGAAACTTTTGTTTTGGCTTTCTTCATTAGCAATATCGTCGTAGTTACCATTTCCTACTTTAACCTTGCTTGTTGTAAAAATGTATGCACGAGCCTTAATTATCCTTTAATTTTATGGTTACAGCATAAAATGAAAGAAATTTAATTTATAAGTTTTTATTTTACTCTGAAAATATTTTCTAATTTAGCATATTCGCATTAATTTAATGCAAAGGTAAGTGTTGAAGCGCAAGTTAAATAAAATACACATAAAAACAATAGCTTTAATTAAACTTGCCATTGTGTACGAAATACAATATCCCTGGACAAAGACATTGAGCCATTGACGTAACTCCACAAAAAAAAAAAAAAAATATAAGAGTCAAGTCTCATAATCGTATTCTCAATTGACGACGCCATAACGTGAATTAATTTTATCGGAATTTGTTTTTTGCAATAAAGCCAAAATCGATTGCATTGTGTGGCTCGGCTTGGCCATTACAACCCTGACCTGACCCTTCAGTCAGGATTACGGCCCAGTTTCTCACATCATTCATGTTGTGTGTGTTAATTTTATACATGAGTAGTGGGACTTACAGTATAAAGTCGACTACGAACTAATCTGCTGAGAGCAAGTCGCAGAAGAAATATTTTTCATATTTCGTTCTGATGTCTAACCTGGAGTTTGAACCGTGGCCATGCGTCTAATAAGCACTTTCATGAGGTATAAGCACATAGACGACAGACAACAGTTCAGCTGTTCGACAGAAAATTCTGCCAATTGTTTTTTCTGCCGTATGCCGACTGCTTAAATTTTTTGAAAGCAAAACAGAAAAAAACGACTCACACAAAATCAAAACAATTGAATTTAAATATATTTTTTAGTGTTGTCACTATCAGGTTTTTTATACGCAAAAATAAACTCACCTATGAAAAAACCGCACACACAAAACATTTATCAAATGAATTCAGATACAAAATTGAATTTATAATTCTATTTTATTTATTATGAATACATGGATTGCTTTTTATTTCTTAATTTTAGAATTGTTCTTTCTGTTCAATAATATATGTAAGTATTTTTAACTGTTTTTTTTTATTATGATTTCATGTTGTATTGGCATCACTAATTTGCTTTTAGCTGCTCACAAAAATAGAAAATAGTTTAATTTGGGCAGGAACTGCTTAGGTTGTTCTCTTGGCTTTTTCTGTTCTACCTTCAATATAATCGTTTTCATATAAACGTGTGTATTCTAAACTTGGCAGCTTTCTGCTATCTGTCGTCTTTATGTTTATACCTATAATTAGCCGTAGGGTAGACAGAAGAATGTCATAACATCGACAATATTCATTCAATGCACTTTAAATGCAATTTAGAGACGATTATGTAAAATTCTGCGTTAGTCGCCGTAGACTAATAGGTAGTGTGCTGGCCTATTAGACATGAGGCCGCTGTTCAAACCCCAGCTGAGAATTCTCCAATAAAACGAAAAAATAAAAACAAATATTTCTTCGTTGACTGCCTCTAAGCAGATTACTGGCAAAAACTCTAAAATGAAATAAAAAATTGCCATGAAAAGTTTTTCAAAAATCTCAGTCATTGGGAGTCAACTTTAAACAGTAGGTCCTACCACTTATGGATAAAATTAACACAGTTTCTCACACCATTTATGTGTTATGTGCGTTAATTTTTATACATGAGTGGTGGGACCTACAGTTTAAAGTCGACTACGATCGACAGATTTTTGAGAAACGTTTCATGGAAATTTTATTTACTCTCAGAGTTTTTGCCAGTAATCTGCTGAGAGGTAGTCGCCGAAGAAAAATTTTGTAATACATCGTTTAGTTGGAGGCGCTTGAACTGGGGTTTGAATCGAGGCCTCACGTCTAATAAGCCGGCACACTACCTATTAGAGCACGGCGACTTCTTTTGAAGTACTGATGGTAATTTCTGATGCAGTTATTCAAAATCATTACTGGTACGAACGTAGCCTTCTTTGAGTTGCCCATTAACATATACTCCACCCTAATAATTATTCACAATCCAGGAAATAAATGGGGATTTTGGCCGCTTAAACTAAAAGATAAAGATGATTTTCTTCGAAAAGACAATATTTAATTCTTTTTGTTCAATTCACTAATCGGCGTATTGTGATCGCTTGAAGTGGTCAGTAGGCTTAAGTTCTTGAGTCAATTTAACTTTGTTAGCGTGTATATTCAAATCTTTATTCTAACTTCGCATCAGTTATGTTCGTAAGATATTTAATTGCTGGGTACGACAACGAGTAGAGTTTTAGGACGTTTCTGCCAAACTATCGCAAACCAAAGGACGAGCATACACATGTGCCTTTACACTTTTTACAGACCCGTTTTGTTGAAATTTGCTCACAATTCACATTTGCGCACAAATTTTGATTTGAAAATGACTTTCCGTAAAAGACTTCAACAATCTTAATCGTCTGCATAATTGTGTACCGCTCCATGGTTGAATTTGCCAAACACTGAAACCAATATGCGACTTTAATATCGCTCTTTATGGTGGAAGCCTCTCTTTTTAAAAAATCTTTAAATAGGTTGCGCACTAAGTCAAGTTTGTGTGTTTTTATATTTCAGTTTCGAATCCTGTTTAACAATCCCCTTAGTGTCAAAGCGGGTAATAGTCCGTGCTTATGCACAATTGTTGCCGATCCTTTATACTTAGCCGTATTACGTTGGTTCCAGTCTTTGAACGATCAATCTCTATAAGCCCATATATTTTGAAAACTCACAGAATAGGTGACAATTTAAATACTTAACTCTCTTATATAAAGACAAATTTGATTTAGTGGGTTTTCGTTGTATCTTGCGGTCGATCATTTAAGACTAAAATACAGTCCCAGAAAGCTGATTCATCAGAATTTTTTTCTGATGTTTATTTATTTACGCCAAGTATATTTGAAAGTGTAAATATGGGGAGATTACTTGTAATATTTATCTAAAATAATACATTAAATTCAGATTTTTTCTTAACATCTTTTCACACACAAAAATCTATCAATCAAAAGTTAAAATGTAATACAAAAGGAAAGCAAAGATGTGTTTGTATAAATGTGGGTTCAATAAATTATACATAAGTATTCGTGCATGTGACTATACACATATTTGAATACGTCATTTAAATCATCAGCAACAAAGAAAACAAAACCCATGTAAAGAAGAGTGGGAAAATACAATACATTTGTGCATAGTCGCTGTCAATGCGAATTCAATTAAAAATCCCATTACAGATGACAGATTAACACACAAATGAAATAAATTAATATTTGTACTTGTATTTATGCTGCTTCACTCATTCTCTTTCAGTTTTAAGCTTACTTCTCCTTTGATTTTATGAAATGAAATGACGTCTCTAGGAGGCAATGTTAATATAGTCGACAAGATTATGTTTACACTTCCAGACACAATCATGCATTATTGCGCGTTTATGTTAATTCGAAAAGTTAAATTTAATCACATAATGAAATAACATTTAACACATGAATGTAAGAGCGTAATTATTTCAGATGATATGATCTTGAAGGTACTTAATGGTTCTCCATTTTGAACTAAAACGTTGCTCCGTATAATTAAGTCATCAGTTTTCATTTCACAATTTTGAACGAAGCTAAATGTGTTCTGGCATAGAAAACTTCTTTCGTTTTTTTATTGTTTCGAAAATCTGCTTATCTTCAAAGATATTGAGTTAGATTAGCGAGAGGCACTTAAATCGGTGGTATGGGTTATGCTGGCTTTCAGAGCCACTGTGGTTTGTGACTCATTGCGGCTAATAAAAAACCCAACAAGAAAAACTCTAAATAACACGGTCCTTAAATTACCCCTAAATTTAATCTGTTCTCAACGGATCTCATCTATAATAACGCGTATAAAACGATCTCGGACAAAGCTCGATATAAATCGAGAGGAGCGACTACAGACACCAAAAGTACTTCCAACTACTGACTACTACAATCCTTTAGTCAGAATTTCGGTCTACTATCTCACATATATATTGTATATGTATATCGTGTTAACCAATCAGTGTTTTCAAACCCACCACCACAGCTTATCAGCTGCTAAATATTTTTCGTCATTTATTCACTGAAGTATCAAACGTCAATCCCAATGTTTTATTAGTTTTAACAAATGCTATACAGACAGACTGCTTCTATTCCTAAAACCCATAGCTCCTGTAGAAGTTATTTCACGAAATGTCATTTCGTTCGGCAAAATAATAATGGCAGAAAAGAATAGTTATTGTGCGGTGAATGGCCGTGTGAGAAGTGAGTCTTATGTACACGTGTCAAGCAGAGCCTAGCAATGTTTCACCAACGAGTTTGATACTCCGTGCAAAACGAGTGAATAAAATGCAAATTAAACGAGACAATCATTATAGTTATGCCCCGTAATATGTCGGAGATAGTGAGCTCTGTAGCGGCCCTGGCCAACTACATCAGCTAAGTTCAACGAAATCCCGATGTCCTGAAACCCGCTTAAGAGTTACGTTTGAATGATTCGAAATTTCCCCACAAAAGACAAGCACAGTACCCGGAGGTCAAATTAACCCATTATACAACGTCCTAGTTTCTCCCACCACTTCTGTTGTGTGTGTTAATTTTATACATGAGTGGTGGGACCTACAGTTTAAAGTCGACTCCGAACGACAGATTTTTGAGAAACTTTTTCATGGCAATTTCATTTACTCTCAGAGTTTTTGCCAGGAACCTGCTGAGAGGAAGTCGCCGAAGAAATATTTTTTCATATTTTGTTTCGATGTCTGTCTGTACAGCTTTGTTGTTATACCTACATTTGTTAAAACTAGTAAAACGTTTGTACAGTGAATAAATGAAGAACGGTGATTTTGAGAACACTGAAAAAAATCTTAACACTCAAAAATCTGTTGTTCGGAGTCGAATTTAAACTGTAGGTACCGCCACTCATGTATGAAATTAACGCACACAACATAAGTGGTGTGAGAAACTAGGTCGTAATCCTGACTGAAGGGTTGTAATGACCAATAATGTTATGTTATGTTATGTATTCTACATAATTACTGTAGTTTTATTTACTTTTAACTTTAACTTTTTTTCAATTTTATGCCACTTTCGTAGCAGTATATTTATATATGTATGTATAATGTATAATTTACTTAAGTATGTGTAAAGTTTTCAGTGTATGGCTGTGAATGGTGATGATAACCTTTGTACTTTTCTCTTCGCATTGCAGATGGTCACGATTACAACGTTTACTTTATAGGAAGACAATTTGAATAGGAATGGTCGTAGACTATTGCACTCATATATATTGCATCAAAATGTATATTCTGGTTTATATATATCAGATATACAGTAAACGGTTGTCTTCCAAAAATACAATTGCCTGTTACATTTAAAATTTTCGTGACAAAACCACACATTGCCTCAGATTTTATTATGCATTCGTTTAAAAATTTCTAAAAAAATTGTAAATTTAAATTGAAAAACCACATTTACCACACGCATATGTTCAACCAATTATTTATTATTTTCAACAAAATTATCGGTCCAATGTTATTGGTCATATAAATTAGCTTATGGCACATGATGACAAAAATATTTTATAACGGAACCTTAAATGATAAAAAAAAAATTCGATATGTTGTTAACTAAACGGCATATAGAGAATGAGTTTTTGTTAAAACTTAATAATTAAATGGTGAAACGAAATTTTGACCACATGCACAAACATTTTAGTGTCCATCATTGCGTTGAGGAATGGAATCTAAGGGGATGGACTCAATCTCTAAAATCAATATAACCAAAATTGAGGTCGTCGTAGTGTTTTGGCTTATTAGATGCTAGCTCGCGACTGTTCAGACACCACGAACAGAATGGCAAAAGCTCTGAGAGCAAATAAAATTGCCATGAAAAGTGTCTTATAAATATGTCGTTAGGAGCAAATTTTAAACACTAGGTCCCGCCACTCATGGATCAAATCAACATACAACACAAGAGTTGCGTAAAAGTTAGGTCGTAATATCAACCGTACATACATACATACATAATTGGTCATTACAACCATTTAGTTAGGATTACGACCTAGTTTCGCACACCATTTAGGTTGTGTACGTTAATTCTTATACATGAGTGGTGGGACCAACAGTTTAAAGTCGACTCCGAACGACAGATGTTTGAGAAACTTTTCTTGGCAATTTTATTTGCTCTCAGAATTTTTGCCAGACATTTTTTGTGTTATTTCGTTTAGTTGGAGATGCCTGACCTGGGGTTTTGAACCGAGGCCTCACGTCTAATAAGCCAACACACTACCTATTAGACCACGGCGACTTCCTCTTCATTTCAACCAAAGGGTTGTAATGACTAATCGAGTAACTATGTAGCTCAAGCCACTGACTTGAGATCATAATTTTGAATTGTAAACCAAAACAGTAGATTATCATACGACCATCGCACTCTAAATTGTTCATAATGAAATGAGATCAATGTCATCTAGCGACCAGTATTTTCAAATGAAATTTGCTTTCACACAATCACCACATGGTTCCTTTAGCCCCACCTAGTGAGAAATTTTGTTCGAAAAATCAACATTGAACGCCTGTAGCGTAAGCACCTTATCAGCTTGTTTGCTCTTACTGCATGAGTTTCACTTTATATGGACGGAAATATAATCTGAGGTGCAATTGCCAAGAAAATTGGGGAATAGACACCTTCGGATTTTCCGTCACACTAACTTTAATAACAGTAACGATATATGAAGTCGCCGTAGTCCAGTAGGTAGTGTATTGGCTAACTAAACGACAGCCCGTGGTTAAGCCTCTGACATAGTCATCTCGATCAAAATGAAACTTGAAAATATATTGCTTTCGGCGAATTCCTTTCAGCAGTATTCTACCAAAAACTCTGAGAGTAATGTAAAATTGTCATGACAATTTTCTTAAATCTGTCGTTCGGAGTCAGCATTAAACAGCCGCTTACAGATAAAATTAACACACACAACATAAATAGTGCAAGAATTTAGGTTGTAATCCTGATTAAATGACTGTAATGACCAATTATACAATGGCTCATTGTTGACCACATCAGTAACGCTACCAGCCTCTTAACATTTTCTTTTTTAAAATCTTGCCAATTCGTTGCACAATAAAATGGTAATGACTACCATACTCAAAATATAATGCTTGAATAGTGATCACGTTTGTATCATCGTCCATGGCAAGACATTTCACGAAAAAAAAACTCACTTAATATGACAGATATTTAACAGCGGAAAGCCTTGCCATGCCGGCAATTGCTTTATAAAGAATTTTAATAAAGTTTTTGTCTGATCAAGGGGAACATAAAATAGTTTCAAAAAAGAGATTTTAATATCCTTTATCATATTTGCACTCTTTAGCGTAAACAATAACAATTACTAGTTAATTTGTTCCATAGATCTTTATAACGGGGATCTTCAAACCACGAATACTTTCTTCAAAACCGCGCCTTCACTACATTTTTCCTGACTCCGTTGCCTGCTTTGTCTTGCCTTTTATATAGCTGGGTAAACAGAGTGATTAATGCTCGTGAAGGAGAATGACTTCGCCTTATCGAAATCTCTGTAAACGTTAACATGTTGTTTACTTTATTGTTGTTTATGTATTTTTTACATTTGTTCTTGCAGTGTTGTTGTAGCATTTTTGTTTACTTGTTCCTCTCTTTTTTATACTGGTTTTTGTTGGTATATTTTTGTTTACTTGTTTATTATGTAAACAAGTTCATTGTTTTTGTTTTTGAAGCTTTTGTTTACAATTTAAACGATATGAAAGCAAATGATCATTTACATATTCGTAACAATAAACAAATAAAATTAATTGGACATCAATACTCAATATTAAATTTCATCATCAAATAGCTCACAAATTGAACACATACATACATATACGGTAGACTGTCGATAAAGTAAAACATTATCGAATTTGAATTTGAATTTTTTTAATTCTCTTGATTTGCTGGATTACAACGGAAATTGAATTGCAATTGGAAATTGAATACCAATGACTCCTCATGTAAACCCAACAAAATTGTGCAATCAAACAAGACTTGCGGTCAATAATTTACTGAATAATGTAACCCAAGCAACAATTTTAAACGGAAAATACAAAAGCAAAGATATTTTAATAACACGCATCTCAATAAGTTCCCCACAAAGGCCATTTAAATTTCAACGATTACAGTTATCCGTACGTTTGGCTTCTACAATGGGAATTAATAAAACCCAAGGTGATGTTGTTAGTGGTCAACTGCATGTTGCATGTCCTCATGTTCTCATTTTAACCAATTGATGTTCGTTGTCCATTCATTTCTAATACAATTAAGTTAATGGTATTGTAATGTATTGTTATTGTTATTCAGCAACAATGCTTTCAGAAAAATGTGTGCCTTACTATCATTTAACTAATAAAACTGCTTTGCTGTGGGGGAAAACTGAGAAATTTTTTTTCCTCATATTAAATACTCTTTAGGTGTTTCCTTTTAGTAACTTTAAAATAATAATTCCATCCATAAGATATGCTTGTGGATAGGATGTCATTTATTGAATGTGGAAATAAAATTCCTCAACACGTTTATTATTTTTGTTGTTCTTCTTCTTTTTATCCTCTACGCATTACATTTTTATCGGAATTGAAAAAAGCAATTGAAAGCAAATGTCTACAATTGCTACCGGAGCAGCAACAAGTTTTTATACGCAAATGAAATTAGAAAATGAAATCATTTATTGTCTGCAGAGGGATTCATATTTTTCCAAATATTTCATTTAATTTTTTCAATTTTTATTGTTCCAATATAATGTTTTTTTTTTTTAACCGAAGAGAAGTGTAAAAAGCCTTAGTCATTTAATATATCTATATATAGGTATATTCATACGTACCACATGTGGCAAAACAATAGAATTTTATTGCCTTTACTGTCCCACGGCGACAATATTTTTAAATAAAAGAAAGGAAAGTAAAAAGGATAGCATGTGAAGGATTTTAAAGGATTTAAAAATATCTATACGTTTAAAAAGTTTTATTTTTGTAAAATTGAGTGCTTTCATAATATTCCTTCAGATATAAAAATTAAATTGTCTAATTTTGTAGTGTAACCACAAGTAAACGCAGTGGAGAGCAAAGTCTAGTTGCTCCAAATATATTTTAGCAATTTCATGACCTTTAAGAATTAATATGTAGAAATAATTGATGTTTTTTATATTTATTTTATTAATTTATTTCTATTTCATTATAAAATAACAAAAATTTTGTTTTTCACAAACCAGAAAAAGAAAAGAAAAATAAGGAAAAATTTTTTCGTGACTCCATACTTTTGCACAGCATTAGAGTAGGTACCACCCAAGAAGACTTAGAGTATATTTAAAATTTAAAGACCCCATATGTATTAAAATGTTGTATCCAATATTCAGTAGGATATCACTTAAGGTCAAGCACTTCGTTTAACTCATTTGACATTGAATGTATCACTTTTGTTTAGCATTCTCTGTTGATATTGCCTGCCATTCACTCATGAGCACATTTTTCAGTTGTCTTTTGCTTCAGGTTTAGCGACTACGTAACAATTCTTCCAAATGATCTCCTAAATACTCTCGTAGAGTCAAAGTCTATGGGGACTTTGGTAGGCAAACCACAATTTCACATTGGGAGCAGTATGATTGGGATCATTTAATTTTTAATTGAATGTACCAACAACCTAACTTCTCACACCAGCCATGTAGTGTGTGTTAATTTTATATGAGAGTGGCTGTACCCGCAGTTCAGCGTTGACACCGAATGGTTTTTTAAACTTTAAATTCAAAAAAAACTCTGAATGCGCAAATAAGAAAACACTGTTAAGAAAAGTTATTCAAGTTTTTAATTTACATCTCTGAACGTTATAGCACGTTATTCTATACTATTATACCAAACCATGTAAACAATTAATGGCTGAACTCATTAATTATTAATAAATTCCCCGAATTCAAATTAACAGAACATTAAAGTTCACAAATTCAATTAATTTGTATTTGAATTATTAACGCTTCAGCATAGGCCTTTGTAGTTTGGAATACACTACGTGCTGTTTAAATGTTGAGCAATAATTACCTTAATACACAGTTTATTTAAGTAATTATGAAAGCGTATACGAGTCTGTGGCTTTTTACATAAATGTTACGTTCAATATGCAGTCGATTATGCACGGTACTCAATAAAATAAACAATTTTTTTATAAAGTCAGTTATTTGCCCTACAAAACGGAATTAAAATTAATTATATGCCGTACGGTCGGTAGTAAGATGTAGAAATTCAATGAATATTGAGTACATTTTCTAAGAAATTCATAATAACAATGAGAAACCAACAGATTGGTCATGTGCAGTGATATTAATAATAATAAGGACATCAATGTGAAACTAAGAAATTTAAAATTCAAAATCCTAATATAAGAAAATGGCTTAATACTTTGCACAAAGTTCCGATATTGCTCCAAGAGAGTATTTAGGAGATCATTTGGAAGTACGGGTACGTAGTCGTTAAACCTAAAAGAAAAGTCAACCGAAAAACTTGCTCTTGAGTGCATGGCGGCAAATATCACCAGAAAACACTAATCAAAATTTGCTACATTCAATGCCATCATCATGGTCCAAACGTCCATTATAAGAGAAAAGGTTGATCAGACGTGAACCTTAATTGTGTGCCGTAACCTCAACTTCTTTCCCCACATGGGTAACAATCTTGTCTCGATATGGGGGCTTAAGTGTACCTAACCTCAACCTGTTTGGGGATGTAGTGCTTAACTAAAGGTAATATCGTGAGAGGTCTATTTTCGAACTGATGTCTCTTGGGTGATATTTTCGAAGCGCCTGGGGTACTCCACTAAGCCTGAAACAAAATTCAACTTAAAAACTTGCTCATAAGTGTATGCCGGCAAATATAAACAGGAAGCGCTATACAAAACTGGTACATTTGATGAAAAAGGGGTTAAATGGAGTGCTTTAAGCGTTATCCTACAAAGTATTGGGTATAACATTTTAATATTTTGGACCTTTGAATTTTAAAATTACACTGTGTTCTTCTTGGGGGTAGTGTCCACACTTTTACGGTGCAAAAATATGGAGTCACCAGAAAGTTTTTCCTTATCTTTCTTTTAATTTGTGAAAAACATCAAAAATTTTCACTGTGGGATAATTATGGCACTGGTGGTCCAAGCAAACTCGTATCGAAATTAATTTCAATTGTACGAATTTCTCTGATGATGGGACTCGATAGCTTGCTAATCGGTTTGTTTAAAACGTGTTGTAAAAATAGAAATATTTACTCGATAACGAGTGGCAGAATCCTAAATGTAAAAAGAAATTTGCAACTTCGAGAAAATCTCACATGAGATCGACTGCAAGAATTAGCACCCTGAAAAAGAAAAGGTTGATGAGATGTTAAAAAAATCGCTTGTAAATTTGATTTCAACTTACATGTATAAATACATACATACAAAATTGGTCATTAATTTAATACATAAGTGGTGGAACGTACAGTCTAAAGTACACTCTAAGGGCCATTTTTTGAATGCGAGTTTAAACTCGAGATTAAGTTAATCTCCAGTTAAAGTTAATCTTCAGTTAACTGAGTTTTCATTTTTTTAATGGGAATTTAACTGGAGATTAACCTTGTATAGCTGCCGTACTTATAAGCAAAAATGGCAAAATTTTTTTCGTTTATTTTGTTGTGTTTACTACTTTTGCAAAGTGTTTCATAACAATTTGCTTTTGTATACAACAAACACAATCAAACAAAAGCTGAATACTGTTGATCTTTATGTAAAAAAATTATTTTCTTAAAATAATAAATAAATTAAGAGTGTCTGTTGTCAATTTGTGTTTTATATAATTCATAGTCACTTAAATATTTGTCTTATTCGGCTTCCCCTCACTTAAAAGCTTTTTTTTAAATAAAATTTGTCAACTACTTTTCATAGTTAATCTCGATTTTAAACCACAAACGTTGGTGGTTTAAACTCGAGATTAACTGCTTAACCATAAGGTTAAACTCAAGATTAAGTAAATTCAAAAACTGAAAACGGAGTTTAACTGGAGATTAACTTAATCTCGAGCTTAAACTTGCATTCAAAAAATGGCCCTAAACGATAAATTTTTGAGAAGCTTTTTCATGGTCATTTCATTTACTATCAGAGTTTTGCCAGAAATCTGCTGAGAGGCAGTCGCCGAAGAAATATTTTTTTATATTTCGTTTTGTTCGAGGTGTTTGACTTGGTACTTAAACTGTGGCCCCATATAACTCCTAGACTACGGCGGTTTCAACTTAATAGCTGAATTAGGACGTAACGTAGGACAAAGCGTTTTGCTAGAATAATTGCATATTTATGTAATTGTCCCTACTTTAAAGTTTTATTATTGTGCAATTAAATGTTTAAACTTGGTTGTCTTTTGTACATTTAATATTCATTTTTAATTCATTTATTTAAATGAAATTAAGCAAAAACTATAACGCAAATATTTGTATTCAATTTTTAAATTGTTTTCATATTCCATTTCATTTCTATTGAAATTACATGGAATTTTATTGTCTGCATTTATTTATTATTTAGACAAATCGGTATTTGCCCGGAATAAAAATTATTAAAAAATTGTTTTTATTTAATTTTGTGTATTTAGAATCAATTGTGTTAATTTGTTTGCAAACTACATATTAAATGTTATAATGCAGCACGTGTTAAATTTAAAATGCTGCGATAAATTTAATAAATAAATAATTTTTTGCTTTCGTTTTGTTTTTGCAATTTTGTACTTATTTTGTTCAAAAAAGTTAAAATTTAATGCAATGTAAATAGTTTATTAGGTCATATTCAAATTAATAACTACATACATGCTGCCTCAATAGGAGAGGTACATACATACATAATTGCTCATTACAACCCTTCAGTTAGTATTACGACTTAGTTTCCCACACCACTTATGTTATGTGTGTTAATTTTATACAAGAGTTGCGGAATTTACAGTTTAAAGTGAACTCCGAAGGACACATTTTTGAAAAACTTTTATTGGTAATTTTATTTACTTTGAGGAGAGATGGAACAAATTATTTGATCAAGATAAATAATAAAGAATATTTTAAATATTTTCGACAGTCATTATAACACTTGGTGGAGCTATTGATGTCATTATGTGTAAAATGTAATATGGTTCAAATCTCCGCCCCGGTTTCTCTGGATGGAGCGTATCAGAAATTTCTAATTTTCCAAGACTATGGCTCATAAGTTAGGTCTGAATTTGACCCATGGCATTCGTTATGTTGGTTTCTGGATTATTCGCAAACACTTACCACTTCATAAAACTCCACCAGAAAAAGTCAAATCGGGGGGTCAAATCGCAGGATTTCGGTGGCTTGTTCGCAGAAGAAATCCATTACTTTGCTTCGCGATTCCTTTTGACATCACAATAAAGGAGGTTTTATTAGGACTTAATTTAGCCGCTTACCTACCAGTGCTGCAGAAATCAAGCGATTTAAACTTCGTTACTAATTTGTTAATGAATAAATTATAAAAAAGAATGCAACAGAAACACTTATTAAATAGTAAACACGTCCATTTTATTTAATATCCGGTCATTAGCATGTCTGCTTACTTTTTTGTTTTAATCACTTGTCTATGAGAGTTGTTCATTCAATACTTCGTAGACGACTTAATTTTTACAGTTGAGTTCACAATCTTAGACTTTGTCTCAAGGTCAAATGTAAATACTTCAGTCACAAAAGTCGCAACAGTTTATAGACATTATATTCCATATTTATTTATAAAAATGAAAAAAGGGAATGTAATAAAGAAGCATGGTGGTGGCTTTTACCATATAAACGAATTTATTTTAAATGTCAATCAAGATTTACCGGAGTTGAGTCTTTAGGTGTTAAAAAATTAGTTTCTTAGAAAGGAAGAGTAAGGTGGCAATGTCGTAGATCGCCTCTACAAAATATCAGACTTAACACAAGAAAGACGGGAGAATTACTTTACCTTAAAAGACGGGTAGGGGTCATTTGACTCCCTTTAAGTCTTAGTAGCAAAAATCTACATTTGAATTTCAAAATTTAATTTTAAAATTGCTTATTTATTTAAAATATAAAAAAATTAAATTATACATTTTGTATTCTTAGTTTATAACAAAAAAATAAACATTTAATAACGTATTTGAAAAGAAATCAAGTTTATATGTGTACGTATCTAACAGTACTTGTTGTTTTTGCTTTGAATGTATTTATGCGAGATCGAGAATATATCGAGATCGTGAAATAGGTCCATAATGATACGATTTTTTGAAATCACGCATCCAGAGCATACAAAATGTTTTGATATATTACAGGTTCCGCATAGGGGTTTCTGGCATATTTCACACATTTTATTTGTTTTGTTTTTGCAGCCAGTTGTATGATAATATCGTCTTTTTATGGATTGAATATGTGAAACTTGTGGTTGAATATTTACCGCTTGCGGTTGCTAGTCAATGTGACTCAGTTCAAACGCTACTTGTAAAATAAATTCTCTTCTACGAATTTTTTTGTCTGTTACTTCTTAGAATAGCACCCATGCATTTACCGCTGACAAGTCCAATATATTAAAATAATATTGTACCGGCCATCGTTTTGAGCTTGACTGCTATATTTTCTAGCCATTTGGTCAACAACATCAACACCAAATTTAGTTGAATTATAAAGAGTTACGGTATTGGGTTTGCGTTTGCTATTACCTTTATCGATTTTTGTCTCTTTGCTTGGTAAACTGTCAGAAGGTGCATATTATTTACGGTTTTAAGAACTTCATGGGCATGCAAATTTAATTTAAATTTTTTCGCACATGGTGGAACATCCCGTTTTGCTTTATTGACTGTCCCAACTAGAGTGGTACGTTTGGAAAGCAATATCTCTGCCATCGATACTGAGGTAAAAAAGTTTTCAGTCGTCACATTTCTCCCTTTGTTTACGAAAGGTTTCATTAGACGCATTACAATGCCTCTCCAAACGTAATGTTATGTGGACGATTGTCATCTTTTCCCAAGTACAGGAAGCCATTGAGCAGATATTTCGATTTGACATCTATGCAAAGCCAAAATTTTATACCAAATTTGTCGGATTTATTCGCATTGTATTGTGTAAATTTGCATCTGAAAACGAATATATTTCATTATTTCTTTGAATCGGTCTCTAGACATAGTTTGTGAAGGAAAAGCAGCTCCCCATTTTTTGTTCCATGAAGCATTTACATATATATTATTGAATCCACAAGCATCCCTAGCGTACAAAACTGAGATGAATTTGTCCAGTTCTTGTAAAGCCAAATACGCTTCAATATCTTTGTTCCGAAGAGATCTAGTCGTAAAAAATCTTTTGAAAAACTGATAAAAATAAGTACGTAACGGCATAATAGAGAAAACTTAAACAAAAAATAACGACATTTTAATAATTTCGTGAAATAAAAATTGGGAAAAGTAATTGCTAATATAAATAGATAAGACCCCTCTCCGTCTTTTTAGGTAGTTGCTTTATTAATTACAATTTGGAATACCTAAATAAAAAAAAATACTTTTAAATTAAATTTTATGGAATATTATTAAAAGTCACGAAGTAAGAAATCTGTGGTATAATTCATAAAAGAAATATTAGCAGTTAAATTTGTACATGGGTCAAATGACCCCTGTCCGTCTTTCTAGTGTTAAGCAATGCATAATACAGCCCGAGGAATCTCAGTCCGGAAAACATCTTTCACAAGATATTTGGAAGCTCTTGATTCTACATCAGATTCAAATAATTTTACAACTTAGCAAACTTATTGACGCTATTATGAGTGGAACATAACATCGTTCAAATTTCTGTCGCTGTTTCTAAAATCTACACAAGCGCAAGTATAACGGAGTCAAATTCGTACGTGAGATGGCTATGCCCTCAAATCGCTCATGCAGAATATCCAATGTGGCATGAGCCGTGTATCACATGTGATTGGTGTCCAGATTATCAAAAAAAGTTAATAATTATCGACATAGAAATGTGTACCGATGACGGCGTCAGTTCAAAATCCACATCAAACAGCGATTTTATCGGGATGCATTGAAAGCTCTTCGAAGTGAATTCAACAATTTTGTTTGTCCCCGCACACAGTTATCGAAAAAACGGACTTATCGCTAAAGATGATTTTTCAATGAAGATTAGGAGCAGTTGCCAACTGTTTCATCATCAACAGAGTCCATTCACTGAAGGCATGGAAATCCAAAAACCAACCAAATTTCTACAAAAGTTGAATTTATTCAGATTGTTGTTGTGACATAAATCGATACCGTTAGATTTAAAATTCCAAAATTCAAAAAATAAATCATGAAAGCCTTAGACGTTCATATTACCGACTAATATATAATTTGTACGGTGATTACCAATCTATACCATTCTAGACGTATGAGCAATATCATGACACTAATAAGTTCAATTAAATATTGCTCATACGTCACATATAAAATTAACTGGATGAAAAAACCCCTTCGATTGAATTGATGTTTTAATTTCCTTAGTGATAAACATTTTTTACAATAATATACTGTGGACAGCATAAGTCTAGGTACCCCAATATTTTTATTAGCAATTTCATGAACTTTAAGCAATAATATATAAAAATAACTGATATTTTCTATATTCATTGTATTCATTTATTTCTATTTTATAAATGAAACAAAAAATTAAAATAATTTAAAAATTGAATAATAATATTTGCGTTATAGTTTTTGCTCAATTTCATTTAAGTAAATGAATTAAAAATGAAAACAAAATTTACAAAAAACTACAAATTTTAAAATTGAATTAAACAACAATAAATCTGTAAAGCAGGGACAATTACATAAATATGCAAATTTTCCAGCAAAACTCTACATCCTAATTTAGCTATTAAGTTGAAATCGCCGTAGTCTAGTAGGTACATGAGGCAACAGTTCAAATCCCAAGTCAAACATCTTGAACAAAATGAAATATAAAAAAAATTCTTCGGCGACTGCCTCTCAGCAGATTTATGGTAAGAAAAGATTATCTAAACATTTATTTTAACACATATGGATATCGATGGAGCTGTTCAATTAAGTAAAATCCACTGTTTAATATCTTAATTGTTCTTTTTTGGTTAACTTTTCTTTTTGTTTTCTTTTCTATTAAAAAATAAGAAAAACAGTTTCTTTTGTGGCTGTCAGCATCAATTTTCGTTCAACCGCCCAACCCGCCGTTGACACCTCATTTCGCCTCTAGTATTTTATTTAATTTGTTGTAGGCTTGATATGTTTTTATATCCAAAGAACATTTATTACAGTTACCGCTTCCTCTTTTCAGCTGTCATCTGTTAACTGTTTATACCAATAGAACAGGCTAGTTTTCTCTGTATGTATTTCTCTGTAATGTATTTTACTGTGAGCTTATTTGTATTTTTATATGCCTGAAAAGAAGCCAAACAACAACTGAATTCGGCTTCAGTTTATGAGGCTAATTTGCCTGGACACAGTGACTGCTACATTCTTTAAAAGTAGGCTTGATTTCATACATACTATGTGTGAAGGCAATTTTCAAATGTTATCAAATGTATTTTTGTTGTAGTTTTGAAAAACGTTTGGAATCCGTTTAGCAGTTGTTTGCTCTTTTTGAGAACACCATCGTATGCAAATCCTGATGGCACATACATTTAACGATTAGCTGCCATAGTGAAAATGTCGTTATCCTTACAACGGACTTATAATATCTTGCTACTTTTATAGAACATATAAGAGGCTAATTGTTTACGGGCCTTTAGGTATTAATCAAATTGTAGATTTAATTGACTGTAAACCAGAGATCAGCAATGAGTATTCAAAAAGATGAGTAGATTCGAATCATACTCATAATTTCTGATACTTATGTTATACTCATACTACTCATATTCAAAGTTGGAAGTACTCATCGTACTCATACTTAACAATACGCATGATGTTGTTGATTTCGAAAAGTAGGAAACTATAAAAAAAATTGGTGATTGTATTAAATCCTTTCGAAGTTCGATAACCACTTCTGATTCTTATGTCCATAACAAAGAAATAATCAATTGTAACTAATCTACCCTTTACGGATTCGAAAACTTGCCCTATTTCGTTGCCGTATGTACTTTGGCTTGATGTCACTGACTATGGATACTGATCCATCGATCAACTGGTAAAAACTTTGGGAGAAAATAAATTTGCCATGAAAATTATCTCAAAAATTTTTCGTTCGTTGTTGACATAAACTACAGGTCCACTTATGGACACCATTAACACACACATCATGTAATATGTGAAGCTAGCTTTGAATTTTTTCGAATTTAAGTCACAAGATCATTTTCCTCCAGGACGATACACTGCTAAACCTAGTTAAATCATACACATACCGCGTAGCATTATTAAAAAATACTTGCAACTTATGTAGTGAGAGAGAGTCCAATTTACCGCAAACCTCTGCAAAATAATTAATCAGTGGAAGTTTAATTGAATTATAAGTTTCCTCTTAACTTCAACTGGTGTGAAGTTAGACGACATTCGTAAATTACGAAGCAAGAGGTATACGTTACGCACAACATGATTAATATGGTCAGTGCATGACAAGGCGGAACTGATCCAAAATCCTAAGTATTTAATCTTACTAACGTACACAAGAGATGTGTTCCCCAAGTAAATGGTCGGAAAATAACTTAAATCATGTTCCCATCTACTGATTGGTAAAATGTAAGATTTTCCAGGATTGAGCATAAGGTTATTATCCTCAGCCTATTTTAAATTATCTATCTATCAGACCAATACAGTTTGAGATGTACAGCTGAATATCGTCTGCGTATACATGTACCTTAGTATACCTGCATACTGAAAATAAATCATTGACGAACATACTAAATAGCAGGGGGCCTAACACCGACCCCTGTGGAACATTAGATGTTGTACGCCTCAGCCCCGACTGCCTATTTCCAATAATTACCCTTTGGGCTCGCCCATACAAGTAGTTTCCATAAGAGATAAAGCGGTATTTGTAAATCAAAAATATTGCCCCAGTTTTCGACATAAGATTAAATGATCAATCCTGTCAAAGGCCTTTGAAAAATCCATTAACCACATAAGAGAGAGGTTTTCTTTGTCATATTCTGACCTTATGTCATCAATTACCTTCAAGACCGCAGTAGTAGAACTATGAGCAATGCGAAAACCAGATAGGAATGGGGACAAGAGATTATTGTTATTCAGATATAACGTAATCTGTTCAGCAATTAGGGACTCAAATATTTTCGAAAAAACTGGTAAAATACTATATTATATTATATTATATTATATTATATTATATTATATTATTTTGGCATATAATCGCCCGCACTCACTGCTTTGGAAATTTTTGCTATTGGTATAATTCCAAATTTCCAGGCTGTAGGAAACTTGGTGGTTGTAATGCAATGGTTAAAGACATGAGTCTGCACTCCCAAAATATATGGCAATATAAGTTTAACAAATTTCATGGCTACACCATCTGCACCGATGGCATTGGATCGAATTTTCAAGATATTCCTGGCTACATCAGCCTCTGACACTGTAGAAAATGAGAAGTTAGTATTGCAGGAGAGTTCATTTTGTAGATTAGGACTGATATGATTATTTGTCACGCCATTAATACAAAAAAAGTCATTAACACCATCTGGGTCTATTTTGCACCCAAAAGAACTACGGCAGTTTATACCTAACGACTTCACATTCCTCCACAATTCGCCAGCAGGGAGATTTAAATTAAGTTTCCGGGAGAAATATTATAAATGTGTATAAGTAAGCGATAGTTTCCACTGTGTTTCTATTTACTTTAGAATCATTTTTGTTCGAGCATTATAGTATAATGCATCAATAAATATATTTAAAATAAATTCAGGATTTTTAAAATCTATTATTGAATTTTTATGCTTATACACACCATGAAGTGTTTGATAATAAGGACACAAATGCAATACTTTTATGATTTGCTGAGTAATTAAATGAGACATTTATCTCTTATATCATAAAAATAGATTCCAGTGCGATTTTATAATTTTGTACAACATTTTTATTAAATTAAAATTAAAATACAAATTCACTCTGTAAAAGAAAAATAAGGACACTCCATTTTATTTTGAAAATAGTTACAAAACAATAATAATACATAATTGTTTATTAGAACCCTTCAGCCAGGATTACGACCTAGTTTGTTACACCACTCATGTTGTGTATGTTAAATTTTATACATGAGTGGCGGGACCTACAGTTTAAAGTCGACTCCGAACGACATATTTTTGAGAAACTCTTCATGGCAATTTCTATTTACTCTCAGAGTTGTTGCCAGAAATCTGCTGAGAGGAAGTCGACGAAGAAATCCTTTTTGTATTTTATTTTGATGTCTGGCCTGGGGCTCGAACCCTGGCTTTGCGTCTAATAAGCCAACACACTACCTACTAGACTACGGCGACTTCATAATAATATGATAATAATATAATCATATAAATAATTGTCTTACATACTTTCTAATCAAATCACAATATATCATTATTTTTAACATCACTATATATGCTACAACTTCCAAAATATTTCTTCTTTTTAACGCGTTGCGTTATATCAATGAGAATTTATAAGTTTTTTTTATCATTATATTGTTACGTTTTTACCCTATTAAAAACGTTTAAAATATGAGTTCGTTGATTGCAAATAAAATAAAAATAAATTTATGTTTAGTTTTAAATCAATTCTTTATTGTTTGCACAATTCCGTGTGCCACCTTTGGCAACTTGATTTAAACAACAAAAATTTGCTTTATTTGTTATTCTTCTTTACACTCTTCCGCGAACACACCATCAATTGTTCGTTAGATCTTTACAACGGAGTTCTTCAAACCACAAGTATTCTCTTCACACGCAACGTGTCTTCACACAAGACTGACTGAATTTTTACTGATCATGTTGCCTGCTTTGTCTTGCCTTTTATATCGCAGGGTAAACAGTATGTTCTTGAAGGAGAATGACTTTGCCTTCGCGAAATCTCTATAAATGTAAACATGTTATTTACGTTATTGTTGTTTGTGTATTTTGTTTAAATTTTTTCTGGTAATGTTTGTTGCTGCTTTTTGTTTACTTGTTTATTCCTTTTTTATACTGATGTTGTGGCTACATTTTTGTTTATTTGTTGATCATGTAAACAAGTCCATTGTTTTTGTTATTGTAGCTTTTGTTTGTCATTTTAATGTTAAACGATAACACCATTTCCATTTTTTTAATAAGGACACTCAATTGATTTTTGAAAATATAATAAAATCCAATAATTATATAATAATTATATTATAATTTAACTTACTTACTTACTTAATTGGCCATAACAACCCGTTTATCGGATTTCGGCCTGCCGCAACACATGCTTCCAGGCGCCTCTGCTTCGTGCGCGCCTACGCCAGTTGGTCACACCAATCGATGACAGGGCTTCCTCGATTTGGTCCTTCCAACGGATGCAAGGTCGTCCTCTTCGCCGACTTCCGCAGATTCCCGCATCAAATACCCGTCTCGCCGGCGCATCCTCCTCCATTCGAACGACATGGCCGAGCCAGCGCAGCCGCTGGATATTAATACGCTGTACAACGTCTATGTCGTTGAGGAGCTCATACAGCTCACTGTTGTATCGGATACGGAAATCATCGCCAACTCTCGAACACTCTCAAGGCCGCTGCATCTGTACTTAATAGGGTCCATGCCTCTGCGCCATAAGGAAGCACGGGTAGGATGAGTGTCTTGTAGAGTGTTAGTTTTTTCGTACGAGAGAGGTCTCTGCTACTCAATTGCCTATTGAGACCATAGTAGCACCTGTTGGCAAGAGTGATCCTGCGCTTGATCTCCAGACTGACATCATTTCTGGTGGTAACGGCGGAGCCAAGATAGATGAATTCCTTGACCGTATCAAAAGTATAGTTATCGGCCGTAACCTGAGGATCAATACGCCGCGCATCTCGACTCGTCGATAACATATACTTTGTTTTGCCCTCATTTACTGCCAAACCCATCTTGGTAGACTCGCGTTCAATAGCACTAAAGGCAGCAGTAACATCTCGCTTCGTACGCCCTATGATGTCAATGTCGTCAGCGTACGCAAGCAACTGGACACTTTTTTGAAAAATAGTGCCACTGCGATGCTCTCCTGCCTTTCGCAGAACACTCTCTATGACGAAGTTGAAGAGGTCGCATGATAAGGGGTCGCCTTGTCTGAAACCTCGCACGGTATCAAAAGGCTCGGAGAGGTCCATTCCTACCTTGACGGAGCTACAGGAATTGCTCAACGTCATTCTGCATAGCCTTATCAGCTTCGCAGGTATACCGAGCTCAGACATTGCGGCAAAAACACGATCCCTTATGGGGCTATCAAAGGCAGCCTTATAGTCGACAAAAATATGGTGTATGTCGACTTGTTTCTCGTGGGTCTTTTCCAGGATTATAATTTAACAGTTGTCTTTTTTTAAGTACTTTGCCATCAAATCTTTAAAAAAATCTTTACACTTAACAGCAAAAATTTAAATATTAATAAGACAATAACAACAAACTACAGTTTTTAAACAACCACACCATCAAACGAGGTATATATTTATTAAAAATAACCTATTACATACATACATACCTATTACATACACTTAACCGCAAAAATTTCAGTGTTTAAATGTTTGAACTCAAATAACCTTAAGATGCGGGCTTCTTGGGGACGATTGCTGTAGACTGTCTAATGGTGAAGGTATAGCACTGGCCATTATATAGTCACCAAGCAGCAACTCGTTTCCTTGCCGTTCGCATCTTGAGTTTAAATCAAATGTCCACAAACACTACTCCCTCTTTCCACCTTCCTATAACCTATTTTCCTAAACCTGCACAATGCACTTCATGAGTAGGGGCCATCCCCTGAGTGCTGGTTTTACAAAAAAAAAAAAAAAAAGTTTCACATTGGTGTCCTTATTATTTTTACCATAACTATATATGCTACAACTTTTGCAACATTTCTGCTTTTTAAAACCTTGCGTTACTGCCACAAGGAATGTAAAAGAAGGAAATTCCTTTTATAGAAAAAATGCAGAAATGTATGAAACATATACCATAGGGCCTTCCAACAGGGACTTCCGTTCAGATGCATTTCCGTTCATTATGAATAGCCTATGGCTATTATTTAGTATATTGGCTTATTAGACGTGACACCGTGGTTCAAACCACAGGTCAGACTTACTTACGTACTTAATTGGCCATTAACAACCCGATTAACGGATTTCAGCCTTCCGCAACACATCCTTCCAGGCGCCTCTGCTGCTAGCGCGCCAACTCCAGTTAATCACACCAATCGATGACGGGCTTAATCGATTTGGTCCTTTCAACGTATACAATGTCGTTCTCTTAGCCGACTTCGGCTAAAAAACACGGGTAGGATGAGCGTCTTGTAGAGTATTAATTTTGTCGGTCGAGAGAGGTCTCCGCTACTCAATTGCCTATTGAGAGCATAAAAGCACGTGTTGGCAAGAGTGATCATGCGCTTGATCTCCAGACTGACATAATTTTTGGTAGTAACCGCGGAACCAAGATAAATAAATTCCTTGACTGTATCAAAAGTATAGTTATCGGCCGTAAACTGGGAATCAATACACTGCACGTTTCTACTTGTCGATAACATATACATTGTTTTGCCCTCATTTACTGCCCATTCTGGTAGACTCCCATTCAATAGCACTAAAGGCAGCAGTAACACCTCGCTTGGTACGCCCTATTATGTCAATGTCGTCAGCGTGTGCAAGCAACTGGACATTTTTTTGAAAAATAGTGCCATTGAGATGCCACTCTCCAAGACGAAGTTGAAGAGGTTGCATGATAAGGAGTCACCCTGTCTGAAACCTCGCACGGCATCAAAAGGCTCGGAGAGGTCCATTTGGAACACTAATTATGGATAATTCGTTAGCTATAATTGAGTCATGAAAAATTGTACATTCCGGATGCGTTTTACCCAAAGAAGCCGTGACGGACATTTGAATGATTTTATATTCCACATCATAATAGCAACAAAATCCAAAAAAAAAAATAATTTCGTTGATATCACACGCACTCTTTCTTTTATTTAAATTTAAAGAAAGGAAGTGCTTAACAAAAGTCCCTATTAGTAATTCTTTGAAAGATTTTTTCATTTTTTTTTTCGTTTTTCTTTTCCTTTGACGTGAGTAAAGATTGTTTTCTTTGAAACTAGCTGTAGCCGCAGACTTAATATTCCTGTGAGGTCTTATAGAAATGTGGGAGAGAAACGGTGCATAAACAATTTAAAACATTTTGTATTGCAATGTCTTTCTTTCTGTCTCTTTATTTGAACTTTAAATGGCCCAAAGTTATACGCTGCTGCATAATATATTTAATAAAACATGCTTTTGCAATTAATTTAAAATAACTTTTCTTTTGCATAATTATGATTTGCACAACTTTATTTATACAACTTCTGAGTTTTGTTAAATTTATAAGAAAATTCCATATAAAATAGTAACAACAGCACAAATGACTGATTAAGAAAATTTGAAAAATGCTTCGTATTTTACTCTCAGAGTTTTTGCCAGAAATCTGCTAGAGAAAGTCGCCGAAGAAATATTTTTTCTTTTTCCGTTTACATGGAGATTCCTGACTATACTAAGGCTATTTCATGTATGGAATATAACATTGGTCAAATAGCCACCATCATTTCTCTGTGTGGAGCGCATTCGAAATATCAAAGTGGCTTTGAGGATCGTCATGCGGCTTAAGAAAACCCAACAAGAAAAAGTCTAAAGCAGTCAAAAAACACGATCTCGTTGGCTCACATCATTTCCATGTAAGTTGACTTCATCTCAAAACGCTCGTGCAAAATATCCAGTACAGCATGATATGTATAAATATACCGCCGTCCTGTTAAAACCACATGTAGTTGGTGTCTGGATCATCCAATACAAACCTAAATTTAGATTTAGAGTGCCCGCTGTTGACAGTGACGATCTGACCAACGTCGTCAATCAAATATGACGCCGCCAGTTTAATATTTAAACCAAGCAGTGATTCTTTTGGAATGCATTTAACGCTCTCTGATCTCAAGTGGATTGGTGTCTACAATTGTGTTTGTTTACATACCCACTCATCCAGAAATAGGCCTCCGCTCTAAAGACGATTTCTTAGACAGAATATCTATCTTGATAAAACAACAACGTATTGTTTAAATTCGCTCACACTGGTTTCTGGTGTCTTCTGGATCCATGTATTGGTTACGAAACTGTGCTCAATCGTCTAAGTTGAATAGAAAAAGAAAAGTTTTCTTATGCGCAAATGGTTATACAAAATGTATATAAGATGCCTACGGCTTCCAAAATATCTTGTACTTTTAATGTCAGATCAACCAACACAATATCGCAATTCCTCCAATTGTTTTTAGCGTAAAGACTTCAACTTGGCATCGAAATCTTTTGGCATCTTCCGTGCTTGTACGAACACAACGACATTTATTAAATTTCTTTAACAAAAACAAAAATGATGCTTTAAACCTAGTTTTCATCAAGATTGGCCTTGCTTTCAATCAGTTTTTTTTACTGAGTACATAGTGAATGTGAAACACAAACTAAAGAATGCAGTTTTTAAAACTTCTACAGAATTCAACTCAAAAATACCTTTCGAATTTACGAGCAACGTTGTTCATTTAAAAGTGAGCAATTTAGAGTCAATCCTGCCCTCGTAGATTTTTTTATGGAAACAAAATGTGTAAAAAATTATTTAACAATAAATAACGCTTTGATGCAGCTGAGGATAAAGCAACTGCAATAAAAATATCACACCTCTACACATACATATGTACTTGCTCTCTGATACTAATTCAAATTCCCGAACAGCCACACTGGGTGTGTTAACTTTGTTATAATTTTACCCTTTGGTAGTTTTATGTTAATTATTACAAATGGAACAGCATTACGACTACCTCTTTAATGTTGCAATTTATGTTGTTGTTGCACTTTATGTTTTTTATGTTTGTATGTTTCGCTGTTGCACTCTGTGCAGATGTACTACTGAACAAATACTGCATACATAATGTTTGCATCAATGACCATGCACTTACACCGGGCACATACAGTGACTATCAAAGAATTGCATACCAGTTTTAATTATTGTGTTGAGATGAAGTCGCCGTAGTCTAGTAGGTAGTGTGTTGGCTTATTAGACGAAAAGCCAGGCTTCAAACCCCAGGCCAGACATCAAAACAAAATGCAAAAAGTATTTCTCCAGTGACTTTCTCTCAGCAGATTTTTGGCAAAAACTCTGAAAGCAAATAAAATTGCCATGAAAAGTTTCTCACAAATCTGTCGTTCGTAGTCGACAGTAGGTCACGCCATTCATGTATAAAATTAACACTCACACAACATAAGTGGTGTGAGAAACTAAGTCGTTATCCTGACTCAAGGGTTGTAATGACCAATTATGTATGTTGAGATAAAACGTACGGAACTTTTATTAATGTGAGTTTTGTGGGTCTATTCCCATTAGAAACTCTGGTATGTCTAACTACACCGAGCTTGGGGTCTAATACTTATGTTGTAATTGGAAATTGTGTTTTAATTATTAAAAAAAAAATCTTTTGTAGCAGAAGCACAATTCGGATTAAAATTTCTTAATTTCTTAATTGTACGCTGAATATCGTATAGGCGTTGCTGGCATTTGCAGCCGTACGCTGTAGCTTATTCAGTTGCATATCCCAAGTAAATCGATTACCTTAGCCAATTCAGTCATTTCCCACTAGATAAGTTCAACTACAACCGGTAAGATGAACATAAATAAACCAATGTTAAGCCCACAGTTAAGTTACACGTCTAACAGGGAATTGTTCAGTGAATTAACTGCTCAAGACCGCCCAAACTGAAATAAGCGTTTCCAAGGACCAGTTTCTACCACTGATACAATTTAATTTTACTTACTTAATACTTAATTGGTCATTACAACTCTTTAGACATGATTACAACCTAGCTTTTATTCAGCGGAACCCACAGTTTGAAGTCGACCACAATTTTTTTTGAGAAGGAAGAGTTTTCATGGCAATTTTTATTTACTCTCAGAGTTTTGTTCGAGATGTTGGGGATGTAGTTTGAACCACAGGCTCTCTTCCAATAAGTCAAACCATTACCTACAACACTACAGAGAGTTTTTAGATATTATGAGTGTAATTGGCAATGAACAGTTTTTGTCCAGCAAGGAAATTCCACAGGTTTCACCAAGATACTATGAGACTGTGATGAATTCATAGAAATTAATGTACACAGACGCTAGTATTCACCTGTTTCTATATAGGAATATGTCCATATATGCTGACACAACAGAGCAAAGACTGAAAATTACTTTATTACAACTCCCGAGTTCCTGTGGAAAATTCAGCCTTATCACAAAAACGCAGTGGCCAATGAAAAACAGGAACGATAAGGTATAAATAATATGATCGGTCTTTTGTCTTAGCCAATCAATCAACAACTAGATTACCCTGATTGTCTTTTTGCCTATGCATACACCAAGGTTTATGAACGGATGATGAACTCTAATTTAGACGTGCCTTGCAGTTTATAATCTGAACGGTTATTAAGTGAAGGTCATTTGAGCCTTGTTAACGATGCTTTGTGGCTCCTTAATACCTTTGATAATTCACAGCTTTATAAATATCAGATACTTCATTTTCAAAGCTACCGCAGTTGTCCAGTTAAAACCCAATACATACACACATACGAGTACATAATTGGCCATTTCAGCCTTTCAGTCAGGATTAGCTTCTCACAACAGTTATGTTGTGTGTGATAATTGTATACATGAGTGACGGGACCAACAGCTTATAGTCGCATCCGAACGACAGATTTTTTACAAACTTTTCATAGCAATTTTATTTACTCTCAGAGTTTTTGCCAGAAATCTGCTAAGAGAAAGTCGCCGAAGAAATATTTTTCATAAGTATTTTCGTTTTGATGTCTTACCTTTTGTTTGAACCGTTGACTTACGTCTAATAAGCCGACACACTATCTACTAGACTGCGATGACTTATTAACACCACTGTATATCTTAATTCGATATGTTTTGTGAAGGGAAAGGTTATTTTCAAACAAGGGAGTAAGAAGGAAGTGGTCAATATTGTTAAGCTATGATCTACGGCCATCTGTCGATATATTATGGAGTCGATTGACAGGTTTATCTGTAAAAACATTATTTCAGAATTCTGGTGATAAAATATAAATATAAAAGGCTGCTAGATTTTGCTTCTTGTTATTATTAAATGATTTATTGCTCGTTCTACTGCTACAATAATTATTCTTTCAAATTATATTGAATTGTACTTCCCTTGATCTTTGCTGTACGGTTCCTGCTGACATTCACTGTATATGTTTATTTTAATAAATTCGACAGCTTAAAACAATACATGTGTGGCATTGGGGTGGATGGTATGCGAAAACAACACACACACTCTTGTGTAAATTTGAAATTGTACACAAAATTGTGTAAAAGCCACAATTCAAAAGTGTAAATAAACATTAATGGTCACTCATTTACGCTTTCATCATACAGCCTCATGCGACTACTATGTGTTGTGTGATATTTTTTTGGAAGACGAACAAGTTAAACAGACCGTACCATAATACACTGGCTATAAATTAATTTCTGTCTGTCCGATAATTATCCATTAGACAGTCGAAATATATAGCTTAAGTGTATAGAGAAATAATTCATCATCGAAAAGCGTAAATGTCATTTACACATCGATGTTCAGCTTAAACTGTTGGTTATATTATTACATGTGTGGGTATTGTTGTCAGATCAACAATGTATTTCAATAGCAACAAAATATATTGATAATAGGAAAACTTTTTATTTATGACTATATACATGTTAACTGCGCTCAAATACATCAAATACCGCCTAAAAAGCAAATAGTTTTGAGAAGTATTTTAAAATTATAATAAATTTCTAAAATTCATATTTTCAAGGTCACTGGCTTACTGGACAAGGGCTCAGGATTCAAACTTCAGGTTTAACAATTTAAAAAAATTACATTTTTCTTATCAACGACCTCTTTTTACCAGTCTCCTGGCAAATCTATCGTTCGAAAATAAACTTAAACTGTAAATGCTACAAGTCATGAACAAAAATTAAAACACATGGAATGGGCAAGGCGAAAAGCTAGGTTATAGTCTTAACTAAATGGTTGTAATGTTCAAGAAAGTAAACACTTAAAAATGTTTATGGTAACTATAATTCGCTAATTTGCCCTGACCTATTGGGTAATTTTAGGCTAATTAGCTATCCCACCATAGCATAATGCACTCGGTTATTATTTTCGTCATGCAAATATAAGATGAAATCAGCTAGGACTTCTAAGATAATGGATAAGAGTATGCAAAACCATATCCGTGTTATAAAATGAACGTAAAAAGACAATTTTTTTAAATGATTTTATTTACTGAATTTTTTGTTGGAAATTGAAATAACAACAAATGTACAAATCGTAAAAACTAACAACAATAAAACTATTCAAACGCGATCAACATCAGAAATACCTTAATAAAGCTTTCGAATTTGATTACATTTGCAAGAGAAGATATTTCTTTTATAAAGAAATAAAAGAAGTCGAAGTCGACGTAGTCTACTAGGTAGTGTTTTGGCCACGATTCAAACCCCAGGTCAGACATGTCGATCAGAACCAAATATGAAAAAATATTTTTTCGACGTCTTCCGCTCAGAGTCTATAAAAATTGCCATGAAATTGAATTGGAAGCTACTTTCAACAATATGCAAATAACAAATACATATGTTAGAAACTAGGTCGTAATCCTGACTGAAAGGTTGTAATGACCAATTATGTATGTATGCAAGAAGTAGAAATATTGTGACTGCATCGTTGGCCTCGTTCATTTCAAAAAGTGAATCAGCTTTGCAAATAGAAGAGTAGATTTACTTGCAGGCAATTTTATAGCATATGATCTTGTAAAATTTGCTTAGACTTTTACACATAAGTGGCCAACAGTGGTCGTAACACAATAAGTTGTCTTGGGCCTGACTCCACCTTATCAATATTACCTTACATACAACGATTTCTACTTTAGAGCAAAATTTTTGCTATAATCTTAGTTACACAGAATCTCTGGTGTGTTCGAAGAAACTATATTATAAATGCTAGGTGTTCCAACAGGGACTTCAAAACTTTGAGATTTGATAACGGCACCATATTGAGGCTACATCTGTCAAATTGGTTTTCATTTATTTAGTGTGTTTTGCTAAAGCACCATGAATGGATACAGCATTCAAAAACAAATGCGAATAATAAAATTGAAAATAATGTACTGCGCACTTAGCCCATTTTATTATGGCCGGAATCGTGTTGAATAATTCGCCGCTGTCCGTGATAGTGTACAGGAGAAGCCGGCCTGATTTGGGTCTGCACCCGTACAAAATTCAACTGATCTAAGATAAACGACCATAGACAACGACGTGAATGAGCTCTGAAGCAATGTGTAACTGACCCTTGTTTTCATCGAGAAATCATTTGCAGCGATGAGTCCTATTTCTCTATGAATGGGTACATGAGCAAAAAAAAATTTTTCTATATGGAGACAATACCAATTCACATGGGATTCAAAAGCGTCTAATGTATTCTGAAAAAGTTACTGCTTGATGTAAATTTTAAGCGGACAGCGTCATCGATCCATATTCCTTTGAGAACGACTTTGGCCATGATTTAGCTGTCAACGGCAAGCAGGTAGGCCTAATTTAGGAAACAACTTCTTTTGGTCTGATTTGGAAGAGAAAGGAATGATATGCAGTTCGAACAGAACGAAGCTAAGTACCGCAGAGTTTATATCACATTGGGTATTTTTCATTTGCTATTTGAGGACATGATCATCTCATCTGGCCGCCGAGATCGTAGAATTTGATCGCATTGTACTTTTTCTTGTGGGGTTTAGTTAAGTCGCAGATGTATGCGAATAAGCCACCATTCCCAGCGGTCTTCATAGCCAACATATCCCATAATATGATAAACTCCGTGTGATTTATATTCATGGAAAATCGTATATTAAGAATGTGCTCTATTCAGAGAAGCCATTGCGGGTGATTCTATACGTAATGGCATGAAAGGTAATGAAACGATTGGAAAATTTCGATGATATATCGCATACATTTTGTTTTATAAAAAAAAATTCAGAGAAATTATTCATCATAACGCCATTTGCATGTAAGTCCTGTTTATGAATGTATTAGAATGCTTAACACTTTAAATTTCATATTGCTGGGTACATATGGAAGTCATATATCGTGTGACTATTAGTGAGTCTATGTTTTTTACAATGACATTGCAATTATTGCACTGCTCTCTAATGTTAAAGGGAATAGCAGATACTTATCAATAAAAATCGTTAACATTTATTTTGATGTTGTCATGTATGAAATTAACAGAATTAAATATCACTCATACGTCACATATGTTCTCAGTATAATGAATATCTAAATTAAATAGATATGTGCGATGATGTGAATAAATATAATGGGTAAAAGTTTAAACTTAAAAATGCAATAAAACAAAAATGGTTTGAAATTTTATCAAATTTACTTTTTTCCTGTGAAGTACAATTTTTCCGGTTAGAAATGGAATGTACCCATATTCGTGTCGCCCGATGACACCGCCAGCGCATAAACGCACTAAAAAGTCAAACGATGGTTTTCGTTTGCCTAAATGCGGCAATTGTGCTTGGTGACGAATCCTCAGAGGTGGAAGTGTGACTCCTCGGTGAATACTTTTTCTTTGTAAAGTCATCATTCACTTGTGCCTATTCAACCAATCATTTGGCATATTGACGACGCTTGAAATGGTCAGTAGGCTACAGTTCTTATGTCAATTGAACTGTATATGCTTGTCAATTCAATAATTTGGTCCAAATTCTTGAACACGCCAAAAAATGGAGGTTGAAGGCTCTTCTGCTACACTGTTGCAAACAACAGCAATGTTTTCCGCAGAACGAATTGCACGAGCATGCACAGGCGTGTATACAGTTCCTACAGGTCCGCTACGCTGAAATTTGCACAGAATTCTACCGATTGTGGACATATTTGGTCGGTTATGTTAAATAAAAAACTCACGAAGTGCACGAAATGAATTTTGATTTTAACGCACATTTGCGTAAAAGGCTTCAATAATCTTAATGCTCGACTCAATTGTGTACCTCTCCATGGTTGAATTTTTAAATTCAGTTTCTTACAAATCGATGAAATACTGCGATAAATTATTAATGTGATGAAGAAACAAACAACCGGGTAAACAACACTGTACCTTTATGCAGTTGTTGACTGAAATGACAGAAAATCAAGGACATCTAGCATTTCCTTTCATGGTATAAACGGTAAAGAAATTTTGAAAACGGCAAAACAAACGCAATCACTATTTTAAACACTTTTTCCTTCAGTACTCCAGTCAATCATTCATTCAGTTTACATTTCTTTTTTGCATTCATTTGTTTCGATGCACATGCATAAAATTTGTTTCTATCAGATCTTCAACAGTGCTTTCTTGTTTCTTTATCATTTTAATTTTATTTATTATTTTATTTATTATTTGAATTCTTTTTCAAGGTTGTTTTTAGTTTTTCATCATCTCTACTGAGGGATAATAGAGTCTTTTGTTGCATGCCAATTGTCTTGCGGCAGAGTGTTGTTAGCATGTTAAACTACCAGTTACTGCTGTTTCTTTTCGCACGCAGGCATTTACATAGCTAATATATCACACTAAAAAATCACACTATGACACCAAAAATATGGGAAATATTTAAGCCTCAGAAAAACATATTTAACATCTAGAAAAACTGGTATATAAATTAATTGCAGAATAAGAAGATGTTTTCGTGAAAAGTTCTGTAGGCGGCTCAATGGTCTAGGGGTATGATTCTCGCTTTGGGTGCGAGAGGTCCCGGGTTCAAATCCCGGTTGAGCCCACTGATTACTTTACGTGATTATTTTACATGACAAATAACATAATTTTATTTTAAAAATAAATTAAAAAGATATAAAACTACAATACTTTAGATATTTAAAACCTTCGAATACTAGATTATCGTCAAATCACTATTTTAACAGATTTACTGCACAAATCATCTCATCATAGGCATTTTATCCTCGTGAAGAGTATTATATTATAACCAAATATTCATAAACTATAATTTCTCCCTGAATACAGGCAATTGAAACCGCCACCATGCATTTTTGTATATTTCAGGTCAAATACTTTCTTTGATGAGCTTGGATGCCGCTCACGTTTTTCGATTTGATTGAAACAAGTTAATCTACATTTCGTCAAACAATAGTATGTTGTTTCAGTTATTAAGATGCTGGTTTTGCTGGAAAACTAAAATCTATTGCATACATTTGCGAAGAATAGTAGTAGAATAGTAGTTTTCTAGCACTCCGTAGCCCAAGTCTATTTTCTCAAATCTATTACTTATTCTGCGGTTTTAAAGAGGAGCACCAGGTTTAGTTTGGATCACTATGAAATACTTCTTTATTGTATTCCATTTCTGCTTCATAACAGCGTCTATTCTAAGATTCCGAAGTCATTTGGTGATTCCTAGTTTTCTTTTCTAATAAATCCGCACTAGAAGAGATTAAGGTCGGATGATTGAGAACACATCCGAAATTGTTTAGGGACATTTAGGAAAGCAATATCAGCGATAATTCTAGGGTCATTACCGTATTGAAAGATAAATTGATCATGACGACCAAATTTTATGGCTTTTTAAATATAAAAATTTTCCCACTAATCCTTCATTCACCAATAAACCGTCGCAGCATAGCCACCACTTTAAAGAGTGAAACATATTGTTTCCACTTTTTTTGCCATCATTGAAATATATTACCTTTTTCCCAGGACTCTGAAGCCTTTCATAGATGCTCATTGGTAAACTTCATTCTCTTTTGTATTTCAAAGAGTGAAAGGTATTGATTTTTTCATGGCACGCAGCCATGGTAACCACTTTTTTCTAGCATTTTTCCTATTTTTTAACATTTGATTTCAATATTCTTTGCTATTTGGGAAACGGACCCCCTTAAAATTCTTTGGTATTTCCGCCATGTAACTTTGAAAGAACAAATTATTTTGCTACCTTGTAATTACGTACTCATCTGTGGATGGAAAAATTAGAAATTCCTATCGTTTGGCCAATAGTTCTTAAACTTTATTTATTTATTAATTACAATACAATTACAAATTATATTCTAATTATATACGGAGTAACTTGATCATATGCTTGGTGTAGGGTAACACTCCAGAGCCTCTGGTGGGAATCGAACCCACAACCCTCATACTAATAGTCTAGCACACTACCCACTAGACTATCAGGGCACCCTAGTTTTTAAACTTTTTTCACAAAATTTGTAACAATTTTTTTGTCTTTTTGTTAGACGTAAGACTAGAGTTCAAATTCCAAGTCAGACATCAAAACGAAAATACGAAAAAATATTTCTTCTGCCTCTCAGCAGATTTCTGGCAAAAACTCTGAGAGTAAATAAAATTGCCATGAAAAGTTTCTCAAAAATCTGTCGTTCGGAGTCGACTTTAAACTGTAGGTCCCGCCACTCATGTATAAAATTAACACACACAACATGAGTGGTGTGAGAAACTAGGTCGTAATCCTGACTGAAGGGTTGTAATGACCAATTATGTATGGGTGGTGCAACATTCCTGGTTGACAAATTTCAAAACTACTGTGCCCAGTAGTGGACAGCGGCAAAACGAGGGTACTATTTGAATTCGACAAGAGATCGGTTTACACTCTTACAGGAATTCTAAGGGGGCACTGCACTATTGCCAGTTTCGCTGACAACCTCGGTCTACTCCACTAGGATTACTGCAGAAGTTGCCAAGATGTAGAGGAAACGGAATCGGTACCTGCACTTCAGAGCAGATGTCATCGATTTTTGGGTGACAGAACATTTAAAGATCTGGACATTGATCATGGATCTGCAAGTAAGGCAACTGGCCGGTTTCAGCCGGAATTCTGGGTGCTTCACAGCCACCACTAACGGATCATGATAAGGCGGCTTACCACACACTGGGCCACCGAGTGAACTTGCCTGTGAATGGCAAGCTGCGCGCTAACCTAACCTATAATAATTTTTGCTTTATTGGATTTATTTTTCTATCGTGTATTTTTTATTAAAAAAAACAGTTCATGAAATATAAAATAACAACAATTTAAACAAAAATTGTACAAAAAACACTCTCAACTGTAAAAACAGTTTATATAACCACATATTCCCGGATACAAGAACTTTAAAAAACGAATGCATGGCAGTGCTAAAAACGGGGAATTTTTTATCGAAATTCCGCACTAGAAACAAATAGCCACAAGTCATTCAAGCTGATGGAATTCTATTTGTCTCGTTGACAACACTGGCCTTGTATTCAATGGAATGTTGCCTGATCCGAGAGGGCCATCTTCTACAACTTGTTGTGGTGAACATAGTTGTAACTTGAAAAGAAATTGCTGAGTGAGATTTATCTGCAACAAACTTTAAAGGCACAGTCAAGAGTGCTATTGTAGCAGGAACAAGAGAATCTTGTGGCTGATTTTTTCGAGATCTAGTCACTCCTGATTAGTAGAAGAGAGCCTTACATATTACGAAAAGTGAACACGGCTGGGTTGTACGTTTTCCATAAGCAATCAATTATTTGAGATTGCGTTGTCTCAGTTGGTCAGGACTTCAGGTTGGGACAAAATGCAACTTTTGCCTCGAGAAAAATGAAACCATAAGAAACATTGTGTGGAAATGCTTTGTACTGTTCAACTTCTTACTACTTTTTTCCAATAAATATGCTGTACAGCGTAAATTTGTCTACTCTAGCACAAGGTCTCCAACTTGCAGTGAAAACTCGAACACCTAGAAAAATTGGCTCGCAACGTTGGACTTGAGTTAAATATCAAGAAAACCAAAGCCATGAGAATTAACAACACTAGCACAGAAAACAGGGCCAAATAGTCGAGTACGTCGATAGCTACTGCTATCTGAGCGTCTGCTATGACAACAAACGGCGGCGCAGAAACAGACATAAATAACAGACTCAATAGAGCGAGAACAGCATCCGGGGACTGCACTCCGTATGGAGAAGTGCATACATATATCTAGGCGTACCAAGCTAAGAATATTCAACGCTTGTGTAAAGTCAACGTTACTATATGGTAGCGAAACTTGGCTTATATCTGACACCATCACGCAATGTGGAATATTCTGGTCCAACACCATCAGCAACGCAGATCTCTGGACTGTCACAGAGGAGGAACCTATACAGAAGCAGATCAAAAAGAAAAAAT
Source organism: Sarcophaga carnaria (assembly GCA_958299815.1). NCBI lineage: Eukaryota > Metazoa > Arthropoda > Insecta > Diptera > Sarcophagidae > Sarcophaga > Sarcophaga carnaria. The sequence goes on along the minus strand of OY283149.1, from coordinate 81,482,446 downwards.
GGGGTTGGATTAGCCATACATTGAGAAAGAAGCCCGACGGTATTACAAGAATGGCGCTAGAGTGGAATCCCCAGGGCTCAAGAAATCGTGGCAGACCAAAAAACACCTGAAGACGCTCTGTGCGGCAAGAACTAAGGCTTGATGAACTGACATGGGAAGGCGCTAGAGCAACGGCGGAAAATTGTGTCAGATGGTGATGCTTTGTGAAAGCCATATGCTCCTTAGAAGGGCAATGGAAAAAATAGCGTAAATGGTGAATATAGGCTTCCAATAGTTGCTATTTCAGCAACATAAAGCAATGACTTAACATATTCTCATAATTTGAAATCCAGGATCGTGGAAGCTAGTGAACAGGACCAGTTTCGAAAAGAAAGTTGTCACAAAGCGTGTGGATATAAACGAAAGTTTTTAAATAAATTTAGAGTACGGAGTAAAACTTTTTGCGTTTATAAGCGTGGCATGCTTAAAAGTGTTACGCATATAGTATATCGAATAGTTCGGGAATACTATACGAAGTGTGATAAAAAATAACCGTTATTTTCAAATTTCTTGAGTTATGTTTGTTCGATTTTCGCATTTTTTTATGTTGGTACACGTGTCTGTTATATATGTTGACAATATCAGCCATTTTGGATTGTCAGTTTGTTTTTGACAGATAAAAAGGTTGTCGTGTTTTGGTGTGCTCTTCGATTTTTTACTATTCGAAAAAGTGCAACAAAGAAACAGTATTAAGTTTTGTGTAAAATATGAAATTAAATGTGAAAGGACATTTGAAAAGTTGACTGTGGCGTTTGGCGAGTCTACTATGAGCAGAACACAAGTTCAATTGTGGTATAACCGGTTTAAGGAAGGCCGAGAAGATGTCAATAATGATGCTCGTCCTGGTCGCCCGAGCACGTCAACAACCGATGAAAACATTGAAGCAGTGAAGAAAATGAGTTTGTTTCGTTAGACCATCTTCATTTATTATTTTTTTTTCCAAAAATGGAGATATTTTGTATCATTTTCAGGAAAAAATTGTTTGAGGATTAAACAATCTATTAAAGTGTTGTTTATCGATATATGTATAAGCGCAGCAGTAATATTGCATCATCTTAATCTATGGGTGGTGTAAATACCAAAGAGTCAGTCAAGGAATACTACCTTGATGTTATGCGCCGATTGCGCGAAGCAAAAAACCAATCATGGATTGTGCACCATGATAACCCACCAGCTCACACATCTATGCTTGTGCGTGTGTTTTTGGCCAAAAAACCTGTAATCATGCCTCAACCACCGTATTCAACGGACTTGGCCTCCGCTGTTTCCTTTTCCCAAAACTGAAGAAAGCGTTTTTGCTAGGATTGAGGAGATAAAAGAAAAATCGAAGCAGGAGCTGTTGGTGATACTTAAAAGCGCGTTTCAGAAGTGTTTCGAGGATTGGAAAAAAACGCTTTCATAAGTGTATTATATCTGAGGTTGGATGCTTTGAAGGGGACAAGATAGTTATTGATAAATAAATAAATACTTTTTGAAAAAATTTAAAACAACGGTATATACAGTATAAATGTACGGTATAAATAAATGTTAATGGCATTATTAACTTTGTTTTGTTTTTAATACAATGTATAGTATATTTAAATGTAATTAAAACAAAAATATACCATAATTATCATTAAATTTCTCCATTTTTTCAATTTTTATAAATAATAATTATTTATTTTTTATATTTTAATTAACTATAAAACAGCATTACAGGCATACGTAAATTGTCGTTTTGGTGAGAGTAAACTTCATTTCAGCACCTTGTGTTAAGAGTAGTATGTACTCAGTTTAAGTTATGCTTCAGATTGTCACTTCATCATTATCACATGAATCTGGAAGCATATCATTCGATATTTATATGCCACATTGGTTTAATAATATATTTAGGGTGTATTGAAAACAGCAGCTGCTCGCTGTTAACAATGACTATTCCTCGCATAACACATGCTAAGCACTCACATGTTTTCTTCTAAGAAGTATTGATCATCACATGTTGATCCTCATCGTCACTGAATCTATATTTTGGGCTCCATACTTAATAAATACATACATACATACATACATACATACATATATACATACATAATTGTTCATTACAACCCTTCAGCCAGGATTACGACCTAGCTTCTCACGCCACTTATGTTGTGTCCGTTAATTTCATACATGAGTGGTGGGACCTACAGTTTAAAGTCGACTCCGGACGACAGATTTTTGAGAAACTTTTTCATGGCAATTTTATTTACTCTCAGAGTTTTTGCCAGAAATCTGCTGAGAGGAAGTCGCCCAAGAAATATTTTTCAAATTTCGTTTTGATGTCTGACCTGGGGTTTAAACCGTGGCCTTACGTCTAATAAGCCAACATACTACCTTATAGAATACGGCGACTTCACTTCCATTCTTAATAAGTTTACTTAAAGTCTACACTGATTTCAAAACGCTGGTTGTTAACCTCAGTTTAATCCTGGATTGTCTAATGCTTCACTCAACTCTCCTCTTATTGTAGTTTAGCAACAAAAATTTTGAATCTACTTACTGTATGAGCAACGACATGGACCTTGTGCAACGTATTAACATCCAGCGTCTGCACTGGCTCGGCCATGTCGTTCAAATGGAAGAGGAAGTTCCGACGAGACGGATATTTGTGCCGGTGATTAAGGGAAGGCGGTGAAGATGACGGTTTACGTTGGAAGGACCAAATCGATGAAGCCCTGTCATCGATCGGTGTGACCAACTGGCGAAGGCGCACAAGAAGTAGAGTCGCATGGAAGGATGTGTTAAGACGTTAATCGGATTGTTAGGGCCAAAGAAGTAAGTAAATAAGAACTGATAAATGCGTTGTGCAGCAATCGATATTGTAAGCAATCATTAGTTTTTATTTCAATTAGGAACATGAAATAGTATTGGGAAATCAATTTTTAAATTCTGTATCTACGTAAAAATGCTTGCAGTTTTATAATAGTTTTGAATTTTTATAATTGCTTCACTTTTAGTTCTTGATTTTATTTGTATTTGTACGGTAGTTGACGGCAACAGTATTGCTATTTCAAAGACGCTGGCGACAACACGTGCACTATCTGGCGGTGAAGTAGCCATGTATTTAAATTTGTGTCTGTATAGGTATCTATTCACTGGTAGATACAAACACAAACATTTTTCGAATTCATTATTATTAAAGGGTAAAATGTCACGTACTAAAAACTATGTTTTTGAAAATTTTGCTCACTTACTTCTCAATTTCACTGATTTTGCCCCAGTTAAAGAATTGCATTGCCTTTCTCTTGTTGCCTTCTGCTGACTTTTTATTATTATTCGTAATTTCGTAAATTTACTATATATGAGTGTGTGTTATTATATCTTTGTTTACACACACAAATATATACATATTATGGTTTTAACTACATTAATGACTAATTTTGATAGTTGGGGTCAGTATCACGTAGGAAATATGAATTTATTTCCGGCTTATTAAACATTTTCGCTTATTTCCTTTAAGGTAGGTAGATTGTAGGAGAGGAGACCAACCAACGGAATCATGCTCATTGTCGTACACCTAAGCCATCATGTAGGCTTGTTGTGCGCTCACCATTAGGAATGTCATCTTATTTTCTATGGGAGTCTGTATTTCGTACAAACTTCCTTAACCGCTTCTAGTCCATTTTTCTAAGAGGAGTTATGTCTGGTATAGTGTCATCACCAAAATAATGCGATCTCGATCTTACGAAAGCTGGGCAGTGACACAAGAAGTGGTAAATCTTTTCCATGTATCAACATTTTCCACCAAATCAATACGGCTCTGGTGCACATGTAAGGTGTAGTGTCCCGTAAGTACGCTCATTAGCGTGCTCAGGTCGCCCTTATTTATATATACGGGTTGTTATAGATGAGATCCCATCAATAGGGGTATTGCACGATTCTCTTCTATTCCCAACTCTTATTTCTTATTTTCATTCACATCTTGTTTCCCTAACTGCTAAACAGGTCTTCCCTTTTACAGATAACACCAATATTGACCACTCATATTCTTTTAATGGTAGGCCGAGAGGCCTTTGGAGATTGAGGCCAGAGGATGTGATATGAATGACCCACTCACATCCGACCTACAGTCAATCTTCGATATTTCGAATACAGTAGAATTGTAATGGAACCATCACTATCAATGTTCATATTGGCTGCCTTCCAAAATGTATCAATAAAAAGTTTGTATGCAGTTCTACTACTGTATATAAACAATGTATATATTCAAAGTAACCAAACAATGCATCAACTATAAATCCGATGCCTGATTGCTTTTTGACTGCGTTAAAAATACACATTGATGACGTTTTGAAATAGAATACATTGTATATATTTTGTACAGCGGCATTATGAAACACGATACTTTGTTCAAACACAAAGCAACTAACATTTTGGAAGGCAGCCATTGTGTACTCGTTTGACAAGGCAGCGCAAACTCGATGGCAGCAGTAGGGTACGTGCGATATTGCTAGACTCGGCTATATACATATTCATTCATTGCACAATGACGAAATTTAAGGGTCACTGTTCTTTTGATAGGCATGTCAAAAGACAAAGAGACAGTCAGGGCCCTACGTTTGGCATAAAAAGACGGAGGTTTGCGACCTGACACCTTTGGCCGAGTAGTCTAACATAAAGATTGCTGCAATTACAAGATTTATTTTGGACTCGGGTTGGTTCCTTCAAGGAAATGTTTGATCTCCGAGTAACGGTAACGGTAACGCATTAAGCCCAAATGTTTGGCCACAGCGACCTCCCATAATCTTTCTATGGACATGAAAAATAAATGAAATTACTTCGGAAATATGGCAGTTGATGGATCATTTTGTAATTGATTACGTACATTGACGATAAGTCTTTTGGTTTAATTATGTATTGCATAATGGTATAATTTATTATTAGAGATGGTAACTCATAGGCAACGTTTTAAAATTTCTGTTTCCAAAACCATAAATTTATAGTCGGCAGCTGACAACATAAACCAAGATTGATAGTCAGTTATAATCGATGCTTCAATATTTTAATATATCTCCATACATTATATAGTTTCGAGCACTAGCTGGTGTCTGCAGTTTGTGTTTTGATTTCCACAGATCTAAGGCGTTGATTTCTTGTGTACCACTCTTCATTTAACCTGCAGGAACCTACTGATGGAATGTATTTCTTATAACAAGAATGCATGAAATACACCAAAGTGTGTGTATAATACATATACGTCAACAATTTTGGTTCCATGATTCTATAACAAAGGAAAGCATCAATCAAAGAAGAACTTTTCAACTCAACGCATGTATTATTTCGAAAATCGTATGGGTGTACCACGAATTATAAAATACTCATATATATGTATCACAACCTTATCTATAAAGAAAAATACATTATTACATTAGTGTGTGTATAAAGCCTATACGTAGACTTTATTTCAAGAATCGCTTGTGAAATTTTGCTTCAAAAACATGATAGAAATTCAATGTTGCATCGGATTGTTACTGACGATGAGAAATTGATTTATTTTCAGAATCCTAAACGGAAAAAATCATGGACTAATCGGGACTATTAATAGTAGCGAAACCAAATCAATTTGGAAGGAAGACTATTCCGTGTGTCTGGTGGGATCAGAAAGGTGTGGTATACCACGAACTCTTAAAACCTGGTGACTAACAGATCGCTACAGACAATAAATGATCAGTATGAACCACACATTGATAGAAAAACGACCCGAATGGGCCACAAAACACACCAAGATAATTTTAGAACATGGCAATGCAACTGCACACAAAGCAAAACCGGTTCAAGATACAATCCTTCCGACTTTCCTTAAGGGAACATGCGATGGCTGGGCAGTACTTAGATTCCTCTAGGCAATTCGAAATTTGGGTAACTATTTGGTTTGCTTCAAAAGACGAGCAGCTATATCGGTGTGGAATTCAAAAATTCCACGAAGAATGAAAAAATGTCATATTTTTTTTATTTTCCAAAAAAATAAATAAAGAAACGCTCATTTCATACCGTTACAACCTGGTATATTTCCATTTTCATATTAAGAACTTAAGTTACAACAATATTCATGTATTAATATTAATCACATTATAAGTAATTTCAGCAAAAAGAAAAAACAAAACTTTTCTTATCTTGTCTAATGCTTATATTAGCCTTCCATATGTTTATAATATGTATGTATGTGTATCTAAATGGCAAATACAAACACAAACATAATTATAGATTATGGCCAAATGTTTGCCTCAAGATTGTATTACAGAAATGTGGTTTCCTTTCGTACATAAGTTGACAGTGAAATGTGGTAAAATAAATAAATCGCTATAGTGTCTGCTTTAAGTGTATTTCCCACGGCAAACTTCAGGATACTGCAAAGCAACAATAATAACAATTCCATGCCCAGCATATGGTATTTCCTTTTAGAATTCGATATTCATTCCCATCGGCCCTGAATGTATATGTTGGGCTCGCGAGAATCTCTATTCTGTGTAATTGTATTCTGCGTCTACAGAGCACTCTCAAAACTTCGACTATTTCCTTCAGGTAATTCCTTAATAGTTCACCTTTTATTATAGTTTGCCAAAGTGGAATCTTCCCATCTCATAAGCTCGTATGCTTGCACATACATAGCATACATACATAATTGGTCATCACCACACTTTAAACTCCATTCCGAATGACAGATTTTTCAGAAATTTTTCATGGCAAATTTATTTACTCTCGTGGATAAAATTAACACACAGAACAAGGGTGTGTGAGAAGCTAAGCCAATACCCTGCATAAGCATTGTAATGACCAATCATATAAGTAGATAACCTTCTAATTTTTTATACTAGTTTGTTAGTTATACTATTGAGGTCGCCGTAGTATAGTAGGCAGTGTGTTGGCTTATTAGACGTAAAGCCAGGGTTCGAGCCCCAGGCCAGACATCAAAACAAAAATACAAAAAGTATTTCTTCGGCGACTTTCTCTCAGCATATTTCTGGCAAAAACTCTGAGAGCAAATAAAATTGCCATGAAAAGTTTCTCAAAAATCTGACGTTCGGAGTCGACTTTAAACTGTATGACCCGCCACTCATGTATGAAATTAACACACACAACTTAAGTGGTGTGAGAAACTACGTCGTAATCCTGACTGAAGGTTTGTAATGACCAATTATGTATGTTTGTAGTTAACCTATTGAAATTGTTGTTGTTAGGAGTGCATTGCATTCATATTAAATTTTCCGATAATTTATGATTTTAATAACAATTTTATATGAAGTTTATATAAGTCTACCAAAGAAAAAGTGGTAAAAATATTAAAAAATAAAATGGAAAACAAAAACCGTTAAGAATTCAAGTTATTCTGCTTAAGACTATAAATAATCGTAAAGTGTTGTCCAGAGTATGTTGGTTTTAATTTTGGGAAAACAACCAGAAGTTTCCGTACCAAAAGATTTTTCTTTTCTTATTTGAAATTTTTGTGAAAAAAATCTGTATTTACACGCTAGTGTCTGATGGTGGTAGCCACATAATATTTTCTTTACGCTTCGGTTTTTATGTTCAGCTTTGAAAAAAAAAATATATTGTATACAACACATCGAGAGCAACATAATCATATACTGCTCTGTTGTGGCCTAAAGTTTACATTGAAAGAGTTTGTTTTATAACTGTAGTCGTTGCAAGCAAGTCAAACCAATTCCGTTCAGCTATTTGAATTGTTTTTATTTCTTTTTTTTCAATTTTCCATAACAAACAGAAGGATAAACTTTATGCAAAAACTTAAACTAACGTACACAAGCAGTTTTAGTAGCAGCCTTAATCTATGTATTACAATGTGTAGTATTTTTATTATTGGTTAGTTTGTAAAAAAAATATTTTTTCTTATTTGATGTAAGGATTACGCAGGAATAAAAAGGAAACATGGAAAGCAAGTAAACTAATAAGGATTTGGTCAAAACAACTTTGCATCTCTAAAAGAAAAGTTGCCTTAAAAGTAAACAGTTTCACGATTCTTGTCAAAAAATTTAAAAAAAACTAGCCTTGACTTTAGACATTTTAAATTTGAAATTTACCTGACTTAATGAAAAAAAATACTGAATACTTTTTTTTTAAGGTAATTGCTGTCAGCTCAGACATTTCTGGCATACACTCTGAGAGTTATTAAAATTACCATGAAAAGGTTGCTCACAAAATCTTTCGTTCGGATTCGACTTTAAACTGTATGACTCTCTACTCATGTATAAAATTAACACACAAAAAAGGTGTGTGAAGTTAGTTCGTAATGCTGATTGAAGGGTTGGAATGACCAATTATGTATGTATGTATATATTTCCTTGAGAACGACTTTGTCCATGGCATCAACTTCTTTTGGCCTGAATTGGATTATCTAGACACCAACGACATGTGGTTTTAACATTAAAGGTGCAATGTGCCAAACAGCTCATGCTGTATAAGTTGTTGGAGGGCATGATCAACTCGCGGCGCAATCGTGCAGTTTGACTCCATTATAACTTTATTTCTTGGGTTTACTCGAGTCTTTGGTATATGAGAATGAGGCACAGGCCATAGAAATCTTCAAAGCTAACATAACTCATGTCATCGATTAAATTCAATCTGATTTATGCGCCAAAGTTGTGGAAAATTGGACATTTTGGATGCGCTTTAAGACGTGGCGGACAATTGAACGATTTTATATTCAAAGCAATAAAAAACAGTTAGACAAGTGACTTCACATGACACCAAAGGAAATAATCCAATGGAGTTAAATCACATGATCTTGGTGGCCAATTGGTTGGATCATTACGTGAAATTATTTTTTCACCAAAAGTTTGTTTGAGCAAATCAGTTGAAACGCGCTCTGTTCTCTGTTGGAATCCCATATAAGTAAGATTAATTTAAACTAATTGAGATACGAGAAAATTTCTGATCATGCCCTATACATTTCCATTGATACTAACGTTCTGCACATTACCGTTGACTCTGTGGATATAATGGTGTTTGGACACAGTTTCATCAGCAGCAATTTGTGCTTTATTTCATATATAACACTTTGCAATTGCGATTCTTTTATACACGGCACAAACAATGGCATTAAACTCAACATCTTTTTTTGTCTTTCTATTTATTTTTTGCTCTTTTATGTACAAATACTTGTTACGTTCAACAACTTAACGAAGAAACGATAGCGTCGTCCTTGTTCTATTAAGTTAAGCCGCTTAAACAGCTTATGGCAATAGAAGACTTCTTCACAAAATAGAAGACGTCACCGTGTCTAAAATCTTTTTTTAAACACTCGCTTTCAATAATAGAAACAAAAGTATTCAGTTATTTTCTATTGTCATGTCGTATAAAATATGATTTTATTCTTTTCTTACATTAATACCGCTGAAGTTTCCTTGGTTACAATTTTAAATGCATAAGAATAAAGAGGAGCGTAGGAAACCACAATAAATTAAGCGAGTGCTTTAAATCCCCTTGTATTTGATGACAATCCTTACAGTCGTTGAATTCTTTAAGCAGAATTCGTTTTTATAGGCGGAAAAATATTTTTCAACACAAAAAATAATAAAAAACAATACAACATTGTATGTTGAATTAATAATAAACTCAAGTTTGCTGGTTTAAATTAGCTGGTTATACGTTGTATATTTAATAAAAACAATTGCTAATCTGATTAGAAACGAATTATTTAAAAAGCTGTTGTTTGAAGTCGCCGTAGTCTTGTAGACAATGTCTAGACTTATGGCTACGGTTCAAAGCCTAGGTCAGACATCTCGAACAAAAGGAAATATAAAAAAAATTTTCTTCGGCGACTGCCTCTCAGCAGATTTCTGGTAAAAACTCAGAGAGTAGATAAAAAATTGCCATGAAATAATTTTTAAAAATTTGTAGTTCGGAATCGACTTAATCTCTACGACTCCACTCATGTACAAAATTACTACAAGCAACATAAGTGGCTTGAGAAACTACATAGATCATAGTCCTGACTGAAGCGTTGCAATGACCAACTACGGTTGTTTGTGCTTTAATAAGAGTAGAAAAGGGAAAGAAATGTTTGTAGAATTTATTGGCAAACGGTTCAAGTTCTCATTCCAATTTTAGTTCTTTAGATAAAATATTCGCTTCCCCCTTTTTCGATCACTTATTCATGAGTAGGCATTCAAATAATCACTACTCCGCCCTGCGTGAATTAATTGGCTCCTTTTACTATGTTCAGATATGCACTTTTATTGAGTCAATATTCGGTTTATTAAGTACAATATTTTAAGTGTTCAGACATAATATACGCAGTTCAGCTGCTTATTCAATATTCATTCACAATAATGTCGTTTATTGCGATTTACGCAATAAAAGTGCATAACTGAACACCGTATTACATTCCGACGCGGTGATTTATTGAAATGCATTGCTTAAGATCGGCTTACATTCCAACAAAAGCTATTTTTAAAAAATTATTTTTAAACCTGAGGGTATTTCACAAATGATATTTAAATTAAAGGAGCATCTTTAATAAATTTGCTCCGTGCTTATAATTTTTCGGTTGACGTTTAAATTTCTAATTATGCTTCAAATCCATTTATTCATCATTCATTAAATCACAAAACTGTTCTATTCTGGATCTGATCATCGTACATATATTAGTATACTGCATGTATAAACTTTTTTTGCCATTACAACCCTTAAGTTAGGAATACGATCTAGTCTTCACACACCAACCACAGTCCTCAGAGTACCTCATTGGTGTATGGGGTCGAATCTCGGCAACGTTGGCCTTCAAATGCTCAATTGTCCCTGGTTTGTCGCTATACCACTTTTCTTTAACAGCGCTTCACAGACCATCAGCGTCAAATCGCAGCTTCTTGACTACCAGTTGACATCACCATTTCGGATAATTAAAGGACCAGCAAACGTTTGACACAATGAATCGTTTGTGGCATGAGATGTGTGGCTAGTTGCACCAGCTTGCTGAAACCAAATACGAAAATTTCGTTTATTAACGTAACAAACAAGATGAATACGAGCTTCATCCGAAAAGATCATTTTTTTTTTGCAAAATCGACATCATCGTGCAGTTTCTCTTTGACCTACTAAATACCAACGTTGTTGGAGCGTAAATCAATTCATTACGTTCATTGGAGATAATATACTGAATTTTAAACTTAAACCAAATTTTAAACTTATACCGATGTTTTAAACTTAAACCGATAGCTGGCACACATCAATATTTGCTGTTACTTTATTATTTAAAAAAAATATTTTCTTTTATTTCAATTTAACCAAACACTTTAATTGATAACACTGTGCTTTCAATTTGAATACATGATCCATTAAACCTGAGACAAACTGTATACTATACAATAATACTTATTAAAACTTCTATTTGATGTTAGAGCATGCAAGGCTTCTTTTTGGTTTTTAGGTTTTCAATTTTCTCAGGTTTATCGACGTAAACAAATGACTTGATCAAAAGTTCCTTTAAGTAGATAAATCGTAGCTAACACCATATGTAATATGCTCCGTCTTGTTAAACCCACTTATCAGCAAAATAAATCTTGAAGGCTTTTAAGCCCATATCCTTCAAAGTATTGTACATTGCTGGGTACACATTTCTTTATATTCTTTTAGGAAATTTGTGGATTCCACGCCAATACAACTGTTGTCATGTTTTAAAATTTTCTTGTCGTGTCTTGTGGCTTAGTCTGGTCGTATTACGATCAATACATGGTTTAAATTAATCAATTGTTGTCGGTAACGATCTGTGTTAACAGTTTCACCACTTTTTAGGAGCTCGTGGTACATCACACCTTTCTGGTCCCACTAGATACGCAGGATTGTCTTCCTGCCCAATCTATTTGGTTTTACAGTCGATGTTGTCCCAACTTTCCATTAAGGATTCTAAAAATAAATGCATTTTCCATTGCTAGTAACAGTTCAAAGCAACACTGATTTTCTATCGTGTCTTTGCAGAATAATTTCATAAGTGGATTTTCGGTTTTCATCTGTGTGCCATTCAATTCGTGGGGCATCCATTTTCCAGGTTTTTAGATCTTTTTCATAGCTTTCAAACAGCCAGAAATTATTTGTTGTGCAACATCTGATTTAAAGTGTTCATCTTCATCCATTATTGTTTACTTTTTTGCTGGTCTTCCAAGTTCTCTATTTCTTACATTGAAACCATCTTTTGCATGCTGCTTCTGATAGAGCACGATCACGCATGATATGCCTCAACAAGCATTCGATGCGACATATTTTCACATTCTTCCTACAAAAACAAAAAAATAATGCTAACGGAAATCATCATTTTCAGGTACAAAATTTGCCATCTTTAACACGATGAAATAATATGATGTCCAAATAACTTTTTTTTTTTTTTTTTTCTTCGTATATTATTTATTGAATCTTTCCTTTCAGAATTTACAATAAGTATTCAAATCTTAACCTAAAATACAATAATAAAAGTTGTTATTGCCACTGCAACGTACAACTAAAAGTGCACATCAAAAGTAAATTTATCTGATCAGATCATTTGTTTGAACCCTTTTGAGACGTCTGTGACCATCGAATACAAGTAAGTCTCTTACAAGACGGTTGGGATGTTCTGTAATCCTAGAGATGTAATTGACACTTGCTATTTTTATTTCCTCTCGAACTAAGGGCACCTTCAGATCTTTGTGGATGTTACTGTTTCTCATATACCAAGGAGCACCTGTTATTATTCTAAGAAGCCTAGATTGCCGCCTTTGAAGCTTCTCTACATTGGATGGTGAGGCTGTTCCCCACAGTTGGATACCATAAAGCCAAATAGGTTTCAACTTATACAAAAGCAGTTTTAGTTCTAGATCAAGGGTTGACTTAGGTCCAATAAGCCAGTAAAGCTGTGCTGTTCTGAGTTTGATCTGGGTAATTTTGGCAGCTATATGGTGAGCCCAGGTAAGGCGACGGTCGAGATGGATGCCCAGATATTTTACACCACTATGTTCTGGTACTGTCACACCATTAATCTTGATGGGCGGACAATTTCCTTTCTCAGTGTAAACGTGATGTGCATGCATTTAGAAACATTGACTTTTATCTTCCATTTCAGCATCCAACTTTCCAAATCACTAACATGAGATTGAAGTCTTTGTGACGCAACTGTAGAATCTCTATGAATACTTAAAAACGCCGTATCATCCGCAAAAGTAGATGTGTGAGTCACTAAACTTGTAGGCATGTCTGCAGTGAACAATAAGTAAAGGAACGGCCCTAGAATACTTCCTTGTGGTACGCCAGCAGATATCTTTCTGCGAGAAGAGGTGACATCTTTTGATTTTATTTGGAAATATCTATCCCATAAGTAACTTTTTAGCAATTTATGCACATTCTTTGGTAAAAACTGTGTGATCTTAAAAAGAAGTCCTTCGTGCCAGACCTTATCGAAGGCTTGAGATATATCAATAAATAGCGCAGAGCAATACTGCTTGTTCTCAAAAGCACGTCTAATTAAATTGGTAATTCTGTGCACTTGCTGAATCGTGCTATGTTTTCGCCTAAAACCAAACTGATGGTCGGGAACTATGGCGTTGGCATCAATATGCGGTATTAAACTATTAAGCAGCATTTTTTCGAACATCTTAGAAAGTATTGGGAGTAAACTTATTGGACGATATGATGATACTTGCGTTATGTCCTTGCCTGGTTTAGGTATCATCACTAAATCAGATAATTTCCAAGATGCAGGAAAGTAGCCTATTCGCAACATAGAGTTAAAGATGAACAATATAAAACGCACGGCCGATGTATGCAAATTTTTAATCATTGTCGCAGTTATTTTGTCACAACCAGGTGATTTGTTCGGCTTTAGGCTCTGGATGACGGCAATCACTGCAGACAGCCGGAACTTGATCGGCCTACTAACCACATCGTCGATTGTAACTGGGGCAATACTAGAAACAGAATTGTTTGGTGTAAAAACATTCTCTAAGTAGTTGGCAAAAGCGTCCACTTTCTGTTCTGCGCTTTTTGCCCAATCACCGTGCTGTAGTCGTAAAGGGGATTCATTCAAAGTAGGTCTCCTCATTTTCCTTACTGCCTTCCATAAACTGTACTCTGAGTCTTTCGTTGCGTCCAAATTTTGCAAGTATTTTTGCAGGTTCGACTCTTTGTGCTTCTGCAAAGCGCCACGCAGAAGTCTTTGGCACTGATTAAGTTGAGACTTTAGACCTGGAGAACGATATTCTTGCCATTGGCGTCTTAAATTCCTTTTTTGGCGTAACAGTGCTTCTATGTTATTAGAGCAGGGAAATTTTCGTTTTCTTACCAAAGGGGTAGAGGATGTAGATACCCTAGCAGCTTCAGTTAAGATGTTAGCAAACTGGCGGACGCCGGATTCAATTTCCTGTTCACACTTCAAAGAGATATTTGATGGCAGGTGCGAGCTTACGAACATTATTTCCGCCAATTTGTCCTCGTCTGAAGATAATTTTGCTCCAGTAGGTTTGTATCAGGCACAAATGTTAGGGTGGTTGGTGAGTGATCAGAAGACAGATTCAATGACGGGTGCATACGAAGATTTTCACGTCTAATATTTCTTACTACGGCAAAATCTATTACATCCGGAATTCTGTTTAGATCAGTTGGCCAATAAGTAGGATGACCAGCAGACAAGGCATCCATTCTGTTCGAAGATACTGCGTCCAATAGCTGTCTTCCTCTCGGAGTAATGAGGCGTGATCCCCAGAATGTGTGTTTTGCATTATAATCACCTGCTGCAATAAATTTCGGACCCAGCGTGTTGAAGTAATCGAGGAATTGATCTTTGCAAATGTTGTGTCTTGGAGGACAATAAAGTGCTGATATTGTAACACCAATGTAGGGTAAATTGATTGATGTTGCTTGAATGTAATCTTGGGTGAATTCTGGCAATGGAAAGTGCCTAATGTCCTTGTGAACAAGAATAGCTGCCCCTCCGCATGCCCTACCACTATGGTGTTTTGCGTCATATGTGTAGTAGTCATTAATTCTAAAGCAGTTTTTGTCCGAGAAGTGTGTTTCCGATATTAGCATGTAAGTATATAAGAAGTTTTGTACTTCGTTTTTATGATGGCTTAAGCCGCTCGCGTTCCAAAAGCACATTTTGAGGGTGTTCATGTCTTATTTACTAAAATCTGCATAAGCATATTTTGGTTTTGCAGCAGCTGTTGCAACATGTTCTGCATGTTAGCCATAAAATTTCATAAAAATAATCATTGTTTGGATTACAGTTTCAATTGAATTTTGGGAATTCGAATGTGCAGTTGGAATGCCTTCTTTTAGAGCGTCAGCATATGAAAAAGCATCTGGAAATTTACTTGTGGTTTGGGCAACATTTTTGGAGTTTGCCTGTTGTGGAATGGTGGGCTGAGGTAAACTTGGGAAGTTTGATTCACGGTACTGATTATGTATAGGTCTTTTGACCACCGTTTTATTTTTGAGTTTCCAAATAACTGGATCACAAATTATTTTAAGATGTATGTATGTACATATGTATGAAGATATGGAAATATATGTTAGAAACTTTTCTAAAGACCTGTAAACTATTGAGGCTATCAAGCATTGGATTTATATTTAATATTAGGCAGATATTACTCTGGATGTGTCGGCATGATTAAGACTTTAAAACATTTCACCAAAATAGCAAAGCCAAAACTAAACTGGATTTGTCAGCCGAACGACTCGTGCAGTAAAGAATTGTTTGAAGCGAATTGGAATGTTTGAATACTAGGGTTTCATGATAAATTTTGGAAGGCAAGGGAGAGTGTCTGTATACACTTGTAAAAAGTGTATTATTTTTATCTTAAGGTTGTGCTTTCAATTGCAGTGGATATGTGAAAAATGTTTACATTCTGTTGATATAATTTTATTTTAATTATATATAATTACTAAACAGAGTTTTGCTTTACTTTACTTGCCCATTCTTTTACGTGAGGTTTTGTTATTTGCATATTATTATATATACTTGTTGTTTTTGTATATACAAAATATAAAAGAACATATTAAAAAACCAGAAAATAACATTCGACATTCAACGATACCTCCGAGACAAAAAAATGTAACGCAATGATTCAAAAATGAGTCTGAATGGTAAGATTGCCCGATTTTAAGAAAAAATAGTCCATGATGTAGGATATAGCAAAATTTTAAATGTTCAAAAATCCACTAGAAATCATGGCTTACTTTCTATTTAAATTGAATTTGCAACATATTACTCATACGCACCATGTTACATGTACTAGAATAATTACTCTGAAGTGTATGCAATAAAAAATCTTTAATGTTGTCATGTATGAAAGTAATTGAATTCGATATCACCATACATCACAGGTGTTCTTATCATGAATGAATTTTACATATTAAATATGTGCCATGATGTGAGTAAATATAATCGATGGGCCATTTAAAAGTTTAACTTTAAAAATGCTGTAAAACAAAAAACGGTTTGAAATTTTGCCACATTTATTGTTTTGTTGTGAAATACAATTGTTCCGGTTAGAAATGGAATATTATTTCATTCCTCTGCTGCTGGCCTCACAGTACCTCAAGCGATCACACGAATTTTCGTGCCCAATTTTTGAGTGTATTGGGTCGTATCTCGGCAATGCCATCACGAATGTTGGCTTTCAAATGCTGAATTGTCTCTGGTTTGTCAGACATTTCTTTAACGGCCTCCCACAGAAAATAGTCCAACGGTATCAAATCGCAGTTTCTTTTTCGATGAATTGAATGTCGGGTATTGGTCATATGTTTTGCATCGTATTAGAGTTGCTGATGCCCAGGTAAGCGGAGGAGGTAAATGCGTTGTATGCCACAGACGAGTTAAAAAATTCTCGCCTCCGGCGAAGCTACCCTCTGATATCATTGATGTCATCTGTTCCAAGAAGTCTCTTTCTGCTAAGCTTCTATACAGTTGCATACACATACATACGTTCCTGAGAGTCGGTTGTGATAGAAAATACAGTAAAGGCAGGCAAATATCTGAAAGTTCAACGCATTAATTACCAAAACAAAATAATTTTTTAATGAAGGGAATGGAGGACTGTCATCGCCTTTATTTCTCTATTTTATCACTTTATTTATTTTCCTAGTAAGAGTTCTTTTAATCAAGTATTTGCTTGCTGAATAGGTTGTGGGGCTATTATAAATAATCCTAAAGTGATAGGTTTGGCATCTGGATTTTGTATGTGATTTTCACTGTGCAAACAGGATAAAGTAATTCTTGAATGTACTGCTTTTAATGGAAATTTAAACCACTGTGCACTCCGCCTGTTTCAAGGTAATCTTCTCATAATATTTAAAACTATTTTTATCATCGCAATAATTAGAAACGTCTTACTTACTAATTTAATTAAATCGCTGCTTAATTTAAGCCACTTTTATATCAGCCTCTTAGCATTTTCCTTAAGTTTGTTAATTATAATTATGCTTAGCTTTGGCAAAGTTATATTAGATTAAATAACACACACTTTATAAGCTATATAAATAATAATATATATATATATATATATATATATATATATATATATATATATATATAAAAAAGCAGTTATATATATATAATAAAAGCAGTTATTATCATAAATGTTGCGCTGAGGCAAATACTTTCGCTATTTAAATGTCATTTTAATTGTTTAAAACGTGCCTAAATTAGTAATAAACGTCAGAATCACTAAATGTTTAAACCTTTATGCGAGCAAAGCTACTTTTAGCCATAAACAAAGCTTCCAACAACACCAAAACAATTTCACCGACAATGACAACCATGCAAACCACCACCATATTTGCTTAACAAAGGAATTTAAAAATTGTTTGCGAACAATTCATGCAAAATATTATGGCAGACCGGTCGCAAGTAAAAGAGGAGTAGAAATATTTTATGAGTGAAAACAAATACTTTTGGTGGCCATTCAATTAAAGTGTGCTTATAAACCTGCAAACATTTGTTTAATTTAAATAACCCGCCAGCCATAGAAGATAAAACACCAGTATACCTGAACTCTGTATAAATACTGGCACACATATGTTACAAAATACTGTATTAAGAAACTTTCCATCTATTAGATGGCACTCTCAATGACTATAAATGAGAACACTTATTCATGCAAACATTACTTTAATGGCTGTATTGTTAGCATTCCTTTAATGAATGCATTCTTTTAAACTAGCATTCAGTCGGAAGCATATTAATTTAAGTACCTTTTTTAAGTCTACTCTATCAATTTGCATGTGATATTACATGACACGGTGTGCTACTATTCGGTCTTCAAATATGCACTTTCAATCTGTTTTGGTAAATCACCATCGATCGATATACGTACATACATATATAACTATATATATTTCTCACCACGCTTATGCCGTGTGTGTTAATTGTATACATGAATGGCGTGAATTACAATTTAAAGTCAATTCCGAACGATAGATTTTTAAAAAGCTTTTCATGGCAATTTTTTATTTACTCTCAGAATTTTTGCCAGAAATCTACTGAGAGGCAGTTGTCGGAGAAATTTTTGTTTGAACCGCGACCTCACGTCTAATAAGTCAACACCATACCTACTTTATTGGAGCGACTACAAGCCGACCTTAATTATCATAGAAAAATCATCTCCAGCGATGAGGCGCATTTCTGGATGAACTGATAACCATGATAAAACTTTATTTTAGAATTTGGGACGATATCAAACAAAATGAGTTCTCGAGCATCGAAGCAAGTATCCTAATGACTGTTTTCTGTGGATTTTGTGCTGACGGCATCATCGATCCATATGTCTTTGACAACGTGAATGACCAGGCTGTCACTGTTAATAACAAGCACTATATGTAGGTGATTAATAATTTTTTTTGTTCTGAAATCGATAATTTGGAATCCAATGTCAATTGATTTTAAAAGAATGGCATGACTTCCCAAACAGCTCATGCCACATGGAATTGAAGAGCACAAGTGATTTGCACAAGCCTTCTACAATCTCTAAGCAGTAATGGTTATCAACTTTTAAACTCTTTGTTCAATATATCCAGAGTGCCTTTGTTTTTGATTCGTTGGTGAAGAGGTGAATTGTGAAGCTTTGTTACTTTTGAGGAATTTTTGATGATTTTGATGATTTCTTGAAATATAAAAATAGGGTCGATTCCGGATTTGGGACTTATAGCCCTTAGCTGGCGGATATGATTTTATATCCGCAAGATAAAGTATGCTAAGCTTTTAATCAGTATAGTATGTTGTTTCAAACATATAGTTTCAATAAGTTGTTGCATGGATCCACATCCAATTCATAAATGCCGGTCTTGAAAACCTTTGCAAGCATTAGTTTATGTTTAATTGTTTATTTCTGATCGGGTAGTTGAAATTTGAAATCGCCGTAGTCTATTAGGTAGTGCGTTGGCTTATTAGATATGAAACCACGGTTTAAACCCCAGCTCAAACATCTACACTTAAACGAAATATAAAAAAATATTTCCTCGGCGACTTCCTGGCAAAAACTCTGAGAGTAAAAAAATTTGATATGAAAAGTATCTGAAAAATCTTTTCTGGATCGAGTATAAACTATTGGTCACACACACGATATAGTAAGTAGTGTGAGAAGCTAGGTTGTAATCCTGACTGAAGGGTTGTAATGACCAATTATGTATGTAAGTATGTAGTGCAATTTGAACTTAATTTTTGTTGGATGACAGGCTTAGGACGTCATCAACTGTAAATGATTTTGGGGTATTCTCTTAATAGCTTTCTGCATTTGATACCAGCTGACCGTTTTCGGCCGTGCAATAATGAATTCCAGTATCAAGTCCCTCATGTTACTCTATTTATTTCTTTGTACGCCGAAATAGGCGTTTCTCCTTTTCTGTTTTTCTATATGTATTCTCTACCGTTGATCTTGCATGTCTACTAAATCCATGGTATGTTCTCTCGCGAACTCCTCATAGTACCATGAGTTTCTTTTTTTTAAGGGAGAATTATTTCAAAGCCATGCACTTTTACAACAAGTAGTGAATTTCATATTACGGTCTTACTTTCTTGAAATTTTTATATTGAAGTAAAGAGAATGAAAACAGCGAAGAGAGCATATAAACTATCCTACAGCTATAAAAAGTAAAATTTTTAATAAGAGAGCAAAAAACACATTTTGCACAATACGACACACATACTATGAGTTTTGTGTTGATAAAACAGTGCAATGATAAAACCGTAATCATATCTTGCTTAGATATTTTCAATGAAATATTAAAATCAGTGTTACAGACAACGTGGTCGTTAACGGTTAGGAAACGTAATAACGCAGATCGAAAATTAAAATTCAGACGATTATTTTAAATTTTAAGGAATAACAAAAAAATTCATAAAAAATTAATTACAACATGTAAAATAGTGAGAAGACATAAAAATTAAAAGAATTAGTATTTTAATCCAAAGTTTTCATAGGATAATTACTTTATTATCCTAATTTACAATAAGAATATGTTAATTAAATGTTAAACATATTAGAAGTCGTTGTAGTCCAGTAGGTGTGTTGCCTTATTAGACATGAGGCCACGGTCCAAACCCCAGGTCAGACATCTCCATCAACACGAAATATGAAAAAATATTTCTTTGGCGACTTCCTCTCAGCAGATTTCTGGCAAAAACTCTGAAAGTAAATAAAATTGCAAAAAAAAAAAATTGCTCAAAAATCTGTCGTTTGGAGTCGACTTTAAACTGTAGGTCCCGCCACTCACTTAACACACACAACATAAGTGGTGTGAGAAACTAGGTCGTAATCCTGACTGAAGGGTTGTAATGGCCAATTATGTATGTATGTGTCTGAGATCTACCATATTATGTTGCCTTACTTAGAGTGACAATTTCAACACAAAAATGACCAAAATAATTGTTAGGTGCTATAAATATTTTTTTCGAACGATAGAGATTAACATTATGTAGTGGGCTGAACAATTCCCAGATCTTAGTCCATTTGAAAGCATCTGGGATATTCTGAACACAAGGATAAATTGTGAAGCAGTAATACAGCCAAAATAAGCTATCTCGCATAAGAAATAGATACAATGATAGTAGAAGGCATACTGCAACCATACCGTGCTTAAAAACAAAGGATTCCGCACAATATTGCTTAAACAAATAAAATCATATGATTTAAAATTTTTTAGATTCCGTTTGATAAATGTTTATAATATTTTATAACTAATAAAACCATCAATATTGTTTATATTTTTCCATTTTCCCATTCTCTTTCGCTTTAGAAAAGCACATGGCTATTTACATTGGTAAAGACTTGTTTGAATATAATTTATTTGAGAGGAAATGAGAAAACCCTGTTACCGGAAGTATTACAATTTCTTGTGACAAAATTGCATTTAAGCATCCGCAATGTTACAAATATACATACATACATACGTAAGTCATAAAAATAGGATTATAAAAAAAGATTATCAAAAAATACAATATATCGAGTGTTTTGTGTGTTTCAAAATTGGTGATATTGAATTCAAAGAAAAAGGAGTTTGAAGCTTGAAGCCCATTAATTGGAACCATTACTCGATAAAGATACGTGACAGATGTAAGAAGAGATCATAAAGTGTTACAGAAGTAGACTTTTGAAAGCGTTTAATTTGCATAACTCATTCAAAAGCAATGAAATTATGTGACACGAAAGATTTTTTTGCATGTCTCAAACGCTGTTTAATCTCTTTAGAAAGAAATCGTATTTCCATTGGACTATCACTGACGGCGACAAATAGATAAATTCCGACAACTCCAATGACAAACAATCATATGCGAAGTGTAGGCAACGAGCAAAATCTTTTGTCAACCCTCAGATCTATCCATTGTGTTCGAGTTTCAAATGCTGTTTGATTGCTTCAAAAAGAAATTATTTTTGCATCGGGTTATCATTGGCGGCGACAAATGGATTCATTACGAAAACTCCAAGCACAGATAAACATATATGAAGCATAGGCAACGAGCTAAATCTACTATCAAGCCTCTGATCTATCCATTAGGTTTGAATCATGGCCCAAAAATTAATTCGCTAGAAGCATGCATTGGCGGAATAACGTCCTAAATATGCAACCAAACAAGAAGCCGTAATTTTCCACAATGACAACTCTTCCCCTCATATAACAGTGCCTGTTTGAAAAACAGTGGATGGGAAGTTTTACCTTACCGACCATATAGCTCGCATTGCCTCTTCTGGCTACCATAGTCTCATTTGGAATATATTTCATTTCAGAACAGGGTATTGGTCCGATTAATATGTAGCCTTAAACGACGAGCGGTTTTTTGGGAGGGAATGCATAAATTGCAATTCAATTGCATGTTCTTTCGAAAAGCTATCTTAATAAAGTATTTATTTCAAATAAAAACGACCCGTTTTTAAGTTATACTATCATTATATTTAGAAATGTTTAAAAAATAATTTTATTTCAGATTATGATGCAAAATTTCGTGCCATACTCTGTTAATTATTTGAAAAATAATGACATTTGAGGAATACCATAATTAAATTAGGAAGTCGCCGTAGTCTAGTAGATAGTGTGTTGGCTTATTAGACGAAAGTTCAAACCCCAGGTCAAACATCAAAACGAAATTTGAAAAAATATTTCTTCGGCGACTTCCTCTCAGCAGATTTTTGGCAAAAAATCTGAGAGTAATTAAAATTGCCATGAAAAGTTTCTCAAAAATATGTCGTTCGGAGTTGACATTAAACTGTAGGTCCCCCCACTCATGTATAAAAATTAACACACACAACATGAGTAATGTGAGAAGCCAGGTGGTAATCCTGACTGAATGTTTGTAATGGCCAATTATGTATGTATGTATGAAGAAACTTTTAAATAATTTTTATTTTAAAATGATAGGAAAATGGACGTCGTTTTGCATTTTTCGCCATCTTACGACGAATAAAACTAAGTCGTTGCTTACCTGTGCAGTTGTTTTACTGATTAACTGCTGGCATGAAATTTACGCGTGTAATTTATTTTATTTTTCTAAATCTTCTATGCTAAAGGACCAACTGATGAGTATATCAATTTCTGTTGAATGCAATTATTAGTAGAAGAAGAAGAAGAAGAAATCACAAGAAAGAAGTCTGAAGAAAGACTAACTCGATCATAGAATTATCGATAAAAACTAACGTAATGTTATTTAATAGACCGTTTTGTTCCCCTTGGTCAGTTTAATATTCTATGTTAGAATATCCAGACTCCGAGTAAAATTGACAATATCATGCCTGATCGTAATCCTTTTTCGGGATTTCACACTCAAATTCCAAGCAGAACATACACGCGGTTCTGAACTTGAGTAAGTTAACAATGGGTTAATTAATTGTTCTACTGTATTACATTGTTACTTCTCTCCTTTTCATTCATATTTTTTGTTAATGCTTTTTACTATTCTCCTCTTCATTCATATTTTTTGGTATTGCTTTTTACTACTCTTCTCTTCATTCATATTTTTTGTTATTGCCTTTTTGTAAAAATTTTATTTATGTTTTCAATTAATATTCTTAATTGTTACTACGCAAGTTAATATGTTAAAGAATTGTTTTACTACATTTTTGCTACTCTTCTTTTCATTGATATTTTTGTTATTGCTTCTTTGTTGCTTAGTAAATTAAAAATTATTTTGATGCATTCTTAATTATTATTCTTAACTGTTGCTATGCGGAAGAGTTTCATTGATATTTTTTTCATTGATCTTCTTTTTCATTCTATTATCCTTTGCTATTTTAACATATTTCATCGAAAGCTGAGTTTCAGTATTAACTTACGCTTCGGTCCAGTGCCATTAACATTAAGAATATTAATTGCTTTCAGTGAAACCTTTACTTATATGATAAAACTAAACTACTTTAAAAATTGATAAACTAATAGTGTTTTCACACCGAGTGGTTTTAACGCAAAAGTTGGTTTTAACGTTAAAACCAAAAATAAAACCTGATTTTACCATACAAAATTATTGTGTTAAAACCAAAATAAAACCTTTTTTGAATTGGTTTTAAGTTGGTTTTATGAAATACAACCTTGTTTTGATGTACTAAATGTACTAAATCAGAGCTACCAGCTCTGAAAACCTGAAAACAGCTGATAAAAACAAAAACAAATGTAAATAAATAAATAAATGTAAATAATCATTTATTTTGTATTAAAAAGGGGAAAATTTGGAATATTTTTAATTTCTTCAATGAAAATTTTAAAAATTTGTAAATATTTAATTATTAATCGAAATGTGTGTTGTTTCTGGTCACAATGAAAATAGTTTCTTGTGCGAAAGGTAAGTCAGAAGCTAAATATATCAAGATGAAATAAGGCATATTTCTCATAAAATTTTTTCTCGCAGTCATAAATGTCATGAATTTAAAACCAATTTTAATAAAACTTGCAGTGTGAACGCAAAATCAGCTGTTTATGGTTTTAATGCTAAACTCAGGTTTTAAATTTTGGTGTAAAACACTATAAAATATGAATTTTGAAAAAATAATTTCAAATAAAAATTAAAAACAACAGTTGAAAATAGAAATGCTTTCAGTGAAACCTTTACTTATATGATAAAACTAAACTACTTTAAAAATTGATAAACTAAAATATGAATTTTGAAAAAATAATTTCAAATAAGAATTAAAAACAACAGTTGAAAATATAAAGAAATAAAAATTAATTTAACTTATTAAAAATTCCACATAGTGGATAAAGTTTAAGTGAAACCCTTTAAATTGATAAGAACTAAAATACTTATAAGTTATGAATTTTGTAAAATAATTTGAAACAAAATTAAAATAAATACCTGTTAATAGTTGAAAGTAATAAAATTATTTTAATTTTTTAAAAGGTTCCACATAGTGGATAAAGTTTAATTGAAAATTAAAATTAATACGAAATTAAATTAACATTAAAACTAAAATCACAACTAACGTATTAAAATAGAATAAATAATATGAAAACTTTAAAACAACACATCTGGTAAAATAAATAATTTATAAACCAGAAGCCCAACAAAATACGTATTTTATTAAAAATTAATTAGTATAAAGTTGGCACTGGAATTATATTCACTGCTTTCCTGATTACCACAACATATTTTAGATCGGAATCTGAGCAAGTTATTCCTATCTTACCCATCATATCTTAGCCATCAATCAGAGTTCTTTCGTGGAACCTTCAAGTTTTAATTGATTGTAATATACTGCGGCTATCTTTACAGACCCTCGCGATAGTTTCATGTCAGTCACAGTTCGGGGTAATCCATGTCTTTATGTGTCTTACTAACTTACTAGAGCAGAACCGCTGCTACCGAAGAAAATAAGTAAAACTTTTGCATTTATTAGTCTATTAGGCAGAGGTATACATTGGCTACTGACAAATCCGGGTCTAAGGAAAGATGTTGCTATATTGTCATACACACCTTTAGACTGTAAGTCTTCATCAATTATGAAATAATGGAGAGATTGTTAACCTTCTAAAGATTGCACATTTTGAAGATCGTTTAAAAAGGAAGATTTGAAGAGGAGATAGACATTTCATTTCCCAATGTCTACCACAACTTAGTGTTTTCACCCTTTCCATGTATCTAT
Source organism: Sarcophaga carnaria (assembly GCA_958299815.1). Classification (NCBI taxonomy): domain Eukaryota; kingdom Metazoa; phylum Arthropoda; class Insecta; order Diptera; family Sarcophagidae; genus Sarcophaga; species Sarcophaga carnaria. The sequence goes on along the minus strand of OY283149.1, from coordinate 81,456,848 downwards.
TGCTAATTTATGCTATACTGTGCAATCACTTGATTGACAAATTCTAAGCCAAATTCTAGTCAAGAGCATAATGCTGTTTGTTGAAACCTGTGGGGCAGAATGTGTCAGTAAACTGTAAACTGTGGCTGTAATCTTAATTTCGACAAAAAAGAAAATTTAAACGTTATTGCTATCGTATGCTGAACGTTCAGTTCAAACCAAGTTTAAAATATAATTTTGGTAATTTTTTGACGTCCATGTTAAAGCAAGGTTTCCATACTGCTGCTTAGGTTTAGGTCGCAGTGGTAGCTGTGGTATCAAAAAGCTCACTTGAGCACGCAGAGATGCCCGTTGTGACGCCACAGGTGAACGCAGTCTCTGTACTGACCAAGTTCTATCAAAACCACGGAAGAGGAAGAAGTTGGTCAGCGCAAGGGCTGAACATCAAAAGCACGACTACGTTACGCTGGAAAAGCAGCCAGAAAGTTTTATAAACGAAGCTATATCCTTGACATCAATAGATTATAGCTCTGTCAAGCTGACAAGAAATGAAGAGCCAAATAAGCTATATCTGCACCTCGCAAGAGATGGGCATTACGGTACTAGTTTTGAAGAAAACGCTGAAATATTGAATCGTTTTTTCTAACTTCTTGGCCTATCCCGTTCAACCACATGGAATATTTTATGTAAGGACTTAAGTTAACTTGGCTATAAACAAACAGCTCGTACAAGAGAAGAGTTTAATTATGTTTATTTCATGTTCAATAATACATCAAGCCATTAACGAATTCCGACTTACATGAATAACAATAAGCATGAAGCTTCCGTTACGCTGAACGACAAGAGCTACAGAGCCTAGAATTTTTTTCTTGAAATGTATAAAATAAACATCAATGACATATGGTGTTAACAAGGCAGCGCATATAAACATAGAGCGTGCTTAACAATCGATTTTTTGCAAAACCTATTTGGTACAGAAGAGATCCCATTCTATGGATCTTTTATGAAGCTACGTTAAGTCATTCATTTCTGCAGATAAACCAACATTGAAGATTATATTGAAGACACAATTGATAGAAAAAGTAATCAAAAATTGGAATGATCGAATTGACCACACTATGCTGGTAATTCCAACAATATTTTTGTATAGTGTTCTCACCACCTGAAATTAATTTTAAATTTAACCAGACTTTCTTTATTATTAATTATTCTATATTTTCTAACATTTTGTTAAATTTTTTATAATTTATTGAAAATTAATTAATAATGTATTCATAGTGCCAATGTAAACAGTCATAGACGAACATTGTTTAATTAAAAACCATTTAAATTTTTAATATCATATAAATTATGATTTAACGAAAATTTATGTAAATATTATAATGCGAAAAAGAATTATTGGATTAAAAAAGCAATGCACTGAATTATTACATACATACATACATTACATGTTAGAGACAGCCCACAGAAACCACATATTTTACACAACATACTCAAATTAAATGAATTAGACAACGTATTATGAATTAATATTTAAGGGCAACATACATATGTTTTAGGCCATGGTTGTATATTTCGATTATTTTCGTTAAATTTTACTTACACCTCTAAACTGGTAAAATTATGTTAGGTTTTGTTGTAACCTTATATAAGAGAATAAAATTTGTCAACATATACCTTTTCCTGTCCAAAGTGTAAAGATTATTGTTTACCGGCAGTTTATTATTGTGGAGAAAATCTATATCTTTTCCACTTTAAAGAATTACTAAAAAGTGTCATTGAATCGGAGAGCAAAATTATTTTGTTTGTATATAAGAGGGAAAGAAAAAACTCATTTGCTTCTTCTAAACAAAAGAGTCTAAGACAGTCCATTCATAAACAGTGTAAATAAAACGCAGTGTAAATAAAATACAGTTTGTACATAAACGTATAAAGAACTCAGGACTGGAGCTGTTACTTTATGAGTTTAAATTTGAACCACAAAATTCAGTTTATTATCTCCGCTGAACGTAATGAATCGATTTATGCTTAAGCAACGTTGGGATTAATTGGACCAGTAGGAAACTGCACTATGATGTCGATTTTACCAAAAAACAAAAATCATCTTTTCGGATGAAGTTCATTTCCGTCAAATCCATTCCATTGGGGCTCAGAAAACCCACGCGTGGTCTTACAGAAGCCAACGCACCCATTACGAGTGACTGTTTGGTGCGGCTTGTGGAGCAGAGTCATCTAAGCCCCATATTTCTTTGAAAATGTGGACGTCGTAAGCATTACGATCAATGAAGAAACCTATTGTACCATGCTAACAGATTCTTCTGTACTCGCTCTTCGTGGTATTGTTGTGAACGTTGTTTGGTGCAACTTGCCACATATCTCATGCTACAAACGATTTATTGCGTCAAACGATTGAATGGTTGATGTCAGTTGGCCACCAAGAAGCTGCGATTTGACACTGTTGGACTATTTTCTATGGGGCGCCGTTTAAGAAAAGTGCTATGACGACAAACCAGATAAATTTGAGCATTTGTGATGCCTTTGCCGAGATACGACCCAAAACACTCGAAAATGTGCACGATATTTGGTCCAATTGAATGTGGTACTGTGAGGTCAGCGGCGGCAGCCGTATGAATGAAGTAATATTCCATTTCTCACCGGAAATATCAAATAGTTTTTGTTTAAACTTTTAAATTTTCCACCTTTTATATGTATATGCAGCAATCTAAACAAAATTTTAAATAAAGTTCGTTTTCTTTCCGGTTTTTTTCAGGTCAAACTTTACTGTCGGACACATATTCAATACTCCAGAAAGAAATTTTCTAAATTAAGTGCATTTGTGTTAAAATTTTAAAATGAAACGGATTGAGTTACTGCTTTAGTGTACGTCTCTGTACATAGAGTAAGAACTTAAAGAATAATAGAATAAAATGGCAAACTATTAATGGACATGTCTTACTCTCCAGAGCATATGCATTTTTTTTCTGTTCTTGAGACGCCAAAAAGTCACAGCATTTTCGTTTTCTATATTCGCAAACACATAAAATATCAGAAACTACCAAAAAGTTTATCATACGTGGAGGCTGTTATTCACTAATAATACCCAAAAATCTGCTACTACATACGTAGCAGAGATCAGCAATGAGTATTCAAAAAGATGAGTAGATTCGAATCATACTCATAACTTCTGATACGTATACGCATTCATACTTATTTTAATATCATACTCATACTACTCATATTCAAAGTTTAAAGTACTCATGGTACTCATACTTAACAATACGCATGATGTTCTTGACTTCGACCCTCCGTTACTCACCATTTACAAAAATCACAAAATAAGTATGGTTCGCTTACGAACACACAATACCCATAAGAAGGTTGTATGTTTGCTTTGCTTGCTGTCTTTGTCTTTTTCTTTTTTCTTTCTTCTTTATTCTTTTTTTTTTGTAAATGCAACAACGATTAAGACTGTAAATTTTAATGAATGATTCGAATCACTCGAATCATTTATAAGTATTTTTCCAAATTTATGTATCTCCATGAGTAGGCGTATGAATCAAATATATTTCGAGTGTTATGAATTTGATGTCAACGTTGTACTCATACTCATTTCAACCTGTAGTTATAAATCAACGTTGCAGTGAGTACGAATGCATCAGAGTAGTTGAATTTCAATACTGTTGACTCTCATACTCAAAATTTCATGAGTATGCGAAAAAACGATTCATTGCTGATCTCTGATACGTAGATAGTTTAGAAAAATTTAAAATAATATTAAAACGTTTAAAAGAAAAGAATGCTTAAGGAAATTTAAAGGAAAATTTATACACAATATAACATACATAATTGCTCACTACAACCTGTCAATTAGGATACAACCTAGGGGTGTAAATTTTATACAATTTAAAGTTGACTCTGAATGACATATTTATTGAGAAACATTTCATTGAAATTTTTTGTTTACTCTCAGAATTTTTGCAATTTTTATTTTATTTTTCATTTTGTTGGAGATGTCTGACCTGGGGTCAGGAAATTTTTATTGAGAAATTTATTGATTATTTTTTTTTTATTATTATTTTAATTATTATTATACATGTATTTGGTTATTTCTTTAGCAAACTGCAAACGTTGTTTATAGCATTCATGTCACATTTACAGGGGCTCATAGCTTATTTCAAACAGAACTCTTTAAAAGAGTTTTATTCAGAGGACATGCTGACCAATCTATTATATCAATAATTTTTCTTAGTAACCGATTATTTGATTCAGAATTCTTGGGATTTGTTACGTTGTTCTTCTGAAACATAATTTTTACTGTGGAGATTTATTTATTGTATCCACTATAGCACTCCTTAATAGGAACGTCAAAGTCTTAATGCTCTAGAGGCTAGTGAAATTAATCAAGCAGACATGCGATTGCATGTCCTTCGCAATGAATGGCTCTACAAACAAAAGAAACATTTCTACACTTGGTCTGGGATGAGAACGAAATTCATCGTGATGGTGTTAGTAAAAATATCATTTACCAAGTGGAGTACTGTTAACGAAATGATGTGGGCTCTTATCAGAATAAGGTCTATAACCATTGTCTATACTTGATCTCTAATTGAAGTGGTAGAGAAGAAACTAAAAGACAAAATAGACAAATCAATAGTCAAATTCTAGCCACACTGTACGCTCTCCCAGGGAAAGTTATATTCATGGTCATACACCATTTCAATGCTATAATCGGAAATTACTACGAAAAAGGAAATTTTCTCGACTTTCATATTAATAGAATCGCATCGGTATGTTTATAGATATTTGCCTTAAAACACCCTTTGAGTTCTATTACAAAATTTGTCAAGGGCGGCTTAAAAACCGCTGCTATAAGAAGATACCATTAGTCTGTGCTAATGGACCATAATTACACAGAAGTTGAATAATAGTGATGAGTTTAAATGCCGGCTAGAATATAGTAGGTTTCTACACTACGACAAAAAATGATACTTATTCCGTTGAGTATTTTTATAAAATGCAGCTCATAAAAGATTTGAAATCGAACAACCCTCTTTGTGTCGAATTTTTGATGTTCCTCTTTCTTATGCGATTTAACGTTTGGAGATTAGTTTTTATGGGACTACATTAAGTCATTGTTTTATGATGATATATCAGCAACTGTTGAAGCATTGAAAGTCAACAATCAAGCTAATAAAATAGATAAATTTATTAGAAAAAGTGGTCGAAAATTTTACTGACCGAATCGACCTCTTCATGCAATGACCTACCAGATTATAATAAAAAATAAAAAAATAACAATAATTCGAAGAATTTGAAAAAATAAATTTTAACCCATTAAAACCAGAATAATAAACAGTTTCTAAGAGCTTTAATACATTATATCGCCTCGATTTCAAATCAAATGAGCGTTTCATTCCAGACATTTCTCTATTAATCTTTGTTCAACACTTAACTTTTATTATTATCCGTATAAACAACACAGACTTTGTGACTTTACTCGTACAGGACATGTTTGAAATGATTTCATTGCAAATAAATTTCTGCAGCATGTTTGTTTGCATTCAACTATTTCTATTGCCATTATTTTAATTTCCGGTAATGGTCTCTAATGAATGCAAATTATATTTGCTGTTGATTTTTTTTATTAAATAACAAACCCATGAATGAACGCATCAGCAGCATAACTTTTCTCCATCTTGCTCTTGTTACTTTTTTGCTGTGCCCTAGTTACACTTGGCCTGAAAAAAATAATTTAAAATTTATCTTAAAATTCAATTACAAGAATAAAAGTTTCCATCCCGATATTTTCTTTTAACTTGGTTTTCGTAAGGATAAAAGAAACAAAACTAAAAACTTTACTTAAAGCAGGAAAGAAAATCTACTAAGAGAGAGGAATTAAATAATATGAGCCAAGACTATAAATACACTTAGAACTGCCGGAAAGGTTTTCTATTAAAAAAAAAAAATAATCAACTGCACAGAAACGGAAGGAAGTCACACCACAGGCAAACAAAAAAATTTAAAATAAATTAAATCATTAATAAAAAATAATATAAATAGACTGCAATGAGTTTATTTCCAATAGTTTACATTGAACAAATTTTTTTTCTTTAGCATTTTGTGAAATTCAACATTTCACAATCAATGTGATGGGCTACTGTGATTAACCCATTAGTTAGTATCCTCTGAGAGAAAATTGAGTGTAAAATACAAAACGGTAACCGTTAGAAAAAAAGTAATTCGGGCATTAATGGGTTAATAATAAAACTTCCTTAATATCAGAATATAAAACTTGTCTAAAATAGATTGTGTCAGTAAAAATTAATAAGACGTAAACACAGTTACTAAATTATACATACGGTTAACAAATTTCAGAAATTTTTTAACTAATCCGAAAAATCGAGGAAAGTTGTCAGACTATTATAAAGATTTTCAGCGAAAACGGATTTTCAGAATTTTTTTAACCGTATGTATACTTTAGTAACTGTGTGTATATAAAAAGTCAGGATTACGACCTAGCTTCTTATACCACTTATGTTGTGAGACCAACAGTATAAAGAGCCTCCGAACTAAAGATTTCTGAGAAACTTTTCATGGCAATTTTATTTAGTTTTTTCCAAAAATCTGTTGTGAGGATATATTTTTTTAATATTTCGATTTGTTGGAGGTGCCTGCCCTGGGGTTTAAACAGATGTTTAATAAGCCAACACAATACCTAATAGACTACGGCGACCGGATGCTAAAGATTTGTCAAATTAATAAAACTTTTTATATTAAAAGTGACAAGAAAGAACTCTGCAGGTAGGGAGTTCCACATACGGATAGTCCGGCTAAAGTCCTACTGCTCACAAACGAATGTGCCCTGCGAGAAAGATGGGTGCTACGTAAAAACATACGATTTTCCGCAAAAAGTTCCTTTATCTCGCTAGAGCAAAATCTGTAACGTAGTGTGGTGGTAGAACAGTGTAATGTAAACCACATTTCGACGATTCCAACGAATCAATAGAGTTGGATGCCCTACTGTCCGCAATGAGTACCTTAGCCCTCTCCTGTACGTGATCGGAAAACCTCAAAATAGATTTCGAGGCACCGGTCCATACATGAGAGTTGTGGTCCATTCTCGATCGGATATAAGTGGAGTAAATAGCAATAAGATCAGATGGAGTTAAGAATTTCTTGCACCGTCTTAAGAAACCGAGGCACTTGAATGCTTCTTTCGAGACTTGAAAAATGTGCCGGTTGCATCGAACATCAAGCTGAATTTTCATGCTCAGAAAATCAAGAACTTCTATCTCCCTAATATGTACACCAATCATAACTACAGATGAGGCAATATTATTTCTGCCCTTATGTGTCAATTAACAACACTTTGTCTTTTGCTCATTGAAAACGACCCTATTCATTTGCCTTTTCTATTTTGATTTTTATTATGTTGATGTGGTATTTGTTTTGCCTTTTGCTCATTTATTTGCTCCACAGCTTATACAACTTTCGTTTACTTTTTAGTGTCAATTATTCATGGTATCACAATGGCCTATTTGATGATTTAGTTTGAACAATTTCATTCATCAAAATATGGAGTTTTGTTTAATTACGTCTATGTGAACACACATTGCAATATGTTCGTGTCAGTGTTCGACTACAATCTGAAACTGTAAGAGATGGCAATCTGCTTCAATTTACAAACAAAAAAAAAAAAACAAATAAATGGCGACGATCTAATGTTACGTTAGGTTAGTGTGGTACTTCCATACCAAAAGCTCACTTGAGCACGCATAGCGGCTCGATGTGACGCCACAGGTGAAACGTACTGTACTGACCAAGTTCCTCCGAACCAAGGAGGGAGAAGTTGGTCAGCGAAAGGGCTGCACATGTTAAAGCATGACTACCCCCCGCTGGAAAACCAGCCAGAAAGCTTGATAAACGAGGCTATATCCGTGACATCAATGGGCGATAGCTCCGTCAAACTGACAAGGGTTGGACAGCCAAATAACCTATATCTCCACCTCGCAAGAGATGGGCATTTACGAAGAAAGTGGATAATAGTCTCCTCTTCCTCAGCGGATCTGCACCCAAGCCAGATGTCGTTAAATGGGAGCCGCATTTTTTCCGCGTGTCTACCCATAACACAGTGACCTGTAAGCATGGCCACTGTGATCGAGATGATGTTACGACCAAGTCCAAGTAACTGGTTGGTGCGCCTTCTATCCACTGAGGGCCAAGTGAGCCTAGGGGTCCAGGATAGATTGGCGTCTCGGAAGAATTTCCACGCGATGAAGAGGATTCCGGAAGTATTGCGCCAGCTCTGGCTAGCCCGACGGCTCTGCAATTTCCCGGAATGTCACAGTGTCCGGGGACCCAGACAAGTGTGACAATGAAGCGCCCAGAAAGAAGGTTGAGGCAGCGGCGACATTCCCTGACGATATTATTCGCAACGTTCGACAGAGATTTTACGGCAGCCTGACTATCAGAAAACATTGAGGTGCGGGTGAAAGGAACACCATATGCGAGGATCCACTGCGCGGCTTGGTAGATGGCCATCACCTCCGTCTGGAACACGCTGCAATAGTCCGGCAGCCGACCGTCTAATGTTGGTTAATAAAAATAAAAACAAACATTATTCCAAGACACTTTTATCACCTCCCTCTTCTAATTACAACACATGCAACTGAGTCCTGTGCTGATAAACAATGTGTGGGAACGAATGTGTGTATATTTTATTTCGTTTATCATGTTCCTATGTAAACATACAACAATCATACTTAATACTGAAATTTTTGCACTTTATCATCCATGTCAGACATATTTATGGCAGAGTTTCTTCATCTGTATCATTTGTTTGGTATCGCTGTCATAACTTTTTTTATTATTTTTCTGCACAGTTTCCACTGCATGTTTATATTAAAATTCATCAAATACCCGACTATATTTCTTTTGTACACGCTCATTAACATTATTGCATCATTAGGCGGAACAATAAAGTATGTGTACAGCTGACAACAAAAGTTATGTTCTAATTGTGAAATGGTGGATGACGTACAATTTAAAAGAAATAAAGAAATTTTCTTTCAAATTCAAAGAACTTTTAAAAGAGTAATCAGATATACTTCTTAATTTTTGCCTATCACCGATCTTATCTCGAATAACAAGTGGGTTTTTAATGGTTTCATCAACCATATACAAACATGCATACATAATTGGTTATTACAAACCTTCAGTCAGGATTACGTAATAGTTTCTCACACCCTTTTGCTATGTGCGTTAATTTTATACATGAGTGGCAAGACATACATACATACATAATTGGCCATTACAACCCTTCAGTCAGGATTACGGCCTAGCTTCTCACACCACTCATGTTGTGTGCGTTAATTTTATACGTGAGTGGCGGGACCTACAGTTTAACGTCGACTCCGAACGACAGAATTTTGAGAAACTTTTTCATGGCAGTTTATTTTACTCTCAGAGTTTTTGCCAGAAATCTGCTGAGAGGAAGTCGCCGAAGAAATATTTTTTTTTCATATTTCATTTTTGATGTCTGACCTGGGATACGAACCCGGGCTTTACGAATAGTAAGCCAACACACTACCTACTACACCACGGCGACTTCAAGTGTGGTTAAAGTTAAAACCCTTCGACTAAGTAATTACAATGAGAAGTGATTTGAGTTGTTTACAAAGCTATTAAAAAGAATAGCTTCTTGAAGTTTACCAGCCCAACAGGATTGTGGCAGACTTTACAGCATAGTTTACCATTTCATAGCACAGTTGTGCAAAGAGAACTCACACGCATTCTTGTGTTTTTTCATTTAGTTGTCTATCAGACTGCGACAAGAACACATGTGCGGCGGATGCTTTATCATTTTATTTCAGCATAACACTCAAAAAATAATAGGCGTATTTCATTTTTTTTATTTTGTCGCATAGTATAATTTTTTTTTAAATGCTTTAGAATGTTCGCTTTTTTCTTTTAATAAAAAGTGGAGTTTTTATTCTTTTTATTTTTATTATTCTAAAAAACATGGTCTAATTTTTAAGCCAAAGATGGATAGCTTTGTGTTCTTTTAATAAAAATTGGATTTTTTATTTTATTTTTATTTATCTAAAAATATTAAGCCAAAGTTATATAGCTTTACATACGATGTTGATGAAATGAAAATAAAAATAGCGTATATTACTAACACTTTTCTATGGCTGTAAATAAATAAATTCTCTCAACTTATTTTCTCTCTCTTACTCACTAACACATAACCAAAAATTTTTTGACGAACCTTGCTTTACAGGGATAACCTGCATAGGTTGAGAGTCGTACAATAAATTATCTGGTCGCTCTACCTTAATACCACTACACATTAATTGTGTTGTTTTTTAGAAACGAAATATGAAAAATCATTTCTTCGGCAACTTCTTCTCAGCAGATTCCTCACAAAAACTCTGAGAATAAATAAAATTGGCAAGAAATGTTTCTCAAAAATCTGTCTTTCGGATTCGACTTTAAACTGTAGGTCCCACCACTCATGCATAAAAATTAACAAACACAACATAAGTGGTGTCAGAAACTAGGTCGTAATCCTGGCTGAAGGGTTGTAATGACCAATTATGTATGTATGTTTGTAAAATTTTAATTGTTGCCCTGAAGGTTATCGATTCTGATGTCTACAAAGTCTATTTCTTTATTTATTAATTACAATACAATTTCAAATTTTACTCTAATTGTAACGAGCTGAGTAACATAAACCTTATGGTCCGTGTAGTATAACAGTTCTGGTGGGAATCGAACCCATTACTCTCACCCTCAGAGTCTAGCACACTCTCCATTAGACTGACAGGGCACCTCTCTACAAAGTTATGCGCTAATTGTTGTCGTGTATATTTTACCATATGATTTATGATTTTATACTTTTTTTTAGTTGTTCTATTTTGTTTCGTTTTTTTTCAACTTTTTAGTTAAAACTTAAAGAAATTTATTAAACTTTTATGTTTGCTATGCGTTTCTGTAAATATTGTGATAAACAGCTCCAGTGGTTATGCTGTTGGTGGTGAATACATATTAAAAAATGAATAAATATTGTGGTTGTTGTTTTTCTTTTTTTTTTTTTATTTTACACACAGTTTATTCTTTGTTCTCTTTTTGGTCTTTTGATTAATCAAGGGATTTAAGTAAACGACACGATAAATTGGTATTTAATTTTAACAAAAAAAGTTGCTCGTTGTATGTAGTGGTGGTTGTTTAAGATGGTTAAATAATGATGAAGCTTTTAGGAGCCATTTGAAGTTCTTGGAATCATTTTTCTGATGGCGAGTTATTTAAAGAAATAAAAATGTTTTTTCGTTTTTGAAGAAATTCGTTATTGAAATTTTATCGATTCATATAGAGAACTTAAGGCATTTAATAAATGTAAGTAGTTTTGGATGACCGTATTGTTGCAATCTATATAAACGCTAAGAAGTAAACAAATATCATGCTACGGACATCTTTTCGCGGAGCGGTTAGTGGAGACATACTGAAAACATTACAGTAGATTTTTATACTAAATTCTGAAGTCAATTCCAATAAACTGGCACTGAATCTCTTGCCTAACTAGGTTGGCATATTTCAGAGGGCGGTTTGCTGTACGTATGATTTAGATCTTGAACATACCTTATAAGAACTCGATCACATGTGTAGATAGTCAAGTAAACAAAACAAAGAAAGTCAGGAGTTGCATAGATTCTCTTAATACAACTGCGCTACTGTGGCATGAGGAAAACGAAAAGACGAACGAACTGGCAGGTAAGAGTTAGGAGTTGTCTGAGGAGGAGACGACAGAGAGGATATACGGGCCTCTACAAGAATACTTTTTCAAAGTGGAGAAAACAGCATGAAAATCAACAAACTGGTTCAAAACTGCTGTGTCTAACAGTAGACAACAGTAAAATCAGGGAACAGCATAAATTCGATAAAAGTTCTCACTCTAACAGGAACTCTAATGAGACACTATTGGTAGTTTCGCTGAAAAGCTCAGTCTGCCCCATCAGGTCTATTGCAGAAGCTGCCATGATGTGGAAGACGAAGATGGAAATATTATAACACCTTTTATGTGAGGGCCCTACACTTTAAAACAGACGTCATCGGTTTTTGGGTAACAGAACGTTTGAAGATCTGGGCATGTTTGCGAACTTAGTAAAATTTGATAAATACTTCCAGAACAAACGAAACGCGCATACAATATTAGGCTCGCTCGTTGTCCACCTCCCATACAATTTAAAACGATTTTTTCACGTAGAAGTTTAGTAAAAGTCGTCAGAAAATTTATAAATTTATTCTCACGCCGCACTATGTGGCATTTACCCTGAAAAGCTGGCCAAAAAGGCAAAAATTAAAAATGAATTTAAAGAAATTTAATAAACTGAGTACGCAGTTCGATAGACAACAAAATTCTGCATTATATAGTGAATTTTCACGACTAAGTTGAGATTTATAGATTTGAGACGATGTCAAAGTCAGGAAAGTGAATAAAATTAAATGCGTTTTTGGTGTTTTTTTGAAATTTTAATAGGTTTATATGAAATTTTTTGTGGCTAAACGAATAGAGGTTTTATATTGATTTTTTTTATTTTAAAAGGTATGAGCAACTGCTACTTTCAGTTTTTTTTATATATATATATATCTCATATATTAATGTTAAAATTATTCGTTCAAAATTTAAAAATAATTTAAATTTCACATTTTTTACCCTACCCAAAAAAAAGATAAGGATTTTAAAGGTGAAAGTAGTTTTTAGTAGTTTAATGTTATATACCACAAGAAGATATGAACTCTCTACATTTAGGAACAAAAAGAAAAGATTGCGCAAATTTGCGCAATTAGTTTTGGTGATTCTTTGAACATTTTGTTTTTTTTTTTGAAAAATTAAAAAAAAATAGACGCAGTGTAATAAAGCCATAGGCAGTAAAGCCATATGGCGTACGAATTATGCGAGGAAATTCAGTAGAAGCGATACCAATCGAGATGTCCTGAATAGGTTACTTTTAATCAGTGACGCTTTTATAAGCTGCAGCACACAAAAATCGCGAAGGAATTTTCATCAGATACTATTAAATTATTCCTTCCTGACATTGATGATGAAAATGATAACGATTTTAACGATTGTAGTTAGTTTCACTTTTTAAGTTTTTTTAAGTTAAGTATTAAATAATGTAAAATAAATATTATGAATAAATATTAATTATCATAGAAGTTTAAAAACTTAATTACATATATATATCGACTATTATAACAATATGAGATGTATGTTTGATTTTCTTAATGGACCGTATGTGATACCTAGGGGCACTTATGATCCGATCATAATAAAATGTGATCATAAATGATTCACATTCATATTAAACATGTTCATGTTGCATTTCATCGAGGTAATAAAATTTGTAAGCCAATTATAATTGCTAAACATATTTTCTTAAGAGGCCCCATTTTGGACCAAGGGGCCATTATGGACCGACAATAACAAAATTTGGTAATATGATTTAGATTTACAAAATACACGTTCATACCGAATTTCATCACTATACCGATGTTTTTAAGCCATTTATAAGCGTAAACGTGAATTTCTAAAGGGGACTTTATATGGGTACCAGGGTCAAATGTGATCCGATTTTCACCAAACTTTACACCATGATTTCTTGGTACACAGATTCTTAGTATACAGAACTGATCCATGCTAAATTTTATCATGATTGTTGCATAATTACCATAATTATGTGTAAATAAGTGCAATTTCGAGGGGAATTTGTATGGGGGCTAGGCGAAATCTCGGACCGATTTGAAACAAAATCAGTTGGGTTCATCCTTGGGCCAGTATCAAAAAATTCCAGTCATTAACTCATAAAACACTTCTATTAATTTTGGCCAGGTTTTCAGGCAAAATGCCACATATATATGACACAGAGTGAAATTTAATGCGATCTTTAAATAAAGAATCATTTACTGAACATTTTTGCAAAAGCATTCATGAGTCTAGGGTGATTTTTTGAGGTTTTATAAACTGAAAAATATGTGAAATGTTTTTCTTTCTTTTTAACTTTTATTAAAACAAAAGGATTAAATATTATATTCATATTTAAAGGAAAAAAGTAAGCATACATATTATTGTTTAAGATGCGCGTATTTTGGGAAACACTGCAGGCACAAGTGGAGGGTGGGGGGTATTAGGGCATTTTGGACAATAAGTACTCGCCTTCTTCTAGTGATTCCTTGCTGTTTTCCGGTTCAGCTGTTTTCTTGCTGTTGCGTAACACAAAACACAAGCACGTCGAATTGCTTTATTGTTGGAATTTACTCTTTTAGATATAATATGTTTGCCGGGGTTTACTGGTTGCGGAGATGTTAGATCCGAAAGACCATTAGCTACACGTTGACGGAATTCGCATATGCTAATGTTCTTCTTTGTAGCTTCCTTATAAACAATATGCGCATTTACTATTGAGAGGCCAATTAATAATTCGATTGCCAATTTCCTATACCACTTCAAACATTTGCGTAGGGTGCTACTATATGAGACTATTTGGTCCCATAAATCTATACCAGCTATACCAGTATTGTCTTAAGAAAGTCACACATGCTAGTGACGTACAATTTACTGGTAATCGGTATATTACAAAATAAAATAAGATTTTAATTATATATAAATTATACTACGCTACATAAATAAAAAACAAGAAAAAAGCGTCGTACGTTTTTGTACCACAGCGACTTTTACAAATGCATACCCGTCGTGCAGTGCCACGTCTTACAGAAATGTACGACACAAAATGTAAAATAAAAAGCAAGGGGCAGAATGGACTGGGGGTATCTCAGAAATCGGTTTTTATCACTAATACACTCAATTAACAAAAAAAAAAATGTTTGGCCTCCTGGGAAGTTTTTCGTCAAAACCGCTTGGCAGTCAATGTGTTAAATTGTAGGCCCGCCATTCGTGTATAAAATTAATACACGCAATATAAGTGGTTTGAGAAACAATTTTTACTAAAGAATTGTAATGATCACTTATGTATGTAAGTATGTAAGACTCTGAAAGTGATTTGATTCAAAAGTTTTCCACGCTTTGATGCCCACCCGTTCATTGATTGCTTGACGAAATTTTAGGAACGTTTTTGACTTCATTGCTGTCTAAATAGGCACTGTTGTAATAAAATATGATTTTAACGAACACACACATACGTATATATCCTGTGCCCTAATAAAAGTTTCAGTCAAGTTTTACGAAATCTTTTCAAAATATTACCATTGTTTCCATAAGGCTTACAAATTTTTTGAGCAGCCTGTGATAGATAAACAATACAGAGATACAACATTTTAAACCCATCTTTTTTTGTCTTGGGCCGGAGTTGGGAATCTTCGAAAGACACTATTATTCTAACAAAAGAGTACACCACTGGTGCCTACGTACTAAACCCAACCCCTACATTCTTCAACCACGGAACCGAGGAACTGCCGTAAGGTATTACTTCACGGAGGGCTGGTTAGCTTTAAAACTTTTTCGGAGTTCTATCATTACTTTGGCCATTTCCTGCCTGTATTGGCCCCATAGAATCCTAGAATTCAACACCTCTTCCATAAGCCGGTTTGGTTCCAAACTCGTTCTCCGGGCCATCTAAATCTGGGTCAGCATGTTAGAATATTCTTCGCATCTTTCTCCTCATCTACACAGTTTGGATATATAGGGGAAGTATCTTGTCCAAATCTGTACAGGTACTTCCTGAAGTATCCATGACCACCACCGATCCTTTGTGATGGAATAGTTTCCGATTACCCAATATCTTGCCTGTCTGTACGCACTGCGGAATAGCGCAACCTAACTAATTATAATTAATTAATTATATTTTCTCTTGTGCTATTTTTCCGTAGTGCTTTCTAACAGAATACATTCTTAAGTACAAATATTAATGCTTCACTAATAAAAACTTTAGAAAACGATTGCCACAAAATATTTTCAGTTGCTCCATGGTAGATAGCACACGGCACATTCTCCATTCTTTCTGTGAAGGTCAGCATTGTTGGTAAACAGTACATAGCAACACTGACCTCAGAGCATCCCATACAACACAAGAAAATATTGCATTTCTTTGGAGGTTTAGGTCTTAATTACACATAATTTATCTGTTTAACACACAACACAAGCGAAACTTCACCAAACAGTGTCGTGGAAATAGAAAAACTAGTAAAATAGAAAAAATAGTAAACATGACCAATTTCTATTTTCAAGGTTGGTCATTCAATATTAATTGAAAGATTAAATATATTTAAAATATTTAAAGTTATGAAATATTGTACGATAAATAAAGACCGAATTTGAATAATTGGCTGAATGATAAACAACATTACAAACCCTCTGGAAACTATTCTAAAGTTCTCTTCGCACCAAAATCGGTTTCTTTATTTGGTAATGCATTAAAAAGTTTGAGGAAATAACTTAAAAAACGTGACCTGTAATATTGTTACGCAAATAGAAATGACCTAATATCAATTCACATGAAAACATCGTTTAACATTAACAATAAACAAAAGCTACACACACACCAATACAACGAACTTGGTTGCATATACCAACAACAACATGACCAACAAGTATGAAAGAAAAGTAGATAGCCAAGTAAACAAGAACGCAACAACAAAAAACCTGAACAAAATACACAAACAACAATGTAGTAGCGCTAGAACTCTCGAGAAGCCGAAGACAAGAACATTCTACTTCCAGCACCTTCGTTAGACTGATTTTGTACGCATATAAAAAGGCCAGACAAAGCGGTCAACCAGTCAGTTATAATTCACAAGACTGACTAAATTATAATTATAATTCACGTCTAACAGGCCAACAGGCTCCTAGACTACGACAACTATTTTTTTTTTCGCAGTGTAAAATTTTAAAAAAATAATTTTAATTCAATAAATATAGCCATGTGGTGGTTCACTAAAAGAGCTTTTTAAACTTCATTCTTTGAACAAGTTTTAATTCTGTAATTTGGCAGCTTAGAATAATAGTTATGAGAAAGTATTCCTAATATGACAATCATTTAAAGGGTTGTTACTAATTGTTAATTAATTGGGTTGGCTATGAAGAGTAAGATTCATATGTGTCAACGCATCGGTTGGTCACTTAAAACATTTCTTAATCTTAAGGCTAATGCTATTTCTTTTACATTCATTTGTATTTGATTAAGATCAATTATATGTATGTATTTATGACTTTACAGTTAATTTAAAGAGCATTTTATTTGAAAGATTAAAAGTTAGATTAATAAATACGTTGAAATGCTTACGTTAACGTTCGCATTTGTTTTCTTTTGACCAGGAAGATTAATGATGCTGTAAACACAATGTACGCAACGTGGCAAACACAGCAATTTCACAAAAATAGAATACATAACAGATGTCAGCAATGAGTATTCAAAAAAATGAGTTGATTTGAATCATACTTATAATTTATGATACTTATAAGCATTCATACTTATTTTAATGTCATACTCATATTCAAAGTTTCAAATACTCATGGTACACATACTTCACAATACGCATGATGTTGTTGATTTCGACTCTCCTTTACACAGCATTTACGAGAATCACAAAATAAGTATGATTCGCGTACGGACACTACAATACTCACTAGAAGGTTGTGTGTTTGCTTTGCTTGCTGTCTTTGTCTTTTTCTTTCTTCTTTTTTGTAAATGCAACAACAACTAAGACTGTAAATTTTGATGAATGATTCGAATCACTCGAATCATTTATAAGTATTATAAGTGTTTTTCTAAATTTATGAATCTGAATGAGTGGGCGTATGAATCAAACATATTCCGAATGTTATGAGTTTGATGTCAACGTTGTCAACTCATACTCATTGCAACTTGTACTTATAAATCAATGTTGTAGTGAGTATGACCGAATCAGAGTTGTTGAATTTCATTACTGTTGACTAAATCATACTCAAAATTTCATGAGTACTTATTAGTAGCAAAAAAGCGATTAATTTCTGATCTCTGATACATAAGTGTCTATGCGTAAAGCGACAATAAGAATCGATTCTGCTGATTTGCTCTGCATTTATGCTAATTTCTAAACACATTTGACATATAAGGCCAGGCTGTAAATGTCACAACGTTAGATATTATTGTTCTACTTTTGCATTCATTTTAGTTTATCTTTCTATTTTAGTTCATAGTTTTAATTTACCTTAGTTTATATTCGCCTAATTTTTTATACCACAAAGCAATATGTAAAATTTTTTGATTCTGTGGCATATTATTGTACATTTCAATTGTTATTTTATCTTATTTAAAAATCATTGGATAATATTTGCATATTTTTTCATTCAAATATGCTTATGTATACATATGTAAATATAATTCAATCCTATATATTGATTTACCATCAACACAATAACTTTTGTGATTTATTTTTTTTTTTCATAATTAAAATCAATTTTCATTTCCACAATGGCCGCAAAATGTTAAAATGAGGCGAATGGATTGAATAGAAAAAAAAAAATATTGTCAAAATAATTTAAAATAGTTAGTCAATGATAGAATTGATTTTGAATAATATTTCAAATTTGAATAAGTAACATACATAGGAATTTTATGTTCATATAACAACCAAATAAAGAGTTTCTTTCCGAAAAATTTTTGGTTTGATAGATTTTTTAAAAGAATATTTGTAGTAAATAAAATAAATAAAATAAATAAAATAGATTCTGTTAAAATTACTTAAGAACTTATTGTAAATTCAAATGTTTTATATATTTTTGATTTTTATATTCATACATACGTACATACATAATTGGTCATTATAACCCATCAATCAGGATTACGACCTAGCTTCTCACATCACTTATATTATGGGTGTTCATTTTATACACGATTAGAGAAGCCTACAGTTTAAAGTCGATTCCGAACGACAGATTTTTTTAAGAAACTTTACCATCGCATTTTTATTTACTCCTGGAGTTTTGCCAGAAATCTGATGAGAGAAAGTCGCCAAAGAAATATGTCCTCATATTTCATTTTTTTTCGAGTTGTCTGACATGAGGTTTAAACCGAGGCCTCACGATTTTTATATTCACCAATGTATTTAACCTTTGTTATTGTCAATAGTATCAAAAGTATTAAGAAAGCTAATGATATCTCAGATAGTATCAGTGTTAAATACAAACAGATGCTAAATTTCAATCAATTAGAAACATAGCGCAACTACCATAAACAAACTAACTGGTTGATGTCAATCACAAGAAGGACTTTTGGAGACGGAGAAACAGTCTCTCAAGCATTTGAAAGAGTTGAAACGGAATTTTGCTTATTGTAATATTAAGGTTCATGATATAAGTTCGTCATTATAGCAGCATCGAAGCACAATAAAGGCAAGAACATAAAGGCGTACACAACAATGAAAGAGATAGTGCCAATTGCAAAAAAAAAGCTAGAGAGGCGGATACTGCTCCACGAACGAATTTGACACAATCTAAACCTTTGCTAATTAATACGTAGGTTTGAATCGTACATCAAACTATTCGGACATAGGCTAAGAGTTTTAGCCGGTCTTTGGCTAAAACAATATTTGTATAACAGAGGTATAGTTGAATCTCTAATCTCCAATGTTAGTTTTCTGCAAAAAACAAACAAAATTCATATTTTATAATCAAATTATCGCGTATTACAAATAAATTTAAAACTCTAAATTTTAATATACAATAAAACAAGACTATATGTTGTCATATCTCGGCTATGGCATGCCGAATGTTAGGCTTCAAATGCTCATTGTCTCTTGCTTTTTGTCATAACACTTTTCTTTCACGGCGCTCCACAGGAAATAGTCCAACGGTATCAAATCACAGATTCTGGGCAAATTAAACGGCCATCCAACGTTTGTCACAATTAATCGATTGTGGCGTGAGATGTGTGGAAAGTTGCACCATCCTGTTAAAACTAAACATCGTTCACATAAATAACATGAAGAGCGGGTACAAAAAATCGATTATCAGGTGTGATAGGTATCTCTACTGACCGTAATGTCTGCGCCGCCCTTATTTTCAAAGAAATATGGGCCAATGATGCCTCGCTCCACAAGCCTTAATGGGTTCATTGGCTTCTGTAAGATCACGTGTGGGTTTTCTGAGCCTCAAATGCGGCAATTTTGATTATTAACGTACCCACCAAGCTGAAAATGAGTTTCATCCGAAATGATGATATTTTGGGCAAAATCGACATCATCGTGCAGTTTCACGTTGTTCCAGCAAATTCCTTCGTTTCTCAAGCGTAAATCGATTAATTACGTTCAATGGAGATAATACACTGAATTTTGTAACAGAATAAAATGCTGTAAGTATTGCCAGATTCGACATAACCGATGGTTCAAATTTCAACCGATAAATACCCTCCCGATAATACGTAGTGTGTTAGCTTGTTAGACGTGAGGCGATAGTTCAAACACCAGGTCAGACATCACCAACAAAAAGGAAAATGATAGAATATTTTTCGGCGACTTCCTCTTAGCAGATTTATTGCAAAAACTCTGAGAGTAACTAAAAATTGGAACGAAGAGTTTTTCAGAAAACTGTGTTTAAACTGTGGGTATAAACTAAAACACAAAGGTTGTGTGAGAAGCTAGGTCGTAATCTTGCCAGAAGGGTTGTAATAACCAATTATGTGTGTATGCATGTATTTGTAAGTTGTCCCTTATAAATTTAAACATTTCGAAACTTCATACAATTTATTACTCTGGTCTGCTTGTTTACAATGTTAGTTAAAAATAACAATTTCTTAAAAGTTCAAATAACAATATTTTTAAACAATATTTTTCCACACCTTTAGTTAAATAATTTATTTTACAAACAACCTACAGAGATGTCGCAGTAGTCTAGTAGGTAGTATGTTGGCTTATTAGACGTAAAGCCAGGGTTCGAGCCCCAGGCCAGACATCAAGACAAAATACAAAAACTATTTCTTCGGCGACTTTCTACCGACAGATTTCTGGCAAAAACTCTGAGAGTGAATAAAATTGCAATGAAAAGTTTCTCAAAAATCTGTCGTTCGGATCGAATTTAAACTGTAGGTCTCACCACTCATGTATAAAATTAACACACACAACATAAGTGCGGTGAGAAACTAGGACGTTATACAATGGGTCAATTCGACCTCCGGGTACTGTACTTGTCTTAATTGACAAGTACACGTCCTCTGACCTAACCTAACCTACATCTATATAAATACCACTGTGAATATAACTTAATACTGCAGTTTATTGCAAAGATTTAAGTAGAAAAAATAAAGGAAGAAAAATGTAAATTGATGCTGTGGAGCTGATAAAGACTTTCTTGTTAAAATACATCGAAAAATTGTCAACAATAAAACAAAATTCTGAAAGTTGTTTATATTGCTTCTCTTTTGCCTTAAACATGTATTGATTTGAGTAAATCTCGTTTAAATAAATTTTGTATTGATTTATATCAAAGTACAGTATTGATTTATACGCAAGCATAGTAGACTTAAAAAATCAATGAAAACCATAATGCACCAAATAAATTTCATTTATTTACTCAATTATTTATTAACGAATTAATTTTTTTTTTATTAAATTGAATTCCATTTTTTGGATGTGCACATGAGGAAGACATTTTACATTTTTATTTCGTCAGTTTGCAGATATGCAGAATATAAAAGAAAAATTAAATAATAAGTATACGCCAGTTGAACAGAAAGTGTATGTATAATTAAGACGATTTTTTTTATTTATTATAATAATTATATCTAATTATTGCGAGCTGAGTAACTTAGACCATTTGCTCGGTGTAGTGTAACAGGCCAGAGCCTGTGGTGGGAAACGAACCCACGACCCTCACTCTAACAGTCTAGAACTCTACACACTAGACTTCTAGGGCGCCCCATGCTTTTTTTTACAAATATTATCAGTTAAAAAGAAAAAGCTTTCTTACATTTTCAGTCAGGGCGATTTCAATTCGCTGTCCAATTTTACTTTATTTCCATCACATTAAATGAATATCATAAACAAAAGAATGTTTTTTCATGTTTTGCCACATCGAAAAAATTCAAAAGTACATTTGTTAGTGGAGGTCGCCGTAGTCTAGTATGTAGTGTGTTGGCTTATCAGACATAAAGCCAGGGTTCAAACCCCAGGCCAGACATCAAACAAAATATAAAAAGTATTTCTTCGGCGACTTCCTCTAATCAGATTTCTGGCAAAAACTCTGAGAATAATTAAAATTGTCATGAAAAGTTTCTCAAAAATCTGTCCTTCGGAGTCGACATTATACTTGTAGGCCCCGCCACTCATGTATAAAATTAACACACACAAAATGAGTGATGTGAGAAGCTAGATTAAAAATCTGACTGAGGTTGTAATCTTACTGACATATTTAAGTTTGGATGTTATATGTCTAGAAATCCTATAAAACTCAATGCATTCTCCTAAGTTCATAATCAGTCGAATAACATATTTGGCAGCTGTAATTAACGAAACTAAAAATGTTTTTTTTTTTTAATTAATAATTGTTGTTGTTAGTAGAGAATATACACTGAATATTTATTCTGACAAAATGAAGAAAGAGTATAAAATTGTTTGTTGTTAATAACAATATTGTATTTTCATAAGAGTAATTATTTTCCACACGCCTCAATTTCAATACATTGTGGTATTTCAATTCCTTTAACAGCCACACGTTATGGGTTGGAAAGGAAAGCGATTTAGAAAAAGATTTTTCAATCTCAAATTATATGGAATTTTTTGTATTTTAAAATTCTGTTGAATTTATAAAAAAGTTTTGTTGCCATGTGCATATTATTTGAGTATACGTCCTTGATAGTAAATCGAATCATAGACAGAACTAGAAAAAATGGCACGTCAAAAAGCTAAAACAACAGTTCAACAATAGACACAATCCTTAATAGCGTATAACAAAGCCTTTCCCTATATATGTTCATGTCCATAATAAACACAATCGGTATTCATGGGAATTTATGCAGAAACTCGCACACAATTTTTTTAAGCAGAGAGTGTGCTTCAATATCATTTCAGATTTAAAATGTAAAAGTTTTAGGAACGCTTTTAGTCTGGAATAAAATGAAAATTATTCTCTGTCTGTCTTACAGCACCTATGATAGCATATACGATGCTTAAGGGCCTTTTATGTTGGTAAACTTAGTATTAGCAGTACCAGTAGCAATAGCAGAAAACAGTGGTGATGTTTAAGGTATATTGACAATTGCAAACATTTATGATTATTTGTTTCTGTTTAGCATTCAGGTCGTACCAATTTATCATAGATGTTATTACAGAAATAAAAAAAAAAAAATTTGGTTATGGCAGGGCAGATTTACATAAAATTTATAGTTTCTTACTGAGATTTCAAAAATAAAACAAAATATTGTTAATAACAACAAGTAAAAATGTTACGGTCTATATGGCTTTCTTAATTCCATTTGCTGTAAATACACATCTGAATTGATTGACTTGTGCTCTTCTGAGGATATTGAGTTTATTTGCGTTAAGGTCTGCGATCGTGGAAAGTCTATATACATTACTTGCTCGTATATTCCTCCCTGTTCTGACATTCATATCTATAGGGCTCACTTCGATTTAATTTCTAGTGTAATTGATTCCATGGGGCAAGAGGGGATTATAGCAGTCCTTGGTGATTTTAATCTTCCGCATACATCTTGGAATTTTTAACCTGATACTGGCTCATTGGTGCCATGTTCTTCAGTTCCATTCTATGATGAAATTCTGTCCGCTATGTGTGATCTGGGTCTTTTCCAGGTGAATGGTGTATTGAATTGAATGGGTAGAATTCTGGAACTTGTATTTTTAGAGGATCCAAGTATTTCTTCGTTATTTCGCATTGATCCTATATCTATTCCTGAGGATAGTTATCATCCTACGTTGTTACTTTCTATTGAAGTTGATCTTTGTTTACCTCCTTTAATAAATCGCTTATTTAGTGATGAGGGGCGTTTTAATTTCCATCGTACGGATTTTAGTCGTTTGAATACACTACTAGCCTCTGTAGATTGGTCGTCTGTGCTAATTTCACCACCATATGACTCTCTTTCACTTGACAGGATCTTGGATGGCTTTTATGAGGTATTATTTAAATGTTTTAGGGAGTGTGTTCCATTTGTAAATAGTCGTTTGGAGCGTTCTGGTCCTCCGTGGAATTCGGCTAGACTGTCAAGGTTGAGGAACAGAAAATCAAGATTATTTAAGAAGTTTGTTAGATCAGGTACTGATATTGATTATGCTCTTTACTCTAGGGCGCGTGTGGATTATCGCAGAATGAATCATTACTGTTATGAGGAATATATGATTAGAGTCAGGTCGAACTTCGCTAGCGATCCTAAGTCGTTTTATGGCTTCGTTCGAGCTAAACGTAAATCCTCTTTGTTTCCCACTGAGATGTTTTATGGGGACGTATCGTCCTGTAGTTACCTTGATATTTCTAATATGTTTGCTGACTTTTTTCAGTCTACTTATTGGCAGTTGGACTCGGGACCTTATCTGAGTAGCGGCTTTTCGTATCCTTATTCAGTGGGAAGTGTCTCTATTTCTAATATATATTCATTTGATGAGGAGTCTGTTCTTGAGTCTTTGTCTGGACTGAAACTTACATACTTGCCGGGCCCTGACGGGGTACCGGCCTGTATTTTAAGAAAGTGCGCTGTTGTTTTGAGTGGTCCTTTGACCTTTATATTCAATGGGCTTCTGAGGGCTGGTCATTTTCCATCTATTTGGAAGAGTTCATTTATAATTCCTTTGTATAAGTCGGGTAATAAGTCCAATATTTCCAATTACAGGGGTATTGCCAAACTCAGTGCTATTCCCAAGTTGATGGAGAAACTGGTGACGGATTATCTCTTTTTTGATACGAGATCTTTAATATCCCCTTTCCAACATGGTTTTTTGAAAGGTAGGTCGACTGTCACTAATCTTCTTGAATTTATTTATTTATTATAATTAACATAACACAACAAGATTTTAATCTTATAATATGTTTAGGATCAATAAGATATAAAACATAAAAGAATAATAAAAATTGTGAAATATAAGAAATATAAGAAGTTAAATAAAATAACAAATTAATATAAAAAACAAATTGATTAAAATATAAAATTTAAGTAGAATTATAATTTAAAACAATATAGAAAAACTAACAATACTACAGAAATAAAAAGAAAAAAAAAACAATTTAAAAAAATAAAGAATTCCAATAATAAAAAAAAGAAATATTTACAAAAATCGATATAAGTAAGGATAAATATGTAACCGATATAATAACCATACTGAGATTGTAACAAACATTTCATTAAGAGAACAATTTAAATAACTCATTTTTGAACGCATTTGCATTGCCTATCTTTTGGATGTAATTTGGTAGGGAATTCCAGAGACTAGTGGTGTGTATAAAGAACTGTCGCTGTGACAAAAGAGTCCTGTAACTTTGTTGAATAATCTTCATGCCCCGGCATGACCTACCAAACTTAATTCGGCCTAATAAATATTCCGACTGTCCCGTATTAATAATTTTATGGAATAGAATGAGGTTTACTACACATGTTTTCAGGGGTTTTCTTGCCAGGGCTCGGACTGATGTAATTTATACTGATTTCAGTAAAGCTTTTGATAGGGTTGATCATAGAATTTTGCTTCTTAAACTTTCATTAATCGGTATTCCTGATATTATTCATCGTTGGATAGACTCCTACCTGTCCCTTAGGACTCAGAGGGTATTGTTTAGGAATGTATTGTTTAGGACAGTATATGTTACTTCTGGTGTTCCGCAGGGTAGCCATTTGGATCCTTTACTGTTCTTATTGTTCCTTAATGATCTTCCTTGTGCTATTTCTGATTGTAATATTCTCATGTATGCGGACGACGTTAAATTATTTTATACTTTTGATGATGATCATGGTCAGGCTGTTCTTCAGCGAAATATTGATTTGTTTGTAACTTGGTGCAGAATTAATTTAATGGATCTTAACTTGAAGAAATGTAAATGCATGGTTTTCTCTCGCGGGGGCGTAATTTCGTCCACTTATGTGTTTAATTATTGCCCCTTGGAAACTGTGACTACATTTCTTGATTTGGGAATATTATTGTCTTTTATTGATCATATTAGTATGATGATCGGCAAGGCTCGGGCTGTTATTGGTTTTGTGAAAAGATGGGCTAGGGAATTCATTGATCCTTATATAACGAGACTGCTATACATTTCACTTGTTAGACCTATTTTGGAGTATGCGTCTATTATTTGGAATCCATACTATCGTTGTCATAGTGATTCAATAGAGTCTGTGCAGAAGCAGTTTTTATTATTCTGTTTACGTGGCTTAGGATGGATGGGATTATGCCAATGGGTTTCCGTCATATGAGGCTAGATTAGGTTTGATAAAACTTCCAACTTTGGAACATAGAAGGACTGTTTTAGGGGTTTGTTTTGTTTTTAATCTGATTAAAGGTGATATCGATTCTGAGTTTTTGCTCTATAACCTGAATTTCAGTATTCCAGCAAGATTTTCACGGCACTATCGTCCTCTTTCTTTAGATTTTTATAGAACGAACTATGGATGTAATTTTCCTTTTCGTAGATTATGTAACGATTTTAACTTATATTATGATTTTATTGATTTTAATAGTAGTGTTTGTAATATAAAACGTAGCTTATATGCTGGCATTAATTTGTCAATTATTATATAAAAATGTATTATCGTTCTTGTTATAGGTAGTTCATGTTTGTTGTAACTTTACTCAGCTTGTGATTAAGTTCTGTAGCTGTTTTATGTTCTCGTTGCCATTACTTTTCCCGCTATAGTCCGGACTGTAGTGTGTACGTGTCCCTACGTAATGGGGACGAGCCCTCCGCGGTCGGGTGAGGGTGGGTTAGTGTGAGGCCGGGGACGTTCGATAAGATTGTATGTGGCTCCCCATTACAGCTCTTCAATCATGATTCTGACGTAGGTTCTCGCACCATTTATGGTGTGTGTGTTAATTTCATACATGAGAGGCGGGACCTACAGTTTAATGTCGATTCCGAACAACAGACTTTTGAGAAAATTTTCTTCACAATTTTTTTACCCTCAAAGTTTTTGCCAGAAATCTGCTGAAAAGAAGTCGCTGAAGAAGTATTTTTTTATGTTTCCTTTTGTTGCAGATGTCTGACCTAGGGTGGTTTGAACCGTGGCCTCACTTCTAATAAACTAATACAATACCTACTCGACTACGGTGACAATGTTAGAGCTCCACATCACAATGCAAATCAAAGAATATCAAAGGCATACACCAGGAAATAATTCGAATCGTTAGAAAAATTTACGGGTATGCTGAACTCTCAGCCTTATTCTATTAACACAGTAAACGAAACGTAGCCCAAGCTAATTATAATAAAGGTAGCAGCAGTAAAGCAAATAAAAAATAAAGTTTTCATGCAATCTTTATCAATAATGGCACTAAAACGTTTTTTCGATTTAAATTTCATACATCGCGTTTTTAAAACGCCTATTTCATGCATAGTATTGACTGCATTAGTCTTCGCTTTGCCAACACTAATCCTCTCACTCAGACCACTGATTCTAACATTGCTGCGAATAAAAATAGAAATTAGCCTAAAAGCTAAGCAGCAGAATTTTTGCTTCTTGTACCACTGCCTTTGAAATAATCACGTCCATATACACCCATGTATTCTATTTTTGAGAGATTGCTGCGTGGCGTTTATTGTGTTTTTAACGTAACTTAGCGTCTGCTTCACTCAAACAGTACGTATAACTTGCATTAAAACAAGTAGGATTCAATTTGATTGAGTTATATACATGCAGTACAGTATATTAAAAACTTTACCAAGTTTTGCGGTGCGTGATAGTATCATTACAACATGGCATTCATTCCGCCTAAGAAAAATTATATGAAAATACCAGTCGAATATTTGCATTATTATAAATACTGCAGATAAGTAAACGCTACACATTTTCCCTCTGGCAAAATTTCCCTTGATATAGGGCAAACACCGACGTGTTATTTGGTAGGAACGTTTTGCTATGCTATATTATTAGGGTTTTATTTATCATATCAGTGTTCAGCTGCCCGAAGAGTTCTGGCAGCTAACTCTTAGTTACTAAAGGTTTAGCTACATAAATAGTCTGATCGTTTCAAGAACTTGAAATTTATCGCGTCTTTCATTAAGCGCTTCCAATCTTTAAGTCTGAAGTCGTCGTAGTCTGGTAGTTGGCTTATTAAACGTAAGTCCACGGTTTAAATCACAGATCAGATATCTCCAACAAGACGAAATATGAATAAATATTTCTCCGGCGACTGCCTCTCAACAGCTTTCTGGCAAAAACACTGAGTGTAAATGAAATAAAATTGCCACGAGATAGTTTCTCAAAAAATCTGTTGTTCGGAATCGACAACTGTAGGTCCCGCACATATGTATAAAATCAACACACACAACATAAGTGGCTTTAGAAACCAGGTCGTAATCCTTAATGAAGGATTGTAATGACTAATTATGTATGTATGTATCTATGTACATATATGTATATAATGACACCAGTTGGTCTTTCAAACGAATAATAGATTTCGATGTTATCTAAACCAGACTTTGTTATACTTTCATTGAAAAATTACGATGAACTTAATGAAAGACGCGATGCAAATACTCTCTACGATATTAGTGGTGGATGAATCAATATTATAAGGATTAAAATTGTTAGAATAATAGAAGAGTGATTCGAACACTCAGTGAATTTTTGTTTACACCTTCGATCATTAACATCTGGAATTTTTTGGCTATCTGTCGCTGTATATTTTGGTTGTCCATTTCAAACTGCTTTCAAATCCATTCTAGATATTGTATTGAATAGCAACCGACCTCTAGGTACGTATATTGAGAGTCGATATCCAAAAGACAAGTTTGACACTGTACTCTATGGCAGCATGATAACATGGTCCAAAGGAATTGTTGATATTGCGTTATTTGTCATATATTCTCTCAAGTCTAGGATTTCAATAAATTGGTGATATTACGAAATTTAATTTCTAGCACTCAACTAATTTGGAGCGCAAAATTTGAAGAGGCTTCTTTTCATTAAATTTCTCTTAGCTTCTAGCGTTAATTCGTTTCTAAACAATAAAATTTATGTTGGCGGATGCCGTTGGAGTTATAGTAGCAGATTTTCAGAATAATTCACCGGTTGTCATATTAGCCATAAAAGAAATTACTGGTCAAGGTAATTACTGGTCAATAGTTACTAGGCAATTCAGCTCCTGCACGGTCTAGACAATCACATACAACCATATTGCATTGTCCAAAACAATGAAAACTACCTTGGGATTCCACTTTATTGTTCAATGACTTGGTAACAAACTTAACAGACAGTTTGTTTGATCCCAGAGAGGACTATGGGCTCATGTGTCCCGGCCCCACTGCATGTCATTGCACAGCATTCATAAAATTTTCCAACCACGAAAATGTTCCTTTGGAACCATGCAGTTTATTAAATCACTTGGGCGGCACCTTTCATATTTGATTTCGTTCATAAAATTTGGTGAGAACATGTTAAGGTAGACCAGTAGGCAACTCCCAATAAATTGATTTCAGGGATTGTGATTGTGAGAATACTTAACTTTATTACTTTGAGGGGTGTTACGAGAGGCAGTCTAAAAATATTTATTATAAATACTATGTTATATTCATACTTATTCATAAGTATGTATGTCAGTGTGAAAGAGTTTCTGTAACACAAGGCCAGTTATGTGTTTATTTTCTGTATAGCTTCTAGGGTAGGTAAACGTTGTAGCAAAATTGCATGGTTTTGTTGTTTTGTAGGTTTTTAACGTTTTTCTCTCTTTTCTTTGAATTTTTATTTTGTTCTTCTTGAACAAGGGCGTTGTTGTTTGCTTTCTATTTTCACCAGTATGTAATAAATAAGGTCATTAAAAGTTTGTATTGGAAGTTGTAGTCTGACGATGAAAACAAAATCTTGGAGAACAATTTAAATCGCTTGGTTAGACCGCTGTTGATGAGGAAGTTTAACAAAATGAACGACAACAAAAGAGAATTTTTTTTAAAATATTTCATCGTTTGTAATGGCCAACTACGTAACGTGCTAGCTACCTTGTGGTATGTGGAGTAATTTTAAATTTTTATACAAGAATTTTACAATAAATAATTGAAATTTAAAGTAAATATCCTGGATGGAATACCACATGAAAATTTGGCCCATTTTGGCAAAATTTTTCGTACAAAAGAATACATAAGAGAATGGCTTTATTGTCAACCCACAAAGCCGACAAACGGTTGCCAACTGCGTATTGTACAGGTATAGGTAACATTTTTATTTAATCCCTTTGAAAATTAATGCATTCCGTGACAAGACTACATACATAAAATATTTTGTCTAAACTTCAGTTCATATTATTTTATTTTAAATTAAAATTTTAGGAATTTATGTTACACGTGTTATGATCATGTTTTTTATATTTTACTTTGTATTTAAAACGTCCCATATGAGATTAAAACTTGATTTAGATCATCTATATTCAACATGAAAATACCATTGAAATGTTTAGCGGCTAACCAACCACATTACTAATGATGAAAAATAATTTTTTAATGTCAGTAATGCTCTCGACTGTTTAGAGAAATTCTAAATCTTAGGCTTCTTTCTTAATCTTTAATTCTTATGGAAACCACACTTGAAGTATCTTTCCGCTAATTAACGTATGACCAATTTCAAATTTAAATTGGGTTAGGTACTGTGCGCCACTCACTTTGGAGGTCAATTTTCGGTTAACAAAAATAGGAAATAAGAGGCTAATCACCATCTCCTAAATCTCAATGCAAGATCTTAAGCCGGATAATAATTGGTCATTACAGCAGTTCAGTCAGAATTACGACTTAGCTTCTCATACCACTTATGCTCTGTGTGTTAATTTTATAATGAGCGAGTTTAAAGTCGACTTTGAATGACAAATTTTTTTGGGAAACTTTTTATGGCAATTTTATTTATTCTTGGCATTTGTGCCAGAAATCTACTGATAGGGAATCATTAAAGGAAAATTTTTCATATTTCGTTTTGAAGGAGACGCCTGAACTAGGGTCGAACCTAGGCTGCACGTCTAATAAGCCAACACACTACAGACTAGAATACGGCGACTCCTACTCTCTAACCAATAACTTATTTCAATTATGATCTGCCGCCATAAGATTTTATAATCGAGGTTAACCTTAAGCATTTCAACTTTTCTCTTAGAGCGGGCTGATGGTCTGATGCTGTAAAGTCACACGCAATATCTATGAAACTGCTAAAGGTGTTGTGCATTTTCTTTAAAGATAGCTAGAGGACTTGGACATTACTTACATCAATGGTTATTACAATGTTTTAGTCATGATTATGACCTAGCTTCTCAAACCTCCCATGTTGTGTGTGTTAATTTTTATAGATAAATGGAGGGACACTCGACTACGAACGATAGATTTTTTAAAAATTTTATTTACTCTCAGAGTTTTTGCCAGAACACTGCCGAGACTAAGAAGTGATTTTGTTCGATATGTCAAGACCTGGGTTTGAACTCATGACCTCACGTCTCGTCACACTTTCTTGACTTTCTTATTTAGCATTTATAAGCCAAAATTTTCGATAACCGTACTTTTTGTGAATATGTACTCGATATATTTCACTGTATTATTACGTATTATTTTTAACAAATAATTTGTGTTCCTCATCATATCCATTAAATTAAATGGAGTTTTTTCAAAGATTAGGTGATGTACTTATTTAGTGCTTTACTTAAAAATTCCAAACATTTTATAAACTCTGGTGGTATAAAATAAAGCAGCCTACTTTTTTCACTCACTTTATTTACGTTTCTGACAGTGAGTGGCATGGACAACGATGTTTTAATTGCGCCAATATTTCCATGAATGAAAATTAAATTTTAATGGAATTAAATTGTACACGATTGAACAGCACAGATTAAAATTTACTTTAGTCGTCATAGTGTTGTCTGACTAAGCCATTGAGATGTATGCTCATGCAGAAGGTACTTTAATTAAAACGATTTGTTGGCGCAAAATTTAATTTCCGTTACAACATTAAATCGTTTTCGATTTAAGGATGTTATGCTTTAGAATTTACAACTACTGGATGGAGAGAGATAGAAAGACAAAATCAGTTAATAAATGAAAGTCCTTTGAGTTATTTGATTAGGCATTTTTAAGATCCAGAGAAGAGTAAAAGTAATATTCATAAAAATTGATTACCAATAATAATTTCTATTTACAGTTTTGATTTTTTTTGTTTATTTATAGAAGTTTATCAAAAATTTTAATTAAAAATTTCATTCAAAGGCAATCCGTCCATAGTAAATAAAAAATAAACACTGCCATCAAGAGAGTATGATGGTACTGTTTAGCACAATCTGATATGTCAGATCTAGGATTTGAACTCACTAGCTCTCGTCTAGTGACCAAAAAACTATATACTAGTCTACGGTGGCTGCTTTTGTACATACACAGATCAATCGTGCTATTGTCGTTAAAGTAAAAAAAAGAAAATGGCTTGAACCATGACAAGAACTGTGATTGGGCAATTAAGGCATTTTGTGGAATTAAGGCTATAATTGAATTTTGATTATCCTATAAAAACGCGCGTCCGCGTGCTCCAGAATTTTTCTTCTTAGGTCCTCAAACACAGAACAGGGACATAAAATATTGTAACGTTTTTACCTTTTTGAAAAATAAAAATAAATTGGTGTTTAGTTTCAATTAAACTCTTTATTGTTCACACTACTTTTGTGTGACACTATTTACAACTTACGTATACAACAATAATTGTTTGTTACCTATTCTTCTTTGCTTACAGCGTAGATCTTGACTACGGAGATCTTCAAACCACGACTGTTTTCTTCACACGCGTCTTCACACAAGACTGACTGAATTCTTACTACACGTTGTCTTGCCTTTTTATATATCCACTTAAACAGTCTGATGAAGGTTCTTGAAGTCGAATGTTCATGGTTTCGCTTTCTCGAGGACTTTATCGCGACTTCATTATTGTTTGTATATTTTGTTCACATTGCTTGTTGTTGCGTTCTCGCTTACTTGTCTATCCCCTTTTCTTTCATACTGATGTTGTTAGTTTACTTGTAACAAGTTCGTTTTATTTGTTTGTGTGGCTTCTGCAAGTTTTAATGTTATGCGGTTTATATTTCCGTAGCAATATGTTCTGTGACCTCTTCGTTATAGCTTCAGTAAAAGTCGTTATTGGGTATTTCCAGTATCCTGGCATATACACCAAGCGAACTAGAGAAATTTTTTATTGTGCCAGCTTTTGCAGGCGTGTCGGCAATGTTGTTATCTTCATTGTCCCCAGTTTAGTAACCTATTTGATAATATCTGGAAAATATCTACCTATTTGTTCCAGTGCCATACAATGACAATGCTTCAGAAGATGTAGTTCCCCAGTTATCATGATCGCAACCATATCTATAATTTGCTCATAATCCGGTTTGATGATTCCTTTTATGTATGTGAAATACATACATACGTACATACATAATTGGGTATTGCAACTTTAAAGTCAAGATTACGACCTGGCTTCTTATACTAACCATGTTGTGAAGCGTATCTGCAAGACTCAACGTTTGTTATCATAGAACTCCATGTGAAAGAATCACATGAAACTTATTAGTTTGGGAACCAGGATTGCTAAAGAAAGCTCGTCTCACCCCAATGTCATGTCTAGATTTGAGCAGTCATTAAAATCGAAGTAGCTACATAGCCTCGGACATCATCGCCAATCAAACGAAATATAAAAAAAATATTTCTTCGGCGACTGCTTCTCAGCAGATTTCTGGCAAAAACTCTGAGAGTAAATAAAGTTGCCATGAAAATGTTTCTGACAAATCTTTCGTTCGGAGTCGACTTTAAAATGTTCGTGCCGCCACTCATGTCTAAAATGAGGACACGTAAAATAAGTGGTGTGAGAAATTAGGTAGTAATCCTGACTGAAGAGTTGTAATGATTAATTATGTTTGTATATATGTATGTATGTATTCTTGTTCTGTTGAGATTATCAGATCGCCATAGCATGAGATACAAATATCAATAAGAGGTACTTATTGAAAATACGAATTTCAAAAGAAATTTAAAATCCAGAAGATTCAGATGCCTGCGTCCAATATATTTAGAACGGCTAAGGAAAAAATGTGGCCACTGAATTCTATTGGAGAAAGAAACTAATTTAAATAAAATGAAAATATTTAAATAAATGTTTTAAAAACGGTTTGTCAAGGACTGTGATGTTGTGAAGTACTGTTTACGAAATCAATTAAAAAATACTAAAACAATTCATTGTTGTTGTATTACGTACGTAGAGTACTTTGCCATGAAAATCTATCGTTTGGAGTCGAGTTTACACTGTAGGTCCCACCAATTAACAAACAACATAAGTTGTGTCAGGAACTAGGTCGTAATCCTGGCTGAAGGGTTGTAATGACCAATTATGATAAAATTATGACGCAGTTTAGTTTATAAGTTTAGAGAGTGAACCGAAACTATACTAATTAAAAACGTGCCTTTTCGTATGTTTTTGCATATGTAACAGAATGGTAAGTATGCCAGTGTATTTCAAAGCACATTACCTAGGAACGTGTTTGCTTTCAATATGAACAAACTGATCCACAGATTAATATCAATTAGGTGCAAAATATGAAAAAGTCTTTGTAAATTTTTATAAAAACATTGGCAATTCTTACACTTCATCTACAAACATACATTCATTATTTTTATTTTCCATTTTTAATTCTTATTTCGTCTCTTGTATGGAGATAATTTTTTTGTTCTACGACTATCACTTAAAATTTGCATAACTTCCTAACCAATATAAATCAAAACTTCAGTGATGCCAAGATGTACTTGCTCACATGAATGGCTACATGAATAGCTACTAGGTATACGATATATACACAAGTATTCATCAGCATATGATCTTTTCAGATAAAGTTTGTATGTTGATACAACTGAATTCCAACTGAATTCAAAGTTTATTCTAAAAAGCAAAAAAAAATTAAATTTTTAATTTCGAAAATTTGTTAGAAATTGTTCATTCGATTTGTCTATTGTGAGTGGAACAAATTGCATAAAAAGGTTCCCATAAATTTGTCTATTTAGCAGATTTAAATTTAAAAAAACAAAAAAAATATTTGTGTTAAAAAAAAACGACAATTAAAACATTTTTATATAAAATGTGCAAAATTTAAATTGATTCTCAAATTTCATGTATGAAATAAAAACTAGAACTTTTTATTGAAACTGCAGTCCAAAGGTTATGAGTGTAAGACTAAAATAATCACAGAGATTAATATTATCTGATTTGAAATGTTTTTAGTTATTAAAATATCTTGGATTTTTAAATTTTGTTGCAATATTTGGAATCTTTGTTTGATAAGTGTATTGAATGACTTTAAAATTTAAACGTTGAAAACTATAAATTGTTGAAGTTTACTAAAAAAAATGTTCGTAGAATCGAAGCGAAAAATAAGTTTTGCTCGGTATGCATTGAGGGTAGTAGGAATGAAGGTATATACGTAATAAAAGGACGAAAAAATTTTAGATGATGATTCTCAAGTTCTACCTGAGAATTTTTGTGCTGATATGATGCCATATTACAAGGACGTTAACATTTCTTATGTTGGGAACAACTTACAAAGATGAACACGTAAATAAAAATTCGACAAAAAATGTTATCGGCGGTACTCTCAGATCCAATATGCCGAATGTCCCTTCTTGTCAGCAACATATATTTATTTTTGCCTTCATTTACAGCCAAACCTTATCTTATCGTAATAGACTCCCGTTTAAGAGCACTAAAGAGCAACATCCCGTTTGATGCGCCCTATTGTGTCACTGTCGTCAGCGTAAACTTGACACGTTTGTGGAGAAATAGTGCCATTGCGATTAATTTCCGCCTTCCGCAGAACACTCTCACAGACGAAATTGAAGAGATCGCATGATAAAGGACCGCCTTTTCTGAAGCTTCGTACGGTACGGTTTGGAGTGGTCCATTCCTACATGCATAATTGGTCATTACAATCCTTCAGTCATGACTACGATCTACCTCCTCACACCACTTATGTTGTGTGCGTTAATTTTATATATGAGTGGCGGGACCTACAATTTAAAGTCGACTCCGAACGACGGATTTTTGAGAAACTTTTCAGAAACTTCATGAGAGGAAGTCACAGAAGATTTTTTTTATATTTCGTTTTGTTGGAGATGTCTGATCTAGGGTTTGAACCGCGGCCTGACGTTTAACCTTTATGTCAACAGATAAAAAAATTATACTTACGTCAACAGAAGCATACCCGGGTATGTTCATATATTTTATATGGAATTTCTCTTCTTTCTAAGATTATTTTTGTGTTGATTTGATTTTACTTACTTGTTAGGTGGTGTAATGCACTCTGGTTACGTACATACTAAAAACTTATTGAAAACGACCCTACATCCCTTACATCAAGCTCCCATGAGCGTGCGGCGTTTTCGGGATATAAACCGCTTTGTACTTTTTGACAACGGAAACTCACGTCAACAGCATCAAAACCGACAAAGCTGCAGCCATAACGGACTTATTTTTAATACTGAATGATAATCTACGCAGCAATTACGTAGCAGGCTCAAACGTGGTACTGGGTTTACCCAAAACATCCGCCAATTACGGAATTAATGTAAGGTGGGTACGTGACTCCGTCTCATCCTATCCAATGAAGGGACAAATTTATACTGTATTGGTGGCATTCGGGAAAAAAACGTAGGCAAGAGGGTAGTGGAGGACTTGTTCGTCAATCATTTTCGTGGAAGTTGATGGAATATTGTTTGTGATAATTTCTTCACAACATGGACAGCAGTTTATCAGTGTTAGGTACAGCGAACAGAAGACGAGTGTTTATACCACTATATTTCACTTTATCTAAAGGACGCAAAGTAGAGTTAACTACATTTGGTTTCAGTAACAATATTACATCACATCAAAATAAAAAAAAAAAATAAGTCGGTTATACTTCTTGCATTCTTCATATGAAGGGCAAGGTCCAAAGAAAAAGCCACTCTAGATCTTAGATTACAACAAGGCGACGAACAAATAGATGGCGCTTGGCTTTATTCTACAATATACCCAATATTGGAAGCTTCCACAAGCCGCCGTAGAATATTCCTACACATCCTCAGCGAACAATTGGTGAGGCCGGAAAGAGAAAACAGAGATAAAAGTAAACATGTTACAAAAATATTTTCAACACGCAATGTTATTGAAGCCATATGTGGGGAATCTTTAATCATAAGAGGTGCTGCAGATAAAAGCGTGGAAGAACCTGACAGCACTGGTAGAATGAAAGTAAAAAGTAATTGCCACTTATGTACAAAACGTCGGCCAACCAGAAAATCCCGCACGTTATGCAACAAGCCCGTGTGTACCGCTCATTCAAGTTATATGTCGCAATGTAATAAATGCATTTAAGAAAAATTAGTATTTAATATTTTTTATGTTTTCTTATATTTGATTGAATTTGAATTTTATTTTATTATTAAGAACTTATAAATTTTACTCAATAAACATCCAATATCAACATATTTTCATATATTTCATTATACATACCCAGGTATGCAACTGTTGACGTAAGGGATAAGAATGAAAAAATGGCCACATCATTGGCCCCCATTCAGCAATTTTACTCAAGTCTAGGAATAAGGTACTAGTGAGGGTATCATGAAATTTCAGGTTAATACAGTTATTACTTCCTGAGATACGGCGATTTAAAATCACAAAACATACCCGGGTATGTATCTGTTGACATAAGGGTTAATAAACCAACTCACTACCTCCTAGACTACGGCGACAACGAAGTTACTGTTACTTGATCTGATTATATTCATGGTTTTTCGCCTATCACGATCGCCCAAGAGTATCTCCTCGCGTTTTTCTCTTGTGTCATTATTTAACGTTACCGACCACTTTCTAGCCTGGATTTAAATTTAAGTCAATAGAATCCTATTTCGAAATAAATCTTCTGTATAAAATCAAACACTACAACCATTATGTTAGTAAAAAAAAAAAAAAAAAATCGAACTCAACATTTATCTCCTTTCTTTTTGATTCACATTCACCATTTTCATAGACTGAATATAAGTATTATGCTGGACATGAAGCTGGCATTTTTGTTTTCGAATTGCTATACATCATTTCTTATTTTATTTCCTTTTTTATTTTTGATTTTCAACGGATTGAATATTTTTAAAAATCCAGTAGAAAAATTAATTAGTTTCTCATTTAATGAGGTCAGTAAGTGATAAGCCTTTAATTGAATTTTAACATTAAAATTAAACGCGAACAATTTCGGAATGGATGTTGATTTTTCCTCTGCTTAAAAATCACTTGTTTTCACTTTCAACAGTGGGTAATAAAGGAAAGTGTGGTTTGTACAAAAAATAGAGGAGGAGGATGTGTAAATGTAATTAAAATTAAGACTCAAGTCTTTGCTTTTAAAAGAAAATTTCATTTACATCAACTGCAATTTATTTAATTCAACCGTTTTCAAATTAAAAACTCATATGTTTAACGAAAAAAAATTTTAAAAGTTTAATTTTAAAAATGCAATGAATCAAAAACGGTTTGAAATTTTGCCAAATATATATTTTTTGGTATAAAGTACAATTGTTCCGGTTAGAAATTGAATATTATTCCGTTCATATGACTGCCGCCGCTGGCCTCGTAGTACCTCATTCGATCGGACAAATTTTCGTGCACTTTTTCGAGTGTATGGGAATCTCGGCAACGGAATCAAGATCACAAATGCCCAATTGTCTCTGGTTTGTCGGCATAACACTTTTCTTTAACGGCCTCTCACAGAAAATAGTTCAACGGTGTCAAATCTCGTCGTTCACATCAATACCATGAAGAGCGAATACAGCGGGTGTTAGTTTTCATTGACCGTCATGGTTAAGTCGTGCTTATTTTCAAAGAAATATGGGTTAGTGATGCCTCCGCTTCACAAGTCGCACCAAACAGTCACTCGTATTGTGTAGATTGGCTTCTGTAAGTTTACGTGAGGGTTTTCTGAGCTCCAAACACGACACTTTAAAACATCATACAATTTATTACTGAATGTCTGCTTATTTTTTTACAGCTAAAAGCCACGATTTATTCTACAAAATACCTACAGCTATAGAAATATATCTGTGAACATAACTTAATACAGTACAGTAACAGTTTATTGCAAAGATTTAAGTAGAAAAAATAAAGGAAGAAAATATAAAGTGGAAGAATTTTTTTTAAAATGCAATCGAAAAGTTTTCAACACTAAAAAATAAAACAAAACTCTTGAACGTTTTTGTATTGTTGGAAAAGTTTGTTGTTTCTCTCTTTTTTTTTATTTATTTATTTACTTATTTATTTATTTGTTTATTCAATTCCTGTACAACAAGATTTAATCTTATATTTAAAGTACAAGAAAGAAGTGTTCATAAACAACATTTGGAGATCAAACTTTTCTATTGATTAAAGTAAAAGAGAAAAAATATAATAATAACAATAGTAATAAATTAAATTATGCAAATTATAAAAATTGTATTCTACTACGGTGCAAAATAATTAAATAAAAATTTCCTAAAACTAATTGCGTTGCTATTAAGTTGCTGAGAATGTGGAAGACAATTCCAAAGCCGTATACCATGAATAAAGAAATGCCATTCAGATACAAGGTAACGATGTAGTGGAATTATGATCCTTTTACCTCTAAGTGATCTAGCAAATCTTATTTTATCCCTAAGATATCCTGGAGACTCTGAATATATAATCTTATGCAGAAGTAATAATACACGAATGCTCAAAAGATTGTCAAACGATACACCATAAAGCTTCAAGGAAAAACGGGACACATGGTCATATCTCCTTAAACCATAAACATATCTCACAATATTATTGTATAGGACGTTGAGCTTCTCCTGCTAACGGAATCGCAACTTGCAAAAAGTTCACAACCGTACATTAAACCAGGAAGAAGATAACATTTCGCAATCAACTGTCTTATGTTCAAAGGCGTAAAGTATTGTGTCGACCAAAGACACCTCAATTTCATATAAGTTTGACCCACGATTGTGTTAACATGATTTGTCCATGTAAGATTGTCATTGAAAGTCAACCCAAGATTTTTGGCAGCATCCACAATCTTGATCTTCTCCCCGTTCATCAAAATATCAAGACCGATATTGGAATCAAGCGTCCTCCTACGAATAATCATGCACTTGGACTTATGAGGGTTTAAACGAAGGCCATTAGCATTGGCCCAATGATATATTCGATCCAAGTACATATGAATTCTGCAGTGCTGAAGTTGGTTTGGCAAATCGTTGATATACAATGCAAAAAGAAGTGGTCCAAGAATAGAACCTTGAGGCACGCCTCTAGATACGTTCAAGGCAGAAGACTGGGCATTTACCGAATGAACAAATTGTGAACGATTTGAAAGATATGATGATAAAAGCCGTGTCGAAGCTCCAGAAAAGTTAAAAAAGTGCACAAGCTTCATAGAAAGCATGCCGTGATCAACCGTGTCGAAAGCTTTTGAATAATCAAGGAGGACCAAGAAATTGAACTTTCCTTCATCCAATTCATGTCGTATATTTTCAGATACATCCAAAAGCGCAGAAACACAACTATGGTTCTTGCGAAAACCTGATTGTTTCTCAGTTAACAACTTATTAGCATCAATATATGATGTAATTCGAGAGTTAAGAATTCTCTCCAGGACCTTGGATAGGTAGCACAAAATAGCTATTGGTCTGAATTCGGAACTATTCTTCGGTATTGCCAATATTTTCGCACATTTCCACCGTAATGGAAAGGTACTAGTAGTAATTATGCTATTGTATAAATGTGTTATATATGGCAGAAGTACAGGCAGCAATATTCTTACAAATCACGGGTGCATATTGTCACAGCCTACCGCATTCGACCTAATTAAATTGAAACATAAAAGGACGTCAGACTGATTCACACAAGAGAATTGAAAATCAATATCATTAGAACCCAAGTTTGAAAACCTGTAGAAACTATTATCGACTGGCACCATGGGTAAGTTCAAGAAATCCCTGTTGATCTCCTCAACATCTTTTGGTTTAAACTTGTACTGATTTAAATAAAGCTTCGTTTACAGTAATTCCTCGATTTACGTCGTAGTTGGTTCCATAAAAGGCGACGTAAAAAAAATTTCATATTGCTCATACTACAAAGTAGTATGTTTTTAATAAGGAACTTAAAAAGTTACAGTAGTCCCTCGATTTACGTCGCAGTTTGTTCCAAAAAAGGCGACGTAAATCGTATGGCGACGCAAACTTAAGTTAGAGGGAACAAAAAATTGACGACGTAAATCGAAACAACGTTAATCGAGGCGACATAAATCGAAGGATTTCTGTAAATAAATTTTGTATTGATTTGTATCAATTGCATAAAATAAAATTATTAAAGATTTAAAAAATCAATGAGAACCATAATGCACGATCTAAATTTCATTTATTTACTCATTTATTTATTAATTAATTAATTATTTTTTTTTTTTCAATAAATTTGAAATTAATTTTTTGTGTGACATTTTACTATCGTCAGTTTGCATTTAAGACACTTGGTCGTATGAGTTATATACAGAATACAAAAGAAAAATTAAATAATAAGTATACGCCAATTGCACAGAAAGTCTACGAATAGAATACAACCACTAAAATTTTTTTGTTTTTTTAAATACTGACAGTAAAAAAGCATAGAGGAATACGGTCATCAGAAAGAGTTTTCTTACATTCTGAGTCAGAACAAATTTTTAAATATTACTATATTTTTATTTTTGATTGTGTAATCTAACCTTAGGGTATTGCCGCTACCTATTACCATTACGTTGAATCTGGGAAGGGAGAAAACATTTTTTTTTATTCATTTATGGTCCCCAATAGATTTTTAAACATTAAACCTTACCAAATTACACGTTATTAGTATACACTTTAGAATGAGAAATATTAAAATTACAAGTTCTCTGATCTCTTAAATCATCCAAATCATCTCTGAAAAGTCAACGTATTGTTCGTTTAGTATTTGTTTAAGGATGACGTTGGCCAGGTCATCGCTAAATTCTCCAACCATTCTGCGGTATACTCTTATGAATGGTCCTTGATTAAAGTCTTCGATAAGAAATTTGTGAGCATTCTTTGACAATCAGATTTACGAAACATCGAACAATATAAGAGAATCCAGTTGCTGTAGCAAATAAAATGCTTGCTTGTTTATTTGCTTGTGATACAACTACTATTGCTTCCACTTCAATAACTACTGTAATGGATTGTAATGAAAGCTGACGATGGCAGTCTGTAAGACTTAAACTTTCCCTCTCCCTTACGTTAATTGCAACCGTAGTTATTGCTAGCAAGTCCATTGAATAAAGAAACGCATGATAGTAGAAAGACAACAGTGTTTGAAAAACAAAAACAGAAGACACATATGAGAAGTATGAGTTTTTTTCTCACCTTCTCTTCTTTTTTGGCTGGCAGTATTGCATCATTTGCATTGAAATGCAAAATTTGTGGTAAAACTTTTCCTCGCTATCATATGTATTTAAGAAAGGAATTTTCAAAAATGAAAGTAAAGAAAAGGTAGGAAAAAATTAAAAAAGAAAAGTATGAACTAAAAATAGTTCAATACTGAAAAGGGACAAAAGCAATTATTGGATTTGAAGTACCGAGAAATAATGCAAATAAAAAAATAAATTTAGAGTACAAACATGTCTACACAGTTCATATCACGTTCACGTGAGATAACTATGCCCTCAAATCGTGTGGATCGTAGCGCCGTCCTGTTGAAACTATATATCTTTGGTAAGAGATCATCCAATTCAGGCCAAATATTGCCCTGCGTTGACAGTAATGAACATCATCTTGTATTATTTATTGACTTTAGCAAAGCCTTCGACACGTTTTTGTAAACAAAGCTCTAGAAAGAAATGATATATGTACGTACGTACGTACCCTCGCAGCAATTGTGTAAAAATAGGTAATAAATATACAAGGACAAAAGTTAGAAGCGCTTCAATAGGTATTCTTCTCAATGCTCAATGCTTTGAAACAATGCGACTCTTCGCCAATGGTGATAACAACTATAGTAGTAACACACAAAAACATTGAAATTGCAAAGGAAATTATCCAAACCCAGTTTAATAACGTATCAAAACAGTGGCATGTCAATAGACTGGTAATTAATACATTTAAAACATCAAAGTCGCCGTAGTCTAGTAGGTGGGTGTGTTGGCTTATTACACGTAAGGCCACGGTTCAAACCGCAGGTCAGACATCTATCAAAACGAAATATGAAAAAATATTTCTTCCTCTCAGCAGATTTCTGGCAAAAACTCTGAGAGTAAATAAAATTGTCATGAAAAGTTTCTCAAAAATCTGTCGTTCGGAGATGACTTTAAACTGTAAGTCTCGCCACCCATGTATAAAGTTAACACACACAACATGAGTGGTATTAGAAGCTAGGCCAAAATTATTATACATACTTCTCTCTAGCAGAACCTTACATACACTACGGCATGACAGCGTGGGAAACCTGTGAACACTGCAAAGATCAAAAAACTCAAAATCGTCTTCTTCAGATACTAATTACAAATCAAAACTATAATAATACAAACTTCAGAAACAACAACAGATTTCCGCAAGGACGAAAAAAGTGAGTCTCTTGTAAAACGGTAAGGAACGGTGAATGGCACTTACAATTCATAGTCGCTGTATAGTCGACTAGTAAGTAGTGTGTTGGCTTATTTATAAGAGGCCACGGTTCAAACCCCAAATTCAGACATGAAATATGAAAATATTTCTTCTGGCAAAAACTCTAAGATTAAAATAAAATTGGCCCCCCAAAAGCTTCTAAAAAATCTGTCGTGGACTCCGACACTTTAAACTATGGGTTGCGCGACTCTTGTATAAAATTATCACACAAAACGTAAGTGGTATGATAAGCTAAGTCATTATTCTGTCTGAGAGGTAGTAAAGAGTAATTATATATATGTATGTATATATAGTATATGAATATTGATTTCCTCTTCATTAAGATAATATTGAGATTCTTATGGATGTTATTGTTCTTTATATTCCAGGAAGCAAATGTTATTAATCAACAAACTTTAGACTGTGTTGTTTGAAACTAAAAATTTTAAAATTACCGCATTGTACAAAGACACAGTGTTTATAATATCCGTTCATAACTGCCCACATGCGGAATACTAAATTATTATCGTATTTATCTCCTCCTCTTATTTCCCAACAAATAGCAAAGGGCAGCAGAACCAAATTTTACGTCCGTTTGTGTTCAAGATGTGACCACACATCTGTACTACAAT
Source organism: Sarcophaga carnaria (assembly GCA_958299815.1). NCBI lineage: Eukaryota > Metazoa > Arthropoda > Insecta > Diptera > Sarcophagidae > Sarcophaga > Sarcophaga carnaria. The sequence continues at coordinate 81,412,406 of OY283149.1, read as the reverse complement.
TTCTAGACATATATTTGGCAATAATCTGTGGTAAGATATGTATTTTGTTCTTTGTGACATGTGAAAGGCCAATATAAGTTGCGGTAAAATATCAAAAGTTTTGTTAACAGATACAGGTGTTTACAACTGTAATTACTTTGTAGGACATCTTTGTCATTATTTGTGTTTCAATATAATGTTCACAAATACATGCATGTGACAGGTGTAGTTAGTATGTTAAATATTATAATTAAATACTGCAGTAGCAGTGCATTTAATAGAGAAATTAAACTTTCACTCAAGTATCGTCGTTAAAAATTTTGAAATTAATTTGATTTAATATACATACAGCCTCCATGTAGTCCTTCCTGAATGGCAGGAAATCAATGTGTGCAGCGCTATCCAATTCCTAGAATTGGAACCCACCTTATAAATTTTTTATTAGTAATCATTTCATTCGGGCTAGATGTTTCAAACCACGAAAATTCTGCTTTAAGGATGTCGCCGATAATCTGGGTACAGATTCACCAAAGAAGATGGTCTTGAACTTGCTACTGCAAGACAATGCCAGACAGCACTACCACCTTTAGAGAATATCCTGTAGCGACCGCCATCAATAATAACGTCGTAGATATTCTGATCAATATTGGCATGATTGCTTAAAAGTAACACCGCGTCTAGTACTAAAGGCTTGCCTACTGAGTTGACTATGGTCAGTAGTAACTAGGTGATAGAATCCTTTGGTCGAGCGGATAATGGTAAAAGAAAGTATTCCGAACGATTGAAACTTCTGTCGCCTCCTGGAAAAGACTGATTCCACTATATGCGCCAACTACAGGCGCATAAACCTTAAACTTAAATAATACAAAGTGTATGGTAAATATCATTGAAATGTTATCTTCGTTTGAAAGTTCTATTGAAGCCATTTATGTGGAATATAACATCGTTCAAACGTTTGGATGGAGCCCTTCCAAAATGTACAATTTTCCGCGAAACTGGTACATAAATTTGAACGATGACATGGGACATGTTGGCTGTATTCGCATACACGCTATAAGAAAAATTCTGGCGGGGTCCAATCGCACACCGAGATTGTCCCAGTTTATGATGTAAGCACGCCCTCAAATCACTCGTAAAAAATATCCAATGTGGCATGAGCTACGTGGCACGTAGTGCCGTCCTATTTCAAGCACGTGGGTGCCGTTGAAGTCCAGAATGCCCAATTCAGGCCTAAAGAAGTTGGTAATCATCGACTTGTAGTGCTCGCCGTTGATATTGATAGATTGTCCAACGTTGTTCTCATAGAGATATGGTGCGGTGACGTCGCCAGTCCAAAGAGCGACCTTTTTGTGCTGTATTGGACTTGGATCTCATATGGATTAGATACGCCCCATATTCGACAATTTTGTTTGTTCATGTAACCATACAAACAGAAATTTTAATCGGTAGCCAGTTACGACTTTGATAAAACAATTTTATTATTAGCACGTTTTGTTGAATACGAACAACTTAAAGGCTCTCACCAAGGCACGGATTGCACTTTATTATGGCGTCTTTCGACCTGACAGGATCACAATCGTCGTACACCATCGTTTAGTCGAGTATAAGATAGTACTCGACAGCTTGACAACTTTAGCGTATATGGCACACTATCTGAGCACAGTATAACTGCGAAGCTGATAAAGCTTTGGAATTTGACGTTGAGAAACTCCTGCAACTTCTTCAAGGTAGAGAAGGACTCGCCGAACCTTGATGATTGAAAAAAGTCGTTCCTTTACCATACAAGAACATAGTGTTGTGTAAAAATATCAAGTGCTCTGGCCCCGGCCCCTTTAGTAATATTGGACAGATTATTTTGGAAGTAATTGAGGATAGAATGAAGTATACGTTGTCGATAAGCTAACGTCGAAAGTCTACACCTACCTCTGCAATTGGTAGTATTTGTTGCAAACGAATTTCTGTACAAACGTTATACACGGCGTTTATAAAAATCATCAGCAAGTTTAGATGACGGTTTCATTATCACACTAAAATGCAGTGGAGAATTGAAATGCACGATCGTTTGAAGAATTTAACGGATTTAAATATTTTTAGGGAAATTTGCTTGGTTCATAATTATTATAAAAATTATAGGTTCCCAATATATTAAATAAAAACGCCATTCGTATGAGTTGTATTGTATTAATTGCAGTAATTCAGTTGTAAAATTTGTTATTAAAATAGAAAATTTTGCTTTATTTCAAGTTTTCATTTAAAATGTAAGTTCAGAAAGTACTTTTTTAATATCGTTCTCGGATAGTAGAAAATGTTTAGAATATTAAAATCCACGTGACATTTAACCCACTTTCTGATATCGAATTCACATAACGATAACTGTCATTAGTATCAGAATGCAACAGGGAATACCGCATACTTATGGGAAAAATAATTTACAAGAGAGATAAACGTGATAAGTGTTTATCAATTTTCATGAAATGGTGTAAATGTATGTATGTATATCCTGGTAATATTTTTATACCCAAAATTTGATTTACAGTGCTTAGGTTTCCCAATATATTTTAGAAATTTCATTTAAAATTTCTTTTTCATTTTAATTCCTTTTCTTGCATCACTTTACTGACTTTCTGGTCAAATCTCCAAATGTCACTTTAGTGTTCTTATCTATTTTCACATGACACAATCCTGAATCTTAAGACATTAAAATTAAAATTAATTTATGACGCCAAAGTGCAAAAATATTCTTTGCTATTAAACAAATATAAAACAAGTCGTCGTAGGCTAGGAGGTAGTGTGTTGGCTTCCTAGACGTGAGGCCATGGTTCAAAACCCACGTCAGACATCTCCAACAAAACGAAATATGAAAACAATATTTCTTTGACAGATTCCTGGCAAAAAGTCTGAGAGTAAGTAAAAAATTGCCATGAAAAAGTTTCTTGACAAACTGTTATTCAGAATCGACTTTAAACTTTAGGTCTCGGGACCTAAATATGTATAAAATTACGACACACAATACAAGTGTATGACCTGTATGTATGTCTGTATATAAGTATGTATGAATTTTATCATTTTACTTACATTTTGATCAAACCTTTAAGTGTTACACTGATGTCCTTATTAATCTTTACATGACTGTTTGTGCACCCAGGGTCTCAAGATGTTAAAATTAATTTTTTTACAATAAAATTCAATTAATTGTGACTTCGCTGTACAAGAATTTAGTTTTTATTCTATTCAAATAATTGAATTAATAAATGAAATAAATACAAGGAACGATTGTAGCTGTAAAGTAACAAAGAAAAACATTTTAAAGTTTGACGTAAAATATACACCGCACATGCAATTCATATGTTCAAACACACATAACATTTCAAAAGATTTTTGCTTAAAGTCTTTTTATTAGAAAATACATTGTAGCTATGGGAAATAGTGACCATAAAGGCGACCACAAAATAACAGTATTTACAACGGTATATGTTTTCCAAGAAAAGGCAGTTAAATGCCTAGAATTTTATTAAAATAAAAGAAAATATGTTATGTAATGCTATTATATGTTATAACCATTTACGGTCATTTCACTATGGCGGTGTTTGATTAAAACCAGTCATTATTTGATCCATTTACGTCATTCAAACCATAGTAAAGACTGTTTACAATTGAAAGTGTCTTATTTAATCTGCCAAGTATTTACGCCAGAATTTATAATACATAACCGCAAGATATTATTGACAAAGGAATATATTGTGATGTGTTTATGACTGGTTAAAAATAAAAGTATAAAATAGTTGAATGGTTAGTTAGCCTCATGTTAAACATTATTAATTGACATTAAAGGGCATATAAATATATGATACTGTATGTTAAACCACATATTTCTCTAACAAAGGCGATATGAGAAGCCATAAATTAAATTTGATGCTCAGTGAGTAATAAATTTCAGCAGTCTGTGTTAATTAAATTACTTCATCGTGTTCATTGTTGTGCAAAATTGAATGTAAGTAATATATGATTAATTAATTCCTTGGCATGGAATCACACAAATTCAAAAACAAACTGACGTACCACAGCATCGTGGTGTGTTGTTTTTCAAATATTCCAACGTAACCCCTTAAAAAGTGTTAAAATATTAAAAAATTTATCTAAGAAATCTAAACAAAAATAAAATTAAAGTGTTATTAAAATGGTTAATATTTCCTGAAGACTCCGAAGCTCTTTAAAAATGATAGAACTGAAAAACTATGGCCTACAACATTTTTTCATACCCAATCCAATATCACACTACATAGCCTGAATTAATTCCCACAAAAAAGTTCCACTTAGGTCAGCGTTTCAGCTCATTGTAATATCACAATCAATATTCAAATCGGGGATCAAACACTCCATAAAACAAACTTACTCTAGACCAAAATAAATATTGGATCTATAAATAGAAAGCTCCGTTGAGGGTGTCAGAAATGGAGAAGTCAAAAACCTCTGTCTTTTCATGAAAACACATGCAAAGTGACACATGATGTGAAAGACAGTCACTTCCTCCTCCTCAGACCTACAACTCCGTCCTATTGAAACTACATGACGTTGAGTTATGTATTGTTGAGTATAGTTATCGGCCGTTATCTGATATCCAATACGCCACACGTCTCTACTTGTCGATAACATATACTTTGTTTCGCCCTCATTTACTGCCAGGCCCATCTGAGTCTTAGGAGGGATGGGATGCATGTAAACAAGGTAAAGTTTCTGACTGTGGTCAACGTGCTGACCACCAGGACGATCCTTGTCTTACTGCATTCAAGTTGGCACGCAGCCTCCTCGTGGCCCCACCTGGATGCTAAAATGGCATCCACCCGCTAGAAGTTAACTAATGCGTGCAGCGAAGTCCTATCCCCTGGACTTCAAATTTGGTTTCTGCGTAGGGCTTGGAACCCACAACGTAAAAATATTATCCAATGAAAACCACAACACAAGTTTTTAGAAAGATCCCCTCAAAAGTTGAAAACCACGGCAAACGTTTGAAGGACACGACGTTGCTATTACAACTTAAGCCAATAGAAGGTGGTAATCGTCGACCTTTAGTGCTCGTCGTATCACTGAATAACGTCATTTCCAAAGAAATATGGACCAATAACGCCGCTAATTTAAAATCCAACGTAAACAGTTATTTTTTTCGAGACACATTGGATTCTCTTGGATCTCATGTGGAGTTGGTTTCGTTACAAACATAGAAATCTTTACAACTCACACTAAAACTCATAGGACTAAAACTGTGCCAATAAGATTTAACAGCACCTCGAAGTTTTCGAATTCGCTTGCAGATATTTTCTTTTAAATTGTAAATTTCCAATATTTTCTTGTACAATATTTTTAAAATTTTTTAGTTTTACTTTTTACACTACTATGGACTAAAATAGGTTTGTTTATGTCGCTTTTAAATGCACTTTGATTTATGAGTATGCCATGAAATGAATGAAAAATGTTGATAAATTCCCATTTAAATTCGATTTTATTACTTTTCATTTATAGCGACAAAAAAACATTCATTGCATTGGGAGTTGGCATAGGAAGAGGGTTGAGAATTTTGTTTCACGTTTATTTTTCGTTTTCAATATAAGTTAAAAAGTCGCCGTAGTCTAGTAAGCAGTGTGTTGGCTTATTAGACGTAGGGCCACGGTTCAAACCACAGCCCAGACATCAAAACGAAATATGAAAAATATTTCTTCAGCAACTTCTTCTCAGCAGATTTCTGGCAAAAACCCTGAGGGTAAATAAAATTGCCATGAAAAGTTTCTCAAAAATCTTTTTTTCGGAGTCGACTTTAGGTCCCGCCACGCAAGTATAAAATAAATCCTGACTGAAGGGTTGTAATGACCAATTATGTATGTATGCAGATGTGGCTATTAAAGTCGCGTCATCATGAACGGTTATCTTGTTATTGTATCTCTATTATTCCATTGCGTGATATGTGAATGTTCTATTCTCGTATACTCTTGCTAAAATTCAAACGATAATAGTTGTTTTAATATTTGATATTTAAAAAAGTGTGTCTGGGTACAATGTGTTCGTGCGAGGAGTAAAAAACAATCACAAATACTAGATGTTGCATATTTCTATCATAATAATCTGAATAAAAAATTCGATAAGCTAATACTTATTGAATCACATTTCAACTTTCTGCACGGCAATCCAGAAGACCAATTGAAGAAGAACCATTATATTGGTTAATTTAAGGGGTAAGTCTAGTTAGTGCTAATAGTCTAGCACATTAATTATGTTATGTGTTAATTATTATATGGGTTGTTACAGATGGGATTTCATCAACGAGATCAAGTCGAAATCGGAGAGTATCGCAAAGTTCTGTTCTTTCTGAAACTAAATTTATTATTGATATTTATGATCTCTCCGCTCTTCTACTACTGATCCTATCTATTCTTTTTCAGATGACAGTAAATTTTGTCATTCATATTTTTTCGAATATGATTGAGACTTAATATTAATGATTTACTTACATAGAGTCAATCTCTGAATAACGTCATCTGTAACAGTCGGTGGCGTAAGTAGATGGGAGTCAGAAGCTTATGACATTGTGGGCATGAAGTGTGTTGATATTCCAATCCAATATCCACAAATACTGTTCTATCTTTCCTCCCTCCCATAACGAATTTTCCCGTATTATTACTGGCCTAATCGGAACATTTCTAAAAACTGATATTACTTAAATTAACAGAAAGGAAATTTACCTAAAATTTTTTTTTTACTTTGTTCGTATTGTGTTGTGCTTTAATATCAGTTCTCTTTTCTCATTTCAAAACACACAAATTTCTTTTATTATTACATGCGAAAAAAGAGTTGGGGATAAAAACTGTAATTTGCGAATAATATTATACAAATGATCGTAATCAAATAGAGTTCACGCAATTAATTTTCTGAATTTGTTTTTTTCTTTTGTTATGATGATATGGCATCGTTTGAATGGAAAAAAAATATTCAGAATCATTATAAAAGTTTTATGTAACCAAACTGGATAAAATGGTTTAACATAAGCATTAATGCGATATGCTCATTCAATTCTGTTCACACAAACAGATACGAATTACAGCATGGCTGAAACTGTGTCTGTATCTGTATAAGTCCAAACAAAAATCTAAATAACTATTAAATAAGGTGGATGTTGTATAATTTTGATGATGTATAATGTTTTAATCCCACGCGAATTATGCCTGAGGTAAAGCTTAATGTTTTAACCTAATCTACCTTTGAAAGTTTGTCTAAAGTCTCTCACTATTATTATTGCAATTATAGTTTTAATTATTTCATTGTGTGCAGATACAGCAAAATATCAAATTATTTTAAAACACTATCCATGCCAGGGGTATATGAAAATTGCATTATAATGATTCATTTATCATGGCAACATATATACAAAAGTAAAATTTGAGCTGAATACGATGTCCTATCAGGAGAAAAAACTGGTAGTTATCATCGACATATTTCAGTATTAAATATTAGCAGTAGCAAAAGTCTGTTAACTACGAAAAGGATCTACCTCAGGCGCATTTAATGGATTAAAGTTCGTTAAGGTGAAATTGAGTAAAATAATCACAAGATTGTGTATGTTGCATGTAACATTTTAAAAGTTTCCTATAATACATTCGTTTGTATAAATCACCGGTACGTACAGATACGTAAGATATTGATATGAAAATGGAAATGGTGTTATTGAATGAGATTGTAAATAAAAAAAATAAATTTGTGTTTAATTCTAAATCAATCCTTTATTGTTCGCACAATTCCGTGTGCCACCTTTGGTAAAATTGATTTACACAACAACAATTTATTTAACTTGTTATTCTTTTTGTACACTCGTTCGTTACAACTTCGAACCACAATTCTCTTCACACGCAACGCAGCGTGTGATTGAATTCTTTCTCCATCCCGTTGCTCGTTTTTCATGCCTTTGTATTGCTGGATCAACAGTCTAATGAATACTCTTCCAAGGGAGAATGTCTGCTTTCGGGAAAGATCTAAAAATTTAAACAAGTTGTTTTCATTATTGTTGTTTGTGGATTTTGTTTACGTTTATCCTTGTAGTGTTGTCGTTGCTTGTTTACTTTGTTTATCCCCGTTTTTATAGACTGATGTTGTTCTTATATTTTTGGTTATTACGGTTAATTACAATTAAAAATACAATTTTATTTAATTTAATTTTAGGGGCAATTACTTTTTAATTTATTTAAATTTAAGGTCAAAAAATGAATAATTTAATTTAAGATGACAAAGGATTTAATGGATTTTTATGTTCGAATGGCACGTCTGCAGCCGATGAAGGTTTTTGTGAAAGAGAATAGGAAACAATGGCGGCATGTATTTTAATGACGTTGAAATTCACAGCTTCTTTTAAGTGCCTGTTTACACGACAGGTGACTGATAATGATGTTGGTAACGCTAAACATAGAGTGCCACATATTCTTGTTTATTCTTTGATCAAGTGATCAAGCCCATTGTTTTTGTTGCTATATTTTTACTTATTCGTTGATAATGTAAACAAGTTCATTGTGTTGTTTTTGGATATTTTGTTTATCATTTTATACATGATCAAGTCCATTGTTTTGTTTTTGGAGCTTTTGTTTATTTATACATATATATGTTCCTTTTACTTCTCTAGGGAGCATAGGGCCGCATCGTTTAACATTAAAATGAGCAAAAGCTACACAAACAAATACAACGAACGTGTTACAAATAAACCAACAACATCAGTACGAAAGAAAAGGGATAAGTAAGCAAGAAAGCAACAACAAGCAATTTGAACAAAATACACAAACAACAATGATGCCGCGATAGAGATTTCGAGAAGACGAACACAAGAACATTCGACTTCAAGAACTGTTTACGTGAGCATATAAAAAGGCAAGACAAAGCAGGCAACGATTAGTGAGAATTCAGTCAGTTTTGTGTGAAGACGCATTGCGTGGGAGGAAAACAGTCGTGGTTTGAAAATCGCCATTGAAAAGATCTGCTTTGTAAGCAAAGAAGAATAATAAACTAAGCAAATTGTTGTTGTATCATCAAGTTGTGAACAGTGGCACACAAAAGTAGTGCGAACAATAAAGAATTGAATTGAAACTAAACACCAATTTATTTTTATTTTGTTTGCAATTAAACTCTTTCAAAATGGTAAAAACGTAACAATATTTGAGCTATTGTATGTCTGACTTTCAGTTTGGCGCCATTAAAGGGAATGAACACTTTGATGGAGGAGGTATTATAAATTCGATGTTAATTTCAGTTTTATAGTCTTAAATTTCTGCACAGAACTTCAAAAAAAACAATTTTCGTTCAAAAATCATTGTTATGAACATGTCACTCATATAATCTCTTGCAACGGCAAACGAATAAGAATTAATTGTTAAAAATTTGACCCAGTGTTGAATTATACTAGCTTTCAGAACCGCAGCGTTTTAAGAAAAGAAAAAGCTTTACAGCCTAATTTACACGATTTTGATGTGATTCTTGCAGAATATCTAATCGACATCCGTTGGTGTCAATATCATCCGATTCAGGCCAGACGAAGTTGACGGTGATGGCCTAGCCAACATTGTTCTCAGAGAAATATAGTCCGCTGGCGCCGCTATTCAAACTCCACACCAAAACTGTGGCATTTTTGGAATGCTTTTAGCGGTCTTGGATCTCGTGAATCCGTCAATTTTGTCTGTCCACTCATCTAGAAGAAGGCCTCATCGCTGTAGATGATTTCTAAGGTCAGATGATTAAGGTCAGTTGCCAACAGCTCCAGGGCCCATACTTCGTCGTTTACTTTCAATTCCGTAGTCACTTAAATTATGTTGTGGCCTGCGAAAGGTCAAGTTCCTGAAAGCTACGCGAATTCAACTGCCTCTGATTCTTCTGCACATTTCTACGGACAGAGGCGGTGTTTGTAGATTGTTTAGTGAACTAGTGGGCTTTAGTTTATCTACCAGATTGCGAATTGTCTGTTAGGACATTGTAAAATGATCAAAGCACGGGGTATATCGCTTAATAAAATAATTTTATTATTTACACGCGGCTTATTCATGGTGATTTGGAATAAAAGACTGTATAATTGACAACGTATTTCACAGATGCAGCATCAAACGATGGCCTTTATCAAATATCAAAGTTCTGAAGTATCTACATAAATTTCCAATCACTCTCGTGACTGGACTCCATAATCTATTTAGTTTAAAAAGCAATTTTAGTTCAGCCGCTACGTAAAAACGTTTTTTTTCAGATTTCCTGAGGAGTTTTATGCAGCATCAGAATTATGAGAGACCTGTATGGATTACAATTAATTCGTTTGAAGTGAGCATTGGTTAAAAAACATACTTAGATCGTAACCACACATAAGGCCGTAATATTCCATCATGATCATGAGCTTTTTATCTCTTAAAGAAAACATGCAGGCATTTAATCAATAAATTTTTTTATGAGAATTTCGAAACAAACTGTATAACATGATTTAAAAATAAAATTGTATGAGAAATGGACAGTTTAAGTGCCATTTTTTAAATTTTATTTTAATCGTTTTATGTCTCCCACATGTCCACCATTTAAAATGATTTTGTTTTTTCAATGATTATTCGAAATTAAAAAGCAAAACATAAAGGGCGAAAAACGTTATATTTGAGAAAATCTAAAAGAAAATTGTCTTAATAACCGAAAAATAAAAATCTTTGAATGTTTTTCTGTATTCACAGCTCAACGGATTTCTTATGAATTATGCAACAGCAATAGTACTAAACTAACAGGAATGGATATAAAATTTTAGAGATTTTCGTTATTGAATAGGAAAAGTATCTGAAATCGTGGCTGACTGTTGCATGATAAGCCTGTTGCATGATAAGCCTGTTGCAACGCTCAACAAAGAGATTTCATCATTATCTGTCACATAGGAGTACAGATTTTATAATATTAGTCTCAAATAAATTATAGGAAGTTAACTTGCTTAAAAATAGGTTGGCATTATTTTATAAAATTCTTTTTGTTGTTGTTTTCGACATTATCTTTAAGAATTTGCGTAATAATCTGCCAAATGTTAGAATTCATAAGAGCAGTGCTATGCTAGGCTTAGAAGTTAAAGTTACTTCAGTGTATTTAAGTATTTAAATTTTATCCTGAACTTTATCGCCAATGGTAGGTTTTATAAACGTACAATTTGTACAGCGCGTCCTTTAATTTATGTTCAGATAGTCATTTGTAATTGCATCAGCTAAAAGTGCAAAAACTGCCTGTTACAGAGGTCTGTTTTCCAAAAGAACAAATTAAATGACACTTCAACTATCCCCTGGCTAGATCCAGTAGACTCTGTGGTTTCAAAAAGTGCTTCGCATCTAGACTTAGTAACACAACAAGTGGAGTAATCTGAAACATACATATTCTCTTAAAATATGCACTATTTTGTGGTATACAGATGGGTCAAAAACGGATCTTGGGACAGGAGTGAGAGCTTTTAGTCCGAGTGTGAAATCCTCAGAACACGTCGGAAAGGTTAGCTTAGGTTATACCATCGTAAGATGTGTTCAATTCAACTTGAATAGAAGGACAGGACATAGCAATGCTCTGTGGCAAATAAGCCGTCATTCGAGTACTTGGCTCTTAAGAGGTAAAATCTTCCTCAGCTGCGTCTCCGATGATGTAAACAAGCAGATGACATTAATGGGGCTGGTTTTTCTTAAAGTGGGGATAAATACGTATATAACACATAATTGGTTATTGCAATCCGTCATTCAGGATTACGACACAGCTTCTCATACCACTCTTGTTGTTTGTGTTAATTTTTTATAGATGAGTGAAGGGATCTATAGTTTAAAGTCGATTCCGAAAGACAGATTTTTTGTGAATTTTATCCTTAAAATTATTTTCTACGATGACGTAAATTTTTTGTTTAATGGAGACGTCAACAAAGAGAATAGTCGCCAGAGATATATCAGGAGCTGCAATGTACCTTGAAGTATGCAATGTTTTGTGCGATTTGTATGTCGGCGGCATTGGATCGTATTTCTTTGAGAACGTTACGGTCAATGTAACGACTTTTTTAATGAAGCAATTGGACTTGTTTGTAGTTGAAAGAAAATGACGCAACATAACACGCTGTAGCATATATAATGAACCAATTGTAAAACGAGTTTGTTGAGTAACTAATCACACTTTTTAGAGCTGTCTAATAGCCGCTAAAATCATACGATTATTTTTTGTAGCACTACTTACATTCTAGCATGTATTGCGTGCATAAGCCTGCATCAATTCCAGTCTTGAAGAACAATAGCAGCTAGCATTGGTAAAGCACCTCTAGAAATGCTGCAAATTTAAACCAGAATTGAAGAGCCTCCTACCACATAGCCGCAGGCTACATTTTCATGACATCCTCCTTAATAAATAAATGGCAGGCATGTCGTCGTAGTCTAGTAGGTAGTGTGTTGCCTTATTAAACAATTCAAACTCCAGATCAAAATCTCGAACAAAACGAAATATTAACAAATAATTCCTTGGCGATTTTCTCTCAACAGATTTCTGGCAAAAACTCTAAGAGTAAATAAAAAATGCCATGAAAAAGTTTCTCAAAAAATCTGTTGTTCGGAGTCGGCTTTAAACTGTAGGTCCCATCACTCATGTATAAAATTAATATACACAACATAAGTGGTGTGAGAAACTAGGACGTTGTACAATGGGTCAATTCGACCTCCGGGTACTGTATTTGTCTTAATTGACAAGTACACGTCCTCTAACCTAAGCTAACCTATGGTACAGCAATGTTCCTTAAAGAAAATGCTATAAAATACCCTTGTAAACAATTATTTTTGCGTGTAATTTTAGAGAAAAAATTTTGTTTCACTTGTAAAATTTACCAGATTTAACAATTAAAAGTATATTTGTTGTCTATGTATAAAATTTTACCAACAAATTCAAAAAGAAGACATAAATTTAACTACAGTTTTATTAAACAAACTAAGCCAAAAGACTGCTTTTAAATCATTCATGCACGAAATAAAAAACCAAAATAAAGCCACAGGAAATGCTAAGTAAATTCTTATGAATTATAATTTATATGATTAATTGTTATCGCTTAAATACACTCCTATTTATGTTCGTATTGTATAACGACGCCTCCATTCTATAACGTTCTAAGTACACTTAGATGTTCTCGAAAACTTTGAGAGCTCATAACTCAAAACACACTTTTTCGACTTAGAATGTTATAGAACGGAGGCGTCGATATATGGCCCCCTTTTATTTGATGAATTGCTTTAATTTAAAATATTTGCTTAATAAACTTAAATGCGTAAATAAATAGAATAATAGTTGCATAGTAGAAGAATAAATATAAAAGATAAGACAAAAAATATAAAAAGTTTTTAAAATGGCAACAATATTATTTATTTTATAAGGCAGCAGGATTATCCTTTATTTATTATTTAAAAGAATCACTTGAAAGCTGTCTTATACTCAATCAAAAATACAGTGATGGACATATAATTAAGAAGTAAATATGATGTCTCCTTTCTTCGGTATTTTTTTTCACTGGAAAGCTTAATGTGATCTCTTTTACACTTGATTCCTTCTTTACTTTTCTATTCTATTCAATTTTGTTAAAAAATATGTCATTATTTAGGTTAAGTGTTGAATGTGAAAAATATTTTTTGCGGCGTCTTACTCTCAGCAGATTTCTGGCAAAATCTCTCAGCACTTAGTTCAGTGTTTGCCAAGCCGATGTACTGATTTAAGGTTAGGTTAGGTTAGTATGGTAGCTTTGATACCAGAAGCTCACTTGAGCACGCATAGCGGCCCGTTGTGACGCCAGATGTGAACGCAGTCCCTGCACTGACCAAATTCCTACGAACCAGAAAAGGAAAAGTTGGTCAGAGCAAGAGCTGCACTGTACAGATGTTACCAGAAAAAAATTTGTAAATCGTAAACTGATTGAAGTTTATTTTTAAGAACTGAAAATTAATGTTGTTATCTTTTTTAGTTTTGAAAATACAACGAATAATTTAATATCGCTACAAATGTTTTAATTATATGGCCATGACTGTAAATATAAACTTATAGCCTCTTTATTCCTTTTTATTAGACAGTCTGTTATCAAACACTTGAATTTTTTTTTTTTTGATTTATTTGTTATGACAATACTCAGACTATTTTGAAGTTAAAATTTAAAGAAGCAAGATTCATAAGTATTACAAACAACAATTTATTAGAAGCGGAAGATTTTATTTTTTATAAATAATACACAGTGTGTTACTGTGTTGCCTTATTACATGTTCGGCCACGGTTTATACCCCAGATCAGTCATTTCAAACAAAACGAAATATGAACATTTCTTCGTCGACTGCTGCTCAGCAGATTTCTGGCAAAAACTCTGAGAGTACAATATGTTGAATGAAAAGTTTCTCAAAAAATCTATCGTTCTGAGTCGACTTTAAATTGTACATCACGCCTCTCAAGTTTAAAATTATCATAAGTTGTGTGAGAAGCTAGGTCGTATTCTTGACTTTAGGGTTGTATGTATGCATGTGTCAATAAATTAAAGAATTTTACAATAAAAGTTTATATACGAATGGCTCTAGAAAGGGAACATTATTGGATAGAAAATTGTATCCATACTTTGCAGAATATTTGTTAACCCCTTTTTAAACCTGGAATATTCGCTGAGATTACTATGGAATTAAGGCAACTACCGTGGACTGTAGTATTATTCATTAAGATGTAATCGCTATAAACACTGTCGCTTACCAAATTGAAGAGGTGTAAACAAATTTTTGGAGGCAGTAAAACGATCACTGGATTCAGGAGAGTAGTAACACAACATCTAAGGCATAGTTTACCATTTCATAGCACAGTTGTGCAAAGAGAACTCACACGCATTCTTGTGTTTTTTCATTTAGATGTCGATCAGACTGTGACAAGAACACATGTGAGGCGGATGCTTTATCATTTTATTTCAGCATAACACTCAAAAAATATTTTATGTTAAAAATGTTCTATGTTATTAGCTAGGCGTATTTCTTTAGAAGTCGCCGTGGTGTAGTAGGTAGTGTGTTGGCTTACTATTCGTAAAGCCCGGGTTCGTATCCCAGGTCAGACATCAAAAATTAAATATGAAAAAAAAAAAATATTTCTTTGGCGACTTCCTCTCAGCAGATTTCTGGCAAAAACTCTGAGAGTAAAATAAAGTGCCATGAAAAAGTTTCTCAAAATTCTGTCGTTCGGAGTCGACGTTAAACTGTAGGTCCCGCCACTCACGTATAAAATTAACGCACACAACATGAGTGGTGTGAGAAGCTAGGCCGTAATCCTGACTGAAGGGTTGTAATGGCCAATTATGTATGTATGTATGTATGTATTTCTTTTTTTTTTATTTTGTAGCGTAGTATAATTTTTTTTAAATGCTTTGGAATGCTCGCTTTTTTGTCTTTTAATAAAAAATGGGTTTTTTATTCTTTTGATTTTTATTTATCTAAAAAAACATGGCATAATTTTTATGCCAAAGATGGATAGCTTTATGTTCTTTTAATAAAAATTGGATTTTTTATTTTATTTTTATTTATCTAAAAATATTAAGCCAAAGTTATATAGCTTTACATATGTAAGCTGATGGAATGAAAATAAAAATAGCGTATATTACTAACACTTTTCTATGGATGTAAATAAATAAATTCTCTCAACTTATTTTCTCTCTCTTACTCACTAACACATAACCAAAAATTTTTTGACGAACCCTGATCTAAGGCTACAAAGATTACCGTATATTATTCGAAGAGACAGTTCAACAGTTACCCCACATGTAGGGGTTCTTGGTAGAGGGACATTGATATTGTCAACGAACAGTGCGAATGATCCAATTTGTGTAGAGACCAGTTCAATCTAGAATGCATGTTCAGACATTTATAGAAGTCATAATGGAACATTGGTATCTAGGTATATCTCATAACGACATCTGGAACGTGTCCAGCCAAAGGTCGTAATAGAACATTGGTCTTTAGGTACATACCATCATTGTCTGTGTACATCTCGCAATGACATCTGCAGAAGCTACTTTTAGACTTTTAGGTTCCTAGAATTTATGAAAGTAACATATTCAACCAAAGGTAGTCTGATTTATTGGGCCAACGAGAAACTGTCGAAAGTTGATGTCGAATTAAAAAAAAATAATCTTTTCGGATGAAGCCTGGCTGATGGCTTCGTCGGCAATATGAATGAAATAAAAGACTGTATAATTGACAACGTATTTCACAGATGCAGCATCAAACGATGGCCTTTATCAAATATCAAAGTTCTGAAGTATCTACATAAATTTCCAATCACTCTCGTGACTGGACTCCATAATCTATTTAGTTTAAAAAGCAATTTTAGTTCAGCCGCTACGTAAAAACGTTTTTTTTCAGATTTCCTGAGGAGTTTTATGCAGCATCAGAATTATGAGAGACCTGTATGGATTACAATTAATTCGTTTGAAGTGAGCATTGGTTAAAAAACATACTTAGATCGTAACCACACATAAGGCCGTAATATTCCATCATGATCATGAGCTTTTTATCTCTTAAAGAAAACATGCAGGCATTTAATCAATAAATTTTTTTATGAGAATTTCGAAACAAACTGTATAACATGATTTAAAAATAAAATTGTATGAGAAATGGACAGTTTAAGTGCCATTTTTTAAATTTTATTTTAATCGTTTTATGTCTCCCACATGTCCACCATTTAAAATGATTTTGTTTTTTCAATGATTATTCGAAATTAAAAAGCAAAACATAAAGGGCGAAAAACGTTATATTTGAGAAAATCGAAAAGAAAATTGTCTTAATAACCGAAAAATAAAAATCTTTGAATGTTTTTCTGTATTCACAGCTCAACGGATTTCTTATGAATTATGCAACAGCAATAGTACTAAACTAACAGGAATGGATATAAAATTTTAGAGATTTTCGTTATTGAATAGGAAAAGTATCTGAAATCGTGGCTGACTGTTGCATGATAAGCCTGTTGCATGATAAGCCTGTTGCAACGCTCAACAAAGAGATTTCATCATTATCTGTCACATAGGAGTACAGATTTTATAATATTAGTCTCAAATAAATTATAGGAAGTTAACTTGCTTAAAAATAGGTTGGCATTATTTTATAAAATTCTTTTTGTTGTTGTTTTCGACATTATCTTTAAGAATTTGCGTAATAATCTGCCAAATGTTAGAATTCATAAGAGCAGTGCTATGCTAGGCTTAGAAGTTAAAGTTACTTCAGTGTATTTAAGTATTTAAATTTTATCCTGAACTTTATCGCCAATGGTAGGTTTTATAAACGTACAATTTGTACAGCGCGTCCTTTAATTTATGTTCAGATAGTCATTTGTAATTGCATCAGCTAAAAGTGCAAAAACTGCCTGTTACAGAGGTCTGTTTTCCAAAAGAACAAATTAAATGACACTTCAACTATCCCCTGGCTAGATCCAGTAGACTCTGTGGTTCCAAAAAGTGCTTCGCATCTAGACTTAGTAACACAACAAGTGGAGTAATCTGAAACATACATATTCTCTTAAAATATGCACTATTTTGTGGTATACAGATGGGTCAAAAACGGATCTTGGGACAGGAGTGAGAGCTTTTAGTCCGAGTGTGAAATCCTCAGAACACGTCGGAAAGGTTAGCTTAGGTTATACCATCGTAAGATGTGTTCAATTCAACTTGAATAGAAGGACAGGACATAGCAATGCTCTGTGGCAAATAAGCCGTCATTCGAGTACTTGGCTCTTAAGAGGTAAAATCTTCCTCAGCTGCGTCTCCGATGATGTAAACAAGCAGATGACATTAATGGGGCTGGTTTTTCTTAAAGTGGGGATAAATACGTATATAACACATAATTGGTCATTGCAATCCGTCATTCAGGATTACGACACAGCTTCTCATACCACTCTTGTTGTTTGTGTTAATTTTTTATAGATGAGTGAAGGGATCTATAGTTTAAAGTCGATTCCGAAAGACAGATTTTTTGTGAATTTTATCCTTAAAATTATTTTCTACGATGACGTAAATTTTTTGTTTAATGGAGACGTCAACAAAGAGAATAGTCGCCAGAGATATATCAGGAGCTGCAATGTACCTTGAAGTATGCAATGTTTTGTGCGATTTGTATGTCGGCGGCATTGGATCGTATTTCTTTGAGAACGTTACGGTCAATGTAACGACTTTTTTAATGAAGCAATTGGACTTGTTTGTAGTTGAAAGAAAATGACGCAACATAACACGCTGTAGCATATATAATGAACCAATTGTAAAACGAGTTTGTTGAGTAACTAATCACACTTTTTAGAGCTGTCTAATAGCCGCTAAAATCATACGATTATTTTTTGTAGCACTACTTACATTCTAGCATGTATTGCGTGCATAAGCCTGCATCAATTCCAGTCTTGAAGAACAATAGCAGCTAGCATTGGTAAAGCACCTCTAGAAATGCTGCAAATTTAAACCAGAATTGAAGAGCCTCCTACCACATAGCCGCAGGCTACATTTTCATGACATCCTCCTTAATAAATAAATGGCAGGCATGTCGTCGTAGTCTAGTAGGTAGTGTGTTGCCTTATTAAACAATTCAAACTCCAGATCAAAATCTCGAACAAAACGAAATATTAACAAATAATTCCTTGGCGATTTTCTCTCAACAGATTTCTGGCAAAAACTCTAAGAGTAAATAAAAAATGCCATGAAAAAGTTTCTCAAAAAATCTGTTGTTCGGAGTCGGCTTTAAACTGTAGGTCCCATCACTCATGTATAAAATTAATATACACAACATAAGTGGTGTGAGAAACTATGACGTTGTACAATGGGT
Organism: Sarcophaga carnaria; assembly: GCA_958299815.1. Lineage (NCBI taxonomy): Eukaryota > Metazoa > Arthropoda > Insecta > Diptera > Sarcophagidae > Sarcophaga > Sarcophaga carnaria. Next base: position 81,393,579 of record OY283149.1, on the reverse strand, counting down.
CAATTCGACCTCCGGGTACTGTATTTGTCTTAATTGACAAGTACACGTCCTCTAACCTAAGCTAACCTATGGTACAGCAATGTTCCTTAAAGAAAATGCTATAAAATACCCTTGTATACAATTATTTTTGCGTGTAATTTTAGAGAAAAAATTTTGTTTCACTTGTAAAATTTACCAGATTTAACAATTAAAAGTATATTTGTTGTCTATGTATAAAATTTTACCAACAAATTCAAAAAGAAGACATAAATTTAACTACAGTTTTATTAAACAAACTAAGCCAAAAGACTGCTTTTAAATCATTCATGCACGAAATAAAAAACCAAAATAAAGCCACAGGAAATGCTAAGTAAATTCTTATGAATTATAATTTATATGATTAATTGTTATCGCTTAAATACACTCCTATTTATGTTCGTATTGTATAACGACGCCTCCATTCTATAACGTTCTAAGTACACTTAGATGTTCTCGAAAACTTTGAGAGCTCATAACTCAAAACACACTTTTTCGACTTAGAATGTTATAGAACGGAGGCGTCGATATATGGCCCCCTTTTATTTGATGAATTGCTTTAATTTAAAATATTTGCTTAATAAACTTAAATGCGTAAATAAATAGAATAATAGTTGCATAGTAGAAGAATAAATATAAAAGATAAGACAAAAAATATAAAAAGTTTTTAAAATGGCAACAATATTATTTATTTTATAAGGCAGCAGGATTATCCTTTATTTATTATTTAAAAGAATCACTTGAAAGCTGTCTTATACTCAATCAAAAATACAGTGATGGACATATAATTAAGAAGTAAATATGATGTCTCCTTTCTTCGGTATTTTTTTTCACTGGAAAGCTTAATGTGATCTCTTTTACACTTGATTCCTTCTTTACTTTTCTATTCTATTCAATTTTGTTAAAAAATATGTCATTATTTAGGTTAAGTGTTGAATGTGAAAAATATTTTTTGCGGCGTCTTACTCTCAGCAGATTTCTGGCAAAATCTCTCAGCACTTAGTTCAGTGTTTGCCAAGCCGATGTACTGATTTAAGGTTAGGTTAGGTTAGTATGGTAGCTTTGATACCAGAAGCTCACTTGAGCACGCATAGCGGCCCGTTGTGACGCCAGATGTGAACGCAGTCCCTGCACTGACCAAATTCCTACGAACCAGAAAAGGAAAAGTTGGTCAGAGCAAGAGCTGCACTGTACAGATGTTACCAGAAAAAAATTTGTAAATCGTAAACTGATTGAAGTTTATTTTTAAGAACTGAAAATTAATGTTGTTATCTTTTTTAGTTTTGAAAATACAACGAATAATTTAATATCGCTACAAATGTTTTAATTATATGGCCATGACTGTAAATATAAACTTATAGCCTCTTTATTCCTTTTTATTAGACAGTCTGTTATCAAACACTTGAATTTTTTTTTTTTTGATTTATTTGTTATGACAATACTCAGACTATTTTGAAGTTAAAATTTAAAGAAGCAAGATTCATAAGTATTACAAACAACAATTTATTAGAAGCGGAAGATTTTATTTTTTATAAATAATACACAGTGTGTTACTGTGTTGCCTTATTACATGTTCGGCCACGGTTTATACCCCAGATCAGTCATTTCAAACAAAACGAAATATGAACATTTCTTCGTCGACTGCTGCTCAGCAGATTTCTGGCAAAAACTCTGAGAGTACAATATGTTGAATGAAAAGTTTCTCAAAAAATCTATCGTTCTGAGTCGACTTTAAATTGTAGATCACGCCTCTCAAGTTTAAAATTATCATAAGTTGTGTGAGAAGCTAGGTCGTATTCTTGACTTTAGGGTTGTATGTATGCATGTGTCAATAAATTAAAGAATTTTACAATAAAAGTTTATATACGAATGGCTCTAGAAAGGGAACATTATTGGATAGAAAATTGTATCCATACTTTGCAGAATATTTGTTAACCCCTTTTTAAACCTGGAATATTCGCTGAGATTACTATGGAATTAAGGCAACTACCGTGGACTGTAGTATTATTCATTAAGATGTAATCGCTATAAACACTGTCGCTTACCAAATTGAAGAGGTGTAAACAAATTTTTGGAGGCAGTAAAACGATCACTGGATTCAGGAGAGTAGTAACACAACATCTAAGGCATAGTTTACCATTTCATAGCACAGTTGTGCAAAGAGAACTCACACGCATTCTTGTGTTTTTTCATTTAGATGTCGATCAGACCGTGACAAGAACACATGTGAGGCGGATGCTTTATCATTTTATTTCAGCATAACACTCAAAAAATATTTTATGTTAAAAATGTTCTATGTTATTAGCTAGGCGTATTTCTTTAGAAGTCGCCGTGGTGTAGTAGGTAGTGTGTTGGCTTACTATTCGTAAAGCCCGGGTTCGTATCCCAGGTCAGACATCAAAAATTAAATATGAAAAAAAAAAAATATTTCTTTGGCGACTTCCTCTCAGCAGATTTCTGGCAAAAACTCTGAGAGTAAAATAAAGTGCCATGAAAAAGTTTCTCAAAATTCTGTCGTTCGGAGTCGACGTTAAACTGTAGGTCCCGCCACTCACGTATAAAATTAACGCACACAACATGAGTGGTGTGAGAAGCTAGGCCGTAATCCTGACTGAAGGGTTGTAATGGCCAATTATGTATGTATGTATGTATGTATTTCTTTTTTTTTATTTTGTAGCGTAGTATAATTTTTTTTAAATGCTTTGGAATGCTCGCTTTTTTGTCTTTTAATAAAAAATGGGTTTTTTATTCTTTTGATTTTTATTTATCTAAAAAAACATGGCATAATTTTTATGCCAAAGATGGATAGCTTTATGTTCTTTTAATAAAAATTGGATTTTTTATTTTATTTTTATTTATCTAAAAATATTAAGCCAAAGTTATATAGCTTTACATATGTAAGCTGATGGAATGAAAATAAAAATAGCGTATATTACTAACACTTTTCTATGGATGTAAATAAATAAATTCTCTCAACTTATTTTCTCTCTCTTACTCACTAACACATAACCAAAAATTTTTTGATGAACCCTGATCTAAGGCTACAAAGATTACCGTATATTACTCGAAGAGACAGTTCAACAGTTACCCCACATGTAGGGGTTCTTGGTAGAGGGACATTGATATTGTCAACGAACAGTGCGAATGATCCAATTTGTGTAGAGACCAGTTCAATCTAGAATGCATGTTCAGACATTTATAGAAGTCATAATGGAACATTGGTATCTAGGTATATCTCATAACGACATCTGGAACGTGTCCAGCCAAAGGTCGTAATAGAACATTGGTCTTTAGGTACATACCATCATTGTCTGTGTACATCTCGCAATGACATCTGCAGAAGCTACTTTTAGACTTTTAGGTTCCTAGAATTTATGAAAGTAACATATTCAAACAAAGGTAGTCTGATTTATTGGGCCAACGAGAAACTGTCGAAAGTTGATGTCGAATTAAAAAAAAAATAATCTTTTCGGATGAAGCCTGGCTGATGGCTTCGTCGGCAATATGAATGAAATAATTTTCTTTAAGTTACCGGAACCAGTGCACTTCACAACTAAACAATAAATGTATCAAAATTTTAAACCGTTTTTGTTTTATTGCATTTTTAATTTTAAACTTTTAAATGGCCCATCGATTATATTTACTCACATCACGGCACATATTTAATATGTAAAATTCATTTATCACAAGTACATATGTGACGTATGAGTGATATTGAATTCCATTACTTTCATTCATGACTAATCAAAGATTTTTTATTGCATACTTTTCAGAGTTATTATTCTAGTACATGTAATATGATGCGTATGAGTAATATGTTACAAATTCAATTAAATAGGAAGTAAGTAATTTCTAGTGGATTTTTAAACTTTTAAAATGTTCCTGTATCCTAAATCATGGACTTTTTTTTTAAAATCAGGCAATCTTACCATTCAGAACCTTCTTTGAATCATTGCGTTACATTTTTTTGTCTCGGAGATATTGTTGAATGTCGAATGTTATTTTCATAGGGTGGGACATACAGTTTAAAATCGACTCCGAATGACAGATTTTTGAGAAACTTTTTATGATTTTGAATTTTATTTTGCTTCACTTTTTCGCCGATGCACATTTAAATTATAATTAAAAATATTTAAGATGAATAGGTAGCTTTAGTTTTAAACTTTTTAACTTCTTAAATTTTCTAAAATTTTATTAAATTTCAATTTTCTTACATAAAGTGTAGTTTATTGTAAAATATTCTTCAATATATTTAAATACAAACAATGTAAGTTCTAGGGTCCTCTATACCTACACAATAAGTTATAAAAAATGTTTACATTGGTCAATTACGATGTAAATATTCTTCTATTTTTGTTTGTATGTCAAGCAAAAGTCATAAAATATTTTTTTCCATTTCTTTCTTTACATGTGCCATATTTAATTTACGTAATGTGTGTAACACAATTGGAATTTAGCCATAGATGACAGTTGGTACATACTTGTAGGACAATGCTAAGTATAATTAATTACAACATTTATTACAGGGACAATGATAAAATATATACGTACTAATGTACGACAATTGGCCAAGCATTTTTATAAAGTACACAACAGAGAAGCAACCGCCGACATTTTTAATGGCTAAAGCCGTAGCTAATGTTGACCAATTTACTGGACGCATTTGGTGCGATGCAATGAATCCATTATAATTTATTACATTGTCTTTTTCAAATTGAAAGAAACCTTAAACGCACTTGGCCTAATTCATTGGTACATTAAGGAAAAAATGTTTTTTTTATGAACTTCAAACTGTTTTTGGTTTAAATTCATATGTATTATGGGTCAGTTTATAACCGTTATATTGATTAAAGGAATAAAAGAAAAAAAGAAAATTTAAAAGCTAGATAGGTAGTAGGGAGGCTGAAGGAGTACCACTTGACATACACCTAAGCCAGCATGTAGGCTTAATGTGCTCTTACCATTAGGAATATCACCATACTCTCTATAAGAAGTCTGTATCTTGTATAAACTTTCTTAACTTCTTCCAATCCATCCTTCTCAAACAAGTTATGTCTGATATAGGATCTCGATTTTACAAAAGCTGGGCCATGACACAAAATGTGCTCCATCGTGAAAAGGTAAATGATAACTATTTCGAAAGAACTGTTTTTGGGTTGATTTAATATTAAAAAGCGATAAAAATTATACAGGCTACCATTGCAGGATCTGCTTGAATTCTTTTGCCTTGTTTACCTCCGGCGAGACGCATCCAAAGGTGCAGAAGGGCGAATTTGGGAATATGTGTCTTTTGATGATCATCTTGAAAGTATTACGACCATATCTATGTTAATATCACATTCCATGACTTAGAGACTATCACAGATTAAATAAGTATGTTGGCTTATTAGATGTGAAGACATGGTTCAAACCCTAGGTCAGAGATCTCCAACAAACACGAAATATAAGAAAAAATATTTTTTTTGCGATTCGATCGCAGCAAATATTTGGCAAAATAAATGGGAGTAAATAAAATTGGCACGAAAAAGCTTCCCAAAAATCTGTCGTTCCGGGTCGACTTTAAACTGGCGAGAACTACCCATGTAAGAAAGTACCACACACAACTTAAGTGATGCGAGAAGCTAGATAGTAATCCTGACTGAGGGGTTGCAATTACCAATTATATACGGTGGACAGCAAAAGTCTTAGACGGCAATATATTTTAGCAATTTCATGAATTTTAGCCAAAAGTTTGTATAAAAATTTATAGTTTACATATTTATTTTATTAATTTATTTCTGTTTTATTATAAAAAAACGAGTTTTTAATGTTTTTCATAAAACAAGAGAAAAATAAGGAAAATTTGCAGATGACTCCATAAGTACCCCCACGGAGAACAGTGAGTAAATTTGAAATTCAAAGGCCTAATATATGCAAATGTCATCCCTTGTATTTAGTAGAATATCCCTTAAGAACCAGCACTCCATTTAACATATTTTGACATGAATGTACAAGTTTTGTTTAGTGTATTCTGGTGGCACCATGAGCAAGTTTTTCGGGTGACTTTTGTTTGAGGTTTAGCGATTACGTAACCGTTCTTTAAAATGATCTCCTAAATACTCTCTTGAAGTCATATCGGGACTTTTTGCAAGAATATTAAGCCTGTGGGGACTTTGTTTTGTCAAAATATATTGCCGTACTAAGACTTTTGCTGTCCACTGTATGTAAGTGTGTAATACCAAGGTGAACAAAGTCTGATAGAAAGAAGGTGTTGTAGCGAAAGAGGTAGGGAGATAGTATGTCTGAAGACAGTTATAAACCCGGACATGGATAACGTCGCATTTACCTACATCCCACCAAGCTCAATACACACCAGAAATAAATTTACCAACATACGGATTTTTTACGAGGTGGCAAAAGCTGTTGGATAAGATTATTTTAAACCAGGCGGTGCGACTTTTTTAAATATTACTCTGAAACTTTTACAATCTGATTTCTGAAGATCTTTACGTATGTTCGATTTTCTCACATACTAAGGCAATGCTGTAGTCATCTCTATTATCTAGACCTGGAGATTTTCAGAATTATATAGTACATTAGTTTACAGTACAATCTCAGGTATGAGTTTCTACCTTTAAGTCTTAATTTGTTCTAATTTTAGTCAGTATGTAGAATTTCTAAGGCAAACGTCTTAGAATCGACATGAGATTGACAATTATTTATAAGAAATTGTGTGCTCTGGAAATATGTCCTTCCTTAAAAAACATATCGACATTTTTTTATTTACCTTTATCCTCCATAAGCTTCACAACTTCACAACTTCTCAAGCTCGAAGATGTGTTCTTGCAGAGTCCACGCTGCTCTTTAGAGATTCTTATGTATGCTAAAGTACTGTCATCAGCAAAAATATCGGTTCTACCAATAGGGACTTGATAACGGTCATCTTGTTGAAGTAGTATTTGTCAAATTAGTTGCCATAATTTGGTGTGGATTTTACGATAGTGAATCCACGGTTCATAATTCTTTGAAACCATATTGTCCATGTTGTCATTGTCACCTATGAGTAATACTTCAGATTATTAATTTTTTGGCCTGAATTGGTCGATCTGGACACCAATGACTTATGGTTTCATTACGATAGCCCTACGTGCGACACTGCTCACGCCTCTTCAGAAGTTCTGCACAAGCGAGTAAAGCGATGGACATATCACATAGAGATGATAAAACTGATGAAACTATATCGTGCGGTATGAATGTTAGAATTTTTCTATTGGGGTTTTTTAAATTGCTGGTACATGTGAATAAGTCACAGAAGCCACAGCGATATTTAAATAAAAAACCCAAGCCGTCGATCAAATTCAACCTGATTTATATGCCAGATCCATGGAAAGTTGGATGTTTCAGATGTACTCCACCCAAAATAGCCATGGCAGCCATTCGAATGATGTTATATACGACCCATCAGACATCTTCCAAATTAATAAAAAATTTCGAAAATATCTAACACAGTTATTTACTTACTTAGTTCCTCATTTTCCTCCATCTTTAGTCAGGACTACCACCCAGTTTCTCACACCACTGATGTTGTCTTAGTTTGACGCTCATATTTTTGACAGAAGAGTGCTGAGAGGTGATAGTCGCCGACAGAAATATACTTTTTTTTCTTGTTCGAGATATCTGAGTCTGAGAGGTTGAGCCACAGGCTCTCTCTCGTCTAATAAGTCCACACACTACCTACGGCGACATTTTATTTTGTCATTTCTGAAATAAAATTAAGTTTGTGTTTAATTTTTAATTTAAAATTATTTTAACTAAATGTTAGTTTCATAAGCAAAACACACTTTTAAATATTCTCTACATAACGTCACAAATCCGAAAATTGTGGCCCTTATTTACACAATATGGTTCCACACTGAATGTATACAGCATCTAATAATAATTGAATTGAAAAAATTAAAATAAAATAAACATAGAACTGCAACTCCAACTAAAATGCTTAATGTGATTTGTTTCATTTTCAAAATATTGTTACGTTTTTACCCTTTTAAAAACGTTAAAAATATGAGTTCGTAGATTGCAAATAAAAATAAAAATAAATTTGTGTTAGTTTTAAATCAATTCTTTATTGTTCGTACAATTCCGTGTGCAACCTTTCACGACTTAATTTAAACAACAACAATTTGCTTTAATTGTCAATCTTCTCTACACTCTTCCGTGTACACAATAACAATTGTTCAATAGATCTTTATGACAGAGATCTTCAAACCACAATTATGCTCTTCACACGCAACGCGTCTTCACACAAGACTGACTGAAATCTTTCTGATCTCGTTGCCTGCTTTGTTTTGCCTTTTATATCGATGGGTAAACAGTCTGATGGATGCTCTTGAAGAAGAATGACTGCCTTCGCGAAATCTCTATATAGCGTAAACATGTTTACGTTGGTCCTTGCAATGTTGTTGTTGCTTCTTGTTTACTTGTTTAACTTATTTCTTTCTTATACTGATGTTGTTGCTATATTTTTTGTTTATTCGTTGATCATGTTAACAAGTCCTTTGTTTTATTTTTGGAGCTTTTGTTTATCATTTTAATAACACAATTTCCATTTTCGTAACAATATTTAAAACAATATACCACAAACCTAAAAATACAATTTCATATTTTATTTTGTATCACAGAAAAAGCTTTTTAACTTGCAGTTGATAAACAAATTTTTAACAACCGTGAAAAAAATTTATAACATACATATGTATGTCAACGTTTTAACTATCTCTGTCAAAAGTTTTCAACATTCAGCCTTTAATATAAAAGTAAAAGCGAATGTCTGACGTTGAGCTGCATGTGGGCTTATTTGGTTGGAATGTATTATTTGTGATGGCTAGCTGGTAACATATTGTGGTTGAATACATCTACTGTGTGGTTAGTGCTGGTGGCATTTATGGTTGTTTTGTTTATGTAAACTTATTCTCATTTCATTAGTTCGCTTAAAAAAGAATGATTTTTATTACATTTTTTCATATTTCACATTTGAGAGACAACAATTGGTAAAAGTTACGCTAAATTTCATAAGCTACCATACGCTGCAACGTTTAGTTGCAGTTGCTGTTAGTTTTTGTCTTCTCAATTTTTTCAATTCGCATCCTAAAATACTGATACATTAACCTTGCCAGTCGCCTGTCATATATTCATAGGCTTTGAAGTCGGTTCACGTCGTGCAACCCACGGAAATGGTGACCGTTTTGATTGTGAATTCAAATGATAGAGCCATGTTTTGCACAATACCACATAGCTTCTAAGGAGAACAGCTTCAACAAGCGCTTAAAAGGATCTTATATACACTGTGGACGTCGTGAATTGTTAATAGTTATTATTTAAAGAGTATAACAGTCGTGTTATATTTTGCATATATATTTTTTTTCAAATGAACTTTCAGTTAATAAATTTTCAGAAATTTTGATGGATCTTGATTGTTAAGGGAAAATGTGTATATTTTACGTTTGAGCGACCACCAGAATTTGGCCAATGTTTGCGCAAAGCGAAAAAATAATATTTGCAAAAAACACAAATATTAGCCGAATTCTGATAGTCGCCCAAACGTGAAATTGACACATTTTGTGGGATTGCCTTCCACATTTTGAAAATTTTTGAACTGAAATTTTATTTGATAAGATACCATTACTACGGTAATTTTTGTCCGATATTATCAAACGATGAGTCAATCTCTTCACAAGATAATGCACCTTCACAATGTCATCAACTATTTCATATTTTTTAATTAAATTTGGTAATTAAGTACGGCTAAACTTGAAAAAAATAAGATAAAATCATATTTTCCAAGTTCACCCAATCAAAACTCATAACACTTAAGTTTGAACCATATGTTTGTGTATACCATTTTAAAGGCTCATCTGTCCCCTTTTCAAAAAACTTTTGATTTTGAAAATAGGTTTCTGTCAAATAAAAGAAGTTTGAAGGGTTTGCAAAATATAAAACAAATACTTTGGTTTTCTACCCAACAAAACTCACAACAGACACTATGTCATTATCTGGGTGTATTTTGACTCTCGCACCGTGTAATTGATGTTTTTTAAATTTATTTTATTAATGTATTTCTATTATAAAACAAAACAAAAAACAAAGGTTTTTCACAAACATTAATACAAAAAAAGGGAAATATTCTTGTCCCTCCATATTTTTGGACCGTACAAGTATAGAAGAACGTAAATAGTATTCCATATGATCTCCAAAACAGTCTCTTGAAGTCATTTTGGGGCTTTGTCCAAGAATATCAAACCTCGCATTAGCAGCAGTATGTTTGAGTTCCTTCACTTGTTGGAAGATTCTTAATTTTTCCGAATATTAGAAGAATTTGTTGTTTAGAATGTTTAAATACTCCAAATCCAAACTGCCCACACGTGCTACAGACACACATCATTTCTGTTTCTTTCGTAGTACAGCAAATCCGTAAGAAAAAAAATAAGTTACAATAAAACGCAACAGTATTGATAAAACTAAAATACATGTGCACGGTGAAAAAAAAATATGGAGTAAATTTAGAAAAGATCGGGAGAGTATTCCACAGTTTTATGTGGATCTGAAGCCTGTGGACATAAAACTGAAAAATAATGAGACACATCACAATAACAATTATCGCTTCCTATTGCACGGAAAAACACGATGACTCTAAAGGAGGCCGTAAAAAAATGCAGTAAATGTAGTGATAATCGTACAGCAAAGTAGATTAGTCATTCGTAGTGTAGTCATTCGTTAAACGCTCTAACCTTTACAAGTCAACTAACAGGGGTTATTAGAAGTCGTCGTAGTCTAGTAGGTTGTGTGTTGGCTTATCGAACGTGAGAGCACGGTTTAAACCCCATGTCAGACATCTCCAACAAAACGAAATATGAAGCAAATATTTCTCCGGCGATAGAAAATAAAAATGCCCTGAAAAGCTTCTTAAAAATCTGTCGTTCTGAGTCGACTTTAAACTGTAGGTCCTGCCACTCGTGTATATAATTAACACACCCAACTTAAGTGGTGTGAGAAGCTAGGTCCTAATCCTGACTGCAATGGCCAATTACGTACATATGTACGAGTATGTAACAGAGCTTATTTTCTTCCAATTGCATCTAACCACGTTTTTGGTAGTCGTCAACAAATATTCCATCCATAACTTCATATGCTAATGCTGTGAAAAGTAATACCGTTTCAACACAAGAATCAATGCTAACAAAGGCAATGCCTTCTAACCGCTATTGAAAAATTAGTCCAGACAATGAACAGCTTTGTGATTAATACTATCAGTTTGAGGCAGGATATGTTAAGAGGCGACGATTGGCAAGCGTTAAACCATCAGAGGATCTGCTGGTGGAACGCAAAACAGATATTTACGTCAACATAAAAATGAAACTGAGTTCTTTCTCACTGAAAAAGATATTGTCATCCTACTAGTATCTGGGACCTATTAGACGTTAGAAGCCTGTATAAAATTTCAAATTACACTTTATATGACTGCAAGGATATAAATATTAATAATACTGGCTGATATCCATGTACTAAAAATCTACTCTTAGTTAAGTTTGCGGATATGTTTCTATGACCTAAATATGTAGTTTAGACAACTCCAGTAGGTGTTTACGTAAGTGCTGGAATTCTACGTAATTTTTATCATTTTGTCGGCTAAGGAAACTTTCTATTTTCGGCAATAAGGTAGGCGAAGTAAAATAAAATAACAGAACCAGAATAACAAAACCATGTCAACGGCTTGACAGCAGAACATAAAGAGAGAGAATAGAGATTAAATATTAAATTCTAAAATTTCAGGAATTTTTATGTAAAGCATAACAATAGAATTTTATGAAAAAAAAATCTAAATCTAAATCTAATCAACCAGTATCGATACATACAACCAAATGTGTTCGTTAACCTTACGTTCAAAAATACCCTGCAGATGGCAATATTTCAGGAGATGGGCAACATTGCTTTTAAAAATTCATACAAGATTTATTACCGCAATAAAATTTCTGTTAATGAAAGCCTTTCTGATCAACTTATCTTAAATCTGACAACAAATTGGTTACAAGACGGGCTTGAAACTATTGCCCTGTCAAAATCATTGCTCTACAACAATCAAAATATAGTTGCTGTTTCAGCCCAAAATGGTTGTAATGACAGTGGGGATCAATGTGTTTCAAAACAGACAGCGTATTTGCGGTTATGTGCTTGTAAAACTTGACAAATATAAAAAATGTTACATATCAAATGTCAAGCGCCTGGAGAACAAGAAAAGTTAGTCTGGAACTGTTGTAATAAGAGTATAGAAATTGAGTTTGAGATTTCTGCGGTAAAAAAGCGAGTTTATAAAGGAAAGAAAATGGGTGTCTTCATTGATTCTTATTAATATTATATTGCTACGAAAATGGAAATAGTGTAACATCGCTTAACATTAAAATGTTAAAAAAAGCTACAAATACAAAAACAATGCATTTGTTTACATGATTAACAAATGAACAAAAATATAGCAACAGCATCAGAATAAAAAGGGGATAACAAGTAAACAAGTAAATAACGTGTTTACATTTATAGAAATTTCGAGAAGGCGAAGTCATTCCCCTTCAAGAACATCCATCACATGGTTTACACTTCGATATAAAAGGCGAGACAAAGCAGGCAACGGGATCAGTAAAAATTAGTTAGTCTTGTGTGAAGACGCGTTGCGTGTGAATAGAAAATACGTGATTTGAAGATCTCCATTGTAAAGATGTAACTAACAATTGTTAGTGTTTATGCAGAAGGGTATAAAGAAGAATATCAAACAAAGCAAATTGTTGTTGTTTACATCAAAATGTGAACAGTGGCATACATAATTGTGTGAACAATAAAGAATTTATTTAAAACTAAACACAAATTAATTTTTTTTGCAATCTACAAACTCATATTTTAAACGTTTTCAAAAAGGGAAGAAACGTAACAATATTATTTTTTAATCAACAGCAACGCTAATATGTACTTAATTGGTCATTATAACCCTTCCATCAGGATTATGATCTAGCTTCTCATACCACTTATGTTGTGTGTGTTAATTTTATATATGAGTAACGAATTGTAATTCTTACCTTTTCCGTGTTTTGTCATGTTTCTATGTAACTTTGCTATTGTAGTTTGTTCTTTGTTTATTCCTATTCTTGGAATTACTTTCTTATTATTTTATTGTTTCTTATTATTCTCGTCTTTTTCTACAATAAACAGTTAATTTTTATTTCGTCTATACAACAATATTACGATTTGATTATTAATTTAATATGCCTATCGATGCCTAAATATTTAATGTGAATAAAAATTCTTAAATTTTATTTCCATTTGACAGAATTTTTCAACGGAATTTTTCAACAAAGCATCATACATGCGTGCCTGTGTTTGACTGCATTTCTAAATACAATTGCATATGCATATCCATAAACTTATTTTTTTTTGCATCAGTTCATGCTAAAAGTCGGAAAGTGTCTACATTTTGTTTCCCTTCTGGTTGACCGAAACATATTATATTTTATATAAAATATTTCCGTTCGCAGACACATGTTTGTATATTGTATTCCTCTCTTTTCTCTTACTAAACAACATTTTACCATAATTTGGAGGCATGTTATGGACATGCTACTGTAAGTAACATTATATTGAAGGATGATATGTTCATGGTGTCATTTGAGAAAATTCTTTCTTGACCGCGATTAATGTATTGATTATATCAAAAATGTTCTACGATATGTCAGTTGCGTTAAAAGTCTGGATATGGTATCTATAAAATACATTTATTTTTTAATACCTTTTAAAAACGTTTAAAATATGAGTTCGTATTGAAAATAAAATAAAAATAAATTTTCTTTTCGTTTTAACTAAAATTCTTTAATATTCGCAATTCTGTATGCCACTGTTCACAAGTTTATGTGAACAACAACAATTGCTTATCGTTGTTATTCCACTGTTTATGCCCTTCGCATAAAAAGGTCTTTGTAACGGAGATCTTCAAACCACGATTACTCTCTTCAAACGTACCGCATCTTCACACAAGACTGACTGAATTTGTCTTGCCTTTTATACGGCAGGGTAAACAGTCTGATGAATGTTCTTAAAGGCGAATGTCTTTGACTTCGCCTTCTCGAAATCTCTATAAATGTAAGCATCGTTGTTTACATTCATTTTGTTTACCATTTTTTATGCTGGTGTTTGTTGTTATATTAAGCAGTACGATAATTTGTAAACAGGTTTTTTCGCTGGATTGTTTTGCTTTTGCAGCTTTTGTTTATAATTTTAGTGTTAAGCGATATAAAAGCAAAACACCAGTATCTAGATTTTTCATTTTAGCTTATCACACCACTTATGTTGTATGTGCTAATTTTAAACATGAGTGGCGGGACCTACAGTTTAAAGTATTTAAAAAGAACGACAGATTTTTTTGAGAAACTTTTCATGGCAATTTTATTTACTCTCAGAGTTTTTGCCAGAAATCTGCTTATAGGAAGTCGCAGAAGAAATATTTTTTTTCATGTTTTCGTTTTCATATCTGGCCTGGTGTTTGAACCATGGCCTTAAGTCTAATAAGTCAACACACTACCTACTAGGCAACGGAGACTTATGAGCCATCTTTTTTTAAATTTTCGAAAGACGCCTGGAAGGTTCTTAAATATGCCCGTAGTTTTTCTTGAAAAAATATCGTTCTGGTTTTTTAGAATTCACACGAACAAGAGCAGGTATGTAGGTAGGTTTGAGAACGAATACCATTCAAATTTTATCCGGAGTTCATGTGACTCTTTGTGATTGTCCTGAAGTTACAAATGAATAAAGTAAAAGGATCAGGATAAAATATGAAGGGAGAGGTAATTAGTATACCAAACTTAACTTGCCATGCAAACCTATATGGAGCCTAGACGAAACAGATATCTATGATGTCGTTAGAACAAGCACAAACATTCTGTAAAAAATACGAAAATCTAATTGGCACGATGAGCTCAGAATCATATTCTCCCCAAAAATTACAGTTCTTTTTATACAGGATTCTGCGCATACTTAGAAATAGGCATATAATTTATTTGTACGATTTCAAATCCATATTTTTACAATAAGGCTCGAAACCTTTCCAAAAAAAGAGTCAATCCAAACTAAAAAGAAATATGAGTTGCCTGCACATTTTCTTCAATTGCTTTTGATGAGACTTGCTATGCTTCTTTATAAATCTTTGAAAATGTATGTTCTTCGCATGTGGTTTCTAGCAATCCCACATATAGCGTGTACAGTGAGCGTCAAAAGTAGCCACCAAAAAGAAATTTTTTCACTTGAGGAGAGAGCACGAATAAATTTGACAATATATTATAATTTTTAAAATTTGACAATGAAACTGTCTTAAGTTTCTTAGAAATAATGGTAACTTTTTAGATGTATGTTTTTCTAATAGTACAAATGCCTTTTGAACCAAACCTAAAAACTTTGAGATTAAAAAACAACTTGGTATACAACATTAGCTATACTTATTCTACACCATCAATTTTGTACCCCTCCTAGGGAATATGTTTTTTTATCAAAACAAATTTGAAATGTTTAAAGTTTTAATCTGCTACACTCATGGAAACTCACTTTTTACATTTTTACATCAAATCACTGCGACACAAACTAAACAACGCAACATATTCGACTACCGTCCCCTGACAGGTATGTACCTGTAGTCTGGGTGCGAAAATCGAAAGATGAATGAAAGGTCATGGTACACGAAATGTAGTACACACATTGTAGGGCTGAATATAATCTGCTCTAATAGAATATAACATTCTCCTTTGTTTTCAAATTTGTTTTAAATCACATACGCTCAAAAAAAGTAATAAAATATGAAAAATTGTAGCAAAATATGACTCATTTTTTTCTGGTGAATGGCATAAATAGGAAATATTTTGTTTAAATTTTATTTGCATTTCACATTCATAAATTAAGCAAATATAAACCCGACAAATGTAGTATATACACATACATATGTATTGCACACAGACGCATGAACTAAAGCGGACAGCAATGTTTTAGTCTACAAAGTTTTATACATAAACATATGGGCGGATATAGACATACGAATTGATGTACATATGTAAATGCTTCCCTTGGTGTGTTAATTTATAATTACTTATAAAAATTCTGTTTATACTTTTAAATAACTTTTAGTCGAGTAGAGTGAAAGATACAGTGTCTTATCAAATTTGTACTGCAGTTCAAATTGTTAAAACCCAAATGTATTAGAGTAAGTATTTGCTTGTAAGTTTCATTATTTTAATATCATGTTCAGATTTTGTTAAAAAAATGTTCAATTCTACCACGTCTTCTTGACTACTATGATGACTAGGATGTAATATTTCTTAGATTCATAATGTCCATAATGTCCATAATTTTGATTTTTTAATGAATCACATTCATTTAATATGTGCATAAATTTCTAACCAAAATAAACAGCAAAACAGAATGGGGCAGTCATCTGCTTAATGCACATGATGTTTGAAGTTGAAGTTCGTTTCACAAATATTTCAATTATCATGCAACACTTACTTGCAGTTGAAAATTTGTTTAAGAATTTAATTCTTTATTTTAATAACTTGCTGTTTTACTATTTGCTAACTTCCTCTCAGAAAATCTGAGAGGCCACTAAAAGTTTCCCAAAATATGTGTCGTTCGGAGTCCACACAATATAAGTGGTGTGAGAAGCTATGCCGTAATCCTGACTGAAGGGTTTTTATGACTAATTATGTATGTACGTATGTGTGTATGTATTCCAGATTGAATACTGACAGAAGAACTGCCTTCTCTCTTTTCGCCAATGTTTCTCGAGCAACATTTCTCAAGAATAGCTTGAGGTTCTGATTCACAAACCGAAACTAAATGTTCGTTTTAATAGTTGTTGAACAACTTCATTAATGGCCTAAAGCTCGCCATAATAATGGTAATTTTTTAAGTCCATCCCAAGTGAATGCAGTCGTTGTGCCATACGATTGCTTTCGAGTTCAGATTTGTATTTTATACATACTTCCGATATGAGTGAAAAGTGTTATCAAATGGTTACCTCCATCAAATTCATAGACTCCTGAATACATGCATACATACATACATAATTGGTCATTACAACCCTTCAGTCAGGATTACGGCCTAGCTTCTCACACTACTCATGTTGTGTGTGTTAATTTTACACATAAGTGGTGGGACCTACATTTTATAGTCGACTCCGAACGACAGATTTTTGAGAAATTTTTCATGGCAATTATATTTGCTCTCAGAGTTTTTGCCAGAAGTCTGCTGAGAGGAAGTCGGCGAAGAAATATTTTTTTTTCACATTTCGCTTTATGTCCAATAAGCTAACACACTACCTACTAAACTACGGCGACTTCATGAATGGTTCTCATAAAACCTACAAGAGCTGTCTGCCCTGTAGATATTTCCCTTTTTAATATCACATATATTACATAATTTCCCAAAGCTTTCTTAAGTATTTTAACATGATTGACATGAGACTGTAGGGTCTGCTCTGTGTTGTATCCTTTATTCCCACACGCCACGCTGTATGTACATGGTCTTTATTGAATCACTGTTCTTCCTTAAATTTAAATTAACCAAAGTGCGGGTGAGATATCATCGAAATACTTTTGGCATAATGAATTTGTATACAACGTTCTAATGCTTCTCTGGGTGGAGTAAATCTGAAACGCCAAGTTTTCCACGACATTAGTGCATAAATCAGACTAATTATGACACATTGTGACTTCTTCATCTCAGTGACCATTTCATCACATCACCTTCAAATAAGATGACCATGACCGTACGCCACGCTCACAGAATACTAAATATTGCACCGCACACTGGTTTCCCCCATAGGCCAAAAATCAAAAACAGTTATTTTTTTTCTAAACTTTATTGCACTAAATTTATTGACAACTCTCTAAATGTTATGAATCTAACAAATTTTGTTGTTTTGTTTTTGCGAGATTTAATATTTACGTGATTTGAAAGTAGAGGTATGTTTATATTGCATATATTGTGATCGCATAGTCCTACAAAAAACTTAAGTTTAATTAAAAAAATTTTCGTGTTATTGTGGCAGAAGTCTCCAAAAACCCAACACAAATTAAATTTTAACTTGTTTTCTACCAAATAAAATCATAAAAGTTGCAAAAAGCCCATGAAAAAATTCCTGAAGAATACTTTTTTGACCTTTTCAAAACACACGTTTCTTAAAAACAAATTTTTCATGTAGACCTTTAGTTATTTGGTTCTCATCTGCCCACAACTTATTATACATCAAATTGTAGATTTTTTATCGCTCTTTAAACTAAATGATATTGTGGCCGCGGGTTTTTGCATGTTTTCGCATATGGATGTGATTTGCATAGTCATCCTACGAAAAAAAAAAACGCATTTTGTTTTGTACTATATCTCTTTAAGAACATGAGTAAAGAGAAATACTTTTTAAATGTTGTTATTTTAAACTTTATATTGCAATTTTGTGCAATTTGATACAGTTATGAATAAAGACAAAACATTTGTTTAAGAAATTGTTGCTTTAAACTTTATATTGCAATTTAATTAATTGATTTCGCGATAGTGTTATACGTTTGGAAAATATCAATATGGAAATTAAAATAGAAGTTTTATTCTTTCAGTGCTAATTTTCTAGAATATATGTGCTTGAAATTTGTAGTTCCAATTATCATGCGAAAGAAAAAAATATTTCAAATTATTGAGGAAAAATTTAAGGCTGAAAAATAAAATTTGACCTGAGGAATTTAACAAAATTTTTAAAAAGTCTTTGTAAGCGGATTGGTAAACTTTGGACTAAAAATATTCGCCGCAAATTAATTATTCTGAAGGAGTATAAAAAATGTTTTGAATGTCTTGAAACTATTCAGCTAGAAGCAAAATCCCTTGGAAAAGAACTACCTGCACCAAGTCAAAAGCGTGGTCGTCCTGCTAAGGAATTTTTTAAGTCTTCAGAAAGAACAAAGAGGCGTAAAATATCTCAAATTACGCAAAGTGATAATTCTTTAACCGAAGTTTTACAAAAACACATTTATCCCACTACATACAATGTGGCAATTTACGAGGGTTTGGCTCTTTTCGTTGAGACAAGACTTACTAAGCAACAGTACTTAACTATAAAAGATTTTGTGAATAAAAAATATCGAATAATTTTTTCCCAAGCCATAAATGTATCTTGACGACTAAGAAAACCTGTTATTCAAGCACAGAAAACATTACAGTTACAGAGTCAAGTGTAGAGGTCGATCTGCAAGCTCTAATTGATAATACGGCGAATCGAATTGTGCAACTACAAGATCAAGTGTTGATGAGAAAAACGTAACACTGATTGGAAATCATAGGCCTGTGGATGACAGTTCTCCCTTTTTGACATCCTATATTTTAAAACAAACGAATTTTCATACTTTATTTCAAAAATTCTTAAAACAAATCTATAAGCCAATTAACCCTTAAGAGATGCTTTGGATACAGTTGTTAAAATTTTTTCCTAAAAATTTGTATGCTTTAAGCTCTTAGTACATGCTATGGGCTGACCAATTTTGAAGGCCCTAGTTTTTT
The DNA here is from genome assembly GCA_958299815.1 of Sarcophaga carnaria. Lineage (NCBI taxonomy): Eukaryota > Metazoa > Arthropoda > Insecta > Diptera > Sarcophagidae > Sarcophaga > Sarcophaga carnaria. The sequence continues at coordinate 81,373,971 of OY283149.1, read as the reverse complement.
TGGTTTTGGAGATATTGATTTTTGACCGCTTGTCCATATAAGGGAAACCACTGTGCACCGTACTGTTCAAACTAAATATCGCTTTGTCTAAATCATCCAATTACGACCAAAAGATCGGTAAATTGTTGTTAAAGGATATGTAACGATGATGTCACCAAACTTTTTTGGGATGCATTCGACTCTCTTGCATCTTATGTGGATCAAATTCCACAATTTTGTTTGTTCAGGAATACATTCAATCAGAAATAAGTGAGATGAGAATTATGTCACCTGGCAACTGTTGTCAAATCTATTCTGTGAACGCACTTTCTGGCTATGATCATTTACTTTCTGTTCCTAGCTCAGCCAAGTTTTATGCAGGTGCAGATCTAAGTTGCAATGCAAAATTCACCAAATTGTGGTCGGCAAAAGGCAGAGTTATTTTGAGTGTGGCGAAATCTACTACCTCCGATTCTCTTGTACAATTTCACTGTGTTTTCGGCAGATACATAAATGGTAATTGCAGCCTTTCATTCAGGATTACGAACTAGCATCTCACGGCTCTTATGTTGTGTGCGTTAATTTTATACATGAGTAGTGGGACCTACAATTAAAAATCATACCGAACAACAGATTTTTTGAGAAACTTTTCAAAGCAATTTTTATTTACCCTCAGAGTTTTTATAGAAATCTGCTGAGAGAAAGTAGCAGAAGAAATATTTTTTCACATTTCTATTTGTTGGATATAGCTGTCCTGGGGTCTGAACCTTACATCTAACATGTACATACACTACCATCTCGGTGTAGTTTAGCAGACCAGAGTCTCCGGTTGAAATCGAACCCGAAATCCTTATTCTAATAGTCTAGCATACTACCGACTAGACTACCTGGGCGCCTGAATTATTTAACTCTTAACATTTACTTCTCGTCGAAGCAACGAAGCTTATTTACTCTTTATCATATAACTCCTTTATGTTTGACCAAATTTCGCGCTAATGAAAGCTTGCAGTCAGTAGACGAAAAAAAATATTTTTGGTCGTCGATTCAACGAAGAGTAATCTTACTGTACAAAACTGAACATCCAGTATTAAAAAAATGGGTGGCCAGGGTACGTTTATTCACTACAAGCTATCGTTATCAATCAACATTGTTGATAAAAAGAGCGAAATTTGGTCAAACATAAAAGATAAAAAAAATATATGATAAAGAGTAAAAGAGTCGATTCGACGAACAGTAAACAACGATTCAACGAAGAGTAACCTTAATGTACAAAAAAGAAGAGTAACCGTCTAGGTTTAATAACAATATAAAATATGCCTACATTAAGACATAAACATACAATACATAAAGATACGGACATAAGCAGACTATAATTGACATAATGTTACAGAAAATTTTAAAAATAACATAAAATTTGATGAAAGAAAATAATTTTATTTCGCTGAGTTAATAAAACTCTTTGTCTTTATGACTTTTGATGGCCTTTGCTTGATAATAACTGCCAGTGAGTATTTTATACTCATCCTTACAAAGTCAGAAAGAAATGACATTCATTTGGACTTCTATATATTTAGGATTGTACTTGTCCTTACCATTTTTTCTATGGCATATGGTTTTGCTCAACTGCAACGAGAGAAAAGAAAAGAACACCATCAACGCAGTTATCTCATAGCTCGGCAATCAACAGGTTAAAGTAATTAAATTAGACGATGTTTTAAAATGCAATAAAGAAAAGAAAAATAAAATCAGGCGTCGGTAAGGAAAACAAATACAAGAACATTAAGTTTTAATTTTGAAAACAAATAGGAAAACATTTATTTCCACACGAGGCATAAGCATTTATATGCTATTTACATTGCACATGTGTTTGTAGTTTAATTAACTCTTCTTATTCATCAGCAACGTACTCCGACTTTTGATATTATGTTGCTGTCTTTACGGGTTTAAGAGAAATTGAGTGAAGGGAGATGTACCATTGACTCGATATCATGTATGATTTATAACCCAACATTAAAAGTCACAATGTACGATACGTGTTAAAATATATGTTTCACTTCTGAGCTTTAATTTTTGTTCATTTATTTCAAAAGTTCATTAAAAAGGAAACCTTTATTTAACCGTAGATCGATCCTTAAAAAATCTTCATAATTTTAGCTATGTATCACTTTTGATACATACTTGTATTTCAAAGAATTTTCGAAATTATTGATAGATTTTGTTACAAAATTTAAATGTTTTTATTTATTTTAGTTCATTTTAATAAAACTATTTTACATTATTACATTTTATTATCACATTTATGAAATTTACCCCAAAAATGTTTGACACTGCAGCATGGTTTTTTAAGTAAAAATAAAACACTTCATATCAGCTTGGTATTATTTTTTTCTAAATGGTAACAATTTGACATCTAGCACCCTTGTTTTGTGGCGATTTATAAGTTTCCAAATATTTAGATGGGACAGCTTATTGCCACTCCCATCAGTAACGCTCCCAATCGAGAGTTAGCTGAAATTTGATGCCACAAACCATTGTTATATTTCGCTAGAAACATTTGTTGTCGACGTCATGTGCGGTAAAACAATTTCCTGTTGAAATAGAACATCGATTATGTCAATAACAATGTTCTCTCTTTCATTCCTCTCAGGTGTCCCGGATACAAGTTTCCCCAAATACGGCTATAAGTAGTTGCTACGCACATAGCGTGTACTTGAATCTAAAACTGCCAATTCGATTCCAGTGGACCACGAAATTTATAACGACCGCAAAATTCAATCAGTTACCAATCCACAGCCACAAAATCATTGGGATTATTAAAAGCTGAAAGACTTTCCACTCAGTTTTTGAAAAGACGTAATATGTGTACATTTTTCAACTCTTCCGATTAGCACGTTATCAAAGCGAGTAATTCTGTTTTTTCTAATGTTTGTCTGTCACGGAAATTAAATATGAGAAGAGCAGTAAGAAGGACTCTACAATATTTCATGTGACTGCTGCTAGCAATCTGCGTGGAAATTGGTAATATTTTTCTTCCCGAACTGCTAATACGGTTCTGTATTCCAAGTAGTACCATCTTTTTCTATTAACGTCCTATTTTCATGTTTGCAGCTGTGAATATTTGCGTCACTTCATAAGAGGAGCTTCTGTTTTCTTCTTCTTCAGAATCTTCAGTAGTAGGAAGATTACATATATATGTACATATTTAATCGGTCATTTGTAAACTGGAAATGTCTGGCATGAGGTTTGAAGCTTGGTCTGACGTCTAATTAGCTAACATAGTACATACTAGACTACGACTACTTTAATCAATATCAAGAACAGAAAATTCAACTTTTTCAATTTCATCTTAACTTAACTTTCAATTCCTTATTAAATATCATAAATAATGTATTATGCCCGATAAAACTTCACAAAATCTTTTGAAAACTTAAAAAAATTACATACACAACACCAAAGAATCCCTAGGAAAATCGTATGTATCAAAAATTATACATAAGATAAAATTATGAAGTTTTTGAATTTTTTAAGTTCTGCTCCAAATTTTCTTTTTTTATTTGGTTTAAAATAACGACAATCACAATACTAACGAATTCAAAAAATATCAGGCATCTAACTTTTTCTTAATTAAAGTTATATCGTCTTAAAAATTGAAATGTATCATTTTAGATACAAAGCTCGGTTAAATAAATTGGTTTCGTTATTTAAAAAAAGTTTGTAATGAATTTAGTTTGCAAGTCTCGCGAGACTTCGTTTTGATGGAAAAACCTGAAAAATTGTATATTCATAATTATACCTTAGAATTTCTCTGCTATTGTGTATACGAGGTAAAGTTAGTCTCTTGCGACCCTGGATACACATACAGTGGCAGCTTAAATCTCGGTACCCAATTAACCTTTTCATGCCCGATGTTGCCTATAGGCAACGTTGTACATTTTTGTTCATAAATTCCGTAATTTTTAATTTTTTTTTTGCAAACAAGCTTGGTTAAAAACGTGTAAAATCAGAATACGTACGACTCTGAATTTAATATCACTTCATATTTAGGTCAATGACTAACAAACACATGTCCTTAAAAAATTTCGGCTCTGGCTCAAAAAATTCGGGCATGAAAGTGTTAAACAATTTTATGAATTTTAAACAAAATTTGGTTAAAAAATTCACGTTTTTATATTTATTTTATAAATTTATTATTTATTTATTTATTTTGTAGAATTTTCACAAACCATAAGCAAAATATGGGCAACTTTCTGGTGACTTTATACTTTTGCACCGCAAAAGTGTAGGTACCCCTAAGAAGAACTCTAAGCTAATTTACGAGTCAATGGCTCAATATATAAAACTGTAGGACTTCCAATATTTAGTAGGATATTCTTTAAGTCAAGGACTCCATTTAATCCATTTAGCATTGAATGTACCAGATTTGTTTAGCGCTTACTGTTGATATGTGCTGCCATTTGCTCATTAACAAGTTCTTCATTCGATGTCTGTTTCAGATTTAGCGTTTTTTTTTCAAATGACCTCCTAAATACTTATTACGAGTCATATCAGGACATTGTGCAAAAGTATTAAGCCTGTTGGGATTTGGTAGGCAAATCACATCTTCATATTAGCAGCAGTATGCTTAGAATCATTGGCTATCTAACTATTCTTTTTTTACTGATCGACAATAATTAATACTGCCTTTACGCCAAGAAAGTCTTTTTTGCAAAGATCTACACTGTTCGTCTAAGAAAAGCCAGTCTAATACTATGTTCCGATATGCACTTTTATTACGTCAATATTCGGTTAATTGAGTACAATATTTTAAGTATTCAGACATAATATGCACAGTTCAGCTTATTCAATATTTATTTGACAGCTGGTAAACAAAACAGCTGGTTGTTTCAACAACATTGTTTTTGTTTTGGTTGCCATTTCTTGTTTGTCGTTGTTAACATTTGCTATAATTAATACTCATCCAACTTAACTTAGGCTGCAATTGCAAAATTGTTTGCTTGCTGCGTTGCGTTTATTGTGTTTATAGCATTATGATAAGCATACTTTTAAAAGATACTAATACTTTGAGGTTAGTAGTGGCAGTTTATTTATCTTCTTCATGATATTTACATACATAATTGGCCATTACAACCCTTCAGGCAGGATTACGACCTAGCTTCTCACACAAATACAAAACATATTTCTTCGGCGACTTCCTCTCAGCAGATTTCTGGCAAAAACTCTGAGAGTAAATAAAATTGCCCTGAAAAGCTTCTTAAAAATCTATCGTTCGGAGTCGACTTTAAACTCTAGGTGACGCCACTCATGTATAAAATTAACGCACACAACATATGCGGTGCGAGAAACTAGGTCGTAATCCTGACTGAAGTGTTGTAATGACCAATTATATAAGGAGTTCGCGGTGAGGTTAGAGTCTTGAGCTTTCGTTCGTCTATAAGCCAGAATACTTACTTACTAGACTACGAAGACACAAAGGACTAGGAATCAAACGAGTAACATAGTCACGCCAAATATCAACCCGTTTAAGGCTGAAGATTGTGCCCAAAAGAGTTATCTAGCATAGCAGTATATCTTAACCCATTAGTGCCCAGTGGCAACTAAAGTTGCCAGTAGAGGTTGCCTTAGTTTTTATGCTCTGAGAGGAAATTGAGTGTAAAAAACAAAACGGTAACCGTAAGAAAAAAAGTAATTCGGGCATTAATGGGTTAAGAGTCTGTCTCTACGAAATAAGATTTTAATTTTGGTGGAAGATCTTTCGTAATGGACAAAGTCGCTTTTTAAGCTGCTAAATTTGTGTTACAAAAAAAAAAAAAATGAAATATTTATCTGCATTAATGCAAATATTACATACGGAAATGAGTGCGTATTTACATATTAAATTGCAAATATTTGTAAATATTTAATGTTTTTGTGTTGTAAGCAAACAATAATGACACTCAACATTAAAATTTGTATGCTTTGTCAGCCAAGTTATGCTCATACTTTTGCTGTACATTGTTGCTACTATCCCTTGCTCGTTATTGTTTTGTTTCGTTTTCCTTTCTATCTTTTTTAAACAATATTTACAGGATGTTTTTATTAAAATTCAAATGTACGAGTACGACTATCACTCTTTGTACATGCTCATTAATGTTATTGCATCATTATGCACAACAACAACAATGTATACAATGGGTAAGAAAAATTACATTTTAAATATAGAACAACAAAAACAAACAAAACTTTGTACTGGAATAAATCATTAAATGCTGCAAATACGAAATAAATTGTGTTTAAATTTTATTACTGAGTGTACCGGTAGCGTTATTTTTAGTGTGGAATTAAAACGGCAGTTTTTAATGAGAAAATAAAACACAAAAGCATTTTTTTAATTAAAAGTATTGCCCAATGCTAGTAGACGCCGCAGTCTTGTAGGTAGTGTGTTGGCTTATTAGATGAGGCCATGGTTCAAACCCCAGTTCAGACATCTCCAATAAAACGAAATATGAAAAAAATTTCTTTGGCGAATTCCTCTCAGCAGATTTCTGTCAAAAATTCTAAGAGTAAATAAAATTTCCATGGAAAAGTTTATCAAAACTGTAACGGTAGATTCCCAGACACTCATGTATAAAATTAACACATACAACATAAGTGGTGTGGGAAGCTAGGGCGTAATCCTGACTGCAGGGTTGCAATGACCAATTAGGTATGTATGTAATCTTCACAGACTATGCCCATTTCAAGTTCAATGGAGAATCCAAGGGTCTTCGTAGGGCAACCATTACCATTGATCCGTGGTCCGGAGGAATCATCGAACCATATTTTTGAAAACGAAATGGAAATGCAATTACGGTCAGTGAAAATCATTACAGGGCGATGATACTAAGAATTATTTTATTTAGTTTTTATTGTCATCCTAGCTCTTTGGAAACAACCAAATATTTGTTCCATCCATTACATTTGCAATAATTTTTATCAGTTTTCCATTATTTTACTTTACTTCATTTAACATTGATCGTGTCTGGTAGTTTGTAGAAGCTATTTAAATACATTCTTCTTCCATTTTTATATTCTACTTTACCACAAGGATGGAAGAATGTGCATAAAAATGAATATTTTTCATGTTTCCATTTTAATGATGCCCCATTTATTTATAAACAGAAGTTCTCTTTCTTCTATTTAGAGATTTGCATTAATATTCTGCAGTTCCAATAGCCTGGGGATATTTCTTTGATTATTTCTTCATCGATTTTAATCTATTTAATGTTGCTGCAATATAAATTGAAAAATTATCAACGATTTATTTTTAGCTTTACATTACTTCACTCTACTTATGGCAATACCGTCAAGTCAATGAACGAGAGAACAATAGGTTTAAAGAGAAAAAATTCATGTAAAGTGGCATAAATTCTAACAAATATATGTACTTTATAGTTTATAATACAAAAATTAAGTAATGATAGTAATCGAAATCGTAGTCATGATAACTATCTTATCGGGTGGGCCATCTATTGGTTTAAATTTGAATCGATCTGGCAATATTTATGTCATTGTATTCCGTGGCAAAATTCCGTATATTACCTCCACTGAACGTAATGAAACGATTTACGCTTGAGCAACGTTGGAATTTATTCAGGCAATGAAAAAACACAAAAGAAAAAATCATCGTTTCGGGCTTAACCTGTTAATAAGCAAAATTGAGGCTCAAAGAACCCAGATGTCGTCTTACAGAAGACAATGCACCCATTACGAGTTACTGTTTGGTGCGGCTTATGAGCAGTGGATTTTATTTGTACTCGCTCCTAAGGGTATTGATGTGAACGATGTTTGGTTTCAACAGGATGACCAAACATCATGCCACAATCGATTTATTGCGTCAAACGTTTAATGCTCATTGAATTAGCCGAAATAGTGATGTCATTGGCCACCAAGCAATTGCGATTTTACACCGTTGGACTATTTTCTGTGGGGCGACTTTAAGGAAAAGTGTTATGCCGACAAATCAGAGAACATTGAGCATTTGAAGGTCAATGTTCGTGATGCCACTGCCGAGATATGACTTTATACACTCGGAAAAGTGTACGAAAATTGCTCGAATGAGGTACTGTTTTGGGACCAGAAAGATGTGGTGTACTAAGAACTCTTATAATTTGCTAAAACCGTTTATATAGATCGCTACACACAACATAAGTGGTCGTAATCTTGCCTGAAGGGTTTTAATGACCAATTGTGTATGTTAATATTTAATCGCTGATTTCATACCGGTACACCTAGTAAATATACATATATGGTTTTAATGCTATTAGCGCCAGGAATATGTAAGCCTACCAACTTTTCAGAAAAATTCAGATTTGTTTCATATATGAAGTATTTCATTTTGTTTTCATGTTAAGACTGACGTATGTTATTTTCAAAATTTATTTGATGTAAAGCGGCTGTAGTTCAACAAAATATCGCATCAACCCAATTTCAACAAATTTTTTTTAGTGCTTATTATCCCCCTTTCTTATATAATACTTGTATTTGTACTTTAATTTCCTTTTACAAATTGCTATTATTCTTTTTTAGTGTTCGTTGCATAGTTTGTCATTATTTTAAGCTTCCATTTTTAGTTCTCTTTCTTAACATAAAATTTTTTATTCCTTAGTCTGTATTGGAATGGAGTTTATTCAATGTAATGTATTATAATGTTTTTAGTTTCTGTACCATAAAAGAGCGATAAAAATAAAGGACTTTTCAACATCGAAAGTAAAGCAAAAACTGATGTTGACAGATTTCAATTGATAACTAATTTATAAATGGCATTCGTTAAATAATTTTAAAACTAAAATGCATTCTCCAATGGGAATATTTTAATTTATTTTATAATTTTATTAATTCAGAAATTTTCATTCTTTGCTCATTAATTTAATATTTTTATATATTAAATGAAAGTAATTGACACAAAGTTGCGAAAGTTTTATTGTGAACTAATTTGAGGCTGGTGATTCAGAAGTTATGCGTAAGAACAGGAGATGTTCAACATATTGGACAAAATATCTCAGGGGCATAGCTGCCAAATAAATAAAGCATAATATCGTTAAATATAAAAAGAAAAAAATCTTCAAAACCGTCACACACGCTCGTGATGCTGGAAATTAAAGGCAACCATCACTCATTTCTATTTCAGATTTTTTTTCCAAAAATCGAGAAATTTTATATTATTTTCAGGAAAAAGTTGTTTAGGGTTTAAACAGTCCATCACAGGGTTGTTTATTGACACACAAGTGCAGCAATAATAATCCATCATCTAAATCTATGGGTGATGTAAATATTAGCGAGTCAGAAGTTCTTGACGTTCTGTGTCTGAAAATTAAGTGTTATGTTCGCTAGAACCGACACATTTTTCAGTGCCTGAGCTTCTTAAGACGGTGTAAGAAATACTTCACCTCATCTGATCTTCCTACTATTTACACCACTTACATACATACATACATAATGGTCAGTACAATCCTTCAGTCAGGATTACGACCTAGTTTCTCACACCACTTATGTTGTGTTTGTTAATTTTTATGAATAAGTGGTGGGACCTACAGTTTAAAGTCGACTCCGAACGACAGATTTTTGAGAAACTTTTCATGGCAATTTTATTTACTCTCAGAGTTTTTGCCAGAAATCTGCTAAGAAGTTGCCGAAGAAATATTTTTCATATTTCGTTTTGATGTCTGACCTGGGGTTTGAATCGTGGCCTTGCATCTAATAAGCCAACACACTACCTACCTGCGGTGACCTCACCACTTACATACGAAAGAGAATGGAATAGAACTCTCATGTATAAGCCGGTGCCTCAGCATCTATTTTGAAACTTCTCGACCGCTTACAGGAGAGAGCGGAGTTGCTCGTTAATGGTGTTAGGGTATCGAACTCTATTGATTCATTGGAGTGTCGTTTCAATGAGGCATGTGTTTCATTGTTCCATCGCTATTACAACAGATTTTGCTCAAGCGAAATAAGGGGACTTGTTCCCGGAAATCATATATTCCTACATAACACTCGCCTTTCTCGGTGAGCAGATCCGTATGTGGTCGATTGGCCAGTGGATCACACACTGTATTACAGACAAAATTCGATCTTTAGTCGAACTATTCGTATGTGGAACTCTCTTGGTGCAGAGGTTGTAGTTTTTTGGCTTTTAAGGATTGAAAAAGGCATAGGTGTAATGAACACATGTCATATTAATTATCTGTAATGCATGCCAATATCCGCCATTTAAACTATCCCAAAAGGACATGACGAATAACCGCATTATTACACTATAGCAGAAGAATTAGTGCTGTAAGAGATTGTTACGAAAGGACTGCGGGTGCCATTGATTCACTAGCAAACAGTCGGGCGTGTGGGTAAGGTCCTTCCAATAACAAAACCCTGTTTATGTACAGAAGTTTTTTTATTAAAGACTCCCTATTTTTAGGTGTAATTTTCTCTAAATGGACTGGAAATGACTGTAATATTATAAAAAACAAAAGCCCGATTACAGTCATATGTAACGAAAGCAAAATAAATTTAAATACAAAAAGACATATTTTACTGACATAACCAATTTAAGAGCGGTATCTGGTGATATTGATACGCCTGTCTCAAAACCCGCCCTAACCTTGGCCCTAAGGACGTCATTTTATTAGGACCCCAAATAATCTATTGCACCAAAACTAATACTCAACTACGAAAACACTGTATACTTCAATTATTCATACATAATTATTAACTTAGGATTTATTCATAAAATTAGGAAAAATAATTAATAGAATTATAAAAAAAATATTTAAGCTACTAGAAAAATTAAGTGAAAGCATTTCAAGCATAAATTAAACTGACTTTTCTTCAACTGTAACAGTGATAATGATTATAAACATATAACAACAACTTAATTAAGCGATCGTTTATGTTGGAACAAACATATTCGATATCATTATCACTAATGAATATATTAAATATTAGGGTGAAACATAAAATTAGCACTCACCAAACATACGTGTAATCGATTTCTGGAAGGCCTTCAAGATTTCGAGGTACCGATGTTGTTGTTGCTGTAGAATTTTCTGGAAATTTGACTAAAAAATTTGATTAATTTGATCTGGATAAATATGCCATATATAATGCTTGCACTTACAATTTTTACAATATTTCAATAGATAATATATAAATGTTCTTAATTATACTAATTTCAAACGTTTTAAAACTACAAATATAAATTCATGTCATTGCATTCAATTATAGAAAAATTACATTATACAAACAAAACAAATTAATAAGATGAAATTAAATATGAAAAAAGGTTTGCTTCAGACATGTTGTGTGATCATTACAACTGTAAGTGATTATCACAATGCATTTTGTGGTTCTATTTCTTTTTTTTTATATTTTATGTGTTTTATACTAAACCAGTTTTTATGAAAGAGAATAAGTACACTTAAAAAAAAACGAAATTATAGAAATCGAAAGATTGACTAAACTATAGTAATTATTGAGTTGGAATGATCACTACAGTAGGCATGTCAGCTATTGTAACAAATATAAGTAATTAAATTAATGTAGCACTTAGATTTAATAAAAATTAATAAAGTTTAACATTTTAGATTGATTATTTACTCTTTAGCAAAGAAAGTTTACAAATGAATTTTCTAGAAATAATTTTAGTTAACAAAATTTATCATGTTAGATTGCAAAAATATTCATTATAAACGAAAATTAACAATTAGAATCTCTAGAAACAATGGATATAATTTAATATAAAATATTATTTTAGAAAAATAACTTAAGCATATTTATGAAAATTATAAATAATAAAGCAATTTGTAGAGAGGTTAAACTGTTACATAACTGTCACTAACGGTTTTTACAGCACCGAACTACAGTTTTTTTTCTGCTCGTAGAGTTCGAATTAAATTGAAGCAAAAATTAGAATAAAATAAAATAAAATATAATTAAATAGAATAAATAGAATTCCCGGGACCTCCTCGTTAGGACGTCCCGAGTATAACCCAATAGACACCAAGAAAATTCCGGGCGCTACGGCCAATAATTGAAATTTTGTACACCACACTGCTTTTAAATATTTCCAGATTTCCTAAGATCACAAGTTATTAAGAAAATTTTATTATCACTCACTTTTTTTCTTTAAATAAATAATTACTCTTGCTATGCTTTCTCTTTTTTTTTATCTTATAGTCTCAGAGTTTCAATCCAAATGAACGAGTTGTTCAATTTTCGTAGTAAAGAAACCTCTGTTAGCAATCAGAAAAAGGGTGTAATGAGAAAACACGTATAAGTAAACTTCAATGCTTGTTTAAGCTCTTGACAATCAAAAAATTATAAAACATGATTGCCACTATAACCAACATACATGTATGTACTGTACTAATTAAATTTATTCTGCTAAATGTTAGTACATTTTACATTCGTATTATACAAAAATAACAATAAATATTATGAAAATCTTTTCATATTTAATTTCCAGAAAAATCATATAGGGTCTAGTAAATATTTATGTTGGTTTGCTCTTTTACATTATAAACATTCGATTGGCTACATGTTTCTGTATGCTAGCAACATGTTGACAGGATTAAGTATTAAGCTTTTGTGCGATCAAACAGTTTATGTTCTTGCTAACATATAAGGAAAAGGTTTTACAGTGGTTCAAACGAATAAAGCGAGTGTCAGAATAATGACATTAAGATTATTTCTTTTTTCTTTGAAACCGTACACTACAAAACTAGATAATAATTATGATTTCATAAAATTATTAGATAGAAAATGAACGGTTTTTAATCAAAGATCCTTAGCATGATAGGTTCCTACTGATTTGCCATTTAAGTCCTCAATAAGATAATAATGGTTACCTAATTTCTCTTTAATACGACTTTTAATAAATAAAGGAGATAATTTGGCACTGAATTCTTTATTGCTACTACTTTGAACAAAGCTTCGCCTGAAAACATCTTGACCTATTTGGAAATTTTGTGGTCTTCTACGTAAATTATATTGCTGCCGATTTGTTTCATAAGCCTCTTTAATATGCTTTCTTAAATTACATCGAATCAAGTTTAGACTATCATCACGAGAAATATGATATGCTGATTCATCAAGTAAATTGAGATTCTTAAGTAATCCATAAGAACTACTATGAGTTACCATGTCTAGTCCAAACAAAGCGTGATAGGGAAAAAATTTAATCGCTTGATGATAGGAGTTATGTAAAGCACAACTTATTTTAGTCAGATGTTCATCCCACAGCTTGTGATCCTTCTTCAAATATGCACGAATTCCTGCTATTATTGATCTATTTACTCTTTCCGATGCATTACTTTGTGGAGGGTATACAGCCGTGTACATGTGATGAATTCCGTAGCTGGTTAAAAATGCATTAAAATCATTTGCTCTAAATTGAGATCCGTTGTCACTCAGAATAACTTCTGGAACACCATATACGTGAAAAATTTGTTTTTGTAAATTCTCAATAATTAATGTTGATGTAAACTTTCGCATAGGAAATAGCCAATGAAATTTGGTCAGATGGTCTAACACAATTAGGAGTCCTATATACCCTGATTTACTTCTAGGATATGGTCCTAACAGATCAATGTATAACCTTTGAAATAGACGAATTGATATTGCTTGTTTTCCCATTTCTGGTTTAAGGTTAATATTAGGTGCTTTGGTAGTTTTACAAACATCGCATTTCCTAATGTAATCTCTAACATCCTTAACTAATCCTGGCCAAAAGAAATTTCTTCGTATTAAATCGATTGTTTTTACCATACCACCGTGAGCACACATTGGATCATCGTGAGCTCTTTTAATAACTTTAGTAGGTAATTTCAATGGTATCCATAATTTCCAACATTTTTCTTCTCGGTTATCTTCCCCTCTATAGTGTTCTATACGTATGTAAACGAATTTATCTATTACTTTAATATCAGGGTATTTACTCTGATCAGCTAGAACTTTTTCCTTCAAGGTAACGTAATCTTGATCCAGAAAATATGTCGAATTTAAATCAATTTCAGGTTCCGTTAATGTTAGTGAGGAAATATCGGAACAGCTACGCGATAATGCGTCAGGAACAATATGGTCCTTTCCTTTACGATGACTAATCGTAAACTTATATGGTTGAAGTTTAAATGCCCAACGAGCGAGTCGTCCGCTAAGGTCGGGTTGTTTCATAAGCCACAATAGACTTGAGTGATCTGTTATTATTTCAAATTCTTGTAACTCGAGGTAACATCGAAAACGTTTAATGGCTTCAATAGCGGCTAAACATTCACGTTCCGTAACACTGTAGTTTCTTTGGGCGGTGTTAAGTTTTTTACTCATGAAAGCGATTGGCCTTTCATTTCCATTTTCATCATGTTGAACTAAAACTGCGCCAATTCCAATATCACTAGCGTCACAGTGCACATAAAATTTCTTTTCAAAATTTGGGTTTACAAGTACTGGAGCTGTAGTTAATAGTAATTTTATTCTTTCAAACGCTTTTTGAGCCTCCGTGGTCCAAGTAAATTTCTTTTTTGTAGACAAGAGTTCCGATATTGGGAAAACTACATCTGAAGAATTGTCAATGAATCTCCTATACCATCCGGCAAGACCAAAAAAACCTCGAACTTGCTTTATTGTCTTCGGAACTGGCCAATTGACAATAGCACTAACTTTTTCTGGGTCTGTCATAATACCTCCATTGCCTATCATATATCCTAGGTACTGAACATTAGTAACGCAAAATTTACTTTTGGATATATTCAATGTTAAATTTGCCTTTCTGAATTGATCAGCGAGTCTCACTAATACCGCTAAATGACTCTGAAAATCTTCTGAAACAATAATAAGATCATCGAGATATCCAAAAACACAATTTCGAAGATCAGGTGGTATTATCTAGTCAATTAGACGACACATCGTTTGTGGAGCGTTGCAAAGACCAAATGGCATAACAACGAATTGATATAATGGTCTACCTGGTACGGTAAATGCTGTCAATGGTTTAGACTCTTCAGTCAAAGCTATTTGCCAGTACGCGTCTTTCAAATTTAATTTTGATATTATATTAGCTTTGGGCAAGCTTGAAAATATTCCCTCAATTGAAGGAGTTCAACTTTCTTGCATCAAGACAGAGACGAACTTTAATAGGTTTGATAACAAGCCTCATTGGAGAGCTCCAAGATGATTGGGATGGTTCAATTACACCTGATTCCAACATCCTGTCAATTTCAGCAAACATCAGTTTTTCTACTGCTGGAGAAACCGGGTAGAATCGCTGTTTAATGGGTTTAGAATTGCCAATATCTATATCGTGTTTAATAAGTGATGTCCTTCCTAGACCTTGATTTTCAAAACTTGGAAATAATGCAATAATAGCGTCAAGCTGTTGCCTTTGATAAGGAGTCAAAGGGTATTCAGATTTATCGATTTTGGTGTTGTACTTATCGATTCCTAATGACTTTACTTCATGGGGATCTTGCATCATGTCCGATGGACAAAGATCAAGTAACGATTTGTCTACAATATCTACCGACTCTACAATATTTGGTATAAGACCAAATGCGTTCCAAAAATCAATACCAAGTATTAAACGTTGTGTAATAGAAGGTATGATGAAAAGATTTATTAAGCGTCTTTGACCCTTAAACTCAACCTCAACTGCTAACCAACCTGTCACAGTTTGACTCTTTCCATCTGCGGTTTTTACAGAAGACCGACATTTATTAAAGTTTTTAAGTTTTGAAAAATCTTGCATAGCTAGTTCACTACCTATACAGGATATGTTTGCTCCTGTATCAAGTAATCCGTATTCACAATAATTAAAAAAGGAGACTTTCGCATAAAAACGCTGATCCTTCGTATTACTAACGATAGTTGATACTAGAAATTTTCTACAAAATCTTCCCTTTTTATAATATTCACTTATTCGGCGAGTAGATCTTTTAGGTTTTCTTTTATTTATATTCAATTCTGCTTTATTATTAAAAATTTCATTGCGCCTTCTCATATAACAATCAAACCTTAAATGATATGGTAATCTAGGATATATTAACCTTGATAATTCTATATCCTTTCTTTTACATTGGCTTAACTCCTCTCTATTACAAAGGTTAATTGGGTGTTCTATCAACTCACTTTTCTTATCATTACAATTCTTACTTTCCATAAATTTATCTTTAGGTAATTCAAAATTATTTAATTTGGACTGTTCATTGTTTCTAGAGCCTTCAAGTTTTTTGAAATTTGTATTCCCTTTACAGAACATCTTGGGCATTGCGGTTTGTATATGTTTTCTGCTCCACATCCATAACAAAATATTTTCCTCTCTTCAAGACAATCATACCAAAAATGATCTGTTCCTTTACAATTCCAACAACGTAGAATTCGATTTTGTAAATCTATAGCATTAACTTCTTCATCCGTGGAGTGGGTAGTTTCTAAAATTTCTGAACTATTTACATCATCTACTTCAGCAATATATCTTTTTGCCATTACATTATTATTATGCTGACGAAACGATAAGTTTTTCTTAACATGATCATCGTTTAAGAAAGCTTCTCTCATTTGTACCAATTTTCTTAAGTGAGAAATTGAATGCACTGGCACATATAATAAATCTTGACGGATTTCTGGCCCTAAGTTTCTAGTTAAAATTTCGATCAATTCCATTTCAGACATGGGTGAAGGTAAACGATCTATAATCAATGAAATCGAATCGAAAAACATGTCAAACGTCTCACCAACTTTCATTTTCCTATTTCTAATCTCTTCCCGTATATCAAATGAAGATTTAAAATCTCGATATTGACTTCTAATAGCCACACAAAATCCATCCCATGTAAAAGTTTCTACCTGTTTTCTGTACCGCCAGTACCAATCTTTAGCTTTACCAGTTAATAGTACATTCAAATTTTTGACAATGAAAACAAAATCTCCATTAAAATTATCAACTGTCAAGGTTCGAATTCGGTAAAGAAATTCTTCCACATTAAGTCCTGATGACGAGCCATCAAACTTTATGTTCCAACTGGATATTATTGACGTTATTTTATCCATGTTAAAATTAGAAACGTTTGAATTCGTTGATATTGGACTAACATTTCGGTTGGTGGGAATCTGGTCATTATTAACAGGATTACTACCTCTATGTTCAGGGTAATGGCTCACATTTCTAACTGCCTGTGTACGATTACTAGGGTTTGGTATCATTTCCAAATTGTTTAATAACCGCGTAATATTTGTTTCTATGAGTTTGTTCAATTGATCTAAATCAACGGTAATATTTTGATTTTGTGTAGATCCTGAAGCTAATGGATGATTACGATTTGGAGAATTTAAAGGACTCTGTTGAGTGGTTCGAATCGGAGTACAGCTCATTTCTGTTTCTAGATTTGTATTATTCAATTGATTATCCTGAAATAAGTTCCTAGCTTGGCTACGAGTGTTATGCTGTTTAGCTAAAGCTCCTCGGCTTCTATTTCGGTTAGTGGGTTTAGTCGCAGGATTTTGGCTAACTAAAAGAGAAATCTTTTTCAGATCAACTAATTCACATGGACGTTTGCATGATGGACATATCGAATTATTTGACAAAAAATTTTCAATGCAACTCCTATGAAATGAATGGTTACATTTTGTTATACTTAAACACTCATCATTTCCTGTCATATTGCTTTCGCAAACACTGCACACTGAATCAGATACTAAGGCTGATGCTACATTAGAATTCATAGCTTCAAGTGGTGGAGTTCTTGGAAGTGACATATTAATAGTATACTTGACAAATAAATTCAAAAATACTAATCTAGTTTATAGAAATCTTCAAATAATATGAAATAAATTCAATATCCTATTAAACCTTACAATACTATCTAAAAAAATTAATTCAAAAATATGTTCCAAGAAAATAATTCAAGAAAAAAATATATGATGTTTCGCAAGATAAAAATTCAAATAATTTTATACAAATATACATATACATAAGAATTTAGTGTTTTCTTATAGTTTGGTAATAATTTAGGTGCTTAAATAGGTAATCACTATGCCAATAAAATATGTAGGTAACAAAACTGGGCTATATAGATAGTTGTATACGGAAGACCCTTTTCCATATCAATGGGCCGAAATAAAAATGGACAGAGACTCGCAACAGCAAGTTTCTGTTATCCTAAATTTATTCAGATATAAGTAATTCCACATTGACAGAAAAAAAATCAAACGTCTACAAACATCTTTCGTCATTCAAGATGGCCATGCAATAAACCCCAAAACTAAACGAAAGTACAATTAATTTACTTTTTGGTCATTATACTCGATTGAACATTCAAGTAAATGAAGCTCCTAAAAAGTGTTAAAAGTTATTCCCTCAGAATCGCAAATTTAATGCGTAACGATCTTGAAAACGATCTTTCATGAACTTTAAATTTAAAAACAATGAAAATTGTTGGGATGCCGAAAGCATAAAAAGGGTTTTCTTTTTCTTTCGACCAACATGGTCTCTATATTATCATGACTTTTGATCGTAGGTTAGTCACTATATTGTTATTGTTGTTAGTCACATTTAAACTATCCCAAAAGGACATGACGAATAACCGCATTATTACACTATAGCAGAAGAATTAGTGCTGTAAGAGATTGTTACGAAAGGACTGCGGGACCCATTGATTCGCTAGCAAACAGTCGGGCGTGTGGGTAAGGTCCTTCCAATAACAAACCCCTGTTTATGTACAGAAGTTTTTTTATTAAAGACTTCCTATTTTTAGGTGTAATTTGCTCTAAATGGACTGGAAATGACTGTAATATTATAAAAAACAAAAGCCCGATTACAGTCATATGTAACGAAAGCGAAATAAATTTAAATACAAAAAGACATATTTTACTGACATAACCAATTTTATCTGGTGTTATTGATACGCCTGTCTCAAAACCCGCCACTAACCTTGGCCCTAAGGACGTCAATTTATTAGGACCCCAAATAATCTATTGCACCAAAACTAATACTCAACTACGAAAACACTGTATACTTCAATTATTCATACATAATTATTAACTTAGGATTTGTTCATAAAATTAGGAAAAATAATTAATAGAATTATAAAAAAAATATTTAAGCTACTAGAAAAATTAAGTGAAAGCATTTCAAGCATAAATTAAACTGACTTTTCTTCAACTGTAACAGTGATAATGATTACAAACATATAACAACAACTTAATTAAGCGATCGTTTATGTTGGAACAAACATGTTCGATATCATTATCACTAATGAATATATTAAATATTAGGGTGAAACATAAAATTAGCACTCACCAAACATACGTGTAATCGATTTCTGGAAGGCCTTCAAGATTTCGAGGTACCGATGTTGTTGTTGCTGTAGAATTTTCTGGAAATTTGACTAAAAAATTTGATTAATTTGATCTGGATAAATATGCCATATATAATGCTTGCACTTACAATTTTTACAATATTTCAATAGATAATATATAAATGTTCTTAATTATACTAATTTCAAACGTTTTAAAACTACAAATATAAATTCATGTCATTGCATTCAATTATAGAAAAATTACATTATACAAACAAAACAAATTAATAAGATGAAATTAAATATGAAAAAAGGTTTGCTTCAGACATGTTGTGTGATCATTACAACTGTAAGTGATTATCACAATGCATTTTGTGGTTCTATTTCTTTTTTTTTATATTTTATGTGTTTTATACTAAACCAGTTTTTATGAAAGAGAATAAGTACACTTAAAAAAAACGAAATTATAGAAATCGAAAGATTGACTAAACTATAGTAATGATTGAGTTGGAATGATCACTACAGTAGGCATGTCAGCTATTGTAACAAATATAAGTAATTAAATTAATGTAGCACTTAGATTTAATAAAAATTAATAAAGTTTAACATTTTAGATTGATTATTTACTCTTTAGCAAAGAAAGTTTACAAATGAAATTTCTAGAAATAATTTTAGTTAACAAAATTTATAATGTTAGATTGCAAAAATATTCATTATAAACGAAAATTAACAATTAGAATCTCTAGAAACAATGGATATAATTTAATATAAAATATTATTTTAGAAAAATAACTTAAGCATATTTATGAAAATTATAAATAATAAAGCAATTTGTAGAGAGGTTAAACTGTTACATAACTGTCACTAACGGTTTTTACAGCACCGAACTACAGTTTTTTTTCTGCTCGTAGAGTTCGAATTAAATTGAAGCAAAAATTAGAATAAAATAAAATAAAATATAATTAAATAGAATAAATAGAATTCCCGGGACCTCCTCGTTAGGACGTCCCGAGTATAACCCAATAGACACCAAGAAAATTCCGGGCGCTACGGCCAATAATTGAAATTTTGTACACCACACTGCTTTTAAATATTTCCAGATTTCCTAAGATCACAAGTTATTAAGAAAATTTTATTATCACTCACTTTTTTTCTTTAAATAAATAATTACTCTTGCTATGCTTTCTCTTTTTTTTATCTTATAGTCTCAGAGTTTCAATCCAAATGAACGAGTTGTTCAATTTTCGTAGTAAAGAAACCTCTGTTAGCAATCAGAAAAAGGGTGTAATGGGAAAACACGTATAAGTAAACTTCAATGCTTGTTTAAGCTCTTGACAATCAAAAAATTATAAAACATGATTGCCACTATAACCAACATACATGTATGTACTGTACTAATTAAATTTATTCTGCTAAATGTTAGTACATTTTACATTCGTATTATACAAAAAAAACAATAAATGTTATGAAAATCTTTTCATATTTTATTTCCAGAAAAATCATATAGGGTCTAGTAAATATTTATGTTGGTTTGTTCTTTTACATTATAAACATTCGATGTTTCTGTATGCTAGCAACATGTTGACAGGATTAAGTATTAAGCTTTCGTGCGATCAAACAGTTTATGTTCTTGCTAACATATAAGGAAAAGGTTTTACAGTGGTTCAAACGACTAAAGCGAGTGTCAGAATAATGACAGTAAGATTATTTCTTTTTTCTTTAAAACCGTACACTACATAGGATACAGAAAAATCATCACAGGTGTTCGCAAATAACTTAAAAATATTATACTTCACTCCTCGTTAATACTAAACTAAATTTGCAATAGTAATAATAGCAAAGTAAATATAAATTAAAGTGGCTTTTAATGTCCTAAAGTTAGGGAATCATTTCCAAAAATAGTCAAAATAAGGACATAAATCATCACATCGTCAATATCATATTTTTGAAGGTCAAAATCGTCAAATCTGCCAGCTACGCTCTGGGGTCATGTTTCTCATTATTAAAAATGTAATATAATAATTAAAATATGTAATTATAAGTGTATTCGTGTGATTATTATAAAACAATTAGTTTCGTAGTTTACACAGGGATAAACCTTACACTTTCGTAATATAATCGTCTAATTTTATTTACCTTTTCTCCAAATTTATTCTTCTTTTCGAGAATGGCTTAATTTAACACAAAGCGATGACAGATTGGAAATGAAACACTATACATTTATTATACAATAAACACTCTTTTAATAACTGCATTAACCAGTAGGTAATGTAATGTCGAGTGTTGCATAAAGGCAGACGAAGCGAGTCGCTTACGACAGCATCGGCAGTTAGACAGGGATGCACACTGTACCCTCTACTATTTATAGTAGTTCTCGACTAGGTACTACTAGATAGTGAAAATCGAGGAAATCTGTATTGCATCGTATAGTAAATGGCGATGGAAAAGGATTTATTTTCAGAATCCTCAATAGAAAAAATCATGAGTTCATTTGGAACAACCATAAATGTCTGATTACCAGATTGAATCGGAAGAAAACAGTGCTGTTTCTCTCTTGAGGTCAGAAAGGTGTGGAGCAATTTGGACTATGAACTCATTAAAAAATGAACATAATGAGCCAAACAACACGGCAAAATAATTTTGCAACATGACAATGCTTCTGCACACAAAGCAAAGCCGGGTTAGGATACAAACAAGGCATTAAGATGGGAGCTGCTACCAGCCATCGTATTCACCAGAATCGGCTCCTTTAGACTACTGTTTGTTTTCAAAGTCGTCACTCTTATTGGCTAAGCCGCTCTTCAATTGCCATGGGGATGTTTTAAAGGACGAAATGTTTTATTGGATTGGAATTAGCAATTTGCCTGAAATATGAAAAATGTATGGCCAGTATTGGCCTATGCTTTGTATGCTGTATGTTTTACTTTCATTTCATACAACAACACTACAACTGGTATATTATACTGGACTCGTATAAGGTTTATAACACTTATACACGTAATTATAGGGGTGAAAAAAACACATTATAGAAGGGTTTGTTTTCCACATCAAATTAGTTGAGTGGAAAGAATTTTTATTTGGAATTTCCATTTGAACGAGATGATAGAATACCTATATATCAAGATAACTGTTATTTGCAGTATTAATTATTTATTTGCACAATTTTTTAAATGATTATTTCTCAAAAACATGCAAAATTTTATTAACATACCCACATTGTATAATAAATATTAAGTTTATAACACAGTTAGAGTTAAAAGTAAGTGTGATTTGAGTTCAGTTTGTTATCTGTTGTCCTTCGCATAAACACTATCAAATATTTTACTTCTTCGTAAGCTAAATAATTATATTTCTGTGAAATATTGAAACATATTTACAAGATGGGCAAAGAAAAGCCATGTCATAGAAGTTAGCGGCTGCAGTTTGATTAGTCTAATGAGACATATCGTCAAAATGTTCCTTAGAATTCAGAATTCATTGCAAAACTTATAAAAATTATGAAAAGATAATGGACGATAATATCTCACATACAATTTGTTTCATTAAGATTTATAAATAGGAAGTATTCAAGGATACACCATATACTAGAGACCAATGAATATTTTCGATAGTATCTCACATACAATTTGTTTCATTAAGATTTATAAATAGGAAGTATTCCAGGATACACCATATACTAGAGATCAATGAATATTTTCATACAATTTGTTTCATTTAGATTTATAAATAGGAAGTATTCAAGGATACACCATATACTAAAGATCAATGAATATTTTTTATAATATCTCACGTACAATTCTTTTCATTTAGATTTATAAATAGGAAGTATTCAAGAATACACCATATACCAGAGATCAATGAATATTTTCGATAATATCTCACATACAATTTGTTTCATTTAGATTTATAAATAGGAAGTATTCAATGATACACCATATACTAGAGATCAGCGAATATATTCAATAATATCTCACATACAATTTGTTTCATTTAGATTTATAAATTGGAAGTAATCAAGGATACACCATATACTAAAGATCAATGAATATTCTCGATAATATCTCACATACAATTTGTTTCATTTAGATTTACACATAGGAAGTATTAAAGGATACACTATATACTAGAGATCAATGAATATTCTCGATAATACCTCACACACAATTTGTTTAATTAAGATGTACACATAGAAAGTATTCAATAATATACCATATACTAGAGATCAATGAATATTCTCGATAATATCTCACATACAATTTGTTTCATTCAGATTTACACATAGGAAGTATTCAATAATACACCATGTACTAGAGATCAATGAATATTCTCGATAATATCTCACACACAATTTGTTTCATTTAGAGTTACACATAGGAAATATTCAAGGATACACCATATAGAGATCATAGAGATCAATAAATATTCTCGATAATATCTCACACACAATTTGTTTCATTAAGATTTACACATAGCCAGTATTCAAAGATACACCATATACTAGAGATCAATGAATATTTTCGATTATATCTCACACACAATTTGTTTCATTAAGATGTACACATAGGAAGTATTCAAGGATATACCATATACTAGAGATCAATGAATATTCTCGATAATATCTCACATACAATTTGTTTCATTTAGATTTATAAATAGGAAGTATTCAAGGACACACCATATACTAGAGATCAATGAATATTTTCGATAATATATCACATACAATTTGTTTCATTTAGATTTACACATAGGAAGTTTTCAAGGACACACCATATGCTAGAGATCAATGAATATTTTCGATAATATCTCACATACAATTTGTTTCATTAAGATTTACACATAGGAAGTATTCAATAATACACCACGTACTAGAGATAAATGAATATACTCGATAATATCTCACATACAATTTGTTTCATTTAGATTTACACATAGGAAGTATTCAAGGATACACCATATTCTAGAGCTCAATGAATATCCTCGATAATAACTTTCATACAATTTGTTTCATTTAGATTTACACATAGGAAGTATTAAAGGATACACCATATACTAGAGATCAATGAATATTCTCGATAATATCTCATATACAATTTGTTTCATTTAGATTTATAAATAGGAAGTATTAAAAAATACACCATATACTAGAGATCAATGAATATATTCAATAATATCTCACATACAATTTGTTTCATTTAGATTTACACATAGGAAGTATTCAAGGATACACCATATACTAGAGATCAATGAATATTCTCGATAATATCTCACATACAATTTGTTTCATTTAGATTTACACATAGGAAGTATTCAAGGATACACCATATACTAGAGATCAATGAATATTTTCGATTATATCTCACACACAATTTGTTTCATTTAGATTTACACATAGGAAGTATTCAAGGATACACCATATACTAGAGATCAATGAATATTCTCGATAATATCTCACATACAATTTGTTTCATTAAGATTTATAAATAGGAAGTATTCTAGGATACACCATATACTAGAGATCAATGAATATTTTCGATAATATCTCACACACAATTTGTTTCCTTTAGATTTATAAAGAGGAAGTATTCAAGGATACACCATATATAGAGATCAATGAATATTTTCGATAATATCTCACATACAATTTGTTTCATTTAGAGTTACACGTAGGAAGTATTCAAGGATACACCATATAGAGATCATAGAGATCAATAAATATTCTCGATAATATCTCACACACAATTTGTTTCATTAAGATTTACACATAGGAAGTATTCAAGGATACACCATATACTAGAGATCAATGAATATTTTCGATTATATCTCACACACAATTTGTTTCATTTAGAATTACACATAGGAAGTATTCAAGGATACACCATATACTAGAGATCAATGAATATTTTCTATTATATCTCAGACGCAATTTGTTTAATTTTGATTTACACATAGGAAGTATTCAAGGATACACCATATTCTAGAGATCAATGAATATTTTCGATAATATCTCACACACAATTCGTTTCATTAAGATTTACACATAGGAAGTATGCAATAATACACCATGTACTAGAGATCAATGAATATTCTCGATAATATCTCACATACAATTTGTTTCATTTAGATTTACACATAGGAAGTATTCAAGGATACAACATGTACTAGAGATCAATGAATATTCTCGATAATATCTCTCATACAATTTGTTTCATTAAGATTTACACATAGGAAGTATTCAATAATACACCATGTACTAGAGATCAATGAATATCCTCGATAATATCGCACATACAATTTTTTTCATTTAGATTTACACATAGGAAGGATTCAAGGATACACCATATACTAGAGATCAATGAATATTCTCGATAATATCTCACATGCAATTCATTTCATTTAGATTTATAAATAGGAAGTATTCAAGGATACACTATGTACTAGAGAACAATGAATATTCTCGATAATATCTCACATGCAATTCGTTTCATTTAGATTTATAAATAGGAAGTATTCAAGGATACACCATATTCTAGAGATCAATGAATATTCTCGATAATATCTCTCATACCATTTGTTTCATTAAGATTTACACATAGGAAGTATTCAGGGATACACCATATACTAGAGATCAATGAATATTCTCGATAATATCTCACATACAATTTGTTTCATTTAGATTTACACATAGGAAGTATTCAAGGATACACCATATACTAGAGATCAATGAATATTCTCGATAATATCTCACATACAATTTGTTTCATTTAGATTTACACATAGGAAGTATTCAAGGATACACCATATACTAGAGATCAATGAATATTATCGATAATATCTCACATGCAATTCGTTTCATTTAGATTTATAAATAGGAAGTATTCAATAATACACCATGTACTAGAGATCAATGAATATTCTCGATAATATCTCACATACAATTTGTTTCATTCAGATTTACACATAGGAAGTATTCAGGGATACACCATGTACTAGAGATAAATGAATATACTCGATAATATCTCACATACAATTTGTTTCATTTAGATTTACACATAGGAAGTATTCAAGGATACACCATATACTAGAGATCAATGAATATTCTCGATAATATCTCACATGCAATTCGTTTCATTTAGATTTATAAATAGGAAGTATTCAAGGATACATTATGTACTAGAGATCAATGAATATTTTCGATAATATCTCACATGCAATTCGTTTCATTTAGATTTATAAATAGGAAGTATTCAAGGATACACTATGTACTAGAGATCAATGAATATTTTCGATAATATCTCACATACAATTTGTTTCATTTAGATTTACACATAGGAAGGATTCAAGGATACACCATATACTAGAGATCAATGAATATTCTCGATAATATCTCACATGCAATTCGTTTCATTTAGATTTATAAATAGGAAGTATTCAAGGATACACTATGTACTAGAAATCAATGAATATTTTCGATAATATCTCACATACAATTTGTTTCATTTAGATTTACACATAGGAAGTATTCAAGGATACAGCATATACTAGAGATCAATGAATATTCTCGATAATATCTCACATGCAATTCGTTTCATTTAGATTTATAAATAGGAAGTATTCAATAATACACCATGTACTAGAGATCAATGAATATTCTCGATAATATCTCATATACAATTTGTTTCATTAAGATTTACACATAGGAAGTATTCAGGGATACACCATATACTAGAGATCAATGAATATTCTCGATAATATCTCACATACAATTTGTTTCATTTAGATTTACACATAGGAAGTATTCAAGGATACACCATATACTAGAGATCAATGAATATTCTCGATAATATCTCACACACAATTTGTTTCATTTAGAGTTACACATAGGAAATATTCAAGGATACACCATATAGAGATCATAGAGATCAATAAATATTCTCGATAATATCTCACACACAATTTGTTTCATTAAGATTTACACATAGCCAGTATTCAAAGATACACCATATACTAGAGATCAATGAATATTTTCGATTATATCTCACACACAATTTGTTTCATTAAGATGTACACATAGGAAGTATTCAAGGATATACCATATACTAGAGATCAATGAATATTCTCGATAATATCTCACATACAATTTGTTTCATTTAGATTTATAAATAGGAAGTATTCAAGGACACACCATATACTAGAGATCAATGAATATTTTCGATAATATATCACATACAATTTGTTTCATTTAGATTTACACATAGGAAGTTTTCAAGGACACACCATATGCTAGAGATCAATGAATATTTTCGATAATATCTCACATACAATTTGTTTCATTAAGATTTACAGATAGGAAGTATTCAATAATACACCACGTACTAGAGATCAATGAATATTCTCGATAATATCTCACATACAATTTGTTTCATTTAGATTTACACATAGGGAGTATTCAAGGATACACCATATTCTAGAGCTCAATGAATATCCTCGATAATAACTTTCATACAATTTGTTTCATTTAGATTTACACATACGAAGTATTAAAGGATACACCATATACTAGAGATCAATGAATATTCTCGATAATATCTCATATACAATTTGTTTCATTTAGATTTATAAATAGGAAGTATTAAAAAATACACCATATACTAGAGATCAATGAATATATTCAATAATATCTCACATACAATTTGTTTCATTTAGATTTACACATAGGAAGTATTCAAGGATACACCATATACTAGAGATCAATGAATATTCTCGATAATATCTCACATACAATTTGTTTCATTTAGATTTACACATAGGAAGTATTCAAGGATACACCATATACTAGAGATCAATGAATATTTTCGATTATATCTCACACACAATTTGTTTCATTTAGATTTACACATAGGAAGTATTCAAGGATACACCATATACTAGAGATCAATGAATATTCTCGATAATATCTCACATACAATTTGTTTCATTAAGATTTATAAATAGGAAGTATTCTAGGATACACCATATACTAGAGATCAATGAATATTTTCGATAATATCTCACACACAATTTGTTTCCTTTAGATTTATAAAGAGGAAGTATTCAAGGATACACCATATATAGAGATCAATGAATATTTTCGATAATATCTCACATACAATTTGTTTCATTTAGAGTTACACGTAGGAAGTATTCAAGGATACACCATATAGAGATCATAGAGATCAATAAATATTCTCGATAATATCTCACACACAATTTGTTTCATTAAGATTTACACATAGGAAGTATTCAAGGATACACCATATACTAGAGATCAATGAATATTTTCGATTATATCTCACACACAATTTGTTTCATTTAGAATTACACATAGGAAGTATTCAAGGATACACCATATACTAGAGATCAATGAATATTTTCTATTATATCTCAGACGCAATTTGTTTAATTTTGATTTACACATAGGAAGTATTCAAGGATACACCATATTCTAGAGATCAATGAATATTTTCGATAATATCTCACACACAATTTGTTTCATTAAGATTTACACATAGGAAGTATGCAATAATACACCATGTACTAGAGATCAATGAATATTCTCGATAATATCTCACATACAATTTGTTTCATTTAGATTTACACATAGGAAGTATTCAAGGATACAACATGTACTAGAGATCAATGAATATTCTCGATAATATCTCTCATACAATTTGTTTCATTAAGATTTACACATAGGAAGTATTCAATAATACACCATGTACTAGAGATCAATGAATATCCTCGATAATATCGCACATACAATTTTTTTCATTTAGATTTACACATAGGAAGGATTCAAGGATACACCATATACTAGAGATCAATGAATATTCTCGATAATATCTCACATGCAATTCATTTCATTTAGATTTATAAACAGGAAGTATTCAAGGATACACTATGTACTAGAGAACAATGAATATTCTCGATAATATCTCACATGCAATTCGTTTCATTTAGATTTATAAATAGGAAGTATTCAAGGATACACCATATTCTAGAGATCAATGAATATTCTCGATAATATCTCTCATACAATTTGTTTCATTAAGATTTACACATAGGAAGTATTCAGGGATACACCATATACTAGAGATCAATGAATATTCTCGATAATATCTCACATACAATTTGTTTCATTTAGATTTACACATAGGAAGTATTCAAGGATACACCATATACTAGAGATCAATGAATATTCTCGATAATATCTCACATACAATTTGTTTCATTTAGATTTACACATAGGAAGTATTCAAGGATACTCCATATACTAGAGATCAATGAATATTATCGATAATATCTCACATGCAATTCGTTTCATTTAGATTTATAAATAGGAAGTATTCAATAATACACCATGTACTAGAGATCAATGAATATTCTCGATAATATCTCACATACAATTTGTTTCATTCAGATTTACACATAGGAAGTATTCAGGGATACACCATATACTAGAGATAAATGAATATACTCGATAATATCTCACATACAATTTGTTTCATTTAGATTTACACATAGGAAGTATTCAAGGATACACCATATACTAGAGATCAATGAATATTCTCGATAATATCTCACATGCAATTCGTTTCATTTAGATTTATAAATAGGAAGTATTCAAGGATACATTATGTACTAGAGATCAATGAATATTTTCGATAATATCTCACATGCAATTCGTTTCATTTAGATTTATAAATAGGAAGTATTCAAGGATACACTATGTACTAGAGATCAATGAATATTTTCGATAATATCTCACATACAATTTGTTTCATTTAGATTTACACATAGGAAGGATTCAAGGATACACCATATACTAGAGATCAATGAATATTCTCGATAATATCTCACATGCAATTCGTTTCATTTAGATTTATAAATAGGAAGTATTCAAGGATACACTATGTACTAGAAATCAATGAATATTTTCGATAATATCTCACATACAATTTGTTTCATTTAGATTTACACATAGGAAGTATTCAAGGATACAGCATATACTAGAGATCAATGAATATTCTCGATAATATCTCACATGCAATTCGTTTCATTTAGATTTATAAATAGGAAGTATTCAATAATACACCATGTACTAGAGATCAATGAATATTCTCGATAATATCTCATTAACAATTTGTTTCATTAAGATTTACACATAGGAAGTATTCAGGGATACACCATATACTAGAGATCAATGAATATTCTCGATAATATCTCACATACAATTTGTTTCATTTAGATTTACACATAGGAAGTATTCAAGGATACACCATATACTAGAGATCAATGAATATTCTCGATAATATCTCATATACAATTCGTTTCATTTAGATTTATAAATAGGAAGTATTAAAAAATACACCATATACTAGAGATCAATGAATATATTCAATAATATCTCACATACAATTTGTTTCATTTAGATTTACACATAGGAAGTATTCAAGGATACACCATATACTAGAGATCAATGAATATTTTCGATTATATCTCACACACAATTTGTTTCATTTAGATTTACACATAGGAAGTATTCAAGGATACACCATATACTAGAGATCATTGAATATTCTCGATAATATCTCACATACAATTTGTTTGAATTATATTTATAAACAGGAAGTATTCAAGGATACACCATATACTAGAGATCAATGAATATTTTCGATAATATCTCACATACAATTTGTTTGATTTAGAGTTACACATAGGAAGTATTCAAGGATACACCATATAGAGATCATAGAGATCAATAAATATTGTCGATAATATCTCACACACAATTTATTTCATTAAGACTTACACATAGGAAGTATTCAAGGATACACCATATACTAGAGATCAATGAATATTTTCGATTATATCTCACACACAATTTGTTTCATTTAGATTTACACATAGGAAGTATTCAAGGATACGCCATGTACTAGAGATCAATGAATATTCTCGATAATATCTCACATACAATTTGTTTCATTTAGATTTATAAATAGGAAGTATTCAAGGATACACCATATACTAGAGATCAATGAATATTTTCGATAATATCTCACATACAATTTGTTTCATTTAGATTTACACATAGGAAGTATTAAAGGATACACCATATTCTAGAGATCAATGAATATTTTCGATAATATCTCACACACAATTTGTTTCATTAAGATTTACACATAGGAAGTATTCAATAATACACCATGTACTAGAGATCAATGAATATTCTCGATAATATTTCACATACAATTTGTTTCATTTAGATTTACACATAGGAAGTATTCAAGGATACACCATATTCTAGAGATCAATGAATATTCTCGATAATATCTCTCATACAATTTGTTTCATTTAGATTTACACATAGGAAGTATTCAAGGATACACCATATACTAGAGATCAATGAATATTCTCGATAATATCTCACATGCAATTCGTTTCATTTAGATTTATAAATAGGAAGTATTCAAGGATACACCATATTCTAGAGATCAATGAATATTCTCGATAATATCTCTCATACAATTTGTTTCATTAAGATTTACACATAGGAAGTATTCAATAATACACCATATACTAGAGATCAATGAATATTCTCGATAATATCTCACATACAATTTGTTTCATTTAGATTTACACATAGGAAGTATTCAAGGATACACCATATACTAGAGATCAATGAATATTCTCGATAATATCTCACATGCAATTCGTTTCATTTAGATTTATAAATAGGAAGTATTCAAGGATACACCATATATTAGAGATCAATGAATATTCTCGATAATATCTCACATGCAATTCGTTTCATTTAGATTTATAAATAGGAAGTATTTAAGAATACACCATATACTAGAGATCAATGAATATTTTCTATTATATCTCACACGCAATTTGTTTCATTTAGATTTATAAATAGGAAGTATTAAAAAATACACCATATACTAGAGATCAATGAATATTTTCTATTATATCTCACATGCAATTCGTTTCATTTAGATTTATAAATAGGAAGTATTGAAGGATACCCCATATACTAGAGATCAATGAATATTCTCGATAATATCTCACATGCAATTCGTTTCATTTAGATTTATAAATAGGAAGCATTCAAGGATACACCATATACTAGAGATCAATGATTATTTTCGATTATATCTAACACACAATTTGTTTCATTAAGATTTACACATAGGAAGTATTCAAGGATACACCATATACTAGAGATCAATGAATATTTTCGATAATATCTCACATACAATTTGTTTCATTAAGGTTTACACATAGGAAGTATTCAAGGATACAACTTATACTAGAGATCAATGAATATTTTCGATAATATATCACATACAATTTGTTTCATTTAGATTTATAAATAGGAAGTATTCAAGGATACACCATATACTAGAGATCAATGAATATTTTCGATAATTTCTCACATACAATTTGTTTCATTAAGATTTACACATAGGAAATATTCAATAATACACAATGTACTAGAGATCAATGAATATTCTCGATAATATCTCACATACAATTTGTTTCATTTAGATTTACACATAGGAAATATTCAGTAATACACCATATACTAGAGATCAATAAATATTCTCGATTATATCTCGCATACAATTTGTTTCATTTAGATTTATAAATAGGAAGTATTCAAGGATACACCATATACTAGAGGTCAAATAATATTTTCGATTATATCTCACATACAATTTGTTTCATTAAGATTTACACATAGGAAATATTCAATAATACACAATGTACTAGAGATCAATGAATATTCTCGATAATATCTCATATACAATTTGTTTCCTTTAGATTTACACATAGGAAGTATTCAAGGATACACCATATACTAGAGATCAATAAATATTCTCGATAATATCTCACATACAATTTGTTGCATTAAGATTTATATATAGGAAGTATTCAATAATACACCATATACTAGAGATCAATGAATGTTCTCGATAATATCCAACATACAATTTGTTTCATTTAGATTTATAAATAGGAAGTATTCAAGGATACACCATATACTAGAGATCAATGAATATTTTCGATAATATCTCACATACAATTTGTTTGAATTATATTTATAAATAGGTAGTATTCAAGGATACACCATATACTATAGATCAATTAATATTCTCGATAAAATCTCACATACAATTTGTTTCATTTAGATTTATAAATAGGAAGTATTCAAGGATACACCATATACTAGAGATCAATGAATATTCTCGATAATATCTCATATACAATTCGTTTCATTTAGATTTATAAATAGGAAGTATTAAAAAATACACCATATACTAGAGATCAATGAATATATTCAATAATATCTCACATACAATTTGTTTCATTTAGATTTACACATAGGAAGTATTCAAGGATATACCATATACTAGAGATCAATGAATATTTTCGATTATATCTCACACACAATTTGTTTCATTTAGATTTACACATAGGAAGTATTCAAGAATACACCATATACTAGAGATCATTGAATATTCTCGATAATATCTCACATACAATTTGTTTGAATTATATTTATAAACAGGAAGTATTTAAGGATACACCATATACTAGAGATCAATGAATATTTTCGATAATATCTCACATACAATTTGTTTCATTTAGAGTTACACATAGGAAGTATTCAAGGATACACCATATAGAGATCATAGAGATCAATAAATATTGTCGATAATATCTCACACACAATTTATTTCATTAAGACTTACACATAGGAAGTATTCAAGGATACACCATATACTAGAGATCAATGAATATTTTCGATTATATCTCACACACAATTTGTTTCATTTAGATTTACACATAGGAAGTATTCAAGGATACACCATATACTAGAGATCAATGAATATTCTCGATAATATCTCAAATGCAATTCGTTTCATTTAGATTTATAAATAGGAAGTATTCAAGGATACACCATATTCTAGAGATCAATGAATATTCTCGATAATATCTCTCATACAATTTGTTTCATTAAGATTTACACATAGGAAGTATTCAATAATACACCATATACTAGAGATCAATGAATATTCTCGATAATATCTCACATACAATTTGTTTCATTTAGATTTACACATAGGAAGTATTCAAGGATACACCATATACTAGAGATCAATGAATATTCTCGATAATATCTCACATGCAATTCGTTTCATTTAGATTTATAAATAGGAAGTATTCAAGGATACACCATATATTAGAGATCAATGAATATTCTCGATAATATCTCACATGCAATTCGTTTCATTTAGATTTATAAATAGGAAGTATTAAAAAATACACCATATACTAGAGATCAATGAATATTTTCTATTATATCTCACACGCAATTTGTTTCATTTAGATTTATAAATAGGAAGTATTAAAAAATACACCATATACTAGAGATCAATGAATATTTTCTATTATATCTCACATGCAATTCGTTTCATTTAGATTTATAAATAGGAAGTATTAAAGGATACCCCATATACTAGAGATCAATGAATATTCTCGATAATATCTCACATGCAATTCGTTTCATTTAGATTTATAAATAGGAAGCATTCAAGGATACACCATATACTAGAGATCAATGAATATTTTCGATTATATCTAACACACAATTTGTTTCATTAAGATTTACACATAGGAAGTATTCAAGGATACACCATATACTAGAGATCAATGAATATTTTCGATAATATCTCACATACAATTTGTTTCATTAAGGTTTACACATAGGAAGTATTCAAGGATACAACTTATACTAGAGATCAATGAATATTTTCGATAATATATCACATACAATTTGTTTCATTTAGATTTATAAATAGGAAGTATTCAAGGATACACCATATACTAGAGATCAATGAATATTTTCGATAATATCTCACATACAATTTGTTTCATTAAGATTTACACATAGGAAATATTCAATAATACACAATGTACTAGAGATCAATGAATATTCTCGATAATATCTCACATACAATTTGTTTCATTTAGATTTACACATAGGAAATATTCAGTAATACACCATATACTAGAGATCAATAAATATTCTCGATTATATCTCGCATACAATTTGTTTCATTTAGATTTATAAATAGGAAGTATTGTAGGATACACCATTAATTCTCGATAATATCTCACAAGCAATTGTTTCATTTATATTTATAAATAGGAAGTATTCAAGGATACACCATATACTAGAGGTCAAATAATATTTTCGATTATATCTCACATACAATTTGTTTCATTAAGATTTACACATAGGAAATATTCAATAATACACAATGTTCTAGAGATCAATGAATATTCTCGATAATATCTCATATACAATTTGTTTCATTTAGATTTACACGTAGGAAGTATTCAAGGATACACCATATACTAGAGATCAATAAATATTCTCGATAATATCTCACATACAATTTGTAGCATTAAGATTTATATATAGGAAGTATTCAATAATACACCATATACTAGAGATCAATGAATATTCTCGATAATATCCAACATACAATTTGTTTCATTTAGATTTATAAATATGAAGTATTCAAGGATACACCATATACTAGAGATCAATGAATATTTTCCATAATATCTCACATACAATTTGTTTGAATTATATTTATAAATAGGTAGTATTCAAGGATACACCATATACTATAGATCAATTAATATTCTCGATAAAATCTCACATACAATTTGTTTCATTTAGATTTATAAATAGGAAGTATTCAAGGATACACCATATACTATTATTTTCTATTATATCTCACACTCAATTTGTTTCATTTAGATTTATAAATAGGAAGTATTCAAGGGTACAACATATACTAGAGATCAATGAATATTCTCGATAATATCTCACATACAATTTGTTTCATTAAGATTTACACATAGGAAATATTCAATAATACACCATATACTAGAGATCAATGAATATTCTCGATAATATCTCACATACAATTTGTTTCATTTAGATTTACACATAGGAAGTATTCAAGGATACACCATATACTAGAGATCAATGAATATTCTCGATAATATCTCACATGCAATTCGTTTCATTTAGATTTATAAATAGGAAGTATTCAAGGATACACCATATATTAGAGATCAATGAATATTCTCGATAATATCTCACATGCAATTCGTTTCATTTAGATTTATAAATAGGAAGTATTTAAGAATACACCATATACTAGAGATCAATGAATATTTTCTATTATATCTCATACGCAATTTGTTTCATTTAGATTTATAAATAGGAAGTATTAAAAAATACACCATATACTAGAGATCAATGAATATTTTCTATTATATCTCACATGCAATTCGTTTCATTTAGATTTATAAATAGGAAGTATTGAAGGATACCCCATATACTAGAGATCAATGAATATTCTCGATAATATCTCACATGCAATTCGTTTCATTTAGATTTATAAATAGGAAGCATTCAAGGATACACCATATACTAGAGATCAATGAATATTTTCGATTATATCTAACACACAATTTGTTTCATTAAGATTTACACATAGGAAGTATTCAAGGATACACCATATACTAGAGATCAATGAATATTTTCGATAATATCTCACATACAATTTGTTTCATTAAGGTTTACACATAGGAAGTATTCAAGGATACAACTTATACTAGAGATCAATGAATATTTTCGATAATATATCACATACAATTTGTTTCATTTAGATTTATAAATAGGAAGTATTCAAGGATACACCATATACTAGAGATCAATGAATATTTTCGATAATTTCTCACATACAATTTGTTTCATTAAGATTTACACATAGGAAATATTCAATAATACACAATGTACTAGAGATCAATGAATATTCTCGATAATATCTCACATACAATTTGTTTCATTTAGATTTACACATAGGAAATATTCAGTAATACACCATATACTAGAGATCAATAAATATTCTCGATTATATCTCGCATACAATTTGTTTCATTTAGATTTATAAATAGGAAGTATTGTAGGATACACCATTAATTCTCGATAATATCTCACAAGCAATTGTTTCATTTAGATTTATAAATAGGAAGTATTCAAGGATACACCATATACTAGAGGTCAAATAATATTTTCGATTATATCTCACATACAATTTGTTTCATTAAGATTTACACATAGGAAATATTCAATAATACACAATGTACTAGAGATCAATGAATATTCTCGATAATATCTCATATACAATTTGTTTCCTTTAGATTTACACATAGGAAGTATTCAAGGATACACCATATACTAGAGATCAATAAATATTCTCGATAATATCTCACATACAATTTGTTGCATTAAGATTTATATATAGGAAGTATTCAATAATACACCATATACTAGAGATCAATGAATATTCTCGATAATATCCAACATACAATTTGTTTCATTTAGATTTATAAATAGGAAGTATTCAAGGATACACCATATACTAGAGATCAATGAATATTTTCGATAATATCTCACATACAATTTGTTTGAATTATATTTATAAATAGGTAGTATTCAAGGATACACCATATACTATAGATCAATTAATATTCTCGATAAAATCTCACATACAATTTGTTTCATTTAGATTTATAAATAGGAAGTATTCAAGGATACACCATATACTAGAGATCAATGAATATTCTCGATTATATCTCATATACAATTCGTTTCATTTAGATTTATAAATAGGAAGTATTAAAAAATACACCATATACTAGAGATCAATGAATATATTCAATAATATCTCACATACAATTTGTTTCATTTAGATTTACACATAGGAAGTATTCAAGGATATACCATATACTAGAGATCAATGAATATTTTCGATTATATCTCACACACAATTTGTTTCATTTACATTTACACATAGGAAGTATTCAAGAATACACCATATACTAGAGATCATTGAATATTCTCGATAATATCTCACATACAATTTGTTTGAATTATATTTATAAACAGGAAGTATTTAAGGATACACCATATACTAGAGATCAATGAATATTTTCGATAATATCTCACATACAATTTGTTTCATTTAGAGTTACACATAGGAAGTATTCAAGGATACACCATATAGAGATCATAGAGATCAATAAATATTGTCGATAATATCTCACACACAATTTATTTCATTAAGACTTACACATAGGAAGTATTCAAGGATACACCATATACTAGAGATCAATGAATATTTTCGATTATATCTCACACACAATTTGTTTCATTTAGATTTACACATAGGAAGTATTCAAGGATACACCATATACTAGAGATCAATGAATATTCTCGATAATATCTCAAATGCAATTCGTTTCATTTAGATTTATAAATAGGAAGTATTCAAGGATACACCATATTCTAGAGATCAATGAATATTCTCGATAATATCTCTCATACAATTTGTTTCATTAAGATTTACACATAGGAAGTATTCAATAATACACCATATACTAGAGATCAATGAATATTCTCGATAATATCTCACATACAATTTGTTTCATTTAGATTTACACATAGGAAGTATTCAAGGATACACCATATACTAGAGATCAATGAATATTCTCGATAATATCTCACATGCAATTCGTTTCATTTAGATTTATAAATAGGAAGTATTCAAGGATACACCATATATTAGAGATCAATGAATATTCTCGATAATATCTCACATGCAATTCGTTTCATTTAGATTTATAAATAGGAAGTATTAAAGGATACCCCATATACTAGAGATCAATGAATATTCTCGATAATATCTCACATGCAATTCGTTTCATTTAGATTTATAAATAGGAAGCATTCAAGGATACACCATATACTAGAGATCAATGAATATTTTCGATTATATCTAACACACAATTTGTTTCATTAAGATTTACACATAGGAAGTATTCAAGGATACACCATATACTAGAGATCAATGAATATTTTCGATAATATCTCACATACAATTTGTTTCATTAAGGTTTACACATAGGAAGTATTCAAGGATACAACTTATACTAGAGATCAATGAATATTTTCGATAATATATCACATACAATTTGTTTCATTTAGATTTATAAATAGGAAGTATTCAAGGATACACCATATACTAGAGATCAATGAATATTTTCGATAATATCTCACATACAATTTGTTTCATTAAGATTTACACATAGGAAATATTCAATAATACACAATGTACTAGAGATCAATGAATATTCTCGATAATATCTCACATACAATTTGTTTCATTTAGATTTACACATAGGAAATATTCAGTAATACACCATATACTAGAGATCAATAAATATTCTCGATTATATCTCGCATACAATTTGTTTCATTTAGACTTATAAATAGGAAGTATTGTAGGATACACCATTAATTCTCGATAATATCTCACAAGCAATTGTTTCATTTATATTTATAAATAGGAAGTATTCAAGGATACACCATATACTAGAGGTCAAATAATATTTTCGATTATATCTCACATACAATTTGTTTCATTAAGATTTACACATAGGAAATATTCAATAATACACAATGTTCTAGAGATCAATGAATATTCTCGATAATATCTCATATACAATTTGTTTCATTTAGATTTACACATAGGAAGTATTCAAGGATACACCATATACTAGAGATCAATAAATATTCTCGATAATATCTCACATACAATTTGTAGCATTAAGATTTATATATAGGAAGTATTCAATAATACA
The DNA here is from genome assembly GCA_958299815.1 of Sarcophaga carnaria. NCBI lineage: Eukaryota > Metazoa > Arthropoda > Insecta > Diptera > Sarcophagidae > Sarcophaga > Sarcophaga carnaria. The sequence goes on along the minus strand of OY283149.1, from coordinate 81,333,865 downwards.
CCATATACTAGAGATCAATGAATATTCTCGATAATATCCAACATACAATTTGTTTCATTTAGATTTATAAATAGGAAGTATTCAAGGATACACCATATACTAGAGATCAATGAATATTTTCCATAATATCTCACATACAATTTGTTTGAATTATATTTATAAATAGGTAGTATTCAAGGATACACCATATACTATAGATCAATTAATATTCTCGATAAAATCTCACATACAATTTGTTTCATTTAGATTTATAAATAGGAAGTATTCAAGGATACACCATATACTATTATTTTCTATTATATCTCACACTCAATTTGTTTCATTTAGATTTATAAATAGGAAGTATTCAAGGGTACAACATATACTAGAGATCAATGAATATTCTCGATAATATCTCACATACAATTTGTTTCATTAAGATTTACACATAGGAAATATTCAATAATACACAATGTACTAGAGATCAATGAATATTCTCTATAATATCTCACATACAATTTGTTTCATTTAGATTTACACATAGGAAGTATTCAAGGATACACCATATACTAGATATCAATGAATATTCTCGATAATATCTCACATACAATTTGTTTCATTTAGTTTTATAAATAGGAAGTATTCAAGGATACACCATATACTAGAGATCAAAGAATATTTTCGATAATATCTCACATAAAATGTTTTCCATTTAGTTTTATAAATAGGAAGTATTCAAGCATACACCATATACTAGAGATCAATGAATATTTTCGATATTATCTCACATACAATTTTTTTCATTTAGTTTTATAAATAGGAAGTATTCAAGGATACACCATATATTAGAGATCAATGAATATATTCAATAATATCTCACATACAATTTGTTTCATTTAGATTTATAAATAGGAAGTATTCTAGGATACACCATATACTAGAGATCAATGAATATTTTCGATCAATGAATATTCTCGATAATATCCCACATAAAATTTGTTTCATTTAGATTTTTAAGTAGGAAGTATTCAATGATACACCATATACTAGAGATCAATGAATATTTTCAATAATACACCATATACTAGCTATCAATGAATATTTTCGATAACATCTCACATACAATTTGTTTCATTTAGATTTATAAATAGGAAGTATTCAAGGATACCCCATATACAAGAGATCGATGAATATTTTCAATAATATCTCACATACAATTTGTTTCATTTAGATTTAAACATAGATAGTATTCAAGGATACACCATATACTAGAGATCAATGAATATTTTCGATAAGATCTCACATACAATTTGTTTCATTTAGATATATAAATAGGAACTATTCAAGGATACACCATATACCAGAGATCAATGAGTATTTTCGATAATATCTCACAGACAATTTGTTTCATTTAGATATATAAATAGGAAGTATTCAAGGATACACCATATACTAGAGATCAATGAATATTTTCGATAATATCTCACATACAATTTTTTTCATTTAGTTTTATAAATAGGAAGTATTCAAGGATACACCATATACTAGACCTCAATGAATATATTCAATAATATATCACATACAATTTGTTACATTTAGATTTATAAATAGGAAGTATTCAAGGATACACCATATACTAGAGATCAATGAATATATGCAATAATATATAACATACAATTTGTTTCATTTAGATTTACACATAGGAACTATTCAAGGATACACCATATATTAGAGATCAATGAATATTTTCTATAATATCTCACATACAATTTTTTTCATTTAGTTTTATAAATATGAAGTATTCAAGAATACACCATATATTAGACATCAATGAATATATTCAATAATATATCACATACAATTTGTTTCATTTAGATTTATAAATAGGAAGTATTCAAGGATACACCATATACTAGAGATCAATGAATATTTTCGATAATATTTCACATACAATTTGCTTCATTTAGATTGATAAATAGGAAGTATTCAAGGATACACCATATAGTAGAGATCGATGAATATTTTCGATAACATCTCTCATACAATTTGTTTCATTTAGATTTATAAATAGGAAGTATTCAAGGATACACCATATACAAGAGATCGATGAATATTTTCAATAATATCTCACATACAATTTGTTTCATTTAGATTTACACATAGGAAGTGTTCGAGGATACACCATATACTAGAGATCAATAAATATTTTCGATAATATATCACATACAAGTTGTTTCATTTAGATTTATAAATAGGAAGTATTCAAGGATACACCATATACTAGAGATCAATAAAAATTTTCGATAATATCTCACAGACAATTTGTTTCATTTAGATTTACACATAGGAAGTATTCGAGGATACACCATATACAAGAGATCGATGAATATTTTCAATAATATCTCACATACAATTTGTTTCATTTAGATTTACACATAGGAAGTGTTCGAGGATACACCATATACTAGATATCAATGAATATTCTCGATAATATCTCACATACAATATGTTTCATTTAGATTTTAAAATAGGAAGTATTCTAGGATACACCCTATATTAGAGATCAATGAATATTTTCGATAATGTCTCACATACAATTTTTTTCATTTAGTTTTATAAATAGGAAGTATTCAAGGATACACCATATACTAGAGATCAATGAATATATTCAATAGTACCTCACATACAATTTGTTTCATTTAGATTTACACATAAGAAGTTTTCGAGGATACACCATATACTAGAGATCAATAAATATTTTCGATAATATCTCACATACAACTTGTTTCATTTAGATTTATACATAGCAACTATTCAAGGATACACCATATACTAGAGATCAATGAATATTTTCGATAATACATACAATTTGTTTCATTAAGACATATAAATAGGAAATATTCAAGGATACACCATATACAAGAGATCGATGAATATTTTCGATAATATCTCACATACAATTTGTTTCATTAGGTTTATAAATAGGAAGTATTCAAGGATACACCATATACTAGAGATCAATGAATATTTTCGATAATATCCCACACACAATTTGTTTCATATAGATTTACACATGGGAAGTATTCAAGGATACACCATATTCTAGAGATCAATGAATATTCTCGATAATATCTCTCATACAATTTGTTTCATTTAGATTTACACATAGGAAGTATTCAAGGATACACCATATACTAGAGATCAATGAATATTCTCGATAATATCTCACATGCAATTCGTTTCATTTAGATTTATAAATAGGAAGTATTCAAGGATACACCATATTCTAGAGATCAATGAATATTCTCGATAATATCTCTCATACAATTTGTTTCATTAAGATTTACACATAGGAAGTATTCAATAATACACCATATACTAGAGATCAATGAATATTCTCGATAATATCTCACATACAATTTGTTTCATTTAGATTTACACATAGGAAGTATTCAAGGATACACCATATACTAGAGATCAATGAATATTCTCGATAATATCTCACATGCAATTCGTTTCATTTAGATTTATAAATAGGAAGTATTCAAGGATACACCATATATTAGAGATCAATGAATATTCTCGATAATATCTCACATGCAATTCGTTTCATTTAGATTTATAAATAGGAAGTATTTAAGGATACACCATATACTAGAGATCAATGAATATTTTCTATTATATCTCACACGCAATTTGTTTCATTTAGATTTATAAATAGGAAGTATTAAAAAATACACCATATACTAGAGATCAATGAATATTTTCTATTATATCTCACATGCAATTCGTTTCATTTAGATTTATAAATAGGAAGTATTGAAGGATACCCCATATACTAGAGATCAATGAATATTCTCGATAATATCTCACATGCAATTCGTTTCATTTAGATTTATAAATAGGAAGCATTCAAGGATACACCATATACTAGAGATCAATGAATATTTTCGATTATATCTAACACACAATTTGTTTCATTAAGATTTACACATAGGAAGTATTCAAGGATACACCATATACTAGAGATCAATGAATATTTTCGATAATATCTCACATACAATTTGTTTCATTAAGGTTTACACATAGGAAGTATTCAAGGATACAACTTATACTAGAGATCAATGAATATTTTCGATAATATATCACATACAATTTGTTTCATTTAGATTTATAAATAGGAAGTATTCAAGGATACACCATATACTAGAGATCAATGAATATTTTCGATAATTTCTCACATACAATTTGTTTCATTAAGATTTACACATAGGAAATATTCAATAATACACAATGTACTAGAGATCAATGAATATTCTCGATAATATCTCACATACAATTGTTTCATTTAGATTTACACATAGGAAATATTCAGTAATACACCATATACTAGAGATCAATAATTATTCTCGATTATATCTCGCATACAATTTGTTTCATTTAGATTTATAAATAGGAAGTATTGTAGGATACACCATTAATTCCCGATAATATCTCACAAGCAATTGTTTCATTTAGATTTATAAATAGGAAGTATTCAAGGATACACCATATACTAGAGGTCAAATAATATTTTCGATTATATCTCACATACAATTTGTTTCATTAAGATTTACACATAGGAAATATTCAATAATACACAATGTACTAGAGATCAATGAATATTCTCGATAATATTTCATATACAATTTGTTTCCTTTAGATTTACACATAGGAAGTATTCAAGGATACACCATATACTAGAGATCAATAAATATTCTCGATAATATCTCACATACAATTTGTTGCATTAAGATTTATATATAGGAAGTATTCAATAATACACCATATACTAGAGATCAATGAATATTCTCGATAATATCCAACATACAATTTGTTTCATTTAGATTTATAAATAGGAAGTATTCAAGGATACACCATATACTAGAGATCAATGAATATTTTCGATAATATCTCACATACAATTTGTTTGAATTATATTTATAAATAGGTAGTATTCAAGGATACACCATATACTATAGATCAATTAATATTCTCGATAAAATCTCACATACAATTTGTTTCATTTAGATTTATAAATAGGAAGTATTCAAGGATACACCATATACTAGAGATCAATGAATATTCTCGATAATATCTCATATACAATTCGTTTCATTTAGATTTATAAATAGGAAGTATTAAAAAATACACCATATACTAGAGATCAATGAATATATTCAATAATATCTCACATACAATTTGTTTCATTTAGATTTACACATAGGAAGTATTCAAGGATATACCATATACTAGAGATCAATGAATATTTTCGATTATATCTCACACACAATTTGTTTCATTTAGATTTACACATAGGAAGTATTCAAGGATACACCATATACTAGAGATCATTGAATATTCTCGATAATATCTCACATACAATTTGTTTGAATTATATTTATAAACAGGAAGTATTCAAGGATACACCATATACTAGAGATCAATGAATATTTTCGATAATATCTCACATACAATTTGTTTCATTTAGAGTTACACATAGGAAGTATTCAAGGATACACCATATAGAGATCATAGAGATCAATAAATATTGTCGATAATATCTCACACACAATTTATTTCATTAAGACTTACACATAGGAAGTATTCAAGGATACACCATATACTAGAGATCAATGAATATTTTCGATTATATCTCACACACAATTTGTTTCATTTAGATTTACACATAGGAAGTATTCAAGGATACACCATGTACTAGAGATCAATGAATATTCTCGATAATATCTCACATACAATTTGTTTCATTTAGATTTATAAATAGGAAGTATTCAAGGATACACCATATACTAGAGATCAATGAATATTTTCGATAATATCTCACATACAATTTGTTTCATTTAGATTTACACATAGGAAGTATTAAAGGATACACCATATTCTAGAGATCAATGAATATTTTCGCTAATATCTCACACACAATTTGTTTCATTAAGATTTACACATAGGAAGTATTCAATAATACACCATGTACTAGAGATCAATGAATATTCTCGATAATATTTCACATACAATTTGTTTCATTTAGATTTACACATAGGAAGTATTCAAGGATACACCATATTCTAGAGATCAATGAATATTCTCGATAATATCTCTCATACAATTTGTTTCATTTAGATTTACACATAGGAAGTATTCAAGGATACACCATATACTAGAGATCAATGAATATTCTCGATAATATCTCACATGCAATTCGTTTCATTTAGATTTATAAATAGGAAGTATTCAAGGATACACCATATTCTAGAGATCAATGAATATTCTCGATAATATCTCTCATACAATTTGTTTCATTAAGATTTACACATAGGAAGTATTCAATAATACACCATATACTAGAGATCAATGAATATTCTCGATAATATCTCACATACAATTTGTTTCATTTAGATTTACATATAGGAAGTATTCAAGGATACACCATATACTAGAGATCAATGAATATTCTCGATAATATCTCACATGCAATTCGTTTCATTTAGATTTATAAATAGGAAGTATTCAAGGATACACCATATATTAGAGATCAGTGAATATTCTCGATAATATCTCACATGCAATTCGTTTCATTTAGATTTATAAATAGGAAGTATTAAAAAATACACCATATACTAGAGATCAATGAATATTTTCTATTATATCTCACACGCAATTTGTTTCATTTAGATTTATAAATAGGAAGTATTAAAAAATACACCATATACTAGAGATCAATGAATATTTTCTATTATATCTCACATGCAATTCGTTTCATTTAGATTTATAAATAGGAAGTATTGAAGGATACCCCATATACTAGAGATCAATGAATATTCTCGATAATATCTCACATGCAATTCGTTTCATTTAGATTTATAAATAGGAAGCATTCAAGGATACACCATATACTAGAGATCAATGAATATTTTCGATTATATCTAACAAACAATTTGTTTCATTAAGATTTACACATGGGAAATATTCAAGGATACACCATATACTAGAGATCAATGGATATTTTCGATAATATCTCACATACAATTTGTTTCATTTAGATTTACACATAGGAAATATTCAGTAATACACCATATACTAGAGATCAATAAATATTCTCAATTATATCTCGCATACAATTTGTTTCATTTAGATTTATAAATAGGAAGTATTGTAGGATACACCATTAATTCTCGATAATATCTCACAAGCAATTGTTTCATTTATATTTATAAATAGGAAGTATTCAAGGATACACCATATACTAGAGGTCAAATAATATTTTCGATTATATCTCACATACAATTTGTTTCATTAAGATTTACACATAGGAAATATTCAATAATACACAATGTTCTAGAGATCAATGAATATTCTCGATAATATCTCATATACAATTTGTTTCATTTAGATTTACACATAGGAGGTATTCAAGGATACACCATATACTAGAGATCAATAAATATTCTCGATAATATCTCACATACAATTTGTAGCATTAAGATTTATATATAGGAAGTATTCAATAATACACCATATACTAGAGATCAATGAATATTCTCGATAATATCCAACATACAATTTGTTTCATTTAGATTTATAAATAGGAAGTATTCAAGGATACACCATATACTAGAGATCAATGAATATTTTCGATAATATCTCACATACAATTTGTTTGAATTATATTTATAAATAGGTAGTATTCAAGGATACACCATATACTATAGATCAATTAATATTCTCGATAAAATCTCACATACAATTTGTTTCATTTAGATTTATAAATAGGAAGTATTCAAGGATACACCATATACTATTATTTTCTATTATATCTCACACTCAATTTGTTTCATTTAGATTTATAAATAGGAAGTATTCAAGGGTACAACATATACTAGAGATCAATGAATATTCTCGATAATATCTCACATACAATTTGTTTCATTAAGATTTACACATAGGAAATATTCAATAATACACAATGTACTAGAGATCAATGAATATTCTCTATAATATCTCACATACAATTTGTTTCATTTAGATTTACACATAGGAAGTATTCAAGGATACACCATATACTAGATATCAATGAATATTCTCGATAATATCTCACATACAATTTGTTTCATTTAGTTTTATAAATAGGAAGTATTCAAGGATACACCATATACTAGAGATCAAAGAATATTTTCGATAATATCTCACATAAAATGTTTTCCATTTAGTTTTATAAATAGGAAGTATTCAAGCATACACCATATACTAGAGATCAATGAATATTTTCGATAATATCTCACATACAATTTTTTTCATTTAGATTTATAAATAGGAAGTATTCTAGGATACACCATATACTAGAGATCAATGAATATTTTCGATCAATGAATATTCTCGATAATATCCCACATAAAATTTGTTTCATTTAGATTTTTAAGTAGGAAGTATTCAATGATACACCATATACTAGAGATCAATGAATATTTTCAATAATACACCATATACTAGCTATCAATGAATATTTTCGATAACATCTCACATACAATTTGTTTCATTTAGATTTATGAATAGGAAGTATTCAAGGATACCCCATATACAAGAGATCGATGAATATTTTCAATAATATCTCACATACAATTTGTTTCATTTAGATTTAAACACAGATAGTATTCAAGGATACACCATATACTAGAGATCAATGAATATTTTCGATAAGATCTCACATACAATTTGTTTCATTTAGATATATAAATAGGAACTATTCAAGGATACACCATATACCAGAGATCAATGAGTATTTTCGATAATATCTCACAGACAATTTGTTTCATTTAGATATATAAATAGGAAGTATTCAAGGATACACCATATACTAGAGATCAATGAATATTTTCGATAATATCTCACATACAATTTTTTTCATTTAGTTTTATAAATAGGAATTATTCAAGGATACACCATATACTAGACCTCAATGAATATATTCAATAATATATCACATACAATTTGTTACATTTAGATTTATAAATAGGAAGTATTCAAGGATACACCATATACTAGAGATCAATGAATATATGCAATAATATATAACATACAATTTGTTTCATTTAGATTTACACATAGGAACTATTCAAGGATACACCATATATTAGAGATCAATGAATATTTTCTATAATATCTCACATACAATTTTTTTCATTTAGTTTTATAAATATGAAGTATTCAAGAATACACCATATATTAGACATCAATGAATATATTCAATAATATATCACATACAATTTGTTTCATTTAGATTTATAAATAGGAAGTATTCAAGGATACACCATATACTAGAGATCAATGAATATTTTCGATAATATTTCACATGCAATTTGCTTCATTTAGATTGATAAATAGGAAGTATTCAAGGATACACCATATAGTAGATATCGATGAATATTTTCGATAACATCTCTCATACAATTTGTTTCATTTAGATTTATAAATAGGAAGTATTCAAGGATACACCATATACAAGAGATCGATGAATATTTTCAATAATATCTCACATACAATTTGTTTCATTTAGATTTACACATAGGAAGTGTTCGAGGATACACCATATACAAGAGATCGATGAATATTTTCAATAATATCTCACATACAATTTGTTTCATTTAGATTTACACATAGGAAGTGTTCGAGGATACACCATATACTAGATATCAATGAATATTCTCGATAATATCTCACATACAATATGTTTCATTTAGATTTTAAAATAGGAAGTATTCTAGGATACACCCTATATTAGAGATCAATGAATATTTTCGATAATGTCTCACATACAATTTTTTTCATTTAGTTTTATAAATAGGAAGTATTCAAGGATACACCATATACTAGAGATCAATGAATATATTCAATAGTATCTCACATACAATTTGTTTCATTTAGATTTACACATAAGAAGTTTTCGAGGATACACCATATACTAGAGATCAATAAATATTTTCGATAATATCTCACATACAACTTGTTTCATTTAGATTTATACATAGCAACTATTCAAGGATACACCATATACTAGAGATCAATGAATATTTTCGATAATATCTCACATACAATTTGTTTCATTAAGACATATAAATAGGAAATATTCAAGGATACACCATATACAAGAGATCGATGAATATTTTCGATAATATCTCACATACAATTTGTTTCATTAGGTTTATAAATAGGAAGTATTCAAGGATACACCATATACTAGAGATCAATGAATATTTTCGATAATATCCCACACACAATTTGTTTCATTTAGATTTACACATGGGAAGTATTCAAGGATACACCATATACTAGAGATCAATAAAAATTTTCGATAATATCTCACCGACAATTTGTTTCATTTAGATTTACACATAGGAAGTATTCGAAGATACACCATATAGTAGAGATCAATGAATATTTTCGATAACATCTCTCATACAATTTGTTTCATTTAGATTTATAAATAGGAAGTATTCAAGGATACACCATATACAAGAGATCAATGAATATTTTCGATAATATTTCACATACAATTTGCTTCATTTAGATTGATAAATAGGAAGTATTCGAGGATACACCATATAGTAGAGATCGATGAATATTTTCGATAACATCTCTCATACAATTTGTTTCATTTAGATTTATAAATAGGAAGTATTCAAGGATACACCATATACTAGAGATGAATGAATATTTTCGATAACATCTCTCATACAATTTGTTTCATTTAGCTTTATAAATAGGAAGTATTCAAGCATACACCATATACTACAGATCAAAGAATATTTTCGATAATATCTCACATACAATTTTTTTCATTTAGTTGTATAAATAGGAAGTATTCAAGCATACACCATATACTAGAGATCAATGAATATTTTCGATAATACCTCACATACAATTTTTTTCATTTAGTTTTATAAATAGGAAGTATTCTATGATACACCATATATTAGAGATCAATGAATATTTTCGATAATATCTCACATACAATTTTTTTCATTTAGTTTTATAAATAGGAAGTATTCAATGATACACCATATACTAGAGATCAATGAATATATTCAATAATATCTCACATACAATTTGTTTCATTTAGATTTATAAATAGGAAGTATTCTAGGATACACCATATACTAGAGATCAATGAATATTTTCGATCAATGAATATTCTCGATAAAATCCCACATAAAATTTGTTTCAATAATACACCATATACTAGCTACCAATGAATATTTTCGATAACATCTCACATACAATTTGTTTCATTTAGATTTATAAATAGGAAGTATTCAAGGATACACCATATACAAGAGATCGATGAATATTTTCAATAATATCTCACATACAATTTGTTTCATTTAGATTTAAACATAGATAGTATTCAAGGATACACCATATACTAGAGATCAATGAATATTTTCGATAAGATCTCACATACAATTTGTTTCATTTAGATATATAAATAGGAAGTATTCAAGGATACACCATATACCAGAGATCAATGAGTATTTTCGATAATATCTCACATACAATTTGTTTCATTTAGATATATAAATAGGAAGTATTCAAGGATACACCATATACTAGAGATCAATGAATATTTTCGATAATATCTCACATACAATTTTTTTCATTTAGTTTTATAAATAGGAAGTATTCAAGGATACACCATATACTAGACATCAATGAATATATTCAATAATATATCACATACAATTTGTTACATTTAGATTTATAAATAGGAAGTATTCAAGGATACACCATATACTAGAGATCAATGAATATATGCAATAATATATCACATACAATTTGTTTCATTTAGATTTACACATAGGAACTATTCAAGGATACACCATATATTAGAGATCAATGAATATTTTCTATAATATCTCACATACAAATTTTTTCATTTAGTTTTATAAATATGAAGTATTCAAGAATACACCATATACTAGACATCAATGAATATATTCAATAATATATCACATACAATTTGTTTCATTTAGATTTATAAATAGGAAGTATTTAAGGATACACCATATACTAGAGATCAATGAATATTTTCGATAATATTTCACATACAATTTGCTTCATTTAGATTGATAAATAGGAAGTATTCAAGGATACACCATATAGTAGAGATCGATGAATATTTTCGATAACATCTCTCATACAATTTGTTTCATTTAGATTTATAAATAGGAAGTATTCAAGGATACACCATATACAAGAGATCGATGAATATTTTCAATAATATCTCACATACAATTTGTTTCATTTAGATTTACACATAGGAAGTGTTCGAGGATACACCATATACTAGAGATCAATAAATATTTTCGATAATATCTCACATACAATTTGTTTCATTTAGATTTATAAATGGGAAGTATTCAAGGATACACCATATACTAGAGATCAATAAAAATTTTCGATAATATCTCACAGACAATTTGTTTCATTTAGATTTACACATAGGAAGTATTCGAGGATACACCATATACTAGAGATCAATAAATATTTTCGATAATATCTCACATACAATTTGTTTCATTTAGATTTATACATAGCAACTATTCAAGGATACACCATATACTAGAGATCAATGAATATTTTCTATAATATCTCACATACAATTTGTTTCATTAAGACATATAAATAGGAAATATTCAAGGATACACCATATACAAGACATCGATGCATATTTTCGATAATATCTCACATACAATTTGTTTTATTAGGTTTATAAATAGGAAGTATTCAAGGATACACCATATACTAGAGATCAATGAATATTTTCGATAATATCCCACACACAATTTGTTTCATTTAGATTTACACATGGGAAGTATTCAAGGATACACCATATACTAGAGATCAATAAAAATTTTCGATAATATCTCACAGACAATTTGTTTCATTTAGATTTACACATAGGAAGTATTCGAGGATACACCATATAGTAGAGATCGATGAATATTTTCGATAACATCTCTCATACAATTTGTTTCATTTAGATTTATAAATAGGAAGTATTCAAGGATACACCATATACTAGAGATCGATGAATATTTTCATAATATCTCACATACAATTTGTTTCATTTAGATTAATAAATAGGAAGTATTCAAGGATACACCATATACTAGAGATCAATGAATATTTTCGATAATATTTCACATACAATTTGCTTCATTTAGATTGATAAATAGGAAGTATTCGAGGATACGCCATATAGTAGAGATCGATGAATATTTTCGATAACATCTCTCATACAATTAAATAGGAAGTATTCAAGGATACACCATATACTAGAGATCAATGAATATTTTCGATAATATTTCACATACAATTTGCTTCATTTAGATTGATAAATAGGAAGTATTCGAGGATACACCATATAGTAGAGATCGATGAATATTTTCGATAACATCTCTCATACAATTTGTTTCATTTAGATTTATAAATAGGAAGTATTCAAGGATAAACCATATACTAGAGATCAATGAATATTTTCGATAATATCCCACACACAATTTGTTTCATTTAGATTTACACATGGGAAGTATTCAAGGATACACCATATACTAGAGATCAATAAAAATTTTCGATAATATCTCACAGACAATTTGTTTCATTTAGATTTACACATAGGAAGTATTCGAGGATACACCATATAGTAGAGATCGATGAATATTTTCGATAACATCTCTCATACAATTTGTTTCATTTAGATTTATAAATAGGAAGTATTCAAGGATACACCATATACAAGAGATCGATGAATATTTTCATAATATCTCACATACAATTTGTTTCATTTAGATTAATAAATAGGAAGTATTCAAGGATACACCATATACTAGAGATCAATGAATATTTTCGATAATATTTCACATACAATTTGCTTCATTTAGATTGATAAATAGGAAGTATTCGAGGATACACCATATAGTAGAGATCGATGAATATTTTCGATAACATCTCTCATACAATTTGTTTCATTTAGATAAATAAATAGGAAGTATTCAAGGATACACCATATACTAGAGATCAATGAATATTTTCGATAACATCTCTCATACAATTTGTTTCATTTAGATTTATAAATAGGAAGTATTCAAGGATACACCATATACTAGAGATCAAAGAATATTTTCGATAATATCTCACATAAAATTTTTTTCATTTAGTTTTATAAATAGGAAGTATTCAAGCATACACCATATACTAGAGATCAATGAATATTTTCGATAATATCTCACATACAATTTTTTTCATTTAGTTTTATAAATAGGAAGTATTCAAGGATACACCATATACTAGAGATCAATGAATATATTCAATAATATCTCACATACAATTTGTTTCATTTAGATTTATAAATACGAAGTATTCTAGGATACACCATATACTAGAGATCAATGAATATTTTCGATTAATGAATATTCTCGATAATATCCCACATAAAATTTGTTTCATTTAGATTTTTAAGTAGGAAGTATTCAATGATACACCATATACTAGCGATCAATGAATATTTTCAATAATACACCATATACTAGCTATCAATGAATATTTTCGATAACATCTCACATACAATTTGTTTCATTTAGATTTATAAATAGGAAGTATTCTAGGATACACCATATACAAGAGGTAGATGAATATTTTCAATAATATCTCACATACAGTTTGTTTCATTTAGATTTAAACATAGATAGTATTCAAGGATACACCATATACTAGAGATCAATGAATATTTTCGATAAGATCTCACATACAATTTGTTTCATTTAGATATATAAATAGGAAGTATTCAAGGATACACCATATACTAGAGATCATTGAATATTTTCGATAATATCTCACATACAATTTGTTTCATTTAGATATATAAATAGGAAGTATTCAAGGATACACCATATACTAGAGATCATTGAATATTTTCGATAATATCTCACATACAATTTGTTTCATTTAGATATATAAATAGGAAGTATTCAGGGATACACCATATACCACAGATCAATGAGTATTTTCGATAATATCTCACATACAATTTGTTTCATTTAGATATATAAATAGGAAGTATTCAAGGATACACCATATACTAGAGATCATTGAATATTTTCGATAATATCTCACATACAATTTTTTATTTAGTTTTATAAATAGGAAGTATTCAAGGATACACCATATACTAGACATCAATGAATATATTCAATAATATATCACATACAATTTGTTACATTTAGATTTATAAATAGGAAGTATTCAAGGATACACCATATACTAGACATCAATGAATATATGCAATAATATATCACATACAATTTGTTTCATTTAGATTTACACATAGGAACTCTTCAAGGATACTCCATATATTAGAGATATATGAATATTTTCTATAATATCTCACATACAATTTTTTTCATTTAGTTTTATAAATATGAAGTATTCAAGAATACACCATATACTAGACATCAATGAATATATTCAATAATATATCACATACAATTTGTTTCATTTAGATTTATAAATAGGAAGTATTCAAGGATACACTATATACTAGAGATCAATGAATATTTTCGATAATATTTCACATACAATTTGCTTCATTTAGATTGATAAATAGGAAGTATTCAAGGATACACCATATAGTAGAGATCGATGAATATTTTCGATAACATCTCTCATACAATTTGTTTCATTTAGATTTATAAATAGGAAGTATTCAAGGATACACCATATACTAGAGAGCAAACAATATATTCGATAATACCTCACACGAAATTTGTTTCAAGTAGATTTATAAATAGAAAGTATTCAAGGATACACCATATACAAGAGATCAATGAATATTTTCGATAATATCTCACATGAAATTTGCTTCATTTAGATTGATAAATAGGAAGTATTCAAGGACACACCATATAGTAGAGATCGATTAATATTTTCAATAATATCTCACATACAATTTGTTTCATTTAGATTTACACATAGGAAGTGTTTAAGGATACACCATATACTAAAGATCAATGAATATTTTCGATAATATCTCACATACCATTTGCTTCATTTAGATTTAGAAATAGGAAGTTTTCAAAGATACAGCATATACTAGAGATCAATGAATATTTTCGATAATACTTCACACGCAATTTGTTTCATTAAGATTTAAACATAGATAGTATTCAAGGATACACCATATACTAAAGATCAATGAATACAATTTGTTTCATTTAGATTTATAAATAGGAAGTATTCAAAGATACACCATATACTAGAGATCGATAAAAATTTTCGAAAATATCTCACAGACAATTTGGTTCATTCAGATTTACACATAGGAAGTATTCGAGGATACACCATATACTAGTGGTCAATGAATACATACGTAATTGGTTTTTACAACCCTTCAGTCAGGATTACGACCTAGTTTCTCACACCACTTATGTTGTGTGTGTTAATTTTTATACATGAGTGGCGGGACCTACAGTTTAAAGTCGACTCCGAATGACAGATTATTTTTTTGAGAAACTTTTCATGGCAAATTTATTTACTCTCAGAGTTTTTGGCAGAAATCTGCTTAGAGGAAGTCGCCGAAGAAATACTTTTTGTATTTTATTTTGATGTCTGGCGTGGGGCTCGAACCCTGGCTTTTCGTCTAATAAGCCAACACACTACCTACTAGACCACGGCGACTATAGACCTCTATATGAATGAATATTTTCATATCCTAGAGGTCAATGAATGTTTTCGATAATATCTCACATACAATTTGTTTTACTTAGATTTATAAGTAGGAAGTGTTTAAGGATACACCATATACTAGAGATCAATGAATATTTTCGATAATATCTCTCATATAATTTCTTTCATTTAGATTTATAAATAGGAAGTATTCAAAGATACACCATATACTAGGGAACAATGAATATTTTCGATAATACCTCATACATAATTTGTTCCATTTAGATTTATAAATAGGAAGTATTCCAGGATTCACCATATACTAGAGATCAATGAATATTTTCGATAATATCTCACACACAATTTGTTTCATTTAGGTTTACACATAGGAAGTGTTTAAGGATACACCGTATACTAAAGATCAATGAATATTTTCGATAATATCTCACATACAATTTGTTTCATTTAGGTTTACACATAGGAAGTGTTTAAGGATACACCATATACTAAAGATCAATGAATATTTTCGATAATATCTCACATACAATTGTTTAATTTAGGTTTATAAATAGGAAGTATTCAAGGATACACCATATACTAGAGATCAATGAATATTTTCGATAATATCTCATATACAATTTGTTTCATTAAGACATATAAATAGGAAATATTCAAGGATACACCATATACCAGATATCAATGAGTATTTTCGATAATATCTCACATACAATTTGTTTCATTAGAATTATAAATAGGAAGTATTCATGGATATACCATATCCTAGAGATCAATGAATGTTTTCGATAATATCTCACATACAATTTACTTTAATTAGGTTTATAAATAGAAAGTATTCTTGGATACACCATTGTAAAGTATTTATTTATTTAAAATTTTATTAATTATTTAATTTTATTTTAGTGCACTAGAAGAGCACTTTAAAATAATAAAGAATAACAGTTTTTAACAAAGTGCAGCTGAAGCGCACTATTTGGTTAAATTTTGTTGATTGAATTCTTGAGGGAAAATGTCCCTTCTTTTATACTAAATTTTGGCTGATTTGACAATTCCAAATCAAACCCTTAATTCTAACACAATTTTGTATTGGCTTAATACTATAACATATGTTTGTGTGTATATTATATTCTTAACTATATTATATTGGTTTGTGTGTGTAATTTTTATGGGACAAGTGGATGCCATATGACACGCGCATATTATCCACAATAATTCCCACGGTGAAGTGTAAAGAGAGCCATACACAATCATCAGCAATGCCATACAACAACAACACACATACTACATATTATATGCTAACCAATGCAGTCGGCGGCCTGACAACAAAGTGTCAAATGATCGTCGCATGTGCGCGACGGTCAATAACATTGAGTCAAGTGTTCGCCGCTCATATGTAATTGGATATTCTTTTGTTTATGCATATGAAATGGTGTGCTGGTATTGACAGCTGTAAAATCATGCTACACCATAAACTAGAGATCAATGAATATCTTCGATAATATCTCACATACAGTTTGTTTCACGTAGATTTATAAATAGGAAGTATTCACGGATACACCATATACAAGAGATCAATGAATATTTTCGATAATACCTCACACACATTTTGTTTCATTTAGATTTATAAATAGGAAGTATTCAAGGATACACCATATACTAGGGATCAATGAATATTTTCGATAATACCTCACACATAATTTGTTTCATTTAGATCTATAAATAGAAAATATGCAAGGATACACCATATACTAGAGATCAATGAATATTTTCGATAATACCTCACACACAATTTGTTTCATTTAGATTTATACAAAGGAAGTATTCAAGGATACACCATATACTAGGGATCAATGAATATTTTCGATAATACCTCACACATAATTTGTTTCTTTTAGATTAATAAATAGGAAGTACTCAAGGATAAACCATATACAAGAGATCAATGAATATCTTCGATAATATCTTACATACAATTTGTTTCATTTAGATTTATAAATAGGAAGTATTTATTGCAACTTTATTAAGAACAAAATATGTCTTTACAATTCAAGTGACTTTATTGGAATAAGAATTTACTTCATGCTTTTTCTAAATTATAAAAGTGACAAAGTTTACAAAGATATAGAGTATGTTACAAAACAGAATATGTATTAATTAATAAAGGTGTATACGCTTAGAAAAACTATGGAATATATATATACACTCGGAAGTGAATGTTATTACTACAACATCTTCCACGAGAATAATCATGTTTAATTGGCGCCAACGGCTTCGTTAAAATGTCAGCTATCATCTCATCTCTAGGGCAATAGCTTATTGATATGATACCCTTCTTCACTAAATCTTTTGTCATTTTGTATCTCGTATCCATATGCTTTGTTCTACAGGAAAATTTATCGTCGTTTAAAAGTCGCAAACAGCTTTGGTTATCATTTAGGAGAGTTGTTGGTTCATTAATTGGTTGTTGCAAATCTTCCAGTAGTTGTCTGAGCCATTTTGCTTCTTTTGCAGATTCAGATAATGAAATATATTCCGCTTCACATGTTGAAGAAGCAACCAGGGTTTGCTTTTGACAGGACCAAGAAACAGTACCAAAATACTTACAGCTACTGAGATATCAGGTCTGGTATTAACGGAAATATATAAAAGATGTCCAATCATTTTGCGATACATAATATTATTTTCAAGTAAATTAGTATCTCCTCCTTTTCCGTAACATAAATCCAAAGGGGTTCTAACGGATTTTGCATCTGGAAGCCCAAATTCAATAACTGTTTTATTTATATAATTCGATTGACAAATTTGAAAGTTCCCATCGAAATCTTTCGATATTTCAATTCCCAAATAATGTTTCAATTCGCCTAGATTTTCTATAGGGAAATTACTTAATAGGTTGGCTTCAATCCACTGTTGAACAAGCCAGAATGAGATCATCTACATAAACGATTATATAGCATATGATCCCGTAAATATTACCACAATACAAACAGGGATCATTAAAACTCTGTTTGAATTGCATTCCGATTAAAATTTCATGTAATGTATTATTCCATTATCTTGCAGCCTGTTTTAAGCCATATATGCTTCTCTTTAGTAGGCAAACCAGTTCACTGTTTTCATCATTAAAACCTTGGGGCTGTTTCATATAAATTGTTTCGGACAATTTTCCATTTAAAAAGGCTGTTTTTACATCAATGTGATTCACAATCATATTTGTCGTTCCAGCAATTGATAATAAAATTCTGAATGTAGTGTGGGATACCACTGGGGCAAAAACCTCATCATAATCGATTCCATATTTCTGTGAAAAGCCCTGAGCAACTAGACGTGCTTTGAAACGATATATTTCACCATCGGAATTACGTTTTATTTTATATACCCATTTACTTCCTATGGCTGTCTTTCCCTCGGGCAATTTGACGAGTTCCCAAGTCTGATTCCTTTTCATAGATTCCATTTCGTCTTGCATAGCAGCTAACCACTGAGCCTTTTCATCACAATTAATTGCTTCCGTATATGTTTTAGGTTCTTTGATTTCTTGTATTGACCATAATTCATCTATTAATCTTCTAGGTTCTTTGCCTTTATTTGTACGGCTAGAAACTCTAACTGTTGATGTATGTATTTCCAAATGTTTTTCAGAATCATCTTCTTTATCAGTTTTTTTATTAAGTTCTGTCGTATCATTAGTGATTGAATTTTGTTGTTGTTGTTCCGTATTCCCCTCCTCAATCAATAATGGATTGGTTTTATTCTGAATTTCTGATTTAATTTTCTCTTTCTCAATCAAATATGGATAATTTTGGCAGGCTTTAGGAAACTTAATAAAAATGTTTTCATCAGTATTATCTTTAATGTAATCTAAAAATCGAACGTCACGGCTTATGACTACTCTCTTCGTTATAGGATTGTAAAAACGAAAAGCTTTTGAATTATCATCATATCCCAAAAAAATCATTTTTAGTGCTTTATCATCTAATTTACGCCTTTTTTCATGGAACGTGTACAAAACATTCTGAACCAAAAACGTGAAAGAGGCTTAAATTCGGTTTTGAACCATACCATAATTCATATGTAGTTTTATTTGTAGATCTTGTAAAAACTCTATTTTGAATATAATTCGCAGTCGATACAGCTTCTCCCCAAAATAAGTAAGGCAAATCAGCATCTATTAGTAAACATCTGGCCATTTCAATTAGGCTTCTATTTTTTCTTTCGGCCTTGCCATTTTGTTGAGGACTATAAGGGGCTGTTAATTGTATTTGAATACCTTGAGACTGTAAAAAACAAGTAAAATTTTTTCCGGTATATTCCCCACCTCTATCGGAACGAATGGCCTTGGGAGCTCTACCAAAATTTGTACGACAAAACATTATAAAATCTTTAAATACTTGTTCTACTTCTGATTTCT
The DNA here is from genome assembly GCA_958299815.1 of Sarcophaga carnaria. Classification (NCBI taxonomy): domain Eukaryota; kingdom Metazoa; phylum Arthropoda; class Insecta; order Diptera; family Sarcophagidae; genus Sarcophaga; species Sarcophaga carnaria. The sequence continues at coordinate 81,312,684 of OY283149.1, read as the reverse complement.
TTGATATTAATCGAATTATTGTAAAATTTGAATAATCATCTATAAAAGTCACTATATACCTTTTTCCAGATGGTGTAGTAGTTTGCATCGGTCCACAAACATCAGAGTGGATTAACTGTAATGGCTCCGTTGATTTTCTTACTGATCGTTTTGGAAACGGTATTCTAGTCAGCTTCCCCTTCACACAAGTTTCACATATCTCTTTTATACCACATTCAACAATTTTAAAACCATCAGCTAAGTTTTCCGAAAACATCTTTCTTATGGCTTCAGGATCACGATGTCCCAGCTTTCGATGCCATACATGAATACAGTTATTATTATGTTGCATTAAATTAAAGCATTTATTTTATCATGTTGACGTAAAATATACATTTCTCCTTCGATATCAGCCATACCAATATTGTTACCATTCAAATTTATGCAACACATATTTTTATTAAATGTTACATCAAAACCGAATCTCGTTAACTGTCTTATTGAAATTATATTTCCCACCAAACTAGGTGCATATAAAACCTCCTTTGCGACAAATTTATGCTCCTTAATCAGTTCACCTGACCCAATGCCCTCAATAGCAACTTTTTCACCATTAGCCCATTCAATATGACTCTTGTAAGATTCATCCAATTTTTGAAAAAATTTGTAATCGTTGACAGCATGACGAGTAGCGCCTGAATCAACAAGCCAACAAGATAAATATTTATTCTTACCAAACTTGAAAAGAAAATCTGAATTATATTTTTCCTCCACAGAATTGATTCTGCTGAAACTATTTTCTGGTCTTTGTTTCTGTTTCCAGTTTTTATATTTCATAAAATTTTTCTTTAGATGACCGGGTTTCTTACAAAAATAGCAAACACCACCAGGTTTAGCAACAACTTTCAAAACACCATCACCCACTGCACCTCCATTAGCGTGCAAACGTCTTTCATATTCGGCGATAATTTTCTGTTGAACAAAAGCAAAATTAATTTCATCTTCTTTTCTGGATTCAAGAGATGTTATAAGAGTATCATAGCCCTCCGGTAAATGGCTCAGCAACATAGCAGCACTCCATTTATCAGATAAGGCTTCCTCACCAACATCACGCAATTTTGTAAATAGCTCGTTCATTGTATTAATATGATCCACCGCATTGCCACCTTCTTCCAATTTTAACGAACAAATGTTCCTCATTAAATGCACTGTATTAGACAGAGTATTCTTTTCATGATAATTTTTAAATTATCCCACATTTCTCTTGCCGTTTTGGAGTTTCTTATATGGCAAAGTTGGTCATCCATCACAAGCAATCCAATGGTTCCCCTGGCCTCATAATCTTTGGTGTCCCATTCATCAATCACTGCCTTGTTCTCCATCACATTATTTTTAAATTTAGGTTCAGGACGGCTACCTTCAATCACCAGCTTCCATAAATTTTGCTTTCTCAATAGTAGCTCCATTTTAAATTTCCAATTTACATAATTTTCATTGTTCAATTTATTAATTTTTTTTTTTTTTGTCCGTCATCTTTATTTTATTTTAAAAATAAACTTTATGTTGGTTAAACAATTTATTTCTAACTTTATCTCCTTTATTTTCACTTTAATTTTCTGGAAACTTCATATGCATAGGCCCATAACCTATTGCAACTTTATTAAGAACAAAATATGTCTTTACAATTCAAGTGACTTTATTGGAATAAGAATTTGTTGTAGTAATTACATTCACTTCCGAGTGTATATTCCATAGATTTTCTAAGCGTATACACCTTTATTAATTAATACATATTCTGTTTTCTAACATACTCTATATCTTTGTAAACTTTGTCACTTTTATAATTTAGAAAAAACATGAAGTAAATTCTTATTCCAATAAAGTCACTTGAATTGTAAAGACATATTTTGTTCTTAATAAAGTTGCAATAGTATTCAAGGTTACACCATATACTAGAGATCAATGAATATTTTCGATAATATCTCACATACAATTTGTTTCATTTAGGTTTACACATAGGAAGTATTCAAGGATACACCATATACTGGAGATCAATGTATATTTTCGATAATATTTCGAAACAAAATTTGTTTAATTTAGATATATAAATAGGAAGTATTCAGGGATACACCATATACTAGAGATCATTGAATATTTTCGATAATATCTCACATACAATTTTTTATTTAGTTTTATAAATAGGAAGTATTCAAGGATACACCATATACTAGACATCAATGAATATATTCAATAATATATCACATACAATTTGTTACATTTAGATTTATAAATAGGAAGTATTCAAGGATACACCATATACTAGACATCAATGAATATATGCAATAATATATCACATACAATTTGTTTCATTTAGATTTACACATAGGAACTATTCAAGGATACACCATATATTAGAGATATATGAATATTTTCTATAATATCTCACATACAATTTTTTTCATTTAGTTTTATAAATATGAAGTATTCAAGAATACACCATATACTAGACATCAATGAATATATTCAATAATATATCACATACAATTTGTTTCATTTAGATTTATAAATAGGAAGTATTCAAGGATACACCATATACTAGAGATCAATGAATATTTTCGATAATATTTCACATACAATTTGCTTCATTTAGATTGATAAATAGGAAGTATTCAAGGATACACCATATACAAGAGATCGATGAATATTTTCAATAATATCTCACATACAATTTGTTTCATTTAGATTTACACATAGGAAGTGTTCGAGGATACACCATATACTAGAGATCAATAAATATTTTCGATAATATCTCACATACAATTTGTTTCATTTAGATTTATAAATGGGAAGTATTCAAGGATACACCATATACTAGAGATCAATAAAAATTTTCGATAATATCTCACAGACAATTTGTTTCATTTAGATTTACACATAGGAAGTATTCGAGGATACACCATATACTAGAGATCAATAAATATTTTCGATAATATCTCACATACAATTTGTTTCATTTAGATTTATACATAGCAACTATTCAAGGATACACCATATACTAGAGATCAATGAATATTTTCGATAATATCTCACATACAATTTGTTTCATTAAGACATATAAATAGGAAATATTCAAGGATACACCATATACAAGAGATCGATGCATATTTTCGATAATATCTCACATACAATTTGTTTCATTAGGTTTATAAATAGGAAGTATTCAAGGATACACCATATACTAGAGATCAATGAATATTTTCGATAATATCCCACACACAATTTGTTTCATTTAGATTTACACATGGGAAGTATTCAAGGATACACCATATACTAGAGATCAATAAAAATTTTCGATAATATCTCACAGACAATTTGTTTCATTTAGATTTACACATAGGAAGTATTCGAGGATACACCATATAGTAGAGATCGATGAATATTTTCGATAACATCTCTCATACAATTTGTTTCATTTAGATTTATAAATAGGAAGTATTCAAGGATACACCATATACTAGAGATCAACGAATATTTTCGATAATATCTCTCATACAATTTGTTTCATTTAGATTTATAAATAGGAAGTATTCAAGGATACACCATATACAAGAGATCGATGAATATTTTCATAATATCTCACATACAATTTGTTTCATTTAGATTAATAAATAGGAAGTATTCAAGGATACACCATATACTAGAGATCAATGAATATTTTCGATAATATTTCACATACAATTTGCTTCATTTAGATTGATAAATAGGAAGTATTCGAGGATACACCATATAGTAGAGATCGATGAATATTTTCGATAACATCTCTCATACAATTTGTTTCATTTAGATAAATAAATAGGAAGTATTCAAGGATACACCATATACTAGAGATCAATGAATATTTTCGATAACATCTCTCATACAATTTGTTTCATTTAGATTTATAAATAGGAAGTACTCAAGGATACACCATATACTAGAGATCAAAGAATATTTTCGATAACATCTCTCATACAATTTGTTTCATTTAGATTTATAAATAGGAAGTATTCAAGGATACACCATATACTAGAGATCAATGAATATTTTCGATAACATCTCTCATACAATGTGTTTCATTTAGATTTATAAATAGGAAGTATTCAAGGATACACCATATACAAGAGATCGATGAATATTTTCATAATATCTCACATACAATTTGTTTCATTTAGATTAATAAATAGGAAGTATTCAAGGATACACCATATACTAGAGATCAATGAATATTTTCGATAATATTTCACATACAATTTGCTTCATTTAGATTGATAAATAGGAAGTATTCGAGGATACACCATATAGTAGAGATCGATGAATATTTTCGATAACATCTCTCATACAATTTGTTTCATTTAGATTTATAAATAGGAAGTATTCAAGGATAAACCATATACTAGAGATCAATGAATATTTTCGATAATATCCCACACACAATTTGTTTCATTTAGATTTACACATGGGAAGTATTCAAGGATACACCATATACTAGAGATCAATAAAAATTTTCGATAATATCTTACAGACAATTTGTTTCATTTAGATTTACACATAGGAAGTATTCGAGGATACACCATATAGTAGAGATCGATGAATATTTTCGATAACATCTCTCATACAATTTGTTTCATTTAGATTTATAAATAGGAAGTATTCAAGGATACACCATATACTAGAGATCAATGAATATTTTCGATAATATCTCTCATACAATTTGTTTCATTTAGATTTATAAATAGGAAGTATTCAAGGATACACCATATACAAGAGATCGATGAATATTTTCATAATATCTCACATACAATTTGTTTCATTTAGATTAATAAATAGGAAGTATTCAAGGATACACCATATACTAGAGATCAATGAATATTTTCGATAATATTTCACATACAATTTGCTTCATTTAGATTGATAAATAGGAAGTATTCAAGGATACACCATATACTAGAGATCAATGAATATTTTCGATAATATTTCACATACAATTTGCTTCATTTAGATTGATAAATAGGAAGTATTCAAGGATACACCATATACAAGAGATCGATGAATATTTTCAATAATATCTCACATACAATTTGTTTCATTTAGATTTACACATAGGAAGTGTTCGAGGATACACCATATACTAGAGATCAATAAATATTTTCGATAATATCTCACATACAATTTGTTTCATTTAGATTTATAAATGGGAAGTATTCAAGGATACACCATATACTAGAGATCAATAAAAATTTTCGATAATATCTCACAGACAATTTGTTTCATTTAGATTTACACATAGGAAGTATTCGAGGATACACCATATACTAGAGATCAATAAATATTTTCGATAATATCTCACATACAATTTGTTTCATTTAGATTTATACATAGCAACTATTCAAGGATACACCATATACTAGAGATCAATGAATATTTTCGATAATATCTCACATACAATTTGTTTCATTAAGACATATAAATAGGAAATATTCAAGGATACACCATATACAAGAGATCGATGCATATTTTCGATAATATCTCACATACAATTTGTTTCATTAGGTTTATAAATAGGAAGTATTCAAGGATACACCATATACTAGAGATCAATGAATATTTTCGATAATATCCCACACACAATTTGTTTCATTTAGATTTACACATGGGAAGTATTCAAGGATACACCATATACTAGAGATCAATAAAAATTTTCGATAATATCTCACAGACAATTTGTTTCATTTAGATTTACACATAGGAAGTATTCGAGGATACACCATATACTAGAGATCAATAAATATTTTCGATAATATCTCACATACAATTTGTTTCATTTAGATTTATAAATAGGAAGTATTCAAGGATACACCATATACTAGAGATCAACGAATATTTTCGATAATATCTCTCATACAATTTGTTTCATTTAGATTTATAAATAGGAAGTATTCAAGGATACACCATATACAAGAGATCGATGAATATTTTCGATAATATTTCACATACAATTTGCTTCATTTAGATTGATAAATAGGAAGTATTCGAGGATACACCATATAGTAGAGATCGATGAATATTTTCGATAACATCTCTCATACAATTTGTTTCATTTAGATAAATAAATAGGAAGTATTCAAGGATACACCATATACTAGAGATCAATGAATATTTTCGATAACATCTCTCATACAATTTGTTTCATTTAGATTTATAAATAGGAAGTACTCAAGGATACACCATATACTAGAGATCAAAGAATATTTTCGATAACATCTCTCATACAATTTGTTTCATTTAGATTTATAAATAGGAAGTATTCAAGGATACACCATATACTAGAGATCAATGAATATTTTCGATAACATCTCTCATACAATTTGTTTCATTTAGATTTATAAATAGGAAGTATTCAAGGATACACCATATACAAGAGATCGATGAATATTTTCATAATATCTCACATACAATTTGTTTCATTTAGATTAATAAATAGGAAGTATTCAAGGATACACCATATACTAGAGATCAATGAATATTTTCGATAATATTTCACATACAATTTGCTTCATTTAGATTGATAAATAGGAAGTATTCGAGGATACACCATATAGTAGAGATCGATGAATATTTTCGATAACATCTCTCATACAATTTGTTTCATTTAGATTTATAAATAGGAAGTATTCAAGGATAAACCATATACTAGAGATCAATGAATATTTTCGATAATATCCCACACACAATTTGTTTCATTTAGATTTACACATGGGAAGTATTCAAGGATACACCATATACTAGAGATCAATAAAAATTTTCGATAATATCTTACAGACAATTTGTTTCATTTAGATTTACACATAGGAAGTATTCGAGGATACACCATATAGTAGAGATCGATGAATATTTTCGATAACATCTCTCATACAATTTGTTTCATTTAGATTTATAAATAGGAAGTATTCAAGGATACACCATATACTAGAGATCAATGAATATTTTCGATAATATCTCTCATACAATTTGTTTCATTTAGATTTATAAATAGGAAGTATTCAAGGATACACCATATACAAGAGATCGATGAATATTTTCATAATATCTCACATACAATTTGTTTCATTTAGATTAATAAATAGGAAGTATTCAAGGATACACCATATACTAGAGATCAATGAATATTTTCGATAATATTTCACATACAATTTGCTTCATTTAGATTGATAAATATGAAGTATTCGAGGATACACCATATAGTAGAGATCGATGAATATTTTCGATAACATCTCTCATACAATTTGTTTCATTTAGATAAATAAATAGGAAGTATTCAAGGATACACCATATACTAGAGATCAATGAATATTTTCGATAACATCTCTCATACAATTTGTTTCATTTAGATTTATAAATAGGAAGTATTCAAGGATACACCATATACTAGAGATCAAAGAATATTTTCGATAATATCTCACATAAAATTTTTTTCATTTAGTTTTATAAATAGGAAGTATTCAAGCATACACCATATACTAGAGATCAATGAATATTTTCGATAATATCTCACATACAATTTTTTTCATTTAGTTTTATAAATAGGAAGTATTCAAGGATACACCATATACTAGAAATCAATGAATATATTCAATAATATCTCACATACAATTTGTTTCATTTAGATTTATAAATAGGAAGTATTCTAGGATACACCATATACTAGAGATCAATGAATATTTTCGATTAATGAATATTCTCGATAATATCCCACATAAAATTTGTTTCATTTAGATTTTTAAGTAGGAAGTATTCAATGATACACCATATACTAGCGATCAATGAATATTTTCAATAATACACCATATACTAGCTATCAATGAATATTTTCGATAACATCTCACATACAATTTGTTTCATTTAGATTTATAAATAGGAAGTATTCTAGGATACACCATATACAAGAGATAGATGAATATTTTCAATAATATCTCACATACAATTTGTTTCATTTAGATTTAAACATAGATAGTATTCAAGGATACACCATATACTAGAGATCAATGAATATTTTCGATAAGATCTCACATACAATTTGTTTCATCTAGATATATAAATAGGAAGTATTCAAGGATACACCATATACCAGAGATCAATGAGTATTTTCGATAATATCTCACATACAATTTGTTTCATTTAGATATATAAATAGGAAGTATTCAAGGATACACCATATACTAGAGATCATTGAATATTTTCGATAATATCTCACATACAATTTTTTATTTAGTTTTATAAATAGGAAGTATTCAAGGATACACCATATACTAGACATCAATGAATATATTCAATAATATATCACATACAATTTGTTACATTTAGATTTATAAATAGGAAGTATTCAAGGATACACCATATACTAGACATCAATGAATATATGCAATAATATATCACATACAATTTGTTTCATTTAGATTTACACATAGGAACTCTTCAAGGATACACCATATATTAGAGATATATGAATATTTTCTATAATATCTCACATACAATTTTTTTCATTTAGTTTTATAAATATGAAGTATTCAAGAATACACCATATACTAGACATCAATGAATATATTCAATAATATATCACATACAATTTGTTTCATTTAGATTTATAAATAGGAAGTATTCAAGGATACACTATATACTAGAGATCAATGAATATTTTCGATAATATTTCACATACAATTTGCTTCATTTAGATTGATAAATAGGAAGTATTCAAGGATACACCATATAGTAGAGATCGATGAATATTTTCGATAACATCTCTCATACAATTTGTTTCATTTAGATTTATAAATAGGAAGTATTCAGGGATACACCATATACTAGAGAGCAAACAATATATTCGATAATACCTCACACGCAATTTGTTTCAAGTAGATTTATAAATAGAAAGTATTCAAGGATACACCATATACAAGAGATCAATGAATATTTTCGATAATATCTCACATGAAATTTGCTTCATTTAGATTGATAAATAGGAAGTATTCAAGGACACACCATATAGTAGAGATCGATTAATATTTTCAATAATATCTCACATACAATTTGTTTCATTTAGATTTACACATAGGAAGTGTTTAAGGATACACCATATACTAAAGATCAATGAATATTTTCGATAATATCTCACATACCATTTGCTTCATTTAGATTTAGAAATAGGAAGTTTTCAAAGATACAGCATATACTAGAGATCAATGAATATTTTCGATAATACTTCACACGCAATTTGTTTCATTAAGATTTAAACATAGATAGTATTCAAGGATACACCATATACTAAAGATCAATGAATACAATTTGTTTCATTTAGATTTATAAATAGGAAGTATTCAAAGATACACCATATACTAGAGATCGATAAAAATTTTCGAAAATATCTCACAGACAATTTGTTCATTCAGATTTACACATAGGAAGTATTCGAGGATACACCATATACTAGTGGTCAATGAATACATACGTAATTGGTTTTTACAACCCTTCAGTCAGGATTACGACCTAGTTTCTCACACCACTTATGTTGTGTGTGTTAATTTTTATACATGAGTGGCGGGACCTACAGTTTAAAGTCGACTCCGAATGACAGATTATTTTTTTGAGAAACTTTTCATGGCAAATTTATTTACTCTCAGAGTTTTTGGCAGAAATCTGCTTAGAGGAAGTCGCCGAAGAAATACTTTTTGTATTTTATTTTGATGTCTGGCGTGGGGCTCGAACCCTGGCTTTTCGTCTAATAAGCCAACACACTACCTACTAGACCACGGCGACTATAGAGGTCAATGAATATTTTCATATCCTAGAGGTCAATGAATGTTTTCGATAATATCTCACATACAATTTGTTTTACTTAGATTTATAAGTAGGAAGTGTTTAAGGATACACCATATACTAGAGATCAATGAATATTTTCGATAATATCTCTCATATAATTTCTTTCATTTAGATTTATAAATAGGAAGTATTCAAAAATACACCATATACTAGGGAACAATGAATATTTTCGATAATACCTCATACATAATTTGTTCCATTTAGATTTATAAATAGGAAGTATTCCAGGATTCACCATATACTAGAGATCAATGAATATTTTCGATAATATCTCACACACAATTTGTTTCATTTAGGTTTACACATAGGAAGTGTTTAAGGATACACCGTATACTAAAGATCAATGAATATTTTCGATAATATCTCACATACAATTTGTTTCATTTAGGTTTACACATAGGAAGTGTTTAAGGATACACCATATACTAAAGATCAATGAATATTTTCGATAATATCTCACATACAATTGTTTAATTTAGGTTTATAAATAGGAAGTATTCAAGGATACACCATATACTAGAGATCAATGAATATTTTCGATAATATCTCATATACAATTTGTTTCATTAAGACATATAAATAGGAAATATTCAAGGATACACCATATACCAGATATCAATGAGTATTTTCGATAATATCTCACATACAATTTGTTTCATTAGAATTATAAATAGGAAGTATTCATGGATATACCATATCCTAGAGATCAATGAATGTTTTCGATAATATCTCACATACAATTTACTTTAATTAGGTTTATAAATAGAAAGTATTCTTGGATACACCATTGTAAAGTATTTATTTATTTAAAATTTTATTAATTATTTAATTTTATTTTAGTGCACTAGAAGAGCACTTTAAAATAATAAAGAATAACAGTTTTTAACAAAGTGCAGCTGAAGCGCACTATTTGGTTAAATTTTGTTGATTGAATTCTTGAGGGAAAATGTCCCTTCTTTTATACTAAATTTTGGCTGATTTGACAATTCCAAATCAAACCCTTAATTCTAACACAATTTTGTATTGGCTTAATACTATAACATATGTTTGTGTGTATATTATATTCTTAACTATATTATATTGGTTTGTGTGTGTAATTTTTATGGGACAAGTGGATGCCATATGACACGCGCATATTATCCACAATAATTCCCACGGTGAAGTGTAAAGAGAGCCATACACAATCACCAGCAATGCCATACAACAACAACACACATACCACATATTATATGCTAACCAATGCAGTCGGCGGCCTGACAACAAAGTGTCAAATGATCGTCGCATGTGCGCGACGGTCAATAACATTGAGTCAAGTGTTCGCCGCTCATATGCAATTGGATATTCTTTTGTTTATGCATATGAAATGGTGTGCTGGTATTGACAGCTGTAAAATCATGCTACACCATAAACTAGAGATCAATGAATATCTTCGATAATATCTCACATACAGTTTGTTTCACGTAGATTTATAAATAGGAAGTATTCACGGATACACCATATACAAGAGATCAATGAATATTTTCGATAATACCTCACACACATTTTATTTCATTTAGATTTATAAATAGGAAGTATTCAAGGATACACCATATACTAGGGATCAATGAATATTTTCGATAATACTTCACACATAATTTGTTTCATTTAGATCTATAAATAGAAAATATGCAAGGATACACCATATACTAGAGATCAATGAATATTTTCGATAATACCTCACACACAATTTGTTTCATTTAGATTTATACAAAGGAAGTATTCAAGGATACACCATATACTAGGGATCAATGAATATTTTCGATAATACTTCACACATAATTTGTTTCTTTTAGATTAATAAATAGGAAGTATTCAAGGATAAACCATATACAAGAGATCAATGAATATCTTCGATAATATCTTACATACAATTTGTTTCATTTAGATTTATAAATAGGAAGTATTTATTGCAACTTTATTAAGAACAAAATATGTCTTTACAATTCAAGTGACTTTATTGGAATAAGAATTTACTTCATGCTTTTTCTAAATTATAAAAGTGATAAAGTTTACAAAGATATAGAGTATGTTAGAAAACAGAATATGTATTAATTAATAAAGGTGTATACGCTTAGAAAAACTATGGAATATATATATACACTCGGAAGTGAATGTTATTACTACAACACTCCTCCTCATTCACTTTAAGTTGCATCTTCCACGAGAATAATCATGTTTAATTGGCGCCAACGGCTTCGTTAAAATGTCAGCTATCATCTCATCTCTAGGGCAATAGCTTATTGATATGATACCCTTCTTCACTAAATCTTTTGTCATTTTGTATCTCGTATCCATATGCTTTGTTCTACAGGAAAATTTATCGTCGTTTAAAAGTCGCAAACAGCTTTGGTTATCATTTAGGAGAGTTGTTGGTTCATTAATTGGTTGTTGCAAATCTTCCAGTAGTTGTCTGAGCCATTTTGCTTCTTTTGCAGATTCAGATAATGAAATATATTCCGCTTCACATGTTGAAGAAGCAACCAGGGTTTGCTTTTGACAGGACCAAGAAACAGTACCACCATTGTAGAAAAATATTCGGCCACTATTAGATTTTCTTTCAATTCTTTCTTCGGCCCAGTTCGCGTCAGCATAACCAATTAGTTTTTGCTCATTATCTTTGTTGCTTAAATTCAATTTTAAATATGCTGTTGATTTTAAATATTTTAAAACAAGCTTACACTGTATCCAGTCTTCATTAGTGGGCCGCGATACCTTTTGCCCTAAAATACTTACAGCTACTGAGATATCAGGTCTGGTATTAACGGAAATATATAAAAGATGTCCAATCATTTTGCGATACATAATATTATTTTCAAGTAAATTAGTATCTCCTCCTTTTCCGTAACATAAATCCAAAGGGGTTCTAACGGATTTTGCATCTGGAAGCCCAAATTCAATAACTGTTTTATTTATATAATTCGATTGACAAATTTGAAAGTTCCCATCGAAATCTTTCGATATTTCAATTCCCAAATAATGTTTCAATTCGCCTAGATTTTCTATAGGGAAATTACTTAATAGGTTGGCTTCAACGTACCTTATTTGTTCCACTGTTGAACAAGCCAGAATGAGATCATCTACATAAACGATTATATAGCATATGATCCCGTAAATATTACCACAATACAAACAGGGATCATTAAAACTCTGTTTGAATTGCATTCCGATTAAAATTTCATGTAATGTATTATTCCATTATCTTGCAGCCTGTTTTAAGCCATATATGCTTCTCTTTAGTAGGCAAACCAGTTCACTGTTTTCATCATTAAAACCTTGGGGCTGTTTCATATAAATTGTTTCGGACAATTTTCCATTTAAAAAGGCTGTTTTTACATCAATGTGATTCACAATCATATTTGTCGTTCCAGCAATTGATAATAAAATTCTGAATGTAGTGTGGGATACCACTGGGGCAAAAACCTCATCATAATCGATTCCATATTTCTGTGAAAAGCCCTGAGCAACTAGACGTGCTTTGAAACGATATATTTCACCATCGGAATTACGTTTTATTTTATATACCCATTTACTTCCTATGGCTGTCTTTCCCTCGGGCAATTTGACGAGTTCCCAAGTCTGATTCCTTTTCATAGATTCCATTTCGTCTTGCATAGCAGCTAACCACTGAGCCTTTTCATCACAATTAATTGCTTCCGTATATGTTTTAGGTTCTTTGATTTCTTGTATTGACCATAATTCATCTATTAATCTTCTAGGTTCTTTGCCTTTATTTGTACGGCTAGAAACTCTAACTGTTGATGTATGTATTTCCAAATGTTTTTCAGAATCATCTTCTTTATCAGTTTTTTTATTAAGTTCTGTCGTATCATTAGTGATTGAATTTTGTTGTTGTTGTTCCGTATTCCCCTCCTCAATCAATAATGGATTGGTTTTATTCTGAATTTCTGATTTAATTTTCTCTTTCTCAATCAAATATGGATAATTTTGGCAGGCTTTAGGAAACTTAATAAAAATGTTTTCATCAGTATTATCTTTAATGTAATCTAAAAATCGAACGTCACGGCTTATGACTACTCTCTTCGTTATAGGATTGTAAAAACGAAAAGCTTTTGAATTATCATCATATCCCAAAAAAATCATTTTTAGTGCTTTATCATCTAATTTACGCCTTTTTTCATGGAACGTGTACAAAACATTCTGAACCAAAAACGTGAAAGAGGCTTAAATTCGGTTTTGAACCATACCATAATTCATATGTAGTTTTATTTGTAGATCTTGTAAAAACTCTATTTTGAATATAATTCGCAGTCGATACAGCTTCTCCCCAAAATAAGTAAGGCAAATCAGCATCTATTAGTAAACATCTGGCCATTTCAATTAGGCTTCTATTTTTTCTTTCGGCCTTGCCATTTTGTTGAGGACTATAAGGGGCTGTTAATTGTATTTGAATACCTTGAGACTGTAAAAAACAAGTAAAATTTTTTCCGGTATATTCCCCACCTCTATCGGAACGAATGGCCTTGGGAGCTCTACCAAAATTTGTACGACAAAACATTATAAAATCTTTAAATACTTGTTCTACTTCTGATTTCTTTGATATTAATCGAATTATTGTAAAATTTGAATAATCATCTATAAAAGTCACTATATACCTTTTTCCAGATGGTGTAGTAGTTTGCATCGGTCCACAAACATCAGAGTGGATTAACTGTAATGGCTCCGTTGATTTTCTTACTGATCGTTTTGGAAACGGTATTCTAGTCAGCTTCCCCTTCACACAAGTTTCACATATCTCTTTTATACCACATTCAACAATTTTAAAACCATCAGCTAAGTTTTCCGAAAACATCTTTCTTATGGCTTCAGGATCACGATGTCCCAGCTTTCGATGCCATACATGAATACAGTTATTATTATGTTGCATTAAATTAAAGCATTTATTTTATCATGTTGACGTAAAATATACATTTCTCCTTCGATATCAGCCATACCAATATTGTTACCATTCAAATTTATGCAACACATATTTTTATTAAATGTTACATCAAAACCGAATCTCGTTAACTGTCTTATTGAAATTATATTTCCCACCAAACTAGGTGCATATAAAACCTCCTTTGCGACAAATTTATGCTCCTTAATCAGTTCACCTGACCCAATGCCCTCAATAGCAACTTTTTCACCATTAGCCCATTCAATATGACTCTTGTAAGATTCATCCAATTTTTGAAAAAATTTGTAATCGTTGACAGCATGACGAGTAGCGCCTGAATCAACAAGCCAACAAGATAAATATTTATTCTTACCAAACTTGAAAAGAAAATCTGAATTATATTTTTCCTCCACAGAATTGATTCTGCTGAAACTATTTTCTGGTCTTTGTTTCTGTTTCCAGTTTTTATATTTCATAAAATTTTTCTTTAGATGACCGGGTTTCTTACAAAAATAGCAAACACCACCAGGTTTAGCAACAACTTTCAAAACACCATCACCCACTGCACCTCCATTAGCGTGCAAACGTCTTTCATATTCGGCGATAATTTTCTGTTGAACAAAAGCAAAATTAATTTCATCTTCTTTTCTGGATTCAAGAGATGTTATAAGAGTATCATAGCCCTCCGGTAAATGGCTCAGCAACATAGCAGCACTCCATTTATCAGATAAGGCTTCCTCACCAACATCACGCAATTTTGTAAATAGCTCGTTCATTGTATTAATATGATCCACCGCATTGCCACCTTCTTCCAATTTTAACGAACAAATGTTCCTCATTAAATGCACTGTATTACACAGAGTATTCTTTTCATGATAATTTTTAAATTATCCCACATTTCTCTTGCCGTTTTGGAGTTTCTTATATGGCAAAGTTGGTCATCCATCACAAGCAATCCAATGGTTCCCCTGGCCTCATAATCTTTGGTGTCCCATTCATCAATCACTGCCTTGTTCTCCATCACATTATTTTTAAATTTAGGTTCAGGACGGCTACCTTCAATCACCAGCTTCCATAAATTTTGCTTTCTCAATAGTAGCTCCATTTTAAATTTCCAATTTACATAATTTTCATTGTTCAATTTATTAATTTTTTTTTTTTGTGTCCGTCATCTTTATTTTATTTTAAAAATAAACTTTATGTTGGTTAAACAATTTATTTCTAACTTTATCTCCTTTATTTTCACTTTAATTTTCTGGAAACTTCATATGCATAGGCCCATAACCTATTGCAACTTTATTAAGAACAAAATATGTCTTTACAATTCAAGTGACTTTATTGGAATAAGAATTTGTTGTAGTAATTACATTCACTTCCGAGTGTATATTCCATAGATTTTCTAAGCGTATACACCTTTATTAATTAATACATATTCTGTTTTCTAACATACTCTATATCTTTGTAAACTTTGTCACTTTTATAATTTAGAAAAAACATGAAGTAAATTCTTATTCCAATAAAGTCACTTGAATTGTAAAGACATATTTTGTTCTTAATAAAGTTGCAATAGTATTCAAGGTTACACCATATACTAGAGATCAATGAATATTTTCGATAATATCTCACATACAATTTGTTTCATTTAGGTTTACACATAGGAAGTATTCAAGGATACACCATATACTGGAGATCAATGTATATTTTCGATAATATTTCGAAACAAAATTTGTTTAATTTAGATATATAAATAGGAAGTATTCAGGGATACACCATATACTAGAGATCATTGAATATTTTCGATAATATCTCACATACAATTTTTTATTTAGTTTTATAAATAGGAAGTATTCAAGGATACACCATATACTAGACATCAATGAATATATTCAATAATATATCACATACAATTTGTTACATTTAGATTTATAAATAGGAAGTATTCAAGGATACACCACATACTAGACATCAATGAATATATGCAATAATATATGACATACAATTTTTCATTTAGATTTACACATAGGAACTATTCAAGGATACACCATATATTAGAGATATATGAATATTTTCTATAATATCTCACATACAATTTTTTTCATTTAGTTTTATAAATATGAAGTATTCAAGAATACACCATATACTAGACATCAATGAATATATTCAATAATATATCACATACAATTTGTTTCATTTAGATTTATAAATAGGAAGTATTCAAGGATACACCATATACTAGAGATCAATGAATATTTTCGATAATATTTCACATACAATTTGCTTCATTTAGATTGATAAATAGGAAGTATTCAAGGATACACCATATAGTAGAGATCGATGAATATTTTCGATAACATCTCTCATACAATTTGTTTCATTTAGATTTATAAATAGGAAGTATTCAAGGATACACCATATACTAGAGAGCAAACAATATATTCGATAATACCTCACACGCAATTTGTTTCAAGTAGATTTATAAATAGAAAGTATTCAAGGATACACCATATACAAGAGATCAATGAATATTTTCGATAATATCTCACATGAAATTTGCTTCATTTAGATTGATAAATAGGAAGTATTCAAGGACACACCATATAGTAGAGATCGATTAATATTTTCAATAATATCTCACATACAATTTGTTTCATTTAGATTTACACATAGGAAGTGTTTAAGGATACACCATATACTAAAGATCAATGAATATTTTCGATAATATCTCACATACCATTTGCTTCATTTAGATTTAGAAATAGGAAGTTTTCAAAGATACAGCATATACTAGAGATCAATGAATATTTTCGATAATATTTGCCACACAATTTACTTTAATTAAGTTTATAAATAGAAAGTATTCAAGGATATACCATATACTAGAGATCAATGAATATTTTCGATAATACTTCACACGCAATTTGTTTCATTAAGATTTAAACATAGATAGTATTCAAGGATACACCATATACTAGAGATCAATGAATATTTTCGATAATATCTCATATACAGTTTGTTTCATTTAGATTTACAAATAGGAAGTAATCAAGGATATGTGGCAGCACTTAATAAACTTGCAAATTTAATAAAACTACTTTTTAAAAAAATTAAGTATCAATAACATCTTTATAAAATACCATAAAATACAACAATTCCTTTATACATACAATTTTATATCATTTTTAATTTTTATAAATCATAATATGCCATGATATGTATTGTAAAATAGAATGTTCTAGAAAAATAAGATTTTAGTATATATACGACTTTTCAATAAAAATATATTCAGTAACTGACAAGATTTTCTAGAAACAACACGCATTTTCAATTAAATTGTCCCTACAAATGGTGACCCTGACGACTTAAATAAAGGAAAGCGCTATGAACGACGGAAGACAAAGCCACAACGCCGACTTGGCACAAACTTCATCTGGACAATCAGAATCGTCAACTACCACGTCTGCCGTTAACCACGATAATAACGTATGTGTCAACAGAGTTTCAGTTAAGGTGCCACCGTTTTGGCCTGAGCAACCTGAAATTTGGTTTGCACAGGTTGAGGCTCAATTCAGTATCTCGGGAATAAACAACGACATTTCAAAATTCAACACGGTTGTAGCTGCCATTGAGAGCAATGTTCTATCTCAAATATGTGACGCAATTTTAAATCCTCCTGAACAAGGCAAGTACAACAATCTTAAATCCGCTATCATAGAAAGATATTGCGATAGCGAACAGAAAAAAATTCAAAAACTTATATCTGAGGTGGATTTAGGAGACAAACGTCCTACACAGTTGCTAAACGAGCTGAGTGGTTTAGCAAAAGGTAAAATTAATAATGATTTTTTGAAGTCACTTTGGTTACAGAGACTACCAGCGCAAACTAGAGCCATTTTGCAAGCATCAAACGCAGATCTTCCAGAGCTCGCTAAATTAGCAGATAAAATATTAGAAGTTTCGGATTTTCATCAAATTGCATCTATACGCAAGGAACAACATCTTGACAATGAAAGTGACCTTCGTATACAACGGATCGAAAAACAAGTAAGTCAACTTTTAAATACGCGCGGAGGACGATTTAGAAACAGGAGTAGAAATCGCAACAAAAGTCGAGAAAGACGACCATCAACACCTTCAAGTTTAAACAATAAATGCTGGTATCATGAACAATTTGGTAGCAAGGCACGAAAATGCCGGCCACCATGCAATTTTTCTGCAAATATTCCAAAAAACTAAAACCATCACCCTACTCCACGAGCAGTAATGGTGATCGTCCTTTTCAAATTGCTCGTCTTGTAATTCGTGATAAAAATACCAGTATACAGTTTTTAGTAGGCATAGGCGCCGACGTTTCTGTCATTCCCCCAAAGCCAGCCGATAAAATCAAAAAACATTCAACTCCAACTTTTTACGCAGCAAATGGTTCACCAATCAAGTCATTTGGTCAACGTCGCCTTAATTTGTCATTTGGTTTGCGTCGGAACTTAACATGGAATTTTTACATCGCTGATGTTAAAACGGCTATCATCGGATCTGACTTTTTAAAAGCATATGATTTGCTTGTCGACATGAGAAGAGGCAAATTAATTGACAAAACAACTTTAATGGAATCAAGAGGAAATTTAACAAAAAATTTGGATATTAAACTTTTAATAAGGAAAACCGACAACAAATTTTCAAATATTCTGAGTGAGTATAGCGATTTGACCATTCTCAATTCAAATAAGACGCCCATAAACACTAGCACAACACACCACATTGTGACCACCGGCCCTCCAGTTTTTACTCGACCGAGACGACTCGTTGGTGAAAGACTTGAAGCAGCCAAAAAAGAATTCCAATTTTTAATGGAAAAAGGTATCTGTCGACCATCAAAAAGTCAGTGGGCGAGTCCACTGCATTTAGTCAGAAAAAGTAATAACGAGTGGAGGCCTTGTGGTGACTATCGAGCTCTCAACGCGATCACGATTCCGGACAGGTATCCAATTCCTTTCCTACACGACGTAACTAGTGTTCTTCACGGTAAGAAGATATTTTCTGCTATTGATTTGCAACGCGCTTATTACCAAATACCAATCGAACCTGCTGATATTCCAAAGACAGCCATTTCAACACCATTTGGTCTCTACGAATTTTCTTATATGACGTTTGGATTAAGAAATGCTGCCCAAACATTCCAACGATACATTGACGACGTGCTACGAGGTTTGGATTTCACATTTGCATATATAGACGATATTCTAGTTGCATCGATAGACGAAGAGCAACACGAAAAAGATTTACGAGTGGTTTTTGACCGACTACGAAAAGGCAATTTATCAATTAATGCTGATAAATGTAAACTCGGGCAATCAGAACTCGAGTTCTTAGGCCACACTATAACAAGCGAAGGTTTACGTCCGCTCAAAAGTAAAGTTGAAGCTTTCGCTATAATAGCGAAAGACCTTAAAAAATTTTTAGGAATGCTGAATTTTTATCGTCCGTTTCTAAAAAACGCTACCAAACATCAAAGTGTACTTCAAAATTTAATAAACGGCAACAGAAAAAACGACAAAACAAAAATTATTTGGTCAGATGAAGCTGTAGATGCATTTGAAGCCTGCAAAGACGATTTAGCTAATGCTACCACTTTGAGTTACATGTCACCCCACAGTAAACTTACACTAACTGTAGATGCATCAGATACTGCCGTTGGAGCTGTACTACATCAGATTGTCGATGGAGTTGCTCAACCACTCGGATTTTATTCTAAGCAACTTACCAATGCTCAGCAGAATTATAGCGCCTATGATCGAGAGTTAACAGCTGTGTATCAAGGAGTTCAACATTTTAAGTATGCCTTAGAGGGTCGCACATTTACAATTTATACTGACCACAAGCCTTTAGTCTTCGCA
The DNA here is from genome assembly GCA_958299815.1 of Sarcophaga carnaria. Lineage (NCBI taxonomy): Eukaryota > Metazoa > Arthropoda > Insecta > Diptera > Sarcophagidae > Sarcophaga > Sarcophaga carnaria. The sequence continues at coordinate 81,291,969 of OY283149.1, read as the reverse complement.
TTTCAACAAAAAAGTGAAAAAGCTCCGCCACGAAGAGTACAACAATTAGATTTTATAAGTCAATATTCCACCGATATTCGTCACATTAAAGGCACCGAAAATGTAACAGCTGATTGGCTCTCTCGAATAAATAATATTACAACAGATGTAATTGATTTTAATGCAATGTCTATTGCACAGCAAAATGATAACGAATTAAAATCATTGTTAGAGTCAGGTAAGAAGTCATCTCTTAAACTTACACTTTTACCTATTCCATGTTCTCCGAAATTTTTATACTGCAATGTTAATGGTTCAAATATAAGACCATACGTGCCTGTTGAACAACGAAACACCATTATGAAAAAATTGCACAATTTATCTCATCCCAGCATCAGAGCTACAAGAAAACTTGTAAAGGAGCGCTACGTATGGCCTGGTTTATCTAAAGATGTTGGAAATTTTGTTCGAGGGTGTTTACAATGCCAAAAAGTAAAAATTAATAGATACACATCTGCTCCTTTGAACAGCTATACCACACCCGACAAGCGTTTTCAACATATTAATATTGATCTAATTGGACCACTTCCGACATCAGCTGGAAACCGTTATTGTCTCACATGTATAGATCGCTTTTCCAGATGGCCAACAGCAATTCCTATACCCGATATTTCAGCTCACACAGTAGCAACAGCTTTTATTAATGGATGGGTAGCTTTATATGGAGTACCAGAAAGGATAACGACAGATTTCGGAAGACAATTTGAGTCCAACCTTTTTCAAGAACTAACGAATACACTTGGCATACAACACTTACGTACAACGGCATACCATCCCCAAGCAAATGGTATGATTGAAAGATGGCACCGTTCTCTTAAAAATGCCATTAAGTGCTATGCTTCAAAGGATTGGAGTTTTGCCCTTCCTCTCGTTCTTCTTGGACTTCGAACTACAGTGAAATTAGACATCGGAGCAAGTCCAGCAGAATTACTCTATGGCACGCAACTACGTTTACGAGGTGAGTTCTGGGTGAAGAGTGAAACTAAAGACAGTCAAACCGATTTCGTACAACAACTACGTCGAATAATGAATGATCTAAGAGTTCCTAGTCCATCATGGCATTCAAATAACAAGCATTATGTCGATCCAGATTTAAAAACATGCAAATTCGTTTTTGTACGGGTAGATCGAATTCGTAAGCCTTTAGAACCAGCGTATGAAGGCCCTTTTGAAGTCCAGAAACGCTACGATAAATATTTTGTGATAATAAGAGGAAAAAGAAGTGACAAAATATCGATTGACCGAATTAAACCAGCAAGAATCTATACCAGCGACTCTAAAGAGTGTTTAGTTAAGGAGTTAGCACAACCAGTTCCTAATAAAGTTGAAAATAATGAAAGAGTTAGTCGTTTTGGAAGACGTGTAAGATTTCCGAACTGATACCCGTAACGAAATACTAACCGGGGGGTATTGTGGCAGCCCTTAATAAACTTGCAAATTTAATAAAACTACTTTTTAAAAAAATTAAGTATCGATAACATCTTTATAAAATACCATAAAATACAACAATTCCTTTATACATACAATTTTATATCATTTTTAATTTTTATAAATCATAATATGCCATGATATGTATTGTAAAATAGAATGTTCTAGAAAAATAAGATTTTAGTATATATACGACTTTTCAATAAAAATATATTCAGTAGCTGACAAGATTTTCTAGAAACAACACGCATTTTCAATTAAATTGTCACTACAGATACACCATATACTAGAGATCAATGAATATTTTCGATAAGATCTCACATACAATTTGTTTCATTTAGATTTACAAATAGGAAGTAATCAAGGATACACCATATACTAGAGATCAATGAATACAATTTGTTTCATTTAGATTTATAAATAGGAAGTATTCAAAGATACACCATATACTAGAGATCAATAAAAATTTTCGAAAATATCTCACAGACAATTTGGTTCATTCAGATTTACTCATAGGAAGTATTCGAGGATACACCATATACTAGTGGTCAATGAATACATACGTAATTGGTCCTTACAACCCTTCAGTCAGGATTACGACCTAGTTTCTCACACCACTTATGTTGTGTGTGTTAATTTTTATACATGAGTGGCGGGACCTACAGTTTAAAGTCGACTCCGAATGACAGATTATTTTTTTGAGAAACTTTTCATGGCAAATTTATTTACTCTCAGAGTTTTTGGCAGAAATCTGCTTAGAGGAAGTCGCCGAAGGAATACTTTTTGTATTTTATTTTGATGTCTGGCGTGGGGCTCGAACCCTGGCTTTTCGTCTAATAAGCCAACACACTACCTACTAGACCACGGCGACTATAGAGGTCAATGAATATTTTCATATCCTAGAGGTCAATGAATGTTTTCGATAATATCTCACATACAATTTGTTTTACTTAGATTTATAAGTAGGAAGTGTTTAAGGATACACCATATACTAGAGATCAATGAATATTTTCGATAATATCTCTCATATAATTTCTTTCATTTAGATTTATAAATAGGAAGTATTCAAGGATACACCATATACTAGGGAACAATGAATATTTTCGATAATACCTCATACATAATTTGTTCCATTTAGATTTATAAATAGGAAGTATTCCAGGATTCACCATATACAAGAGATCAATGAATATTTTCGATAATATCTCACACACAATTTGTTTCATTTAGGTTTACACATAGGAAGTGTTTAAGGATACACCGTATACTAAAGATCAATGAATATTTTCGATAATATCTCACATACAATTTGTTTCATTTAGGTTTACACATAGGAAGTGTTTAAGGATACACCATATACTAAAGATCAATGAATATTTTCGATAATATTTCACATACAATTGTTTAATTTAGGTTTATAAATAGGAAGTATTCAAGGATACACCATATAGTAGAGATCAATGAATATTTTCTAAAATATTTTGCACACAATTTGTTTCATTTAGATTTATAAATATGAAGTATTCAAAGATACACCATATACTAGAGATCAATGAATATTTTCTATAATATCTTAAACACAATTTGTTTGATTTAGATTTATAAATAGGAAGTATTCAAGGATACACCATATACTAGAGATTCAATGAATATTTTCTATAATATCTCACATACAATTTGTTTCATTTAGATTTATAAATAGGAAGTATTCAAGGATGCACCATATACTAGAGATCAATGAATATTTTCTATAATATCTCACATACAATTTGTTTCATTTAGATTTACACATAGGAAGTGTTTAAGGATACGCCATATAGTAGAGATCAATGAATATTTTCTATAATATCTCACATACAATTTGTTTCATTTAGATTTACAAATAGGAAGTATTCAAGGATACACCATATACTAGAGATCAATGAATATTTTCTATAATATATCACATACAATTTGTTTCATTTAGATTTACAAATAGGAAGTATTCAAGAATACACCATATACTAGAGATCAATAAATATTTTCGATAATATCTCACACACAATTTGTCTCATTAAGATTTACACATAGGAAGTGTTTAAGGATACACCATATTCTAGAGATCAATGAATATTTTCTATAATATCTTACACACAATTTGTTTCATTTAGATTTATAAACAGGAAGTATTCAAGGAAACACCATATACTAGAGATCAATGAATATTTTCCATGATATCTCACATGCAATTTGTTTCGTTAAGATTTATAATTAGGAAATATTCGAGGATACACCATACACAAAAGATCGATGAATATTTTCGATAATATCTCACATACAATTTGCTTCATTAAGATTTATAAATAAGAAGTATTCGAGGATACACCAGATCGATGAATATTTTCGATAATATCTCACATATAATTTGCTTCATTAAGATTTATAAATAGGAAGTATTCAAGGATACACCATATATTAGAGATCAATTAATATTTTCCATGATATCTCAGATCCAATTTGTTTCATTAAGATTTATAAATAGGAAGTATTCAAGTATATTCCTTATACTAGAGATCAATGAATATTTTCCATGATATCTCTCATATAATTTCTTTCATTTAGATTTATAAATAGGAAGTATTCAAGGATACACCATATACTAGGGAACAATGAATATTTTCGATAATACCTCATACATAATTTGTTCCATTTAGATTTATAAATAGGAAGTATTCCAGGATTCACCATATACAAGAGATCAATGAATATTTTCGATAATATCTCACACACAATTTGTTTCATTTAGGTTTACACATAGGAAGTGTTTAAGGATACACCGTATACTAAAGATCAATGAATATTTTCGATAATATCTCACATACAATTTGTTTCATTTAGGTTTACACATAGGAAGTGTTTAAGGATACACCATATACTAAAGATCAATGAATATTTTCGATAATATTTCACATACAATTGTTTAATTTAGGTTTATAAATAGGAAGTATTCAAGGATACACCATATACTAGAGATCAATGAATATTTTCGATAATATCTCATATACAATTTGTTTCATTAAGACATATAAATAGGAAATATTCAAGGATACACCATATACCAGATATCAATGAGTATTTTCGATAATATCTCACATACAATTTGTTTCATTAGAATTATAAATAGGAAGTATTCATGGATATACCATATCCTAGAGATCAATGAATGTTTTCGATAATATCTCACATACAATTTACTTTAATTAGGTTTATAAATAGAAAGTATTCTTGGATACACCATTGTAAAGTATTTATTTATTTAAAATTTTATTAATTATTTAATTTTATTTTAGTGCACTAGAAGAGCACTTTAAAATAATAAAGAATAACAGTTTTTAACAAAGTGCAGCTGAAGCGCACTATTTGGTTAAATTTTGTTGATTGAATTCTTGAGGGAAAATGTCCCTTCTTTTATACTAAATTTTGGCTGATTTGACAATTCCAAATCAAACCCTTAATTCTAACACAATTTTGTATTGGCTTAATACTATAACATATGTTTGTGTGTATATTATATTCTTAACTATATTATATTGGTTTGTGTGTGTAATTTTTATGGGACAAGTGGATGCCATATGACACGCGCATATTATCCACAATAATTCCCACGGTGAAGTGTAAAGAGAGCCATACACAATCACCAGCAATGACATACAACAACAACACACATACTACATATTATATGCTAACCCATGCAGTCGGCGGCCTGACAACAAAGTGTCAAATGATCGTCGCATGTGCGCGACGGTCAATAACATTGAGTCAAGTGTTCGCCGCTCATATGCAATTGGATATTCTTTTGTTTATGCATATGAAATGTTGTGCTGGTATTGACAGCTGTAAAATCATGCTACACCATAAACTAGAGATCAATGAATATCTTCGATAATATCTCACATACAGTTTGTTTCACGTAGATTTATAAATAGGAAGTATTCACGGATACACCATATACAAGAGATCAATGAATATTTTCGATAATACCTCACACACAATTTGTTTCATTTAGATTTATAAATAGGAAGTATTCAAGGATACACCATATACTAGGGATCAATGAATATTTTCGATAATACCTCACACATAATTTGTTTCATTTAGATCTATAAATAGAAAATATTCAAGGATACACCATATACTAGAGATCAATGAATATTTTCGATAATACCTCACACACAATTTGTTTCATTTAGATTTATACAAAGGAAGTATTCAAGGATACACCATATACTAGGGATCAATGAATATTTTCGATAATACCTCACACATAATTTGTTTCTTTTAGATTAATAAATAGGAAGTATTCAAGGATAAACCATATACAAGAGATCAATGAATATCTTCGATAATATCTTACATACAATTTGTTTCATTTAGATTTATAAATAGGAAGTATTTATTGCAACTTTATTAAGAACAAAATATGTCTTTACAATTCAAGTGACTTTATTGGAATAAGAATTTACTTCATGCTTTTTCTAAATTATAAAAGTGACAAAGTTTACAAAGATATAGAGTATGTTAGAAAACAGAATATGTATTAATTAATAAAGGTGTATACGCTTAGAAAAACTATGGAATATATATATACACTCGGAAGTGAATGTTATTACTACAACACTCCTCCTCATTCACTTTAAGTTGCATCTTCCACGAGAATAATCATGTTTAATTGGCGCCAACGGCTTCGTTAAAATGTCAGCTATCATCTCATCTCTAGGGCAATAGCTTATTGATATGATACCCTTCTTCACTAAATCTTTTGTCATTTTGTATCTCGTATCCATATGCTTTGTTCTACAGGAAAATTTATCGTCGTTTAAAAGTCGCAAACAGCTTTGGTTATCATTTAGGAGAGTTGTTGGTTCATTAATTGGTTGTTGCAAATCTTCCAGTAGTTGTCTGAGCCATTTTGCTTCTTTTGCAGATTCAGATAATGAAATATATTCCGCTTCACATGTTGAAGAAGCAACCAGGGTTTGCTTTTGACAGGACCAAGAAACAGTACCACCATTGTAGAAAAATATTCGGCCACTATTAGATTTTCTTTCAATTCTTTCTTCGGCCCAGTTCGCGTCAGCATAACCAATTAGTTTTTGCTCATTATCTTTGTTGCTTAAATTCAATTTTAAATATGCTGTTGATTTTAAATATTTTAAAACACGCTTACACTGTATCCAGTCTTCATTAGTGGGCCGCGATACCTTTTGCCCTAAAATACTTACAGCTACTGAGATATCAGGTCTGGTATTAACGGAAATATATAAAAGATGTCCAATCATTTTGCGATACATAATATTATTTTCAAGTAAATTAGTATCTCCTCCTTTTCCGTAACATAAATCCAAAGGGGTTCTAACGGATTTTGCATCTGGAAGCCCAAATTCAATAACTGTTTTATTTATATAATTCGATTGACAAATTTGAAAGTTCCCATCGAAATCTTTCGATATTTCAATTCCCAAATAATGTTTCAATTCGCCTAGATTTTCTATAGGGAAATTACTTAATAGGTTGGCTTCAATCCACTGTTGAACAAGCCAGAATGAGATCATCTACATAAACGATTATATAGCATATGATCCCGTAAATATTACCACAATACAAACAGGGATCATTAAAACTCTGTTTGAATTGCATTCCGATTAAAATTTCATGTAATGTATTATTCCATTATCTTGCAGCCTGTTTTAAGCCATATATGCTTCTCTTTAGTAGGCAAACCAGTTCACTGTTTTCATCATTAAAACCTTGGGGCTGTTTCATATAAATTGTTTCGGACAATTTTCCATTTAAAAAGGCTGTTTTTACATCAATGTGATTCACAATCATATTTGTCGTTCCAGCAATTGATAATAAAATTCTGAATGTAGTGTGGGATACCACTGGGGCAAAAACCTCATCATAATCGATTCCATATTTCTGTGAAAAGCCCTGAGCAACTAGACGTGCTTTGAAACGATATATTTCACCATCGGAATTACGTTTTATTTTATACACCCATTTACTTCCTATGGCTGTCTTTCCCTCGGGCAATTTGACGAGTTCCCAAGTCTGATTCCTTTTCATAGATTCCATTTCGTCTTGCATAGCAGCTAACCACTGAGCCTTTTCATCACAATTAATTGCTTCCGTATATGTTTTAGGTTCTTTGATTTCTTGTATTGACCATAATTCATCTATTAATCTTCTAGGTTCTTTGCCTTTATTTGTACGGCTAGAAACTCTAACTGTTGATGTATGTATTTCCAAATGTTTTTCAGAATCATCTTCTTTATCAGTTTTTTCATTAAGTTCTGTCGTATCATTAGTGATTGAATTTTGTTGTTGTTGTTCCGTATTCCCCTCCTCAATCAATAATGGATTGGTTTTATTCTGAATTTCTGATTTAATTTTCTCTTTCTCAATCAAATATGGATAATTTTGGCAGGCTTTAGGAAACTTAATAAAAATGTTTTCATCAGTATTATCTTTAATGTAATCTAAAAATCGAACGTCACGGCTTATGACTACTCTCTTCGTTATAGGATTGTAAAAACGAAAAGCTTTTGAATTATCATCATATCCCAAAAAAATCATTTTTAGTGCTTTATCATCTAATTTACGCCTTTTTCATGGAACGTGTACAAAACATTCTGAACCAAAAACGTGAAAGAGGCTTAAATTCGGTTTTGAACCATACCATAATTCATATGTAGTTTTATTTGTAGATCTTGTAAAAACTCTATTTTGAATATAATTCGCAGTCGATACAGCTTCTCCCCAAAATAAGTAAGGCAAATCAGCATCTATTAGTAAACATCTGGCCATTTCAATTAGGCTTCTATTTTTTCTTTCGGCCTTGTTGAGGACTATAAGGGGCTGTTAATTGTATTTGAATACCTTGAGACTGTAAAAAACAAGTAAAATTTTTTCCGGTATATTCCCCACCTCTATCGGAACGAATGGCCTTGGGAGCTCTACCAAAATTTGTACGACAAAACATTATAAAATCTTTAAATACTTGTTCTACTTCTGATTTCTTTGATATTAATCGAATTATTGTAAAATTTGAATAATCATCTATAAAAGTCACTATATACCTTTTTCCAGATGGTGTAGTAGTTTGCATCGGTCCACAAACATCAGAGTGGATTAACTGTAATGGCTCCGTTGATTTTCTTACTGATCGTTTTGGAAACGGTATTCTAGTCAGCTTCCCCTTCACACAAGTTTCACATATCTCTTTTATACCACATTCAACAATTTTAAAACCATCAGCTAAGTTTTCCGAAAACATCTTTCTTATGGCTTCAGGATCACGATGTCCCAGCTTTCGATGCCATACATGAATACAGTTATTATTATGTTGCATTAAATTAAAGCATTTATTTTATCATGTTGACGTAAAATATACATTTCTCCTTCGATATCAGCCATACCAATATTGTTACCATTCAAATTTATGCAACACATATTTTTATTAAATGTTACATCAAAACCGAATCTCGTTAACTGTCTTATTGAAATTATATTTCCCACCAAACTAGGTGCATATAAAACCTCCTTTGCGACAAATTTATGCTCCTTAATCAGTTCACCTGACCCAATGCCCTCAATAGCAACTTTTTCACCATTAGCCCATTCAATATGACTCTTGTAAGATTCATCCAATTTTTGAAAAAATTTGTAATCGTTGACAGCATGACGAGTAGCGCCTGAATCAACAAGCCAACAAGATAAATATTTATTCTTACCAAACTTGAAAAGAAAATCTGAATTATATTTTTCCTCCACAGAATTGATTCTGCTGAAACTATTTTCTGGTCTTTGTTTCTGTTTCCAGTTTTTATATTTCATAAAATTTTTCTTTAGATGACCGGGTTTCTTACAAAAATAGCAAACACCACCAGGTTTAGCAACAACTTTCAAAACACCATCACCCACTGCACCTCCATTAGCGTGCAAACGTCTTTCATATTCGGCGATAATTTTCTGTTGAACAAAAGCAAAATTAATTTCATCTTCTTTTCTGGATTCAAGAGATGTTATAAGAGTATCATAGCCCTCCGGTAAATGGCTCAGCAACATAGCAGCACTCCATTTATCAGATAAGGCTTCCTCACCAACATCACGCAATTTTGTAAATAGCTCGTTCATTGTATTAATATGATCCACCGCATTGCCACCTTCTTCCAATTTTAACGAACAAATGTTCCTCATTAAATGCACTGTATTAGACAGAGTATTCTTTTCATGATAATTTTTAAATTATCCCACATTTCTCTTGCCGTTTTGGAGTTTCTTATATGGCAAAGTTGGTCATCCATCACAAGCAATCCAATGGTTCCCCTGGCCTCATAATCTTTGGTGTCCCATTCATCAATCACTGCCTTGTTCTCCATCACATTATTTTTAAATTTAGGTTCAGGACGGCTACCTTCAATCACCAGCTTCCATAAATTTTGCTTTCTCAATAGTAGCTCCATTTTAAATTTCTAATTTACATAATTTTCATTGTTCAATTTATTAATTTTTTTTTTGTGTCCGTCATCTTTATTTTATTTTAAAAATAAACTTTATGTTGGTTAAACAATTTATTTCTAACTTTATCTCCTTTATTTTCACTTTAATTTTCTGGAAACTTCATATGCATAGGCCCATAACCTATTGCAACTTTATTAAGAACAAAATATGTCTTTACAATTCAAGTGACTTTATTGGAATAAGAATTTGTTGTAGTAATTACATTCACTTCCGAGTGTATATTCCATAGATTTTCTAAGCGTATACACCTTTATTAATTAATACATATTCTGTTTTCTAACATACTCTATATCTTTGTAAACTTTGTCACTTTTATAATTTAGAAAAAACATGAAGTAAATTCTTATTCCAATAAAGTCACTTGAATTGTAAAGACATATTTTGTTCTTAATAAAGTTGCAATAGTATTCAAGGTTACACCATATACTAGAGATCAATGAATATTTTCGATAATATCTCACATACAATTTGTTTCATTTAGGTTTACACATAGGAAGTATTCAAGGATACACCATATACTGGAGATCAATGTATATTTTCGATAATATTTCGAAACAAAATTTGTTTAATTTAGATATATAAATAGGAAGTATTCAGGGATACACCATATACTAGAGATCATTGAATATTTTCGATAATATCTCACATACAATTTTTTATTTAGTTTTATAAATAGGAAGTATTCAAGGATACACCATATACTAGACATCAATGAATATATTCAATAATATATCACATACAATTTGTTACATTTAGATTTATAAATAGGAAGTATTCAAGGATACACCATATACTAGACATCAATGAATATATGCAATAATATATCACATACAATTTGTTTCATTTAGATTTACACATAGGAACTATTCAAGGATACACCATATATTAGAGATATATGAATATTTTCTATAATATCTCACATACAATTTTTTTCATTTAGTTTTATAAATATGAAGTATTCAAGAATACACCATATACTAGACATCAATGAATATATTCAATAATATATCACATACAATTTGTTTCATTTAGATTTATAAATAGGAAGTATTCAAGGATACACCATATACTAGAGATCAATGAATATTTTCGATAATATTTCACATACAATTTGCTTCATTTAGATTGATAAATAGGAAGTATTCAAGGATACACCATATAGTAGAGATCGATGAATATTTTCGATAACATCTCTCATACAATTTGTTTCATTTAGATTTATAAATAGGAAGTATTCAAGGATACACCATATACTAGAGAGCAAACAATATATTCGATAATACCTCACACGCAATTTGTTTCAAGTAGATTTATAAATAGAAAGTATTCAAGGATACACCATATACAAGAGATCAATGAATATTTTCGATAATATCTCACATGAAATTTGCTTCATTTAGATTGATAAATAGGAAGTATTCAAGGACACACCATATAGTAGAGATCGATTAATATTTTCAATAATATCTCACATACAATTTGTTTCATTTAGATTTACACATAGGAAGTGTTTAAGGATACACCATATACTAAAGATCAATGAATATTTTCGATAATATCTCACATACCATTTGCTTCATTTAGATTTAGAAATAGGAAGTTTTCAAAGATACAGCATATACTAGAGATCAATGAATATTTTCGATAATATTTGCCACACAATTTACTTTAATTAAGTTTATAAATAGAAAGTATTCAAGGATATACCATATACTAGAGATCAATGAATATTTTCGATAATACTTCACACGCAATTTGTTTCATTAAGATTTAAACATAGATAGTATTCAAGGATACACCATATACTAGAGATCAATGAATATTTTCGATAATATCTCATATACAGTTTGTTTCATTTAGATTTACAAATAGGAAGTAATCAAGGATATGTGGCAGCACTTAATAAACTTGCAAATTTAATAAAACTACTTTTTAAAAAAATTAAGTATCAATAACATCTTTATAAAATACCATAAAATACAACAATTCCTTTATACATACAATTTTATATCATTTTTAATTTTTATATATCATAATATGCCATGATATGTATTGTAAAATAGAATGTTCTAGAAAAATAAGATTTTAGTATATATACGACTTTTCAATAAATATATTTAAATTAACTGACAAGATTTTCTAGAAACAACACGCATTTTCAATTAAATTGTCCCTACAAATGGTGACCCTGACGACTTAAATAAAGGAAAGCGCTATGAACGACGGAAGACAAAGCCACAACGCCGACTTGGCAAAAACTTCATCTGGACAATCAGAATCGTCAACTACCACGTCTGCCGTTAACCACGATAATAACGTATGTGTCAACAGAGTTTCAGTTAAGGTGCCACCGTTTTGGCCTGAGCAACCTGAAATTTGGTTTGCACAGGTTGAGGCTCAATTCAGTATCTCGGGAATAAACAACGACATTTCAAAATTCAACACGGTTGTAGCTGCCATTGAGAGCAATGTTCTATCTCAAATATGTGACGCAATTTTAAATCCTCCTGAACAAGGCAAGTACAACAATCTTAAATCCGCTATCATAGAAAGATATTGCGATAGCGAACAGAAAAAAATTCAAAAACTTATATCTGAGGTGGATTTAGGAGACAAACGTCCTACACAGTTGCTAAACGAGCTGAGTGGTTTAGCAAAAGGTAAAATTAATAATGATTTTTTGAAGTCACTTTGGTTACAGAGACTACCAGCGCAAACTAGAGCCATTTTGCAAGCATCAAACGCAGATCTTCCAGAGCTCGCTAAATTAGCAGATAAAATATTAGAAGTTTCGGATTTTCATCAAATTGCATCTATACGCAAGGAACAACATCTTGACAATGAAAGTGACCTTCGTATACAACGGATCGAAAAACAAGTAAGTCAACTTTTAAATACGCGCGGAGGACGATTTAGAAACAGGAGTAGAAATCGCAACAAAAGTCGAGAAAGACGACCATCAACACCTTCAAGTTTAAACAATAAATGCTGGTATCATGAACAATTTGGTAGCAAGGCACGAAAATGCCGGCCACCATGCAATTTTTCTGCAAATATTCCAAAAAACTAAAACCATCACCCTACTCCACGAGCAGTAATGGTGATCGTCCTTTTCAAATTGCTCGTCTTGTAATTCGTGATAAAAATACCAGTATACAGTTTTTAGTAGACATAGGCGCCGACGTTTCTGTCATTCCCCCAAAGCCAGCCGATAAAATCAAAAAACATTCAACTCCAACTTTTTACGCAGCAAATGGTTCACCAATCAAGTCATTTGGTCAACGTCGCCTTAATTTGTCATTTGGTTTGCGTCGGAACTTAACATGGAATTTTTACATCGCTGATGTTAAAACGGCTATCATCGGATCTGACTTTTTAAAAGCATATGATTTGCTTGTCGACATGAGAAGAGGCAAATTAATTGACAAAACAACTTTAATGGAATCAAGAGGAAATTTAACAAAAAATTTGGATATTAAACTTTTAATAAGGAAAACCGACAACAAATTTTCAAATATTCTGAGTGAGTATAGCGATTTGACCATTCTCAATTCAAATAAGACGCCCATAAACACTAGCACAACACACCACATTGTGACCACCGGCCCTCCAGTTTTTACTCGACCGAGACGACTCGTTGGTGAAAGACTTGAAGCAGCCAAAAAAGAATTCCAATTTTTAATGGAAAAAGGTATCTGTCGACCATCAAAAAGTCAGTGGGCGAGTCCACTGCATTTAGTCAGAAAAAGTAATAACGAGTGGAGGCCTTGTGGTGACTATCGAGCTCTCAACGCGATCACGATTCCGGACAGGTATCCAATTCCTTTCCTACACGACGTAACTAGTGTTCTTCACGGTAAGAAGATATTTTCTGCTATTGATTTGCAACGCGCTTATTACCAAATACCAATCGAACCTGCTGATATTCCAAAGACAGCCATTTCAACACCATTTGGTCTCTACGAATTTTCTTATATGACGTTTGGATTAAGAAATGCTGCCCAAACATTCCAACGATACATTGACGACGTGCTACGAGGTTTGGATTTCACATTTGCATATATAGACGATATTCTAGTTGCATCGATAGACGAAGAGCAACACGAAAAAGATTTACGAGTGGTTTTTGACCGACTACGAAAAGGCAATTTATCAATTAATGCTGATAAATGTAAACTCGGGCAATCAGAACTCGAGTTCTTAGGCCACACTATAACAAGCGAAGGTTTACGTCCGCTCAAAAGTAAAGTTGAAGCTTTCGCTATAATAGCGAAAGACCTTAAAAAATTTTTAGGAATGCTGAATTTTTATCGTCCGTTTCTAAAAAACGCTACCAAACATCAAAGTGTACTTCAAAATTTAATAAACGGCAACAGAAAAAACGACAAAACAAAAATTATTTGGTCAGATGAAGCTGTAGATGCATTTGAAGCCTGCAAAGACGATTTAGCTAATGCTACCACTTTGAGTTACATGTCACCCCACAGTAAACTTACACTAACTGTAGATGCATCAGATACTGCCGTTGGAGCTGTACTACATCAGATTGTCGATGGAGTTGCTCAACCACTCGGATTTTATTCTAAGCAACTTACCAATGCTCAGCAGAATTATAGCGCCTATGATCGAGAGTTAACAGCTGTGTATCAAGGAGTTCAACATTTTAAGTATGCCTTAGAGGGTCGCACATTTACAATTTATACTGACCACAAGCCTTTAGTCTTCGCATTTCAACAAAAAAGTGAAAAAGCTCCGCCACGAAGAGTACAACAATTAGATTTTATAAGTCAATATTCCACCGATATTCGTCACATTAAAGGCACCGAAAATGTAACAGCTGATTGGCTCTCTCGAATAAATAATATTACAACAGATGTAATTGATTTTAATGCAATGTCTATTGCACAGCAAAATGATAACGAATTAAAATCATTGTTAGAGTCAGGTAAGAAGTCATCTCTTAAACTTACACTTTTACCTATTCCATGTTCTCCGAAATTTTTATACTGCAATGTTAATGGTTCAAATATAAGACCATACGTGCCTGTTGAACAACGAAACACCATTATGAAAAAATTGCACAATTTATCTCATCCCAGCATCAGAGCTACAAGAAAACTTGTAAAGGAGCGCTACGTATGGCCTGGTTTATCTAAAGATGTTGGAAATTTTGTTCGAGGGTGTTTACAATGCCAAAAAGTAAAAATTAATAGATACACATCTGCTCCTTTGAACAGCTATACCACACCCGACAAGCGTTTTCAACATATTAATATTGATCTAATTGGACCACTTCCGACATCAGCTGGAAACCGTTATTGTCTCACATGTATAGATCGCTTTTCCAGATGGCCAACAGCAATTCCTATACCCGATATTTCAGCTCACACAGTAGCAACAGCTTTTATTAATGGATGGGTAGCTTTATATGGAGTACCAGAAAGGATAACGACAGATTTCGGAAGACAATTTGAGTCCAACCTTTTTCAAGAACTAACGAATACACTTGGCATACAACACTTACGTACAACGGCATACCATCCCCAAGCAAATGGTATGATTGAAAGATGGCACCGTTCTCTTAAAAATGCCATTAAGTGCTATGCTTCAAAGGATTGGAGTTTTGCCCTTCCTCTCGTTCTTCTTGGACTTCGAACTACAGTGAAATTAGACATCGGAGCAAGTCCAGCAGAATTACTCTATGGCACGCAACTACGTTTACGAGGTGAGTTCTGGGTGAAGAGTGAAACTAAAGACAGTCAAACCGATTTCGTACAACAACTACGTCGAATAATGAATGATCTAAGAGTTCCTAGTCCATCATGGCATTCAAATAACAAGCATTATGTCGATCCAGATTTAAAAACATGCAAATTCGTTTTTGTACGGGTAGATCGAATTCGTAAGCCTTTAGAACCAGCGTATGAAGGCCCTTTTGAAGTCCAGAAACGCTACGATAAATATTTTGTGATAATAAGAGGAAAAAGAAGTGACAAAATATCGATTGACCGAATTAAACCAGCAAGAATCTATACCAGCGACTCTAAAGAGTGTTTAGTTAAGGAGTTAGCACAACCAGTTCCTAATAAAGTTGAAAATAATGAAAGAGTTAGTCGTTTTGGAAGACGTGTAAGATTTCCGAACTGATACCCGTAACGAAATACTAACCGGGGGGTATTGTGGCAGCCCTTAATAAACTTGCAAATTTAATAAAACTACTTTTTAAAAAAATTAAGTATCGATAACATCTTTATAAAATACCATAAAATACAACAATTCCTTTATACATACAATTTTATATCATTTTTAATTTTTATAAATCATAATATGCCATGATATGTATTGTAAAATAGAATGTTCTAGAAAAATAAGATTTTAGTATATATACGACTTTTCAATAAAAATATATTCAGTAGCTGACAAGATTTTCTAGAAACAACACGCATTTTCAATTAAATTGTCACTACAGATACACCATATACTAGAGATCAATGAATATTTTCGATAAGATCTCACATACAATTTGTTTCATTTAGATTTACAAATAGGAAGTAATCAAGGATACACCATATACTAGAGATCAATGAATACAATTTGTTTCATTTAGATTTATAAATAGGAAGTATTCAAAGATACACCATATACTAGAGATCAATAAAAATTTTCGAAAATATCTCACAGACAATTTGGTTCATTCAGATTTACACATAGGAAGTATTCGAGGATACACCATATACTAGTGGTCAATGAATACATACGTAATTGGTCCTTACAACCCTTCAGTCAGGATTACGACCTAGTTTCTCACACCACTTATGTTGTGTGTGTTAATTTTTATACATGAGTGGCGGGACCTACAGTTTAAAGTCGACTCCGAATGACAGATTATTTTTTTGAGAAACTTTTCATGGCAAATTTATTTACTCTCAGAGTTTTTGGCAGAAATCTGCTTAGAGGAAGTCGCCGAAGGAATACTTTTTGTATTTTATTTTGATGTCTGGCGTGGGGCTCGAACCCTGGCTTTTCGTCTAATAAGCCAACACACTACCTACTAGACCACGGCGACTATAGAGGTCAATGAATATTTTCATATCCTAGAGGTCAATGAATGTTTTCGATAATATCTCACATACAATTTGTTTTACTTAGATTTATAAGTAGGAAGTGTTTAAGGATACACCATATACTAGAGATCAATGAATATTTTCGATAATATCTCTCATATAATTTCTTTCATTTAGATTTATAAATAGAAAGTATTCAAGGATACACCATATACTAGGGAACAATGAATATTTTCGATAATACCTCATACATAATTTGTTCCATTTAGATTTATAAATAGGAAGTATTCCAGGATTCACCATATACAAGAGATCAATGAATATTTTCGATAATATCTCACACACAATTTGTTTCATTTAGGTTTACACATAGGAAGTGTTTAAGGATACACCGTATACTAAAGATCAATGAATATTTTCGATAATATCTCAAATACAATTTGTTTCATTTAGGTTTACACATAGGAAGTGTTTAAGGATACACCATATACTAAAGATCAATGAATATTTTCGATAATATTTCACATACAATTGTTTAATTTAGGTTTATAAATAGGAAGTATTCAAGGATACACCATATAGTAGAGATCAATGAATATTTTCTAAAATATTTTGCACACAATTTGTTTCATTTAGATTTATAAATATGAAGTATTCAAGGATACACCATATACTAGAGATCAATGAATATATTCGATAATATCTTACACACAATTTGTTTCATTTAGATTTATAAATAGGAATTATTCAAAGATACACCATATACCAGAGATCAATGAATATTTTCTATAATATCTCACATACAATTTGTTTCATTTAGATTTACAAATAGGAAGTATTCAAGGATACACCATATAGTAGAGATCAATGAATATTTTCGATAATATCTTAAACACAATTTGTTTGATTTAGATTTATAAATAGGAAGTATTCAAAGATACACCATATACTAGAGATTCAATGAATATTTTCTATAATATCTCACATACAATTTGTTTCATTTAGATTTATAAATAGGAAGTATTCAAGGATACACCATATACTAGAGATCAATGAATATTTTCTATAATATTTCACATACAATTTGTTTCATTTAGATTTAGAAATAGGAAGTATTCAAGGATACACCATATACTAGAGATCAATAAATATTTTCGATAATATCTCACACACAATTTGTCTCATTAAGATTTACACATAGGAAGTGTTTAAGGATACACCATATTCTAGAGATCAATGAATATTTTCTATAATATCTTACACACAATTTGTTTCATTTAGATTTATAAATAGGAAGTATTCAAGGAAACACCATATACTAGAGATCAATGAATATTTTCCATGATATCTCACATGCAATTTGTTTCGTTAAGATTTATAAATAGGAAGTATTCAAGGATACACCTTATACTAGAGATCAATGAATATTTTCCATTATATCTCACATGCAAATTGTTTCGTTAAGATTTATAATTAGGAAATATTCGAGGATACACCATACACAAAAGAGCGATGAATATTTTCGATAATATCTCACATACAATTTGCTTCATTAAGATTTATAAATAAGAAGTATTCGAGGATACACCAGATCGATGAATATTTTCGATAATATCTCACATATAATTTGCTTCTTTAAGATTTATAAATAGGAAGTATTCAAGGATACACCATATATTAGAGATCAATTAACATTTTCCATGATATCTCAGATCCAATTTGTTTCATTAAGATTTATAAATAGAAAGTATTCAAGTATACTCCTTATACTAGAGATCAATGAATATTTTCCATGATATCTCACATACAATTTGTTTCATTAAGATTTATAAATAGAAAATATTCGAAGATACACCATATACTAGCGGTCAATGAATATTTTCGATAATATCTCACACACAATTTGTTTCATTAAGATTTATAAATAAGAAGTATTCGAGGATACACCAGATCGATGAATATTTTCGATAATATCTCACATATAATTTGCTTCATTAAGATTTATAAATAGGAAGTATTCAAGGACACACCATATACTAGAGATCAATTAATATTTTCCATGATATCTCAGATCCAATTTGTTTCATTAAGATTTATAAATAGGAAGTATTCAATTATACTCCTTATACTAGAGATCAATGAATATTTTCCATGATATCTCACATACAATTTGTTTCATTTAGATTTACACATAGGAAGTGTTTAAGGATAGACCATATAGTAGATGTCAATGAATATTTTCTATAATATCTCACATACAATTTGTTTCATTTAGATTTATAAATAGGAAGTATTCAAGGATACACCATATACTAGAGATCAATGAATATTTTCTATAATATCTCACATACAATTTGTTTCATTTAGATTTACACATAGGAAGTGTTTAAGGATACACCATATAGTAGAGATCAATGAATATTTTCTATAATATCTCACATACAATTTGTTTCATTTAGATTTACAAATAGGAAATATTCAAGGATACACCATATAGTAGAGATCAATGAATATTTTCGATAATATCTTACACACAATTTGTTTCATTTAGATTTATAAATATGAAGTATTCAAAGATACACCATATACTAGAGATCAATGAATATATTCTATAATATCTTAAACACAATTTGTTTGATTTAGATTTATAAATAGGAAGTATTCAAGGATACACCATATACTAGAGGTCAATGAATATTTTCGTTAATATCTCACACACAATTTGTTTCATTTAGATTTACACATAGGAAGTGTTTAAGGATACACCATATAGTAGAGATCAATGAATATTTTCTATAATATCTCACATACAATTTGTTTCTTTTAGATTTACAAATAGGAAGTATTCAAGGATGCACCATATACTAGAGATCAATGAATATATTCGATAATATCTTACACACAATTTGTTTCATTTAGATTTATAAATATGAAGTATTCAAAGATACATTATATACTAGAGATCAATGAATATTTTCTATAATATCTTAAACACAATTTGTTTGATTTAGATTTATAAATAGGAAGTATTCAAGGATACACCATATACTAGAGATTCAATGAATATTTTCTATAATATCTCACATACAATTTGTTTCATTTAGAATTACACATAGGAAGTGTTTAAGGATACACCATATAGTAGAGGTCAATGAATATTTTCTATAATATCTCACATACAATTTGTTTCATTTAGATTTACAAATAGGCAGTATTCAAGGATACACCATATACTAGGGATCAATGAATATATTCGATAATATCTTACACACAATTTGTTTCATTTAGATTTATAAATAGGAATTATTTAAGGATACACCATATACTAGAGATCAATGAATATTTTCCATGATACCTCACATACAATTTGTTTCATTAAGATTTATAAATAGAAAGTGTTCGAAGATACACCATATACTAGAGGTCGATGAATATTTTCGTTAATATCTCACATACAATTTGTTTCATTTAGAATTACACATAGGAAGTGTTTAAGGATACACCATATAGTAGAGGTCAATGAATATTTTCTATAATATCTCACATACAATTTGTTTCATTTAGATTTACAAATAGGCAGTATTCAAGGATACACCATATACTAGGGATCAATGAATATATTCGATAATATCTTACACACAATTTGTTTCATTTAGATTTATAAATAGGAATTATTTAAGGATACACCATATACTAGAGATCAATGAATATTTTCCATGATACCTCACATACAATTTGTTTCATTAAGATTTATAAATAGAAAGTGTTCGAAGATACACCATATACTAGAGGTCGATGAATATTTTCGTTAATATCTCACACACAATTTGTTTCATTAAGATTTATAAATAGGAAGTATTCGAGGATACACCAGATCGATGAATATTTTCGATAATATCTCACATATAATTTGCTTCATTAAGATTTATAAATAGGAAGTATTCAAGGATACACCATATACTAGAGATCAATTAATATTTTCCATGATATCTCAGATCCAATTTGTTTCATTAAGATTTATAAATAGGAAGTATTCAAGTATACTCCTTATACTAGAGATCAATGAATATTTTCCATGATATCTCACATGCAATTTGTTTCGTTAAGATTTATAATTAGGAAATATTCGAGGATACACCATACACAAAAGATCGATGAATATTTTCGATAATATCTCACATACAATTTGCTTCATTAAGATTTATAAATAAGAAGTATTCGAGGATACACTCGATCGATGAATATTTTCGATAATATCTCACATATAATTTGCTTCATTAAGATTTATAAATAGGAAGTATTCAAGGATACACCATATATTAGAGATCAATTAATATTTTCCATGATATCTCAGATCCAATTTGTTTCATTAAGATTTATAAATAGGAAGTATTCAAGTATACTCCTTATACTAGAGATCAATGAATATTTTCCATGACAATTTGTTTCATTAAGATATATAAATAGGAAGTATTCGAGGATACACCAGATCGATGAATATTTTCGATAATATCTCACATATAATTTGCTTCATTAAGATTTATAAATAGGAAGTATTCAAGGATACACCATATACTAGAGACCAATTAATATTTTCTATGATATCTCAGATCCAATTTGTTTCATTAAGATTTATAAATAGGAAGTATTCAATTATACTCCTTATACTAGAGATCAGTGAATATTTTCCATGATATCTCACATACAATTTGTTTCATTTAGATTTACACATAGGAAGTCTTTAAGGATACACCATATAGTAGAGATCAATGAATATTTTCTATAATATCTCACATACAATTTGTTTCATTTAGATTTATAAATAGGAAGTATTCAACGATACACCATATACTAGAGATCAATGAATATATTCGATAATATCTTACACACAATTTGTTTCATTTAGATTTATAAATAGGAATTATTTAAAGATACACCATATACTAGAGATTAATGAATATTTTCTATAATATCTCACATACAATTTGTTTCATTTAGATTAACAAATAGGAAGTATTCAAGGATACACCATATAGTAGAGATTAATGAATATTTTCGATAATATCTTACACACAATTTGTTTCATTTAGATTTATAAATATGAAGTATTCAAAGATACACCATATACTAGAGATCAATGAATATTTTCTATAATATCTTAAACACAATTTGTTTGATTTAGATTTATAAATAGGAAGTATTCAAGGATACACCATATACTAGAGATTCAATGAATATTTTCTATAATATCTCACATACAATTTGTTTCATTTAGATTTATAAATAGGAAGTATTCAAGGAGGATACACCATATACTAGAGATCAATGAATATTTTCTATAATATCTCACATACAATTTGTTTCATTTAGAATTACACATAGGAAGTGTTTAAGGATACACCATATAGTAGAGGTCAATGAATATTTTCTATAATATCTCACATACAATTTGTTTCATTTAGATTTACACATAGGAAGTGTTTAAGGATACACCATATAGTAGAGATGAATGAATATTTTCTATAATATCTCACATACAATTTGTTTCATTTAGATTTACAAATAGGAAGTATTCAATGATACACCATATACTAGAGATCAATGAATATTTTCTATAATATTTCACATACAATTTGTTTCATTTAGATTTATAAATAGGAAGTATTCAAGGATACACCATATACTAGAGATCAATAAATATTTTCGATAATATCTCACACACAATTTGTCTCATTAAGATTTACACATAGGAAGTGTTTAAGGATACACCATATTCTAGAGATCAATGAATATTTTCTATAATATCCTAAACACAATTTGTTTCATTTAGATTTATAAATAGGAATTATTTAAGGATACACCATATACTAGAGATCAATGAATATTTTCTATAATATCTCACATACAATTTGTTTCATTTAGATTTACAAATAGGAAGTATTCAAGGATACACCATATAGTAGAGATCAATGAATATTTTCGATAATATCTTACACACAATTTGTTTGATTTAGATTTATAAATAGGAAGTATTCAAGGATACACCATATACTAGAGATTCAATGAATATTTTCTATAATATCTCACATACAATTTGTTTCATTTAGATTTATAAATAGGAAGTATTCTAGGATACACCATATACTAGAGATCAATGAATATTTTCTATAATATTTCACATACAATTTGTTTCATTTAGATTTATAAATAGGAAGTATTCAAGGATACACCATATACTAGAGATCAATAAATATTTTCGATAATATCTCACACACAATTTGTCTCATTAAGATTTACACATAGGAAGTGTTTAAGGATACACCATATTCTAGAGATCAATGAATATTTTCTATAATATCTTACACACAATTTGTTTCATTTAGATTTATAAATAGGAAGTATTCAAGGAAACACCATATACTAGAGATCAATGAATATTTTCCATGATACCTCACATACAATTTGTTTCATTAAGATTTATAAATAGAAAGTATTCGAAGATACACCATATACTAGAGGTCGATGAATATTTTCGTTAATATCTCACACACAATTTGTTTCATTAAGATTTATAAATAGGAAGTATTCGAGGATACACCAGATCGATGAATATTTTCGATAATATCTCACATATAATTTGCTTCATTAAGATTTATAAATAGGAAGTATTCAAGGATACACCATATACTAGAGATCAATTAATATTTTCCATGATATCTCAGATCCAATTTGTTTCATTAAGATTTATAAATAGGAAGTATTCAAGTATACTCCTTATACTAGAGATCAATGAATATTTTCCATGATATCTCACATACAATTTGTTTCATTAAGATTTATAAATAGAAAGTATTCGAAGATACACCATATACTAGAGGTTAATGAATATTTTCGTTAATATCTCACACACAATTTTTTCATTAAGATTTATAAATAGGAAGTATTCGAGGATACACCAGATCGATGAATATTTTCCATAATATCTCACATATAATTTGCTTCATTAAGATTTATAAATAGGAAGTATTCAAGGATACACCATATACTAGAGATCAATTAATATTTTCCATGATATCTCAGATCCAATTTGTTTCATTAAGATTTATAAATAGGAAGTATTCAAGTATACTCCTTATACTAGAGATCAATGAATATTTTTCATGATATCTCACATACAATTTGTTTCATTAAGATTTATAAATAGAAAGTATTCGAAGATACACCATATACTAGAGGTCAATGAATATTTTCGTTAATATCTCACACACAATTTGTTTCATTTAGATTTACACATAGGAAGTGTTTAAGGATACACCATATAGTAGAGATCAATGAATATTTTCTATAATATCTCACATACAATTTGTTTCATTTAGATTTACAAATAGGAATTATTCAAGGATACACCATATACTAGAGATCAATGAATATTTTCTACAATATCTCACATAAAATGTGTTTCATTTAGATTTACAAATAGGAAGTATTCAAGGATACAGCATATACTAGAGATTAATGAATATTTTCTATAATATTTCACATACAATTTGTTTCATTTAGATTTACACATAGGAAGTGTTTAAGGATACACCATATAGTAGAGATCAATGAATATTTTCTATAATATCTCACATACAATTTGTTTCATTTAGATTTACAAATAGGAAGTATTCAAGGATACACCATATACTAGAGATCAATGAATATATTCAATAATATCTTACACACAATTTGTTTCGTTTAGATTTATAAATAGGAATTATTTAAGGATACACCATATACTAGAGATCAATGAATATTTTCGATAATATCTTACACACAATTTGTTTCATTTAGATTTATAAATATGAAGTATTCAAAGATACACCATATACTAGAGATCAATGAATATTTTCTATAATATTTCACATACAATTTGTCTCATTAAGATTTACACATAGGAAGTGTTTAAGCATACACCATATTCTAGAGATCAATGAATATTTTCTATAATATCTTACACACAATTTGTTTCATTTAGATTTATAAATAGGAAGTATTCAAGGAAACACCATATACTAGAGATCAATGAATATTTTCTATAATAATTCACATACAATTTGTTTCATTTAGATTTATAAATAGGAAGTATTTAAGCATACACCATTTACTAGAGATCAATAAATATTTTCGATAATATCTCACATATAATTTGCTTCATTAAGATTTATAAATAGGAAGTATTCAAGGATACACCATATACTAGAGATCAATTAATATTTTCCATGATATCTCAGATCCAATTTGTTTCATTAAGATTTATAAATAGGAAGTATTCAAGTATACCCCTTATACTAGAGATCAATGAATATTTTCCATGATATCTCACATACAATCTGTTTCATTACGATTTATAAATAGAAAGTATTCGAAGATACACCATATACTTGAGGTCAATGAATATTTTCGTTAATATCTCACACACAATTTGTTTCATTTAGATTTACACATAGGAAGTGTTTAAGGATACACCATATAGTAGAGAGCAATGAATATTATCTATAATATCTCACATACAATTTGTTTCATTTAGATTTACAAATAGGAAGTATTCAAGGATACACCATATACTAGAGATCAATGAATATATTCGATAATATCTTACACACAATTTGTTTCATTTAGATTTATAAATAGGAATTATTTAAGGATACACCATATACTAGAGATCAATGAATATTTTCGATAATATCTTACACACAATTTGTTTCATTTGTATTTATAAATAGGAAGTATTCAAAGATACACCATATAGTAGAGATCAATGAATATTTTCCATAATAACTTACACACAATTTGTTTCATTTAGATTTATAAATATGAAGTATTCAAAGATACACCATATACTAGAGATCAATGAATATTTTCTATAATATCTTAAACACAATTTGTTTGATTTAGATTTATAAATACGAAGTATTCAAAGATACACCATATACTAGAGATTCAATGAATATTTTCTATAATATTTCACATACAATTTGTTTCATTTAGATTTATAAATAGGAAGTCTTCAAGGATACACCATATACTAGAGATCAATAAATATTTTCGATAATATATCACACACAATTTGTCTCATTAAGATTTACACATAGGAAGTGTTTAAGGATACACCATATTCTAGAGATCAATGAATATTTTCTATAATATCTTACACACAATTTGTTTCATTTAGATTTATAAATAGGAAGTATTCAAGGAAACACCATATACTAGAGATCAATGAATATTTTCCATGATATCTCACATGCAATTTGTTTCGTTAAGATTTATAAATAGGAAGTATTCAAGGATACACCTTATACTAGAGATCAATGAATATTTTCCATGATATCTCACATGCAATTTGTTTCGTTAAGATTTATAATTAGGAAATATTCGAGGATACACCATACACAAAAGATCGATGAATATTTTCGATAATATCTCACATACAATTTGCTTCATTAAGATTTATAAATAAGAAGTATTCGAGGATACACCAGGTCGATGAATATTTTCGATAATATCTCACATATAATTTGCTTCATTAAGATTTATAAATAGGAAGTATTCAAGGATACACCATATACTAGAGATCAATTAATATTTTCCATGATATCTCAGATCCAATTTGTTTCATTAAGATTTATAAATAGGAAGTATTCAAGTATACTCCTTATACTAGAGATCAATGAATATTTTCCATGATATCTCACATACAATTTGTTTCATTAAGATTTATATATAGAAAGTATTCGAAGATACACCATATACTAGAGGTCAATGAATATTTTCGTTAATATCTCACACACAATTTGTTTCATTTAGATTTACAAATAGGAAGTATTCAAGGATACACCATATACTAGAGATCAATGAATATTTTCTATAATATCTCACATAAAATGTGTTTCATTTAGATTTACAAATAGGAAGTATTCAAGGATACAGCATATACTAGAGATTAATGAATATTTTCTATAATATTTCACATACAATTTGTTTCATTTAGATTTACACATAGGAAGTGTTTAAGGATACACCATATAGTAGAGATCAATGAATATTTTCTATAATATCTCACATACAATTTGTTTCATTTAGATTTACAAATAGGAAGTATTCAAGGATACACCATATACTAGAGATCAATGAATATTTTCTATAATATCTTAAACACAATTTGTTTGATTTAGATTTATAAATACGAAGTATTCAAGGATACACCATATACTAGAGATTCAATGAATATTTTATATAATATCTCACATACAATTTGTCTCATTAAGATTTACACATAGGAAGTGTTTAAGGATACACCATATTCTAGAGATCAATGAATATTTTCTATAATATCTCACATATAATTTGCTTCATTAAGATTTATAAATAGGAAGTATTCACGGATACACCATATACTAGAGATCAATTAATATTTTCCATGATATCTCAGATCCAATTTGTTTCATTAAGATTTATAAATAGGAAGTATTCAAGTATACTCCTTATACTAGAGATCAATGAATATTTTCCATGATATCTCACATACAATTTGTTTCATTAAGATTTATAAATAGAAAGTATTCATTTGTTTCATTAAGATTTATAAATAGAAAGTATTCGAAGATACACCATATACTAGAGGTCAATGAATATTTTCGTTAATATCTCACACACAATTTGTTTCATTAAGATTTATAAATAGGAAGTATTCGAGGATACACCAGATCGATGAATATTTTCGATAATATCTCACATATAATTTGCTTCATTAAGATTTATAAATAGGAAGCATTCAAGGATACACCATATACTAGAGATCAATTAATATTTTCCATGATATCTCAGATCCAATTTGTTTCATTAAGATTTATAAATAGGGAGTATTCAAGTATACCCCTTATACTAGAGATCAATGAATATTTTCCATGATATCTCACATACAATTTGTTTCATTAAGATTTATAAATAGAAAGTATTCGAAGATACACCATATACTTGAGGTCAATGAATATTTTCGTTAATATCTCACACACAATTTGTTTCATTTAGATTTACACATAGGAAGTGTTTAAGGATACACCATATAGTAGAGATCAATGAATATTTTCTATAATATCTCACATACAATTTGTTTTATTTAGATTTACAAATAAGAAGTATTCAAGGATACAGCATATACTAGAGATCAATGAATATATTCGATAATATCTTACACACAATTTGTTTCATTTAGATTTATAAATAGGAATTATTTAAGGATACACCATATACTAGAGATCAATGAATATTTTCGATAATATCTTACACACAATTTGTTTCATTTGTATTTATAAATAGGAAGTATTCAAGGATACACCATATAGTAGAGATCAATGAATATTTTCCATAATAACTTACACACAATTTATTTCATTTAGATTTATAAATATGAAGTATTCAAAGATACACCATATACTAGAGATCAATGAATATTTTCTATAATATCTTAAACACAATTTGTTTGATTTAGATTTATAAATACGAAGTATTCAAGGATACACCATATACTAGAGATTCAATGAATATTTTCTATAATATTTCACATACAATTTGTTTCATTTAGATTTATAAATAGGAAGTCTTCAAGGATACACCATATACTAGAGATCAATAAATATTTTCGATAGTATCTCACACACAATTTGTCTCATTAAGATTTACACATAGGAAGTGTTTAAGGATACACCATATTCTAGAGATCAATGAATATTTTCTATAATATCTTACACACAATTTGTTTCATTTAGATTTATAAATAGGAAGTATTCAAGGAAACACCATATACTAGAGATCAATGAATATTTTCCATGATATCTCACATGCAATTTGTTTCGTTAAGATTTATAAATAGGAAGTATTCAAGGATACACCTTATACTAGAGATCAATGAATATTTTCCATGATATCTCACATGCAATTTGTTTCGTTAAGATTTATAATTAGGAAATATTCGAGGATACACCATACACAAAAGATCGATGAATATTTTCGATAATATCTCACATACAATTTGCTTCATTAAGATTTATAAATAAGAAGTATTCGAGGATACACCAGGTCGATGAATATTTTCGATAATATCTAACATATAATTTGCTTCATTAAGATTTATAAATAGGAAGTATTCAAGGATACACCATATACTAGAGATCAATTAATATTTTCCATGATATCTCAGATCCAATTTGTTTCATTAAGATTTATAAATAGGAAGTATTCAAGTATACTCCTTATACTAGAGATCAATGAATATTTTCTATAATATCTCACATAAAATGTGTTTCATTTAGATTTACAAATAGGAAGTATTCAAGGATACAGCATATACTAGAGATTAATGAATATTTTCTATAATACTTCACATACAATTTGTATCATTTAGATTTACAAATAGGAAGTATTCAAGGATACACCATATACTAGAGATCAATGAATATATTCGATAATATCTTACACACAATTTGTCTCATTAAGATTTACACATAGGAAGTGTTTAAGGATACACCATATTCTAGAGATCAATGAATATTTTCTATAATATCTTACACACAATTTGTTTCATTTAGATTTATAAATAGGAAGTATTCAAGGAAACACCATATACTAGAGATCAATGAATATTTTCCATGATATCTCACATGCAATTTGATCGTTAAGATTTATAAATAGGAAGTATTCAAGGATACACCTTATACTAGAGATCAATGAATATTTTCCATGATATCTCACATGCAATTTGTTTCGTTAAGATTTATAATTAGGAAATATTCGAGGATACACCATACACAAAAGATCGATGAATATTTTCGATAATATCTCACATACAATTTGCTTCATTAAGATTTATAAATAAGAAGTATTCGAGGATACACCAGGTCGATGAATATTTTCGATAATATCTAACATATAATTTGCTTCATTAAGATTTATAAATAGGAAGTATTCAAGGATACACCATATACTAGAGATCAATTAATATTTTCCATGATATCTCAGATCCAATTTGTTTCATTAAGATTTATAAATAGGAAGTATTCAAGTATACTCCTTATACTAGAGATCAATGAATATTTTCTATAATATCTCACATAAAATGTGTTTCATTTAGATTTACAAATAGGAAGTATTCAAGGATACAGCATATACTAGAGATTAATGAATATTTTCTATAATACTTCACATACAATTTGTATCATTTAGATTTACAAATAGGAAGTATTCAAGGATACACCATATACTAGAGATCAATGAATATATTCGATAATATCTTACACACAATTTGTTTCATCTAGATTTATAAATATGAAGTATTCAAAGATACACCATATACTAGAGATCAATGAATATTTTCTATAATATCTTAAACACAATTTGTTTGATTTAGATTTATAAATACGAAGTATTCAAGGATACACCATATACTAGAGATTCAATGAATATTTTCTATAATATCTCACATACAATTTGTCTCATTAAGATTTACACATAGGAAGTGTTTAAGGATACACCATATTCTAGAGATCAATGAATATTTTCTATAATATCTCACATATAATTTGCTTCATTAAGATTTATAAATAGGAAGTATTCAAGGATACACCATATACTAGAGATCAATTAATATTTTCCATGATATCTCAGATCCAATTTGTTTCATTAAGATTTATAAATATGAAGTATTCAAGTATACTCCTTATACTAGAGATCAATGAATATTTTCCATGATATCTCACATACAATTTGTTTCATTAAGATTTATAAATAGAAAGTATTCATTTGTTTCATTAAGATTTATAAATAGAAAGTATTCATTTGTTTCATTAAGATTTATAAATAGAAAGTATTCGAAGATACACCATATACTAGAGGTCAATGAATATTTTCGTTAATATCTCACACATAATTTGTTTCATTAAGATTTATAAATAGGAAGTATTCGAGGATACACCAGATCGATGAATATTTTCGATAATATCTCACATATAATTTGCTTCATTAAGATTTATAAATAGGAATTATTCAAGGATACACCATATACTAGAGATCAATTAATATTTTTCATGATATCTCAGATCCAATTTGTTTCATTAAGATTTATAAATAGGAAGTCTTCAAGTATACTCCTTATACTAGAGATCAATGAATATTTTCCATGATATCTCACATACAATTTGTTTCATTAAGATTTATAAATAGAAAGTATTCGAAGATACACCATATACTAGAGGTCAATGAATATTTTCGTTAATATCTCACACACAATTTGTTTCATTTAGATTTACACATAGGAAGTGTTTAAGGATACACCATATAGTAGAGATCAATGAATATTTTCTATAATATCTCACATACAATTTGTTTCATTTAGATTTACAAATAGGAAGTATTCAAGGATACACCATATACTAGAGATCAATGAATATTTTCTATAATATCTCACATAAAATGTGTTTCATTTAGATTTACAAATAGGAAGTATTCAAGGATACAGCATATACTAGAGATTAATGAATATTTTCTATAATATTTCACATACAATTTGTTTCATTTAGATTTACACATAGGAAGTGTTTAAGGATACACCATATAGTAGAGATCAATGAATATTTTCTATAATATCTCACATACAATTTGTTTCATTTAGATTTACAAATAGGAAGTATTCAAGGATACACCATATAGTAGAGATCAATGAATATTTTCGATAATATCTTACACACAATTTGTTTCATTTAGATTTATAAAAATGAAGTATTCAAAGATACACCATATACTAGAGATCAATGAATATTTTCTATAAAATCTTAAACACAATTTGTTTGATTTAGATTTATAATTAGGAAGTATTCAAGGATACACCATATACTAGAGATTCAATGAATATTTGCTATAATATCTCACATACAATTTGTTTCATTTAAATTTATAAATAGGAAGTATTCAAGGATACACCATATACTAGAGATCAATGAATATTTTCTATAATATCGCACATACAATTTGTTTCATTTAGATTTACACATAGGAAGTGTTTAAGGATACACCATATAGTAGAGATCAATGAATATTTTCTATAATATCTCACATACAATTTGTTTCATTTAGATTTACAAATAGGAAGTATTCAAGGATACACTATATACTAGAGATCAATGAATATATTCGATAATATCTCACATACAATTTGTTTCATTTAGATTTATAAATAGGAAGTATTCAAGGATACACCATATACTAGAGATCAATGAATATTTTCTATAATATTTCACATACAATTTGTTTCATTTAGATTTATAAATAGGAAGTATTCAAGGATACACCATATACTAGAGATCAATAAATATTTTCGATAATATCTCACACACAATTTGTCTCATTAAGATTTACACATAGGAAGTGTTTAAGGATACACCATATTCTAGAGATCAATGAATATTTTCTATAATATCTTACACACAATTTGTTTCATTTAGATTTATAAATAGGAAGTATTCAAGGAAACACCATATACTAGAGATCCATGAATATTTTCCATAATATCTCAGATGCAATTTGTTTCGTTAAGATTTATAATTAGGGAATATTCGAGGATACACCATACACAAAAGATCGATGAATATTTTCGATAATATCTCACATACAATTTGCTTCATTAAGATTTATAAATAAGAAGTATTCGAGGATACACCAGATCGATGAATATTTTAGATAATATCTCACATATAATTTGCTTCATTAAGATTTATAAATAGGAAGTATTCAAGGATACACCATATACTAGAGATCAATTAATATTTTCCATGATATCTCAGATCCAATTTGTTTCATTAAGATTTATAAATAGGAAGTATTCAAGTATACTCCTTATACTAGAGATCAATGAATATTTTCCATGATATCTCACATACAATTTGTTTCATTAAGATTTATAATTAGAAAGTATTCGAAGATACACCATATACTAGAGGTCAATGAATATTTTCTATAATATCTCACATACAATTTGTTTCATTTAGATTTATAAATAGGAGTTATTTAAGGATACACCATATACTAGAGATCAATGAATATTTTCGATAATATCTTACACACAATTTGTTTCATTTGTATTTATAAATAGGAAGTATTCAAGGATACACCATATAGTAGAGATCAATGAATATTTTCGTTAATATCTCACACACAATTTGTTTCATTTAGATTTACAAATAGGAAGTATTCAAGGATACACCATATACTAGAGATCAATGAATATTTTCTATAATATCTCACATAAAATGTGTTTCATTTAGATTTACAAATAGGAAGTATTCCAGGATACAGCATATACTAGAGATTAATGAATATTTTCTATAATATTTCACATACAATTTGTTTCATTTAGATTTACACATAGGAAGTGTTTAAGGATACACCATATAGTAGAGATCCATGAATATTTTCTATAATATCTCACACACAATTTGTTTCATTTAGATTTACAAATAGGAAGTATTCAAGGATACACCATATACTAGAGATCAATGAATATTTTCTATAATATCTCACATAAAATGTGTTTCATTTAGATTTACAAATAGGAAGTATTCAAGGATACAGCATATACTAGAGATTAATGAATATTTTCTATAATATTTCACATACAATTTGTTTCATTTAGATTTACACATAGGAAGTGTTTAAGGATACACCATATAGTAGAGATCCATGAATATTTTCTATAATATCTCACATACAATTTGTTTCATATAGATTTACAAATAGGAAGTATTCAAGGATACACCATATACTAGAGATCAATGAATATATTCGATAATATCTTACACACAATTTGTTTCATTTAGATTTATAAATAGGAATTATTTAAGGATACACCATATACTAGAGATCAATGAATATTTTCGATAATATCTTACACACAATTTGTTTCATTTTTATTTATAAATAGGAAGTCTTCAAGGATACACCATATACTAGAGATCAATGAATGTTTTCGATAATATCTTACACACAATTTGTTTCATTTAGATTTATAAATATGAAGTATTCAAAGATACACCATATACTAGAGATTCAATGAATATTTTCTATAATATCTCACATACAATTTGTCTCATTAAGATTTACACATAGGAAGTGTTTAAGGATACACCATATTCTAGAGATCAATGAATATTTTCTATAATATCTTACACACAATTTGTTTCATTTAGATTTATAAATAGGAAGTATTCAAAGAAACACCATATACTAGAGATCAATGAATATTTTCTATAATATTTCACATACAATTTGTTTCATTTAGATTTATAAATAGGAAGTATTCAAGGATACACCATATACTAGAGATCAATTAATATTTTCCATGATATCTCAGATCCAATTTGTTTCATTAAGATTTATAAATAGGAAGTATTCAAGTATACTCCTTATACTAGAGATCAATGAATATTTTCCATGATATCTCACATACAATTTGTTTTATTAAGATTTATAAATAGAAAGTATTCGAAGATACACCATATACTAGAGGTCAATGAATATTTTCGTTAATATCTCACACACAATTTGTTTCATTTAGATTTACACATAGGAAGTGTTTAAGGATACACCATATAGTAGAGATCAATGAATATTTTCTATAATATCTCACATACAATTGGTTTCATTTAGATTTACAAATAGGAAGTATTCAAGGATACACCATATACTAGAGATCAATGAATATTTTCTATAATATTTCACATACAATTTGTTTCATTTAGATTTACACATAGGAAGTGTTTAAGGATACACCATATAGTAGAGATCAATGAATATTTTCTATAATATCTCACATACAATTTGTTTCATTTAGATTTACAAATAGGAAGTATTCAAGGATACACCATATACTAGAGATCAATGAATATTTTCTATAATATCTCACATAAAATGTGTTTCATTTAGATTTACAAATAGGAAGTATTCAAGGATACAGCATATACTAGAGATTAATGAATATTTTCTATAATATTTCACATACAATTTGTTTCATTTAGATTTACACATAGGAAGTATTCAAGGATACACCATATAGTAGAGATCAATGAATATTTTCGATAATATCTTACACACAATTTTTTTCATTTAGATTTATAAATATGAAGTATTCAAAGATACACCATATACTAGAGATCAATGAATATTTTCTATAATATCTTAAACACAATTTGGTTGATTTAGATTTATAAATACGAAGTATTCAAGGATACACCATATACTAGAGATTCAATGAATATTTTCTATAATATTTCACATACAATTTGTTTCATTTAGATTTATAAATAGGAAGTATTCAAGGATACACCATATACTAGAGATCAATGAATATTTTCTATAATATTTCACATACAATTTGTTTCGTTTAGATTTATAAATAGGAAGTTTTCAAGGATACACCATATACTAGAGATCAATAAATATTTTCGATAATATCTCACACACAATTTGTCTCATTAAGATTTACACATAGGAAGTGTTTAAGGATACACCATATTCTAGAGATCAATGAATATTTTCTATAATATCTTACACACAATTTGTTTCATTTAGATTTATAAATAGGAAGTATTCAAGGAAACACCATATACTAGAGATCAATGAATATTTTCTATAATATTTCACATACAATTTGTTTCATTCAGATTTATAAATAGGAAGTATTCAAGGATACACCATATACTAGAGATCAATGAATATTTTCTATAATATCTCACATACAATTTGTTTCATTTAGATTTATAAATAGGAAGTATTCAAGGATACACCATATACTAGTAATTAATGAATATTTTCTATAATATTTCACATACAATTTGTTTTATTAAGGTTTATAAATAGGAAGTATTCAAGGAAACACCATATACTAGAGATCAATGAATATTTTCTATAATATCTCACATACAATTTGTTTCATTTAGATTTATAAACAGAAAGTATTCAGGGATACACCATATATAATATTTTCGATAATATCTCACACACAATTTGTTTCATTTAGATTTATAAATAGGAAGTATTCAAGGATACAGCATATACTAGAGGTTAATGAATATTATCTATAATATTTCCAACACAATTTGTCTCATTACGATTTACACATAGAAAGTGTTTAAGGATACACCAGATACAATAGATCGATGAATATTCTCGATAATATCTCACATACAATTTGTTTCATTTAGATTTATAAATAGGAAGTATTCAAGGATACACCATATAGTAGAGATCAATTAATATTTTCTATAATAACTCACATACAATTTGTTTCACTTACATTTATAAGTAGGAAGTATTCAAGGATACACCATATACTAGAGATCAATAAATATTTTCCATGATATCTCACATACAATTTGTTTCATTAAGATTTATAAGTAGGAAGTATTCAAGGATCCACCATATACTAGAGATCAATAAATATTTTCGATAATATTTCACACACAATTTGTCTCATTAAGATTTACACATAGGAAGTATTCAAGGATACACCATATACTAGAGATCAATGAATATTTTCGATAATATCTCACACTTAATTTGTTTCATTAAGATTTATGAATAGGAAGTATTCAAGGATACACCTTATACTAGAGATCAATGAATATTTTCGATAATATCTCACATATAATTTGTTTCATTTAGATTTATAAATAGGAAGTATTCAAGGATGCAGCGTATACTAGAGATCAATCAATATTTTCGATAATATCTCACATACAATTTGTTTCATTTAGATTTATATGTAGGAATTATTCAAGGATACACCATATACTAGAGATCAATGAATATTTTCGATAATATCTCACATACAATTTGTTTCATTTAGATTTATATGTAGGAAGTATTCAAGGATACACCATATACTAGAGATCAATGAATATTTTCGATAATATCTCACATACAATTTGTTTCATTTAGATTTATAAATATGAAGTATTCCAGGACACACCATATACTAGAGATCAATCAATATTTTCGATAATATATCACATACAATTTGTTTCATTAAGATTTATAAATATGAAGTATTCAAGGATGCACTATATACTAGAGATCAATGAATATTTTCGATAATATCTCACACATAATTTGTTTCATTTAGATTTATAAATATGAAGTATTCCAGGATACACCATATGCTAGAGATCAATGAATATTTTCGATAATAACGCACATACAATTTGTTTCATTAAGATTTATAAATAGGAAGTATTCTAGGATACACCATATACTAGAGTTCAATGATTATTTTCGATAATATCTCACACACAATTTGTTTCATTAAGATTTACACATAGGAAGTGTTTAAGGATACACCAGATACAATAGACCGATGAATATTCTCGATAATATCTCACACACAATTTGTTTCCTTTAGATTTATAAATATGAAGTATTCAAGGATACACCATATACTAGAGATCAATGAATATTTTCGATAATAACTCACATACAATTTGTTTCATTAAGATTTATAAATAGGAAGTATTCTAGGATACACCATACACTAGAGATTAATGAATATTTTCGATAATATCTCACACACAATTTGTTTCCTTTAGATTTATAAATAGGAAGTATTCAAGGATACACCATATACTAGAGATCAATAAATATTTTCTATGATATTTCACATACAATTTGTTTCATTAAGATTTATAAATAGGAAGTATTCAAGGATACACCATATACTAGAGATCAATAAATATTTTCGAGAATATTTCACACACAATTTGTCTCATTAGGATTTACACATAGGAAGTGTTTAAGGATACACCAGATACAATAGACCGATGAATGTTCTCGATAATATCTCACACACAATTTGTTTCTTTTAGATTTATAAATATGAAGTATTCAAGGATACACCATATACTAGAGATCAATGAATATTTTCGATAATAAATCACATACAATTTGTTTCATTAGTATTTATAAATAGGAAGTATTCAAGGATACACCATATACTAGAGATCAATGAATATTTTCGATAATATATCGCATACAATTTGTTTCATTAAGATTTATAAATATGAAGTATTCAAGTATACACATATACTAGAGATCAATGAATATTTTCTATGATATTTCACATACAATGTGTTTTATTAAGGTTTATAAATAGGAAGTATTCAAGGATACACCATATACTAGAGATCAATAAATATTTTCAATAATATTGCACACACAATTTGTCTCATTAAGATTTACACATAGGAAGTGTTTAAGGATACACCAGATACAATAGGCCGATGAATATTCTCGATAATATCTCACACACAATTTGTTTCATTTAGATTTATAAATAAGAAGTACTCAAGGATACACATTTACCAGAGATCAATTAATATTTTCTATAATATCTCACACACAATTTGTTTCCTTTAGATTTATAAATAGGAAGTATTCAAGGATACACCATATACTAGAGATCAATAAATATTTTCGATAATATCTCACATACAATTTGTTTCATTTAGATTTATAAATAGGAAGTATTCAAGGATACACCATATGAATATTTTCGATAATATCTTACACACAATTTGTTTCATTTAGATTTATAAATAGGAAGTATTCAAGGAAACAGCATATACTAGAGATTAATGAATATTTTCTACAATATCTCACATACAATTTGTTTCATTTAGATTTATAAATAGGACGTTTTCAAGAATACACCATATACTAGAGATCAATGAATATTTTCTATGATATCTCACATACAATTTGTTTCATTTAGATTTAAAATAAGAAGTATTCAAGGATACACCATATACTAGAGATCAATGAATATTTTCTATAATATCTCACATACAATTTGTTTCATTTAGATTTATAAATAGGAAGTATTCAAGGAGACACCATATACTAGAGATCAATTAATATTTTCCATGATATCTCAGATCCAATTTGTTTCATTAAGATTTATAAATAGGAAGTATTCAAGTATACTCCTTATACTAGAGATCAATGAATATTTTCCATGATATCTCACATACAATTTGTTTCATTAAGATTTATAATTAGAAAGTATTCGAAGATACACCATATACTAGAGGTCAATGAATATTTTCTATAATATCTCACATACAATTTGTTTCATTTAGATTTATAAATAGGAGTTATTTAAGGATACACCATATACTAGAGATCAATGAATATTTTCGATAATATCTTACACACAATTTGTTTCATTTGTATTTATAAATAGGAAGTATTCAAGGATACACCATATAGTAGAGATCAATGAATATTTTCGTTAATATCTCACACACAATTTGTTTCATTTAGATTTACAAATAGGAAGTATTCAAGGATACACCATATACTAGAGATCAATGAATATTTTCTATAATATCTCACATACAATTGGTTTCATTTAGATTTACAAATAGGAAGTATTCAAGGATACACCATATACTAGAGATCAATGAATATTTTCTATAATATTTCACATACAATTTGTTTCATTTAGATTTACACATAGGAAGTGTTTAAGGATACACCTTATACTAGAGATCAATGAATATTTTCTATAATATCTCACA
The DNA here is from genome assembly GCA_958299815.1 of Sarcophaga carnaria. Lineage (NCBI taxonomy): Eukaryota > Metazoa > Arthropoda > Insecta > Diptera > Sarcophagidae > Sarcophaga > Sarcophaga carnaria. The sequence goes on along the minus strand of OY283149.1, from coordinate 81,252,215 downwards.
TACAATTTGTTTCATTTAGATTTACAAATAGGAAGTATTCAAAGATACACCATATACTAGAGATCAATGAATATTTTCTATAATATCTCACACACAATTTGTTTCATTTAGATTTACAAATAGGAAGTATTCAAGGATACAGCATATACTAGAGATTAATGAATATTTTCTATAATATTTCACATACAATTTGTTTCATTTAGATTTACACATAGGAAGTATTCAAGGATACACCATATAGTAGAGATCAATGAATATTTTCGATAATATCTTACACACAATTTGTTTCATTTAGATTTACACATAGGAAGTGTTTAAGGATACACCATATAGTAGAGATCAATGAATATTTTCTATAATATCTCACATACAATTTGTTTCATTTAGATTTACAAATAGGAAGTATTCAAGGATACACCATATACTAGAGATCAATGAATATTTTCTATAATATCTCACATAAAATGTGTTTCATTTAGATTTACAAATAGGAAGTATTCAAGGATACAGCATATACTAGAGATTAATGAATATTTTCTATAATATTTCACATACAATTTGTTTCATTTAGATTTACACATAGGAAGTATTCAAGGATACACCATATAGTAGAGATCAATGAATATTTTCGATAATATCTTACACACAATTTTTTTCATTTAGATTTATAAATATGAAGTATTCAAAGATACACCATATACTAGAGATCAATGAATATTTTCTATAATATCTTAAACACAATTTGGTTGATTTAGATTTATAAATACGAAGTATTCAAGGATACACCATATACTAGAGATTCAATGAATATTTTCTATAATATTTCACATACAATTTGTTTCATTTAGATTTATAAATAGGAAGTATTCAAGGATACACCATATACTAGAGATCAATGAATATTTTCTATAATATTTCACATACAATTTGTTTCGTTTAGATTTATAAATAGGAAGTTTTCAAGGATACACCATATACTAGAGATCAATAAATATTTTCGATAATATCTCACACACAATTTGTCTCATTAAGATTTACACATAGGAAGTGTTTAAGGATACACCATATTCTAGAGATCAATGAATATTTTCTATAATATCTTACACACAATTTGTTTCATTTAGATTTATAAATAGGAAGTATTCAAGGAAACACCATATACTAGAGATCAATGAATATTTTCTATAATATTTCACATACAATTTGTTTCATTCAGATTTATAAATAGGAAGTATTCAAGGATACACCATATACTAGAGATCAATGAATATTTTCTATAATATCTCACATACAATTTGTTTCATTTAGATTTATAAATAGGAAGTATTCAAGGATACACCATATACTAGTAATTAATGAATATTTTCTATAATATTTCACATACAATTTGTTTTATTAAGGTTTATAAATAGGAAGTATTCAAGGAAACACCATATACTAGAGATCAATGAATATTTTCTATAATATCTCACATACAATTTGTTTCATTTAGATTTATAAACAGAAAGTATTCAGGGATACACCATATATAATATTTTCGATAATATCTCACACACAATTTGTTTCATTTAGATTTATAAATAGGAAGTATTCAAGGATACAGCATATACTAGAGGTTAATGAATATTATCTATAATATTTCCAACACAATTTGTCTCATTACGATTTACACATAGAAAGTGTTTAAGGATACACCAGATACAATAGATCGATGAATATTCTCGATAATATCTCACATACAATTTGTTTCATTTAGATTTATAAATAGGAAGTATTCAAGGATACACCATATAGTAGAGATCAATTAATATTTTCTATAATAACTCACATACAATTTGTTTCACTTACATTTATAAGTAGGAAGTATTCAAGGATACACCATATACTAGAGATCAATAAATATTTTCCATGATATCTCACATACAATTTGTTTCATTAAGATTTATAAGTAGGAAGTATTCAAGGATCCACCATATACTAGAGATCAATAAATATTTTCGATAATATTTCACACACAATTTGTCTCATTAAGATTTACACATAGGAAGTATTCAAGGATACACCATATACTAGAGATCAATGAATATTTTCGATAATATCTCACACTTAATTTGTTTCATTAAGATTTATGAATAGGAAGTATTCAAGGATACACCTTATACTAGAGATCAATGAATATTTTCGATAATATCTCACATATAATTTGTTTCATTTAGATTTATAAATAGGAAGTATTCAAGGATGCAGCGTATACTAGAGATCAATCAATATTTTCGATAATATCTCACATACAATTTGTTTCATTTAGATTTATATGTAGGAATTATTCAAGGATACACCATATACTAGAGATCAATGAATATTTTCGATAATATCTCACATACAATTTGTTTCATTTAGATTTATATGTAGGAAGTATTCAAGGATACACCATATACTAGAGATCAATGAATATTTTCGATAATATCTCACATACAATTTGTTTCATTTAGATTTATAAATATGAAGTATTCCAGGACACACCATATACTAGAGATCAATCAATATTTTCGATAATATATCACATACAATTTGTTTCATTAAGATTTATAAATATGAAGTATTCAAGGATGCACTATATACTAGAGATCAATGAATATTTTCGATAATATCTCACACATAATTTGTTTCATTTAGATTTATAAATATGAAGTATTCCAGGATACACCATATGCTAGAGATCAATGAATATTTTCGATAATAACGCACATACAATTTGTTTCATTAAGATTTATAAATAGGAAGTATTCTAGGATACACCATATACTAGAGTTCAATGATTATTTTCGATAATATCTCACACACAATTTGTTTCATTAAGATTTACACATAGGAAGTGTTTAAGGATACACCAGATACAATAGACCGATGAATATTCTCGATAATATCTCACACACAATTTGTTTCCTTTAGATTTATAAATATGAAGTATTCAAGGATACACCATATACTAGAGATCAATGAATATTTTCGATAATAACTCACATACAATTTGTTTCATTAAGATTTATAAATAGGAAGTATTCTAGGATACACCATACACTAGAGATTAATGAATATTTTCGATAATATCTCACACACAATTTGTTTCCTTTAGATTTATAAATAGGAAGTATTCAAGGATACACCATATACTAGAGATCAATAAATATTTTCTATGATATTTCACATACAATTTGTTTCATTAAGATTTATAAATAGGAAGTATTCAAGGATACACCATATACTAGAGATCAATAAATATTTTCGAGAATATTTCACACACAATTTGTCTCATTAGGATTTACACATAGGAAGTGTTTAAGGATACACCAGATACAATAGACCGATGAATGTTCTCGATAATATCTCACACACAATTTGTTTCTTTTAGATTTATAAATATGAAGTATTCAAGGATACACCATATACTAGAGATCAATGAATATTTTCGATAATAAATCACATACAATTTGTTTCATTAGTATTTATAAATAGGAAGTATTCAAGGATACACCATATACTAGAGATCAATGAATATTTTCGATAATATATCGCATACAATTTGTTTCATTAAGATTTATAAATATGAAGTATTCAAGTATACACATATACTAGAGATCAATGAATATTTTCTATGATATTTCACATACAATGTGTTTTATTAAGGTTTATAAATAGGAAGTATTCAAGGATACACCATATACTAGAGATCAATAAATATTTTCAATAATATTGCACACACAATTTGTCTCATTAAGATTTACACATAGGAAGTGTTTAAGGATACACCAGATACAATAGGCCGATGAATATTCTCGATAATATCTCACACACAATTTGTTTCATTTAGATTTATAAATAAGAAGTACTCAAGGATACACATTTACCAGAGATCAATTAATATTTTCTATAATATCTCACACACAATTTGTTTCCTTTAGATTTATAAATAGGAAGTATTCAAGGATACACCATATACTAGAGATCAATAAATATTTTCGATAATATCTCACATACAATTTGTTTCATTTAGATTTATAAATAGGAAGTATTCAAGGATACACCATATGAATATTTTCGATAATATCTTACACACAATTTGTTTCATTTAGATTTATAAATAGGAAGTATTCAAGGAAACAGCATATACTAGAGATTAATGAATATTTTCTACAATATCTCACATACAATTTGTTTCATTTAGATTTATAAATAGGACGTTTTCAAGAATACACCATATACTAGAGATCAATGAATATTTTCTATGATATCTCACATACAATTTGTTTCATTTAGATTTAAAATAAGAAGTATTCAAGGATACACCATATACTAGAGATCAATGAATATTTTCTATAATATCTCACATACAATTTGTTTCATTTAGATTTATAAATAGGAAGTATTCAAGGAGACACCATATACTAGAGATCAATTAATATTTTCCATGATATCTCAGATCCAATTTGTTTCATTAAGATTTATAAATAGGAAGTATTCAAGTATACTCCTTATACTAGAGATCAATGAATATTTTCCATGATATCTCACATACAATTTGTTTCATTAAGATTTATAATTAGAAAGTATTCGAAGATACACCATATACTAGAGGTCAATGAATATTTTCTATAATATCTCACATACAATTTGTTTCATTTAGATTTATAAATAGGAGTTATTTAAGGATACACCATATACTAGAGATCAATGAATATTTTCGATAATATCTTACACACAATTTGTTTCATTTGTATTTATAAATAGGAAGTATTCAAGGATACACCATATAGTAGAGATCAATGAATATTTTCGTTAATATCTCACACACAATTTGTTTCATTTAGATTTACAAATAGGAAGTATTCAAGGATACACCATATACTAGAGATCAATGAATATTTTCTATAATATCTCACATACAATTGGTTTCATTTAGATTTACAAATAGGAAGTATTCAAGGATACACCATATACTAGAGATCAATGAATATTTTCTATAATATTTCACATACAATTTGTTTCATTTAGATTTACACATAGGAAGTGTTTAAGGATACACCATATAGTAGAGATCAATGAATATTTTCTATAATATCTCACATACAATTTGTTTCATTTAGATTTACAAATAGGAAGTATTCAAAGATACACCATATACTAGAGATCAATGAATATTTTCTATAATATCTCACATAAAATGTGTTTCATTTAGATTTACAAATAGGAAGTATTCAAGGATACAGCATATACTAGAGATTAATGAATATTTTCTATAATATTTCACATACAATTTGTTTCATTTAGATTTACACATAGGAAGTATTCAAGGATACACCATATAGTAGAGATCAATGAATATTTTCGATAATATCTTACACACAATTTTTTTCATTTAGATTTATAAATATGAAGTATCCAAAGATACACCATATACTAGAGATCAATAAATATTTTCGATAATATCTCACACACAATTTGTCTCATTAAGATTTACACATAGGAAGTGTTTAAGGATACACCATATTCTAGAGATCAATGAATATTTTCTATAATATCTTACACACAATTTGTTTCATTTAGATTTATAAATAGGAAGTATTCAAGGAAACACCATATACTAGAGATCAATGAATATTTTCTATAATATTTCACATACAATTTGTTTCATTTAGATTTATAAATAGGAAGTATTCAAGGATACACCATATACTAGAGATCAATGAATATTTTCTATAATATCTCACATACAATTTGTTTCATTTAGATTTATAAATAGGAAGTATTCAAGGATACACCATATACTAGTAATTAATGAATATTTTCTATAATATTTCACATACAATTTGTTTTATTAAGGTTTATAAATAGGAAGTATTCAAGGAAACACCATATACTAGAGATCAATGAATATTTTCTATAATATCTCACATACAATTTGTTTCATTTAGATTTATAAACAGGAAGTATTCACGGATACACCATATATAATATTTTCGATAATATCTCACACACAATTTGTTTCATTTAGATTTATAAATAGGAAGTATTCAAGGATACAGCATATACTAGAGGTTAATGAATATTATCTATAATATTTCCAACACAATTTGTCTCATTACGATTTACACATAGAAAGTGTTTAAGGATACACCAGATACAATAGATCGATGAATATTCTCGATAATATCTCACATACAATTTGTTTCATTTAGATTTATAAATAGGAAGTATTCAAGGATACACCATATAGTAGAGATCAATTAATATTTTCTATAATAACTCACATACAATTTGTTTCACTTACATTTATAAGTAGGAAGTATTCAAGGATACACCATATACTAGAGATCAATAAATATTTTCCATGATATCTCACATACAATTTGTTTCATTAAGATTTATAAGTAGGAAGTATTCAAGGATCCACCATATACTAGAGATCAATAAATATTTTCGATAATATTTCACACACAATTTGTCTCATTAAGATTTACACATAGGAAGTATTCAAGGATACACCATATACTAGAGATCAATGAATATTTTCGATAATATCTCACACTTAATTTGTTTCATTAAGATTTATGAATAGGAAGTATTCAAGGATACACCTTATACTAGAGATCAATGAATATTTTCGATAATATCTCACATATAATTTGTTTCATTTACATTTATAAATAGGAAGTATTCAAGGATGCAGCGTATACTAGAGATCAATCAATATTTTCGATAATATCTCACATACAATTTGTTTCATTTAGATTTATATGTAGGAATTATTCAAGGATACACCATATACTAGAGATCAATGAATATTTTCGATAATATCTCACATACAATTTGTTTCATTTAGATTTATATGTAGGAAGTATTCAAGGATACACCATATACTAGAGATCAATGAATATTTTCGATAATATCTCACATACAATTTGTTTCATTTAGATTTATAAATATGAAGTATTCCAGGACACACCATATACTAGAGATCAATCAATATTTTCGATAATATATCACATACAATTTGTTTCATTAAGATTTATAAATATGAAGTATTCAAGGATGCACTATATACTAGAGATCAATGAATATTTTCGATAATATCTCACACATAATTTGTTTCATTTAGATTTATAAATATGAAGTATTCCAGGATACACCATATGCTAGAGATCAATGAATATTTTCGATAATAACTCACATACAATTTGTTTCATTAAGATTTATAAATAGGAAGTATTCTAGGATACACCATATACTAGAGCTCAATGATTATTTTCGATAATATCTCACACACAATTTGTTTCATTAAGATTTACACATAGGAAGTGTTTAAGGATACACCAGATACAATAGACCGATGAATATTCTCGATAATATCTCACACACAATTTGTTTCCTTTAGATTTATAAATATGAAGTATTCAAGGATACACCATATACTAGAGATCAATGAATATTTTCGATAATAACTCACATACAATTTGTTTCATTAAGATTTATAAATAGGAAGTATTCTAGGATACACCATACACTAGAGATCAATGAATATTTTCGATAATATCTCACACACAATTTGTTTCCTTTAGATTTATAAATAGGAAGTATTCAAGGATACACCATATACTAGAGATCAATAAATATTTTCTATGATATTTCACATACAATTTGTTTCATTAAGATTTATAAATAGGAAGTATTCAAGGATACACCATATACTAGAGATCAATAAATATTTTCGAGAATATTTCACACACAATTTGTCTCATTAGGATTTACACATAGGAAGTGTTTAAGGATACACCAGATACAATAGACCGATGAATGTTCTCGATAATATCTCACACACAATTTGTTTCCTTTAGATTTATAAATAGGAAGTATTCAAGGATACACCATATACTAGAGATCAATAAATATTTTCTATGATATTTCACATACAATTTGTTTCATTAAGATTTATAAATAGGAAGTATTCAAGGATACACCATATACTAGAGATCAATGAATATTTTCGATAATAAATCACATACAATTTGTTTCATTAGGATTTATAAATAGGAAGTATTCAAGGATACACCATATACTAGAGATCAATGAATATTTTCGATAATATATCGCATACAATTTGTTTCATTAAGATTTATAAATATGAAGTATTCAAGTATACACATATACTAGAGATCAATGAATATTTTCTATGATATTTCACATACAATTTGTTTTATTAAGGTTTATAAATAGGAAGTATTCAAGGATACACCATATACTAGAGATCAATAAATATTTTCGATAATATTGCACACATAATTTGTCTCATTAAGATTTACACATAGGAAGTGTTTAAGGATACACCAGATACAATAGGCCGATGAATATTCTCGATAATATCTCACACACAATTTGTTTCATTTAGATTTATAAATAAGAAGTACTCAAGGATACACATTTACCAGAGATCAATTAATATTTTCTATAATATCTCACACACAATTTGTTTCCTTTAGATTTATAAATAGGAAGTATTCAAGGATACACCATATACTAGAGATCAATAAATATTTTCGATAATATCTCACATACAATTTGTTTCATTTAGATTTATAAATAGGAAGTATTCAAGGATACACCATATGAATATTTTCGATAATATCTTACACACAATTTGTTTCATTTAGATTTATAAATAGGAAGTATTCAAGGAAACAGCATATACTAGAGATTAATGAATATTTTCTACAATATCTCACATACAATTTGTTTCATTTAGATTTATAAATAGGACGTTTTCAAGAATACACCATATACTAGAGATCAATGAATATTTTCTATGATATCTCACATACAATTTGTTTCATTTAGATTTAAAATAAGAAGTATTCAAGGATACACCATATACTAGAGATCAATGAATATTTTCTATAATATCTCACATACAATTTGTTTCATTTAGATTTATAAATAGGAAGTATTCAAGGAGACACCATATACTAGAGATCAATTAATATTTTCCATGATATCTCAGATCCAATTTGTTTCATTAAGATTTATAAATAGGAAGTATTCAAGTATACTCCTTATACTAGAGATCAATGAATATTTTCCATGATATCTCACATACAATTTGTTTCATTAAGATTTATAATTAGAAAGTATTCGAAGATACACCATATACTAGAGGTCAATGAATATTTTCTATAATATCTCACATACAATTTGTTTCATTTAGATTTATAAATAGGAGTTATTTAAGGATACACCATATACTAGAGATCAATGAATATTTTCGATAATATCTTACACACAATTTGTTTCATTTGTATTTATAAATAGGAAGTATTCAAGGATACACCATATAGTAGAGATCAATGAATATTTTCGTTAATATCTCACACACAATTTGTTTCATTTAGATTTACAAATAGGAAGTATTCAAGGATACACCATATACTAGAGATCAATGAATATTTTCTATAATATCTCACATAAAATGTGTTTCATTTAGATTTACAAATAGGAAGTGTTCAAGGATACAGCATATACTAGAGATTAATGAATATTTTCTATAATATTTCACATACAATTTGTTTCATTTAGATTTACACATAGGAAGTGTTTAAGGATACACCATATAGTAGAGATCCATGAATATTTTCTATAATATCTCACACACAATTTGTTTCATTTAGATTTACAAATAGGAAGTATTCAAGGATACACCATATACTAGAGATCAATGAATATTTTCTATAATATCTCACATAAAATGTGTTTCATTTAGATTTACAAATAGGAAGTATTCAAGGATACAGCATATACTAGAGATTAATGAATATTTTCTATAATATTTCACATACAATTTGTTTCATTTAGATTTACACATAGGAAGTGTTTAAGGATACACCATATAGTAGAGATCCATGAATATTTTCTATAATATCTCACATACAATTTGTTTCATATAGATTTACAAATAGGAAGTATTCAAGGATACACCATATACTAGAGATCAATGAATATATTCGATAATATCTTACACACAATTTGTTTCATTTAGATTTATAAATAGGAATTATTTAAGGATACACCATATACTAGAGATCAATGAATATTTTCGATAATATCTTACACACAATTTGTTTCATTTGTATTTATAAATAGGAAGTCTTCAAGGATACACCATATACTAGAGATCAATGAATGTTTTCGATAATATCTTACACACAATTTGTTTCATTTAGATTTATAAATATGAAGTATTCAAAGATACACCATATACTAGAGATTCAATGAATATTTTCTATAATATCTCACATACAATTTGTCTCATTAAGATTTACACATAGGAAGTGTTTAAGGATACACCATATTCTAGAGATCAATGAATATTTTCTATAATATCTTACACACAATTTGTTTCATTTAGATTTATAAATAGGAAGTATTCAAAGAAACACCATATACTAGAGATCAATGAATATTTTCTATAATATTTCACATACAATTTGTTTCATTTAGATTTATAAATAGGAAGTATTTAAGCATACACCATTTACTAGAGATCAATAAATATTTTCGATAATATCTCACATATAATTTGCTTCATTAAGATTTATAAATAGGAAGTATTCAAGGATACACCATATACTAGAGATCAATTAATATTTTCCATGATATCTCAGATCCAATTTGTTTCATTAAGATTTATAAATAGGAAGTATTCAAGTATACTCCTTATACTAGAGATCAATGAATATTTTCCATGATATCTCACATACAATTTGTTTTATTAAGATTTATAAATAGAAAGTATTCGAAGATACACCATATACTAGAGGTCAATGAATATTTTCGTTAATATCTCACACACAATTTGTTTCATTTAGATTTACACATAGGAAGTGTTTAAGGATACACCATATAGTAGAGATCAATGAATATTTTCTATAATATCTCACATACAATTGGTTTCATTTAGATTTACAAATAGGAAGTATTCAAGGATACACCATATACTAGAGATCAATGAATATTTTCTATAATATTTCACATACAATTTGTTTCATTTAGATTTACACATAGGAAGTGTTTAAGGATACACCATATAGTAGAGATCAATGAATATTTTCTATAATATCTCACATACAATTTGTTTCATTTAGATTTACAAATAGGAAGTATTCAAGGATACACCATATACTAGAGATCAATGAATATTTTCTATAATATCTCACATAAAATGTGTTTCATTTAGATTTACAAATAGGAAGTATTCAAGGATACAGCATATACAAGAGATTAATGAATATTTTCTATAATATTTCACATACAATTTGTTTCATTTAGATTTACACATAGGAAGTATTCAAGGATACACCATATAGTAGAGATCAATGAATATTTTCGATAATATCTTACACACAATTTTTTTCATTTAGATTTATAAATATGAAGTATTCAAAGATACACCATATACTAGAGATCAATGAATATTTTCTATAATATCTTAAACACAGTTTGGTTGATTTAGATTTATAAATACGAAGTATTCAAGGATACACCATATACTAGAGATTCAATGAATATTTTCTATAATATTTCACATACAATTTGTTTCATTTAGATTTATAAATAGGAAGTATTCAAGGATACACCATATACTAGAGATCAATGAATATTTTCTATAATATTTCACATACAATTTGTTTCGTTTAGATTTATAAATAGGAAGTTTTCAAGGATACACCATATACTAGAGATCAATAAATATTTTCGATAATATCTCACACACAATTTGTCTCATTAAGATTTACACATAGGAAGTGTTTAAGGATACACCATATTCTAGAGATCAATGGATATTTTCTATAATATCTTACACACAATTTGTTTCATTTAGATTTATAAATAGGAAGTATTCAAGGAAACACCATATACTAGAGATCAATGAATATTTTCTATAATATTTCACATACAATTTGTTTCATTTAGATTTATAAATAGGAAGTATTCAAGGATACACCATATACTAGAGATCAATGAATATTTTCTATAATATCTCACATACAATTTGTTTCATTTAGATTTATAAATAGGAAGTATTCAAGGATACACCATATACTAGTAATTAATGAATATTTTCTATAATATTTCACATACAATTTGTTTTATTAAGGTTTATAAATAGGAAGTATTCAAGGAAACACCATATACTAGAGATCAATGAATATTTTCTATAATATCTCACATACAATTTGTTTCATTTAGATTTATAAACAGGAAGTATTCACGGATACACCATATATAATATTTTCGATAATATCTCACACACCTTTTGTTTCATTTAGATTTATAAATAGGAAGTATTCAAGGATACAGCATATACTAGAGGTTAATGAATATTATCTATAATATTTCCAACACAATTTGTCTCATTACGATTTACACATAGAAAGTGTTTAAGGATACACCAGATACAATAGATCGATGAATATTCTCGATAATATCTCACATACAATTTGTTTCATTTAGATTTATAAATAGGAAGTATTCAAGGATACACCATATAGTAGAGATCAATTAATATTTTCTATAATAACTCACATACAATTTGTTTCACTTACATTTATAAGTAGGAAGTATTCAAGGATACACCATATACTAGAGATCAATAAATATTTTCCATGATATCTCACATACAATTTGTTTCATTAAGATTTATAAGTAGGAAGTATTCAAGGATCCACCATATACTAGAGATCAATAAATATTTTCGATAATATTTCACACACAATTTGTCTCATTAAGATTTACACATAGGAAGTATTCAAGGATACACCATATACTAGAGATCAATGAATATTTTCGATAATATCTCACACTTAATTTGTTTCATTAAGATTTATGAATAGGAAGTATTCAAGGATACACCTTATACTAGAGATCAATGAATATTTTCGATAATATCTCACATATAATTTGTTTCATTTAGATTTATAAATAGGAAGTATTCAAGGATGCAGCGTATACTAGAGATCAATCAATATTTTCGATAATATCTCACATACAATTTGTTTCATTTAGATTTATATGTAGGAATTATTCAAGGATACACCATATACTAGAGATCAATGAATATTTTCGATAATATCTCACATACAATTTGTTTCATTTAGATTTATATGTAGGAAGTATTCAAGGATACACCATATACTAGAGATCAATGAATATTTTCAATAATATCTCACATACAATTTGTTTCATTTAGATTTATAAATATGAAGTATTCCAGGACACACCATATACTAGAGATCAATCAATATTTTCGATAATATATCACATACAATTTGTTTCATTAAGATTTATAAATATGAAGTATTCAAGGATGCACTATATACTAGAGATCAATGAATATTTTCGATAGTATCTCACACATAATTTGTTTCATTTAGATTTATAAATATGAAGTATTCCAGGATACACCATATGCTAGAGATCAATGAATATTTTCGATAATAACTCACATACAATTTGTTTCATTAAGATTTATAAATAGGAAGTATTCTAGGATACACCATATACTAGAGCTCAATGATTATTTTCGATAATATCTCACACACAATTTGTTTCATTAAGATTTACACATAGGAAGTGTTTAAGGATACACCAGATACAATAGACCGATGAATATTCTCGATAATATCTCACACACAATTTGTTTCCTTTAGATTTATAAATATGAAGTATTCAAGGATACACCATATACTAGAGATCAATGAATATTTTCGATAATAACTCACATACAATTTGTTTCATTAAGATTTATAAATAGGAAGTATTCTAGGATACACCATACACTAGAGATCAATGAATATTTTCGATAATATCTCACACACAATTTGTTTCCTTTAGATTTATAAATAGGAAGTATTCAAGGATACACCATATACTAGAGATCAATAAATATTTTCTATGATATTTCACATACAATTTGTTTCATTAAGATTTATAAATAGGAAGTATTCAAGGATACACCATATACTAGAGATCAATAAATATTTTCGAGAATATTTCACACACAATTTGTCTCATTAGGATTTACACATAGGAAGTGTTTAAGGATACACCAGATACAATAGACCGATGAATGTTCTCGATAATATCTCACACACAATTTGTTTCTTTTAGATTTATAAATATGAAGTATTCAAGGATACACCATATACTAGAGATCAATGAATATTTTCGATAATAAATCACATACAATTTTTTTCATTAGGATTTATAAATAGGAAGTATTCAAGGATACACCATATAATACTATAGATCAATGAATATTTTCGATAATATATCGCATACAATTTGTTTCATTAAGATTTATAAATATGAAGTATTCAAGTATACACATATACTAGAGATCAATGAATATTTTCTATGATATTTCACATACAATTTGTTTTATTAAGGTTTATAAATAGGAAGTATTCAAGGATACACCATATACTAGAGATCAATAAATATTTTCGATAATATTGCACACACAATTTGTCTCATTAAGATTTACACATAGGAAGTGTTTAAGGATACACCAGATACAATAGGCCGATGAATATTCTCGATAATATCTCACACACAATTTGTTTCATTTAGATTTATAAATAAGAAGTACTCAAGGATACACATTTACCAGAGATCAATTAATATTTTCTATAATATCTCACACACAATTTGTTTCCTTTAGATTTATAAATAGGAAGTATTCAAGGATACACCATATACTAGAGATCAATAAATATTTTCGATAATATCTCACATACAATTTGTTTCATTTAGATTTATAAATAGGAAGTATTCAAGGATACACCATATGAATACTTTCGATAATATCTTACACACAATTTGTTTCATTTAGATTTATAAATAGGAAGTATTCAAGGAAACAGCATATACTAGAGATTAATGAATATTTTCTACAATATCTCACATACAATTTGTTTCATTTAGATTTATAAATAGGACGTTTTCAAGAATACACCATATACTAGAGATCAATGAATATTTTCTATGATATCTCACATACAATTTGTTTCATTTAGATTTAAAATAAGAAGTATTCAAGGAAACAGCATATACTAGAGATTAATGAATATTTTCTATAATATCTCACATACAATTTGTTTCATTTAGATTTATAAATAGGACGTTTTCAAGGAGACACCATATACTAGAGATCAATAAATATTTTCGATAATATCTCACATACAACTTGTTTCATTAAGATTTATAAATAGAAAGTATTCGAAGATACACCATATACTAGAGATCAATAAATATTCTCGATAATATCTCAGATACAATTTGTTTCATTTAGATTTACAAATATGAAGTATTCAAGGATACACCATATACTAGAGATCAATGAATATTTTCGATAATATCTCACATACAATTTGTTTCATTAAGATTTATAAACAGGAAGTATTCAAGGATACACCATATATTAAAGATCAATGAGTATTTTATATAACAATACAAAATTTCAGTTATACATACAATTTTCCAGAAAACCACAAATTTCGGCAATAGTAACGCAGAGTTCAAACATTAACCTTTTTATTTTATCAGGTTCCACCTTCCAAAACACCTTCCAATAGCACAACCAATAGTAGAAATTAGCCAAAGAATTCCGAAGCCAAATCCAAACTTTACAGCAGCAGTTCTAAGTTAAGATATTTCAAGTCGTTCACAGTAATGAGGTTCCAAGTCGTTACTCCAATTTCCAATCACTAAATCACCAGTCCCGGGTTTCGGCACCAAATAATGTATGAGAGTTTAACTTTTTACTTAAAGTTAAACTTATTACCACTTTTTATTTAAAGGACACTGAAGTTTTAATAGCTTTGTTCAAATTTTATTCCAAATTTTAATAATAATTAAGTTTAAACAATAATAATTTAATTCTGAATACAAGAACTCTATTCGCAGCAAGGCAGTAAAAGTAAGTGACTTTAAAATATTATTCTAAATAAGAGCAAACATTAAAAGAATCAAAAAATATGTAACAGTAATAAATTTTCTTTTTTGTTCAATCTTATAACAAACGAATATTACAGACATACTAACAAATGTATTAACATACGTACATACATTTGTATTAACGCAATGCAGAAAAACCAGTATTTTCATAATTTGCAATTATATCAATTATGATAAGAATAATACAAAATAAATAACAACAACAACATGTTAATATGCGTGAAGTATTATGTACTGTTCACACTAGCATTGAAATTGAAGATAAGCAAAATTAAATAAATGAAAGAAAAATTACGTAAATTATTAAAAATAAAATACAAATATTATTTTATTAAAATTGTTCACCAACAGGAGGTATTCAAGGATACACCATATAGTAGAGATCAATGAATATTTTCGATAATATCTCACATACAACTTGTTTCATTAAGATTTATAAATAGAAAGTATTCGAAGATACACCATATACTAGAGATCAATAAATATTCTCGATAATATCTCACATACAATTTGTTTCATTAAAATTTATAAACAGGAAGTATTCAAGGATACACCATATATTAGAGATCAGTGAATATTTTCTATAATATCTCACATACAATTTCTTTCATTAAGATTTATAAATAGGAAGTATTCAAGGATACACCATATACTAGAGATCAATGAATATTTTCGATAATATCTCACGCACAATTTGTTTCGTTTAGATTCATAAATAGGAAGTATCCAAGGATACACCATATACTAGAGATCAATAAATATTTTCGATTATATCTCACACACAACTTGTTTCATTTAGATTTATACATAGGAAGTATCCAAGGATACACCATATACTAGAGATCAATGAATATTTTCGATAATATCTCACACGCAATTTGTTTCATTAAGATTCACAAATAGGAAGTGTTTAAGGATACACCATATACTAGAGATCAATGAATATTTTCGATGATATTTCACATACAATTTGTTTCATTAAGATTTATAAATAGGAAGTATTCAAGGATACACCATATACTAGAGATCAATGAATATTTTCGATAATATCTCACGCACAATTTGTTTCATTTAGATTTATAAATAGGAAGTATCCACGGATACACCATATACTAGAGATCAATGAATATTTTCGATTATAACTCACACACAAGTTGTTTCATTTAGATTTATAAATAAGAATAATTCAGGGATACACCATATACTAGAGATCAATGAATATTTTCGATTATATCTCACACACAATTTGTTACATTTAGATTTATACATAGGAAGTATCCAAGGATACACCAGATATAAGAGATCAATGAATATTTTCGATAATATCTCACGCACAATTTGTTTCATTTAAATTTATACATAGGAGGTATCCAAGGATACACCAGAGATCAATGAATATTTTCGATAATATCTCACACACAATTGGTTTCATTAAGAATTACACATAGGAAGTATTCAAGGATATATATATATATACTAGAGCTCAATGCATATTTTCGATAATATCTCACGCACAATTTGTTTCATTTAGATTTATAAATAGGAAGTAATAAATGATACACCATATACTAAAGATCAATGAATATTTTCGATAATAACTCACATACAATTTGTTTCATTTAGATTTATACATAGGAAGTATCCAAGGATACACTATATACTAAAGATCAATGAATATTTTCGATTATATCCCACACACAATTTGTTTCATTTAGATTCATAAATAGGAAGTATTCAAGGATACACCATATACTAAAGATCAATGAATATTTTCGATAATATCTCACATACAATTTGTTTCATTTAGATTTATAAATAAGAAGTATTCAGGGATGCACCATGTACTAGAGATCAATGAATATTGTCGATGATATTTCACATAGAATTTGTTTCATTAAGATGTATAAATAGTAAGTATTCATATACTAGAGATCAATGAATATTTTCGATTATATCTCACACACAATTTGTTACATTTAGATTTATACATAGGAAGTATCCAAGGATACACCAGATATAAGAGATCAATGAATATTTTCGATAATATCTCACGCACAATTTGTTTCATTTAGATTTATACATAGGAAGTATCCAAGGATACACCATATACTAAAGATCAATGAATATTTTCGATAATATCTCACATACAATTTGTTTCATTAAGATTTATAAATAGGAATTATTCAAGGATACACCATATACTAGGGATCAACGAATACTTTCGATAATATCTCACTTACAGTTTGTTTAATTAAGATTTATAAATAGGAAGTATTCAAGGATGCACCATATACTAGAGATCAACGAATACTTTCGATAATATCTCACATCCGATTTGTTTTATTAGATTTATAAATAGGAAATATTCAAGGATACACCATATAGTAGGGATCAATGAATATTTTCGATAATATCTCACATACAATTTGTTTCATTTAGATTTATAAATAGGAGGTATTGAAGGATACACCATATAGTAGAGATCAACGAATATTTTCGATAATATGTCACACAGAATTTATTTCATTTATATTTATATATAGGAAGTATTCAATGATACACCATATACTACCGATCAATGAAAATTTTCGATAATATCTCACATACAATTTGTTTCATTTAGATTTATAGATAGGAAGTATTCATGGATACACCATATACTAGAAATCGATGAATATTTTCGATAATATCTCACACACAATTTGTTTCATTTAGATTTACACATAGGAAGTGTTTAAGGATACACCATATACAAGAGATCAATGAATATTTTCGATAATATCTCACACACAATTTGTTTCATTTAGATTTACACATGGGAAGTATTCAAGGATACACCATATACTAGAGATCAATGAATATTTTCGATAGGAAGTGTTTAAGGAGACACCAGATACAAGAGATCAATGAATATTTTCGATACTATCTCACATACAATTTAATTCATTTAGATTTACACATAGGAAGTGTTTAAGGATACACCATATACAAGAGATCAATGAATATTTTCGATAATATCTCACACACAATTTGTTTCATTTAGATTTACACATGGGAAGTATTCAAGGATACACCATATACTAGAGATCAATGAATATTTTCGATAGGAAGTGTTTAAGGATACACCATATACAAGAGATCAATGAATACTTTCGATAATATCTCACATACAATTTGTTTCATTTAGATATATAAATAGGAAGTATTCAAAGATACGCCATATACTAGAAATCAATGAATACTTTCGATAATATCTCACATACAATTTGTTTCATTTAGATTTATAAATAGGAAGTATTCAAGGATACATCATATACTAGAGATGAATGAATATTTTCGATAATATTTCACATACAATTTGTTTCATTTAGATTTATAAATAGGAAGTATTCAAGGATACACCATATACTAGAGATCAATGAATACTTTCGATAATATCTCACATACAATTTGTTTCATTTAGATATATAAATAGGAAGTATTCATGGATACACCATATACTAGAGATCAATGAATACTTTCGATAATATCTCACATACAATTTGTTTCATTTAGATATATAAATAGGAAGTATTCAAGGATACACTATATACGAGAGATCAATGAATACTTTCGATAATACCTCACATACAATTTGTTTCATTTAAATTTATAAATAGGAAGTATTCAAGGATACACTATATACGAGAGATCAATGAATATTTTCGATAATATCTCACATACAATTTGTCTCATTTAAATTTAAAAATAGAAAGTTTTCAAGGATACACTATATACTAGAGATCGATGAATATTTTCGATAATATCTCTCATACAATTTGTTTTAGTTAGATTTATGAACAGGAAGTATTCAAAGATACACCATATACTAGAGATCAATGAATAATTTCGATAATATCTCACATACAATTTGTTTCATTTAGATATATAAATAGGAAGTATTCAACGATACACCATATACTAGAGATTAATGAATACTTTCGATAATATCTCACATACAATTTGTTTCATTTAGATATATAAGTAGGAAGTATTCAAGGATACACCATATGCTAGCGATCAATGACTACTTTCGATAATATCTCACATACAATTTGTTTCATTTAGATATATAAATAGGAAGTATTCCAGGATACACCATATACTAGAGATCAATGAATACTTTCGATAATATCTTACATACAATTTGTTTCATGTAGATTTATAAATAGGTAGTTTTTAAGGATACACCATATACTAGAGATCAATTAATATTTTCGATAATATCTCACACACAATCGGTTTCATTAAGGTGTACAATTAGGAAGTAATCCAGAATTCACCATATACTACAGGTTAATGAATATTTTCGATAATATCTCACATTCAATTTTTTCATTTAGATTTACACATAAGAAAGTGTTTAAGGATACACCATATACAAGAGATCAATGAATATTTTCGATAGGAAGTGTTTAAGGATACACCAGATACAAGAGATCGATGAATATTTTCGATAATATCTCACACACAATTTATTTCATTTAGATTTATAAATAGAAAGTACTCAAGTATACACCATATACTAGAGATCAATGAATATTTTCGATAATATCTCACATACAATTTGTTTCATTTATATTTATAAATAGGAAGTATTCAAGGATACACCATTTACTAGAGATCAATGAATACTTTCGATAATATCTCACACACAATTTATTTCATTTAGATTTATAAATAGGAAGTACTCAAGTATACACCATATACTAGAGATCAATGAATATTTTCGATAATATCTCACATACAATTTGTTTCATTTATATTTATAAATAGAAAGTATTCAAGGATACACCATTTACTAGAGATCAATGAATACTTTCGATAATATCTCGCATACAATTTGTTCCATTTAGATTTATAAATAGGAAGTATTCAAGTATACGCCATATACTAGAGAACAATGAATATTTTCGATAATATCTCACATACAATTTGTTTCATTTAGATTTATAAATAGAAAGTGTTGAAAGATACACCATTTACAAGAGATCGATAAAAATTTTCGATGATATTTTACACAAAATTTGTATCATTTAGATTTGTAAATAGGAAGTTTTTAAGGCAGGGTTTGTATTGCTTGCTTGAAATTAGCAAAAGCACCTAAATTTCTGCTATGCTTACAAGTTTTTAGCAATTGTACCCAAAGCAAAAGCAAACAGCAAAGTCGAAGAAAGTGAAACAAACTCATTAGCTGTAGTGTTATATTGAAATGTTTTCTTCTAACGCAGTCACTCACAGCGATTAATTTCAAAACGATCACTATTGCTTACAGCGTTTCAGCTCTTGTGGTTCCTCTTGTGGTTTTGCTGTACTGACTTGCTGCGCTCTTTTATTTATTGCTTAATGTTTTTACAATGTATAAAAATAAATGTATGTTTGCACCTTCTCTTTGAAATGTTGTGCAATGTACATACATACATATGTTTATAAGTATATTGTGTTTGGATTTCTCATTTTGTTGGCAAGCAGTGGTTAAGTACTCCTGTGTCTAATAAAATAGATGAGGCATTACGACTTGATATTATAGAACCTGTTTTCAGTCCGAGTAAATGGATTTCTGATATAGTTATTGCTTTTAAAGGAAATGACGACATTCGTATTTGTGTTGATATGATACGGGTAAATCGTGCCATTCTTCGTGAAAATTACCCTTTGCCCACTTTTGAGTCATTCATGAGTAGATTGAAAACAGCAAAAATCTTTACTATTCATTTATGTATAGCTGAATATGGAATTAATTTTTAGCTGTACAATACTATGCAAAATTATTAATGGCATGCCTTTGAAGTTCACTTAACTCCTTTCTTTTTAAAAGTCTGTACGACAGTTTTAACCGGTTAAGATATTACTTTCCATCGTTGGTAGTTATACAACCGGAAAAGTAAGAGAGGAACAATGAAATACTGTTGCACTGTTTTTGCCAACTGTGTTGCCCTTTTCACTGTGATGTGTTTGTTTATCTAGGTGTTGTATATTCTCCAAAAGGGATAAAAGCTGAAATTTACCAAATGATGGCAGGAGATGTTGACATTTATTTCATAGACTGCCATCATCAGCTTTCATTACAAAACATTGCACGGAGAACTCCAACAGTATAGTACTGGAAAATACAAACAAAAGATCTGTAACAGTATTTGTGAAAGTTTTTGACAGAGTATTTTACAAAATATGATTTTATGTCTTTGAGAATAGTAGCAATAATACAGCATAAATAACTTACATGAAGCGGCCTCAGGTTCTTATTGAGAACGGTAGTAAGGCTTATCATCGTTATTGTGCAAACATTTCAAAAGAGACAATATATTCGAAATTCATACAAAATATTGGCAGTATTGGCAGCGTTACTGAAGCTTGAAACACAGAAAATTTAATAATTATTTTTTAAAAATTTACTACGCACATCGATTACTAAAATTTTAATTGGCTATTATGGCTTGATGTTGCGGTAATGTAGTAGAGAGTGTGTTGGTTTATTAGACGTGAAGCTAGGGTTACAACACCAAGTCAGACATTTCGAACAAAACGAAATGCAGATTTCTGACAAAAACTCTGAGAATAATTAAAATTGCAATGAAAATGTTCTTTAAAATCGGTCGCTCAGGCTCGACTTTAAACTGTAGGTCTCGTCACTCATGTACAAAATTTACAAACACAACATAAGTGTTGTGAGGAGATCGGTCGTAATCCTGACTGAAGGGTTGTAATGATGAGTCAAATAATACACTCACTTTCTGGGACACTAAAATATTTTTACAAAAGAATTGCAGCTGAAGCGAAAAAGCCGTTTATTGGTGTTTAATGCAAATACTCTTTTATTTGATTTCGTTAATTTCCTTAATTTTCCTAAAGATTTGAAGTTTCTTTATATATTTTTTATCTGGGGGATAAATGCGCATTCGATTAGAAGCCAAGTTCATGGAATTTTAACATCGTTCACACTTATTTTTCTCAAATTAATTAATAATAGTCGGATTGCTATAAAAATTACTCATGTGCATTAACTAAGCTTAAACCACGAACTTTTCAGTCCAACTGTTTGATACTAGTCAAACGTGTTGTAGTAGAATCCCACTGTGAAACTAGGATAACGAAGAAGTAAAAATCTAAAAAAAAATACAGAAAACAAAAATATTTTTCTGGTCATCAAATAAAATTTCTTGGAATCAAAAATTCTAACGTAACTCTAAAAATATCTGCTATATATAGTGGACAGCAAAACTCTAGGTACCCTAACAACAATTGGGCTCCATTTACTTTTATAAGTTTCAAGTGTATTGAGCTCATTTCACAACTTATTTATGACCACATTGAATCCAGAAGCGATGAGTCAATTGTAAATGCTAAAAATATTTATGTCAATTTTTCTAGCTCAGTACGTATTTCTATTGTGTGTAGTGGAGAAGGGTTTTTGCTGATTAAGAACTATCGGATCTTCCAATTATGTTTTTTATTTTTATGGATGGTTTTTGAGTAGGTATTCTGGCGGCTTCCTCAATTAATTAATTCGAAGTTTTTAAATTTGAAAACTTTAATGACAATATATTCGATTCTTCAATATTTGTACCCGCACAGCTAGAATTCGTCGTGAGGGACCTCTTCACTATTACTTTACAAAAAAAAATTAGAAATATTAATTTTTAAGTTCAGCAACTACCATGCGGAAATCATCAAATATCATGTAATTACTTCGTATACAGTGGTTAGCAAAAGTCTAGCTACGCCAATGTATTTTAGAAGTTTCATGAATTTTAAATAATAATTTGATGCAAATAATTGTTGTATTTTATGTTCATTTATTTCTATTTTATAATAAAACAAAAAAAATTCATATTTTTTCACAAACCAAAAGAAAAATAAGGGAAACTTACTTGGGACTCCATATTCGTACGTCGCAAAAGTGTAGTTATTCTCAAGAAGAACTCAGGGTTAATTTAAAATTCAAAGGCCCAATATGTTAAAACCTTATTCGTTATATTATGTAGAATATCCCTTAAGGTTAAGTACTCCATTTAACCCAATTGGCATTGAATGCTGCAGTTTTTCATGTAATTTCTCTTCATTTTTGCCGCCATTTACTCAAGAACAAGTTCTTTAGTTGATTTTTGTTTGAGGTTTAGTTTTTTCCAAATAATCTCCGAAATACTCTCCTGGATTTATATCGAGACTTTGTGCAAGAGTATTAAGCCCGTGGGGAGTTTGGTACGCAAATCACATCTTCACATTAGCAGCAGTATGACTGCGTTTATTGACTTATTGGAAGTAATTACCATACGAATCCTGAATTCTTTCGAATTTTAGGAGAATTTGTTGTTAGAATGTTTTTAAATACTCTCTTTTATTAGTTATTTCCTCAATAAATTCTCTCTGTTTAGCACTTTTTGTATTGCATTCGTGTAGAGGAAATTTCCTTTTTTGGACAACAGATTTTAAACACAGTTTTGCTACAATGTTTTCAATAATTTATCCCATGGGACCAACATTCTGTTGGTAGACAGAAATTAATTAAAACCGAACTCTTTTATGAGTTTATAAAAATATCTTTTAGTAGTTCTTGAATCTATTAAAACGCTTTAACTCAAACTGTCTCTTTCTTTACACATTGGGTACACAAAACTAGTATGGTCTTCTATAAGTAGAAGACCGTAAAATCATGTTTTGGAAACATAAATTTCTCAGGAAATACACACATTAATTTTCACGAACTCAAAATATTTTCATGAGCTACAAACAATATATTTTCATTACAGCTGATGATAATTTACGGCGATCATTAAAGTTTTTTGTCAATAAAAATAAAATTACGACATTGCGTATATACTTCTTGGTAAATATTTGGGTGTAAATATTAGTGTTTAAATAACTTAAAATAAAAGAGTTGTAAATGTGCGCATATAAATTGTATATGTATTATTTTAGAATGTTATTTCATTTTTATTGAACTCGTAAAAAAAAATAAAAAAGAAAATTTATTTTCGCACATGATAAGTAATTAAGCTGATATTGCTTTGTGGTTTGAAATATTAGCAGCTTAAGCTCTTTGGCAAAATAAGAAATTCGTAACTTACTCACTTAATTGGTTATTAAAAAGCTTTAGCCCGTACTACAACCAAGTTTTTCATACCACTTTGCTTGTGTGTGTTAGTTTTATCCATGAATGATGCAACTTCCATACGTCAAACTTCAGAAACACATGGCAATTTTCTTTAACCCTCCAAGTTTTTACCAGAAGACTGCGGACAGAAAGTCCTCGAAGGAACCATGGTTTCTCGTTTAATAAATTAACGCAATACCTATTGGCTCACGTCTAATAAGACAACACACCGCCTACTAGCCTGCTGCGACTTTAATACTCACATTATATTCCATGACGGATAGGTGTTACCCCATCTGCCGTATTCACCAGACTTGACTACTTCCGACTACTAATTGTTTTCATCAATGGCGCATGCATTGTCTGCGGAGCACCTCGATTCGTATGAGGAAATCGAAAATTAGGTAACTAACTGGTATGTTTCAAAAAATTTGTGTGCCATTTTCACAAAATGACGCTTACTTCATATCGGTACACCTGATGTTTTAAAAGTACATTTAGTATACCACAATACATCAGACATATGTATGTACATATGCATATTTGGGCACAAGTTGACACTATGAATTATAAAGAAAGTTGAGCTGCAACAAAGCGGGTTTAAATGTGGTATGTGTTGGGAAACTTCAGTGTTGTTTTCTGAATTGTTCGATGAAAACTTGTCTACGTAGGGGGATTATAGACTTCGTTTAAATGGCTTAAGATTGTTTATGGAAACAAATCATTTCGTTTTTCAAAATATTTTTCTCTGAGCCTCATCTTCTTGCTCCAATATTTCTACAATTCCTTATCCTTTCACACACTCTTGAGTTATGGCCCTTTATTGTGCTTAAAGTATAACTGAAATTTAAAGCATATATATACGTATTTATGTATCCGTATAAGTGTTAATTCATGCAATACTTTTAATTTAATACTTTTATTGCATATATAATTTACAATGAAATGTTTTATGGCTCAGATGTATATGTGAGTATATTCAACAAAATTTATTTCAAAATAATGCAAAATCTCTCATGTGTTTTTATTTTAATATACTCGTATAACAGTCTCAGTCTCAATGAAATAAGAAATATTATGATTATTTGGAACATAAAGCAGACAAACAAAAGCCATAACAACGTAGTTAACGAACTAAAATACGAATATACATGCATGAATCCTAGTTGTAGTAGGAATTGCTTATTTTACTATTTCGTTATCTTTTCTACTCAAAAGTTGGTATTTACATTTTGCTTTTCGCACATAATACCCTTAAGTAACGGTTTATTGAAAGACAATATACCCAAGGAGCATTACAGCCAGACATTTACATATATAGGGTCTTTTAGGAGAGGCTTCCGAACTTTAACAATTAAAATTAGTTTGCATTTTTTTTTTAATCTGCTGTGCCAAATCCTCAAGCATGACCAGGACAACATGTGTTCACTGAATGGGCTCTAGTTGGCAGCGGACTCTATATCGAAAAATTATCTCTAGCAATGAAGCCCATTTCTGAATGAACGAGTACATCAACAAACAAACTTTTTGAATTTCAAACGACGTCAAACCATATGAGATGCTCGGGTGCGCAATACAACGTGAAAAGGTCTCCATTTGGTGTGGATTTTATGACCATATTTCTGTGAGAGCGACGTTCGCTAATCCATCACTGTCGGCGGCGTGCCCGAAAGGTTAATGTTTCCAACTTCTTTTGGCCTGAATTAGGTGATCTGGACACCAACGCCATGTAGTCTAAACAGGACAGTCACTGCACATGCTACATTGAAACTTCTGCATGAGTGAGTCGAAGGCATTGTCATTGCGCTTGGAGGTGATTTGGGTTGGCCACCGGCATGGTGGGATTAAACTCAGTGAGACTTTTTCTGGAGGTGTATACGAACTGTTGTCGTAGTCTAGTAGGTACTGTCTCGACTTATTGGACGTGAGGCCACGGTTCAAATCAGCAGATTTCTGGCAAAAACTCTGAGAGCAAATAAAATTGCGATGAAAAGCTTCTCAAAAATCTGTCATTCGGAGTTGACTTTAAACTGTATGTCCCAACACGCATGTATAAAATTAACGCACACAACATAAGTGTGATGAGAAACTAAATTGTAATCGTGACTGAAGGGTTGTAATGACCAATTTTATATGTATGTATGTATCAGAGATCACCAATGAACCGTTTTTTCGCTACTCATAAGTACTAATGAAATTGTGAATATGAGTGAGTCAACAGTATTGAAATTCAACTACTCTGAATCGGTCGTACTCACCACAACATTGATTTATAAGTACAGGTTGCAATGAGTATGAGTTGACAACGTTGACATCGAACTCATAATATTCGAAATATGTTTGATTCATACGCCTACTCCTTCATTTATAATACTCATAAATTCATTTATAATACTCATAAATGACTCAAGTCGAGTGATTCGAATCATTCATTAAAATTTACCGTCTTAGTTGATGTTGCATTCACAAAAAAGAAGAAAGAAAAAAACAAGGATAGCAAGCAAAGTAAACACACAACCTTCTAGTGGGTATTGTGGTGTTCGTACGCGATTCTTGTTGAATAAAGGAGGGTCGAAATCAACAACATCATGCGTATTGTTAAGTAACGCGTATTGTTTAGTATGATATGATATGATATGTTCCATGTTAACAAAGGTTACAAATGTTGGGTAGGATTACATACATAACAAAACATACATAATTCGTCATTACTACCATTTCTTCAAGATTAAGACCTAGTTTCTCACACCACTTATGTTGTGTGCGTGAATTTGTATGAATATATATGAGTGGCGGGACCTACAGTTTAAAGTCGACTCCGAACGACAGATTTTTGAGAAAATTTTCAAGGCAATTTTATTTACTCTCAGAATTTTTGCCAGAAATCTGCTGAAAGGAAGTAGCCGAAGAAATATTTTCATATTTCGTTCAGTTGGAGATGCCTGATCTGGGGTTTGAATAGAGGCCTTACGCAGTGTTGCCACCAACAGCTTTATGAGTTACACACAAATGGCATCGAAATTACACATATGAAAAAAAAATTACACACAAAATTCTGTTTTTACAAATATTGCATTCATATGTTATGTAAACAATAAAATTATATATTCATATACATACATACTTAAAATAATAATTTATGAATGCATAAGTATATGTATGTAGGTTAGGTTAGAGGACGTGTACTTGTCAATTAAGACAAGTACAGTACCCGGAGGTCGAATTGACCCATTGTACAACGTCCTAGTTTCACACACCACTTATGTTGTGTGTGTTAATTTTATACATGAGTGGTGGGACCTACAGTTTAAAGTCAACTCCGAACGACAGATTTTTGAGAAACTTTTCATGGCAATTTTTATTTGTTCTCAGAGAGAAGTCGCCGAAGAAATACTTTTTTGTATTTTGTCTTGATGTCTGGCCTGGGGCTCGAACCCTGGTTTTACCTACTAGACTACGGCGACTTCAAAAAATGTATGTATGTATAAATAAAAATGTAACGTAAACCTCAAATAGAAGTATTGTTTTCTTTTTCTAACAAAAGACATGTAAATGCATATGTGGGCTCTAGGAGTCAATTAAACTCCTAGAGTCTATAAAAAGGAGTTGAAGAATGGGATACGTATGTTCTTCTGAAATATATATCCCCTAATAAAATACGAAGGCTGAGGGTTTTGTTTCAACTTAGCCTTTATTGCCTTAGTGGAGGTTTCTTAACAACTGATGGTAATTATTTTCAACAGGTTTTACGTAAACAATACAAATATTGAATTTACCGATATATTATTTATAAAGTCGCCGTAGTCTAGTAGGTAGTGTGTTGGCTTATCAGACGTAAGTCCACGGTTCAAACCCAAGGTCAGACATCAAAACGAAAATATGAAAAAATATTTCTTCAGCGACTTCCTCTCAGCAGATTTCTGGCAAAAACTCTTAGAGTAAATAAAATTGCAATGAAAAGTTTCTCAAAAATCTATCGATCGGAGTCGACGTTAAACTGTAGATCCCGCCGCTGATGTATAAAATTATCACACATAACTTGAGTGGCGTGAAAAGCTTGGCCGTAATCCTGACTGAAGGGTTGGTTGTAATGGCCAATTATAAACATATGTTATGTTGTGTATAATTCATATATATTTATATATAATAAAAAACAAGTACATAATATTCGTATAACAGATTAAACAAAAAAAATAATTCACAATATGTTTGTATTACGCTAAGAAAAATATGTTGAACACAGTTCAATAGCATATATCAAACATTATCCTTACATGTATTTAAGTTAGTAAGAGATATATGTAGGTGTTTATTTTTGCAAACTAGTGTTGGAAATTGCAATAAATTTTCAAAACAAATTAGTGTTAACAAATTGACTGTTAAAAAAGAGCGATTAAAGAAAAAGTTGAACAAAAAATAAAATTACACACAAATTACACACGAAGCTAATTACACACACGCAACACACACAATGCAAAATTACACACAATATGTGTAATTACACACAAGGTGGCAACACTGGCCTCACGTCTAATAAGCCAACACACTACCTACTAGACTACGGCGACTTGGGTAGTATTTTTAACTGTTGTTCTCTCCACGGCTTCGGTGGCATACCATTATCCAATGGTCCATATGTGCAATGATTCCAAGACTTATAAGCGAGGTTTATTGTCACTAACATGCCGACTTATTTCATACTTTAGCTCTAGAGTTGTTTTTCTCTTATGACGTAGACTTTTTCTTATACCCCCCAAAGCTGTGTTCCTGTTGGAACCACATATCTATCGTTCAGGTTCATATACTCAATTTCTGGCCACAAGAAGTCCGTTACCATCACGCGATAGAGTATGCCATTCATTGTAACTGCTTGGCCAAACTCATTTTCGTAGAAGTGTTACATTTTGTGGATCGCTCGTGGATTTTCATTTGTCTAAATGCGTCAGAAGTTACTGTAAAACCGCTAAACTTTTTCAGGTTCATTGTTGCCTATGGTAGAAATTATATCATAAAAATTATAAAGAATATCTTGCGAATAATATTTTCTGTGATACAAGACTTAAGTAAACTACCCTCAGCCACAAAAGTATACATACGGATACAGAAATTTTTTAACTAATCCGTTTTCGTTGAAAATCTTTGTAATTGTCTGACAACATTCCTCGCTTTTAAGACGGTCTTGGTTAAAAAATTTCTGAAATTTGTTAACTTTTGTGGGCCTGATGTACACTTGAAATTTTTTAACCAATCCGTTTTAGTTGAAAATATTTATAAATGTCTGACATCTTTCTTCGATTTTAAGACGGTCTTTTGCATTGGTTCAGAATTTGTAAATCGGATGTGGGCCTGTGCAGGGTCACAATTCAGTTCAATTTCAGAAATTTTTTAACCAATGCAAAAGACCGTCTTAACATCAAGGAAACTATAAAGATTTTCAACGAAAAAATTTCTGTGTGTAAATCCGAAAACAACAAAAAAAAAATTTATTTATTTAAATCAAATATTTTGTTCTTATAACCAAACATGACTTTTCTTTCCCTCACTAGTCTGTGTTCTAGTTGAGACCTGCTGAAACCATAAGGAAATCAATGGAAAAGCATTTCTTCTGCAGGCAACAATAACATGAGCGTTTCTTGCAATTTTATATACGAGCATGTATGTACAGTGGTGGACATATAATGAAAACATAAGTATGATATGATATTATAATGTAATGAAACATTTTTATAAATTTGAAAAATCAAATAATGTACCCAATACCACCAACCTTTGTAAAACTACAGCCACGGAAAGTGCAATAGCCATAAGAGTGTCTAAAGCTAACCTATTTCAAAGCTCTGAGCTGCTAAAACTAGAATTAGCGTCATCATATTGTATTGAATACAATACAATACACGAAAGGCGGGAATGCATCGCAATGGCACTATTTTTCAAAAAATTGTACAGTGGCTTGCGTATGCTGACGACATTGACATCATAGGGCGAGCGACAAGCGAGATGTTACTGCTGCCTTTAGTGCTATTGATGGGTTTCGTAGTAAATGAGGGGAAAACAAAGTATATGTTATCGACAAGTGGAGACGTGCGGCATATTAATTCTCAGATTACGGCCAATAACTATACTTTTGAAACAGTCAAGGAATTTATTTATCATGGCTCCGCCGTTACCACCAAAAATGATGTCAGTCTGGAGATCAAGTGCAGGATCACTCTTGCCAACAGGTGCTAGTATGGTCTCAATAGGCAATTGAATAGCAGAGACAAAACGCTCATCATGGACCATATTAAGCATTGATGCAGCTGCCTTGAGAGTATTCGATAGAAAAGTCTTACGTAAGATCTTCGGTCCAATGCGAGTTGGCGATGATTTCCGCATCCGACCCAACAGTGAGCTGTATGAGACATAGATGTTGTGCAGCGTATGGAGGAGGATGATCCAGTGAGACGGGTATTTGATGCGGGGAGCTGCCGACATATATTTGATATACTCAGTGATTTTCTGTCTAAAGAGAATGTCGATACAGGAATCCTGCATTATGTAAAAACTTCCTTATCTTCTTCCAGTGCACACCACTGAGATGAGCTATATCTGGCATTGTTTTTTTCTCAAAATGTTAGGATCTCCAGCTCCAAGCACCGCATTTATTACTATCTATTTAGGATATATTGTTACGCAAATGAAAACGACCTAATATTATCTTACATGAAAACATCTTTAACATTAACGATAAACAAAAGCTGCACACACACATATGTACAACGAACCTGGTTGCACCTGATAACAACAACAACATGAAATGAAAGTAAACCAGCTACAACAAGTATGTGAGAAAAAGGGATAGACAACATATGCAAAGTACACAAACAATAATATAGTAGCAATAGGGTTCTCGAGAAGGCGAGAACACAAACCTTCCACTTCAAGAATGTTCGTTAGACTGGTTGTGTCGGACAAAAAAAGGGAAATACAAAGCAGGCAGCAGTCAGTAAGAATTCAGTCAGCCTTGTGTGAAGTTGCGTGTGAACAAAAGAATTAGTGGTTGTAAAGATCTAGCGAATACTAGTGTGAACTAGTAAAGTTAATAAACAGATTATTATTGTTGTATCATTAAGTGTGAACAGTGGCACAAGCGTAGTGTGAACAATAAAGAGAGTTTAAGAAAAACTAAACACATATTTGTTTTTACTTGGTTTGCAAATAACGAACTCATATTTAAACATTTTTAAAAAGGTAAAAACGTAACAATATTAACAAATTTCAATGAGGTTAGGTAACGAGTCCAGCGAATTTCAGACGGAGATTTTTGCTATTGAATAAGCTGGACGTATATTTAAAAACAGGAACATACCTCCTTCGAACTTGATCATATGCGTGGACAGTCCAGAAGCAATTAAAGCGCTGGGATCCCATCTCGTCAAATCAAGGAGTTACATAGGCTCTCTTCACCGTATACGTCAACACAACACTCGCCTTAGAATGAAACGAAAAGGCAGCCGAACTGGCACGGCAGGGATCAGAAAAGTCTGAGGAAGAGACGATAGAGAGAATATATGCACTCCTACAAGAATACTTTTTCAAATTGGAAAAAGCAACACATCTGGTTGCCGAGTTGTGTCCATCAGTAGACTGCAGACAAAATAAGGAAATACTTGAGATCGACAAGAGTACTTTTCGCACTCTACCAGGAATTTCAAAGTAGACGTCATCGTTTTATAGCGACAGAAGGTTTGTAGATTTGGACATGATGGCGAACGCAGCACTAATCGAACTGACCGAAACATCATAAGGAGACTTACCGTACACAAAATGGGCCATATGGGCCATATGGGCCACCGAGTGAACTTTACTGTGAAGGGCAAGCAACCCGCTAACCTAACCTAACCTAATATATTGCAATAGACATGATTCTAAATGAACTTGCCATTAAAATCGCTGTAGCCGTTTGTGCTGGCTTATTAGACGACAGCCCGTGGTTCAAGCCCTAGCTCAGATATCTCGAACAAAAACGAAATATTAAAAACATTTCTTTTAGCCTCTTCCTCTCAGCAGTCTTCTGGCAAAAACTCTGTGAGTAAAATGAAATTGCCATGAAAAACTCCACAAAAATCTGTCATTCGAAGCTGAAGTGAAACTATAGGTCCCGGCATTCATGAATAAAATTAACACACACACGGTAAGGGTGGTGTGAGAATGTTGTAATCTCTAAGCTTATAATGAGCAATTAAGTAAGCAAGTACGTATTATTTAATTGACAATCTTTTATAATATAATATCGACAGATTAATATACAGAACAAATTCTAAAATTTCTGAGCTCAAAAAAATCATAATAAATTAAAAATATATTTTGTTGTTAATTTTAATACATATTCAGTACAACAATAAAGTTTTAATCACATATTTATTGGTGACATTATGTCTGATTAAAGACCCATATGATAAACGTGAACAAACTAAAAGTTCTTATCATTTATATACGCTTACATTATTGATTGTTGTTGTCGTATGGTGTGTAATGAATAAAATGTGATGTTATAAAATTTGATACAAGCTTTATATTTTTACCTTGTGGTTGTCTGTCTTTAATTTTTTTGTTGCTCGAACCATTCTACTTCTGATAACATCTCTCTAGTTAGGAAACTTCTTCTCTCTTTGATCTGTTGTGTTAAGAAACGCAGCTGAAGTTAATTGTACATACATAATTGTTAATTACAACCCTTTAGTTAGGAGTACGACCTAATTTCTCACACCACTTATGTTGTGTGCGTTAATTTTTTTATACATGAGTGGCGGGACCTACAGTGTAAAATCGACTGCGAAGTTTATTGTACTACTAAGTATTTCTACAATAGCGCTTCTGGACGTAGATTTTTCACAACATTTGTAGGCATATAATAGATATCAAAAATGAAAACTAGACTGTCCTGTGCAGTCAAGGAAAAATTTTTATTCCTAGAGGATTTGGCATGCCTGATGCATATGATGCATAACGATATTTGCAATGTTCAGAAAGCGTTAAAATTTGCTCAACATAACATAATTGGTCATTACAAACCTTCAGTCAGCATTACGACCTAGCTTCTCATCAGAAATCAGCAATGAATCGTTTTTTCGCTACTCATAAATACTCATGAAATTTTGAATATATGAGAGTCAACAGTATTGAAATTCAACTACTCTGATTCATTCGTACTCACTACAACATTAATTTATAGTAAAGGTTGCAATGAGTATGAGTTGACAACGTTGACATCAAACTCATAACATTTTGTTTGATTAATATGCCTACTCATTCAGATTCATAAATTTAGAAAAACACTTATAATACTCATAAATGATTCGAGTGATTCGAATCATTCATCAAAATTTACGGTCTTAGTTGCTGTTGAATTTACAAAACAGAAGTAAGAAAAAGACAAAGACAGCAAGCAAAGCAAACACACAACCTTCTAGTGAGTATTGTAGTATTTGCACGCGAATCATACTTATTATGTGATTCTTGTAAATGTTGAGTAAAGGAGAGTCGAAATCAACAGCATCATGCGTATTGTTAAGTATGAGTACGATGAGTACTTTAAACTTTCAATATGAGTAGTATGACTATGATATTAAAATAAGTATGAATGCGTATAAATATCAGAAATTATAAGTATGATTCGAATCTACTTATCTTTTTGAATACTCATTGCTGATCTCTGCTTCTCATACAACTTGTGTTGTGTTTATTAATTTTATACATGAGTGGCGGGACCTGCTGATTAAAGTCGACTCCGATTGACAGATTTTATAGTAACTTTTCATGGCAATTTTATTTACTTTTAGAGTCTCATCAGTCGACATGATTGAATTAAACTACGGCTACAGACCGGTACATGGTAGAAATATGCATAACCTGACGTTCACATTTATATATTTCTATATCCAGGGTCTGATATTGCATTTTTCATGCAATATTTGGTGAAAAAGTTGTGGCGTATGCAATTTAAACCGGCAATCAAATGCAACAAAAACTTCAATTCATAAGAAAAACAATAACTTTTACGAACCCAAAATTACAGATCATTTTAGACTTAAAAACGCAGCAGCTTTAGAGTAAATTATTGCAACCTATTTGAATATGTTTGTTCACTTACTTACACTAGAATATCAATGAAAAGTTTGACAATTGGCCACGTAATCCATGCTGTCAATTCCATCTACAAAAAATAAAATAATGTTTTCAATGATTTAATTGTACTTTGTGCCAGATATTTGTGCTGAAAATTATTGCAGGAATTAAAAACTTGTATGCTGATAATAAAATAAAATTTGCTAAGTAATGATCAATTTAAAGTGCCGTCAGTTGAAACAAATCAAAATTATTAAAATGTGTTTAGAAATATACACTTAAAAAAGAAATTATGTTCAATAATCGACAACACACCTCTCTCATACATATATGTATACATGCCTAATTGGTCATTACAACCCTTCAGTCAGGATTACCACCTAGCTTCTCACACTACTTATTGTGGATGTGTTAGTTTTATAAAAGAATGGCGGGACCTACAGTTTAAAGTCGATTCCGAGCGACATTCCTTTTGAGGAATTTTTATTTATTCTCATAGTTTTTGCCAGATGTCTGCTGAAAGAAGTCACCAACGAAATGTTTTTCCATACTTCGTTTTGTTGGAGATGTCTGATCTGGGGTTTGAATCGTGGTCTTACGTGTAACAAGCTAATGCACTTTCCACTAAACTTTTGTTTCATTGAGATGCAGTATGTATTTTCTCTCAGTGTATGTATTATCAGGTATTTTAAACGCTCTATATCAATATTAAATTTCAATTTAAAAACAAATATTGTCAAGAGTATGTGCCTACAGTCAATATTGAATTTACAAACACAATGTTCTTATCAATGGATCAGCTGTTCCCTATACGTATACGTCAACACAACACTCGCCTTAGAATGAAACGAAAAGGCAGCCGAACTGGCACGGCAGGGATCAGAAAAGTCTGAGGAAGAGACGATAGAGAGAATATATGCACTCCTACAAGAATACTTTTTCAAATTGGAAAAAGCAACACATCTGGTTGCCGAGTTGTGTCCATCAGTAGACTGCAGACAAAATAAGGAAATACTTGAGATCGACAAGAGTACTTTTCGCACTCTACCAGGAATTTCAAAGTAGACGTCATCGTTTTATAGCGACAGAAGGTTTGTAGATTTGGACATGATGGCGAACGCAGCACTAATCGAACTGACCGAAACATCATAAGGAGACTTACCGTACACAAAATGGGCCATATGGGCCATATGGGCCACCGAGTGAACTTTACTGTGAAGGGCAAGCAACCCGCTAACCTAACCTAACCTAATATATTGCAATAGACATGATTCTAAATGAACTTGCCATTAAAATCGCTGTAGCCGTTTGTGCTGGCTTATTAGACGACAGCCCGTGGTTCAAGCCCTAGCTCAGATATCTCGAACAAAAACGAAATATTAAAAACATTTCTTTTAGCCTCTTCCTCTCAGCAGTCTTCTGGCAAAAACTCTGTGAGTAAAATGAAATTGCCATGAAAAACTCCACAAAAATCTGTCATTCGAAGCTGAAGTGAAACTATAGGTCCCGGCATTCATGAATAAAATTAACACACACACGGTAAGGGTGGTGTGAGAATGTTGTAATCTCTAAGCTTATAATGAGCAATTAAGTAAGCAAGTACGTATTATTTAATTGACAATCTTTTATAATATAATATCGACAGATTAATATACAGAACAAATTCTAAAATTTCTGAGCTCAAAAAAATCATAATAAATTAAAAATATATTTTGTTGTTAATTTTAATACATATTCAGTACAACAATAAAGTTTTAATCACATATTTATTGGTGACATTATGTCTGATTAAAGACCCATATGATAAACGTGAACAAACTAAAAGTTCTTATCATTTATATACGCTTACATTATTGATTGTTGTTGTCGTATGGTGTGTAATGAATAAAATGTGATGTTATAAAATTTGATACAAGCTTTATATTTTTACCTTGTGGTTGTCTGTCTTTAATTTTTTTGTTGCTCGAACCATTCTACTTCTGATAACATCTCTCTAGTTAGGAAACTTCTTCTCTCTTTGATCTGTTGTGTTAAGAAACGCAGCTGAAGTTAATTGTACATACATAATTGGTAATTACAACCCTTTAGTTAGGAGTACGACCTAATTTCTCACACCACTTATGTTGTGTGCGTTAATTTTTTTATACATGAGTGGCGGGACCTACAGTGTAAAATCGACTGCGAAGTTTATTGTACTACTAAGTATTTCTACAATAGCGCTTCTGGACGTAGATTTTTCACAACATTTGTAGGCATATAATAGATATCAAAAATGAAAACTAGACTGTCCTGTGCAGTCAAGGAAAAATTTTTATTCCTAGAGGATTTGGCATGCCTGATGCATATGATGCATAACGATATTTGCAATGTTCAGAAAGCGTTAAAATTTGCTCAACATAACATAATTGGTCATTACAAACCTTCAGTCAGCATTACGACCTAGCTTCTCATCAGAAATCAGCAATGAATCGTTTTTTCGCTACTCATAAATACTCATGAAATTTTGAATATATGAGAGTCAACAGTATTGAAATTCAACTACTCTGATTCATTCGTACTCACTACAACATTAATTTATAGTAAAGGTTGCAATGAGTATGAGTTGACAACGTTGACATCAAACTCATAACATTTTGTTTGATTAATATGCCTACTCATTCAGATTCATAAATTTAGAAAAACACTTATAATACTCATAAATGATTCGAGTGATTCGAATCATTCATCAAAATTTACGGTCTTAGTTGCTGTTGAATTTACAAAACAGAAGTAAGAAAAAGACAAAGACAGCAAGCAAAGCAAACACACAACCTTCTAGTGAGTATTGTAGTATTTGCACGCGAATCATACTTATTATGTGATTCTTGTAAATGTTGAGTAAAGGAGAGTCGAAATCAACAGCATCATGCGTATTGTTAAGTATGAGTACGATGAGTACTTTAAACTTTCAATATGAGTAGTATGACTATGATATTAAAATAAGTATGAATGCGTATAAATATCAGAAATTATAAGTATGATTCGAATCTACTTATCTTTTTGAATACTCATTGCTGATCTCTGCTTCTCATACAACTTGTGTTGTGTTTATTAATTTTATACATGAGTGGCGGGACCTGCTGATTAAAGTCGACTCCGATTGACAGATTTTATAGTAACTTTTCATGGCAATTTTATTTACTTTTAGAGTCTCATCAGTCGACATGATTGAATTAAACTACGGCTACAGACCGGTACATGGTAGAAATATGCATAACCTGACGTTCACATTTATATATTTCTATATCCAGGGTCTGATATTGCATTTTTCATGCAATATTTGGTGAAAAAGTTGTGGCGTATGCAATTTAAACCGGCAATCAAATGCAACAAAAACTTCAATTCATAAGAAAAACAATAACTTTTACGAACCCAAAATTACAGATCATTTTAGACTTAAAAACGCAGCAGCTTTAGAGTAAATTATTGCAACCTATTTGAATATGTTTGTTCACTTACTTACACTAGAATATCAATGAAAAGTTTGACAATTGGCCACGTAATCCATGCTGTCAATTCCATCTACAAAAAATAAAATAATGTTTTCAATGATTTAATTGTACTTTGTGCCAGATATTTGTGCTGAAAATTATTGCAGGAATTAAAAACTTGTATGCTGATAATAAAATAAAATTTGCTAAGTAATGATCAATTTAAAGTGCCGTCAGTTGAAACAAATCAAAATTATTAAAATGTGTTTAGAAATATACACTTAAAAAAGAAATTATGTTCAATAATCGACAACACACCTCTCTCATACATATATGTATAC
The DNA here is from genome assembly GCA_958299815.1 of Sarcophaga carnaria. NCBI lineage: Eukaryota > Metazoa > Arthropoda > Insecta > Diptera > Sarcophagidae > Sarcophaga > Sarcophaga carnaria. Next base: position 81,213,102 of record OY283149.1, on the reverse strand, counting down.
ATGCCTAATTGGTCATTACAACCCTTCAGTCAGGATTACCACCTAGCTTCTCACACTACTTATTGTGGATGTGTTAGTTTTATAAAAGAATGGCGGGACCTACAGTTTAAAGTCGATTCCGAGCGACATTCCTTTTGAGGAATTTTTATTTATTCTCATAGTTTTTGCCAGATGTCTGCTGAAAGAAGTCACCAACGAAATGTTTTTCCATACTTCGTTTTGTTGGAGATGTCTGATCTGGGGTTTGAATCGTGGTCTTACGTGTAACAAGCTAATGCACTTTCCACTAAACTTTTGTTTCATTGAGATGCAGTATGTATTTTCTCTCAGTGTATGTATTATCAGGTATTTTAAACGCTCTATATCAATATTAAATTTCAATTTAAAAACAAATATTGTCAAGAGTATGTGCCTACAGTCAATATTGAATTTACAAACACAATGTTCTTATCAATGGATCAGCTGTTCCCTATTTATTGACCACTTGCGTGTCTCTGATAATCGTATCAACTACGCTCGTATTTAATTTAACACTTAAACTAACGCGTATTCAATAGACACTAAACAATTTCCCTGCAGTAGAAGTTGGCCAAAAATCAAATTGTGAACATGTTTAGCAGACGTTACTGTAGATTCATTGCAAATTTCAATTATTTTCAAACTAAACAACAATCGTTAAAGAGCCTGTTGTCAACAACAACATCAGCAGTAAATACATGCCTTAAACACTTGCTTAGTACACAACTGAAAAACGATGGTAAATTGATAATTGTAAGCGACGCAAAGGATAAAAGTGGTGCCACTGCCTCTGCAGCAGTGGCCAGTTCAATAGACTCCAAATGTGAAATGGAATTTCCAACTGTTTGGTTGCGCGACAATTGCCAATGCAGTGAGTGTTTTCACGACACGACTAAAAGTCGTAAAATCAATTGGGAACGTTGCAATAATGAAACGGCTATACGTGCTGCACAAGTAACAGTTGCTGAAAATGAAAATGCCATAATAGTGGATTGGCAAGATGCCCACAAATCAAAATACGATTTAAAATGGCTTAAGCAGCGCGATTTTATTCCGGAGCAACGTAAAAAATACATTGAAGAAGTTTATAAGCCAAAGGAAATTATGTGGGGCAAACAAGATTATAAGGACGCATTGAAAATTTATGATTTTCAGAAGATTATTGCAAACGATTTAGGTAAGGTTAAGGTGCTATTAAATATTATTACTATGTACCGTTTTTATTTCAATAACTCTCTATGTGTAGCAGACGAAAAGAGTAGCTGCTGCTGCATCATAAATGTGCAAAGAGTATTAAAATCTACTTAATGTATACAGATGATAAAATTATTTGAGGTGAAGTGGAAGACAGTATATTGCATAGGTTGGCACTTAAGAACGTTAAAACGATGTCTTTTAAGAAGAAAGAACAAATCCTATGAATTTAAATTTGGTGGTTGCTTGCAAATTACAACTTCAGTCACCTAAGATTCTTTGTGATATTTAAACATCAGAATTATTATTATGGCAAGCAAATCAAAATTTTTGGTCAAACAACCACACTTCATGTGTGATTGAAAGAATTTGAAAAAAAACATCAATTTGGCTTCACTCCAATTAAGTCAACTTGCAACGGAAGCAAAGACTTTTTCCTGCTCTTTTTGCAGTTTATGGATTCCGTCCCAAAAAAAAAAGACAAACGTATTTTGGGATCAAGAAAGAATCGTGCCAGTTTTTGAAAATTCCGCTCTGAAGTGAAGCGTTCCTCATCGATCGTAACAAATAGTGGTCAAAGGGGGGCAATGTCTGGGCTATATGCTAGGTAAAGCAAAATTTCCAATCCAACGTTTTTTAAATAAGGTTTGGGACATTTAAAAATTTAAACTTTGCCAAATTTTTTGTTTTGTTGTGATGTACAATTGTTCCGGCTAGAAGCAGAATATTATTTCATTCAGTATTTCGTCATGGCTGCCGCGGCTGTCTTCAGAGTGCCTTATTCGATGGGGCGAATTTTGGGGCACTTTTTCGTGTGTGTATGGAGGAAGGTTTTCGATAGGTGTCTCCATTGACCGTAATGGTTGGGGAATTCTTATTTTCAAAAAAATATAGCCCAATGATGGCTCCGCTCCACATAAGCCGAACCAAACAGTAACTCGTAATGGGTGCATTGGCTTCTGTAAGACCACGTGTGGGTTTTCTGAGTCCTAAATACGGCAATTTTACTTATTTACTTACCAGATATCAGTAATGAGTATTCAAAAAGATGAGTAGATTCAAATCATACTCATAATTTCTGATACTTATACGCATTCATACTTATTTTAATATTATACTCATACTACTCATATTCAAAGTTTGAAGTACTCATCGTACTCATACCATGACTCAACATTTACAAGAATCAAAAAATAAGTATGATTAGCGTACGTACACTACAATACTCACTAGAAGGTTGTGTGTTTGCGTTGCTTGTTGTCTTTGTCGTATTCATTTTTCTTTTTTTGTAAATGCAAAAACAACTAAGACTGTACATTTTGAAGAATGATTCCGATCACTCGAATCATTTATGAGTATTATAAGTATTTTTCTAAATTTATGAATCTGGATGAGTAGACGTATGAATTAAAAATATTTCGAATGTTATGAGTTTGATGTCAACATTGTACTCATAATCATTGCAACCTCTACTTATAAAACAATGTTGTAGTGAGTACGAATGAATTAGTGTATTTGAATTTCAATACTGTTGACTAGAGATGAGCGATATTTTCAAAACTGTCATTTAATCACGGTGATTGATAACTCACTGGTAACTACAGTGATTGAAATTGCCAAATAACAGTTACTAATGATGTCGTTCTTTCAAAATTGTTACATACTCAAATTTATTTCATTTTATTTTGACCGAGGCAGAATTACTATGTATTAGATGATGCTGATTACTTACTTTTGTCTTTTATACATGAACTTTCTGTGAAACTTAATTGTCAAACTTAATATAAAAAAAAATTACATTAAAAATAATAACATTGATGACACCACTTTAATTTTGTTTAGTAGTCTTTTCGTAGTATGTATCTAGTTGTCTCTTTCTTACGACTTAATAAAATACGTTATTGTCATTATTGTTTTCTTTTGGAATACTGTGATCACAATCACTGTTTTAAAGAACAGTGATTAACAAATCACGTACACTAAGAACAACGTTCTTCAAAAATCACTGGATCACTCATCTCTACTGTTGGCTCACTCATACTCAAAATTTCATGAGTACTTATGAGTAGCGAAAAAACGATTCATTGCTGATCTCTGTTACGTACCCACCAAGATAAAAACGAGCTTCATCCGAAGAAACGATTTTTTTTTGGCAAAATTCGACATTATCGTGCAGTTTCTCGTTGGGCTATCTATCGAAGCGAATATGAAGCGGATGATCATGCTGCTTCAACTCTTTCAACTTAGTAAGGCGTCATACCGCGATCATTTCGCAAAATTCGACGTAAACTGATGCGTAAAATATTCAATTCTTGAGAACGATGACGAATTGCTACACATTAGACATTTCGGTCATGCGCACTATACGAGTATGCTCACGTCTTGGCGCATCAGCAATAAAACCAGTTTCACTAACTTTAGCAATAAACTTGCGTATACCGAGCACTTCTCAGCGACCAAATTTTCCGACGAATGAATTTTGAATTTTGTAACAGAATAGAATGACATTAGTATTGCCAAAATCGAAACAACCGATGATTCACACATTTAAACTGATAGGTGGCCCACCCATTGGTTTGTAGACTAGGATTGCCATGTCATACTTCCTCATGCATGTTTGAATATTCAGGGTGCTTTTCAAGTAATGCTGCTTCAATCGAAGTAATTGTTGTCTGTACAGGTTTCCCGTGATAATGTGGCCCGGTGCAGTTCATAATTTATGATCCATTCCTTCTGATATCATCAAATACCTTTGCGCAATTAATATTCTACTTTCTCGTAGATTTTCTTCGTTAATTGTTCTAAAATTTTTCATCGCCAGTAATAATTCGGTACAAAGACGATTTCCTTTTAAATCGATAGAACGCCATTGGAGGCATGTAAAATGCTCTGCTGATGTCTTGCGACTTCAGTTAATTAACACTCAATTTCATAAGTTTTGAAAGAATTTGTCTGCTTGAGTCACGCTTACTGTATGTGCAAACTCTACTTGTGTTTGCCACAAATCTTGATCGAGTAATGTTGCAAATATTTGGTTTTCAAATTTTTTTGGCTGTCCCGAACTCTCTTTATCTTTGATGTTAAAAGTACATTTTTGAAACGTGCAAGCCACTCCTTACCTAAATACATATAATTCCACAAACAAACAATGACGTGCATTCAAATCTTCTCATCATACCACGTCGGCGATTTGTTGACACTAGCTGCAAATATTTCTACAGAAACACACCATTTATACCGTGGTACGGAACCACCTTAACTCCTTTCAGAATTGGTGAATTAAACGAAATATAAAGATTAGAAGTCTGGGAGAAAATAATATTGCCATCAAAAGTTTCTCAAAAATCTGCCGTTCGGAGTCCACTTTAAACTATACATAGGTACCACCACTTATGGATAAAATTAACACACACAACATAAGTGATGTGAGAAGCTAGTTTGTAATCCTGACTGAAGGGTTGTAATGACCAATTATGTGTATGTATGTTTATATTTTTTTGTTTGTGTTTTTTTTTCAGATCTTTACAAATGGCTGGACTCATTGGCAGTTTATGGTTTTTCTATTATAAAAAGTGCTCCCCATGACACGACCGTAGCTAGATAATTGGCTGATCGTATTGGTTTCATTAAGAGGACCACATATGGGTAATACTTGTAAATTATTGTATAAAAAATCATTTCTTTAAAATTCCTTTAGAGAAGAATTCGAAGTAAAATCGAAAGAAAATGCTCGTAATTATGCCTATCTAATGACGCCTTTGCCCTTGCACATTGATATGCCCTATTATGAACATATAGCGGGTATAAATATTTTACACTGTCTCGTACAATCGAAATCTGCCGGTGGAGCCAATCTGCTAACAGATGGATTTTATGTAGCAGACCAATTGAAACAAAATTATCCAAAATACTATGAAGTACTTTTAAAAACCCCTGTAGATTGGTATGACATTGGCCAGGATAGTGGCATGGAGTTCCATAATATATGGCGTGAACCCGTTATAAAGTAAAATATTTAATTACAACAAATAATGATTTTTTTGGTAAATTTTATGTAAAATAATTTATTTTTTTAACTTAGTGTGGATGTCGATGGCCGCTACCACCGTATTAATCACAATACCACAAAGCGTGATAGCCATTTCACTGTACCTCTAGATGTCGTGGATTTGTGGTATGAGGCTTATGACAAATTCTTACAATTGGCTTACGAATCAGCTGTAGAATTCAAGACTAGTCCTGGTGAAGTATTCGTTTTCAATAATCGCCGCATGTTGCATGGCCGTACAGCCTACATGGATTCTTCGGAAAATAAACGTCATTTGATTGGAGCCTATGTGGACTGGGATATTATTTACTCAAAAATGAGAATCTTGAAAGCAAAAATTGAAAATGAATAAAGAAAGGAAAGGAATTCGTATGGAGCTTCATAATGTATAATGAAACTAAGATTGTTAAACCATTTAATTACCACAGAAAATTATATGAAAATCAAGTTCATATGACCATGCACAGATAGATAGCAAACGTAAATACACTTCTTTACACACATACATACATAATTGGCCGTTACAACCCTTCAGTCAGGATTACGGCCTAGATTCTCACACCACGCATGTTGTGTGCGTTAATTGTATACGTGAGTTGCGGGACTTACAGTTTAACGTCGACTCCGAACATCAGATTTTTGAGAAACAGGTTTATTTACTCTTAGAGTTTTACCAGAAATGTACTCAGAGGAATTCGCCGAAGAAATATTTTTTTTTTCATATTTCGTTTTGATGTCTGACCTGGGATACGAACTTTACGATGGCGACATACGTATGAATTAATAACTTTTAATGGAATTTTACATCAACTTATTTATGTCATTATCGACCAAAATCCAAAGGATGCGATCAGCAGATATTCCATACAGAACGGGAGATGCACTTGACATTACCGCTGGAATTCACGATCTGTTAGATCGTGGTATAACAGATATAATGTGCGAGTCAATCAAGTGTGACTTACATATAAATTCGATTATTTCTTAAAAGTTGACCATCACTGCCATACATTTTTTAAAAAGATCAACTCTAATCCCTACATGGCCCTCCACAATCGTTATGAGTTCACCAAGTCCTCAGATAATGAGCAAGCCAGCTTCTATCTAATTCGCAATAGTTGTGACAAGTTTGCTTATATAAAGCGCCAATGTAATGAATTTCCCTTAACAGCCTCGCTTACAGAGTTCTTATTCGATTTCGTTTCGTTTTATTTTGTTCATAATTTAATCAATTAATGATAGTTTGTAGGTTTTTTCTTCACAGTGCTCTGAGTCAGGGATAGCCAAGTTACCTTATGAAATCGAGAAGAATTTCGAGCCTTTTATATTTTCGAAATTAAAGTTATATTTTATTAATTCAGCAAATTCATTTTTATTAGTTTATAATGTCGTGTGTATAAAGAAGTAAATCAAAAAGTGAAAATAATTAAAAAAGTATTGACAGCAAATGTCGATAAGGAGTTGCCATGTGTTTAGCAATAGTATAATACTGAGGTAGTATCATACCCGTACACAACATTTCTTCCCCTGCCTAAGGAGAAAACAACACCCTTGGTGTTCTTTGTCTGGCGGAACGTCTTGGGGCTGCTGATTGTAGTTGAGAAGTTAGCTGCTGGAGGTACCATGTGTTTGGATTCATGTGGTTCAATATCCTCCGCCTCCTCGACTTGAGCCTCTATCACAGTCGCACCCTCAGGTGACGTTGTTCGCAGCATAGTGGACGGTTCCCCACTGATTGGGGTACTTGTAGCAAATTCGATGTTAATGAAAGCGTCATTAGCACTATTCGTTGGTTGAGGGTTTGATAGCGCAGAGTCACCGTGCGTTGTCAATGTAGTGGTTGGTTTTTTTCTAGATTCATCACCCGTCTGTCGCTTTTTGTCACCACTTGAGCCTCGAATTTGATCAACGTGTCTTTTAAAGAGTTTGTTACTGAATTCTATTTGGTAGTGGAGATCGCCCATGCGGGTTCTAATAACACCCGGCAGCCATTTTTCCATTCTGGGGTTACCAGACAAAAGATATACTGGTTGATTAGGTTCGAATGTTCGAAAGTCTGGGTTGAAGTCGATATATTGTTTTTCATTCATTTTGCTGGTAATGCTCTCTGGTCGAACCAAGTTTAACCGTGAGCGCAGTAGTCGTTCCAGAAACAGTATTGATGGTGGTTGGCCAGTTCCAGCATGCGGTGCATTTCTGTACTGCCGTAAAAACTTATTAATGTTGCTTTGGATAGAAGACTTCGTCGAGCCCATAGCTTTAAGGGCATATTTTGTGGTTTGGATGCTTCTTTCTGCCTGTCCATTAGTCGCCGGGTGGTACGGTGCCGTCCGCTTATGATATACCACCCCACTTACTTTCAAAAAGTTACTAAATTCAGCGGATGAAAAATTGGTCCCTTTGTCAGACACTACAGTTTTTGGAACACCGTACGCGCTGAAGATTTCATACAAGATTTGAGTTGTCGCACTTGATATAGTCGAAGTTGTAATTTTTACCTCCATGCATTTGCTATAGGCGTCAGTTACAATCAGTAGCATTACTCCTAAGAAGGGGCCAGCGTAATCAATGTGAATACGATCCCAAGGTCCACTAGGGTGCTCCCAGTGGTGATCACCAAATTTCGCTGGTTTGTTTGCGTGCATTGCACACGAGTTGCAGGATTTTGCCACATTCTCAATATCACTATCGATACCAGGCCAGTATACAAAAGAGCGCGCCAGACCCTTCATTTTCACAATGCCAAGGTGTGCCGCATGCAAGTCATTTAAGATTTTCTCACGCATTTTACTCGGTATTATAATTCTATGTTCGAAGACTAAACATCCAGCAGAGAGTGTGTATTTTTCTTCAGGTGACTTATATCCAGCGCTTCTAAGACTTCGACCTGCTTCTAAGGTTTGAACGAACTTACCCAAAGTAATATCCTTTCTAGTTTCCCGGGCAATAGCTTCTGCTCTAATTGGTAGTTGGTTCACCTGGCCAATAATAAAATTGTCAAATGCGTCGAATTCTTCTTCATTAGTATTTATACTAGATATGTTATGTACTCTTTGAGATATTCTTGAACAAAAATCAGCATTGGCATTTGCTTTGGTTTGCTTATATACAACGTCATAGTTAAAGTTGCTTAAGAAATCTGAGTAGTTTGCCATTCGACTCACGCACTACGCAGACAAACTTTTTCCGGGTTGTAAAATTTGTGATAACGGCTTATGATCCGTTATTAATGTAAAGTGTCTGGCATATACATACTTGAAAAACTTTTTTACAGCCCACACGATCGCCAACGTGTCTTTATCAATTTGTGGGTATCTTATCTCTGTTTCAGTCATAGTGCGGCTTGCATAGGCAATTGGTTTCTCCAGGCCATTTTCAAGTTTATGCGACAATACCGCACCAAGTCCGTAATTGCTTGCGTCGGTGGCCAATATTAGAGGAAGGGTAGGATCGTATGGAATTAAAACCTGTGGTGATATAAGTATGTCCTTAATTTTAGCATACGCCTCATTCGCTTTTATATTCCATTTGAATTTCTTTTGGAGTAACATATCTCTTAGTGGCCTTGATATTGTAGCTAAGTTAGGTATAAACGCATTATAATAGGTAGCCTTGCCTAAGAACAGTTGAAGCTCTTCAGGTGTTCTAGGCTTCGGCGCATTTTGAATGGCTTCAATATGTTTGTTGGATTTATGGATGCCATACCGGTCAATTTTATGGCCCAAAAATTCTACAGTTGAGGTAGCAAACACACACTTTTCTCGATTCAAACGAAGCCCCTCTTCCTTCATTCTGTATAGTATTGATCGAAGACTTAAAATCATATGTTGAAAGTTATCCGCATACACGAGGATATCATCAAAAAAACATAGGACGTTCGGCATGTCCTTTAACAAATTTTCCATGCGTCTCTGCCAGATTGCAGGAATGTTAACAGCGCCGTAAACTGCCCTAGTCGGCTGGATTAGTCCATGAGTTGGTGTATTTAGCGTGAGTGAGTCTGTCACATCAAGATGGCAAAAAATCGTTGAACCTCGTATTCTGTTCAGTAGGTCCTCTATTTTTGGAATTGGATGTTCGTCAATGATTATACGTGGATTCACTGTCGGCTTATAATTACCCGTTATGCGAATGCCTCCACCTTTCTTTGTCACAACATGCGTTGTTGAAGCCCATTCGGAGTACTCAACTCTTTTGTATAGGACAGCTGTTATTTTCTTATCAATTTCCTTTATATAGGCTTTTCTGAGTGCCAACGGAACCTCACGTGCCCTTGCAAAAATCGGGGTGGCATCTGGTTTAAGGTGTATTTTTAAATTATATTTTATATTTTGCCAAATCTATTTTTAAATTCATCAAGTAACCGATTCAGTTCCTCTTGCTGTTGTGGCGAGATTTCCGGGGATGTTGTTGTAATGCTGTTCACTTGGTTGGATGTCGTAAATATTTTAACAAAGTCGATTTCTTTCGCAAAATTTGTTATCCACTCTCTGCCCATTAGGGTGTCGAACTTGCCGTCTACGGTGTATAAGTTAAGCCTGCAGAGGGTGTTTCCAATACATACATTGACAGGAAGGCGACCCATACAATCTACTTTATGGCCAGAATAGCTTGTAAACTGTCTGTCTGTTGCTTGCAGTTTACAAAAAGGCTTAATTTTTCGTAGCGAATTCATACCCATTATAGAACAGGGAGAGCCAGTGTTCAGTTCCATCTTCACAGCATAACCATCTATAATTGTGGTTATTAACTTCCTTTCACTTGATCCTATCAAGTTAACAATCTCAATTTTGTTGAGTCTTTGCACCATGTCGGTTGGATCTTCTCCCTCTGATTCTGATATGCGATATGTCTTACTTCGACACATTTTTGAAATGTGTCCTACCTTTCCACATCGATAACACTTGGCTTGTCTAAACTTGCAATCATTCCTTAGATGTCTACCACCACATCCCGAGCACTGTGCACCGTGCGAAGTTGTCTTACCTTTAGCAGTATTTCGCTTATAATCCACCAGTGAGGGATGCAGTCTATGTATCTCCTCTTCATGAGACGGTTCTGATGTTGATGGGTTGATTTCTGTCGTCGTGGAGTGTGTTAGTTCCATATTGTACGCAATTTCGTACGCCGCTGCAAACGTTTCAGGTTTCTTACTGATGATTTCATCACATACGTCGCGTGATCTCATACCACATAGGAGCTGCTCTGTTAACATTCGGTCGAGGAAATTTTCATACTCGCAGTGAGCAGCATTTTGTTTCAGACGCAAAGCAAAATTTGCAATAGGTTCATCTTTGTCCTGTATTACTTTATGAAATTTAATGCTCTCAGCGTATTTATTTTTCTTGCTGTCAAAATGATTAGTTAGTGTATTTTTAATTTCGTCGAATGTTAATGATTCTGGGCTCTTCGGGCTAATTAGTATTTTCAATGCGTTGTTAAGTTCTGCCCCATGTGGACACGTGCGTAATTATGGTATTCAGCCACAGATATTTTGGACAGTTGCAATGCCCATTCAAATCGTTGAAAATATTCAGCTACGGATGCTCCATCATCTCTTTTAAATTCCGGCATAGAAAAAGCAGGTGACTTTACAGAGGTCGGAGATCGAAGGATTCATGTCCGCAACAGCCGCTTGTGTTGCATCTATAACTGCTATAGCTTCAGCTAAAGAGTCCGTTAAATTCTTCAGCTCCATATTCTCCATTGATTTGCTTCCTTTAATCCCACTTCTGACACCAATTTTATATTTTCGAAATTAAAGTTATATTTTATTAATTCAGCAAATTCATTTTTATTAGTTTATAATGTCGTGTGTATAAAGAAGTAAATCAAAAAGTGAAAATAATTAAAAAAGTATTGACAGCAAATGTCGATAAGGAGTTGCCACGTGTTCAGCAATAGTATAATACTGAGGTAGTATCATACCCGTACACAACAGAGCCATTCCTGAATAAATTATTTGATGTACAGATATCCGGGAAGAGTTTATCATTATTCGTATTGTGTCCTAAACAATATGTATCCAAAATTGTTGTTAAGTTGGAATGTCCTGAACAAATTTTCGTCTTGGTTACATTCCACTACAACTATAATATTGTTTGAGTTGCTTTCACTAATTGGTTTTTCAAGCGTATCCTTGCTTTCAAGGTCTACTGGGTCAGCATTAAATGTCAGACGGATCTGTCAAAAGCGAAACCTAGCGAATAGGACTCTGTGAGAGAATGGTTTTCAGATCTTACATTCCTTATCAGTAGACATCGTACTCTATTTATTCTAGGAAACTTCTTAGAATATTAAAGTATAACAGTATATATAACTAGCGACTGCCTCTCAGCAGATTTCTGGCAAAAACTCTGAGAGTAAAACTAAAATTGCAATGAAAATTTTAACAAAAATCTGTCTTTGGGAATCGACTTTAAACTGTTGATCCCACCACTTATGTTTAAAATTACCACACACAATATGGGTGGTGTGAAAAGCTAGGTCGTAATCCTAACTGAAAGGTTGTAATGATTAATTGCGCCTATACATATGTATGTATAACAGTAATATGCCTATAAGACTGTCAAGCACCAAGAACAAAAGGTTATTTACAGTTTACAAAAAGGCTTAATTTTTCGTAGCGAATTCATACCCATTATAGAACAGGGAGAGCCAGTGTTGATCCCACCACTTATGTTTAAAATTACCACACACAATATGGGTGGTGTGAAAAGCTAGGTCGTAATCCTAACTGAAAGGTTGTAATGATTAATTGCGCCTATACATATGTATGTATAACAGTAATATGCCTATAAGACTGTCAAGCACCAAGAACAAAAGGTTATTTACAGTTAGTTTTCTGTAAAGTTGTGCTGAATGGTATGCTTCCAACCACATCATATGCTCCGAATAGTTTCATTTTTTTCTTCCCCGAAGCTCGTTGTTGGTAACCGTATTGTATTGTTTTTTTTTTAGAATATCATTTAGTTTGTGTATATAAGGAACGACTTTGTATAAGTACAGTTAATTGTAGGACTAGAACATATGTATGTACGTAAGGATTTGTGAGTCGACTTAAAGTGAAATAGATAAGTATCTCAGACCCTCAAACTATTACGAGTTTCTGATAATTCATCATATTGGTTAATTATCATGAAACTTAGGAAAATTGAGTTTATATTTCAAAGGTAAAGCCAGTAAACCACAATGCCAGTAATTACAAAACAAAATTTAAAACCAACTGATAAAGGAAAAAAATAAAAATTTTATTAAATTACTATAGTTGAGAAATTTGACAGTATTAAGCACATACATATCGTTAGTATAATTCCACTATAAGTCCACTTTTTTCCAAAATTGAGATTTTAATGCAAAACGATAATACTATACCAAATATATATTTTACGACAAAAAAATGTCAGTATGTAGTTTAAAGTTGTTGTAATTTTATGGTTAGCAAAAACGCTAAGTCCACAAAACTGCGAAAAATATTAACAGCACGTGCTAACTCCACGAATATTAATTATTAATTATTCTTAATTTTTGATCTAGGTCATTTAAAGAGAGCTGTACAAAATAGCAATAGAATTGCGTTGAAAAAGTTTAAAAATTTTAAAAACTGAAGAAGCCGCAATGTTGTTTGTGTCTCCTGTAAAATTTGAAAAAAGGGACTTAACACATTTGCGAATGAGACTAACGATATGTATGTGTGAGTGTTATACAAAGAGGAAGGAGAAAACATAATTTATATACGTACATACATACACATAAGCATAACCTCAATTGTGGGTATGACATCTGAAGTTATGATTTAAAACCATTGTTATATGGCTACGAATAAATTTCTTTTCTACATATTCTCTGTCCAATGTTGTTAACCTAAATGAAAAGCTTAAGGAAAATATTGAAAAAGACAAAATTCAAAACCAAATCAAATAAACGAGTTAAAAACGATAAATCCTTTTCTTACATTCACTCTGTTTTTGTCCTTTTTCTCTTACCGGCTGTCTGATAGAATATTTATGTGTTGGTTTGGCATGCTTTCAATTTGAGCAAGAGATAAATTAAATTTCTGGAAAAGAGGTCAAAATTTTACGGCATAACCTTGAATTCGTTGTCTGTTTGAAGCGATAGATTTATACGATACGTGACTTGGATTTGTCTTAAATTTTCAAATATTTTTCAATTGAACTTTTAAAAAAATTATGAGGCAATTTAAATGCAAAACAATGAACGCACACTCGTATTTATAAATTGTGCAAAACTTGTCGAAGTGATCGATAATATTTTTAATGGCAATTTTTCTATTCGACTACACGACCCCAATCACAAGGTTATAGTAAAATATATTAAAGAAACAAACTCACTAAACTGCATGATTTAAAGACTCCAAACTTAACATGTGCTACAGTATTGCCCGGGAATGTCTCAATCCCAATATAAACTCAATTTATGCAAAGTAGGTAATATAAAGGTTTAGAGCTCAATGACTTAATGAGCTCTCATTGCCTGTTGGGAATACTGAAGAGTCTAAAATTTGACTTGAATGTTTAAATTTTGGTTACAAATACCTCTTGTTGACGAACTAAAAGAGCTCATGCTATAATACTGGTCACCACCTCCCAGAGAGCGACATTCAAGTATTCAATGAGGGGTTCATACGACGCTGTGGGAAACCGAAAACAGAGTATGATACCATATGACGATATAAGCATATTTACCAGTCAGTAAAGCGGTCCTCAAAATCGGCTTATTAGACGTGAGGCCACGATTGAAAGTCCAGGTCAGATACGAGTATGTCTAACAAAACAAAACATGAAAAAAAAGAAAATATTTCCTGGCTGCTTCCTGTTAGCCGATGTCTGGCAAAAACTTGGAGAGTAGATAAAATAGCCCTGAAAAGTATTTCAAAGAAATCTGTCTTTCGGAATCGACGGTGAACTATAGGTCCCGCTCATATATAAAATTAACACACACAATGTAAGTGGTTGGGAGAAACTAGGTTGTAATCCTGGCCGAAGGGTTGTAATGACCAACTATGAATGTATGTATGTATTATCAAACTCTGCTCATGGTTTTCTCATCATCTTATTAGTACGATTGTTCCTATTAGGACGGTAACCTAAATCACTTAGCAACTGTTAAAAAAGTTGTAAGAATACATTTTATGACTAATATAACACGACTGTTATACTCTTTGAATAATAACTACGGTAATTTTTGTGCAAGTTGATCAAACGAAGTGTCAATCTCTTCACAAGATAATGCAATTTTGCAAATAAGAATAGCTAAACTTAAAAAATGAGAAAAAGAAACATATTGTTCAAGTTTAACCGATCAAAACTCATAACACGTAAGTTTGAACTATATGTCTATGTATACCATTTTAAAGCCTCCTCTGTCCTCTTTTCAAATATCTTTGGATTTTGAAAATAAGGTTAAACAATATTTGGGTAATCAACAATTTTTTGTGAAAAGGTCAAAAATAAAACAAGTTTGTCGAATAAAACATGTTTGGAGGGTTCGAGAAATATAAATAAAATATTTTTGAGTTCTACTCAACAAAACTCACAATCTGCACTATGACACTATACTTATAGCCATTGTACATAAATTATCACAGAAAAATTTTATGGGTATAAAACCAAATACACATACATATGTATATAATATAATTTATAAAAATTCGAGAAATTGTGTGACTCAAGACGGTACGAAATTAACCAAAACAAGTCCCCATACTTGTATGTTTATCCAAATTGACTAGATTATTAACGCAATAAAAGCAAATCAAATTTGTTCGTAGTACATTTTTTATAACCGTAAGTCTTCCTAGTAATTATTAATGCATAATTTTTCTAATTAATACCAATACTTATTCCGGGTGTATACCATCCCTGAGTAACTAAGTCTTCTCAGGCATGATTACAGAACCATATTGTTCTGATGGCGTTTAATAAATAATTTCCAATTTCCTCGTTCTTCACTTTTTTGTTTGTTTTCAAATTAAAATTTTAGACCATTTTCTTCTAGAAAAAAAAAAAGAAAAAACCCTGAGTATTCAAAATAAATGATATGGTTTCAATGAATGATTTTCTTTAAACTGTCTGTCTGTGTGTGCAGGTGTATTTTCGAAAATTCGTTATATTATTTGTTATTTGTTTTAGCTGTTTTAGCATTATTTTAACATAATTTATTACGTGTGTGATTTTAGAGAAGTGAAAATAATAAAATAAAATAATATGAATAGCATAAGATTTTTTTCTTTGTATATACAGTAGAACAAAGTGTAAAATAATAATATTATTAACGAAAAATATTGTTTTTTTTAAGTATTTAAGACACTCTCCTTAGATCCTAGTTCGAAAACAGAATTTTACCAATGTACCGGAATGAAATAAGCGTTATTTTTGTGAAAATAAAACACTAAAGTAAAAAACATTTTATTCAAACTATTGGCAATTGCTGGCTACACACTTTTTCCATCTGCCAGACAATTTCTAGATTCCACGACAATAAAACTATCGTCTATTGAAGCAAACCAATTAGTCTGCCAATTTTCGACTTCGTCGTAGGAAAGCAAACAACAGTCGGAAGGAGCCAATTCTGGTGAATACGGCGAGTGGCAAGAAATCAAACACCAAAAATCGAGAAGTATTAATTATCCTGACGCATGTGACACCAAACACTGTAATACTTCGACCTTATATAGAAAGACGCACGAGTTGTAGATAACATATGCTCGCGAGAGGAATAATGAACAAAATAAAAATTAACAAGAATTTTTTTTTGTAATTTTAAAAACAGTTAATCCCTGCCCCCATTAGTCTAGTGGATGGTGTGCTAGACTATTAGCGTGAAAGTCGTGGATTCAATTTCCCCCAGAGACTCTGGTCTGTTATTCTACCCTGAGCATAAACTCTAAGTTACTTAGCTTGTAGAAATTAGATATAATTTTTAACTGTATTGTAAGTACATACATACATACATAATTGGTCATTACAACCCTTTAGTCAGGATTACAACCTAGTTTCTCACACCACTTATGTTGTGTGTGTTAATTTTATACATGAGTGGTGGGCCCTACATTTTAAAGTCGACTCCGAACGACAGATTTTTGAACAATTTTTCATGGCAATTTTATGTGTTCCCAGAGTTTTTGCCAGAAATCTGCTGAGAGGAAGTCGCCGAAGAAATATTTTTCATATTTCGTTTTGATGTTTGACTTGAGGTTTGAACCGTGGCCTTACGTCTAATAAACCACCACACTACCTACTAGACTGCAGCGATATATGTATCACCTTTTAGTAACCTCTATATCATGCATATGATTATATTGACGGCACTAACTCTTTCATTGCCGCAATTAAGAATAGAAATTAGCTTACAGCAACAGCATCGACATTTGTTTTTGTGCTGCCTTTAAAATAATCATTTCCATTTATTCTTTTTTTGCTAGGCTGTTGCGCAGCACTTTGACTTTACATAATCACTTTAGATTAAAAAGCGATTAAGATAAATGTATAATAACAATTAAATAAAACGTTATTGTGTTAAAAAAGAATTCATAATCATGTATAGACCCTTACACTTACCAAAAACCCGCCCTTCATTTTGATGAGTTATTAATTATACATGCATATGGATTATATTATGTTATGACATTATATTATACCAACAAAATTCACTGTTTACTCCCACTGTAATTGCTTTCTTCTATGCGTTGCTGGAAGACGATTTAATGCACCAATGCGTCGCTTTTTATAGGCTTCCAAAAATAATAATAAATTTCCTTGTGGAATTGAAATATCAATACAAAAAAATGCTCGCAACGTTATACAACAGAAAAAAAATGTTGTTTACATGATTTTATTTTTTCTAGGCCAATACACTTTATAAATACATGATGCCGCTCCTTACATATGTACATGTGAGCTGTAAAGGAGATTTTTATTATTACGCTTTATTGTTTAGCGTCCTTCACGTTTCAATTTCTTTTTGCAATACAAATAAAATATAAATTTTTAACATAAATTTATTATGTTTTAATAATATCTACTAGAAAATCTACAGTTAGTGGAATGTAAATAATATCGAGGATATGTCGCCCGCATTTACTCCTACACAGGCGGCATTTTTGCACAAAAAAAAAGAACAAAAGAAGTGGTGCTTGATCATTAAAACTTGGCACGCAGCACTTGAATGACTAAATTTCAAGAAAATTAATAGGCGTGTTAAAATTTGGGTAGTTTTATACAATCGAAATCAAAAATTACGCATACAATTTTTTATAAAGTCTTCAGAAAATTTAGCACATTGTTTAGCGTTCGGTCAAAGTCAGTAGAATTTTTTAGTTAAATTCAAAAGATAAATTCTCTCCCATCATTTGGTTACAGTAAAAACACGGAGCTAACTTATAGCTTTTTTCTTTCATTGAAAAATGTTATCACTTGCTACTGATTAGCCTGAAAATTATGGGGTTTACTTAATAAATTTGCTTCACAAAGTAATTGTGAAAAAATCGCTCGTTTGTCACCAAAACACCACTGTACCGTACTCCAGTGCTAATCTCATTTCGGTTTACTGCACCCTTGCAATAGCTCCATAGGAAACAATTCTGACTAATAAAATGTATTCAAAATATTGTAAAATTATGGATCACCATATTCTTACAAAGTCGCCGTTGCTTAGTTTGGTATGGTATGTTGTTGGTATGTTGGCTTATTAGACGAGAGCCCGCGTTTCAAACCCCAGCTCAGAGATCTCTAACAAAATGAAATATGAAAAAAAAATATTTCTTTCGACTACTTCATCTGGCGAAAATTCTAAGAGAATTGCCATTAAAAGTTTCTCAAAACTGTTGTTCGTAAGTCAATATTAAATTGTAGGTCCCGCCAGTCTTGGATAAAATAAACACACGTACATAGCTTGTAAATCACACCAAGGGTGTGTAATGATCATTGAATAAATAATTCTTCTTCATTCATTGTAATGAAATCACAATTGCATGGGCTATGCATCATGTACTATTTATAGGAAGAGCAGAGTATTATGATCTAGAAAGATATGTGGTCTTTATGTCACAATGTTGCAATCCTTTCTAACAGGGTTTGCAAAGAATGATAGTCTCCATATTACCGAAACTCTTTTAACCTTTAAACGGAAATAACAAAAAAGTTGATATCATCAAAAGGATCAGAGCGTATTATAAGCAGAGTTCGCACACTAACACAATGTTGTAAAAAAAGTTATTAGGTGGTTGCAAATAAACCAGACTGCTGTAAATTTCATTTGCTTAGAACATTTCAAAAAAATTTAATGTTTTCCCCTACAATAGAAATATAATCCGTTCCATGGTTATAATGAACCAGTCGACAATTACAAACTGTGTCTCAGTTTTTATTGGATTGTAAGCAACACAAGTATGGAATAAAATATTCATCAAATGGCCGCCAGGAATCTGATGACAGGCTATAACTCTTTTCTTTAAATATTCCTTGACTTTTTCACACAGATGTGGCTGTATTTCATTGATGACGCTTTAGATCTCGGACTTCAGCTCAAGAATTTCTTCTGGTTAATTCGCATAAGCCCGAGATTTCATAAAATCCCAAAGAAAAATCGAAAATTGGCAAGGCATTAAACCACAGCGTCATATATAAAAATGTGTTCTGGAAATTGTTGCTACAATAAAGCGATTAAAGCTCGTATGGTGGAGTAGGTGATGCCATTTTGCTGAAATCACTTGTCGTCCAGATGCATTTCTTCCTGTTGAGGTCACAGGAACTTCATTATCATGTTTCTGTAGCAAGTCACTGGATTTTTGGCCTCATCTTCAGAGAAGTGAGACCAAATCACGCCACATGACCAAAATCTATACCAGGCAATAATTTGTTTCTCATGGATTGCAAAAGAATTTTCTGAACATCAAATTCGACATTTTTGTATATTCGCTAAGCCATTCACATAAAAATGTAGTCGTCGTAGTCTAGATTCAAACCCCAGGTTACTCATCTCCAACCAAACGGAATATGAGAAAATATTTCTTCGACGACTTCCTCTCAATAGATTTCTGCAAAATCTCTGAAAGTAAATAAAATTGTCATGAAAATTTTCTCAAATCTGTCGTTTGTTCTCCAGGTCCCGTCACTCATGTATAGGTCGTAATCCTGACTAAAGGGCTGTGGCGTCCAATTATATTCATATTTATGTATGCTTTCAGATAGAAATACGCTTCATTGAAGAAGATGACTTTTTAGGAAAACTGTTATTGACTTCAGCTTACTCCATTACTTATGGAATGGAATGGTCAACTGATTTGAAATCCTGAGTATATCGCCGAATTTATATTTTCGAGTTTTGAGTTATACATTTGTTTACAACAGCAATGTTTAAAAGAAACCGATCTGTACGTTGACGTACAGGAGTCTTAACTGACCCAACTTCTTCAAAACGAAAAGCCTTCAGAAGAAATAAAACAGTATTAAAAACGTAAATTTCAACTTACAAGACCTTTTAGCTGTATTTATTTATGAAACAAAATATGAATATTTTCAGAGTCATGCCACGTTTTCAAAATTTAATTCTTTTTTGTTTCTTGTAATTCTAATTTCTATTTTTATGGTTGATTAAATTTAAGATTTATTCTCACAGAAAATGAAAATGAAATGAAAATATTTTGAAAATTCTTTCTTTACCAAGGTGTAATTGGCTTAAAGCATGACTAAGCAAAATGTAAAATCATATATTTTGCTGCAATATGTTATTGCGACTGATTACGGTTGTTACGGGTGATTAATTTTCTTGGATTTTTATTTTTTCTAAAGAAAGCTGTAAGTTTCTCATTCCAGTTTAAAAGTATTTATTGAACAATTTCTTTTGCTTCTTTTATAACACAATAACGTTTTGTTTAATTGTTATTATACACTTATCGTAATCGGTTTTTGATCTAAAGACATTATATAAAGAAATAAAAGTTTGAGAAACTTATGCTACAAAGCACATTTAACGCATCAAGTGCTACTCAGCAATCTATCAAGAAAAGTATAATAGTAATGATTACTTCATAAGCAGCAAGTAAACAAGACATCTCGAACAAAACGAAATATGCCAAAATATATCTTCGTCGACTTCCTCTCAGCAGATTTTCGCCAAAAATTCTAAGAATAAATAAAATTGTGATGAAAAGTTTCTCAAAAAAAAATCTGTTGTTCGGAGTCGACTTTAAACTGTAGGTCCCGCCCCTAATGTATAAAATTAACACACACAACTTCGCTTTAGCGATTAGGCGCATTTATGGATGAATACGTACATAAAAAAACATATTTTCTACTATTGCCCCCTTTGATCTCTTTATTTTGTCCAACATTTTTTAAATTTTGTTATACCTTTAAATGTGAACAATTTCAAACCCTTCTGCGAAGCAGTTACACCAATGTGTTTATGGTCGATTACGTGCAAATCTGGCACACAACTTGCGGAAAAATTTCTCATTGTCTAGAATCAATCTGCAATCACCGATGGGTGAATACCATACCTTACATTATTTTGATTGTTTCAGATTGGCATTCACAACGTTACACATCTTCCGTTCTTGCACAGACATAATCAATTAAGTAACTTTATTAAAAATGATGTGTTTATGGTCGATTACGTGCAAATCTGGTACACAACTTGCGGAAAAGTTTCTCATTGTCTATAATCAATCTACAATCACCGATGGGTCAATACCATACCGTACATTATTCTGATTGTTTCGGGTATAGAAACCTCAGATTGACATTCACAACGTTAGACATCTTCCGTTCTTGCACAGATATAATCAATTAAGTAACTTTAAAATGATAGCTTAGCCTTGATTTGGGTTAAATTCTTGTTTTTTTTATTTTTTTGTTTTAAATCAATGGGTAGTTTGTTATCAATGATAGTAAAACTTAAAGAAAATTGTGATGGTGATTGACGGTGATGATGATGATTGGCGAAGATGATAGTGATTGACGATGTTGTTCAAATATTGAAACGAATCAAATAACAAACTGGTACAGACAGGCTTAGTTAAGAGACGGTATATTTAGAAAGTCACCATTTATTTGACTCCACTTCGTACCATCAATTAATTCGGACATTATAAAACAGAAGTAAAGCTGGATGCGAACTCCACAGTGTGAAATAGGCTGCCCGCAGAGTATGTTAAACTCATAGAGGTAAAATGTATTAATCTATACAATGTAAGCAGCATTAATGAGATCGAATTGAGATGGTAAAATAACATGAAAAAAATTATCGATTTAATAACATCAAAAGTTTTATGAGAAAATAATGTGTATAGTTTTGATGCATACTGTAAAACAGTAAATAAATATTGATACTAAATAATATAATAAATAAATAGAAACAATATTTATATTTTATTTGATAAAATTTTAAATAATATTTTGTATGGTTATATAATATATTCAGAAAGAGAGCTCTTTTAAAAAAATTTTGTGAATAAATTTTTAATAAAACGAATTATTTTATTTGAAGAGTAGAGAAAACCACATTTTTAAATATTTTTTATTTTCTTTATATTTTTTGTTTTTTATTTAAAATATTTTGTTTCAAATTTACCACAAAAATTAATAAACAAATAATTGACAATATTTAAAGAAAAGGAAACCAAAAAAAAGGAAATTAAAAAAAAATCATTGGAAACATTTTAAGAAAGCTTCAGAAGTACTTACTTGGTCAGAATCGGCCTGCAATTGCTCACAGTAATCTCCCTTCTAGAAATAGAATAAAATCAACCCTAATTTTCATCGAATTATTATCTTCAGCGATGAGTCCCATCACTGCCTGAATGGTGAGCAAACAAAATTTTTTAATTATCAAATTGTCGATAACAACGTTAGCCAAGCGAACTTCTTTTAGCCTGAATTAGATAATCTGGACTCCAACGACATATGGTTCTAACAGTCCTCATGCCACATCAGATATTCTGCAGGATCGCTTTAAGGGCATGGCCACCTAAGTTAGGTTAGGTTAGAGCACGTGTACTTGTCAATTAAGAGAAGTACAGTACCCGGAGGTCAAATTGACCTATTGTACAACGTCCTAGTTTCTCACACCACTTATGTTGTGTGTGTTAATTTTATACATGAGTGGTGGGACCTACAGTTTAAAGTCGACTCCGAACGGCAGATCTTTGGGAAACTTTTTCATGGCAATTTTATTTACTCTCAGAGTTTTTGCCAGAAATGTACCTACTAGACTACGGCGACTTCCAAAATCGCTTCTCGGCCTTATGGCTAAAATCAAAATGTAGTATGGCCACCTAAATCGTGCGGTTTTATGCCGTTAAATTACTTTTCGTGGAATTTTCTTAAGTCACAGGCATACAGCTATCCTCAAGGCCAATATAACACATGCAATCGATCATATTCAGCCTGATTTATACACCAGTGTCATGAAAAATTCAACATTTCGGGTGCATCCAGCCCATAGACGCAACTGATGTTATATTTTACACATAATGACATCAATAGTTTTTTCACACACACTCCGTTTTGTTTTAATTTAAGGATACAAAGCGCTTAATGAAAGAGTAGCGTTTTTAATTGTAACTAATCCCTATATATTTTTGTAATATTACGAACATTTGAATTACGATCAATCGAAAATATAATTTTTAAACTTCACATGTCCTTGTGAAATTTTTAGAAAGCAATATATGGGATTAGGCGGAAGGCAAAGCTGATATTAACATATAAAGGGTAGCACAAAATATTAAGGAATTACAAAAATCAGTGCAAACCTAATAGCTTCTTTTCCCCTTTATTGGAATCGAAATCATTTGAAATTTCCCGATCTTCATAAAAATTATGAGAAAATACTTTTCTTATCTGGCAAGTAGCCGTAGTCTAGTAGGTAGTGCGCTGGCTTTTAGACGTAAAACCAGTGTTTAAACCCCAGGCCAGACATCAAACAAACAAAAAGTATTTCTTCGGTGACTTCCTCTCAGCAAATTACTGGCAAAAACTCTGAGAGTAAATAAAATTGCCATGAAAAGTTTCTCAAAAATTTATCATTCGGAGTCGACTTTATACTGTAAGTCCCGCCACTCATGTATAAAATTAACACATACAACATAAGTGGTATGAGTAACTAGGTTGTAGTGCTGGCCGAAAGGTTCTAATAACCAATTATGTATGTATGTATTTTTCTTATTTTATTCAAATCATTTTCTTAAATTATATCTTAAATTATTTATAATCTAGTATGTATTAACAATGGTATCACCTTATTAGAACTGCAGACTCCTTTTCGCCTTACAGAACACTTGACGATACCTTAAGTGTCCTTTACAATTTGATTTCATCTTTGATAGACCAATAATATCTTTTGGCGTTTCAGGATAAATTATAGCGCGTCTGGATGGAACATCAGTGTCAAAAGGCAGTAGACTCAAGCCGCTTATATTAATATCAGTTGTTGTTATTATCCTCCTTATCGGTTGAATACTGGGTGTTGAATACGAAGCAGACTCCTCTAGCTTTACATAGTTTTTGCTCTTAACAAAGGCATATTTGATGAACTTATACAGAAAGAATAAAAGAAAAATCTGAACATAGTCTGAATTATTCATCATTTTTAATTTTTAATACAAGAATTTAAAAAAATTTCGTTTCAATTTTGCAGCAAGCCAAATTCCGCACGCTATTGTGGTGACAATTGTATTGACAAGTTTAGAGAAATGAATGCGAATTTATAGTGAGAAAATTTATGAAAACTCAATAACGGGCAGGTAAACGTATTTTACATTGCCTACAAACGATATAAAAACAATGTAAATAAACAAGAATTGTTTATTTCGATCGTTGTTCATTGTTTTTCATTTTGTTAAAAACAATATTTTTGTTTACGTTTTTCTTAATGATAATTTCTCTTACATTAAGGGTATGTATGCCGATAACAAAATAAATATTTTTGTTGATTGTTTTTATGTCTTAATATGTTGTAAAAGTGTGATTGGATAATGACAAAATAATAATAATGTTTGTTTGTTTCGTCAGTTGTTTTCGTACAAACCAGAGATGATGAGACAGTGGCACTGATATTCGGAAACTTTCAGAGCAAATGATTATATTTGTGGTAGTCACAAATAGTTTCTTATTTAAATACCTGCTGCTTTTCCCACACATAGTATTTATCGGGATGGCTATCTATCGGTTTAAATTTGAAATATCGTTTTTTTCGAATGTGACAATATTTTCAAAATTCAGTATATTACCTCCACTGAACGTAATACATCGATTTACGCTTGAGCACGAGAGACTATACGATGACGTCGATTTTACCAAAAAAAAATCGTCTTCGGATGAAGTTCATTTTCATCTTGGTCGGTACGTTAATAAGCAAAAGAGCCATTTTTTTGAGCTCAGAAAACCCACAAGTGCTCTTACAGAAGCCAATGCACCAATTACGAGTGACTGTTTGGTGCGGCTTGTGGAGCGGAGGCATCATTGGCCCATATCGCACCATGATAACCGATTTTTTTGTAGCCGCGCTTCATGGTAGTGATGTGAACGCTAAGTAAATATGAGAGCAGGTTAGATCGCTGGTTCCTTTAATACTGGAGAATTACTTCAGTTTAATCAGTATGAAAAACTTCCTTATTTTAAATTTTTGTTTACCAAATTTAAATTTTTGTTTGTTTTTGTTTACCAATCCTATCGTGCCTCTCACTAAGTTCTTTCTATATTTTAACTTATGCAGCACAAAAGTTGGATGAGATATCATCGTTTGTAGGACCCATCCTTCAAATTCTCTGAATATAGCTTGTCTGTAATGGCCAATTTTCCATGACTATGGCGCATAAAGTCGCCGTAGTCTAATAGGTAGTGTGTTGGCTTATTACATACATACATTACAACCCTTCAGTCAGGTTTACGGTCTAGTATCTCACACCACTTATGTTGTGTGTGTTAATTTGGGGACTTACAGTTTAGAGTCGACTCCGAACGACAGATTTTTGAGAAAGTTTTCATGGCAATTTTATTTACTCTCAGAGAGTTTATGCCAGAAATCTGCCGAGAGGAAGACCCCGAAAAAAATATTTTTTCACATTTCGTTTTGTTCGAGATGTTTAACCTTACGTCTAATAAACTAATACACTACATACTAGGCTACGGCGACTTTTTTGTTTTCATATTTTTACTAAATTCATTGCGATCGATTCAAACCTTCCAACTCTTTCTTCAACAAGAGGGTCGATATCATGGTTCTGAAGTTCCTGTTGAAAGACCCGACAGAATTAAAGGGATTAGCATCAAGCTAGAGTTCGTTCGTAAACCTTCTTCCCGGTTGTGTACAAGTTTCGTACAATTATTTACAAAATGTCAGTTTTGTTCAAATAAGTATTGGTATTGAAATCTTTACTGTCGCTTCTCTGTCTTCACGAAAGGAAAGAGAATAATTTTAAAAATAATTTTATTCGATTCTTTTCCTTAAATTAATTCCTAAACTATTTACAATGTGGTATGTATTAACAATATTAACTAAAGTATTAATTTATTAAAATTGAAGAGCCCTTTTGGCCTTACAGAACATTTGACGATTTCTTATACGGCCTTTACAATTCGGTTTCATCACTGATAGCCCAGGAATACCCTTTGGTGTTTCAGAGTATATTATAGGTTTTCTAGGTGGAACATCAGTTGCAAGCCGCTTATATCAATATTAGTTGTTGTTATTATCCTCCTTATCGATTGAATACTGGGTGTGGAAAGCGGAGCAGACTCCTCTAGCTTGACATAGTTTTTGCTCTTAACAATGCATATTTGATGAACTCATACAGAAAAAAGATACAGTGTAACGTATTTATTTATTTAATTTTATTTTGTGCACTCAAGGAGCACTATCAAATAAAAAGATCAATAGTTTTAACTAAGTGCAGCTGAACCGCACTATTTGGTTAAATTTTATTGATTGACTTCTTGAGGGAAAATGTCCCTTCTTTTATACTAAATTTTGGCTGATTTGACAATTCCAAATCAAACCCTTAATTCTAATACAATTTTGTATTGACGTAATACTATAACATATGTTTGTGTGTACATTATATGTTTAACTATATTATATTGGTTTGTGTGTGTAATAATTATGGGACAAGTGGATGTTATATGACACGAGCCTATTATCCACAATAATTCCCACGGTAAAGTGTAAAGAGAGCTACACACGATCACCAGCAATGCCATACAACAACAACACACATACTACATATTATATGCAAACCAATGCAGTCAGCGGCCTGACAACAAAGTGTCAAATGATCGTTGCATGTGCGCGACGGTCAATAACATTAAGTCAAGTGGTCGCTGCTCATATGCAATTGGATATTCTTTTGTTTATGCATATGAAATGTTGTGCCAGTATTGACAACTGTAAAATCATGCTACAACAGAATAAAAGATAAATCTGAATGTAGTCCGAGTTATCCATCATTTTTACTTTTTAATACAATTATTTAAAAAATTTCGTTTCAATTTTGCTATGAGCCAAGTTCCGCTCGCTATTGTAGTGAAAGTTGTAATGACGAGTTTTGAAAAATGAATGCGAATTTATAATAAAAAAATTGATGAGAACTAAATTACATGCAGTTGTTTTTAAAACATTGTAAACAAACAAAACTGATATGTTTTATCCTTACTTGCCTATTTGTTAAAAACAACTTATTTATACCCGTCCTGCTTATGTTTCTGTTTCCAAAACTATTTTTTAAGTCATATTAATAAACAAAATGTTACAATCTTGGTGATGAAAAGAACGTCTATCGCCCATATAATATCATAACAGCCAAGAACTCGACTTTCAGAGAGTGTTCATATGTCCCGTCCTTTGTACCCACGCTAAATTAAAGGCTTAGACTTCCGCTTATAAGACACCGACGAGTTTTCCTAGAAATATTTCATCATATATTTCATGAGACTAAAGACTTCCGCTCCTGTCCCAAGATTCAGTGTTGACACATATGTACATGTACCACAAAGTGGTTCCTTTTTAAAGACTACATACCTTGAATTCGCCGTAGTCTAGTAGGTAGTGTGTTGGCTTATTAGACGTGAGGCAACGGTTCAAACCCCAGATTAGACAATTCCAACAAAAACAAAATATGAAAAATACTTCTTTGCTGACTTTCTCTCAGCCGATTTCTGCCAAAAACTCTGAGAGTAATGAAATTGCTATGAAAAGATTCTCAAAAAATCTGTCGTTCGAAATCGACTTAAAATTTTAGGTCCCGCCGCTCATGTATTAAATTAACACACCCAACATAAGTGGTGTGAGAACCTAGGTCGTAATCCTGACTGGAGGCTTGTAATAACCAATTATGTGTGTATGTACATATATAGCTTCCAGAATACTTCATACACTTTCAATAATAATTTTCCATTATTACCCAAAGTCATTGTCATGGTTCTATCCAGAGTTTAATTTAAGAGAAAGCTGTCAGCCACTCGATTTATTGTGTTACGGAATCCAATAATGAATTTTATATTAGACTTGTCTCCCATTATGCTAACCATAGTCTACTAAGCTGCTTACAGATTTGTTGTATCTAACCATCATAGTATAATTCCTGGGTTCCAAAGATTTCCCTAAAAACTTTCTTTCTGCATCATGCATCTGGTACATCCTACTTGAAATGTTCTCTGCAAGAATGGTACTTACCTACTTACTGAATTGGCCATTAACAATCCGATTCACAAATTTCAGCCTGTCTTAACACATCCTTCCAGGCGCCTCTGCTTCTTACCCGCCATAGACAGTTGGTCACACCAATGGAGCACAGGGCTTCCTCGATTTAGTCCTTCCAACGCAAAAAGGTCGTCCTTTTCACCGACTTTCGCAAATCCCTGTATCAAATACCCGTATCGCCGGAGCTCCTCCTTTATTCGAACGACATGGTCGAGCTAGCGTATCCGCTGTATGTTAATACTCTGTACAACGTCCACGTTCTTAACGAGGTCATACTGCTCATTGTTGGATCGGATGTGAAAATCATCGCCATCATTGTGATACTATTCCGAGGAAATTACACCCAGTTTCTATGATACTATCACAACCAGGAGACGGATATTTTTCTACTTAGGTAGTTGTCTTGTTGTAAATGGAACTAAAGTTGCCTTGCCCGTGTTTATTCTCCAGCCCACTGACATGCACCATCGACTTACAGCTTTAAGACCTTTGATGAATGAATGATATAGCAAAGAGTCAAAGAGTCTTGATCCTTTAGCTATCAAGACTATATGTAGCCCATGGTCGCCTCAAGATTTCGACCGCATCAAGCTCCACTTCATTAATCTTATAATATTAATCATTTTTAAATAACGTCGCAAAAAATGCCTGCCAATCTTCCTTCTAGTCATCTATACTATATGGCGATTGCCGCCAATCCAATAATGCGTTCGTTCGGAATCCACCTGCACTTTACTTGTGGAAGAACGTCAACCTGTAGACGTCCTCTGGTTACGCAGACCCTTATTATCTTATCACTGCTCATATATCGCCAGATCGTGTGCATACGATCTGTGCCATCGAGCTGGATATCATAACCTCTACACCATTTCTGTTAACACTATATTTACGATTTTCTAAGGAGTGTTATCAATTGCGACCAATATGTCAAAAAATAGACAGGCATTCATATTCAAAAAACTTCGCTTTTAATTGATTAATTAAAAAAAATTGTCTTAATTATGGAAACAGGGTAATCACATCATGTTGAAGTGGTAATCAAAAATTGTCACAAATTTATTTTCTTATACCATGATACAAACCCAAAAAAGCAAGAGAAATTAGTTTACATTTCAATCAAGGAAAAATTTCATTTCAAACCGAAAGTCCAATCAATTCCTAGTTTTCATTGGAATGACACATGATGCAACAAGTGCCTGGAACAATAATGACGTTGAAAGCAACATCGAATATCTCGAGGGTACGTTTCCATGATTTTACATTACTTTGAAGTTTTTAATTGAAATTTTTTTCTAAAGTATCCGATATATTGGATGTAGAGAGCGCAACAAAAAACCTACTTTTTGATGAGCCAAGTGTTCGCAGAAATTTCATATTTACTACTAACGGCCCAACTTTTATTAATGTTTGCCTTATTAGCCAATTTAGCCTTTAATAAAGCGCTGCGTGACATTGTGAAGCGATATCCGTCGCTATTCTGGATGGCATTCTGTTTGATTATGATGACAATGTTTGTGATGGTCTTCTGCGAGGATGCCCGACATCAAATACCTTTTAATTATTTCTTTCTTCTTATGGCTCATACACTGGCTCAGTCATTTATGTTGGGTACCATAATTTGCAATTATAACGCACTTGAAATCCTATTGGCCGTGGGCATAACGGCCGTCATATGCTTCAGCTTAAGTATATATGCGATGCAAACTGAATTCGACTTCACTGTGATGGGCAACGGTCTCCCTGTGATAATGGTTGTATTTTTAATTGTCGGTCTATTCACTACAGCCTTTCAAATTAGCCTAGTCATGTCGTTGTACAGTGCAGTGGGTGCAATATTGTTTACTATCTACTTAATCTATGACACACAACTAATGGTGGGTGGCCAGCACAAATATTCTTTAAGTCCCGAAGAATATGCTTTTGCAGCATTGAATATATGTATATGTTGATGTTATAAATGTGTTTTTATATATATTATCATTAGTATCAAGTGGTAGAACTTAATTATGTCTTTGTTTAAATAAATCATAATTTAGAAGAACATTTAAAATATAACCGCAAGCAAATTAAATTATCCTGATAACGTCTTAATTACAACATGTCGTACATACCCTTAACAAAAGCCGGGGAGTGTAACTTTCAAATGCCAGCAACCTTTGTCTTCTTGGCAGCAAGACAGTACGTGTAATGTACTGTCTGCTAGGCACGTTTTAATCCTTTTAGTAAACATGCCTGTCAAATAATTTCTACAAGATCTGCAAGGTCTGTCACAAAAGGTCGGTAGTTTTTAACCTTTCTATTTAGGACATTCTTTCGACAGCTCTCTATTATAAATATTGCTGCAATTTTACGATTTATTTTGGACTCGGGTTGGTTTCCTCTAGAGAATTCTTGATATTTGGGATGCAAATTGATTATGCCTAAATGCTGGCCTATGATGAGCCTCTTCTTTTAAGAATAGTCCGCCAATAAAAAGTAATTGCGATATATTTTGACCACAGTATGCTAAGCTTGAAGTCACCGTAGTCTAGTAGGTATTGTGTTGGCTTATTAGACCGTAAGGCCACGGTTCAAACTCCAGATCAGACATCTCGAACAAAATGAAATATGAAAATATATTTTTTCGGCGACTTCCTCTCAATAAATTTCTGGCAAAAACTCTAAGAGTAAATAAGATTGCCATGAACTACTACTTTGAACTGTAGGTCGCACCATCATGTATAAAATCAACACACACAATATGGGCGATGTGAGAATCTAGGTCGTAATCTTGACTGAAGGGTTGTAATGGCAAATTATGTATGCATGGTAAGCTTATAATAGATGTCTCAGATGTTTTTTACTTCACTTTTAAGGGATGTTTTTCAATTTAACGTAAACACAATAATTTTTTTGTGTTCTACCATTCAAAACATCCTTTAAAGAACAACAAAGAAAGCAGTTAAACAATTGTAATCAACATATTTTTGTTTGTTAAGATACAAAGTTACTGAAAGGTTTTGTTTATGGATGAAAGCAGAAAGAATAGCCTGAATCTATTTTACTTAAGAAAATAAACAATATTTCGTTTTCAAATGATCATGCCATATGTGTTAAAGAAAAAAAAAAATTATGTTTAGTTGACATTCACTAGTTATAATAAGCGAATATCACAGAAAATTGGCAAATATGGTTCTAGAGATTTATAAAATTTAAGCTCTTTGACTTCTGTAATCAAATATCTTGTAAGTAAAGGTTGAGGAACACAATTAAGGGATGTGAAAGTCAACCTTTCACGACAGACATCAGGATCGTAGTCTAGTAGGTAGTCTAGTAGGTAGGCTTAATAAACAAGCTATTTCGAACAATACGAAATATGTATAAAAAATATTTCATTCGTATATTTGCTCTCATCAGACTTTTGGCAAAAACTCTGAGAGTAAATAAAACTTACATGTAAAGTTTCTCAAGTCTGTCCTTTAGAGTCGATGTTGAACTGTAGATCCACCCTTATGGATAAAATAAACAGACATAACATAAGTGGGGAACTAATGGGAAACTGAAGCGTACAAAAGACACGTACTTTTTCACATAGTCAATTCTTTCCAAAAGTCAAGCTTGGTGTCCCCTGTCACGCTAACGAGGCTCTGACGAACGACCATGGACGGTATTACCCTAATACTTGCACGGCTAAATTCCGGCACTTTGCATGCCTGGTGGCGATATTGGAAACCCCAACACCAGGATTGAACGCTATAGCCTAATAAGCTGTATGTCTTAAATAACCATTATTACTGAAACCAAGTTGCGGCCCTATGCTCTCTCGAAGAGTAAAAGGAACATATACATATATAAAATAAGTGGTGTGAACAACTAGTTCATAATCCTGACTGAAGGATTGTAACGACCAATTATGCGTACGTCTATGACTTATTCCGGTTAAGCTCCTTTTTAACGTGATATGTGGCACTGTTGTGAAAAAAACAACAAGAGAGGCATAAAATCGAACCGTTTGACTACAGACGTCATATGTCTTACGACATACATATATCATATATTCGTTAGAAATCTTAGAAAACCCAATAATAATATAAAATTTATAATTAATATAAATAACACGAGGGTAAAGCTTGAACACATAGGGCAACACACCTATCTCTATTCAGAACATCTAATTTCAGTAACTAGTGCACTTAGGTAGTATATTCAGCAACTACTGGAGGCTAGTCAGAAAATAAGATAAAACTTTTATACTTACAACCAAATCAACGTGCTGTTTAAAAATTAATATCTTGTGTGAAACTTATAAAATAGCTGCTGAAAATGTGAACACATACCAAATTTTCATCAATCAATATTTGAGACAAATCTAACAGTCAAATACACTTGGAAATGTGGCAAAGGAAATGATGATGACTATTGCACATTCCGTGGCTGTGTTTTTACGGGGCTTCAAATGTATTAAAATGTTTCATTACATTATAAATTAATCGTTTTACTAAACCATTGAAAAGGTCCCATTCAAATATCAGAAATCATATA
This sequence comes from Sarcophaga carnaria, assembly GCA_958299815.1. Taxonomy (NCBI): domain Eukaryota; kingdom Metazoa; phylum Arthropoda; class Insecta; order Diptera; family Sarcophagidae; genus Sarcophaga; species Sarcophaga carnaria. The sequence continues at coordinate 81,180,602 of OY283149.1, read as the reverse complement.
TAATACCAAGGAAATGAGATAACAAACTTATGTTTCAATTATATGTCCACCATGTTCCCTTATATGGACAAGCTGTCAAAAATCAATATCTCCAAAACCAAAAAAACTATGGTTTTCAAAATTGTTCAGCCTATAGCATGTCCTAAGAGCTTAAAGCATTTTAAGAAAAAATTTTAACAGCTGTAGCCAAAGTAGCCATTTGATTTCTGAAGGGTTAATTGGCTTATAGATTTGTTTTCAGAATTTTTGAAATAAAGTATGAAAATTCGTTAAGGACTGCCATCGAATCCCCATTTTTCAATCAGTGTTAAACGTTTTTCTCCACTCTGTAACTGTAATGTTTTTTGTGCTTGGATAACAGGTTTTCTTAGCCGTCAAGATACATTTATAGCTTGGGAAATAATTATTCGACATTTTTTTATTCACAAAATCTTTTATAGTTAAGTACTGTTGCTTAGTAAGTCTTGTTTCAACGAAAAGAGTCAAAACCTCGTAAATTGTCACATTGTATGTCGTGGGATAATTGTGTTTTTGTAAAACTTCGGTTAAAGAATTATCACCTTGCGTAATTTTAGATATTTTAAGCCTCTTTGTTCTTTCTGAAGACTTGAAAAATTCCTTAGCAGGACGACCACGCTTATGACTAGGTGCAGGTAGTTCTTTTCCAAGGGATTTTGCTTCTAGCTGAATAGTTGCAAGACATTTAAACCATTTTTTATGCTCCTTCAGAATAATTAATTTGCTTCGATAATTTTTAGTACAAAGTTTACCAATCCGCTTACAAAGACTTTTTAAAACTTTTATTAAATTCCTCAGGTCGAATTTTATTTTTTCAGCCTTAAATTTTTCCTCCATAATTTGAAATATTTTTTTTTTTTCTTTCGAATGATAATTACCAGATGTGGAACTCCAAATATCAATCACATACGTTCTAGAAAATTGATACTGACAGAATAAACCTTCTATTTTAATTTTCGAATTGCAATAAAAATTTTAAAACAACAATTTCTTATACAAATGTTTCTTTATTCATAATAATAATAAAGTTTAAAATAACAACATTTAAAAAAATTATTTGTCTTTACTCATGTTCTTAAAAAGATATAGTACAAAACAAAATATGTTTTTTTTATTATTTTTCATAGGATGACTATGCAAATCACATCCATTTGTGAAAATATGCAAAAAACCCGCGGCCACAATATTATTTAATTTAAAGAGGGATAAAAAATCTACAATTTGATGTACAATAAGTTGTGGGCAGATGAGGGCCAAATAACCAAAAGTCTACGTGAAAAATTTATTTTTTAAGAAACGTGTGTTTTGAAAAGGTCAAAAAAGTATTCTTCAGGGATGTTTTAATTGGCTTAAATTTTTGCAACTTTTATCATTTAATTTGATAGCAAACAAGTTAAAATTTAATTTTTGTTGGGTTTTTGGAGAATTCTGCCACAATAACATGAAAAATTTATTAATTAAACTTAAGTTTTTTTTGTAGGATTATGAGATCACAATATATGCAATATAAACATAATTCCACTTTCAAATGACGCAAATATTAAATCTCGCAACAAAAAAAAACAACAAAATTTGTAAGATTCATAAAATTTAGAGTGTTGACAATAAATTTAGTGCAATAAATCTTAGAAAAAAACTAACTTTTTTTGATTTTTGGCCTATGGGGGAAACCAGAGTGCACTGTACCTACGTACATATGCATATACACTGTCGGACAAAATAAAGTGCGGTTTGAAATATTTTTTGTTTTTTGATTAAAGCATATGTTTATTGCTTTCAAATGTTTATAAATTATAGTTTCATTTTTAATTCGGTTAATATTTTATGTAAAAAGTATCTTATCATTGCATTCTTTCTTTATATTTTCTATTTATAATAGAAACTATATGGCACATAAGGAATTTCAAGTGACAAAATAAAGTAACACTTCACTAGAAAATATTGTAAATAATTAAATAACTTTAAAAAATAGTACGAACTTGCTCCTCCTTTGATATTTATGACATCTCTTAATCTTTTCGGCATACTTAGCGCAAGGTTCTTCAAAGTACTTGTAGGAATTGCCCTCCATTCACTTTGCAGTTTTTCCCAACATGTTTGAATATTTGTTCTGGACTCCATCGGCTTTTTGTCATCTGAGATAGCCCAAAGATGCTCTATGAGGTTTAAATCTGGGCTTTGAGCAACCCTTCAAATTTTTCAACATTATTTTCTTCAAAATATGTTTTAGCGACCTTACTCGTGTGCTTGGGGTCGTTGTCTTGGTGAAAGATAAACTCCCCCAAGCCCATTTCTTCCTCACTGCTGTAAAGATTTTCTTCCAAAATATTTACATAGTACTCTCCAGTCATTTTGGAATTAATTTTAACGAGTCTACCTACTCCTAAAGAGGAAAAACATCCCCACACCATGAGGGTGCCTCCATCATGTTTTCCTGTATGGATAAGGTTTTTAATGATTTCTCTTACAGTAAGGGTATGTATGCCGATAACAAAATAAATATTTTTGTTGATTGTTTTTATGTCTTAATATATTGAAAAATGTGATTGATAATGACAAAATAATAATAATGTTTCTTTGTTTCGTCAGTTGTTTTCGTACAAACCAGAGATGATGAGACAGTGGCACTGATATTCGGAAACTTTCAGAGCAAATGATTATATTTGTGGTAGTCACACATAGTATTTATCGGGAGGGCCATCTATCAGTTTAAATTTTAAATATCGTTTTTCGAATGTGACAATATTTTCAAAATTCAGTATATTACCTCCACTGAACGTAATACATCGATTTACGCTTGATCACGAGAGACTATACGATGAGGTCGATTTTACCAAAAAAAATCGTCTTCGGATGAAGCTCATTTTCATCTTGGTCGGTACGTTAATAAGCAAAAGAGCCATTTTTTTGAGCTCAGAAAACCCACACGTGGTCTTACAGAAGCCAATGCACCAATTACGAGTGACTGTTTGGTGCGGCTTGTGGAGCGGAGGCATCATTGGCCCATATCGCACCATGATAACCGATTTTTTGTAGCCGCGCTTCATGGTAGTGATGTAAACGGTGTTTGGTTTCAACAGGAAAAATGTACGTGCCGTCTAAGTAAATATGAGAAAAGGTTAGATCGCTGGTTCCTTTAATACTGTAGAATTACTTCAATTTAATCAGTATGAAAAACTTCCTTATTAAATATTTTTTTTTTCAGTCATTATGTTTACCAATCCTATGGTGCCTCTCACTAAGTTCTTTCTATATTTTAACTTATGCAGCACAAAAGTTGGGTGAGATATCATTGTTTGTAGGACCCATCCTTCAAATTCTCTGAATATAGCTTATCTGTAATGTCCAATTTTCCATGACTATGGCGCATGAAGTCGCGGTAGTCTAATAGGTAGTGTGTTGGCTTACTACATACATACATAATTAGTCATTACAACCCTTCAGTCAGGATTACGGTCTAGTATCTCACACCACTTATGTTGTGTGTGTTAATTTGGGGACTTACAGTTTAGAGTCGACTCCGAGCGACAGATTTTTGAGAAAGTCTTCATGGCAATTTTATTTACTCTCAGAGAGTTTATGCCAGAAATCTGCCGAGAGGAAGACCCCGAAAAAAATATTTTTTCACATTTCGTTTTGTTCGAGATGTCTAACCTTACGTCTAATAAACTAATACACTACATACTAGGCTACGGCGACTTTTTTGTTTTCATATTTTTACTAAATTCATTGCGATCGATTCAAACCTTCCAACTCTTTCTTCAACAAGAGGGTCGATATCAAGGTTCTGAAGTCCCTGTTGAAAGACCCGACAGAATTAAATGGATTAGCATCAAGCTAGAGTTCGTTCGTAAACCTTCTTCCCGGTTGTGTACAAGTTTCGTACAATTATTTACAAAATGTCAGTTTTATTCAAATAAGTATTGGTATTGAAATCTTTACTGTCGCTTCTCTGTCTTCACGAAAGGAAAGAGAATAATTTTAAAAATATTTTTATTCGATTCTTTTCCTTAAATTAATTCCTAAACTATTTACAATATGTATTAACAATATTAACTAAAGTATTAATTTATTAAAATTGAAGAGCCCTTTTGGCCTTACAGAACATTTGACGATTTCTTATACGGCCTTTACAATTCGGTTTTATCACTGATAGCCCAGGAATACCCTTTGGTGTTTCAGAGTATATTATAGGCTTTCTAGGTGGAACATCAGTTTCAAGTGGCAGTAAAGACAAGCCGCTTATATCAATATTAGTTGTTGTTATTATCCTCCTTATTGATTGAATACTGGGTGTGGAAAGCGGAGCAGACTCCTCTAGCTTGACATAGTTTTTGCTCTTAACAATGGCATATTTGATGAACTCATACAGAAAAAAGATACAGAATAAAAGATAAATCTGAATGTAGTCCGAGTTATCCATCATTTTTACTTTTTAATACAATTATTTAAAAAATTTCGTTTCAATTTTGCTATGAGCCAAGTTCCGCTCGCTATTGTAGTGAAAGTTGTAATGACGAGTTTTGAAAAATGAATGCGAATTTATAGTAAAAAAACTGATGAGAACTAAATTACCTGCAGTTGTTTTTAAAACATTGTAAACAAACAAAACTGATATGTTTTTATCCTTACTTGCCTATTTCTTAAAAACAACTTATTTATACCCGTCCTGCTTATGTTTCTGTTTCCAAAACTATTTTTTTCTGTATTTAAGTCATATTAATAAACAAAATGTTACAATCTTGGTGATGAAAAGAACGTCTATCGCCCATATAATATCATAACAGCCAAGAACTCGACTTTCAGAGAGTGTTCATATGTCCCGTCCTTTCTACCCACGCTAAATTAAAGGCTTAGACTTCCGCTTATAAGACACCGACGAGTTTTCCTAGAAATATTTCATCATATATTTCATGAGACTAAAGATTTCCGCTCCTGTCCCAAGATTCAGTGTTGACACATATGTACATATACCACAAAGTGGTTCCTTTTTAAAGACTACATAACTTGAATTCGCCGTAGTCTAGTAGGTAGTGTGTTGGCTTATTAGACGTGAGGCAACGGTTCAAACCCCAGACAATTCTAACAAAAACAAAATATGAAAAATACTACTTTGCTGACTTCCCTTCAGCCGATTTCTGCCAAAAACTCTGAGAGTAAATAAAATTGCTATGAAAAGATTCTCAAAAAATCTGTCGTTCGAAATCGACTTTAAACTTTAGGTCCCGCCGCTCATGTATTAAATTAACACACCCAACATAAGTGGTGTGAGAACCTAGGTCGTAATCCTGACTGGAGGCTTGTAATAACCAATTATGTATGTATGTATATAGCTTCCAGAATACTTCATACACTATTAATAATAATTTTCCATTATTACCCAAAGTTATTGTCATGGTTCTATCCAGAGTCTAATTTAAGAGAAAGCTGTCAGCCACTCGATTTATTGTGTTACGGAATCCAATAATGAATTTTATATTAGACTTGTCTCCCATTATGCTAACCATTGTCTACTAAGCTGCTTACAGATTTGTTGTATCTAACCATCATATTATAATAATTCCAGGATTCCAAAGATTTCCCTGAAAGCCTTCTTTCTGCATCATGCATCTGGTACATTCTACTTGAAATGTTCTCTGCACGAATGGTACATACCTACTTACTAAATTGGCCATTAACAATCCGATTCGCAAATTTCAGCCTGCCTTAACACATCCTTCCAGGCGCCTCTGCTTCTTACCCGCCATAGACAGTTGGTCACACCAATGGAGCACAGGGCTTCCTCGATTTAATCCTTCCAACGCAAAAAGGTCGTCCTTTTCACCGACTTTCGCAAATCCCTGTATCAAATACCCGTATCGCCGGAGCTCCTCCTTCATTCGAACGACATGGTCGAGCTAGCGTGTCCGCTGTATGTTAATACTCTGTACAACGTCCACGTTCTTAACGAGGTCATACTGCTCATTGTTGGATCGGATGTGAAAATCATCGCCATCATTGTGATACTATTCCGAGGAAATTACAACCAGTTTCTATGATACTATCACAACCAGGAGACGGATATTTTTCCACTTAGGTAGTTGTCTTCTTGTAAATGGAACTAAAGTTGCCTTGCCCGTGTTTATTCTCCAGCCCACTGACATGCACCATCGACTTACAGCTTTAAGACCTTTGATGAATGAATGATATAGCAAAGAGTCAAAGAGTCTTGATCCTTTAGCTATCAAGACTATATGTAGCCCATGGTCGCCTCAAGATTTCGACCGCATCAAGCTCCACTTCATTAATCTTATAATATTAATCATTTTTAAATAACGTCGCAGAAAATGCCTGCCAATCTTCCTTCTAGTCATCTATACTATATGGCGATTGCCGCCAATCCAATAATGCGTTCGTTCGGAATCAACCTGCACTTTACTTGTGGAAGAACGTCAACCTGTAGACGTCCTCTGGTTACGCAGACCCTTATTATCTTATCACTGCTCATATATCGCCAGATCGTGTGCATACGATCTGTGCCATCGAGCTGGATATCATAACCTCTACACCATTTCTGTTAACACTATATTTACGATTTTCTAAGGAGTGTTATCAATTGCGACCAATATGTCAAAAAATAGACAGGCATTCATATTCAAAAAACTTCGCTTTTAATTGATTAATTAAAAAAAATTGTCTTAATTATGGAAACAGGGTAATCACATCATGTCGAAGTAGTAATCAAAAATTGTCACAAATTTATTTTCTTATACCATGATACAAACCTAAAAAAGCACGAGAAATTAGTTTACATTTCAATCAAGGAAAAATTTCATTTCAAACCGAAAGTCCAATCAATTCCTAGTTTTCATTGGAATGACACATGATGCAACAAGTGCCTGGAACAATAATGACGTTGAAAGCAACATCGAATATCTCGAGGGTACGTTTCCATGATTTTACATTACTTTGAAGTTTTTAATTGAAATTTTTTTCTAAAGTATCCGATATATTGGATGTAGAGAGCGCAACAAAAAACCTACTTTTTGATGAGCCAAGTGTTCGCAGAAATTTCATATTTACTACTAACGGCCCAACTTTTATTAATGTTTGCCTTATTAGCCAATTTAGCCTTTAATAAAGCGCTGCGTGACATTGTGAAGCGATATCCGTCGCTATTCTGGATGGCATTCTGTTTGATTATGATGACAATGTTTGTGATGGTCTTCTGCGAGGATGCCCGACATCAAATACCTTTTAATTATTTCTTTCTTCTTATGGCTCATACACTGGCTCAGTCATTTATGTTGGGTACCATAATTTGCAATTATAACGCACTTGAAATCCTATTGGCCGTGGGCATAACGGCCGTCATATGCTTCAGCTTAAGTATATATGCGATGCAAACTGAATTCGACTTCACTGTGATGGGCAACGGTCTCCCTGTGATAATGGTTGTATTTTTAATTGTCGGTCTATTCACTACAGCCTTTCAAATTAGCCTAGTCATGTCGTTGTACAGTGCAGTGGGTGCAATATTGTTTACTATTACTATGTGGGTGGCCAGCACAAATATTCTTTAAGTCCCGAAGAATATGCTTTTGCAGCATTGAATATATGTATATGTTGATGTTATAAATGTGTTTTTATATATATTATCATTAGTATCAAGTGGTAGAACTTAATTATGTCTTTGTTTAAATAAATCATAATTTAGAAGAACATTTAAAATATAACCGCAAGCAAATTAAATTATCCTGATAACGTCTTAATTACAACATGTCGTACATACCCTTAACAAAAGCCGGGGAGTGTAACTTTCAAATGCCAGCAACCTTTGTCTTCTTGGCAGCAAAACAGTACGTGTAATGTACTGTCTGCTAGGCACGTTTTAATGCTTTTAGTAAACATGCCTGTCAAATAATTTCTACAAGATCTGCAAGGTCTGTCACAAAAGGTCGGTAGTTTTTAACCTTTCTATTTAGGACATTCTTTCGACAGCTCTCTATTATAAATATTGCTGCAATTTTACGATTTATTTTGGACTCGGGTTGGTTTCCTCTAGAGAATTCTTGATATTTGGGATGCAAATTGATTATGCCTAAATGCTGGCCTATGATGAGCCTCTTCTTTTAAGAATAGTCCGCCAATAAAAAGTAATTGCGATATATTTTGACCACAGTATGCTAAGCTTGAAGTCACCGTAGTCTAGTAGGTATTGTGTTGGCTTATTAGACCGTAAGGCCACGGTTCAAACTCCAGATCAGACATCTCGAACAAAATGAAATATGAAAATATATTTTTTCGGCGACTTCCTCTCAATAAATTTCTGGCAAAAACTCTAAGAGTAAATAAGATTGCCATGAAATACTACTTTGAACTGTAGGTCGCACCATCATGTATAAAATCAACACACACAATATGGGCGATGTGAGAAGCTAGGTCGTAATCTTGACTGAAGGGTTGTGTGGGGGTGAATGGGGAAAACGAATAAAATAAAATATTTGGCCAATAAATAAAAATACGAAATTATTAGTTTTCGATACAATATTTAATATACGATTAGACGTACCTTTCGGGTTGGGGGTTGTTTGGATATTAATCTCTTTTCGATCATATTAATTAACAATTCACAATTAATTTACATGGTTGTAAAAGTACTTAAAACTAAACTTAACATTAGGGTGGCCAGCGTGAACATCCCGCCCCCCTTGCGACAGTGCAACAAGCGGACCGAGACGTCACCTGGCCAGAGATAAATAAAGTTACAATTCAGGGTATATGTTTATAATTCATTGTATATTGTAAGTTTAAATAGAGTTTAAATAGAGTAAAAAAAAAAGAGAAATAATAAAAAAATAGATAAAAACAATTCATTTGGAAAAGGGAAATAATAATAAAGAAAAAAGGAGTTATTTGCCTAACACGTTTATAACAATGGTAGGCCCCGCTGTCGCATTAGAAGCAGCAACGACAGTCCCATTACTGACGGAAGGCTGACCTGCACACGCACACGTCCTCTTAAGAGCTTGGTTGTGGGGTGCGCTCTTCTGGTTACTGCTGTGCTTCTGCTTGTTGGTGTGAGTAGCTTTCCTTTTATATTGTCCTTTTCCACGGTGGCTTTTCTTGGCTGCGGGAGCGTTCTTCCTTTGTTGTTGGTTGCTGTCAGCTCGCCGATGGAAATGCAGCATTGTATGGTGCTCTTGTAGACACTCCATACACCTTTCTCTGCTCTGACACTCCTTGACGAAGTGGGAATGTGCCAGGCAGTTTATGCAATATTTGAGCCTTTTTACGACACTCAATCGTCTAAAAGGACTCATACGTCGAAATTTAGGGCATTTCCGCAATGGATGATGCTCCGAACACAAACGACATTTGGAGGTGGAGGCAGCAATAACGTCGTCGAGGCTTTCATTTTGGGGACGCTCCACGGCTAGTCGACGGGGTGCAAGTTCCGACATCTGTAAATACAATCAACAAAACGGACAAAAGAAGAGAAAAATTAGTCTTGTTCATGATTAGGAAGCAGCACGAGTTTGACAATTGGTCGAGTCAAAACGCCATTGGCGGTTCGAACATCGGCCACTCGCACCTTCGAATCGGGGCCGAGATAGACCCGTTCGATCCGACCTAGCTTCCATTCGTTAGGGGGAAGATTGTCATGACGAATGACAACAAAATCATTTACATCAAAATCTCTTTGGGGAACCTTCCATTTGTTGCGTTTATGCAACTCAACCAAATATTCGTCTTTCCATCGACGCGCGAATAAATGGTGCAAAATTTTCAGCTTACGCCATCGATTCGCATAGCTTATGGATTCGTTCGAAAAATCAGGTTCCGGTGGGGATAGGATGGCACTTCCTATGAGAAAATGTCCCGGGGTTAAAGGATTGATGTCAGACGGGTTGTCTGTCATCGAGCTAAGAGGTCTAGAATTCAGACAAGCCTCTATTCTTGTCAACATAGTTGAGAATTCTTCATAAGTGAAGCTTTGGGCATGGGATATCTTACGCAAATGAGTTTTGAAACTCTTCACTCCTGCCTCCCATAAGCCACCCATATGTGGAGCGCCAGGAGGAATAAAATGCCAATCTACCAATTGAAAGGCATTTTTGGTGACAATCTGCCGTTTAAGACTCTCAAGGAACTGAGTCTTATCTTTATTCAAGAGATTAGCTGCGCCAACAAAAGCAGTACCATTGTCCGAATAGAGGTGAGAAGGACAACCGCGACGAGAGAAGAATCGAGCAAAAGCGGCCAAAAAACATTCGGTGGATATGTCATTTGTAGCCTCCAGATGGATGGCTCGAGTAGCAAAACAGACAAATACTAAGACATATCCTTTCGTTATTCTACAACCACGCCCTATATATGACTTTATATCAAAGGGACCAGCAAAGTCAATTCCGGTATGAGTAAAAGGGCGAGTGAGTGTAGTTCTTTCGGGCGGCAATGCAGACATAATTTGCTGACCGAGTTTCTTTTTATATAAAGAACACACTTTGCAATTGTGAACAACTGTCTTAACCAAATTCTTCAATTTAGGAACCCAAAATTCCTGTCGCATGAGGCGCAGCATCAGAGAGATATCCGCATGAGCCGAAAACTTATGAAGATGTTCCAGATAGAGACGCGTAAAACGGCCATTGTAGGGTAATAACTTCGGAAAACGTTCGTTGTAGGTCAAAGTAGGTGATTGGGAGAGTCTACCATTAACTCGTAGAAATCCACTAGAATCTATAAAGGGGTTGAACACGAGTAGTGAATTCTTCGAGGTTAAGGTAGAGCCATTCTTCAGTGAAGAGTATTCGGGGAAATGGGTACTTTGGCAAAGAATGATCAAACGATCCTTTGCCGACTTCACCTCACTTTGACTCAACGTATGAGATAGGGGGACTTGAGACGACCTTTTTCCGGGGAGTAAAGAGTGATAAAAGCGAAAGATGTAGGACATAACTCGCAGAGCACGAGGTAAGTCCGAATATCGACTCAAAAATTCTTCAGACGTATCCGTCTGGGCAACGTTAACCTGTATCAAACGCGTTTCTAGCTGATTATTGGGTTTAAAAGACGACAGTGGCCATTCAGACTGTGGACGAGATAACCATTCAGGACCTTTCCACCAAATATCTGATATAGAGAGCTCCTTAGCGCTCATACCACGACTAGCCAAGTCAGCAGGGTTATGATGAGATTCGACGTGATTCCAATTGTCAGTGCCTACCTGGTCCACGATATACGATACTCGATTCGCCACAAAAGTTGGCCAATGGCACGGGGGTTTTTGAAGCCAGGACAGAACGATAGTCGAATCTGTCCAATAGAAGGCTTCCGATCTGGTAAGATTCAGCTCCTTACGAAGTGAAAATACCATTTTCGCCAATAGAGTTGCGCCGCAGAGCTCTAAACGGGGTAAAGTTTGCACTTTTATAGGCGCAACTTTTGTTTTGGCAGCGAGTAAGTGGGTGACAAATTCACCAGACGGGGTTTGGACTCTACTGTACAGAGTGGCAGCATATGCTTTTTCAGAAGCATCACAAAATGCATGAAGTTGTACTTCACACTGAGGGTTAAAATTAACCCAACGGGGGATGTTAATCCTTTCGATGTACAAATAATCATCGACAAACTCAAGCCATCTGTTAAACGTCATGGGTTTCAAGCATTCGTCCCAATCCGTTCCGTCTTTCCAAATTTGTTGCATAAGAATTTTAGCAACTATGACTTTAGGTGCCAACCACCCAACGGGGTCAAATAGCTTCGCTATTTGAGACAAGACGGATCGTTTTGTGACTACAGAGAAATCGGGCGTTGGAGCTGGCTTGAAGAAAAATGCATCAATGCTCGCATTCCAACGTAAACCCAGAGTTTTAGCGGTGCTGGCGTCTGACAATTTTAGAAATTGGGAATCCAATAGATGTTCAGGTGGCAAATCATCAATAAGACCTCTATCATTTGATGTCCACTTACGAAGGGAAAAGCCAGCAGAATTCAGAACATGAATTATCTCATCACGATTACGAGTAGCTTCGACAAAGGAATGCGAACCAGCCAAAATGTCATCCACATACATTTGGTTTCGCAAAATCTCAGAAGCAAAGGGGTGATCCGATTTACAATCATCAGCTAACTGATGTAGGGTTCTTATGGCCAAATAGGGGGCACAGTTAACACCAAATGTAACTGTGTTTAATTCAAAATCCTGGACATCTTCCTGGGAGTTCCGACGGAATAATGTCCTTTGAAAAGGGGTGTGATCTGGCACGACCAGTATTTGCCTATACATCTTCTGTATGTCCGCATTGAAAACAAATCTAAACAGTCTCCATCGGAGAATCAGAATAGTCAAATCGGCTTGTAAAATCGGGCCAGTGTGCAAGACACTGTTAAGGCTTAAGCCATTAGAGGAGGGGCAAGAGGCGTTAAAAACGACACGCAACTTGGTGGTGGTGCTATCAGGCTTAAAAACGGCATGATGGGGTAGGTAGTAACTGGGTTTAGGGGAGTAAACAGCGTCGTGATCGATCTTCGACATGTGGCCCAGGGTAAGATACTCCTCAATAACCTGATCGTATTGATCCTTAATCTCAGGGTTCTTCAACATACGAGACTCATTTCTCAAAAATTGGCCGAGAGCACCTTTTCGAGATGGACCGAGATTCAAGTCCGTCGAAAATTCGGGTTTAAAGGGAAGAGCAACTACATATCTACCCTCTTGAGTCCTATAAGTCGTACGACGATACAGATCCTCACAAAAGCGATCTTCAGGCGACAATACCTTCGACTTCGGTATTTCCTCTACTTCCCAGAACCGACTAATTTTCGCATCCAAGTCCAGTTGCCCAAAGAAGGAAGCAACGGAATCCAACGGGTTCAACTGAGGTATTCTACCAGTTACTATCCAACCAAAGACAGTTCGCTGAGCGATCAAGGGGTTCTTAGAATCCTTCCTAACCTCAGGAAGCATGATTTGAGAGTATATATCTCCGCCCAATAGCAAATCCATATGGGCACATTTCAAATCTGTCAACGGAAGTTCGGGAGTGTTGAGGTCAACAAACTTCGCCAAGGAGTAAGTGGGTAATCGACCAGTTAGCTTGTCAACCACATATGCCTCCGTAGTCAGACTAAACGCTGGATCCATGGAAGATCCCAGCGAAACAACACAGACCTTAGTCGAGTTTGCTGCTACTGCGCCATTAAGGCCCACAACAGTGGCAGCTGGTGCTAAAAGGGTTGGAAGATCTAGCTTCCGTTGCAACTTTCTGGAGATGAAAGTAGCCTGAGATGCCGGGTCGATTAGAGCTCTAGCAGGAAAAACTACACCATTATGCACTACATTCACCTGGATAGTTCCCAATAAAACTGTCGAGTACGGGGTGGACTGTATACGGGTGGCGAAATTTTGAAAAGATCGAGCAGCAGCGGATGTAGATGGGCCACCATCCACTTCATTTCGCCTTTGTGCAGGAGAAGACCGAGGGATTTCCGGAGAGCTAATAGGGGTGGAAGGGTCAGCGGGGTTAGTTCCAGTCCTCGATTTCTCCCGGGGGGAGGATTCGGTACGATGAAGTAGCGAATGATGTTTTTGTTTGCAGATATAGCAAACATTTGAGCTCTGGCATCTTTTGAATTCATGCGAGGCTGCCAAACAATTCGTGCAGCATTTGTGTTTCCTAACGGTTGCCAAACGAGCATTAACCGTCATTCTTAAAAAGTCGGAACATAAACGAATGGGATGATTTTCGCTGCAAACCGGACATTTTCGTTGGGGTAAGCTAGGGGCCACAGTGGTCCCAAAGGTTTTCAATTTTCGAGGGTTACTAGAGCTGCTTTGGTTATTAACCCGTGCAGTACCTTGAGAAAAATTGTGGCTGCCGATAATATCCGATACCGACTCCAGAGTTCGGTATCTGGCAGTCAGGAACTCATCCATCTTGCTCCACTTCGGCAGGTCCGAACAAGGCCCCTGAGTCTGTTCCCAAAGACCTAAGGTGTGTTCGGGGAGTTTGGTGGAGCAAATGTAGACAAAGATTATATCCCAATTCTGAGTCTCTATGCCTAGCAACGACAAATTCGTTATACAATCATTGATTGTCCGTTGCAGACCTTTAATAGAAGGGCCAGACTCCTTGGATATGGAAGGGAGGTTAAAGAGGGTTTTCAATTGAGAATTCACCAAAACGCGTTTATTCTCATACCTGTCTACCAGGTTCTGCCACGCCATGTCGAAACCATCATTCGTCATGGGGCAAGTCCGAATAATGTCCCTCGCCTCACCTTCCGTCTTTTGCAAAAGATAATACATCCTTTGGATGTTACTAATATGAGGGTTGGTTCCATAAATGGCCGAAAACATATCCCTGAACGTTGGCCAAGATGCGTAATCACCGGTAAAGGTTGGGGTGTCACAGGGGGGAAGGTGAATCGGGATACTATTGGTAGGGGGGTTCGCGGCCTTGCTCTTAAGGCCGTCAGTTGACCCATCAATGAGCGAGACGCATTGAACATACAGTGTATATCCCGACATATACTTGGCCTTCAGGTCTTTAGCAGAGACCTTGGTATCCTCGGCATTTTCCGACAAATCCTCATAGGAGTCACGAAAAGCTTCCCACAAACGGGTTAACTCCTGCCGATGGACACTCAGGGTGTGAACAGAGTGTTCTTCTTTAGGGATTGCTTGAATGAAACTGTCAAAATCGACTAAGCGATTGTAGTTTCTTGTCAAGTTTCTCAAAGCGGCCATTTTAACCCAATTGGGATGGAGATAAGTCTATCAAAAAAAAAACTTGCAATAAAAAGAAAACGAAAGAGATAAGACTGGGGACTCCCAATTGTAAATTCCAAAGAATATGAACAAATGAGAAAAACTTCAAATCGCGATGAAAAAGTCGAAAATTTCAAAAAAAGGTTCACGAGAAAAAACGTCGATATAAATTAGAAAACGGACAAATTCAAAATCTCGACTTCGAACACGAAAGAAACGAAAAAATATGCTCGCGAAAGAATCACCGATAAAAGGGGAAATTATACCATCAAAAATAAAAAAATGGTACAAAAAGATTTACTCAAGAAAGGTAAATCAATAATAAATTAAAAAAAGAAATTTATAAAAATATAATAAAAAATATATATAAAAATTAATAAAAATATATAAAAAATATCAACATAAAAATATATATTTTTACTTTAATTAAGTCAAAAAAAAGAAGTGTCTCAAACTAACTCAAAATAAGTCGAAATATACAAAACAATACAACTCGCTTATTATATTGTTGAAAGAATATAAGATATTTGAAACAGCGGCCACCTTATTCTGTGACTACCTTACAGCTGTTTATAAAACAAGTACACAACAACAACACGCAAGATCAATGCACTCTGTGTTGTTTGTGTATATTTTTCCCGTTTGTTTTTATTTTCTTGTTTTATATTTTCTCTTATATTCTTACACCATTGAGACACTTCACTGAATTTTTATATTTTTATATTTTTTATTTGTTTTCTTCTTTTTTTCTTTTTCTTTCTTTCTTTTTTTTTCACTTATTTTCACACAAGTATATATATATTTCACCAAATTATATGTGTTTTTACATACCTTGTAAACAAATTTTTAAGGGGAAAGAATTTACACAAAAAAGAAATTCCAACGGTGCAAAGGGTGTGGTTTCCAGCAACAAATATCCACTGCAGAGAATAATCTACAAAAGATTATTGTCAAATATTTTATTTTATTCTTCAGGGGATGATCCGGCTCGATTGGACCAAAATGTGGGGGTGAATGGGGAAAACGAATAAAATAAAATATTTGGCCAATAAATAAAAATACGAAATTATTAGTTTTCGATACAATATTTAATATACGATTAGACGTACCTTTCGGGTTGGGGGTTGTTTGGATATTAATCTCTTTTCGATCATATTAATTAACAATTCACAATTAATTTACATGGTTGTAAAAGTACTTAAAACTAAACTTAACATTAGGGTGGCCAGCGTGAACAGGTTGTAATGGCAAATTATGTATGCATGCTAAGCTTATAATAGATGTCTCAGATGTTTTTTACTTCACTTTTAAGGGATGTTTTTCAATTTAACGTAAACACAATAATTTTTTTGTGTTCTACCATTCAAAACATCCTTTAAAGAACAACAAAGAAAGCAGTTAAACAATTGTAATCAACATATTTTTGTTTGTTAAGATACAAAGTTACTGAAAGGTTTTGTTTATGGATGAAAGCAGAAAGAATAGCCTGAATCTATTTTACTTAAGAAAATAAACAATATTTCGTTTTCAAATGATCATGCCATATGTGTTAAAGAAAAAAAAAAATTATGTTTAGTTGACATTCACTAGTTATAATAAGCGAATATCACAGAAAATTGGCAAATATGGTTCTAGAGATTTATAAAATTTAAGCTCTTTGACTTCTGTAATCAAATATCTTGTAAGTAAAGGTTGAGGAATACAATTAAGGGATGTGAAAGTCAACCTTTCACGACAGACATCAGGATCGTAGTCTAATAGGTAGTGTGTTGGCTTAATAAACAAGCTATTTCGAACAATACGAAATATGTATAAAAAATATTTCATTCGTATATTTGCTCTCGTCAGACTTTTGGCAAAAACTCTGAGAGTAAATAAAACTTACATGTAAAGTTTCTCAAGTCTGTCCTTTAGAGTCGATGTTGAACTGTAGATCCACCCTTATGGATAAAATAAACAGACATAACATAAGTGGGGAACTAATGGGAAACTGAAGCGTACAAAAGACACGTACTTTTTCACTTAGTCAATTCTTTCCAAAAGTCAAGCTTGGTGTCCCCTGTCACGCTAACGAGGCTCTGACGAACGACCATGGACGGTATTACCCTAATACTTGCACGGCTAAATTCCGGCACTTTGCATGCCTGGTGGCGATATTGGAAACCCCAACACCAGGATTGAACGCTATAGCCTAATAAGCTGTATGTCTTAAATAACCATTATTACTGAAACCAAGTTGCGGCTCTATGCTCTCTCGAAGAGTAAAAGGAACATATACATATATAAAATAAGTGGTGTGAACAACTAGTTCATAATCCTGACTGAGGGATTGTAACGACCAATTATGCGTATGTCTATGACTTATTCCGGTTAAGCTCCTTTTTAACGTGATATGTGGCACTGTTGTGAAAAAAACAACAAGAGAGGCATAAAATCGAACCGTTTGACTACAGACGTCATATGTCTTACGACATACATATATCATATATTCGTTAGAAATCTTAGAAAACCCAATAATAATATAAAATTTATAATTAATATAAATAACACGAGGGTAAAGCTTGAACACATAGGGCAACACACCTATCTCTATTCAGAACATCTAATTTCAGTAACTAGTGCACTTAGGTAGTATATTCAGCAACTACTGGACGCTAGTCAGAAAATAAGATAAAACTTTTATACTTACAACCAAATCAACGTGCTGTTTAAAAATTAATATCTTGTGTGAAACTTATAAAATAGCTGCTGAAAATGTGAACACATACCAAATTTTCATCAATCAATATTTGAGACAAATCTAACAGTCAAATACACTTGGAAATGTGGCAAAGGAAATGATGATGACTATTGCACATTCCGTGGCTGTGTTTTTACGGGGCTTCAAATGTATTAAAATGTTTCATTACATTATAAATTAATCGTTTTACTAAACCATTGAAAAGGTCCCATTCAAATATCAGAAATCATATATAATACCAAGGAAATGAGATAACAAACTTATGTTTCAATTATATGTCCACCATGTTCCCTTATATGGACAAGCTGTCAAAAATCAATATCTCCAAAACCAAAAAAACTATGGTTTTCAAAATTGTTCAGCCTATAGCATGTCCTAAGAGCTTAAAGCATTTTAAGAAAAAATTTTAACAGCTGTAGCCAAAGTAGCCATTTGATTTCTGAAGGGTTAATTGGCTTATAGATTTGTTTTCAGAATTTTTGAAATAAAGTATGAAAATTCGTTAAGGACTGCCATCGAATCCCCATTTTTCAATCAGTGTTAAACGTTTTTCTCCTCTCTGTAACTGTAATGTTTTTTGTGCTTGGATAACAGGTTTTCTTAGCCGTCAAGATACATTTATAGCTTGGGAAATAATTATTCGACATTTTTTTATTCACAAAATCTTTTATAGTTAAGTACTGTTGCTTAGTAAGTCTTGTTTCAACGAAAAGAGTCAAAACCTCGTAAATTGTCACATTGTATGTCGTGGGATAATTGTGTTTTTGTAAAACTTCGGTTAAAGAATTATCACCTTGCGTAATTTTAGATATTTTAAGCCTCTTTGTTCTTTCTGAAGACTTGAAAAATTCCTTAGCAGGACGACCACGCTTATGACTAGGTGCAGGTAGTTCTTTTCCAAGGGATTTTGCTTCTAGCTGAATAGTTGCAAGACATTTAAACCATTTTTTATGCTCCTTCAGAATAATTAATTTGCTTCGATAATTTTTAGTACAAAGTTTACCAATCCGCTTACAAAGACTTTTTAAAACTTTTATTAAATTCCTCAGGTCGAATTTTATTTTTTCAGCCTTAAATTTTTCCTCCTTAATTTGAAATATTTTTTTTTTCTTTCGAATGATAATTACCAGATGTGGAACTCCAAATATCAATCACATACGTTCTAGAAAATTGATACTGACAGAATAAACCTTCTATTTTAATTTTCGAATTGCAACAAAAATTTTAAAACAACAATTTCTTATACAAATGTTTCTTTATTCATAATTGTATCAAATGCTACAAAATTGCAATATAAAGTTTAAAATAACAACATTTAAAAAAATTATTTGTCTTTACTCATGTTCTTAAAAAGATATAGTACAAAACAAAATACGTTTTTTTTTTATTATTTTTCATAGGATGACTATACAAATCACATCCATTTGTGAAAATATGCAAAAAACCCGCGGCCACAATATTATTTAATTTAAAGAGGGATAAAAAATCTACAATTTGATGTACAATAAGTTGTGGGCAGATGAGGGCCAAATAACTAAAAGTCTACCAGAAAAATTTATTTTTTAAGAAACGTGTGTTTTGAAAAGGTCAAAAAAGTATTCTTCAGGGATGTTTTAATTGGCTTAAATTTTTGCAACTTTTATCATTTAATTTGATAGCAAACAAGTTAAAATTTAATTTTTGTTGGGTTTTTGGAGAATTCTGTGAATAATAACATGAGAAATTTATTAATTAAACTTAAGTTTTTTTTGTAGGATTATGAGATCACAATATATGCAATATAAACATAATTCCACTTTCAAATGACGCAAATATTAAAGCTCGCAAAAAAAAAACAACAAAATTTGTAAGATTCATAAAATTTAGAGTGTTGACAATAAATTTAGTGCAATAAATCCTAGAAAAAAAACTATTTTTTTTGATTTTTGGCCTATGGGGGAAACCAGAGTGCACTGTACCTACGTACATATGCATATATTTGTAAATTCAGATCTCATAAATAATATTTATTAACACACAACTTTTATTTTTATTAATTTAAATATATATAAATGTATTATAAAACATAAGTTCAAGGCAAATTTATATATGTAATTCATATATTAAGTTCGCCCTGCAGAAGTCTGATTCAATTCTTTTTAAAAAATAATTCAAGTGAAAAAAATTTTTACGATTTTTTAAACAGAATTTCTTTAACTTTCAACAATTTATTCCATCAAAATTCTGTAAATATTTTTATATTTTTTGGGCAAAATAAATTTACCATTAATTTTTTTCGTTCTCATAAGAAATCCATTTATATTTGAAATCTCGTGCCCTATTACTGTATAAATTTTATTTTGATTTTTAATAAAATTATGCAATTCGTACAGATTTACTTTAAACACAAAATTTTATAAAAATTACAGACGACTTGAAGGCAAATTGCCATACAAATTATTATTAAAATATAAAAACTAATAAGCAGAGCATTAACTAACCACAATCACATGCAACATTTAAGCAACAACATTAATCGTGAAGTAGACCCAGTATGAACAAGAATATCTGCACCATATCAATAAACAGGTTTAAGGCAGCAAAAACATGCTCATCGGGACTCAGTGCATACTGATGTTTACCGCCCAACATCAGTTGGGTATCATACAATAGGTAGAGTGAAAATATAAGCACACCTATACCACAGTAAATCATGCGCATCATTTGGTTACGAAAAAATATCATAATTATGCCAAAGACCACGAATATTATTAAGACCACCAATAAGAATCCGCCCATTAAGGTGAAATCTATTTTTGTTTGCATAGCAAATATAGTGAGAACAAAACATATAGCAGCCGTTATACCAACTGCCAGCAAAACGGTCATGGGTTCATACGCCGAAGCAATCGTCCCCAATAGAAAGCTTTCAGCCACTGTAAATATTCCCAGGCATATGTAATTACCAGGTGTCCTACGCCGTACATCAGGACAACAGGCCAAAGCAATCATTGTTGCAAGTGTTATGCCAGCGGCGACTAATACTAAATAGGAATTTTCCGTTACATAGTCTTGCAGATCTTCGATGTATACAAAAATACAAATTATTCCCAGAGATATTAGAAGTTGTACGGTTAATATTAAATATACACGACGTATGAAAGCATGACGTACACTTGCATCTTCAAAATCTTCGTCATAGTCGCCATCCTCCACATTGCTTGAGGGACCTAAAAATAACAAAAACATACAGAAAACAAAGTCAAGTGAAGTAAAAATATTGCTAATGCAACAACTTACGAGGATTTGAACGTATCATTGCTAACAATGAAGATTTTCTCAAATAAGTTTTCGATTAATTTACTTTGAATTGTGTTTTATTTCTTTTATTTTATTTTATTGACAAAAATATTTTTGATTTTGACTTTCGTACAAAAGTTACCAACTTAAAAAAAGCACAAAAAAATCATCGATAACACGGTGCGACAGTCAAAATACACCCAGCTAATGACATAGTGTAGGTTGTGAGTATTGTTGAGTAGAACTCAAAAAATTGTTTTATTTGACAAAAACGTTCTTTCTCTAACTTAAATACTGTCAACATTTGGTTAATATGCTCCAATCCGTTCAGAAGTTATAGGGAAAAAATCTACTTAGAATACACATATAGTCGTATGTCGCGTGAAAACTTTGACAGCTCATAACTCAAAACACACTTTTTCGACTTAGAATTTTATAGAACGGAGGCGTCGATATGAGCCTTTAAGACAGCCTTTTACATAAATATATGGTTCAAACTAACATGTTATGAGTTTTGATCGGGTAAACTTGTTTGCGCAAAGCTAAATAATATTTGCAAAAAACACAAATATTAACCGACTTCTGATGATTGCTCAAACGTGAAATTGACACATTATCCAATAAACAATCAAGATCCATCAAAAATTGTGAAAACTTTTGAACTGAAAGTTCGTTTGAAAAAATATATATAGGAAAATATAAAACGACTGTTAGACTCTTTAAATAATAACTACGGTAATTTTCGTCTGATTTTATCAAACGAAGTGTCAATCTCGTCACAATAGAATGCTCTTTAATATGTCAACTTTTATTTTACATTTTTTAAATAAAGTTTGCTACTATGAATGGAGAAACTAGAAAAATAATAAAAAAAATTAGCATTTGCCAAGTTTATCTCATCAAACCTCATAGAATATATATATGTATGATATGACTGACTTAGTTGTGATAATATTTACAATCCTGTAATATCAAAATTGATATTCTTTATTCTTCTGTGTACCCTGTAATACTAAGAAAAGTACCATTATTTTATTTTGTTTCTTTTTACATTTTGTTGCTTTTTGATCATATTATTGTAAAAACGTTTATTTGAAATTGGCCACGAATTTAAGACATTTCAGATATATCCGGTTTTTATGTGATTTTTGAAGCTAAACGTTGAGCAACGAATGTTTTATTTTATTTTATGTTGGAATACATAGAAATATTTAATTAAAAATGTTCAGAGGTACCTGGAATACCGATGCCGAGCATCGATGATGATCCAACAACTAAAATTTGATAGAAAAATAATAATGGAGATATCCAAGCTGCTTAAATGTCCTAGATGCAAGATTTACAACGCGCTGGAACACATCAAGCAACATGGTACCACCAAAAATGTCAAACAGCAACCTAGAGCCCGAAAAACCACACCCTAAAGTAGCTGCTAATAATCCTTTCACAAGCTCAAGTAAAATAAAAAATAAAATTGTATTGGATTTTGGTGTCGATATTTCGTCTAGGGCAATAAGAAGATGTCTAAATTAAAAAAAACTGCGTGGGTGTATTGCACAACGTAAACCACTTGTGTCAAAAAAATATCAAATCCCGACTAGCATTTTGTCTTGATCTATATAATATGTAAACAAAAATTCTTAACCAAATATAGGTAGCAAAATATTATTAATTTTTCTTCCTAATATTACTAAAATCTTAAGAAATATATCATGGACCTAAAATATTTTTGATAAGATATAAAAATTATCACCAATGTAGAAGTAAAATGTCGTGTCTTAAATTCGTGGCCACCACTGTATATGTATACCGTTTTAAAGGCCTATCCCTTCTCTTTCTAATAAAGCTTAAATTTGATATTGATATATGATATTATGTTTGTGTGATCAATAAATTTGTGCGTAAAGTTGAAAAAACAGTTTTTTTCAAATAAAACAAATATATTGAAATAAGAAATATCAAAAAAAAATTTTTGAGTTCTACGCGATAAAACTCACAACATACACTATGTCATGGGTGTATTTAATTTTTTTTTATTTTGTCGCATAGTGTAATTGATTGCTTCAAACAGGAACTTACTATAATACCTGTAGTTTTAGAAGTAATTAACATCGTTATGTAGTATTTGTTAAAACCAATATATCCATCTTTGTGAATCGTCAAAAAAACCTTTTCAACATATCTTCCGAGATAACGGGATCCAGCGAAGAGATCACGCCAATTTCCATTCAATCAATTATCAATCCGAATCCACTATCGATAAGTGGGTCTAATTTATATGAAGCCAATGTGTAAAAGAAAATTGGTAAACAAAAAACCGATTAAATTGACATGATTGGCCTACTGCAGCAGGTCCAGGAAATATTGCTCTCTGTGAAATTTTATATATAAAGTAGTCGTGAGCAACTTTGCTCTTTGAGTTCAACTACTTCCCAAGAGGCGTCATTGTTTGACCTTCCTGTGATGTTTGTTGCTGATGAATTGCTTTTGGATTGAATGACTGTTTAAATTCCTTTACTATTATTCCTTCACTTTACAGTGAAACGCATGCGAACACCAGACTAGGTTGTATAACTTCCGATGATCGGTGAACAGGTGGGTTTTAAAGAACACAAATGATTTCATCGCTCTCATCGGGATGTGTCGCAGATATAGGGGAAAAAAGTTTCTACAGAATTACCTTAATATGACAATTATGTATGAAACAAAATATCGACTAAACGTTCGCTACAGCTTCAATGCTTACCTTTTTTCGATAGTCCATACTTTCAATGACTCTGAGATCAAATTGAGATTCAGTTTTGTTAATATGTCGAATGCTCTTATTCTTTAGCTCTTGAATTGTTTTTTGCTTATTGTCGTACACTTTTTCTTTTGAATATCCCCAAAGAAAGAAGTCCAACAGTGTCAAATCACATGATCGCAGCAGCCTATAACATTGGCACGGCGTGAGATAGGACGAAATTTGTCGCGTAAAAAAACTTTTGCTTCGGTGGCTGTGTGGCAAGTGGCGCCATCCTGTTGTGATATCCTCAAATTCTGACCACAAGAAGTCCGTTATTATCTCGCGATAACGAACACCATTAACGGTACTTGCTTACTGACCACACGCCGCCGGCCCATTAACTACACCAAACAGTCACTCTTTGTGAATGTATCGGCTTTTCAACGATCACTTGTGGATTATCATTTGCCCAAATGCGGCATCTCTGCTTGTTAGCGATTCCACTGATGTGAAAATGTGCCTTGTCGTTGAAGATCATTTTCTTTGTAAAGTCATCATTCACTACTGTCTGTTCCACCAACCATACGGCATATTTACGACATAGGCTTCAGATCTTGTCCATTGAACATTGTAAGCGTGCAAATTCGAATCTTTATGTTTTCTGTAGAACGAACTGAGTGACCATGCACAGGTTTGTTTACATTTCCTATTGAACCGGTTATCTGAAATTTACATCCAATAATGGAACGTGTTATAAAGACAATTCAAATGTCAAAGCTGTCTGAAACCTTTGACTGCGTTTAAAAGGTTATGGCGATTGAATGACATGTGGAAAGAGTTGAATCGATAAAAGCAACAATGAATTCTTAGATAATACTGATAAAGGAACGAACGGTAAAAAATTATTTTTATTACAGGAGCAAACCAATTTTAACCCAACTTTATAAAAAATGCCTGCACCAATGGAAATAAGAAACATCAATTATGACATAGAAAGTTTTGTAATTCCTCGCAATACATTTCTACGTATAAATTTAATTTTTAATGAATTTATGGTTTGATTAATGACAATGAATTTTATTTTTTAAGACTAAATTTATCACTTTTTAAGATCCATTTAAAAAGATAGTACTTTACGAATTATAGTACGTATGTGCAATTTTAAATTCGGTTTACGTCGTTTTGATTTATATACATCGTAATTTTTTGGAATCAATCACAACGTAAATCGAAGGATTACTATACGCTATACTATACTAAGGTCTATATGTCGTATAATGAATAATAATTCTATATGATGTATTAAGTATACATCATACGCCATATGTTACCAAACAACAGTGTAGGCAAAAAATCTATAAACAAAACGATTTATTTTATTTGACGCATAAATATAGTAAACAAGACTTTGAAAAAAATTTAGTAAATTTTAAGTAATTTTTAAATAAAAATATAAAAATAAAGAGAGACATATCCTCTGGCTGTACATTGATGTTTGCTTAAATAACAGCAAGAAAAATGTTTCTCGAAGGAAGACTTTCGAGAATAATTTAAGTTTTGTTTGCAAAGTCTCTAGAAGCAAGGATCAAAGTGAAGATCAGCTACACGGTACTTCTACAAAATTTCTTATCCGATTCCTTTGCGCCAAAACGAGATGAATCAAGTGTTGCTGTAGAATACATTGTATATATTTTGTACAGCGGCATGATGAAACACGATTATTTTTTCAAACACAAATCAACTAACATTTTGGAAGGCAGCCTACATAATTCATGATATCATATTGTCAGAGGGTGAGCAGTTGAGGTTTTAAATGCTATATAATATGTTTTACTCCAGCGTAGATATGACAGATTCTTTGAGATTATTTGGAATAACGGTTACGTAGTCGCTAAACCGTTTAAATTTTAATATATTGAGCATTAGCATTTTAAATTTATTCTGAGTTCTTCTTGAGGGTACCTAACAGAGATCACCAATGAATCGTTTTTTCGCTACTCATAAGTACTCATGAAATTTTGGGTATGAGTGAGTCAACAGTATTGAAATTCAACTACTCTGATTCATTGGTACTCACTACAACATTGATTTATAAGTACAGGTTGCAATGATTATGAGTAAAACGTTGACATCAAACTCATACCATTCGAAATATGTTTGATTCATACGCCTACTCATTCAGATTCATAAATTTAGAAAAATACTTATAGTACTTATAAATGGTTCGAGCGATTTTAATCATTCATCAAAATTTACAGTCTTAGTTGTTTTTGCATTTACAAAAACAAAGAAGAAAGAAAAAGACAAAGACAGCAAGCAAAGCAAACACACAACCTTCTAATGTGTATTGCAATTTTTCTTAAATGCATTTATTACATTGCCGAATATTACTTGAATGAGCGGCACACGCGAGATTTTTGCATAACGTGCAGGATTTTCTGGTTGGCCGACGTTTTGTACATAAGTGGCAATTACCTTTTACTTTCATTCTACCAGTGCTGTCAGGTTCTCCACGCTTTTATCTGCAGCACTCTTACGCTCAATGCTTCCCCACACATGGCTTCAATTTTGAAAATATTTTTGTAACAGGTTTATTTTTATCTCTGTTTTCTCTTTCCGGCTTCACCAGTTGTACGCTGAGGCTGTGTAGGAACATTCTACGGCTGCTTGTGGAAGCTTTTACCATTGGATTATTCGCAACGTAAATTATGGGAAAAGAGATCTAGTATATTGTAGAATAAAGCCAAGGGCCATCTATTTGTTCGTCGCCTTGTTCCATATGTCTTTAGTATGTACGTAACCAGAGTGCGTTACACCACCCAACAAATAAGTGAAACCAAATCAACATAGAAATAAGCTTAACAACAAAAGAAATTCCATATAAAATGTATGAACATACCCGGGTATGTTTCTGTTGACGTAAGTATAATTTTTTATCTGTTGATATAAAGGTTAAAGGGTTATTAAATCTTTAATTTTCATATTTGCCTAAATCTTACATTTTATTGTAATTAGTGATGGTTTCAAATTTCCGTTTAAAATCTTCATAAAAAGACGACTGGGTCAACAATCGCTTGTTAAAGGCAAGCCTTTATGATTCCAACTTTTGATTGATATTACATTTCATTAGAAAAACAAGAATGTCTCACTGAAATTGCAACTTATTTGAATTATCTCACGCATAATTATTCCTATTATTCCTAGAAACTGTATTTGAAAATGAGAACGAATTATAATTCATAATCATAAATTTTTTGTTTTATTTCATCTAATTTCGCAAATGCCCGCTGATTTAAAATTTTCTTTCATATTATTTAATGTCTGCTGATTTTTGTTATTTTCTTTGTACGTCCATTTCGGTAGTTTTGACATTAAATAAGGTCAATATGTCATTAGAAAAATCTGTTATAATTAGGAAGCGGAATTTTTTTTTATGAATTTTAAGCAATATTTGTTTTTTTTATTTGCTTCTATTTTATAATAAAACAAAAAATTTTTAAGGTGTTTTACAAACCACAAAGGAAAAGTTTCTGGTGACTCCATATTTTTGCAAAAGTAAAGTTACCGCCAAGAAAAACTCAGGGTAAATATGAAATTCAAATATCAAATAAATTAAAGTATTATCCTTACTATTTTTTAGGATATTCCTTAAAGTGAAGCACTTCATATAGCCTATATGCTATTGAACAGTTTTGTTGAACGTTTTCTGTCAATATTTGCTGCCATACACTCTTGGGGAAGTT
Source organism: Sarcophaga carnaria (assembly GCA_958299815.1). NCBI lineage: Eukaryota > Metazoa > Arthropoda > Insecta > Diptera > Sarcophagidae > Sarcophaga > Sarcophaga carnaria. The sequence goes on along the minus strand of OY283149.1, from coordinate 81,153,342 downwards.
TTTCAGTTGACTTTTGTTTGAGGTTCAGTGACTACTAAACTCTTCTTCCAAATGACTCTCTTGGAGTCAAATCGGGGCTTTGTACACGAGTAATAATCGTAGATCGAGCCTTAAAAAAACTTCATAATTCTAGCCTATGTATTACTTTAGATGCATACTTGCAGTACATAGAGGCTGCCTTCAAAAATATTAGTTGCTTTGTGTTTGAACAAAGTATCGTGTTTAATAATGCCGCTATACAATATATATACAATGTATTCTATTTCAAAACGTCGTCAATGAGTATTTTTAACGCAGTCAAAAAGCAATCAGGCATCGGATTTATAGTTGCTGCATTGTTTGGTTACTAGTAGTATAACTGCATACAAACTTTGTATTGATACATTTTGGAAGGCAGCCAGAATCGTCACGATTAAAAAATGTAAATATTTTTATTTATTTTAATTCATTTTAATAAAACTATTTTATATTATTACATTTTATTATCACTTTTATTAAATTTACGCCAAAATTTTTGACTTGATGTATATTGTAGCATGGTTTTTTACGTTAACATCAAACACTTCATGTCAGCTTGGGTATCTTTTTTTCTAAATGGTAACATTTTGATACCTAGCACCTTTGCCTTGCGGCGATTTATTCAATTTTTCAGATGGGACATCTTATTGTCACTCCCTCTCGCATCAGTAACGCTCTCAATTGAGCGCTGGCTGAAAACTGATGATACGAATCATTGTTATATTTCGTTAAAAAATTTGTTGTCAACGTCATGTGAGGTAAAGAGTTTAACGTTGCAATAAAACATCTCTGGTTTCCCGGATACAAGTCTCCCCAAATACGGCTGTAAGTAGTTGCTACGCACGTAGTATGTACTGTAATCTAAAACTGCCAATTCGATTTCGGTGGATCACGAAATTTATAACGACCATAAAATTTTATTAGTTACTCATCTACAGCGACAAAATTATTGGGTTTATTAAAAGTCTTCCAGCTCATTTTTCGAAAAGGTGTAATAGGTGTAAATTTATCATCATTTCCGAGTACCAAATTATCAACGCGAATAATTCTATTATCTCATACGTACATAGTTGACCGAAATTTTATCCTACTGTAATATCAATAAAATAAAACACAGGACGAAACTCTTTTTTCTAATGTTTGTTTGTCGAGTGAGATAAATATGAGAAGACAAGTAAGAAAGACTCGATAACATTTCAAGAAACAGCTGCTGGCAATCTGCGTGAAAATTGGTAATATTTTCTCTTCCTAAACTACTAAAGGCATACGGTTCCCTGTTCCAAGTAGTACCATCTTTGGCGATAAACATCCTATTGCAATGTTTATTGCTGCCAATACTTTCGTCTGTTCATAAGACGAGCTTCTGTTTTCTTCTTCTTCCGAGTCTTCAGCAGCAGGAATAATCATAATCGGTCGTTACAATCTTTAGGTGCAAATTGGAAATATCTGAATTAAGGTTTTAACCTTGGTCTGACAGCCAATAAGCTAACAGTCTTCATATTGGACAATTACTTCTATCAATATCATGAGCATATCAAGAACAGAAAATTCAACCTTTTCACTTTCATCCAATACTTAACTTTCAATTCCTTCTTAAATACCATACATAATGAATTGTTTACGATAAAACTTCACAAAGTCTTTGAAAACTTAAAAATATTATATACGCAGCGCCAAAAAATCCGCAGTAAAGTCGTATGTATTAAAAATTATACATAAGCCAGAATTATGTGTTTGAATTTTTTAAGTCCTGTTTAAAATTTCCTTTTTTATATGGTTTAAAATAATTGCGATAACAATACTAACGAATAAAAAATATCAGTCATCTAACTTTTTCTGAATTAAAGTTATATCGTCTCAAAAATTGAGATGTTAAGCCTGTGGAGAGTTTTGTAGGCACCTCGTTGAATCAAAGGGCATCAGGAATAGCTTGGAGTCAACAACGCATAAGTCGACATAAAATCTACTGGGTTCCGGACCACTGTGACATAATGGAAAACGAAGAGGTATACGAAGGGACGGATGACTGATGAAGAGACGATAGAGCCGATTCGCCTCAACAAGAATATTTTTCCAAATTGTGAAAAGCAGCGTGGAATTCGTCAAATCAAAGGTGTTCTGTTCTGTTCCTGTTCGGTTAGCAGTCTAACAGGAATTTTAACGTTACACTGCGCTATTGGCAGTTTCGCTGACAAGCTCGGTTTGCTCACTAGGATTACTTCGAAAGCTATCAGGATCTTGAAAAAACGCTGTTGGTACATCTTTTATGTGAGTGTTCAAGACAGATGTCATCGGTTTTTGGAACGTGATGAAATGTGCAGCCCTTACGCTGACCAACTTCTCCCTCCTTTGTTCGTAGGAACTTGGTCAGTACAGAGACAGAGCGTTCACCTGTTGCGTCACAACGAACCGCTATACGTGAGTAAGCTTTTGGTATCAAAGCTACCACACTAACCTAATCTAACCTAAGACACACCAATAAGTAGACATATTCATTCCGTTTTTCAAGGTGTCCGTGAGTAAATCCTTGAAGCTTTTTGGGAAAAAGAGAAGGTAATAAAAAAATATTTATAGACGACAATATCTTCCGAGAGCTGCTACTCAATTAATTTAGATCATGCAACTTCTAGAATCTGATTATTGAGTTGTTATAGTAAATTATTTCTGTTTTATCTTTCGCCATCTTTCAATGTAGTCTTGTTGTAGTAATTTGATCTTTTTTTTTCTTAGCCTACTAATCTATTTGCTGTTTTGTTGTGATAATTCTATCATATCGCAATTTGTTGGTTGTTTTAACATTTTTTTTTTCTTTTTTTATTCTCTTTTCATTATTTTCATATTACGGTTAGACTGACCGTCTTCACATCTTTTTATATTTATTTAGATGTCTTAAATATTTAAATTTTTATTTGAATTTTTTCCCATTTAAATACTTTTATATGAATCTATGAACCACAACATATAAAAATCTTAAATTTTATTTCCATATGTCAGACATATCAACAACATGCGTGCTTGTGTCTAATTGAATTTCTAAACAGAACCGCATATGAATGTGCATGAACTTTTTTTGCATGAGTTAATGCTAAAAGTCGGAAAGCGTCTACATTTTATTTTCCTTTGATTGTCCAAAACATTTTTTTTTGTTTTTGTTTTTTTTTTACATAAAATATTTCCTTCTGAAGACACATGTTTCTATATTTTCTTTTCCTTTTTAGACTGTTACTACAATTGGAATGCATGTTGTCAATGAAAACATGTTTGTTTATATGATCAAGGTCTGATTGATGTGAAATTAATAAGAAAACACTTTTTAACTCTGGCGAAATCAATTCATATGGCCTACAAATCAGAATGCTTGGCTCAATATGTCTTACTTCCTTACTTAGTTAGCCACTAATTTCCCGTCTATCCGATTTCAATCTGTCTTCGTCAGTTGGTTGCACCAATCGGTGACAGGGCTTTCTCTATTTGTTTCCTCCAATGCAAAAAATGTCGTAATCTATTCCGACTTTCGCTAATCCCCGTATCGCTGAAGCAGCCTCGTCAATCCGAATGTTATGACAGAGCCAGTGCAGCGGAAATCATTGTTAACTCTCTCTGGGCCAAAGACCTATCTTACGTAAGGACTTTCGAATACTTTCACCACTGCTGCATCGGTTCTTAATAGCGTTCATGCTTTTGCTCCATAGAGAAGTAAGGGCTGGATGATCGAGTTGTAGAGTATAAGTTTCATCGTACGAGTGGGATATTTGCTACTCAATTACCTATTGAGACCATTGTAGCACCTGTAGCTTGATCTGTAAACTGGCATAATGTGCTAGCAACAGCGGTGCCAAGATAAATAAATTCACAGACAACATCGAAAGTAAAGTTATTGATCGTAATCTGAAATCCTATATGTTTCTACTTGTCGACAAAATATCGTTCGTTTTGCTCCCATTTACTACCAGAACCATCTTTATTAACTCCCGTTCAATAGCGTTAAACACTGCAGTAATATCTCGCTTAGTACGCCTTATGATGCGAAGTTCGTCAACGTTCGCAAGCAACTGGTCACTTTAATGGAAATTAGTGCCATTGCAATGCACTCCCGCCTTATGTTAAATGCTCTTCATGACAAAGTTGAACAGGTCTCATAATAAGCAATCAAGTTCCAAGAAATACGATTTTTTTACCCATTTCATGGGTGTGCTCAATCATTTATCGCTGAGTAGTTTCATCACAGATAAAAATAGGAAACAGTCACATGAGCTTAGATCTCGCAAATAAGGTGATTGAATCTTTCCAATTTATCCTCAAATTATTCTGTAAACACAAATAAACTGACGTATTTTTTCCAATTTGAACTTTTGTGTTGCGTTAATGCAAAAGATATGGACTTCTTGCTCCGCCCTTGTACTTAAACGAACATGCACTGTAAGATTCAATAAAGTCGGTGCTTATCAGATATGGATTCTTCTTTGTATTCCAACTTGTTTACATCGTTTAAAACTCACACATTTGACTACTGAGTGTACAGAAGCATTGATGCAGTTTAAAATCCTGCCACTTTAAAATCTGCTACGGAATACGGCATAAATAGGAAATATTTTGTTGAAATTTTATTTGAACTTTACATGCATAAATTAACCAAATATATGCTGGGCATATAAGCAAATATAATATATTCACATACATATGTACATACGAGTATGTGTACATCTGAATACAACACATATAAACTAAAACGCTCATACACAAAAACGGCCAACAAAATATTGTGTTTAAGTGCACAAATTTTCACACATAGCCAACCATATGGGTGGACATATAGGCATACGGATGTATGAAAGTGTTCAGACCCGTGGGTTAATTTATAATTGCCGGTTAAAGTTCTACTCATATTTTATTGGTTTTATGTCGAGTCTTCCAACAGCGACTTCTAAACTTTGACGGTTGATAACGAACAACTTGTTAAAGCCGCATCTCTCAAATTAGTTGTTATTTATTCAGTTCGTTCTGTCAAACCACAATGCACGCATATAGTTTTCAACAACAAATGCAAATATTTGCATTAAAACGCGTGTTTTGTTGGAACATACAGCATATAGTGCACTTCACGGCTTCAGCTATGAGCTAATGAGTACGTGATCAAACAAAATTGTCAAACTTGGAATGGTACTATGCAACTTAAACAAAAAATGTGTACTGAAAATGTCACTATTTAATACGGATTTCGGTCTGGCGACATCATCGGCTCATACTTCTTTGAGCGCGAGTTTGTCAAGGCCCTTACTGTTAAGGGAGAGCACTACAAGTTTATAATTATCAATTTGTTTGGTCTAAATTGAATGATTTTGATACTTACAACATGTAGTTTCAACAGGAAGGCCCTAAGTGCCACACAAATCATGCTACATTATATATTCTGCATGTGCAATCAGCATGGTCATGATCGTTTCACGCGGAAATTAGGTGAACTGGCCACCACATTGCGATTAACCCCGGTAGTCTTCTACTTATGGGGCCTCCTTAAGTCGCAGGTGTATGCGAACACAGCGTTCCTCAAAGGTGATATAACCCATGCCTTCGTTCAAATTCGGCCTGGTTTATGAACCAGAGTCGTAGAAACATTTTCACTTCGGATGCTTTTCGCAATCAGAGGAGCTTTGGCATACATTTGAACGATAATGGCATTGATAAGCCTTTCAAACGAATAAAAAATTCGATGATATCTTATGACTTCATCTTATGAAGCCGCCGTAGTCTAGTAAGTAGTGTGTTGGCTTATTGGACGAGGGCCGGTGGTATAAATAAATATGAAAAAAAATACTTCTTTCTATAGCTCCGATTTAAAATTTTTATCAAATGTTTCTTTAAAAAAAATGAAAAACTCTGCCACGTTGTCAATGTTTAGAGGAGTAATGCTGGAATATACACATGTGCCATTCATAGCGTCTGCATGTTCACCCGTATGTGAATTAATTTTTTTTGTTATGAACCACAATCACTTAAAATGTGCATAAATTTCTAACCAAAAATAAACAAAACATCAGGGGCGGTCGTCTGCATAATACACATGATGTTTCAAGATGAAGTTCGTTTTAAAAAAATATTTCAATATATGAATGAAAATTGTTTTCCCCCAAAAGGAAAGGTTGAAAATGTATTTACAAATTTTAGTTTTATTTTAATATTTTGAAAAATATTAATTCCTTAAAGTAAAATACGTGGAAAGATGCTACGAATAAGCACCTGTTTTATCTTAGACTGCATTAAGATTTGAATTTCGGGAGATGACCCAAAAAGTCATAAGAACTCTTGGCAATTTTATTAACTCTCAGATTTTTTGCCAGAAATCTGCTGAGAGGAAATCGCCGAAGAAATACTTTTTGTATTTTGTCTTGAAGTCAGGCTATGGCTTTACGTCTAACAAGCCAACACACTACCTACTAGACTACTGCGACTTCGAATAACCCCCGTTCAATAGCGCTAAATAGGGCCATGTTGATCGTACAGAAAATAAAATAAGCTTTATTCAATAATTCCAATCTTAATATATGCGGTACTATATACGGTTAAAAGCAGACTTTAACCGACAATATAAAATTCAATCTACGTATATAATTTAACAGAAGAGAATAAAAACATTTTTAAACAAGAAATGTGTTTCATTTTGCTGTGTTAATAAAACTGTTTGTTTCACTTCTGCTTTCCGACAGGTTCTCAACTGCCTTAACTGATAGCTTTTCATATTCTTCACGGCAACGAAAAATGATGCTCAATTATTTTAAATTGTTTTTGTTCTTATCATTCCGTTTATCATTAACATTATTATGTTAAATCTAAAAACAAGAACAAAAACAAGAACAAGGACAAAAAATTCTTGTGTCATTAAGAAAAGCAAACGTAAGTAACAATATTATGATTTAATTTTGAAAATAAATGCGAAAACATTTATTTTTTACAAAAGTCATATGCATTCATACATTATTTACATTTGACATGTGTTGACTGTTTAATTTACTCTTCTAATTCATCATCAAACACGACTGCCAACTTTTATTTTTTCTGCAGCTTTTTCAAAGTACAAAGCATTTAAAGAGTTGAACATCATACCTTTTATTCCATATCAAGTCTGATCTGTATATCCAAATGAAAAGTTGAAAAGGTATCATGTGTGCTCTTTATGAGTTCATTTGTTTTAAAAGTTCATTAAAAAGAAAAATTTCTGTTGAAAAACAGATAAATTGGCTTCCTTATTTACTGGGTGAGGAGGGAGCAAAAAATTTACGAACTTTTTCATATCATTTCGGATGAAAAAGTGTGATGATATTTTCAGTGTTAATGTTGGTACGAGGTAATATTACTCCTTTGCACAAGGCTTTCCCGGCTGGATGGGACAACGTAAGTCTAGCATATCACTCGTTTGTCCCCTCTGAGGGGACATGGTAGTTTATTAGCGATTACGGACAATGAAATTATTCCATAGCAAATTTTTAAGAAACACTTGCTCTCCTGTAGTTTTCTGTTAAACTGGCACAGAAAAACTAATCGAAATATTATAAAATTAACAAGATGTATGATAAATAAATTAACCGTCGATAAATACCGATAATAATCATAAATATCGATAATAATAAATCAACATCGAAAAAGAACGTGCTAAGTGCCTTCATGACGAACTGTACACTTCTCTGGTCCGTTGAACAAATTGTATATATAGCGGATTAGGCGTACAAAGCTTCAAGGGTATGGCTCAATGAAGTGGGAAACTTGATACGATAATAAAGAAATCCGATAACCAAGAGTAGAAATGTACAATATCTCAGTTCGTACTGAAATATATCTCTGCAGGAGTGGCAGTGTTGTGTTTTCGTAATTTATCGTTAGTTATTTTCCAAGTATTTTTTTACCCTTTCTTTTATTATATAATCAAAACCGATTATTATATAATCAAGTCGAGTTGCTGTTAGGTAAAGTCCGAAACGGTGCCGAGGGCAAAGAGTTAGTAATAAGTAAAATAATGCAAACGAATCCAATATATTTTTCTGATTCCATTTCAATCTATTAAATATTAGATGAACAATAAAGTAATCCGTTGACACAAGTTTTATACAAGTAGATGCTATGATAATACCAGATATATTATTGGTCTTTACAATCCCTTTATACAAAACTACACCTTAGGTTTATGAGATTTTTAATTGCAGAGCTCTTGGCAGAAAAGAAAGGCCTCGCCTTTTATGCATTTCATGACTATTAATAGGATGACGAGATTTCCCACCGAAAATATAGTATTTTTCAAGTGACATGAAATGTGAACAAATATAATTGTTTGTCCATACATCAGCTTTAATTTTTACAAAATTTAGTACTTCATTTAATGAAAATGAAATTTATGCTGCTTATTTATGGTCCTCGATATTGTTGTTAAGTTGCCTTTACATACACACGTGCATAATTGGTCATTACAACACTTCAGTCATGGTTTACGACCTAGTTTCTCACACCACTTATATTGTGTGTGTTAATTTTATACATGAGTAGTGGGACCTACAGTTTAAAGTCGACTTGGAACGACAGATGTTGGAGAAATTTTACATGGCAATTTTATTTGCTAGAAATCAGCTGAGAGAAAGTCGCCGAAGAAATACTTTTTTGTATTCGTTTTGATGTCTGACCTGGGGTTTGAACCTTGGCTTTACATTTAATAAGCCAACACACTACCTACTAGACTACGGTTGCCTTTAAAGTGATTAAATGAATTGAATGCAGGCCTCTAGTCCATAACTGAGATCCGATTTAGAAATTCGTTTTCCAATGCGACCTGTGTGTAATACAGTATAATTTCGATATTCCGGACACCTGCAAATCCGGACAACGCGGTAATGCGGACACTTATTTTATTACAACAGTAGACTGTAAACCGGACTCGATCAATTTTTTCTACCTCAATAATTTGGACAGTACTTATTCGTATTGCTTTTGCACGAAAACAAAAGCAAGTAAAAAGATATCTCAAAGAAAATAATTTATCAAATAGAACGCTTTTACTAGTAGATAACGCAACATGTCATCCACAGTCATTAATAGCTTTAAATAACGAAATATGCGTTATGTTTTTTCCACCTAACTGTACAGCACTCATGCAGCCAATTTTAAAACTAAACTATCGTAAAAGTTTTTTGGTCGCTATTTTATCAAGTTCAGAAAATCTAATGGATGCTCCTAAAATTTTTCATTGAAAAAACGTCGCCTTTTTAATTGCCAATGCTTGAGATAGAATTGATGCAAATATCCTTAAAAAATGTTTTAATAAAAGTTTGTATGATGAAGAATTCTAATGAGGATACCGAATGGTTGAATGATGAAATTGAAACCACTGACGGTGAGACTGATGAAAAGGAAGAGGTTGAATCATTTAATGAAGACACACACATAATTGGTCATTACAACACTTCAGTCAGTATTACGACCTAGTTTCTCATACCACTTATGTTGTGTGTGTTAATTTTACACATTAGTGGCGGGACCTATAGTTTAAAGTCGACTCCGAACGACAGATTTTTGAGAAACTCAAGCCATATCTGCCATTAATATTTGTATAAAATATTCCGAAGGACAGGAACTTCCTGCTGGGGATATTTTAAAACTTTTAAGCCTCAGAGATATTGCGTACAAAAAACAAAATGAAACAAAACTTCGTCAGATGAAAATGTCTGACTATTTGTGCAGAAAATAAACAAAATATTTTATAAAAATGATTTTAATCTACTGGTATATTAATTTGAATGTAAACATTTCAATTTAAAGTGAATATCTTGTAAATAAATAAAAGTTAATATGTATTTTCTAAATTTTTTCTTTTGTTTCGGAAATTCGGACATTTCGATATTTCGGTTACTACATGTTTTTTAATTGTCCGGATTATCGAGATTGTACTGTATTGTCTTCTAAGGCTTGAGGCTGATTTGCCTTTGTGTTGTGAGAAGAGTCACAAATCCCCACAAAAAATTATTTTGATGGCAAATGGACAGCACCAAAACGCGAAGCATCAACTTGTCACTCAATGTGTTCGTAATATCTCTGTATGACAACTGCTAGAAAGTTTTTGATACGCTACTACAGTCACCCAATATGAACACTATCGAATAACTCTGTGGGCATTATAAAAAGATAAATTTGAAAAAATTGTAGGTATTTGTGCGAACAACATAGAATGGTAAAAGACCAAATATTGTCACAATACGGACCGTATGTCCGTACGCCATGCATCAGCTGTAATTATTGTCAAAGAAGACCACAATAATATTTTGCTTCTTTGTTTATAACATTACATATCTCAAATTATATTTTAACGGGTAATTGTAAACTGAAGTTCTATTAGCAAATATGCCAAATATCAGATTGATTGAGACCACAGTTTTGTTGTTGATTTTGTATATAAGACAGTTATTTAAGTAACTGTATGTGCAAAATACTTGCTCAGGAGATTCGTTATGTTGATTCAGTTTATACTATAGACTTATATTTTTTATTAAAGCTTTTTAAAGTTATTTATTAAGCCGTTAACGTTAAAACAAAATTCCTATAAAAACGATAAAAATGTTTATCTTAAACAATTCCAAAGCAATTTAAAATATAAAATTTTAAATATTTTTAAGGGAAAAATAAATTTTATTTTAAAGCTTTAAAGTCTTCATTGTAGAAAAGCATCTGTAATGTTCGCCTACGTCTACATAAATGCAAATATTACGTATGGAAATGACTACGTTTGTAAATATGAAAGTGCAAATGTTTGTAAATATTTAATAGGTTTGTGTAATAATCACACTCAACATAAAATTTTTACGCTTTGTCAACCATGTCTCATACTTATCCTCTACATTTTCTGTTATTATACCTTCCCTTTTATTGTTGTCATTGTTTTCTTTTCTTTTCGTTTTTTTATTATCTTTTTGAAACAATTTTTACAGCATTTTTTAATAAAATTGAAAAGTACGAGTATGAGTACAAGTATGTATTACACTTTATATACGCTCATTAAAGTTATTGCATCATTATGCACAACAACAATGTATACAACAAACTGGTATGGTAGAAAGAAAATACAAGACTGGGTTTAATTATTAAATGATGCAACAACTATGGAATGAATTAGAATTAAAATTTCATTCAATTCAGTCTACAACGACTTTTTTGTTAACTTTCTCTATAGGGTATTACCTGAAGTCGCTGTAGTCTAGTAGGTAGTGTGTTGGCTTATTAGACGTAAAGCCATTGTTCGAGCCCCAGGCCAGACATCAAAACAAAATACGAAAAATATTTCTTCGGCGACTTCTTCTCAGCAGATTTTTGGCAAAAACTGTGAGTGTAAATAAAATTGCCATGACAAGTTTTTAAAAATCTGTCGTTCGGAGTCGATTTTAAACTGTAGATCCCACCACTCTTGTATACACATTGACGCACACAACATAAATTGTGTCGTAATCCTGAATGAAGGGTTGCAATTGGTCATGTATCTATAACCTAAAATGTTTTGTGAAGTAACCAAAGTGCTGTAGTGGTTTACCATTAATTAAAACCATAATCGGTTGGGATTCAGGACCTTTTAAGGACCTTTTGTTTTAAAACAATTCAGTTTCGCAACCCATTATCTCTAGAAGACCATTAGTCAGGATAGTTATATGGAATGTTACCTCCGAATATAGCGCGAAAGATCTATAGCCTATCGTAGCTAATTACGCAACTCATGCGAATGATATTTAATTTCTTAATTTAATCCAGAAGTATGTGATCATATCTTGTATCTTTATTTAATGAGCACCTTCACACTCACCTTTACACAGTCCAGGGAACTCAAAATAGACTTTGAGGTACCGAAAAAACTTTGCAAGCGAAAGATGTCCGATTAGCTTTACAGATTGCTGGGGTATCCGTGATAGTATGGGGTTACATAAAAACTAAAGGAGTGGGAATAGTTGGTATGATGACTGTACTCATTTTAAGCACTAACTTATCCGTGCTGTAGAAATATTGACGGCGGATATTAATTTCCAATATGATAGTGACTGTAAGCATACCAATAAACTTATAAAAAAATAAAAAATAATTAAATGGGAACCGCTAAAAGTTTCATAATAGGACGTCCCAATTTTAACTCCATCGAACGCCTATGGAGAGTTATTAGTAACGGATGATACCGTTATATAACATAATAATCGCCTTAAGTATACCGATGAGCTTACAACAAAATGGTTCTTTGACACCCTCTAGAAAGGTCTTGATTGCCGGTCCCAGTTAGCCAATCTAAAATCCATCGAACACCGTTGGAAAGTTTTCAAACAAGATGTTGCCTGTACTCCTTTGCAAGAATTATGGACATGGAATGGCAGAGACCCAAAATCTGTGAAACGTTAGTGTACGGTGTGCCGCGCTGTATAGAAGCTATATTTTCTGCCACAGGAGGCTATACAGGAAACTAAGTTCAAAAAAGTTGTAAAATTTATTAAATAAAGGATAACGTCGATAACGTTGAATTATAATTGTGGTAATCGTAGTTTAGTAGGTACTGTGTTGGCTTATTATGCGTAAGGCCAGGGTTTAAACACCAGGTCAGACGTCTAGATTAAAACGAAGTATGAAAAAAATATTTTTTCAGTGACTTCCTCTCAGCCGATTTCTGGCAAAAACCATGAACAGTTTCTAAAAAAAATTTGACTTTCGGAATCGACTTTACACTGTATGGTGCTCCACTCATACATACCTAATTAGTCATTACAACCCTTTAGTCAGGATTTCGACCTAGTTTCTCACATCATTTTTTCTACATGACTGGCGGGACCTACACTTTTAATTCGACTCCGAACGACAGATTTTTGAGAAACTTTTCATGGCAATTTTTTATTTACTCTTGCCGCCGAAGAAATATTTTTCATACTGCGTTGAGTTGTAGATATCTGACCTGTGGTTTGACCCAAGGCCTCACGTCCAATAAGCCAACAAACTACCTACTTGACCACAGCGAATCCTCCCTTCACTCGTGTGTAAAAAATAATACCCATAACATGGGTGGTGTGAGAAGCTAGGACGTAATCCTGACTAAAGGGATATAATGACCAAATATGTGTGTATGTTATGAATGTATGAATTGTAGTTGTAATTAAACTTTCAATAAGAAAATAATCAAATATTAAAATGACTAAGACTAGACTTTTATATTTGTTAACCTAAACACTGAGATAGTTGTTGAATTGAGTGTATATACAATTAACCGAAACTCTTCATAAAATTTATACAAAAATTTAAAGTGAAAGAAGTGAAGTGCAACACAGAAAGAAAATGTTTGAATTAATTGCAAAAACATGTTTTGTAAAATATTTTTATTCTTAAGGCCTTCATAACATCAGCTACCAGCAGAAAGAGAAATTCAGTGAAAAGCAAGTTGTTTTAAATAGTTTTATACACAATAAATTTTCCTCTACTACTCCTCCTGCTCCTTTTATTATACATAATTCATATATTTTTTATGCTGCCTATGTAACTATGTGTATGCAGAAGGAGAAAAAAATTTTTTTGTAAAAAAAAAACGAAAGACGCGAAAAAACAGAATTTTTTCTTCTCAGAATTTGGTTTTTTATTGTGTCCTTTTTTGTTCTTTTCTTACGAATCATTTTTATTTATAAACTTTCCAAAACTTTTTCAGAATTTTTTCCATGAATTATACTTGTTATGCACTTTTTTATCTACTACCTGTGAATTTTTTAATTAACAATTTAAAACTTTTTTGTGTATCATGGTAAGACTGCAACAAATTCAATTTTACAATAAAATCGCACATTCTATCGAGACCAATTTAAAATCAGCTTAAGCGGTCATTACAACCCTTTAGTCAGGATTACGACCTATCTTCTACAGTTGAAAGTCTCCTCCGAAAGACAGATTTTCAAGATAATTTTATTTATTCTCACAGTTTTTGCCAGAACACTCTCGTTTTGTTCGAGATGTCTTAATTGGAGTTTGAAGGGTGGCCTCCCATTTAATAAATCAACACTAAACTACTACGATTTCATTTAAAATCAAAACCACCACAAATCGGACATTATTAGGGATCAAATCGACCACAATTAGTATATACAGGAATTCCTGTTGCAAATAGCGTCCTTACCAGACCATTCTAGTAATATTTACATAGAAAACCGTAGTCTGAGTCTTGAGCTATAATTAAATTTAAATACGCATTGCACTCACGTTCAAGTCTGATGTAGCTACACTTAAACCATCTTGTAGACTCCTTGCTTTCTATAAAAAGTGCGTATCTTGTACAAGCTTCCTTATTTTCTTCCAGTGCACTTCTCTGAGATGAGTTATGTCTGGTAGAGGTGTATGTATATAGATCCCCAAAATATTGCGATCTCCACCTAACGTACCGCGCTCAGGTCAGCTCATCAGCAATGCAATTTCCCACGATATCCCAGTTTCCCGGAACCCCCATATAAGAGTTGCCTTTGAATGAGACGAAATTTCTTCGATAAATCCTTGGCATCCATTGTCAAGGACCGACGATGAAACTACTTTCTCTAGGAACTTAATCGCAGCCTGGCTATCCGAGTCAATCAAGAGATTTTCAGGGAATAAGCATTGCCATGACCTCTGCTTGGAAAATACTGCGCTGATTAGGTAGCCTATAAGAAAGTTTAAATCAGAACCATGGTCAATTCTGTAACTCAAATTTAAGCAAGCAGTGTAAACTTTAAAGGCCCAGTGGGAACCTTCGGTTCTTCAGACCAAATCCCTAGTCGGAATTCTAAAAACGAATGTTCTATTCAGTAAATTATAAGGACCCTTACTATAAACGACTCTAGTGTGTGTATGACTTCCCTGAATAGCAGCTTGTCCATACTCCAGATTGAGGCAGAAGTTTACAGCATTGACTCTTGCTGCCACCAACTCAGCCCTCTGTCTTAATAGGTGGTCGGAGGGGAGCCAGTTAAGTGCTTATATTAAGTACAGACGACAGAGGCATTGGATACTATGTAACATCCACGAAACATGTACTCCGTAGAGCAGGACTGGCTTCACCATGGCCCAATAGAGCAAGTTCATAATTTTTTCTTTTTCTATTTATAATGTTCGTAACTATGAAAATGTCCGCTTATGAAAAACAAAATCCATAAATCTACCATAAAACAGTTTTTATTTGTCATCACTCTTAACCTTCGATCTTCTGATTTGAGTGACTTAATCCTGCTAGTGTAAGGCTTTTAACACAACTTTCTTTCACTTTGCTTTAACCAAGAAAAAGAATAAAACTTACTGTTTTATATTTTAATACAACATGGGTTATAAATTTGTAAGAAATGCAAGTTTGCTTTAGTAACACTTTGATGTTGATGGTCGTAGATCATCACAAAAAGCAGCTCAACCAGGTACTGAAAGTAAACGCCGATACACAACGACGTGTATTCGCTGAATAGTCTCTGGAGCAGTTGGCAATTGATCCTAATTTTCACCGAAAATCATCTTCAGTGATGAGGCCCATTTCTGGAATTTTTTATAATTCAAAATGAAACAACTGGTGTGTGAAATATTATCGCAAATTTTAACCGATCTCTTGTATCTGGTGTATCCTTAAACCTTGTCTATCTGTAAATCTAAATGAAACAAATTGTGTGTGAGATATTATCGAAAATTTTCAACGGTATTTTGTATCTGGTGTATCCTTAAACAGTTCCTATTTGGAAATCTAAATGAACCAAATTGTGTGTGAGATATTATCGAAGATTTTCATCGATCTCTTGTATCTGGTGTATCCTTAAACCCTTTCTATCTGTAAATCTAAATGAAACAAATTGTGTGTGAGATATTATCGAAAATTTTCAACGGTATTTTGTATCTGCTGTATCCTTAAACAGTTCCTATTTGGAAATCTAAATGAACCAAATTGTGTGTGAGATATTATCGAAGATTTTCATTGATCTCTTGTATCTGGTGTATCCTTAAACCCTTTCTGTCTGTAAATCTAAATGAAACAAATTGTGTGTGAGATATTATCGAAAATTTTCATCGGTCTCTTGTATCTGGTGTATCCCTAAACAGTTCCTATTTGTAAATCTAAATGAAGCAAATTGTGTGTGAGATTTTCATCGATCTCTTGTATCTGGTGTATCCTTAAACACTTCTTATTTGTAAATCTAAATGAAGCAAATTATGTGTGAGGTATCAGCGAAGGTTTTCATCGATCTCTTGTAAAAGTTGTATCCTTAAACGCTTCTTATTCATAAATCTAAATGAAACAAATTGTGTGTAATATCGTAAATTTTAATCGACCTCTTGTATCCTTAAGCACTTCTTATTTGTAAATCTAAATGAAACAAATTGTGTGTGGGATATCATCGAAAATTTTCATCGATCTCTTGTATATGGTGTATCCTTATTTATAAATCTAAACAAAAAAAATTGTTTGTGAGATATTATCGACAATTTTTATCGATTCCTTGTATCTGGTGTACGAAATATATATATAACATGAAAATAATATATAACATGGCAAGTTTAAACATAAACTTAACTTCAAAAGTTAAAAGTAAAACAGTCCTTCCTGACCCCTCACCTGAACCGTGAACACTCACTTCTACCTTATTGTCCACTTATAATAATGAAAACAATTTATCTGACCGTTAAAATGTTCCCTTTAGTTAACGGCAAGTTGGAATAGTGGCCCTTAAAACCGAAACATTGTGAATTTTACTATTAAGGAAGAGCTTTAAAACGAAAAAATATTAAATGCTAATGTTTTTGTTTTTTAATTTTATTTTATTGTGTTTTTTATTAAACCAATTAGTCGAATACAGTGTTCAGACTCTCTACAAACACATGCTTGATTGTAAGTATTATTTTCGAGTATCCTTTAGGGAAATGCTTAATTTAAAATAAATTGTATGAAACAAGTAGCACGTTTAAATACCTTGTATGTGAGTGGAAACAGGATGACGTTCCGAGACCTTTACAAAGAAATATTCTGCGGAATTTTTATAAAACGTTGATGTTGATTGTAACAAACAATGATGCACAAATTAGAATATGAAGATTAAATTCCTAAGGAATGTGTAACCTTACTGTAGATACAACTACTCTGCCATCAGCATAAAAAAAGGTGTTAATGGGGGACAACATGAAAGTTATTACTCGGCTTAACATCAAGCACACATCAATGCGTGATGGTTTCGTCATAATACGATGTCTCGTAATGACCCTGACAACCACACAGAGTGTAGGTCTTTGGAGTTTAAGTAGTCTAGTCATGTGACATGAAGTCGCCATAGTCTAGTAAATACAGTGTTGGTTTATGACATCTCCAGCAAAACAAAATATGAAAAAATATCTCTTCGGCGACTTTCTCTCAGCAGATATCTGTCAAAAACTCTGAGAGTAAATAAAATTACCACGATAATTCCTCAAAAATCTATCATTCGTAGTCGACTTTAAACTGTCGGTCCCGCCACTTACATATGTATAAAATTAACAATGAGAAGCTAGGTTGTAATCCTGACTTTAGGATTGCAAAGACCAATTATGAATGTATGTAGTTCTGCGACCTGCATCCAGCTTTGGCCAAATTTTCTGTACCGCACCGCCAGTGTCCAAAGCTACCCCACACTTGTTGACGGAATCGACGATCGCTTTGCCAATCTTTGGAATGTCTCTGGTAATTCTTGGTAACTTTGGAAATTCCTAAAGATATGGACATTTTTATGTCATTATCTTCTAATCTATTTTATTACGAAAATAAAAAATCAAAATACTGGTGTTTTGCTTTTACATCGTTTAAAAATATGGTACACAAGTAAACAAAAATACAACAACAAACACCAGCATAAAACAAAAATCCACAAACAACAATAATTAATGTAAACAATGATATTTGCTTTCATAGAGATTTCGAGAAGGCGAAGTCACGAACATTTGCCTTCAAGAATATTCATAAAACTGTTTACACTGCCAGATAAATGTCAGGACAAAGCCGGCGAGTGAGTTAGTAAAGTTCAGTCAGCCTTGTGTGAAGACGCGGCATGTTTGAAGTGAGTGATCGTGGTTTGAAGATCTCCGTTATAAAGATCTGACGAATAATTGTCTAGTAATTGTTATTGTTTATGCAAAGGATATAAAGAGAATACTAACAAAGAAAAACAATTGTTGTTGTTTACATCAAGTTGTGAACAGTGGCACACAGAATTGTGCGAACAATAAAGAATTTAATTTAAATCAAACACAAATTTATTTTTATTTTATTTGCAATCTATGAGCTCATACTTTAAACTTTTTTAAATGGTAAAAATGTAACAATATTATACACCCTGTTTAAGTGTCTTTTAAAGAGACGACAAGTAAAAATACATTTTAAGATGTTGTCAGCATACGTGTACATGAGCGTACAAGTCATGAGCAAACAATCCACATGTAGCCTAAAACAAAGGAAAACAGCACATTGTTTTTAATTTGCCAACAAAAAACATAGAATGGAAGCAAGGTAATAAACAAAAAATATTGTATAAAAACTGCTGTAAATGAAATGGGAATCGAAAAAACTTTGAAGATAAAAAACAATTGCTTTCACATTTTGCCTATCACGCAAACATATATAAATGTCAACATGCAAATAAATAAAGGAAGGAGTATCATCTACATACACATTCACATACACATTCTGTTGTCTTTAGGGGAAAGTGATACTTCTTACAAATACAACCATTTAAGCGTATCAAGAAGCTGTACAATTTAGATGACAGTTTATTTACATTTTGAGCATGGCAGCACGAAAATGATTTTAAGAATGTAAGTGTTTTCTTCAGTGAGAGTTGCGTCAACTTTGAAAAATTCCTGTAAATGGTTGCCGGAATAGGTGTTGGGATTAGATGTTAAATGTTTAGAAGTCACATTGTTATTTGTCATATTGTTATTATTGTGGTTTAGCTTGGCTTAAAAAGCAATTATACTTACGTACAATGATATGAATAGAAAATATGTATAACAAATTTATGAATCAGTTGGCTTTATTCTCTAAGAAATGATCGGTTTTAAAGTATTTATAAATCTTTATTAAGTGAATTTAAGAAATCGAAGGCATTTATAGTAGCTAATCTGGGAGCTCAGAGGGTGGAGAAACATCTGAGACAGTGAGTGATTTCATGTCACTCACAAACACATGGTCTTCAGAACACAACATGGTAAAATTTTACGTCGTCACTTCCTGTACAAATTTTAACAGACCCAGGAACTACAGTTAAACGTGCATAGACAGCGCGTGTCTCTTTCTAATTTTCCTAATTTTCATCAAAAAATCATTTTCAGCAATGAGACACGTTTCTGTATGAAATTGTCGAATCTGGGACGATACCAATGCAATTGAGATCCAAGAGCTTCGAATATATTCTGAAAAAGTTACTGTTTAGTATGTATTTTAAGTCAATATTTATTTGAGAACGACATTAGCCAGGTCGCCAGTGCCAACAACGTGCACTATACGAAGATGAATACCAACTTCTTTTAGTCTGAATTGGATGAACTGGATACCAACGACATGTACCATCAACAGCACGTTGTTGCGTGCCACATAGATCATTCGTACATTTGATATTGGATTTGGGAGAAGTATCATGCTGTCGCCATTGTTTAGTAGGTAGAGTGTTGGCTTATTAGACGTAAGGCCACGTTTCAAACCCAAGATCAGACATCAAAACGAAAATATGAAAAAATATTTCTTCAGCGACTTCTCTCAGCAGATTTCTGGCAAAAACTTTATAAATAAAATTGACATGGAAAGTTTCTCAAAAATCTGTCATTCGGAGTCGACTTTGAACTGTAGGACCTCCCACTCATGTATAAAATTAACGCGCACAACCTAAGTGGTGTAAGAAGCTAGGTCGTAATCCTGGCTGAAGGATTGTAATGACCAATGATGTATGTATGTATGTCATGCTATTCGACCTCGTTAGACCGTTTCATGGCATTTTCTTTAGTCGTAGGTGTATGCAAATAAGTCGCAACTCAGAAATCGGTCATAACCCGGGCCATTGGACAAATTCTGCTTGGCTTATGTGCCAGCTCAATGGAGATTTGGACATTTTGGATGAACTCCATCCCTAAAAGTCGTAGCAACCGATGTTATATTTCAAATTTCAAAATGTTGCATCTTTCTGGGCTTAAAGCAGACTTTTCTTAGTGGTGAAATAAAAAAAAAAATGCTACGTGACAGCGCTGAAACAGTTATTTGAATTGAAACAGAACACCCTGACGTATGAGTAATATGAAATTTTTTCCAATCGTTTAATATTACTCATATGAAAATGCACATGGTAGTTACTTAGTTGCAAGTACAGTAAGACCCTGTTTAACGCGGGGTATACGTTCCAATAAGTTCCAGCGCTAAACGAAACAGCGTTAAACGAGGCAACTAATAAATCAACTCTGCAACTTCGGAAAATACAATTGGAATCTTTATTCCGGACAGACTAACAAAACAGCGTTGAAACAGATACATAGTATATGTCGCTATATAGTGCACCGCTTTTGGTTGGTGTATGGCCGTTTCATTCATATTCATTGAATGCATAATAAACACTTAAAAGGATAATCATAGAAAAACATGATAGTTCTTGCAGGAGTGTTCACAAATGCGTTATTTATCCTCTAACCCACCTACAGGTAGAATATTCTGCAACAAGGCAGTATTTCGTTCATCATCCAAACTAAGCTTACATGTCCAAATTATTTTAAAAAAATTTAGAATAATAGTTCATAAAGGAAGTAAATTTCCAAAACATTAATATGAAATAACAAAATTTAAGACATTACACCATACGCCTCTAAGACCTATAGATTGCAATCTTACAGAAATATACACAAATTATCGGACGAAAAGAATTAACACAAGCAATTACAAGATATCATTTAAGAACACTGAGGGCCATTATTTCTACTTGCATTTAAAGTTTGGGTTAAGTTAGAGGTAATTTTAGCTAAAGTTAACTTTAAAGTCACCCTTAACTTCTATTCCTTATTACAACCTACAGATAAATAAAGTTACATACATACTAGGGATGCCAATCGGGAAATCCCGAAACTAAAAATCCCGGGATTTTCGGGATTCACAAATCCCGAATCCCGGGATTTTTTTAAAACTTGTCCCGGGATTTTTCGGGATTTTCGGGATTGTGAATTCATATGTACTTTATAAATTAAAAAAATAGTTTACTGCATTTTTTATTTAGTATTATATTATAATACCCATGCAATTTTTCAAGAGTATCTTGCAATAAGTAAGTGAGTATTGTAAACTCCCTGTTAATAAGTTCAAAATAAAAGCTAATGGAACAGCAACATTATTATACCAATTTTAATTGTTAAAGCCGGCTATTATAAATTACAAACAAATAATTAAAATTTGTATTTGTTAAAGAGAACACCTAAACTTATGTGAAAAATGAGCTTTGAGGAACACAAAACTAAAAACAATAATAAAAGTTCAGTTTGGTGTTATTTTTTGGGTGAACCTCAAGCAAAATGCAAATTGTTCAAAAAGGTTCTAAAACCAAAGGCGGGTCTACAGAAGGTTTAATCACACACCTTAAGGTAGGTTAATTTTGAACTACAACGGTTATAGTTATTGAATAACTTTTTTTTTAGATACATATGATAAAGTTGGATAAATGCGATTGCAATGAACCGCAGTAAAAAAAATTTAAAAATTAAGGATTTTGGTTCTCCAAGACAACAAGAATCATTAGCAGCTACTATTGTCCGTTTAACAGCTGTTGACAATCTTCCATTTTCTCTGTTTGTAACTTCCATAGAGATAAGAAAGTCTTTGATAGCTAGGGGTTTTAATGTTCTGAAATCAAAAGAAACTATCAAAGCAAAATTTCTGGAATATTATAAAAAATGTAAAGAGAACATGAAGGAAGAAATAAAAAGAATTAAATCAGAAGACAAAAAATTTAGCATCGTGCTTGATGAATGGAGCTCTTTTTCAAATAAACGTTACTTAAATGGAATTGTACATACAAGTGAAAAGCTTTTTAATATTGGACTGGTAAGAATGAGGAAGTCCGGTACGGCTGAAAACTGCGTCCAGTATTTAGAAGACAGATTAAACGAATATGAAAAACGGTAAGAATGTTCCGAAAATCTCCATCAAAAAATGAGATTTTGCAATTATATGTAAAGCAGGAAAAAGGAAAAGAGCTAAAGTTAATTTTAGATTGCAGAACGAGATGGAATACTCTGTTTGAAATGTGCCGGCGGTTTTTAGAGTTAGAAATACCTGTAAAAAAGCTTGCATTGATTTAAAAATTAAGAATTTGTCTGATGAAGAATTTAGACTGATGAAACAAATTATAAATATTTTAAATCCAATTAAGATAACTCTTGAAGCGCTCTGTCGAAGTGACATGACTTTATGTAAAGCTGATGCTGCATTAACATTTATGCTAAATGAAATTAGAGCAATCAATTGTGGTCTTGCTAAAGATTTATATAAATCACTTCGCAAAAGGATAGAGGAAAGAAGAACTGTGTATTCACCTCTACTAAATTTCCTTAAAAATCCAAATAAATAAACTGATTTTGATAAAGATTTGGATATGACTTTATTAAAATCTGAATTAAAAGCATTAATTCTGCGTTTTTCAAAAGGTCCTGAAAAAAAGTCTATATCACTTGACTTCGATAATAGCATCTCAGATGAGAAGAACCCTACTTCCATTGCAAAAAAGTTATTTGATGCCATCGAAGAATGCAAAAGCCCTATAAAATCAATTAAAATTACAGGTTTAGATAATCAGCTGTCCAAAGAAATAGATTTATTTACATCAGGGTGAGGTGAATATTTACAAGCAGCATATAGCTACCTTGGAACTATTTTACCAACAAGTGTCGATTGCGAGAGGTGTTTTTCAACGGCAGCGTATGCTGTCAATAAAATTCGTTCAAGGTTATCAGATGACATGTTAGATGCTTTAATCTTTTTAAAAAATTAAACAAATTAAAAACAATAATATACTTATTTTGAAATCCAAATAACTTTCTTAAAACTAATGTATTTTTATATGTATGAATTATTTTTATTTTTGTTAATTTACGCTTTTTTGTTACTTTTTGTTACTTTTTGTTTTGTTTTTTATATTTTACTTTTATAGACATATAATTCTGATATAATTGGAATATAAATGAAATTGTTAATAAAATATGTTTTTTAAGAATTATTACTAAGAGAAAATCGAGAAATCTTGGGATTTTTCGGGATTTTTGGATCCCGAATTATCCCGAAATATCCCGGGATTTCGGGATCGGGATTACGAAATCCCGAATCCCGGGATTTTTAAAAATCAATCCCGTTTGGCATCCCTAATACATACATACATTCAGTCAGGATTACGGCATAGCTTCTCACACCACTTATGTTGTGTGTGTTAATTTTATACATTAGTGGCGGGACCTAAACTCGACTCCGAATGACAGTTTTTTGAAAAACTTTTCATGGCAATTTTATTTATTCTCAGAGTTTCTGAGAGGAAGTCGCTGAAGAAACATTTTTTTCATATTTCGTTTTGATGTCTGACCTAGGGTTTGAACCCTGGCCTTGTGTCTAATAAGCCAACGCAATACCATTTGATATTTGCCGCCATGCACTCATGAGCAAGTTTTTCAGTTGGCTTCTGTTTCTGGTTTATCGGCTATGTAACCGTTCTTCCAAATGGCCTTCTAAATAGTATCTTGGAGTAATGTCGTGACCTTGTACTAAGCCTATGGGGGCATTGGTAGATAGGTACCAAATCTTCACATTAGCAGCAGTATGATGCGGTTCATTAACTTGTTGGAAGTAGTAACCATTACGAATTCATAATTCTTCCAAACTTTAGGCAAATTTATTCTTAAGAATGTTTAAATACTCTGCAATTTCTATTATTTTCTCAATAAATTCCAAACTGTCCACACCTGGTAAATGCAAAGTCTACAATGTAATATAAGCTTCCTACGTATAAAAATAATTTCAAGCCTCTAAACGTAAGACGTGTTGCATTGTTGGGGAATTTAAAGATTTCATTTAAATTTAAATTTTAATTGCTTTACACTGTAGCATTCTTTCGATTTTATAATACTAAGTTGTACACTTTCATTTTAGACCTTCTTCGCCCTTCAGCGTGAACTCTTCCTTTTTCTCATTGTTTTTGATACTTTTCTTTTTGTGTTTCCGTTTCCTACTTTAAGGGCAAAAGGAAAATATAAAATTTTCGCATAATTGAATTTAATGGCATATTCTCTATAATTTTGGCATATAAGGAGTTATGCTTTTGATTCCTTTTTCACGCCCTCCCTCTCTCTCGCTCTCTCGCTTTCACTGCCCGTCCATTATATTCACCAAGAAGAATAAGGGCAAATAATGGTAATAAATTTGATTTACAACGGAAAAATTTTTAACGTTCGCAGCAATTACAAATTATAACTGCAGCTGCTGAAACGTATACTTGAGATAAAGCGAAAATAGTGCTCAAATCTGATCGACAGCCTGCTGGAGCTTATTTACAATAAAATTAGTTCAAATGTGGTATACGCTTCAAAATGATCTCCAAAATACTCTCTTAGAGTCGGGACTTTGTGAAAGAGTTTTTAAGGGTTTGGGAACTTTGGTAGACAAATCACGTCTTCACATTAGCAACAGTTTGTCGCGTTAAAACACTAATGACGGGTTAAACGTCGAATAATTTAGGATCGCAGGAGATTCAAACGAATTCAGCGATTCGATTAAAAATTAGGATCAGAGGGTGAAAATACATCACTTCTACCAAGAAACCAACCTGGAGTTAAGAGATTAATAACCGAGGGTTTGTCGGTCATGAGACTAAAGAGAGAAGAATTCAAACAAACTTCTATTTTCGATATTTCTGGCAATAAGTTTTGAAACTTTTTACGCTTGCTTTCCATAGGTCCAGACATCAAAACAAAATACAAAAAGTATTTCTTTGGCGACTTCCTCTCAGCAGATTTTTGGCAAAAGCTCTGAGAGTAAATAAAATTGGCATTAAAAAATTTTTCAAAAATCTGTCGTTCGGGGTCGACTTTAAACTGTAGGTTCCATCACTCATGTATAAAATTAACAAACACCACATAAGTAGTGTGGGAAACTACGCCCATAATGCTGACTGAAGGGTTGTAATGACCAATTATGTATGTATGTATGTATGTAAACCTTTTTAAATCAGTTTTACCCCTTTTTTTTCTAGCAATTCACTTATGCCGAACTTTAAATATTTGACGGCAGTGCCTTGTTTAGTTTCTACACACTTTCAAATGCAAGTAACTAAATATTTAACAACTTTTCCTTACGTTCTCTTGGTATCTCTATTCCGCACAATTAAAGTTTAATGTTTAACTTTTATTATTTTATGCTTACAAAATAATTAAGTTGTTGTTGTTAAAAACATTTGCAACACGAAGTTTTACGTACAATGTATACACATACTAAAACATAGTACTTTAGAACTAAAAACAACAAAAAGCTGAAAACATGCAAAAAAATTTTAATAACCTGCAAGAGTATGGCTTAATAGCACAGGGGTTCGAAGTTTAAATAGAATTTATATTACTTGAAAACATTAAAGATATTAAGCTGTTATTATGTAAGAGTTAAGAAAAATTAAATACTAAAATTTCCAAAAGAAGAACAAGATAGTCCTAATTATGCTGTTAAGGTTTCAACGACTGTTTGTGGAGAGTGAATCAGATCAAATTTTTTTGAAATAGAAATAGAATAGAAATAGAAAATCCATTGATTTGTTACCCTTTGAAATTTTAAAGTAAAATTTACACATACAATCTGAGACCATCGCCGTAGTCTAGTAGGTAGTGTGTTGGCTTATTAGAAGCAAGGCCACGGTTCAAAACCTAGGTCAGACATCAAAATGAAATATGAAAAAATATCCCTTTGGCGAATTCCTCTCAGCAGATTTCTGCAAAAACTCTGAGAGTAAATAAAATTGCCATGAAAAGTTTCTCAAAAATCTGTTGTTCGGAGCCAACTTTGAACTGCAGGTCTCGCTAGTCATGTACGAAATTAGCACACACAACATGAGTGATGTCTTAGTCCTTACTGAAGGGTTGTGATGGCCAATTATGTATGTATGTATGTAATCCGAGACCACTAAAGCAGCAAGTGCTATAAAAATTATAGAAGAAAGGTTCGAATTGTCGTAAAATTGTGGTAATGAATTCTTTAATGTAAGAAATGAAAAACATAGAAGACCACAAAAAAGTTGGATGACAGTTCAGTACTCTATTTGTTTTTATCAATGGGATAAGCATTGGCTGAGCAGCACTTCGATTTCTACGCGGTATCGACCAATCGGCTAACAGTTTTATTACCTAAAACATGAAAGAAATAGGTAGTCAGCAATGTATCACCATTGCCTCGATCAATTAAAAATTGTGCCTCTCCATAAAAATTAGAGTTTTATTTTCCTAAAAAAAACCGTCACTTCTAATGTAATGAAGTAGTCGTAGTCTAGTAGATAGCGTGTTGGCTTATAAAAAATCCAAATAGGAAATTTAAGATCAAACAGTGTATCTTCAATATATCTTCTGCTGCAACCAATTTTGAGTTGGCATTAATATGGCAATGTATTTCGCTTAAAATTAAAGTATAATCGAAATTTTAACTGTAGGAGTCTTTCATTTAGCTTTACTTTACATACATACACACATAATTGGTCATTACAACCTTTCAAACAGGATTACGACCTAGCTTCTCACGGCACTTGTGGTGTGTGTTAATTTTATACATGAGTGGCTGGACCTACAGTTTAAAGTTGACTTCGAACGACAGATTTTTGAGAAATTTTTCATGGCAATGTTTGCCAGAACTCTACTGAGAGACAGTCGCCGAAGAAACTATAAATATAATTAATCACTTAACTTTTCCCACAGTGTGTCTATTGTTCGCTAACCAATGCACTCTTCATTAAATTTTTAGGAGTTGTTACTCTGTCGCAGTAGTACAAAATAACTAGTAGCGCTACATGCTGTCAAACATCAAAAGGGCTATTCTACAGAATATGTAGTTATTGTAGACACTGCAATATAAAAATGGGGCTTCTATGCTTTTAAATATACAGTTGTGTGTAAAAAGAACAACAATGTGATACTTATGGATTTGGAAAAGTAAATAAAATGAGGAAGCTGGTAATAACTGACCGCATTTATTCAATATGTTTTTGTATATTAATATTGTTATTAAATTAGAATTTAAAATAAAAAATTCACCCTGTTGAAAGAATAAGAACATCTTCAGTCAGGATTACGGTCTAGCTTCTCACACCACTCATGTTGTGTGTGCTAATTTTGTACATGAGTGGCGGCATCTATAGTTTGAAGTCGACTCCGAACGATACATTTTTGAGAAACTTTTCATGGCAATTCTATTTAATCTCAGAGTTTTTGCCAGAAATCTGCTGAGAGGAAGTCGCCGAAAAAATATTTTTTCATATTTTCGTTTTAATGTCTGACCTGGGATTTTAACCATGGCCTTACGTCTAATAAGCCAACACATTACCTACTATACTACGGCGACTTTATAGTCATAATAAATAACAAGACGATAATGCTTACTTAATTAATTGGTCATTACCAACCCTTTAATCAGGATTACAACCCAGCTTTTCACGCCGCTTATGTTTTGTGTGTTAATTTTATCCATGAGTGCCGGGATCTACTGGGTAAAGTCGTCTCCGAACGACAGATCGTAGAAACTTTTAATGTCAATTTTATTTACTCTCCGAGTTTTTTTCCGAGTTGAGAGTAAGTAATATTTGACTCTCTTCTAATAAGCATGCACACTACATACTAAACTAATACGACTTCTATGTGAACACTTTTGCGCTATTTTAAGTTTTAATATTGTTATTGGGCGGTTAATATTTAGCAGCGACTACAGTATATTTTAAAACAAGCAGATTTAAGCATACCCAAACTGATATATCATACCACGCATTCTGAATTACTTCTCAAAGCTTACTGCAGTTGGCGGGACGTTTCCTGTGATTGTTGTTGTTGGTATATTGCAAAAATTCTGGATTGGAATTGGATCTGAATCGGACTGTCTTTAGACTATTTCATAGCGCACTTTGCAGTACATTTCAGGACATTACCCCGCATGAAATTTTATCAGATTACAACGCATTTTGTTACTTTCTTACAATACATTTCCGTACAATTCGTTTGTATACGATATTATAATATTGTGACCATATTAGCAAAATTAATTCCGAAAAATATTAGTGTCCTAATAATATTAGTTTAAGTCCACTCTTAAGATTACAGAGTATGGTGACTAATATGTTATTGGAGGCCATTTTCTGCAACGATGTTAGAATGAAATAATTTTTTGTAGTTTAAGCGTTTTTATCATGTCTCACATCATTATAGTTTTAAAATAATAATGAGAATTTATTGTTGCTGTAGAGAAATATGTAGTAAGATATGCATTTTTAATAAAATTTGATATGTATTTTATTTAGAAAATTTCTGAAACATTTTTAAATTCTGACTGCTTTCATTCATTTCATTAATTTCGTTATACTATTGCAACTACGGTTTCAGGCTGTGATACAACTACTTTATTCTATTGCAAACCTAACTTGGTTTTTCACTGCATTCGAAAATTTGTGCTCATATTATTGAATAAGTTCCTCAATTCTATTGTTTCATAGAATTGCCCACATTTTCAAAAGAGTGTACAATATTTTCTTCTATGTGTGTTTTCTTTCTGTAGAAATGAAAGTTAAAATATTGAAATAAATAAAGAAAGCATCTGAAAATTGAGAATTATTACAGTAAGACCCCGCTTAACGCTGCTTCGCTATACGGTGTTTCATTATTACGCGGTAGTATTGGGATTCCCCTAAATCGCACACTGTATTGATACTCTTTGTATATGTGTGCAAATGAAACGGCCATGCACCAACCAAAAATGGTGCACTATATAGCGACGGTGTATTCTATGTACCTTTTTAACGCTCTTGTGTTAGTCTGTCCAGAATAAAGATTCCAACTGTATTTTCCGCTGTCGCAATCACAGTACGAACGCTTCTTTTCTGCGTCACAGTTGATTTATTAGTTAAATACGTGTTAAGTTGTCTCGTTTAACGATCTTTCGTTTAGCGCTGGAACTTATTGGAACTTATCTCCCACGTTAAGCGGGGTCTTACTGTATGTTATTTCAGACAGGCATACAAGTCCCATAGTACATAAGTAAACACACCAACCAACACAAATTCGCAGAGAGAATTGAAGTTGCAACACAAATATTATTTCTCGTGGCATTGTTGTTCTTATTTCAGCATATAATGCCTTTTAGTAACGGTTTACCCAAAGACATTTCTCAGAAACAATATATGCACACATATACGCAAGTTCTTGTCCGGTTTTGTTCCTAATGAATTATTCTGTATAAATACACACATACATACATACAGACAGACATACATACATACATGCATACATACATACATATGTACATAGATAGCTTCATATATCATAAATAGTTTATATAGTTCTAACACTTTATATATTTTTCCTTTTTTTTTTCTTTTTTCAATCAGCCTTTCGTTGTTGTTTCATTTTTCATATTTTTCCTTCCGTTTTAGTTTAATTTTTCCTCTTTACATTTGTATGTATGGTTGGTTTTGATATCAGTTATAAACATCACAGTGTGTTAATTTGAAATTTACTTTGTTGGCAAACATTGTACAGTGTGATCGAAGATAATAAAGTATACACGAGGCCATTAAAAATTGTTCGAATGTTTTTGATTTTTGAAAAATTCCGAAGTTTCTTTTATCCTGACTGAAGGGTTGTAAGGACCAATTATGCTAATTTCATGGCAACTTTAATTTACTCTCATTTACTATATAAAAATTCATTACTTTTTACTCAGTACTATGCTCAAACACATATTAGAACTTGAAATCACTTGCTTTTCGTGCACTAAATTAAAAACTTGGAATGAATGCCACATAAGTTCAATGCAAGCAATAATTTAATTCCCAGCTTTACACAACAGCATGAATTTTTGAACTTTAAAGATGCTTTAACCGACTACATACATACATACATACATAATTAGCCATTACAACCCTTCAGTCAGTATTACGGCCTAGCTTCTCACACCACTCATGTGTTGCGCGTCAATTTTATACGTGAGTGGCGTGACCTGCAGTTTAACGTCGAATCCGAACGACAGATTTTTGAGAAACTTTTTCATGGCAGGTTTATTTACTCTCAGAGCTTTGGCCAGAAATCTGCTAAGAGGAAATCGCCGAAGAAATATTTGTTTCTTCATACTTCGTTTTGATGACTGACCTGGGATACGAACCCGGGCTTTACGTCTAATAAGACAACACACTACCTATTAGACTAAGGAGACTTCTTTTGACCGACTACAAGAACATTTATTTTGCAAGAAAGTTTTTCTGTGAAATTTAAAATTTTCTCATGTTGGTCATACTGTCTAATGGGTTTATGGCTATTGCTCTCTGTTATGGACAGAGCAGACTACAGCCAACAAGAGTGTTTATAAACAGAGAAATACTTTTACAGTATTTGTAGAAACTTTACAAAAATTCAGGCAGTGTATTTTTTTTTTTTTTGTTTAAAAATGTATGTAAACATTTGCTAGTATTTTTGGAAAAATATTTCTTTGTTATACTCATATGAGTGTGTGAAACAAGTTCGTCATTGTTTAGGCACGTTGAGGTTTATTGAAATTTTATTTATTCTCTTGATTATATTGTATCAAAAGGAGTTTTATATTGAGTTCAATTCTTGACTACAAAGCGAATTGATCGTAATATTTTTGGTCCCAAGCAATAACAGCCTAAGTCTACTTAGGTTAATTTGAGTTACTTATGCTATTACATTCTACTAACAAAACTTTGTATTGACGTGAAAACCCGTTTCTCCAACAATGTTTTTCAAAAATTTAAATAATAAACGCCTAAATATAACATACGAAGCTCTCATTATCGTTTTTGACCTTAGGCTTGCCCGTATAAATATTGTTAAGAAAATGGAAATGGCATTACATCGTTTAACATTAAAATGATAAACAGAAACTATGGACTTGTTTACATGATCAACAAATAAACAAAAATATATCAACAACATCAGTATAAAAAGGGGTAAACATGTAAACAAACGGGCACCAACAACACTGCAAGGACAAACGTAAACAAAACATACAAACAACAATAACGTAAACAACATGTTTACTTTTATAGAGATTTCGTGTAGGCGAAATCATTCTCCTTCAAGAGCATTCATCAGACTGTTTACCCTGCGATATAAAAGGCAAGACAAAGCAGGCAACGATATCAGTAAAAATTCAGTCAGTCAGTCTTGTGTGAAAAGCCGTTGAGTTTAAAGAGAATGATCGTTGTTTGAAGATTTCCGTTATAAAGATCTGCCGAACAATTGACAGTGTTTACGCAAAAGAGTGAAAAGAAGAATAAACAAGAAAGCAATTGTTATTTCCATCAAGTTGTGAACAGTGGCACACAGAATTGTGCGAATAACAAAAGATTTATTCAAGACTAAACACAAATTTATTTTTGTTTTTATTTTCAATCTACGAACTCATATTTTAAACGTTTTTAAAAAGGTTAAAACGTAATAATAAATTCTTAAAAATTTTTACAAATCAGTTAAAACATTTATGCATGTACAGTAATGAAATTTTACATTTAGTAAAAGCATATGAGAATATTAATGCGGTCGTCGATGTAAAGGAACGCCGTATGCGAGGATCCACTGCGCGGCTCGGTAGATGGCCACTACTTCCGCCTGGAACACGCTGCAATAGTCCGGAAGCCGGAGTGAAATATCCAAGTCCAATTTCCCTGCGTAGACTCCTCCGCCATCGAGTTTGGAGCCGTCGGTATATACATCCAGGAGTTCCGGGGCGATGGTCGTGTCAGGGCTCCTGCAGGAAGTTGAAACCCTTGTCAAAACAGTGTAACCCGGGGAGATAATCGATATCCAGTACGGCCACAGGATCAATCTTCAAAATAGAGGAGTGACCAGAGGGGATGACGCGCCAACGAGACAGGGCATTAAGTCCTGTCGCAGTGAACTTAATCGCATGCTGAGCAAGGAGCTCAGTACGAAGCCAGTTACGCATTGCGAACAAGGCCTTTGTGGGGGTGGTGTATAGAGCACCAGTGATACGAATAGATGCGGACCTTCTGAATCCGTCCAGGAGTCTGACATTGTCCAGCTTGTCCTGAGCAGTCTACCAGAAGGCAACATCGTATAGGAGGTTGTGTTTGATGACTGCAAAGTAGATCCAGCGCATTACCCTTGGGCTGAGACCTCATCTGGATCCATCTGCCCTGCTTCAGCAGGGCAGCCAGATTTGCCCTCCAGTTGAGTTTGAGATCGAGGATCAGACCCAGGTACTTAACCTCGGGACTCAGCTTGAGTCTGGTCCCATTTATACTAGGGAGGGTGAAGGTCGGGACCTTGTATGTCCTAGTGAAAAGAATTGTATCTGTCTTGGAGGGATTAACGGATAGTCCAAAAATCTCGCGGCAGTCCAGTACAATTGACAGCGCCAAGTTTAGCTTATCAAACAGCGTCTGTGGACAAATTTCCGACGCAGCAATAGCAATATCGTCAGCGTAAGCTATGGCGTTATTAACCGAGGATTCATGTCTTCTCAGAAATGAGTTGACTGCGAGATTCCAACATTTGCAATTATAAATTAAACTTTACAATTGAATAAAATAAAAAAATATGATTATTTGTTATGATTTACTACAAAATTTTTTTAATTAATTTTAATATTAAAAGTTTAGTTTACCTTTTACAAAATGTAATTTTTTTCTTTTAAATTAAGAAAAATTATTAATGCTGGTCCATGTTTTGTTTTTGTTTTATTTGGTTACCAACACAATGTCAATGATTTTCCTTTTTTTAGCACTGCCACGAGCGGTTTTCTCCCTTTTACCAGTAGAAATAAAAAATACATTTGATGGAGGGGATATTTAAAAATATTTTATGTTCGAATATCTGTTGGATAAAAGTCCCTATTGCCTGTATACCATACAACGGCTTTAATTCCCCTCTTACTACGTTTCTATTTGTGTATGTAAATACATATCCTTGTTTATATAAAATGTTATTTACTTATCTGGCACTGCCACTAAGGGGATCCAATAGGCAAGACTTTATAAGCAGCAGAAGGATATGTCATTTACCCCGCTACTTCACCAAGGGTCTATTTTAGTTTTTTTTTTATTTTTTTTGTTGTGGTTACTGCTTTTTATAAAATTAAAAATCTGAAATCTTTAATAAAACTTCGTGTAGATTGTGTGTAACTGTGGTACAATACAACTTAATTAGTCATTGTTGGTTTCAATGTGAAAATCAGCGCCAAATTTCTGGGGATCGAAGATCTCACGTAAAACATTTTTCATATTTTCTTAACAGTGTTAGTCCTTTCGTGCCATTGAGAAGACAATGGAATTTCGTTTCACAAAACAAACCTCAAATACTCATTGTTTGTGGAGGTCACAATAGAATCTGTTGTCAAAAGTGTCACTATGTTTGGCCTCCCAACAACGGTTATATAGAAATAATGGGTGCAATGATATCCCAATAATTTAAATGTAGTCGACATAAGCAAGACGCAGTTGTCCAGTAAGTAATGTGTTGTATTAATAGACGCAAGCCCTGACTCAGACATTTCAAACAAAACAAAGCATAAAAAATATTTCTTCGATTAATTCCTCTCAGCAGTTCTCAGGCAAAAGCTCTGAGCGTAAATACACAACAAGTCTCTTCAAAACGTGATTTCGTCACTCATGGATAAAATTAACACACACAACATGGGTAGTGTGAAAAATTAAATCATAAACTTGACTGAAGATATGGATTTACCAATTGAAAGTAAGTAAGTAAGTAAGTCGAATCACTCTTATTAATAACTTTTGTTCCGAACTTTTGTTCTACAAATTGCAGAGTTTACTGGATCCGTGTAAGTTAACTCGAAGTCGCCGTGGTTTAGTACGTAGAATGTTGGCTTATTAGACAACCTGGGGTTCAAACCCCAGGTCAGACATCAGGACGAAATACGTAAAAAATATTTCTTCGGCGACTTCCTCTCAGTAGATTTCTTGCAAAAACTCTGAGAGTAAATAAAATTGCTATGAAAAGTTTCTCAAAAATTTGTCGTTCGGAATCGACTTTCAACTGTAGGTTCCGCCACTCATGTATGAAATTAACGCACACAACATAACTGGTGTGAGAAGCTAGATCGTAATCCTGACTGAAGGGTTGTAATGACCAATTATGTATGTATGTATGTCTAAGTCAAGTAGGAAACGGTAAGCCAATTACCTCGTCAGACTTGTCTTCCATTATCATAACCATAGCCGCCGACTTCAAAGTGATGGTCACGCCGTTTATGGCTAAAATTAATACACAAAACAAGGGTGGCGTGAAAAGCCTGGTCGTATTTCTGACTAAAAGGTTGTAGGTCAACATCCACGATGTATGTCATCCACCTCTAATTGTAACAGAGTTATATAGAGTTAATATACTTCCTAAATTTGTAATCACCTCAGTATACTATTGCCGCTAAAGTACCATTTACTATCTTAGTTTTGTTTGTAGGTATTGCATAGAGCTATAGACAAAATTTGAATACAAAAGAAGTTGTATTGAAAAAATGGAAATTAAAATAACAAAATAAATAAAACAATACAGATGACATTTGTATTGTTTTCATTATAAAAGCATTAGAGAGTCATTCATCAAATCGTCGAAAAATAAAATAAAATATAAATTAATCTATAATAACAACTTTAATACAAACAATATGCTCAAGTGACAACAGATCTCCTAGTAAAAAGATTTATGGCCGAATACATATTCAATAAGGTCAAGGAACAATTTAATTTATTTATTCAGCCTTCAAAATGTGAAGGGAACACAGAAAGAAGACTATACCACGAATGCAAAAGAAATCAATGATAAGAACAAAGGAATTAAGGAATTAAGGAGATGAAAATATAAAAAAAAAATTCTCAAGGAATTCTTCTTGAGCCAGTGGACATTTGGACAGTTGGAAAATAAGTGTCTGGGAAATTGATGAACGAAATTGGCAGGTTATTTTGTGTTTTCCATTTATTTTGTATTCTTTGTTTATTTTATTATTTTCTCTTTTCAGCTTTGGGCTACATATTGCTTAATTTTTTCAATTCACTTGAATCGATATTCAAAATCATACAAGAGATAAAGAAAAGGCCTTTTTTTTCAAAGAAAACTAAGAAAAAAAACCTGTGAATAGGTTAATCAAAAACAACGAAAAGAATGCAATTTGTACGTTTTATCTTTTTCTTGAAATACATTCGATTCGAGAACGATGTTAATTTTTTGACAATCCTGACAATTTATTTGCAATTGTAAAAATTTTAGGCAAATATTCGATTTCACAATTCCAACATTTGTCCTTCATCAAAAGATTTTGGACTTTGAGAAAAGTTTAAAAAAAATTATACGCAAATACACTTCAGTTTGATATTTTTAAAGGATAGTGCAAGTGTTTTAATATTTAATGCATTAGCTCAACTAACTCTGTCTCCCAAGCATAGTTATCAAAAAAATTAAAACGTTAATCACAAACTTTATTTTTATAACTGTTTTATAAGCCGTGATTATTTACGTAATTTAGGTGACCATGATACAAAACCAATCGTATAAGTAATGTTAAGAAGATGATGAAAAAAGCAAGAGCACACTTTGAAAGGTTTGATAAAAATAGCGAGTTGGCTACCACTAACAGCAGCCCTATCAGCAGGATTTGTAACAGATGGTGTTTTAAAAATAGAAAAAACTGATGAGCGTATTCCAAATATTTATCAAAAATACAAGTGTGGGAGTAGTTTTCAATCCATATGATACATACATACATAACGTAATTAGTTATTACAATCCTTCAGTAAGGATTACGACCTAGCTTCTCACACCACTTATGTTGTGTGTTTTAATTACATACATGATTGGCACAACCTACAATTTAAAGACGAGAGATTTTTGAAAAATCTTTTTAATGGCAATTTTATTTAAAGCCAGTGTTTTTGTCAGAAAACTGCTGAGTGGAAGTCGCCGAAGAAATATTTTTTCATAATTTCGTTTTATTGTAGATGTCTGACCTGGAGTTAGAACCTCACGTCTAATAAGCCAACACACTATCTAGTAGACTACGATGACTACAGTCAAGCCATATCATTGAATAGAATTTGCATTCATATGAAAAAATATTAGAGAAATAATGTCGTGAAAAGGCACCATAGTACTGTGCTCATACGATCTGTTGTGCTCACCACAAACTTTAACATACTTCGCGGTGTCAACACTGAAAATACTTTGTCCAGCATTTGCTAAGCACACAAGTGTTTTATTCTGGGATGCATAATTGGCTCTCAGGTTCTAAGAATGTGTTATGATGATTAATTTTCATTGCCACAGAATCTGGGTGTTTGGTACGAGAACAAGTGTACTTCAGTATAAGCAGAAGGCGCAGCAACTAACTATTCAAACTTCATCACACTGTCATCTCTATCACAGTGGCCGTACCTACAGGTCATTGCGTTATGGGAAAAAACGCAAAAACTGCAGCTTCCATCCAACGACTTCTGACGTGGGTGTCGATCTGCTGTAAAGGAGTTAGCTATCATCCACTTTCACTGTCAATGCCCATATCCTGCGAGTTGCAGATTTATGTTATTTGGTTCTTCATTCCTTGTCAGCTTAACTGAGTTATCATCCATTTATATTGCTTATTAAACTTTCTGGTTGGTTTGCAGCATTGGATAGTCGTGCTTTTGATATGCAACCCTTGTGCTAACCAACTTCTTCGATGAGTTTGGTCGAATGCGTTTAGTACAGGCACCACGCTTACCTATAGCGTCACAACGGGCCGCTATGCCTTCTCAAGTGTGCTTTGGTAATCAAAGCGAACACTTTGTCCTAACCTTGCCTTATATTATTCCTAGATAGTCCGATGTATGATCCAAATTTCCTATTAGTTTTATTTCGCAACTTGGAATATTTCATTCTGTGACCCAAATAAGGACTTGATAATGTTAAATATTTACTAATCGTGATAAAAAAACACAGCATGAATCAGTTATTAGTCAGTTAATAGTCAGCATTACGGCCTAGCTTCTCACATCACTCATGTTGTATATGTTAGCCTTATAACTGACGGGACCTACAGTTTAAAGTCGACTCCGAACGACAAATTTTTGAGAAACTTTTCATGGCAATTTTATTTACTCTCAGAGTTTTTGCAAAATATCTGCTGAAAGTCGTCGAAGAAATATTTTTCATATTTCATAATGACGTCTGATCTGGGGTTTGAACTAATAAGCCAACACACTACCTACTAGACTACGGCGACTAACACCAGACTTTCAAGCCACTATAATATAAAAAGATTCAAATCTAATGTCCACAAACACCACTGCCCTTGTAGCAATGCGCTGCATAAGTAAAGGCCAACCCCTGAGTATTGTTAAAAATAATAAATCATTTCCTTTTACAATTTCAATCAGTTGCCTTTACGTTAAAAATTCGGGGCATGATATTGTTACATTTTTACCTTTTAAAAGTGTTTAAAATATGAGCTCGTAGATTGCAAATAAAAAAATAAATTTGTGTTTAATTTTAATTAAAATTCTTTATTATTTGCACAATTCTATGTGCCACTGTTCATAACTTG
Organism: Sarcophaga carnaria; assembly: GCA_958299815.1. Lineage (NCBI taxonomy): Eukaryota > Metazoa > Arthropoda > Insecta > Diptera > Sarcophagidae > Sarcophaga > Sarcophaga carnaria. Next base: position 81,115,505 of record OY283149.1, on the reverse strand, counting down.
ATGTAAACAACAACAATTGCTTTTCTTTGTTATTCCTCTGTTTATAATCTTTGCATAAACAATAACAATTACTATACAATTATTCGTCAGATCTTTCAAACTACGATTACTCTCTTCAAACGCACCGCGTCTTCACACAAGGCTGACTGAACTTCACTGACTCAGTCGACTGCTTTGCCTTGTGTTTTATAAGGCAAAGTAGACAGTCTAATGAATGTTCTTGAAGACTAACGTTCATGACTTCGCCTTCTCGAAATCTATGTAACTGTAAACATGGTTGTGTACGTTTATTAAAGTAGTGTTGTTGGCGTATTTTTTGGTTACTTGTTTACCATTTTATTATGCTGGTGTTTGTTGTTATATTAAGCAGTACGATAATTCGAAAACAGATTTGTTTACTGCATTGTTTATACACCAGTTTCTGTATTTTTCATTTTCGTAACAATATGATAATGATTTGCAATGGTAACGAATTTCGCTCTTCTCTAAATTCGTTTTCTCTCACTTTATCCTTAAGCTTTCACAATTTTCTTTCTTTATGGCTATGAGCATTAAATTCATTAATTACATACATACATAATTGGTCATTACAACCCTTCAGTCAGGATTACGACCTAGTTTCTCAAGTTTCTGAAGTCGCCGTGGTCTAGTAGGGATGCCAATCGGGAAATCCCGAAACTAAAAATCTAGGGATTTTCGGGATTCACAAATCCCGAATCCCGGGATTTTTTTAAAACTTGTCCCGGGATTTTTCGGGATTTTCGGGATTGTGAATTCATATGTACTTTATAAATTAAAAAAAATAGTTTACTGCATTTTTTATTTAGTATTACGTTAAATAATACCCATGCAATTTTTCAAGTGTATCTTGCAATAAGTAAGTGAGTATTGTAAACACCCTGTTAATAAGTTCAAAATAAGAGCTAATGGAACAGCAACATTATTATACCAATTTTAATTGTTAAAGCCGGCTATTATAAATTACAAACAAATAATTAAATTTTGAATTTGTTAAAGAGAACAACTAAACTTATGTGAAAAATGAGCTTTGAGGAACACAAAACTAAAAACAATAATAAAAGTTCAGTTTGGCATTATTTTTTGGTGGATTCAACAGGTGAACCTCTAAGCAAAATGCAAATTGTGCAAAAAGGTTCTAAAAACCAAAGGCGGGTCTACAAAAGGTTTAATCACACACCTTAAGGTAGGTTAATTTTGAACTACAACGGTTATAGTTATTGAATAACTTTTTTTAGATACATATGATAAAGTTGGATAAATGCGATTGCAATGAACCGCAGCAAAAAATTTTAAAAATTACAGATTTTGGTTCACCAAAGCAACAAGAATCTTTAGCAGCTACTATTGTCCGTTTAACAGCTGTTGACAATCTTCCATTTTCTCTGTTTATAACTTCCATAGAGCTAAGAAAGTCTTTGATAGCTAGGGGTTTTAATGTTCCGAAATCAAAAGAAACTATCAAAGCAAAATTTCTGGAATATTATAAAAAATGTAAAGAGGACATGAAGGAAGAAATAAAAAGAATTAAATCAGAAGACAAAAAATTTAGCATCGTGCTTGATGAGTGGAGCTCTTTTTCAAATAAACGTTACTTAAATGGAATTGTACATACAAGTGAAAAGCTTTTTAATATTGGACTGGTAAGAATGAAGAAGTCCGGTACGGCTGAAAACTGCGTCCAGTATTTAGAAGACAGATTAAACGAATATGAAATCTCGCTTGGTCATGATGTGGTTGGTTTTACGACAGATGGAGCTTCAGCGATGCAAAAAATTGGTAAGCTTATAGCCCCAAAACAGCAGTTGTGCTTGGCGCATGGATTGCATCTTGCCGTCGTAGATATTTTGTACCAAGTACCTTCCACTTCAAGTGCTGAACATGAAATGTCTTCATCAGAGGATGATGAAGAGTTATTTGAAAATTTTGAAGGATCTTTTAGAAAAGACTACAGTGAAATTACAGAAAGGTTCCATGTCAAACCTGTTATTGATAAACTAAGAAAAACGGTAAGAATGTTCCGAAAATCTCCATCAAAAAATGAGATTTTGCAATTATATGTAAAGCAGGAGAAAGGAAAAGAGCTAAAGTTAATTTTAGATTGCAGAACGAGATGGAATACTCTGTTTGAAATGTGCCGGCGGTTTTTAGAGTTGGAAATACCTGTAAAAAAAAGCTTGCATTGATGTTTGTCTGATGAAGAATTTAGACTGATGAAACAAATTATAAATATTTTAAACCCAATTAAGATAACTCTTGAAGCGCTCTGTCGAAGTGACATGACTTTATGTAAAGCTGATGCTGCATTAACATTTATGCTAAATGAAATTAGAGCAATCAATTGTGGTCTTGCTAAAGATTTATATAAATCACTTCGCAAAAGAATAGAGGAAAGAAGAACTGTGTATTCACCTCTACTAAATTTCCTTATAAATCCAAATAAAAAAACTGATTTTGATAAAGATTTGGATATGACTTTATCAAAATCTTAATTAAAGGCATTAATTCTGCGTTTTTCAAAAGGTTCTGAAAAAAAGTCTATATCACTTGACTTCGATAATAGCATCTCAGATGAGGAGAACTCTACTTCCATTGCAAAAAAGTTATTTGATGCCATCGAAGAATGCAAAAGCCCTATAAAATCAATTAAAATGACTGGTTTAGATAATCAGCTGTCAAAAGAAATAGATTTATTTACATCAGGAGGAGGTAGAGGTGAATATTTACAAGCAGCATATAACTATTTTAGCAACAAGTGTCGATTGCGAGAGGTGTTTTTCAACGGCAGCGTATGTTGTCAATAAAATTCGTTCAAGGTTATCAGATGACATGTTAGATGCTTTAATCTTTTTAAAAAATTATTTAAAACAATAATATACTTATTTTGAAATCCAAATAACTTTCTTAAAGCTAATGTATTTTTATATGTATGAATTATTTTTATTTTTGTTAATTTACGCTTTTTTGTTACTTTTTGTTACTTTTTGTGTTGTTTTTATATTTTATTTTTATAGACATATAATTCTGATATAATTGGAATATAAATGAAATTGTTAATAAAATATGTTTTTTAAGTATTATTACTAAGAGAAAATCGAGAAATCCTGGGATTTTTCGGGATTTTTGGATCCCGAATTATCCCGAAATATCCCGGGATTTCGGGATCGGGATTACGAAATCCCGAATCCCGGGATTTTTAAAAATCAATCCCGTTTGGCATCCCTAGTAGGTAGTGTGTTGGCTTATTAGACGAAAAGCCAGGGTTCGAGCCCCAGGCCAGACATCAAATTCATTAATTACGTATTTGAATTTAAAACATTTCTTCTCAGTCGTTATAATCTAAAAATTTTACCGCAATATCATATTCATTCCCTTTCACTTGCTTCGTTTTGTTAACAAAACCATTGCAAAAATAGCTTAAAGCATTTAAACAAAGTGAAATTTAAAGGTTATGGGGATTCAGTCTCTCTAATATGTTTGTTTTTAGCGCGCTTTAATTATATGAAAACTATTCTAATCTTTCACGCTGTAGAAACAATGTAATCGCAAAATGAAACAATGTGAAAGCATTACAAAATTAATTACACCAACTTTATCCAATTAGAAGCGTTTACATGGTATTGCGTGGAAATTAAATACGTCTCTTGCATTTAGTTTTTGGGTAAAGAAATAGATATGGAAGTTGGTTGTTAATATAAATGGATTTTAGTGGTTAAACGTAACAATGTATGCAAAACTTAAGCATATGTTCTCATTGTCTTTTCATTTTAATCAATTTAAATTTAAATATTAACAAAGAGTTTGATATTTATCATAAATTTTTTTAATAACAACATACGCCCGTATAATTTTAATATAAACCACCATAAAAAAATCGATCGATATCAAAGCTACATGGAACAACCTGGAAATACATACATAACATTAGTCATTACAACCCTTCAGTTAGGATTGCAACCTAGCATCTCACATTACTTATGTCGTGTGTGTTCATTTTATACTTGAGTGGTGGCACTCTACAGTTTGAAGCCGACTCCGAACGAGAGGTTTTTGAACAACTTTTCATGAAAATTTAATGTAGGAAGTCGCCGTAGAAATATTTTTTCATATTTTGTTAGATTGCAGATGTCCGACCTATGGTTTGAAACGTGGCATCTCATCTAATAAGCTACCTGCTAGTTTATGGCGACTACAAAATACCAGGAAATATAGAAAGAAAGAAAAAAATTAACTTCGAAGCTATTTTGTGGAAGCTGCATCTGTCAAATTGCTTGCCATCTGTGCGCTTAACGCTGTTTCAGTATTACGGGGTAGTATTGGGATTCACCTAAATCGCACACTATATTGATACTTGTTGTATATGTATGCAAATGAAACGGCCACGCACCAACCAAAAGCTGTGCACTATACAGCAACGGTCTATACTATGTATCTTTTCCAACGCTCTTTTTTTAGTCTGTCCAGAATAAAGACTGTACCAACTGTATTATCCGAAGATGCAATCACAGTACGAACGCTTAGCGCTGTTTCATTTAGCGCTGGAACTTACTGGACCATATCTTACTAAGCTTCAACAATACATGCAAATAAGAAAATTATATTATCAAATGGTATCATGCGAAATACAATATTCAAATAACATTGTTTGGTTTGGATTTTGTTCTGGCGACGTTGTCGGTCCCTTTTTGTATGAAAACTATATTGTGTGTGGCGAACATTATATGTCGATGGTTACCAATTTCTTTAGGGCTTTCAAACGCATAACGAATTTAAATGATATCTCACACACATTTTTTAAACAAAATTAAAAATTGATAGCGCTTAAGAAAGAACCTATATTTATTTGATTTGATATTAATATTCGGTTAAGTTCCGTCAACTTAGCAGTAACAGCATTTGAAATTTCTCCGTTATTTGTTAAGATTTTATGGAACAGAGACAGTTACAACATTAATCTGGAAAACAAATTTCAGAATGTTGCATCTATCTGCGCTTGAAGACAATTTTTTTGAGCAAATAAAAGATAAATATGCGGCAATTGTACCGGTTGTTTGAATTGAGGCAAAACTAGCCGACGTATAACATTAAATTTTTTTAATAGTTTAATAATATTCATACGTCTGTGAACGTTGTAGTTACTTAGTTGCAAGTAACTTGTAAACAAGGCTTATGCAAGTTTTTTTGCGCTCTTGTTATACATAAATATTCACAATTTCAATTATATTTGCTTCACTATTTTTTCTTTTTTTTAGGAAATAATGAAAAGAATTGCTTAATAAAAAATCGTCGATTTTCTGAATTAAAAAATTCGTATTAAATAATTTCATACAAAATTCTTTAAAACACTTCATATGGTGATACTGCATTGCAGAAAAATCCCCTTTTCTCGAATGCCGACTGTCTATGAAGGTACAAGAGAACATTAAAAATAAATAAAAACGTTTGATAAAAATCGAATACAATTTTTAATGATACATGTAACTGCTGATGCATATCTGATATTGTTTAATAATAATTTAAAATTATTTGTGGCATTTATTAGAGGAAGAAAGCAGGAAAGTTACATGCCTTAGGCTTGTATGATAAAAATTCGAAATAATAAAAAGTTCTGAAGATATGTCACATATATTTTGTTTCATCAAAATGACCTACCGGTTACCCTTAACTATACGCTTAAATATAGGGTGGCCCATTTAAAAGTTAAAATTTAAAAATGCAAGAAAACAAAATCAGCCTTAGGACAAAGGTGTGCCTCAAGGCTCTATCCTTGGACCACTTTTTTATCTCTGTATGTCAATGATGTACCTGGATATCTTTTGAACTGCAAAATTTTGCATGGATCTTCTTATGAGCAACTGTTAGTGGTCTCTATTTGAACCCCGGGAAATCTAAGTGAATTTTATTGCATAGAAGAAGTGTTGTACCCACAATTTCTAGGGATGTTGTGATGAATGGGGAGAAAATTAAGATAGTTCATGCGACGAGGAATTAAGGAATAATTTTTAACTCTAATTTGGCGTGGTATAATCACATAAATTCACTGGTAGGGCAGACGTATATTAAGTTACGCGTACTTTGGTCCACGCAACTTTATATACCTTCGAAAACTAAAATTTTAATTACGAAAACTTATTTGATTCCTTGCTTACTGTATGGTAATTTCGATTCTAGCAGCAAACGTAAGCTGAACGTTCTATTCAATAATATTGCTAGATATGTTTATAATTTGGGAAGATATAATCATATCTCTGTAGCAGCTAAGAATCTTTACGTGTGACCTTTAATAATCTTCTGAATATTCGTGTACTTTTATTTTTGCATTGAGTTGTAAGCAAGCGGATACTGAGTAGTCATCAGGATACTTTTGTTTCAATATTTTCGTTGATTTTTTTCTTTATATATACCTTTTTGCAAATTTGTTTTTCTTTCCTTCCTCTATTGTGTTTTTATTCTTCCTATTGCTTCTATCTACATATCCATTACTTGTTATTATTAAGTCAGTTATTAATTTACTAAATTAAGTTTATTATTATGTACATATTACGTTCCTGTACTTTAAATATAAGATTTTCATCTACCTGTACAGGATTTGGGCAAAAATTTCATTAATAAATAAATAACTAATAATAAAAAAATTCGATCGAATCAATTTTCGTGCACTTTTTCGATTGTATTTTTCGGCAATGGCATCACAAATGTTGGCCTTCAAATGCTCAATTGTTTCTATTTTGTCGGCATAACAATTTTCTTTAACGGCGCTTCACAGAAAATAGTCCAACGGTGCTTGTTGGGGGCCAATTGACATCAACATTTCGGCTAATTAAACTGCCATCAAACGTTTGACGCAATAAATCGGTTTGGCCAGATATCTTTCACATCAATACCAAGAGCGGGTACAAAAAACATGGTGCGACAGGTGTCTCCATTGACCGTTTCGCCGTCCTCACTTTCAAAGAAATATGGGACAGTGCTGACTCCGCTACACAAGATGCACCAAAAAGTTACTCGTAATGAGTGCATTGGCTTCTGGAAGTCCATGGGTTTTCTGAGCCCCAAATATGGCAAGTTTGCTTATTTAATTACCCACCAAGATGAAAATAAGCTTCATCCGAAAAGTTAATTTATTTTTTTCAGAATCGACATCATCGCACATTTTCTCAATAAATCTCAACGTTGCTTAAACGTAAATCGATTCATTATGGTCAGTGCAGATAGTATATTGAATTTGGTGACAGAATAGAATGGCATACGTAGCTAGATTCGAAGTAACTATTGATTCAAATTTAATCAGATAGATAACCCACCCTATATAACAGGAATGGCATTGGAATCCTCAAGAAATAGTGACCGGCCAAGGAACATCAGCAGAAGTTCGATACTCAATAGTCTAGAACGGAGCAATCTTACATCGGAAGACGAAAACTTAACAACAGTCAACCGAACAGCATGGAAATGTTTTGTGGAAGAGGGGTAACTGAAAAAACCCAATGAGTGTTTCTCTTGAATACGAAATAAAAACCAAACTTAAAATCAATACCACGACTATATATATATGTATGTTTTAAATATTTGCATAACAAAATGAATTTGAAATGAATATCCCTTTGCGATATGAATCCAACATCCACTACGATAGACGAATCTAAACGATAAATAATAGTTTTGTATGTCTGAATGCGCAAATGTTCCAATAGAAAGAATGTGCGGACGTCACAACCATAAGCAATAAAATCAATTGGAAGTGTTGCAACGTGCTGCCACAACCTGCTGCTGTTAAAAAATAAAATGCAATGGCCATCGACTGGCAATATGGCCATAAATGAAAATACTTTTTACATTGCTTTGAACATAATGGAGTTTAAAAGCCAAAAGAAAGAAGTCAAGGAAATATTGGGTCATGGAAGTGTTAAATATTATTGGCACAGTATTACTTTGATGAGATTTTATGTCACAAAGAATCAAAGATCACAATTAACGTTAACTACGAATGAAATTATTTTTGAATATGAATTATTTATGGAGATAAATGTTTATTTTCTGAAAGACTTTTTATGTGGATTAATCGAAAACTATTAAAGTAAAAACAAAATTATGAATTATTTTCCAATATAAAATTTCCTATTTCACTATTCTACAGTTCAAGTATACAAATGTAGTAGATTCCAACTTCTCATTTTATTCTGTGCTTATAAGAGTAATATACTCGTACTACAGAATATACTCCTATGTAGACTTCTTGATTGTAAAGTACTCTTATAGCGTTTTGATTTCGAATCTGTACTCTTTGTGTCTGTAAATTATTAAATGAGAGCATTGCACTTTTATACTTAACAAAATGGAATTTGCAACATAGCTAAACGGAGGATATGCTTCTGAAGCTACTGCTCATCTTAGTGTGTAATTAAGCATTCACAAGCATCGTTAATTATTTCTTTTACACTTGCAAAGTGAAGCACCATTTCATTAGAAAATTGCATGTGTTTGAGTGTATAAAGATGAATAGGAGCATACGCTATAAACTCTTTTCATTTTCTCATAAAATGCTAATTATTACATACATATCCATTCAATATACTCTTTAAATTTTTTCTCTTGCCACTTTTAATTGATTGATTGATTTATTCGCAGAAATATTAAACAAACAAGATACAAATATTGAGTTGTTCGGAATGTGAAAAGGAAAGACAGTTCTCATATAATATCAATGAAGTGGTCATAAATTCTGTGAATTTGATAAATTTAACCTCAATCCGATCTCACGTGTTGTTGTTCGTTGGTTCCCATAAACTAATGCCTTTTTTGCGTCTTTATCAGCTTCAACCGGCCCGCCCGAACGTGCTACATCTTCGACATCAAAATTGACGGATCGAAATTTAACGAACCAGTTCTGACACTGTCGTACTGTCACCACACCTTCTCCATACACATCGGCCAATTTCTATCTGGCTTGAAAAGCATTTTTAAACTTTCTGTAGTAAAAGAGTAAGATGTCTAAAATGCTGCCTATCGCTCTCCATACTTAAAATGGCACCAACCAAAAACTACTGCGTAGAATTAATTGGAATTTTTCACACACAAGCCTTGCTATATGCGCTCTCTTATGCGGCTTAAGTCTGAAGTTGGGTGCCAAAAATACAATTAAATCCTCTGTCGGGAAGAAACGAAATTACTTTCTGAACAACCCAATATAATTTCGCCCAATACTGTAATGTATTCTAATCACTACTTATCTGAGCGTATACGGGATTTTTTTTCATATTCTAAGCAAAACAGAATGATAAAGCATAATGCAAAGGAAATTAAAAATTATGTAAAGTGAAGGTAAAATTCAAAATTAAGCACTTTAGTAATACAGTAGAAATATTTAACAAAAATAATATTTCTTAGCGACTTCCTGTCAGCAGGTTTCTGGCAAAAACTCAGAGAGAAAATAAAATTGCCATGATAAATTTCTTAAATCCATCATTTAACATTAAACAGTAGATTCCGTCACTTATGGATGTAATTAACACTCACAACATGAATGGTGTGATTAGCTACGCTGGTCGTGATGACCGTCTAAGTAAGCAATTACGAATTTAATGTTAGCCTTCCTAAAATTTAAAGACAGATGTATGTTCAGATATTCAGATTAAGATAAGTCATTATTCCATTTCTCGCATATGTAGAAATTTACAAGTAAATTAATTTCTCAGGAAAGCAAATGTTAATAAAATAGTTTTCTTGATGGAAACAATAGGGAATATATTCTATTGATTTCACCATGACTTTTGAGGGTACAAACATATTGTGTGTTGTTGAAATAAGACTGACAAAATGCAAAAAAATACCGTACTTTCTTTCGAAAAACAATAAAAATAAAAATAACAAAAAATAATGGTTTAAAAGCAATTGGCCAAAACGAATTACAAAACAGAACAACACTTGAAAATGAAAGTAAGACGATAAAAATTCCAAAAAGAAGAAAAATGTACAATGTAAAGTACACATCATTGAAGAAACACGATGTTATGTTAACCTACAACAACATGACATGGTTTTTATATGTAGTCCGAATTTTTCGTAAAATTGTTTTGTTATGCTCAACGTAAAATTGGATGAATTTGTGGAATTTAACCCTTTGTGACCGTATTAATTTTATATATGGGTGTCATGCTGGTCGCAATTAATTTTCGTTTTGTTCCCAACTACGTCACAATCAGAATCACTACTGGAAATATTTTCAGAACAAATGTTATCACTTTCTTTATCAAAGTCAGTGTTGAAAGAGTCAAAATAAAATTCGTCATCGCTACTTTCAAGTTCACGGAACACTTCTTTCAGTAAATTTCTTTTTGCCATTTTATTAGAAATATTTTATTTTATTTTGAAATATTTTAAGAAGCGAAATCCCCAAATCTAAGTTAAGCACAACTTATAAAATATCATTCGATTTCAACGAATTTCGAAAGCTTATCGATTGAGAGCAGACATACGACTAGATCGATAACAAAGCTTTGGTGGCTGAGAGCAGCCATACGACTGGAATGATAAAATGGCTTTGGTGGCTGAGAGCAGACCTACGGTCGCAAAGGGTTAATTTTCTTCTCTACTTTCGCTTTATGTTCTACTGACAACAAACGTTGGCCATCTCAATCGCTTTTTAATATTTTTCTAGTATTTCCTTTATTATTATCTTTTCTTTTTCTGAAACAGAAAAGAAAAAGGTTACTGAACCACAAAATTGTAAAAATTAAGTACATTTGAAGTCGGCGTTGTCTAGTAGGTTGTGTGTTGGCTTACTAGATGTAAGACCAGACATCAGACATCATCGAACAAAACGAAACGACCTAGCTTCTCACACCACTATTGTTGTTATGTGTTAATTTGACATAAGACCGACACATAACCTACATTTTAAAGATAACTTCGAACGACAGTTTTGTTATAAACTTTTCATTTTGTCAAAAATCTGCTGAGAGGAAGTCGCCAAAGAAATATTTTTTCATTTTTCATTTTGGTGGAGATTTCTGCTCTGGAATTTGTACCCAGGCCTGATGTTTAATAATCCACTACCTACTCGATTACGGCGACTTTTTTTTAATAACCTGTGAAATAATTTGCGTTACTTTTCTTTGCCGAGAATTGCTTTTTCGTAATAATTCCCACTTTCTTTTTTTATTGCGAGTAATCACATAAAATGTCAGACAACAATCAGACAATCAAATACACCCTGAGTCTCTGGTGGAAATCGAACCCATGGCCTCGGTACGTGAAGTTTAGCACACTACCAACCAGGGGCACCTAAGAAATTTCCAAAAACGATTTCTATCTCACCTTACCCGTTTGAATATATGATATTATTTTATATTTTAAGAGGGCAATTTAAATTAGCACCAAAATGCATTTGAGTTGCATGTTTGTTACACAACCCCTAATATTTGGACGATAATTTAAACCTCAGTATTTTAAATATTTACAAGGTAAAGTTGATTGCATATATTTTACATGTGAATTTTCGTCACAAAAATAAATTCATTATTCACATATATAGTGGACAGCAAAAGTCTTAGAACGGCAAAATATTTTGACAAAAAAGTCCCCACAATCTTAATATTCTTGCACAAAGTCTCGATATGAATTCAAGAGAGTATTTAGGAGGTCATTTGAAAGAACGGTTACGTAAATTAAACCTCATAAAAAAATCAACCGAAAAACTTGCTCATTGTGCCACCAGAAAACAAAACTTTTACATTCAATTACAAATGGGTTAAATGGAGTGCTTGACCTTAAGGGATATTCTACTAAATACTGGGGATAACATTTTCATATATTAGGCCTTTGAATTTTAAATTTACTCAGGGTTATCCTTGGTGGTACCTATGGAGTCATATGAAACTTTTCCTTATTTTTCTCTTGTTTTATGAAAAACATTAAAAAATTGTTTGTTTTATAATAAAACAGTAATAAATTAATAAAATTAATATATAAACTATAAATTTTTATACAAAATTCATGAAATTGCTAAAATAAATCGCCGTACTAAGACTTTTGCTGTCCACTGTATGAAGAATGTAAAGAGTTGTATCTGAAAAAAAAAATTTTTTTATTTATTATTATTTATTTATTATTATTTCTCTTAATATCCTTAAATTCTTTGCAATAAAAATAGTTTCACACGCAGTGTAATAGACCGCATAAATTCACCACAATGAATTGCTGTAAAAAATAATCTTGTTTTTTAGTTCTTCAACTATAGTTTATATTTGTGTGGGAATTCTACTTTTGTACATTTTGTCAGCCTCTATCGAATGTATAATTTTATTTTATAATCAGATTATACATTATATAAGTTGTCATATATTTATATTTTAAACAATACACTAGCATATCAACTCGTGCGTATAGAGAGGGGAATAATATTGAGTTACTTGTAATAGATGTTCACATATAATGTTGACATATAAACAAATTCTGTACATTTAATGCAAAAATTTGTAGCAGAAGAAAAAACAGAATGTGAATCCACTTAAGTAAGATTTGACGCTGTTATTATAATTTTTTAAAGCCGATTGTTTTTATCATTATTCAGTTTATTGATGCAGTAGAAAGTCGAAAGGTTCGGGCTGCGTTAAATAACGCTCTGCAAGGCTAAATACTGTATTGCTTATAATAGAAGTTTAATAATAGCAATAATTTGTTATTGTTTTCATTCTTTTACCAGTCCTTTCAAAAAATAATTTTCTTTTCCTTTTTACAGCTTTGTTGTCTTACAGAATTGATCTAGTTTCGCAGTCGAAATTTATGGCTGTCCTAGATAAACTCAGGATTTTTTCGATTATGATGCTGAAAATAAATCCATTTTTAATCGGGAATAACAATGTGGATTTTTTGTCGTGTTTTTGAAGCAATATTTCACACGTGGTTATTCGGTTTTCGGTTTGAAGTCGCTATAGTCTAGTAGGTAGTGTGTTGGCTTATCCAGCCATCAAAACGAAATTTGAAAAAATAATTCTTCGGCGACTTCCTCTCAGCAGATTACTGGCAAAAACTCTGAGAGTAAATAAAATTGCCATAAAAAGTTTCTCAAAAAATTCATGTATGAAATTAACACACACAACATATGGACAACCTAGGTCGTAATCCTAACTGAATGGTTGTAATGTGTAATTGTGTACCATATCCTTTTGTTTCCACCAGAAATACAGCATTTATCGATTCAGAATTGATCTGGTTTCGGAGACAAAATTCAAACCCATGTTTTTCTCAATTAGGATTCTGAAAATAAATCAATTTTTCCAGTAGCAATTCGATGCAACAGTGATTTTCTTTCTTGTTTTTGAAGTATAATTACACAAGTGGTTATTCGGTTTTCCATCTGTCTACTGTTCAATTCAATTTTTAAGATTTTCATTCTTTCTAACAGATCTTAAATGGTCAGCGATTGTTTGCCGAACAAAATCTAATATTTCTGTCATCTATTTCTGACTCAAAATGCCATCTTCATCCAATAATGTTTGCAATTCGGCATCTTAAAATTTTTTCGTGGTCTTCCACATTTTTATTTCTCACATCAAAATCGTTTAGTCTGAACCGTCGAAACCATCTTCGACATATCGCTTCTAACAGAGCAGTACCATCGTACATCCACAGGCATTCGAGGTGACTCTCTAATACTTTTCTTCAAATGAAAATAAAAAATTAAAAAATTACTTTCCGCAAATCATCATTTTCTGGTACAAAATTCTTTAACACGATGAAAAATATGATGTTTTTTGTTCATTGATTTGATGCATACTCAATATGTTCGACAAATGTATGTAATTGTGTTGTTCCCAATGTCAATAAATGTTCCCAATGTAGACATTTGCATCTTGACGCTTAGTTCCCACCAGCATACCAAATGTATACAGAAGTTTTTGATACTCTTAGTTAAGTATGACTTCATTTAATACAGCTTCAACTTCTTTTAATTTCCTCTAATTCATTAGTTTCTACGCTGAAGAGACTGTTAAAATTGTAATCCTTATATAGTATCTTCAAACGGTGTCTTTTTAATCTTAATTTAAAAAAAATAAGTAGCTTTAGCTCAGAATAGTGAATACATATATATAAATATACATACATACATAATCGGTCATTAGAACCCCTTTCGGCGGGATTATGAAGCAGCTTCGCATACCTCTTATATTGTGTAAGTTAATTTTATATATGAGTGGCTAGAGCTATAGTTTAAAGTCGACTGCGAAAGACAGATTTTTCTTGGCAATTTTGTTTACTCTCAGGGTTTTTGCCAGAATTCTGCTGAGAGGAAGTCGCCGAAGTAATATTTTTTCATATTTGATTTTGTTGAGGATGTCTAACCTGGGGTTTGAACCGAGGCTTAGTGTCTAATAAGAGAACGCATTACCTGCTAGACTACGGTGACTACAATAGTTAGTAATATTTTTAATCCTTTAATTTTCTGAACCTTTTAAAAATAATGAAATTATTTTATACGGTGTAGCGGTACACATGTGTTTTAGCCCAGTTTATACAACAATATAAATAGAAATATAATTTTGTAATTTTATATTGGAACTCAAATGCCTAAATAAACAATTTAATAAAAAAAATCACTAAAATAATATCGAAATTCAATATATTTTTGTATTACAAATGACAAAAAATAAAAAATAAAAATGAACACTAAATTACATGACAAAGCAAACAAACTGTAATAAATTAGAACTTGAAGTGATGAAAGAAGTGAAGCAGCAGAATAGAATACAGCGGATGTCAATCAAATAAACAGCATCACCGGAAATGAATGCAATTTCAATGTTTAGTGCCACAGCGAGAGATGTTAATGACGTATGTATACTTCAGTGCATTCACAATCTCAGAAAGCATTCAATTTTATGTACAATTTTTTATACATGATGACGGTGGAGAATATTTAATGTTTACCATGTAGTAAATAATTTGGAAGGCGTTAGTATTTACTAACAAATGGCGAAAAAAAACATAATATTTTTATTCAAAATGAATGTACAATTTTAAAAATTTGTTGTGAGAGTAAAAAGCTTGCGTGTTATAGTAGAACAGTGTGTGCATTGGCATCAATGCTTCGAATACTTTGAGAAAGATTTCGGAATGTAAGAAAATACCTTACAAACTCTAATGCCTTACTGAGAGTTTATATACGCAACGTGTAGAAATAAAAATGTTAAATTACTAAACAGAATGATAGAGGTTGGAGTAGCTATTTGGCAAGGTTGTACCATAGTTTTTAACACGAACCTTAGGAGACAATGTGGCTAAATGATTTTGATAATGCAGATGATATAATTTTTTTAAACATAGCTTCTCGGGAATTCGAACAGTACGGGGACTGTGCTTACCTGTGGCATAATAGCGGGCCACTATGCGTTCTGAAGTTAGCTTTGGTATCAAAACTACCACTCCAAACTAACCTAACCTATCTTCTCGAGGGCAGCGGAAGCAGCATATCTAAAAAATAAAAAACCTAAGACGAAAACTGTCCGTATCAAAGTGACTTCCCAGGAGCAGTTTCTAATAGGTGTTAAGGAAATAGAGGTTACCGCACAGTTTTGTTATCTTCGAAGCATTATGTTTACAAAGAAAGGATCGGGAGTGATCGGGTGTGTGAAGTATCATAGAAATTCTTTATTTCTTTAAAATAACATTTAAAAGACTGGCTTGTGGCTCATCTGCGACTTAAGTTAACCGCACAAGAAAATGTCTAAACGGGTCAAATCATACGTTCTCAATCTCCAGTTTACGTCACCTTCATGTGAAATGATCATGCTCCCAAAGCGATTTTTTACAATATCCAATGAGTGGGCATAGTACTTTCGTCTTGTTGAAACCAAATCATTCGATTAAAGCCAAAATAAGTTGATAATCATATATGTACATATAGTACTCCCAATGACAGTGGTCGCCTGGCCAACATCGTTCTGAAAGAAATATGAAGCTACGAAGCCTCCAACCCAAAATCCACATCTACATGTGCATTTTTAGGCAAGCAAGCATGAGATATTATCGAAAACTTTCTTCGCTCCCTTGCATGTGGTGTATCCTTAAACACTTCCTATTTGTAAATCCAAATCAAACAAATTGTGTGTGAGATATCATCGAAAATTTTCATCGATCTCTTTTATCTAGTGTACCCTTAAGTACTTCCTATTTGTAAATCTAAACGACACAAATTGTGTGTGAGATATCATTGAAAATTTTCATCGAGCTCTTGTATATGGTGTGTCCTTAAACACTTCCTATTTGTAAATCTAAACGACACAAATTGTTTGTGAGATATCATCGAAAATTTTCAGCGACCTTTTGTATATGGTGTATCCTTAAACACTTAATACTTGTAAATCCAAATCAAACAACTTGTGTGTGAGATGTCATCGAAATTTTCATCGATCTCTTATATATGGTGTATCCTTAAACACTTAATATTTGTAAATCCAAATCAAACAAATTGTGTGTGAGATGTCATCGGAAATTTTCATCGATCTCTTGTATATGGTGTATCTTTAAACACTTCCTATTTGTAAATCTAAACGACACAAATTGTTTGTGAGATATCATCGAAAATTTTCAGCGATCTTTTGTATATGGTGTGTCCTTAAACACTTAATACTTGTAAATCTAAATCAAACAAATTGTGTGTGAGATATCATCGGAAATTTTCATCGATCTCTTATATATGGTGTATCCTTAAACACTTAATATTTGTAAATCCAAATCAAACAAATTGTGTTTGAGATATCATCGGAAATTTTCATCGATCTCTTATATATGGTGTATCCTTAAACACTTAATATTTGCAAATCTAAACGACACAAATTGTGTGTGAGATATCATCGAAAATTTTCATCGATCTCTTGTATATGGTGTATCCTTAAACACTTCCTATTTGTAAATCTAAATGAAACAAATTATGTGTGAGATATCATTGAAAATATTCATCGATCTCTTGTATATGGTGTATCCTTAAACACTTCCTATTTGTAAATCCAAATCAAACAAATTGTGTCTGAGATATCATCGGAAATTTTCATCGATCTCTTATATATGGTGTATCCTTAAACACTTAATATTTGTAAATCCAAATAAAACAAATTGTGTGTGAGATATCATCGGAAATTTTCATCGATCTCTTATATATGGTGTATCCTTAAACACTTAATATTTGCAAATCTAAACGACACAAATTGTGTGTGAGATATCATCGAAAATTTTCATCGATCTCTTGTATATGGTGTATCCTTAAACACTTCCTATTTGTAAATCTAAATGACACAAATTGTGTGTGAGATATCATCGAAAATTTTCAGCGATCTCTTGTATATGGTGTATCCTTAAACGCTTCCTATTTGTAAACTGAAATGAAACAAATTGTGTGTGAGATATCATCGAAAATTTTCATCGATCTCTTGTATATGGTGTATCCTTAAACACTTCTTATTTGTAAATCCAAATCAAACAAATTGTGTGTGGGATATCATTGCAAATATTCATCGATCTCTTGTGTATAGTGTATCCGTAAACACTTCCTATTTGTAGATCTAAATAAAACAAATTGTGGGTGAAATATCATCGATAATTGTCATTGATCTTTTGTATCTGGTGTAACCTTAAATACTTCCTATTTATAAATCTAAATTAAACAAATTGTGGGTGAGATATCATTGAAAATATTCATCGATCTCTTGTATATGGTGTCGCATGGGCTTCCTTTTTTGTTGTATTTGCTCATATTATTTATATTTGAAGTTGCCATATTGAAAATGATATACAGTGGTGGCCACGAATTTAAGACACGACATATGACTGACTTAGTTGTGATAATATTTACAATCCTGTAATATCAAATTTGATATTCTTTATTCTTCTATGTACCCTGTAATACTAAGCAAAAGTACCATTATTTTATTTTGTTCTTTTTACATTTTGTTGCTTTTTGATCATATTATTGTAAAAACGTTTATTTGAAATTGGCCACGAATTTAAGACATTTCAGAAATATCTGGTTATTAAGTAATTTTTAAGTGATTTTTGAAGCTAAACGTTGAGCAACGAATGTTTTATTTTATTTTATGTTGGAATACATAGAAATATTTAATTATAAATGGCCAGAGGTACTTGGAATACCGATGCCGAACGAAAACTGATCCAACAACTAAAATTTGATGGAAAAATAATAATGGAGATATCCAAGCTGCTTAAATGTTCTAGATGCAAGATTTACAACGCGCTGGAACACATCAAGCAATATGGTACCACCAAAAATGTCAAACAGCAACCTAGAGCCCGAAAAACTACACCCTAGAGTAGCTGCTAATAACCTTTTCACGAGCTCAAGTAAAATAAAAAATAAAATTGCATTGGATTTTGGTACTGATATTTCGTCTAGGGCAATAAGAAGATGTCTAAATGAGAAAAACTTGCGTGGGTGTATTGCACAACGTAAACCACTTGTGTCAAAAAAATATGAAATCCCGACTAGCATTTTGTCTTGATCTATATAATATGTAAATAAAAATTCTTAACCAAATATAGGTAGCAAAATGTTACTAATTTTTCTTCATAATATTACTAAAATCTTAAGAAAAATATCATTGACCTAAAATTTTTTTGAAAAGATGTAAAAATTATCACAAATGTCTAAGTAAAATGTCGTGTCTTAAATTCGTGGCCACCACTGTACATATAACATTGCAAGTTCAAACATAAACTTAACTTTAAAAGTTGAAGGTAGAGTGATCCTCCCTTTAGTTTAATGCTCACTTATAATAATGTCCGCTTGTAATAATGAAAAACAATTTATCTGCCCGTTTAAATCCACCCTGTAGTTAACGGCAAGTTGTAATAGTGGCCCTTCAAACCAAAAGGTTGTGAATTTTACTTTTAAGGAAAAGCTTTGAAATGAGGAGACATTAATTGCTACTGTTTATGTTTTTTAATTATATTTTATTGGTTTTTTTTATTAAACCGAATACAGTTTTCAGTCTCTCTACAAACACATGCTTGTTTGTAAGTATAGTTTCGAGTATCCTTTAAAGAAATGACAACTAATTTGTCAGATGTAGCTTCAACAACTATCAATCCGATTGGATTGTAGTTGGACTTTTAATGAGACCTAGTGGTTAATACATTTCTCAGTTTAACCCAAATTGAGTTGTTACATCAAATAAAACCATAAATGGCTTCACTTGGCATTATATTTATTCTAATGCAGATTATTCTCCTCATACACCAACGTGGTGATAATAAAATTATAGTAAATACATACATACATAATTGATAATTAAAATTTTTCGATTAGGATTACGGCTTAGCTTTTCATGTGTGTGTGTTAAATTTATACATGAATGGCAGGACCTGTAGTTTAAAATCGGCTTCGGACGATAGATTTTTGAGTCACTTTTAATTTCAAGAGTTTTTGTCTGAAATCAGCTGAGAGGATTTATTCGCAGAAATAGAGAACAAAATTAAGTGTAATTTACTCTATAAATTCTTTAATTTTTTTTTTTTTTGTAATAATTTTCATTTTAGTACAGACATTTTTGAAACGAATATCCCCACTATGAACATAAAAACCAAAAGAAAATTAAACACACAGTTCAAGTCAAGTTTTTGACTTTTAATCCGTTTTTTTTTTAAATTTTATTTTGTCTTAATAAGTGTAAGGACTTAAAGAGGAAGAAAAACTCTTGCACCATTTGCACCATAAGTAACTGCCTACACCATAGAGAATCTAAATAATTTCCTGCTGGTATTACGAGTATCTTTCCTCAACGTCTTTCTGTATTTGCTTTTCAGTCACAACTTTTCCAGGTCTGTTAAAATGGCAAACGTTGAGAAGCATTTGCAAGTAAAACATTTCTATGAAAAGATTTGCAGTAATTAAAACGAATTCAGTGATTTTAATTATTTAAAAATGTATTTCATGTGCCACATCAGTTCAAGTTCTATTCGCTATATTTTTACTTCAGCTGCCACGCTTTCAATTTAGCATTCTTCTGTCGCTTATGCATTTTTTATTTTAATTATTTTTTTTCTTCATTTCAATGTCTATTTTTATTAAGTCATATTTATTTAAATAAATTATTTCTTCTTCTTTATAATAATAAATGAAAACAACAGAAGTGAAAATCAGCGCATAATTTGTGTCACATATAGTCGTGGTCTTTTATATATAATTTGTTTATTTGAAACAAAATATTTAAAGATTAATTAAAAACATTTAAAACTCAATTAATTTACATTAAAATATTACCGGCTGTATCAGTATAAAGTGCGCATCAAGCATTATCCATCGTGAACATTTACTGTGAACGAGCCTTAATTTTTTTCACGTGAAAACTGTCGATTTATACGGAACAAATCAAATTAGTGAACAAACCAAATCACATTTTTTTATCGTGTTAAAGGTCGCCAATTTTGTACCAGAAAATGATGCTTGGCGAAAAGCATTAATTTATTGTTTTCATTTGAATAGAAGTGCCGGATAGTCTAATAGAATACATAGGCATAAGATGATCTCGCTCCATCAAAAGCAGTATGCAGAAGATGGTTTCAACGGTTCAGAGACAAGGATTTTGATATGAGAAATGAAGAACGTGGAAGACCACGAAAAGATTTGAAGATGCCGAATTGCAAACAATTTTGAATGAATATGACTGTTTGAGTCAAAAACAAATGACAGAAATGATAAACGTTGCATAAGAAATAATTTCTGGCCGTTTAAAACCTATGGGAATGGTTCGAAAGTCTGGAAAATGGGTTCCATATGAATTGAATGACAAACAGAGGAAAAACTGAAAAAGCACTTGAAAAATTTTACTTCAAAGACAAGATAGAAAATCAGAATTGCATCGAATTGTTACGGGTAATGAAAAATTGAGTTATTTTCAGAATCCTAAACGGAACACATCCTGCGGTAATACTGAACAACCATCATCTTCGGCAGTAAAACCATATGGATGAAGCAGGAAAAAATGTTGTGTGTCCGGTAGGATTGTTAACATAAATCGCTACCGATAACATATGATCAATTTTAACTACGGACAGATCGATAGACGATCAGAATGGACCACATGACACGGCCAAATAATTTTACAACATGAAAATGCATCTGCACACAAAGCAAAACCGTTTCTGGACACTATCAAAGCATTTGGATAAGAGCTGCTACATCACTTGACCGTCGTATTCAGCACACTTGGCAGTTTTCGACTACCATTTGTTTTTATCGATGCAGTACGCATTGGCTGCGGAGCGCTTCAATTCCTTTTTTATTGGCTTACTTCAAAGGATGAGCAGTTTTATTTATAAAGAATCTACAAATGACGTGAAATATGAAAAATACTTTGAATAAAATGTTTTCTTACTTACGAATTAAAAATTAGTGTTTTATCCTCACAAAAAAAAAACCCAGTTCATACCGGTAGGGTTTTGTATAACATTCGGTAGAAATTGCGAAATTTCTCAGTTCGCTTTAATTTGCTTGTAAGCTGCAACATGAAATGATTTGCTGGAAATTCCACTCAACCATACTATGTAAACATACTATGTAAGCCAACCAAAAATTCTGAAAAAGTCCTACAATTATCGATAGTAACAAGCTCCCTTGGCGGGCTCATTTCTCAAAGCTACATACTCATACATACATATATAGCCCGAAGATCGTACTGAAAATAGACCGAACATTTACACTGAAAATGAAAATCCTTTCTTCGAATTTAAACTACTCCTACAATATTATAATCCTGATAGCCTGTTTATTGATACGTAGTTGAATAATTATACTGATAACAAGTCTGATTGATTCTAGTTTCTTCTTCCCAAACACACACCAGACCTCTACCGTTGCGGATAAATCTCTAAACCGTGACCCTTATATGTCTCATCAACTTTTAAATATTTCAGACACTCAATGTGCTTGTCAGAGTCAACGGTAGTGACTTATTAGACATGAGGCCACGGTTCAAATCCCAGATCAGACATCTCCAACAAAACGAAATTTGAAAAAATATTTCTTCGGCCCTGAAAAAGTTTCTCTGTCGCTCAGAGTCGTAGGCTCCGCCGCTCATGTTTAAAAATAACACACACAACATAAGTGGTGTGAGAAACTAGGTCATAATCCTGACGGAAGAGTTGTAATGCCCAATTATGTATATAACATAGGGAATATATTGGCAGCCTAGCATTTCAGACAGAAATTCATTATTGGACATTGACGAGATAGCTGTTCCTAATATATCGATGCTACCTCTAGCTAACAACATGGCGGCCTAATAAACGGTCATATATCCTTTGCGACTCATAACAGGAATGACTGACGTCAAGTGATATGAAAAGTGTTGTCTAATGTTCACATGTTGCGTAAGGGCTATCACTGTGGTCAAGCACTCATGGGTAGAAGATTTAGATGTAAAAACAACACCTGAATCGTAGAGAGATGGTGAGACATACAGATCCAATGATTTGAATCCTGATTCAAACCAAAGTGGTGACGACAAAAAGTTTGACATATTATGGTTTTCGACTTCATAAAATTAAAAGCTTTTTATCCGCTTTAAATAATACATCCAAGACGCTTTCTTACCCTTCTATCACGCATAGAAGATAACAACAATAATAACAACAATCTCTCTGTCGTTACCTAGAAACAACGTCGTCTGCAGACATGTAGAGGAGGAGCGGCCTAACGTTTCGATGGTATTCATTGTTGACAACGTAAATACTGGATATAAGGCATATACTCAGTTTAGCACATTTGCCTAGGACATGTATTACTTGGATTGCAGTACCAATATTCCACTGTTTTCATCAATATTTTTCGTTAAATTGGTTATCCTTTCTACCAATTTCTCATCAAATTCACTTGGAATACTCTTCAATTCCATGCCTATATGGTTCCAAACCCATTTTACTTCATTAGAAATTATTTTGTGTTGTTCCACTCACTTCAACAACACAAATTTTCAATAAGGTTACGCTGAAGAATTTCGGCAGTTCAGCTTACAACCTGAAACTTTTTCCCCTACTGTAACTAAAAAAAAAAAAAAAATTCTGAAATCGTTGTTTATACATTTAAGTTGGCCAACAACTAAATTGAACACTAAATCATATTACAATGGCTCAAATAACTATGCAAACGAAGCTGATTTAATAGCCTTTACACTATAACATACCATTCAAATACAAGAATAATAAACCAAAAAGAAAGAAAGGAAGAATAAACGGAATCAGATACTTGTAAATAAACAAAGTGGTGGAAGTTTCTGGCCATAAGCAACATCAACAACCAAACCAACCAGGCAGTAAATAAAGAAAAAAAACCAAGCATTTCACAAACAAAATCTCTCTAACGAAGCATTCAACTCAATACTGAGTGTGTATAAATTTTCGTTAAAGGGTAGCTTTTAAAAATGAGTTAAAACTTTCGGCATTCCTACCAAAAGTGCAATGGCGATTTAATGATAGAAGTAAGTCGGTCCTCATTTTATCCATTAGTATCCGGCAGAGTCTAGCAATACTAATTCAATAGTAGAATTGCCATGAAAAGTTTCTCAAAAATCTGTCGTTCAGGGTCGACTTTAAACTGTAGATTCCGTCACTCATGTATAAAATTAACACACACAACATGAGTGGTGTGAGTAGCTACGCCGTAATCCTGACTGAAGGGTTGTAATAGCCAATTATATATGTATGTATAGCCGCATTACTTCCATGATTTTATGGCGCTCAGTCTCGTTGCCATGTTCGCTACAATTTGTTTCGCCAATATATCGAGTGGTATCCAGTTAGGAATAGTAAACAACACTTTGGATGATGTAGTCCCAAGGACACCTGTTATTGTCCCATTCTCATAACCCGCACAAATCGGGCTTGATGATTCAACCACCAAACCGCGGCCCAGTAGAATAGCTAACAAAGTTGGATAGTCGATACTGATTTTTAGGGTTGATACCCCAGTTCGAGCATAAGGCAACAAATAAGAGGTTCTAGATTGAGTATACAAGTTGCAGTTATGGTCCCAACACACACTTTGAAAAAGTTACAGCTACTAGGGGTAGGAAATTTAGGGACTTTGTATTTCCTTGTGAATAGTACTCACTATTTTTTGGTTATGTTTACTGTTAGTCAACATCGTTGCAGAATTTCGATAGTAATCTCAACGCTGCAGATTCCAGAATTTCCTAAATTAATTTTGAGTCTTTGCCTGTAGTCGTTAGTGCCACGTGATATGCAGAGACGATAGTTATGCAGCATGTTCTTTTAATGGTCTTCAGTAGAATAAAGGGGAGAGTACACCTCTTTGTGGTGTCCCTCGAAAACTGTAAAATACAATCATTTTAGAGTGCATTCCCTTGTAAGTCATATTGAATATTTTGAATATCATTCTGAGGCAGTATCACTATTATTCTTCAACCAAAAAGAAAAGAGGGTCGATAGATTAGCCTGTCTCCTCTACAAAATCTCATATTTTTGTCGGTCTTAGCATTCAGTTCAATTCTCAATTTGTTTATTAAGCTTAACCATGCTTTTTTACAATTTGTTACAGCACCCTGGGTGGGAGAAACCAAAAATTCTACAGCTACAGTATTTTCAATTGAGTGCTTTAGCTTTAAATAATTTGCATATTATACCCCCTTCCCAACGCAAAAAAGGGAAAAGAGTCCGTCTTAAATATTCTTTTATTCAGTTGCTTGGTTGACTGCTCGACATTGATGTGCTTCGTTCAGTAGTAAACAGTCGCATTTATTATATAAGCAAGCGATTTCCCTGGTTGTACGGATGGATGAATGATACTCTAAGTGATATTTGATGTCTTTAAAACAGTTTTAAATATCAACAGGATGAAAAGTATGTACAGAACAATTATTATACAGACAGAAAATCCTCACTTCAAAAATTTTATTTCACAATTAAGTGAGCGTAACTTTTGTCATTTTATTTGTAAAAAATTCCAAGAGTGGTGAAGAAAATTGTTTGTTTCCGGATGATAAATTAAGGATGAATTTGTATGAATTTTACAGCACTGTTCCAAGATAGAGTCCAACACAGATTGAGTTTCGAACAATTTTCAAGTCAACATTACCATGGACAACCATAGTTAACGGAGTGTGTTTGACGACTGACCCAAACTTTTGGTATGGATTTTGGGCTGTAGGCGTCAACTTCCCATATTTCTTTGAAAACGACGTAGGCTAAAACGACGTAGGTTTCAACAGAATGTTGCTTTGTGCTACAAATCTCATGTCACATTGGATATTTTCCACAAGCGATTTGAGGGCTTTGTCATCTTAAGTACAGCTGAGCTGGGGCAAGTGCGATTTAAATCCGTTAGACTTCTTCTTACGTGTCACAAATAACTGCAGACCTCAAAAACAACTTAATCCATGTCATAGGTCTAATTCTAACTCATAAATGCGCCATAGTTATGCAGGAGCCGTAGATTTGAACTATTTTATATTCAACTCATAATGCCAGGTCTTTCAAACGAATACAAAATTTCGATGATATCTCACACACATTTTGTTTTATTTAAATTTAAAAATACGAATCTTTTATGAATGATTCGATATAATATCCAATACTTATGGATCGTATCAGGACACACACATCCAAAAAATCAAGATAAGCATTCGCCCGATTAAAGCTTTTATGGTATTCAATATCATAGCGAATTAAGCTTAACATCTTTAATTCAATGTAAAGTCCAACCTACTCCTACGTGACATATAAGATATGACAGTCTTCTAACCAAATGTGAGTTTTAACGACAAATTGTGAGCACACTCCAATCACCAATCAATAGTCACTGAAATGAGAAAACAAAAATACGGTAATGGATAAATCATGCTTTCAAAATATTTCAAAAGGAAGGGCTGTCGAAAAAGGTGACGGCCGGAACGTATCGACAAAAAGTAAATTGAAATGGAAATAAGAATAATCGACAAGCTCTGGTGACTGTTGAATATAATAAAGGACAGGATACAGTATTCAATATTTCCAATGACTGTGTTCATGAAGTTAATATCCAAACTAAAGAATTTGTTTTTTCAAACAAACCACTGACCATTCATCCAGAATTGAGTCTCTGGAAGATGTTTTTTCTATAAAAAATTAGCATCAGTTGCTCCAGAACCCGTTCAGCGAAGGCACGTCGTTATGGTTGTTCCGTTATGTTTCTGTGTTTACCTACATACATACATACATACATACTTACATACAGAATTTACCTTTACAACCTTTCAGTCACGATTATGGCCTAGCTTCTCACACAACTTATATTGTGTGTATTAATTTTATACGTGAGTTGTGAGACCTACAGTTTAACGTCGACTCTAAACGCCAGATTTTTGAGAACCTTTTTTATGGCAGGTTTATTTACTCTCAGAGTTTTTGTCAGAAATCTGTTGAGAGGAAGTCGCCGAATAAACTTCTTGTGTTTAACGGCGCAAAATTCAATAGGTTGTGTGTTGCGTCAGGCAGTGTTTTTTGGCGAGTGACAAGAAATCGACGTTATCCGATTGTACTAAACACTATCACGAACAGTGATAATGTTTTCGGCTGATCTTACATCTTGTCGACTTACGGGTATTGCTCGATCGTTGTTTGGATCAGTGAACTCAAGTTTATACACCTCACTCCGAATAGTTCTCTCGATTGAGCCATTATAGCGATCGTAAAGTGGACGAAGTGTGCGGTACTGTATTTGAAAAGAACACCAATTTTGACTAAAAAAAATTATTTACGCGTTGTTGTTGAATACTTTATCCGTCCATGAAGATTGGCAAAACAGAGTGAATGTAGCCGTAGTGTAGTAGGTAGTGGGTTGGCTTATTAGACGTGCGGCCACGGTTTAAACTCCTAGTCATACATCTCCAACAAAATAAAATATAAAAAAATATTTTTTTCGCGACTTCCTCTCATCAGATTTCTGGTAAAATCTATGAGAGTAAATAAAATTGCCAAGAAAATTTTCTCAAAAATCTATAGTTCGGAATCGACTTTAAACTGTAGGCCTCAACACTTACAACATAAGTGATGTGGGAAGCTAGGTTGTAATCCTGACTGAATGGTTGTAATGACAAATTATGTATGTGCATGAGATAATGTCTATTAATTTGACAGATGTAGCTTTACCAAAATGGCGGTTATCATATGTTGAATTTCGAAAAGTCCGGTTGGAAGACTCAATATATGCTAAAGCAGTTTAATATGTTTTTAGGTGCTGTGTCCTATTAGATATCTTTTCTTCCGCGCCTTTCTGATAACTTAGTTCAGGTGGAAAAATTAAACGATTTAACATTATGATACGCTATACATACATACATTACATACATAATTGGTCATTACAACCCTTTATTCAGGATTATGGCCTAGCTTCTCACACCACTCATGTTGTGTGCGTTAATTTTATACGACTTCATTAACATGCATGCTTTCCTAAAAACATATCTCAAATCAACGTATGTGCTTGAACAGCAACAACATACCATTCGAACCTTGTACCATGCGACTTGAAAAACCGTATTACGATTTTAGCAATACAATTACGTTTGAGTAAAAAGTTAACTCCTAGCGTATGATACATAAAAACCATCATAAAACAGACCAAAACGGCCCTTAATGGTTTTGTAATTTAAATTATAATTTGGTGTTGATTTTCCAATTTGTCACTAAAAGGCTGCAAATATACACAATTTTATATGCGTGCGTTAAAATTTACTTACACACCCACAAAACACATGTTAATCCATAAAGTTTGTATGTCAACGGGTCCATATATTTATACACACTATAATTAACGTATATGGTA
Source organism: Sarcophaga carnaria (assembly GCA_958299815.1). Classification (NCBI taxonomy): domain Eukaryota; kingdom Metazoa; phylum Arthropoda; class Insecta; order Diptera; family Sarcophagidae; genus Sarcophaga; species Sarcophaga carnaria. Next base: position 81,087,658 of record OY283149.1, on the reverse strand, counting down.
TGCTCCTTGGTTTTTTCATGGTTTTGCAAGTGATGGTAAAAGCATGCAACATGTTTGCAGCTCAAATGTGTTAACTGTTAATTAGTGATCCCACTTAGTGCAACGGTAAAGCAGTTATAAGGCCTGTAAAGAATGTGATAAAGAGTGTGAGAAAACAAAAACGTTTACATTGAAAAGGTTGCTATAGTGCATTAGCGTTTTACGATAGTTAGCATTCAGCTAAACAAAAGGGTGACGTTATAATAAAATTAACACTCTGAAAAGGGGTTCCATATCACTGAGTTTGTGACGGCAATACTAATAATTGATTTGCAATTTGTTTATTCACAGTAAATTGGTTTTTCAGGTGGCAATGATATAAATACATATATATATATATATATATACATAATTGGTCATTGTTGTGTAAATAATTAAAGTTATATTTACTATCATATTATTTACATAGAACATGAAATAACCACTTGTTATTATTAGCTTTTAAGTTAGATTAGTAAGCTTTGTAATTATTCTTTATATTGAATAAATAAAATAAATTTAGTTTTTCAAACACATAACATGGTGTCAGGTATCAAAGAGAAAAAATAAAAAAATAAAAAAAAAGTCAAAAGTCTAAAAAAGAAAAAAATATATATATATTAAATATTTAATTAGATTCGATGAATTCTGAGTCAAGTAAACAAAAAGTTACATATCCTGAAATGTCTACACCACAAGTAATGTCGGTTGCAACAACAATTGCACCTCTTAATCTCAAAGAAAGTAACATGTGTGCCACATGGAAGTCGTGGAAAGACCAGTTCAAGATATTTATGAGAGTGTCAATTCTTGACCAGCAATCTGAACAACGAAAAGTAGCGTTATTGTTACATCATTTAGGACCAGATTGCTTACAAATTTTTAATTCATTCGATGAGGACATAGATACGGTAAAATATGATGAATTGCTATTAAAATTGGACGCATATTTCATACCCAAAGCAAACATAGCGATGGGACGTCATACTTTCTTTTCAAGAAAACAAGGTCTAAATGAATCTATTGAGGAATATGTAACGGTGTTAAAAAATCAAAGTCTATTGTGTGAGTTTGGAAATTTGCGTCACGACTTAGTTAAAGATATTTTGGTCTGTGGCTTACTTCCCAAATATTCCCAGATCAAAGAAAGGTTGTTAAGCGAAAGTAAAGTTACACTTGAGAAAGCTTTGGAAATAGCTAAAAATATAAACTCTGCAAAAGAAAACACAAGTCAGTTGCAACAAGAAACAAATTTTGTTGGCGCTTTAAATAAGTCTAATATTTACAAGAAACAAATAAATCAGCCACCATATGTAAATCAACGTTACTCAACTTTTTCGTCAAAGCAGTCTTCATCAGCTAGAAGATAATATTTGTATATAGCTGATACGCTGTCAAGATGTCCATTAAAAGCAAACGCCTTAGTTAATATTCATAAAGACATCACACTTCATTGTAATTTTCTTAAGTCGAATCTTGAAGTTCCATTTTCAAATATAAATGATATAAAATATCATAGTAATAATGCTACAGTTTTGGCAAAAATTAAAACATATATACTAAATGGCTGGCCTGTACATAAAAAACTTGCTGATAAAGAGGTTATGCCCTATTACAAAATAAAAGATGAAATTCTTATCATTGCTGATATTCTTCTTAAAAATAACCAAGTTTTAGTCCCGAAAAGTCTTCAAAATCTGATATTGAACAGAATCCATGAAAGAAACATGGGAATACAGAGATGTCAAAGTCTTGCTAGACAATCTGTGTACTGGCCAAACATGTATAATGATATTTTTAATAAAATATCAGATTGTGAAATTTGTATGAAATACAAAAATTCAAAATCTAAATAAGAAATTTTGACGCATGATATTTATAATATACCATGGTTTAAAGTCGGATGTGATCTCTTTGAGTTCAATAAAAAATACTATATACTAGTGGTTGATTATTTTTCAATATTTATTGAATTAGAGTTGTTAAACTCGGGTTATTCGAGTAGACATGTGATTTTTCCCGAACATTTTCATATCTGATAATGGCCCACCTTTTAATTCAAATGAATTTAAGGAATTTCTTGTTGATTGGGGTATAGACCACAAAACTTCGAGTCCATATTTACCAAGATCAAATGGTCCTGCGGAACGCTCTATTCAGACAGTAAAGAAACTTTTATATAAATGTCTTGAAAGTGCTACTGATCCATATATCGCGTTATTAAACTACCGCACTACACCTAAGGGAAATTTGCCAAGTCCTTCTGAACTACTAATGTCGAGAAAGTTGAATACAAGACTTCCAACACTTTCATTAAACTTAAAACCAAAACTAGTTGATACAGATAAATATCAAAAAGAAGTTAATAATAAAACACAAAAGTCAACAAATCATTATAACTTCAATACAAAAGAATACAAATCTGTTAAAACAGGTGATAAGGTAATCTTTAAGAGAAGTCCTAGTTCTTTTTGGTTTCCAGGAGAAATAGTGAGTAACAGTCCGGAGCCCAAATCATTTATATTTAAAGATAAGGAAGGTTCTTTGTTTAGGAGAAATGAACAACACATATTCAAAAATCCTAAAAACTCAACAAACTCTGATGATGCAAATGAACACACATTCGAAAAGTCTCAGAACTCTAATAATGAAAATAGTAGTAATACAGTGAATACTTCTGACTCGAATTTACCAGTTAAAACTACTGAAACTGAATCTGATAGTGCTTATAGAACTCGTCATGGAAGAAAAATTAACCCACCAACTAGATTTACACACACTAATTTCTAAACCATCAAAAACATGCACTTGTATCTTAACAAATAATTTTATTATTAATTTATGTCTACATATGTATAATCTTTATGATTTAAATATTTAAATATTTGAAAATAAATTGAATTGAAATTATTATAAGTACATATGTAATTGAAAAGAAAGATGTTGTGTAAATAATTAAAGTTATATTTACAATCATATTATTTACATAGAACATGAAATAACCACTTGTTATTATTAGATTTTAAGTTAGATCAGTAAGCTTGTAATTATTCTTTATATTGAATAAATAAAATAAATTTAGTTTTTCAAACATATAACAGTCATTACAACACTTCAGTCAGGATTACGACCTAGTTTCTCACAACACTCATGTTGTGTGTGTTAATTTTATACATGAGGACCAACATAGTTTTTTGAAAAACTTTTCATGCTAATTTTTTCTTTACCCTCAGAGCTTTTGCCAGAGAGTAAATAAAATTACCATGAAAAGTTCCTCAAAAATCTGTCGTTCGGAGTCAACTTTAAACAAGTAGGTCCCGCCACTCATGTATAAAATTAATACACACGACATGAGTGATGTGAGAAGCTAGGCCGTAATCCTGACTGAAGAGTTGTAATGGCCAATTATGTATGTATGATAAGCAATGTTCTTCATGTAAATGGTAAACCAGCTACAATTCCAACATTACAGCTGTTTTTGGTGAGATAGTGGTTGAAACAGTATAAAGTTAAATCAACATAAAAATAAGCTCAAGAGGAGACTACCGATTCAATGAGTGGAAGTTGAAACTGTTAATTTTTTAGATGAATCGTCTGCAAGTAATTCATAGTAGGCTGAAAGCAATTAATAACACACCTATGGTTTAAAGTCAACTCCGAACAACGATATTTGTAAAAAACAAAATTTTTTTTACCCTTAGAGTTTTTGCCAGAAAGCGGCTGAGAGGAAGTCCCCAAAAAAATATTTTTTCATATTTCGTTTTGTTGGGGATGTCTGACCTTGAGATTGCACCGCGGCCCCACGTCTAATAAGTCAATATGCTACCTACAATTAAGTTTTCTATGAAAATCAATAAGTTAAATTTGTTTTTATTCTTTAAGTTTTTCATTTTCACTTCTTTATTTCACCAAGTTTAAAATTTTTCTAAATCCGTCTTAAAACCGTTAAATTTTTCTATCCTCTGTATCATACAAAAATCTGCCCTTTTTTTCATAGCTTAAACTTACTTTTTCTTTCTTTCTTTTGTTTTGTTGACACAGTGCAAATGCTATAAGAAAGACAGAAGCACAGATCATCAGATATGCGAAATATTTCCGAGAACTTATTGAAAAAATTCCCAACGCTTTCAAAACGTTTGCTAATTTGTGGATCATGCAGGGAAATGATGGGAAAGTTGGACACATTACCGGTTATTCTGGATGAGAACAAAATCAATTCTGTAAATGATGACAGTTCTGCAGGAGATGATGGTTGTTCTAACTTTTCAGTAGAACCTATAAAACCTAATAATGAGTACCAAAATCAACATCACAAGGATACAGTAGAAGTTTCTGAACAAATAAAAAAGAAGTACGTCACAGAGTATATCTGAAAGAATCCTACTATCCAATAGTACTAACCTTGGTGCAAATGTCATCCAAATCGGAAGACATCGATTTTAAAAATTGGGTCACTGGACACGATATTGCCTATATAAAAAACATCAATTATTTCTATATACTATTGCTTAAAATTCATGAAAGTGCTGAAATATATTGGGATACATAGAGTTCTGCTGTACACTGTGTATAAAGTACATCGTTTGCCCTGTTGTTTCTTTTGACGCAAAGTTTTTATTCTCAGTATTTTTAAATGATATCTTGTGTTAATTTTTTTCGTTTAAAAATTGGTTATATTTATGAATAATTACAATCTATTTGCATGATTATCGTTTGTGTAATGGTTTTAAATTTCTTGTTTCATATTTGTTTTGAAAATTTTAATTCTTTTAGGAAGTTTTGTTCAGAAAATTTTTAATAAAAAAGACAAGTTTAGTTTGGATGTCGAACGAATTACTGCCTTGTTACAGAATGTTCTACTTGCTATAAGTGAGCTAGAGCATAAGTAACGCATTCGTGAGCACTCCCGCAAATATTACCATAATATTATCATAGTAAACATGATTTAAAAAGAAAATGTGTATACAAGCCTTACGCATTTAAATTTGCTGCTTTCTTTCTGTAACAAATGCCAAGAATAGTTTTATGTTACAATATCGCATATTAACAGTTACGTGTGTCATTAAGAACCCTCAGAACAAATTGTATTAGATTATTATCAACTTTTTTGTTTATTTTTAATACGTGAGAAATCTTCATAGAGAGTCATTATTGTTTACTTTTCGACTTTCAAAAGAAAGTAATGTTTTTGTAATACAGTGTCAACATATTAAGTGTTTTAAAGAATTTTGTATGAAAAAATTTTATACAAAGTTTTTAATTTCGAAATTCGACAAGCTCATTATACCTGAAAAATAGAAATAACGAAAGCAATATAATCGAAATTGTAAATATTTATGTAGTATAAGAGTTCCACGCCTTGTTTACAAATTTACTTGCATCTGACTGACTATGAGGTTCACTCACATATGAGTATTGAAGAATTCTTGAAAAAATCAAATATCACTCATACGCTATGGTGTTCACTTTGAATTCAAATATGTAACTGGCACATTTTTCTTTTATTTTATTTTTCTCCAGTATTGTGAGGTATTGCGATGTCCTCGAAAAGCTTAAATAAATATTTCGAGATACCCGTCCGTACATGAGAGCGGTATTCCATTTACTATTGGCTAATGAGTACAATAATGAGTAAATTTTTCATCATGATTTTCAATTTTTAAAGTTAATTTAAAGTTTCATTTTAATCAACATCTGTTTTTGAACGCTTGAATATCTTATGACCCCCCTAGGTTTATATTATCCATAGCTACAGATGACATAATATTAATATCGCGCTTGTTAGTCAACAATTAACATTTGATATCGCGTTTATTAAAACAGGACGTATTCATTAATTTTAAGCTTTATCGCCTCTATCTCCAAAAAGATTGATTTACGGTCAAAAGAACATTAATCGCAATTATTGTAAGATTGTTAAATTTTCAACGTCAAATTTGGAATATGTATATAGTAATCAGTATTACAACCTAGCTTATCACACTACGTAAGTTGTGTGTTATTCCTATCCATTAATGGCGGAGCCTATAATTTAAAGCTACTCCGAGTGACATATTTTTGAGAAACTTTGTATGGCAAATATTTTTTTAATTTCACAGTTTTTGCCCGAAACTGCTGTGAGGAAGTCCCCAAATATTTATTTCATATTTGTTACGTTCGAGATGTCTGAGCTGGGATTTGAACCAAGTGTTCTTGTCTAATAAACTGACACACGACCTACAACTGGACTAAAGCGACTTATATGCGAACATTACTCACTTTAAAATGTCGCTGACGTTTGCAGTAGCCACTACTCCTTTAAAATATGCCACACATTAAGCACACGCACTCACTCGCCATTGTATACGCTAGAGTACCTGGAACAGTGCTTCAAAATTTGTTTCAAAAAATTTTATTTTTTTATTTTAAATGAATTAAATATTTGAATTGAAAGATTGTTAGCATTTAATTGATGTAGTTTTTAGTAGAATGGAGAAATAAGTTGATTCTATCTTTAATTAAATTTCAACCGGATGATATTGGCTTTTGTATTTCAAATATTTTCAAAATCACTTAAATTTCATCTCTGTCCTTTGTTCGTCTTTGTTTTTGCTGAAGTCGTTTAGACTTTCGAAGACATTCTTGTCTGTTGAAATATAACATTTCTAACTTTTTTTTCATTTTTTTTGCTTTTTGTTTTAAATGATGGTCATATGGTAAATATAAAACGATTTAAATAAAATTTTACAATCAAATCAATGTACCAGATTTCTCACGGGATTTTATTTTTAAACATATGTATAAGGTATTAAGGTATGCTACACTCATAAAAATTTATTGATATAAATATTATGACATTTGGTTAAATGTTTTCTTCAAAAGATAACATTATTTAAATGTAGCATATTTACCGTCTGGATATGGTTTTTATTATACGTCATAAGAAAAGAGTTAACATTTGGGAACGAACATCAGGGTATTTATATGGAGATTATGTCTAAGCGGGAACATTTTTGTAAGTGATTTTAGAAAAACAAATTAAAAAAAAATTGGATGTTTTGCCCATACCTGTTAAGTAATGATTAGTAATCGTAATGATTAGTAATTTGATTACTTTTTTTTGAATGGTGATTACAATTACGATTATTTTTGGTTAAAATAGTTAATAATTGATTACGATTACAAAATAATCAAAAAATAATCAGGATTACTGGTGATTCGTCTAATAATCAAAAGGAATCAAAAGTAATCCAAAAGTAATCAATTTATTTTCAATAATTACATTGAACTCTTTTTGAATATTTGAAAATAATGAAAAAGAATTATTGAAAAAAATTTGATTACTTTTGGATTAGTTTTGTATATTTGAAAATAATCAAAAAGAATTATTTAAAACAATTTGATTCTTTTTTAAACTTCGTTTGATTCTTTTTGATTATTAGACTAATCGTCAGTAATTCTGATTATTTTTTGATTCTTTGGTAAACGTAATCAATTAGTAATTGGAAAAAAATTTTCATAGAATTATATAATCATTACGATTCTTTTTAAAAAGTAATGTAATTGATTACTAATCGTAATCGAAATTTAACAGGTATGGTTTTGCCCATAAAAGACTTACCGTTAAATGATCCAAAATACTCCTCATTCATGGGCAAGGAATGACTTTGAAACTACGGTCGTTAGGGACTTATTTGCAGTTCGGCTATCTGTGAAAACCAGGATATATTCAGGGCAAATCCCACTAATCAACAAGCATTGCGCCGCTTTCAAAATTGACATGATCTCCACTTGCAGACTTACTGTTATCGGCCTGGAAATGACATTTATTGGGGGTAGCACAGTACAGAGGACTTATGATTTACTTGGAGGGAATTCAAATTCCTAATTTTTCTTAATTTTTTTTTCGTAACTAAAGAAGCCCGTCTGGAAAATTTTTATGCATGTATCACAGCGGCAATGACATTACGAATTTGAAATTGAGATACGCACGGTCAAGGAATATATAATATGGGAATCTAAATATATTTACAGATATTCAAATGACTATAAGGTAATGACATCCAGAATTACGCGATCAATTAAAAATTACTCCAAGCATGGAACGGAGGTATGCCAAAATGATTAAACAATTAATCAGGATACAATTACAAATTATATTGTAATTATTTACCAGCTGAGTAACATAAACCTTATCCTCGGTGTAGTGTAACAGACCAGAGCTCGCGTTTGGAATCGAATCCACGACCGTAATGCTAGTCTAACATACTACCCACTACCAAGGCTCATAGATATAAAAAAAAATACTGTGTGCTTTAACTTAAATTCATTATTTTTATGAATTTAATATGATATGTACGTATAACACAGCCCAGAAAAATTTCTGAAACCGATAATACTTTTACATTTCGTCATCTGATTTCAACTCTTGGTAGTATGAATTTTATTCAAATCAATAAGTTCTTTGTATATAAAAATACATCTTCTTAGGTGTCCAAGGCCCGGACAATGGTGGAAAAGATGTTCTTTGGTCTTATATTATTCAATAACATTATGGTTTCTGCAGAATTCGTAAGATATTGCTAGTCTTCGGGTATGTGCGCCATAGACCGGTGTGTCCTAAAACAAAATCTGGTAAAATTTAACGCAAGTTTTAGTCTGCATATTTTCATATCGGGCCAAATATGTATGGTATCTTATCCTTCGTAGAGGAATGCAAATTTAATGTGTAAATTCAATTTAGTTTTCTATTGTGCTAGTTTCTGCAAACGCGTAGTTGTTACCTTCAATTCCTCTGTGTCCAAAACGTGTAAACATTTAAACGTCAAATGTCTTGAATCTTTTCTATAGTATACACATTCTCTATGGATCTAATGGCAGCTTTACTTTCGGTCCATCTGATAGTAACTAATTAAGCACAAATATTAATACAGTAATCGGGAAGGGCAGCAGATAATCTAACATTCAACTGTTCAGAATAAATTCGACATCCGAATAGATTGCAGAGACTTCCATGGATCCATCAATAAATATTTAGACGATGTTCTTCTCTTTATTATATCTTCGCTGCAAAATATATTCGAAAGCAATTTAACAAAATTTTAAAATTAAAATCGCCTTAGCTAGCAGATAGTGCGTTGGCTTAATAGATATGAAGTTTCGGTTCAAACCCTAGGTCAGACATCTCCAGCAAAACGAAATATAAAATAATACTTCTTCGGTCGTACTCTCAGCAGATTTCTCGCAAAAATCTCTGAGAATAAACAAAATTGAATTAACTCTTCGTCCCACCACTCATGTATAAAATAAACACACAAAATTTAGGTGTTGTGAGAAACTAAATCGTAATCCTAACTGAACGGTTGTAATGATTAATTAAGTTATGTAATGTAACAAAGTTTAATTCAGATGTTATTTAAACATTACTATATCGAGTGGATAGCAAAAGTCTAAAGTACGGCAATATATTTTAGCAATTTCATGAATTTTAGCCAAAAGTTTGTATAAAAATTGATAGTTTATATATTTATTTTATTAATTTATTTCTGTTTTATTATAAAACAAACAATTTTTTAATGTTTTTCATAAAACAAGAGAAAAATAAGGAAAGTTTCATATGACTCCATAAGTACCCCAAGGAGAACCCTGAGTAAATTTAAAATTCAAAGGCCTGATATATGAAAATGTTATCCCTTGTATTTAGTAGAATATTTCTTAAGGCCAAGCACTCCATTTAACAAATTTGTAATTGAATATACAAGTTTTGTTTAGTGTTTTCTGGTGGCGCCATGAGCAAGTTTTTCGGTTGACTTTTGTTCGAGGTTTAGCGACTACGTAACAATTCTTTTAAATGATATCATAAATACTCTGTTGAAGTCATATCGGGACTTTGTACAAGAGTATTAAGCCTGTAGGGACTTTTTTGTCAAAATATATTGCCGTACTAAGACTTTTGCTGTCCACTGTATGAACATTGTGTTAACAATTTAAATCATTACAGCCTATAAACGTAAATTTCTGTGTAAAAATGTTCCTGGGATATATCGTATATGAGTTTATGTATCTTATAAATTACTGTTCCCATAATGAAGTTTGTGGTATTCCCTTTTGCATGCTGACACTAATGACAGTTATCGTTATGTGAATTTGATATTAGGAAGTGGGTTAAAATATCATACTGATGGATTTACATATTACAAACATATTCCAACATGCAAATATCTTATTATATATCTTTAAGCTTTAAATTTGAAATAAATAAATATTGTCTAGTTTGAGTAAGCATTTGAAAACAACTTATTTAATTTTCCTGATAGTAATGGATAAATGAAAGTGATCTGTAAATGTTGAATAGATTTCGTTGTGACTTCAAGGCTGACTTAGTAAAACAAACTTTTCATTAGCATTCAATTAACTTACAAGAGCATTTTATATCCATGATGTGGGTGTCATCTGAACTGATCCAAAAGCAAAACGTATAAAGTAAATACAAAAATGCATTTCGAATTACGATACCTAGCTTCCACACCACTTCTTGTATATCTTAATTTCGTACATGAATATCTGATAGTTTAATGCCGAATCCGAATGACAGATTTTTCAGAAGCCTTTCATGACAATTTTATTTTTTTAATATTTTTATCAACCTTCTTGCGATTTATAATTCTTCAATATTTTAGATGGGACACCTTATTGTCAGTAAGGCTTGCGATTTAGGACTAGCTCTAACCTAATGGTACAAACCATTGTTATATTTGTTATACATTTTTTTCAAGGTCATGTGGGGTAAAAAGTTTTCGATAGGAATATTATACCCCCTTAGAACATCTACTATGTCATTAACAATGCCCTCTCTTTGATTTCTCTATGGTTTTACGAATACAGGTTTATTAACGTAGCATGTGCCTCAATTTAAAACCGCCAAATCGATTTTTGTGGCCGACTGAATTTATAACGACAATGAATTTCAATTAGTTACTCATCTACAGCAACGAAAATGTTGGAATTATTAAAAGATGAAAGACCTCTGCCCGTTTTTCGAAAAGGCGTAGTAAATTTTTCATCACTTCCGAGCAGCACATTATCAAAGTAAATAATTCCATTAAATCAGACGTACATAGTTGACCGAAATATTTCCCTTCTATAATATCTATGGAATAAAACACATTGCGAAACACTTTTTTCAAATGTCACATAACATACATACAAACGAGTACATAAATGGTCATTATAGCTCTTTAATCACGATTACGACCTTACTTCTTACACTACTTATGTTGTGTGTATTAATTTTATACATGAGTGCCAGGACATACAGTTTAACGTCGATTCTGAACGAAAGAATTTTGAGAAACTATCCATGGTAATTTTATTTGCTCTCAGAGATTTTGCCAGAAATCTGCTGAAAGAAATTCGCTTAAGAAATATTTTTTAATATTTTGTTTTTTTGCAGATACCTGACCTGGCATTCGAACCGTGGCTTCAGGTCTAAAAAGCCTACACACTACCTACCAGATTACGACGACTTCATGTTTGCTGTCATGTAGGAAAAATATGAGAAAAACAGTAAGAGTGATTCTATAATATTTCAAGTAACAACTGCTACCCAAACTACTAAAGGCATTTCGTTCGCTGTTCCATGTAATACCATATTTGGCTATAAGTAGCGGTTGGTCATGTTTGTTGCTGCCAAAAGTTTGCCGTCAGTTAATAAGGCAAGCTTCTGTTTTCTTCTTCTTCAGAGTCTTCGACAGCAGGAATATCAAGAACAGAAACTTTACTTTCATACAGCACTTAACTTTCATTTCTTTCTCAAAAACCATAATTATATTATTTACGATAAAAATTCACAAAATCTTTAAAATTTTTTAAAAAATACAACACAAAAAAATTCCTATGAAAGTCGTATGTATTTAAAATGATACATAAGCCAGAATAATGAAGTTTTTTATTTTTATTTGGTTTACAATAATGGCAATAACAATACTAAGACATTGAGAAAAAATCAGGCATCTAACTTTTTCTGAATAAAAGTTATATTGTCCTATAAATTTAAATGTATTGTATTTGATACAAAGCTGGATTTACAAAATGAAATTTTTTTATAACACTTGAAAGAAAAAAAGTTGTTTTACAATTTACTTACAACTAAATAATTACGATGTTCACTGACTTATGAGTAATATTAAATCATTGAAAAAATCTAATATCACTCATACGTCATGGTAGTTTGAATTCAAATAAACGATACGCATATCTTTTATTATTTAAAAAATAATAATAATAATAATTCGAAGGCTTAAGGCCAGGCAGATGCAATATTCTGAAATTTAGTTTGCAGATTAATATTGGAATATAGTCTCTGTTTCATAGAGTAGTTGCTACTAAGCTGGAGCAACTTAATCGGATGGTATTATCTAATGTAATCAATACAGTCACCGTAGTCTAGTAGGTAGTGTGTTGGCTTATTAAACGTAAAACCTCGCTTTAGAGCCTACATCAGACATCTCCAGCTAAACGAAATATAACAAAATATTTCTTCTGCGACTTCATCTCAGCAGATTTCTTGCAAAAATTTCTGAGAGTAAAATAAAATCGCCTTGAAAAGTTTCTGAAAAATCTGGCGCTCGGAATTGCTTTAAGCTGTAGGTCCCGCCTTTCATGAATAAAATTAAAACACCCAACATAAGTGGTATGAGAACCTAGGTTGTAATTCGGACTGAAAGGTTGTAATGATTAATTAATTAAGTAAGTAATATATGAGTAAATGAATATTTTCTTCAATGAAAATTAGTTGCAAATAATACAAAAATCAAACAACTTCTACTGCTGCATATATTAATAACGTTTTACACACAAGTTTCGCCTCCCACCTAAATTTGGGTACATTCCACAAGAACGCAAATAGTGACTCAAATGTACTACACAATGTAATTACAGTTGTAAGCTTCTGTGTGTAAATACAAAACTTCTGTTATCTTGTTGGATACTTGCACTGGTCTTCCATAATGTGTCAAATATAAATAGAAAAACAAATACAAATTATTGGCAAATATTTGTCTTGATGTGGTATTACAGAAATGTGGTCACATCTTGTATATAAACGGACAGGAAATGTGGTTTTGCTGTTCTTTGCTATGTATTTACAGATAAATAGTATGAGGAATAAATATAGCAAAATATGTTGGTCATTTAGAATCAAATGTTTGATATGTACATAGGTAATCATGAACGGATATTACAAATGTTTCCTTTTATTCGAAATAATTTTAACAGTTTGAAGTTTAAGATTTAACACTTTTAAAAGAAAATCATAAAAAATTAATTTTAGAATAACTTCAAAGAAGTGTTTGCCGTTTATTGTTTAAAACATGGTATAAACCTTGATGGCACAGAAACCTATATGAGGTTTTCATTAAGTACTGTTTCTACTAGAAATTTTTCTTACAAAATTGAAAATAATTTATTTGTAACTCCACAGGATTTATGAACTCTGAAAGTTGATAACGCCCAACTTGTTCAAACTAATTCTGTCTAATTGGTTGTTATTTATTCAGTCTGTTTAGTCAATTCATCAAATTATCTTCAGCGGCAAGGCACATTTTTGGATTAATATCCAAGTAAACAAAAAAAATTATATAAAGCTTGGGACGTTTCCAATCCACATGTGATCTAAGAACATCCAATGCATCCTGAAAAAGTCACTGTTTGGTGTGAACTTTGGGTTGATGCTGTCATTGGAACCTACTTCTGATCACTAACTTCTTTTCGATGTAGCTTGTGGTTTCAAAACAGAACACAACGCTATATGGCACTTACATTGCAAACGATTAGAAGAAGTTGTCATCTTACGTGGAAATGAGCGATTTTCTTAGATCGCAGGTGGGTGTGAATGTGTATGATCCTCAAAACCAACTAACACATGTCATCAAATTCATTTGAATTCGGCTTGATTTATGCGCCACAGTCAAAAAATTTGACATTTTGGATGCGCTCCACTCAGGGACTACCGAGCTTACACTTGAAAGATTTTATAATCCAAAAATAATGGCATCAATAGGTCATTCAAACAATAAAAAAATTCGATAATTTCGCTTACACACACATTGTTTTGTATTAACAAAAATTTGTCTTTTCATTAAAATGTATACGTTTTTCATTATCTCGTATTTTTGTAAAATATTCCATTTCATCCCTAATATATACGCCCGTGTATATTTATCTGTATCAGGATTGGTAATTAAGTTTTAAATCTATGTGAATACAATTAATTTGAGTGGAAATGAGAAATTCCTGTAACCGGAAATATTACAATTTTATGTCAGAAAATTGCATTTATACATCCGCATTGCCATACAAGTACATATGTATATACAGTGGTGGACGAAAACGGGAGAGAGATGAACGCCACAATACCTAAAATGGCTATCAAACTTTAGGGCAAAAAGATATGCGACCGCATTGTAAGGAGAACCTTGTACAAGAATGGATTTGTGTTTTTTTTTTTTTTTTTAAGCCTGCTCTTACGGACAAGAATATGAAGGCTGTGTTTAATTTTTGTAAAACACAGTAATGACGTAGCATTCCAATCTGTTGAAATGCAGTATTGTTGGAAGAGGCCCGCTGATACCATTCAATGACATCATGCTAAGTAGAAGGTGAAACACAATGAAAGGAGTTTAATGGTGTGAAGACATTTTGCTTGGTGCTGCATCTAGCCCTCTGGTTAAAACGGAAGGCATGGGCATTAAAATTTAAGTAAACTGCAGAAAAATTCGACATTTTTTTATCCTACAACAAAAATAACTTTCAAGCAAAACGAGGATCCAAAGGCACACTGTCAATATTGTGCAAAAACGAGTTGCTGAACAAAATTGTAAGGCAATGGAAACCCAAAAAGCTCGGATTTATACCCCATTTAAAATTTGTAGGTAATTGTCAAAAGAAAACTTTTCCAACTTAGAATAACTATAATCAAGCGTTTTAACGGAATGGGCCAAAGTTTCATATCAAACTTCTAAAAATCACGGGGAAGGTATGCCTAAAGTAATTAAATCTATGATAAGGAACAAAGGACTTTTGGCGAAATGCAATCACAAAAAAGAAAGAAATCTGGTTAAAAACTCTTATAATTTGCAGTCCTTTTCATTTAATTTTTAGAGGTACGTTGTAGTGCATGAAAGTTTTCTTTTACTGAAGAAATATGCTGAAATTTAATGCCATAAAAATTGTTTAAGTTTTTTTTTTATCAAATTTAAAAACCTTTTCCTTTAATTGAATCCACTTTCGTCCACTAGTGTAAGTACAATACCATAAACATAGAGACATAATTTTTATTAAATGTACCGATAATAAATTAAATTGGGTGCCCTGATGGTCTAGTGGGTAATGTGCTAGACTATTAGCGTGAGGGTCGTGGGTTCGATTCACACCAGAGACTCTGGTCTGTTACACTACAACGAGCATATCGGTCAACTTTAACCTGCTTTATGGTGATGGAAAATTAAATATTTCGCGCTTACTTCAAACAGTAGAGACGTAGTGAATATTTGAATGACGTTATATTCCATTGTTGCCGTAGTCTAGGAGATAGTGTGTTGGCTTATTAGACGTAAGGCCTCGGTTCAAACCCCAGGTCAGGCATCTCCAACTGAACGAAATATGAAAAAATATTTCTTCAGCGGCTTCCTCTCAGCAGATTTCTGGCAAAAACTCTGAGAGCAAATAAAATTGGTATGAAAAGTTTCTCAAAAAACTGTCGTTCAGAGTCAACTTTAAACTGCAGGTCCCGCCACTCATGAGTAAAATTAACACACACAACATAAGAGAAACTAGGTCCATAATCCTGACTGAAGGGTTGTAATGACCAATTATGTTATGTATTATCAAGGTCCTCTCATAAATTTTACATTCAAAAATGTCTTCTAAAAATTCTGCTTGCGACGCCTATTAATTAAAACGAAATTTGCTTAAGTAGGGAACAGAATTGTCGCTGTAGTGCATCTTAGTGATTAGCGCTACAAGCTGTCAAAAGTTAAGAACGGCTTTACAAATTGATATCATCGGAATACTTAGGTGTAGTACTTGCTGTAGTAGAAGTTGAAGCACAAAATATGAATTTTTTAACTTTGTCGCGCACTAAATAAAGTTTTCATAAGAGATTCAACATTAAACACAAAACTTTATGTTTCTGAAGCGATAAATGTATTTATTATAGATTTTTAAGAAGTCGCCATAGTCTAATAGATAGTGTGTTGGCATATTCCACGTAAAGCCCGGGTTCGTATCCCAAGTCAGGCATCAAAAACAAAACATGAAAAAAAATATTTCTTCGGCGATTTCCTCTCAGCAGATTTCTGCCAAAAACTCTGAGAGTAAATAAACCCTGTCATGAAAAAGTTTCACAAAACTCTGTCATTCGGAGTTGACGATAACTGTAGGTCCCTCCACTCACGTATAATATGTACTCAACATGAGTGGTATGAGAAGCTAGGCCGTAATCCTAACTGAAGGGTTGTAATGGCCAATTATGTATGTATGTATAGATTTTGATGCGTATTTTGTTAGAAAATTCACATAATATGCTTGCAATATTCTGGAAGTTTGTGAGAAGGATATTTGGCAACAGTGAAAGAGAACTTCACTATCCTGTTCGCAATTTTTTTTTTGCCACGCTACACATTACGTTGTGAGCTTCAGCATCTACGACATCTACTTCATTCTGTTGCAGGCTCTATACGCATATTAAATTTGAAATTTAAAAGTTACTTTATAAGTTTCTAAGACTAGTCTCTTTCCGCTTTTTGCCCATTTAATTTTTTTTTTCATACACATATGCAATATACTCGTGTATTATCTTCGGAAAGGTACTTTGAAATGAAACGAATAATTTCGTAATGCATTTCTCCGTTTACACACTGAATAAGAAAGAACTTTAAAGATTGTATAGAAAAAGAATGTCTTACTGTTACTAATGGATATGCCGTACTTTCCAAAGCATATGTTGTTGCAGGTGATGCCTTTTAATTTTACTTCAGTTCTTAAGAAACAAAATAATCACAGATTTTTAGTTTTTCTACATTCGCAAAAGAAAAAACATAAAAAAGCAATTTAAAATAAGAAGAATTTTCGTATTTTTCTTTTTCATTTTCAATTATGTTGTAATAATTGGAATCTTTTGTTCACTAATAATACCCAGAAGTGCTCGGGTTATATGCCACTTTATTGTTTGGCAAGTTGAAGGAAAGCTAAATTCTTTAAATCTTTGCACTTTAAGGGACACTTTAAACGATGCAATGATTTTTATTTTCTTTTTTCAAACAAAAACTATCAACAATATGGTATTTGTTAAATTTCACCTGATTTTTGAAACAGACTTTGAAATTTGAAAGTAGAAATGTGCTCATACATGTGTGGACACACTATATACGAACCAGTATGTTGTGTTCAGACCTACATTTTCTTGAAATTAGTCTTCAAAGGTAACAGAAACTATAGTTCAGAATGTATAAATAGAATAGCAAAGCCAATGGGTTAAAGCTTATTTGGACGTTCAAACTAAACTGGTTAAATTATCCAAAAACGTGGCTCGCGTAAGTAAACGACTGTACCTATACCAGACGCTTTATTCGCCATAGTTTCTTATTTATGGGCACCAGCTTTTTTAATCATTCGTAACATAAAACTAGTGGCATAGTGTAGACAACAGCAACAGGCGCTGCACAAATTCGGAATAAGAAGATGGTTGGCAGACAATTCACTTTTCTCAGAAATAATTCATGCCCAACCCTCAGCATTTTATAAGGGTGATTTAGTCGCCGCAGTGTGTTGGATAATTAGACATGAGGCCACGGTTTAAGCCCCAGATCAGATATCTCCAACAAAGCGAAGTATGAAAAATATATTTCTTCGGCAACTTCCTCTCAGCATAATTCTATTAAATATTCTGTGAGTAAATGAAATTGCCATGAAAAAGTTTCAGAAAAATCTGTCGATCGGAATCGACTTTAACCTTACGTCCCGCCAGAATTTTTGCCAGAAATCTGCTTAGTGGAAGTCGCCAAAGAAATATTTTCTTCATATTTCGTTTTGATCGAAATATCTGACCTAGGGTTTGAATCGTGGCCTCACGTCTATTAAGCCAACACACTACCTGATACACAACGGCGACATAAATTCATAAAGGGAATTAAAAGTAAATACCTTTTTTATTTTCTAGTTTTATAAAACAGCAATGGTATTCTATGTACGCTATACTTTATGTAACCAAGAGTTTAATTTTATATTCACACACTTGAGTGTGTCAATTTAATACCCAAGAGTATTAATTCCATAATAAGCATCACAGCACAAATAATCTTTAATGAAGCATTTAACAGAATTCTTGTTAATGTGGTTTATATACGTTTTCATTTAAAATTTTTCATTACAAACATACATATGTAGTTGTTACGGTCTTCGTTGTAAGTCATCTGTAACTTTAACCATCGTTTGACATACAGTTAAGATGTATAAGAAGGAATAAAGCAGTAAAATTATATGTTTTTATTTATTTTTCATGTCCAATCCTCAGAAAATTTTTAATAAAACAAATTTTAAAAAAATAAAGGATAAATCTCCATAAACAGTCCACAAGTAGTCAATCACATTTACACTCATCAAAACACTTGACCTGTTTAAGATATGGACCAGTTTATAACTTTGTCGATAACTTAACGATTTTGGATATGTCGTTTTAATCGCGATTCTGTTGAAATGTGATAATTTTTACACTAAAGGCGTTCTTCTCCACACCATTTTTGCAAATGGAGCACATGCATTTATTATCGTTTTTTTTTTAATTTTATATTTGAAACCAATAGACAATAGAGGCACCTTACTTCGTTAATGTGTTTTTCGCATATTATTGTTGAATTTGATGTACGTTTCATCTCTCGTAATAATTCACTGCTATAATGCTTCGGTTTCATTCCACTTCACTGGGTATTTCTAGTTACAACATTGTCTTCGGAAATTGTATATCTTCAACGATGAGACCCATTTCTAAACAAATTTGTTGAATTTCTGACGTTACCAATACAAATGACATCCAAGAGTGTCCAATACATTTCGAAAAAGTCAATGTTTGTTGTGGAATACCATATTTCTTTGAGAGCGACATTGGCCAAGCAATAACTCTTAATGATGACGTCTACAGAACAATTATTACCAAATTTTTTGATCTGAATACTACAGGCATGTGGTTTCAACAGATCAGCTCTACATGTCACACAGCTCATGCCGCCCTACATATTCCGCACGAGCAGTTTGAGGGTACGATCATCTCATGTTAAGGTGATGTTAACTGGCCTAGGAGTGAGCGGGATTTGGCTTCGTTAGTTATTTTATTATGGAGATTTTTAAGTTGTAGATGAATGCGAATAAGGTACATATCACAGCGGATCTCTTACCCAACATAACCTATGTCATCGATGAAACTCAGCCTGATTTATGTATATGACATATACCATGTCGCCCTTGACTAGTAGGTAGTGTGTTTGCTTATTATACGTGAGAAAATGATTCAAACCCCAACTCAGACATCTCGATCATAACGAAATGTAAAAATTTTTTTTCAGCAACTTCCTTTCAGCAAAAAATTACAATGAATAGTTTCTCAAAAATATGTCTTTCAGAGTCGATTTTAAACTGTAGGTTCCGCGGAAAAGATTAACGCACACAACATAAGTCATGTGAGAAGTTATGTCATCTACAACTATGGGTGGTGAAAATATTGGATAGTCAAAAGATCTTAATGCTCAGGGCGTGTAAATTCAAAGTGATGTTCACTGGAAGTATCATATTTATCAATTGCCAAATGAAGCATTCAATAGCTTCGGTTTTTTAAGACGTTGGAAAAAATACTCCTCCCCATCTCCTTGGTATTTATGCCAGCTATATCCAACCGAACATAGAATACAACCTTTTTGTGTGGGTCGTTTCCTCAACGTCTATTTTAAGGTTTCTCGAATGCGTACAGAAGAGAATGAAGATGCATATTATTGAAAGTAGGGTATCCAACTTTATTAATTCATTAGAACGTGTTTGAAATGTCTCTTGAGTTTCGCTGTTCTACTTAAAATGGAATGTTAAGTAGTAGGAAGACTTGTTCCCCCAGATTGCACTTTATTACGTAATTTTCATTAAATTAATTTTTTTAGACTAATAAACACTAGAACGTATTATAAATTCCTTTGAATTTGTAAGTAGTTATCGTACTTAAAGCACTTAAGAAAATAATGAAACAAAAACAATCCACCACCCAAAGATGTCTACCACAACAGCAAAATCATTTAAAAATTTATTTGATTTTTCAAACATAACATGCAAGAAGATACTTGTGCTATGTACTTTAACAACACCTAGTGACTTATCGTTGTATATTAAAAAAAGAGCATAAAAATAGAAAAGACAAATGTAAAATAAATTACTTTAAAATTATGCCATTAAGACGATAAAAGAAAATCGATTTAAAAAGACTACCTACCATCTGACGACGAAATAAAGCGAAAAATTGAAAAATTATGTTCAGGGAGAAGCGTAAACCTAACGTAAAAATAAAACACACATCAAATTGGATACTAAGCATCCTTCTTTTCATTGTTGCATGCGATACGCCATCCTAATACACGTATCCATTATGGTGTACATATTCGCAATAGACGTTCACATAAGGAGAAATATATTCTACGAGGTACTGAATTTTTTTCTACACGGTTTAAATAAATATTTTGCGGCGAAATTGGTAAAAAGCAGTGGAAAAAAAAATGTAATAGAATATCAATACCAATACTGTCTCATTTTAAAAAAGGAGATTGTGGTTTATTAAATGGTTTCGTCACTCCAGTTCGATGTAATGGAACTTTATCAGTAAGTATAAAATGACTCATATGTGATAAGAAGAGAGCTAGACAAGATTGACAACTATATACATAGTTTTCCTTGACTGTCAATAAATAACAAAATAGTTGCTCAGAAAGCTGTAGAAATCGTAAGAATTTCTTCAAAACTACATTTCTGATAAATTTTCATGCCACATCTTAATCAATTTAATTTTTACTTGGTGGAATTAAAAACTTAAAGGTGTACCGCATGTAAACTTCCCTTTCGAAAAAACAACATTTATTCCAGTTCTGATTATATTTGTGATCAACAACTCTCAATTGTTTAATTTCAAGAAAGCTTAATAATTTCATCTTAATAGAGATTGTAGTAGTTTTGATTAGGTTAGATCCACCATTAGAGAAACGGTTCTGACGCGTTAAGAGTATACTAAGAATTTCGACCACCACCATACCATGGCTTTTCAAAAAGATATGTATCAGTTGGGCCACCTATAGGTTTAAAATTGAAACATCAGTTATTTCGAATATGGCAATAGCTATGTCATTCTATTCTGTCACTAAATTCAGTATATTACCTCCACTGAACGTATTGAATTAGTTTAAACTTGAATAACCTTGGGAATTATTGGGCCAACGAGAAGCTGCACAATGATCAGCTTTTCGAATGAAGCTGATTTTCCTCTTAGTGTGTACGTTACAAGTAAAATTGCCGTATTTAAGGCTCAGAAAACCCACACGTAATCTTACAGAAGTCAATGCACCCATTACGAGTGATTGTTTGGTGCGATAATCGATTTTTTGTAACCGCTCTTCTAGGTATTGATGTGCACGATGTGTGGTTTCAACAGGATGGTGCAACTAGCCACACATCTCATACTACAATTGATTTATTGCGTTTGATGTCCGTTTAATTTGCCGAAATGGTTATGTAAATTGGCCGCCAAGAAGCTGCGATTTGACACCATTGAACTATTCTCTTTGGGGCGCCGTTATGTGTTAAATTTGGAATCACTCTGATAGGCCATGATCAACGTCGACCACTATAGGGCGATAAATTCTTTTGGCTACGGCTTGTGGTTTCAACAGAATGGCGCTATATGCAACACAGCTCTTGCCACATTGGATAATATGTACGAACGATTTAAGGACGTGGTCATCTCATGTAGATGTAATGAGAACTGGTCATAGATATCGTGCGTTTTGATTCCATTCATAACTTCCATGCATACATACGACCTATGTAGCTTCTCACACTACTTATATCGTGTGTTAATTTTATGCATGAGTGGCGGGACCTACAGTTTAAAGTCGACTCCGAACGACAGATTTTATATATAATAAGCCAACACACTACCTACTAGACTATGACGACTACCATTACCATCTATAGTTAAGCCAATTTTATAAGCATATCTAGAAGTATTGATCTGAAAAGGATATCTTTAAACCTAAACCAGAATCCATTTTAAGAATCTTACTTGAGAAATAACAAAACACGGGCCACTGGGTACATACGGCCAGAAATGGGAATGCCTCATAACGACATGAATTGAAGCTGTAATGATTAGAAAGAAGAGGAGACCATAGAAGAAATATTTTTGTAATTGTCTAAGCATTGGGAGTCTGAGTCCACAACTTAAAAGAACTCTCACGAGGCTTGTGAAATGATAAATAAATAAAGATAAATTGGTGTTATAACAAAAAGTTATGGTGCCTAAAGAGAACTAAATTCTTACAGCATTTACCAATTTAACTTAAAATGTACTTAACTAATAGTGTGGCAGTGAGTTTAATAAAACAAATATAGTTTATTTGTTCCAAAATTTGTTACACTTCAATTTATGAGATTTTATTTAAATGATGCCAGCAGATTAACTTTTGTTCATAACTGTACATTTGGTGTGCAATTATTGTAAAATTTATAATTTTTCTACTGCTTCTTGTTGCTTTGCTAGCAAACTTTTTGATTTTTATATTATTTTTGCTCCTGTTGTTGTATTTTTTTATACATGTTATCTACTTTTCTTCTTTTTTTCAACTTCTCTACAACAAGTAAAGCTTTTATCGAAACCATTTGTCAGTAAGTGACAAACAAGTTAAATATTAATCAAATACATTTTACCAGGATATATTCAACATCACCGCAAAAACCAATCACCATTATTTCATTCTAGATGTACGCTCTTTTGTCACTGTTCGGATTCTACAGTCGGGTGTGTTTTTTGTTTATTTTTTTACAGGACTCAGTGTAGTATTGTGTAAGGAAATTTTGTCACTTCACATGCATACATTTTACATTTGTGTTTAGAACAATCATTACTACCTATTGATAGGTAAATTGGCTAAAGATAAATTAATTATGCAAAAAGTAAAAAATGTTCTTCTGTAGTATCAAAAATGATGGGCCATTAAAAGTTTAAATTTAAAAGTGCAATGCAACAAAAAGTTTTTGAAATTTTGCCAAATTTATTTGTTTTGCTGTGAAGGTGTGGGAGTTACAGATTATGAAGACGCAGGCCATGATGTAGTACCTACTAGAATATAACCTAGGATTGTGGTTTTGTATTTATTTTTAGGTTAGGATATCTCGAAAAATTCAAACTTTTTAAAATTCCAAAATAAATTCTGATATCATAGCTCAATTCCAAATTAATGGAGTATACTTTCTTTTTAATTGAATTTGTAACATATGTATTACTCATACGCAACATATTACATGTATCTACTTTTATAGTTACTCCGAAAAGTATGCAATAAATTTTTTTTGATATTGTCATGTATAAAACTAATGGAATTAAATATCACTCATACGTCACATATGCATTTGTTAGGAATGAATTTTACATATTAAATATGAGCCTACTGTGAGTAAATATAATGAGTGGGTGATTTAAAAGTTAAAATTAAAGAATACAATTAAATAAAAATAGTTTAAAAATTTGATAAATTTATTGTTTTTCTCTGAATTTCAACTGTTCCGGTTGGAAATGGAATATTATTTCATTCATATGGCTGCCGTGGTTGCCCTCCCAATACTTCATTCAATCAATTTTTGTGGGCTTTTTCAAGTGTATGGTGTCGTATCTTGGCAGTGGCATCACAAATGTTGGCCTTCGAATGGTCAATTGTCTCTGGTTCGTCGGCATAATACTTTTTTATCGGCGCCTCACAGAAAATATTCAAATGGTGTCACATCGCAACTTCTTGGTGGCAAATTGTAATCACCATTTCTGCTAATTAAACGGCCATCAAAAGTTGGACGCAATAAATCGATAGTGGCATGAGATGTGTGTTAAGTTGCACCAGCCTGTTGAAATCAAACATCGTTCACAACAATGATATGAAGAGAGAACACAAAAAAAAATCGGTTATCATGGTGCGATAGGTGTCTCCATTGACAGTAATATTTGTGGCGTCCTCTTCTTCAAAAAAATTTGGGCCAATGATCCCTCCGCTCCACAAGTCACACCAAACAGTTACTTGTGCTGGGTGTGTGGATTTTCTGAGCCACAAATACGGCAATTTTGGTTATTAACATACCCAGCAGGATTTTTTTTTTTTTGACAAAATCGACATCTTCGTTTCTCGTTTCGTTTCTCGATCGCGATTTACTCAGGCATAAATCAATTCATTACGTTCAGTGGAGATAATATACTGAATTTTGTGGTAGAATAGAATGACATAAGTGTTGACAGATACGTAATAACCGATGCTTCAAGTATAAATCGATATATACTGTTTGCAGTTAAATTGTTGTAGTTTGTGCTCGTTAACCAAACACCATTAACAGGGTAAGTTAAACCTGATACTGTGATTACAAATGCACATGTATCACCTACGGAAGAACTAAAGACAATTTTATGCTTTTTTCAGCCTGATCTTAGGGTTTGTCTCCTAAGCTTAGGTTACGCAATGGTTCGGAAAAAATTTTAGGCAATCGGGAGAAGTGACTTCATGATACAACAATTCGACTTCTTAATAAAACTCGAAATTTCCATTCCGGACATAGAGTTTTGAAGGAATAGTGCTGCGAACCTTGTGAAAAAATTCCGTACAAATTGTCTCGGATTGCTTCGAATTTAATGGAACTCTGGATGGCGAAATCTTTTCGGAATCTATTGGCATAGCACAGTCCATAAAACTGCCGTCTTTTAAATGGAATTATTGACAATACAGACTGCAGCGAGAATTCTCAGGAATGCAAATATCCCCAGGCGCGATGTTTCCATTCAACGTAATGAACTCAAATACCATAAAGACCTGCGAGCGATTAATTGACAATGCAGTCATGGATTCTGTCAGCGCCAGATGAGCGAGTTCGTATAAGGACATAACCACACAGAAATTCAGACCAAAATATGCATTGTATGAAGGGCGCACATGGAAAGCACATTGGTCTTGGAAATTTAGCTATTGATTTCAGCAGAAGCTGCTGTGATAGGGAAGAAAAGTAGAAACTTAATGACATAAGATTAAAAGATTTTTGGTATTTTAAGATCAACTAATTCTTAGCCAGTCATGAAGAACGTGTTTAGAATGGCGAATACTGGTTGCTCTTCCTTAACCCATTTATGCCCGAATTACATTTTTTCTAACGGTAACCGTTTTGTTTTTTACACTCAATTTCCTCTCAGAGCTTAAAAACTAAGGCAACCTCTGCTGGCAAGTTAAGTTGCCACTGGGCACTAATGGGTTAATATCTTCTGTCACGCGCTTGAGTTGTATGTAGTAAAGATTAGGAATGATTGTTTCAATAGGTTGTATTCGATAATTCAGCCACCATCACAAGTCGCTACCGTGCTTACCGTCTATCTAAGCTTTGGTATCATTTTTGAACAAACAGCGGGTTTTTAGCGTGATGCTTTACTTTATTTTTCCCCCTGTACGTCACATTTTAATTTCATGTAATTGATCGCTTTAACTCACTTAACTAACTCGCTCAATCAAACTCCTTTGTTCAAGGTTTTTAAGCGATGGTTTTCAGACATTTTATTCATTTTCTAATTAATACAACTTTTTATGTGAATAGAACTCTCCGTGGTATAGTAGATAGTGTGTTGGCTTACTAGACGTGAGGCATCGGTTAAAATCCCAGGTCAGGCATCTCCAACTGAACGAAATATAAAAAAATATTTCTTTGGCGACTTTCTCTCAGCAATTTTCTGGCAAAAACTCTGAGAGTAAATAACATTGTCATGAAAAGTTTCTTAAAATCTGTCGTTCGGAGTCGGCTTTAAACTGTAGGTCCCGCCACTCATGTATAAAAGTTAACGCACACAACATAAGTGCTGTGAGAATCTAGGTCCTAATCCTGACTAAAGGGTTGTAACGACCAATTATGTATGTATTATGTATGTATTTTTAAATAATCAAACTTTTTTAATACGTAGTAATAACCAATCAACATGATTTTGAAATCACTTCATTGCAAATAAGGTTCTGTAGTCGATTTATTTGTGTTTAATACTGTCATTGTCTTTGAATTAATTTCCGCTTCAGCAGTTGCTGCAATGGTTTGTAATAAATGCTGATGTTACATAAAAATTTCCTTCACCCCACTTTTTTTGTAAGTTTTTTTTTTCTTTTCAGTGAGTAAAAAGCTAACGTACACAGTCATAACATCGGAACGACGAAAAGCTGAGAAAAAAAAATCATCAGCAAAATAAGTTTACTCCATTTTCCGCATATTTGCAATTTGCTTTGAAAAATAAAACAATATTTTATGGAATTTATTTTGAAATTCAATTATAAAAAGTAAAAGTTTCCGTCTCTCTCTTCCTTTTACTTGGTTTTCGTAACGACAAGGAAATAAGATCAAAACAAACTTAAAACAGGAAAGAAATTCTACTAAGAAAGTACATTGAAGTGCCGGAAAGGACTGCAATTAGACAAAAATGTATGCAACTGTGCAGAATCGGGAGGAAATTATGCCCCAGGCATATATAGAAACTTTGAAATATTTTGATTTCCTGAAAATCAAATATAAACTTACTGCAGTGTAAGTTTGCTTCATAAATATATATTTTTAGTGTAAAAATTGATATCAAAGATTATATCTTTGATGTTAATTCAAACGAGAAACTCTGTGTATTTAAATTTAATCAATGACTTATCAATTTCTAGAGTGTTGGCTTATTAGACATGAGTCCTCGGTTCAAACCCCAGGTCAGACATCTCCCTCCAACAAATTGAAATATGAAAAATTATTTCTTCTCTTAAGAATAACATTTTACCAATGCTGTAGCCATAATCCTTTGTCGCCGTACCGTGCTTCAGTGATGATTGTTGTTTTTACTAGATTCCATTAATTCTCAATCGGATTTAATCTGAAGACAGTGCGAAGCAGTGTAATACTTTGATGTTGTTATCTTCGAAGCATTTCTTAATGCAGAATGTGCAATATCCTCAAGGCCAATATTTTGCTGGAACACGCATCACAGTAGCATATTTTTATTCGTCATAATATAGCAAAGAATTGCAAAACAATAAGTGCCATATATACGACATAAAATTTAACACCATAAAAGCAACATTACATGCAAACAACAATGATAAGATAACATTTTAACAAGCTGCGTCATTCATTGATTGCGGAATAAATCATCCCTCAATTTCCCCACAGCAAGAAATTTTCAAATTTCCTACAAGAATTTTTTAATTTCCGTACAAGAATTTTTTTTAAAATTTCGCTGTAAGCAATCATACGAAATGCGGAGGTGAATGAGTAGTTTCTGTAAAGGGAAGTATTTTGTGTACATAGATTACTTTCAATGAAGTTGCCGTAGGCTAGTATGTGGTGTATTGGCTTACTAGACATGAAGCCGTGGTTTAACTCGTGGCTCAGACATATCGAACGCAATGAGATATGAACAAATATTTTTTCGGCGAATTTCTCTCAGCAGTCTTCCGACAAAAACCCTGAAAGTAAAATCGAATTGCCATCAAAAGTTTCTCAAACCTATCGTTCGGAATAGACATTAAACTGTAGGTCCCGCCTCTCATGGATAAAATAATCACACTCTGCATGAGTGAGAAACTAGGTTGTAATCCTGAACAATTAGGTTCAGATTTACGGTTCAGATTTACTTTTGATACAGTCAATTAATTTCTTTATCTTGGCTCCACCCGTACCACCAAAAATGATATCAGTCTGGAGATCCAGCACAGGATCACTCCTGCCAGCAGGTGCTACTACGGTCTCAATAGGCAATTGAGTAGCAGAGACTTATCTCGTACGACAAAACTAATACTCTACAAGACGCTCATCCTACCTGTGCTTCTTTATCGCGCAGAGGCATGGACCCTATTAAGCACTGATGCAACAACCTTGAGAGTATTCGAGAGAAATGTCCTATGTAAGATCTTCGGTCCAGTACGAATTGGCGATGATTTTCGCATTCGGTCCAACAGTGACTATAGGAGTTCCTCAACGACATAGACGTTGTGCAGCGTATTAATATCCAGAGGCTGCGCTGGCTCGACCATATCGTTTGAATGGAGGAGGATGCTCCGGCGTGACGTGTGTTTGATGTAGGCATCTGCGAAAGTCGATGAAGAGGACGACTCTGTATGCGTTTTAAGGACCAAATCGAAAAAGCCCTGTCATCGATTGGTGTGACCATTAGCGGAAGCGCGCAAGAAGCGGCGGCGCCTGGAAGGATGTGTTGCGGCATACCGAAATCCGTTAACCGGGTTGTTAATGGCCAATTACGTAAGTAAGTAATTAAGTTAAGATTACTTTCAGTTCAGTTTGTTTCAAGTCGAATGAAAAGCCTCGACTAATTTTCCAGTCTGGAAATTAATTCGTTTCACCTTTTGTTTGAAAACTTCGCGAAAACGGATTATATTTGACCAGAAGAGCTTGCTAATTTATAACAATTCTTATTGACAAAATTGGTTTGTATCGAAATAGTAGAGTAATAGTTTGGTCAGAATGTTACTTCTAATACAGTGGTGTGACAACAATGGAATTTGTAATACTCTTTTCATGGTATTCTAACACATATAGTGTGTATATGTTTAAATTATAGTTTGATTTGTCAAAAAACTAAGAATTTAGTTTATGGTAAATTGCGTTCAACAATATTGCTTTGACGAATGAGTGATATTTTATTAGTTTGGTCATTTAAAAACACACATACGTCCATGGTCATCCCTTATTGTAGGTATTTAGTTGGTAGATGATTTTTAGTGAGGGTTCATTTAAGCGTAATACTATAATTCTTTTACTTTAAATTGCTTCACTCTTCCTTTACACCGCTTATGTTTTGTGTGTTAATTTCATACATGAGTGGCAGGACATACATTTTAAAGTCGATTCCGAACGACAGATCTTTTAAGAGGAAGTCGCCTAAGAAATATGTTTTCATATTTCGTTTTATCGGAGTTATCGGACCTGTGGTTTGAACTGAGATCTCATGTCTAATAAGCCAACACAATACCTACTAGACTACGGCGTAAATTATTTTACAAGCATGTGAAAAATGAAAGAATTTTAAGAATAAAATATCCAAGACAAACTTTTTGGTGGAACAGAGGACCGAATGCCTTTAACAGTTTGGGTAGAGAAAATATTACTAATTTCCACGTAGATTGCTAGCAGCTGTTTCCTGAAATGTTGTACAGTCTTTCTTACTGCTCTTCTCATATTTATTTCACGTGACGGACAAACATTAGAAAAATGTGTTTCGTCCCATGCTTTATTACAGATGATATTACAGTAGATTAATATTTCAGTCAGCTACGTACGTATGAGATAACAGAATCATTCGCTTTGATAATGTGCTACTCGGAAATGATAATAAATTTACACTTATTAGGCCTTTTCGAAAATTGAGCTGCAAAGTCTTTCAGCTTTTAATAATCCTAATAATATTGTCGCTGTAGATTAGTAACTAATTGAATTTTATGGTCGTTATAAATTTCGGGATCTACCTAAATCGAATTGCCAGTTTTAGATTCAAGTACATGCTACGTGTGCAGCAACTGCTTACAGCCGTATTTGGGGCATCCTGTATCCGGGAAACCAGAGAGGAATTAAAGAGAGAACATTGTTATTGACATAATCGATATTCTATTCCAAGGGGAAACTTTTTTACCTCACATGACGCTGACATCAAATATTTCTAACAAAATATAACAATGGTTTGTACCATCAGGCTTCAGCCAACCGTCATTTGAGAACGTTACTGATGTGAGTGACAATAAGCTGCCCTATCTAAACAATTGGAAACTTATAAATCTCCACAAAGATAGGGTGCTAGTTGTCAAATTATTACAAATTAGAAAAAAATAAAACCAAGCTGACATGAAGCTTTTGATTTTTACTTAAAAAACCATACTGCAATTTACATCATGTCAAAAATTTTAGTGTATTTCGTCAAAGTAATGCACCACTCCATTATTATAAAGCGGGAAAAATCAATGGATTAAAGTTCGCATTGATAAGCTCTGTGGAATTTTTTTAACCCCAAAATTAAAAAAATAAATAATGGTAGCATAAATGCAGGTAGCATGTGAAAGCTTTTTAAGAAGAAGGCAGTTCTTGCTAAAGACAAGGTAAAGAAGGCTATTCCATATCTTTGAGAAAAGAGTATCGTAATCTAATGAAATTCTGTTGAGAATAATAATAAGGAAGTGGAGGAAATTACGGAACTTTTCTCGTATTATATGCGGACAATGGAAATTTGGGAAGGAAGATTTTTTGATGCTCAGAAGTTATCGATTGAACGTATCTTATAAGACTCGAGTCGGCCATATTATCTAATGTCTGTCAATTTAGTCCACTAAAAAATTGGTATGTATCTTGACAATTTTGAGAAAGAAAAAATTATCTTTGACAGCTAACTCTTAACTACGTTCTAATCAAAATTTTGAAATTTAAAGCGAACCACTGTGGCACTGGGAGTTGTTAGAAAACACAAAATGTACAAATGTGTCCATGAAAGCAATTCTTGTTACAGATTTATAAAATAATCAGTATTTAAGCTTTAAGCATACAGTAAATGCCTTTTTTATGATTCACACTGTTAATAAATAATTCGAGAGATATTAAATACATACTTAATTGACTATTACAACCCTTCAGTCAGAATAACGGCGTAGCTTCTCACACCACTCGTGTTGTAAGTGTTAATTTTATACATGAGGAGCGGGACCTACAGTTTAAAGTCGATTCCTCAATGCAGGGTTGTAATGACCAATTATGTATGCATGTATGTACATATATATGTCTGACGGTTACAGGATGAGGGCCATAAACTGTATAAACATTTCAATCAGTTTTTTGTTCCTTTTTTTATCTTCCTCATTAGCATTTTTATTGATGTTTACTGTAATAAAAAACTGTTGTTTGAACAAATCGAAAACTTATTTTAGTAAGTTTGTGTTACTAAAACAGATTTCTTTCATTGTCTTCTAATAACATTTTATGGTGAACAATTTTATTTCCTTTTCGAAGACTATATTTCTTGACTGAAAAAATTTTTTTAATACAATATCAAAAATTTGGAATAAATTTGTGGTTTTTATATTTGCCTTTAAGGGATTAAATGTTGATTATTTAAATATTTTTCATTTAAAATATTCCTACTTTCAACAATTGCCTACAAGAGAATTTTATTGAAGAGAATTAAAATGAATAAATTGAATATTACTAAATTGAAATCCAGGTAAATCTCACTACTCAACACTTTTTAAATATACAAAAATAAGTTTATTCTGGAAATTTTTATTTAAAAATTTGTTGTTTTTTTAATATATTCTGTATTCAAATGTAAGCTTTATCAAAGCAATAAACTAATTGCTGAAGCAAATTAAATAAATTGTACAAAATTTGTCACATGCATAAGAATACAAACCAATTTTTTGTTTCAATTAAAAAATAAAATAAATTTTATTTTTGTAAACTGGAGACCACACATTCGCAACCACAGGAAAGGACGATAAATCTGATACGTTGTTTTAAAACTAACATTTCCTTTTATTCAGTTTCATCAACAAAATAGTTTGATTATATAAATGAAAGTACATATGTACATATGTATGTACATAATTGTCATAACAACATTTCAGTCAGGATTACAACCTATCCTACCACACCACTTGTGTTGTATGTGCTAATTTTATACATGTATGGCGAAACCTACAATTTAAATTTATTTACTTTCAGACTATATGCAAAAACTTTTCTTCAGATTTCGTTCTGTTTGAGATGACTGACATGCGGTTTGAAACGTGGCCTCATGTCTAATTAGTCAACACACCAACTATTGGGCTGCGGCGACTTCAAAATATAATAATACATACATACATAATTGGGCGTAACAACATTTCAGTCAGAATTACGACCTACTTAATTGACTGCCTTTGCAGTACTGACTATTTTTTACTACTCTTTCTTTGTTGAAATCCCACTTAAGAGCATAGCGGCGTAAAATTGAATGATCTTGGTGGCTAATTGATGTCAACAAAACGTGAAATTATCCTTTTGGAAATTTATCATATAGGGAAGCTAAAGTCGGTCGCATTGTGTGGCTGATAGCATAGTCTTGTTGTAACCAGACAACGCCCAGTGCGAGTTTGTTGTTTATTCCGTTAAAATACCATAGACGACAGCCGAAAAATCTTCCTCAGCAACGAGGATTATTACTGGAAGAATATGAACGTGAAAAAATTTTCGATTTAGGGGCGATACCAATCCACATGAGATTTAAGAGCATACAATTCATCCTGAAAGTTAGTATTTGGTATGGATTTGGAAGTTGTAGGCGACGTTGGCCGCCACTTTCATTGGCAAGCATTCGATTCGTTTGGCGAGAATCGGAATATTTAAACAACGACGTCATGTGGTTTCAACAGGACGGTGCTTCGAGCTGCACAGCTCTTGCTACATTGGATATTCTGCAAAAGCGATTTGAAGCCGTGGCCATTAACGAGTAGGTAATGTAAACAGGGCACCGAGAACCGATGTTATATTCCAAACATAATGGCTTCAATAGGTCGAAAATATCTCACACACGCTTTTCTTCATTAAAGACAGGAAGTGCTTAATGAAACGTCTAATATTTTTTTATAATTTCCAAATATTAGTTGATAAATGAAAGACTAGACGTGTTAGAGGTAATATTTCACACGACTTGTTGTGGTGATGTTAATTCTTAAGTTTGGCGTAGGTTAGGTTAGGTTAGGTTAGAGTACTTGTCAAATTAAGATAAGTACAGTACCCGGAGGTCGAATTGAACCATTGCACAATGTCCTAGTTTCTCACACCAGGCGTGGTTGGACCTACAGTTTAAAGTCCGAACGACAGATTTTTGAGAAACTTTTTATGGCAATTTTTATTTTCTCTCAGAGTTTTTGCCAGAAATCTACTGAGAGGAAGTCGCCGAAGAAATATTTTTTTATATTTCGTTCGAAACCTAGTTTTACGTCTAATAAGCCAACACACTACCTACTAGACTACGCCGACTTCAAAGTTTGGCGTAGATCCGCTAACTGTTCTGAGTACAGATTTCATTTCACGTTATCATATTTCTGACTCAAGAGACGCCATCATTTTTAGTATTGAATAAAGTGAAGAGCGTTTGATAATGATTTAGGGGCTCTTACTAATTTTTATTATTGCTTGTAACAGTTCTGTTACATCAAGACAATACAAATTAATGAAATTTGAATTGGGATTCGTAACCGTTATGTCGGCGGAAATAAATTATGTTTTAACCGTAGATAGAGCTTTTTACTAAATATGAAACATTTAAATTTTACAGATAATGCAACTCTAATTCGGAAAAATTTTTCTCGCCTTATTAGTATGGTTATTGCCGATATTTTAAACCAAATAAAAGAAGGAAAATTTCAAACAGTGCCTTAATAATTCATAATTCTGGCTTGTGTGTAATTTCTGATACATTTGACTTCCTTTGTGATTCTGTGGTGTTGTGCTTAAATTTATTTAAAATGTTCAATTTTCATTATCTACAATATCTGAAAATGAAATGAAAGTTAAGTGTATTATGAAAGTTGAAGTTTCTGTTCTTGATATTATTGCTACTGAAGAGGAATAAACCATTAGCTCGTCTTATGATCTGACGAAACTATTGGCAGCACCAAATATGACAATCCGCTGTTTATCGTCAAAGTTGCTATTACATGGAACAGCGAACCAACTGCCGTTAGTAGTTTGGGCAGAGAAAATACTATAAAGCTAAGGGCAGATTGGTAAGAGTTGTTTCTTGAACTGTTGTAGAGTAATTCTTACTGATTTTCTTATATTTATCTCATGTGACAGACAAATATTTGAAAAAAAAATTTTCGATCTATATTTTGTGATAGACATAGATATTACGACAATATTTTGGTCACCTATGTTCGCCTGAGATAACAGAATCACACACTTTGATATCGCGTCAATCGGAAGTGTTTGAAGCTTGCAAATTGTTGATAATCCCAATAATTTTGTTGCTGTTGATGAGTAACTAATTGAATTTCATTGTCGTTATAATTTTGGACGTTCACCAAAAACTTATTGACAGTTTTAGATTCAAATTATTCACTAAAATTTATTACGTTTAGCATTTGAAATTGAATAAGTTTTATTATAAAATTTTATTAAATATTTAAAGAGAAAAAATCAATACATTTCTGTACTTAAAAATGTTTTCTTTTATGTAAGCATTGAATAGGAAATAAACTTTTGTTCATAAATTTCTACAGTAACCAGAATAAACCCAAATGAGTAAACAAATGGAAAATTTAATGCAAAAACCAATATATGAGCCACTCAAATTGAAAATACCGAAACCCGCAGTTAATTGTCAGAAAACTAAAATAAACACAAATAAAGAAAATGAAAACTAAAATTCAGTCAATCAATGGCAAACCACAAACTTTTGGAATACAATGCCATGCGGTATCATAGGTATGTCTGTAGTTGAGAATAAATATACAATTTGTATAGTAAACTTAGAAAAAGGATTCCTATTTGTGGCGAACGGCAACAAGTAAAAATAGATAAAAAAAAACCATCAACAGCGAAAAGGACAATGGATGGATTTTTTTCTAGAAAATTGTACTATAATAGTATTGCTAAATCCTTGTTACTTGTTACTTGTTACACTCTCTTTTTCTTTCTTACTCTCCCTTTCTTTCTCTTTCCCTTTCTCTCAAAGTTGTTCAAATAAATCTAAAGCGGATATAAAAGATTTGCCAAAATCAATATTGAGTGACAACAAACCCATATTTACAGTGTTTTTTATCTTCAACACTTATTTGTATACAAAATTAAAAAAAAGGAAAAGATTGTAAAAACGAAAACAAACCTTTAATAAATTATTCATGATGTTCAATATACCACGTATGTATGTATATGCTTATGCGGTTTTTCAAAATCCTTGAGTTTTATAACTTTGTGTTACACACTCATTATGTGAATATCTACTTGGAATTTTTTCTTTTTTTCACATTGTTGTGATTTTGATTATTTGAAGAGCTTTAAAGATTTGTCATTTAATATTTTAGATACGAAAAATTAAGGTATTTAGACGGAAATAATTTTCATACGTTTTGTATTTTACAGCTTTTACGTGAATACATTGGTTTATCAATATATTTTAGTTAAGGGTACAAATTCTGATGTGAAAGTCTATTTTATTAGAAACAATTTTCTTTTCCTCGTGTAATATATACGCCATTAACCGTAGATCGATCATAAAAAATCTTCATAATTCCAATTATGCACCAATTTTGCTATATACTTGAAGTACAAGGAATTGTTGCAATTAATGACAGATTTTCTTAAAAATTTGGAAAAAAATTTTATTTGTTTTAATTCATTTTAATAAAATTATTTTATGTTATCACATATCAGCTTCATAATATGATATATGATATGAAGTTCATATCATACATACATACATAATTGGCCATTACAACCCTTCAGTCAGGATTATGGCCTAGCTTCACACACCACTCATGTTGAGTGCGTTAATTCAATATGTGACTGGCGGGACCTACAGTTTAACGTTGACTCCGAACGACAAATTTTTTCATGGCATGTTTATTTACTTTCAGAGTTTTTGCCAGAAATATGCTGAGAGAATATCGCCGAAGAAATATTTCTTCATATTTCGTTTTGAATCCTGACCTGGGATAAGAACCCGGACTTTACGTCTAATAAGCCAACACACTACGGCGACTTCTATCATATTGGTTTTATTTTTTCTAAATGGTAAAATTTTGATATCTGGGACCATTGCTTTGCGATTTATAAGTCTTATATTTTTTAGATGGGGCAGCTTATTGTCACTTTCATCAGGAAAGCTCTCAATTGAGGGCTTGACTAAAACCTGATGGTACAAGCCATTGTGATATTTCGTTATAAAAATTTTTTTGTAAAGGTCATGACATGTAAAAAACTTACTTCCTTAGAATATATACTATATCAACAACAAAGTCTTCTTTTTGACTCCTCTCTGGTTTGCGGGATATAGACTTCCCCAAAGACATCCGCATTTACTTGCTCCACAAGTAGCATGTACTTGAATCTAAAACTGTCAATTCAATTTCGATGGAAGACGAAATACATAACGACCATCAAATTCAATTTGTTACTCATCTATAGGAACAAAATCATTGGGATTATAAGGAAGAATTTCAGTTCATTATTCATAAACGAAGAATAAGTGTAAATTTTTCATCACTTCAAATGAAAACAGTATCAAACCTAATGTTTCTGTTTTCACAGACGTATGTACATAGTTGACTGAAATATTGTCCTTCTGTAATATCTATTATATAAGACTTAAGACTCAACACTTTTTAAAAATTTTTTTTGCAACATGAGATAGGTACGAGAAAAGCAGAGAGAAAAGCAAAAACATTTCAAGAAGCAATAGCCATTAATTTACATGCAAATTGATAATATTTTCTCTTCCCAAACTATTAATGGCATACGGCTCACTGCTCCAAGTAATATTTCTCATATTGGATGCCCGAAAAGAAAGAAATGCAATGAATATCCGCCTGAGCATTATGATTTATATCCTATACTTTCTGATGGACTGAAACCATTAACCCAAAAAGGAGAGTTGGGATGAATAAATTGCAGGAATTGCGATCAAATTACTGAGCATAAAAATAAATTGATGAATTGAATAAATGCATTAATTATAATGATATTTACGAAAAAAATTTCACGTTCTCGGGCAACGATTTCTAAAAGGTGATAGATGCAAGCAATTTTGTATTTAATGTCTTATTAAGAATGCGAAACGCTCTTCTCCCTTCCTCTTATAGGCATTTCATTAAAAAAAATTTTATTTTGGAAATAAATTATGTGTGAATTTATAAACGCCATATTTAGCATTGAAGTCGAGGTAGTCTAGTATATAGTATGTTAGCTTCTTAGACATGAGGCCAAACCCAGGTCAGCCATCTCCAATAAAACGAAATGTGAAAAAAAACATTTCATTGGCGACTGCCAGTCAGCAGATTTCTTGCAAAATCTCTCAGAGTAAATAAAATTGCCGTGTAAAGTTCCTTAAAAATTTTTCGTTCACAGATGACTTTAAGCTATAAAAAGTAACACACACAACGTAAGTGTGTGAGAAGTTAAGTCGTAATCCTAACTGAAGAGTTGTAATGGCCATTTCACAAAATATTTCCATTCGCCAGCTGTGGGTTTTTCTAGAACATAACATCAGAGAATACATTTTTGTCGAATGTATAGAGTCCGTCTTTTATTTGATTAAAAATTTGTGATTGACGTTACTGTTTCGTCATCAATTGAACCTTTTTCATTAATGGAAGATATCAGATATATTGGTTTAGATGTTTTATTCTTATACGATATGAATAGTAAACGACCACTGCAGTAAAAGGTGGTAATTCTTACGGGCTGCATTCGCTAATAGTTTATTTATTCTCTACCTCAGTTAGAACTTCTAAAAAAATCATCGAAAAAGGCAGCAATTCTCTTATCATTCCAATTATGACATGTAATCGTATTTATAATTTCCATTGGATACTATCCTACCCAGATTTAAAGTGCACGGAATTGTACTGCTCTGCACGCATCAGTTAACATAAGATGCTGGTATGCCTTTTAAGAGCGGCCACGAGAAGGCTACGTGTCAACTTGAGTACAGCAAGACAAGGATCTTTCTAGTGGTGCCATGTTGGACACAATCAGAAGCTTTACATCGTTTGCATGCATCCCATTCCACCCCAATTGAGAATGCCCTGTCATCGATTATTGTGATCAACTGGCGAAGGCGCACAAGAATCAGAGGCACATAGAAGAATGAGCTAAAGCAGGCTGAAATTCGATAATCGTGTTGTTAATGGCCAATTAAGAAAGTTAATAAGTAATTCTAATTATACTTACAAAATTGAATGCCCTGGCAGTCTGGTAGGTAGTGTGCGAGACTATTAGCATGAGGGTTGTGGGTTGGATACTCAGCAGAGACTCTGCATAAGGTCTACGTTACTAAATTGCGTATCGTAATATTTTGCTATTGTTTGTATTTGTATTGTAATAAATAAATCACAAAAGTTTTCAAATAAAAATTTGAAATAACAAAAGCGCCACTTTCTAATGACCCACTTACATTGAAGCATGAAAGTTTTGAATATGTAAACTTCTACAAGCAAAACTTAACCGTGCCTGTTGTGAACACATTTTCACATTTTTTCTTAACAGTTTTTTTTCTTCAGTTGTAGTATAAACTTAAATCTTCCAATGTGGTC
The DNA here is from genome assembly GCA_958299815.1 of Sarcophaga carnaria. Lineage (NCBI taxonomy): Eukaryota > Metazoa > Arthropoda > Insecta > Diptera > Sarcophagidae > Sarcophaga > Sarcophaga carnaria. The sequence continues at coordinate 81,049,034 of OY283149.1, read as the reverse complement.
CCATTTGAATCTGTAGTAAGATTATACAATCCAATATCAACATTACATACATATATAAAATAAAGCCGTGTCATCTTGTAAAGACAAAATCCTACCCTTCATTTGTTGCCATAATACACACTCATAGCTGCCAGATGTGACGATTTATCGTCATTTTGACGATTTTGAGCTCCAAAAGTATCATATTGACCATTTGACGATTTATGTCCTTATTTTGACGATTTTTGGAAATTAAAAATTTACATCATATTCTTTATTTTAGTACATTAAAAGCCACTTTAAGCCTTGTATTGACTGTGTAATTGTTACTATTGGAAATTTAAAAACAAGGAGTAAATTATTATATTTTTAAGTTAATTTCGAATACATGTGATGATTTTTCTGTATTTTATTCTTTTTAACCCCTTAAAAGCCAAAAATTGCAACTCCTAAATAACCTCGTAGTTATAACCTCACTTGTCGTTGCAGACATTTTTAAAAATTCGAGTATAGCTTCTAATATTACCATCGGAAGAAAAAAGGCAAGCGCCGTTATTTTGTTTCGTACGACCAACACTCAGGGGATCGATGGCATTGTGTTTGGAACTATGAAGAAGGAAAGAGAGAACAGTGTTTATGGACACTAGGCTTGTATATATTTATACCATAAGTAACAGGAAATGCTTCTGCGGAAATGAGTTCCACATACGAATAGTCCAACTAAAAAATGTATTTTTACTGTAATGCAGCGTGCGATCCACTGGCCAATCGACCACATACGGTGGTGGTGGCCGATAAAGACGAGCGTTACGTAGGAATATATGATTTTCGGGAACAGTCCTCTTACTTCGTTCGAGCAAAATCCTTTGTCGAAGCAATAGAACAGTGTAACACAAACCGCATACAACGATGCTCCAATGAGCAAGCTTATTAACGAGCTACTATGGCCTCTCCTGTACACGATCGGGAAACTCAAAATAGGCGTTGAGGCACCAACCCATTCATGAGAGTTGTATTCCAGTCTCGGTCGGTTACAAATGGTGTAAATAGTAAGATCATAAAATCTTAAGAAGGAACTGAAAAATTTGTCAGTTGAAGCCAATATTATACTGAATTTTCATGCTCAGAATGTCAAGAGCTTCTGAATCCTTAATATCTAAGATGATGAAATATTATTGCTGCGATTATGTGTTAATAAACAGCACTAACACTTGGATAGATTGTTTAAACCTTAAACAATTTTTTCCTGAAAATGATATAACATTTCCCCATTTTTGGAAAAAATTAATAAATGAAGATGAGGCATTTTAATTTCTAAAATTTTTTTTAAATGTTTTATTTTTAACCTCAGATATGTACACACGTATATTGACTTTATATGTTTTACTACAAAAGATATACTTTTGATTTTTAAAAACTTTTAATTTATTTATTTACTTTTTCTGACAATTTTTTGACGATTTTAATAAACGTCTTTGACGATTTTGTCGATTTTTTCTCAAATATTTGACGATTTGGTGCCTCATTTATCTGGCAGCTATGTGCACACTACATGCCAAATAAAACTTGTCCTCAACAGGCTGGTCCTTTTTCTAAGTACACCGATGACTACGTCGCTTTTGTTAATTAATAAATAAAATCAAAAAATTTGTTCCTTTAACCATTACGATGCGCTCGATGTTTTTGTGTCTTACCAACAGATTAAATCACAGCAAACAACTTAATACTGTGCATACGTGTATGAAGCAACTACTAGTGTTTCAGGTTGTAATCTTCTCGTTGTTAATGGTAACAATAACAAGGAAAACTCGAAATATGTAAAGTCGTAAGAGACTATAATCTTTTCTGGTTAACACACAACCGCAACAAAAACGTTTCTCTTTGCTACTGGGATAGCGCAATAAGAGTTGTTTGTTTCAGCGATTTTTTTAGGAAATGAAATTAAACCGACTAAATAGAAGTTCTTTAAAAATCTGAATTCAAATATTTTATTACAACCCTTAGTCAGGGTTATGACCAAGCTTCTCACATCAACCACGTTGTGTGTATTATTTTTATCCTTAAATTGCGAGCTCTCCTCTTTAAAGTCGACTCCGAGCGACAGGTTTTTGAGGAACTTTTCAAAACAACTTTATTTACTCTCACAGTTTATGCCAGAAGTCTGCTGAGAGTAAGCCGAGAGCCAGGAGTTGAACCTCAGACTCTTGCCTAATACACTAACACCCTACAGCAACTTAAATAAAGTGTATTTAAATTATCGAACCAAGCCGAATTTCAAAACTGTTGTGTCCAGCAGCGGATAGCGAAAATCCAGGGAACTACTTGAATTCGACAAGAGAACGGGTCGCATTCTAACAGGAATTCTAACCAGACACTACGCTATTTGCAGTTTCACTGACAAGCTCGGTTTGTCCCACCAGGATTTCTGCAGAAGATGCAATGATGTGGAGGTAATCGAATCGGTGCAACGCCTTTTATGCGAGTGCCCTGCATTTCAGAAGAGACGTCATCGGTTCTTGGGTGACAGAACTTTTTAAGGTCCACTAAGAGAACCAAAGTTGCCGTAGTCTAGTAGGTAGTGTGCTGGTTTATTAGACGTAAGGCCACAGTTCAAACCCCAGATCAGACATCAAAACGAAATATGAAAAAATACGTCTTCGGCGAGTAAATAAAATTACCATGAAAAGTTTCTCAAGAATCTATCGTTCGGAGTCGACTTTAAACTGTAGGTCTCACCACTCATGTACAAAATTCACGCACACAAAGCTAAACTGGTTCGGGATACAATCAAAGCCTTATGTTGGAAGCTGTTACTATCGCCGTATTATTCTCCTGATTCCCTCCGAATACTGTTTGTTTTCACCGACGCATCGGCGTAGAAGACGAACTGTGGAATATAAGAATTGCCTGAAAGATGGAAATAATTTGTAGCCAGCAAAGGCCAATACGTCAAATATGTAACATGGTTTTTACCTTCCCAGTAAAAATAACACTATGCGACAATATACAAAAAATTAAATACACCCGAGTAATTACCTAGTGTAAGTTGTTCCGTTAGTTGAGTAGAATTAAAAAAATTTTTTTAATTTTTGTCGAACCCTCTAAACCTGTTTTATTTGACAAAAACGTTTTTTTGATCTTTTCACACAAAATTATTGAATATCCCAAATATGCTGAAACCATTTTTAAAAATCCAAAGTTTTTTTTAGAAAGGGGAGAGATTAGCCTTTCAAATAGTATACATAAACATTTTTTTCAAACTTAAATGTTATGAGGTTTGATGGGATAAACTTGGAAATTATTATTGTTTTCTTATTTTCTCGAATTTGGCCATTCTTAATTTCAAAATTTAATTAAAAAATATGAAATAAGTTGTGATATTCGGAAAGAATGTGAAGAGATTGACACTTCGTTTGCTAAAATTGGCCAAAAATTACTGTAGTTATTACTTAAAGTGTAATTATTGTAATTATTTTATTTCAACGAAAAAAAAAAATTGCGTCATACAGCTACTTCTGGCATATTAAAAATTTCTTTAAATAATTTTAATTTCTTCTACTATTTCTACTAAAACCATGAAAAAAACCTTTCATTTTACGATTCGTTAAAAAGTTATTATAATTCATGATTCTTTTTTCTTAGTTTTTTCAAATTTATTTCAACTTTTTTTTGTAAATATATTCAACACAACGCTTGTATACAAATTAATAACAATGTAATGGAATTCTGTGGCATTGAAGAGAAACAAACTCTTTTTCTGTATTTATAATATATCTGTGCAATTTTCTAAAAAATTACAAACAAATTTCAGTTACGAAAAATTCTAATTTATTATTATGAATATAAAAGCGAAACAAAAAAGTAAGCTGGTATAAATATTTCTAAAAATTTTCGTGTTATTTTTATTAAGAAACAAAAATAAACATGCAATTGAATAATTTTTCCATTATTATTTGGAATTTATGCACCACAAAATTAATATGTATATGTACATATGTTTATAATTTTAAGCTGCAACATTTTCTATTATAGAAGAACTATTTTTCTCTGCTCTTGTGCTTCAAAAGTTTTACAAATAAACGATAAATCGTATTTCCTTTCTATTGAGTTTCAGCTGGAACTTGATACTTTAATGATTGCCAAGCGGTTAAAAGGCTTTAGCTGTACCAGCTTTTATCAACGATGAAGTTAATATACAATCTTAACACTGTTAGAAAAATCTAACATCTCGCATGCTCAAAGCAGAAGCCCGAATTAGGCGAATCATGTCTTAAGAACTCGAAATGAATTTCATTTGCAGCTAACTTCGTGGAGTCGATTTTTTAAAAACATTTGAAATAATTTCTCGTGATTATTTTTAAATATAAACAATAATAATTTTAACATGTTTTACATACAGTAAGACCCCGATAACGCTGTATTACGAGGTAGTATTGGGATTTTCCTAAATCGCACACTGTATTGATACTTGTTGTATATGTGTGCAAATGACACGGCCATGCACCAACCAAAAGCGGTGCACTATATAGCGACGGTGTATTCTATGTACCTTTTTCACCGCTCTTATGTTAGTCTGTCTAGAATAAAGATTCCAACAACATTTTCCGAAGTTGCAATCACAGTACGAATGCATCTCTCCTGCCTCACAGTTGATTTATTAGTTAAGTATGTTATTAGTTAAGTAAGTGTTAAGTTGCCGCGTTTAACGCTGTTTCTCTGGAATTTATTTGAACGTATCCCCCTCGTTCAGCGGGGTCTTTCTATACATACATAGATAACTGGTTGCTACAATGATTCAGTCAGGATTACGACCTAACTTCTCACACCACTTATGTTGTGTATGTTAATTTTATACATAAGTGGCGTGACCTACAGTTTAAAACTAATTCCCAAGAGTAGATTTTTAGAAACTCTTTCATGGCAATTTTTTTTTACTCTCAGGGAATTTGCCAAAAATCTGCACAACAAGAAGCCGCCGATGAAATATTTTCTCATGTTTCGTTTTGTTAGAAATGTCTGAATAATGCTATGTATTATGCTAAGTTATTGCAGCATTTAAGTAATAAAATTAAGGAAATTTGCTGTTGAATTTGAGTTTGTGTTTGATGAAGAATTAAATTTGGTTTCATTACTATAAAGAACCTGTTACACATCCACATCATTCGCCGCAATTTAGAGACCTTAGAGTATTTTCTATTTTCATACTTTTAAAAATTGCTGTGTGGCTCAAGATTTGCCAACAACGAACAAGTAGAGTCTGAAATTAAATACATTGTTTTATTAAGACCAACACTCTGGGACTGGTTCTTAATTACTCGAACCATTGTTGTGGAATTTGGAAAGTAAGTTGTAGAATAAGGAAGTAGAAAGTGATCAGCGGTAAATTATGGATCTGAAGTAGAGATGACCACCTCATAATGTATAACTCTGCGGAAAGAATACATACGCATTTTATGCTCCTCCATTAGTCGCCATTTGAAAGAAATTAATTGTAATTGTCAATATCGATTGTTTTATAAATTCTGAAACATTTATTTGTCATGGAATATATAGAGTCGCCGTAGTCTGGTAGGCAGTGTGTTGGCTTATTAGACGCAAGGCCACAGTTCAAACCCCAGGTCAGATGTCAAAACGAAATACACAAAAATGATTTCTTCGGCGACTTTCTCTCAGCAGATTTCTGGCAAATAAAATTGCCATGAAAAGTTTCTCAAACATCTATCATTCGGAGTCGACTTTAAACTGTAGGTCTCGTCACTCATGTATAAAATATACATAAAAAATATAAAATACACACAACATGAGTGGTGAGAGAGCCTAGGTAATGGTAATGATTGGTGAGAGAGGCTATGGTAACTCAATACTACTTATATTTCTTATAGTGTATTAAACATTTCTCGTAGTGGATTTGTTGTCCGCTCACCAATAAAACCACATTTTTATTATTCGGTATCCTTAATTTGAGGATAAATCATATGAAAAATGGAAAACCTGGGCTAAGTTTGATAAATTCTCTATTAAATGAAAAAAAAACAAAAATATTTCTTGGGGTGCACGCAGTATAATACACATTGACTGTCTTAAAAAGTTTGAAACAATTAGTAGGTAATGGGATGGCTACTTTTAAGGTAAATTTCAAGAGCTTTTAAAAGAAAACGATCGCCAAGCAGAAATTAGTTTTCTAACAAAGCAATGGTAGGCACAGGTCCGAATCGTAGTGTTTAAGCAAATATCATTGGTGGCCAGGTCATTTAATTTCGGCCAAAAGAAGTTCGATCTGTAGTACGCGCCTGGCGAGCGTCGTTATCTAAGAAATATGAAACGACTATAACTCCAACCCAAAATCCACATCAAACAATCATTTTATGGGGATACATTTAAAGTTCTACAATTTTATTCGTTAACCTACCTATTTCTCCGAAAGTGTGTCTTACCTTCGAAAATAATTTTTCGATGAAAATATGGATCGTCTGCAATCTGCTCCTAAGACCATTCGACGAAGCCACGGCGTTGGCTATTGCCGGAGATTTGGAATAGAGCCAAATCATGACAACTAATGCGACAGATGTGGCAGCAAGATGTCCATTTTCAACAGCCAAATTTCGTTAATCCATTTGGGAGTGCCCAATAGAGTGACACTGTTTACTGTTTCTGTTTTGCTTCACATAATTTTGCTTCTTATTATTTTTTTATCTTTCTAACACGGTTTTATGAATAAATATAATTTTCGTCTTTTTTCAAATTTTTAAAAATATTTTCATTTTCAATAAGATTTTTTGAATTTTAAATTTATTTTTCTAACAGAATATTGTACAGGCTATTTATTGGTTGCTCTTTGTGTATAAGAAAATCAATGCATTTCTGTACCCTCTAGCGTGTGAGTAATATTTGTTTAAAATCAATTCATACGCCATATACTGCTTATTTTTGGTATTTTATTTTTTAATATTAAATTTATTTTTTAAAATTTTAATTTTAATTAAATTAAATAACGAGCAATCACACGACACAAAGAAACAAAGAACGAAAATTATAATCTCTCTCATATAATACTTGTGCAATATTTAATTATATTTTCATGTGATCAAACAGTATACCAGGAATGGCTCATGTGGCTCTTTGAAAGAAATGAAAAAAATAAATAATACATTTGCGTTTTTAATGAAACCACGTCAAGTTTATTATTTATTATTATTATTATTATTTTTATTATTGTAATAAACTCAACACACTGCTGTATTTTATTATTATTTTAAGTATTTATTTCAAATTCTTTATTTTTTATAAAGACGACTTATTCTGTTGCTAGTTGCTTAGAGAGTAATCATTCTTATTTTTTTTTAATATGTAATGCTTAAAAGTAAAAGCTCTTACTAATATACAGTATGCAAATGCACAAAAGAAAAGCGTGATAAAACCAGTATAAAACCAGTATTTAACAACGGTAAACTTTACAATGTTAATGTAATAACAATTATAAAAATAAAGCAAAAAAACCAATAATCTTCATTTCTAACTTTAAAAGAATGTAAACATTTTATGATGAAATACATACATATACTACAATTATTATTATTATTATTATTATTATTATTATTATTATTATTATTATTATTATTATTATTATTATTATTATTATTATTTGTTGAACCGTGTTCAACATTTATTTTTTGTAGTGTAGTCCCATTGTGAATTATTTTTATTTTCTCTTAATTATTATTATTATTCTCTTAATTTCTTATCTTATTTTTTCTCAATCTCTCGCATGTATAATCCCATGTGTTTCTTGAATTCCTCATGTCTAATTTTTAATTTCATTTGAACTTTCTTAAAACATTCTATTAATTTCTAGAATCAGTTGATAAGTTGATTAGTTGATAAGTAGACAAAACCCAGCCAAGAAGGCAATAAATCTAAGTTAAAGAAAACCCTAAGTCTTCTTATTTTCTTGGGGGATATTCAAGAGGAATATACATATCCCAATACTCGTCAACTCATTTTTTGCTAGACCCTAGGAGTTTAGTTGACTCCTAGAGCCTACATTATTATTATTATTATTATTATTATTATTATTATTATTATTATTATTATTATTATTATTATTATTATTATTATTATTATTATTATTATTATTATTATTATTATTATTATTATTATTATTATTATTATTATTATTATTATTATTATTATTATTATTATTATTATTATTATTATTATTATTATTATTATTATTATTATTATTATTATTATTATTATTATTATTATTATTATTATTATTATTATTATTATTATTATTATTATTATTATTATTATTATTATTATTATTATTATTATTATTATTATTATTATTATTATTATTATTATTATTATTATTATTATTATTATTATTATTATTATTATTATTATTATTATTATTATTATTATTATTTTAATATTAATATTTAAGTTTATTTAATATTATGTTAACATTTGATGATGTTTCAAGTATTTATTTTAAATTAAAAGTATAAGAATTTAAAAGTGAGTCGTCACTGTTTGGCGTCAGGTTTTCAACTGTCTAGTCGTTTCAAATCCCTCAAAAAATGTTCGTTGTCTATTCGTCGCAATTCAACGAGCAGTCCGTACTCAAATTTGTATCAGTCAGTATGTCCGCCTTAGTAATAAAACATAGTGTCGTATTATTTAGTATATCCGTCCACTTCTAGATAGCACTACGTCCGTTAATTCCCAATCCCACATACTTATTTAATAATTTATTCAATTGTAGCAACAGGCGAAACACCTGCAATGTTAGAAAAAATGTAGGCTGTTAAAAACTATCCAAGAGAACCAGAATTTTTACCGCTTCATTGCATTATTCATCGTGAACATTTAGTTGCTAAATATTTTAAATAGGAGAATGTAAAGAATACTGTGCTACAAATCGTTAACTATATTCGTACGAATTCATAGAACTTTCTTAAAGACGTTGGACGTTTAAATTTAGCTTTTTAAACGCGATTTAATAATACAAAAATGTTCAATCACTTTCTTCGTCTGAAGACAATACTCTTTAAAATTGGTGAAAAAAACTGAGTGAATACGACAGTAATTAGGAGAATTATTAAAAGAATGGAGAAAACTGTTCCTCACCTATGTGTATCTTGGTGTCTACTATGCAGGCGATTTAAATTATATATCGGTAATGAACATTAGGGTCCAAGTGGTTTTATGTGAAGCTCTGGATGCCTGGACTGTGCTACTCTAATGGGAAATACTTATAAAGCCTAGTTCTGTATATCTTATTATTATAGACTGACATCCTTCAGTCCGGATTACGACCTAGATTCTCGCAGCATTTCTGTTGTGTATTTTGTCAATTTTATACAGGAGTGTCGGAACTACGATTTCGAACGAAAATTTTTTGAGAATCTCTTCATGGCAATTTTTATTTACACTCAACGATTTTGCCAAAAGAAGGAGGAAGTTGCCGAAGAAATATTTCTTAATATTTCGTTTCGCTAGAGATGTGTGAACTGGAATTTGAACCATGGTCTCACACTATCTACTAGATTACGACGACTTCACTTCATTGTACATTTCTTCTTAATTGCATTCTGCAATTAGGAACATATTATATTGTTACGAAAATGGAAATGGTGTTATCGTTTAACGTTAAAATGATAAACAAAAGCAACAAAAACAATGGACTTGTTTACATGATCAACGAATAAACAAATATATAGCAACAACATCAGTATGAAAAAGGGGTAAACAAGTAAACAAACAACAACAAATACTGCAAACATAAACAAAATACATAAACAACAATAATGTAAACAGCATGTTTACATTTATAGAGATTTCGTGAAAGCAAAGACATTTTCCTTCAAGAGCATTCATCAGACTGATTACTCAGCGATATAAAAGGCAAGACAAAGCAATCAACGGGATCAGTAAAAATTCAGTCAGTCTTGTGTGAAGACGCGTTCCGTGTGAAGAGAATAATCGTGGTTTGAAGATCTCCTTTGTAAAGGTCTAACGAACAATTGTTAGTGTATACGCGAAAGAGTGTAAAGAAGAATAACAAATAAAGCAATTTGTTTGTGTTTAAATCAAGTTGCGAACAGTGGCACACGGAATTGTGCGAACTAAGATGAAGATGAACAGTTTTATTGATATGCAATCCAGAAATTGCCTGAAATATAGAAAAAATGTGTTTCAAACAGTTTTAAAATTTTAAAATTTTTTGTTTTATATATTTTGTTCTTTTTACAAATAATATTCATAAATTAAATCCAATAAGAATAATGACGGTGTTGCTAAATCAATGCAAAACTTTAACTATAAGTGATGATAACTTTACCTTTAAATTATCTTTTTTTGAATATGAACCCTTACACCAGATATTGACAGCTAACAAGTAAACATTGAAGGTCATGTCAATGGAGACACGGTTCCTAGAGCAGAGTATATCTGCTCTTTTTGAAACTTTTACGACTACAATAATTTGTTCCATAGAAGTATAATAGTCCAGAGGTCAGACATCTCGATCAAAATGAAACATGAAAAACTATTTCTTCGGCGACTTCCTCTCATCAAATTTCTGGCAAAAAGTATGAGGGTATTTTACCTACTCTAACATGAAATGTTTTCCAAAATTCGGTCGTTCGGAGTTGACTTTAAATTATACGTCCCGCCACTTATACATAAAATTAACACACACAATATAAGTGGCGAGAAAAGCTAGGTTGTAATCCGGACTGAAGGGTTGTAATTACATACATACATAATTGGCGATTATAAACCTTCAATCAGGATTACGACCTAGCTTCTCACGCCACTTATGTTGTGTGCTTTAATTTTATACGTGAATGGCGGGAGCTACAGTTTATAGTCGACTCCGAACGACAAATTTCTTGAAAAACTTTACATGGTAATTATATTTACTCTCAAAGTTTTTCCAGAAACCTGCTGGGAGGAAGTCGCCGAGGAAATATTTTTTAATTTTTTCGTTTTGATGTCTGACCTCGGGTTTGAACCGTGGCCTTACGTCTAATAAGCCAAAACACTACATACTAGACTACGGCGAAGGGTTGTAATTACCAATTATATATATATGTGCGTAGTATGATAATTGCTTGCCAGAACACATGATTAATAATAATATCTCGCATGTCCACTATTGTCTTGCGTGCTCTAGGAATAACAGTTACAGCTAGGATTTATTCCACTAGACTATTAGCTGCACTCTGGATCAGCTATTGGAAACGAAATTAAAACTTTTCTGACTATCCGCTATCTCTATTACAGGCATTTTGTGTGGTCCCACAAGACAACTACATATTCATGAGTGCTGGTTTCCGTTTTGAAAAAATTTAGGTTATTTCTAGAAAAGGTTACAAAATTAAAAAAAAAATCAGAAAAACAAAACTAACTATTTTATAAAAATTTAATAGAACCTAAATATTTAAAATATTACCAGGCACTTTGGTAAAAGAAATAACACACACATGCATCCATAAAATTCTCTTTCCACCTTGGGTTTTTATTTAAGCCAATTGGGCGCATCCTATCGTATTTGATTTTATTTCGTAATATTTGGCGAGAACATACTAAAGTAAACCGCCACCAGGCAAATGCCAATAAACAGTTCAAATAGATTTTTATGATTGCAAATGTGTGAATACTTACTTACCCTTTATTACATTGAGGGTGTTACAAGAGGCAGACTAAAAACATTTATCATTAATATACGTATACGCACCGCATGTACATATATGTAAGTATGAAACGGTTTCAGTAATACAAGGACATTTATGTGCAGGTCAACGTTATGATAAAAATCGCACATTTTTGTTATATTTGAATCTGGAAATTACTTTGGAGGTTCTCATTGCTTTTCACTTTTTCTTTTGTTCACGCGTTGTCAGGAGCGTTTCTAATTTTTTTTTTTACTTTTATTTTCATCAGTTATGAAATTTGCACAAACCCTACCTAAGGCACTGTGTATGTCGTAAATTTACCCTGGAATTTGTAGTCTGACGTTGAAAAAAAATCTTTGAAAACATGTTAAATCGCTTGGTTACTCTGCTGTGATGAGGAAGTTTTACAAAATGAACGACAACAAAAGAGAAACTCGTAAAATATTTACTCTAATAATTTATAGGCAAGCAAAGTACATTAGACGACATAACATGTTAGCTACCTTGTCCCTTATGGAGTAGTTTAAAATTTTATTTGTAAGAATTTGACGTATAAAACCGAGAAGTTTTTAAATTGGAAACAATTCTCTCTTACTGGACTCGAATATTGAGGTTATTTTGTCAAAATCTTTATCAAATTTTCTTTACAAATTTTGTAAACGGATTTTTACATTGACCACCACATGAATACTGTACCGTACCAGGTGAGAAAAATTTTAAAATTTCTATGCTTGTATGAAGAAGTAGTTTTTTTCCATAAACTCTTAGAAAATTGATGCATTCCGTGCCAAGACTACATAAAATATTTTGCCTTAATTAAGGTTTCTCCTTTTTTTTGTTTGAAATTGTAATGAAAATGTATTTAACAAAGTGTAATACGTTATGAACGCTTTACTTTTATTTAGTTTAGTATTTTATACTTCAGGTAAAAGTATTGTTAAGAAAATGGAAATGTTTTTCTCGTTTAACATTAAAAGAATAAACAAAAGCTACAAAAACAAAAACAATGGACTTGTTTATATGATACGAACGAATAAACATAAATATAGCAATAACATCAGTATAAAAAAGGGGTAAACAAGTAAACAAATAGGCAACAAGAACGCAGCAAAGACACAAACAACAATAACGTAAACATGTTTACATTTGTAGAGATTTCGCGAAGGCAAAGTCATTTCTTTTAAGAGCATTGATAGGACTGTTTACCCAGCGATATAAAAGACAAAACAAAGCAGGCAACGTGATCAGTAAAAATTCAGTCAGTCTTGTGTGAAGAGAATAATCGTGGTTTGAAGATCTCCGTTGTAAAGATCTAACCGAACATTTGTTAGTGTATACGCAGAAGAGTGTAAATAAGAATAACAAATAAAGCAAATTGTTGTTGTTTAAATCAAGTTGCGAATAGTGGCACACGGAATTGTGCGAATCATAAACAATTCATTTAAAACTAAACACGAGTTTGTTTTTATTTTTATTTGCAATCTACGAACTCATATTTTAAACGTTTTTAAAAAGTTAAAAACATAATACTATTAACGTTGGTTTAGATCTTCTGAATTCTATATCATAATATCATTTAAACCTTTCACATACAAAACAGATAAGTAAAATTTTTAAGAATCTGAGTACGGTATGTAAAGCGTTAAGAGCAATGCAATTTAAATAGGTAACCGGTACTCGAATCGCAACGGCACCAAAGCTTGAACCACCATTTGACATACTCAGTTTTTGTGTACTGCTTTATTACATTTTGTCTCTTACATTTCATAATGTTCTCATTGAAAGATTGTTGTTCAATGTTTATGAGAGCAATTTGAAATTCAGCCTTCAGATGTTGCATTACTAACCTTATTTATACGCGCTGAGTTGGCATATCAGGTTGTGAATCTATTCAAACCGAAACCCTGGCATAATATACAATGTACGGCCATATCTATTGCTGTAGACCAAAAATCTCTAAATTATGGGAAAATATGATAAACCAGGGCTAAATTATAAAAATTAAAGGCTCACGGGATTTTTGTCATTAGAATTCCGTATCTCTAATTCCAACAACAGATTCGAATTGGTCAGCAATTTGTGTCAAAAGCGCGATGACACAAATATCTCTCCCAATATTGTCTTCCATCAATACGTGCTCAATTTCGTTGAGGTTAATTACATTGCGATCCCTGAAAAGGTAATATATAATACCAAAAGGAAGTGATTGATGGTAATAGTAAGGGATCATAACCTCTGTATGTAAGTATAAAAATTTCCTTCCTTAGTGTTTATAATATTTGTTTGTTTTCAACACCAATAAATTTTTGTTTTTATTAAAATAGGAAACTATACCCACCTAGTAACCGATCCACAGGGGATGCTGAGGTTGTAGAGGAAACACTTCTCTACTCTGCTACAAGGCAATGACGATACCAATACCGCCTTTTTTTAAGACTGGATGTAAGGCACATGTACCAGCTTATTTATAAAATATGGCTAGAGGAAAGTAAGCCCAACGATTGGAACCTCAGTGTCCACTATCCTGTCCTGAAAGAGGGAGATCCTACGATATGCGCCAACTACACGGGTATAAGCCTTCTCCCCATCGCATATAAGGTTCTTACAGGCGTATTGTGTGAACGACTGAAGACTATAAGGCAGCCTTCGATAACCCCATAAGTGAAGGTGTTTTTGCCGCAATGTCTGAGATCGGTATACCTGCGAAGCTGATAAGGCTATGCAGCATGACGTTGAGCAATTCCTGCTGCTCCGCCAAGGTAGGAATCGACCTCTCCGAACCTTTTGATGCCGTGCAAGGTTTCAGACAAGGCGATCCCTTATCATGCGACCTCTTCAACCTCGTCATGGAGAGTGTTCTGCGAAAGGCGGGAGTACATCGCAATGGCACTATTTTTCAAAAGAGCGTACAGTTGCTTGCTTACGCTGACGACATTGGCATCATAGGGCGTATCAAGCGAGATGTTACTGCTACCTTTAGTGTTATTCAACGGGAGTCTACTAAAATGAGTCTGGCAGTAAATGAGAGCAAAACGAAATATATGTTATCGACAAGAAGAAACATGAGGTATATTGATTTTCAGTTTACGGCTGATAAATATACTTTTGATATAGTCAAGGAATTTGTTTATCTTATCTCCGCCGTTACTACCAAAAATGATGTCAGTCTGGAGATCAAGCACAGGATCACTCTTGCTATCAGGTGCTACTATGGTCTCAATAGGCAATTGAGTAGCAGAGACTTCTCTCGTACGACAAAGCTAATACTCTACAAGACTTTCATCCTACACATGCTTCATTATGGCGCAGATCTTTCTCAGACTTTATTAAACACTGATGCAGCAGCTTTGAGAGTATTCGAGAGAACTGCTACGTAAGATTTTCGGTCCAGTGCTAGTTGGCGATGATTACCGCAACCGATCCAACAGTGAGCTGTAAGAGCTCTTCAATGACATATACGTTGTGCAGCGTATTAATATCCAGCGGATGCGCTGGCTCAGCGATGTCGTTCTAATAGAGGAGGATGCTCCGGCGAGACGGGTTTTGGATGCGTGGAACTGCGGAAATCGCAGAGGAGGACGGCCTTGTATGCGTTGGAAGAACCATATCGAGGAATCCGAGTCATCGATTGGTGTGATCAACTGGCTTAAGCGCGCAAGAAGCATCCGTTAACCGGGTTGTTAATGGCCAATTAAGTAAGTAAGTAATACCCACCTAGAAATTAATAAATAATAATATGTTGAGTATCAAATGAAATTTAGAGAAATTTAGGGAAATCCTGGCGGACTTTTGAACGAAGTTGTATTCCAGAATAATGGCATACATTTTTTCCATTATCTTTCTTGGCAGCATATGGCTTCAACAAAGCATTTCAATCTTAATCGGTTGACTGCTGTCATTTTTGTGTCTTTCCATGAAAGATTGTACTGTCTTGGAGTATCGAACATCTTCAGATGTTCCCTAGCCGTACATGCTTGAGCCGTGAGGATTCCGCTGATAGTATGGCCAAACCATCTCCATTTCCTACGTTTTATTTAAGTTATTATGGTTTCCTTGTTGTTAAGGTTCGAGAGATCCATGTTGCTGATGTTATTAGGTCAGAATATTTTGTATATGATTCTGAGTTCATCAATACGTGTAGTTTTGAACTATAGTGTTTGATAATAACCAGGTTTCACTTCCATATAACAAAGTCGATTTTACACATGCTTATAATATTCTGAGCATTGTTTGCCTGGAGCTTATCCATATTAGCTATAGTCCTTTGACGACTCCCTCTTAGCAGATTTCTGGAAAAAAAAAACTATGAGAGTAAATATAAATTGAAATGCAAAGGTTTCTCAAAAATCTATATTCTGGAGTCGACTTTAAACTGTAGGTCCCACCACTCATGTATAAAATTAACACACACAACATAAGGAGTGTTAGAAAATAGGTCGTTATCCTGACTACAGAGTCGTAATGACCAATTATATAAATATATTGAGTAAAAACGTAATTATTTTCGAGGGTATTTCTTTAAAAAAAATTCAATTTTTATGACCTCATGAAATCGCATTTCGTTAAACCTATTATCGTATGCCGATGAAATGATGAACATTAAATAAAATCAATAAATTTTTAATGTCGTTATCAGGCAGTTGGTTATTTATTATAGGCTGGCGGAAACGTGTAAGTCTTTTATAATTTAACCTTTAATATTCTGTATGCCAAAATGACATTTTTCAGGGGAAATTTCATTTTGCTGTCATACATAAATAAGTTTACAGCATTATGGTAGGGTGGGGCTGCTGCTTCTTGACTTACTTGTTGATGTGTAAACCTCACAACAGACCAACATTATAAGCAGAACATCAATCAACATATGCGTTGTATTGTTATTTATTATAATTTTTTTCCAGCGAACAGAAACCCACATATTGCGTATAACGGACAATTATCGGACGGACACAAAATACATTACGTACGTGGTCTGTTTAGCTTATAGGTGTTTCAGAATCCAAACCACTAGATGTTGTCACCAACATTTTATTCGAAATGCCTTTGTGCTGTCGTCAGCCACAGCAGTAGCGTTTTAGCAATAAAAACGAAACAATAAGTATGTCTGGTTGATGTTTGGGAAAAAAAGTTAGCCACAAAGGGTTGACCATGAGCATTAAATTTAATTTTTGAATTATGAGTTTTGTTTAAATGTTTTCAATTTCATACTTCTTACAAAAATTAGAAAATTTATACAGCTCTCTGTAAGCTTATAAGTACACTCGGCCAGCCACCATAAAATTGGAAGGCTTAGTGCAGCCCAAAAGTTTTATAACTACACACATACATATATTGAAATATAAGCTTATGAGTGCACAAAGTTGTACAAATATATGTAGCGGATAATCTATGAAGCATCTGGAAACTTTTTAACTTTTCAAAAGTAAAGGAAATATTTATTTGTGGCGTTATTTGGTTATTCAATGCAAATATTGCTCTGGGTTCTGTAATGCAAGCTATATATATGAGAGACTTAACTTATACTGAGAAAAACCATTCTTGTGGGCTAAAATCTCATGATTGTGAAATTTACGCAATCACGTGATACCGTTTGGTTTAAAGAACATGTCAATCAAGTCTGAATTTACTATTCACGCTCAGAAATCATCGACTTTTTTTGCATCGTGACTCATGAGCTGAATATAAACGATGACGTGCACTCGCTAAATGCGCTCTGGACCAAAACTTTCATCAAAAAATTGTCGAATTTCGAACGTTACACAATCCACTTGAAATCCAAGACTATTCACTGCCAGGCAATCTTACATACATAATTGGCCATTACAACCCTTCAGTCAGGATTACGGCCTAGCTTCTCACACCACTCATGTTGTGTGTGTTAATTTTATACATGAGTGGCGGGACCTACAGTTTAACGTCGACTCCGAACGAAAGATTTTTGAGAAACTTTTCATGGCAATTTTATTTAATCTCAGAGTTTTTGCCACAAATTTGCTGAGAGAAAGTCGCCTCAGAAATATATTGTCATATTTCGTTTAGTTGGAGATGCTTGGTCTGGGGTTTGAACTGAGGTCTCACGTGTACTAAGCCAACACACTACCTACTAGACCACTTCGACTTCTTAAATGTGTTTGAGAAAAACAGAGTAGTAGCCAACTAATAATTTTTAAATTCGAGAAAAATTTTGATATGAGTAAATACTTAAGTTACTTGCATCCAATATTCAATGAATTCCGAAAAATTCAATGTTGGGTGTGGATTTTTTGTCATCGATCACTTAGATGGCCATAGTCGTGGGTCAATGATTACCAACTACTGGCCTGAATCGGATGATCTGGGCACCACTGGATATGTGGTTTTAACAGAACGATATTACGTGCTACACAGCGTATGCAACATTTGATATTCTATGCAGACATGTAAAAAAAAAATATGTAGTAATAAACCAGCCGTCACTGTATGTTTTATTTTTAATAACTTGTGGCCATTGTTTTTGGTGTGTCTCATTTAAATTTACAAATAGGAAGTATTTAAGGATACACCATATACAATGAGAATTTTCGATGATATCTCACACACAATTTGTTTCATTTATATTTATAAATAGGAAGTGTTTAATAATACACCAAATACAAGAGATCGATAAAAATCTTCGGTGATATATCACACACAATTTGTTTCATTTGTATTTACAAATAAGATGGATTTAAGGATGCACCAGATAGAGGAGGTCGAAGAAAATTTTCGATGATATCACACACAAAATTTGTTTCATTTAGATTTTCAAATAGGAAGGGTTTCAAGATACACCATATACAAGGGACCGATGAAAATTATCGATGATATCCCACACACATAGTTTGTTTGATTTAGATTTATAAATAGGAAGGATTTAGGATACACCAGATAGAGGAGGTCGAAGAAAATTTTCGATGATATCTCACACACAATTTGTTTCGTTTAGATTTTTAAATAAGAAGTGTTTAAGGATACACCATTTACCAGAGATCAATGAGAATTTTCGATGATATCTCACACACAATTTGTTTGATTTAGATTTACAAATATGAAGTGTTTAAGGATACACCATATACAAGAGATCGATAAAAATCTTCGGTGATATCTCACACACAATTGCTTTCTTTTAGATTTACAAATAGGAAGTGTTAAAAAAAAAATGGGTGGCCAGCGTAAGCTTACTCACTGCAGGCTTTCATTATAACTAACGTTGTTGATAAAAAGAGCGAAATTTGGTCAAACATAAAAGAATTATAGGATAAAGAGTAAATAAGCATCGTCGATTCGAAGAACAGTCACCATTCAGGGTTAATTAGTTCATCGATTCAACGAAGAATAAACTTAATGTACAAAAATTAAGAGCAACCGACCAGGGTTAAATATAATCGAAAAACAAGTCATGAAACTTTTAAAAATAGTTTTATAATGTGTTTTTGCTAACACAGACAAAATCCAGAAAAAATCATGAAAAATTTTGGCGAAATTCCCTATTATGGCAAAAAGTACGTAATCAAAATTACGAAAATATGTTGATATCATTTTAACTTCCAAATAATCTTAATGCAAATCTTATTCTATAATTTCAGTTGTTTCCATTTTTATTAGACAAAAATGAATAAAAAATTTCATCTTTTAATGGCAGTTACCACTTTGTTACCACTTGTAAATATTTTATTCGTATACAAAACTGAATCCTAATCGTAATTACGGTCATAATAACAGCATAAATACTAAAGTATTTATTGCCAGTGTGGGGGTGAAATGGGAAATAAATAAAATAAAAGATACAACAAAACGTACCTTTCGGGTTGGAGGTTGATCGGGTATTGATCTCTTTTCGTTTATATATATTATAATTCACAATAAATTCATTTAATCCAGGGATGGTTTGTACACTTAAACTAAACTTATATCTAAACTTAAATATAGGGTGGCCAGCGTGAACATCCCGCCCCCCTTGCAACATTACAACAAGTGGACCGAGAAGTCACCTGGCCAGACATCAAATTAACATTTCAGGGTAGTATTCAGTTAAAATTCAATATGTAAATTCAATATAAATAAGAGTAAATTTAGTACAGAAAAAAATAGGAAAAGAAAAAAATAAGAATAGAATGATAACGAAGAAATTATCTGCCCAGAACATTGTTTGCGATTGTAGCCCCTGGATACGCATTCGATGCTACCATTATGGCTCCATTACCGGAACTAGGAGTTTGACCAGCACATGAGCATTGTTTTTCCAGAGCTTGGTTGTGGGTTGTGCTCTTCTTCTTGGGCTGGGATCAACAATAATCATATCGAGGATGTCGTTAGTAGGGGTATTACATTGCCTGTAAATGAAAACACGCAACAGAGAAAAACAAGAAAACGAATTAGTTTTGCTCTTAGTTATGGATCAGCACGAGCTTCTCAATTGGCCATATTAGAACGCCACTCGCACTTCGAATCAGGGCCAAAATAAACATGTTCGATTCGACACAGTTTTCAATTGTCAGGGGTTAAATGGTCATAAGTAATGACAACAAAATCGACAAACAACAAAATCTCTTTGATATGTTTTCTGACGAGTAGGGTATCAACATTATGTAGATTCCACGTGATTCCAAATGTCAGTGCATACCTGGTCCACGATATACGATACTCAATTTGCCGCAAAAGTTGGCCAATGGCACGAGTGTTTTTTGAAGCCAGGACAGAACGATAGTCGAAACTGTCCCACAAAGGCTTCCGATCTGGTAAGATTCAGTTTCTTACGAAGTGAAAATACCATTTTTTGCCAATAGAGTTGCATCGCAGAGCTCTAAACGGGGTAAAGTTTACACTTCTACAAGCACAACTTTTATTTTGGCAGCGAGTAAGTGGGTGACAAATTCACCAGACGGGGTTAGGACTCTACTATACAGAATGGCAGCATATGCTTTCTCAGAATCATCACAAATGGCATGAAATACCACACGCTGAGGGTTAAAATTAACCCAACGGGGGATGTTAATCCTGTCGATGTACGAATAACCATCGACAAACTCAAGCCATCTGTTAAACGTCATGGGTTCCAAACATTCGTCACAATCCGTTCCGTCTTTCCAAATTTGTTGCATAAGAATTTTAGCAACTATGACTTTAGGTGCCAACCCCCCAACGGGGTCAAATAGCTTTGCTATTTGAGACAAGACGGATCGTTTTGTGACTACAGAGAAATCGGGCGTTGGAGCTGGCTTGAAGAAAAGTGCATAAATGCTCGCATTCCATCGTAAACCAAGAGTTTTAGCGGTGCTGGCGTCTGACAATTTTAGAAATTGGTAATCCAATAGATGTACAGGTGGCAAATCATCAATAAGACCTCTATCATTTGATGTCCACTTACGAAGGGAAAAGCCAGCAGAATTCAGAACATGAATTATCTCATCACGATTACGAGTAGCTTCGACGAAGGAATGCGAACCAGCCAAAATGTCATCCACATTTGGTTTTGCAAAATCTCAGGAGCAAAGGGGTGATCCGATTTAAAATCATCAGCTAACTGGTGAAGGGTTCTTATGGCCAAATAGGGGGCACAGTTAACACCAAATGTAACTGTGTTTAATTCAAAATCCTGGACGTGTTCCTGGGAGTTCCGACGGAATAATATCCTTTGAAAAGGGGTGTGATCTGGTACGACCAGTATTTGCCTATACATCTTCTGTATGTCTGCATTGAAACAAATCTAAACAATCTCCATCGGAGAATCAAAATAGTCAAATCGGCTTGTAAAATCGGGCCAGTGTGCAAGACACTGTTAAGGCTTAAACCATTAGAGGAGGGGCAAGAGGCATTAAAAACGACACGCAACTTGGTGGTGGTGCTATCAGGCTTGAAAATGGCATAATGGGGTAGGTAGTAACTGGGTTTAGGAGAATAAACAGCGTCGTGATCGATCTTCGACATGTGGCCCAGGGTAAGATACTCCTCAATAACCTGATCATATTGATCCTTAATCTCAGGGTTCCTCAACATACGAGACTCATTTCTCAAAAATTGGCCGAGAGCACCCTTTCGAGATGGTCCGAGATTCAAGTCCGTCGAAAATTCGGGTTTAAAAGGTAGAGCAACTACATATCTACCCTCTCCAGTCCTATAAGTCGTGCGACGATACAGATCCTCACAAAAGCGATCTTCAGGTGACAATATCTTCGACTTCGGTATTTCCTCTACTTCCCAGAACCGACTAATTTTCGCATCTAAGTCCAGTTGCCCAAAAAAGGAAGCAACGGAATCCAACGGGTTCGACTGAGGTATTTTACCAGTTACTATCCAACCGAAGATAGTTCGCTGAGCGATTAAGGGGTTTTTAGAATCCTTCCTAACCTCAGGAAGCATGATCTCCACCCAATAGCAAATCCATATGGGCACATTTCAAGTCTGTCAACGGAAGTTCGGGAGTGTTGAGGTCAACAAACTTCGCCAAGGAATAGGTGGGTAGTCGACCAGTTAGCTTGTCAACCACATATGCCTCCGTAGTCAGACTAAACGCTGGATCAATGGAAGACCCCAGCGAAACAAGACAGACCTTAGTTGAGTTTGCTGCTACTGCGCCATTAAGGCCCGCAATAGTGGCAGGCGTTGCAACTTTCTGGAGATGAAAGAACCCTGAGATGCCGGGTCGATTAGAGCTCTAGCAGGAAAAACTATACCATTATGCACTACATTCACCTGGATAGTTCCCAATAAAACTGTCGAGTACGGGGTGGACTGTATACGAGCGGCGAAATTTTGAAAATATCGAGCAGCAGCGGATGTAGATTTCGCCTTTGTGCAGGAGAAGACCGAGGGTTTTCCGGAGAGCTAATAGGGGTAGAAGGGTCAGCGGGGTTAGTTGCAGTCCTCGATTTCTCCCGGGGGGAAGATTCGGTACGATGAAGTAGCGAATGATGTTTTTGTTTGCAGATATAGCAAACATTTGAGCTCTGGCATCTTTTGAACTCATGCGAGGCTGCCAAAAAATTCGTGCAGCATTTATGCTTCCTAACGGTTGCCAAACGAGCACTAACCGTCATTCTCAAAAAGTCGGAACATAAACGAATGGGATGATTTTCGCCGCAAACTGGACATTTTCGTTGGGGTAAGCTAGGGGCCACAGTGGTCCCAAAGGTTTTCAATTTCCGAGGGTTACTACAGCTGCTTTGGTTATTAACCCGTGCAGTACCTTGCGAAAAATTGTGGCTGCCAATAATGTCCGACACTGACTCCAGAGTTCGGTATCTGGCAGTCAGGAACTCATCCATCTTGCTCCACTTCGGTAGGTCTGAACAAGGCCCCTGAGTCTGTTCCCAAAGACCTAAGGTGTGTTCGGGGAGTTTGGTTGAGCAAATGTAAACAAAGATTATATCCCAATTCTGAGTCTCTATGCCCAGCAACGACAAATTCGTTATACAATCATTGATGGTCCGTTGCAAACTTTTAATAGAAGGGCCAGATTCCTTGGATATGGAAGGGAGGTTGAAAAGGGTTTTCAATTGAGAATTCACCAAAACGCGTTTATTCTCATACCTATCCACCAGGTTCTGCCACGCCATGTCGAAACCATCATTCGTCATGGGACAAGTTCGAATAATGTCCCTCGCCTCACCTTCCGTCTTTTGCAAAAGATAATACATCCTCTGGATGTTACTAATGTGAGGGTTGGTTCCATAAATGGCCGAAAACATATCCCTGCACGTTGGCCAAGATGCGTAATTACCAGCAAAGGTTGGGGTGTCACAGGGGGGAAGATGTATCGGGATGCTATTAGTAGGGGGGTTCGCAGCCTTGCCCTTAAGGCTATCGGTTAACCCGTCAATGACCGAGATGCATTGAAAATATAGCGTATATCCCGACATATACTTGGCCTTCAAGTCCTTAGAAGATACCTTGGTATCGTCGGCACTTTCCAATAAGTCCTCATAAGTGTCACGGAACGCTTCCCACAGACGGGTTAATTCCTGCCGATGGACACTCAGAGTGTGAACAGAATGTTCCTCTTTAGGGATAGCCTGACTGAAGCTTTCAAAATCACCTAAGCGATTGTAGTTCTTAGTTAAGTTCCTTAACGCGGCCATTTTATCACAATTAGGGTAAAGAAAAGGTTATAAAAAACACAGAATACAATTGTAAAATTCCATAGAATAGGAACAAAGGGAAACTCCAAAGCGCGGGAAAGGAAGTTCGAAAAAAAATTCAAAAAATTTACGACAATCAAATCGCAAAAAGTCAGAAAAAGAACGTATTCAAATTACGATTTAAACCACGAGAATATTCCGAAAAAATTAAAAAGTGTTCGCGAAAAAGACAAAAACAATGCGATAAAAAAGGAAATTTTCAAATCCAAAAATTAAAATGGTAATAACAAGATTAATTAAAAATCAATCAATAATTAATTTAAAAAAATATATATAAAACTATAATAAAAAATATATATAAGAAATATAAACAAAATATATATTTCTCCTTTAATGAAATCAAAAAAGAGATGTCTCAAACAAAACCAAATTAAGCCGAAAAATACAAAATAAAATAATTCACTTATTATATTGGTGTAAGAATATACGGTCTTTAACAAAAGGGAACAGCGGCCACCTCGACTTGGCAATCTTCAGCTGTTTACGAAATATATACACAACACAACAACACGCAGGATCAATACACTCTGTGTTGTTTGTGTTTTCTTCTTTTCACTTTTACACTTTATTCTTCGTATATTCACGCACCAATGTTTTTTTTATTTCTTTTTTCACCAAAAATTAGTATTTGAGTTTTACATACCTTGTAAAAAATATTATAAGGGAAAGAAATTATAAAAAAACAAATTCCAAACGGTGACACGGGTGCGGTTTCCAACAAAAAAACCAGTATGGCGATCGTCGACAAATCTATAAAGAAATTGTCGTCAAATATTTTATTTAATTTTTCAGGGGATGATCCAGTTCGAAGGACCAAAATGTGGGGGTGAAAGGGGAAATAAATAAAATAAAATATTTGGCGAAACGAAAGAAATAAAACAAGTATTAGTTTTCTATTCAAATATTATTTATTGTACAACAAAACGTACCTTTCGGGTTGGAGGTTGATCGGGTATTGATCTCTTTTCGTTTATATATATTATAATTCACAATAAATTCATTTAATACAGGGATGGTTTATACACTTAAACTAAACTTATATCTAAACTTAAATATAGGGTGGCCAGCGTGAACAGCCAGTATATCCGGGTTGCCAATTTTAAAACATAAGTAAAAGCAGTCGATTACTGCCGAAATATAATAGAACACAATAAAATATGGCGAATAAAAATAAAATTTTAATTGACGTGGAAATTGCTCAAGAAAGGGTATAAAAGTGAAAAGTGCTTGATTGATAGTTTAAAACAAGAGGGTGTTCGTATAATAAAAAAAATTCCTGGAATACTAATTGTTCTGAATTATAGTTAAGAAACGACCTGGGTGACTGGTAGTCTAGTGGGTTGTGGTTTCGATTTCCATCAGAGGCTTTGGTCTGTCGCACATAGCAGAAGGTCTAAGTTACTCCCATCGTACTATTTATAATATATTTTGTAATTGTATTGTAATTAATAAACAAACAAATATATAAATGACCCAAAGGTGCTCTGGTAGTCTAGTGGGTGGTATGCTAGGCTATTAGCGTGAGGGTCGTGGGTTCGATTCCCACCAGAGGCTCGACTACATCGAGCATATGGTCAAAGTTACTCAGCTCGCACATAATTAGAACATAATTTGTAATTGTATTCTAATTAATAAACAAACAAATAAATAAAAATATGACCTAAATCTTGGCTTCAATTGTGGTATTTAAAGGTATTAAAAAAAATTACAGAAATAACTTCGACACGATACCACTAAGAATCGTTTATCATGTAGAAAAATAAAAAAAAAACGTAATCTTCCAATTACTACGAGATCTATGGCTTTTTATTTGAACTGCTGCCCGTCGATTAAATGAAAAAAAAAATAACATAATAAAAAAATAAAATAATAATAAAACACATTGAGAGACATCTCTGACTCGTCTAAACGCACATATCATGAGTAGATGAATGGAAAAAGTTTGCTTTTCCAACGATAACATTTTAGTTTGCTTATTATTGTCTTGATTGGGATTCAAGCGAAATTTTTGGCGGAAAAAGTGTTATGGTCCGAGGAAGATTGTTTTATAAATTTTTGTTTGCTTCATGGTGCTAACCACAATGAAACATATTTGGAACTTCAAGAAGCTATCAAAAAACTTGACGGAAATTTTAAAGATAATTATATTTTTCAGAAAGATAACATAAAACATAATTGCTTACTTAGTTGGTCATTAACAACCCGATTAATGGCTTTCGGCTTGCTTTAATACATGCTTCCAGGCGCCTCTGCTTTTTGCACGTATTCATCAATTGTTTACACCAATCGATGACAGGTTCTGCATCGACCCTGAAGACAAGGTCGTCCATTTCGCCGACTTCCGCTAATCGCCGCATCAAATACGTCTCGCCGGAACATTCTCTTCCATCCGAACGACTTGGCCGAGCCAGCGCAGTCGCTTGAGGTTAATGCACTGAACAACGCGCATTATTAGATCGAATGCTGAAATTATCGACAACTCGAACTGGACCGAAGATCTTATGTAGGACTTCTCTCTCGAATACCCTCAAAGCTGCCGCATCGGTGCTTAATAGTGTTCATGCCTCTGCGCCATAAAGAAACACAGAAAGAATGAGCAACTTGTAGAGTATAAGTTTCGTTATACGAGAGAAGTCTTTGTTCCTCTACTCCCTATTGAGACCATAATAGCAGCTGTTACCAAGAATGATCTACGCTTGATCTCTTTCTAGATGGTAACGGCGGAGCCAAGATAAATAAATTCATAGACAATATCGAATGTATAATTATCGGTAGTTATCTGTGACGTCAACACATACAAATTTTTGACCTCAATGACTGCCACATGCATCTTTATAGGGGCATGTTATAAATTAGGAATGATTTTTTTTTTTCAAAAATTTGTCTTTTTGTCAGTCTTTACGGAACGACATTAATAAAATATGCCGAATACTATTATTAAAACCTTTAATTGGGATCTTAGCCAAATTAATAATCAATAATATAAATCTTCAATCTATATGACCACACATTTGGGTGATCTCTTCTAGTTTTTAGTATCATTATGATCAATGAATATTTCCCAATTCATGGTTAGTATTTGATGCTCAAGATGAGCAAGCCTTAAAAATAAAGAAGAATAGTCTCACCTCCCTCGAGCGTTAAGTTGAACTCTAATCTCGTTAGAGAGTGTCGCCAATGTCTCAGGCAATTCAGTGTCTCACCTGTCTGGGTTCCTGGGCACAGTGACATTCCAGTCAACTGTAAGGCTGATGAGCTCGCTAGAGAAGGTACACTTCCTAGATTAAATTCTGTTCTCGTTTCATATCTTGGGCCAATGAGCCCTACGACGGATAGAAGGCGTACAAACCGTCTACTCAAACTTGATGGCAGTCTCATCTCACTCACAGTGGTCATGCCTACAGGCCATTGCCTTAGGGGAAGACATGCAGAAAGACTACGGCTCCCATCGAATGACTTCTGCTGAATATAGGGGATTGCTCTAGAGGAGGAAACAGTTATAAACTTTTTTGTCCATGCCCATCTCTTGCAAGGTGCAGATTTATATTATTTGGCTCTCTATTCCTAGTCAGCTTAATGACATTAAAACTTTCAAGCTAGTTCCCATCGTGCTTTAATGTGCAGACGCTGATAAACTTCTGCGATTAATTTATGGAAATTCGGTTAGTACAGGGACTGTGCTTACCAGTGGCGTCACAACAGCTCGCTATTTATACTCAAGTGAGCTTTGATAATCAAAGCTACCACTTCAACCTAACCTAACCTATATCTCAGCACAATAGGGAGTAGCTGTTTTTGCTAATTTCATAAATACCAGGACATATTTTTTGGTTCAACAGAAATTATTTTTATATGACAAAAATCAAATCTGAGGTAATACTGCCATCAGTGCTTGCGAATTAAAAACGTTTTTCAAACAGTTAGCAAATCCATGACTTCGAAACATAATTTTTGTTGTACATAATTTATTTTAGATATTTTAGATATTTAAATATTGAGTTTAGATATTATATTTACCCACTTCTTAGTGGCAGGAAAATACACTTCTCTCGAAATTCAATTGTCAAGCTTTGTACTATCGAATTATGTCATATTAAAGTATATCTTAAAACTATTTGATACTGAAAATATCACTCAACAAAATTGCTTTATAATCTTCTCTTTTATAAGAATTGTATTTCAATTTGTATATTTTAGACAATCTAAACAATCTGTCATACCAAATTGTTTCATAATGTTTGCTTATATATTGTATCTCTTATCTCCTAGTGTTATACTGTAGTTTGTGACATATCTTATGTTATTTCCTCTTACATCACAATCTTGCCACAAATTATTTCCGTCACACATGCTTTACGCATTTATTGTATTATAGTTTAATGCACGCTTGCTTTAACATCTGATTGAATTTGTATTTCTTCCGTTAAAAGTTCTTCTGTTCTCTTTGCAAATATTTACAGTCGTCTATTTCTGTCTTAACTATGACGATAAATGAACAACAAATTTAATATCGTAGTACTTTACAAATCTAGAATAAGCTAATAAACGAAACGACTAAATGAAGTTAAAAAAGAAATCCTAGAAATGTACAGAATATATTATAATTAAACAAAAAAGGCTTTATAATGGCAAACGTGATAAAGATATTAAAATTTAATGAAAAATAATAAAAACGTAATATTTAACCAAAGTATTGTGTCCACATGATTATCACTCAATCCATCCTATATTGAATTTTTAAACTGTACTGTACTGTACTCATACAGTGATTTCATAAGGAAATGGATCTTCAGCTTTAGAATTTTAATCATCAGAAATATTGTTACGTATCTCCAGTGTATTCGTTACATTACAACACTTCAGTCTGGATTACAACCTAACTTTTCACAACACTTATGTTGTGTGTGTTAGTTTTATACATGAGTAGCGGAACTAATTCAAAGATGAGTAGAATCGAATCATACTCCTAACTTCTGATACTTATTTTTATATCCTGGAACTTATTTTCATAATCAAACTTTGAAGTACTCATAGTATTCTTACTTAACAATACGTCTGATATTGTTGATTTCGACTCTCCATATACTCAACATATACAAGAATGGCAAAATAAGTATGATTCGCGTACGAACACTACAATACTCACTAGAAGGTTAAGTGTTTGCTTTGCTTGCTGTCGTTTTCTTTTTCTTTTTTTATTTTTCTAAAGTTCTAAACCTAAGCGAGTAGGCTTATGTATCAAACATATTTCGAATGATGTGAACGTTGTACGCATACTACATTGCAACCCGTACTTATAAATAACGGTTGTAGTGAGTACGAATGAATCAGAGCAGTGAAATTTTAATATTGTTGACTCACATATATTCAAAATTTCATGAGTGCTAATAAGTAGCGAAATACGATTCATTGCTGATCTCTGATAGAAACATCCCTATTATGTACTACTATATATTCGCCTTTATCGTCATGCAATCACAGACGTATGAGTAACAACGAAATGCAATACGAATTTTTAATCACTCATACGATATAGTATAAAATAAAGAAATTATGTAAGGTGCACTAAAACGAAATAAAATAATTTTTCAATACTTGGTTTTAGTAATCTTGTGTAAGAATAAATAGATGCCAAGATTCTTACTAAAATCTAATTTAACCGCTTTATGATCGGTTGTTTTATTCTATTGTTACGAAAATGGAAATGGTGTTTTGCTTTCTCAACGTTTAAATTGTAAACAAAAGCTACAAAATCAAAAACAGTGAACTTGTTTACATGATAAACAAGTAAAAAATATAAACACAAAAAAACCAAAATAAAAAAGAGATAAACAAGTAAACAAAAAGGCAACAACAAACATAAACAAAATACACAAACAACAATAACGTAAACAACATGTTTACATTTAGAGATATTTGGAGAAGACGAATGAGTATTCATCAGACTGTTTACCCTGCTATATAAAAGGCAAGATAAAGCAGGCTATGGAGTCCGTAGAAATTCAGTCAGTATTGTGTGAAGACGCGGTTTTTGAAGAAAGTATTCGTGGTTTGAACAAATTGGCTAGTAATTCTTATGGTTTACGCAAAAGATTGCAAAGAGGACTAACCAAAAGAAAATCAATTGTTGTTGTTTACATCAAGTTGTAAACAGTGGCACACAGAATTGTGAGAACAATAAAGAAACTAATTAAAACTAAACACAAAATTATTTTTATTCTTATTTGCGATCTACGAGCTTATATTTCAAACGTTTTCAAAAGGTAAAAACGTCGCACTATTATAATCGAAATCTAATTAAAAATTTGTGAGTAATTTTTACTTCATAGGCCAAAAAGAGAAACTAGTAATCGAAAGTAATATAAAGCTATTCTATGTTTGTTATCTACTAACTCAAGAAAGCCAAACAACTGATATACGAAGCCATACATGCATTGGCAGGCTGTCGTCTTATGCGTTACATGCACAGTTTTGTAACGGAATTTGCTGCCATATAAAATTTGAGAATACAGTCTCATTTTTCTAACTAGAAGTACATTGAAGTCGCTGTGGTTTAGTATGTAGTTTGTCTGCTTATTAGACATCTCCAGCAAAACGAAATATGAAAAAATATTACCTACGCGATTTCCTCTCAACAGATTTCTGACAAAAACTCTGAGAGAAAATAAAATTGTCATGAAAAGGTTTTTCAAAGTACTGTCGTGGATAAGATTAACACACACAACCTAAGTGGTGTGATAAACTAGGTCTTAATCCTGGCTGTGGGGTTATAATTTATGTTTGCATGTAGTTGAATTGACTAACATTTTTAATAACGTATTAATAATAGCGTTTGTAAGGCAAGTTTAAATGTTTTTGAAATTAATTAGGTTTAATCTCCTCAAATATCAACAACGTATGGTAGCTGACAGTGGATATGTTAGAAACTTGAATATGCATAAGGATATCAATGTGGCGACACTGCAAACTGAACCTTTATTCATATTCATATTATTTTTTAATTAAGAAGAAGGTGGTTTTAAACTCAATACCACTCCCTTGAACTCCCTTGGCCTCATTTCAGCCGTATATCATCGCATAAAATAATATGTGTCAATAATAAAATTTTATTTTATTGCGAATGTTGTCGCCGTAGTCTGGTAGGCAGCGTATTGGCTTAGAAGACGCAAGCCTGTGGTTCAAAGCCTAGTTAAAACATCTCGAACAGAACCAAATATGAAAAAGTATTTCTTTGGCTTCAAGAATGGTTATTTTGTAACACAAAGAACGCCTTAACCCGGCTTCCAATACGAAATTAATCGAATACAACATTTGTGGGTTTTTATGATTATTACCTTAATACCATGCTATCAACACTTTAATAAACGTATGGGAATATGTGCGCTCATATAGAAATCTGGGCAAGAAGATCGTCATACGGAATGCATTAAGTGTCATATTTATTAAAACTTTGATGATTTTTTTTTTTTATAAATGACCTTAACGATGGAATCAAACTAGGTGAATAAAATTTCTATATTAAAATGTCTACTACGAACACTACTTTAGAAAAACAATTTCAACAATTTTCAAAAAAACGTTATCTCTTCTGGTTAAATGCGAACAATAAGTTTTTATCTTTTCATTCTTAACCCTTTCATGCCCGAGGTTGCCTATAGGCAACATTGTACATTTTTGTTCATAAATTCCGTAAATTTAATTTTTTTAAAAGATTTTTTTTTTTTTTGCAAACAAGCTTGGTTAAAAACATGTAAAACCAGAATACGTAGGACTCTGAATTTAATATCACTTCATATTTAGGCCATGACTAACAAACACATGTCCTTAAAAAACTTTTAACTCTGGCCCGAAAAATTCGGGCATGAAAGAGTTAAATATATTTTCCTATATGTTTCTTATTCTATCCTCCATCAATTCAACGTTACAGATAATGAATAGCAAAGGAAATCTGTTATGTGTAGGAATGTGATAGCAGATCTGTGGAAATAAAGTTGTTTATGAATTGACTTGCATCGTATGTTTCTTATTTCGTTTTGTAATTTTTTTTTTGGATTTAATATGTTTGAAAACCCAGTAACAAAAATTAATTACTTTCCTCCTTAATGAGGTTACTAAGTGATAGCCTTTTAATTGAATTTTAACATTAAAATTAAATGCAGTAATTGGACGATAATTTTTTGCTCCCCTTTGCTTAATATCACTTGTTTTTACTTTCAACAGTTGGTGTAAGATTAAGTGTGGTTTGTGCAAACAAATTACATAAAAAAGTTTTATTTTTCCCCAAAGGGAAATGTAGTTAAAAATGAGCTGTGTTTTAGGGTTTTAAAGAAAATTTCATCCAATTAAGGGATTTTTTTAAAATTTTTACCTTTTGAACTCATGAAGGTTCATAAAGATTTAAACGGATTTCTATAACAATGAATAAAATAAAAATCCAGTAATTCTTTACTTTTCCGAGAAGAAAGAGCCATGAGGAAGTGAGAGAAGCGATTGTGACTTGTGCCAGCAAAGTTAGAAAATAAGCGTTGCCTATGCCTTGTTTTGCAAATGTTTCGGAATTTAACCTCAAGGGACTTTTTATGCTAACGAAAAGAGTAATGAAAGCACTAAGAAATCATAAGGAATGTACTGCTTTGAGTTCATTAACATACATAATTGGCCATTAAAAACCTTCAGTCAGGATTCCGACCTAGCTTCTCACACCACTTATGTTGCGTGCGTTAATTTTCATACATGAGTGGTGGGACCTACGCTTTAAAGTCGATTCCGAGCAACAAATTTTTGAGAAACTTTTCATAGCAATTTTATTTACTCTCACAGTTTTTGCCTGGGGTTTGAACCGCGGCTAATAAGCCAGCACACTGCCCACTAGACCATGCCGACTTCAACCTAGTCCATCAACTTGGTTTACGTTAATTTTCTTTTATTTTCCAATACGGACGTCAGTCGTGATATATGCAGTAATATTTTATATGCAAATGTGTACTTTTAAATTCGACTGCGACTTTTTTCTTGGAGAAAAATTTTAATGCAATTTTTATTTATTCCCATATTTGCCAGAAATCTATTAAGAGGAAGTCGCCTTAGAAATATTTTTTCAAATTTCGTTTTGATAACTGACTTGCGGCCTTACGTCTAATAAGCCAAACCACTACTCACTAGACCACGCCGTCTTCAACTTAATGTATCAACTGAGTTTGCGTTAATTATCTTTTATTTTCCAATCCGGAAGCAGCCAACTTATATCATGGCTAGACCACGCCGTCTTCAACTTAGTGTATCAACTGAGTTTGCGTTAATTATCTTTTCTTTTCCAATCCGGAAGCAGCCGACTTATATCATGACTATAAGTCGGCTGCGAACAACAATTTTTTATTGGAGAATTTTTTATTTATTCTCAGAGTTGCTAGAAATCTGTTGAGAGGAGTCGCTTTAGAAATATGTTTTTGCATATTTCGGAGATGTCTGACTAGAGTCTAACCTGGGGTTTGAACGTTGCTTCATGTGCGATATGAGAACACACTGTCTACTAGACAACGGCGACTTTGTGTTTATTAATCTTCTTGAAAATTTCGCTTTAATTCTGTACAAGAGCTTAACTGATTGTGTTCTATATGACGCAAAAACCAGCAATGGAATACCGATGAAAACTATTATTCTAAAACGCGACAGGTGCAAAATGTAGCCTAAATTATAAAGGAGAAGAATGTGCACTTCTCGAGATGAATACAGTTGCGAAACGGGATTAAATGTCTCACACCCTTTTCACACTGATCCAACAAACAATCGCCAGTATACCACATTTGGATGATGTTAGTCTTTCCTCTCATCGATTTGTGAATATCTGAACATCATGTCTTCTCAAAAAACTCCCAAAGATACCTACTAATAATCAATATGAGGAAAATCTAACTCAATTGCATTCGAACTAGAATCTTACTTACTTCATTAATCATTACAACCTTTTAGTCAGGATTACAACTTAGCTTCTCACAATACTAATGTTGTGAGTGTCCTTTTTAATCATGAGTGGTGGAACCTATAGTTTATTGTCGACTACGAACGACAGATTTTTGTAAAACTTTTTATTAGACGAATAATTTCATAGATGTAGCTTTTACAAGTGGCTGGTATCAACTGTTAAAGTTCTGAAGTCCGATGTAGTTATTTGTAAATTCTATGACTGGTCATGTTGTAGTAACTTCTTTAATTTAAAAGTGGAATTATAAGTTTAAATTTTCTTTTATGTACTCTTCTTACAAATTTAAACATGTCGATAAACCCAATTTCATTCTTGTTATCCTAATCTATTTATTTCTTTGCAACAAAAGTCTTCAAAATTCGAAGAATTAAATTTGCTGTCAACATTTCTTGACACAATATTTTCTTTTTCATAATTTAGTCAAATAATTTATTCTACAAATTGTTTGCAAAAAAGTACCTAAAACACCTATAGCTATAGTATATACATAAAAATCTTTGTGAGTTTAACCAAAGATTGCATTTTTACTCAAAATAAGTGTGTTTTTATAATAAGGATTTAACAAAAAGAAGATAAAAAAGAAAACATAAAAAATTATGTTTTGCAGTTGATAACGAAAACATTTTTAACATGCAGTCAAAATTTATTTCCTCCTGAAACTTTCAATATTGTTGGAAAATTCTGTTGTTTTCTCTTTTACGTTTTTCAGATTTAAATAAATCTTGTATTGATTTTTATCTATTTCAATAAAACCAAAGTTATTGGAGATTTAAAATGTTTTAAGGAAAATACAATGAAATTAAAAATTATAAAATAAAATAAATTTCATTGGCTTTTATTTGAATGCATGTTGAAGACAAATTTGAACACAGAAACATAATGGGAAAGATAGCCGCTTCCTACTTCTTAGACCCACAGCTGTTGCACAAGAATGCCAAGATTTACAGCATACCTATAAAAAAGTCAGGGGCTCCTGAGATTCGCTTTTATGAGAGGTTAATCATAAATAGAAGAATAGATGCTACAAACGGTATTTAGGCTTCCCATAAAACGAGCGGATAACATTCACTTCAACTGAGACAAACGGAGGATTGTGTCCTATGACATGTCAAAGTTTGCGAGCTTCTTAACGTTATCCCTGTAGCCCAAAATTTATATAAGAGTTGCCTTAAATTATCCGAAATTTCCATAAGAAATCCCTGACATTCATTGACCGACGTTGAAATTACATTCGTTAGAAATTTCATCGCAGTCTATCTGTCCTGACCAGTAAATTAAAAGGTTTTCAGGGAAAATCCCCAAGAATTTTGTGTCTTTCACAAGGTCCATAAAAAATATTCAATATCAGAATGCTTAATAAGTATACAGCAATCTTCTTCCAGGTCAGACATCAAACGAAAAAAAGAAAAATATTTCTTCGGCGACTTCCTCTCAGCAGATTTCTGGCTAAAATTCTGAGAATAAATAAAAATTCCATGAAAATTTTCTAAAAAATCTGCCGTTTGGAGTCGACTTTAAACTGTAGGTCCCTCCACTCATGTATAAAAATTAACATACATAAATTGAGTGGCGTGAGATGCTAGGCCGTAATCCTGACTGAAGGGTGGTAATGGCCAATTATGTGTGCATGTATCTGTAATAAAATTGTCACGAAATGGTTGTGAATGTGTGAGAAACTAGGTCGCAATCCTAACTAAAGGACTGTATTGATTAATTAAGTAAGTACGTAAGTAATTTTATTTCGGATATTGATCGCAATTAAATTATATTCTTTCCAGATTTTTAAAACTTTAATAATTATTGGTCATTCAGTTTAAATTTGTAATTTTAATAAAAAAAACTTTTATATAAAAAAGAGTTTTTTTTTAAATGTGACTTAAGGAATATAAACATAAATAAAAATATTTAATTCTTTATGATTATTTACATACCAATTGATATGCCAGTAGTTTTCTAAAAATAGGCCCATTGAACATTACAGTGATCACCGTAATCTAGTGAATGGTGTAATGGCTAACTAGACCAAAAATAAGTATTCAGACCTTAGCTACAATATCTGGAATCTACACTTCGCAGTCTTCAGCTATAACCTTAGAGAGTATATAACTGCCATGAAGATGGCCCTGTAGTTATATGTGTTAATGGTAACTACGACAATACAAACTACCTGGTGTTTTTGATAAAATAACACTAACTTATAATAGGAAAGTAAAAAACATGCATTAAAATTGTTTCCATCTTTTAGGCAATTATTGGTTTACATGTCAATCAAAATGTTCGTCTTTTGAAACAAACCGATTTATTTGTCAAAATTTCTTTGCCATGTCTTGTTGCCCATTTTCCGGGCGCTTCAGTGTCACACTTATCTAGGTCCCCGGACACTGTAACGTTCCGGGAAACTGCAGAGCCGACGTGCTACCCAGAGCTTCCGTAATTCGCTTCAATCAACATAGGAATGCCACTTACCTCTTTCAAGCTGGCCATCGCGTGGAAATTCCTCCGAGACGCCAACCTATCCTGGATCAATGAGGAATCCTGCTCCAACGCTAGGCACACTTGGCCTTCAATGAATAGAAGACGCACCAATCAGTCAGACTTGGTCGTAAAATCATCTCGCTCACAGTGGCCATGCTTACAGGTAACTGTGTTATGGATAGACACACGGAAGGTATGCTCCTCCCATTTAACGACTTCTGCCGTGGCTGCAGATCCGCTCAGGAAGAGGAGACTGTTATCCACTTTCTTTGTCAATGCCCATCTCTTTCGAGGTGCAGATATAGGTTATTTGGCTCTCCAACCCTTGTCAGCTTGAAGGAGCTATCGTCCATTGATGTCAAGGATATAGCCTCGTTTATCAAGCTTTCTGGCTGCTTCTCCAGCGTGGGGATAGTCGTGCTTTTGATGTGCAGCCCTTGCTCTGACCTTGCTCTCCCTCCCTGGTTCACAGGAACTTGGTCAGTACAGAGACTGAGTTCACCTTTGGCGTCACAACGTGCCGCTATGCGTGCTCAAGTGAGCTTTTAGTATCAAAGCTACCACATTAACCTAACCTAAACTTGTTGCCCATTCTAGTCGTTTTTCGATTAAATGCATGCTTCAAATTGATCATTTGTTGTTGGTAGCTATTCGTCTTAACAATTTTAGAGGTTCACTTCACCTGTCTAGTCCCAACAGATACAAAGCACTGTCTTCCTGCCGAATCGATCTAGGTTTGCAGCCGAATTTGACAATTGTCCTGGATGAAACTATGATTTTTTCGATTTGGGATTTTGAAAAAAACCCGTTTTTCATCGTCTGTAACAATTCGACGCAACACTGTTTTTCCATCGCGTATTTAAAGCATAATTTCAGTAGAGGTTTTTCGGTTTTCCATCAATTTATTGGCTTCCATTTTCCAGACTTTTGGATCTTTTCCACGGCTTTTAAACGGTTGGAAATTGTTTGTTGTACAACAATTAGCATTTCTGTTATTTGTTTCTGACTTAAAATGCCAGCGTCTTCAAACTTGCTTGATTGCCTTCTAAGTTTTTCATTTTTCACTTCAAATTCGTTATCTCTGAAACATTGAAATCATCTTCGGCAGGTTAACTCTGAGAGAGCATGATTAACATATGATCATATGAAATACATACATTCATAATTGGTCATTCCAACCCTTCAGTCAGTATTACGACCTAATTTCTCACACCACTTATGTTGTGAGCGTTAATTTTACATTTCTTCCTACAGTTTAAAGTCGACTCCGAAACGACACATTTTTGAGAAGCTTTCAATTGGCAATGGCAATTTTATTAACTCTCAGAGTTTTTGCCAGAAATCTGCTGAGAGCAAGTCGCCGAAAAAAATATTTGTTTCATATTTTCGATTTGATGTTCGACCCGCGCTTTACGTCTAATAAGCCAACACAGAACCTACTAGACTACGGCGACTTCAAAATTGAAAAAATGTATGCTTTACAAAACTCGCTATCTTCAAATCGACGAAAAATATGATGTTTTTTCTCACTGATTTGATGTAGACTGCATATGTTTGACAGATCCCCAACACAAAAAATATTAAATCTCGCTTACAATAAACATTCCCCTATGAAGAATTTTTTTCTTGACGATCACCTAATACCAGTAGTTATATACACATACATATGTATCAGAAGAATAACAGAATGTTAAAATGTTTACTTATTTTTTAATGGTTATTCTAAGGCATTATCGATTTCCTTTTACCAACCAAATTAATATATGTATGTTTCTTGAAATAGCTAATATTTTAGGCCATCTTTGTATTACAATACATGCAAATGCATGGATACAATAATCTTGAAAACGAACGCTGTTTTCATACGCTGGAGAATGGTATGTTCATGATCATCGCAGTGTCCATCTCCACCGTCTATCACGTTTTGTTAATTTTTTGCTTTTTTTTTTGTTTACAGTTTTTTTTTGCCTTAAGCTTATATTTTATGCAAATGACTTTTAATTGCACAAATTTTTTTAGGCAATTTTCCTTTTTTTTCTTTAAAGAAATGAATTTTTAATCATAAAGTCAATATTTGAATTAATTTGATATTTATAGATTTAATAGAATAGTAAATACTAACACAAAAGAATAATTTTTAATAGTTTGTGCAGATTACATAATATTGTTAAGTTTTTACCTTTTAGAAACGTTTAAAATATGAGCTCGTAGATTGCAAATAAAATAAAAATAAATTTGTGTTTATAATTCGCAATACAATCCTGTGTGCCACTGTTCACAACTTGATGTAAACAACAACAATTGCTTTTCTTTGTTATTCCTCGGTTTATACACTTTGCATAAACAATCTGAATGTCTTCACACAAGACTGACTGAACTTCACTCACTCAGTCGCCTGCCTTGCCTTGCCTTTTATATGGTGGGGCAAACAGTCTGATGAATGTTTTTAAGGCGAATGTTCATGACTTCGCCATCTCGAAATCTCTATAAATGTAAACACCATTGCTTACATTTATTATTCTTCTTCTTGTAGTCTTGTTGATGTATTTTTGTTTACTTATTTACCATTTTGTATGCTGGTATTAGTTGTTATATTAAGCAGTACGATAATTTGTAAGCAGGTTTGTTTACTACATTGTTTTGCTTTTGTCGCTTTTGTTTGCAATTTAAATGTTTAACGATATATGTAAAAGCAAAACACCAGTATCTAGACTTTTCATATTTAACCCATCTAATCGTCATTAGTATAGCAATTTAAGTGCTTTAATGAGAAACTGTTAAAAGTCAAGAACATTAGAAACAAAATTATGGGTCAAATTTGTTGTAGAGTTCAAAATAAATTTTCTATTTTAAATAAAACGCATTTCAAATGCACAATTGTATTTGTATTTGTATTTGTATTTTTAAATTTATTTCACTAATAAACACACATAATTTCTTATCAGTATAAAGTTTTTAATCATATTCTGTTTTTATATTTGATTTAATATCTTTGCCTCGTTTGGCCTTAAAAAATCTACAAACAGTTTACCATAAATAAATATTTTATTTATTCATGGATTGATATTTTCATAACTTCCACCTTTTTTTAAATACTTTTTTATGGTAAAAAATAAAATTTTTTTGTTGTCAGCATATCAATTCGAATTATCAGTTTTCTTTCGAAACTCTTTGTATATTTTTAAAACAAAAAATGTTGTATGTGTTATTAAAACAAATATCTGGCGATATTATTAGTCGCAATTTGAATTTATCAGTATTCGGTAGTCAATTGTTCTTATATAAAGGGTGGAACACGTAAAGGTTTGAATTTAAAAATGAAATGAAACAAAAACAGTTTGAAATTTGCCAAATTTATTCTTTTGTTGTGAAGTACAATTGTTCCGATTAGAAATATAATCTCATTTCATTCATATGGCGGCTACGGCTTCATAGCACCTCATCGGAACAATTTTCGTTTACTTTTTCAAGTATAAGGTCGATTCTCTCCAATGACATCACGCTTTTTGGCCTTGAAATACTCAATTGTCTCTGATTTGTCGGCATAACACTTTCCTTGAACAGCGCCTCACAGAAATAGTCCAATGGTGTCAAATCGTACGTTCTTGGCAGCAAAATGACATCACAATTTCGGCTAATTAAACAGACATCAAACGTTTGACGCAATTAATCAATTTCGGCATATGTGGCAAGTTACACCATCCTGTTGAAACCAAATATTGTTCTTATCAATACTCTCTTATCATTACTCTCGATAATAAATTGCAGGAAATAAGTGATAATATGCGCATGGAAATAAGAGATCTGAAAACAAAATTGCGGCAACAAGAGAACTATCCTGTTTCAACCGAACTCAGGATAAAAGGAATTCCGTTTACTCAAGAGGAAAATCTGCCGGATATTTTCCAAAAAATTTGTAACACCATAGGCACACCCATACCTGACTTAAAATCGATATACCGCTTGAGGAACCACAATAACAAGCATAACGTGACCTCGAAAGATGCCGTAATAATTGTAAAACTTTGGTCCGCATACGATAAAAATTTCTTTTTAAAATCGTTGGCTAACTACAGGAAACAGCATAAGGGTTTTACTTTCCGGCTCAGGAACATCGGCTACAACTCGGATGTAAAATTTCATGTAAACGAGAATCTCACTCAGAACAACTTTATAATCCTGCGAGCTGTAATTCGCTTAAAAAAGTAAAAACTTTTGTCTTCAGTATTCACTATGCGGGGTTGCGTATATATTAGAAAACAAGTTAACGAAGACCCAATTCTGGTGGAGGACATTGGTAGCCTGAACCAGTTATTTCCTGGCCTTGATAGTTAACTATTAAACTAGTTTCCTGATCCTGATGAACCTGATGTACAACTTTAATTTAATGTTCAACTTTAATTCTATTTTTATTTCCTTCCTTATTTGTATTTGTATGTTTTTTATTTTGCGCTTATTTATCATAATTACAGCAATTTACTTAGTTTTTGATTGCATTGCCACAACTTACGTACAATCTGATGAACTCTAACAGTTCTTATTCCAGAGACTGTGTGTACAACATGATTAGAGTTTTAGCTAAACAAAGAACTGGTCTCAACATTGTTCATATAAATGCACAGAGTCTGAACAATAAAATTGATGAATTTAGGCATTTATTCGTAGCAGCAGAAATCGACATTATTTGCGTCTCCGAAACTTGGTTTCCTCTGGATGTTCAGGATTCAGTTTACAGTCTACAGGGCTTTAAGCTTTTCCGGTCAAACAGGAAAATCTTAGTTAAAAATACGGCAACGATGGCAAAGGGTGGCGGAGTTGCAATTTATGTTCGAAACGGTGTTCCGTGTAAAGTAAGATTAATGACTGAAATTGGTAGTCAAATTGAATATTTATTTCTTGATATTTTATCCACACATAAGAAGAATGTTTTATTAGGCTGTGTTTATAGACCGAATTCCAACATAAATTTTGATCCTTTCATTCTATTCTTGAGGACATTTCCATTCAATATGACGACATTATTATTATAGGTGACTTTAATAATAATCTTTTACTAGATAATACGTTAACTACTTCAATGTTGTCTCTCCATCTTAATCCTGTGAATGTGTCCTTACCAACTCACTTCCATTCTACTTACAGTAGTCTAATAGATCTTGTATTTGTTAATGATATGACTAAGGTACTTTTATATGATCAAATCTCAGCCTCTTGCTTTTCCAATCATGATCTTCTTTTCTTAACTTATAATCTGCCTATGAGTCCTGTGGACAGGCATATCACATACCGTGATTTTAAAAGTATCGATTTTGCAGTTTTGAATAGTAGTGTTGATAATATCTGTTGGAACCAAATCTACTCACTGGATAATGTAAATGACCAGGTTGCACTAATTCAGGAAAATGTTCGTCTGCTATACGACAGTTGTGTTCCTGTCAGAACTAAACTTGTTAGAGCCAAACACCAACCGTGGTTTAATGCTGAAATTAAAGCTTTAATTTATGAACGCGACATTGCCTACAGGCGATGGAAGAGGTTCAGAGCGGACGATCTAAAAGCCATCCATAGGTCAGCTCTTAGTGAGGTTACCAAACGCATTAAGATTGCAAAAACATTGTTTTACGTCTGGAAGTTCGCTTCCGCATTGGATAATAAGGCTAAATGGAAGGTAATCCGTGATATTGGTGTTGGAAAAAAGTGTCATAATACTTCTGCTTATGTCGATCTAAACGCTCTCAATGATAAATTTGTTAATATCAGTGTTCCGACCCCTGATAGTGACATATATAATGACCTTTGTTTTGTTCCGCTTGAAAATCCATTTAGTTTTCGTTGTGTTAATCAGCTCGAGGTTTTGGAATGCTTATCTTCGGTAAAATCGAATGCGGTTGGTTCTGATGATTTAGATCCTCTGTTTCTGAAAGTTTTGTCACCTAGACTTTTGCCGTATTTGACTCATTTATTCAATACAGTTTTAACTATGTCGTCCATTCCTGATGAATGGAAACAGTCGAAAACCATTCCCATTCCTAAATCCAACAACGAATTCAGGCCAATTGCCATTCTTCCATTCCTGTCTAAAGTAATGGAAAATCTCAAGGCTAAACAAATAAATAGTTATCTCGTGAGTAAAAACTTCCTGTCTGATAAGCAGTCGGGATTTATGAAAGCTAGGAGCTGCACTTCTGCTTTAGTCAATGTAGTTGATGACCTTAGGTTGGAACTAGATGAAAATTACATAGCGTTTTTAGTTCTTCTGGATCACACCAAGGCTTTTGATACGGTTGACCACAAAATATTATTGAGGAAGCTACAGACCCTCTTTCATTTTTCTAACTCAGCTTGTAATCTCATACGTTCTTATCTTGTGAACAGATCACAACGAGTTTATCTTAACGGCAAGATCTCGAATTCGCTAAGCATTGGAAGAGGTATTCCTCAGGGATCAATATTAGGGCCTCTCTTGTTCTGTATACACATTAACGCCTGCCTGATGTTTTGGATAATTGTAGCGTACATATGTACGCTGATGACGTTCAGCTCTATAGAAGCACGCGTATAGAGGATATCCAACTATGTATAGACACCATCAACTGTGATTTACGAAAAATTGACAACTGGGCTAGGTCCAATGGACTTTGTATAAATCCCTCTAAATCTAAATGTTTATTGCTCTCCAGAAGTAAGAGAGCATTTGTTGTGCCGGATATTATTATCAGGGGGAATAAAATTGACTTTGTTGAATCAGCATCCAATCTGGGTGTTGTCTTTAATAGTCGGCTAACGTGGTCTAACCACATTAACGTCATCGTTGGTAAAGTTTACGGTATGCTTAGAAACTTGTGGGCTGTTATAGATTCGACTCCCTTTGCCATACGTATGCAATTGGCTAAAACGTATTTGATTCCTGTCCTTCTATACGGATGTGAAATTTTCGCAAACTGTGATACTGATGATAGGCGGAAGATCAACCTGGCTTATAATAATATAGCCAGATATGTTTTTGTTAGGGGACGTCGAGACCATATATCACAATTTTCATACCGGATATTCGGAGTTAATTTTGATAATCTATTAAATATAAAATGCCTTATTCTCCTCCATAAGATTATTACTTTAAAACAGCCAATATACTTATTTAGTGGGATTACATTTGCTAGATCCAACCGCGGTATGAAGATTATCCAACACAGACATAGGACTCTTTTGTCACAACGCCAGTTTTTTATACACACCATCAGTCTTTGGAATACACTACCTAATTATATTCAGAACATAGGCAATGCAACTAAGTTCAAAAAGGAGCTATACATTCTGTTTAAGTAGTTTTTAGCATATCCTGATTTTTTTTTGTGAATTTTTTTCTCTCTATTTCTATTAATGATTATTTTTAATTTTTCATTTTTTTAATTAATTTATCTTTAAATTTCATTGTATCTTAGTATATGTATATATTTTTACTTTGTTTGTATATTTCTTTATATTTGTATATATTGTTCTTTGTAGTTTTCCTAATTTATTTTTTACACATATTCATTTTTTTATCCTTTTTTGTATCGATTGCTATTTCCCGTGATTTTAACACGTTCTTATTCATTTTTATTTCTACATTATTTCAAACATTTCATTACATATATAATCAATGATTTGTTATTATTTTGTTTCTTTGATGTACTCCCATAGCACTTTCATTTATAAGATTATTATCTTGTTGTGCTATGACTAATAATAAATAAATAAAAAAAAAAAAAAAAAAAAAACTGTGAAGAACGGGTACAAAAATATCGGTTATCATGACGCGATAGATGTCTCCATTGGCCGTAATGGTTGCGCCGTCCTCATTTTCAAAGAAGTATGGTCCAATGATGCCTCCGCTCCACAAGCCGCTTCAAACAAAACCTTAGAAAATAACATTCGGT
Organism: Sarcophaga carnaria; assembly: GCA_958299815.1. Taxonomy (NCBI): domain Eukaryota; kingdom Metazoa; phylum Arthropoda; class Insecta; order Diptera; family Sarcophagidae; genus Sarcophaga; species Sarcophaga carnaria. The sequence continues at coordinate 81,004,840 of OY283149.1, read as the reverse complement.
AATTAACGGTATCTCAGAAAAAAAAAAAAAAATGTGACACAATGATCCAAAAAAGGTTCTGAATGGTAAGATTGCTTGTTTATACGAAAAAAAAATTACATGATGTAGTTTTCTACGAAAATTCTAAATGTTTAAAAATACAATAGAAATTAATGGGTATACAGCGAACTCGCGAAAACGTGAACACTCGAAAGTGTGAACGTCTCAGAAACGTGAACAAATTTATTTTTCCACAGAGTATTCTAAAACGCCGTGGTGTAGTAGGTAGTGTGTTGGCTTACTATTCGTAAAGCCCGGGTTCGTATCCCAGGTCAGACATCAAAAATGAAATATGAAAAAAAAAATATTTCTTCGGCGACTTCCTCTCAGCAGATTTCTGGCAAAAACTCTGAGAGTAAAATAAACTGCCTTGAAAAAGTTTCTCAAAATTCTGTCGTTCGGAGTCGACGTTAAACTGTAGGTCCCGCCACTCACGTATAAAATTAACGCACACAACATGAGTGATGTGAGAAGCTAGGCCGTAATCCTGACTGAAGGGTTGTAATGGCCAATTATGTATGTATGTATGTATGTATTCTAAAACGTGAACATAATCTGAAAGCTCTAAAACGTGAACACTTTTTATTTTTTTAATCTGGTATTAAATTGGGAAATGCCAAACTACAGTTTATTTCTTTGTTTACTTACGTTTTTCATTGTACTCGTTTATGTATGCTTTGTTAGTTGCCTAAAGTGTTAACTTTAAAAGATGAAGTGGATATTCTTGAGTTATTGCAAAAGGGTTATAGTGCTAGTGGCTTGGCAAGAAAATATGGAGTTGCAAAAGCAACTGTTTCTTCCATTAATAAGGAAAAACGGGAAATTAATAATCGTGTAAATAATACACTTTAGCACCAGGAATGGCAAAAGTCTTAATAAGTGGTTTCTTCACATGCGAAACAAAAAAATGCCGATAAGCAAAAGCTTTAGAAATTCACGATCAGATTAAAGAAAATGATTTTGGTTTTAACGCCAGTGACGGATAGCTTCATAAATTTAAGAAAAGGTTTGCTGTTCGCCTTCTTAAAATTTCCAGAGAAAAGCTTTCTGCGCAGCAGCAACTTGTTGAGGAAAAGTTAAAAGCAAAAATGGAAGCACTCTCTCTTTGTGAAGATTAGCTTTATAATGCTGATGAATGCGGACTATATTTGAAGCAGTTGCCAGATAAAACATATGTGTCATCATTGGAGAAAAGTGCTCCAGGTGCAAGGATAGAGAAAAACGATTAACTTTCATAGGCTGTTCAAATGCGTCGGGGACTCACAAACTTAATCTACTGGTATTCGGAAAATCTAAAACTCCACATTACTTTTCAAACACTTTAATTGTCCAGTGAATTACAAATTCTCAAAGTCAGCATGGATGACGTGTAACATTTTTTATGGCTGGTTTCATCAATGTTTTGTGAAAGAGGTGGATTTCAATTGACAAATTTGAAACTGAAAACTTAATTTTTGGCTTTAGGTTACTGAGTTGTTGATTAATTAATAAAAAAAATTTATTTAAAATAGCGTTTAACATTTTTACTTATTAAAATATCATTTTTCATATTTTAAGACATTATTGTTGTTCTCATTGGAGTTCAACAATCAATGTTACTGTATTTAACTTTATATAATTTACTTATTATCCTTTGGGATAGATTGTAAATAAAAATGAATTATTAAAAAAAAAAAATTTTCATATTAAATAGGGTAATTTTTTGTTTTAAATTTAGGTACTCGATAACGTGAACAAACTCGAAAATGTGAACTGCCTTGGTAAAAATTAGTTCACGTTATCGTGAGTTCACTGTACTTTCTATTTAATTGCATTTGCAATATATTACTCATACGCATGATATTACACGTACTAGAATATTTACTCTGAAAAGTATGCAATAAAAATTGTTTGATTTGGTCATGTATGAAACTACACTCATTCGTCACGTATGTACTTTCCATTATGAATTTTACATATTAAGGGCCATTATTACAACTTCCCGTTAAATTTGGGTTTAGTTAAAGATAACTTTAGCTAAAGTGAACCATTATCAGCTAACGTTATTGAGAAAGAGAGCGAAATTTGGTGAAATATAAAAGAATTATATGATAAAGAGTAAATGAGTTTCGTCGATTCGACGAACAGTAACTGTCCTGGGTTAAATAACAGACTTTTAATTTTCTTCTTTCAAAAGTTGATTTCGTTATATCTTATAGGAGGGTATTATTTACTCAAAATGAAACCATAAACTCAAGAGAGAACTACTATACATTTATACATAATTGATCATTAGAACACTTCAGTCAGAATTCCGACTTAGCTACTCACACCGCTTATGTTGTGTGTGTTAATTTTTGTAAATGAGTGGCGGAAGCTTCAGTTTAAGTTGACTGCGAACGACAGAGTTTTAATAAACTTTTTCACAACACTTTTATTTACTCTCAGAATTTTCGACAGAAATCTGCTGAAAGTCAATCGCAGACGAAATTTTTTTCTTGGTATTTCGTCTTATTGGAGATGTCTGACCTGTGGTTTAAAACCCTTAAGTCCACATGACACAAGGACACATGATTTCAACAGGACGACGCGATGTGGCACACAGTTCATGTCATATTTGAAGGCGTGATCATCTTACGTGGGAGTGATGTAAAAAGGCCACCGGGATCATGCGATTTTATCTCTTTTTTGTGAGATTTTCTTAAGTCGCTTATGCAAAATTTTTTTTTCTTAAGCTGAATGCAAAAAACCTAAAAGCTAACGTAACAGATTCCATAGCCAGGGTTATACAAATGTAACCTATCAGAAGGACTTCACTCAGAGAATTCGTAACAAACGTTTGAACGATGTTATATTCCACACATAATGCCATTAATAGGATTTTCAAACGAAGAAATGTCAATGATATTTCTTATACACTTCGTTTTATTTAAAGGTGAGAAGTGCTTAATGAGAGATTCGCTACTACTATTGTCACTCTACAGGTATACACATTCAAATTGCTTTTAATTATCGTTGTTATGCACTTTGTTTAAATAAAATTTAGTCACCCAAAGCAAATGACAGAAACTTCAAATCTTAAGAAATTAATACAAACATCGTATTTTAGTTAAAGCTGAACTCAAAACTATCTGTTAAATCTCTTAACGCATGTATATCATTTGTTCCACTGCTATCAATCCTGTGGAAATGTATACAACCAAAGGTGTATATTATTTTACCTGTAAGCAAATAAAAGTAAAATATTTGTTTGAATTAAATTGAGTTCTTTGTTAGAATTATTGAAATGTTTTCAGGGTTTTAAATTGTTTCAAAATAATACGAATATCTTTAGCTAAAAGCAAATCCAATTAAATATTTTAAACAAAAATAGTTCGTAAAATTATGTACGGCTTACCACGGAATTTAAAATAGGAAAATTCTGCCAATTATAATGAAATAATAAATATATCTCTAATGTTAGCATTCCATCAAATCACACCATTCCGCTATCACTAGATAAGCTAAGAAAAAGAGCTTTCAATCCTACTGTCCTTATTGGATGCGTCTGAAAGACTTTAGGAAACTTTTATTCGGGATTCGGTTTAAAAATTTTATGAATTATCATATGTGTGGCATAATCATTACGTGACTACATGAATTTAGTACTCTGAATATTAGGACTGCACTTCCAGAAATAGAACAAGTGCTACAATAACTCATTGTCCCATAATTGGGAAGATTGCTCATAAAGAGTATCCTATTTACGAAGATATCGATGGAAAAACTGATGCCGTGTGGCGGATTTTTCCAAAGGAAAAAATCCGCATTAGGCTAGTATTTAAGCCCATTGTGATAAAACAATTAATGACAATAGGGAGTCAACCATTACCAAAGAAAACCATACCGAGTCCAAAATAAAAGTCTGTAGTTGGAATGCCTTTTGGCATGTCCACCGAAAGGACAATGGCCCGTGAGGATCGCTAAAGTGGGATGGATAGCTTTACTATTTAAGGACTGAAGTGAATCAGTCTTTTTCTTGTACAGCAGAGTCTGGCAATATTGCACATATACTTCCTGCGGCCAACGTGATTGAGCCTCTTTGTAAAACAAGTGGATGATATCCAAATTAACCGAACTCATGGGAATACTTATGCCCTGTAACATGTCAGAGATTTCTAACTCCATACCGGCTTTGGCCAGCTCATTAGCAATGCAATTTCCAAAGATATCCCTGTATACCTGGACTCTTATATGGGTTACCTTTGAATGATCAAAAAATTCCCCGAGAAATCATCGGTCAAGAAAATCACTGTACACAACAAGCATTGCGCCGCTTCCCAGATTGCCATGACCTCTGCTTGGAAAACACTACAGTGATCAGGTAGCCTATAAGAGGGTTTAGATGGATTAAATTAAAAAAATTACGAAACTCTAGAGTTTAGAAGCTACGCTGCACTAAGTAAACAAGTCCGCATAACACAACCGAGAATTATAAAATTAAATTTCATAAAAACATACGACCATTAATTATAAATAATATTGAAATTATAAATTGGTATTGAAAATTAGTAAATAGTATTGAAAAATAAAAAAATAAATAAAAAACAAAATTAATTCATTTCCCTGTTGCCAAGAGATAATGTAACTTATGTTTAATCATAATAAATTTGCCAATAATAGCTCTTATAAGAAAGAAAATAAATTTTCTCAGAAGGCATATTCCACATAGTCGTGCACTACGTATGATTAATATGTATATTAAATACGGAAGCAGACTGAAATTATTTTGCCATTAATTATGTATCAAATGGTATAATAGATTTTGTTATTTTTTGCCAAAATGAAATCAATATAAATGATATACAGTAAGTATAAAAAGTTTACGCACACTTCTTTTGCTTTCTCCTTTATCTTTTAAAATTTTCCAAGCTATTCAAATATTTTAATCAATTTAGGACTATTAATTTATCGGCACTATTAATTTATCGATATAAAATAGAAAATAAAGCTTTTCCCAGTTTAGAAAAAGTATGCGTAATAAAAAAAGTAACAATGTCCTTTGGCTAGTTGTTATGATGAAATACGTTTTAAATCCTTGTGTTAATTTACATAATAAAAGAGACGTTTTAAAACCAATTTACAAATTCGATTCGAAAACGGAAAGAAACAAATTCTGCAAAGCAAAATTTTATTATGGAAAAAAGTTTCAGAAGCGATATGATGATGTAACTCTTCTATATCTACACAAAGATTAATACGTTATTACTAGAAAGTAAAATAATTTGTGTCAAAGACATTCCTCTAAACGCAGCCCTTGCGCTGACCAACTTCTTCCTCTTTCCTGATTTTGGTGGAACTTGGTCAGTACAGGGACCGCGTTCACCCGTGTCATCACAACGGGCCGCTATGCGTGCTCAAGTGAGCTTTGTGAAATCAGAGCTACCACTCAAACCTAAACTAACCTAACATTCCTCTAAATATAAATAATGTGAAAAGAGGTATATTATTTTGACAGTTCAGAAAGATCTTATGGTGACCACTTGTAAGAAAGCAAAAAATTTTGAATTCGACTTTTAACCAACGGTTTGTGGTGATACTTTTCGAAGAATATCAAAAGAAAAATGGTTACCACAAAGAAATCCATACATTTTGCTCTTAAAAAAACAACAAGACAGTAACGTTTGTGAAGGAGCATATAAACAGGCCTTCAGAATTCTTAGAAAATATAATTTTTGCCGATGATACATACATACATAATTAGTAATTACAATCCTTCAGTCAGAACCACAACCTACCTACTCATACCACTTATGTTGTGTCTGTTAATTATATGCAAGAGTGGCGGGACCAACAGTTTAAAGTCGATAGATTTTAGACAGTTTTGTCAGACTTGGCAACATACTAATTACTTAGACTACGAAGACTGCAATAAGGACAGCAAATCTTATATTCAGCAGCATCAAATGAACACAAGTAGTGTGGAAAGTAAATGTGCACTGTTATCTATAAATATAATTTTTCTAGCACTGTGAAGCATGGTGGTAATGCTGTAATGGTTTAGGGGTGTATTGCAGCATGCAAAATGGGTTTGCCTTAGTTTATCGATCAAATGACCTGATGGATCAGAGGATTTAGATATTTTTATCTATTTTTAGAAGATAATAAACCCAAACATATTAACAGTGGCTCCTATACAATGTTTGTAAACAATTGGGACCACTTTCTCAACCACTCGACCTCACTTTCCATCAGTAACTGTGGGATTTATTAAAATAAAAATTAGGCACTTTTATGTGACATTAAAATATCTACTAAAAGAAGTGATGCAACAAAAATTAAAGAATATGATCCACCAAATAGTGGTAGACTAAAAAATTAGTTAAAAGACTTTATCGCGAAAAGTTTACTGAATTTTTTTCACTTTTTATTTTTAATTTGTTGTTATTACCAGGAGCTTATTTTAATTTACTTTTAATATTATTTTAAGAAAAACTATTTGAATTAAAACATTTTTGAATTTTTAGTAACTTTTATTTTAGGGCCACTAATGTGACTTGAATATGAGGACTTTTTGTGCCTAGTGTATCTTTGGAAACACATGATTATAGTTCATACACTCTTGTATATAATACAATCTATATGCAAGATTAATATGAACACACCTACATACACTGACAAGCAACACCATGTTCTTGTTCAACATAAATTTCTTAAAAGCGTTTTAAGAAGAAAAACAAATTTTATGAAACTTTTAGCATTTGCTCTTTAATATTGACATTAACAAAATATATATTTACTTTATTTGATCATAACAGAACAAAAGCAAAAATATTTTAAAACAAAACAATAAAGCACACAATTTTGAAGTTAATGTCAAGAACTGCATACCCGGATATGTTTTTAATTTTAAAAATTCTTTATCTCCAAAAATTGTTTTCATATTATTCTGAAATTTCATGATTTCCTTACTGGAAGAGTGTTATCTGACATACCCTGATGCTTGAATAAAATTGAACAAATCAAGTAATGGTTGTGCTCCTTTTCTCATATCTTCTCCTTACATCGACAGCTGCATAAATGGGTATTTATATGAAAACAAATAACAGTAAAACAATGTTGCATGTTTACCCCATAGGATTTAACAATTTTCAAGAAATTAAAGAATTATGAGCATGGAATTTAGCTTCTTCTTTTCTTCCTTCTTTTATATTATATGTTTTTATTATAGCTTACGGAATACATTTCTGCGAAGTCGGAATAATCTGCAGTTACGTCAAATTCGCAATCCTCTTCAATACCTTGAAATGTAAATTATTCATCAGTATTGTCTTCTTGTAACACTTGAAGGCCTTGCCGAATATACTCTTGTTCCTTCTCATAATTAAGAGCTCTTATTTGTTGTGGATTAAGCCATTCACCACCTGTCATTATTATTTACTGTACTAAACCGTATCACAATATTTTTTCTTATAAAATTTTTATTTTTTTAATCACTTGCCAACACTAAGCAGTTCAATCAAGTGCTTGCTAAACCGTGCCTAATTTGTAAATATTCTTACATAAAACCAAAGACAAAATGCATAAGCCTTTGCTAAAACTCCATTTATTTTAAGTATTCATGCATAATAACCAACCACAATACTGTTAAGTTTTTACCTTTTTAAAAAACGTTTAGAATATGACTTCGTTGATTGCAAACAAAAATAAAAATAAATATGTGTTTAGTTTCCATTAAATTCTTTATCGTACTACTTTGTATACAACAATAATATGCTTTATTCGTTATTCCTGTCTGCTCACACCTTTTGCGTAAACAACAACACTTGTTCAGTAGATCTTCAAAACGGCGATCTTCAAACCACGACTGTTTACTTCACACGCAACGCGTCTTCACACAAGACGGACTGAATTTTTACTGACTCGTTGCCTGCTTTGTCTTGCCTTTTTATATATCCACAAAATCAGTCTGATGAACGTTCTTGAAGCAGAAGGTTCTTGTTTTCCCCTTTTCGAGAATTCTATCGCGACTGCATTGTTCTTTTCTTGTTTCTTACTTGTCTGTCTCCTTTTCTTTCACACTGTTGTTTTTGGTATATGCAACCATGTTGGTTGTATTTGTTTATGTAGCTTTTGTTAATCATGCGAATGCTAAACGATGCTTCCATTTTCGTAACAATACAAATGAAATTAAATACGAAATATACAGTACTTAAGTATATATATATACATATATGCTTATACATATTTCTGCCAAAAGCTCTCTGAGAGTAAAAGAAAATGCAAAAATTTCTCAAAAACTTGTCGTTAGGCGTCGACCTTTAAACTGTAGGTCCTGCCCCTCATGTATAAAATTAACACACACAACATAAGTGGTGCGAAAAGCTAAGTTCTAATGCTGTCTGAAGGGTTGTAAAGGCCAATTATGTATAAAGATGGGCCAATTACGGATCTTGGGACAGGTGTAGGCAGGCCAACACTGGAGCACTCGATTCATATGACGTTAAATCGAAGATACTAGGGAACTCTGTTGGGAAGCTGAATCGACTAAATAGGAAAATAAGGTTACACGCCATGTGGAAATTTTCGGCTATGAGCAAGCAGATGAGCTTGCAAGGACGGGAGCTTCCTTCCTGTTGATGGCACCAGAACCCCCCTATATAGTGGGCGCAAATGTTTGGAAAGGAAAGATAAAAAAGCTAATTCTCTTATCAAATGAATAAGGAGGAGATCAGAGTCAGACTATTAAAGAATAACCTGAGTGAGGTTGGTAACCGTCATTTAACAGGACACTGTAGACTCTAAATACAATTATTCAGAATGTGCGTTATGTCGAGCCAAGCACGTAAATTTTATGATGGTGAAAATAAAGCATTGGAACACATTATTGAATGAACTGACAACATATCAGGTTTTTTACGATGTCATATCATATCAGCAGCAGCATCCTGAAATTTGTCAGAGTCAAAGGCTTGAATCGGACATTAAAGGGATACTCCATTTGGTGGTACACTAGATCACATATTCGCAATGCTAAAACACCTCTTCACGGCATTTATAATTACAATAGTTGACTCTCGATTGTATTGCTTCAGCAATACGGATCAGATTCTGATTCAGAATAAAAAAATCCTTACTATCCTAATTTTAGTAACTCGGATACAATAGTCATAAAAAAATCAAAATATAATACCGCCAGTGAAAACTGTAAAGACCCAGAGTCCTTAAAAACCCTACCAGCCTTATACAGAAAAAATTCTCAATAATGGCTATAATTGAAGAAGTTTAATTAAACTTTTTATTGAAAAGCAAAGAAAGGAAAATATTGCTTTTATTGTTAAAAGGACAATTGATGAGGTTTTCTTCGTTGTATGATGCGCTGCCACCAATATCATCCACGCATAACAGCAAATATCATTTAATTTCGAACAATACGTTGAAAAGTTTTCCCATAAGGAAAATTTTTATTCGCTACCAATGACAGTGCTATCAAAGTTTTATTATTATCCTTTGTATGAAATTTAAGGGTATTTTCTGTAGATCGGATTTACGAAATGTCAAAACGATTTTCGAACGATGGGAGGCTACCAATACAAGACAAACATCAACCTTACCTACATTGTTTGTAAATCACACACGTTAGCTGTGTATTGGCAAGCAAGCAGAATGAACAAACACATGTGACAGTAGAAAGACAATAAAGTTTGGAAAATCTGATGCATCAGCAGCATAAATTATCTCTCAATTTCATTTATGACTTTTTCGTTTCTGCCGGCGATGGTATTGCAAAATTTCCAATGAAATGAAAATTTTAAGGTAAGATTGTTGGAAAGGGATTTTGCGAAAAATGAAAGTAAACCGGAGGAAGGAAAACATTAAAAAAGAGAAAGGAAGTCCGAAATGAATGTCATGGATTTACAGTACAGAGGAATACCGTATTCATAAAAGGTTTACGCGATTGAAATAAATGCGAAAAACATTTTAATTTAATTTTTTTATTATTCTTTTCGAATTTTTAAAATATTGTGCTTGAAGTAATAGAAGATCTTTGATGATTCTACATAGAACAAAAAGGCAAAAGAGGTTTAAGTTCGAATGTAAATATTTTCTCAGTCATTTTTGACCATCATATTCGCTTGTATTTACTTCCACGATAAATATTTCAATAATATTTAACAACCACATTGTCCGTCAATACTAATCGGCTACAAAATCCCGAATTTTTAAAAGATGTTCATGTGTTAATTTTTTTATTTATTTTTATTACCAGATTTCTAAATTTTTTTTGCATAATTATAAGGGTAGATCTGAGTCAGACAATCCAGGAATAACCTGAATTTGGTAACCGTCATTTGACAGGTCGCTTTAGACTAAAGCACACTCATTGAGAATAGGGGTTACGGCGAGAACAACAAGTAAATTTTGTGACGGTGGGAATCAATAATTTAACCACATTCTTGAAATTTATGGCCAGAAAAGACCTGAGAACTTATCAGGTGTTAGGCGGGGAATTGTCATTGTTTCTACATTTGCTGCAATAATTGTATCATTTTGTTTATTTTCGATGTTTCATTAGATGATCAAAAACTATTTTTTAAAATGAACCTACCAAAACCAAACTATCAAACAAAAACTTGTCCATTTTCTCTTCGGATAAAATGAGCCCGTGGTCATACAATTTATTTAAAGCTTTTTCATTAGTGAAAATTAAGAGAAAATTAAGTAATGGCTTCCAGTATTTTAGGTACAATTGACTATTTATAAAAAAACATTAAGATTTCTAAGTGAAACTTCACACTGACACTTTGGCATAATGTCTGATATAAGAGGAACCCGCATATATTTTTCTGAAGAGCAGTAATCTCTAAATTATGGAAAAATTTTATAAGCAATAGAGAATTCTTTACCATTTTTGTGAGATTATTGAATTCATTTCAATTATATTTCTTACGCCAAACCATGAAAATTTGTTGTTAAAAGTAATACTTGAACATAATATATCAAAAACATTAAAAACGTTCGAAATGTATTCTCTCTGGCCTTATTTAAAAACAGGTTAATCGTCTCACGCAGAGACGCGTTTAATTTCGTAAGTTGAAGGGTTCAGGTAACCTCTGTATGTAAGTAGAAAACTAATCCTAGGTTAGACATCTCCAATAAAGCGAATTTGAAAATATAATTCTTTGGCGATTAATTGATAATTCTTACCAACGAAAAAAGCACTTTGAAGTGAAAAAATTTTGTCCAAAATAATTTCAGCTAATAGCATAGAAAATATTGCATTTTAACCTCATAGAATATCTGAAAAGAATGTCATTTGTAAGACGCCATATCACTAACTCCAGGCTTATTAGACATGAGGCCGTGTTTCCAGCCCCAACTGAGACATCTCTAACAAAACAAAACGTGCAGTCTTTTGGCAGGAACTCTGAAAATAAATAAACTTACCATGAAAAGTTCCTCAAAAAAATCTGTCGTTCGGGGTCGACTTTGAACTGTCACTGCCACTTATGGATAAAATTAACACGCAATAGTGATGGTGTGAGAAGCTAGATGGTAATCCTGACTAAAGGGTTGCAATGGCCAATTAAGTAATTAAGTACGTCACTAAAAGAAGTACCTTCTCACTTATTTCGGGACATCTTTTCCATTGCTGTGTAGAAGTTTATCTGTGAGGGACTCTTTTTCCCCAAAGAAGATATAGAAACGCCTGTAACAAACAAGAATAGGACGTAGAATAAAATTTACCTAATTTTGCTTCAAAGGCACAATAGAACATCAGTGTTGCATCAAATTGTTAGTGGCACTGAAAAATGGATTTAATTTCAGAATCATAGCGGAAAAAATTATGGGGTAATCTGGAGCAACTATAAATTTCGGCTGCAAAACGTTAATAAATATCGCTATACTCTAGTAAGTAGTGTGTTGGCTTATTAGATGTAAAGCCAGGGTTCAAGCCCCAGGCCAGATATCACAACAAAATACAAAAAGTATTTCTTCGGCGACTTCCTCTCAGCAGATTCCTGGCAAAAACTCTGAGAGTAAATAAAATTGCCGTGAAAAGTTTTTCAAAAAATCTGTCGTTCGGAATCGACTTTAAACTGTAGGTCCCACCACTCATGTATAAAATTAACACACACAATATAAGTGGTGTGAGAAACTAGGTCGTAACCCTGACTGAAGGGTTGTGATGACCAATTATGTTATGTATGTATCTACAGCAAATGATCAATTTTTATTGATCGAAAAACAACCAGACTAGACCACAAGACAGAGCGTTGTAATTTTGCAACATGACTATGCACCTGCACACAAAGCAAAACCGGTTCAGGATGCAATCAAAGCACTAGACCCGCAAGGTTCCACCTACTCTATGCACCAAATTTGGCTTCTATTTATTTTCATCGATAGGACACACATTGGCTGAGCAGTACTTTCGATGCCTGCTTCAGAAGACAAACGGTTTTATTTGCCATGCTAAATTTGCCACAAATTTCCTGAAATATGGAAATAATGTGTAGCCAGCAATACTCAATACATTGAATTAAATTGTTTTTTACTCTCTCAAAAATACGCTCTTTTTATATCAGTACAATGATGAGGAGAAAGCTCTGGTTAACTTCTAAGCAATTCCATTATGCTCCCCAGATTCAAACTCTAGGAATATGATGAAATCCATTTAAGCATAGGGATGCCGGAAAATCTCAGCTAAAGTATTTTAATTCGATGCTTTAGCAATGCAAAAGCAACCGCGTTTTAAAAAATCCCTTCTTCTTAAATCCCTTATGCTCTCCTTTAAACGAGTAAACCTTTGGTATCTTTTCTGCCTTGCACTTTATTTTGTCGTTCACAACATATTCGACATCGCCGTCAAGTAAATAATTGTAAAAACAGATATTTGATCCATGCACGAACACTTTTCTTTGATTGTGAAATATGAAAACACAATACGGAAGTAAATGTAAAATAAAAAATTAAGTTCCTTTAATTTTTCTTCATTTTTCCTTCGTTTCATGCAAATAAGAAGAAGAAAATTAAGGTGAGCATAAATATTATTAAAAGAAAAATTTAAAAAATAACGTCAGAAGAAAATCTGGAGTACAAAATGGTTTTATATCCTACTAATTGGTGGTAAGAGGTAAAGAAATTATGCACAAATATTTTCGGTGTAGATAAAAGGAGGAGTGATGTCATGATAAATACGAAAAAATTAGGTGCATGGCAGGCAAAGTTTTAATGGTGAGTTTGGTAAAAAGGACTTAAAAATGTAATCAGCAGATTTCTGCCAAAAATTCTGAGAGCTAATTAAATTGCCATATAAAGTTTCTGGCCTTGGAGACCAAGAGACCTTCTCTCTTCTATTTCTAACCCTATCTACTCTTGTGTAGAAGAAAGTAATATTTTGCATTCATATTATTTCTATTGGAAATTAAGAAGAGAAGGCTTAGTAAGCTTAATAACTCACCGACATTCACTCTATATTCAATCGGCAAATTATGTCGTATGATTACCACTGATCCGTAGTCTAGCTGGTAAACTGTTGGCTTATTATACATGAGGCAATGGCTCAAACTGCATGTTAGACACGTTCACCAGAATGAAATACGAAAATTTTCTCTAAACAGATTTCTGTCAAAAGCTCTGACAGTGAATAATATGTACATGACAAGTTTCTCAAAAATTTATCGTTCGGAGTCGACTTTCAACTGTTTGTATAAAAATAACACACGCAGCGTAAGTAGTGTGAGAAGCTAGGTCATAATCCTGACTGAATGACCAATTATGTATGTGTTAAAAATGTACGGAAAGATTTATTTCGAAAACTGTAAAACAATGAATAAAAAAATAAAATTAAAAAATATATGCAGTAACCATGCTTTTTTCTGAACATTAACTTTTGTTGACATTTTAAGAAACTAACTGAAATGAAAATTTAAATAAAACCAAATTCAAAAACCAAATATCTTATGTACTTAGTTAATTGGTCATTACAATCGCTTAGTCAATATCTAGACGACCAAGCTTCTCACACAATCCATTTTAACATGAGTATATACATTTAATGTCGACCCTGAAAGGCAGATTTGATAAACTTGCCATGGCAATTTTGTGTTTGCAGAAGACTGCACAGAGGAAATCACCGAAAGAAATATTTTATCACTTTCCGTTTCACCGCGGGCTCTCGTCTAATTAGCCAACACTCTACCTATTAGACTACAGACAGATTTTTTGCTTTTATTTGTTGGAATCCCTCCCTGATTGGAACATATAAATCAGACGTTATTTGATTCGCTTTGGGAATTGCTGTGATTTGTGACTTATTCCCATACACCTCTAATTTAGAAAAAAAAAAAAAACTATCGAGGTTAAATCGCATAATTTCAATTTCAAATCATTCTTGCAGAATATGAAATGTGGCATGAGCAGTGAAAGGAATCTCATGTCAGAAATTCGACAATTTTGTTTGCCTTCACCCAGAAATGGTCCTCATTATTGAAGATGATTTTTCTATGAAAACTAGAATCAATTGCCAGCTACTACAGAGGCCCAAAGTGGTTTGTCCCGATATGACTCTGAGAGAGAATTTTGGAGATTATTTGGAAAAACGGTTACAAAGTTGCTATACATTAAACAAAAATTGATTGAAAAACTTGCTCATGAGCGAATGTAAACAGAAAACATCAGAAAAAAATGGTACATTCAATGCCAAATAGGTTAAATGGAGTACCTCACTTTAATGGATATCCTTTGAATTTTAAATTTACTATGAGTTCTTCTTGCCGGCATCTACACTTATGCGATGCAAAGGTATAGAGCAACCAGATACTTTTCTTTATTTTCTTATGGTTTGTGAAACACATTAAAATTTTTTTACAATAGAATGGAAATAAACAAATGAAATAAATATAGTTACGTTTTTACCTTTTAAAAACCTTTAAAATATAAGCTTGTAGATTGCAAATAAAATAAAAATAAATTGGTGTTTAGTTTTAATTAAATTCTGTATTGTTCGCACAATTCTAGGTACCACCGTTCACAACTTGATGTAAACAACAACAATTGCTTTGTTTGTTATTCCTCTTTACACTCTTTTGCGTAAGCAATAACAATTGTTCGACAGATCATTATAACGGAAATCTTCAAACAACGATTATTCTCTACAAACACACCGAGTGTTTAAACAAGACTGACTGAATTTTTACTAACTCTGTTGCCTGCTTTGTCTTTCCTCTTATATGTTAACGTAAACACTCCGATGAATGTTCTAGAAGGTGAACGTTTGCGCTTCGATTTCTCGAGATCTCTATAAATGTAAACATTGATATTTCATTATTGTTGTTTGTGTGTTTAAATGTAAACAATTTTCTTGCATTTTTGTTTACTTGTTTATAATGTAAACAAGTTCATTGTTTTTGTTTTTGTAGCTTTTGTTTATAATTTTAATGTTAAACGATGTAAAAGCAAAGTATTGCTTAAAATTCATGAAATTTCTAAAAAATATTTTATTCAAAAGTGGAAATACAAATTTCTACGTTTCATTTTCACAAGGTATTTTGTGTAGAAAATATATCCTGTAAAAAAAATAATAAATTTTTGAAAAAATATCTCGACAACAAATACACACATTCATTAATATGGTGCAAAAAAAAATATTTTTAATAAAAGTTTGCAACATATTCTACCTAATATTTATTGTCTTGTAAAAAAAGAAAAAAATGTTAAAATATAAAACAATATTTTTGCGATAACGTTACACTTTCAATGTCACTGTTGCGCTTATATTTTACCACACGCTGTGTTGAATGTTGTATCTGTAGAATGCACACGTCAACAGAGTCCTATTGAAGTAAACCACTTAAAGCTGTGAAGGCAATAAAAAACTGTTATACTTTGAGGGAAAATCAATATGAATATTATGTGGGGCAAAATAATGAATGTCCAAAAGAATACAGGAATACAAACATTCAGATGATATAAATAGAGACTTTAAGTTCACACTGAAAAAATTGCAAAAATAAGTAAAATACGAAAGGTACTATGCGACAAAAAAAAATAAATTCAGTCCCAATACATAATCAAAGTTGTATATTTGTTTTGATATCCAGAGTCATGCTGTCATATAAAGCAGACTGGTAGACCTTGTCACTGGTCTTTTGTATATTTTTAGACATTCAGAAACACTTACATACTTACATTTTATATTGTGATCATTAAATAAAGAATTAATTTTTATTTTTATAAAATGTATTTATTTTTATTTGTTGTTATCTACCATAGTACTTGCCATATACTCTTTAAGCAGTAGAGTACAATTGGTTTACAAGATTTTAGTTTTTTTTTTGATTCTTACTTTTTTTAATTTTATTTCAAATAATCTTGTACTGGAATTAAATCTACTCTTCGGGTTGTAGAAAATATAATTGTTACCTTGGTTAATTGGCTGGTATTTGTTGTCATCTTTGTAGAGATGGAATCTTCTAGTTCTGGGGGCTAATTCTGGCAGTCGTATACGAACGAATTTTTAAATGAACGCGTGAGTTTTATTAGTTTTGGGAAGAACAATATAAAAAAATTTAACAAATTTATAATAATTTATGAATAAAAAATTAATTGCAGCATTTGTAGGTCAAAACTTTTAAAAATTAATTGCACCCAGAAGGAAATACTTTAAAATTTCATGGTTAAGCATTCAGAATTGGCAAAGAGTATTATACCAAGTACTTCTCAAGGAAAGGCAAGAGCTAATCAGCTATGGGAACAGCTCACAGCTAAGCTTAATGCTTTCGGCCCACCAATCAAAGAATGTGTCGCAAAGTAGTGTAACAAACTCTTGTTTAGTTTAAAATTCTGTTGAGGGTCTAAAAAATGTCCAAACTTTTAGGGCTTCAAAAACATCAGATGGCAGCCCAAAAGAGTATTGCGACAAAGAAAATGTTACCTCAACAACTTCACCAAAATATAGTATACCTGCTGTTTATCGGATTATGAAGAAGACAAAATGGAACCTAACATGTCTTCTTTTATAGAATTTGAAGATGATATGCAAAAGAAACTTCAGCCCCAGCTAATAATAAAGTAAAACGAAAATATATTATCCATCCGAAATATTACAATTTTAATAAAATTTTTCTTCCTTGGATTAATTAAATTTCTTTTATTTTTGTAAGAAAAATATGTTTTTTGTTTACAAATTTTGCATTTTAGTCAGTGCTGTAAAATTAAATAATTAATTCGTTTCACAACACCTAAGCAACAAATCGATTCGTTTCGTATCGAGTAACATCATCAGAAAATTTCTCGCTACCAAAATTATTTTCTATTCGAACGCAATTTCGATCACGACTGCGAGAATTAGACCCCTGTTGTATCACAATCCATTGCTCGTTCGATATTTTCTGCAATAATAAAAAAAAAATGTTATATAAATAAATAGTTTATCAATTATTCTATTTTTTATCTTATGTTATCAAACAGAAATAGAAATTAAAAACTAAAATTTTCTTAAATAAAATTTTCCCTGCAATGGAAAGAACGTTTTATAAGTTTTTCTTTATAATACCAACACTCAGCAGATAGCCTCTATTCATGCAGTGCTTTGTGTTGGAATTAAAAGAATATGTAAGTTATAGAGAGAAGCACAGAAAGAGTAGTATTTTTGGACATTAATTTGAATCTTTTGAAAGGTGGCAGGAAAGACCTCTGCAGGTAGGAAGTTCTACATACGGATAGTCCAGCATACATGCATACATAATTGGCCAGTACAACCCTTCAGTCAGGATTACGGCCTAGTTTCTCACACCACTTATGTTGTGGGTGTTAATTTTTATATATGAATGCTGGGACCTACAGTTTAAAGTCGACTCCGAACGACAGATTTTTATGAGAAACTTTTCATGGCAATTTGAATTACTCTCAGAGTTTTTGCCAGAAATCTGCTGAGAGGAAGTCGCCGAAGAAATAGCTTTTGTATTTTATTTTGATGTCTGGCCTGGGGCTCGAACCCTGGCTTTACGTCTAATAAGCCAATACACAACCTACTGACTACTGCGACTTCTAATAGCCCGGCTAAATAACGGATTCTATCTGTAACACAGTATGCGATCCACAGCTCAACCGACCACAAACGGATGTGCCATGCGAGAAAGACGGGTGCTACGTAAGAATACACGAT
Organism: Sarcophaga carnaria; assembly: GCA_958299815.1. Taxonomy (NCBI): domain Eukaryota; kingdom Metazoa; phylum Arthropoda; class Insecta; order Diptera; family Sarcophagidae; genus Sarcophaga; species Sarcophaga carnaria. Next base: position 80,986,671 of record OY283149.1, on the reverse strand, counting down.
TTTTGGGAAAAAGTCCCTTTATCTCTCTAGAGCAAAATCCGCATTAGTAGCGTTTGAACAGTGAATCGCAAGTCACATTGCGACGTTGCTGAATGAATGAATACGGTGTTCAAATATGCACCTTTATTGCGTAAATCGCAATGAACGCCATTATTGAGCTCAATATTTCATATTAAACTTCAATTAATAATTGCGCAATAAATACGAAAATTGTTATAATATTGAGTAAAACTTAAAATGCAGCACTGTCATAAGCGTGTTTAGTGAGGATATTACAATTAATCGAACGACAAAAAAAAGAAGAAAAACAATGTTGTTGACACAGTCATCTGTTTTGTTTATTGTCAAATAAATATTGAATAAGCAGCTAAACTGCGTATATTATTACGCCTGAACACTTAAAATTTGTACGCAATTAATCGAATATTGACTCAATAAAAGAGCATATCTGAACATAGTATTACCCTACCGTCATTAATGAGCAACTTCGTTATTTCCTGTATGCGGTCGAGAAGCCTCAAAATAGAGTTAGAGGCACCGGCCCATACGTTCTCGGTTGGACATACACACATACATAGATAGTTGTTCATTACAACCCTTCAGCCTGGATTACGACCTAGTTTCTCACGCCACTTAACCCATTCGCTGCCAAGGATGAGTATACTCACCTTTGACAGGGTATCCCGCACTGACAAGACGAGTATACGCGTCTTTGACAGGGTATCCCAAGACGAGTATACTCGTCCTACTTCAAATACATTATAACATGCAGGATTTTGAATTAGCAAATTTTTTTTGCCACAAACATAATATAAATATGTAAAAAACTTGAAAAATACTACAAATAAAATTTTTTACAAAAATAATACTTTATTTCTTATAGAGAATGATCTTTCTCGCAAAAATCAACTTCATCGTGTATTTATAGCAAAATTTTATAGCAACTAAATCACTTATGATACCTTATTTCCATGATAGGATTTGTAACAAAGTTGAATGACTGTATCACTCAAAATATAAATGGCAATGGGAATGACTTCATATAATTTAGGTTTGGCAGCGAAGGCGTGTGTTAACTTCTTATACATGAATGGGTTTTCTTGACAGATTATCTGGTTTCCTAAACTGTTTTACTACACTTTTTTCTTTTGAGTATATATTAATTTAAAGTCGCCATGGTCTAGTAGGTAATGTGTTGCCTTATTAGATGTAAGGCCAAACCCCAAGGTCAGACATCAAAACGAAAATATAAAAAAAAAATATTTCTTCGGTGACTGCCACTCAGCAGATTTCTGGCAAAAACTCTGAGAGTAAATCAAATTGCCATGAAAAGTTCTCAAAAAATCTGCCGTTCGGAGTCGACTGTAAACTGTAGGTCCCACCACTCATGCATGAAAATTAACGCACACAACATATGTGGTGAAGAGCAAAGTCGTAATACTGACTTAAGGGTTGCAAGATGAAAGTAGCAATTTATCTTAGCAATTTAAGAAAGTAACAAACAAAATTAGGCTCTGGTTGGAGTATAGACAGTCTCTTCTAACACCACTGCTAAAACTAATTGGTTACATTTACGAAAAGGCGAAGATGCAGCAAGAACTAGTGGATTAATTTCATTGCCTTCACTGTAAGAGATTTCTACTGTAACTTGTCTTTTTTGATTTCTCAGATTTTTGGCAAAAAGGTAAAGGCGTTCGTCAACGCCGCAATTAGTGGAGCCAGACTGCGTATCATGAGTTCTTAACAAAGTATTACTTTTAAGCCATACAGAACAAACTTTCATACTTCATATAAATATTTCAACAAATATATTTGGATAGGATGAAGTAACCACTTAACGCCTTGATTTTATATATTTCCACAAATGAATTTCTTCTAACGACAGCAATTTTTTTTATCATTTATTCAAATTATTTTAAAATCTCGCAATTAAAATTATATTTTACTTATGCAGATACTTGTATTACTTTATTATGGCAGCTTTAGTGAGAAGTAAATTTATTCAAAATTTCATAAGAAATTTCATGCCTTTGAGCTATAAACCATAAAAGTCTGAATTCTTCTCTTAATTATTGTTGAGTAATTGAGTGTAAATTAAGAGTTAATCAAGATACAAAAGAAAAGAAGCTAAGAAAACTTTTGTATTCAAATTCTATCAAATTCAGATACAATTTTTTATGACAGAAATAGTAGAAAAAAAATGTTTAATTACCAAAAAAGAAAGTAAAGATTGAAGAAATACATATGATGAAAAGCAATTGGGAAAAAACTTAATTTTGTAGAACTTTGTTCTATAAATTACAACCTTGAAGGAGACTCTGATTCAAATTTTTTTATTAATATTGGTAGTTTAACCTAAAAACCGGGCAGTTTTACTGGAAACAAATACTTTATTAACCGTAGATCGATCCTTAAAAAAACTTCATAATTCTAGGTATGTATCACTTTTGATACGTACTTTTATTTCATAGAATTTTCGTAATTATTGATAGATTTTGTTACAAAGTTTATGGGCCATTATTACAACTTGTCGTTAAACTTGGGGTTAGTTAAAGGTACCTCTAGCTAAAGAGAACTGGAAAGTTACTTTTAACTTATTTTCGTTATTACAAATTACAGATAAAATTTTTCAAAAATATGGCAGTGTCGGAGCAATGTCGATAAAATTGCTCAATTATACAGGTTTTTTTTAACGCAGTGCCAACTGCGGGCTTCATATTTTTGTTGTATATGCTCATTTTGTTTAAATTTGAAGTTGCCACAATGAAAATAATATATAATATGGCAAGTTCAAACATAAAGTGACCTTTAAATGTTAAAAGTAGGATGATCCTCCCTTTAGCTTAACGATCACTTCTATATTATTGGGTACTCATAATAACGAAAAACAATTTATCCGCCCGTTAAAATCCTCCCTTTAGTTAACGGCAAGTTGTAATAATGGCCCTAAATGTTTTTTTTATTTTAATTCATTTTAATAAAACTATTTTACATTATTACATTTTATTATCACTTTTATGAAATTTACGACAACATTTTTGACATGATGTACATTGCAGCATGGTTTTTTAAGTAATTAAACACTTCATGTCAACTTGGATTTATTTTTTTCTAAATGTAACAATCTGACATCTAGCACCTTTGCTTTGTGGCTGTTTATAAGTTTCCAAATGTTTAGATGGAGTAGCTAATTATCACACCTATCAATAACGCTCCCAATCGAGGGCTGGCTGAAACCTGATAACACAAACCATTGCTATATTTCGCTAAAAACATTTTTTGTCGACTTTATGTGAGGTAAAAAAGTTTCCTGTTGCAATAGAACATCTATTATGTCAACAACAATGTTCTCTCTATCATTCCTCTCTGGTGTCCCGGATACAAGTTTCCCCAAATACGGCTATAAGTAGTTGCTACGCACGTAGTATATACTTGAATCCAAAACTGCCAATTCGATTCCAGTGGACCACAAAATTTATAACGACCATAAAATTCAATTAGGTACTCATCTATAGCGACACAATTATTGGGATTATTAAAAGCTAACAGACTTTCAGCTCAGTTTTCGAAGAGGCAAAATAGGTGTAAATTTATCATCACTTCCGAGTAGAACGTTATCAAAACGAATAATTCTCTTATCTCATACGTACATATTTCACCGAAATAATGTCATCTGTAATATCTTTTTTCTAAGGTTTATCTGTCACGGAAGATAAATATGAGAAGAGGAGTAAGAAAAACTCTACAACATTTCATGTGACAGCTTCTAGCAATCTGCACGTAAATTGGTAATCTTTTCTCTTCCTAAACTAGTAAAGGCATACTGTTCTCTGTTTCAAGTAGTATCATCTTTTTTGATTAACATCCTATTGCCATGGTTGGAGCTGTCAATACTTGCGCCAGTTCATAAGAGGAGCTTCTGTTTTCTTCTTCTTCAGAATCTTCAGTAGTAGGAATATTACATATATATCTACATATGTATTTAATCGGTCATTACAACCTTTTTTGTGTACTGGAAATATTTAGCCTGAGGTTTCAAACTCGGTCTGACGTCTAATAAGCTAACATTGCACATACTAGACTACGACTACTACAGGAAATGTATTTTGGAAAACTCTACCCTTCCAGAGATAATGTATAGAGAGGCAGAATCTTGTCTTAAGTCAGACTAGTTTGATACAATCTACACTTTTGTCTAGTAATTATGATTAGCAGATATTTGTTGTTTGCATTAGACTAACCATAGTCGAGAAATATTGTTGGATATTAGAGACTAAAAGAACAACTTACAGAATAAAAGAAAGAAAGTATTGAAATAATCAATTTTCGATACCCCACACTCAAGTGAAGCTTATTTCAAAGATAGCATTATGAATGGTTCAAAACAAATGCTAGTCAGAAGGGCCTAGGTCTGTGTTATTCAAGTAAAACTTCCCATTCAGTTTTTTCAAATTTTTTTTGTTAGGCGCCGCAATATGTAGCCAAGCGTTACGTCATAAGAGCGATTTCCAGCCAAAGCTTCATTCAAACAAGTTAATCGTTGCCTATACAAGACTCCTGAGATAAGTTGGCCTGGTTTTAGCAGATCATAATAGATTACATTCTTCTGATTCTACCAAATAAATAACATTATCTTGTCGAAATGAATGTTCTACTTGTTCAAATATGTGCGATTAAAATATAATAATATAATATATATAATCCATTTCTCGTTGTCAGTGATAGTTCGATTCCTGTTAAATCTATCAAACAGCATTTAAAATATGTAAAATTGTCTTTCAGTTCATGTGACACTAATTTCCCTTAATTTTTTAATGAATTAGTTGTAAACGGTTTGAAATGCTTGCTTCAGTCATGGCCAATGATTGCGTACGCTGTTTTTTTTATCTGACATGAAAATTGATCGGGTAACGTTTCTAATTTATGGTTATCAAAACTTTTTGAATCTCTCGGACGCTTGTTGTTTTTGATGCGCAAACCACTATATGTGTTATATTTTTGATAGAGTGTGTTCACTGTAGAACTCCTCACAGTGCAATATGACTCACACGTGATAAAAAGTGAATCAACAAAATTTCCAACAAATTGAAACATTTCCTATCGTGGTAGAAAATCAAGAATTGTTCTCTCAATTCTGTGCGAAAAATCACCATTTGTGGGAAATGATATAAAATAACGTTATAATGTATTTAATGTTATTTAATTAATTAACTAAACGAATTATTAACTAACTAATTAATTAATTAATAGTAATAATAGAATTATGAATTATTATGGCGGACATTCGTGACCAAAATTTTTTTTTTTGTAAAATGACGATGGTTGAATCAAGTACTGTCACAAAATATTTGTTAAATAAATGGTCTGTGTTTACAACGTCATATTGAAATTTCATGAAAATAATCGTAAAAAATTCTGATGAACAGCATGAAGATGTAGGGCGACAAATTAAACATGAATTTTGGAATAAACATAGTAGTTGGGTGTCAATGACAGAACCAGTAAGGAGAGTAAATAAAATTGCCATGAAAAGTTTCTCAAAAATCTCTCGTTCGGAGTCTACTTTAAACTGTAGGTCCCGCCATTCATGTATAAAATTAAGACACAACATAAAAAGGTTGTAACGACGAATTATGTATGTATGCATGTGTGTATTTATGAAAGAATATTCAGACTAATGCTATAAAAATAATAAACGCAATGTAGCAATCTCTCAAAAATAGAATAATGGAAGTTATTACATTAAAGGTAGCAGGACAACATGCAATGATTCTGCTGCTTTGATTTTAGACTAATTTCTATTTTTATTCGCAGCAATGAGAGAATTAGTGCTTACAGTGAGAGAATTTGTGTATACCATAAGAAGAAAGAAGCACTCTTGGCTTCATAAAACGTTTGGCAAAGTAATTTTCTGATCCATTTATTACGAAAGAGCTATACGTTTCGCTTGTCAGACCAATTTTGGAGTATGGATTCATCGTATGGGATCCTCACTATAATGTTTACAGAGAATACATCGAATCTGTGCAGAAACCATTTCTACTCTTCTGTTTGCATGGCCTTGGATGGAATTATTTGGATATACCTTCATATACTAGCAGACTGGCATTAATAAAACTGCCTACCCTTAAGAGTCGTCGAAAATGTTAAATATATCCTTTATGATTAAACTGATCAACGGTAATATTTGCTAAGAATTTCTGTTAAGATTTGTTAAATTCAATGTTCCTCGCTGTTATAATCTTATTTATATTCAATTCTGCAGAACTAATTATGCTGTTGCTGATCCGTTAACTAGAATTAGCCGTCAATTTAATTATTTGTCAGAGTTTGTTAATTTTTCTTTAAATTCTTGCTTTATAAAACAGAACATTATTGTTTTTCTCAATTCATAACTTCATTGTTTTTCTCAGTTCATAACTTTTCATATTTTTATTGTAACAATTACTTCATTTTTGAAGAAACTGTTTGTAATTCTATTTAATTTTATTCGTACCTATTTTTGTTATTAAGGAATTGTCAGTAAGGAATTTGTCCACTTATAAATAATACTAATAACATGCATGAAATAGAAGTTTTAAAAATGCGATGTATGAAATATAATGCGGAAATACATTTTTGTGGCACCATAGATAAGGAATTAATGAATTGTTTATTTTCTATTTGATTTGCTTATGCTTTTCGGCCTTTAGTATAATTTATGCATATGCTACGAAGCTTAGGCTGCAATTCAAAATTGCTGCGTTTGTTGCATTGTGTTTATTGTGTAACGTCTGATACATATGTACATGGACTCACAAACACTTAGTTTTTTTGTCTTCAATACCTGAAGACAGCATGCAGAAACTTCATGAGCTTTCAAAGATAATCCCCGCCACGAAAGCTTCATGCAATAAATAGAAGAAGGAAGTATTGTAGGATCTCTAATATATTTATGCTAACATGAACTCGTGCTATTACCCTAATACGCGCTGATGATACAACTATTTTAGACATTCATGGAAACCAGGGGGTAGCTAAGCGGTACCTGCTGGAGTTTTGGTTGATTTAAAAGTGAAATTTCTAGTGATAAGATTTTATTAATAATTATTTTTCACATTCTAAACAGTATTCAATTATATATAAAATACCAAAAAAAAATGCCTAGGTTTATGAAATTTATTATATACCAACAAAAATAAATTTGAAGGAAAGACATTACACAAAAAATCATTTTAAGGATTTTGTTTCCCGTTGTCCAGATGATTCAGACGAACGGGCCTGACTAGTACGTATTCGATCGGGTCTCAGCGGCTTGGTGTAGGTCGACCAATTGCTTGTCGCTTTAGCGGCATGATTGCACGGGAATGACATGAAAAATGCGTTTAAATTTATTAGAATCTCACAATGTACCCAATTTTTAGTAATTTTCAGTGGCGCCACCTGTCGGAAATTGGTCGTACCAACTTAGGAACCTACCCCGGCTCGTGCGCAACAACTTTGCGAAAGATCCTAACATGATCAAATGTTTAGTTTACGATTCTATTAATTACATACAAACAAACATTCATTTTTATATATATAGATTATATTGAAAAAAACTGTTTCCACTGTAACATAAGCCTAACAAATAAAAATTATACTGTAGAATTTCAATGTTGCCACAATTTACCAGAAAGTGTCACCAAAACAGCAAAAGCAATTAATTGTCTTATCTCAATTCAAAACCATTTCAAAATGATTTTTTACCAAAAATTTGAAAATCTTTATTAAACTTCACATCTACTGTGAAACTCAATTACATGTATGTATGTGCATACAAATGGAACATCCATACGTATGAGTTATAAAAATATAACGTATACGTCTAATCATGTCTTACTTAACCCATTCGCTGCCAAGCCTAAATTATATGAAGTCATGCCCATTGCCATTTATATTTTAAGTGTTATTGTTTACCAAAACCCTGTTATTTGTTGGTAAGAGCGTCAATCGTACGTCTATCAAACCCCAAGAACAAAGTTCCCTTCATTATCTTGATGCTATTCCTCCCACACAACAAAAGAAAAACCCAACTCGCAAATGTAGAGTTTGTGCAACGAAAAGCATTCGAAAGGAGAATCGATATTACTGTTCGAGCTGTCCTGATAAACCTCCATTATTTATTGGACTTTGTTACAAATCCTATCATGTAGATAAGGTATCATAAGTGATTTAGTTGCTATAAAATTTTGTTATAAATATATACGATGTAGTTGATTTTTGCGTGAAACATCATTTTCTATAAGAAATAAAGTATTATTTATGTAAACAATTTTATTTGTAGTTTTTTACATATTTATATTATGTTTGTGGCAAAAAAATTTGCTAATTCAAAAGCCTGCTTGTTATAAAATATTTAAAGTAGGCAGAGCGGGATACCCTGTCAAAGACGAGTATACTCGTCCTTGGCAGCAAATGGGGTTTCCAATCTTCAAATTTCAATAAAATAAACTGTGTCTGAGACGTAATCGACATTATTTTTGTTCTCTTGAAAGACATACTGTTGCCATTATGTGTGGATTACAAATTAGCTTCTAGCACCACTTATGTTGTGTGTGTTCATTTTATACATGAGTGGCGGGCCCTACAGTTTAAAGTCGACTCCAAACTTTTCATGGCATGTTTATTTACTTTCAGAGTTTTTGCCAGAAATCTGTTAGAGAAAGTCGCTGAAGAAATATTTGTTCATATTTCGTTTTGTTGGAGATATCTGGGGTGTGAACCGTGGCTTCACATCTAACAAACCAACACACTACCTACTAGACTACGACGAAATAAGTAAATGAAATAAATATAAAAACCTTCAATAATTCTTACATATTATTACATAAAATTCATGAAATCACTGAATTATATAGGGGTACCTAGACTTTTTCTGTCCACTGTATGTTTCCTATGTTTAAATCATAAGAAGAATTTTTTAAACGCATTAAAATGCATTTTTTGGCTTTATTTTATAAGTTTTTATTATTCTTAATAAATCATAAAATGTTTATTTTAGACATACTTGGCGCATTCATTGATAATAATTGAAGTACCCACGCATAGTTTTTATTTACAAGTATTTAAAAACAAAAGCATTTGAGGTTACTGTGATGCTTTAAAAAAGTTTTCTTTTTTGGTTTGCTGTTGATGTTGATAAATTAATTTGTTTGCGTAGTTATTGGTTATGTGGGTTTCTTTCGCACTTTAGCAGACGATTTATTTAATCTTTTCAAGTGCTCATGCTCGCTTATTTTTTCATGTCCTTATCCACTGCTGTTCTGTCTACATACCAAATTGTAGAACATACATGTACACATCCACTTAATGTTTCGATTGCTAAAATTTGTTTGCTTCCATACTGGAATTAAAAATAATTTGTGTAGTTATTGTAGTGATAATTTTTTTATTACTGCTGATGCAGTTTAATTTTCTTGTTATTGTTTTAAAAAAATGCCATATAATATCCAATATTTCATTTCAGATTTCATTGTAGTATTGTAAAAATTTATTTTAACGTTTTTGTACAAAAAATGTTTGAAGCCAAAATTTATAAAGAAAAATTTCTGTTCTCAACACAATAGCATTTCATCTTCGACAGAGGGAGACACATTGTTTTGTAGAAAATTCAGATAATCGATAACGACCCATTTTAACTTAATTTAAAGAATTTAATCAACGCGAGATGAATAGTAGTACTTTCAATTCATCACTAATTGCTGGGTAAGCCTACCGAAAGTTGTATCTTAAATTCAATGTGTTGGCGTAAACTATTTAGAGTTTGGAAACTGCTTCTACTCTACAAATAAAGAGAAACTTATGTACGGCCCTATGCTCCCAAGAGGAGTAAGAGGAGCATATATATATATATGTACGTTTGTCCACCACAGCAACGCATTAGATTAAAAACTCAAATGCATTGGGTAATATGTTAACGATCTCTCATCTGAAGTGCCATTTGTGTAGTGAAATATCTTCCATTTAAGAACCTGAACAAACGTTTTATATTTTACACACGAAGAAATATAGTGAGAGCTTACATAAGAAGTCATTCACACTTTTCGGGCATTACGAAATTACTATTTTCGTCATAATCGATCTTCTGTGCAAAGAATTGCAAGACTTTTAAAAAATTTAAAGAATCCAAAACGTTAAAGTTCTGCCCAGGTCTATTCATGTTTGCAATGTACGCACTGCCGAAAATATCGGTTCTGTTAGGAAAAATGTTTCATACATACATACATGACTGGTCATTACAAACCTGCAGTCAAGATTACGACCTAGCTTTCAGCCTAGCTGTATTAATTTTATCCATAAGTGACACAACCTATAGTATAAATCGTCTAAAAACAGCCAGAGTTTTGATAAACTGAGAGAGGCAAAGTTATTTACTTTCAGAGTTTTTGCCAGAAGTCTGCAGAGTTGCAATCCGCGAGTAAATATTTTTTTATATTTCGGTTTGTTTGATATGCCTAACGTAGAGTTTGAACTGTGGTCTGTTCTATAAGAAGCGAACACACTACCTACTAGGCTAAGACGACTACTAAAGGGTCCGCCAAATAACTTTTTTTTTTGAAAATGCTTTAAAAAACTACTGAATATTTTCTCAAATTTCTTTTTTTATTTGAAAGTACAATCCTTCCGGTTAATAATGGAAAATAATTTTATTCAAATGGCCAAACGACATCAGCTCTGCGGCTGATAATGCGATCTTCAAAAACAGGGCGCAAAACATCGAGTGGAGCTTTGGCTGTGTGTCACGTACCGCCGTCCTGTTGAAACCAAATGTTGCCAATATCCTCCTCTTCAATTTGTGTGAACAAAAATTCGTTCAAAATGGCCCGAATATGGCTGCCACAGCAGCAATATTCTCGCGTGTACGCACTGTTTTTGGCTTTTCACGCTTTGGTTTATCGATGAGGATGCCAGTTTCTTTCACTTTTTTCACAAGATAACGAAAATAAGGACTGACGGTGGTTCTCTTCTTCGTAAATTCGTACGCAATTTTCGCAAACATTCTTCAACATTACCATGATTTTCAAAGTAATGTCGCAATAATTCCCAGCGTTGTTCAAGCGTATACACAACCATATTCGTTCAGCGCAAGGATAAAACTAATTATCTGTCAAATCAGATATGAGCTAAGTGTCACCATTCACGAAATAGACACTAGTAGAAAAAAAACGTAAGATGGCGGACCCGATATGTAGCATAAAATCCAAATTTGTCGATTACACGGCGTCCTCAGCAGATTGTTTAATTATTATGGTTTATTTTAAATTTGGATTCACATCTGTGTCCATATAAAAAAATGATTACATGTTTTAATAGCGACAATTCATCATCATGTAATGAAAGCCTATGAAATTGAGAGAAAATACGAATGGAAATTTGGTAGTCGCACAGTTCTTGTGCTTTTTTGAAGTTTTACGAAAACTATCACACTTTATTAGATCAGGGATGCATTCATTTTACTTTGTTTTTGGTTTAGCAACCATGTAAACCCAAAAAATCTTTCGAATGATATTCACTCTCATACTTATAATACAGATGGTACCCTGGAATAATTTCTCTCATGCAATGTAAGCCTTTGATTTAGATCGACAAATCTAAACCACTAAACGAGTAACACAATATAATGACTCCGTGACACTGTGCGGTTTACACAGGTCGACAAGATTTTTATCTCACAAACCAGTCTATTTTCTTCAAAAGTTTTTGGTTTTCAGAATTTAAATCTGACCGCCGAATTTATTAATTTCCCTAGGTTTTCCAGATATGCTAATCAAAAAGTGCAAAAATACGGTATTTGCGCATCAAAAATTTTATAAAACTATGGCCCGGTTCCTGGGTTACTTATTTTTAAATTAGTCGCTCTCTCTTATTTGCATTCCATTTAGCATTTCGTTACGTTACACTTGAAGTCGGCTTATTAGACTTGAGATATCGGTTCAACTCCTGCTCAGACATCACGAACAAAACGATATGTGAAAAATATTCCGACTGCAACTTATTCTCAGTAGATTGCTGCCAAAAACCCTGACAGCCAATAAAATTGTATTCAAAAGTATCACAGAAACCTGTCGTTCGGAATCGACTTTAAACTGTAGGTATCGCCACTTCCGAATAAAATAAACGCACACAGCACACACAGTGGTGTGAGAAGCTAGGCCGTAATCCTGACTGATGGGACATTCACATTTACTCGTGTAAACACACTTCTATATTGTCAACACTTGCATTTGTTTTCATGTAAACATTCTAACAAATATTGCTGCTCACTATTACAAGTGCAAGACAGTGTTTTTACTTTCTTCTCTTTAACTGTTAATATTTCACTTCTTGCGTTCATATTTCTTTTTCTCACGGTTATTGCAAGAAAGGACCAGAATTTCCACATTTATATGCGATTTTATTAATTAAATTTTTTTTTTGTGAATAAATTTTTTATGAGCAATTATTACACTTTTATTGTATTTGACCCCTCTCCAGTGATATTCCACCGTTTTGATGCTAAAAATTTTACGTTTGAAAACCTTATTATAATTATCCTGTACACTAATTATTCTACATATGAAAATACCAATTATTTCTTCTCATTTTTATTGCTTCTTGCTATTTTATATTTTTAATTATTTCTTAAAATTTTTTATTACCTTTTTTCTGTTATTTCTTGTTGCTTTAACTCTCGGCGATTTTAGTTACGTGTTATAATTTGTTGTGAATTTCTATTTGCGTTATTACGTTAGCCAACTGAACCGTCATCGACCATGTTGTCTGTAACACTGATACAACTGTTTCAATGAAAACATCAAATAAGTTACTGTTATGGTTTTACCATTTGTGCTGTTTTATCGACACGAAGCTAATAGTAAATATATCGTGCTCTGCAAAATGTATCCACTGCTCTCTTATTCAAAATGTTATGCTCTATGCCATAAGGATGGATTGTATTTTCATATTATTTCTTTATTCTCATCACATCTTTACATGAACGAAATTCTGAAGAAGACAATTTCTGTTATTGAACTCCAACAATAAAGAACACTTTTGGAATAAGAAAAGTGTCATTTCAAACTGATTTGTTCTACAGTTGTATACAGTCGTAAAACATAATATAGATTCTATAAAACTTAAAAATTTTTAGTTTAAATATGAAATAAATAGAAAAGAATATAATTCGCATATGTATATGCATCGATAATTGGTCATTACAGCCCTTTAGTCAGGATTACGATCTAGCTTCTCATAGCACTTATATTGTGTGTGTCAATTTTATCAAAGAGTGGCTTGACCTACAGCTTAGAGTGATCAGAAGACTGCTGAGAGGAAGTCTAAGAAGGTATTTTTCATATTTCTTCTGAACTGTGGTTTGCAGCTCGCCTTGCTCGTGTGAAAGCAGGCTCACGGCAAATTACACTACCTAATACACATTACCCTTCAGTCAGGACTACGAACTAGTTTCTCACACCACTTATGTTGTGTGTGTTGATTTTATACAAGAGTGGCGGGACCTACAGTTTAAAGTCGACTCCGAAAGACAGATTTTTGATAAACTTTTCATGACAGTTTTTATTTACTCTCTGAGTAAAGAAATCTACTGAGAGGAAGTCACTGAAGAAATACTTTTTGTATTTTTGTTTTGATGTCTGACCTGGGGCTCGAACCCTGGCTTTACGTCTAACAAGCCAACACACTACCTATTAGACTACGACGACTTCAACTATCTAATCTGTTGTCAAATTCATCGTTAGCATGCAAGCTAAACTATTAATTTTATCATTGCTTTTATTGAAGCTTCAGTGTATTTAAAACTTGCGATTTGAACGAAATTTTGAAATTAACTAACTTCTAACTTCAACTGCTTCAGTCTTTAAAGCGTGGATTTTTAGAGCTTCCTGTTTCGTACTAAGACCTTTGATGGGACTTGCGTAGTTTTGCTTAAGGCAATGACCCTTATAACCCAATTAGGTGTCTTCCAGGAAAACTATCCAAAATAACATAACATTCTATATATGTATGTATACTGACTTTTAGTAAAATTTGATTTTAAGTATTCATTCAAGAAATTTAATACAAAATCCTCATAACGACATACATGTGTCGTATGAGTGATATTCAATTCGGTTAGTTTCATGCACAACAAAATTCAATATTTTTATAGCATAGTTTTCAGAGTAATTCATATAGTGCAAGTAATATGATGCGTATGAGTAATATATATTTTAAATTTAATTAAATATAAAGTGTGCCGTTAATTTGGATTTTTAAAATTTTAAATTTTTAAGAGAAAAGTTTTTATGAAAGAAAATAAAATTCCCATGAAAAGTTTCTTAAAAAAAACTCTGTCTTTAGTAGACGACTTTAAGCCATACGTCCAGTCAGTTATGGATAAAAAAAATTAACACACACAACACAGGTGGTGTGAGAACCTAGGTTGTAAGCCTGATTGAAGTCTTGTAATGCACAATTATGAATGTCTATAGAGTATAAGGTGGAAAGTCAATGCCACACTTCGAATGCAAAGTCTGTATACAGCATGAAGTAATTGCTGCTGTTTCTACTTAATTCTTAATGGATTTTTCTTTTAATTTATCGAAATTTCAATATATTTCTATAGAAGTTTTACTATTCTTGACACGTAGACTACATTGACACATAAGTGACAGGCAATTAACAAAAACAATAAAAAGAAAAGAAAATAAATAAACAAAAAATCAATCAAACCTACACACACATATGGAGTGTTTATAAAATTAATAATATTTTTCCAATTTTGTTTTTTTTCTCAAATGTTTAGACGATGTTTGGAAAAAAATATGCTAAAAAGGTATTCTACAACAACAATTATAGTATTCTGAGAGTGAAAAAGAATTAATAAAAAGCGAAAAACAACGCAAATATTTGATTCGACCGCCACTTTCAAAAATCTAACTATTGATGAGCACAGACAACGCCGTAAGCTCGCTGAATCGGCACTGAAGTAGTTGGCAACGGACTTTTATCTTCATTGAAAAATCATCTTCTGCAATGGATGAGTACTTCAACAAACAAAATAGAAAAATTCGAAACGATAACAATCCGCATGAGATCCACTACCATCCAATACACCTTACTACATGCATCACAGCTCATGCCACAATGGATATTCGGCACAAAGTATTTGAGGCCTGGATCGTTTTACGAGGATAGAATGTGAACTGTGTACCATCGTAACGCGATTTCGTCTCATTAGACTTTTTCTTATGGAGTTTTCTTAAGTCACTGCTGTATGACACACAAACCTCTGCGCTTCTCAAAGTCATCATAAGCGCCCTACTCTGAGAAGTTATGGCGAACATTTGAACGATATTATATTCTACATAATAATGTCATCTGTGTTGTTTAATTCATAATTTGATTTAAGGTAGCGCTTGGAAGAAGACCCCATATACATATGTACCATAAAGACTTTAATTAAGCTTATCTTTTACTATTTTTGGAAACAATTCTGTACATGTTTACTATCAATCAAGGTACTCACAACTACAAACATACATGCACACAGCCAATACAGAGACAATAAAAGGACAGTTTATATGGCTAATAAAACTTTTACAACCCCTATCAAGGTAAGGACAAAAAGTGGGTGTAATAAAAATGTTTTAAAATAAACAACATGTCAATTCCACACTGTAAAGAACGAGAACAACACTCCACTTGCAAAATTTAATAAAACATCAAAATAAATGGACAAACAAGATAAAGAAAACAGCGACAGGCATCTCTTTGTTATTGATTTTTATTATGTATTTTGCTATTCAGAGAGTTTTTTTGGGGTGGCTTTAAATGGGAAAAGTAAAAGTGAACAATTTGTTAGGTTAGGTTACAGGACGTGTACTTGTCAATTAAGACAAGTACAGTACCCGGAGGTTTAATTGACTCATTTTAAAACGTCCTAGTTTCTCACACCACTTATGTTGTGTGTGTTAATTTTATACATGAGTGGCGGGATCTAAAGTTTAAAGTCGCCTCCGAACGCATGATTTTTGAGAAACTTCTTGGCTATTTTATTTACACAGTGTTTGCCAGAAATCTGCTGAGAGGCAGTCGCCGAAGAAATACTTTTTGTATTTTGTCTTGCTGTCTGGCCTGGGGCTCGAACCAGGGCCTTTACGTCTAATAAGCCAACACGCTACCTACTAGACTTCGGCGACTTCACAATCTGTTATTCGTTATAACATCTGTTTGATGATAAAGCGATGAAGTCCTCATTTTTTTCTTTTTATTTATTTTCAGACAGCAAAACAAATTCTTTGCTTTCATTATTCAATTTCGATAATCAAGTTCACCCATCTAACCACTTGAAATGTCTTTTGCAGCAGGCCCTAGAATAGTTAGTTTACAAACTGTTGGTAGCGCTAAATAGACTTTCTAAAATATCTTGTTAAAGGGTTTCCATAAAACGTCGCTGTCTACCTTCCGTTCTTAGGTCAGTTGACCGTTGTATGAGTACAGGCCCAAGTTGTGAAGCAAAATTCGCCAAGTTGTGCTCGGCGAAAAGTCGAGTTTTTGTGAGTGGCGCGAAATCAACTGCCGTGTATTATCTCGCGCATTCGACAGCTAGCGTTGACGTTTTCGGCAGATCTTGTGTTTATTCGATGTCGATGTCGGTTTTGGTCGATCTTTTAGTGAAACAGTGGAATCGAATTTAGCTTCTATTTTGAGAATAAGTCTCCCCGTTGAAATATTAAATAAACATTATTATACATACATACTAATTGGTCATTTCAGCCCTTCAGTCAGGATTACGTCTTAGCTTCTCGCACCACTTATGTTGTGTGCGTTAATTTTATAGCGGCACCTACAGTTTAAAATCGACTCCGAACGACGAATTTTTGAGAAACTTTTCATTGCAATTTGATTTACTATTAGAGTTTTTACCAGAAAACTGCTGAGATGAAGTCGACGAAAAAATTTTTCCTCATAATTTCGTTTTGTTGGAATTGTTTGACCTAGGACTAAACCGTGGCCTCTATTAGACTACACGGGACTTCTAGGACAATTACGCTGATTGTAAAATCAACGAAGCGCACGGTACCTAAAAAGAAAACTCATTTTGATGAAACAGTTTTAATATTGGAATGTGTTGGTGAATGATATATTCGTACATGGTGTTTTGACAAAATGGATTGAATAAATGACGACTAATTTCACAGCTTCAACAAGATGGCCGTAATGAACTCACCTCAAATTTCAGAAAGCTTTGTTGGAGGTGTTTATAGTTTGTGGGCCCAAAACAATATTTCTGAATAAATTATTTCTTAAATTTTAAAAACTTTTCAGTATACGCTTGGTCTAATAGGTAATGTGTTGGCTTATTAGACTCGATGCCACGGTTCAGGGATCACCAATAAAACGAAATATGAAATATATTTCTTCGGTAAGTTTCTCTCAGCAAAATTCTGACAAATACTCTGAGAGTAAATAAAATTGCCATGAAGAGTTTCGCAAAAACCTGTCGCTCGGATTCGAATTTAAATTGTAGGTCTCAGCATTATTGTATAAAATTGACACACACAACACACATAAGTCGTGTATGAAACTAGGTCCTAACCGAACCTGATTTTTACCATATTTATATGGTTAGTTAACATTAAACGTTAGATGAAGAAAGAAATTTGAAGTGAAGGTATTTCCAGCCTCCTGGCCGGTTCGAGTTATCATTGCTCCTAGATTTCTTACATGAAATCTTGATAGGTTGAATACAAATTGTATTCCACATACATCCATATTGGGCCAGATCTGTATGGGTGCTTTATTCCACTTTAGCTTTCCTAATGAATAAAGTTTTTTGTTGCCATTTATTTGTCTCTCTGCGGAGAAATGCCAATTTCATGTAGGAATACATTTAAATTTTTTGTGGTGCTAACTTTATCAAGAACGGCGGAATTGTTGTTCAATGTCCCCGTGTCCGGGAATACAAATGGGAACAACAGACATTCTTGGACTATCTGAGATGTAATGTACACATTCTCTAGGACCTAATGTTGAGTGTGCTAATTACGAGACCACTACTCTATTTTTTCCTTCCTGATTTTAAGGAATATTTATGGCTTTAGGTTTTGAAAATTTTTCTGAAAATTTGTCCAATGATTTCACATTGTTTCCTTTAAGGCAAAAGGTAAAATTGGAAAAATATCCCTGCAATGCCAAACATGTTTTATAAAGAAAAAATTCAGGAAAATATTCTATTATTCCAGTTGTAGATTGAAATATACACGAATATAAATTATTTTGCATATCTTCAGAAAATATTTATGCTGTTTGTAAGGAAAATAAATTTTAAATTGTGTTTACCTTTCGTAACAGTAAAACTGTGTTTGGGTTGATTAGTAAATAACAATTGCACTGTAAGAAAAATTAAGTGAATTTATAGTTATTCAAATTTTTTTGTTTTTTCGGTAGTAACATAATAACTGGTCACTATAACTATTCAGTCAGGATTACAAACTAGCTTCTCCCATCATTCATATATGTGCGTTAATTTTATCCATGAGCTGCGAGAGCTACTGATTAATGTCGATTATGAACGTCAGATTTTTGAGGAGCTATTCTTGACAATTTTTTTTTTATTCTTATTAGAGTTTTTGTCAGAGGACTGCTAAGAGTCTTTAAAAGAAATATTATTTTATATTTCTTTTCGTTGAAGATAGCTGAGCCAATGGTTGGACCATGGACTCTCTTCTAATAAGCCAACACACTACCCACTAGACTACGGTAATTTTACAATGCTGGGCCCTTAACATGTACGCCTTACAATGTTATTTAAATGAAAATATTTTAGTTTGAATTATGACATAGTTTCTCACACCACTCATTTTGTGTTTGTTTGTGTGCGGAACCCACAGTTTAAAGTCGCCTCCGAACGACAGATTTTTTGAGAACCTTTTTCATGGCAATTTTTATTTACTCTCAGAGTTTTTTTCCCAGAAATCTGCTGAGAGGAAGTCGCCTTAGAAATTGTTTTTCATATTTTTCATAGGTCCCGTCACTTATGTATAAAAGTAACACACACAACATGACTGGTGTGAGTAGTTATCCGTAATCCTGACTGAAGGGTTGTAACGGCTAATTATGTATATATTATTGTTTTTTGAGGGATTTTCTTATTTTATACGAATAAGTCTCAAAATGCAGAGATTGTCAAAACCAATATGTCAACTGTGCTATCACCAATATGTCAACTGTGCTTCACATTTCGGACATTTAAAGGATGACAGATATTTAAACGAAGTTAATTTTTACAAATAAATTTAAATTTATGTTAAAAATTGTGTGAGTATGATATCATTGAAATTTTTGATTTGTTTTGAAAGTCTAGGCCACATATATAATATATGGTAGGATCATTCAAATGTCCGTGGCGGATTCTCTGTATGGATCGGAAACAAAATATTAAATTTTCCATTAGTCGGGACAAAAGAACATCCATTTTGGTAAAAACAATTCCGTTCTTCTTAACTGATTGAATAAATATAAATTAATTTGTGTGATAAAACTTCAATAAAATTTTCCTTAGCGACTGTTACAGTTCGAAAGTCTTGGTATTTGTTACAAAACTATCGTTATGAAATTAATTTGCATAATAATAATAATAATCTCACTTAATCCTTTAATTAAATTTACAAAAATGGATATCGATAATATATGAAGTTTTTTATTTGATTTAATGCATCTAATTTAAGTTGAAAAAAATTTTTTTTTCATTAAGTAAACATTTATTTTTATTTATTATATTTTATTATATATTTTTATAGCAAAAATATATTGACACAGTAGCAATAAATATATGCATCCAATTAATAATATTTGAAAAGTATTCAGCATACAATTTTAATTTTTTCTTTATTGAGATTTAAAATATTTCTTTCGTTAACCACACAATTAGCGATTGGTTAATTGCAGAGTCAGCATACAATATATTCGTATAGAAAAAACATAAAACCGCTTAAAAATGTTGTTGAATTTACCATTAATTTTTACTGTCGACTAGGCACAAACGCAATAACATTCTAGTACGTCTAAATGGACGTAACATACCATATATATAGTTTGTTTTTTTGCCTCAACTAAAACTTATCTCATTTTAATCTTCATCAAAAATCTCAAATGTATTATTCGTTTGGTTACCTTATTACATTAACGTTATTACTATGAAATCAATCCTAGAACATATAAAAGTTTTTGAGTCATTAATGTGCTGTACACACCACTGTAGTGACATACTCTCCTTAGTAAGAAGTAACACGATATCTTCAAGTATAGCCTTGTCAACTTGTTTTGCCATAATTTCACTAACAATTTTATTTTATGGAGTCGAAAGAGTTCGCAAACTGGTTTAAGTAGCATTTCGTTTAACAAAACCATAAAATACGGCACAATATTCTCATGGGATGTAAGAGTATAATTCTAATGCTTGACAAGTATGCTGAACCTGATGTAGGAAGCTGAATTGGTCAAGAATTTAACTTTCATCATAGGATAAGGACATTAAAACGGATAATAGATTAGATTTATTTTATTGAGGGTGCCCTGGTAGTCTAGTGGGTAGTGTGCTAGACTATTAGCGTGATTGTCGTGGGTTCGATTTCCCCAGGAGACTCTGGTCTGTGAAACTACACCGAGCATATGGTCAAGTTACTCCGCCAGTATATAATTAGAATATAATTTGTAATTGTATTGTAATAAATAAATAAATATTTTATGGAACATTGTTAGGGGAATATTTACTACTATTTGAAGTCGCCGTAGTCTAGCAAGTAGTGTGTTGGCTTATTAGACGTAAAGCCCTGGTTTGAGCCCCAGGCCAGACATCAAAACAAAATACAGATTTCTGGTAAAAACTCTGAGAGTAAATAAAATTGCCATGAAAAGATTCTCAAAAAATCTGTCGTTCGGAGTTGACTTTAAAATGTAGGTCCCGCCACTCATGTATAAAATTAGCACACATTATAGAAGTGGTGTGAGAAATTAGGTCGTAATCGCGACTAGAGGATTGTAATGACCAATTATGTATGTACTTATGTATGTGCTGTTAATCATTTCTACGAGTTAAAATATTAAGTTTTTTAAGCAGTTCTTTCTGTAAAATTTAAAATAAAGTGTGTGTGTGAAATAGCATCGAAATTTTTATTCATTTCAAAGCCGTATTGAGCCGAGAGATCAGGCAAAATGTCAAATTTTCCATAACATAACATCGTTCATTTGTCCGCCACGACTTCTCTGCGTGGGGCACATCTGAAATGTCTAATTTTTTATGACTCTGGCATACATGTCAGGCTGAATATGACCGCTTGCATGGGTTATGTTGGCTTTGAGGTAAGCTGTGGTATGTGGTTAATTCACGTACATTTCAGATTTGAGAAAACCTCACAAATAGATAGATTATTAGGTCTTAAAACTTACGTGCATAATATCCAATATGATATGAGCTGTGTGGCACGTAGTTCCGTCCTGTTGAAACCACATGTAAGTGGTGCCCCGATCAACCTATATAGGCCTAAATCATAAAATTATAGTATACGCCGTTAACAGTTGTGGCCATGCCAATGTGGTTCTCAAGAATTGTAGTTCGATGACGCCGGTAGTCCAAAATCCTTTATTGGATCTCATTTCGAATTTTATTGTAAAAAATTCTACAATTTTGTTTGTTATCGTATCCTTTCATCTGAAGATGAGCCCCATAATTGGAGATGATATTTTGATGAAAATTAGGCTCAAACCATTTTTATAAAACAATTCTAAAAATAATATTCACACGTTGTTTAATGCAGTGATTAGGCAAGATGATTTGGCAAAACAGACTTTATAATTTAAACTAATTTGACAGATGTAGTTTCGACGAGATGGCCCTTATCGACTGTTCAAGTTCGAAAATCTTTGTTGAAAGCCCTTTATATGTATTAACTGATATAACTCAGTTTTATTTGGATTAAGAATACAAACATATGTTAGTTTTCTTTATTTAAATAAGGACACAAAAAGGGAAAATATTTAATGTATGTGTATCTTAATTTTTTTGGAAGCTTTCCCGTGAACAATAAATAAAAGTTTTCTTATTTTTCAGGAAGCTTTAACAGTTATTAAATATTATTTTGATAATATTTTACCATTATTTAGTTAAATTCAAGATAATTTTTTTTTTGCTTCCTCGTAGAACAAAGGATATGACAATATTACCGTAAATATTTCTCAAATATTTCAACTCTGACTACTGCTTTAGTAACTGCAACAAAATCAAACATGTAGTCGTTTAAATTTGTTGCCCATATGGACTATTGAGAATTGTTGAAATGTTAAAACCATGTTATACCAGTGGTAGCAGCACACTTTAGTAAGATTTATGAGCTTGCTTTCTTGTTTGTTTGGAAATAGAATCTCTGCTTATGAGTCACTCAGAATGATAATGAAAATATAATAATTCAAATTGTTCAAAACCTAAAAGTAATATTTAAAAAGGTGAAGAAGTTTTGTTTAGGCATGAAAAGGCAGATTAAACGTTGTTGAAAATAAAACGCTGTAGTCTAGTTGGTGAAGTAGCCGTAGTCTAGTAGGTAGTGTGTAGTGTATTAGACGTAAAGCCCTGGTTCGAGCCCCAGGCCAGACATCAAAACAAAATACAAAAGGTATTTCTTCGGCGACTTCCCCTCAGCAGACTTCTGGCAAAAACCTTGAGAGTAAATAAAAATTGCCGTGAAAAGTTTCTCATAAATCTGTCGTTCGGATTCGACTTTAAACTGTAGGTCCCGCCACTCATGTATAAAATTAACACACATTACATAAGTGGTGTGAGAAACTAGGTCGTAATCCTGACTGAAGAGTTGTAATCACCAATTATGTATATAGTCTAGCAGGTGGTGGGTTGGCTTAGTAAACGAGAGCCCGTGATCAACCCCTGCACCACACATTTCAAACGAAACGAAATGTAAAAAAATTTGTTTCAGCAGCCTTCTGGTAAAGAATCTGAGAATAAAATAAGTTTGATCTTCAAAAGATTCTCAAATCTGTCGTTCACAGACGACTTTAAACTATTGGTCCCTCTACTGCTGGATAAAACTAACACACACAACATGAATGCCTTTAGAAACTAGGTTGTAATCCTTACTAAAGGGTTGTAATAGCCAGTCATGTAAGGTAAACAAAACTTCTATGAACTTTTAATAATTATTATGATTTTGGCAGCACTACCTTCATCTCAAATTTTTTTTCCAGATAATGAAATTCTTTGATTAAAACAATAATTTTGTTTTAAAACAAAGTTTTACTCCTATAATTTATTTAATACAATGACAAAAAAAACATCCTTAAAGGAAATAAACCGTGTTGTTTAATAACCTTGAAAACCTTGAAATGTTCGAAACTTGAAATTTCCTACGTGATACTGGCACCAACTAAAGACAATAAAAATTAGCCATTAACACAGTTAAAACCACAACCTTTACTTGTGTGGGTAAACAAAGAAATAATAAAACTAAAAAATATAAACACACACACACAAATTCGGTGTACCACAAAAGAGACTGTTGGATATCATCAACATACATTTCCGCAAAAACTGCGCAGAAAGCGTCAAAAAGAGAAGGTTAATTGGATTCCTTAAGTGTAGGGCAAAGTTAGTAAAAGTGAAAGGATATGCGCGAAATTGCCACAAACTTTGTTTATAGCACGTTTTACTCTTTAATAATGGTTTTTAAAAAGGTTTGTGTTTTGGTACCTACGAATGTACATGGCAATATGCAGATACAAATAATTTGAGAAGTAATAGCGGACAAGTCATTAAAATTTAGAATCATTGAAAATTCAAAACCATCATAAACTTCCAACAATTTTAACGCAAAGAGAATATTTTAAAATTGATTTCACAGCTCCATTTTATGTTCGCAATTTAAATAAAATAAATCGTTTAATCGATTGATGCACATCGCGTTAACAAATGCGGGGGTGGGAAAATTGTAACTAATGCATTTAAATCGAAACCTAAAAGTAGGCTGAGAGAAATGTTCCCTTTATTACACCACTGCAAATCTAATTTGTTGCTGCTTTTCTGTTGTCATTAGGATAAGAAACTCCTAATGATCTCGTCTCTTCAATCATCTGCTAAAATTCATTTCATTTTGTCTACCTACTTTTTCACATATTATTCACGTATGTGATACTCCTTTGTCGCCCATAATCATTGGTTTTAAAAATGTGAATTGGATACCAAAATTCGATCCAATAATTTGTCACGGACAACGAATGTGTCACTCAAAACCGAGATTTTTTATGCTTGGAGCGAATTTGAAATGGTGGATACATACATACAAACACAATTGGTCATTACAACCCTTCAGTCCAGATTACGATCTACCTCTTCACGCCACCTATGTTGTATGATTTAATTTTATGCATGAGTGGCGGAAATTACTGTTTAATATCGACTCCAAACGACAGATTTTTTGAGAAACTTTTCATGGAAATTTTGTTTACTCTCAGAATTTTTGCCTAAAATCTGTTGAGAGGCAGTCGCCGAAGAGATATTTTGCAACCTGCATGCATTTTTGTGGCTTCATAAAGTTTTACGACAATTATCTTGAAGGAGTTCTCAATTCGACATCTGCAGACAAATTAAAAAGAAGAAAAAAAAATTATGATAAAAATTTTACGCCATTCAGTACAACATATTCAGAGTAACAGACGACTCAATTTAGCACACTCAGATTCCAGATGAACTTCGATGTCAAGAAATGACTCCAATTTTAACTACGTACAAAGCTCAGAATGCTGCTTAGTTTCAAATCTTCGACATCAAATATGTAGGTCCCTGAAAAAAGTAAACTCAATTTTTGCTAGTCGACCATCGCCGCATTTGAGACTGTGTTCGTATTGGATTTCCATTTCAGCAAAAAATTAACTTTCTTTCTTCGTGCGGTTGTTACAACAACAAGGTAATTATATCGATGGTTTAAACTTTATTGCAATGGAAAAATAAAAATATCTCAACATTATTTATCCACAGATAAAAATCTCAAATGTCTACCTTCCAACATCAGTTGAATAGGGAAATTATCGTAAATACAAGTGTTAATCGTTTACTTTCAACGCACATAACAGAATTCCATTCGATACGAATGAGTGAATGAATGAGGAATTTTTGTATTTCACTGACTTTGAGAAAACCTAAGGAAAACCACTTTTCTGTTGCAAAAAAAATTAAAACGAAAGAAATCATTTAATTCAAGTAAACTGCTTAAAATAATAAGTGATTGAAGGACAAAAAAAATTTAAAAAAGCAGCATAAAAAGAAAAAAATAGTTATTGACCTTTATATACATACAGTGGTTCCATTTAATAAAAATATTCATAATAATCGAAAATTATTCGTTTTATTCTCAATTGGT
This sequence comes from Sarcophaga carnaria, assembly GCA_958299815.1. Taxonomy (NCBI): domain Eukaryota; kingdom Metazoa; phylum Arthropoda; class Insecta; order Diptera; family Sarcophagidae; genus Sarcophaga; species Sarcophaga carnaria. The sequence continues at coordinate 80,961,247 of OY283149.1, read as the reverse complement.
TCCCAATTGGCTTGAGATTAAGCGATTGAGTAGTGCGGTTTAAAATATTTATGGGTTGTGCCTTTTCACAGTCTTAAAGTGTGCTTTAAGTGTCACATTAACGATAAAATTATTTACGTCTATGGTATACAAGTATTTTGTTGAAAGTTTTTGTATAAATGTTGATCAATTTTCGAACTGATCCTCACCATAATTTTCTCACCATCATACTTAATGGCTTTGATGGTATATCTGGATATATTATGTTGGTTAAAACTTAGTAAACTAGTCGCCATATACAGTATTTCCCGGATATAAAAACCACAGATAAAATAATTCCCCGATTAGTGGCATTTGATTTTTATTTCAAAATGTACTGGAACTATTTTGATATATGCATCCTGCTTTTAAGCATTCATACTTTAAATTTATTAAAAAGCAATTCGTTTATATCCATCCTTTTTGTGACAACTTTCTTTCTATAACTTGTCCGCTCTTGTTCATGCGATTAAACGTTTCAGAAATTCTTTTCATGGGCATATGTTAAGTCAATGGTTTATGCTGATAATTTGCATCCCGTGGCAAATATTTACCATATGACAGATTTATTGGAAAAAGTAGTAAAAAATTGGACCCTTCGCCTGTTCTACCAATCTGGCCTGGTTCAGGTTTTGGACGTGGAAGAGACTCTCTGCTTAGTTAATATTACAATAGGACTCTTGACTATACCTGCAAAGTCTACCACGGATCTATCTCCTTCAGTAATTTCTTCGCAGTTTTGTTCACAATACCGAGTTGTAGGAGATCATCGAATACCAAGCCAGTGCTGCCAACGAGACAAATAGAATTCTAGCATCTTCAATGATGCATGACTATTTGTTCTCAGGTCGATGCATGAATTCCCCGTTTATATACACTGTTATACAAGCATTTTTAAAATTGCTTCTATGTTGGGTAATACTGTATATGATTTTCTATCTGATCTCTGTCAGCAAAATTTGGATTTATCGCCCCATAATATATTTTCGCAAAAATTCATGTAATTCTTCATGTTTTCTTTGGACAAAGTCCAACCAGGATCAATATATTATTTTTATGTTTTTTTTTTTTTGATACGAAAGTTTTTCGTTATGTGATGCATCCACGTAAGGAAGCTTCCTTAGGCTGTCGTCTAAGAGATCTAGGTTATATATTAATACCATATGATGACGCTAACTCAATTTTTAGCTGCTTAGAGATTTTAACTTGTTCCACTTTAGACACTCCTATGATTATTACTCCTTCACTGACTGTGGTTTTAAGGAATTTGTGGTCCTTAGATATATTATTTGAGGTTCCAATTGCATTAGAATGTTTTACTCTATTATACTCATTTCCTTTAGAGCAACCAATTTGCTGGGAAATTTCGAATACCATCTACTCGACTCTTCCTTTCTTCATCGGAACAACTTGAACCTTTTTCCAAACCTTATGACTAAGTTTTGTAAACTTTTTCTCTGATATTATTTAAAACGCACTTACCAATAAATTTACAAAAATCAATAAAAATTACAAATTAAAAATGTTTTATTAAAATGGCAAAACTAAAAATGTTTCAATTTATTGTCGACTTGAAAAAGAACACTTTCACTGCATAATATATTATTTTGTAAAAAAAATTTAATAGAATAGAAATAGAAATAAGGGATCAAGTGTGAAACAGAACAGACTTATCTTTCCAATGAAGAATTCCCATTTAAATGTCAAGAAATCATATAAAAACCGAACACAGATCATATTTATATTATAAATGCATATATGTTCCACTCTGCCAAATTTGTCAAAATAGTTTAATTCAGTTTAACAGAATGTGAGTGCCTGAGCCCAATTAATGATGATTTTTAAAATTTAATTATAAATAAACATCAATGTACCGCACTGTTGGTCATATAGTGTGGAACCCCAACTAATAAACGTGTTAATTTACTCTATCAAAAGTTTCCTAAAGCCCAAATCCGCTTGTCTCATTGTGTAAACACATAGAAGACTAAGTTGATATAATTTCCAAGAAACATCATTACATTATTAATTTCAGAGAAAATGAGACAGTGTGAATACAAATATTTATTGATTTCATTTGTAATAAATGTGTAATTAATTTCGATTATTTAGTATTTGTTTTCCTTCAATTTCTTCATAACATGGTTATTGATACCGATGTTGCTGACCTCATGTACTCATGCACATATAAATTTATTTCCTAGAATGTGTATACAGTGACTTCCACAACTGTTAATAAAAAATATTTTTTTTTCATGAATTATATTTCTTACTTGATAGTAAATTAAAAAGGTATCAAAAATTTATCTTTTTTTTTTTTTAAAGAAAAGAAATGAATTAAATGCAATATATTGTGAACACTTTGTAATATAACGTTAACTAGATTAAGATTTTCAAACAGAAAATTTTAGTATTTAATATGACCACCTTTTGCTTTAATAAGCCTTTTTGGCATACTGTTAAACTGTTTGACTGTTTTAAAATTAGATTTTTGATGTTATCGAATTGAACTTCTTATTGTTATTTTCTTTTCCAGCATACATAAATTTTGTACTGCATTAAGATCCGGCGACTGTATAAACCAATCTAGATATTGGAGATTGTTTTCAGCAAGCAACTTTATTGTTACCCTATTCCTGCTCTTCGGGTCATTTTTGTAAACACTTTCACTATATACACATGCATATACACTTCCATGCATGCATATTTGGTCGATGCAACTCTTCAATCAGGATTACGACCTAGCTTCTCACTCCACCTTTGTTGTGTGATGGGACCTACAGTTTAAACTCGACTACGAATAGAAGATTTAAGAATTTTTGAAAATATGTGGCAGTTCTAGCAGAAGACTGCTTACAGAAAGTTACCGAAGGAAAATTTTTTCATATTTCTTTAAATTAAATTTAAATATAAATTTAAATTAAATGTCTAAATCAGGACCTCTCACAGACTCTCACCTAATTGGCCAAAACGCTGCCCACTAGACTACGGCGACTTCAAGGTCTATTACAAAAGTTTAATTTATTGTAGGTGTTGATAACTAATTTTATTCTTCATAGTATTTAAGATTTTACTACTTGTTGTTAGTGTAGACTCCGTTCCTAACCAAGGGGGAACTCATGTCCAAATACATGGCTTCGAATTGGTACTCAGGTGTAGCAGTCTGTTACATTTGGGGGTGTTGGTAGACGCATTGTATTTCACCCTGTGCAAAGAGCACCGTGGGATTAGGTCCACGCGGACAGATGCCCACGTAAAATCAATCGTCGTTGTTGTTAGTGTACTGTAAAATTTAAGATACAATTAATAATGAATTTAACCCTGGACGGTTACTCTTCATTTTTGTACATTAAGATTACTCTTCGTTGAATCGGCGAACACTTTAACCCTAATTGGTTACTGTTCATCGAATCGACGAAGCTCATTTACTCTTTATCATATAATTCTTTTATGTTTGACCAAATTTCGGTCTTTTTATCAACCATGTTAGTTGATAACGAAAGCTTTTAGTGAGTAAACGTACCTTGGCCACCCATTTTTTAATCCTGGATGGTCATTTTTGTACAGTAAGGCTACCCTTCGTTGCTAATAAAAGTTTTTTTCGTCTATTTACTGCAAGCTTTCACTATCAACTAACGTTTTAGAAAACAAGTGCGAAATTTGGTAAAAAAAAAGAGTTATATCATAAAGAGTAAATGAGCTTCGTCGATTCGACCAACAGTAACCGTCCGGGGTTAAGAAAGAAAAAAAATTAAGAATTTTTCTTATTAAAAATTTCCTTATAAAATATTCTTTTAAACTTTTCAACGTCTTAAGAAATTTATTTTTGTTTTTCGCCTCAAGTCTTGTAACACAATTGTTCCTTAGTTTGTTAATTAAAGACTGCCACAGCGGAAATGTAATGTAAGAAGGCATATGTAAGTGTATATAATGTACATACACGTATTCTTCAGAAAATAAATTTGTATGTGCGTGAGCATATGAGGTCCACAACAACGGCATCAATGACCATATAAAGATCAAATTAAAGGAAGGCAAATAATCGGCATCAATGAGAATTTAATTAAAAGTTTCATTACAAATTTATACAAATGAAATCAATGAATACGTGTGTTCACTCTGTCTCAGTTTCTCTGAAGTTAATAACGAAATGATGTCTCTTGGATATTATGTCAATGTAGTCTTGTAGGTTTACATAGTCAGGCACAAACAAGCGGCATTGGGCATTCATTGACGTCAGTTAGAAAACTTTGATAAAATAAATTAGCACACGTTTATTAAAAAGGGTTTCGCACTATATGGCCAAAAGTGTTTGCAGTATAAGGATTATTTCGTGCTAATTATTATAATTAAATTTTAAAGATCATAATTCACTTTTATTGTCACATTTCAGAACATTATACACATCCTGCTGTTATCCTGATATTTTAATTCAAGTCAAAAGAAGTCGATAGTCATTGGTCTACTGTGCTCGCTATTCTCAAAGAAATACGGATCGATGACGTCGTGCACCAAACAGAGACCTTACCTCGGAAGTTAAGTTTTCAATGAAAAGTATTATCAGTTGGCTGCTGTTCCAGATTCCATTCACCGAACACACGTTGTTGTTTAAGGTCTTTTACTCTCAATCAGGTGAATGTTGTACGGAAGCCTGTCCAAGATGAAAAATTCGCCAAGTTCTGATGTACAAGAGGACGAGTTCTTGTCAACGACACCTCATTGCTAGGAAGTGAGTGGGTCAGACTATTATGACGATCACAAAATAGGCGAAGCATGCGGAGAAAAATTCCAAATTTAATAATACTCTTGTGTTATTTGCACGTATTCTTAATTGCAAAGTCTGTCCATGGTGATTTGGTAAAACAGACTGAATAAATGAAACCTAATTTGACAGATGTAGATGTACAAGCTGTTTAAATTTTAAAGTTCGTATTGGAAGCTAATTGCTTGTCATTCCTTTATCATTATTTTTATTGATGCTTCAGGGCACTCACAATTTGAGAATTGAATACAATTCTGAAGTTATGCTACTCCGCTCACTTGTATTCCGTCTTTTAAATGAATTAATCTTTTTAGAGTTGATTTATAGAGTTTAACACTGAGATCTTTGATGAGAGATTATATGTAGTTCTGCGTAATGCAACGGCCATTATCACTTAATTAACATATCTTCCACGAATTAAAACTATCCAAAAATAACATGACATTCCATATATCGATTTTTAGTAAAATTTTATTTTAAATATTCACTTCCATTCACGAAATTTAATACGAAATCTTCATAAAGACATACATGTGTCGTATGAGTGATATTCAATTCGGTTAGTTTCATGCACGACAAAATTCAATATTTTTATTGCATAGTTTTCAGAGTAATTCTTTTAGTGCAAGTAATATGATGCGCATGTGTAATATATACTTTAAATTTAATTAAATATAGAGTATGTAAATATAAAGAATTCGGATTTCAACATTTACAAGCTAAGCTGCCAATTCTAATGAAACATTAAAAGTTAAAATTTAAATGTTTAAATTTTTAATTTAAATTTTTAACTTTTAATGTTTCATGTTGCAGTTATCGGCACCTGCAGCATAAGAGGACTTACATGTGACTCAGAAGGAAATTAGTTGGCCGTTTGAGTTGTTAGTAATTTTTGTTTTAATTATGTTTCGTCCTTATTTTAAATGCTAAGTAAAGATTTATTTGCATTACCGTATTGGTTCAAATAAGTTTCTTATGAAAATTATTTAGAATTTCGGCCCCAGACACAAAATTTGAAATTTCCTCGCGTAAGACCCTTTGCTGGTATTTTTTGGGATCTGAAGATTTTTTGGTTTTACACTTTGCTCTAGTTTTTGGGCCAAGATCAACGCGCAAGGTGTCTACGAGTAATTTGTTAATGTCTTCAATGTCGGATTGTCTAACGTTTATTGCATCAATCAGGTTTAATATTGTATAAGTATTTTTTGGGCAGTCAATTAGTTCCAAAACAAACAATCAAATCGAAAATCCAGAAGAATTTATCATCTTCATCATTTCTATGTCGCATTTCAGAAAATTGTTTATATACTTACATACATAACTGCCCAGTACAATACTGTACTGAACAGTACTGATTGAATGAATCAGTATTAAGGCCTAGCTTCTCACACCAATCATGTTATGTGTGTTAATTTCATACATGAGGGGCGGGACCTATAGCTTAAGTCGACTCAGAAAGACAGATTTTTGATAAGCTTTTCATGGTAATATTATTTACTCTCAGAGTTTTTGCCAGAAATCTGCTGAGAAGAAGTCGCCGAAGATCGTTTTGATGTCTGATCTGGGGTTTGAACCGTGGCCTTACGTCTAATATGCCAACACACTACCTACGAGACTACGGCAACAGAAAATTATTTAACAGCATGAAAATTATTAAGCTCTGTTGTACTAAAAACTCGATAGTTTGCATAAAGTACTTAAGAACCATCGGTTATTTCGAATCTGACAATACTCATGTCATTCCTTTCTGCCACAAAATGCAGTATATTATATCTAAACAAAATTTCCATATTTGGGGCTTAGAAAATCCACACGTGCTCTTACAGAACCAAATGCACCAATTACGAGTAAAAGTTTGGTGCTGCTTGTGGAGCAGGGGTATCTTTGCAATTTGACGCCGTTGTACTATTTTCTGTGGGGCAGCATTGAATAGAAGTGTTATACCGACAAACCAGATACAATTGAGCATTTGAAGGCCAACAATTCGTAAAATTAAAATTTGTATGTATTATTTACAACACCACCAAATTTATAGAAAAGAATGAAAAATAATAAACGAGCTACGAGATATTTTAAAAAATTTTCAGTTATTATTGTCATTGCAAGTTTGGTCACCATGATTTTAATTTTTCGCAAAAAAGCTCCTTCATTTCATTTATTTGTTCTCTACATTACCGTAGTTCTTAGTTTACTTTACACTCTGACTCTGCAAATATTATTGTTAATGAATGCTGAGGTAGGCTGTTTAAAGCACAATCAAGTCCAACCTAACATTTTTTGCCCTTCTCGTTGACAAACACAAATGAAAGAAGTCATGACAGTGGAAGCAAAAGTAAGTTTGCAAAAAGAGGTTACATCAGCAATGAAACTTTTCTCTCTCTGTCTCTGTCCTTTCCATAAAGTGTAACAGAATTTGTCCTTAAATTCAATTATAAAAGCAAAAGTTTTAGGTAAATATTTGTTCTTAAACAGGGTTTCCGAAAGGATAAGAAAAATAAAAACAAGGACAAAAATAAAAGACTTGAAACTGAAAAGAAAGAAAAAGACAAATGAGTCCAAAATGAATTTTGCTGTACCTGTAGTTTGTAAAAACAAAATTCTGATTCTTTTTTCACACAAAAAAGAAAAATGAAAATAATATTCTTGAAAAATAAAATTAATATTCTTGTTTCCCATATTTATTGAAATATTAAACTGTAATAAAACGACTTCTAGAAAAAATTTTAGTTTTACTCCGAAGTCGCCGTGGTCTAGTAGGTAGTGTGTTGACTTTTTAAACGTGAGGCCTCGGTTCAAACTCCAGGTCAGGCATCTCCAACTGAACGAAATATGAAAAAATATTTCTTCGGCGACTTCCTCTCAGCAGATATATGGAAAAAACTCGGAGAATAAATAAATTTGCCATGAAAAGTTTTTCAGAAAATTGTCGTTCGGAGTCGACTTGAAACTGTAGGTCTCGCCATGTATAAAATTAACACACACAACATGAGTGTTGTGAGAAGCTAGGCAGTAATCCTGACTGAAGAGATTTAATGGCCAATTATGTATGTATGTATGGTAAAACTACTACTAAAAGGAATTTTCGTTTCCTCTGACCATAATTATCTCAATTTTATATTCCAAATTAAATTCACATTTTTCGTGGCGCCCTGCTTAAACATGTTTACTAAAAGAGAACTTTTTAAAAGAAACAAGAAAATAGCAACGCGTACTTATAGCAACATAAGTAAAGCACTCTACACAATCTCTTTACAATTTTCATTTTTATAATTTCCACTTAAATACAGAATTAATACAAAAAAACAGAATTAAAAGTGCATAGTGCATAGTGCATCGTCTTGGGTGGGTGTAAAAGAAAATTGTAACAGAAGGACACATATTTCAGGCCACTTAAAGACCTTAATTCCGTTTTCTGAATAGAAGTTAAATTTAAAGAGGAAGAAACCTTAAGTACCTGACTACTATCTAAAGGAACTGCTTAATTTTCTACCATACCTTTAGTTTTCTTCGGTGCCTTTTTGCTGGTTCTTGTCGTTCTCTTTTTTGTCTGAAATGTTCAAGTCTTTATTCATATTTAATAAATCCTGTACCTAGTATAACTCATTAAGTGAAATACAGAGTATATTTGCTGTAATTAAAATTTAAAGAATTTTTCTTCATTTTTTATTTTTCTTATGAGCATAATTTAAAAAAAGGAAATATCAGCTGAAGCAGTTATCATTTAAGTGACATTTTGCCACTCAGGATTTTTTTAATTTAAGATTAATATTCTATTTATTCTTGATTTCAGTCTTGATTTAAATAGACGTCCATTTATAGTTTGTGTTTATTTTTCTGTCCTTTTTTGGAATGAAATACAGAAAATGAGAAACGAGAAAAAAATGTATGTAACACAGGTCATAATACTTTTAATTTTTTTGTAATAATAATTTTAATTTAAGATAAATTTCAAATATCAGTGAAATTAAATTTAACAGTTATGTTGGAAAAATAAAAGTTTTAATGGAAACTCCGTTTTAACTTATTGAAAATGCATTAAAAATTTATAATGTTTCGCAAATAATCGTTTTCTGTAAATTTTTCAATTACATATGCACATTCGGAACTGAACTATTGACACTAACACAAACCGAAAACTCCGTAAAACTCCGTAAAACTCCGTTCTAATTCTGTATGATATAAAAGTTCCGTTTATTAAAAAATAATACAAAGGAAAATATTAATATAATATATAATACTGTTTTATTATTCTAGAACAATGAAGGTAATGAAAAAACATTATAAAAAAACCTATAGTCAGGATTAAGACCTAGCTTCTCACACTAGTTATATTGTGTGTGTTAGTTATGAGTGGCGGGCCGAAAGATATCTTTGAGAAACTTTTCATACCAAATTTTTATTTACTCTCAGAGTTTTTGCTAGAAATCTGCTGAGCGGAGGTCCCCGAAGAAATATTTTTTCATATTTCGTTTTGCCTGACTTGTGGTTTGAACCGTGATCTCACGTCTAATAAGCCAACAGACTACGTAATAGAGTATGTCGACTCCATGCTCCCAATTGGAATAAATAACAGAAATACTAATAAATACTCTTTTAAATGTCTATCGATCTTAAGGGTTATGTTGAACACAAAATAGTCGCTCTTATTAGAGACTTTTCTAAGCACTTCTTTAAATTTAAATACAATAAATTGTGTTTGAAATGACATCAACAATGTTCATTCATTTGAGAGACCAATAGATTATGTATGGAATATAACTTCGTTTGAATGGCGGCCGCGTTTTATTTGGATATAACGCCTATAAAATTTACACTTCTATATGACACTGGCGTGTAAATTATAATGCTTTTGGCAGTTGGCATAAGTTATGTGCTGGTTTGATGCTTATTCATACATCTACGACTTAAAAAAACTCCATAAAGAAAAAATTTAGCGAAGTTAAATTCAATTCAGACCAAAAGAAATTGCAATGCACTTTCCCAATTTCATATAATTGAAGGATCTGAGCGATTAAGTATTTGTTTTAAAGTATCTAGGCATTTAAATAAGTTTCCGATTCTTTATCTTCATCTTCGCTGGCCACCCTAATTAAGTTTAAAGTAAGTATTTCTACACACGGTTGTAGAGGTAATATTGTGATTTGTTAACAATAAACGAAATAATATCATTACTCATTCAAACCTTGGATCAAAAGGTAAGTTTTTTATACATATAAATTATAATTTATTTTGAAAGTAGTTCTTATATGTATTTTTTATTCACTCACTGAGTTAAAAAGTGTTTGGTGACAATAAACTAGAGCCCATTTTATTATTTATTCTTAAATAATAGAATATAATAATAAAATAAATTAGAAGATTTTATAGATTTTATTATACTTTTATTTTTACGAATATTTTAGTTTAGTTCTATTTGAGTTTAGTTCTACTTTTACTCATAATAAACGAATAAAATAAATGAAATAAAACAAAATAATTTATTTACAAAATTTTCACTCAGGGTGGCCTGTTAGTCTAGTTGGTAGTGTGCTAAACTATTACCGTGAGGGTCGTGGGTTCGATTCCCACCAGAGACTCTGATCTGTGACACTTCACCGAGCATATGGTCAAAGTTACTCTGCTCGTATATAAAAATGTAATTTGTAATTGTATTGTAATTAATAAATAAATAAATTAATAATAAATTTTCACTCACCATTCCACTTGATTTTTTATGAGTATTGTAGAATACAATCTATTAAGACTAGTGTAAAACAATTGATTAATTTGATTAAGTTAATAACGACGGTGGCCAGTTCAATACTGGCAATGGTGAGTACTACAGGTCGATGATTACACTGTTCTTTTGACCTGAATAGGAAGATCTTAATACCAATGACATGGACGGCGCTACGAGGTGATGTGAATAAGCTACAAACCACTCAAAGCCGACATAGCCCATACTATCTGTCGAATTCAGAAAAGTTCTCCAACCAGAAAACTCGTGGCAGGGATTTGTACGATGTTATATTCTACACTTAATGGCAACAATAAGTCTTTCAAAAGAATAAAAAAATTTTGAAGAAAGTTCACATACATACATAATTGGTCATTATAACCCTCCAGTCAGGTTTCCGACTTAGCTTCTCCCGCCGCTTACATATGTTAAGTGTGTAAATTTTTATCTATAAGTGATGGGAACTACAGTTTAAACTCGATTACAAACGACAGTTTTTTGAGAATCTCTTCATGGCAATTTTATTTTCTCTCACAATTTTTGCCAGAAATCTGCTTTTTTGTTCAAGATGTCTAACCTGGCGTTGAAACCGTGGCGTCCCGTCTTATAAGTGAACACACAACCTACTAGATAACGGAGACTCGATAATTCTTATTTTATCTTCTTAAATTCAATAGTTTCGATGTTCAGTACCTACATTAAGACACCGTTTAACACTGTTCCGTTTAACGCCTTTTCAGTATAACGCGGTAGTATTGGAATTCCCCTAAATCGCACACTGTATTGATACTTGTTGTATATGTGTGCAAATGAAACGGCCATGCACCAACCAAAAGTGGTGCACTATATAGTGGGGCTATACTATGTATCTTTTTCAACGCTCTTTTGTTAGTCTGTACAGAATAAAAATTACGACTGTATTTTCCGAAGACGCAGTCACAGTACGAACGCATCTTTAATGTGTCACAGTTGATTTATTAGTTGCCTCGTTTAACGCTGTTTTGTTTAGCGCTGGAGCTAATTGGAACGTATACCCCGCGTTGAGCGGGATCTTACTGTATGTATGTAATTTTATAAACAAATATTTTCATAAAAAACCTTCTACCTTTACAAAATTTTTTTTTTGTTTGGGCTGCAAAGTTTTAATAATTTATTTAAATTCTGTGTGTAAATAATTTAATTTTGAATGCTTTGCTCTTCTTTCCCAAAAAAAGATCACATTGTGATTTTAATATCATCATTATTTCATTTTGTTGTCGTGTTTCTCTTGTTTATTTGTGGTCGCTGTCACGTATTGTACTTTTTCCGCCTTACTAAGCAAGTTAATTACTTAAAGACAATTTTCATTGCATAAATAAACAAATTGGTTTATTATAATCCTATTTGATGAATAAATTTACAGATTGCCGAAACTTTAGTTTCTAAAAAAGAAGAATAAAAATATATTTTAAAGACTTTATATGTATATGGAATAGGAAATAACATTAACTTGATTATTCTCAAGTCGCCTTTCCTCCACCGATCTACGAAATAAGTACGGAGGCGCCTGAAAGAGTGGACATTACAACAGATGCTATGAAAAATCAAAAAGAAGATGATATCCCTACTTAACTGCTAAAAGCTGAATGATTTAAGAATATATGACTTAAGGATTTGTGGAAAACAAAACGACTCTTTTCGATATTTAGCCAAAAGCCTGTCAGCTGTATAAACTTAATGAATGTCTGGAAGATATTGTTCTATCCTCACAAAAGCAATAGATGTTATGTACAGCATACAAATGCCATCGTCACTGCAACTAAATGCTGATTTTTTCACAAATAGAAAATTTTTAAGTTCACTGTCTACTGATAGACAGAGTACGCGGTCAGTCAGCTTATCCGATTACCAATGCGCTCTGTCCCGCTCAAATCAAGGCATTTTTTTGCCATGCTTAACTGGCTCCCTATTAGTTGGTAGCAGTAAGAGTCAATACAGTGAAATCATGGACCAATCTACGGTATGGATATGCTGCTGGTGTGGGGAGACATAGATACATTATGGTCGATTATATGATGCCTTACAATTTTCTGAATGGAACATTTGATTTTAGAATTCCTACTAGGGAGTTCCAGTTTGAAGAACGAGAAGTTCCTATAGGATATTTGAAGTTTACACTGATAGATCATGCGACGGGGTGAGCTGTGATATATTTATTAAGAATTCCGACATTAAACTTTCTTATAAGCTGCCTGAACACTGCAGTGTTTTCCAAGAAAGGTTCATGAAAGCTGAATAATGCTTAATGAGTGGCGCCATTTTCCTTGAAAATCTTTTTTGATTTACAAGGACAGCAAGACTAAGAGTCAATCCCTAACGAACATAGTTTAAACGTCTGTCCTTGTCCATGAATGCTGAGGATTTCTCAGAGGAATTTCGTATCAAAGCTAATTTTCTGACATGGGGTTCCTCTAAGGAATGGTTGACCTCCTGATAGTATAATTTGTGGTATCAAAATGGGCCTAAATGCAGACCTAAGTGAGACCTGTTCCTTCAAATGGGTCCGCCACGTAAGCTAAGCTAATCTAAGAACAAAAAATTATGCTCCCTTTAATCCCTGCTACTTAGGTTTCTGTTGCATGTTTAGGCAAACGTTTGAACAAGTTGGATTCCAAAATAATGACTTTAATATGAGCCTCTAAGCTCATATAACCTTCGATTTTTATATCTAGAATGTCACAGCATAAGATATTTTTGATCTCCTAACTAAAATTTTAATTGGGTTTTCAGAATTGCTACTTAGTTCCGCATGACACATAAACAACAAGAGGACTCCAAAGATTGTTAAAGCTGGTTTCGATTGACGATGTTCAGTGCAGTAGTGACCTATAAGGAAAAATCTGAAAATAGCTCAAATGGAGTTGAACAAGATACAGAGTGTGTGTTAGCTTACTAGGAACAACGAGAACTTTTCCCACAGCGGCATTGGAATCTCTGTAGGATCTTAGTCCGCTACACATAGTAGTGAAGTTTATGGCTGGATTAATGAGAAACAAGTCTAAACTAAAATTGATTAGGGGAATTGTTTTGCTTACAGTTTCCTCCTTAACTGTCCCCAGGATAGAACCAGTAGACTAGCAGATTTTGGGAAATGTTGCGTAACGAGACTTAATAACAAAAATGAATGTAGTAATCTGTAAACCGTATATGCTTTCAACTTGGATAGTTGGTACAAAAGACGGGATTCAGAAACACTGTACAGTCAGGCCACAATTCGACTACTCGGCACTTATGAGGTTAAATCAAAGATAGTATGGAACTGTCTGGAGAAGTTTAATTGACTGGGTAGATGAAATAAAATTACCCTCTGCAGATATGATTTTCCTTTTCATTACTTTTCATATAGTAGTCCTTCTGATGTAACTGATGGTAAACCGAAATAATAATAAAAATAAAAGATTTAGAAAAAAGTGATTTTAATTATAATTTTTCTTTTTTGTTTAAATAATCTAAACACACAAGAGAACGCGTATACATCCTTGATGTTCTAGCACCTTTCAATCATCTCAAACTATTTATAAATCTCTGGAGAACCTTTATTTTAGCTCTGGACAGAGAATATATAGCCTAAAAAGAAGCCTCTGTAAAGGAGCTTTCAACTTCATCCTAGTAAGGGCTGGACAGTTGCAGAGCAGATGTTCGATAGTCTCCAAATCCTCCTTGTCACAACATATCCTGAAATTATCAGTCAGGGATCCTTGTCTAATATCGCAGTGTCATGTAATAAAATGTGTACATGCGGCAAATGTCAGTATGGAGTACGTATTAGATCAATCTTCTATCTAAACGATGTCCTTGGGGCATAACCAATCCTGGAAAATCCATCCTAAATCTGTTAGATGATTATTTTCAGATTCTGAACCAAATTGCCTTCTGCTTAAGCAATTGCTTTTACAGACAAGGTGTTTATCAGATGCAGCAGTGAATTTTTACGATAATTTTCAGTTTCACCTAATTTGCGCAACCTCTGAAGAGCTAGTATGCCGGAATTCAGTGTTGTGCTTTACACTACAACAACCGGCTATGTGTGTACTTTCGACATTAAGAGTGGGGCAAGAATGTTTGTTATTATAATGCTAGTATAACACTTGGCAACGTAAGAATGAAAGCAAAGAACATAAAAACAGTAAACAACTACTCATTTCTTAACAACCAGGAGTATATTGAGTTTAGGGATACATTACCTTCCATACTTTCGATTAAAAGTTTTGTATCGAAAGTCGATGAGTCCTCCAGACTGCCCATATTCAAATTGAGTTCACCATCTAGTTAGGCGTCGCTTGACCTGCTTATTATAACAATACTATCGGATGTTGCTATAGATGGCAATACGTGCTCTAAAGATTCCGAGGTCATCATACCACTGGTAGCAGTGATTAATTCTACCGACTCAGAAATATCGGTCATGTTATCCGAACAAGGTGATATTTGAGGCGGCGATAAGACATCTATCGCCGTGGTGTAGTAGGTGGTGTGTTGGCTTATTAGTCGTGAGGCCTCGGTTCAAACCCCAGGTCAGACATCTCCAATTGAACGAAATATGAAAAAAAAAATTATTTCGGCAAGTTCCTCTCAGCAGATTTCTGGCAAAACCCCTGAGAGTAAATAAAATTGCTATGAAAAGTTTCTCAAAAATGTGTCGTTTAGAATCGACTTTAAACTGTAGGTCCCGCCACTCGTGTATAAAAATTAACGCACACAACTTAAGTGGTGTGAGAAACTAGGTTGCAATCCTGACTAAAGGGCTGTAATGACCAATTATGTATGCATGTATGTAGTATGCATGTATGTAGAGCACGCACAGTGACTTAAAGTTTTTTTTTTCAGTTTTCTTAAGTTTCCATACCAATTGCTATTTATTTTCTTTTAAGAATCTGCTGTCTGGTGTTGGCAGCCACAAAAGAATTTCTCAACACTTCAGTTTGGTTTTTGGTAAGGCAATGGGAAAAAGAAAACAAAATCAACATTTCTAGGGCAACATAATCATCTGCTGCCTTTTCGGTATTCAAGTTCATAAGCGTTATAGAACAAAGGGGGATGGAAAGAGAATATAAATCTAAAAAGTTTCTTCTTTTTTTTGGCTTTATTTTTAGCAATTGTTTCTGTAGCTTAAAGTGAGTTAATCCCTTCCTGTTTCTAACATTGTTTTTCCTTTATTTCTCGTTTAACTACCAAACGCATAAATTTAACAGATGTACATATGTATTGTAACTGTTGTTTAGCATGAGTTTTTTGTTGTAAAGGCAACATCGACTATAAATCTTGAATAACAACGCAACAGTGCTGTTTCAGTTTTAGGAAGATTTTGGCCACAATGTTGACGCACAAACATTCATTATGTTGCTACGAAAGAAATGAAAATTTGAAGAGGATTTTATAAGTACCGTTATACTACTGTTAGAAATGACTTTATAGACGATGCAATAAAACTACTCGATGCCATTTTTAAATGACACTTGTCATCACACTCTTTCCAAGCAAATTAAATGTGGGAGGGTGGTTATAATCCAATAGTGAATGCAGAAACTTGGAAGCGATCAGTTGTTAGCATTTAAAATATACATAAGATATCATGGGCAATTTTGGAAGATCTTTCAAGTGAAAATGTCATACCGCTATTGATCTTGTCTTCATTGTCGGCATGGAGCCACGCCCACATACCCAATAAGTATTTAATGTCGTGCATCTCATAAACTGCAACAGTTAGAGTCCTCACATTTTGTATGGACGACTTTGACGAATATATGAACAAAATGGGCGGATTGGATATAGTGGGCGTGTCACCTCCCATAGTCTATATATATAAAAATGAATGTTTGTTTGTATGTACCTTATAGAATCGTAAACTATGAATTTGATCATGATATGATCTTTAGCAAAGTTATTGCGCATGAGCCGACGAAGGTTTCTACGTTGGTATGACCCTGAAAATTACTTAAAATGAATTAAATCGTAAACTGTGCATTCTTTAACAAAGTTGTCGCGCATGAGTCGACGGATGTTGGTGCGATTAATTTCCGATGGATAGCGTCAATGAAAATTATTCAAAATGAATGACAAGCAATTGGTCGACCTAGTCCTCAAGCACGGAAGAAAAGAGCATTACGAGCCTCAGAATCCGACGAGCATTAAGACTAGAAAATCTTCGAGTATATGCCGCTGAGACCCGTTCGCTTGAACCACTTGAACAACGAGAAGTGAGATTAGAAACTCATCGAATGCGTACTAATCAGGCCCGTGCATCTGATTCATCAGGAAAACGGGAAACAAAATCAATAAAATTATTCGAAATTAATTGGACATTTGTGTAATGTCTTTCCTTCAAATTTATTTTAGTTGATGGCGCAGCAACACGCGCAGGGTACAGCTAGTGTTAAATAGACTTAAAAGCAAAAAGGGAGTAAAAGAGAAATTTGTAAAATTTACATTCCGGTTGCAACGAACATACAGGGCTCAGGCTCACACACGGGAAGAATGAGTCGCTGAAGCTATCATAGGTGACGATGATATAACGATGATGAAACCTCCGAACTTGATCATATGTGTGGCAGTCAAGAAGCAATCAATCTCGCCAGATCAAAGGGTGTCAGGTGTCGCATTGGCTCTCTACATCGTATACGTCTCTGCAACATCCGCCTCTACTGGATTCCGGATCACTGCACTATACAAGGGAACGAAAAGGTGGAGGAAATGACATGGGAGATCTATGCGCCTCTATAGTAATATATACATACATACATAATTGGTCATTACAACAATTCAATCAGGATTAAGACCTAGTTTCTCACACCACTTATGTTGTATGTATTAATTTTATACATGAGTGGCGGGACCTACAGTTTAAATGACAATTTTATTTAATCTCAGATTTTTTGCCAGAAACCTGCTGAGGGAAAGTCGCCGAAAAAATACTTTTTGTATTTTATTCTGATCTATAGTAATAGTTTTTAAAATTGGAAAAAACAGGCATGGGGTGGAAAAAGCCATGGAGTGCAAAAAACCATGGAGCGCATACCTGGTGGCCGAATTTCAAAACTGTTGTGTTTAGCGGTGAACAGTGGGAGAACCAGGGAACTACTTGAGTTTTACAAGAGAAAGGTTCGAATTCTAATAGAAATTCTAATGGGACACTGCTCTATTGGCAGTTTCGCTGACAAGCTCAGTCAGCCTCACCATGATTACTGCAAAAGCTGCCATGATATGGAGAAAACGGAATCGGTGCAACAACTTTTATGAGGGTGCACTGCACTTTAGGATAGTCGTCATCGGTTTTTGGGTGACAGAACGTTTGAAGATCTTGACATGGTGGCGAATGTGCCACCAAGGGAACTGGCCAGTTTCATGCGGTACTCGGGGTGGTTCAAACCCACCACTAACGGACTTACATTACACTGGGTAACAACATATACTATATGGCCACCGGGTGAACTTGCTAATATAACCTGATAACATTAATAACAAGTTGAACGACGTCTATGGTGTAATGGATATAATGAAGCATTTTAAGTCTGACAATTGTATCGGATTAGCAACTGGACAACGATTGAAAATAATCAAAAAGAAAATTGAATAGAAACGTTACATATATGTATATATCTTTTATTTCGTATTAGAAATGATTAAACACTTTTGATAGCGTTCTAAATATTAACTTAAATTTAAATGTAAATCGGTTATATCAATAGCAGCTAGAATATAATCTTAATATATGATAACTGGTACATTTTATGATTTTTTTTAACGCAAATACACAAATAGTTCCTCATGGTTCATAATGGTGCTTTTGCACGTTTCATGTCTTATCCTTAGCGTTATCATTATTTAACAAATGAAATAAATAAGGCAATAAGAATACACGCAATGAATAACGATTTCCTGGCATAGACCCCATACTCATATTCATTTATGCTGTTCAAAAGGCATTTTACATCCTCACCTATTTATTATTTTCTTACTCATTATCATGTATATGTATAAATCACATATGTTATTCGTATTCATAGGTGTAAGATGTTTATCACAAATACAACAAAAAGGACAATAATGTCACTTGTTATTATTTTTCTAATAAATTTCCACACCAAAGTGCAGTAAAACAAGCTCTTAGTAAGGTAACAGACATTTGTGTATTTTTTTATTCTTTTTTGTTCTTTATCTGTGTTGTTTTTAGAGAAAAACAAAATTAATAATAACAGAAGAAAAAGAGTACAAGAAGAGTACGAGAACAAAGTTATAAGTGTACACCTTCCCATTAACACAAACATAAACATTCATATCACAATTGGCCAATTCACACGACTTTCTATAGTGTATATTGTATTGAATACACTTGGTTGTTTGTGAACGCTATGCTGTATTGTGTATGTCGTATTCTTCTTAATAATTTTTGGCATTCAAACAATTTGAAAGCACGAAACCAACACAACTTATTAAAAACATATGGAAACATAAATATTTTTTTCATTCACACAATTTGATAGCACGAAACCAAACAACTTTTAAAAACATATGAAACAAATGTGTATAAGTGTATCGGATTTTTACGTGAAAATTATCAACAACAAGCATACACTGTTGTATAGTCGTCCAACAATACAATGAATACAACGATACAACGGCTTGTATGAATTGACCAAATAATACTTGGTGAGTGAAGAAAAAGAGAAAAATAAGAAAAAATACTCATTCTCTGCTTGCAACTCCGTTGATGTCTTTGCTAATTTTTTTTGTCCTCAGATATTGGAATTTTTTTTCACTTTTTTTCTTTGATTTTTCCTAACTTTCGCTTGCGTATATATTCGCAAGAAGTTTTGGCTTTAGCATATTCACTCATACGAACGAAATGTCTAACGAAGTCGATGTCAACATAGAGGTTATACGGCTCATGATCCATCCGATGTCTATACTCGCCAACAACGCTAACGGGACCATAACCATGCCTCTGTACCATAAATAACTTCAAACTTAAATAGAATTTTTACATAATAATTAGGTTAGTTAGGTCGGTTAGGTGGCAGACCCCATCGAAGGAGATGTCGCAATTAAGCCAATTCCCATTCTTTCTGGGGGAAACCATATCGAGTCCAAAATAAATCATGCAATTGAAGCATTATTAGAGAGCGCTGTCAACGATATCAGTAAGTGAGAGGTCAAAAAGAGGGGGGTAAGACAATCTCTTCCTTCTCCTCAGGCCCACAGACCGACAAAAGTCAATAGTTGAAATGCCGACAATGGCTCATTAGAATCGCCATTGTGCGATGGATCACTATACGATTTAAGAAATGAAGTGACTCACTCCTCTTCTTGTCCATACGTGTCCAACAGAGTCTGGCAATATTGTACGTACCTTCCTGCTGCCGACAAGATTGAGTCTCCTTGTAAAACGAGTGGAAATATCCAAATTAAACGAGGCAATGGAACTACCTATGCCCTGTAATATTATGGAGATTATTCATCAGCAATGCAATTTCCAACGATATTTCTGTATCCCGGAACACATATAAGAGTTAGTTTTGAATGATCCGAAATTTCTTCAAGAAACCCACGTCATTCATGGGCAAGGCCGGACGGTGAAACTACGTTCGTTAGTGACTTAATCGCAACTTAGTAAATCAGAAGATTTTCAGATAAATTCCCTGTCACTTAGAGCCAGGGGTCCAATTGGGAGCCTCCGGTTCCTAAGACCAAAATTCCTTAATTGGAATTCTAAAATCGAAAATTATAAGGAATCATATAATCGACCCTAGTGTATCTACATCTTTCCAAAATAGCAGTATATCCACACTTCAGATTGGATCAGGATTTGACCGCAATGAGTCTTATTGCCAATAACGCAGCCTTCTATCGCAATAGGATTTTGGGGGGAGCCAATAAAGTATAGAAAATAAAGCTATAATAAAGGTTGGAGTGGAACAGAGCGGGCTGGTAATCAGATCAGCTGGCTGCATGCGTACTCTGTCCATCAGTTAGCAGCGGCATTGGTGTCTGTGTACTGTCCGCCGAACGTGTACCACGGCCTGATAGAGTCAGTAGGTAATGGTTGGCCTCAGACCCCACATCTTGCATATGGTCCTTTTGCAGGTATAGAGTGTTATTGTAGTTTTCCCAACCCTATCAATAATGTTATCCTTCCGTGAAAGCTTGGGATCAAGAACGACACACAGATATGTAACGCTCTAAGATAAGAAAAGTAGAACGTAATTTAGGAACAGTAAGTTAAAAATAGGTACCCCATATTGCCTGGTAAAAAGCATCAGTTGTTTTACGAGGGTTGACACTTAAGCATTTAAGCTTGCAGAAACTTTTAAGTCAAACAATATGATTGCCTTCAAATGAAATGAATTTAAACTGAATTGCATGAATAGATGATGATCAGAAAACTAAAAATTAAAAAATTTTAAATTTCTTTACCTTTCTTGTGTTTACTCTTTAGAAAGCAAATCTTCTTTCAGTACTTAGAGTACTGCTATCAAATGCAGATTAGTTTGTATGCAAATTTTAAAGGCAAATCATATTAAGAAAATTTTAACATCACAGCGGAAATTTAACACTTTCTTTCAGCATAAATTAAATGTACGCCTCAAAGTGGGATGCAAATAAGCAAAAGCTAAAAGGGAAATATAAAGTTGTAGTGAATAACTAAAAACCTTAATTTTAAATTTGAATTTAAAATTTTACAAAGAGATTCAAAGCCGTACAACAAAATAAATTGAATACAAATACATAGTATTGTACCTCCGGTATTTATAAATTTGTAACATTTCTAATTAAAACTGACAACCAGAAAGCTTAATTGACTAAGTAAATTGATTGCATATGTTCATTAGAATAATTTTTACAAAGTACAGGGTTTTCTAAAAGTTTACAATTTCTAAAGCAACGAAAATAGCTTTCCGTATCAATGAATCTAGCAACACTCGTTGAATATATTTTCCACACCTTGTCAATAAGTATGATAAGTTCACTACAAAATTGAACTCATAATAGTTTTAGAAGACGTAGAGACAAACAGATCCATAGGGTGTATAACCTCATTTCCTCACATACATTCATAGATACAAAATTGACCATTCCAAGCCTTCAGTCACGATTACTACCTAGCTTCTCACATCACTTCTGTTGTGTGTTCATTTTATACATGAGTGATGCGTTAATTTTATACAGTTTAAAGTCGACTCCGAACAACAGATTGAGAAACTTTTCATGGTAATTTTATTTTCTCTCAGAGTTTTGCCAGAAATCTGAGGAAGTCGCCGAAGAAATACTTTTTGTATTTCGTTTTGATGTCTGACCTGGGGCTTGAACCCTGGCGTTACGTTTAATAAGCCAACACACTACCTACTAGACTACGGCGCAACTTTTGTAGTATAGCGTGAGAAATTTAAAGATGCAATAAAGCAAACATTTTTAGAAATTTTGTCAAATTAATTTTTTTGTTATCAAGATGTGGAAGATACAGACTACGAAGCTACAGGCCATGTAGCACCCACTAGAATATAGCCTAGAAATGTGTTTTTTTTATTTACTTTTAGGTTGGGATATCGCGAAAAATTTAAAATTTTTAAAAATTCCTTAGAATTGCCATATCATATCATTTTATTCCAAATTCATTTGATATACTTTCTATTTAACCTTTATGTCAACAGATAAAAAATTATACTTACGTCAACAGAAGCATAGCCGGGTATGTTCATACATTTTATATGGAATTTCTTTTGTTGCTAAGCTTATTTTTGTGTTGATTTGGTTTTACTTACTTGTTGGGTGGTGTAACGCACTCTGGTTGCGTACATTCTAAAGACTTATGGGAAACGACCTCACATCCCTTATATCGAACTCCCATGAGCGTGCGGCGTTTTCGGGATATAAGCCACTTTATACTTTCCGACAACGGAAACACACGTCAACAGCGTCAAAAACCGAAAAAGGTGCAGCCATAACGGACTTATTTTTAATACTGAATGATAATCTACGCAGCAATTACGTAGCAGGTTCAAACGTGGTACCGGGTTTATCCAATACATACCATCGAAACCCGCCAATTCCGGAATTAAAGCATTGTGGGTATGTGACTCCGTCTCATCCAATCCAATGAAGGGACAAATTTATACTGGATTGGTGGCATTCGGGAAAAAAACGTAGGCAAGAGCGTAGTGAAGGACTTGTTCGTCAATCATTTTCGTGGAAGTGGACGGAATATTGTTTGTGATAATTTCTTCACAACATATAACGTAGCGAAAAGTTTAATGATGGACAGCAGTTCATCAATGTTAGGTACAACGAACAGAAGACGAGTGTTTATACCACTGTATTTGGTTTCAGTAACAATATTACCTTACCTTACCAAAAAAAAAAAAAAAATAAGTCGGTTACACTTCTTGCATTCTTCATACGAAGTGCAAGGTCCAAAGAAAAAGCTACTCTAGATCTTAGATTACAACAAATATAAAGGTGGCGTCGATAATATGGATAGAACATTGAATAAGGCGACGAACAAATAGATGGCCCTTGGCTTTATTCTACAATGTACTAGACCTCGTCGCCCATAATTTACGTTGCGAATAACCCAATGTTGGAAGTTTTCTCAAGCCGCCGTAGAATATTCCTACACATTCTCAGCGAACAACTGGAGATGCCGAAAAGAGAAAACAGAGATAAAAATAAACTCGTTATAAAAATATTTTCGACACGCAATGCTATTGAAGCCATATGTGGATAATCTTTGAGCGTAAGAGGTGCTGCAGATAAAAGCGTGGAAGAACCTGACAGCACTGGTAGAATGAAAGTAAAAGGTAATTGCCACTTATGTACAAAACGTCGGCCAATCAGCAAATCCTGCACGTTATGCAACAAGCCCGTGTGTGCCGCTCATTCAAGTAATGTGCCGCAATGTAATAAATGCATTTAAGAAAAATTAGCATTTAATATTTATTTAAGTTTTCTTATATTTGATTGAATTTTAATTTGATTTTATTATTAAGAACTTGTAAATTTTACTCAATAAACATCCAATATCTACATATTTTCATATATTTCATTATACATACCCAGGTATGCAACTGTTGACGTAAGGGATAAGAATGAAAAAATGGCCACATCATTGGCCCCCATTCCGCAATTTTACTCAATTCTAGAAATAAGGCAAAAAACACTACTAGTGATAATATCATGAAATTTCAGGTTAATACAGTTATTACTTCCTGAGATACGGCGATTTAAATTCACAAAACATACCCGGGTATATATCTGTTGACATAAGCATAACTGCCAGATAAATGAGGCACCAAATCGTCGAATATTTGAGAAAAAACGTCAAAATCGTCAAAGACGTTTATTAAATCGTCAAAATCGTCAAAGACGTTTATTAAATCGTCAAAAAATCGTCAAAAAATAGTCAGGAAAAATAAACAAATAAATTAAAAATGTTTAAAAACCAAAATTATTTCTATTGTAGTAAACCATATAAAGTCAATATATGTATGTACATATCTGAGTGCAAAAATAAAACATTTAACAAAGAATTTATTGGAAATTAAAAGTTAGCGTCCCTCATCTTCATTTAATATTTTTTTCCCAAAAAAATGGAGAAATTTTATATCATTTTCAGGAAAAATTGTTTAATATCGTCTTTTTTGGCCAGAATATCGGTATGTGGTCGATTGGCCAGTGGATCGCACACTGCATTACAGTAAAAATAAAAAAATTTTATTCGGACTATCCGTATGTGGAAGTCAATTCCCTCAGAGGCCTATCCTGTTACTTATGGTATAAAAATATACCAGCCTAGTGTCCATAATTTATTATAATTTTATTAGGTTATTCAGGAGTTGTCATTTTTCAGCTTTTAAGGGGTTAAAAATGGATTAAATACAGAAAAATCATCACAGGTA
The DNA here is from genome assembly GCA_958299815.1 of Sarcophaga carnaria. Taxonomy (NCBI): domain Eukaryota; kingdom Metazoa; phylum Arthropoda; class Insecta; order Diptera; family Sarcophagidae; genus Sarcophaga; species Sarcophaga carnaria. Next base: position 80,936,823 of record OY283149.1, on the reverse strand, counting down.
TTCGAAAGTAACTTAAAAATACGATACTTTACTCCTTGTTTTTACTACATAACATAAATTTCCAATAGTAACAATTGCAAGTGGTTTTTAATGTACTAAAGTAAAGAATATGATGTAAATTTTTAAATTTTTAAAAATCGTCAAAATAAGGTCATAAATCTGGGAGCTATGATTGTGAGGCCAGCCGCGGTAGCCATGTAAATGAAATAAAAATCCATTTCCATCCGGAGCAGTTGTAGTTCACAGCAAAACAATAAATTTATCAAAATTTTAAACTATTTTTGTTTTATTACATTTTTAAATTTAAACTTTTTCATCGCCAACCTATTATATTTACTCACATTATGCTCATATTTAATATGTATGTATAATTCATAATGCAGAGAACATATGTGACGTATGAGTTATATTTAATTCCATTAGTTTCATACAAGACATAATCGAAGTTTTTTTATTGCATACTTTTGAGGGTAACTACTCCAGTACATGTAATATGACACGTATGAGTAATATATTTCAAATACAATTATAAAGCAAGTATACTCCATAAATTTGGAATAAGCTGCATGATTTTTCGATTCTATGCAATTCTAAGCTATATTTTAGATTCCAGGAATATTACAGGGTGAACAAAGAAGGATTCAAATACCTGCTGAATGTGTTGATGGAAAATTTGATCAGTAACAATTGGAAAGTAAATGCAAAGTGGCTTAAAGTGGCTTTTAATGTACTAAAGTAAAGCATATAATTTAAATTTTTAATTTCCAAAAATCGTCAAAATTAGGGCATAAATCGTCAAATCGTCAATATGACATTTTTGATGCTCAAAATCGTCAAAATGACGATAAATCGTCAAATCTGGCAGCTATGGACATAAGGGTTAATTGATTTTTGAAATATATTACTCATACGCATCATATTCCAGATACTAGAATAATTATTCGGAAAAGTATGCAATAAAAAATTGTTGATATTTTTACGTATGAAACTAATGGAATTAAATATCACTCATACGTCACGTATGTTCTCAGCATTATTAATTTTACATATTAAATATGAGAATAGTATAAATATGATAAATATGATGGCTGGCTGGGTCATTTAAAAGATTAAATTTAAAAACGCAATAAAACAAAAAAAAAATTGTCAAATTTACTTTTTTGTTGTGAAGTACAATTTTTCCGGTTAGAAATGGAATATTATTTCAGTCATATAGCAGCCGTGGCTGGCCTCACAGTACCTCATTCGATCGCACCAATTTTCGTGCATTTTTTGGAGTGTATGGGCTCGTATCTCGGCAAAGGCATCGCGAATTTTTGGCCTTCAAATCTTCAATTGTGTCTGGTTTGATTTGATTTGATGGTCAGTTTCTCGTTGGCCCAAAATTTCCAATAAATCCCAACGTTGTTCGAGCGTGAATTGATTCATTATGCTCAGTGGAATTTTGTAACGGAATAGAATGACAAAAGATGTGTCTGATTCGGAATAAACGAATAGATGGCCCACCCGGTATTATCTACTAATCAATGTAATCGAATAAAACTACATCAGACGTATGAGTTAATGAGAAATGAACAAAATTTATCCCCCAAACTTCTAAGAGTAGCAACATTGTGTGGTATAGGGATAGCTCCAATACAAATAGTGGAATAGAAGTTGTGTCCCCTAGTTCGAGTCAATCACGAAGCTCACAAGTTTTTTCTAAGATGGAAATACAGTGGGCGGAACATAATACTACACATTGGAGCACTTAGCTTCTATGGTTGACTGCAGATTAGAATAGAAATCTGAATCTGCCAGGCAATGCAGGATCTGAGCTGATGTGCGAGTTTCCGGCAATGAGATTGAGAGAAGGGTAGCTTTTACCCCTTGAGGAGATCAGCACTTTTCTGCAAAATAGGATAAAGGTTTTGGAAGCGACAAGGATATTCTGCTTACGTTCAACTGTTCTGAGACCATTTAAAATATAAGGATTGCTGCGAGAGCAAGTATTTTTCTAGACTCAGCTTAGTTTCCTCAAGAGCATATTTGATAATGTGGTAGCCTGAGTTCTGTATGTTCGTTCGAAAATAGTTTCTGGTACCATGTAGTCACATCTAAAACCTGGGTGATTCGGTTCTACTTCATGCAGTATTAAACATATCTGAGAACTTAAGCCTCAGTGCTGTTCTAGCAGCCTCATTTCGGAGGAAGATATCCAACGGTTGTAGAGACTAGCTAAACTCCAGATTCTGTGTGGACTTCAGATCACCCGTGATGCCCAAGCATACCAAACCTCTGTACCATTTTCAGCGTAGCCAGAAAGGTCTTCTTTTGTATAGGATTCCACCATACTAATAGCCGGTAGAGAGTATAGCCCGTACAACCGCTGTATACATCCAGAATGATACCCTAGTACTTTGTCTTCCATAAGTTTTTCAGAGCCGTTCCATTCATTTTCGCAATGGTGAAGATAGGGATCTTAAATTTCCGAGTGAACAAGCCAAGTTCCGTTTTACTCGTTGTTATCTGACCATCTGTGTAGCTTTGCCAGTGCCGACTCCACAAAATCAGTTATCTTTCCAGTAACCAGATGCTTTTCAGTAACCAAATCACCACGTCGTCAGCATATGCTAAAATTTTGAAGCCTCCGTTATCCATTTCCATCAGGATTTGATTAGTAACTATGTTTTACAGAAGAAGTGATATTACCCCTTCCCCTGCGGCGTTTTCCTACAAAACTTTAGCGAGAAATAGTTATTGACTAAAGACGTTCATAGGAAAGCCAATATATTTACTTATAATGTAGAGCCCTACAAATTCGTTAAAATATCGAAACTCTGGGTTCGACTATGGGAAGTGTATATTTACTTATAATGTAGAGCCCTACAAATTCGTTAAAATATCGAAACTATGGGTTCGACTATGGGAAGTGTTCTACAAGACATATGAGAACCTATCAACTATAACTAAAAACAAAAAGTTTAATAAAATGTGAGTGAATTTTTTAATTACATTATAATTACTTGTTTGTTTGAGTTCTTTGTTAGACTATCGACAAGTAGTCTGAGGATAGAAACTGTTGGTTGGGTTCATTGACTTGTCGGAAGTAATAATCATAACGATTTCTTAATTCTTCTGAACTTTCGACGAATTTGTTCTTTAGAATGTTTAAATAACCTTGGTTATTCATTATTTCCTCAATAAATTCTAAAATGCTACACCTGTTGCCAAAACACATCTTCACAGCATTGTACTGCCACCACCATTATTAATCTTTTCTTGAGATCAAGCTCTTCATTTAATTTTCCTTCATACTAAATTATATATTTTGACTCGCTTAAAGAAATCACATCATTCCAAAACTTATCTGGCATGCCTGCATATGGAGGAAGATAAATAAAGAGTTCAATCCAAAGAAGTTGCGTGAAATAGTTGAGCATGGCCTCGGTTGTAAAATATTGGGGGCATGTGTGTAGGCACTAGATGTGGGCTGTTTGAAATTTATTGGTTGACAAAAAAGTTGTCTGTCACATCCCTTAATTGTGATTAAATTTAAATAAAATCCATGGTAAGAGAAGACATAGCCAAACCATTGGGGTGATTGTTAAACGAGTAATAATTTTTAAAAAACTGGATTATTTTTATAAAGACATATTTAGAGAGCTTACAATAAAAGATGCCATCAGAATACAAATACGTTTAAATTTAGGTATATTTAAATAATATTAACATTAAATATTAAATGTTAAGTTATGCCAATTTTACATAGTAAATGTTTTCTTAAATTTTCCAAAGCCAAACACACAAGTCTTTATTGCTACGATTTCTAAGTTTTATATTCAACTTAATCCTTTCTCTTCTCTGCTCAAATTCACATATATTCTACATTACTAACTCAAATACACAAAAAAGTTTAAAATGTTACTTTTTACGAGCACTTTTTTTTTGAAGCCTTATAATTTATTTATTGTATTTATTTATTTATTTATTAACCCTTTCATGCCCGAATTTTTTGGGCCAGAGCTAAAATTTTTTTAAGGACATGTGTTTGTTAGTCATGGCCTAAATATGAAGTGATATTAAATTCAGAGTCCTACGTATTCTGGTTTTACACGTTTTTAACCAAGCTCGTTCGCAAAAAAAATCTTTTAAAAAAATTAAAAATTACGGAATTTATGAACAAAAATTTACAATGTTGCATATAGGCAACATCGGGCATGAAAGGGTTAATAAAATTTTGGCAAAATCCTGTACGACAAGATGATAATCTTATATTTAAAGTACAGGAACTTAATATGTGCATAATAATTAACTTAATTTAGTAAATGAATAACTAACTTAATAATAACAAGTAATGTATATGTGTGTAGATAGATGCAATAAGGGAATAAAAACACAATAGAAAAAGGGAAAAATCTAATTTGCAAATATATATAAAGAAAAAAAATCAACGAAAATATTGAAACAAAAATATTCTGTAGCTATTAGCGTTGGTGTTGCATTACTGATGTTGTGAAAGAATGTTCCAGAGTCGAATAGCATCCAAATATAACTGCCATTCGGAAAATAACTAGCAATGCCAAGGAACTATAATATTCCTACTACGGGGTGACTGGACAAAACGTAGCCTGTCAAATAAATAACTCGGTATCCGCTTGTTTACAATTCGATGCAAAAATAAAAGTACACGAATATTGAGAAGATTATCAAAGGTCACACCGTAAAGACTCTTAGCTGCCACAGAGATATGATCATGTCTTCTCAAATTATAGACATACATATCTAGCAATATTATTGAACAGAACATTCAGCTTACGTTTGCTGCTAGAATCGTAATTACCAAACAGCTCACATCCATACAGTATGCAGGGAATCAAACAAGTTTTCGCAATTAAAATCCTAGTTTTCAAAGGTATATAAAGCTGCGTGGACCAAAGTGCGCGTAACTTAATATACGTCTGCCCTAATAGTGAATTTATGTGATCATCCCACGTCAAATTGGAGTTAAAATTTTTTCCTAAATTCCTCGTCGCATGAACTATCTGAATTTTCTGACCATTCATCACAACATCCCTAGAAATTGTGGGTAAAACACTTCTTCTATGCAATAAAATACACTTAGATTTCCTGGGGTTCAAACAGAGACCATTAGCAGTTGCCCATAAGAAGATGCGTGCAAGTTCCCCATTCAAACAATCAACGGCGCGTGAAATATCGTCCACCAGGCTATTTAAGCAAAGTTGCACATCATCTGCGTACAAGTGGATTTTGCTATTCAAAAGATATACCGGTAAATCATTGACATACAGGGAGAAAAAAAGTGTTCCAAGGATAGAGCCCTGAGGTACACCTTTGTCCAAAGGTAGAGAATCAGACCATTTGCCCTTCAAAAAAACAGATTGTGCGCGTTGGGAAAGATACGAATGTATAAGTCTGGCAAATGCATTAGAAAAACTGAATAAGAATTTAAATCCAGGAGAACTAAAAAGTTCACATCCCCATTCTCCAAGGCCTGTCTGACATTCTCACTAACATTCACTAGAGCAGTAATACAAATATGACCTGATCGAAAGCCAGATTGCATTCTAGAAAGGAGATTGTTCAAATCGATGTAATTCATCATTTGCATATAAAGTATCTTCTCAAGAACCTTCGCGAGAAAGCATAAAATGGCAATTGGTCGATAATCCTCATTAGACTTGAGCACCGGAACTATTTTCGCATGTTTCCACTTTATTGGATACGTGCCGAACATAATTTTTACAATTTTTCCTGTAATATCAGAAAATGAAAACAAAAATATTATGATGGGAATCCAAGATAAACGAAAAATTTATTTATATTACAAAACAATTGAAAAGAAAGAAGCAATAGAGGCTACGAATGTATTTCGTAAATGTAGAATAAAACTACTAGATTAAGTCGCCATAGTCTAGTAGGTAGTATGTTGGCTTATTAGACGCAAGGCCACGGTTCAAATCCCAGTCTGATGGATGCTCTTGAAGGAGAATGACTTCGCCTTCTCGAAATCTCTGTAAATGTAAACATCGTTGTTTCATTGTTGTTTGTGTATTTTGTTTACAGTTATTCTGGTAATATTTGTTGTTTATCTTCTTTTTTTGTAGTGATGTTGTTGCTATATTTTTGTTTATTCGTTGATCATGTAAACAAGTCCATTGCTTTTGTAGCTTTTGTTTATCATTTTAATGTTAAATGAGGTAACACCATTTCAATTTTCGTAACAGTATTATAAGCACAAGAATTAATTGAACAATTCAAACTACTGTAGTCATACCAAGCCATATGTCCCAACTTTTATTCACATACATAACATAATTGGCCATTACAACCCTTCAGTCAGGATTACGACCTAGTTTCTCACACCACTTATGTAGTGTGTTAATTTTATACGTGAGTGGCGGGACCTACAGTTTAAAGTCGATTCCGAACGACAGATTTTTGAGAAACTTTTCATGGCAATTTTATTTACTCTCAGAGTTTTTGCCAGAAATCTGCTGAGAGGAAGTCGCCGAAGAAATACTTTTTGTATTTTGTTTTGATGTCTGGCCTGAGGCTCAAACCCTGGCTTTACGTCTAATAAGGCAACACACTACCTACTAGACTACGGCGACTTCACATACTAAATACATAAACTCGATTATTAATGGTGGAACCGCATCAAACAGTGTTTGAAATAACCATTTTCATCGCGTAACCCCACCAGCGACCAGAGCTTTCGCATACCAAAAATATGCATGACCGATATATCCAAAATATTTTTCTAATTTGTTTAAGCGTGTTATGAATATGGTGGAGAACATGATAACTGGCACTCTTACGGCTACGTCATGTAAGGCATTGTTTACTACTACCATTCATGTTGTCTGTGTTAATTTTATACAGGAGTGACAGGACATACATACATACATCCATAATTGGTCATTACAACCCTTCAGTCCGGATTACGACCTAGTTTCTCACGCCACTTATGTTGTGTGTGTTATTTTTATACATGAGTGACAGGACCTACAGTTTAATGTCGACTTCGAACCACAAATTTCAGAAACTTTACAGGGCAATTTTTATTTTACCCTTAGAGTTTTTGCCACAAACTTGCTAAGAAGAAGTCACCGAAAATTTTTTTATATTTCGTTTTATTCCGGATGTCTGAGCCCTGTCTACATCTCGCCTAATAAGCCAACACAATACCTACTAGGCTATGACGATCTCGAATGTATTAAATAACAGTTGGTTTAAGCGAACCGAATAAAACTAAATTATTGTAGAAAAAATAAATTGTAGTTAAGGTTACCACATGTTTCTTTTTTTATTGATTTTGACTGTTACCTTAGGAAGATCGAACAGAAATAAAAATGCAACAAATTTCATAAAATGAGCACCACTTTTTAAAACCCGCCCCTCGTAATGCGTTTTATACAAAGCCCACATATGTATGTGTGTGTAAATACATGATAAAAACTTATCTACTAACATACTTTAATATTACCTCAATTGCTGCTTCAGATAGTATAGCTAATGTTACGACATTCCAACTTAAATTGCTATTGCAAAGGCACATGTACTCTTATGTATATTTGTTATAATATGTAAGGGGCAATTTACAAACATTTCCAGACTTCTATAACAGGCGAACAGAGATAGAAAAAGACTTTTCAATTCAATGCAGACCAAAAAGTTTTTATGAACTTTAATATTTTGAATTATAATTTATAAGAGTGTATGTGTGCCATAGGTTTGTCTGTGTACAAGTACATATTCATGTAGTATTCACTAGATTACGTCTATTATAAGCATGAAAAGAGGTTATATTATACGATGTACTATTCAAGATAGGGAGTCTATTGTTAAATTGTTATTTTAACTGTCACGTTTGTCTTCTTAGTTCAGATACGTAGTCAGCATACCATCAAGGTCATCGTCGTCTATCTGTGTGTAGATATTTGTGTACTTGACAAGGATAACAAGGCTTTTTAATAATCACAATCAGTAGGGTGTTTGTTATTCAATAGCAAATTTAAAATTAAAAGAAAAAACGATGACACAATTTAAAAGGAAAACTTTTTTAAAAATATATACCTTTTCAATGAACTTAAAGTCATGGAAAAAAATGAACACGAACATTAGTAAGTCAAGGTTGAAAGTATGTATTCCATGAATAAAATTTATTTGTATTAAAATTCTTAAACAAATTTATGAACAAATTTAACATCAGTATGATAGTGAGGATTGTCAATACAATTATAAATTGTCCTGAAAAATCTGTTTTTCAATTTCATAGAAGCCAAATTTTTTCATTTTATTATGTCAGATGAACTTAAATTGGAAATTAAATTAAGTCCTACTCGTTAATGTATTCATATAGCCTGTAAAGTGGTTATTCTGAACTCAACGCTACTCGGCGTAAAGCGTTTTTATGGGATCTCAACCTAAACAAAACTTTTGAGACGGATGGTACATCACTCTGCTGATGCTGAAGCAGTCTTTTTAATTTCATTCTTTCATTACTAACAATTGAGAAGGTTGGTGAAACAAATTCTGTACAGCCAGTCTACAATATCAGAGACTGAAATACACCGATCTTCTTAGATATACATTTTTCCCCAGTATCAGGTTGTTGCCACAGGCTAGTAGGCAGTATGTTGCCTTATTATACGAGAGACCGCGGTTCAAACCCCAGGTAAAACATTTCAAACAAAACGACGTATAAAAGAATATTTCTGGAAAAAATTCTGAGAATAAATAAAAATTGCCATGAAAAATTTCAAAAACCTGTCGTTCGGAGTCGACTTTACACTCACCACTTGTGTATAAAATTAAGACACACAACATAAGTGATGTGAGAAGCTAGGTCGTAATCTTTACTAAAAGGTTGCAATGACCAGTTATGCTATATATTAGGAGTGGTCTACACATCACTGTTAAAGATCATTAGTCTTTTCTCCTTCTGGGAAGGTTAGTTTTTATCCAAGTTACAATACGAATACAGAAGCCTATTGAGACCGAGGGAGGAGCAGTCTATCGTTGTTGTATGTTCAGCTGAACGAACAGTCAATCATATTAAAACAGGTCGGTTGTGGGCAATATTCTATGCGGACGACATAGTTATTACAGTTTCGGGCAGATTTTTGAATTCTATTAGCGAAAGAATGCAACTTTATTTAAGAAGTATTAGGCGTTTGTGTGGGGAGCTGCGGGAAGTCGACAAAAAGCTGGTGTGTGTCGACTTGTTTTTCGTGGGTTTTTCCTGGATTTGGCGCAGTGTAAAAACCTGGTCGATGGTGGATTTGGCAGGTCTGAAGCCGCACTGATAAGGTCCAATCAGTGTTTTGGATTCAGTTGTTCACACAATACACCTGTAAGAACCTTATATGCGATAGGGAGAAGGCTTATACTCTTGTAGTTGACGCATATCGTTGGGTTTCCCTTTTTCAGGACAGGACAGAGGACACTGAGGTTCCCATCGTTGGGCATACTTTCCTCTAGCCATATTTTGTAAATAAGCTGGAGCATGCACCCTCTTGATAGAATTTTCGACCGTTATTCCTACATCTATACATCTCGACTTCCTCACGCTCATGCCTTTCTTGCTGCTCTTCTTGCGTCTGAAAAGGCGTCTCTTATCCCTTCTCCTCTCTCTATAGTTTTCAACAATGGCTCGCGTAGCAGCTACCTGCAATGTTTTCTTGTATGCGGCGTTTTTCGCTGCAGCTGCCTCGCGACGCTCCTCATCGTACCATTGATTTCGTTGGGGTGGGCGCTCGAAACCGACGACTGTTTCCGCACTATTGCGTAAGGAGTGGGAGATATTGGCCCAAAGTCCACCAATGTCGCTGAGATTAGATGGGGAACGACGGAGCTTATCAGAGAGTTGAGCGGAGAACGCCTCAGCTGTCGTTTGTGAACTGCACTGCTCGGTGCCTGGTGAGCAATTTAATACATAATACATGTATGTATGTATACCAAAATGGTATCGGTTTGTGTATACACATCGTGTTAATTTGGTGAATCTAATGATTTACAGATAATAGTATCTGTATAAATAGTATGTACACAGAATTTTCCCAGCTATAGGTCTAACTGTAGCTTAAGTTTATTTATTTTCATTAAAAAAAATTCTTTTTTATTTCCATCAACTGTTTAATATTCAGATTATTTATGGGAGTTTTTTCCTTTCTTATTCTTGATTATATTAAAAAAATTTTTTGTATCTGTTTCAAGTCTACTTAGTTAATGATTTATTTGCATTGGTTTAAATACGTGGCCATTCGAATTATTCATTTGACAGCTTTAATAATCAGTAATGTTTATATAAGTTATTATCTTTTATTTATTTAATTAAAATTATTTTGTTAACACAAAAGATATTTCTTTTTATTATTCATTAACACCAGTTTATGCATGAATAAATTTATTAAATTATAATACTTTTTATAGTCATACTTCAACCCTACACACATAGACAAAAAAGCAATACAAAAACCAGAATCAACAATAAATAGCTATGGAAACCAGCTAACGTGAAAAATTGTAAATGTTACACTGTTCAACATACAAACAACTTAGATTAAAAAGCAAAGTGGAATCAATTTTAATCTAAAATTACTCATACTTGTCTTAATACTGACCAATCTCAAATTAAAAATGTCCCCTTTTTAATTTAACCTTTTCACGATCATAAGGTTGTGAGAAGCATAAATGTAAATTTCTCTGCTTGTCACATCTTCATATTAGCAACAGTATAATTGAGTTCATTGACTTGTTGAAAGCAATAACCAACACGAATTCTTAAAATGTTCAAATATTCTCTCTTATTCATTATTTCTTCAATAAATTAAAAACTGGCCACACCTTGTATTTGATTGTATTTGATTTTATTAATGAATACTGCGTAAATAGCATTCCATATATTTTTTATTCCTCTAACTGTACATGGATACCTTAAAATCAACGAAATATTTTCTAAAATTCTTTTAAACGTAATTCTTCCTTTATTATGCTTACAATTTAAAATAGTATTCTGTTAACAATGAATAAATAAAAGTCCAATTTATCATCATTTATCTCAAAAAAATTAAAATTTCTTCTCCATGGAATGAAACCACAAATTGATTTCATTCATAAAGTGTGTTAAAGACGACGATGCAAACAACAAAATAAATGCTGTTATTAATATTTGACTATAAAAAAATGACGATTTATTTTGGTTATTTAATATAATTTGTTAAACAATTATTTGATTCTACGTAGCTCCACAGCTTTGGTTTTCACAAACAATTTATTTTTAATTTTAATTTAATTTGGTATTTATTTCAAATAAATTTTTTTTAATAAATACTTCGTAGACTTTCAAAAGATTTTAGTTTGATATTATCAACGTAGTCTAGTAGTTAGTGTAGTGACCTATTAAACGTGAGACAACGTTTCCAACCTCAGGTCGGACATTTTAAAAGAAGCGGAATATGAAAAAATATTTCTTCTGCAACGCTTGTCGGTAGTCTTCTGGTAAAAATCCTGATAGTAAATAATAATTTTAAAATAATTTGAAATGTTTCTCAAAAAAATCTGTCGTTCGGAGTCGACTTTAAACTGTAGGTCTCGCCACACATGTACAGAAATTAACACATACAACATAAGTTGTGTGCGAAGCTAGATCGTAATCCTGACTGAAGGGTTGTAATAACCAATTATGTATGTATTACCTCTGAATGAATATTTCGAACATCAAAAGAAAAAGTATTGTTACGAAAATGGAAATGGTGTTTTACTTTCACACCGTTTAAATTGTAAACAAAAGCTACAAAAACAAAAACATTGAACTTGTTGACATGATACACAAGTAAACAAAAATATACCAACAAAAAAAAAACAGTATAAAAAAGGAGATATACAAGCAAACAAAAAACAACAAGAGCACTGCAAGAAGAAACGTAAACAAAATACACAAACAAAAATAACGTAAACAACATGTTTACATTTATAGAGATTTGGAGAAGGTGAAGTTATTCTCATTCAAGAGCATCCATCAGGCTGTTTACCCTGCGACATAAAAGTCAAGACAAAGCAGGCAACGGAGTCAATAAAAATTTAGTCAGCCTTTTGTAAGACGCGTTGTGTGTAAGAGAGTAATCGTGGTGTAAAAATCTGCGTTATAAAGATCTGCGTTATAAAGATCTGCGTTATAAAGATCTGCTGAACAATTATTAGTGTTTACGCAATAGCGTGTAAAGAAGAATAGCAAACAAAGAAAGTTGTTGTTGTTTACATCAATTTGCGAACAGTGGCAGACAGAATTATGCGAATAATAAAGAATGTATTTAAAACTTAGCACAAATGTATTTTTTATTTTATTTGCAATCTCATATTTTAAACGTTTTTAAAAAGGTAGAAACGTAACAGTATTTATGCGTCGAAAGATCGTAAAACTTATCTTGATTTGATATTTTTAATTATTTTAAATCATTTGTTACAGGGTGTAGCTGTTGTAGTATTTATATGTGATTGCGTATAATTTATATTCTCGACAATGTCAATATTTGACAAAATTAATTGATTTAAAACCCACTTCATATTTTAATTTTAAGTATTATTTCATATTCTATTAGTATCAATTTACATGTGTGGTCATTTATTGACAGACCAACAATATCCATTTTTTCTCTTTAATTTTTGTATTTTTTTTAACGATTTATTAATTTTTTTATTTAGAAAATTGTGGAAATTACAATAAAATCATATATGATTTGTACATACATATAACTTCAAAAATCCAAATAATACATCCAATAAGTACATACGTATAAATAATCAATTGCTTTTACATTCCAACATATTTCACTTAAATATGATAAAATATTGTGGAATTTATTGATTTACAAATAAAAAGTGTTAGAAATAAAAAATTAAACAACCAAAGCACTTTAATCAGCATCATTTGATTGATATTTGATGGATGTTAAAAATTAGTATAAAATATGAAGACCGAAATAGATTTTAATTTTAATTTTAATAATACAAAAATGATACATTATTTATATACATATATACATGCATAATTGGTCATTAGAATCCTTTAGTCAGGATTACGACCTAGCTCCTTACATATCGTGTATTGTTTGTGTTAATTTTATACATGAGTGGCGAAGCCTACAGTTTAAAGATGACTCTGATCAAAAGATTTTTTTGGGAAACTTTTCATGGCAATTTGACTCTGAGAGTCTTTGCCAGAAATCTGCTGAAAGGCTGTCGCCGAAGAAATATTTTTTCATATTCCGTTTTGTTGGAGATGTCTGAGCTGGACTTCACACTACATACTAGACTACGGCGACTACAGATATACAAATATACATATATAATACAGATGCCCGTTTCCGTTGAATGCAAAGCACCAAGCTTAACATTTGCCTTACAATACTTAGAAGTAACCTCTTACTTGAATGTTTTCAAGTTTTTTTTTATAAGCAGACCTTTTCCAGTTAAATTTGCACTATCATACATAACATAACTGGCCTAATTAATTAATTATAATTAATTTTATACAATTACAGTTTAAAGTCTACTCCGAATGATAGATTTTTGAGAAGCTTTTCATGGCAATTTTATTTAATCTCAGAATTTTCGCCAGAAATCTGCTGAGAGGAAATCGCCGAAGAAATATTTTTTCATATTTCGTTTTGATGTCTGACCTGGGGTTTGAACCATGACCTTACGTCTAATAAGCCTACTAGACTACAGCGACTTCATATTTGCACTATCGGAAAACCATATTTTTATCCTATCATCAACACTCCAGTGTCAATGGGTCTAATCAAATTCAAATCAAAACGATTCTTATGTTTTTTTGCAACCTTATTGAAGTGCTCCGTCATCCACTTTTGTTGCAACAATATTTAAATCTAATTTGACAGGAAACAAACGGACTTCAGCATCCTCAGTCCATATTTCATTGAGAATGACGTTAATCAAGTCATCACTATCAACGGCGAGCACATATGTCTAAGTTTTTTTTGAACTGAGTTGTATCACCAGCAAACCAAGAACAGGTGGTTTTAACAGAGAGGATCTACATAACACGCAGTTCATGCCACGTTGGATATTCTACACGGGGCAATTGAGTGATGTGATGTGAACTGGTCCATCGAGATCGGGCGATTTCTTTCCTTTCGCGATATTTAGCGATTTAAATAATCTGTAAAAATCCAATGTTTCTTGGACTATATAGAGTTTGAACTGATATGCAAGGCGAGTATGTACACTTTTTACGTCATAAAATTTTTGTTTCTCAGCGTTTCTCTGATTCGGCCAAAATAGCCCCACAATGTTACAATGCGGACAGACCAAACGCTTAGATATATGTATGTTGTATTATTTATTTTTATATGTATGTATTATTTTATTAACCCTTAGAATACGAAGCTCGTTTTTTGACATAAAGGACGGATGGCGTCACTAAGGTCCCCCAAAAAAAAATGGGCTTTTTTTGTTTATATGATGCAGTAAGTATATTTCTCCGAATGGATTCGTCAATAGTCCATATTTCGTTTACATTTACTCTTCTTCAATGTAGCGCTCCAGCTGTTATAGGTACTCCAAGAAATGCATCCAATTCACATTCAGTTACCAGTTTCCATATTTTTTTGCTTCTCAGGATGTTTTTCATTATACTTTTAAAACACTCTTTTGGCTTCTTCGTTAGTATGAACACAGATTTTCTTTTTGATAGTTGGTGTTATAAGATGGTTGAATATTTCATGTAACTAGTTACTCTTGGGGTAACATTAACAATATTGCATGCTAACCTACGCGTTGGTGGAAATGGCTTCAAAGTCCAAACTCTGCCAGACTTGGCGGTGCCATATTCCTCATTCAAAAGAAAAGCATCATAATTTTCCTCAATAATTTTCATCAATATCAGGAAGAATATCTTCTGCCTGTTCCTCTTCTTCTTCAATCTCGTCTTCCGTTTCACTATCTTCACTTACATAAATACTACCTATATAATTAGAGTTGTCACTGTCCCAATCTAATTCTATATCATTAGGATCCTCTTTACTGTCATTTATATAGTCTTCTATCTGTCGCTGGAATAGGTTTTTTTTTGTAGTTTTCTATTTTTGGTCCTAAAAAAGCATCGAAAATTTGTAACGTAAAGTACGACGTGGGGTAACTTGGGCACCCCGAACGAAAAACTTACCTTCCAATTACAAACAGGTTGATATTTAAATGCCACTTATAAATTTTTATATAGTATTCGATATAAAATTAGGCTACCTAAAGGGAAAAAACGTTAAAATTTTTTTTGCGAAGTTATTCAAGAAAAACAAGACTGGGGGATCTAAGTTACCCCACTCCGTACTCTATGGGTTAAGAAGCCCGATTGAGTACAATGTATTTATTTTTTTTTTAACCAGAGGAGGACAGATCATCCTGAATATATTCTACTTACGAAAATCCTGAAACAAAAACTGTTTTCCTAGTAGTTTGCGTGAAATCCTGTGCTTTTGTATAGTCCAGATTTGCCAATACAATATTCTTGTGATAGTTCAGATCTTGGAAAAGATATCCACTCAGTTGTCTAAGATTAGAATCGCATAGAACTGACTAGTCCCAAAGACGGTCTTTAAAAGAAGGGTTTAAGATGGGACTACATGATACCACAGAGTGTTTTCGGACATACATATAGCACTCAAGCTTCCACACAGAATGGGCTACTAAAGCTGGCTGTATTACAACGATCTCCACCGATGGCTCAAAAATGCGATGTAGAACTGAAACTGCTGTTTATTCCGACAACCAGGGACTGAAGGATTACAGTACTACAGATTACCTAACCAGGCTATTGTATTTCAGGCGGAAATTTCTGTTACTGAACAAGTTGCATGGTTGAAACCGGGGAGCTACCTCCTTCGAACTTTGTCATATGTGTGGACGGTCAAGCAGCAATTAAAGTGCTGGGATCTCATATCGTCAAATCAAACGGCATCACGACTTGTATGGACTCTACATTGTACACGTCGACACAACACCAGCCACTATGGCAAAGAGGCAAACGAAAAAGCGATCGAAATGGCACCGAAGAGATTGAAGATGTATAAGAAAGAGATGATACAGCGGACATATGCGCCTCTACAGGAATACTTTTGCAAATTGGAAAAAGCATCATGGAGTTCAACAAACCATGGGTGGACCGAAACAACTGGTTGTCGAATTTAAAAATTGCCATGTCCAGCAGTGTACAGCAGAAGAACCAGGGAACTACATGAGTTCGACAAGAGAATGGTTCGCATTCTAATAGGAAATCTAACGGGATACTGCGCTATTGGCAGTTTCGCTCACCAACTAGGTCTATAGCACTAGGATCACTGCAGAAGCTGATATGCTGTGGATGAAACGGTGCAACATTTATGCGACTGCCCTACATTTCAGAACAGGCGTAATCGGTTTTTAGGTGACAGAACGTTTGAAGATCTGGTCATGGTGACGAGCGTCCCATTTATGGAACTGGCCGGTTTCATCAATGCTTGAAAGTGTTTCAATTTCTCTAAATGAAATGTTGCTAAGAATGTAAATGTCAATATTAACACAAGGTAAAGTATACACTGAATGAAATGTATGTAAACATTTTACACTCATATATACATTAAAAGTCGATTTATTTTATAAAATTATATTTGTGACACGAAGCAGCAAAATTGCATTCATTTCCTGTAATACTGAACATTTGATTGACGTCTCCACTTCTTACTGATTTGTTCTGTTCTGTAGTATCGTTTTCAATGTGTATGATATTGAGGTTGTATAGTCATTTGTTTTCCTGCGGGTATCATTTCGTGGTGATGTTACAATTTCATTTAGATTCAAATTGAAAGGCATTTTTATTAAATACCTTTTATGAACTGCCTTTAATTAAAAGGATTCTTTTAAACTAGATTTTGGTTTATCTTTTTTATATCAATTAAAAGGATTCTGGGGTACTTCGCCCCATAGTTTATAAGGCTGAATTATTTATTTATTTCCATACTATATGAGCTGAGTGGCTTAGATCTTATGCTCGGAGTAGACCAGAGTCTTTAGATTAGGTTAGGTTAAAGGACGTGTACTTGTCAATTAAGACAATTACAGTACCCGGAGGTCGAATTGACCCATTGTACAACTTCCTAGTTTCTTACCCCACTTATGTTGTGCGTGTTAATTTTATACATGAGTGGCGGGAGCTACAGTTTAAACTCGACTCCGAACGACAGATTTTTGAGAAACTTTTTCATGGCAATTTATTTACTCTCAGAGTTTTTGCCAGAAATCTGCTGAGAGGAAGTCGCCGAAGAAATATTTTTTCATATTTCGTTCAGTTGGAGTCAGGCATCAGTCAGGGTTTGAACGTCTAATAAGCCAACATACTACCTACTAGACCACGGCGACTTCAATTTTGCGATTTATTTCGATATTTCTTGAACACCTGCAACAACAAGTGTACGAGGGCAGTGATCAAAAGCATTGTGCTGACCGAATGATTTTATATATTACCGCCGCCCTGCTCTTACAACGTCGTATAACATGTTGTGTTCGATGATATCGAATGATCTCTGGGCATCTAAAAAGCACGTATTTTGCAGGGTACGGCATTCAACGATCTGTTCTGAAAATATGTGCAGTGCATAAACGCGGTCTTTGCTGCATCAGTGCGCTTGAAATCGTGTTCTTTCATTTGATAGAATGTTGGCTTATTAGACGTGAGGCCACTGTTCAAACTCCAGGTCAGACATCTCCATCAAAACGAAATTAAGGAATGTCTCAGGAGATTTCTGGTAAAAACTGTGAGAGTAAAAAAAAAAATAAAAGTTCCTCAAAAATATGTGGTTCAGAGTCGACTTTAATTTTTGTAGGTGTAAAAATTAATACACACAACATGAGTGATAAGAGAATCTAGGTCATAATTCAGACTGAAGGGCCGTAATAACCAATTATGTATGCATGTATGTATGTAGTTTGTTAGGCTGAATATATGCGGGATTATTTTGTTCATTGCACTTAGTACAGTTTCTACACTCTCAGAGGTTAACTTTCTTAGGCAAGAGGGTAACTGTTCTCTCTATTAATTCAGGATGAGGCCTCAGCCTAATTTCGGAAAATTTATGTGTATTGTGTAATTTTAACGCTAGTATAAAGATTGGAAAGTTTGCAAAGAACTTCTTAAACAAGTTGGTATTACATAACGCACTCAGACAAGTAAGCACTTGTAGCTTAAATCAAATACGAAAGCGTAAATTATTCATGTTGTGCATCGAGTTTAAATTATTCAGTTCTTTATTTTTTATTTTAAAAAATTTTATTCGTACTGAACACTTTTGAAATATGAGCTCGTAGATTGCAATAAAAATAAAAATACATTTGTGTTCAGTTTTAATTAATTGTTTTATTGTTCGCACAATTCTGTGTGCCACTGTTCACAACTTGATGTAAACAACAACAATTGCTTTATTTCTTATTCTCGTTTGCGTAAACAATAACAATTGTTCGACCGATCTTTGAACCACAATTATTTTTTTTTACACGCAACGAGTCACAAGACTGACGGAATTTTTACTGACACAGTTGCCTGCTTTGTCTTGCCTTTTATATCGCAGGGTAAACAGCACCCAACACACAGAATAGAAACCTTTGACGTTTGACAAACGCTCATAGCAGCAACATTACTGGCCAATTTAGAGGGAGAAAAAAAATGTTATAATGTTTTGCGAATCAAATGTGTTAGAAGCAACAGATATGTAGAGTGAAAACTGGCGGATAAAGCAGAAAAATTAAATGTAAATAAACATTTATTTTGTTAAGAAAAGGGAAAAAAATTTTATAATGTTTTGCGAATCAAATGTGTTAGAAGCAACAGATATATAGAGTGAAAACTGGCGGATAAAGCAGAAATATTAAATGTAAATAAAAATTTATTTTGTTAAGAAAAGGGAAAATTTGGAATATTTTTTAATTTCTGCATTGAAAAGTTTAAAGATTCTTAAATATTTAATTATTAATCGAAATGTGGGCGGTTGTCGGTCCCAATGAATATAGTTTCTTGTGCAAGGGGTAATTAAAAAGCTAAATATTAGAAGATCAAAATAAGACCTACTGCTCATAAAAAATTTTCCTTGCTGAAAGTTGCCAATATTTATTAATTTTTTGAAAGAAAAAGTTAAAATTTGTTATTGTTATTAGTTGTTTTTATATTTAGTAATAGTTTCACACAAAAATTACATTTTTCATTAACTCTCGCCAATATAAAAAATCCACCCCGAAAACTAAATAAACATAAATAAACAATAAAGACAGACAATCAAAGATAGACAGAAATACTTTTTGGTAATATTTGCTGTCCCTTGCATAATTCGCTGGTAAACGTCAAAATTCCGTTTCTATACTGCTTATACGGTGGTAAACAGTCTGATTAAATGACTTTGCGTTCCCGAAATCTCTGTAACTGTAAACATCGTTGTTTCATTGTTGTTTATGTATTTTGTTTACGTTTATTCTAGTAATGTTTGTTGTTGCTTCTTGTTTACTTGTTTATCCCCTTTTTTATACTGAAGTCGTTGCTATATTTTTGTTTTTTCATTGATCATGTAAACAAGTTCATTGCTTTTGTTTTTGTAGCTTTTGTTTATCATTTTAATGTTAAACGATGTAACACCATTTCCATTTTCTTAACAATATCTAGTTATTTTAAGCCGATATTACAAATACAATACATAAACTAATTGGAATGAAATGATTGTTCTGATATATAAGAGCTTTAATTTCAGTTAAAAATAATTGAATTTTTTAAAACAAAACAATACAAATCCTTGTAATCTTAAACTTCCATCATTCATATCGAATTCTATTTCCTATTTGAATTATTTTTCTTTATAAAATCTTTAATCAAAGAAATAAAATGTCAAAGGATAACGACTACAAATCTTCAATGATCCATGCCAGCTCCTTTTATCAATTTTTGGCATTCCCATCAACCAGTATATTATGATTCAAGGCTCTTATATGATAAGTATTAATGTGTCATGTTTTATTCCATTCTGACCAAATTATTAATTAGTGTCTACAGTTCTTATTGTTTGAAATGAAGATAAATCACGACAAATAATAGACAATCTCAAAACCATAAGGATAAGCAAATTGATGACAGATTGAACATCAATCGGCAGACGTGCATGTTACCAAATTAATGAAGAGATAAAAAATAATAAACGAAAGGAAATTTTTGTCTTCTGTAATTTTTTATGATTCCATTATTGTGTTTCGATTGGATCAAACTAGATTATTTACATATGCAGGCGATTAGTCTAGTATGTCTGATTCTTAGATAGGATATGTGCTTGCCTAGAAGCAACTCTTCTATCGAATGATTTTAAAATTTCTTCAAAAATTTTTTATTAACTTTTTTAAATTTTATTTCTCTTTTTAGGTCTCCAAATAAAGAATTCGGTGACTGCTCTATATTAACTTTATGTAAACAAACCAATTGCATTAACCCTAGATCGAGCGTTAAAAAAACTTCATAATTCTAGCTAATGTATTACTTTTGATACACACTTGTAGTAACATAAAATTTGCGCAATTATTAATTGAAGCTTTATATGAAATATTGAGCTTAATAATGGCATTTATTACGTTTTACGCAATAAAGGTGCATATCTGAACACCGTATAACACATCTTTTCTGTATTGTTAACAAACATTAATTGCTACAATAAAAAATGCATCCAAGGGTCTTATTAACTATTTTCGTGGACTGCGAACTACAATTAATATTGAAGAACTCAATTAATTCAATTTATGAGCATTAATTCTGTGTTAGTCATTGATAAAATATTGTCTTACTTGTGTACTTACTTAACTTATATATTTAATTTGCCAATGGAAGCAATTTTTTTTTTATTTATTGAGTATGGAATAAAATATCCGCCAAATAGCCGTCTGATCAGCATCCACAGCAGACATTGCTGAGTGTGTTTGTTTCTCATGAAGGATTGCGTGTTAATTTTCTGAGCCTGAAGTTGGGTAATATTGTGTATTCCAGATGGAACTGTCCTCACCTTGCTCAACTATCCATGGAACCAATTGCCAGAATTTTAAGTTTAAGCACAGAATTTTTTGTCACTGTGGATAAGTCGCCGTAGTCTAGTAGGTAGTGCGTTGGCATATTAGACGTTAGGCCACGATTTAAACCCCAGATCAGACATATCCAACTAAACGGAATATGAAAAAATATTTCTGCTTCCTCTCAGCAGATTTCTGTTAAAAAATCTGAGCGAAAATAATTTTGCCATGAAAAGTTTCTTAAAAATCTGTCTTTCGGATTGTAATTAACGAAACTAAAAATGTTTATTTTTTTTAAGTGATAATTATTGTTGTTATGTTATGAAATCGCCGTAGTCTAGTATGTAGTGTCTTGGCTTATTAGACGCTAGGCCATTATTCAAACCCCAGATCAAACATATCCAAACGGAATATAAAAAAATATTTCTGCTTTCTCTCAGCAGATTACTGGTAAGAAGTCTGAGAGCACAAAAATTTGCATTGAAAAGTTTCTCAAAAATATGGCGTTCGGTCCCGCCACTCATGCATAAAATTAATACACACAACATAAGTGGTTTGAGAAACTAGTTTGTAATTCTGCCAAAAGGCTTGTAATGACTAATGAAGGTATGTATGTATATATTGTCGATTACTGCAGCACTGCGTCCAAAAGAGCGAATGATACGTTGACACAGAATACTTACTGTTCATAGCCAACTCATGTTCTTTAAATATTTTGATTAATCTTAAAATACTTAACATATTAGTTGCACTCTCTTGATTTAAAATTCTTCAAAGTTTGTGAACAGTGCCAGCATAATTTTACAAATTTATTTTCGCACGTGTTTTTCTTTCTTCATTTTAAATAATTTCCGATTTTCCCAATGTATACAAATTTGTGGCACTAAAACTAAAAAATTAACTCCTACTGAGACACCCTTTATGGTATATTTATTTCAAGATTTTATAAGTATGAGTGTATTCCAAGAATTTTTATTTATTTATTATACGTCTCAAGTTTTCATCAAGAAACTCCTTTACTTTTAACGTAATCTGTTATAAACACTTCATATTCATGCCATCTAATACTGTCGACAATGCGTTGCATGTTGTATGGGAATAAGTTCTTAAAAGTTGTGTAAATAAATACTTATTGTTTGAAAAGCAATATTTTCAAAACAACCATATTTTAAAATAAAATTACATATCAAAAGTGTTGCAACCCAAGCCAATCTCTTGTAAGGAATAGACACGTTTTTTTTCCTTAAAACACTTTTATTCCTGTTTGTTTATTGGCTATAAAAAAGCAGACAATAGTCCTGAAAGGGCTCATAAAAACATAGGAAAATTTAAAAGCAGAAGACAAACAGTAAAATAGCAAACTGAAGTACAACTGAAGGGGTTGCAGCTTTCACATCTATTTGCAGAATTATTTATTTCTTAATACTATACAAAGGTGATTGAAATTCCTTCTTGAAGAAGAGTATTTCTCAAAATCTGCCACACTTTAAATAGAACACGCACGTCAAGTAAACAAAATAAGTACCTTTAAAGAAATTAATTTAATATTTACATATGTACTTAACATGTGTATTAAGCATACACATGGAAGAAGATTTATGAGTTAAAAATAATAAAAGAAAGTTTTAATTACAAAGCATCATCAGTATACATACGCATAACAAACTTCAGAAATTTTTTAACCAATCCGTTTTCGTTGAAAATATTTATAATTGTCTGACATCTTTCTTCGATTTTAAGATGGTCTTTTGCATAGGTTCAGAAATTTGTGAATCGGTTGCATACCTTTGTGGGCCTGTGCAAGGCCACAATTCAGTTCAATTTCAGAAATTTTTTAACCAATGCAAAAGACCGTCTTAACATCTAGGAAACTATAAAGATTTTCAACGAAAACGGATTAGTTAAAAAATTTCTGAAATTTTTTAACCGTATGTATACTTTAGTAACTGTGTGTAGTTTCTCACATTACTTAATGTGTGTGTGTGTTAATTTTATAAATGAGTAGCAAGACCTCCAGCTTAAAGTTGAATCCGAATAACAGATTTTTGAGAGACGTTTCATGGCAATTTTATTTACTCTCAGAGTTTTTGCCAGAAATCTGCTTAGAGGCAGTCGCTGAAGAAATATTTTTCATATTTCGTTTTGTTCCAGGTGTTTAACCTGGGGTTTAAACCGTGATCTTACACGTCGATTAACCCAACACACTACCTACTAAACTACGGCGACTTCTAGCTGATCCTGATGCATTTTCGGTTTGGGCCGACACAAATGTACAAATGGGAATCAGAAATATATACGAAATTATATTTTCGTCATATTCAATGAAATCGGCGCTGGTAGGTGCGGTAGACAAAGTTCTGTCCTGCTGGGTGCCGGTTCAATGTGGAATTTAAGAGGTGGCCTGGGGTTTGAACCGTGACCTTACGTCTAAGACGAAAACATACTACCTACTAGAGTACGACGACGTTAAAAGATATAAATAAATTGTTAAAGTAAAAGTTAACTAATCAAAAGAAAATGCATACATACATACATATGATGGAGTACATATTGAATAATTTTGAAACTGAAGCAATTTTTTTGTTCATATTCCGAACTTTTTTCCATACAGTTTTACCTTCAAAATAATTGATTTGCACAAGCAAAGGAAACTTTTTCATAGCTTTTTCAGCTGTCATTTATTTTCTAAACTTGCAAAAATAAAAATAAAATCTCCTAATGGATTTATATTCAACAGCCAATGAAAACAAAAGTCAGTATATACTATAGGACTATACTTTAACCCATAACTCATGTTTCAAATTTATTGCGCTACAATGTCACAACAAGTAACTAAACAAACAAATTTTGTCAGCTCATATTTCAAATCGCATAAAATGCTTTTTTAGCTTCGATCAAAATGTTAAAAATTTTATAAAACTCTTCACAATAAATTTTTTTGTTTTTTTACTTTCTCAGCCAAAAGTTTTCAAATATTCAATTTGCGATTTGAAAGTAAAAGTGAAAGTATATGATATGAAAGAGTATGTTTGCGTGTAATTGAAACAAATTGTATGAGTGCGTTAGATTTGGTAAAATACAATGATATCATATTTGAACATTGTGGTTTAAACCATTGTAAGTACTGTTGGCATTGACGGATGTGGTTTTTATTTTTTAAACATAATGAAACCAGCAAGAGATTGATTTTAACAACTAAATTACTTAATATAAATCATATATTTTTTTATTAGTCCATCAAATAGGATGCCTGTGATTTAAGGTACTTTTTGTCCCAAGCCTTCAAAGACTTTAAATGACGTGCAGTGTACTCTCTATAGTACACTGGAATATTAGAGTTGTAAAATTAATATATTTTCGTCTGCTCCCGGATTCGAATATTACATTTCATTTTGCCTTTATCGAACTGGATGAGGTCCTTGTAATTTAGACCAGAAAATTTTCTGTAGGGAAACAAATTTCAATATATGGGTCTCACGTGCAAGAAATATATTTCATACATACATAATCGGTCATTACAATCCTTTAGTGAGGATTACGACCTAGTTTCTCACACCACTTATGATTTGTGCGTTAATTTCTTTTTTATACATGTGTGGCGGGACCTACAGTTTAAAGTCGACTCTAAACGATAGATTTTTGAGAAACTTTTCATGGAAATTTTATTTAATCTATATCAACTGTTGTAAATACTATTGGTCATCGGCTTACTCTGATGACTTTGAGGTCTGCTATAGTTTGGAGCATATTCGTTTACAAACATACAATATATAATTGGTCATTACAATCCTTCAGTAAGGATTACGATCTAGCTTCTCACACCACTTACGTCGTGTGTTTTAATTTTATACATAAGTGACGGGACCTACAGTTTAAAGTCGATTCCAACGACAGATTTTAGAGAAACTTTTTCATGATACTCAGAGTTTTTGCCAGAAAACTGCTGAGAGAAAGTCGCCGAAGTAATATTTTTTCATATTTCGTTTTGTTGAAGATGTCTGACCTGGAATTTGAAATAATTGTATTGTAATTAATAAACAATAAAAAAAAATATTTATCGTATCGGATAGAAAATTAAAAAAAAAAATTGAATTACACGTCTTCTTTTTGTGGTACGCAGTTTCACTGGTCAAACTGACGGGACTACACTACCTGTAAGCTGCCTACATGGAAAGGCAGTGTACAATGGGGAGTTCCGACAGAAGGATGATTGTGACTAAGCACACTATCATTTACTTTTAGAGAACACGACAAGGCATAGGGTATTTTGTTATTCTGTTGACTCCATATAAAGTCAATATACATATCAGAAATCGAATCGAATCATACTCATAATTTCTGATACTTATACGCATTTATACTTATTTATTTATTTATTTATACTATAACAAAATAAATATGATTCGCGTACGAACACTAAAATTCTCACTAGAAAGTTGTGTGTTTGCTCTGCTTCACTCGAATCATTTATAAGTATTATAACTATGAATCTGAATGAATATAAGTTATGAATCTGAATGAGTAGGCGTATGAATCAAACTTATTTCGAATGGTATGAGTTTGATGTCAATGTTGTACGCATACTCATTGCAACCTGTACTTATAAATCAACGTTTTAGTGAGTATAAATGAATCAGAGTAGTTAAATTTCAATATTTTTGACCCACTTATAATCATAATGTGATGAGATAATAAGCCAACATACAACCTACTAAACTACTTTATATATATTCGCTTATACCTGGAATTTAAGAAAACACCAGTTCACATCACTTCTACCACGGTCTTGTCTCTATCCAACTCAGACCACAAGTCAATGTCTTTCTCAAAGATATATACATCGCTAGCCTAAAATCTATTATAAACAGTGACTTCTTCGGGATGCATCTGATGCTCTTGGATCTCGTGTAGATTTGTATCGTCCCAAATTCGAAAAATTGGTTTGTTAACATACCTATTCCTTCAGAAATTTCTTCGTCAGTGAATATGATTTTTGTATGAAAATTAGGGTCAATTACTCCAGTCGTTTTCTTTAGTGATTTTGTAATAGACACTGAAGAAATATTTCCCGTACACAATGGCACTTATAGGTCTTTCAAATGATTGTAAAAGTTTGATGATATCTCACACACACTTTGTTCTCTTTAAATTTAAAAAAAGAAGACGTTTAAAAAAATGAACGTATTTTATTTTATTGTATTATTTTGACTTGTACGCGGCATAAAGTTTGTGTGAATTTCTAAAATAAATTTTCAATATTTCCACAATTTATTCCTTTGGATTTTGAACTGTCTTTATTGCCCTTTTATATTGTTTTGAACTGTTATCGTAATGTTTAAACTCTGTTTTAAAAAAAGTTTTGATTTATTGGCATTTTGCCAATGGATGATTATTGCATTTGCATCGTTTGCGACCCGAATTCGGGTGGCACATTGTAACATTTCAAAATTGATTTCATTACTTGTGGTCGTTGTGTGAGAACATTCATGGCATGAGGAAATTCACAGAGCTAAACAGTTGAAAATTTCATTTTCCGTTTAAAATCTTCCTTTTTGGTTGAGAGTGGCTATTTGTGTATCTACTCGTATATTGTGGAAAGCTATCAGTTTTCCATTAATTTTCAGTTGTGTGTATGTAAATGCTTGAATGAAATATAAGACTAGTCTTATACTTATTTTGTAGACTAACGGCAAATTTTGGTATTTCGATGGGTGCTGATTTCGAATGCAAGTTGAAGTGTCAAATTAAATGTCAGTAATTCGTTGTCGGAAAGCTGTCTAGCGGTCAATAAATTAAATGAAATTGTCGGAACATACATACAGCAAATTTATGTTTTTGTTGAATTGTTACACAAAATAAAACTAAATTAAAGGTTGCTTGATATTGTACGGTATTTAGATCCCTAAATTTGCAGCATTATTTATTTAAGAAATGATTTTATAGTTGATTTGTGTTTAGCAAATTCATGTCAAATGTCAATATTTTCCATTATTGATTTTTTTTATCAAATTAAGGGCTATTATTACAACTTGCCTTTAAAGTTCGTTTTAGTTAAACTTAACTTTAGCTAAAGTGAACTTTAAACTCACCTTTAACTTTTTTGCGTTATTATAACGTACAGATAAAATAAAGTTAACTTTTTCAAATATATGGCAGTGCCGGAAGAATGTCGATAAAACTGCTCAATTAAATAAGTTTTTTTTTTAAACGCAGTGGCAACGAAAGGTCTCTTTTTTGTTGTATTTGCTCATTCTGTTTATATTTGAAGTTGCCATATTGAAAATGATATATAATATGGCAAGTTTAAACATAAACTGGGTACCCTGGTAGTGTGCTAGACTATTACGGTCGAGGGTCGATTCCCACCAGGGACTCTGGTCTGTGACACTACACCGAGCATATGGTCAAAGTTACTCAGCTCGTATATAATTAAAATATAATTTGTAATTGTATTGTAATTAATAAATAAATAAATGAATAAAATCAGAAATAAACTTAACTTTAATAGTTAAAGGTAGGACGATGCTCCCTTTTGCTTAATGCTCATTTCTATATTGTTATCTATCCACTTAAAATAAGAAAAACAATTTATCTGTCCGTTAATATTGTACCTTTAGTTAACGGCAATTTGTAATAATGGCCCTAAGCGTTGTATTTATTAACTTATAGCACCATACAGTAATATACATTCGTTTGGCCGCAGTCGATTTTTTCTTTAATATGGATTTCATATTTTTATTGGCCAAACGGTTTGCTGATTAATTGTTCATTAAAGCAAATTAAATTCTAATTTACATCGGTATTAAATGAAAATCGTTTGAACGCAACTTAATTTAAATTTACAAACCTTATTACCAATAATTGAAAAAATTCCATTTGGCATGGAATTTATAAAACTTCGAAAGATTTGAATTTCAATATACAACCAGCATTTCCTAATTATCGCTTTTAATTCATTTACATTTGAAAACAGCCTTGCTTTTCTGTAAAATTTAGTTGCAAACACTATCCACAAGTTTTCGGTGGGATTACAATGAGCACTATATGCCTGCCGTGGAAGAAGATCAATATTTTTGGAAAAAAATCGCTACATACCAGTGATCAGCAATGAATCGTTTTTTCGTTACTCATAAGCACTCATGAAATTTTGAATATATGTAAGTGAGTCAACCATATTGATATTTAACTACTCTGGTTTATTCGTACTCAATACAACGTTGATTTATAAGTATGAGTACAATGAGTATGAGTACAACGTTGACATCGAACTCATAACATTCGAAATATGTTTGATTCATACGCCTACTCATTCAGATTCATAACTTTAGAAAAATACTTATAATAATTATAAATGATTCGAAAGACTTGAATCATTCATCAAAACTTACAGTCTTAATTGTTGAAATAGAAAAAGACAAAGACAAGAAGCAAAGCAAACAGACTGCCTTCTAGTGAGTATTGTAGTGTTCGTATGCCAATCATTTATTTTGTGATTCTTGTAAATGTTTAGTCATCTAGAGTCAAAATCAACATCATCATATGTATTGTTAAGTATGAGTACAATGAGTACTTCAAACTTTGAAAGTGAGTAGTATGAGTATAATATTAAAATAAATATGAATGCCAATGAGTATCAGAAATTATGAGTATGATTCGATTCGACTTATCTTTTTGAATACTCATTGCTGATTTCTGGTGTTAACTTCCACTCGAAGGTATACTCCAGTTTCTCTAAGGGTTCTTGTAATTTCAATTCTGTGCCGATATTTTTCATCCATCTATATACTGTATCGATTATCGACTTTAATCGATTGCTTCAGACGCAACTAAATACTGTGTCACCAATAGGACCCAAACTCGAGTAGGTCTCTGCAATAGACGGACCTCCATAATCAATTCAGAGTTTTTTTATTTTATCAAAACAGTCAAGCACTAAGTTTGATACCGTTTGTAAGGTTTTTAATGTGTAAAATTCATTCATGATAAGAACATATGTGACGTATGAGCGATATTTAATTCAATTAGTTTCATACATTACAAAATAAAAGATTTTTTATTGCATACTTTTTAGAGTTCGTATTCTAGTACATGTAATATGATACGTATGAGTAATATGTTACAAATTCAATTAAATAGGAGGTAAGTCATAAATTCTAGTGGACTACACCCAGAGACAAAAAGCAACACAAAAAAAATTAAAAATGTTACATTGTTCAACATAAAACCAATTTAGACTAGAAATCAAAGTCGAATCAAATAATCTAAATTTGCTCAGACTTGTTATATAATCAAAACTTGCCCCGTTTTAATTTAAAATAAAGCAACGTTTAAACAAGAACGTTCTACTGTATTTTCAAAGTGATAGCAATTTTAACAATTAACGCTTCAATGATCACAAGTACACATATGTCCCAAACGGAACATTTCTTAAATCGGAATTATAAAAATCGGTTGGTATTATATTACTTTTATTTATTTTTAAAGATGTGTATTTATGTTTCCTTTCTTTATCCGGGTGTATTCAACTTTGTGGTTATGTAAAAGACAGCCGTGTCCCTATGGTCCATAAGGGAACTTTTCTACTTACATATAAAAGTTATAATTCCTTACTATTGCCATCATTTATTTCTTGTAGATTAGCATTGAAGATGGTGTGAAGTTATTAAGCTATTCTACTGATCCAATTACGTTGTACAGATGCCTAAGGAATTTCAATTTACGCCATTAATAGATTTCAACAGTGAGCGTAGCTTATTAGACGTAAAGCCAGGGGTCGAGCTTCAGGCCAGACATCAAGTCAAAATACAAAAAGTATTTTCTTCGGCGACTTCCTCTCAACAGATTTCTGGCAAAAACTCTGAGAGTAAATAAAAATTGCCATGAAAAAGTTTTTCAAAAAATCTGCCGTTCGGAGTCGACCATTAGTCATGAATAAAATTAACACACACAACATAAGTGGTGTGAGAAACTAGGACGTTGTACAATGGGTCAATTCGACCTCCGTGTACTGTACTTGTATTAATTGACAAGTACACGTCCTCTAACCTAACCTAACCTAAGCGAAGCAAATGCTTATCTGAAGATCCGAGTTACATACATGTATGGTAGGTGCATGAAAACTTCCTACCAAATGTCTGTCAGTTTAAAATGGATCTTGATGAAACTCAACATTTTTTTTGCTGATAAATTGTTCACAGTGGTAATCAGAACAATCAGGTTATACTAATCTTACAATAAACCATTTCCTTCCAATCTCTCCAACGTCTGCCAAGCTTTATCTTGCTTGGTCTATAATCTTGTTCGAACATTATCTTCGTACGTTATCCAATGTGGTCCGATCCTTAAATTTTTCACTTTTATATTTCATCTTTCTGTATTACTATAGCAGTGCTTCAGCTGACTAAGCAGTCATATGAAAAAATTTACACCTATCAAGGGATTGAAATGGTTTAGGCAAAAAAAATTAAAGACGCATATCTTATTACAGCTATTATTGAAAGTTTGAGAGTTATGAATATTACTCTAAAAATTGGTAGGTTGTAACCGAATCATACATGTCCATTAGTTTGCCAATGTATGCATCCATGTGTTACGCTGGTGCAAACGAACTTTTGTCTTGAACGAATAAAATCTTTTTGTCTTCCGAACTACATCTGTTAAGTAAGGTTCTTTTTTATCGAAACGGTTAAGTAAACAGTCGACGAAATGCAACATCTCTCGCCGTTGACAGAGCGAGTATGTAGGAGAATCTGAGGCAGTTGATTTCGCAGATTACAACCTGGTAAAGTTTCATCACAAATATAGTTTTTCATTTATTTTGCTGATAATGAATCTATCAAGAAGTTTGAGTACAAACCACTGCATAATAATTCCTCCATGAAAATTTCGCTTGAATCGTAGAACAGTTGACAGTAGTCTGGACCATCTAAATTATGCTTCATTTGAAAAACTGCAATTTTCCCTTAATCGGTACATAACATTTGGTTCTGATTGTTTTCAAGACGTTCTTCACTGTGTATTTCTCAGAGTTTGATGTGGGTTTTTTCCATTTCATCCATGGTCTAGTATATGAAACAAGGGCAATGTTTCTCATAGTAACTGGAAGATCAAGTTTTTTTTTAATTCTCGACAAGATAAACCATTCTTAAAGGCTTCTTATGGAAGTTTTCTTTTGAAATTCACTTTCGTTGGAATTTTGATTCCATAACTTTCTTAGGCAATTTCTTATTACTCTTTCAGAATACAGTGTTATAGCCGCAGTTTTTCTGTGTGAACATCCCTTCTTTCTGCTTTAAATGATCGGTTAAGATCTTTTAGGTACCATCTAGTCGCGTTCCTAGTTTGTTTTCCAATAATTTGCAAATTTTTTGCATACAATTTTTAATTGAAATGAAAAAGTCCCTTTCAATAACGCTAGTTTCACTAGAAACTTTTTGTGAAACTGGGGAAAGAATGAAGAAAGAAAGGAGTTAAAAATATTAAGTAAAGATACGTTATAGAAGTAACAAAAAAAGAGAAGAGAACTTTCAAGTATGAAATTTTAACAAAACTAACTCCTGATTCTAGAAGAATACCTAAACGTTCACTTCTGTATGTCAAAGCAGAGATTGAGTATTTGCTTAAAAGTTTCAGTTTCAATAGTTATGTTGTTAAGTCCCACATGCTAGTTCTTATTCTCACAGCGTAATGTAAAGCAATTGTTCTATCCAATTGTAAGACTCATGTTATAAACACAATAAACGCAAAACAGCTAACGCAGCAATCTCTCAAAAATAAAATATATGTATGTGTGTATATGAAAGAGATTATTTCAAAGGCAACGCGACATCTAGCAAAGTTTCTGCTGCCTTGCTTTTAGACTACAGTAAGACCACGCTTAACGCGGGGTATACGTTCCAATAAGTTCCAGAGCTAAACAAAACAGCGTTAACAGCGACTTTGGAAAATACAGTTGGAATCTTCATTCTGGACAGACTAACAAAAGAGCGTTGAAAAAGATACATCCAATACACCGTCGCTATATAGAGCACCGCTTTTGGTTGTTGCATGGTCGTTTCATTTGCACACATATACAACAAGTATCAATACAGTGTGCTATTTAGAAGAATCCCAATACTACGGCGTAATACTGAAACAGCGTTAAGCGGAGCACCGTTAAGTGGCGTCTTAGTGTAATTTCTATTTGTAATTTATTTGCAGCAGTGAGAGAATTAGTGCTCAGCCTGACATGATTGTACTTGCAATGCTAGGACTAATGCTGCCAATACAATAGCATGTATGAAAGAAAGGTTTTTATAACACGATGTATGAAATACAACGCGAAAGAATGTTTTAGTGACTTCATTGATAAAGAGCTAATGCTTCCACTGTCCTTATTATAACTAATAATCAATGCTACAATTGTAAAACTGTTGCGACTCATGTTATAAACACAATAAACGCAAAACAGCTAACGCAGCAATCTCTCAAAAATAAAATATATGTATGTGTGTATATGAAAGAGATTATTTCAAAGGCAACGCGACATCTAGCAAAGTTTCTGCTGCCTTGCTTTTAGACTACAGTAAGACCACGCTTAACGCGGGGTATACGTTCCAATAAGTTCCAGAGCTAAACAAAACAGCGTTAACAGCGACTTTGGAAAATACAGTTGGAATCTTCATTCTGGACAGACTAACAAAAGAGCGTTGAAAAAGATACATCCAATACACCGTCGCTATATAGAGCACCGCTTTTGGTTGTTGCATGTAATTTATTTGCAGCAGTGAGAGAATTAGTGCTCAGCCTGACATGATTGTACTTGCAATGCTAGGACTAATGCTGCCAATACAATAGCATGTATGAAAGAAAGGTTTTTATAACACGATGTATGAAATACAACGCGAAAGAATGTTTTAGTGACTTCATTGATAAAGAGCTAATGCTTCCACTGTCCTTATTATAACTAATAATCAATGCTACAATTGTAAAACTGTTGCGCTTGCTGTGTTGCGTTTATTGTGATTTTACGTTTCATGTCGTATCCTTCTTCTTTCAGCTGCATATTGGTTGCCGTAGGGTCCGTTTCGAGTAGCCGCTGTAATGATACCATCATGACATTGTGCCTTCTAATAAAAGCATTTGTTGAAGTACATGTCAAAGATGTTCTTGCAGATGCTGCAGTCGCCTTACTGGTATTTTGTTGATAGCTGTCCAGTGTTGGCTTTTTCGATGTCTCATCTGTGCCTGATTCAAATATTTCCCTGTATTTTTTGACGCATTCCTCAATCTTTTGATAGTATTTTTCGGTGAAATATTTGTGGTCTAACTGGAGCTTTTCAAGACATCGTATTTTATTATAGGTGTGTTCGAATTCTGCCCAAGCGGAGTCTAATCTTTTGATCCTTTCTTCGTAGTAATGGACAGTCTTTCTGGATGATTGATCGTTTTTAAAATTCCGAATGATGGACTCAATCAGTTCTTCTGTTGCTCGCTGAGCAGTTGTAAGCTGTTCCATTAGGGAGGTTGTTTCACCAGTAGCCATGTTGTGGCCTGTTCGAGGAATTTATTCCTGGGAAGGAACCAATGTCAATTTAGTAGTTCGAATTAAATACTTAAAAAACGTAAAAAAGTCGATTTTCTCACGTCGAAAATCACGTCTTGTTTCACCACAAGTACAAAATTTCAAGAATTCTCTATTATTATTGTATTAATTGAGTATTGAAATGGAATTTAAACAAATTCCTTGTGCTTTTTTTATAACACAACAATGGACTACAATAGATAAGAAAAAGTTTATTAAAAATTAAAATATTTTTATATTTACTTGCAATTACTGATACTTGTTATATACATTTTTTAAAAGAAATAAGTATTATGAACTTATCTTCGAATATCCAATTTCAATTTAAAATCCCATTAACTTACAATGCTTTATTCGATTATTTTCTGCTTTTTATTTTAAAAATTTATTAAAGCAAACTGAATAATTCAAGGAAATATATATAGCCCATGGTTAAGAGTAGAAATAATGAATTCAATGAATATATTATAAATGAAACACACAAAATAACCTGCCAATATCTTCTATCAATTTCGAAGACATTTATTTTCCATTTGAATTACCATGTAAATGTGAGGAAAATAAAGAAGTCTGTAGAGTCTTCTCTTATTCTTAAATGCATCGACTTTTACTTCCTTTTATTATTAAACATTGTTTTTTTATTTCATTTGCTTTTGTCTTTGCAATTTCCATTCATCTCCAGTTACCATGTGTTAGTTTCACATAACGTTGTTTTCTCTCTGACCCCACTCAGAATGTATTTGTATAGGAATTCATTGACCAGAGCAGCACATTCCTAATATTATTGTTAATGTCGTAGATTAATTTATATTTTATACCTCGACAATTTGATGGATGACTCTCTAATGCTGTTATAATCTAAGGAAAAATAGGGAAGTCATTGGTTGTATTTATTTTTCTTATTCGTATTAAATTTTCTTGAATAATTTCTTGTCTTTTTTTCGAAACGAAAAATATTTCGAAATTCATTACCAGTAGAAACAGACACATCATTTAAATGGATTACAAATATCAAGTCTGCCCTACAACTTAAAATATTTATTAATATTCATGCTTAGAT
This sequence comes from Sarcophaga carnaria, assembly GCA_958299815.1. Lineage (NCBI taxonomy): Eukaryota > Metazoa > Arthropoda > Insecta > Diptera > Sarcophagidae > Sarcophaga > Sarcophaga carnaria. Next base: position 80,902,117 of record OY283149.1, on the reverse strand, counting down.
TTCATCCTTATTTACTGAAAATTAATAAACGCTTTAATAAAGTGGTACCGTAGTGTAGTACATGAAGTGTTGGTTTACTCGGCGAAAATCTCGAACTCATGCCGCAACTTTGAAATCTTGAAAATAAATCTTTGAGAATGAAAAGCTTTTTAATTTGTTATTCCTAATCGACTTTAAAATAGTAGGTCCCACCTCTCATTATCAAATTCCTGATAGTATTCGAGAGAAAAGTCATAATTAAGATATTCGGTCCAGTGCGAGATAGCTATAATTTCCGCATTCTATCTATTAATAAGATCTATGAGCTGGCGTTAACCAGCAACACATTAACATCCAGCGGCATGGTCAAGTCGTTCGGATAGAAGAGGATGTTCCGGCGAGACATGTATTCGATGTGGCGAAGAGCGGATGTCGGCGAAGAGGACGATCTTCTCTGTCAAGGATTGTTGCGATAAACTAGCGAAATCCTATAAACGGGTTGTTAATGGTCAATTTAGTAAGTAAATAACATAAATGATACTGGATTTTGGACGGTACAAGAGTTAGTAGAGAATAATTAGAAGTTTTAAAAGTACTTATTGTGTCGTCCGCAGAAAACACACCATGACAAAGTTAAAGATATCCCTTGATTAAAGATCGCCTTGTCTGAGACCTCGCAAGGTTCAGAAAGGTCAGGAGTTGCAGGAGTTGCTCAACGTCATTCTGTAAAGCCTTGTCAGCTTCGCGGGAATACCCAGCTCAGACCGCAAAAATGTACAGAAGGCCGATGCGTTTGACGTCATTGGGCATACCAAACAAGATGTTATTGCTACCTTGAGCGCTATTGAACGGAAGTTTAACGAATTATATGTTGTCGACAAGTAGAGACATGCGACGCATTAAATTCGAGAATACGTTCTATAAGTATACTATTTCTCGTGTGGCGAAACTAATGCTCTGCAAGATGCTCATCCCCCCTGTGGATGCCGCTACGCAGCAGCCTTGAGAGTATTCGAGAGAAAAACCCTACATAAAATTTTCGTTGCAGTGCGAATTGGCAATTGTGTATGTAAATCATCTTATTCGTCAAATTTAGTTCTGAACATTCTTTAAGTGGGGAAGATCAGAATCCAGACAAAATGCCGAAGTCTTAGTGCTTTCTAATTGTGCGATTACAATTAAAGATATCATCAAATATGTATTTAAATTAAATCTGTATCGAATATATATTTCCCAAATTTCTTCCAATAGGCATTTTCTAAATGAATAATGTCTGGTAAAGAAACATCTTATATATTCAACATCAATGACATTAAAGTCTACTACCCCATATAGAAGCCTATTCTTGCTATATATTTCCATCACTATCGTGTAACTAGGCATTCAAATAATTCGCTTGTTTATCTGAAGTATACGAAATACACACATACATATGTATGTGACGCTGCAAATATTATTACAAAGTAAATAAGACATTAGAAATATCTTTAGATAGTCTCTCTTACGTATTATATCCTCAATAAATTTACCTAATGTTCGAAAGAGAGCTCAATCATACTGTTGCTAATGTGAAAATGTGATTTGCCTACCAAAGTCTCCACAGATTTAATACTCCTACACAAAGTATTGATTTGACTCCAAGAGAGTATTTGAAAGTTAAAAACTTGTTCATGAGCGCTTGGTGGCAAATATCAGCAGAAATCGCTCAACAAAACTGGTACATTCAATGCCAAATGGGTTAAATGTAGTGCTTGGCCCTAAGGGATATCCTTCTGAATAATGGACATAACATTTAAATATATTGGGTCTTTGAATTCTAAATTTACTGTGAGTTCTTCTTGAAGGTCACTACACTTTTGCGGTACAAAATTTTTTTCTTTTCTTATGGATTGTAAAAAACTTAAAAATTCTTTTGTTTTAGATTAAAAAAGCAATTAATTTAAATAATAAATAACATCTATCATTTGTATATATAATTCATTTGTCATATATATATCATTTGTATATATAATTGCTTAAAATTCATGAAATGCTGAAATATATTAATTTACCCAGATTTTTGCTGTCCACTGTATGTGACAAATATGGCAAATATTATTACAAAGTAAATAAAACATTAAAAACGTGTCAGATACAAATTTTAAAATGTTTTATTAGAGAATTCATGATAATTTTTATAAACAGTTTATTGCTCAGTGGCACGCCAATAAGATTTTGTACATACCTATTGCACCCTATAGTGCCTTCTGTTTGGATTTTTGCATTTTTATCTTAAAAAATTAAAAGCTTAGTGTGAAATTAATGTTTTAATGATTAAAAAATAAGTTCAAATACGAAAATATTTACGTGATGTAAAACCAAAAATTATGGGAAAAAGTCAGAAATAAGACGTAAATTAAATTTTACTTACTATTCATCTGTTAATTTCATTTCATAAAAGATTTGTTTACATAATTAATTTCGTTCGGAGAAGTTAAAAAAGCTGTTGAGTTAAAGCCTAATCTGGACTATAATAGTAAATTTAAAATTGGAAATTTTAAGGAAATTATCTAAAAAATTTTCCTCGAGTCTAGCGAAGCTTTAACCCTGGACGGTTACTCTTCATTTTTGTACATTATAGTTACTCTTCATTGAATCGACGAAGCTCATTTACTCTTTATCATATAATTATTTTATGTTTGACCAAATTTCGCTCTTTTTATCAACAATGTTGGTTGATAACGAAAGCTTGTAGTGAGTAGACGTACCCTGGCCACCCATTTTTTAATCCTGGATGGTCAGTTTTGTACAGTAAGGCTACTCTTCGTTGAATCGACTAACAAAAATAATTTTTTTTTTCGTCTAGTGACTGCAATTTTTAATTATCAACTAACGTTGTTGAAAAAAAGAGCGAAATTTGGTCAAATATTAAAGAATTATATGACAACACTTCAACGCGAGACGACCATTCTTTCAAATAGCTAGTGCAGAATATCCGATGTTGCATGAACAGTGTGGCACGCAGAATCGTTCTGTTGACACCATATGTCGTTGGTGTCTAGATCATTCAACTCAGGCCAAAAGAGATGTTTATTATTGACATGGCCAACGACGTTCCCTAAGAAATATGGATCGATGACGCCGTCGATCCAATATCCACGCCAAAAGTGACTTCTGCAGTAAGCACAGGACGCTTTTGGATTCCGTATGCATTCCATTTTGCTTGTTTACATACCCATTCATTCGGAAGTGGGCCATATCGCTGAAGACTATTTTGCAATGAAAGTTGGGGTCAGTTTCCAACTGCTCCATAGCCCAGTTAGTGAATATATGTCGTTTTTCTATGGTTCTATGAACGGATAGACTCGCTAAACAATATTTCTTCGACAACTGCCTCTTAGCAGATTTCAGGCAAGACTCTGAGAGTAAATACAATTGTCATGAAAAGATTCTCAAAATATGTCGTTCGGAGTCATCTTTAAACTGTAGGTCCCGCCACTCATGTATAAAATTAGCACACCCAGTGGTGTGAGAAGCTAGATACGTAATCCGTAATCAATTATGTATATATGTTAAGAAATATTTTAAATTCTTCAAGTGTCTGAGGTTTGTTTGTTTTAAAATACTTAATGTCCTGGGGATTTTCGCAACTTTGCAAATTTTAAATTCGTAATGAGTTCAAAAAGAATCTGGAATCTTTCTGCATAATTTAAATTAAAATTGCAATTTTTTATTTACTCAGTGTTGGGCTAAAAAAATTCAGTTTCCCTGTCTTTAAGCGAAAACTATAATATTCTAAAAATAATGTAAATTTAAGAATATAGCGGTTCTCGGTAATAAATTCCTTTACGAAATTTCTATTAGTTTTAACTTTCTAAAATGCCATTGTGTGCGACAAGTTACCAAGGAAAACAACTTTTAATGCTACAAGCAAATAACCCTACAGTTTGAAACAGTTCCAGCGCATGGTCGGTGTTGAGTGCATGAATTAATATAAATAAGCAGGAATCAAACGGTGAAATTTAAAAAGGGGTTGCATAACACTATCGGGAGTGCTGAATAATACATATAAAGCATAACAATGAAAGTATTTGCGGGGTTACGTGTGTAATTAACAAGTCATTTGTCAACTGATTATAAATATTTACTTATCTTATAGAAGAGTGTGGTAGACAACGATATAGAGCAAATACAACATAAGAATAATTCAAAGAGTTCAACGAATATGCTGTTTACTGATAAGCGGTGCAATGCGAACATCAGATACAAGGGCATTTGCAAACAATAATCTTATTGAACTGATAGAGATACAAGTAATATATGAGGCTGCTCTTATGTGGCTCGTTTTCAGGCTGTAAGGGGAATAGATTACCAGAGAATTATTGGAACACTCAACAGTCTTCGCCTAATGCATATCAATAGCAACCAATTGCATTACTCAACACCAGATCGACTTTCTTGATTCGTGCCACAAATGCCCGTAGGGACTAGTTGCTAAACGGAAGGCTCTAAACATGAAAATAAGGCGAGACTGGCTTCTATATTGAAGAACCAGAAATCAGACTTTTCCAAACAAATATAATGCGGTCTTTAAACATCATTTAAATATATTTACAAGTACTCGAGTGACAGTTAGGACAGTAATATACAGGAATATGGTATCAAAGAACGTCATGTAATAGGAAAAAGCAACTGGTATCTAGTTGTCGTGGCATGATTGAAAATGAGGAAGCGAGTATTCTGGCTAATAGAACCAGAGTATTACACAAGCTTGGATAACCCAATGCCTTTCAGTGTATTAAAGACCAAGCTAAGAAAGTGGGTGAAGTCGATGTAGTCTAGTAGGTAGTGTATTGGCTTGTTAGACATGAGGTCAAACCTCAGGTCAAACATCTCCAACAAAAAATATTTCACCGGCGACTTCCCTTCAAGAAAATTCTGGCAAAAACTCTGAGTGTGAATAAAAAATTGCCGTGAAAAGTTCCCCTAAAAGAAGTCGTTCAGAGTCGACTTTAAACTGTATGTCCCGCCTCTTATGGATAAAATTATACACACAACAAAAGTTGTGTGAGCAGCTAAGTCGTATTCCTGGCTTAGCTTCGTTTCTCTAAAAAGTATCCTGTACTCATCGCCTTTTTAAATCGTTACAAAATATTTAAAACACTTTTCAATCATTTTTATTTAAATCTTAACCAACCGCAAAAAAAAGAATAATAAAGAAAACATCTTTTCTTTATTGTAGTAAAATAAGTAGAAATTTATCGTTTCGTTTATTTAAATCCCTTGATTAATCAGACGACTGAAAAACACACAAATAAACAAACCATGAACATAATGAAAATGCCAACTCCAAATCTTTTGTGCTGCGAGGTCATTTATTCTCTGTTGCCATTTATTTATAATATTTATAAGGATGCGACGCAACGCACATAAAGTTTAATAAAGTTGTTCGAAATTAAACCAATAAGTTTATAAGCAAACATAAATATTTTACAAAGAAAACTACCAGATTAAGTTATAAACAGCCAACGACAAAAAAGTTGAATTAAAGCAGTATATACAGTGGACAACGAAAATCTTCGTGGCCCAATATATTTTTGCCATTTTACGAGTTCTAAGAAATAATATGTAAAAAGAATTGGTATTATTTTTATTTATTTATATGTACGTTATTATAAAAATAATCTGGGTAGTCACCATGAGAATTTTAAATCTAAATAGGGACGACCTAAAAACGCTACTTACGGAGCTCTCCGCATTACATGTAAACCGTATTGGTGTGGTGGAAAAGGATAAAGGCAGAGCATGCATTAAGAAGCTTCGTAAGATCGAGATTCCAATATTTTGGGATGAAACAAGACATAACTTATCTCAGAGGAATGGACTGGAGGAAGTTAAGAAAGTTTGTAGAAGATACAGACTTCCTATAGAAAGTAAGGTAGTAATCCTAAAGGAAGCACATAACGAGCCCCCATGACGGCTTGGCTGTATGTCAATTGTCATGAGACACTTGATTGGTCTTCTCTCATTCAGGCTGCCTATCTAGCTAAAAGCTATGAAAATAGAGAGTAACGTTTATTAAAAAATTTTATTGCTATTTAATGACAATGAGAAAGTGGGCAACAATTCTATGTTGCGATTAAAAGGGCTGTCATCGTTTTTAATGCTTTCACGCCGGCACTTTAATTCATGCTTGTCACCTACTGGCGGCTGTTATATTTATTAAAAATAAATGCTTTTAAGAGAACATGAGTCTCAGTTATTTTTTTTGTGGCAGTTGAAGTGTTAAAGATCTAATACGTATAGTCTAATAGCATGATCATTTGTGTACCCCCCGATGAGGCATCCTAGTGCAGGCCACCGGTTTTTGCCAGAAATCTGCTGAGAGGCAGTCGCCGAAGAAATATTTTTTCATGTTTCGTTTAGTTGGATATGTCTGACCTGGGGTTTGAACTGTGGCCTCATGTCTAATAAGACAACACTTTACCTAGTAGATTGCGATGACTGCTTACAATAACGCAATATAAATAAACAAATTGGAACAGTTTGTAATCGAACATTATCGATCAAATATTATATTGTTTCGAAATTTGAAACGGTGTAACATCGTTTAACATTAAAATGATACACAAAATCTATACAAACAAATACAACGAATTTGTTTACAAGTACACCAACAACATCATTATGAAAGAATATTGGATAGACAAGTAAGGGAGAACGCAACAACAAACAACGGTGAACAAAATACACAAACAACAGTGAAACTGCGATAGAATTTTCGAGAAGGCAAAACCACGAACGTTCGACTTCAAGAACTTTTAACAGACTGTTTACGTGGGCATATAAAAAGGCAGAACATAGCAGGCAACGAGTAGTAAGAATTTAGTCAGTCTTGTGTGAAGACGCGTTGCGTGTGAAAAGAACAGTCGTGGCTTGAAGATCTCCGTTGTAAAGATCTGCGTTTTAAGCAAAGAAGAATAGCGGACAAGCTATTATTGTTTTATACGTCAAGTTGTATACAGTGGCACACAAAAATAGTCCGAACAATAAAGAATTTAATTGAACTTAAACATCAATTTATTTTTATTTTGTTTGCAATCAACGAACTCATATTTTAAACGTTTTTAAAAAGGTAAAAATGTAACAATATCTTAATATTCTTATTATATTTTAATTTCCTAATACTGAAAATGAAATCATTTTTTATTGATTGGAGAAATAGTATGATTTAATCCTCTAGGCCTATTATTTCCTGTATCCATTGAGAGTATTTGGTTGCCCAAACATAGGACATAAATAATGTTGAAAAAAACAATTTTCTTTTGATATTTCACTTCTCCGCTTTATTTATAACAGCGTTGAGAAATTTACACACACGTACACATACATACAACGTGTTTAATAAGACGCATGTAAAATGTACTACCGGACAGTGACCAAATATATTAATACAGTTAAAACCACAGGATGTATTTGAGTCGGAAAGCAATGTAGAAAACCATAACCACGAAACAAGCACAACAAAACTACGAATACTATTAAGCCTCACCATTAAACATCAACCAAAATGAAAATAACAAAGGAACTCGAATTGAAGCAAAGTTTGCAAAAGCAAAAGAAAATGACTTACATTGCCACAAATTTTATAAGTTGCACGTGACTTTTCACCCTTTGCTAGTGGTTGTTTGTGTTGATCTACAGGCACCGAAATGTATAGATAAAAATACAAATAAGTCATTATTTCATCACCGCATTGTGCATGCGTCCGTCTTTTGCTTTCTAGATAGAAAAAGCAACAGTATTCCTGCTATTTGTAATACCAGTTATAAAACCAACGATAGCCATTGCTATTAAAGTCAAACAGTCATAAAAATTCAGAAGTTGCGTGTCATCGAAAATTACAGAACATCATAAAATTGTAATAATTTTAACGCACAAACAGAGTTATAAAATTGATTTCTCAATTCCATTTTATGTCAGTGCTTTCAACGGAGAGAGGAACTCGAGTACATATGATTGTATAGAACGGAGACGGAAGATTTATTTGCTATAAAATTTAATAACTTAATCGAATTCATTTTAATCCTTAGGAATCTAACAAATTTTTTTTTAATAAATGCATTTCTTGGATTTAGAAAAATCCATTAAATTGTGGAGGGCAATTCGCGGCAGTCGATTTCACGTTGCTCAAAAAAACTCAACGCAGATCACAGCTTGAAAAATTTAGCGTCGCGACTTCCGACAGCAAACATACAGAATTCAAATGACCCGAAAACTGAAGGTAAATGACCATAGACGACAACGTGTGTTACATACATACATAACATAATTGGTCATTACCAACTTTTAGTCAGGATTGCGACCTAGTTCCTCACACCACTTATGTTGTGTGCGTTAATATTTATATATGAGTAAAGAACGACATATTTTTGAGAAACTTTTCTAGGCAATTTTATTTACTCTCAGAGTTTTTGCCAGAAATCTGCTGAGAGGAAGACGCCGAAGAAATATTTTTTCATATGTCGTTCAGCTGGAGATGCCTGACCTGGGGCCAACACACTACCTACTAGACCACGGCGACTTCAATATATTCAAATAGTTGGCAACTGACTTTTTCATTGCAAAATCATCTTCAGAGATGAGGCGCATTTCTAGATGAATAAGAACGTGAACAAAATAAATTTTCAAATCTGATACGATGTCAATCCACATGCAGTGGTTTTTCGGCTGCCGTCAGCATATTTATTGGTCCATTATTTTTTTATTTTTAATATGACGTGGATAGGCAACCACTGTGAATGGTAAGCACTATAACTCCATATTGCCAACTTAACAACGATATGTGGTCTGAATAGAACGGCACTACGTGTCATTGCATAGTCTGCATGAGCGACTTGAAGGGATGGTCATGGCATGTGGAGGTAATATGAAATAGTCATCAAGTTCGTGCGATTTGACCCCCTCAAACTGTTACTTGTGGGGTTTTCTTAAGTGGCAAATGTATGCGAACAAGCCAGAAACCACAACGATCACAGGTAATACAACCTATGTCATCGGTAAAATTTTGCAGAGTTTTCGGCGACTGTCTCTCAACAGATTTCTGGCAAAAACTCTACGAATAACGAAAACTGCCATGAAAAGTTTCTCAAAAATCTGTCGTTAGTAGTCGACTGTATGTCCCGCCGCTCATGTACAAATTTAACAAACAGAACATAAGTGGTCTGAGAAGCAAGATCATAAACCTGATTGAAGGAATGTAATGACCACTATGCATATTTAATACTAAGTTCAGGGTTGTGATTTTTAACAATCTGTGCAATTTTAAAAAAATCCCTTCTTAAAAATAGAACTGCAAGCAATTGCTTTAAAATGAGAATTAAGAATGAACAACAATAATAACAATATTTTTATAATTGTTATTTGATTGTCTTTTACGTGCTTATTGCGTGCAAATTCGAATACTCCCAAAAAGTCGTACGCATTATAATATTGTATGTGTTGATTTTATTCGTTTGTTTTTCTTTTGTTAACAAAATGTTATTTTTTTATTAGCCATTATTAACGTACAATAAGAGTAGCTTATACATATTGCATGCAAACACAGACAACTTTATTATGCCATTGAGTATACATATTCATACAGTGAAGTGCAAAAAATATTAAGGCCAACAATGTAATAATGGAAATATACATAAAAGAAGCAAGGCGCAGGTATTCTTAGCTTATATATCACAAAAACAAATTTCATTGAAGTTTTATAATATATTTTTTTTGTATTTTAATATTTTTATTAAATTTAAACAGGAGTTCATCCTGTGAAATAAGTAAGGACACCCCATTTGCCTTTCAAAATAGTTATAAAAGAACAATACGCGTGCCGTAATTTACTTACTTACTTAATTGGCCATTAACATCCCGATTAACGGATTTCGGCCTACCGCAACACATCCTTCCAGGCGCCTCTGCTTCTTGCGCGCCTACGCCATTGGGTCACGCTAATCTATGATAGGGCTTCCTCGATTTGTTCCTTCCAACGGGTACAAGGTCGTCCTCTTCGCCGACTTCCACAGATCCCCGCATCCAAAATCCGTCTCGCCGAAGCATCCTCCTCCATTCGAACGACATGGCCGAGCCAGCGCACAACGTCTATGAAGTTGAGGAGCTCATACAGCCGCCACTGTTTGATCGAATGCGTAAATCATCGCCAATTAGCACTGAACCGAAGATCTTACGTAGGACTTTTCTCTCGAATACTCTAAGGGCTGCTGCATCAGTGCCTAATAGTGTTCATGCTTAAGAGGATGAGCGTCTTGTAGAGTATTAGTTTTGTCTGCTACTCAATTGCGTAGTGGTCCGAGTCAATGTTTGGACCTCTAAATCACAATATGATCAATCTGGTTGGATGTTTATCGATCAGGGGACATCTAATTGGCGAGATGCTAAAACTTGATGCTACATACTAGCATGTTCATCGAAACCGATCAGCCTCATACCATTGGAGGTAGTGTTCGCTTGGAGGCTGAACTGTCCGTCATAGGCCGGGCACTTATCATATACGTTCTCGAGTTTAGCGTAGAAGGCATCTTTAACCACATCGTCCTTTTCTTCCGCCGGAGCGTGAGCACAAATAAGGCTGATGTTGTAGTATTTTGCCCTGATACGGATTGTGGTTATTCTTTCGTTCACAGTCGTGAATCCGGGGACAATGTGGCAAATCCGCATCCGAATTCGTGCTTATCAACATGGCAGCTGTAATATACATCGCAAGACGCCTGCCTTTTGAATCCTTGTAATATCCATTGCATTTCCTGTATGGCAGTGATGTCTGTCCTACATTTCATGAGGGCATCTGCCAGCTGGGTGGAAGCGCCTACCTTGTCAAGGGTGCGGACGTTCCATGTAGCTATTTTTAAATCGCTGTCCTTTAAATGTTAGCCGTGGTCGTCAACTTTTGAGGGGATCTTTCTGGTTTTCATTGGATAAAGTTTTTACGTGGTGAGTTCCAAGCTCTACGCACAACCAAAATTTAACGTCCAGGGAATTGGACTTCGCTGCACGCATTAGTTAACATCTAGCGGGTGCTAGAATGCCGTCCAGGAGGGGACACGAGGAGGCTGTGTGTCAACTTGAAGACAGGGATCGTCCTGGTGTTCGCCACGTTGACCATAGTCAGAAACTTTATCTTGTTTGCTTGCATCCCATCCCTCCTCTTAATTTAAGTTCTGTTAATTAGTTGTTGTAGTCTATTGCCTTATTAGACGTAAGGTTGTATTTGGATCCGAAGACAGTGCGATCCTGTTTAATATATTAATAATATGACTTTGAATGGTATAAACTTTCATTCCAACAATATTTTATGTATTGGGTTGTTCGGAAAGTAGTTTCGTTTTTCTTTTTTTTTTTGTGAAAATGAAAGACAGTTTTCGCCGTTCTGGTCCAACACATTTTGTCATCTTTCTGGTAGTAGTGGTTGTTTTTGAGCTCCTCAGTTGAGGTAAGTTACTAATAAATTGTGGAGTGACCGGAACAAATATTAATACGATGGTGCCAGGTCTGGAGAATATGATGGGTGTAGCATTGTATCCCATTCAAGCTGCAAAAGCTTTTGACGAATGATTAAACTTGTGTGAGGTCTCGCGTTTTCTTGGTAAAACACTACACCATTTCTGTTGATTAGCTCTGGCCTTTTCTATTGCAGTGCATCATTCAGTTTATCAAGCTGATGAGAGTGGACTTCCGAATTAATCGTTGTGTTATCCGGTAAAAGCCCAAAAAAAACGATTCCTTTAAAATTCCACCAAACAGATAGCATCACCTTTTTTTTGGTGCATATCGGCTTTGGAAATGGTTTGACCCGGTTCATCTTCTTGCTCCACGACCTCTTGTGTTCGACGTTGTTGTCTACAACCCATTTTTCGTCCCCAGTGATGATGTGCTTCAAAAACGGATCATTTTCGTCACCTTCGAGAAGCAAATCGCAGACATCAATGCAGCGACATTGATTTCTCTCTGTGAGAATATGGGGAACCCATACATCGAGCTTCGAGGATAATCCCAGGGCTTTCAACTGGTCATAAGCTGTTAAATTTCATAAAGTTAACCTTAGTTAACCTTAGTTCTGGCACTGGGTACTGTCAACACACCTTCAACATACACATCGGTCAATTTCTTTTAGGCTTGAACAGCATTTTTGCCTTTCTGTAGTAAAACACTAAGATATGTCGAAAATGCTGCTGATAGCTCTCCATATTTAAAAGGGCACCAACCAAAAACTACTGCGTAGAATTAATTGGAATTTTTCACACACAGGGCTTACTATATGAGCTCTCAAAACATATAAAAATTATACGGCTTAAGTGTGAAGTTGAGTGCAAAAAAAAATACAATTAAATCCTCTCTCGTGAAAAAAAGGAAATTTTTTTCCGAACAACATAATAGTTTTAAATTGGAAACCAAAACTATTTTATTATATTTAAACTACACATCCAAACAACATACAATTTTAAAATATAGAATCACTTTAAAAGATTTAACGATAATACTCTTCTAAACACTTGTCCATAAAATTTTATTTTTTTTGTTTATAGTCCTGCATATGGTGTCTCTTATTCAATATTCCATAAAAATTGGTTTTGAAATGAATGCATTTGTGACAAACTCTAAAAAGGAAGTCATAGAACAACTGGGCATTAGTGTGTGTCCTTTCGCATAAAATGAACATGAACTTTGAGAATGAAATAAAAAACCAAAATACAACTAGTGGACTTCCAGTACTTCCTAGAGTACATATGTACTTCAGCAAATGTTTTCTTAATTTACTATTTATGGAGCAATCGAATATATGTGGATTTTTTTGTTTTTCTACAACTGAACAAACAAATAAAAGTTAGGTAAAATGAATTCGAATTCAACTAGGAAATTCAATCAAATTGGTAAAAGGTTCATTCACGAGTTATATTCAGCAATTTTAAACTGGACGACTATAAAATAGCAGATTTTAAAATTAAGTTACTTTATTATATGGATTTAAAATACAAGAGAATAATGTTCAAACTGCATGGATGCATCAACAAACCCTAGGTTAGGGTAGATTGATTGCTAGCCTCGTCATAACTTATTTCTGTTAGGTACCGTTCTAACAAAGATGTCAGCTATTTCATCATACAATCACAATTACTGGTTAGCATATCTCAGTCAACCAGTCAATCAGACACGTTTTGTCATTATATTCTGAGTGTTTAAGAATTTTAAATGCTCTTTTTTAGGTTCCCATGCGTCGGAAAATAACAGAAAATATGTCCTGTACTTCCACAAAAAGAAACCAAACATAGAAAACAGAGATCATATTGTCTGGAGAAGGAATGCTTTAAAAACTTGGAGCCACACAATAAATCAACCGCCGGACAATTACAGAAAATATGTTCTGTACTCATACACAAAGAAATTAAACATAGCAAAAAATATCATATTGAGAGGTGAAAGAACGCTTTAAATACCTGGAGCCCCACAATAAAACGAAAATTATAACAAGTTGACCTTTTCAACTCAACGCTCAAAAATTCTAACAGCAAACTTGACAGCATCTGTAAAATATTTAATGAAAAAAAAAATTCTTTTTAATCATACCGCAGATCATATTTATTATATAACTAGCTGTACCCTGCGCGTGTTGGTACGCCACCAACAAAAATAAATTTGAAGGAAAGACATTACACAAATATCAAATTAATTTTGAATCATTTTATTGATTTTGTTTCCCGTTGTCCGCATTCGATCAGTTTCTAATCTCACTTCTCGTTTCCCAAGTGATTCATGCCGACGGGTCTCAGCGGCATGTACTCGAAGATTTTCCAGTTTCAATGCTAGTTGCCCGTCTGATTCTAAGGCTCGTAATGGTCTTTTCTTCCGTGCTCGAGGTATAGGTCGACCAATTGCTTGCCGCTTTGGAGGCATATTGGAACGGGAACGACGTGAAAAATGTGTTAAATTTATTAGAATCTCAGAATGAATCCAATCCAATTTAAACCAACAGCATTTTTAAAAATTTGCCAAAATTAAAGTGTTCCAAATTTTAAGGGAATGAGTTATACTAAATGTTATTAAAATCATAAATGATAAAATGATATTAGTGGCGCCATCTATCGGAAATTAATCGCATCAACTTAGAAACCTCCGCCGACTTATGCGCAACAACTTTGCTAAAGATCATATCATGATCAAATGCACAGTTTACGATTTAATTCATTTTGAGTAATTTTCAGTGACGCCACCTGTCGGAAATTGGTCATACCAACTTAGAAACCTTCCCCGGCTCATGCGCAACAACTTTGCTGAAGATCATAGCGTGATCAAAGCTTAGTTTAGTTTAGTTTACGATTCTATTAATTACATACATTTTTATTTTACATTCATTTTTATATGTATAGAAAACACTGACATACATACTTGGCTACTACAGCCCTTCAGTCAGGATTAAGACCTAGCTTCTCACACTACTTATATTGTGTGTGTTAATTTTATACCTTAGAGGAGGGACATACAGTCTAAATTCGACACCTAATACTGAGTTTTAAGATGCTTTCCGCGACAAAAAAAAAAACGATTTGTCTCTACCTTTTAAAGACATGTGATTAATTCAATAATTGTTTACCACTGCTATTCTAAAATCTCCACTAAAGCAGGCATAATTTTCTTAGCACTTTAAAAATTGTAGGTGGATATGATAGAGAAGAAATAAATTTACCAGACAGCACATGTCAAGTGTAAAGAATATTTGACTGTAAGAAAATAAATGCTTTTAGATTTGTCTTCTTTTTGTTTTGGGACTTTAATGGCAGATAATTAAACAATGTTTAACATTTTAATAAGCATCACAATAAGGCATAAAAAGGGTATGAAAGAGCACAAATAACAAGTTAGGTTCGTATGATTGTTTGTCTTCTTTTCTTGAAAATAGCAGAGCAAGTGAGCAAGCAAAGTATTCTTGTAACAAAAGGCATGAAGACAAACTTTTAAGAGTTTCATTAAGACATTCATATAAATCCCCTTCTTTTTGTTGTTTTGTTTTAAATTTTATTTTAATCATCCAACATTTATTGTTTTCTGTAACATTTCGTCAGCTATAGTCTGTTCATGATTATGTTTTATGATTGAATCTTTTATGGAGCTTAACCACACTTTTATCATGTAGACAAACGTAGTTGAACGAAAAATAAACCATTTTTGATGGCATAAAATTGGTACTATTTTGAGGGACATGTGCTTTAGGGTAAAATCCGTTTCTGCTGCAACAATTTATCAGGCTTGGCAACAACATATAGCCACTTATACGGTGTTCAGATATGCACCTTTATTGCGTAAATCGCAATAAACGCCATTATTGAGCTGAATATTTCTTATAAATTTTCAATTAATTATTGCGCAATAAATACGCAAATTGTTGTACTATTGAGTAAAACTTAAAATGCAAAACTGTCATAAGTGTCTTTAGTGAGCATATTACAATTAACCGAACGGTTTTTGACAACAAAACAAAAAAAAACAAAATTAAAACAATGTTGTTGAAACAACCAGTTGTTTTGTTTACCAGCTGTCAAATGACTATTGAATAACCAGCTGAACTGCGTATATTATTATGCCTGAACACTTAAAATATTGTACTCAATTAACCGAATATTGACTCAATAAAAGTATATATCTGAACATAGTATTAGAATGAAATCTGAGTAATATGACGATTGAAAAATGAATTCTTGATCCAGTTCTTGACATTTTTGCGCAAAGCACTTTGTTTTTTTAATTGATATTTGAGGCACTCGTTAGACGGATGTCTATGATTGACTACATACATACATAATAGGCCTTTACAATCCTTCAGTCAGGATTACGGCATAGCTCTTCACACCACTCATGTTGTGAACGTTAATTTTAATTTAAGTCGCCGAAGACATATTTTTTTCATATTTCGTTTTGATGCCTGACCTGGGGTTTGAAACGTGGCCTTACTTCTAACAAGCCAAGACACTACCTATTAGACTATGGCGACTGCAACTGACTACATACATAAATACATAATTGGCCACTACAACCCTTCAGTCAGGGTTACAACCTAACTTCTCACACCGCTTATCTTGTTGGTGTTAATTTAATCCATGAATCGCGGGTCCTACAGTTGCTTGAAGTCGATTCCGAACGACAGCTTTTCGAGAAATTTTTCATGGCGATTTTATTTATTCTCAGAGTTTTTGGCAGAAAGCTAATGAGAGAAAGTCACCGAAGAAATACTTTTTTTTCATATTTCATTTCGTTGGTGATGTCTTACCTGGAGTCTGCACTGTGGCCTCACGTCTAAGACACCACTTAATAATAGACTACCGCAACTACTACTGACTACTCTTGTTCAAATTTGACAGCATTCAACTGACAGATGCCTGTAGCAAGAAATTCATGAATTTATTTATTCACCCTCGTATATAAATAAGACTGTACGTGTGTTGTTATAATAACTTTGAGTGCAGACTTTTATTTGTGCTTGTATGTTAACAAGTAAAGTTTTTAACTGTCGATTTATGTTCATTTTCATATTTACTGGCTTTCAAGTAAATGAGTTGTAAGAATAGTTCATTAAAATGTTGTTAAAAGATAACAACAAATTAAAAGCAAGTTGTCTGCTTTAAAATAAGGAATAAAAGTAATCGAAATATCGATAATTTAAGTAAGTTTTTATGGGACGTAAATGTTTAGGTCCAGTTTCCCAGAGTATATTCCACTTCCAATCCCATTATCGAGTTTAGAGCCGTCGGTGTGTATATCCAGGTGTTCCGGGTGGACGATCGTATTAGGAACCCAGTCGTCCCTGTACGTAATCGGTAAATTGAAACCCCTATCAAGACAATATTCCACAGGGAGATAGTAGATGTTCACAGCTGCCACGGGATCAACCTCCAAAATAGTGGAGTGACCAGAAGGTACAATCTGCCAACGAGAGAGAGCATTAAGTCTAGTTGCAGAAAACTTAGCTGCCTGCTTAGCGAGAAGCACAACACCGTATAGGGGGTTGGCTTCAATAACCGTAGAATAGATCAAGCGCATGATCCTTGCGCGAAGACCCCATCTGCTTCCGACCGCTCTAATGCAGCAGTAAGCAGCGCATGCCGCCTTACGTGCACTAGCAGCCAGATACACTCTCCAGTTGAGCTTGGGATCGAGGATCAGGCCCAGACATTTAACTTCGGGACTTAACGTGAGTCTTGTCCCGCATGTGCTTGGAAGGGAGAAGGTCGGAATCTTGTATCTCCTAATAAAAAGAATCGTATCGGTCTTGGAGGGGTTAATAGACAGTCTAAAATCCCTACACCAGTCCAGTACAATCGACAGCGCCAAGGTCAACTTATCCGACAGCGTCTACGGACAAATTCCCGACGCGGCAATGGCAAAGTCGTCAGCGTAAGCCATGGCGTCATTACCACAGTATTCCATCCCCCATAAGAATGAGTTGCCTGCAAGGTTCCAGAAAAGTGGGGATAGAACACCGCCTTGCAGTGTACCTCTGCGGACCATTCTCTGACAATGCGTGGCCCCCGCTGTGGAGGCTACTATCCCCGATTTGAGGTGAAGGTCGATGGACCTGAACAGATTCTGCCCCAGATTAAGAGAACTAGGAGCTCTAACTATGGCGTCCGGGACGACGTTATTAAATGCACCTTCAATGTCCAAAAAAATGGCCAGAATGTTTTCCTTAACCTGCATGGATTTTTCCACCCGAGAGATAAGAGAGTGTAGTGCAGTCTCCACTGATTTACCCCTCATGTATGAATGTTGAGAAGGGGACATCCAGGGATAATAAAGAAATTTCCAGTGGTTGACAATTGGTTCAACCCAGGTGATGTGTTCGTGGCGAAAGCTACGATTTGATTCCCACTAGACACTCTGGGTGTATGTGATAAGGTCAGACTTATATTTGATTACTCACAAAAGAAAGTATGAATTATTACCAAAGAATAAGTCTCGAAAAGAAGAAGTGACAAATGCATATATTTAAAAAAAAATTTCTGCACTACCCGTGTTTCCATTCTCCTATAAAATATCTTTCCTGTACTCCAACACAATGCACTTAATGAATAGGGCTCTATTCCTAAGTGTTGGACCAAAAACAAAAAACCTGAATCTATTAATTTCTGCATTTGTGAATATTCGATACAAAGTACTTCATTGCCTTAAATGCTTTAAAAATTAAATGAAAAATATTATTTAAATATTTAATACAATCAGTATGAAGTCGCCGTAGTGTAGTAGGTAGTGTGTTGGCTTATTAGACTAAAAGCCAGGGTTCGAGGCCCAGACATCAAACAAAATATGAAGAAATATTTCTTCCACGACTTCCTCTCAGCAAAAACTCTGAGAGTAAGTAAAAATTGCCAAGAAAAGTTTCTCAAAAAATCTGTCGTTCGGAGTCGACTTTAAACTGTAGGTCACGCCACTCATGTATAAAAATAACACACAACATAAGTGGTGTGAGAAACTAGGTCGTAATCCTGACTGAAGGGTTGTAATGACCAATTATGTATGTATGTATGTATGCAATCATATAAAATATTAAAATTAATTGAACTCGTAGGACATATTATAACCACTTTTAAACTTTTATTATAAAACCATTTAAAAAGAAATTAAATTTATTTCGCAAACATCAAATGCAAAGATTTATTTTTAATATTTATTTTTTTAATTATTATTTCCGACTTTCATTATCACTGAGTTGACCGTGTAATTATTTATTAACTTTTGTAGAATGATGTTGAGTTTAAATGGCAATATTTATTTATTTCATTTATTATGTAATGCAATTTCATTGTTGTCCTTAATTAAAATAAAATGAAAAAAGTATTTGAATACAGGATTCGCAAGCTTACACATAATTAAATAAAACGGCCATATACGTACATATCTATTTGATATATGTATATTGTTAGTAATGCTATTAAAATATTAAAATTAAGTTCTCTTAAATTAAATTAAAGGCATAATATTAGCTTATGCCGAAGTCATGCAAGAAATCAAGAACGGCAATGCAACTACAATGACGAGCAAAAGTGGCTATATAAAATTAAAAATATGAACTTTATATTTGTATATTATTGTAACGAAAATGGAAACGGTGTAAATTGTTTAACATTAAAATGAGCAAAAGCTACACAAACAAATACAACGAACTTGTTACAACTAATCCAACAACAACAGTATGAAAGGATATGGGATAAACAAGTAAGAAAGGACGCAAATACAATGTTACAATACAAATAACAATTACAAATAACCCCGCAACCCCGAATGTTCGACTTCAAGAACCTTCATCAGACTGATTAATTGGGCATATAGAAAAGCAAGACAAAGCAGGCAAAGAGCAGTAAGATCTCTGTCATTCTTGTGTGAAGACGCATTGCGTGTGAATAGAACAGTCGTGGATTGAAGATGTCCGTTGAAAAGATCTGCGCTGTAAGCAAAGAAGAATAGCGAACAAGCATTTTTTGTTGAATACATCAAGTTGTGAACAGTGGCACACAAAAGTAGTACGAACAATAATGAGTTTAATTGAAACTAAACACAAATTTTATTTTTAATCTTAAGTAAAGATTAATCAAAGTTTTCGATAGTGTGAAAAGTTATTTTATTTACAATCTCTTTCTCAATGGGTTTAAAATATTTTATAAATATTACGTAGCCATTTATGCTCGCCACTGTATCTTCTTTTTGAATGCACAACGTTTTACGGCCAGGAGCTTTTTTGATAACAAATTTCATTCTCTGGAATTGCAGACACTTTATATGGTGTACAAACAGTACGGGTATCTCTCTAATTGCTTTCAAATATGACGATAAATACTCTTAACATACTTATTTAATTTGTTAAAGTCCTGGAAGAAGAAAGACGTGAATTGTACTATGATGGATTTATGTTGAAATCAAAATTTATTTAGTGATGCCTTGATATTGTTGGGCTGATGTGATATAAGTTTGTTTGAAATCTATAAACATAATATGGATAAGAAAAAGGACATCTATCCTTAAATTGTTTGGCCATCCACTGCACAAAAGCGATTCTTATGGACCACTGCTCTTTTGATAGCTATATCGATAGGCTCCGCTTTCTGGTAAATGTCTTATGCAGGAGCTGTGTGTTTGAAGAGGAAAAGGAGACAGTCTTTCATCTCATGAAAAAACTTCAAAAAATTTGAAAATATTTTCTTAGCCACTAGAGCTTGATTTATATTTATATTGTAAAAACAATAAAAAAATCTCTTTGAAACCGAAACACGAAATAAATAAACTATTTTAAACTATTTGCGAATAGTAGTTCCTACTTTCTACTTTCTACCTTCTACTTTCCTACTCTTGCCATAAAGAGAACTCACTTTTCCACATCTTTAACCGACCTCTCTAATATAAAGATTCCTGCAATAACAACATTAATTTTGGTCTCGGTTTTTTAGGGAATGTCTGATGTTGTAGTCGTCGTTCAAACCCCTGGTCGAACTCCCCCATTAAACCGAAATACGAAAAAATATTCCTTCGGCGACTTCCTCCCAGCAGATTTTTCGCAAAAACTCTGAGAGTAAATAAAATTGCCATGAAAAGTTTTTCAAAAAATCTGTCTTTCAGAGTCGACTTTCAAGTGTAGACCCCACCGCTCATGTATAAAACTCACGCACACAACATAAGTGGTGTGAAAAGCTAGGTTGTAATCCTGACAGAAGGGTTGTAAAGACCAATTATGTACGTACATATGTATTATGTATGTATGTATCCTCGTTTTAATGCGCATTAACGAAACAAAACTGCTTTTAAACGGATTTTAGGTTTTCCAGCGGATGTTCAACAAAATCTTTAGCCTTTCTTTCTTGTAAACAAACAATATTTCACCAACAGCAATGCCTCTAGTTATACTTTAAGGCTTCTATTCATATGATCTCAAAATAAATACCAATAAAAATGTCAATAATAAATGTAGAAACTGTCGTCGCACTTTAGTGAGTTTGTAATGCAAAATAACTCCGGCATTATGTTAGCGATTGTCCGTTTTATGAGTTTCAGTGAGTGTGTTTTTTTATTTACGAAATCAAAACACTTAAAAATCTTCCGCCATAATAATTCTATTTCACAGAACTAACAAAATATATAAATTATCCTACATTGCGTTCCTCTTCACCAATTTTCTAAATAAAATTGAAAAATAACATTTTCTTCACTTCTTATTTATAAAATTCTTTTTTGAATTGCAAACTAAAAATCATCAGAAAATATGCAAATTTTTTGAAACTTTAAGCTTGGAAGAGTAGTAAAAGTATGAAGAAAACAATCTAAAATTCATTAAAACTAAATTTGAATAAATATTAATTGAGAATGACAAACTTTCTCGTCCGTATTATATCACATAGTCAGCAAGTTGCAAACATACCAGCCAATAAAAATACTGTCATATAATGTAATGTTCGGCCATGGAGAACACTTTTATAATGCGTATAAATTGGAAATATATTTTTTATAAATAATTTTAAAATTAGTAGATTAACCCATTCGTGCGCAGAGTCTCTTATATATCCACAATTTTAATTTTTAAATAACAGGTACGGTATGCTGTTATTGACATTCCAAGGAGCAGGGTTTATTTCATTGGTTTCAAAAAACGTGATCTGTGTGTTGTTTGTTATGCAAAATATGTGACAAAAAGAAGATTCCGAACTATTTAAGAAAAACTATAATATTTTAAATATGATGTGAATATTTGTTACGTTTTGCATTTTATTATTTGTGAATAAGTATAAGGACTCAATTTATGTAAAAAAATTATGGCAAAATGTAACGCCACGCGCATGTAAATTCAAGGTAACGTACTCTAAAAGGGGCACTGCGTTCATAGTGCAATTGTTAAACAATAATTGAGTAAAAATATTTTCAGATGTAGACTAACAATTTCTGAAATATTGTTTGAACGAGAAGCTCTTGACGACATTTAAATCAATGGTAGTCGTCCAAACGTGAAATTGACACATTTTACGGTAAACAATCAAGATCTATCAAAAATTTTGAAATTTTTCAACTGAAAGTTCATTTGATAAGGTGACATATGTATATAAAAACATGACACTACTTTTATACTATTTACATAAGAAATACTGTAATTTTTGTCCGATTTTATCAAACGAAGTGTCAATCTCTTTACAAGATAATACATTTTCAGAATGTCATCACTTATTTTATATTTTTTAATAAATGAGAAAAAAAAATAATATTTTCCAAGTTTACCCGATCAAAACTCATAACATGTAAGTTTGAACCATATCTTTATGTGTACCGTTTATGTATATGTTTCAAAGGCTCATTTCTCCCCTTTTCAAAAAACTTTGGATTTTGAAAATAGGTTAAAAAATATTTGGGTTATCAATAATTTTGTGTGAAAAGATCAAAAAACCGTTTTTGTCAAATAAAACAAAGGGTTCGAAAAATGTAAAAAAAATATTTTGGAGTTCTACTCAATAAAACTCACAACCTACACTATAACATTACCTGGCTGTATTTTGACTGTCACACCGTGTAATTGATGAAAATTATATAAGGAAAGTGGTCACTAACCTTTTCCACTAATGGGTTAAGACGATAAATTAATCATCAGTAATGGAACAAATAATAGAAAAAACTATCTTTTCCATAAGGATAAAATTAATTAAAAATTATCGACATTGAATAGGTTTACTCAGCATCAACTCTTGAGACAATTTAATACTTTTGCAAATATTCGCAACACGGCATTATTTATATACATTCATACATTCATGTAATAAATTTTTACATTTACGCTTAAGCATATCGATTTCAATAGAACAAAAATTTCATTCTATACAGTGAGTGTGTAAAAAAAAATAATGTAGAGATGTATCGAAAAAAGGGCAGTGAGGGAGAAAAAATGGAGTGGAGTTTCACTGAAATAATGAATGTCAGTTAAGTTCAAGTTCTTTAGTGGCGTTAGATGTCACAGGGTCTAATAAAAC
This sequence comes from Sarcophaga carnaria, assembly GCA_958299815.1. Taxonomy (NCBI): domain Eukaryota; kingdom Metazoa; phylum Arthropoda; class Insecta; order Diptera; family Sarcophagidae; genus Sarcophaga; species Sarcophaga carnaria. Next base: position 80,879,111 of record OY283149.1, on the reverse strand, counting down.
TATTAGTACTTTGAACTCCACCTTATTTAAGTTTATATTGCCTGATTGCGTTAAGGTTAATTGGAAAACCAGTATGGCTCTTACTGTTTTCTGGCAGTAGTTTTGGATGAAGCTGGGAATATTGTCTGCTACCATATGTTGAAGAGGTATGAGTCTAGCTGCTTTAAGTCCGAGATACGGGGAGACCATAGAAACAAATAAAATCCTGAAAAATGAATGTAAAGCTTTGGTGCAGGCGGTAAAAGTTGATCTAATCGCGATTTAGGTACTACTGTCATTCCTCGATCGTGACCAAATCGTTTCCGAAGAAACGGGTACAAATAGAAAAGAGTTGGCATCGATGGAGAGGAAATACAACATGAAAACAATTCAAATGGTTCAACGAATGTGTTATTTATAAGGATATTAGCAACAATACTTTCAATTCAATTGGTAAAGATACCAGTTTGGCTGTGGGATTACAAGTCGCACCGTTAGGTATAATTGTAATCATATAGGAGAACCTGAAACAAAATAAATGGCCTCCGACGGTAATAGTTTTTTTAAAGCGTATGAAATTGTGTGATTTAAATATATTTACAGATAGTCAAATGACAATTAGGGCAATAACATCCAGGAAGGATCAAAGACCGTCCTAAATATGTCTACGAATATAGGCTGGTACTTAAACCAACTAAAACATATTCAGTACTATTCGCGAAGCTAGCTGTACTACAAGACGAGGTAATTCCCAATCTACTGTTGCTTAAACTGAGATTTAAAATCTGAGAACATACACTGGCTGTACAAAATGTAAAGTAAAGTAAATTGTGTTCCAGAGAACACAACGATAACGATTGTCTTAGCAGATGTTTATAATAATCAAATCAATACCAACAATACTTTGGAGAAACATGTATCTTCGGATATGGAAGTGGGGCGAAACGCAGCAAGAGCATGGGAATATAAAGCCTATGGTCATGTCAAAATCTTGGCTATAGTTCATCTGGAACTCTCTGTACACAGCACGCCGTTCGATTCTGGCTTAATAGCAACAATACCAAACAGATGCTGTTATTTATTGAAGACCAGAGAACATTTTAAAAAAAAGTATGCGATGGATCAAGATCAAACGATAAAGTGGGTTGTGAAATCTGTTCAGTACAGTTGAATCAGTACAATTGAACAGATTGTCCGTTACTCTGCCCGATAAAAATTGACGGTGTGCGGATCTAGCACACTGTATACGGATACAACCTTTCATAAAGGGGGTGATTCTGAAGGGTAAAGCGAGTGACTTAATGTATTCCGGACAAAGTGACATTGAAATAAAAGCAAGATTGACATTCATCATCTGTTGGAAGCAAATAATTGAGGAAGAATAATTGAAATATGAAAAAATATATCATCCTCAACTTCCTCTCAGCAGATTTCCGACAAAAAGTTAGAGGGTAAAATGGCTATGAACATTTTCTCAAAAATTTTTCGTTCGACGTCCACATTAAACTGCAAGTCAAGCCACGCACATTTTAACACACACTACGTAAGTGGAGTGAGAAGCTAGATTGTTATCCTGACTGAAGGGTTATAATTACCAATTATGTATGTACTCGTATGTATCTATAAATAAACGCGAAATATAGCAGTCATAACGGACGTCCTGAGCTTATTTTTGTAAGGACGAGAAAGCGTAGGAGAAGATTTAAGCCCTTATTTATACCCCACTGTAAAATACGTATTAAGTTATTGAATAAGTACTCGTTCTATTCTGCTTCTTGCTCTCGTAGCAACAGTTTTACTTTTGAAATTACTTTGGTTAGAATATTTTCTTTTTTTCTATTTATTTTAGGTTTATCTTTTATTGATTTTTTTCTTTTTTCTTGATTTTTTTTATAGAACAAGTAACAACAACAACAAACTTGTTAAATATTAATCAAGTACATTACACCAGGATAAAGAAAACATCAGCCGCAAAAACCAATCACATTTTTCCAATGCCTTTGTAACGATGCTTTAACCATTTTTTTATACATTTTACATGAAACCCTATATGGTAGCCAGGAAATAAGTACACACAAATAATGTATTTGTAAAAGAGATCTTTAGTTTGCATGTATTTCCTTCATCATATTAAATTCCAGAACGGCAAGAAGCTTATCGAAAATATAAATTGAAATAAATTACTTTAAAGGAAAACTAAATAAACGTATCAAACCTGGCTGTGTTCTATGAGTGTCTCAATGTTAAGATCTTTCTGAAAATTTTTTATGGATTTAATTGGCGTCATTTCCTTAAATTAGTCATTGTGAAATAATCGGTTATGTCTGGCAACCTTTTTAATTTAAAAAAATATTGGCCATATTTTTTATTAAGACAGTCATGTTGTTGAAACTACGTCTGTGAGATTAGTTTTCATTTAATTAATTTTGCAAAATTACAACAACTATTCTGATGGAACCCAATTTTAATCGAAAAATCCATTTCAGCGACCTAATTCTGGGTGAATGGGTAGTTAAGCAAACAACTGGTAACGATACTAATCTACATGGGATCCAAAATGGTGCAAAAAGCCTCTCTTTGGTGAAAATTTTTTAAATAATAAGCCTACCCAGGATATTTTTCAAATATCCATTATATCGGCTGGGTCATCTATTAGTTTAAATTTGAACAATCGGTTTTTTCAAATCTGGCAATACTTATGTCATTCTATTCTCTCACAAAATTCAGTATTTTACCTGCTTTGAACGTAATGAATCGATTGACTGCTCAGGCATCCAATCGATTTATTGGAATAGATGACCCAACGAGAAACTGCTCGACGATGTAGATTTTACAAAAAAAAATCATCTTTTCGGATAAAGCTCATTTTCATCTTGGTGGGTGCTCAGAAAACCTATACGTGGTCATACAGAAGCCAATGCGCCCACTATGAGGGACTCTTTGCTGCGGCTTGGCCCATATTTCTTTAAAAATGAGGACGGCGCAACCAATATGGTCAATGGATACACCTATTGAACATGATAACCGATTTTTTGTATTCTCTCTTCATGGTATTAATGTGAATGATGTTTAGTTTTAACAGGATGGTGCAACTTGCTATACATCTAATGCCACGTGGATTTATTGTGTCAAACGTTTTATGGACATTTAATTAGCCCAAATGGTGGTGTTAATTGGCAGCCAAGAAGCTGCGATTTGACATCGTTGGACATTTTTCTGCGTGGCACTGTTAAACAGAAGCGTTATGCAGACAATCCAGACACAAATAAGCATTTGAGATACGACCCCATACACTTGAAAATTTGCACGAAAATTGGTCCGATCCGAATGAAGTACTAGGAGGCCAGCAGCGGCACCCATATGATTGAAATTATATTCTTTTAGTAACCGGAACAATTGTACTTCACATCAAAATAATTTGACAAAATTTCAAATCGGTTTTGTTTTGCATTTTTGAATTTAAACTTTTAAATGGCTCCTCGATTATATTTACTCACATCTTTACACATTCATAATATGTAAAATTCATTCATGATAAGAACATATGTGACGTATGAGTGATATTTAATAACATTAGTTTCATACATACCTTGGGAATAATGATTAGTAATCCTAATGATTAGCAATTGGATTAGAAATTTTAATTGTGCTGGAAAATTGATTAATTATGATTAGTTAGTCATTTTAGACGATTACTAATTGATTAGATTAGAAATAATCAAAAATCTAATCACAATTAGTGACGATTAGCATTTCTAATCAAATCTAATCAAAACTAATCCAAAAAATAATTGATTAGATTTCTTAATTATTTTTGATTAGATTTGATTAGATCAACTATTTTTGACTATTTTTGTGAAAAGAAAATATTTATTTATCACATTTGTTGCTATATTTACATAATGTAACAGTTTTTGAATATTGCATCAAATTGCATACGGTGCACCCTGTTCTTAAACTAAACACTTGACACAGCTGGTTCACTTTGTTGTTGTGTTATTATTAATGTTAATTTTCAACGTGTTTTGTGGAAGTACAAGTTGTCGTAATGGATCCAATTGTTTTTGAAGACCAAGACTTCTCCGCAGACGATGATGTATATGATCCAAATTATGTACGGACGAAGGTGATCCGGAACATAGTCTTGAAGAGCGAGCCGGCAGTGAGTGCTAAAAGAATGCGTAGCACCGGAAGTTCGCCCAAATTAATTTTCAACCCTGAATTTTATGAGGCAATGGTTATGAATGTAAGTTTTACCTATTATCTTCCATTAGGTTTGGTGTATATGGTGATGTTTACTTCTGATAAATAAAATTTTTATTGATATTCATTTTAAATCAATACATTGATTGTTTCTTCTTGTTGTATATGTATATATGCATGTGGCAATATATAATGCAATTTTATGCAATATTCAAAAACTGTTACATTATATAAATATAGCAACAAATGTGATAAATAAATATTTTCTTTTCACTAAAATAGTTAAAAATAGTTCATCTAATCAAATGTAATCAAAAATAATCAAGAAATCTAATCAATTATTTTTTGGATTAGTTTTGATTGGATTTGATTAGAAATGCTAATCGTCACTAATTGTGATTAGATTTTTGATTATTTCTAATCTAATCAATTAGTAATCTGAAATTTTTATCAAAATTCAATTCTAATGATTAGATTATTTTATTTCTCTAATCGTAATGATTACTAATTCTAATCGAAATTCCCCAGCTATGGTTTCATACATGGCAATATAAAAGATTTTTTATTGCATACTTTTCAGAGTAATTATTCTAGTACATTTAATATGGTGCGTATGAGTAATATATTACATATTCCTTTAAGTAGGAAGTAAGCCATAATTTCTAATTTAAACATTTATTTAATTATTATCATTTAATTATTTATCTTAAAATCAGACAATCTTACCATTCAGAACCTTTTATGAATCATTGCTTTCCATTTTCTGTCTCGGAGATATCATTGAATGTCGAATATTATTTTCTAAGGTTGTTCGACTTTTTAAACTGATTCTGAAATTCATTTAATTTAAGTTAGGTAATAAATTTTTTAATATGGGTTTGTTTTATATTTTGTATGCACAAAAGCAACAAGTATATATAATAATATACAAATAACAAGAGATTACGTAAAAGAATGGACAACTAAAGTTAAGCAAAACTGTGTTTAATACTTAAATTTATATCAAGAGAATTTAAAAATTTTTCACATATCCACTGCATTTAAAAGCACAACTTTAAGATGAAAATAATTCACTTTTCACAACTGTTGCAGACACAAATAATTTTCTTTGCCTTTCCGTCAAAATTTTTTTATGAAACTATTGTATGCAGACATTTCAATTCGCCTTGAACAATTCTATACTGCACGTGTCGTTCTGCTGACAAATTCAGTGTAATGTTGGCTTTGCTTTTATTGTGAAATGTTTTAAAGTCTTAATCATGCCGAGACATCTAGAGTTAAATCTGTCTAATATTGCTTATAAATCACATGCTTGATAGACTCAATAGTGTAAAGGATTTTAGAAAAGTTTTTACCATATACTTCCACATTCCTGAAATCATTTGTGTCCCTGTCATTTGCATTAATTTTTTGTTTTTGTAGGAAGGAAGTGAAACTAAGTCGCACTGAATGCTTGTTGTCATGTTTGATCATGCTCTATCAGAAGCATTCATGCATAAAGAACTTGGAAGACCAACAATAAAGTAAACAATAATGGATGAAGATGGACACATTGAGTCAGAAACAATTGGCGGAAATGTTAAATGTTGCACAAAGAACAATTTCTGACTGTTTGCAAGCTATGAAAAAGATCTAAGAATCTGGAAAATGGATGTCCCACGAATTGAATGGCTCACAGATTAAAACCGAAAAGTCACTTATGGAATTTTTCTTAGAAGACACTAAGAAAACCAGTGCTGCTTTGAATTGTTATTGGCGATGAAAAATGCATTTATTTTTAGAATCTTTAGCGGAAATAACCATACTTAAAGGTGGGGCAACCATCAACTTCGACTGCAAAACCGAATCTATTCGGCAGGAAGACAATCCTGCGTTCCTGGTGGTACCAGAAAGGTGTGTACCACGACCTACAAAAGCGTATTGAAACTGTTAACACATATCGCTACCAACAACAAGTGATCAATTTGAACCATGCATTGATCGTAGCACGTCCAGACTAAGTGACAAGACACGGAAAGGAAATTTTTAAGCATGGCAACAGATGTATTGGCGCGGAATCCACACATTTGCTAAAAAAATAGAAAAAAATGTGTACCTAGCAATGTACAATTCTTTGAAGGATATTGGTTTAAAAGCCTTCAAAATTTATTTTGCTGATAAGTATGTTTAACAAGACGGAATCACATTACATACGGCGCATAATGGGGTTTTTGATACCAAAAATGGGAATTAATTGCAAAATTATATTTAAGAGAAACGAATAATTTTTTTGCAGTCGGTAAAAGTACACAACATTCCACATCACAGGTATAAACATATTGTTTTTGACAACTACCGTTATGTCACTATATAATTTTAAAGTTTGAATTATTTATAGTTTTCATCGCGTGAAATATAAATTTCAACTTTTGGTGTCTTAAAAATTACTTTTGGGTGTTTCCTAAAGTGATAATTGAAAATATTTTAATGGAACCTTCAACCTCAGGTTAGTCAGATTAATTTATGTTTTTGGTTTTTATGTGCAATTTGTGTAACTATTTTTAATTAATTTTCACGCGTAAGCCTATAAATTAGGGAATTTCTGGAAATAAGTCTGTTTTTTCTAAAAATATTTATGAAAAATTTTTCTGCACATTTTTGCACATCTTAAAATAAAATTTAAATATATTGTTCCACCTACATACAAAAAATTTAAAAAAAAATTTTAAAAAAATTAAAAAACATTAAAGAGTTTGTCATTTTTTATGGAGAAAAATGCTTGAAAATCTATCATAAGTTGGTCCTATGGATGATTGATGGAAAAATATGTAATACACTTACAGAAACTACTAGTACAGAAAAATGCTTTTTATGTGGTGCTACTTCCAAAGAATTTAATAATATTGACAAAATGATTTCTTTGCAAGTAAAAACAGAAAATCTGGAGTTCGGTTTGTCGATTCTGCATGGATGGATCAGATTTTTTTGAATGCCTGCTCCATATGGCAAATGGAAAGCTTCCAATAAATAAATGGCAAGTCAAATCGGATATCGTAAAATAAGTTGTTGCAAAAAATAAAGAACGTATTCAAGAGGAGTTCAAAAATAAAACTGGTCTTATTATTGATCATCCGAAACCTGGCTTTGGAAATTCGAATGACAGAAAGAAAGCTCGGCGCTTCTTTCAAAATGCGGACATTTCAGCTCAAATTATAAAATTGGAGGCAAAATTGATAAGACAACTGCATTCAAGTATGGTTACCGTTTCTAGTGGATTTCAAATAAACACTAATGCCTTTCGAGATTTCGCTCTTGATATCGCAAGGTATTTTGTACAACTGTATCCCTGGTATTATATGTCCCTAACTATCCATAAATTTTTAATCAATGGACCAGAAATAAAAAACCACGCTTTACTACCAATTGGACCCCATAATTTTTTTGTGGAAGCAATTCAATTGATATGGTTTGAATCAAATCTCGATGATGAAGAAGATGCCAATAATAATGATAATAATTATAACGATAATGATGATAATAATAATTGATGATGACGATGATGATGATAAAGAATCGGATAAGGAATAGAAATGTGAGAATATATATTATTCTTTTTATTTTTTTTTGGAAATATTGCAATTTGTTTAATAAACTAATGGGAAATAAAATTTGTACTAAATAATATCAAAAAATTTATTAGTTTCACTTCTTAAAATGAATTTAACTGAAAAAAGTTAAAATTAGGAACAGGGAAAGTTACCTCGAATTAATTCCCACTTTTAGTATCAAAAACCCCACTGTGCGGAGCTAGATACGATTAATCTACTCATAGAACTACTGACCAAGTTATTTCTTCAATAACTACGGTAATTTTTGCCCGTTTTGATCAAACAAAGTGTCTATCTCTTCAGAAGATAAAGCACTTTCAGAATGTCATCACTAATTTCATACTTTTTGATTAAATTTTGCAATTAAGAATAGCTAAACTGGAAAAAATGGGGAAAACAGCATATTTTCCAAGTTTAACTCATCAAAACTCATGTAAATTTTAAACCATATATTTATGTATACCGTTTTAAAGGTACATCTGTTTGCTTTTGAAAAAACTTTGGTTTTTGATAATAGGTTAAAAAATGGTTGTGTAGACAATAATTTTGTGTATATATATATAGTTCTAAGGACTAATGAGTGACACTCTGCACTTCGTTTAATATTGATTGTCGTAGAAAATTAAACATTTATACAACTTCTGTTGAGAGATCTTGTATTTCAAATAAAGTAATCGAAGTTGAGCACAGATTTCCTGTGAAGTATTTAATAAAATAATCTAAATAAAAAACGATTTTTTTACTTATGTTTCACCCTTAAAAACTATTGTATGAATACTTTAGCAACCATAATTTGGACTTTTTGTTTCCATAAAACCAATAAGAAATTCAAACACTTCAAAATCCAAATAATTTTCTTCTTTGTAATTTTAATTTTTGGCAAGACTTGGTAATATTTCTTAAGAAAAAAAAGAAAAATTGAAAAGGAAGAAAAACATTTTCATAAAATTTTCAATCAAAATGTTTCAAAAAAATGAAAAATTTTAAACAATTTTTCTTTTACAACATTTATTATATGATGTAAAACATAAAATATTTAAAACTATTGTAATGCAAGAAATATTGGATATAAGCAATACGAAATAAAAATATAAAATGAAATATTCATCGTTACCAGCTGGTTTAGTGAAAATCTACTCGCCCTTACCAATAACTGCACTGTTAATGTGACTGTGAGGAATGTTCACACTTTTTACTACATGCTGTGCAGTGTATTGCATGTCATACAGGGAATACACAAAGGCAAAAAAGGATTTAAAAAACATAAATAGCTTACTTTGAGAAAGAAATCCAGTATAGACTTTTTGTATGACAAAGCAATGAAAAGAAGAGTAAGCGATGAGCAAAAACTATTATGAAAGAGAAATTTTAAATTTTGCATTCTCATAAAAATGTATGTCCATTGGTAACAGAACAGATAAAAGCCAGGTTACAAGTGTTTCGAATAAGTTTACCACGCAACTTCACTAGGGCCATGGCTCATTGGCCCCAACCTGAATAATTTTAAACCAACCCCACGTACTAAGGTTAGGTTAGAGGACGTGTACTTGTCAATTAAGACAAGTACAGTACCCGGAGGTCAAATTGACCCATTGTACAATGCCCTATTTTCTCACACCACTTATGTACGTACTAAACAAGTCGTGCCCTTAATTGCCGAAACATATTCATCAGGCATTCGATCAAAACGAAATATGAAAAAATATTTCTTCAGCGACTTCCTCTCAGCAAATTTCTAGCAAAAATTCTAACAGGAAATGAGATTGCCTAAAACATCTGTTACAAATAAAAGACATCTGTACTTAAACAGCTCTAAAAATCATTATGTTTAGTACACCGCTAGATGTGTCGCAAGATTCACACGGAAACCGCTTAACGCTGTCAAGTGGTCGCCGCTCATATGCAATTGGATATTCCTTTGATTATGCACATGGAATGTTGTGCTGTTATTGACGACCGTAAAATCATGCTACACAACATCGTTATCTCTGAATCGTCGAAACCATCTTCTGCTTATTACTTCTAAGAGAGCATTTGTATCTTGACGCTCACTTCATACCGGAACTAACAAGAACTAGTGCAATTGATATTTCTTGTCTTTTACTTTGATTCTGAACGATAAAATAAAAAATTTTGGAGATTTTTTTACTTCCTAGTCTGACAAAAGATCAAAACGTTTGATGATAGCTTCAGCAGATTTTTGGCAAGAACTCTGAGAGTAAATAAAATTGCAATGAAACAGTTTCTCAAAAATCTGTTATTCGGAGTCGACTTAAAACCGTAGGTCCCGCCACTCATGTATAAAATTAACACACACGACATAAATGGTTGTGATAATAAGGTAGGTAGGTAGAATAAGGTAGGTTGTAATCCTGACTGAAGAATTGTAATGACCATGTATGTTAGTATTAATTATTCAATTTAAATACGAAACAAGAATAAAAAATGTTGACTGTTAAATGGTATAAAAGTTGTTGACAAGTGTGAACATCTTTACAATTGAAAAATATATTTTTTTTCCTTTTTTAAACAAATTTAGCTTGAATTTAAGTAACACAAAAACTGTTGTGACATTAAAAACATATGCTATTTTTTAATTAAACTGATGAAAATCAACAAATCATGCCAAACAAAAAAATTTAAAATTCTGTCAAAAATTTTGTTTTTTAAAACCCTGAACGAAGGAATAAATAAAAAGGGTTTACACGATTGTAATTAATAAAAATCATTAAATTTTTTAGCTTTTGAAGGTAATTTAATACACAAAAAACTATTAAAAATGATGAAAAAAATCGTTTAAAACTAAAATTGCCCTGCACAATTCGTATGAGTGTACCGAGATGTAGTCTAGTAGTGAGTAGGTAAGCTTATTAGTCCTGAGGGCACGGTTCAAACTCTACTTCCGACATCTACAATAAAACGAAAATTGAAAAATATTTCTTCGGCGGCTTACTCTCAGTAGATTTCCTTCAAAAAAATTCTAGGAAAAAATAAAATTGTTGTGAAAAGTTTTTCAAAAGAAAACAAAAAAAAAACCACAACTTTGTCGGTCGGAGTCTACTTTAAACTGTACGTTCCGTCATTCATGCAAAAAATTAACACACACAACATAAGTGGTGCGATAAGCTTCTTTTTTATCCCATATTCAGTGTTTATATTTTTTCCAAACCTTGCGTCAACTTGTTCTTCATAATATGACTGTGAGATATCGTGATGTCGTCCTATGAATTTTCAGTGTTCACAGAAGCACAGAATTTATACACAATTTTTCTTTATATTATGTTTTGCCCACCTTAACAAGGTTAACTACAGTTTAAAACTTCATGATTGCGAAATTGTGTGACAGAAAATATATATATGTATACATACATACATGAATTCGCCGTAGTCTTGGCTTATTAGACGTAAAGCCCGTATCCCAGGTCAGGCATCAAAACGAAATATGGAAATACGAAGGATTCGACGTTAAACTGTAGGTCCCACCACTCATGTATAAAAATTAACGCACACAACATGAGTGGTGTAAAAAGCTAGGCCGTAATTCTGACTGAAAGATTGTAATGGTCAATTATGTATGTATATGTCAGAAGTTATGGCCTATATGTATATGTATAACCTGGAGCGAGATTGATGTTTATTTTTAGCTTGTAAAAGTTCGAGTTGCGTCTAGATGCTTATTATTTAATTAATATGCATCCGATGGAAGAAGTTGTATTTCGGGAATACATGTACTTCAATTGTATTAAAAATTCAGTACCGCAAATCAATTAAAAGGGAATAAACTCCATACCTATAATTGATTTCTTTCTGTAATTGTATGAATCACACAGATCGTTTGAATGTCATTGGCTACTCTTGACATGGTAGAATATTTAACCCAAATTAACTCGTCCGCTTTAGTCATTTTTAATTTTAACAAATATCTCTCTCTCTAGTCATTATGAATTCATACCATTGTCAACATGTGACATGATACACATCAAGTAAAATGTACACAAACAAGTGATATATTAGAAGGAGGTATACAATATAGTTGTCAGCACGTGTATGTGTACTATGTTTTACTTGATGCGTATTATGTGACATGCTGACAATAACCTTCATATTCTTGCACAGTTACTATGGCAGACATCTGATGTGAGTGTAAAAATAACACGTATCCTTCACTCCTATACATACTGTTTGTATGCCCCATATACAAGCATATTATCTTATAAGGCAGACACATTTATATTATGGCCCTGTTTATGGAGAATTTCATAACATTTCATATCATTTTCATAAATATGTTTAAGAGTACATAACTGTTTAGGAATATTTAAGATAATACTACATGTATATATACAAACATGTATACAAACATATATACATACATATATCTGCAAACATGTAACATAAATTCAAATTATCTGTTCTGTGCACTTCATTGTATTGAATTGTTTTTAACTGTTTTAAAAGGTTGTTTCAAATATTTTTGGTAAAGGTTTAAACATCGTAGTCAACAATATTGATATGAAAATGGAAATGGTGTTATTTAACACTAAAATAATAAACAAAAGCTACAAAAACAGAGGACTTGATCAACGAATAAACAAAAATATAGCAACAACATCAGTGTAAAAAAGGGGTTAAACAAGTAAACAAGAAGCAACAACAACACTGCAAGGACGAACGTAAACAAAATACAAACAACAGTAACGTAAACAACATGTTTACATTTATAGAGATTTCGCAAAGGTATTCATTCTCCTTCAAGAGCATCCATCAGACTGTTTACCATGCGATATAAAAGGCAAGACAAAGCAAGCAACGGATCAGAAAGAATTCAGTCAGTCTTGTGTGAAGACACGTTGCGTGTGAAGAGAATAATTGTGATTTGAAGAATTCCGTCATAAAGATCTAACGAACAATTGTTAGTGTGTACGCGGAAGAAGAATAACAAATAAAGAAAATTGTTGTTGTTTAAATCAACTTGCTCAAGGTGGTACACGGAATTGTACGAACAATAAAGAGTTGGTTTAAAAATAAACATAAATTTATTTTTATTTTTTATTTGCAATCTTCGAACTCATACTTTAAACGTTTTTAAAAGGGGAAAAACGTGACAATATTATACTCTATACACAGCGTTTTACAGACGAAAATAATACCAACAGTTCAATTCAATAAAATGATTAGAAATTAGCGTCATATAATTACTGTCTTACTTAATTGCTCCTACAAGCCTTCAGTCCGAATTACAACCTAGCTTCTCACTCCACTTATCCATCTAACTCTCGCATAGTATAATAGAATATAATCCGCCTCTTCATTCTCATTCACACAGTCATATAGGGAAGCTATCATTTACAAATTTCTGCGGGTATTTTCGAAGTAACCACCTTCAGAAATGGTTCACGTAAAACTTTAACTCGCAGTATTTGAGACCAAGAGGTTATATTAGGGATAAAGTGAAATGTCCACTGTCCTGCCATAGGAACTGTTTTTGCACGTGGATATTCGTTTTTACAGCCTCAGCTTGACCTAGGTCCTCAAGATGGCTAAAAAATATCCGCTTCATTTCATTTGCCAATATTTCTAACGTCATCAAATATTTTCCGGAATTCACTTATCAATCTAATCGCGGTTATGCGATATATCGAGGATACCTTCTTCTTAGCCGCCTTCACTGTAAGTGTTTCCAACCATACTGGCCAAGCATATTACATTATCGATGTCTTGCCCAAAACCTGCATTGTAGTACGGTTCGATAATTGTAGTCATTCATAATATTACAGTAGGTTCAGCAGGATCACTATTTTGAAAGTAAATGACGGTGGATTTAATTCTGTACAACCTGAAGTGGCAGCAGTTGTGGAATTTCACAAATGTTCTGCAAGCAAGATACCTGGATTACGTATAATCTGCGTTTCTCGAATTATAAACGGTCCGCCAAATAATTTTTTTTGAAAATGCTTTAAAAAAAAACTAGTGAATATTTTCTCAAATTTCTTTTTTTATTTGAAAGTACAATCCTTCCGGTTAATAATGGAAAATAATTTCACCCAAATGGCTGCCTCGGCTGGCCATGCAATAGCCTACACCAGAAGATGCCGATTTTGGCAAAAAAAATCGTCTTTCAGATGAAGCTCATTCTAATCTTGGCGGGTATGTAAACAAGCAAAAATAATTTTTTTTTGAAAATGCTTTAAAAAAAAACTAGTGAATATTTTCTCAAATTTCTTTTTTTATTTGAAAGTACAATTCTTCCTTTTAATAATGGAAAATAATTTCACCCAAATGGCTGCCTCGGCTGGCCATGCAATAGCCTACACCAGAAGATGCCGATTTTGGCAAAAAAAATCGTCTTTCAGATGAAGCTCATTTTAATCTTGGCGGGTATGTAAACAAGCAAAATTATCGCATTTGGGGCAGAGAAAACCCGCACCCATACATTGAAAAGCCGACGCACCCAAAACGAGTCACTGTTTGGTGCGGATTTTGGTCCAGAGGCATAATTGGGCCATTTTTCTTCGAAAATGAGCAAGGAGTGGCCGTTAGAGTCAATGGGGATCGTTATCGGGCCATGTCGAACGAATTTTTGCTCACGAAAATTGAAGAGGAGGATATTGGCAACATTTGGTTTCAACAGGACGGCGCTACGTGCCACACAGCCGTTTTTGTTTGTTTTGCGCCCTGTTTTTGAAGATCGTCTTATCAGCCGCAGAGCTGATGACGTTTGGCCACCTCGGAGCTGCGATCAAAGATAAGTGTTACGCCCCGACAAGCCAGAGACAATTGACGCTTTAAAGGACAATATTCGTGAAGCCATTGGTGAAATACAGCTGCACACAATCGATAATGTGCTTAAAAACTGGACCGATCGTGTAGGCTACTGCATGGCCAGTTGAGACAGCCATTTGAATGATATTATTTTCCTTTATTAACCGGAGGGATTGTACTTTCAAATAAAAAAGAAATTTGAGAAAATATTCACTAGTTTTTTTTTTAAAGCATTTTCGAAATAAAAGTTATTTGGCGGACTCTTTATAAAATCTGACTGGAATCGAATAAATTACATGGGAGCAGCAACAAACAGATATGTTTCGTATAAGCGGTCTACTAAAAAGAAAACACTAAACACTCGCTTTAGTTGTAAAGATCATTAGATATCTAGGCCTACTAACCTCAAGAAGTAACCGTAATCTAGTAGGTAGTGTTGGTTTATTAGACGTAAGTCCGTGGTAAAATCCCAGCTCAGGCATTTCGAAAAAACGAAATATTACTCTGAGAGTAAATAAAATTGCCATTCAAAAGTTTCTTAAAAATCTGTCGTTCAGAGTTGACTTTAAAGTGTAGCTTCGACCACTCATGGATAAAACTAACTCACACATGGTTGTTTGGCAGAAAGTTGTAGACCCAGACAAGGTTTCCGTTTGATAGTGGTTAATTACGATCAAAAACTAAAAAACTTAATAAAAATTTTTAAAAAATTGTCCAATTATAGCAAAACTGTTTACCAAGTACAAGTGCTACGTATGTATGTATGTATATAAACAGGGGTAAATAATATACAATATATAAATATTATCCACTTGTATAAACATATATAAAATGTATATGTAGATTTTAATATGAAAGCTTTTTGTTATTTATGTATTTTTGTGTCTGTATCATTCAAGTCACTAGACGTAGCATTTAATATCAAAACTGCATTCATTTCCGGCGATGCTAATCATTTTATTGACATCCACTTTATTTCGTTTTGCCTTGCTCCATTTTGTTTTTTCTTTTTTGCCATTTTAGTTGTTTTCTTTAGCATAGAAATTGTATTTTTGTTTCAAATTAATGCATTTTAAATTGAATTACTTCTATGCGCTGAATTCCATTCAAATTTCTAAATTCGATTTTCATTAAGATTTTTTTATAATTTGCTATGCTGGTGGAAGTTAGAAGTAGAAGTTTACTTTGAAATGCCGGAAATTGAATGTTGGGTATATAAACTAAAAATTTTGAATATGTACTCATATGCATCGTTATAGTTGTATACTTATGCTGGTTGAATTTAAATAAATTTTCCAATTTTATATTGCAACGCATATTTATTCTTTTATCTTCCTTGCTTTAAATTTAAATAAAATAAAGTTTTCCACTTGTCCAACGCACAATTCAGTTTGAATTTGAGTGAGGCATAATGTTACATTGTTTCGTTTGCAACTTAAGAAAACTCCAAAAGGAAAAACCTAAAGGGGTTAAATTGCACGATATATACATAAATATATAAAATTGCTTTGAAATATTAACACACAATTTTGTTGGAACATATATATCAGTCCTTCGTATCAAACTCGGTAGAATATATCGGATGCACTTCGTATTCATACATACATATACAATTGGTCTTTACAACTCTTCAGTTAGGATTACAACCTAGCTTCTCACAACACTTATGTTGTGTGTGTTAATTTTGTATATGAGTGGTGGGACCTACAGTTTAAAGTCAACTTCGAAAGGCAGATTTTTTAGAATCTTTTCATGGCAATTTTATTTACTCTCAGACGTTTTGCCAGAAATCTGCTGAGAGGAATTCGCCGAAAGAAATTTTTATTTCATATTTCCTCTGAGAGTAAGTAAAATTGCCATGAAAATTTCTTTAAAATCTGTCGTTCGGATATTGTGTAGATATTGTATTCCATTTGAGTTGCAATATTCGCACAAGTCGAAACTGTTTCAAACTTGGTTGAAAAGTCAAAAATTCCAAGTGCCTGCACAAAGTCCAGACCTCAACCCCGTCGAAAATGTGTGGGCCATCTTTAATCGTAAACTAAGGGGTTCTGAAAAACAACCTGGAAGTATGACGTGAAATTGATCTAAACTACTGCGGAAATCTAGTGGAGAGTGTACCACGTCGCATCAAGGAAGGTATTCGCAGAAATGGATATATAGCTTTTTTTTCAATAAAGTATTTTTTGTTGAATTAAAATGTAATTTTAATTTTTAATATTTAGTGGATCTTATAAGCATTTTATTTTGTTTAAAAGCTACGGTTCCATAAAGGCAATCTTAGAAAAAAAGTTTTACTTTTGCTCCATAGTGTACTTTGAAACGTGCGAACTCCATTATAAAATCTGTTGGCATACTCGGGTATATGTTGCTGTTGACGTAAGTATTATTTTTCGGCTGTTGAAAAGGTTTAATTAAATTTGAACCATCGGTTATATTGAATTTGGCAATACTTATGTCGTTATATTCTGTCACGTAATTTAGTATATTATCTCCACTGAACCTAATGAATCGGTTTATACTTGAGCAAAGTTGGGTTTTATTGGAAGTTTATTTCCAAAACAATGACATTTGATCGGAAATTGCTAGAAAACGTCGTACAAAATTTTGTCACAGAGAAGGAAAAACAGTGCTTGATATACGCAAGTTTGTTGGTAAAGTTCGTGAAACTGCTTTCATTGTTGATGCGTCAAGACGTTATCG
Source organism: Sarcophaga carnaria (assembly GCA_958299815.1). Lineage (NCBI taxonomy): Eukaryota > Metazoa > Arthropoda > Insecta > Diptera > Sarcophagidae > Sarcophaga > Sarcophaga carnaria. The sequence goes on along the minus strand of OY283149.1, from coordinate 80,861,877 downwards.
TGCTTGTACATTACAATTTTTATCACTTTATCATCTTGTAAAGGGTCTAACGGTTTCCCATATTTAAAGCTGTATTTCCGTAGGTTACGGTATTCCTAAATCAGATTACGTATGAAAACCTGTGCCTGTTTTGTATCCAAATTACCATTGAATACGATTTCCGTGTCGTCCATTATCTTTTAATCACGTTTTTCATAAATTCTACAATGAATTCTGAATTTTAAGGAAAATTTTGAAGGCATGACTTATTAGACTAATCTATCTGTAATTGCTGTATTGTACACCATGACTTTTCTTTGCCCTGCTCACAAAAAAAAACCGAAGAAAAAAATATTTCGTACGATATTTGTATGCGAAAGACTTACATGCACAACACAACTGATAACAAACTGAACTTTCCCCATAGTTCAACTCATATCAAACTTATTTTTAACTTTAACTATGTTATAAACGTAATATTTATTGCTGTCTCTCACTATTAACGAAATTTTGAATGTTTTTAAGAAATAATCATTTAAAAAATTGTTCAAATAAATACTTGATACTGCAAATAAACATTGCAAATAATACTTATCTTAATATATTGATACTCCAACCGTCTATTTAAATGGTAATTTGAAATAAAAATTTATTCAACCCAGCAATTTGATGTGAAAAGCAAAGCCCTTGTACAACTGAAGTGTTTCGTTTTGGGTTTGTTCAGAGGATATGGCAGATATGGACAGACAATACGGTAAAAGTATATGTGGGAGGAAAATAATATTCAAATAAACAGGAGCTAGAACTGCCACATTTTCAGTATCTATATACTAGGTCTAGTATATATATACCAGTATCTATATACCAGTCTAGTATCTATATACCAGGTGTAATGGTATGAAAACAAAACTAATTTTTAATGGCAAAGTAAAAAAACATTTTATGCAAATCATTGGCCAATCCTTGCTACATATTTTTTTCAACTTTCAGGCAATTTGTGGATTCTAGGCCAACAAAACTGTTCGTCTTTTGAAGTAAACCAATTAGACATCCAATTTCTGACTTCCCCGTGGGAATTGAAGTGCAACTCAGCTAATGCGTATGCCATCGATTAGAACAAATAGAGAAGACTTCAAAAGTAGCAAAGTCTGGTGAATACAATGGGTGGTGTAGCAGCTCCTAGCCTAATGCATTAATTGTATTCTGAACCAATTATCCTTTGTGTGAAGGTGCATTGTTATGTTGCATAATATGGTAATTATGGTTGTTTTCAAATGAATGTATGGCTCAAACTGCTCTTTTGTTGCCGGAAGCTATCTATATTGACAACTTTAACAGATTTAGGAGCTCGTGGCACACAATAGCTTTCCCCTTAGACTCATAGCATCGATCTGGTTTTGCAGCCGAAGTCCCGGATTAACCCAACATTTTTACCATTTATGATTGTGTAACCATCCGATGCAACACTGCTTTCCGCGAGTTTCACTGTTCAGTATTTTTAGCAGCCAATCGCGAACTGCTATAGATTGGGCTATTTATCGGTTTAAATTTAACTTACTTACTTACTTACTTGGCCATTAACAACCCGATTAACGGATTTCGGTCTGTCGCAACACATCCTTCCAGGCGCCTCTGCTTCTTACGCGCCTACGCCAGTTAGTTACACCAATCGATGACAGGGCTTCCTCGATTTGGTCCTTCCAACGCATACAAGATCGTCCTCTTAGCCGACTTCCGTAGATCCCCGCATCAAATACCCTTCCAGCCGGAGCATCCTCCTGCGCAGCCGTTGTATATTACGTATATATATATATGTATATACGCTGCACAACGTCTATATCGTTAAGGAGCTCATACTGCTCACTTTTGGATCGGATGCGGAAATCATCGCCAACTTGGACTGGACCGAAGATCTTACGTAGTACTTTTCTATCGAATACTCTCAAGGCTGCTGCATCAGTGCTTAATAGGGCTCATGCCTCTGCGCGATAAAGAAGCACGGGTAGGATGAGCGTCTTGTAGAGTATTAGTAGCACCTGTTAAGAGTGATCCTGCGCTTGATATCCAGACTGACATCATTTTTGGTGGTAACGGCGGAGCCCAGATAAATAAATTCCTTGATTGTATCAAAAGTATAGTTATTGACCGTAATCTGAGAATCAATACGCCGCACGTCTATACTTGTCAATAACATATACTTTGTTTAGCCCTCATTTACTACCAGACCCATCTTAGTAGACTCCCGTTCAATAACACTAAAGGCAGCAGTAAAGTCTCGCTTGGTACGCCAGGTGATGTCAGTGTCGTCAACGTTTGCAAGCAACTGGACACTTTTTTGAAAAATAGTGCCATTGCGATGCACTTCCGCCTTCCGCAGAACACTCTCCATGACGAAGTTGAAGAGGTCGGATGATAAGGGATCCTCTCGGTCTCACGGTATCAAAAGTTTCGGAGAGGTCCATTCCTACTTTGACAGAACTGCAGGAATTGTTCAACGTCATTCTGCATAGCCTTATCAGTTTCGCAGGTATACCGATCTCAGACATTGCGGTAAAAACACGATCCCTTATGGGGCTATCGAAGGCTGCCTTATAGTCGACAAAAAGATGGTGTGTTTTTTGTGGGTCTTTTCCAGGATTTGGCGTAGTGTGAAGATCTCGTCCTTGGTGAACTTGCCAGGTCTGAAGCCGCACTGATAAGGTCCAATCAGTGTTTTGAGGATTGGCTTCACACTATACGCCTGTAATAACCTTATATGCGATAGGGAGACCTTTTTAAATTAAAACCATCGGTTATTTTGAATCTGGCAATATGTATGTCATTCTATTCTATCACAAAATTCACTATATTATCTCCACTGAACGTAATGAATCGATTTACGCTTGAACAACGTTGTGATTTATTGGGCCAACGAGAAACTGCACGTAGATGTCGATTTTGCTGAAAAAAAACAACTTTTCGGATGAATCTAATTTTCATTTTGGTGATTACGTTAATAAGCAACGTTGCCGTATTTGTGGCTCTGAAAACTCATACGTGGTCTTACAGAAGCCAATGCACCCATTACGAGTGATCGTTTGGTGCGGCTTGTGGAACGGAAGCATCATTGGCCCATATTTCTTTGAAAATGTGGACGACGCAACTATTACGGTCGATGGAGACACCTATCACACATGATAACCGATTTTTGTACCCGCTCTTCGTGGTATTGATGTGAACGATGTTTGGTTTCAACAGGATTGTACAACTTGCTACTTATCTCATGCCACAATCGATTTATTGTGTCAAACGTTTGATTGCCGTTTAATTAGTCAAAATGGTGATGTCAATTGGCCGGCAGAAAGCTGCAATTTGACACCTTTGGACTATTTTATGTAGGGCGCCGCTAAAGAAATGTGTTATGCAGACAAACTAGAGACAATTGAGCATTTGCAGGCCAACAATCGTGATGCGATTGCTGAGATGCAACCCCATGCGAATGAGATACTGTGAGGCCAGCTGAATGAAATAATATTTCATTTCTAACCGGAATAATTGTATTTCACAAGAGAAATATAAATTTCGAAAAATCTCAAACCGATTTTGCATTTTTAAATTTAAATTTTTAAATTTCCCACCCTATATATTCAGTTTAATAAATGGTTTACTATTATCCCAGTTGAAGGTGTTTATTTTTAAATAAAGGAAATATGACTAAAGTTTTTGTCATACATACATACATAATTGGTCATTACAAACCTTCAATCAGCATTAAGACCTAACTTCTCAGTTCATTTATGTTTTGTATGTTAATTTTAGCTATGAGTAGCGGTATCCGAAGCTTAAAGTTTACTCCGGACGACATATTTTTGAGAAACTCTTCACGGTAATTTAAATTTATGTCAACTTTTTCTATTTAATGTCTCAAAAGATTAAATTAATGAGCAAAGAATGAATATTTCTGAATAAATAAAATTGAATAATAAGTAAATTAATCTTAATAAAGAATGCATTTAATTTTTAAATGATTTAACGATTGCCATTTACAAATTAATTATCATTGGAAATCTGTCAACACCAGTTTTTGCATTTCTTTCCGCGTTGGATTTAAAAACATTTGAGTTGAAAAGACTATTAGTTTTATCGCTCTTTTGTATTGCAAAAACTAATAACAATGTAATCCATAACAATGAATAAACTCCATTCCAATAGAGACTGAGAAATGAAAAAATTGGATGTTGATGTTGATGGAGAACTAAAAATGGAAGCTGCAAATAACCGCAAACTATGCAACGATTACTGTAAAGAAATAATAGCAATTTGTAAAAGGAAATTAAAATACAAAAACAAGTATTACATAAGAAAGGGGGATAATAATTACTAAAAAAAATTTATTGCAATTGGGTTGATGCGACATTTTGTTGCATTACTACATGCATTACAACCCTTCAGTCCGGATTACAGCCTAGCTTCTCACTCCATTCATGTTGTGTGCCTTAATTTTGTATGTAAGTGGCGGGACCTACAATTTAATGTCGACTAAGAAAGACAGAATCTTGTGACACTGTTCATGGCAATCTTATTTTCTCTCAGAGTTTTTGCCAGAAATCTGCTGCTGCTGAGGAAGTCGTCGAAAAAATATTTTTTCATATTTCGTTTTGATGTCTGACCTGGGGTTTGAACCTGGGCTTTTACGTCTAATAAGCGAACAGACTACCTACTAGGCCAGGGCGACACTTTTTTGTTGCACTACTGCTATCTACTTATGTCAGATGTTTTCTTTATTGGAAATATAGGTTATAAGGTTTTTAACACAGAATTAGCGATCTTATTAAAGAGTTAGTTTTATTAAAGAGGATTTCTATTTTCACTAAATTTTGTGGTAATGGCAAAAATAATGCATCAAATGTGCAGTGAAAGTATTTAAAATGGAAGAGGAAATTAAATTAATTATGAATGATTATAGGTAATGAAGTCGCCGTAGTCTAGTGGGTAGTGTTTCGGCTTATTACATGTGAGGAAATGGTTTCAAACCTTAGATCAGAAACCTCCACCAAATCGAAATATGAAAAATATTTCTCCGACGGCTTCCTCTAATCAAATTTCTGGCAAAAAAAAACTGCCACGAAAAAGTTTCTTCAAGATCTGTCGTTCGAAAATGACTTTAAACTGTAGGTCCCGCCACTCATACATAAAATAAACACACACAACATAAGTGGTGTGAGAAGCTACGTCCATAATCCTATCTGAAGGGTTGTAATGACCAATTATTTTATGTTTGTAGTGGTAATATATAGAAATCCATTGGCACTATAGAGGAATGCAAATTAAATTCAATTGCTTCAGTTCCACTCTCTTCTTCATATACTTTCATACGTGGACAAGATACTATTACATATGTATATACATTTGTACATACCTTACGTCAATCATAAACGATCACATTATCAGTAAAATTGAAGTAAGTAACAAATGTTTACTGATAATGAAATTTCATGGTAATGTAATGCAAGAAAAATCGTTATATTTAGAGCTTTATATTTGCACCATCACTAAAATTGTTTGTGTCAGTGGTTAATTATTTTCATTGGCTACTAGTGATGGCTGCAATATTGCTGCATTAATGCTAAGCAATGAAATGCATTCTGCATGCAATGCAATTAAAACCCAATTCTGTTTCCTTCAAATTTTACCCCCAAACAAACGGAACACTAATTTTTTTAAATGAGTTAATCACTACCTTCTCGGATGTAGCCAAAAAACGTGCCTTATGTGCATATAATATAAGGCTATAATATCTCGTAGCTGTTCTAAGTTTGGATACGCCGTTAGCGTAGGATCACTCTTGCCAATAGGTAGTATTGTGGTCTCAATAGTCAAGAGTCCTCCGGACCAGTGCGAATTGAGGTAGATTTCCGACATGGCCATTGTGCTGCGTATTAACATCCAGTGGTTGCACTGGTTCGGCCATGTCGTTCGAATGGAGGAGGATGCCCCTACGAGACGGGTATTTAATGCGGGGACTTGCGGTGGTCGGTGAAGATTGTCTGCGTTGGAAAGACCAAATCGCGGAAGCCCTGTCATCGATTGGCGTGACCAAATGGCGAAGGCGCACAAGAAGCAGAGGCGCTCGGTAGGATCTCTTAAGGCCGAACTCAGTTAATCTGGTTGCTAATAGAAAAATATGCTCCTACGAGACGGGCATTTAATGCGGGGACTTGCGGTGGTCGGTAAAGATTGTCTGCGTTGGAAAGACCAAATCGAGGAAGCCCTGTCGTCGATTGGTGTGACCAACTGGCGAAGGCATGCAAGAAGCAGAGGCTCCTGGTAGGATCTCTTAAGGCCGAAATCAGTTAATCTGGTTGCTAATGACTAAATATGTAGGGTAGTAAGTAAGATTACAATTATTATACCTACCAAATATTTGTATTGGAATTATAAAAGATACGTTAGTCAGAAGTTCTGCTGTGATTGTATTTCAATTAAATTTTCTTTTTCAAAAACATTGTTCTCTCATTCGCTAGCTCACAGTGTTGCGGTAAGTAGAGTGAAGGGATGTAAAGATAAGAATAAATCGTTCATAATTTTTCAATTTATATTGCAGCAACATTAAATAGATTAAAATCGATGAAGAAATAATCAAAGAAATATCCCCAGGATATTGGAACTGCAGAACAGTAATGCAAATCTCTAAATAGAAGAAAGAAAACTTATAAATATATATAAATAAATGGGGCATCATTAAAATGGAAACATGAAAAATATTCATTTTTATGTATATACGAGTACATCCATCCTTGTGGTAAAGTAGAATATAAAAATGGAAAAAGAAAATATTTGAATAGCATTTACAAACCACAAACGATCGAAAAACTGATAAAAATTATTGCAAATGTAATAATAACAAATATTTGGTTGTTTCAAAACAATAAAAACAAAATAAAATAATTCTTGGAAAACGTTTAAACTTGTTTATTTCTGTTGTGAGAAGTATTAATTCACGCAAGAAAGCTGGTTAATCAGCCACTTAAAAATTTTGCTAACAGCACTTATTTTAAATATGTTGACTTTAGCATTAATAATACATACATACACACACACATATAATTGGTCAGTACAACCCTTAAGTCAGGTCTACGTTCCAGCTTCTTATGCTTACTGTTTAAAGTCGACTGCGAACAATAAACAGCGTTGTTTGGTTTGGAGGTGCACATTACAGTTAGTTTTTATGATAGAAAGTCTTTCAACCTGCCCAGTAAAAGCATTTCCTGGTAGTTTATGAGCCATGTTTTACAAAGAATCCTGTACGTGGGAGTCATAATTATTTTATTTTTTTTAACTCTTTCGAATTGGTTGTGCAATAAATCTTATGTGCAGGAACGTAAAAATATTTACATCAGAGAAGACTACTCTGTCAAATGTTAATCACCAACTTTGTCATTACAGCACTTCAGTCAGGATTACGAACCAGCTTCTGATACCACACTGTGGTGTGTGTTAATTTTATACTCTCTGCAGAAGAAGTATTTTTTTTAACAGTGAACACTATGTACTAGACTACGGCGATTTCAACCTGTCTATCTAAACGCATTAAATGGCACTGTCGTTTTCGAAATTATTTACAGTAATGTTTCAGAAATAAATTGCAACACAAATTCAGTTAAATGAATGTTAGAATACATAATAAAAATCTCAGAAATATTACAGAATTTTATAAATACATAACATAAATGACCATCACAACCCTCCCGTCTGGATTACGGTCTAGCATTTCACACACTCATGTTGTGTGTGTTAATTTTATACATGAGTGGCGGGATCTACATTTTAAAGTCGACTCTGAGCGATAGATTTTTGAGAAACTTTTCATGGGAATTTTATTTACTCTCAGACTTTTTGCCAGAAATCTGCTGAGAGGAAGTCGCCGGAGAAATCTTTTTTCATATTCCGTTTTGATGTCTGACCTGGGGTTTGAACCGTGGCCTTACGTCTAATAAGTCTACACTCTACCTACTAGACAATGGCGGCTACATCCAAATTGCTATACTTAATTTCAGAAATTAATTTTGAAAATAAATTAAGTGAAATCGTATGCCAAGTATAGAATAAATGAAGCGCATCTAAATATAGAATTTTAAAAATTCCTAATCAAAATTAGTTTTGTTTCTGCTTTTATTCCGCTTTTGTAATATATTACGGTTAAGAACTTTTTTTGAATAATTTAATATTTCTTAATGTATTCACGGTCAAGAAACTGCAAACAAAAAATTTTACATTTAAACAATTAAACAAATGTGTCCATTCATTGTTTTTGTAGCTGGTATTTTAAATCAAACATGCATTTATTCAAATTCCTAGTTCAAGTTGTATAGAGGCACGAAACAGTTGCAACATGCTTGAGTTAGATTTATGCGTTTTTGGTTATTAAACTAACTGAGGTGTTGTAATGACCAATCAAGTAAGTAAGCAATACCACTAAGCAATTTGCCAATGGCACAGACTTTCCAAGTACTGTATTCAGATGAAATTAAATGCGCCTAAGTTAGTACAACTTAAGTCGCCATGGTCTAGTCGGTAGTGTGTTGGCTTATTAGATGCAAAGCCAGGGTTCAAACCCCAGGCCAGACATTAAAATAAAATACAAAAAGTATTTCTTCGGCGACTTCCTCTCAGCAGATTTCTGACAAAAACTCTGAGAGTAAAAAAATTGCCATGAAAAGTTTCTCAAAAAATCTGTCGTTCGGAGTCGACTTTAAACTGTAGGTCCCGCCGCTCTTGTATAAAATTACCACACACAACATAAGTGGTGTGAGAAACTAGGTCGCAATCCTGACTGAATAGTTGTAATGACCAATTACGTGTATGTATGTAAGGTATACTAAAAACAATAACATACGCGAAATATATAAATATGATTCAGTGAAAACTAAATTGTCAGTCAGAAGTAGAAAAATAGATGCAAATATACATCGTACCTCTTTCAAAGATAGAGGAACTATAACGCTACAGTAAGTTGAAAAGGTACCGTACGGTGAGTACTAGGGATGCCAATCGGGAAATTCCGAAACATAAAATCCCGGGATTTTCGGGATTCCCAAATCCCGAATCCCGGGATTTTTTAAAACCTGTCCTGGGAATTTTCGGGATTGTAAGTTCATACATATACACTTTATAAAGTAAGAAAAAACTTGAGTCTACGGCATTGTTTTCTTATTTAATATTACATTAAATAACACTCATGTAGTTTTTCAAGTGTATCATGCAAGAATTAAGTTAATATTCTATATCACTCGACATCGAACTGAATAAGAACCCAACTTCCATTGTTAAAAAGTCAAACGTTGCCCTCGAAATCCAATAAAATCTGTTAATACAGCAGATGGTTTAGACAATCAATTTGATTGAATTACGAGGTGTTAGAGGTGAATAGTTACATATATTCTGCCTATAAATAGTGTTCTTAAAAGGGTAGGTATTTGTTTCTTCACTAATGTGTTTATACATATATGTATGTATGGAGACACAGATGAATTATTTTTATTTTTGTCGTGGTCTTACGTCTAATAAGCCAACACATTACCTACTAGACTACGGCGACTTCGACATCCTAGACACAGGTGCAAATTCGTAGTCTGAACTCGTGCATGTGATGCCGGTAACCGGAAATGATGTCATCGTGTCAATCTGCTTCATTTTTCTTCTAAAGAGTTTTTATTCCATATATGTAAATCAATTTGCTTTGTGTGAACGTTTTGATTTATAACATGAATATGTGTTGAGAATGTTTATAAGCATGATGTTGTTATGTTCATGAATTAATGCTGCTATGTCTCTTTCGCCAGCAAATGTGTAGGTAAGGATGTTTATAAAATCATTTTTATGTGTTTTATTTTCAACATTTTCTATCCTCCTTTCTGTAAGTCGTTTTTAAAGTACTTTCTTCATTGGATAACTCAGTTGTTAGTCTTTATAAATCGATTTTTTTAATGGAATAATTTTAAAGTGATTTATGATATTAATTTTTTTTTTTTCATATGTGACTCATATACCATATTTTGTTCTAGATTGCGCTGCACAAACTTATTATGGGGCATTCCAATAGAGACTTCTGAGTTTTGATAGCTGATAACAGCTATCATGTTAAAACTGCATCAGCCAAATTATTTGTGGAAGTGTTTTTCGGGCAACGTACCGAGCATTTCATTATCTTCAACTAAGAGGGCCATTTATAAATTATCAAATAAAATCGTTGAATTTGGGTACACAACCAATCAACATGAGTTCCAAGGCGTCCCAAACTTCACGAAAAAGTCACTTTTTGATGTGGATTACAGTTGGCGACATGTTTCCTAAATAACGACGTTGGTCACCCTCATCGGCGAGCACTATACGTCGACGATTGCCAACTTCCTTCGGTCATCAGTTGTCCTCAATACCAACTTATCCCATTTATGTGCCAAAGTTATGGAAAATTGGTCATTTCAAATCCACTAGTAGAAAAATATAGCCATTAACCAAGATATAAACCGGAAATTAACAATGATTACGTCTTTGTTAGGTTATGTTAGGTTAGAGGACGTGTACTTGTCAATTAATACAAGTACAGTACCCGGAGGTCGAATTGACCCATTGTACCACGTCCTTAAAGAGGAAGGACAATAGAGGGAAGAGGATAAAAAGGGAGAGGATGTAGGAAAGGGGAGAATGGGAAGCGGAGGAATTACACAAATAAGACACAACAAAAAAGAAAAGCGCGACTACACTGATGAAACCCTAGAACCTCTCACCAGCTACTAATGAATCTGTGGAGAGCTTTGATGTCGGCTCTCAACACAGAATTAAAACTCTCAAAGAAGGCCCTGCCAAGGGTCCTCAACCTCAACCTACTAAGAACTGGTCAGTTACAGAGGAGGTGTTCGTATGTCTCCAACTCCTCCTCATCACAACGTGCCCTGCAATATTCCGTCTGGGATCTGTTCCAGATCCCTGTCAGCGACCGAATCTCGCAGTGTCCCGTGACAAAACCGACAACCAACCTTAAGTTGGCCTTACCAAAGCCCAGCAGCCAACCTGTTCTCCTACTGGCAGGCCATAGACATCTAACTTGCGGGAAAATAGTAACAGAAAAATTTGCGGTTGATGTCGAAAAACAAAAATTATTGAATAAACATAAGAACACAGTTCGGTCTGAAAAAAAAATATCAGTAAAATAGCGCACATAATGCCCATTAGGAGTAAGATGAAGAGAACTGCTTAACCATAGCAAACCAAAAAAGGAACATATTTTAACTAATAATACCATTGAGCATGAGGCGACGGTTTCAACACCAGGTCAGACATCCCGAATGAAACGAAATATGAAAAAATATTTATGGCGAAAAAAAATTACCATGAAAAGTTCCTCAAAAAATCTGTAATTCGGAGTTCATTCCGATACCCATGTATGAAACCTAACATACACAACATAAATGGTGTGAGAAGGTAAGTCGTAATTCTAACTGAGGTGTTGTAATGACCAATCAAGTAAGTAAGCAATACCACTAAGCAATTTGCCAATGGCACAGACTTTCCAAGTACTGTATTCAGATGAAATTAAATGCGCCTAAGTTAGTACAACTTAAGTCGCCATGGTCTAGTCGGTAGTGTGTTGGCTTATTAGATGCAAAGCCAGGGTTCAAACCCCAGGCCAGACATTAAAATAAAATACAAAAAGTATTTCTTCGGCGACTTCCTCTCAGCAGATTTCTGGCAAAAACTCTGAGAGTAAAAAAATTGCCATGAAAAGTTTCTCAAAAAATCTGTCGTTCGGAGTCGACTTTAAACTGTAGGTCCCGCCGCTCTTGTATAAAATTACCACACACAACATAAGTGGTGTGAGAAACTAGGTCGCAATCCTGACTGAATAGTTGTAATGACCAATTACGTGTATGTATGTAAGGTATACTAAAAACAATAACATACGCGAAATATATAAATATGATTCAGTGAAAACTAAATTGTCAGTCAGAAGTAGAAAAATAGATGCAAATATACATCGTACCTCTTTCAAAGATAGAGGAACTATAACGCTACAGTAAGTTGAAAAGGTACCGTACGGTGAGTACTAGGGATGCCAATCGGGAAATTCCGAAACATAAAATCCCGGGATTTTCGGGATTCCCAAATCCCGAATCCCGGGATTTTTTAAAACATGTCCTGGGAATTTTCGGGATTGTAAGTTCATACATATACACTTTATAAAGTAAGAAAAAACTTGAGTCTACGGCATTGTTTTCTTATTTAATATTACATTAAATAACACTCATGTAGTTTTTCAAGTGTATCATGCAAGAATTAAGTTAATATTCTATATCACTCGACATCGAACTGAATAAGAACCCAACTTCCATTGTTAAAAAGTCAAACGTTGCCCTCGAAATCCAATAAAATCTGTTAATACAGCAGATGGTTTAGACAATCAATTTGATTGAATTACGAGGTGTTAGAGGTGAATAGTTACATATATTCTGCCTATAAATAGTGTTCTTAAAAGGGTAGGTATTTGTTTCTTCACTAATGTGTTTATACATATATGTATGTATGGAGACACAGATGAATTATTTTTATTTTTGTTACTTTTTGTTCTGTTTTTTTATTTTATTACATGTATATTGTGATAAAGATCAAAAATTATTGAAATTTTTGATAAAACAATTGTTTTTAGCATTTTTATTAAGAGAAAATCCCAAAATCCCGGGATATTTCGGGATTTTTGGATCCCGAATTGTCCCGAAAAATCCCGTTTGGCATCCCTAGTGAGTACTAAAGAAAATGGTAGAATTGGATTTAGTTAACATGTGGTTTCAATAAGACAGCATCCGAGAATATGTATCTATTAGGACACGAAATGGGTAAGCAATTAAACTTATGCGATTTAAAACCACTTGATTACAGCTGTTAGGTAGGATTGGAAATATTATGCCCACCCATAAACTAATCTTTAAAAGAAAATTATTGTCATGCATTAACATTTCACTCATTCAGTTCTGCAGTTCAGTTCTGCGTTAAATATCGTTTTATTTTGGTTTTTAAAGGGATTTCTTGTGTGGTCGTTCTTTAAAACCAACACGTGGATTTTTAACCGAGCTTTTAACTTTCGCTCCAGCACAGTACCTGAAAAACTTCTAGGCATGACTGTAATTTTGTTAATTATTTAAAAGTCTTAAGTCTTTTCCAGAGCTTCAAATCCGTACCAAATGCTATCAGAATGGAATTTTTATTTTTACTCTAAAGAATTGAACTTTTTCGCTTTAATTTACTATTCTTTGGGTTTCACAAATTTCATTAAATTGCTTAAATAGCTTAAAGATGCTAATAAAACTGAAAATTAAAATAAAATTTTTTTTAATTGTGTTTATTTTCCCAGATTTAAAACTATTAAGCAATTATGATGGAGGTTAAACAGTTAAAAAACTTTAAACAAAGGCTTTAGTATCCATTGAATTCAAACTTTATCACAGTACAGATATAGATAGTAAATAAAATACAAAATATATTTATAAAAACAAGAAAAACCTAGAAAAAACATGTTAGTGAAAGGCTTGTTTCCTATAGAAAAAAAACAAAATAAATAAAAGAGATAAAGAAAAACAGATTTTGTAATTCATGGATACCAATAAAACCTGAAGAAAAGTTCTTTCTCTTATCAACAAGATTGAAAAATAAAAATAAATCATGAGTAAAGAGTACGTAATAAAATACTCACCGTAAAGTAATAAAAATAGAATGTGAAATAACAGAAAGGTTGACAGTATAGAGAGTAAATAAAAATTAGCAAAAAACTTAAATTAAATGAAAAGAAAATAAAATCATGTCATGTCAGCAAGATAAGTAATTTATCCTTACCTAAGGTTATATCGTGTGGGCCATCTACATGTTTAAATTTGAACCATCGGTTATTTCGAATCTGGCAATACTTATGTCATTCTTTTCTGTCACAAAATTCAGTATATTAGCTCCTCTGAACGCAATATATAGATTTACACTCGAGCAGCAATAGGATTTATGGGGCCAACGAAAAACTGCACGATGATGTCGATTTTGCCAAAAAATCATCTTTTCGGATGAAGCTCTCTTTTATCTTGGTGGATACGTTAATAAGCAAAATTGCCATATTTGGGGCCCAAGAACCCAAATGTGGTCTTTCAGAAGCCAATGCACTCATTACTAGTGACTGTTTGGCGCGGATTCGAAAGCAGGGCCACCATTGACTCATACTTCTTTAAAAATGACTACGGCGCTACCATTACGATCAATGGAGACACCTATCGCATCATGATAGTCAATCTCTTTGGAGCAGCTCTTCATGGTATTAATGTGAACGATGTTTGGTTTCAACAGGGTGATAACTAGCCACAGATCTCATGCCACAATCGATTTATTGAGTCAAACGTTTGATAGTCATTAAATTAGCAGGAATAGTGATGTCAATTGGACGCCAAGAAACTGCGATTTGATAACGTTGGACTATTTCCTGTGAGGCGCCGTAAAATAAAAGTGTTAGGCTGACAATTGACCATTTGAACGCCAAGATTATTGTTGCTTTTGCCGAAATACGATCCCAATCACTCAAAAAGGTGCACGAATGAGGTATTGTGAGGAAAGCCGCGGTTGCCATATGAATGAAATAATAATCTATTTCCAACCGGAACAGTTGTACTTCCAGCAAAACAATAATTGTGAAAAATTTCAAACCATTTTGTTTTAATGCATTTTTAAATTTCAACTTTTAAAACGCACACCCATTATATTTGCTCATAATTATGCTCATATTTAATGTGTAAAATTCAAGCACATATGTGACGTATGAGTGATATTTAATTCCATTAATTTCATACGAAACAAAATCGAAGATTTTTATTGCATACTTTTCAGAGTAAATACGCTAGTACATGCATGTACATATGATGCGTATGAGTAATATATTTCAAATTCAATTAAATAGAAAGTATCCCCTATTAATTTGATATTAAGCTCGGAATTTTTGATGGATTTTTAAAAAATTTAAAAATTAAAATTTTTAAAAATCCCAACCTAAAATTAAATACAAAAACCAGAATTCTAGGCTATATTCCAGTAGGTACTACTCATGGCCCGTATCTTCATAGCCTGTATCTTCCACATCTTTACAACAAAAAATAAATAAATTTGCAGAATTTCAAACCGTTTTTAATTTTATTGCATTTTTAAATTTAAACTCACCATTTATAACCCTTTTGTAATACTTTTATAATTTTATAAATTTTCAAAACTCAAACCATCTAAACCGCAATTTTCGACTTCGAAACCAACACATAATATTTAGAAAAAAATCAAATTTTGCTTATAATTTAAAAAAATTATAGATACGTGTCAGGTAACTTATTAAGAGCATTTATTACAATATATACTTATTTATATACATACATACATAATTGATCATTACAACCCTTCAGTAAGGATTACGACCTACTTTCTCACACCACTTATGTTGTGTGTGTTAATTTTATAAATGAGTGGCGGGACCTACAGTTTAAAGTAGACTCCGAACGACAGATTTTTAAGAAACTTATCATGGCAATTTTTATTTACTCTCAGAGTTTTTGCCAGAAATCTGCTGAGAGGAAGTCGCCGAAGAAATACTTTTTGTATTTATGCCAACACACTACCTACTAGACTACGGCGACTTCATTTATATACATAAGTTTATACAAATAAATATAGGAGGAATTATATGACTGCGTTTCTAATTTCGATGTCTAATATTTAAACATATACACTCTTACTCTTACCAGATGCATATACTTTTAGAGACAGAAATAGAGCGAAATAACATAGAAACTTTAGTATCATTCAAGATAATCCTAATTTACTGGTATTTCTTACTAATTTCTTTTTTTTTTTTGAAAAAATTTATCATTATTTGTTAAATTGCTTAGTTTATGGCCATCGTCCTATGGTAATGTACAACAAATATTATTTATTATTGAATAATTTATCACTGATTAGATCTCTGCTTCCTTGTATAAATTAGCAAAAAAAAATTGTTTGTTCAGTTAGGCGTAAATCAATTGAAAAATAAATTCAAATTAATATCGAATTATAATTACAATTTCATTGCTTTCCTAAATCAAATAGAGTGTAAAAAGAAGCAGGCAATAAAGAAAAATCATAAATAATCTTAATCTACAAAAGATTGCATTGAAAATAGATTGATTGCACGGTTAATTAAGGCACACCTTAGACATCACAGGCGTTTAATCTTGCATTGACAGTTAATAAATGTTTTTAATTATCAACTAAATAGCAACAAAATCAAATAAATGGTAAACTTCTGGTGTCCAATCAATTTGGGGACAGAATGAATAACTCAAATTAGTGACTTTATATTGTATTATGCTTGCAAACAAAATTGAATAACAATCTGTATTCGCTGAATAGGCCTGAACCGAATCATCTTCAGCCCTAAAGCACATTTTTTGATGAATGAGTATGTGAACAAACAAAATTGCCCCTAATATTGGACAATATCAATCCACATCCCTACCACCAAAAAAAAAAAAAAAAAACCAGGTAAGAGGAAGAAGTTGGTCAGCACGACTACTCCACACTGGAAAACGAGCCACAAAGTTTGATAAACGCACCTATATCCTTGACATCAATAGATGATAGCTCCGTCAAGCTGACAAGAAATGGAGAACCAAATAACCTATATCTGCACCTCGCAAGAGATGGGCACTGACAAAGAAAATGGATAATCTCCTCTTTTTCAGCGGATCTGCACCCACGGCAGAAGTTGTTAAATGGGAGCCGCATCCTTTCCGCGTGTCTACCCATAACACAGTGACCTGTAAATATGGCCACTGTGATCGAGATGATGTTACGACCAAGTCTAAGTAACTGGTGCGCCTTCTATCCATTGAGGGCCGGGGAGTGGGTATGAAACTACAAGGCAACGCCACTGATTGGTTTCAACTTGGCGAAGCCCGGGGCTATCCTTGCAAGTACATACCAAGCAGCTCACAGCCTCCGTATCTTAGATCAGGCGCTCCCCGGGTACTGGTACTCAGCATCCGCTGGGTACTTGCTAATGTGAGAAGGCAAGATTGACGATTCGGCACGACCTTGACTATGCATTGGAAATCGATTTTGAAGATGACGCAAGTGGGCTGACGTTTGTTGCATTCTGTTACCTGAGTACACCGAGTGAAAACCGGTCGAAATGGCTTTCAGGCTAATGTTGCAGACGCCTCCGTTCCGTTAAATCCGTGGCAGGGCTTCAAGTACGTTCGATTATCGTCGCCATTTAGTTGGTGATGCAGGTTTAGTTGAGATGACTCCTAATTTGTGTCCGACCTGGCTCTGAACGCAAACTCCCATGAGGATTTGCGTCAACCCTCGCGAGGACCTCACTGATTACCACAGGCACCCTCGGGGTCTTTGAAGGACAACTGCATAGCCGATATGAGATAGCGGCTTGAAGATGGAACCCAAGAGAAAAGATGAATAAAAGAATACTAGAAGTGGAAGAGATGATGCAGGGAGAGGTTGCCTTTATGAGCAGCCCGAAAATCAGGCGATCGCCGGTGAAGAAATCCCAGACGACGACGAACTCTCAGAGCGCGTCTGCGAAGAACACTGGGACTAAGAAGGATGGCACGACACCGGAATCTGTGCAAGAAGGGGCGCAAACGCAACCGGCGCATAGTGGAACCGCTTTTGAGGCACAGTTCCCCTAGACAGGAGTTTATATGTAAGATGAGAAACTCCGAGGAGGAGACCCTCACTAAGTGCCAGAATGTTATCCGCAGGATTAGAGGGGCAATGACGAGGGCAAGGAACATCAGCATGGAAGTTCAGAGCGGAGTAGCTGAATTAGAGGAGCTCATCGACATAATGCGGAGCTATAGAGAGAACTGGAAGACTGCGGAAAAGGAAAAAGAAGTGACTATAGCACCCGAAATCACCAAGAATAACAGGAATGACTGTGAAGTCTCCACACCTGTTAGTTCCCTCAACAAGAGAGAAGCCTCAAGCCCGCCGGAGAGCCGTCCGGAAAAAAGGCCGAGAGGAAAACCCACGGATACCATGCAGCTCAAGGAAACAGTGGACGAGGAATGGAAAACAGTGAGGAGCAAGAAAACGGCAAGGAAAGAGAAAAAGGAGCGAAGAAAAACTGTGAAAGAACGTCCAGAAGCTGTAGTCATCCACCCAACCGAGGGGCGCAGCTACGCTGACGTTCTGAGGAACATAAGGAGCAAGATAAGACCAGAGGAATCGGAGATAGCGATACGAGCCGTCCGGAAGACGAAAACAGGTGCTATTCTCATTGAAATGGGTAAAGGAGGCAAAAGGGACGAGTTCAGGGAGCACCTAAAGAGCGTCCTAAATCAAGAGGCAACAGTAAAGGACCTTGTACCTACGGTCACTTTGGAAATTCGGGACCTGGATGCCCTCACAACCACCGAGGAAGTTATGGCAGTCGTACAAAGAGAAGCGGGCGAAATAAATCCGGATACGTCCGTTCGTATAACCGGGGCGAACAGCCGGGAGCAGAAAAGAGCCTTCGTGACAACCTCTGCTAGTTGTGCGAAAGCACTGCTGAAACTACAGAGGACACGCTGTAGAATAACCATCAGGGAAGAACCGACACACTGTTTCCGATGCTTCGGAATAGGTCACAAACGGTGGGAGTGTGGTGGACCAGACAGGTCAGACCTATGTATGAAATGTGGAGAAAAGGGGCATAAGCGAAAAGAATGCCGGAACACACCGAAATGTTGTATTTGCTATGCGGAGTCAGGAAAATCTCTGGATCACCTCCCGGGATCGCGGGGCTGCGGGACGAGCTTACGAAAGGCAGCATGAGGATATTGCAGCTGAATATGCACAGAGGGAAGGTGGCTTTTTCTTTGCTATCGCAAATAGTCAGGGAGCAGGAAGTTGACGTAGCTGTTATAAGCGAACAGTATGCATCTAAAAATAGCGGATTCTGGCTGGGTGATGAAACATCTACAGCAGCTATATGGATAACGGATAACCAGGGCCCCCGACCGAGAAGATCTGGTAGGGGGGATTGTTTCACCTGGATACAGTTTGACGAGATTACTCTAATGAGTTGTTATTTGACTCCCAATGATGACGTGGGAACCTTTGAGGAGAAATTGGCCAGAATCGAGGATGCAATGGCGCAGATTGGCGGCAACTTCATAGTTGCAGGCGATTTTAACTCCAGAGCGGTGGAGTGGGGAATGCAGAATACCAACCCAAGAGGCAGGCGAATTGTAGAGATGGCAGCTCGAACCAGCCTGGTCTTCGCGAATGAGGGGAGCGTAGCTACCTTTAGACGACCAGCTGCGAGGGCACCATCCCTGATATAACTATGGTCTCGGAGAGCATGTATCACAGAGTCAAGGAGTGGAGGGTCTTGGAAATATATACGGGCAGTGATCACCAGTACATATCGTACACCTTTGCTCCAAGGAATAGACTTGAGGAGGACAGTTACACCACGAATAATCGAATCTGGGATTCACGGAAATTAAATGCGAATCGGCTACTCTTGGAAGTGGATAGACTGTGTAGCAGAGTTGAACTCTCGGACGATGCGAGGACAAGAGTGGAACAAACCATGGAGATAATAAGACGCGGATGTAAAAAGGCAATGCCCTTGCGAAAACTTCCGAATATCAGAAGGAAGGCAGTGTACTGGTGGGACGACAATATCGCAGCACTCAGGCGAGAGTGCCTACGACTACGACGGAGGTACACTAGAGCCAGACCCGATGGACCAGCTGCTGACGAAATGCGGGCATATAAGGAGGCAAAGAAGACTCTGAAGAAGGCTATATCGCGAAAGAAAAATCAGGCATTTCAGGAACTACGCGACGACGTAAACGTAAACCCTTACGGACTTGGATACAAAATTGTAATGGACAAACTAAACAGAAGGAAACCAATGGAAATTATGGACGAGCGAGTAATGAGAAATATAGTGGATACACTATTCCCTACTCATGAACCGGCGAACGAACGACGACGGAATACGCGCAATACAGAATCTTTGCCATTTTCCGCGGAGGAACTGAAAGCAGCTGCAGTCGGATTGAAACCCGGTAAGGCACCGGGGCCCGATGGCATCCCGCCTGAGGTAATGCGGGAGATTGCCAATCAGAGACCGCAATTCCTACTGGTAATGAACAACGCGTGCCTGAGAGAGTGTATTTTCCCCGAAATATGGAAGAGACAACAGCTAGTCTTGATAAATAAGGAAAAGGGCGATCCAGAGGACCCATCCGCGTACAGGCCACTGTGCATGCTGGATACGGCGGGAAAGCTGCTCGAGAGGCTTTTGAAGCCTCGGCTTGCTGCCGCGATTCAGAATAGTGGCGGACTGTCTGCTAGACAATATGGATTTCGACCCGGTCGGTCTACAATTGGTGCCTTGAGAGAGGTGACTGAAGCGGCCAGGGTAACACAACGAGGGAGCAAACCTTCGAGGCCTGTGGTACTGCTTGCGACTCTGGACGTTAAAAATGCGTTCAACAGCCTTAGATGGAGCGACGTGTTAAATGCTTTGGAGTACAATTTCTCGGTGCCACACTACATCTTGGCCATGATAAGTAGTTATCTGAGTAGCAGACAGCTGGTGTATAACACAAGCTCTGGCCCAAGGGTGAAACATATAACATCAGGAGCGGCACAGGGATCTATACTCGGCCCCGACCTATGGAACGTCAACTACGATGGAATTCTGAAAGAGGATATGCCAGAGGGAACTTTTTTGGTTGGATACGCAGATGATATTGCAGCTGTTATCACGGCCAGGAACACGGAAGAGGTACAACGAAAACTGAGACGTGTCATGCTGAGAACGAAAACATGGCTGGATGCCCACGGCCTGGATCTGGCCATGCACAAAACGGAATTACTGCTGATCACTGGTCGTCATATCCCCTTGCAAGTGGACATGAGTATAGGAGACGGAGTAATTAGGACCAAGAGCTCGGTGAAATACCTGGGAATAAGGCTGGATCCCAGACTAACATTTTCACATCAGATCCAGTACTCGGCTAACAAGGCCCAGAGGATCGTTGGACAGCTCAGTAGATTAATGGCGAACATTGGAGGCCCGCTACCGGCGAGACGGAGACTCCTGATGGAGGTTGGAAACAGCATTATGCTTTATGGGAGCGAAATTTGGGCCGAAACACTGAATGTTAAGAAGCGGACAAACGCACTGGTAGCGGTACAGAGAACGGCTGCATTGCGTATCGCGTCGGCATATCGTACGGTATCCGCTCCAGCCGTAGTGGTGATAGCGTGTATTATCCCTGTGGATCTGCTGGCAGCGGAGCGGATGGAGATCTATAAGGCGAAATCGGCTGGAAGTCACATAACCGCTCATTTCAGGGAAAACACTATTTCAAAATGGCAACAACGATGGAACGAAGAAGATAG
Organism: Sarcophaga carnaria; assembly: GCA_958299815.1. NCBI lineage: Eukaryota > Metazoa > Arthropoda > Insecta > Diptera > Sarcophagidae > Sarcophaga > Sarcophaga carnaria. The sequence goes on along the minus strand of OY283149.1, from coordinate 80,840,442 downwards.
AGGAAGATGGACGGCGAGACTTATTCCAGACATAAGGCCATGGATTGGTCGGAAATTTGGAGAGGTAAATTACTACGTTACACAGATGTTATCGGGTCACGGATATTTTAGGAAATATCTGCACAGAATGTTAAAGACCGCCTCACCTTACTGTCTTTACGAGGAAGGGGAGATAATTGATGACGCAGAGCACACCGTTTTCGAGTGTGCACGCTGGCAGAGCTATCGCTCTGCACTGACGTCGATAGTTGGGACGATCACGCCCGGTAACATTGTCGGGGTTATGATCGCGAGTAGAGAAAATTGGACCTCAGTGGCGAATTACGTGGAGAGGATTCTAAAACTGAAGAAGAGGTATCTTGAGGCTGCAGAACATGTGGGCACGCCGGAATAGATGAAACTGGCACACGTGTCAATCGAAATTCGAAGTAAAGATCTGGAGGAAAGGAATAGTGGAGACGCTTAGATGTCTCTTCAACTTTCAACACGCAATCCGGACGCGGATATGAACATGCAGGGGCCAAAGAGCCAAAGGGACTCCACTCCGAAGTAATACCACCGTAGTTCCGGAGTGGGCACAACAAGTCCATGAGACGAGGGGGGGAGTTAGTGGGTGAGGGCCCCACACACGGAGGATGTAACGACTTCCTCTATGGTGCGGTTAGGTACATTTACCCCTCCTCGGCGTGAAAAAAAAAAAAAAAAAAAAAAAAAAAAAAAAAAAAAATCCATTGAGGGCCAAGTGAGTCTAGCAGTGGAGCAGGACTCCTCATTGACCCAGGATAGGTTGGCGTCTAGAAAGAATTTCCGCGTAATGGCCAGCTTGATCGAGGCGAGTGACATACCCAAGTCTACTGAAGAGGATTCCGGAGGGAGTGTCACTGTGCCCGGGGACCCAGACCAGTGAGACACTAAAGAGCTCAGAAAGAAGGTCGAGACAACGACGACATTCCCTAGCGATTAGATCCAGTTTCCCAGAATAGACTCCGCTCCCAATTCCATTGTCGAGTTTAGAGCCGTCCGTGTAGATGTCCACGAGTTCCGGGGGGATGGTATTAAGGTACCAGACATTCCTACTTGGAATCAGAGATTGAAAACCCCTGTCAAGACAACTGGCGTGATATAACACCGTTGGACTTTTTCTGGTGGGGTAGGTCTCAGATATGTGCAAATACGCCACAAAACTACAGTGGTACTCAAAGCCAACATAACCCCTGCTTAATTTATGCGCCTGAGTCTTAGTAGGAAGCGAGAGTAATAGTAGGGCACGGTAACACTGAGAAACCGTGGACATAAATAATGGGGCCAATAGATCTTTCAAAAGGATAGAATATTTTGATGATATTTCACACACCATTTGTGTTATTTAAATTTAGAAAGAGGAATCGCCTAAAAAGGTTGCTTTCTTCGTTTATTGAACGCATTAAAAGTTGTACAATGAGTATACTTTACACAATCAAATAAGGAGTTAAATTAGGATATTAAATACGAAGAAGCCATTTATAAATGTATCGAAACATTGCATTGCGTAGAGAGAGTCATCTTTCGAGTATTGGTTTAAAAAATCTTTAAAAAACAGGCAGATGTCTCTTGACAATATTTATTTATATTTATCTATTAATTACAATTTTCTATAATATCTCACATACAATTTGTTTTATTAAGATTTATAAATAGAAAGTATTCAAGGTTACACCATATATTAGAGATCAATGAATATTTTCGATAATATCTCACATATAATTTGTTTCATTAAGATTCATAAATAGGAAGTATTCAAGAATACACCATATACTAGAGATCAATGAATATTTTCTATAATATCTCACATACAATTTGTTTTATTAAGATTTATAAATAGAAAGTATTCAAGGTTACACCATATATTAGAGATCAATGAATATTTTCTATAATATCTCACATACAATTTTTTTATTAAGATTTATATTTTATTTATTTATTTATTAATTACAATACAATTACAAATTATATTCTAATTATGTACGAGCGGAGTAACTTGACCATATGCTCGGTGTAGTGTCACAGCCCAGAGTCTCTGGTGGGAATCGAACCCAAGACCCTCACGCTAATAGTCTAGCACACTACTCACTAGACTACCAGTGCACCCTCTCTTGACAATATGATCTCCGATTTATTTCCTCCAAAGTCATTAACACTACCAGCACAGATAAAATCGAGATCATGGAAGCTATACGAACATTGAAAACCAGTTAACAATATAAAACGTCAAAACTGCTTTAATCCAAACGTTATTTGAAGAGTCAAATAAATCCTATTTGATAACATATTACACTCGATTGAATCCTATAAGAGATCATCCACACATCCACAAAATTTACTGCCGGTGCACCCATCACCATGAAATATGAATAGCCCTGTTATGGACAAACTCACCAATATTATTGTTGGGACGCACTTCAGTTTTCCTCAGTTCTTCGGTAAGAATTTTCGTTAGCTGACATTGTTGTTTTATCCGCTACTAGGTGACATAACTCAAAGTCCGCCTTACATTAATTGGCACTGATTCCCTGAACATTAATCGATAGAATGCCGTTTTTTATGGGGTGTCTTATGTCACATTAAAATAGACGATATTCGAGTGTAATCGTATAACTGTATGTAAGTGAGTCATTTATATTGTTACGAAAATGTAAAATCTAGATACTGATGTTTTGCGTTTACATCACTTAATATTAAAATTATAAACAAAAGCTACTAAAACAAAACAATTCAATAAACTAACCTGACTAACAAATTACTGTACTGTATACTGTATATAACAATAAACATCAGCATAAAAAATGGTAAACGAGTAAACCACAAATACACCAACAACACTACAATAATAAATGTAAACAACGGTGTTTACATTTATAGAGGTTTGGATAAGGCTAAGTCATGAACGTTAGCCTTCAAGAACATTCATCAGACTTTTTACTTTGCCATTGTAAAAGGCAAAGCAAAGCAGCAAGCGAATATTCTTCACCAATTGGCCTTGTGGAGTACAGCACAGCAAATTGAAACGTGATTTAACATCTATCGGTGATAATTTGCATCGATTTTTTTGCAGGTTATTATGACTGAAATATAAACTTTGTAGACCAATAAGTTTAATATTTTGGTTCCAGAATTTAAGATTGTTTCTTACTCGTATAGAAATATTTTTAGCTAAACTATACCAGACATGCATACATATATAATTGGCCATTACAACCATTCAGTCAGGATTACGGCTTAGCTTCTCACACCACTCATGTAGTGTGCGTTAATTTTATACATAAGCGGCGGCACCTGCAGTTTAACAGACAGATTTTTGAGAAACTTTTTTATGGCAATTGTACTACTCTCATAGTTTTTACCAGAAATCTGCTGAGATTAAGATGCCGAAGAAATATTTTTTTTTTCATAAATCGTTTTGATGCCTGACCTGTGATACGAAGCCGGGCTTTAAGTCTAATAAGCCAACGCACTACCTACTAGACTACGACGACTTCTATATACATTGGCTAACTATAACTATTCCAGACATACTTCATAAATAGCAAATATTAAACCGACTTTTAATCTTTTGAATCTTACAAAAACCAAAACGAAAAATCTAATTTCTCCGAGAGTACGTAATAGAAATATTCACATATCATGCAATGAAATAATAAAGGTACGATAAAAAGATAACCATTCATCATGGCACGATTCAAATAGCCAGATGAGCTGGAAAAAACAAACATGAAATGAAATTCTCAACCGTTTTTCTATGACAACTCCCCAATGCAATGAATGTTTTTTGTATGTCACTATGAAAAGTAACAAAATCGAAAGGAAATTTTTCAAAATGTTATCCATGCTATGGCTGCGATGAGTAAAAATTCAATACTTGGCGATTGGCAACATACTCATATATCAAACTCCTTTCAAAAAAAAAAAGGCATAAATACACATATTTTGGTACATTGCAGTGTCAAAAGAAAAACTGAAATGGGTGTAGTAAATGTTGTAAAAAAAAATATTGAAAATTAAATTTAAAAAAATCTTCGAGGTGCTGTTAAATCTTATTGTTACAGTTTTAATCCCTTGAGTTTGTGCGTAGTTGAGGTTTCTATGTGTGAGACGAAACCAACATCACATGAGAATCAAGCGGTCCCCAACGCGAATCGAAAAACTCATTGTTTCTGATGGATTTCGAACTGGTGGTCGTTAATTTCCTTAAGAACGACGTTGAGTTTTCACTGGCAATGGTGGGTACTATTGCTCGACGATTAACAGCTTCTATTGGTTTAAATTGGAACACCAACGTGATGTGGTATTCAATACGACAGAGCTAAGTGCTACACAGTTCATACCGCATTGGATATTCCGCATGAGCGATTTGGGAGCGTGATTTCTTCATTGGGAGGTGATGTGAACTGTCTACCGAGGTCGTGCGATCTTACTTTCTCAGAGTGGAGTTTTCTTAAGACGAAAATACATGCGAGTAAGCCACAAACTACAGCGGTGCTCAAAAAAATACGAAACCTGTGCAATCGGCTAAATTCAGCCTGATCTAAGTCATTTTCTAAGTCATTTAAAATTGAATGTCGGACATTTCAACGATGTTATATTCCACACATGACGGCATTAATTGGTCTTTCAAATGTAAAAAAAAAAATCAATGATATCTTGCACACGCTTTAATTTATTTGAATTTAAAGATAGGAAGTTCTTTTTTCTTTTTTCAAAAGAGCATACCGTGGCATTATGATAATATTTTTGAACCATATGGGTACACTCCATTAGTGTGTTATACTTAGGACCTAAAAGAGCATTTCGATTCTGTTTGCACTACATTCGTTGCTCTCTTGTGTGAGATGCGGTGATTCTAACAGCTTTCTAATAATATTTCAGGTTTCAAATCGTATCCTTAATTGCACTCCACAGTCATAATCGGTATAAACCCACAACATAACATGTATTATCTTAAAAGTTAGAAATCCATGCACTTTAAAGTGGCAAAATAAAACTTTGCCCCTTAATAATATATTGTTACGAAAATGGAAACAGTGTAACATCATTTAACATTAAAATGGGCAGAAGCTACACAAACAAATACAACAAACTTGTTACAAGTAAACCAACAACAACAGTATGAAAGAAAAGGGGTTAGACAAGTAAGTGGGAACGCAACAACAACCAATATGAAGCCGCTATAGAGTTCTTTGGAAAGCGAAACCACGAACATTCGACTTCAAGAACCTTCATCAGACTATTTACGTGGGATATAAAAAGGCAAGTCAAAGCAGGCAACGAGGAGTGGTAAGAATTCAGCCAGTCTTGTGTGAAGACGCGTTGCGTGTAAAGAAAACGGTCGTGATTTGAAGATCGCCGTTGCAAAGATCTGCCGAACAGTTGCTAGTGCTTACGCGAACAAAAGTGTAAAGAACAATAGCGAACTAAACAAATTGTTATTGTATTCGTCCAGTTGTGAACAGTGGCACATAAAATACTGCGAACAATAAAGAGTTTATCTAAAACTGACCAACGAACTCATATTTTAAACGTTTTTAAAAAAGGTAAAAACGTAACGTATTTCGTCCAAAAATTCAATTTATATTTAAATTACTATTTAAGCACAAAAAGAAATGATCTGGCAATTTACAAATTGTTTTCAAGTGGAAAAAATATTTGCAAAATATATTCACTATTCTCACAAATCAACCCAATTCTAATCAATGTATCATGGCATTACAGCATATTCGGTTACCACAATAGAATAAAGAGGGGATGAACTGCAATAGAATAAAAGGTAGAAATATACACTGCATAATCAATATTAACAAAATAGAAGGAAAATGAAAAACTATCGGTCACGAAAAAGGGGAAACAAAATGTTAAAAATGAAAGCGTAATGCTTTAAAACCTCTAAGAGGTAAATAGGATTAAGAAGAAATATATATCCTTTCATGGATGCAATGTTAGACCGAAAAAAATACGATATGGTTGTTGTGTGGTATTTCATATCATTTCTGTAGTATATTTTATTATTCTTCTTATTCTCCTTTTTGTTATTCTTTGTAGCTTTGTTTTTATATCCTTGTGATGCCTTTTTAATTAAACGTAGTAATTTCACTTTTTTATTTGCTATTTTTTTTTTGCTAACCCCTTGTTTCGAAACTTAATTCATTTTAAATATTACATTTAATTGGTATTTCTTTTACGGAAAAAGGTCCTTAGTTCAAAAAAAGAAATTAATTTATTTAAAATCAGTTCATTTTTGGGCGTTAAGATCCCGCACAAATTTGTACGTTGGTAAACATACAGTGATGTGAAAACAATAAGGCAAAAACAGGTAGAAAGTGTCACACAAATTGCCATAAATTGTGGACACAAATTCAGGCTGCAGAGTATATGTACTGTATGTACTGGTTTTCGTATACACAAGTCCTGTAGACTATATGCTAAGACGAAACCAGATATAAACTCTTCTTTAGGAATTCAGGGGGTTACGTTAGAATATTTCAAAACCAACACACGACTCTATAATATGTAATTTTTTTTGCATTTGTATGATTTCATGTCAAGTTCCTTTCGGTTTCGCATTCAAACAGATAAATATACGCTCTTTAATGATTGTACGAATCAATTAATAATAAATTAGTTACGTCCAAATTAGCACAACAATAAACTCGTTGAAGTAATTTAATAAACACAGACTGCTGAAATTTATTACTCACTAAGCATCAAATTTAATTTATGGCTACTCATATCAGCTAATCATTCGCCTTTGTTAGCGAAATACATGGCTTAACATTCACTGTCGTATATTTATATGCTCTTTAATGTCAATTAATAATTCATTAACCACGACGTTAACTAAACTTCATGTCTAATACGTTACAATACATATGTATATACAAACTTTTCTTTTCAAGCTGTCATGAACACTTCACAACATATTCCATTTCAATGATATCTTGCGGTTATGTATTGTAAATTCTGACGTAAATACTTGACAGGTTAAATAAAACACTTTCAATTGTAAAAAGTCTTTACTATCTTTTTAATGCCGTAAATTGGTCAAATAATGACTGGTTTTAATCGAACACCGCCATAGTGAAATGACCGTAATTGGTTTTACAAACATGATACAACAGATTTTCTTTTTATTTTAATAAACATACTTACTAGGCGTTTAAATTCCTTTTTTTGGAAAGTAAATACTGTTATAAATATTGTTATTTTGTGGTCACCTTTAGGGTCACCATTTCCTGTTTTTTTGAAATAAAAAGACTGTAAACAGAAATCTTTTGAGATGTTTGGGACATATGAATTGCATGTGTGGTGTCTCTTTGATGTCAAACTTTAAAATATTATTCTTTGTTCCTCTTATGCTACCATATATGTCAACCATTTCTTTTATTTTGTTTCATTTCTACTGTCAATTATCTGAAGGGAATAAAAAATAAATTTTTATACATCAAAGTCACAACTATTTTGAATTTGAAATTTTACGTCAAAAATTAATTTTAACCTCTACAGACCATGGTTACACGTACAGTCATGTAAAGATTAATAGGGACACCAGTGTAACAGTTAGAGATTTGATCAAAAAGTAATAAAATAAAATACAAACATACATAATTGGTCAATACAACCATTCTGTCATTATGACCAAGCTTGTGTGGTGTGTATTAATTTTCTACATGATCGGCCGGACCTTCAGTTTAAAGTCGATTCCGAACGACAGATTTTAGAAAACCTTTTTCTTGGCAATTTTATTTACTCTCAAACTTCTTGCAAGAAATCTGCTGAGAGAAAGGTGCCGAAGAAATATTTTTCATATTTCGACTTAATGCAGATATCTGATCTGAGGTTTAAACCGTGGTTTTACTTCTAATAAGCCAAGGCACTACCTACTAGACTACGGCGATTTGCTTTATATTTGTTTTATAGCAAGAGTATTTTAGCACTTTTACGTTACACATTAATTTTACTTTAAACCTTGGAACATATACACTCACTCGAAATTTAATAAGGACACCAGTATGACACTTAGAGAATTGTTCGGAAAGTAAGTAAAATGAAAAAATTGGAGATAAGTAACTGCAAACAGTAACAGTTTATATATCATGAAAATATATTTCATTTTGGTTTTAAATAAGTTTGTTTTTATTTTAAAATTTTTATTCAATTTAAATTAAAATAGAAATTCACTTTGAAATTTACACCTTTATCCTTAGTTATAAAAAAATAATAGCGCATTTGCACTAATTTAAGTGCAGTTAGAGTGGTTAATATTTTGTGGAGATGTTGTTTAAAACTGATAGACATCGTCTAAGCATATGGTCAACAGTATTTTGTCACGCCCATTGAGCTATCTCATACCACGCAGATTATATTAATTCCCAAAACTTATCCCAATGTTACAACTTTTTCTGTTTTTCTTTTTCTCTATCTCATTTGGATGTGAATATAGTGCGGGCCTCCTCCTCCCAGTGGAGCTTTCCCTAAAGAACACTTCTCTTAAGCGGACACCACTCTTGTCATGTACGGGCAAATTTTACAACGAAAAAGGGAATATTAAAATATATCCCTCTTAAACGAATAACCGTACAATAAGAGAACACGTACATATTTTTCCACGACGTACTACATTTTAGTTCACCATAACCGAAGAGCTTACAGCACAATAACACAATTTTTTCGTTTACATATTTTACTATTCGTCTGTGTTGGTGTCTTGGTTCTTTTTAACAAAATTTGGTTATTTTTTTATTTATTTTTTAATTACTTCCTAAGAAACGCTGGCAAACCTGTCTGAAGATGAGCTAGAAACTGAAATTGAACAGAAGCTAACTCTTATAAAGAGGGCTTATTTAGCCATAAGAAACCTAACAACTTTTTTTTTATATTACAACAAACTAAAGTCTTATTTAGCCAAATGCTAAATTTGTCTAGCTGTCGAGTGCTATCTTATAGTTGACTAAATGATGGTGTTCGTTCATTATGTACTTACCAGATCGGAAGCCGCACTAATAAAGTACCTTTGGGAGTTCTCTTAATTTACTCACATTCAACAACACGTGTAAATAATAATTTTTTTTATCAAATTGGGAACTGTCTACCAACCTAAATTTTATTAAAGAATCATCTTCAGCGATGAGACCCATTTCGAGATATATGGTTACATGAACATTCAATATAACCCGAAAAAGTTAATCTTTTTGTCAATTTAGGGCTGGCGATTTTATCGGTAAATATTTCCTTGAGAACGACGCTGACCAATCCACCAATGTCAATGATGAGCACTATAAGTCGATGATTATCAACTTCTTTTGGTTTGAATTGGACAATCCAGACTCCAACAACACCCAAGTACTCATTCCACATTGGATACTCTCTACAAACGATAAGAGGACATGATTACCTCACATGGAAATTATATAAACTGGCCACCGAAACTGTGGGTTTGTACACCGTTAGCCTTTTTCTCGTACCGTTTTCTTAAACACAGCCAATATGACCAAACATGATACATACCATCGTTCAAGTTCAGTCCGAATTATATACCAGATTCGTGGAAAATTGAACATTTCAGAAGCGCTTCCACCCAAACATTTAAACATCGTATGGCTTCCAAACGAATTCGATATCTACCACACACTTTGTTTTATTGAAATTTTACAGTAGGACCAACTTAGAGAAAGGTCCGTTGGTAGGGAAAAGGATTACGAGGCTATAGTTGAGGCATACAGTAGAATCAGTGTTTTCCAGAAGGAGACTGAAGTCTCAATCGTTGGGCATACTTTCATTTAGCCATTATCTACTGGAGTATGCATTCTCTCACCTCGTTACCACTGACAAGTAAGAATGCCTACGACGTCTTTATTGATTACAGTCGCTACAAGATATTCTTTAATGGCGGTATTGCTGTTGTCATTGTCTTGCAGTAGCATAGCGAAGTATTGACTTTAGAGCACTATAAGTCGATGATTATCAACTTCTTTTGGTTTGAATTGGACAATCCAGACTCCAACAACACCCAAGTACTCATTCCACATTGGATACTCTCTACAAACGATAAGAGGACATGATTACCTCACATGGAAATTATATAAACTGGCCACCGAAACTGTGGGTTTGTACACCGTTAGCCTTTTTCTCGTACCGTTTTCTTAAACACAGCCAATATGACCAAACATGATACATACCATCGTTCAAGTTCAGTCCGAATTATATACCAGATTCGTGGAAAATTGAACATTTCAGAAGCGCTTCCACCCAAACATTTAAACATCGTATGGCTTCCAAACGAATTCGATATCTACCACACACTTTGTTTTATTGAAATTTTACAGTAGGACCAACTTAGAGAAAGGTCCGTTGGTAGGGAAAAGGATTACGAGGCTATAGTTGAGGCATACAGTAGAATCAGTGTTTTCCAGAAGGAGACTGAAGTCTCAATCGTTGGGCATACTTTCATTTAGCCATTATCTACTGGAGTATGCATTCTCTCACCTCGTTACCACTGACAAGTAAGAATGCCTACGACGTCTTTATTGATTACAGTCGCTACAAGATATTCTTTAATGGCGGTATTGCTGTTGTCATTGTCTTGCAGTAGCATAGCGAAGTATTGACTTTAGAAGCTGCGTTCCTCTTACGAATCTGTACCCAGATTATGATCGTTATGCTTGAAGGAGAATTTTCCGGGCTTGAAACATCTAGCCTGAATGTAATGGTATGAGGTGGGTACCAGCGTTGGGTATTGGACGGAAGGTCAACCTGGAGGTTGTATACAGACTAAATCGAATTAATTCCTAATTTTCTAACGACGATATCTGAGTGAATGTTCAATTTCTTTATTAAATGCATGCACTGATCCAAAATAATTGCAAATGTGGTATTTAATTGTGATATTTAACATACAAACTGCACCTGCCACATACATATATTTGTGAACATTATATTGAAACAACAATAATGACCCAGATGTCCAACAAAGTAATTACAGTTGTAAACTCATGTATCTGTAAACAAAACTTTTGATATCTTGCCCAAAACTTATATTGGCCATCCACATGTCTCAAATACACATGATAAAAAAACAAAAATATAAAGAATACCACAGTTTATTGCCAAATAAAATTGAGATTGAAATTGTATTACAGACATGTGGACACATATTGAATACAAACGGACATGAAACTTTGTTTTGCTGTCTTTTACTATTTATAGAAAAATATGAGGAGGAGGTAAATATGATGATCACTTAATATTTCGTATGTGGACAGCTACGAACGGCTTGTCTTTGTATGATGCGGTAATTTTTAAATTTTTAACCTAAACTTTGTAATTGACATAAGAGCCCACAAGCTTAGAGGGTGGGTTATTTTAAAGTTTAAGTTTAAAAATGCAATACAACGAAAAGGGTTTAAAATTTTGCCAAATTTATTCTTTTGTTGTGAAGATGTGGAAGATACAGACTATGAAGCTACAGGCAATGATGTAGCACCCACTAGAATATATCCTCGAATTGTGGTTTTGTGGTTACTTTTAGGTTGAGATATCTCGAAAATTTAATATTTTTAAAAATCCTTTTTAATTGCCATATCATATCATTTAATTCCAAATTAATGGGATATACTTTCTACTTAATTGAATTTGATATATGTATATTACTCATACGCATCATATTACACGTACTAGAATATTTACACTGAAAAGTATGCAATAAAAAGTCTTTGATATTGCCATGAACCTTTTGGATCGGTCCAATTTTAGTTCAGTTTTTCGAGTCGTATCTCGGCATTAGCATCACAAATGTTGGCCGTCAAATGCTCATTTGTCTCACTAACACTTATCATTAACGGCAATTGACATCACAATTTCGTCTCATTAAGTGGCACTCAAACTCAAAAGATCGATTGTGGCATGATATGTGTGGCAAATATCGTTCACATCAATACCATGCAGAGCGGGTACAGAAAAATTTTTTATTTTAGTGCGATAGATGTTTCTATAGACCGTAATAGCTGCGCCGTTCTCATTTTGAAAGATATGGGCCAATGATGTCTCCGCTCCACAAGTCGTGTTATCAGTCACTCGTAATGGGTGCTTTGTGTTTTCTGAGCCCGAAGTAAGGCAATTTTGCTTAAGTACCCACCAAGATGTAAATGAGCTTCATACCAAAATATGAAAATATTTGTCAAAATCGACAACATTGTGCAGTTTGTCGTTGGCCCAACGTTGCTCAAGCGTAAATCGATTCATTACGTTAAGTGGTGATAATATACTGAATTTTGTGAAAGAATAAAATGACAAAAATATTGCCGATGATTCAAATTTAAACCGACGATGGCAACTCTATATAATAATACAATACGTAAGCGATGCTTAACTATTTCTGTTGACATGAATACGAGCGAAGGCAGTCTACAAATGTATATGAAATTTTAAAATGTAATTAAAATGTTTGTGCTATAAATTTTGTGTTTTAATTTATTCAACCTTTAACAATAGCAGTATTTCTCGGTATCCCAAATCCAACGCAAGTTTTGTCTCCTATTCAGTATTGAAATTTTTTTGTCCACGCTTTTCTTTTTTAATTTTTTTCTTATATTCCGTTTACTTTCTTTTTTTGCAAAATCCCCTTTTGAATGGAAAACGTTTACGTCAAAAATTTGCATTTCAATCAAATAATTCATGATTATACCTTCGACATCCAAAAACATAGAAGATGAAGGTGAGAAAAAAATTCATACTTCTGGTGTGTGTTGTTTTTTGCAAACTGTATTTTCTTTCTGTTGTCATGCTTTTGTTTATTCAATGTATGGATTTGCTAGCAATCCAATTGCTATGGCAGTAGGAAGATTTATGTATTATAGACTGCCACCATCAGCTTTCATTACAATCCATTACAGCAGTTATTGAAGTGGAAGCAATAGTACTGGTATTGCAAGTAAAAGAATTGCAGTATTTTATTTACAACAGCAATTGCGCTCCGTTATATTGTCCAACGTACGATTTTCAGAAAATACCCTCAAGAATGTAGAAAAACTTATTAAAATTATAAGGAATCGTATTAGTACCTTTTTACCTTTTAAAAAGTTTTAAAAATATGATCTCGTACATTGTAAATAAAATAAAAATATTTTTCTATTTAGATTTAATTAAAATTCTTCATTGTTCGCACAGGTCTGTGTACCACTGTTTACAACTTGATGTAAACAATATAAATGCTTTTCCTTGTTACTTCTCTGGTTATACCCTCTGCATAAACAGTAACAATTACTAAACAATTATTCGACAAATATTTGTAACGGAGATCTTCAAACCACGATTACTCTCTTCAAACGCAACGCATGTTCACACAAGAATGACTGAACTTCACTACTCAGTCGCCTGTTTTGCCCTGACTTTTATATGGCAAAGTAAACAGTCTGATGAATGTTCTTGAAGGCGAATGTTCATGACTTCGCCTTCTCGAAATGTAATGGATTGTAAACATCGTTGTTTACATTTATTATTGTAGTCTTGTAGTGTTTTTGGTGTATTTTTGTTTACTTATTCACAATTTTTATGCAGGTGTTTTTTGTTATACTAAGCAGTACGACAATTTATTAACAGGTCTCTTTACTGCATTGTTTTGTTTTTGTAGCTTTTTTTTTGTAGGCGAGGTAAATGCAAAACACCAGTATCCAGATTTTTCATTTCCGCAACAATATAATCGACTATTAGGCTAGCATTTGACTGCATTAAGTCTTACTACTAACTCAGCCCTCTACCTTAATAAGAGATCATAAAGGAGGCAGTTAAGTGTATTAATTAATGCCTTGGTTGCAGTTTAACAGGTTTCACTGGTAAGCAGAACAGCTGACTGCTTGCGTACTTTGTCTATCAGTCGACAGTGGCATTGGTGCTTGTGCACCGACCTACAGACATGCATACCCTAGTGCAAAGTTCCACCACGACCCGATAGAGCCACTGTGTGATGATTATCCTGAGACTCCAGATCTAAAACCATTCAGCTATTAGCTTTAGAGGTTTGCTACATCTCAGAGAGAGAGAGAGAGAGAGACAGAGAGAGAATCATAATGGCCAGATCGCTTAAAACCTAAAAGTTCCTCTACTACAATCCTATCCCTTGCTATACGAACGTTTCCAAAAGGATCATTTATTATCCTTTTGATTAAAATTTCAGCAAAAAAGAGCGAGTCTCCTAACCTAGCAGAAAACACTGATCTAAAACATCCTAGTCACTATCCTACTTATTACGACGAGGTCGCTTCGTCTTCCGATAAAAAATGGTGCGCTTTCCGAAAGATCAGCTTGTATAACGGTAGTCGAGCAAAGTAAACTCTCAATGACAATTATTCCAAAAAAAAAAACAATAATTTTCGATAAAGCACATATCCATCTGAATTGCTTGTTGGATACAGAAACTGTCGGATTTTTGGCTCAGAAAAACATTAGGAACGGCATGATTGGTTCTTCGTTCTTGAATATGAGGTTGAAGTTGAAGTAACTGTGAACGGCTTTCAATACAGAAAGATGACAACGGAGTACTTGCGGCCTCAACTAAACGGATTTGTACGATATGTTGTGCCAGCAAGACTGCAATAACAATTTCTAGAACAAATTATGTCAACTGCCAAGGAAGCAAATTGAACCCCTGATAGTAGTAAAGTAAAGAAATTTTTCCTCTCCGATAAGACATAAATTTGTACATACTTAGTCACTATTACGACCTAGGTTCTCACACCAATAAGGTATAGTACGTTAATCATATCCATGAGTGTCAGAATCTACAGTATAAGGTCGACTCCGAACGACAATTTTTTTTCATGGCAATTTTAGTTACTGTCAGAGTTTTTGCCGGAAATCTGCCTCTCGCCCAAGAAATATGTTCGATTTAATGAACCTACTTAGTAAAAATGTAACTTCAAGCGAAAATGCTTTAAAAAAATTGTTGCTCATAATTAAATCATAAGTCATAAGACCGAATCCTATACTTATGTATACGACAAATAAATTATTGATTTTTTTCGAAGGGACAAAGGGGCATGTAGAAACATTGATTTGTTTATGTAATGCATTAAATGTAATGAGAATATAGTAACATTTGAAGACTAATTCGATCTGACTTAGAATGTAAGCAAACTCACCGCATTTCTCTACGCTTTTTTACTGTCAGTAATTATAAAAAAAAATTGTAGTAGTTGTATTCTGTTCATATACTTTATGATCAACTGGCGTATAGTTTTTATTTTAATTTCATTTATATTCCGTATATCACTCATACGCACAAGTGTCTGACATGCAAACTAATATAAATATTACGAACCTCAAAAAAAATTTACACAAGAAAGTAACTAACTGGCTCTCCTTTTCAACTACACACACAAGAAAGTAAAATGGCTTCTTCGTGTAGAGACAAAATTGGATTTGAAATTTTTTAAACAAAAAAAAAAAAAATAATAATAATAATAATAATAATAATTAACTAATTAATAAATAAATGAATGAAATTTATATGGTGCATTATGGCTGCATTATGATCATAGATTATTTAAAACTTCAATACTTTTGCTTTTATCCAACCGGTATAAATCAATACAAAATTTATTTAAACGAAGATTTATTAAAAAAATCAATACAATATTAAGACACAAGAGAAACAACAGACTTCTCCAATAATACAAATGTATATAAAAGTTTCAGAATTTTGTTGTATTTTTTAGTGTTGAAAACTTTTTGATTTCATTTAAAAAAAAATCTTTCTTCTCTTATTTTTTGTACTTAAATCTTTAGAATAAACTGCAGTATTACGTTATGTTCACAGCGATATTTCTATAGCTGTAGGTATTTTGTAGAATAAATTACTGAATCAAAGTATGGAAGAAATATTGTTTCAGGAAATGATGTGATGAAATTTAAAAGTTTTCAGAAATTGTGATTTCAAGCTATAAAAAAAGTAAACAGACTACAGTAATAAATTGTATGTTGTTTTGTAATGCTTAAATTTATAAAGGCCAACTTACAGAAGCAAGTCTCCTTATATCGCTCGGGCAAAATACGTTGTAGTAGCAATAGAAATACAAGCCGTTTTGACAATACTGCAATGAATCAATAGAGTTCGAGTATTTTCAAAATAGACTTCGAGGCATCGGCCCATACATGAGAGTTGTATTCTATTCTCGGTCGGATATAAGTGAAGTGAAGTTGAGGTCTCAACTGCACAGCATGGACCTAGGCGACAATTGGTTTCAGCAAGCAGCGATTCAATGCTGCTGCAATTCCCAAAACAAATTATTACAAAAAATCAAAATATGTGATGTGAGAAGCTAGGATCAATTATGTTTGTAGGCATGGACCTCTACTAACATTTTGATACCGTGCGAGGTTTCAGATAATGCAGTGCCTTATCATGCGATCCCTTCAATTTCGTCATGGAGAGTGTTTTGCGATAGGCGGAATGCATCTCAATTGCACTTTTTTCCACGAAAGCGTCTAGTTGATTTCTTACGCTGACGACATTAACATTATGGGGCGTACCAAGCGAGACGTTACTCTGCCTTTAGTTCTGCTTAACACGAATCTGTAAAGCTGCAACTGGCAGTAAATCAGGGCAAAACGAAGTATGTATATGTTATCGGCAAGTAGGGACATTAGATTCCAGATTACGGCCGATAACTATACTTTTGATATAGTCAGTAAATTTTTATAACTTGGCTCCGACGTTACCATCAAAAACAATGTCAGACAGGAGATCAAGCGTAGGATCACTCATGCCAACAAGTGCTAATATGATCTCAATAGGCTATTGAAAAGCAGAGACCTCTCTCGTATGCCGACACCTCTCTCGTATAGTTTTGTCATACGAGAGAGGTGTGTTTCTTTATGACACATAAGCATGGTTACTATTAACCACTGATGCAGCACTTAGTTTAGCATTCGTGGGAATAGTCCTACGTAAGATCTGCGGTCCAGAACGAGTTGACGAAGCATTTATGTATATAAGATATGTATGTATGTAGGTACATATCTTGTGTTTTGTTTTTAAATTCTTTCATCCAACCGAATCAAGATCAAGTGTATCCTTAACTATTAATTTCTAGATGGCTTATAAATATTTTCCAAATTATATTTGATTGAACCCATAAAATATTTTGTCCAACTTAAAATAAATGTAAAACAAAAGGTATTTTTCGCCTTTTCGAAACTACCTCCTATATTTTTATTAACGTGTTCATCTTTTAAAATAGTTCCCGACATAAGAAATGTTAACGTTTTTGTAATACAGCTTCATGTCAGTTCAAATATTCTCAGTTAGAACAGAAATTTTTTCGTCCTTTTATTACATTTGTACCTTCATTCCTACTACCCTAAATGAATGCCAACCAAAATTTATTTTTTCGTTTTGAATCTACAAACACATTTTTATTAAACTTCAACAATTTATCGTTTCCATCGTTTAAAGTGCTTCTTTAAATAAATCTTCAATGCACCTGTCAAACAAACATGTTCAGCATCTGTGGTGCTAATATTGCAACAAAAATGTAAAAATTTATGACAGTTAAAAAGATTTCAAATCAGAAAATATTAATCTATGGAATTATCCTAATTCTACACTTATAACCTTTGCGCTTCAGCTTAAATAAAAACTTTTATTTTTAGTTTCATACATGAACGTATGCATCAACGCTCATCCTACCCATCCTACAGTCTTGAGAATATTCGAGAGAAAAGTCCTACGTAAGATCTTCGGTCCAGTGCGAGTTGGCGATGATTTCCGCATCCGATCCAACAGTGAGCAGTATGAGCTCCCCAACGACATAGACGTTGTGCAGCGTATTAACATCCAGCGGCTGCGCTGACTTAGCCATATCGTTCGAATGGACGAGGATGCTCCGGCGAGACATGCATTTAATGCGGGGATCTTCGGAAGTCAGCGAAGAGGACGACCTTGTATGCGTTGGAAGGACCAAATCGAGGAAGCCCTGTCATCGATCGGTGTCTTGTTGTTAATGGCCAATTAAAAAAAAAAATTTTAATATTTCAATACTTAAACATTAAAATGTTTTAATTTTTTTATATTTTTAACAAAAAAAAGTGTATATGTTTTCTTTTTTTTTCCAAAAACTTTAAATCTGCTAAATGGACAAATTAAGGGCAACTTTTTCATGCAATTTTGTTCCACTCACAATAGACAAATTGAATGAAGAATTTCTAACAAATTTTCGAAATTAAAAATTTTTTCTTTCCGTAATAAACTTTGGATTTAGTTGGAATTTGTTGATACAAACTTCATCTGAATGCTTTTAAATATGTGTGTATATCGCCTATGCAGTTATTTGTGTGAACAAGTTCATTTTGATATGTATTTCTGAAGTTTTGATTTATTTTGGTTAGAAATTTTATGCACTTTTTAAGTGATTGTTGAATTTTATCTCTATACAAGAGAGGAAGTAAGAATTGAAACTGGAAAATACATTATAAAGAATGTATGGTCGTAAATGTTTTTATGAAAATCAAAAATATTTAGAGACTTTTTCATATTTTACGTATTTTAGCATTCAGTTTGTTCATATAGAACGTAAGCACGCTTCTAATTATTTGCTTTGGAACACCCTGGAATACTTACCATTATGTTTCATATTGTTACAAAAATGGAAATGGTGTGAATCGTTTAACATTAAAATGATAAGCAAAAGCTACGGAAACAAAAACAATGAATTTGTTTACACGATAAACAAGTAAACAAAAATATGCCAGCAACAGTGAAACAACGATGTTTACATTTATGGAGATCTCGAGAAGGCGAAGCCACGAACATTCTCATTCAAGATCATTCTTCAGACTGTTTACATTGGCATATAAAAGGCAAGACAAAGCTGGCAACGAGGTCAGTAAAAATTCACTCAGTCTTGTGTGAAGAGAATAATCATGGTTTGAAAATCTCCGTTACAAAGATCTGCCGAACAATTGTTAGCGTTTACGCTAAAGTTTTCAAAGAAGAACAACAAACAAAGCAATTGTTGTTTTTTACATCAAGTTGTGAACAGTGGCCCACAGAATTGTGCGAAAAATAAACAATTTATCTAAAACTAAACACAAATTTATTATTATTTTAATTGCAATCAACAAAATCATATTTTAAACGTTTTTAAAAGAGTAAAAACGTAACAATATGCAAACACATATGAAAATGCTTGTTTCTAATTAGCTTAGATTTGATTTACTCTCTATATTTGTAAACTAGTCTACATTATAATCTCATCATAATTGGTCATTACAACCATTCAGTCAAGATTACTAGCAAGTTTCTCACACCACTTATTTTATGTGTGTTTATTTATAGACAAGCGGCGAAACCTACAGCTTAAAGTCGAATAATGGAATAATACTTCAACAACGAAATATTCTATTCTTCTTTAATTAATTTCGTAAAGAGTTCTTCTCAACATTACAGTCCTTAATATATCATAACTTCTTTAAAATATTTTATTCTCATTTTGTTTAAATTAGCTTCTACATCATCTTGTAAAAGTTTTCTATGTTCTTATTTGTTTCTTTCTCCATTAGTAGTCATCGATCACAATTTTTCACTAGTCGTTCTAGATATAATTGCCGTAGTGTAGTATGTAGTGTGTTGGCTTATTAGAGGTGAAGCACGGTTCAAACTTCAGATCAAACATCTCAATCAAAACGAAATAAATTGAAGAAATATTTGTTCGGCAGCGGCCTCTCAGCAGTGACTAAAAGTGTTCCTAGAATTTTTACATTTTAAATCTGAAGTTATATTTTAGCACACACTCTGGGTAAACAAAAAAATTTTTGGTGTGTGTTTCTGCATAAATTCAAAACATTTAAGGGAAGAACTGTTATTTTAGCTGTTTGACATGCCATTTTTTCTAGTTTTCTGTTTAGCATTCAATTTATTATCAAGGACGTCTACTCAAATAATGTGCACAAGACAACAAAACTTACTAAAATAATAAAACTTTTTTATAAAAGCGGCGGTATATTTTGAAATGAAAAATCCTTTTCTAAATCGCTATCGTTTTCAACAGTTAACGACTGGTTGTTAATGTAATTTAAATACCATAATGTTTTAAAATTATGGTGTGTGGAATATACACAAATACTCTTACGAAAATACAATATCATTATTAAGAACAAAATTTTTATACTATTTCTTCATTTTATTAGAATAAATTTTTAAAGTACATTCTCGTTTTACAACAATAATTATCACTTAAAAAAAAACCATTTTTAGTTTCGTTAATTACAGCTGCCACCTATGTTATTCAGCAGAATATGACTAAAACTCAGGAAAACACATTGAGTTTTATAGGACCCTCGGACATATAACATTCAAACTTAAATATGTACGTCAATCGAATATTAATTTTATAAAGATTAAACATTTGTAAACATTTCCAAAAAGTCATTCCCAAACAATAATTACAATAAAATACAACCCTTCAGTCAGAATTACAACCTAGCTTCTCACACCATTTATATTGTGTCTTATAATTTTACGCATGAGTGGCGGGGTCTATAGTTTAAAGTCGACTCCGAAAGACAGATTTTTGGAGAAACTATTCGTGGCAATTTTTATTTACTCTTAGGCAGAAATGCTGTAAAAAATTGTTGCTTATAATTAAATCATTAGTCATTGGACCGAATACTACAATATTGTTGCCTACAGTACTTTAGATTTTTTTCTGAAGAAACATTGATTTGTTTATGACATACCTGTTAAGTAATGATTAGTAATCATAATGATTAGTAATTTGATTACTTTTTTTTGAATGGTGAAATAATGATTACAATTACGATTATTTTTGGTTAAAATAGTTAATAATTGATTACGATTACAAAATAATCAAAAAGTAATCAGGATTACTGGCGATTAGTCTAATAATCAAAAAGAATCAAAAGTAATCCAAAAGTAATCAATTTATTTTCAATAATTACTTTGAATTCTTTTTGAATATTTGAAAATAATCAAAAAGAATTATTGAAAACAATTTGATTACTTTTGGATTACTTTTGAATATTTGAAAATAATCAAAAAGAATTATTTAAAACATTTTGATTATTTTTAGACTTCTTTTGATACTTTTTGATTATTAGATTAATCGTCAGTAATCCTGATTATTTTTTGATTCTTTGGTAAAATCGTAATCAATTAGTAATTCGAAAAAATTGTTCATAGAATTATATAATCACTACGATTCTTTTTAAAAAGTAATGTAATTGATTACTAATCGTAATCGAAATTTAACAGGTATGGTTTATGAAATGCATTAAATGTAATGAAAATATAGTAGCATTGGAAGACGAATTCGATATGACTTAGAATGTAAGAAAACTCACCGCATTTCTCTACGCTTTTTCACATTCTGTTCAACTGGTGTATGCTTATTATTATATTTTTCTTTATATTCCGCATATCACTCATACGCACAAGTGTCTGACATGCAAACTGAAAAAAATTTTACACAAGAAAGTAAAACGTCTTCTTCAAGTAGAGATAAAAAATGGATTTGAAATGTTTTAAGCAAACAAAAAAAAAAGAAATAATTAAGTAATTAATAAATAAATGAGCCAATATATGAAACTTATATGGTACATTATGGTTGCATTATGGTTTTCATAGATTTTTCTAAAACTTCAATACGTTTGTTTTTATCCAACAGGCATAAATCAATAGAAAATTTATTTAAACTAAGGTTTATTTAAAAATCAATACAATATTAAGACAAAAGAGAAACAACAATATATACATATGTATGTATATAAAAGTTTCAGAATTTTGTTGTAGTTTTTAGTGTTGAAAACTTTTTGATCGCATTTTAAAAAGAAATTCTTTATCAGCTCCATAGTTTCACTTTTTTCTTCTCTTATTTTTTGCTCTTAATATTTTTTTAAAAATCTGCAGTATAAAGTTATGTTCACAGAGATATTTCTATAGCTGTAGGTATTTGTAGAAAAAATTATTTAACTAAAGTATGGAAAAATATTGTGACATGAAATTTATGCCTTTTAGAAATTGTGGTTTCAAGCTATAAAAAAAATAAACAGACTACAGTCATAAATTGTATGGTGTTTTCTAATGCTTAATCTTATAAATGACAACTTATAAAAACATAATTGATCAATACAACCCTTCAGTAAGGATTACGACTTAGACTCTCACACCGCTCACGTTGTGTATGTTAATTTATATACATACATTAGTAGAGAGACCTACAGTTTAAAGTCGACTACAAGTGACGGATTTTTGAGGAACTTTTCATTGCAATTTTTATTTACTCCCAGTGTTTTTGCCAGAAATCCGCGGAAAAGAAATAGCCGATTAAATATTTTTTCAAAATTTCTTTTTGCTGCAGATGTCTGAGCTAGAATTTGAGCCTTGTCTTCACGTCTAATAAACAAACACACTATCCATTAGCGGGTGGGCTATCTATCGATTTAAATTTGAACCATCGGTTATTTCGAATCTGACATTACTTCTATCATAAAACTCATTACATTATCTCCACAGACTGTAATGAATCGATTTACGCTAGAGCAACATTGTAATTTATTGGGCCAATGAAAACTGCACGCTCATGTCGATTTTGCGCAAAAAATCGTCCTTCCGGATAGAACTAATTTTCAATTTGGTGGCGAATTTAATAAGCAAATTTTTCGTATTTGGGGCACAGAAAACCCACACGTGGTTTTACAGAAACCAAAGCACACATTACGAGTGACTCATAGGAGTATGGAGCGGAGGCATCATTGGACCATATTTCTTTGAAAATGAGGACGACGAACCATAACGGACAATGGAAAGAACTAGCGCACCATGATAACCAATTTTTTGGTACGCGCTCTTCATGGTATTGATGTGAACGATGTTTGTTTTTACAAACGATTTATTGCATTTATATTTGATGGCCGTTTAATTAGCGGAAATGGTGATGTCAACTGACCATCAAAAAGCGTCTATTTGACACCGTTGGACTATTTTCTGTGGGGCACCGTTAAAGGAACAACATTGGTAATGTCATTGCCAAAATATGACCCCTAAAATCGGTCCGAACGAATGTGAGGCTGGCCGCTGCAGCCATGCGGTTGACTAATTAGGTACATACGAGTATGTATGTAACTACTTCAGGTATATTATGCGAACCAAAAGATTTGATTATGTTGGGGAATCTGCAGTCAGCATAGACATGACAGTCAGGTCGCCATTTGCGCATTCAGCCTATGCTTTATCCTAGGCAATGAGGGATCAGCCGAGTGGGTCAAATTTCTCGATGATCAGCGAACTCCTACTACTCTCCTGGAACAATGTAAGTGGGTTGAAGGCATACCTGTTAAGTAATGATTAGTAATCATAATGATTAGTAATTTGATTACTTTTTTTTGAATGGTGAAATAATGATTACAATTACGATTATTTTTGGTTAAAATAGTTAATAATTGATTACGATTACAAAATAATCAAAAAGTAATCAGGATTACTGGCGATTAGTCTAATAATCAAAAAGAATCAACAGTAATCCAAAAGTAATCAATTTATTTTCAATAATTACTTTGAATTCTTTTTGAATATTTGAAAATAATCAAAAAGAATTATTGAAAACAATTTGATTACTTTTGGATTACTTTTGAATATTTGAAAATAATCAAAAAGAATTATTTAAAACATTTTGATTATTTTTAGACTTCTTTTGATACTTTTTGATTATTAGATTAATCGTCAGTAATCCTGATTATTTTTTTATTCTTTGGTAATCGTAATCAATTAGTAATTCGAAAAAATTGTTCATAGAATTATATAATCACTACGATTCTTTTTAAAAAGTAATGTAATTGATTACTAATCGTAATCGAAATTTAACAGGTATGGCTGAAGGTAATCAAAAATTCTATGTGAAGACTACAATAAGAGGAAATTTGAGGCTTGCGTCAGACTAGCCAAGAAGAACCGGTTGATTTTTGAGATGTACAATACTAAAAAAATTAATGAAACATCAATATAGAGATCATCTTTAGGATACGGTCAAGTGTCTGATTGCTATTCACAAATAATTCCATAAAACCTGAATTATTCCCAAATCGTATAACAGAAAGTTTTGCATATCAATAATTATTCTAGGTCACCTTTTGTAAGCGATTTCCTCAAGGTTTTTAATAAATAAGACAATTTGGGTGCAAAGACAATTTATGAAGTTGTTTACCATCAATTCTCAAATAATCTGTCATTTGGAGTCGCCTTTACACTGTAGGTCCCAGCACTCATGTATGTAATTAGCACACTGAACAGTGGTGTGAGAAGCTGAGTCGTAATCTTGACTGAAGAGTTGTAATGACCAATTATGTATATATGTAAATGTATCTTTATTTAAGTCTTGAAAAAAAGAGAAAATGTTCATGTTTACTGACAATTTATACCAAAAACGCTTACAAAAAAACAAAAATATACGTGTATTTACAATTACTTGCATAAAACATTGAAAAAGAAAACTGCATATGTGAAAGTTTACAAAAAAAAAAGTTGTAAACAATTTTATAAAGGTTTCTTTCTAGCAAAAACATTGAATAAAAAAGAAAAGAAATAAAAAGCAACACGAGAACGCAAAGTTATACAAAACTGATGCTGCTATTTATTACCGATTGACCCATGCCAGCATGCAAAGATAGTGGTATAGATTGCATGATAAGCATCTGAAAAGTATTGATCTTCAAAAAAATTCTTTAAATTTTCAGAAACTCTTTAATTATTTTTGTATTTGCAACACATTGTTTGGCAAAGTTTTCCTTGCGTTGTGTGTTAAACAGTTAAATTATGGGTAATCAAGAGCCAAAACTCCAAAGAAATGCAATATTTTCTTGTATTGTATGGGATGCTATAAGCTCAGTGTTGCTAAATAGTGTTTACCAACAATGTTGACCTTCACAGAAAAAATGGCGAATGTTCCATGTGCCATGTGCCGTGAGCCAACTTAAAATATTTTGTGGCAATGAGTATCCATTTTTTAAAGTTTTTATGAGCGAAGCATTAATATTTATACTTAAGAATGTCTTCCGTTAGGAAGCACTACGGCAGAATAGCACAAGAAAAAACATAATTAATTAATAATAATTAATTACAACTACTTAAGTTAATAATCTTAATTTCCGCAGGCCCCACAAGCAGGCATGATATTGGGTAATCGAAAATTATTCAGCCACAGAGGCCGGTAGATGGGTCTAAAGTGTTGTATCTCTGCATTGTTTATCTATCACAGGCTGCTGAAAAAATTTGTGAACTTCATGGAAACGATGATAATATTTTGAAAAGCTTTGATAAAACTTAAATGAAACTTTTACTAGATCACAGGGTATATGTTTGTGTTTTGGTTAAAATAAAATTTTATTACAACAGTACATAATTATGACAGCAATGAAGTCAAAAACTTTCCTAAAAGATCGTAAAAAAATAATTGAACGAATTGGCATAAAGCTAGGACAACTCTTGAATCAAATCACTTTCAGATTCCTACATACATACACACATAATTAGCCATTACCACCCTTCAGTCAGGATTACGGCCTAGCTTCTCACACCACTTATGTTGTGCGTATTATTTTTTTATTCATGAGTGGTGGGACCTACAGTTCGACAGTCGACAACAGATTTTTGAGAAACTTTTCATGGCAACTTTATTTATTCTCAAAGTTTTTACCAGAAATCTGCTGAGAGGAAGTCGACCAAGAAATATTTTTTCTATATTTTCATTTTGATGTCTGGCCTGGGGCTCGGACCCCGGCTACTTCAATCAGTAAATAATAAATACAAACTTTGATACTTTTTATAAAAAATCGAAAAAGAGAAACACATGGAAATCAACGTAAAAAAGTAAAAGAACAAAAGAAAAATTGGATATTAAAAAGCTGAAATCTTAGAACGAATGGACTGCAGCCGAAATCGCTTGAATTTAGATTTAAAATATTAAAATCGCTAACAGGCGTATATAATCGTAGAAAAAGGTAAGAAATTAAATCAAATAGGATCATATATAACAACATAATTGGTCATTACAACCCTTTACTCAGGATTACCTCACACCACTTATATTTTTGTGTTAATTTTATACGTGAGCGGTGGCAATTTTATTAATTTTCAAAGTTTTTGCCAGAAATTTACTTAGAGGCAGTCTACGAAGAAATATTTTTTCATATATCGTTTTGTTGGAAATGTCTAATTTAGCATTTGAACCATGGCTTCACGTCTAATAAGTCAACACACTGCCTACTAGACTGCGGGTACTACGTATAATATTATATTATGCTGCATATTTAGAGTGACAATTTCAATAAGAAAAAAATCCGTAGCTCACTGTGAGGTGTGTTAAATACTATTTTCGAACGATAGAGTTTAACGTTTTGAAGTTGCTTAATCCAATTGAAAAGTTCTGAGAAATTCTGACCAAAAAGATAAATCGTGAAGCAATGATTACAGTCAAGATATGTGTCGTTTAGGAATTGATTAAAATAGGTACAAAGTTAGATAGTAGATAAACTGATTGCTCGCATATAGTGATGTACTTCAGTAGGCCTGTAGATCTCATCTTCCAAATATTGTAAGACTTAAGGATGAATTGAATTGAAATGAACTGTGTAAAAGAAAACTTGATTCGAATGTCAGTGCTAATATTTTGATAAATGAATAATATTGTAAATTCTGCCAAGAATCTAGGTATAATAAAGGACATCGTAAATAGTCGTCGTTTGCTTGTGGAATTATACGGTGGGAACGCTCTATCAAAAACACAATATGTCGAGTGGCTTGTGGGTTTCAAAAAAGGTAATATTGAATGCATAGAAAAAGAGTGTCCGAAATAGCCAAAA
This sequence comes from Sarcophaga carnaria, assembly GCA_958299815.1. Lineage (NCBI taxonomy): Eukaryota > Metazoa > Arthropoda > Insecta > Diptera > Sarcophagidae > Sarcophaga > Sarcophaga carnaria. The sequence goes on along the minus strand of OY283149.1, from coordinate 80,813,550 downwards.
ACGTTTGAAGGTCCTTAATAGGAAACGTTACATAAATCGCGCATAACATTCGATTTCTTGATTTCATGAGTGGCGGGACCTTCAGTTTAAAATCGACTCCGAAGGACAAATTTTTGATAAACTTTTTTTGGCAACTTTATTTACTCTCAGAGTTTTTGCCAGAAATCTGCTGAAAGGAAGTCGCAGAAGAAATATTTGTATCATATTTCAATTTCTTCGGTTTGAATCGCAACCTCGCGTCTACTAAGCCAACACACTACTTACCACACCAACTTGAGAATACATTTATAAATTTTCAAACATCTACGTTAAAAAATCGATATAATTCTATGGGCGATGGACAATGACTGCTTTTAATTTTTTTGTTCTGCAAATAGTGATTACCAAATTTGAAGAAATTTAATGGGAAAACATCCGCCCGAAATACGTCGACCTGTTTGGGTAATCGGTATGACTCGGTCAGTGCCAGTTTATCGGAATAGACGGCAGAATTTAACGGTCAACGAGGAGATGGCCTTAGCCTAATATTTGTTGTATTTGTCATTGAAAACAAAATAATAAAATTTATTTATTAAATGCCTTAAGTTCTCTATATAAATCGATAATGAATGAAACCACATTTTTATTTATTATAATAACTTCCATCTATCAATATTGTTTGTTAAAATGATTCCAACAACTTCAAACTACCCCTCATAGATAGTACCATTATTATTTGAACATCTTAAGCAACCACTACAAACAACGATAAAATTTTTAAAATTAAATACCAATTTACCGTATAGTTTACTGAAATCCCTTGATTAATCAGAAGACCAAAAAGAGAACAAAGAATAAACTGTGTGTAGAATAAAAACAAAAAAAACAACAACCACAATATTTACTAATTTTTTTTAATATGAATTCCTGTATCCCACCACTGGTGCTGTTTATCAAAATATTTACAGAAACGCATAGCGAACATAAAAGTTTAAAATATTTTCTTTAAATTTTAACTAAAATGGGGGAAAAAGGAGACAAAATACAACAACTATAAATAAATTATAAATCTGAATATATGGTAAGATACAAAAAGATGTACACAACAACAAACAGCACATGACTATGTAGAAGAGTCCCCTGGCAGCCAAAGGGATAGTGTTGGAGACTATGAGCATGAGAGTTGTGGGTTCGATTCCCAGCAGAGACTATGGTCTGCTACGCTACATCGAGCGTAAGCTCGAAGTTACAAAGCTCGTATATAATTGTGATATAATTTGTAATTTTTTTCTAATTAATAAATAAATAAATAGACTTTAGAGAACAGAATCAGTTCAGCTTCATACAGTGTAACTATCAAAATTTTAAATACAAATAAATATACTCATACTAAACATACTAAACTAAACAATAACACGGTGCGACAGTCAAAATACACCCATCTAATGACATAGTGTAAGTTGTGAGTTTTGTTGAGTAGAACTCAAAACTATTTTTTTATATTTCTCGAACCCTCCAAATTTGTTTTATTTGACAAAAACGGTATTTTTTAAAATTTTTAGTCAGACTTTTTTTGAAAGCATACAACAAAGTATATACTCGTACATAATTGATCATTACAACACTTCAGTCAGTCAGTAATTTTATACAGGAGTGGCACCTACAGCTTAAATCGACTCTGAACGACAGATTTTTCAGAATCCTTTTCGCGGTAATTTTATTTATTCTCAGAGTTTTTGCCAGAATCTGCTGAGAGGCAGTCGCCGAAAACATTTTTTTTCATATTTCGTTTTGCAGATGTCTGGACTGGTGTTTAAAACATGGCCTCACGTCTGATAAGCCAACACACTGCCCACTAGACTGCATAGTATATACGTATGTAAATATATGAAAAGCCGGTTAATGTGCGTCCCAAAAAACGGAACCATCTCTTTATTGTCTGATAAAACCACCGTACGCTAGTGGTGGAAGATATGCATCGATGTTTCAAAAAACACTAGATTGTACTAATCATCGATGTTTTTTCTCGATACATCGAAATCATCGGGCTTGCGTTGGCTTTCACAGACAAATAGACTATATGCCTTAGGCCATCGTTTGACGCAATAAGTTATTTCTGTTTAGCTAAGCATTAATTATTTATTTATTTTTTTTTCTTCATTTAAATTTTACAAATTGTAACCGCCACCACATTATATAATCGAATCCACACACGATCATATTCCAAACTGTGTTCACATAGACGTAATTAAACAATACTCCATATTTTGATGAATGACTGTATATTTGTGTATTTTAATTTCTGCGTGACAATACACAGATTTAGAAAAAAAATTTCAAGCTAAAATATATAGACAGCCTCAGTCAAATATGTATGACCATTGTGATGCCATGAATAATTGACTCTAAAAAGTGGGCGAAAGTTGTGTAAGTTATGGAACAAATAAACGATACATACGATACATTTATTTTCTGGGCTTGAAAATTCAGTTTGATGTTAGCTGAAACCCTTTTTGTTTTTTTACAACCAACACTTAGGGAATAGCCCGTACTTATTCAGTGAATTGTGTTGGAGCTAGAAAAATATGTTATACTCCTACAACAGTATCAGTATACCTATCTCCGAAAGAGGGAAAAGTTATGGCCATTTCCTGAACACAGTCGAGAAGCCTCCAAATGGGCTTCGAAGCACCCACCTATACATGAGAGTTGTATTCCATTCTCGGTCGTATACGAGTATAAGTTGTATAAATAGTAAGAAGATCAGATGAAATCAAGTATTTCTTGCAGTAATCCTTAAGAAATCGAGGCACTTGAATGTTTCTTTCGGCACTTGAAAAATGTGCTGGTTTCAGCTAGCCTACATACATAATTGGTCATTACAACCCTTCAGTCAGAATTACGACCTAGTTCCTCACATCACTCATGTTGTGTGTGTTAATTTTACACATGATTGATGGGACCCTACAGTTTAACGTCGACTCCGAACGACAGATGTTTGAGAAACTTTTCATGGCAATGTTATTTACTCTCCGAGTTTTTGCCAGAAATCTGCTGAGAGGCAGTCGCCGAAGAAATATAGTTTTCATATACATATTCGTTTTGATGTCTGACCTGGGGTTTTAACCGAGGCCTTTGTCTAATAAGCCAACACACTACCTACTAGACTATGGCAATTTCGTAAATACATGGAAAATTCAATAAAACACAGAAGAGCCTCGTTACAGACAAAACGCATTGTATTCAATTAACTCTTGCATTTTATTATGACCTGAGACTTGTTAATGTTCGACTAAGAAGTAATGATAATTACGCTAAAAGTCTAGCACAATACTCACTAAACAACCAGCACATCCAGAATATCACATTCATTGTAAAATTTTTTAAAAGTTGTTCAAGAATTAAAATTCAATCAAAGTGAACGTACATGTGTATGTACTTTATCGCACATCACTGCAATCTATTTATATTCTTTTCTATTAATGATTTAATTTATTTTAAGGACTTTTTTATTTGCCAATGGTGTGACTTCCTTCCGTTTCGGTCCAGTTGCATAAATTTTTTTTGGAATTGCAAACCTTTCCGGCACTTCAAAGTGTATGTATAGTCTTGGCTCATAATATTTAATTCCACTCTCTTAGTAGATTTTCTTTCGTGTTTTAAGAAAAAATTTTGATTTTGTTTTTTCTCATCGTTACGAAAACTAAGTTGTTAAAGGAAAATATCGAGATGGAAAGTTTTATTTTTGTAATTGAAGTTTAAGATAAATTTGAAATTATTTTTACAGGCCAAGTGTAACAAGGTCACAGCAAAAAAGTAACAAGATCAGGATGGAAAAAATTAAAAAAGAAAATATATCACCAGAAAATTAAAAGATAAATTGGAATGGCGGAAATCTTTGTGTTATAGCAGCATTCATTAGAGGCCATTGCCAGAAATTAAAATAATGGCAATAGAATTGTTACAGCAAAAACAAACAGTCTACAGAAGCTTAGTTGCAATGAAATAATTTCAGGCATGCCATGTATGAGTAACGTTACAAAGTCTGTGTTGATTTTACGGATAATAATGTCTGTTAAGTGTGAAAATATAACTGAAATGAAATGCTGATGTGACTTTAGGTCCAAGGCAAGCTAGTACTATATATACAGAAATTAGATACTTTAAAGTATTGATGATTAAAAATTCTTAAAATAAAACAGTTTTTAATCTGGTATTAATGGTTAGGAAATATTTTTTAAAACCTTCAGAACTTAAAACTGTAATACAAGACTGAAATGTTTTTAGAATTTCTGGAAGTTTTTTATTACAATCTGTTAGATAATTGCATGATGTAGCCTATTCGGTCAGTGAAATTTCGACAACTTTTGAGATATCCGCCTAGAGGATTGTATGTATCAATTTTAGAGATTGTAGCCCTACCTTTTGACAATTTACCGCCCGTACACTACCTTGATTTTCAGATTAACATTTTGTTAGGAGGCAAAAAAAAAATTAACCACTTTTGTTTGCATTGTGTATGTCCTCTGGCTTATACTGATTTAGTATTGATGGAAGTTTGGCTTTAAATAGGTTGACATCCTGAGGACTAACGTCTGATGCTTCCTCTGATATAACAAATTATAATCACACTACAAAGAATGCTATTTTCCTTATACATGGAGAAATGGCAAACCAGAATGAATATCTTTAGCATTGAATTACAAGGCGAAAGTCTAAAATATTACCCTTTACATAGTCTCACATGTAAAGAAGGAATGAAATCTTCACATGGTGTACTCACCGTGATTCTACTATGAACCTACTTTGCGATATTTTTCGTTGATTATCATGACTCAATCATTGTTTCCCTAATCATATTTGCTCTCCAATTAGCAACACTTTTTAATAATTCTTGAAATTCAGAACGATTATAGATTATTACCAGAATCATAAACTGGCTGTAAATATTGATCTTTATTTACACTTTGGCCCAAAAAATAAAAAATATGTTGACAAATTTAATTCTGTTATATGTAAAGATTAGAACAAAGCCTGAATATATGGCCTAAAAATATATTTTACCTTTAAATATTAACTCATAATGCGTTTTCTAATTAATTCAATTTTTATATGTTGTGTAAAATGTGTGGTTTCTGTGGTCTGCTTCTAACATGTAATGTATGTATGTAATGATTCAGTGTATTGCTTTTTTGCTTCATAATATTTACATAAATTTTCGTTAAATCATAATTTATATGGTATTAAATATTTAAAAAGTTTTTAATTAAACAATGTACGTCTGTAACTGTTTACATTGGCACTATGAATACATTTTTAATTTATTTTTAATAAATTACACGAAATTGTAGAATGTTGAAAAAAACAAAATAAGTAAATAATTAATAATAAAGCAGTCTGGTTACGAGTTATTTGGTTTCTTCGATCAGTCCAATTTTTGACAACCTCTTCCATCAATTGTGTCTTTAATATAATCTTTCGATGTTGATTTGCCGGTATGAATGACTTAACATAGCCCCAGAAAAAAAATCCAAAGAACGCATCTTCTTGTGAAAGTAAATTTGTCAGCAAATAGATTTTGCAAGAAATCGAATGTTAAGCGCGATTTATGTAAAGTTGCACCACCTTGTTTCATCTCTTGAACGAGCTGTATTTTATAGCCACGTAAACTTATATCATTACGTAAAATTTTCCACGTTGTCAAAGATAGATTTTGCTCGTTGCCTACGCTTTACATATGATTGTTAGCGTTTGAAGTTGTCCTAGTGGATTCATTTGTCGTCGGCAGTGACATCGAATTATCACTGCGAATTATAATAAAGTCAACTCCGAACGACAGATTTTTGTGAAGTTCTTCGTGGAAATTTTATTTACTCTCACAGCTTTTGCCAAAAATTTGCTGAAAAAAAGTCGCCGAAGAAATATTTTTTCATATTTCGTTTTGATGGGGATGTCTGACCTATGGCTTGAACCGTGGCCTCAAATCTAATAAGCCAACAAAATACCTACTAGGAGACGCCAACTTCAAATTGCAACTACCCGATCAGAAAATAACAAATAAGTAAAAAGTATGTGCTGATCTATTGCTTGCAGAGGTTTTCAAGACCGGAGGTTAGGAAGCGGATAGATAAATGCAACAAGTTATCGTAACTTTGTAGTTGTAAGAATATACTCTGCCAGATAAATAAAATCTCAGCATCCTTCTTCTTGTATGCAAAAAATGAGATGAAATAGTATCCGCCACCATCGATGTTATTTTTATATTACAAGAAACCCTAAAAAAACCCAAGATAAACAAATCTTCACAATTCATCTCTTTGTCAACGAAGCAAAAACAAAGGTATTCTGGTTTTTTTGAATAAAGAGTTTGAAAGAATTGGACAACATGTGAATATTGATTTCCATTAGAGTTTCAAGGCTGTAGAAGCTTTGTGGAAATTGCTTGAGCTTTCAATTGAATATGACATAAGCTGTGTGGCACTTATTGTCGTTTTGTTTAAATCACATGTCATTTGAGTCCAGATCAGCCAATACAGGCAAAAAAGTGCTAATCGCAGACCTATTGTGTTCGCTTTTAACAGCAGCTATGGAACGATGCTGCCGTCAGCACAAATTCCACACTAAACGGTAATATTTTTGGGATACTCTCTACGATGCTCGTGGATCTTACTTGAATTGGTATCGTTTCAAATTTTAAAATTATGTTTAATCACGTACTCATTCATCCGAAAATGAGTCTCATCGCTGCAGATGATTTTTCGATAATTATTATGGTCGGTGTGTTGGCTTATTAGACGCGAGGCCACGGTTCAAACCCCAGGCAAAAACTCTAAGAGGAAATAAAAATTGCAATGAAAAAGCTTCTCAAATATCTGTCGTTCGAAGTCGACTTTAAAACTATGTTGTAATCTTGACTGAATGCTATGTATGTATGTAATTTGGGTCGTCTGCCACATATTTTATTTTAACAATTTTATTATTTGAATGCTACATCCGTCTATGTTGATTTAGTAAAACAGACTAGAAGTTCATCTTCGAAGAAGCGATAGATGCAGAGCATGTCACGTAATATCACATGCAAATTGATAGAGTAGACTTAAAATAAACTTTGAAGGAATGCATTCATTAATGAAATGCTAACAGTTATTTAATGGAATTATTGTATGAATATATGTTCTCATTAGTAGTTATTGAGAGTGCCATCTAATACATGAAAAACTTTTTAATCCAGAGTTTTGTTGCTTACGTACCAGTATTTGTAAAGATGAGGCTGTTTTATCGTCTACTGAAAGCATAATGGCTGGCAGTCTGAAAGCACACTTTAATTGAATGGCCACCAAAAGTATTTGTTTTTATTTAAATCTCTTCTAAAATATTTCCGTTACCTCTTATATTTGCCGTCATTCTATTGCAATATTTTGTGAATTGTTCACAATTTATTTTTAAATTCTCTTGTTAGGCAAATATAGTGGTGGTATGCATGGTTAGCTTTGTCGGTGGAATTGTTTTAGTGGCGTTGGGAGTTCTGTTTATGGGTAAAAACGGCTTTGTTCGCATAAAGGGTTAAACGTTTAGTGCTTCTGTCGTTTATTCCTCATTTAGGCATGTCCTAAACAATTAAAATGACATTTAAATAGCGAAAGTATTAGTGTCAGCAGAACATTTATGGTAATAACTGCTATTAATTTAGCTTATAAAGTGTGTGTTATTTAAACGAATGTAAATTTTGCCAACGCTGAGCATAAAAATAATTAAGAAACTTAAGCGAAAATGCTGGGAGGCTGAATTTAAAGTAGTTTAAATTAAGCTGCCATTTAGTAAGTAAGCCGTTGTGATGATAAAAATAATTTTAAATATTACGAGACAATTAGCTTGAAAAGGTGAAGTGATACAATGGTTTCAATCTCCACCAATACTGGTACATCCAGCTAATCCTTTGACCTGCTTCCACAGTGAAAATAACATACAATACCTAGATGAAAAAACTGGGATTACTTACAGTAATCCTATAAGCTGTTCAGTAGCTAAATACATGATTAATTGAACACATACATACAAGGAAGTGTGATAGTACCCCATAGGGAGAGAATAAAATCATATTTTATTCAGTACTCTTATCATTTCCAAGATGACAGCAGAAAATAACTGAACACTTTTGTTTCTGTTATTGAAAGTGAGTATTTAAAAGAAAGATTTTAGACACGGTCACGTCTATTTTGTGAAGAAGACTTCTGCTGCCATTAGCTGTTTAAGCGGCTTAACTTAATAGAACAACGATGCCTTTATTGTTTCTTAGTCAAGTTGTTGAACGTAACAAGTATTTCTTCGTATCGCTTGACTCATTGCAAGTACTTGTACATAAATGCACAACGAAAAAAAAATAAGATGTTACTTTAAATTCAATTGTCCATGCCGTATATATAAGAATCACATTTGCAAACGATTAGATATGAAATAAAGCACAAATTGATGCTGATAAATCTGTGTCCAAGCACTATTATGTCCACAGAGTCATAAGTCCATATGTCTCCAAATATCGATGATGTTCAGAACGTCAGCGTCAGTCCGAAAGGCATATAGCATGATCAGAAATTTTCTTGTACCTCAATTAGCTGACATTAATCTCAATGACATGAGCATTTTAACTTATTTAATCAAAGAAATTTTTGATGAAAGTATAATTTTACGTAATGGTCCAATCAATTGACCACTAGGATCGAGTGATTTAATCCCATTGGATTATTTCGTTTGGTGTCATGTGAAGTCACTTGTTTATTTTTTTTTTTTTTTTTTTTTTTTTTTTTTTTTTAGTATTTTATTTAAAATAATAGCTTAACCTAATGTTATCACACAAATTACAGAGTTTTAGTTATTTATTTAACTTTTCATCTTAGAAATTTAACATTTTATTACAGTATATTAAGTTTGAAAAAAAAAGAAGAGTTATTTCAGAGGAAAATTTAAATGTAAAAACCCCTGATTTATTATTTGGAGACAAAAGTATTTGTCTATTTATATAAAGATATTTTTAGAAACATGTTTTATTTTATAATTAAGAAAAGGGGGTAAACGAGATTTATACACATGCATACATACATCCAAAAGGTTATGTGTATGCATGTGTGTATAGGGAGGGACATTCAGTCATATAAGCTAGATATAAGTGGATTTTCAGATAAACCACAAAAAATTTTAAAACGTTCGGTGACAGTATTTATTCTGTCACGTATTAACCTAATATTGTTGTTGTTGTGTAGGACTCTGGTAGAGAAGTGCCATGGCAGGCTTAGCATCATTTTGAGCAATTTGTTTTGACAAATTTGTAATTTTTTAACATGCGAAGCAGCGCAAACACCCCATACTGGGCATGCGTAAAGAATTATTGATTGAAAAACTACCTTAGCTAAAATGATTTTGTTTTCACTGCTTAAAGGAGATCCACGCCTAATGAGTGGATATAACATGTTCCTAGCCATATTGAATTTTTCAATTTGTCTCTTAACATGTAGTTCAAATATGAGTTTTCTGTCCATATGTACTCCCAAGTACTTAACACTATCATTCCATGGTATGCTTGTGCCATTAATTTTCAATTGGGTTGTGGGGTAAAAGCAAGCTTTGCGTTTTCGAGTAAAAAATACAGCTTGAGTTTTTTCCTCATTAATTTTAATTTTCCATTTTTCAAAATAAGATACCAAGTTTTCTAGCGCGCATTGTAATTTAATCACTATATTTTGACCAAATTCATGCGAAAAGAATAGGCAAGTATCGTCAGCATATGTAGCGCAATTACAACCGTTGAGATCCGGCATATCTGAACAATATAAAATATATAAAATTGGCCCCAAAACTGAGCCTTGTGGCACACCGGCAGGGATTTCTAAGAGATCAGAATACTTATCATTTAGACAAACACAAAATAGTCTGTTTTTTAAAAATGATTCAACAATTCTTATAAGATAAAGTGGGAAATTAAATTGAACCATTTTGTATAATAAGCCATTGAACCATACGGAATCGAAAGCCTTCTCAATGTCCAGGGTAACCATAATTGTAGAACTTCCACTTTTGAAACCGGTATTTATGTGATTATATAACCGCTTAATTTGGTGGGTTGTGCTGTGAAATGGTCTAAAGCCAAACTGGTTTAGTGGAAGGATACTACGTTGATCCATAAATTGTTTATTTGTTTTTTATTGTTTTAATTTAATATCTTTCTGTTGTCCGCCATGACTTCTCTGGGTGGAGCGCATACAAAATGTCCAATTTGCTATAACTTTCGTGCATAAATCACGCCGAATTTGGCCGATGCCAAGATTTATGTTATCTTTGAGGGCCCCTTTGGTTTATGGATCGATCTCAAATGCCTGCGACTTAAGAACATCCGAGAAATAAAGTTCTAATGGTATCAAATTGCATGATCTCGGCGCGGGTTAACCATGCTCACAATAAATCGAGTAGCATGAGCTACATGAGACGTAGTACCTTCCTGTTAAAACCGTCCTGTTGTTTGTGTCCAGATAATCCAATTTAGGCCAAACGAAGTTGGTAATCAACAACAGTGATGCCGTGCACAAAATCGTTATCAAGGAAATAAGCTAAAATCCATACCGAAAATTGATATATTCGGAATGCATTGGACGGTTTTGGATCTCATGTGGATTGGTATCGTTGGAAATGCGACAATTTTCTTTATTCACATAATTATTCATTCAGATATGGATCTCATCGCTTAAGGTTGGTTTTCTTCGAATATAACGACGAACTCACTTCGTCGTCTCTGATGTAGCTTTAACGACATTGTCGTTATCAACTGTCAAATTGTGGAAGTAACTGCAGGTAAAGCCTTTTTATTACGGTTCTCCTCCGTCGTATGGAGAGTTCTTCAAATAATTTTAAACCATTATTAGTTATTAACTAATTAATTAACCGTGTATTCATCGTACTTTTTGGAAGACTTATAAATATGAACTAAGTTACCCAAAGCATCGCAAAGTATTCTAAAGTCGGGATTCAGTGTGTTAAAGTTTATGGTAAAAGCTGTAGCCCTTACATACTACTTGAATATTGCTTATGCAGTGAGCTTTCAAATACAGATCCAAAATTACTGACTCTATTGCACTTATAGCCTGTAATAAAATTATTATTTGTAAAATGTAAAGAATTTGGGCTGGGTTTACTAATCCTAACAGAAGAGATTTTGTGCTATTCAAAATTAGATGTAAAAGTCTACAGCCATTGGTAAAGTAGTACTAATACTGTCCTATAACGACAAAAGTCGTAGAATTTTTTAGAATATAAAGTTAACCTAAACTTGAACACGTATTTGTGAACCAATAAGTTGACATATTATTCAAATATTTATCAAATATTATCCACAGTAGGGCCGAACTCTGGGCAATTTTGCAAATTGGCAAATTGACAATTGACCAGTGTACAAAAACAACAACATTCACTTGTTGATTTGTTTTAATAGAGTCGTTTATAATGGAAAAACTGATTCCTTCTGAATCTGTGTAATATCAGCCAATAATTATGTTTAGATTATCGAGTAACTTAACGTTCACAGGCAAGTTCACTCGGTGGTATGGCCCATTATGTTCCACAATTAGGTTTAATCGTTTATAAAACAGTACTCATAACACACATAAATACATAATTGGTCATTAAAACAATTCAGTCAGGATTACGACCTAGCTGCTCATATCACTTATGTTGTGTATGTTAATTACATTACATTCGAATACATGAGTGAGAGAAGATGGAGCAGCAAATTAGACTAACAGGGCATAGTTACAAGCATTGTTGTATACATACATAATTGGACATTACAACGCTTCAGTCAGGATCACGATATAGTTTCTAACACAACATAGTCCCATATATGACCTACAGTTTAAATTCGAGTTCGAACGACAAATTTTTGAGAAACTTTTCATGGCAATTTTAATTACTCTCAATATATTTGCCAAAAATATGCTAAGCTAAGCTGAAAGTACTCACATTAGAAAAATAATCCTTTGGAAAATTTTTTAACCCTGTAGCTTTTAACCCCCATAGCTTTTTTTACTTCATTAAGTCAGATACTTATTAAATTTCAAATGACTGAAGTATTGATTTGTTCTTTTAATTTTCTGGCAAAAGACTTGAAACAGTTTACTTTAAGGCAACTTTTCTTTCAGATATGCAAAGCTGTCTGGACGAAATACCTTACTTGCTTTCCATGTTTCCTCTTTATTCTTCCGTACTTTTTACATAAAATTCGAAAAAATTATTTTGTTTCCATGCTAACCAAAAATGAAAATACTACACATTGCAATACATAGATTAAGGCTACTTAATGCTACTACTAATGCTTGTATATGTTTGTTTAAGTTTTTGCACACATTTTATGCTTCTGTTTGTTAAAAAAGAATATTGGAAAAGAGAAAAAAGACATATTTCGAGTAGCACAACGGAAATGGTTTACAGTAATAAGAGAAAAACTTTGAGATTTTTATTCTCCTCCCTTTCCCTCCAGTGCTGTAACTCTTTCAACATCAACTCTTGGCCACAACTGAGCAGAGTATTTGATTATGTTGTTCTCGATGTATTGTTTAAAATTTTTTCTCAAAGCTGCACATACAAACCGAAGCGTAAGGAAAATATTTTGTGGCAGCCACCATCAGACTTTAGCGGGTAAATACAGATTTTTATTTCAGAAAAAAAGAAAAAATATTTTGGTAGGGAAACTTCTGGTTGTTTTCCCAACATTAGAATCAGTACACTCTGGACAACAGTTTACGATTATTTATGGTCTTAAGCATAAAAACTTAAATTCTTAAGGGTTTTGGCGTTACAGTTTATTTTTTGAAGTTTGTAATGCCTTGACACTTCCAGTGAAAGCTGATATTTATAGGATTAGACGGCATATTTAAGCATTTGCATCATTACGGTAAGCTGATCCATTTTTAAGTACATTTTTGAAGGTCCAAAACGGCTCTTGAAAAAATTTCAAACAACTCATCGATGCTGAAGATATTACCCTTTGTGTGATGTGTTCTCACTGCTTCAGCGTAACTTTTATTTATTTATTTATTTTATTTTATATATTTATTTATCCATTGGTTAATTCCAGTACAACAAGTATATAATCTTATCGAATAGTACTGTTTATACACTGTTACAATGATTAAGTTAATATATATATAAATTTCATAAAAGAAATCAAAAAATTATTAATTAAATAAAAATTAGCCTTGCAAATGAAGAAATTTAAAGAAAAGAGAAGTGTTTTGAAATTGCTGTCTTTAATTGCATTACATTGCTTTTCAATTGAATCTCTGGCGGAAGTTGGTTCCATGAACGAATAGCATTAATAAAAAAGTGCCTTTCAGACACTTGTTTCCGGTACCTTACGGCGTTTATCCTGCAGCCCCGTTAGTCCTAGAAAATTGAAGCCTGCTAAATAGATAATTTGGTTCCCCTACATAGATAATCTTGTGAAGGAAAATCAGCATACGATATTTCAAAAGGCTTTCCAGTAACATATTGTGGATTCTGTATGAAAAATGCGAGATACTACTATATCTATCGCGTCCAAAAATATATTTTGCTATGTTATTATAAGTCACGTTTAGTTTATTTTTGCTAACAGAGTCCAAACCCGCAAAGAGCTCGCACCCATACAAGAGGGTAGGAACTAGATATGTTTTTGCCAAGAGCATATGTATATTAAACGGTGTAAATGATTGAGTCATACAGAGATTCCTCAGCATAGCATACGTCCTCACACAAATAGTGTTAATTTGGTTAGTACAGGTAAGTTGACTATTAAATATAATACCTAAGTTCTTGGCACTTTGTACCAATGCTATGGGCGAGTCCCCGACAACTAATGGTGGCAGTAGGTCTGGCAAAAGGCCAACTTTACCAATTATGATAGCCTTTGATTTATTCACATTTAAGCAAAGACCATTCGGAGTATCCCATTTATATATTTATACAATATATTTATATTGTCGAGGTCCTGATTTAATCTCAATATACAATTGTCGATGACAGATTTATTACAGCTAACGTAGAGTTGGACGTCATCGGCATACATTTGAATTCCGCAGTAAGTAATAAGTGAAGGTAGGTCATTCGAGTACATTATGTATAGCAGTGGGCCGAGCATTGAACCCAGTGGTACACCTCTATGCACCGGACTGCTAAATGATTTTGCATCACCATGGTGTACTGTCTGACTTCTCTTATACACACATGTACGTAATAGTTTCACTGCTGATGTTGACAATTCAAAAGTATTTTGCAACTTGTGACAAGGAATGTCATGATCAACACTATCGAAAGTTTTGGAGTGATCTATAAGTACCAGAAAAGACACCATGTTTTGATCTATTTTTGATCTCAACTCCTCTACAACATCCACTAAAGCCGTAACACGGCTGTGTTTAGGTCTGAAACGAGATTGTCTACTAGTCAGTAGTGAGTTGTCATATAAGTATCTACTGATTTGACTATACGTTCTTGGACAAGTATGGAAGTATCGCAATTGGTTTGCAACTTTTGTCAGTTTTTTGTTATGGGGATAATCTTCGCATGCTTCCACATTGAAGGAAATTTCGGTGTTGACAAAATAGTGTTAAATAAATGTAATATATATATAATAATGTAGTCAAGGATAATCTTTAGAAATTTCGGATGTATTTCATCATAGCCAGATGCATTGGATCTGATGCTCCGAAAAGATTCACGCAAGTCCAAAAGGGTGATGTTCGAAAATTCTAAACCATTGTCATTGAGATCAGAAGCAATGCTTAGATCTGTAGAGTTGTAGTAACCAATTAACTGGTTGCTTTTATTTATTCGATTTTAATGATATGTACATCTGTTCTCTATCAGAGGCTGAGTGGTACTCGTTCTCAGTCAGTTTAAATGACAATTAAAAGACTAAAGCAAGAATTTAATTACCCAGTTTCTGAATTTTAATTAATTTTGTAGTATAACGCCAAATCAAGGATTTCATTCAAGCAATTGCCTTCTTTTTAAGAAGAGAAAAAGGTATCATTTCTTTATTACGATGAAACAGTGCGAAAGATATTACCTATAATGGTGTCTTGACGAAATACTTGGAAACAATCAGGACTTTATTAACCTTTTTCATATTTTTAACAGCTTTTATTGGCATCAGTTTTTGTAGCATAAATATTGCTATGCAGAATAAATCTGATTTCTGCACCCTTGCTGCTATTTTTGAGAGTATGAAAGGAGAAAAAATCAATGAAATAAAAAATATTTAAAATGTCATTGTCTTTATATTTAAGGTTTATTCTTGAATGATGATTATTTTGAGTTTGTTTATACAGTAAGAGCCAGTAAAGACTTCTATTATATTCTAAAGACTTTTCTAACGGAGGCTTCCAAACTTTCACAATTAATAACTGTAATCTTGTTGAATCTACATCTGTCAAGTTAGTCAGCATTACAACCTAGCTTGTCGCACCACCCATATTGTATGTGTTATTATGTATGTAAGTGTTATTGTTATATTATGGTGGAATCAACAGTTTAAGGTCCACAGATTTTTTAAGATGTTTTTTGAGGTAATTTTATTTACTCTCAGGGATTTTGCCAGAAGAGTTTGAATCACGGACTGGCGTGTAACAAGCCAACACTTTACATACTAGACTACGGTTATTTCTAACTTAACATCTGTCAAATTAGTTGTCATTTATTCGATCTGTTTTCTACCTCTACTGTGGACGACCGTAAACGACATGTGGTCGCTGTTCCTTGCCGTTGGCAACTGTTCCTCATTGTGAATCACAATTGCAAATGGATAGATATGAAATAAAGCACAAATTGATGCTGATAAATCTCTATCCAAGCACCATTATGTCCACAGATGATTGATGATGTTCAGAACATTAGCATCAATCCGAAAGGTACAGAGCATGATTAGAAATTTTCTTGTACCTCGATTGCTGGCATTAATCTCACTGATATGAGCGTTTTAACTGATTTAATCAAAGAAACCTTTGATGAAAGAATAATTTCACGTAATGGTCCAATCAATTGGCCACTAAGATCGAGTTATTTGGACTATTCGTTTGGTGAAATCTCTTGTTTATTTGTTTTTTATTGGTTTGATGCCATTTGGAATATAATAGAGGAGCGCATCCAAAATGTCCAATTTGTAATAACTTTCGTGCATAAATCAGGGCCCTATTTCACATGTTCACAATTACAAGTGTTTTTGCCTGTAAAATTGTGAACTTGTAAATAATTGTGTTTCATAAAAATACAATTACAAGTTTGTGGCTACAAGTGATTTTTACAATTTACAAGTCTACAATTCATACTTCTACAAGTCGTTATGTTTCACTAAAATAAATTTTCACTTGTACACTTGTAGAATTATAGAAAAAAAGCTTAGCGTCGACGAAGACTCTCAAAAAAATTTTACAAGTTACAAGTGAATGATAAATTGAATTAAAATTTGATTTTTAACTATTTTTTAATAAAAATTACTTCAAATAAACACAAAATCAAACAATTTAAATATTAATTAGCATTTATTTGTTTATTTTGTTTGTTTTTATTTATTTATTTTTTAAATATTTGAATATAATAAAACAAATTATATCACAAACTATATCACAAATTATCGAAAGCGGCAACACCACTAATCATATGTTATAAACAAATAAACACACGTGCAAGTCAATTGTTGTTGTTGACAATTCAAAAGTATTTTGCAACTTGTGACAAGGAATGTCATGATCAACACTATCGAAAGTTTTGGAGTGATCTATAAGTACCAGAAAAGACACCATGTTTTGATCTATTTTTGATCTCAACTCCTCTACAACATCCACTAAAGCCGTAACACGGCTGTGTTTAGGTCTGAAACGAGATTGTCTACTAGTCAGTAGTGAGTTGTCATATAAGTATCTACTGATTTGACTATACGTTCTTGGACAAGTATGGAAGTATCGCAATTGGTTTGCAACTTTTGTCAGTTTTTTGTTATGGGGATAATCTTCGCATGCTTCCACATTGAAGGAAATTTCGGTGTTGACAAAATAGTGTTAAATAAATGTAATATATATATAATAATGTAGTCAAGGATAATCTTTAGAAATTTCGGATGTATTTCATCATAGCCAGATGCATTGGATCTGATGCTCCGAAAAGATTCACGCAAGTCCAAAAGGGTGATGTTCGAAAATTCTAAACCATTGTCATTGAGATCAGAAGCAATGCTTAGATCTGTAGAGTTGTAGTAACCAATTAACTGGTTGCTTTTATTTATTCGATTTTAATGATATGTACATCTGTTCTCTATCAGAGGCTGAGTGGTACTCGTTCTCAGTCAGTTTAAATGACAATTAAAAGACTAAAGCAAGAATTTAATTACCCAGTTTCTGAATTTTAATTAATTTTGTAGTATAACGCCAAATCAAGGATTTCATTCAAGCAATTGCCTTCTTTTTAAGAAGAGAAAAAGGTATCATTTCTTTATTACGATGAAACAGTGCGAAAGATATTACCTATAATGGTGTCTTGACGAAATACTTGGAAACAATCAGGACTTTATTAACCTTTTTCATATTTTTAACAGCTTTTATTGGCATCAGTTTTTGTAGCATAAATATTGCTATGCAGAATAAATCTGATTTCTGCACCCTTGCTGCTATTTTTGAGAGTATGAAAGGAGAAAAAATCAATGAAATAAAAAATATTTAAAATGTCATTGTCTTTATATTTAAGGTTTATTCTTGAATGATGATTATTTTGAGTTTGTTTATACAGTAAGAGCCAGTAAAGACTTCTATTATATTCTAAAGACTTTTCTAACGGAGGCTTCCAAACTTTCACAATTAATAACTGTAATCTTGTTGAATCTACATCTGTCAAGTTAGTCAGCATTACAACCTAGCTTGTCGCACCACCCATATTGTATGTGTTATTATGTATGTAAGTGTTATTGTTATATTATGGTGGAATCAACAGTTTAAGGTCCACAGATTTTTTAAGATGTTTTTTGAGGTAATTTTATTTACTCTCAGGGATTTTGCCAGAAGAGTTTGAATCACGGACTGGCGTGTAACAAGCCAACACTTTACATACTAGACTACGGTTATTTCTAACTTAACATCTGTCAAATTAGTTGTCATTTATTCGATCTGTTTTCTACCTCTACTGTGGACGACCGTAAACGACATGTGGTCGCTGTTCCTTGCCGTTGGCAACTGTTCCTCATTGTGAATCACAATTGCAAATGGATAGATATGAAATAAAGCACAAATTGATGCTGATAAATCTCTATCCAAGCACCATTATGTCCACAGATGATTGATGATGTTCAGAACATTAGCATCAATCCGAAAGGTACAGAGCATGATTAGAAATTTTCTTGTACCTCGATTGCTGGCATTAATCTCACTGATATGAGCGTTTTAACTGATTTAATCAAAGAAACCTTTGATGAAAGAATAATTTCACGTAATGGTCCAATCAATTGGCCACTAAGATCGAGTTATTTGGACTATTCGTTTGGTGAAATCTCTTGTTTATTTGTTTTTTATTGGTTTGATGCCATTTGGAATATAATAGAGGAGCGCATCCAAAATGTCCAATTTGTAATAACTTTCGTGCATAAATCAGGGCCCTATTTCACATGTTCACAATTACAAGTGTTTTTGCCTGTAAAATTGTGAACTTGTAAATAATTGTGTTTCATAAAAATACAATTACAAGTTTGTGGCTACAAGTGATTTTTACAATTTACAAGTCTACAATTCATACTTCTACAAGTCGTTATGTTTCACTAAAATAAATTTTCACTTGTACACTTGTAGAATTATAGAAAAAAAGCTTAGCGTCGACGAAGACTCTCAAAAAAATTTTACAAGTTACAAGTGAATGATAAATTGAATTAAAATTTGATTTTTAACTATTTTTTAATAAAAATTACTTCAAATAAACACAAAATCAAACAATTTAAATATTAATTAGCATTTATTTGTTTATTTTGTTTGTTTTTATTTATTTATTTTTTAAATATTTGAATATAATAAAACAAATTATATCACAAACTATATCACAAATTATCGAAAGCGGCAACACCACTAATCATATGTTATAAACAAATAAACACACGTGCAAGTCAAACATATAAGATATTCAATTGTTCATATTTTTTTTTTTTTAGTGCAAAATGAACCTTTTATACGATTCAAGTGATGAAAGCGATAATGAAATCGCATTAAAAAGAAGAACATTTAGACCATGTCTGGAATACGAATTCCTGAAATCCACGGTGGAGTACAATGAAGGCTTCAGGCTAAAACGGGACAAATTTCTTTTCCTGATAAATTTGTTGTCTCCAATACTGGAGAGAGACAAAAAGAAGCCATTCTCTCCATTTACGCTAGCTAGGAACAGGAACCACATACCATGCAATAGGTGACTTGCATGGTGTAAGAAAAGGATAAAGTGGTGTCTAAATTTTTCGCCATGAAAGACATGCCGTTAGTTTGAGACTGTTTGGACGGCACTTTAATAAAATTAGATGCACCCAAACAGATTGAAGAAGCTTATGTTGATTGGCATGGTAATCACTCCATTTCATGTATCGTGGTTTTGTGGACCCGATCTCCAATTCTACTACTCATATGCAAATTGGCCTGGGAGTACTCACGACTCTCGCGTCTGGCGTAATAGTAAACATTTTTAAAAACATTTTATTTTATTGTGATTGTAATTGTAGAAATTGTAGAAATTTTAATTGTAGGAATTGTAGGTTACAAGTACAAAAAGCTACAAGTATTGTGAAAATTTTCATGAAACACAATTCATTAGCACTTGTAAGAATTAGAATTGTGAAGATAACTTGTAAACTTGTAGAATTGTAGTTTAGTGAAACAGGGCCCAGGCTGAATTTGTCCAATGCTAAGATTTATGTTTGTGTGCTCAATCTCAAATGCCTGCGACTTAAGAAAATCCGAGAAATAAAGTTCTAATGGTATCAAATTGCATGATCTCGGTGCGAGTTGACCAAGCACACAATAGATCGACTAGCATGATCTATATGAGACGTTGTACCTTCCTGTTAAAACCGTCATATTGTTTGTGTCCAGATTATACAATTCAGGCCAAACGAAGTTGGTAATCAACCACAGTGATGCCGTGGACAAAATCGTTATCAAGGAAATAAGGATTGATATATTCGGAATGCATTGGACGGTCTTGGATCTCATGTGGATTGGTATCGTTGCAAATGCGACAATTTTGTTTATTCACATTCATTCAGATATGGGCCTCATCGGTTGAGATGGTTTTCTACGAATATAACGACGAACTCACGTCGTTGTCTCTGATGTAGCTTTAAGGACATTGTCGTTATCAACTGTCAAATTTCGGAAACAACTGCAGGTAAACCCTTTTCATTACGGTTGTCTTCCTTCCTCCAATAATTTTAAACCATTATTAGTTACCATTAACCTTGTAATCATCGTACTTTTTGGAAGACTTATAAATGCGAACTAAGCTACCGATAGCATCACAAATTCTTCTTAAGTCGGGAATCACCGTGTTAAAGTTTATAGTAAAAGCTGTAGCCTATACATACTACTTGAATATTGCTTATGCAGTGAGCTCTACGAATACAGATTCAAAATTACTGACTCTATAGCACTTAGAGCCTGTAGTAAAATTATTATTTGGGAAATGTAAAGAATTTGGGCTTGGTTTACTAACGCTACAGAAGAGAAATTGTGCTACTCAAAAAGAGATGTAAAAGCCTACAATTTGCTATAGTTACAATTGTTAAAGTAGCACTAATACTGTCCTATAACGACAAAAGTCGTAGCATTTTTTAGAATATAAACTTAACATAAACTTGAACACATAATTGAGAACCATTCAGTTCACACTTTAGTCAAATATTTGTTTACTATTGCCACATACACCACAGTGAGGCCGAACTCTGAACAATTTTCCGAGTTGGCAAATTGACCAGAGTACAAAAAATAACTACATTCACTTGTTGATTTGTTTTAATAGAGTCGTTTATAATGAAAAAACTAATTCCTTCTGAATCTGTGTAATATCAGCCAATAATTATGTTTAGGTTATCGAGTAGTTTAACGTTCACAGGCAAGTTCACTCGGTGCCCCATATGGCCCATTGTGTTACACAATTAGGCTTAATCGTTTATAATTTGTCACTACAACCCTTCAGTCAGGATTACGACCTAGCTTCTCATACCACTTATGTTGTGTGCTTTAATTTTTATACAAGAGTGGCGGATCCTACAGTTTAAAGTCGATTCCGAACGACAGATTTTTTTGAGAAACTTTTCATGGCAATTTTAATTACTCTGAAAGTACTCACATTGAAAAAATAATCCATTGGTAAATTTTTTAACACTGTATAGTCCCCATAGTTTTTTATTTTTACTTCGTTAAGTCAGATACTTATTAAATTTCAAATGACTGAAGTTCTGATTTGTTCTTTAAATTTTCTGACAAAAGTCGTGGAGCAGTTTACATTTAAGGCAACTTTTCTTTCAGATATGCAAAACTGTTTTGACCAAATACCTTATTAGTTTACTTGCTTTCGATGTTTCCTTTTTATTCCTGCGTACTCCTTACATAAAATTCGGAAATATGAAAAATTAAAAATGAAAATACTACACATTACAATACGTAGATTAAGGCTACTGCTAGAAATGCTTGTATACGTTAGTTTAAGTTTTTTCATACATTTTATGTTTCTGTTTGTTAAACAAGAATATTAGAAAAGAGAAGCAAAAAAAACACATTTCGAGTAGCACAACGGAAATGGTTTGACTTACTCGCACCGAATACAGCCGTAAAAGATATATTTTTGAGATTTTTATTCTCCTTCCTTTCCCTCCAGTGCTGTAACTCTTTCAATATAAACTTTTTGCCACAACTGAGCAGAGTATATGATTATGTTGTTCTCGATCTATTGTTTGCAATTTTTTCTCAAAGCTGCACATACAAACCGAAGCGTAAGGAAAATATTTTGTGGCAGCCACCATCAGACATTAGCGGGGAAATACAGATTTTTATTTCACAAAAAAAGAAAAAATATTTTGGTAGGGAAACTTCTGGTTGTTTTCCCAACATTAGAATCTGTACACTCTGGACAACAGTTTACGATTATTTATGGTTTTAAGCATAAAAACTTAAATTCTTAAGGGTTTTGGCGTTACAGTTTATTTTTTGAAGTTTGTAATGCCTTGACACTTCCAGTGCATTACATGAAAGCTGATATTTATAGGGTTAGACGGCATATTTAAGCATTTGCATTATTACGGTAAGCTGATCCATCTTTGAAGTACATTTTTAAAGGTCCAAAACGGCTCTTGAAATAATTTCAAACAACTCATCGATGCTGAAGATATTACCCTTTGTGTCATGTGATCGATGCGGTGTTCTCACTGCTTCAGCGTAACTTTTATTTATTTATTTATTTTATTTTATTTATCCATTGATTAATTTCAGTACAACCAGTATATCATCTTATCGAATAGTACTGTTTATACACTGTTAAAATGATTAAGTTAATATATAAATAAATTTCATAAAAGAAATCAAAATTATATTAACTAAATTTAAATTAGCCTTGCGAATTTAAAGAAAAGAAAAGTGTTTTTTGCATTACATTGCTTTTCAATTGAATATCTGGCGGAAGTTGGTTCCATGAACGAATAGCATTAATAAAAAAGTGCCTTTCAGACACTTGTTTCCGGTACCTTACGGCGTTTGTCCTGCAGCCCCTGTTAGTCCTAGAAAATTGAAGCCTGCTAAATAGATAATTTGGTTCCCCTACATAGATAATCTTGTGAAGGAAAATCAGCATACGATATTTCAAAAGGTTTTCCAGTGACATATTGCGGATTCTGTATGAAAAATGCGAGACACTACTATATCTATTGCGTCCAAAAATATATTTTGCTATGTTATTATAAGTCACGTTTAGTTTATTTTTGCTAACAGAGTCCAAACCCGCAAAGAGCTCGCACCCATACAAGAGGGTAGGAACTAGATATGTTTTTGCCAAGAGCATATTTATATTAAACGGTGTAAATGATTGAGTCATACAGAGATTCCTCAGCATAGCATACGTCCTCCCACAAATAGTGTTAATGTGGTTAGTCCAGGTAAGTTGACTATTAAAGATAATACCTAAGTTCTTGGCACTTTGTACCAATGCTATGGGCGAGTCCCCGACAACTAATGGTGGCAGTAGGTCTGGCAAAAGGCCAACTTTACCAATTATGATAGCCTTTGATTTATTCGCATTTAATCAAAGACCATTTGGAGTATCCCATTTAAATATATTGTCGAGGTCCTGATTTAATCTCAATATACAATTGTCGATGACAGATTTATTACAGCTAACGTAGAGTTGGACGTCATCGGCATACATTTGAATTCCGCAGTAAGTAATACGTGAAGGTAGGTTATTCGAGTACATTATGTATAGCAGTGAGCAGAGAATTAAACTCTGTGGTACACCTCTCTGCACCTGACTGCTAAATGATTTTTCATCACCATGGTGGTACTGTCTGACTTCCCTTATACAGACATGTACGTTTTACTGCTGATGTTGAAAATTCAAAAGTATTTTTCAACTTGTGACAAAGAATGTCATGATCAACACTATCGAAATCTTTCGAGTGATCTAGAAGTACCAGAAAAGACACCATGTTTTGATCTATTTTTGACCTCAACTCCTCTACAACATCCACTAAACCCGTAACGCGGCTGTGTTTAGGTCTGAAACGAGATTGTCTGCTAGTCAGTAGTGAGTTGTCATATAAGTATTTACTGATTTGACCATGGACTATACGTTCAAAAATCTTGGACAAGTATGGAAGTATCGCAATTGGTTTGTAACTTTTGTCAGTTTTTTGTTATGGGGATAATCTTCGCATGTAATATATATATAATAATGTAGTCAAGGATAATCTTTCGGATTTCGGATGTATTTCATCATAGCCAGATGCATTGGATCTGATGCTCCGAAAGGATTCACGCAAGTCCAAAAGGGTGATGTTCGAAAATTCTAAACCATTGTCATTGAGATCAGAAGCAATGTTTAGATCTGTAGAGTTGTAGTAACCAATTAACTGGTTGCTTTTATTTATTCGATTTTAATGATATGTACATCTGTTCTCTATCAGAGGCTGAGTGGTACTCGTTCTCAGTCAGTTTAAATGACAATTAAAAGACTAAAGCAAGAATTTAATTACCCAGTTTCTGAATTTCAATTAATTTTGTAGTATAATGCTAAATCAAGGATTTCATTCAAGCAATTGCCTTCTTTTTAAGAAGAGAAAAAGGTATCATTTCTTTATTACGATGAAACAGTGCGAAAGATATTACCTATAATGGTGTCTTGACGAAATACTTGGAAACAATCAGGACTTTATTAACCTTTTTCATATTTTTAACAGCTTTTATTGGCATCAGTTTTTGTAGCATAAATATTGCTATGCAGAATAAATCTGATTTCTTCACCCTTGCTGCTATTTTTGAGAGTATGAAAGGAGAAAAAATCAATGAAATAAAAAATATTTAAAATGTCATTGTCTTTATATTTAAGGTTTATTCTTGAATGATGATTATTTTGAGTTTGTTTATACATTAAGAGCCAGTAAAGACTTCTATTATATTCTAAAGACTTTTCTAACGGAGGCTTCCAAACTTTCACAATTAATAACTGTAATCTTGTTGAATCTACATCTGTCAAGTTAGCCAGCATTACAACCTAGCTTGTCGCACCACCCATATTGACTGTGTTAATATGTATGTATGTGTTATTGTTATATTATGGTGGAATCAACAGTTAAGGTCCACAGATTTTTTAAGATGTTTTTTGTGGTAATTTTATTTACTCTCAGGGATTTTGCCAGAAGAGTTTGAATCACGGACTGGCGTGTAACAAGCCAACACTTTACATACTAGACTACCGTTATTTCTAACTTAACATCTGTCAAATTAGTTGTCATTTATTCGATCTGTTTTCTACCTCTACTGTGGACGACCGTAAACGACATGTGGTCGCTGTTCCTTGCCGTTGGCAACTGTTCCTCATTGTGTTGCATTGAAAAGTTATCTCTAAAAATTAAGCCAATAAATGATGATAGCAATCCAGATGAAATCCAAGAATGTCCAATTCACTTCGAAAAAGTCACTGTATGCTGTGAATTTTGAACTGTCGGTTTTATCAGTCCATATTTCATTAAGCACGACTTTGTCAACTGCGACACGCATATACTTCTGCACTCTACACAAGTCATTTTATAAGAAACCGATTATGTAGTACATAATGTACACTTGTCTCCTGTGGGTCATCTATGGGTTTAAATTTGAACTATTGTCATTCTATTCTGTCACAAAATTCAGTATATTATCTTCACTGAACGTAACGAATCCATTTATTAATTATTAGACCAAAGACAAACTGCATGATGATGTTGCTCAGTTTCATCTTGTTGTGTACGGTAAAAAGCAAAATTGCATAGAGAATCAACACATGGGCTTACAGAGATACTGTTTGGTGATGCTTAGGAGATGGTGAGAAGCGCAGGCATCATTGGCCCATATTTCTTTAAAAATAAGGACTGCGCAAGAATTAAGGTTAGTGGAGACACCTATTGTACCATGATAATTGATTTTTATGTACTCGCTCTTTATGGTATTGATGAAAGGTTTCAATAGGATGATACAACTTTCCACACATCTCATTCCACAATCCATTTATTGCATCAAACTTTTGATTGCCGTTTAATTAACAGAAATGGTGATATCAATTGGCAGCCATAAAGTTGCAATTGTTGGTCTATTTTCATGGGTCCTCATTTAAGAAAAGTGTTATGCCCACAAATCAAAGACTATTGAGCATTTGAAGCCAACATTCGTGATGCCAATACCGAGATACGACTCGAAAAAATACACTAAAATTGGGCCGATCGAAATAGGTACTGTTAGGCCAGCCGTAGTAGCTATATGAAATAATGTTCCATTTCTAACCGAAACTATTGTACTTCACAACGAAAAAGTAAATTTGACATAATTTCAAATCATTTTTGTTTTATTGCATTTTTAAATTTAAACTTTTAAATGGCCCACCCACCACTGATATTTAATATGTAAAATTCATAATACCGAGACATATGTTACGTATGAGTAATATTTAATTCCAATATTCATATATTACAATATCAAAGAATTTTTATTGCATACTTTTTAGATTAAATATTCTAGTACGTGTAATATGATGCGTATGAGTAATATTTTTCAAATATGATATGATATTGTTACGTTTTTACCTTTTTAAAAACGTTTAAATATGAGTTCGTTAATTGCAAAACAAGTAAAAACAAATATGCGTATATTTTCTCTTAAACTCTCTTTATTATTTACACTACTTTTGTGTACCACCGTATAGAACTTAACGATACAACAATAATAATCTGTTTATTCACTGTACTAGTTCACACAAGTATTCGCTAGATCTTTACAACCACGACTTATTTCGTTCAAACGCAACTTCACACAAGGCTGACTGAATTAACTCTGACTGCTGCTTGCTTTGTCCAGCCCTTTTACAGTCCGCACGAACGTATGATCAGTATGATGAACGTTCTCGATGTGGAAGGTTCTCGCTCGCGCCTTTTCGAGAACTCTATTGCTAGTACATTGTTGTTTGTGTACTTTGCTTATGTTGTCCGTTACATATTTGTCGTAGCTGGTTTACTTTATGTTGTTGTTGCTACTTGGTTCGTTGTACACATGTGTGTGTGCAGCTTTAGATAATCAACACGTTCGTTGTATTCTTAGTGTTAGTGCGTATTTGTGTCGTGTGTATTGTGTTGGTGTTGCTGGTAGCTTTTGTTTATCGTTTTTATTGTTAAACGATATTAGGTCGTTTCGATTTATGTAACACTGCCGCCCACTTAAGCCTGTTCGTCCCGAATAGGCTCATTATCTCTTTTCCCATATTTTGCCAGTCGCTCTATGTGTACGACCTTCATTTTTGTCCGGGGGCTGTTAGCTTTCTGTATCCTGTACACGACATCGTTTAACCGCTTAATTATTTTATACGGTCCATCCCAGCTGGTTTGTAGCTTGGGAGATAATCCCTTCTTCCGCTTTGGGTTGTATAGCAGAACCGTTTGTCCCTCATGGAAGCCCTCCGTGTTTGCCGCACGATCATACCTGGCTTTCATTCTATCACTGACCATTTTTATACGGGTGCGCACAAACTCATGAAGTTCATTTAGGCTTTCGTCTTTTCCACTGTTTGTGGCATCCCTCTCTGTGCCGGGCTTAACACCAAACTCTAAGTCACCGGGCATCTTTATCTCAATCCCGCCAATAACCTTGGCGGGTGATCTAGATGTTGAATCATGGATCGCGGATCGGTACGCCAGTAGAAACCTCGGAATGTGTTCGTCCCAGTCTTTCTGTTGCTCGCTCACTACTTTTCGCAAGTATTCCTCCAGGGTTCGGTTAAATCGCTCTACCATTCCGTCTGACTGTGGGTGAAGAGGCGTCGTTCGAGTCTTCTTAATGCCATATACTTCGCACATTTCCTTGAATACAGCTGACTCAAAATTTCTGCCTTGATCGGAATGTAGTTCTATTGGAACTCCGTAGCGGCATACCCAGTTGTTCACAAAAATGTTAACTATGGTGTTCGCCTCTTGATTGGGTATGGCATATACTTCCGGCCATTTGTTGAAGTAGTCCATCACAACGAGAACATATCGGTTTCCGGCATTGCTGACTGGAAAAGGGCCTGCAACGTCCATCGCTATCCGCTCGAAAGGTGCGCCTGAGTTATACTGAGTTATCTTACCTCGACTTCTTCTTGTTGGACCTTTAGCTTCAATACACTGGGTGCAGTTTGCTATCAAATCCGCCACTGCTTGTTGACAACGTTGTTTTAACCTTTCCAGTGTCTTGGTCACTCCAAGATTTCCTCCGCTGGCTCCATCATGGAACTCCTTTAACACTTCTTTCATTTTGGAGGAAGGCACTACCAATAGGTTGGATGAGGTCTTGCCATCAGCGCTTTCCCAAAGTCGATATAGGCACCCATTAATGATCCTTAAGCTGTCACATAGTGCCCAATAAGCTTTTGTAAGAGGACCTTCTGCGGATATCTCATTTCTGGTCGGTCGTTTGTCCTCTTCCTTAGCTGCTATTATTTTCGCCAATATTGGGTCACTTCTTTGTGCTTGGGACCAGTCTTCGTTGGCTTCAATCCGCGTTAGCCGGATATCGGCGATGGATTCCTTTTTCTCAGCTTTCACGCAATGTTTACACTCCAAATTACAAGGTCGGCGTGAAAGAGCGTCAGCATTTCCATGTTTTATGCCTCTTCGGTGTTCGATCCTGAAGTCGTAAGTCTGGAGGCGTTCAATCCAACGTGCTAACTGTCCTTCAGGGTTCTTGAATTGTAACAGCCATCTCAAGGCGGCAAAGTTAGGCACAAACCGTCTATAGTATGTGCATAGTCCCAAAAAGCTGCGTAGTTCATGAAGATTCTGTGGACGAGGCCAGTCCTTTACTGCTCGTATTTTATCTTCATCGGTGGATATCCCATCTGCTGTGACAAGATGCCCCAAATATTTCACCTGCTTTTGGAAAAATGCACATTTCTTTACGCTTAGTTTTAGTCCAGCCGTTGATATCCGTTGCAGAACTTCTCCCAGGTTATTGAGGTGTTCGTCGAAAGTTCTGCCCATCACTATTATGTCGTCGAGATACACCAGGCAAGTCTTCCACTGCAGTCCCTTTAGCACACGTTCCATAAGCCGCTCGAATGTGGCCGGAGCATTACAGAGTCCAAATGGCATAACCTTAAACTGCCATAAGCCGCCGTTCGCACTGAATGCGGTTTTCTCTTTGTCCTTGTCTGCACTCTCCACCTGCCAATACCCGCTTTGTAGATCCAATGTGGAGAACCATTTTGTTCCGGCTAGCGTCTCGAGTGTGTCGTCAATTCTTGGTAGCGGGTAACTGTCCTTTTTAGTGACATCATTCAGCTTCCTGTAGTCTACGCAGAATCTTGTACTGCCATCTTTCTTCTTTACTAAAACTACAGGTGAGCTCCACGGACCCGATGATGGTTCGATTACACCGCTCTTCCTCATTTCGTCGACTAACTCCTTAACCTCATTACGCTTCGCCAGCGGTATGCTTCTGGGTGCCTGCTTTATCGGCCTCGCTTCACCAGTATCGATTTCATGTTTGACCATGGCTGTTCTTCCTTGCCTTTTGTTGTTCGTGGCGAAAGCGAAAGCATACCTCTTTAGCAGCTTTCTGGCTTTGATTTTCTCTGCAGCTGCTAAACCTGCTATCCATTTCTCCATATTTTCACCAAATTCCTTTTGAACCTTGGCTGACATATCGGCAGGTTCCGGCGATTGTTCGGTGTTTATTACCGCCTCTACTGGAACACCTTGGCCCACCTCTGAGTTCTTACAGACGACTCTTTCATGGCCTGATAGATTTAGCACTCTCACCGGGACTAGTCTTTGTTCTGTGGATTTGACGAGGGCCTTTGCTGATATTAAATCCGTCTGTATTTCTGCTGGTTCAACAACCCACAAGCGGTTTTCCACACAATCTCCATCCATACGCGCCCATATCAGTGATTCACTCTGAGGTGGCAATTTGAGTTGTTCGACCGCAACTATCCTTCTGGCGTGCACTTGGTGCTTGTACCCCACATCTAGAGGTATCTCTACATTTCGCCAGCTCATAATCTGTTGCCCCATATTCAAGTTGATGCCATGAACTATCATAAAATCGGCACCAATGATAACCTCGTCCACAATATCAGCAACAATAAAGATGTGACTTACACTAATGTTGGCTATAGTCACTTTCGCCTCTGTTTTTCCGTGGACGGTGGCAGGCTCTCCCGTAGCTGTCCGTAGTCTTACATTGCTAAGTGCTTCACACTTTCCCTTCACTACATCTGGTCTGATGATAAACTGCGTCGCCCCGGTGTCTATTGTGAACGTATGTGGTCTGCCATTTATGTATCCGCACGCCGTAAGATTGTTGTTGTTCTGTTGTATCACTGATATTGAGATTGTGGGGCCCTCGCTTGTGGGAGCCAGCACTTGCCCCTCAGTGCTAGCTCGTTTTAGTTTAACGGGGACTCTTGTGAAGATGGCTGGTAGTTCGCCCGTTTCTTATTCCTTGATGGTGAGGCGGATCTTGATCTCTTGCGTGGCGCTTTGCAGTTTCTTTGGAAATGGCCACTCTTTCCACAGTTGAAGCATTTGAGTTTAGCCTTTTGTCCATTTTCTCCCAAAACTTGCTTCAACATCTCTTTAAATTTGTCCAAAAGGCATTCCTCCTTCTCCACGACTTCCATTTTCCGCACTTTACTGACTTGTGGTCTAGAAATCGTACGAGCGGTCTCCTGCGCTATTGCGAAGGCCACGGTCTCTGCAAAGGTTGTCTTCTGCGTGGAACATACCGCTAGTTTAATTTCAGGGTCGCGTATGCCATTCACAAACGCCTCGGTCTTAATGTTGTCTATCAGCGGGTGGTTTTCTCCGGGGTATGTTAGCTGCACTAATCTCTCGACTTCCATCGTAAAGGCCTGAAGTGTCTCATTAGCCTTTTGCGCCCGGCACTTTAACTCCATGCGGTACAATTCTCTTTTGTGCTCATCGCCGAATTTACGCTGTAACGCCACCATCAACTCGTTGTAGTTGTTCCTGCAGCTGGCTGGCATGGTCTCTAGAATCTCAGCTGCGACACCTTTTAACACCAGAATTAGTTCTAGAGCCTTTTCTCCATCGTCCCATCCGTTTCTGCTGGCTACTGTCTCGAATTGGAATTTGAATACGGATAGGGGTGAGCTACCATCAAAGCAAGGTGCTCTTATCCTGCCGGTGCTTTCCGAAATGACTCGCACTTGTTCCGGCCGCTGGCTTTGGAGGTTGTTGATCTTTTCCTCCATCATAACGATTTTTCCGCCGACGATCTTTTCCAAGTTGTCCGCTTTCGTGTCAACGGCCTTTTCTAAATGTGACACCCTTTCGTCGACACCAGTGATCCTTTTGTTGACCGACTCATGGATTTCCTGCAGCTTTCCAGATGTTGTTTCCAGCTCCTTTTCAATTTTTGACAAAATTGCTGCTTGCAGTCGTTGGTTTTTGGCTCTAGAAGCTTCGAATAGCTTCTGGTTCTCAGCTCTAGAAGCTTCTCGTACTTCAGCCAGAAGTTTTTGATTTTCGGTTCTAGAAGCTTCTTGTACATCAACCAATAGCTTTTTGTTCTCTTCTTGCATTTTGCGATTTTCGGCTCTAGAAGCTTCTTGTGCGTAAGCAAATAGCTTTTGGTTTGCTACTTGTATTTTCTCCATCATAGCGGCTAGCAACAAATTTATGTCAGCACCGCTAGGAGTTGTAGGGGCCTGTAATTCTCGCTCCTCTTCTTCCTCGAACTCGTGAGAATCGATGTTAATGCCCTGAAGCTGCAGATGTTCCCTTAACCGCCTTTGGAGTGCATTCTTCGTTCCCGTTGTCGGCAGCTCTAGTTTACCCAACTCTCATTTCAGTCGTTCCGCTCTTAGTTCGGTGAGCTTCATTTTAATTATTTATTTATTTTTACTTTTGGATTTTGCAATCCCACTTCTGACACCAATTGTTACGTTTTTACCTTTTTAAAAACGTTTAAATATGAGTTCGTTAATTGCAAAACAAGTAAAAACAAATATGCGTATATTTTCTCTTAAATTCTCTTTATTATTTACACTACTTTTGTGTACCACCGTATAGAACTTAACGATACAACAATAATAATCTGTTTATTCACTGTACTAGTTCACACAAGTATTCGCTAGATCTTTACAACCACGACTTATTTCGTTCAAACGCAACTTCACACAAGGCTGACTGAATTAACTCTGACTGCTGCTTGCTTTGTCCAGCCCTTTTACAGTCCGCACGCACGTATGATCAGTATGATGAACGTTCTCGATGTGGAAGGTTCTCGCTCGCGCCTTTTCGAGAACTCTATTGCTAGTACATTGTTGTTTGTGTACTTTGCTTATGTTGTCCGTTACATATTTGTCGTAGCTGGTTTACTTTATGTTGTTGTTGCTACCTGGTTCGTTGTACACATGTGTGTGTGCAGCTTTATATAATCAACACGTTCGTTGTATTCTTAGTGTTAGTGCGTATTTGTGTCGTGTGTATTGTGTTGGTGTTGCTGGTAGCTTTTGTTTATCGTTTTTATTGTTAAACGATATTAGGTCGTTTCGACTTATGTAACAATATGATATGTTATGATATGGCAATTCTAAGTGATTTTTAAAATTTTTCAAAATATCCCAACTTAAAAGTAAATAAAAAAGCCACAATGCAAGGGTATATGCTAGTGGGTATTAAATCATGCCGTGCATCTTCCACATCTGCACAACAAAAAAATAAATTTGACTAAATCACTAACCGTTTTTGTTTTATTGCATTTTTAAATTTAAACCTTTAAATGGTTATCTGGTCTTGGTATTGATTAGACTCTTTGTCCTTCTTTCTTTAAGTTAGGAATTCTTTTCGTAAACACATCTCTTGCTGAACAAATTCCTTCCTCTTCTTCTCAAAAATATTATTTCATGCTTGAGAAATATTGTGTCCATTTTTGTTATTTTGAATTGGACTTCTTCTTCACAGAGTCAAAATAAAACATTGTTGCCTCTGCGGATATAGTCACATCATCAATAACAACCAGCGTAAGGCCAAACATTTTAAGAAAGATTTTTCGCTCAAATATTCTGAGACGGTCCTGTTTTTTTTTCAAGTCATTCACTAACAATTCCTTACGTTTTTAAATTGTCAAAAAGAGCCACAACTTTCAAATTTTCGGAAGTACTCAACTTGAACAGCATTTTTAGCCTTTCTGTAGTAAAACAGTAAGATATCGACGCCTCCGTTCTATAACATTCTAAGTCGAAAAAGTGCGCTTTGAGTTATGAGCTCTGAAAGTTTTCACGCGACATACGACTATATGCGTATTCTAAGTAGTTTTTTCCCTATAACTTCGGAACGGATCGGCGCATCTTAACCAAATTTTGACAGTATTTAAGTTAGAGAACGTAGAATTTAAAAATGCAAGAACATCAAAAACGTAAACGTAACTAAGTACACTTAGAACGTTATAGAATGGAGGCGTCGATATGATAATAATGCTGCTAATTGTGATAGGGATCATTGACTTATTGGATGTAATAACCATTACGAATTTTTGGTGAATTTGTTCTTTTGAATTTTTAAATATTTTGCAATTTATTGAATAAGAAAAGAGTTATTCAATAAATTGCAAACTGCTCACATCTGATATCTACACAAATGTTCACAATGTTATACTACAGAGGCCATGCTTAACTATTTCACGCAAGTTCTTTGGATTGATCTCTTAAGGTTTCTATACTAAAGCATTTCATATAAGTTTTGCAATAATGTGGTTTGTCCAGATAATCGCTTTTCTTCATTTTTACCCGGACGGATGTGCTTTAATGAAAAAAGAAGTGGCTCAATCACAAGAAACGGTTAAGCATGGTAGTGGTAGTCCAAACCTGTGGGGATATGTCCGTATTCCTAGTTTTTACAATTTATTTTTTCTTACATACATAATTGGTCAATACAACACTTCAGTCAGGATTACGACCTAGTTTCTCCCACCACTCGTGTTGTGTGTGTTAATTTTATACATGAGTGATGGGACCTACAGTTTAAAGTGGAATCCGAACGACAGATTTTTGAGAAACATGCCAATTTTTATTTACTCTCAGAATTTTTGCTAGAAATCAGCGGCGACTTTTTAAGCATGTAAAAATCTATTTATACAAAATTTATCCAAACAAGTTAAACACTATGTCTGTTATACATTTTCCTGTAAGCCTGCTGCATATCAGTGAGATATTTTTGGTTCTCCTTGAAATGTTCTCTACACGGGTATTCCATATCAGTTTATTATCCAGTACAATGCACAGATAATTTGCCTCTATTTTCAATGTACTATTCTGTACTACTTCCAAATATTTTGCCTCAGTTTTCAGCGACGACACCTTAATCAGGAGTTGAATTGTTTTCCATTGGAGAAGTTTCGTTCTTCTCGTAAATAGTTATATTTTGATTTGGCTCAAAGCAACACCTTACAGTTTGGAATATACCTCGCTTTTCGGTGACCCATGATGCATGCATTTTCCATACCGCAACAATGACTCACTGAGAAATCAGACCTTCGCGGGGACAAACCTCATTGTGTGTTAGGAAGTCTGCTGCAGGAAAATGTCTATAAACGGGTAGAGTTAAATAATAATAAAGTTAATAAACTAATAAGTGAAACAAATTGGAATGTTCTTATTCAATAAAAGACAAACACTAAAGACATTTGTATGGAAATTATTACCAAATTTGCAGAAATTTACGAAAAATTGTCAAAGACAAAAAACAAGATAAGCAAACCAAGAACACAAAATCAGTGGATAAACGAACATATAAAAAATGTGATATACGTGATAAACTTTATAAAAAATGCCAAAATAATAAAAATAATAAACTTTATGAAAATAATTACAAAAAATATAGAAACTCTTTAAATAGAGAAAATAGAAATAACATATGCGTTACAAGGCAAATCATTAATGAAATAATTGGAAAAAAATCAAAAAGTATTGATGACAACATCTTACAAAATTTTAAAAATGGTAACATTACAAGTATTTTAAAGAACTTTGCGACAAACCTCAAGGAAAATATAAATAAAATAATTCACAAATGTAACATTAAAACCTTACACAATGTGGAAATTACAACACAAAATTCAATGTTTATGGAAAACACTAATGAACAGGAAATATTTAATATACTGAAAAATTTAAACATTAAAAAAGTGCTGGACTCGATGGAATACGAACAAAAGACATCAAGAATAATGCTGTAATCTTAACTCCTACAATAACTAAACTAGTAAATTCAAGCCTGAATAATGCTATGGTGCCAAAAATGTTGAAAACATCTATAATAAGGCCAATATATAAAAGTGGAACGAAATGAGACTATAATAACTATAGGCCAATTTCAATTTTACCTGCGTTAGAGAAGATTCTGGAGGAAGTAGTGGTTAGAAGACTAAATAATTTCATAACAAAATTCAATATAATGAATAGTAATCAATTTGGCTTCCAAAAGGGAAAAAATATTAACAATCTTTTAGGAAATTTTGCTAATTATATAAATAACTGTTTAAGTAATAAAAAACATTGCATTGTATTGTTCATTGATTTCAGTAAAGCCTTTGACACTCTGTCACATACCAAACTCCTTCAAATTCTAGAAAGAAACGGTGGTTTAAAAACTATCTTGAATGTAGGTCATATCGAGTAAAAATAAATAATGAACTAAGCGAAGAAGTACGAATAGATTGTGGAGTGACACAAGGATCCAAACTCGGTCCAATTCTCTATATACTGTATGCTAATGACATGCTCAACGCTTTGCATAATAGCAAAACTTTTGCATACGCTGATGATGGTATCGAGTGAGTGAATCCAAGATGCTACAGAGGTAATGCAGAGCCAATTAAATATTGCATCCAAGTGGTGTCACGATAACGGTATTATCATAAACGCCCAAAAAACAAAACTTATGCATATAAAACCACCCAATTTTACTGACTCTAACATTGTAATTAAGTTTCATGACACAAATTGTCTGCATAATAGCAACAGCAACAATGATACATGCGTGACGCTAATAGAACTTGTGACATCTTACAAATATCTGGGAGTCTACGTTGATAATATATTTAAATGGAATATGCATTTCGATATCTCCAAAAGAAGCTGAGAAAAGCCGCCTACATGCTATATCATCTAAGCAAGTATTTCGCAATTGCAGAGTCGCACATTAGGCATGGGATTGCAGCATGGGGAAGTGCTACCCACTGTAGATTACTACAAAACACTCAGGATCGATTATTAAAAATTCTGAAAAAAAATCAACGCTTCAACATAAACAATAATAATTACACTAAGAGTAACATCATCAATAATAATAGCATGGTCAGCAACAACATAGTTCACAACAACAGCTTCATTAACAACAACAGCAGCATCATCAACAACAGCAACAACAATTTTAATAACCATACAAATAACATTATCAAATACCTACAATATACACAGTAACAACCATAGGATCAACATTATCGATACCAACAACTTCTTGCACAACATCTACACAAACAACAGCAACAGAATCTACAACAATGCCAGTCATAACAGTGCCAATAGCAACAATATTAGTACCCACAACTACAACAACAATAATAATATCGCCAATAGATCCAGATACCTCAATAACAACAACAGAATAGTCAACAATACAGTTCAAAATAGTAGCCTAGCAAAGGAACAGCGTATATTAAATATTAAATCTATTTTTTATACAACATTAGCAACTGAATTCTATAATGATTCAAGGTTTCTCAAAAAGATTGATCATCAGCAAAACACGAGGCGAAGAGCGAGAGGTAGATTTAAAACTGGTAGCTTCCATAATAATTACGGCAAAAACACATTAGAAGTAACTCTGCCAAAAATTTTCAATATGTTACCAATGGAACTTTTAAATGTTCAGTACATACAAACAAAAAAGAAAAAAAACTTTTGAAAAACTTTTTCGTAAGCTCGCAACGTTAACTTATGTTATTTCATT
Source organism: Sarcophaga carnaria (assembly GCA_958299815.1). Lineage (NCBI taxonomy): Eukaryota > Metazoa > Arthropoda > Insecta > Diptera > Sarcophagidae > Sarcophaga > Sarcophaga carnaria. The sequence goes on along the minus strand of OY283149.1, from coordinate 80,776,790 downwards.
TTATTTCATTTTATTTTGTATAATTTCACTATTTTTCCATTTAGTTAGTATTTTATTATTTACTTTTTATTGTATTTATAAATATCACTTTTAATGGCAAAACCTATTTATTTAATACTTCTGCAGACAAGCTATATTGCTTCGCGGAACTAGTAATTAATAAATAGTAATGAATTAATAATTTTCGTTTTTTTTTAATGTTATTTTAATTTTGTTATTATTTCGATATCTACTGTTATAATTTTAAATTGTAAACCTAATACAAGTTATATAAAACATGAAGTAAATAAAGAAAAATTTAAATTTAAAAAAAAAAATTCTTCTCATATCTGGTTTTAGGAATTTTATGTAGTGTTCTTATGTAGGTGGTAACTAAACAGGGATCAGATGTCTTTCGAAAGAACTGGTGGCCGATTCATGTAACCTAACCGTTTATTCAATGACAAAATAACATTTATTTAAGCCGTCTTTGTTTTCACTTTATTTTATTATTTGTTTTGCTTTTGAAATATTTTGTTTTCTTTTTTTCAATACTGAATAATACAGTTGAAGGCATGAAAGCAATAAATGGTAGCAAAACAACAACCAGTTTTTATTTCTTTTCTTTTTTTACTCCAGTTTTATGTCTACAGTGGGAGGACTCATTCTGCCCCGAAATTTTTCTCAAAATTTGATGTCTGCAGTTTTATATTTGATTGTAATTTTTTTTTTAACGAAACTATTACCAATCAAATCATTTGGGAAAATATCTTCCAGTCATACAGACGTGCAACATGTTACAAAACAATATTACTCGTGTCGTCCCACACTAGCAATCCCTTCATTCAAAACGAAAAAAAATGACTATTTTTCTCGTGTATGCTATAAAATGATAAAAGGTCCCGTACGTATATAAAGTTTTTGGGTTCGTTTTTTTTTTCTTCCAAAATATGGCTTAAGGAGCCAAAGTTAAATTGTGTGAACATAGAAATGGTTGAACCAATTTGTTATGTTTGGTAAATTTAATATTATGTCAGAATGAATTTTCCTTTCTTTTAAATTCATAGACGAAATAAGTTTAAAATTTTACTCAGCGCTACACAAAGTGTGATTAACGTACATACATAGTGCAAATTAATAGAAACGAAGATAGGTTGTGCAGATTTGAGGACAAGTATAGCCAAAGTAGCTAAGACAAAACACTCAAAAGTTTTGGGGGACCATGTTCGTCCAGGCAAAGTAGTAAGAACAAAATAAATAAAAGACTGGCATTGAGAAAGTGAAAATAAACAGAAAAATATTAGAATCAGATGCATAAATATGGATGCATATACCTAAGTCAGCGCATTAGTGCGCAGAGTCACTTATAAAGGACCCTTGAATTTTCTACTATACCACTTCTAAAAATTTCAATAACATTCCAACGAAACAAGATTTATTTCATTGTGTTCAAAAAATTCGATCTGAGTGTTGCGTTTTATGCAAAATGTGGAATATCAATTTGTGAAAAAATGAAAATTACGAACTGAGTAAGAGAAAGAAAGAATAATTTAAATATTATGTTAATTATTATTAGTTTTTGTGTTTTATTATTTGTAAATAAGTATAATGACACAATTGCTGTAAAAAAATGATGACAAAATGTAATGCCACTCGCATATAGTGACTTTCAATGTACCGTCCCCTAAAAGGGACACGAACGTAGTACAATTGTTAAACGATAATTGGGTACAATCTTTTACATATTTGGAACATATTTCCAAAATATTGCTTGAACTGGAAGCCCTTAACGACAATGAGCTCAATGGCGTTCCAATTTATACAGTTCTAGATAGCGATGAAAGTGAAGCATAAAGAAAATCGTATGTGCTGTTTCTGTAAGATTAGCTGTTTCAAACGAATGTCTGTTCTTATGGTGGGGATGACAGTGACTGGACATTAAATGTAGCGGACGGTTTTATGATCCAGTTTGATATATATATAGAAAAATTGCATATCAAGGAATTTGGTTTAGTTGATGATATAGTGCTTCATCACCTTTTAAATCTAATGTGCCACGTAATAAAGGATTCAATAATTTATAGTACAGAACTCGTTATATGTATTTTAGGTCTTCATAGATATTTGTTTTATATCCGTTAAATTACTGCGACACCTATCATCGATCGGAATATATAGTTCAGGTCAATACGCGAAGGGCGAAATGTATTTTTTTTCATTTTCGATAGAATTGATTTCCATTTTGGTCATCAATATTTCCACCCGTGATGAACGATACACTTCATGGCCTGTATTTTAAACGAAATAAATGAAAACAAATGCAGGCAAACATACATTCACAAATTCATTTTAAAGTATATTTCCATGGTATGGTGTTGTGTGCTTATACCTGTCCGTAACAATATGGACAATATCATGTCAGAAAAGTAAGTTCTTTTCAATAAAATCGATTTGAAACTTAAAATTCTATACATGAAAAATGGGGCAAGGTAATGCTTGATACTCCCAAATTTCTATGTGGAGTACCAATGCTTTACAATATTTTTTTGTTTCCTGGATCGGAGGGTATCAAATAATCACACTTATAATACGTAATAAATTCTTACATACATAATTGGCCATTACAACGCTACAGTCAGGATTACTGCCTAGCTTCTCACACCACTCATGTTGTGTGCGTTAATTTTATGCGTCAGTGGCGGGACCTACTAACTGTTATTTTATGTCACTAACTGTTATTTTGAAAAGACTTGAGGCGCCTGTAATAAATTCAATAAATTAAACGAATGCGATGACCCCAAGATTTATATAACGTTGGGAGCCAAAAGAGTGGCTTTAATTTATTTCAATTTTGTTAAACGGTTTTTTCAGTCTACTCCACATATTTAAAACTCGTAATATCTACTCTGGAAGCTGCCGTAGTTTTGTAGGTAGTGTGTTGGCTTATTAAACGTAAAGCTAGGGTTCAAACCGCAGGCCAGACATCAAAATAAAATACAAAAAGTATTTCTTCAGCGACTTCCTCTCAGCAGATTTCTGGCAAAAATTCTGAGAGTAAATAAAATTGCCATGAAAAGTTTCTCAAAAAAATCTGTCGTTAGTAGTCGACTTTAAACTGTAGGTCCCGCCACTCATGTGTAAAATTAACACACACAACATAAGTGGGGTGAGAAACTAGGTCCATAATCCTGACTGAAGGGTTGTAATGACCAATTATGTATGTATATATGAATATCTACTCTTACTTGTTGGCTGATTGGTTATCCTTATTCAATAAAGTTCGATATAGTCAGTTTACATTTGCCAGCGAATTGAAGATTCGACTCGAAATATCTGCAGTCATTAAGGCAACAAAAGTTTTTAGGTGCCCTTTCATATACTTTTCTTCCGATTATTGTTCATTACAATACACGTAAAGAACGCAAAAAATATTATGAAAAACTTTATTTTTATTTGAACATTTCGTTATTAAGCCCTTTGAGAAACTACAAACAAAAAACTGTCGATTGTACACTTTCTGTTTATGATGTAGCATGTAGCATGAAATCAAATTGTTCTATAATTTGATATTTAATTTTAAATCAACCTTTTTTAGTTAACCTAAAATATGTAACAGCACTGTACAATGGGTTTCAGATTTCTAAGCGCCATGAGATTCCTTTCCCCTAGACAATGTTATTGTTAAGAACCAGTAACCAGCGTCTGTTCACAAAAAATTTTCCATTAGAAATACAACACCATGCTGTTGCCTCACAGTCATATTTTTCCTGATTCCTCTTCTTTTTTTTTGCTTTTTCTTTTGTTTGCTTTCTCAACATTATTTGTCCTCTGGTATTTGGTTTTTATTCGCGTTTGAAATATTTAATTTTATTTATTTATCCGCTTCCGCTAAAAAACGCGTTAATACTCTCGTATATTGAGACATTGGAAGCAACAGTGGGTTTCACCATAAAGCTGTACAAGAGTTGTACAAAAAAAATTCTTATTGTGTGCAAATATTAATAATTAATTTATTTAAATTCAAAACACCAATTTTATGACGAATATTTATATTAACATTCTCCTGATATTTTTTCACAATTAATATCAGGTGCACGTATGAATTTTGCAATCGAATTACACTTACCACTTGCCTAATAGAATTTAACAAGTTCTTTTCATGGTAGTACTTGAAATGACTGTACAAAATTTGATTCAAAACTTCAGGCAAGGGCTTACCTATCTACTTTCAAAGACCTCTTGATGCCATTATGTGTGAAATATAACCTCTTTGTAACATCCGCCACGAGTTCTCTTGTTGGAGCATATTTGAAATGTAAAACTTTATATAAATCTGACGCATAACTTACTTACTTAATGGGCCATTAACAACTCGATTAACGGCTTTTGGCCTGCCGCAACACATCATTCCAGGCGCCTCTGCTTCTTGAGCGCCTACGCCATTGGGTCACGCTAATCTATGATAGGGCTTCCTCGATTTGTTCCTTCCAACGGATACAAGGTCGTCCTCTTCGCCGACTTCCACAGATCCCCACATCAAATACCCGTCTCGCCGTAGCATCCTCCTCCATTCGAACGACATGGCCGATCCAGTGCAGCCGCTGGATGTTTACCCATTCGCTGCCAAGGACGAGTATACTCGTCTTTGACAGAGTATCCCGCACTTCCAAACGAGTATACTCGTCTTTGACAGAGTATCCCGCACTGCCAAACGAGTATACTCGTCCTTCTTTAAATATATTATAACATGTAGGCTTTTGAATTAGCAAATTTTATTTGCCACAAACATAATATAAATATGTAAAAAACTTGAAAAATACTACAAATAAAATTGTTTACAAAAATAATACTTTATTCTTCACGCAAAAATCAACTTCATCGTGTATTTATAACAAAATTTTATAGCAACTCGTCTTTGGTTTTCTGCTTGTAAATGATTATGTATGATAATATATGTGCTCTTACCATGAAATAACACTCAAAATATAAATGGGAATGAGAATGACTTCATATAATTTAGGCTTGGCAGCGAATGGGTTAATACGCTGCACAACGTCTATGTCGTTGAGGAGCTCATAAAGCTCACTGTTGAATCGGATGCGGAAATCATAGCCAACTCGCACTGGACCGAAGATCTTAAGAGTGTTCTCTCTCGATTACTCTTAAGGCTGCTACATCAGTACTTAATAGGGTACATGCATCTGCGTCATAAAGAAGCGCGGGTAGGATGAGCGCCTTGTAGAGTAATAATTTTGTCCGACGCATAAATCGTGTTGAATTCGAGCGATGGCATGGTTTATGTTGGTTAAAAGAATCGCTTTGGTTTGTGGCTAAGACTTTAGAAAACACCACAAGAAACTATTCGAAAACATGTCGTTGGTGCACACATCATCCAATTCAGATCAAAACAAATTGGTAATTATCGACCATTCGGACATTCTTAGAGAAATATGGATCGATAATGCCGTCAGATCAAAATCCACACCCAACAGTGGCGATTCATCTAAAAAACTGAATGGACACACTTAGACAACATAGGACCCTTGATCTTAGACCCCCTCTGAGCTTCTGATGAAGCGCCTCAGACTGCTAATGTCAGTGCATGTCACTTTCTCCATATCATCTATATAGTAGGCTACAAGGTGTCTTTTATTCTTCCGACAACAATAGGTGAAGAAAATTCTCATCTTCTTCGTTATTCTTGCAGCTTCTGCAGAAATCATTTGCACGGTTTCCAAGACCAATGAGTCGTGCCCATAACCCCGACAACCGTACTGAGCGTGCTTCTTTGAATTTTATGCAGACTTATTGTGCGCTCTATATTAGCATTCGAATCCGCCGATATGCCCGTATCCGATTCTGCCCATCTGTTGTTGACAGAATTCAGGACTGCATTCACTGTGTCCTGGTACCGGATATCTGCTACCTCTTTGAGATTTGTGCGCCAGCTATATACCGTCTTTAATAGTCGCCTGGCCATCTTGCCTGTAGATGTTTGCGTCCTTTATAATTTTCGTCGCTGCTGACCTTTCATCCGAAAGACGTTATAATTATACGGCAGCCTTGCAGACTGTGCTATTCTAAACGATTCCGAAAATTACTCCGTTAAACTTAAAATCATCCGTTAAGATTTGTACGGAGTCTTTTAAGAGGGCCGTTATACCTGGTTTAATGTATTATGTAGTCACTGCTCCCGATACAATAACTTATACAAACCAACGAACTAATACAAATATGAGCAGATGCTATATTTCGTAAAGAAATGAAGGAGTTTCATATAACTTAGCCGTTGGTGTCATATTTTTTTATAAAGTGCAGTGAACCCATTGGAAAGGTTAGGTTAGGTTAGAGGACGTGTACTTGTCAATTAAGACAAGTACAGTACCCGGAGGTCGAATTGACCCATTGTACAATGTCATAGTTTCTCAAACCACTTATGTTGTGTGCGTTAATTTCACAGTTTAAAGTCGACGCCGACACACTACCTACTAGACTACGGCGACTTCACCCATTGGTAAACAACTTTAATAATAAAAAGTTTTAAAACTGTACTACAAAGGCAAATTAAAGAGTGGAATAAATGAAATAATTTAATAAAAACCTCCTTCGAATACACTAAGCGACAAAATACAAAAAATTAAATACACCCGAGTAACTACCTAGTCTAAAATACTTTTTTTTGATTTTTCTCGAAACCTCCAAACGAGTTTTATTTGACAAAAACTGTTTTTTTGGACTTTTGGCACAAATTTATTGATTACACAAACATTTCTAAACCGATGTCCCAAACTTAAAAATTATTAGAAAGGAAAGGTATGGACCTTTAAAGCGGGGGTTTGTTGACGTAAACTAAACAAATGCGAATTTTTTTGATATTTCTTCAAGTTTGTCAGTTCATAGTAGCAAACTTTAATTAAAAAATATGAAATATGTGATGACTTTCTGAAAGTGCATTCATTATCTTGTGAAGAAATTGACAATTTTAAATCGGACAAAAATTATCGTTGTTATTACTTAAACAGTCGAGTTATATTTTTCAAATTAACTTTTAGTTCAAAAATTTTCAGAATTTTTCACGGATCTTGGTTTTTTATTTCAAAATGTGTCAATTTCACGTTTGAGCGACCACCAGAAGTTTGCGCAAAGCGATATAATAATATTTGCAAAAAACACAAATACTAGTCGACTTCCGGTAGTCGTACAAACGTGAAATTGACACATTTTCCGATAAACAATTAAGATCCATTAAAACTTTTTCATTTGATAAGATGACATACATATATAAAAAAATATAAGACGACTGTTATACTATTTAAATTAGAACTACGGTAACTTTTCTCCGATTTGATCAAACGAAGTGTCAACCTCTTAACAAGATAATGCATTTTCAGAATGTTATCACGTATTATACATTTTTTAAATAAATTTTGCAATTAATAATAGCAAAACTTGAAAATAATTGGAAAAAAATCATAATTTCCAAATTTACCCGATCAAAACTCATAACATATAGGTTTGAACAAAACGTTTATGTATACCCTTTCAAAGACTAATCTCTCCCCTTTCTAAAAAACTTTGGATTTTTAAAATATGTTCAAACATATAGCCAATAATTTTGCGTTAAAAGATCAAAAAACCGTTTTTGTCACATAAAACAAGTTTGGAGGGTTCGAGAAAAATAAAAAAAGTATTTTTGAGTTCTACTCAACCTAGTGAATAACTTAGACTATGTAGTTACTCGGGTGTATTTTCACTGTCGCACCGTTTTATTTATATACAATCCCACTGTACACATTTTCCGTTCAGTGTACTCATTATTCTATTCATCTTTACGTGGGAATTCCCACTATTTGGGGGGATCCATGACACAACAGGATTTCGTTTAACCATTTTGTTTTCATTTTGCTTCATTTTGGTTTTTTTTTTTTGATTCCCTTTTTTATTTCTTTTTTGTTGGGACAACTTGTTAGTTTAAGTTTTGTGCCACTTTATTAAACTTTATGTTACTTCCATATTAAATTGTTAATAAATAGCGGCAGAGGATAAATTAATTCTTATTATAAAATGGATAAATTTTGCCATTGGCGTTTTAATTTTATACCCAAATAGTTTGTGTTTTCTTTTCGGTTTCTGATTAATCAAGGGATTTAGATAAAATACACGAAATATTGAAGGTTTTTTTTTTTTGAATGTAAACGTTCTTCAGTTTATTTTGGTGTTTTTCGTATGGTTAATACAGATTTTAATAATATTGTGATAAAGTAATTTAATCGATTCTCACAACATTTTACTCCAAGAATTTATTCGACGTAATAAATTGAATAAATAAACAATTTGATAAATTCGAATATTTACTTAAGTCAAGTCAAAATAATAAATATTTTTGAGCAAACAATTTGCAAAAAAAGGAAAGTGTATTTTCATACACTAGGGTCGTATAAATAGTGGAAACAGATGATTGAAAATATATACTAAGCGAAGGGAAATATATAGAAAGACAAAGTCTTAAAACTTTTATCAGAAAACTGCATTAAAAAAGAGATTTGAGCTAAGCCTTCAGATCAACACACATTCTTGGAGGAAGGCATTAATACATCCCAGTTGTAAACACTTAGATGCCTATCAGATGCTGAGCATTGTTCTTGTAGACATCGAGCAGCATCCTGAAGTTTGTCAGAGCAATGGGCTTGGAGCAGGCGTTATGGGGAAGCTCTATACAATTTACGAGGAGTGCAGTAGATGGTGTGTTCGCAGTACTACATACGTCATGTTTTCACAATGATAATATTGTTACGTTTTTGCCTTTTATGAACTCGTAGATTGCAAATAAAATAAAAGTAAACTTGTGTTAAGTTTTAATTAAAATTCGTTATTGTTCGCACAATTCTGTGTGCCACTGTTCACAACTTGTACTTTGTTATTCCTCTTAACAATTACTAGTCAATTACTAGTCAATTACTAGTCAATTACTAGTCAATTACTAGTCAATTACTAGTCAATTGTTCGACAAATCTTTATAACCGAGTTCTTCACACCACGATTATTTCCTTCTAACACTGCGTTTTCACACAAGACTGACTGAACATTTTCTGACCCAGTTGGCTGCTTTGTCTTGTCTTTTATATGGCAGGGTAAATAGTCTGATGAATGTTCTTGAAGGCGAATGTTCATGGCTTCGCCTTCCCGAAATCCCTATAAAAGTAAACATCGTTGTTTACATTTATTATTGTAGTGTTGTTTGTGTATTTACTTTAATTGTTTACTTGCTTATATTTTTTTATGCTGGTGTTTGTTGTTATATTAATCAGTACGATAATTTGTAAACAGTTTTGTTTACTGTATTGTTTTGTTTTTATAGCTTTTCTTTATAATTTTAATGTTAAGCCATGTAAAAGCAAAGCACCAGTATTTAGATTTTTCATTTTCGTAACAATATTGTTCCAGTAAATTCATTATTCCTATTATAAATTTAAATTTTAATTTCTTTATAAATTGTTTTCACAATACTAGTACTCTGCTAAAATTGATACGTATACGTATAGGCCATCAAATAAATAAATAATTGAAAAATAAATATGTAAAAGCTATTCTTCTGTAGCGAAATAGAAAGTCGGTCTCAGTATAACTGGCTCTGTTATAAATTTGAAGTATATTTTTTTCAAATAAAGAAATCAACTGGAATTGTTAGACAGTGACTTGGTTTAAAAAAGCTGAAAGAAAATATGAATGAATCCAAAAAGTAGAGAATGAACTTTCGAGAATTTATGTTTATGTATGTAACTCTGTATATTCGTTTTATTTTCAATTACTTTTTTTCTTTTTCTTTTGCTAACGAATTGAAAATTCTACACAGGCATTTACAAAAAAAAAAAAAATTATTTGGCGGATATGTTTGTTGAAGAAAAATGTATGCCAGTCACATACAAGTGAAATTAAAAGAATGGATTTAAATCTTACATAGACAAATATATGTAAAGTTCCACACCAAAACGATATCAATAACGACTAACAACATGGTGGTGTTATATAAAGAAAATAAATTTAAAGCATTCACCCCTTGAGTCGCTGTGAATTGAAAAATAAATTTTGACGGCTTTGAACGTTGCACAAAGGGATTATAAGAAAATATAGGTAATCTCGTCCCTTCTTAATAATTTCCATTAAACTATTAGTGATGAGACCCATTTATGGATTAATGGTTATGTGAACAAACTAAATTGTCCAATTTTAGACGATACCAATCCACACGATAAGAGCGTCCACTGCATTCCGAAAAAGTCACTGTAAGGGGTGGGTTTTGGTTTGACGGCGTCAATATTTCTTTGAGAAATACTGTTACCAGGCTATCATTGTTAACGACGAGCACTATAAGTCGATGATTATCAACTTCTTTTATGCTGAATTGGATGGTTGGCACACCAATGGCTTACAGGTTTAACATGACAATGTTACGCGTCACACTGCGCATTTCACAATGAAGGTGAGGAGACCTGGCCGCGGAGATTTGGCCTAGTTAGGCTTTTTATTTTGGAGTTTTCTTAAGGCGTATGTGTATGCGATTAAGCCTTAAACCACAACAATCCTCAAAACTAACACAATCCACATTATCGATTTCTAATTCAGATTTATGCATCAGAATCATGGAAAATTTTAACGATACCAAGAGCTGAACTTTGAAACCTGAGACTGACTTGAGAATTGGGGCAACTCATGAAGTTGCCCAGCTGTGAGGTTGTAGCGGATTTTGCCGACAAATCGGCTTTTTGATTCTTTGTGGATGACGTTCACCAAGTCATTACTATCGCCGTCGCGCTTGCTAACTTTTGGTGGATGATCTGGACACCAATAACTTGTGGTTTAAACAGGCTGGTATTATATGCCACTTAGCTCATGCAACTTTGGTTGTCCTCCACGTGCGTTTTAAGGACATATCCATCCTAAGTAGAGGTAATATGAACTGGTCAAAGAGGTCATGCAATTTGACCCCGTAATGCTTATAACCCGAATCAAAGTGGTTTACAAAGCCTACATATATCATGTTATCAAAGCAATGCAGCCTGATTTATACGCCAGAATCAAGGAAAATTTCACATTATTGATGCTTTCCACGATGTTATATTGCTCATTTAATGGCATCACTTGGACTTTCAAACGAATGCCCGATGCAAATCACGTTTCTGGTAAAAACTTATTGAGTAAATAAAAATTCTCGTGAAAAATTTGACTGGAAAATATCGTCGGCGATACTGATATCGATTTCACGTGAAATTACGTCGTTGGTATCAGAGATCAGCAATGAATCGTTTTTCTCTACTCATAAGCACACATAAAATTTTGAATAAAAAAAATTTTGAATTCAACTACTCTCATTCATTCGTACTTAGTACAACGTTGATTTATAAGTACAGGTTGCAATGAATATGAGTACAACGTTGACATCAAACTCATAACATTCGAAATATGTTTGATGCATACGTGATTCGAATCATTCATCAAAATTTACAGTCTTAGTTGTTGTTGCATTTATTAAAAAAGAAAAAAGACAAAGATAGCAAGCAAAGCAAACACACAACCTTCTAGTGAGTATTGTCGTATTCGTAAGCAAATCATACTTATTTTGTGATTTTTGTAAATGTTGAGTCATGGAGATTCGAAATCAACAACATCATAGGTATTGTTAAGTATGAGTAGCGAAGTACTAGTTTGAATATGCGTAGTATGAGTATAATATCAGAAATTATGAGTATGATTCGATTCTACTCATCTTTTTGAATACTCATTGCTGATCTTTGGTTGGTATATCACATTTGTTGGGAGCACAAAGACCTGACGCTATCGCTTAAAAGTTTATTGATAATTAATCAGAGAATCCATTTGGAAGATGATCTAAACCTTTTTGCCGATACTTATTTTTAAAATAAGCATCGCATTTGTGTTTTGCTTAAAATTTCCAAGCAATTGTTTCAAACATTTCTAGCGGAATTTTTCAGTGTAGCTAATACAACGAATTGACTTAAAAATTATTTCCTATCTATGCATCATAACCGCGTTCGTTTAAATGTTGTTCCTATTGACATCCAACACAATCTGCCATGCAAAATTATCCTGTAACCTCAATTCACATCTCTTTTATCGATGTGTGACACATTTCCTGCTGCCGTATCTAATAGCCTTGCCAAAAACTCCTATGGTCGCACATGCTTTGCTGATAACGTACATTATATGTTGCACTGTTTCAAGATGCACGTTTAAGAAACTTTTGCTCAACGTTTCATAGAATTTGTATTCCTTCCGTTAATATCTTGTCGTGTACGAACTGAAATGCTGATAAATTTTAACGTTATTGCAGCAGACTTCATTATAAAAGCAAATAAATGTCAAATTTGTGTCATAACCAAACAAATCAAGAATAACTAAGGAACGAATGACTCGCAGAAGAAAAAAGGGAAAAGAAGGAAAACAATATTGGCTGTATCACTGTCGTTCGTGATGTTTTTGTCAATGTCTTCATAAGTAATTTTTCAGTTTGAGGTTTCCCAGCAAGAAAAAGAATATTTATTGGGTGTGTGATACAAATTGAGTACAAAAAAAAAATTAACTAAAATCGCCATTACCATCAAACCTTTGTTCCAAGATCTTTGAATTTTTGTTTAAGTTTTAAGCCGTTCGTATAAAAACTTTTGCATGAAAGAAATCAAAATACTAAATGAGATCCTTATGATTTTCAGAGTTCTTTTAAATTTCAGAGTTCTTTCCAATGAAGAAAATATCTTTGTATCAAAAATGATACATTTCAATTTTTGAGACGATATAATTTTAATTCAGAAAAAGTTAGATGTCTGATATTTTTCGAATTCGTTAGTATTGTGATTATCGTTATTTTAAAACAAAGAAAATTTTAAACAGAACTTCAAAAATTCAAAAACTTCATAATTCTATCTTATGTATAATTTTTGATACATACGACTTTCTTAGGGATTGGTGTTGTGTATGTAATTTTTTTAAGTTTACAAAAGATTTTGTGAAGTTTTCTCGGGAATAATACATTGTTTATAAGATTTGGCAAGGAAATGAAAGTTAAGTGTTGGATGAAATTGAAAAAGTTGAATTTTCTGTTCTTGACATTAAGTGAAGTATTCGTAGTCTAGCATGTAGCTTATTTGACGTCGGACCAAGTTTCAAACCTCAGGTCAGTCATTTCCAGTTTACAAAGAGAGGTTGTAATGACCGATTAAATTTGTATGTACATATGTATGTATACTATACCTACTACTGCAGATTCTAAAGAAGAAGAAAACATAATTCCGCTTCTACTTATAGCCGTATTTGGGGAAACTTGTATCCGGAACACCAGAGAGGAATGAAAGAGCGAACATTATTATTGACATAATCGATGTTCTATTGTACCTCACATCACGTTGACAACAAATGTTTCTAGCGAAATATTTCTAGCTAGCCCTCGATTGAGAGCGTTACTGATGTGAGTGACAATAAGCTGCCCCATCTAAACATTTGGAAACTTATAAACCGCAACAAAGCAAGGGTGCTAGAAAAAAATAAAACCAAGCTGATATGAAGTGTTTAATTTTTACTTAAAAAACCATACTGCATGCCAAAATGTTGGCGTAAATTTCATAAAAGTGATAATAAAATGTAATAATGTAAAACAGCTTTATTAAAATGAACTAAAATAAATAAAAACATTTAAATTTTGTAACAAAATCTATCAATAGTTACGAAAATTCTATGAAATACAAGTATGTATCAAAAGTGATACATACGCTAGAATTATGAAGTTTTTTAAGAATAGATCTACTTTTAATGTTTTAAGCCGTTCGTATAAAAACTTTTAAAGAAATCAGAATATTAAATGGGATCTTTATGATTTTCAGAATTCTTTCAAATGAAGAAAATAAAACTTAATTAAAGAATTTCTTTTAATTATTATAATTATAATTACATTTCTGATTCAGATTCAGAGATTTCAACACATTGCAATGTATTGGTCTGCACAGAAATTTTCTACAGTCAAAACCCAATCAACAATGTTGAATAAATAGATTCTATGCATCAGCAAAATACAAACGCATCTGAAATGCTAAGTTTTCCATAGTTATGGCGCGGAAATCTGGCTGAATTTGTTCGATGATATACGATATGTCGGCTTTGAGGACCGTTGTGGTTGGTGGTTTATTCGTTTACATCTGCGATTTAAGAAGTCAGCGGGGCCAACTAACACCATCTCATAGCATAATTCCAAATTAATTCCAAATTAAAGGGATGTACTTTCTTATTAATTGAATTTATAACATATTACTCATACGCAGCATATTACAAGTACATATGTACGTACTTCAATAGTTACTCTGAAAAGTATGCAATAAAAAATCTTTGATTTTGTCATGTGTAAAACTAATGGAATTAAATATCACTCATACGTCACATATGTACTTGTCATGAAGGAATTTTATATTTTAAAAACCCTACAAACGGTATTAAAATTATTGTTTGACTGTTTTGATAATATAAAAAATTTTGAATTGATTATGAAGGTCGATCTATTGTAGAGACCTTCTCGAGTTTGGGTCCTATTAGTGACATAGTATTTAGTTGCCTCTGCACAGCTGCGTAAAACCCTACGGCATTGTAGTATTTGTAGTCCATGTCTGCTTTAATCTCAACTTTTGAGCCAGCGTAATAAAAGTGAATGAAACAATCGATTAAAAACCTTTCTACTCTATACAGATGAATGAAAAATAGCGGCACAGAATTGAAACTTTAAGAACCCATATAGAGACTTGGGTATAGTATTCCTCCGAGTGGATGTTAACACCATCAAAAGATGTATTTTCTATCTGTAGTACTATCTGACAATTTGGTCACTATCCGAGCATTTAGCTTCTTTTAGATTGACTTGAGATTAGTATATAAAACTCTCTGGAGAAGCTAAGTAAGTTCGAAGTGGTCACCCTTTTCTGGATTTAAAGGACTTTAGGAGAGTAGCATAAGGGGGAGATTCTCACTCTGCTTATGGGCCCTGAACATTTTTCTAAGCGTTTGAAATATGTATGCTCTTTGTGACTATTCTAACAGCTGTTTGGATGAGGCACTCTCACGCTTTCTGTGTGTCCAGATTGTCCAGTTCTATTGAAAACTGGACGAAGGCACCTATACAGACAGTTTTGAGGAGATCGATTTCGATCGATTGATCGATTTCGAATATTTAGGTGGACTGGTTATTCTTCTAGTAGGTCATAATAAATTATACAAAAGACTAGATAAGTTATCTGCTTTAATTATCCAAAAGGCATCCAAACTAATACAATAATTTTGATCAAATCTAACAAATTTTGTCTTTTTCTAAGAAAAGCTGTCCGTGACTGCAAGCGCAGTATTAATAAAAGGTTTTTAAATTGTTAATAAACGGAGAAACCCCAAATTTATTTTCGTATAGTCTTATGAAGTAGTGAAATAAGGGAAGTGAAGGAGGAGTGAAGTATATTCTATGTAAACTATTCTGTTTCTCGTTTTAAACTATTATAACTTAATGATGAACTATTATAACTTAATGGTGATGTTTTCCATAAAAGTAATTTTTCTATATATGAAGTAAAAATAAACTCTGAATTGATTAAGTAAAGGCGTTTAAGTTCTATGGATTATAAGGAGTTTAGTTGCCTCTGCACTAGAGATCAGCAATGAATCGTTTTTTCACTACTCATAAGCACTCATGAAATTTTTAATATAAGTGAGTCAAGAATATTGAAATGTAACTACTCTGATTCATTCGTATTCACTAGAACCTTGATTTGTAAGTATGAGTATAATGAGTATGAGTACAACGTTGACATCAAACTCATACCATTCGAAATATGTTTGATTCATATGGCTACTCATTCAGATTGATAGCTTTAGAAAAATACTTATAATACTTATAAATTATTCGAGTGAATCGAATCATCCATAAAACTTTACAGTTTTAGTTGTTGTTGCATTTACAAACAGGAAAAAAGAAAAAGACAAAGACAGGAAGCAAAGCAAACACACAAGCTTCTAGGGAGTATTGTATTTTTTGTACGCGAATCATACTTATTTAGTGACTAGTGTATATGTTGAGTCATGGAGTCATATGTATTGTTAAGTATGACTATGATGAGTACTTCAGACTTTGAATATAATTAGTATGAGTATAATATTAAAATAAGTATGAATGCGTATCAGAAAATATGAGTATGATTCGATTCTACTTATGTTTGTGAATACTCATTGCTGATTTCTGCTCTGCACTTCCAAGTACAACTCAATGTCTACAGCCTTGAATAATTGGGCTTTTGTCTTGTGCACAATCGTCTGGACAACTAGTATTACAGTCCGTTACTTATGGTAGCCAAAATCAGAGCAGTGGGGAACACGAGTTAGACCACAGATCCGCGTAATATTATAAAGCAAGTGCCTGTAAAGTGTACAGCCCCTGCGCAGATCAACTTCTTAGATAAGTTTGGTGGATTTCGACCGGTACAGGGTCTCCGCTTACCTGTAGCATTACAACGGGCAGCTATGCGTGCTTAAATGAGCTTTGGTATCAAAGCTACCACTACAATCTACCTACCTACCTATATACATGTAAGCTCTATCCCTAACTGCTGATACATACACATGAAGAGCATACTCTACACATTTGGGAAATGCTTCGCAACAAGACTGTGTAATAACAATAGATAAAGCAATCGGTTAAGAAAGGAAACCTTCTATGGTATACCGTTGTACAGAAGTGAAATCAAGAAACTTGAGGATACCTTCTAGTGCACGTTAACACCATCACAAGATGTATTCAATTCAATTTGAGCAGGACATACAAAGCAATAATATCTGACAATTTGGTCACCATCGGCGCATTCAGCTCCTTTTATATTGAAGAAGCTTAGTAAGGACTGGATAACAGGTAATAAGGGATTTGCAAACATTGGACAGTTAGATAAGCCTGCCAAAAGGGGGAGATTCTCACTCTACTGATGGAGTCTAAACATTTCTGTTCTGTAGAGTAGAAATAGGAGATTGTAAAGGTATGGCGAAGAAGAAAGTAAGTAGAGTCGGAGGCTACATATCCAAACGCGTTTGGGACTATCTATACTTTTGATAAGTAACTATAGTAGGAAAATATGTATATAAATTCGCCGTGGTCTAGTAGGTAGTGTGTTTGCTTATTAGACGTGAGGCCACGGTTCAAACACCAGGCCAAACATCAAAATGAAGTATGAAAAAATATTTCTTCTGCAACTTCCTCTCGGCAGATTTCTGGCAAAAACTCTGAGAGTAAAAAAAAATTGCCATGAAAAGTTACTCAAAAATATGTCGTTCGAAGTCGACTTTAAACTGTTGGTCCCGCCACTCATGATAAAATTAACGCACACAACATAAGTGGTGTGAGAAACTAGTTCGTAGTTCTGACTGAAGGGTCGTAATGATCAATAATGTATGTACGCTATGTAAATATATAAATCTTGTATCAGACTATGTAATAAAAGACTGAGAACAGCAACCTGTAAATTTTTCAGAAAACTGGAAACTATTGCATTGACGGATATATCATGCAGCAACACATAAAAAAAATAAAATTATTTTACCAAAACGGATGATCTGTTGAAGCAATGTACCGCTTATTTTACGATTGCCATTATCGTCCTATCAAGAGGACTATTATTCGTAACGTGGTGGATAAATTCTAGTTTACTGATTCAGTAAACGATCGTCCAACACCTATATTTTTTTTTATAAATTTCCACAAATATTCATACTACGATGCATTACCCTGTTAAATTTTTATAGAATAATTGCATACACTTTTAGCGCCATGGAACATGATACACACAGTCTTAAGTGCATCATTTCATACACTGTCATTAAGCGAATACAAACTCATAATAAAAGCCGTACAAACAAATGTAACCGAAAAGAATGACGCGTAATATTTCAAACTTAAACTAGTAAAATGTACGTGTGGGGTGATATAACTTTTGCACTGCCATTTTAATGAATTTCAATAATGAATGCTAATGATGTCAGGGGTGTTACTCTGTATTGCGATGCGAAAAGGAAATTGTGCGTAATCGAACAATTGGTACTCTTTATTGCGCTTTCGTATTTTCCTTACAGATCTAATTTTTTCCCTTGCGCAAATCTGGCATCACCGCACTCCCTAATACGAAAGCACGTGTCAAAATTGTTCGTTAAGCTCAAATATCTTGCGCTAACAAAATATCAGACGCAAAGGAAACGCATCATGTAAGTAAGCACAAATAAATTTTTATATTTATATATACATTATTACTTTTTAGGGAAAAGCCAAAAAAGTTGCAGACTCAGCCACGCCAGTTTGAAATTTTAGTTGATTTCATGGTGGACAAATCGCTGTGTTCCACCATGAAATTAAAGGACAGTTGCAATGCGGAAATGCCAAACAACGCGCCAACAGTTTGTGGATGAAACTGGTGGACGACCTTAATGCTAATGGACCTCCTCTAAGGGACATAGTTGGTTGGAAACAAGTAAGATATTATATTTTTTATACAAAATGTAAAAATAACACAGTATAAATATGTACATATGTGTTTACATATAGGTTTGATCAGACCTTAAAACCCACACGAAAGTTAAGATGCGCAGAAATAAAATAACTATTTCCAGCACGGGTGGTGGTGTCTCACAGTATTGTCCGCTTTCCTCTATTGAGGAACAGATAATAAGTCTTCTTCATATGGAAGAAGCCGTCAATGGGCTGGCAACATCAACTTGCTTTGGCATAAGTAGCACAGCAATTCAAGATGTTTCAGCAAACAAGGAGCCTGCATAAGAAGTTTTATTATCTCCGCAGAATGAATCAGCACACGCTGCCAAACGTAGCTCTTTGGATGATCGTTTTCAGGCAGCCAAACGTACGCGACTATTTCACCAAAACGACCGTGATAATCTACTAAAAACACAAGTAGAGAACCAAGGAATTTTCCACAAACAGTCGACCAAACTATTGGAATTAAAAAAAAAATTAGCATTTTCCAAAGAAAAATTTGAATTTAAGTTAGAATATAAGCTCCAAAAACAAAAAAATGGAATGGAAAAGCTGCGATTAAGAAAGAAAATTTTAGAGCATGAAATAGGAAAAATTTTGTGATATTTTTACTGTATGTGATATATATTTAAGTTTTGTTATTTTTCGTCAGAAAAAAAGTTAATTTTTTAAGAATATAAATGCAATATTTAGTTTAAAAATTTTTGAGATCTCAATATGTTTTTATTTTTATTAATGTAAGCAATATTCAAGTTTTATAATAGAAGTTTTTTATTTAAGTGTTTTTTATTAAAAGTACAATGAACTGAATTCCTTATATATTCGTTTTTATAAAAATTTATTTAAATAAAACTTATGTTCTTTAAATCAAATTGTCTCTAATATTATTTCTTATTTCCTTAGCAATAGTGGTTTGGTCACCGGTGTTCGTACTGCTATCAACAGACATGCCAATTTGATTTAAACTTCCTGTTTCAGCTATCTCGTATATTGGCAATTGTACATTAAAATTGGCACAAATATTATGCAAGGCACAGCAAGCGTTCATTATTTGAGTCACTCTTTCTGGTGCGTAATGCAACTCACTTGCTGCTAACAGGCACCGAAATCTGTCTTTTAAAACACCAAAGACCCTCTCCATTATGGACCTTCCTTTGCAAAACTGCTTATTGTACAATGCCTCGCGTGAGTTTTCCACTGCCTTTCTGTATGGGGTAAGCAGCCATGGTTCTAGGGGATAACTTGAACCACCTTTTAAAAGATTTAAATATAGTTAAAAAAAAACTTTTAGAATTATTTTAAGTTAATTACCAATCAGCCAAAAGCCTCTTTCTCCTCTTTCAAAACGTTATTTTAAATGTTGCTTTCCATTAGAAAGCGTCCAAATATGTGAGTCATGGCTTGCACCGCCGTATCGGCAATCAATAAATCTTATCATCATTTTGTGATCACATATCTAAAAATTTGACATGAATTAAGATCTAATATTCCAAATGCGTACATACCAAAAACTCACCACCATAGCATTCATACTGTGCTTTAGTTTTCTGGCCTGTCGAATCATTTGTATATGAGTGCCACCCACTGCTACAATCACCCCATGCATGAATAAATCCTCTTTTAATTTCGTTTTCCTCTTCTGCATTTACCTCAAATTTTATGTGTTTGGGGCAGTGTATACGTTCAATCGCCACGCAGACTTCTTTTAAACAACGCGACATATACTGCTGCGATAAACCTAAAAGGTGGTCATGGCTAATTTGGTGTTGATATCCACCTTGCCCAAGCAATTTCAAAGCAGCTGCCACTTTTATTGCGGTTGGAATTGCTATGGACCTCTTTGGAACGATGTGATCGTGTTGTATAGCGTTTAATACGAACATAAACGTATCTTTATTTAGTCTAAAGACTTGTATAAAGCTATAAAAATGGCAAATTTGAAAAGATTTTGAACATGTATCCTACTCCTATTTTCTTACCTGTTGTCATTTAGGGTGAGTATATCGGATCTATCTCTCAAAATTCCCCTCGTTACACGTTCAACATTTTCATCTGCCTCCAAAAAACCATAAAGCCACCGAATCCATCACAATTTATTTTATTTATTTTATTAAATAAATTATTTATTTATTTATTAAACTTCAACACTAAAAGGTTATATTGGCTTAATAATAATCTTAATTATAATTTGTCACACACAATTTATTTTATATTATTTTATTTTTAACAAAAAATCACGTCCTGCTCCAATAATTTGTTCTAAATGTTTTTGTTTATAAGTTTTGACATTTCGTTTTGTTATTCTTCGTTATTGTGAATTTTGTGGTGCCAGTGTTGCTTCTTTTCAACTAATTTTGCGAAATAATCAACTAATTTTCGCATCGCAATACATCGAAATAACTTAATCGCTTGCCAGAGATTAGAACTAGTATAAGAAATATTAAAAGAACTACAGTCGTACGATAAAAGTGTTCTTATAACCTGCAGCAGATTCAATTAGTCGTACAAGCAAGTTACTCTCCATGTGTTAGTGTGGTAAGTGCTTGTTACGAAAATGGAAATGGTGTTTTGCTTTCACATCGTTTAAATTGTTAACAAAAGCTACAAAAACAAAAACAATGAACTTGTTTACATGATAAACAAGTAAACAAAAATATACCAACAAAAAACCAGTACAAAAAAGGGTATAAACAAGTAAACAAAAAGGCATCAACAACACTGCAAGGACAAACGTAAACAAAATACACAAACAACAACAACGAAAACAACATGATTACATAGAGATTACGAGAACGCGAAGTCATTCTCCTTCAAAAGCATTCATCAGACTGTTTACCCTGCAATATAAAAGGCAAGACAAATCAGGCAACGGAGTCAGTAAAAATTCAGTCAGTCTGTTGTGAAGGCGCGATGTAATCGTAGTTTGAAGATCTCCATTGTAGAGATCTATGGAACAAATTGACTAGTAGATGTTATTGTTTACGCAAAAGAGTGCAAAGAGGAATAATAAACAAAGCAATTGTTGTTGTTTACATCAAGTTGTGAATAGATGCAAACAGAATTGTGCAAACAATAACGATTTTATTTAAAATTGAACTTAAATTTATTTTTATTTGCAATCTACGTTTTTAAAAAGCAAAAACGTAACAATATTTTCTATTTTAAAACGATCGAACTGAATGTAAACTAGTTTCTTCCCGACAGAGAAGATGGCTCGCGTCGCTATTTAGAACTAAAATCATTGATTGTATGAAATAGAAGAATCAGACTAGAGATGTAAGACCATTCTTTATATAATGTCGAAAGCTTTTCGACTTATTTCACTTTGTGCAGGAAACTGTATAGCCAAACTAAAGGATGAATTTTCTCTGAAGCATACACACATACATACATACATAATTAATCAATAAAACTCTTCAGTCAGGATTATAATCTAACTTCACACACCACGTATGTTGTTGGTGTTAATTTTATACATGAGTGACGGGACCAATAGCTAAAGTCGACAGCCGAACGACAGATTTTTGAGAAATTTTTCATAGCAATTACAGAAATCTGTTGAGAGGAAGTCGCCGAAGAAATATTTTGTTCATATTTCGTTTTGTTGGAGATGTCTGATCTGGGATTTGAACCATAGCCTCACGTCTAATAAATCAACACACTACCTACTGCACGGTAACTTTATTCCAGCGAAAAGAATTGCTCAAATGAAAATACGGCATATCTCGAAATCCTCTGAATGAAAAATATTTCAGGAGAAAATTTTATGATAACAGCCACCAAGAAAAAAATTGCTTAACTTACTAGCCTAAAAATAATGCCACAATATTGTTACGAAAATGGAAGTGGTGTTACATAGTTTAACATTAAAATGATAAACAAAAGCTACAAAGACAAAAACAATGATAAACAGGTAAACAAAAATATACCAACAACATTAGTATAAAAAGGGGATAAACAAGTAAACAAAAATGCAACAACAAACAATGTAAATAAAATACACAAACAGCAGTGAAACAACGATTTTTACATTTATGGAGATCTCGAGAAGACGAAGCCACGAACATTCGACTACAAGTGATGGGTGATCTCATGTGTTCTAGAGATATGCAGGTTTCTTTTTAAACTTCTTGGTTTTCCTCTAAACATCTTTATTAGCAATGGCTCTAGGCCGGAATGTATGGCATATAATTCTCAGCCATTTGATGATATCGGGATAGAGCTTTCCATTCTATTTTAAGCATTTACTGCCTTACAAATTAAAATAAAACAAATGAACTCTTGTGGGTTTCCGCGGATACGTTGAAGGTAACAAAATAACTGATGTTCTACCAAATGACCATACAACAGCTAATTGGTTCATTAATATGCGGGACAAAGTTTGTAGTTAAATTTAGACCCAGAAAGAGAATCCTCATAGAGGTCACAACTTGATATTATCAATTTGTATATTTACGACTAAAGGGAGAACTCCTAACAGCGAACTGTACTGTAGCTGTAATGGCGGAGATGGAACGGAGAATACTAAATATATTTTCGCTGTTATTTACTGCTGTTTAAGAAATTGAGGCGAATTTTTGGTTATTATTATGATCTCAATAGGCAATTGAGTAACAGAGACCTTTCTCACGCTGTATAATGCTGCACAAGACACTCTTAAGTTCTGATGCAGCAGCCTTGAAAGTATTCGAGATAAAAATCCTACGTAAGATCTTCGGTCCAGTGCGAGTTGATGATTACTTGAGAGTTTTTTTTATTGATGCTTTGTCTTGGACATAGTGTCCAGAGCCTAGTGATGGAACTTCTAACTATTTCAGCTTAATTAATATGAATGTTTACGCTACAAAGGATGGTCAATAAGTGGCCGACTTTTTCAATTTTTTACCACGTCATATGTAATATCTGCAGTCCACTGCGATGAGCTCACTATACTACACTGTCTTAGTCATATCATTCAGATGAAAAATTGTGTTCCACAGAGATGTCTATTTGATGCGGGGACTAGCGAAAGTTTGCATAGAGCAAGACCTTGTCTGTTGTAATGGTCCGTAGAACCGTAGAACGAGCCTTAAAAAAACTTCATAATTCTATTCAACAGTCACTCATCTACAGCGACAAAATTATTGGAATTATTAAAAGACGAAAGTGTTTCAGCTCAGTTTTCGAAAAGACTTAATAGGTGTAATTTTTTCGTTACTTCCAAGTAGCACATTATCAAAGCGAATGATTCTGTTGTCTCATACGTACGTAGTTGACCGTAAAATCGTCTGTAATATCTATGAAATAAAACATAGGGCGAAACACTTTTTTAATGCTTGTCTGTCACGTGAGATATATATGAGAAGAGCAGTAAGAAAGACTCTAAAACAATTCAGGTAATATTTTCTCTTCTCAAACCATTATAGGCATACGGTTCTCTGTTCCAAGTAATACCATCTTTGGCGATAAACATCCTATTGTAATGTTTGTTGCCAATACTTTCGTCAGTTCATAAGACGAGATTCTGACTTCTTCTCTTCAGAGTAGGGTTTCGTAAACGTTTATAACCGTAACCGTAAACGCGGTTCTTTGTGCTCATAACCGTAACCGTAAACGGATGAAATCGGACGGAAACGCATATTTAGTAAGCCATGATTTTTTAAATTTTTATTTCTAAAACTAATGTTCATACATAAAAATATATTTGCAGTCACAAGCAATTTTATTTTTTAGAAGCAAAGGGTTCATAAAATGCATATGCAATTTGAAATGAAATTCAATTTTTTGAAAACAATATGCAACATGTGCAGTAGGCCATGAGTTTTAAATTTTTTTATTTGTAAAAGAAGTTTCGGTGAATGCTTGTCATTTGTAAACAAAAACTTTTTGAAAAAAAATATTCAACGCATTACGCACCAAGTGGAAGCAAAATAAAATTGGTAAAAAACACACACAGAAAATAAAACATTATGAAAAATTATTACATATTAATACTTACATATATTAACAAATATTTACCCTAGAAAATGCCTTTAAAAAGACCAACATAATCAGTTTGGAGTTATTTCAAGAAATTGAAGAAAATAAAGCCCAATGTTTAAAATGCTTTTCCAAGGTGACAAATGCAAAAAGAACAACTGGCGCTATGATAAATCATCTGAAGCTGATACATAAAATATCATTAAGGTTTTCTATGGAAAATGATTTGCATCAACCAAAACTGCAAAAAACTTCAAGTTCAATGGAAGAGCTTGTCAATCGAGAGAGTTTGGTGGATATTGTTGTTATTGTAGGAGTTAAGATTACAGCATTATTCTTGATGTCTTTTGTTCGTATTCCATCGAGTCCAGCACTTTTTTTAATGTTTAAATTGTTTAGTATATTAAATATTTCCTGTTCATTAGTGTTTTCCATAAACATTGAATTTTGTGTTGTAATTTCCACATTGTGTAAGGTTTTAATGTTACATTTGTGAATTATTTTATTTACATTTTCCTTGAGGTTTGTCGCAAAGTTCTTTAAAATAGTTGTAATGTTATCATTTTTAAAATTTTGTAAGATGTTGTCATCTATACTTTTTGATTTTTTTTCAATTATTTCATTAATGATTTGCCATCTCAAAATTGGCTGCAATTGATAACATCTCAATACACACTATAACGAATTCAAAATTTATTCGAGAATCAATTTCAAATCGAGGTTATTCTTTGCCGCACTGTGAAAGTGGTGTCATAAACTTAATTCATAATAACTTCGAATTAAAAAAAATTTAGATGATTAAAATCATTCAAAAGCATAAAATAGATGGGAGAAAATTCAGTCTCACTACTGATGAATGGACAAGCCTCAGAGGACGTAGATATATGAATGTAACTGTACACGGAGAAAACAATGAGTTCATGAATTTGGGCCTTGTTCCAATCAAAGGATCTGGTAATGCGGATGAAATGGTTGAGAAAATTAAAAATCATCTAACTGAATTCAACATAGATTTTGATAGTGATATAGTATGCACTACTAATGAAGGAGCACCAATAATGCTCAAGTATGGAAAAACTTGTCCAGCTGAACTAATTGTATGTTTAAATCACAGTATACACTTATGTGTTTGTGACTACTTTTATAAAAAACATGAGTTTACACAAACATCTTATGATGAAAACATGGAGGACAATGAAGAAGATATTTTTGAAGATTCTTGTGTTGACCATGAAATCCAAGATTATATAGAGGATAATATCTCCATTTTTGAGCAACTTAAGTTGGTGAGAAAAATTGTAGTTTTTTAGATATTCTCCTGGGCGTAAAAGCGTACTTCAAAATCATATTAAAAATGAATTTGAATGTAAATACGAGTTGCTGTTGGACATCAAAGTGCAATGGAATTCAATTTCGCCAATGTTAGAAAGATTTTTGAAGCTCAAAACATCAATAGCACAAGCTTTAAAAGATTTTTTTTTTTCAGGGTTTGATCAAACTTTTTTTTTTTATTTTATTTTTTTTATTTACTTATTTACTTCATTTTTTATACAACTTGTATTAGGTTTACAATTTAAAATTATAACAATAAATATCGAAATAATAACAAAATTAAAATAAAATAAAAAAAGAAACTAAAATTATTAATTCATTACTATTTATTAATTACTAGTTCCGAGAAGCAATATAGCTTGTCTGCAGAAGTATTAAATGAATAGGTTTTGCCACTAAAAGTGATATTTATAAATAGAATAAAAAGAATAAAAAGTAAATAATAAAATACTAACTAAATGGAAAAAAAGTGAAAATTATACAAAATAAAATGAAATAACATAAGTTAATCTTGCGAGCTTACGAAAAAGTTTTTTTCTTTTTTGTTTGTACTGAAAATTTAAAAGTTCTATTGGTAACATATTGAAAATTTTTGGCAGAGTTACTTCTAATGTGTTTTTGCCGTAATTATTATGGAAGCTACCAGTTTTAAATCTACCTCTCGCTCTTCGCCTCGTGTTGTGCTGATGATCAATCTTTTTGAGAAACCTTGAATCATTATAGAATGCTGTTGCTAATGTTGTATAAAAAATAGATTTAATATTTAATATACGCTGCTCCTTTGCTAGGCTACTATTTTGAACTGTATTGTTGACTATTCTGTTGTTGTTATTGAGGTATCTGGATCCATTGGCGATATTATTATTGTTGTTGTAGTTGTGGGTACTAATATTGTTGCTATTGGTACTGTTATGACTGTCATTGTTGTAGATTCTGTTGCTGTTGTGCAAGAAGTTGTTGGTATCGATAATGTTGATCCTATGGTTGTTACTGTGTATGTTGTAGGTATTGATAATGTTATTTGTATGGTTATTAAAATTGCTGTTGCTGTTGTTGATGATGCTGCTGTTGTTGTTAATGAAGCTGTTGTTGCCAACTATGTTGTTGCTGACCATGCTATTATTATTGATGATGTTACTCGCAGTGTAATTATTATTGTTTATGTTTAAGCGTTGATTTCTTTTAGAATTTTTAATAGTCGATCCTGAGTTTTTTGTAATAATCTACAGTGGGTAGCACTTCCCCATGCTGCAATCCCATGCCTAATGAGCGACTCTGCAATTGCGAAATACGCCTGCCTTAATACATCATAGATGGCACAATTGCTTAGATGATATAGCATGTAGGCGGCTTTCCTCAGCTTCTTTTGGAGATAATCGACATGCATATTCCATTTAAATTTATTATCAACGTAGACTCCGAGATATTTGTAAGATGTCACAAGTTCTATTAGCGTGACGCATGTATCATTGTTGCTGCTGCTATTATGCAGACAATTTGTGTCATGAAACTTAATTACAACGTTAGAGTCAGTAAAATTTGGTGGTATTATCAACGTAGACTCCGAGATATTTGTAAGATGTCACAAGTTTTATTAGCGTGACGCATGTATCATTGTTGCTGCTGCTATTATGCAGACAATTTGTGTCATGAAACTTAATTACAACGTTAGAGTCAGTAAAATTTGGTGGTTTTATATGCATAACTTTTGTTTTTTGGGCGTTTATGATAAGACCGTTATCGTGACACCATTTGGATGCAATATTTAATTGGCTCTGCATTACCTCTGTAGCATCTTGTATAGACTCACTCGATACCACAATTGCTGTATCATCAGCGCATACAGTATATAGAGAATTGGTCCGAGTTTGGATCGTTGTGGCACTCCACAATCTATTCGTACTTCTTCGCTTAGTTCATTATTTATTTTTATTCGATATGACCTACATTCAAGATAGTTTTTAAACCACAGTAAAGTATTACCTCTAATACCGTTTCTTTCTAGAATTTGAAGGAGTTTGGTATGTGACAGAGTGTCAAAGGCTTTACTGAAATCAATGAACAATACAAGGCAATGTTTTTTATTACTTAAGCAGTTATTTATATAATTAGCAAAATTTCATAATAGATTGTTAATATTTTTTCCCTTTTGGAAGCCAAATTGATTACTATTCATTATATTGAATTTTTTTATGAAATTATTTAGTCTTCTAACCACTACTTCCTCCAGAATCTTCTCTAACACAGGTAAAATTGAAATTGGCCTATAGTTATTATAGTCTGATTTCGTTCCACTTTTATATATTGGCCTTATTATAGATGTTTTCAACATTTTTGGCACCATAGCATTATTCAGGCTTGAATTTACTAGTTTAGTTATTGTAGGAGTTAAGATTACAGCATTATTCTTGATGTCTTTTGTTCGTATTCCATCGAGTCCAGCACTTTTTTTAATGTTTAAATTTTTCAGTATATTAAATATTTCCTGTTCATTAGTGTTTTCCATAAACATTGAATTTTGTGTTGTAATTTCCACATTGTGTAAGGTTTTAATGTTACATTTGTGAATTATTTTATTTACATTTTCCTTGAGGTTTGTCGCAAAGCTCTTTAAAATACTTGTAATGTTATCATTTTTAAAATTTTGTAAGATGTTGTCATCTATACTTTTTGATTTTTTTCCAATTATTTCATTAATGATTTGCCATGTAACGCGTATGTTATTTCTATTTTCTATGAATTTATTCCTATAATAGTTATTTTTCACGTAGATAATTTCTCTATTTAAAGAGTTTCTATATTTTTTGTAATTATTTTCATAAAGTTTATTATTTTTATTATTTTGCCATTTTTTATAAAGTTTATCACGTATATCACATTTTTTTATAATATTTTCGTTTATCCACCGATTTTGTGTTCTTGGTTTGCTTATCTTGTTTTTTGTCTTTGACGATTTTTCGTAAATTTCTGCAAATTTAGTAATAATTTCCATACAAATGTCATTAGTGTTTGTCTTTTGTTGAATAAGAACATTCCAATTTGTTTCACTTATTAGTTTATTAACTTTATTATTATTTAACTCTACCCGTTTATAGACATTTTCCGATCTCTGACTTCTTTTTACATCATCGATACAGTAGAAAAGAGAATAATGATCTGATATTGTTGTTGTTACAACTCCAGCATACGTGTTCGAACCTGTTTGTTTATTTTTTACGAACAAATAGTCAATACAT
This sequence comes from Sarcophaga carnaria, assembly GCA_958299815.1. Taxonomy (NCBI): domain Eukaryota; kingdom Metazoa; phylum Arthropoda; class Insecta; order Diptera; family Sarcophagidae; genus Sarcophaga; species Sarcophaga carnaria. Next base: position 80,747,720 of record OY283149.1, on the reverse strand, counting down.
GTACTTGATTTTCTGATTATATCTTCACGTGTAACTTCTTGTATCATACATTGTAATCCGTTTGACATAATCATATTCAAATAGTTTGTTGTTGTAATGTTGTCTCTTAAAATATCAATGTTTATGTCTCCAACCACTATTACTTCTTGTTTTTTGTTTATTTTGTTTATTGTTATATCAAGTTCTTCAATGAAAGCATTGACGTTAAGAGAAGGCGGTCGGTAAATTGAGATAAGAGAAAGCATTTTATTGTTGATATTTAAATCTAATCGTATATGTTCGAATGATTGGCTAGGTGAAGCAATCTGAGTATAAGTGTGAGTGTTTCTGATATAAACTGCAACACCACCTCCACCTATGTTGTTACCAGCATTGTCTTTTCTATTTAAAAAAATAGAATTAAACCCACTCATGCTATATATATCAGTTTCGTCATCGAAAAATTCAATTCATTTCATTCGATGAACAAAGTAAATTTGTTCGTTTAAAATTTAAATTTAATTTTTAAATAATAATTTTTTTTAATAATTTTTAAATTTAAATTTGTAACGTTTGAATTGCTCTACATCCAATAAAACTTGCCGTAGATGCATTAAGTCAAAAAGACGCAAATTAATTTAGTGCTGAGGGTGTTTAGTCGTTTTTGGGCAATAAAATTAAAGGTCACAACACAGAAATAAGCCGTGATTTGTTACAGTCAATTCAACAGCGGACTGAGTGCCGGAGAAATAATAATATTGCTAACTTAATAAAATGTCTTGTTAATCCAAAATATTCTTGCAATTCCGTGGTTGCTTTTGCTAATACTCTCATTAAAAGACTTTTTCCGAATAGTAACATTCAAGATTCGGACAACGAAAGTCTGGATAAAGTAGCTGTAACTGATCACCAAGTTGATTTAGTAGAAGAACTGAACACTTACATAACAAAGCATCAAATATAAAACACTTGGGAAAACCTTCAGATAAAACTTTGAGGCAAGAATTCAACTTTTTCAAATGAACACTGAAAAGAACTCCCAGTAGAAGTAAACTATTTCTACTGAAGTTATATATTATATTTTAAATTTTCCTTCGGTTAACCGATAACCGCGGTTATTTGGAAAATTACTATCCGATAAACACGGTTACTGAAAATGCGGTTATTACGAAACCCTACTTCAGAGTCTTCAGCAGCAGTAATATTACATATATAAATACATACATAATCGGTCCTTTCGTTGTAAATTGAAAATAACTGACCTGTGGTTGGAAACTTGGTCTGACGTCTAATAAGCTAACACACTACAAACTAGACTATAAATGCTTCAATCAATATTAAGAACAGAAAATTCAACTTTTTCACTTTTATCCATCACTTAACTTTCAATTCCTTATCAAATATCATAAATAATGTATTATTCCCGATAAAACTTCACAAACTCTTTAGAAAACTTAAAAAAAAATTACATACACAAGACCAAAGAATCCTAAGGAAAGTCGTATGTATCAAAAATGATACATAAGCCAGTATTATGAAGTTTTTGAATTTATTAGGTCCTGTCCTGTCTTATTAGGTCCACAATACTAAAGAATTCAAAATTAATTTATGAACTTTAATTTGTTGTTAATTTATTTATAGAAAAATCAAAATCATCGATGAATGATTAAACAGCTTCAGTTGAATCATTTGTCCATACAGAAGGGGGTTTTAAATGAATAAGTTCTCATCTAGAACTGCAAAAGCAACATCCCTTGTAAAATATTCAGTTTCATTCGCATAAAAGTTACAGTTTACTGCCCGCCAATTTAAATTGACTTTTAAAAATGAGTTCAAGTTAGCATTTTTCCTTACAAGCATATTCTATACTGAACTGGACTGAAGCCACTTTCCAATTAATTCCAAATCGTGGTGAAGGTGCATCTCTTTGTCGTTTATGCCCGAATACCTAAGCATGTATTCCTGAAGTCGAGTAGTCTAGTACGTAATGTATTAGCTTATTAGACATATTGTTAGGATTTAAACCCCAGGTCAAACACTACAGCAAAAAAAATATGAAAAAATATATCTTGAGCGAATTTTTCTCAGCAAGATTTCTGATAAAAATTCTGAGAGCAAATAAAATTGCCATGAAAACGTTTCTCAAAACTACTGTACGTCCAGTCACTCATGTATAAAATTGACACACACTACATAAGTGATGTGAGAAACTAGGGTTGTAATGATCAATTATCTATGTGTGTATTCCTGCACAGCTGACAAGGTTGTACAGTATGATGACGATGTCCTCTTCAGACGTTATCACTTGACCTCTTAAGCTTGGTATAGATAGCAGTTCATTGCATATAGGGATGACATAGACATAATTCGTTTCTCTAAGCGAGACTTAGCGACTTCCTTAAGCGTTATAAAACGATAGTCAGTCTGCTAGGATAGGTCCGGCAGAAAATGAAATCAAAAACACAGTAAATGTTTTCGATTACATCCAACAAATATACTTTTCATAAAATCATAAAATTTAAAGTAAAGTAAGTAAATTAAAAGCAAAAAACGTCACTACTTATGCACTATGTAGGGTATCCAATAATATCAATAACGACCATTCCGTCTATACCAACTAAGACCTAGAAATGTAGATGACATTACGCTACAAATCCTTTCGGTATCCTCATTTTTATTTTGTATTATTTAACTCAAGTCAAGCGTATAGCTCTTTAAAGTGCATGCGTTTCAAGATAAAATTTAAAAACGAAAGGAAAAACAAAAAGAAAACAAACCAAGAAAAAGCCATAAATTACATGGGAGCATGGAGGCTACTCTATGCTAGCTATGACAATTGAACATTATGTTAAAAAGAAAAAAAATTAAAACAATATAGACTTCCACACAAAGACCATGTCATGTTGTTCTACGATAAGATAATATTATTAAATATTAGGTTTACTCAAGGATGTGTACTTTACTTTGTCCTTTTGTATGCTCATTTGAGTTCTTAAACTTAAACCCTGACATTTTCAATTTCAAGTTTTGTTCATGTTCATGTTTTTTGTTTGCCATTAACATGAACATTTCTATGATATTTCCTTTTTTCCAACTGTTCTTATACCTTTTAATATTACCCCCATTTTTGTCAACTGCTTTTATTTGTCGTCTTTAATTTCGGTAACCAAAAATTGAAACGTATTTCAGATTAATTCTTAAATATTGTGAGCTAAAACAAAGTTGGGGTATTGATTAAAAACAAAGTTTGAATTTGGGCAAAGTGTAAAAATATTGTGTTAGCATTCGAATCCACTGTCTTTCAATTTCCAAATATAAGAACATTTATGAGAAGTTAAATAAAGACATAATGAGTGCATAAATACCAATTTAAATATAAGTTTAAAGTAAAGTTCTTAAATTAAAAAGAAAGTGTGAACGAAGTATGAAATCGCCGTAGTCTAGTAGGTAGTGTGTTGGCTTATTAGACGTTAGGCCGAGGTTCAAACTCCAGGTCAGACATCAAAACGAAATATGAAAAAATATTTCTTCGGCGACTTCCTCTCAGCATATTTCTGGCAAAAATTCTGAGAGTAAATAAAATTGCCATGAAAAGTTTCTCAAAATCTGTCGTTCGGAATCGACTTTAAACTGTAGGTCCCACCACTCATGTATAAAATTAACACACACAACATAAGTGGTGTGAGAAGCTAGGCCGTAATCCTGACTGAAGAGTTGTAATGGCCAATTATGTATGCATGTTATGTATGTGACCGAAATATGCCTTTGAAAAGCATTCATGAATTTAATTTTGCGTTAATAATGTGTTCCAAATTTTAAAAAATACCACAAAGAATTGTTCCACGCCAAAAATACCTGCTTTAATGATTCTAAAAATGAAAACACGCACACAGTCATAGAAGTTCGTTTCACAAAATCAATCGACCTCGCACTATACGCGTTGTTATAGATGGGATCAAATCAGACGAGTTCAGGTTAAACAACCGCAAGGAACTGATATGAATATGTGTAAAAAATAAATTAGGAAAACTACCAAGAACAGTATATACAAATACAAAGAAATACACAAACAAAGTAAAAATATATACATATACTAAGATACAATGAAATTTAAAGATTAATTAAAAAAATGAAAAATTAAAAATAATAATCATTAATAGAAATAGAGAGCAAAAAATTTACAAAAAAAAAATCAAGATGTGCTAGAAACTACTTGAACAGATTGTATAACTCCTTTTTGAACTTAACTGCATTGCCTATATTCTGAATATAATTAGGTAAAGTATTCCAAAGACTGATGGTGTATACAAAAAAACTGGCGTTGTGACAAAAGGGTCCTATGTCTGTGTTGGATAATTTACATACCGTGGTTGGATGTAGCAAATGTAATCTTACTAAATAAGTATATTGGCTGTTTTAGAGTAATAATCTTATGGAGGTGAATAAGGCGTTTTATATTTAATAGATTATCAAAATTAACTCCAAATATCTGGTATGAAAATTGTGATATATATATTGTCCCCTAATAAAAACATATCAGGCTATATTATTATAAGCCAGGTTGAGTTTCCGCTTATCATCAGTATCACAGTTCGTGAAAATTTCAGATCCGTATAAAAGGACAGGAATCAAATACGTTTTAGCCAGTTGCATACGTATGGCAAAGGGAGTCGAATCTATAACAGCCCATAAGTTTCTAAGCATGCCGTAAACTTTACCACGCTAGTCGACCATTAAAGATAATACCCAGATTGGATGCTGATTCAACAAAGTCAATTTTATTCCCCCTGATAATAATATCTGGCACAACAAATGCTCTCTTAGTTCTGGAGAGCAATAAATATTTAGATTTATAGGGATTTATACAAAGTCCATTGGCCGGCCCCAGCCCTGTTGTAAATTTTTCGTGACATATCCTCTATACGCGTGCTTCTAAAGAGCTGAACGTCATCAGCGTACATATGTATATACGCTACAATTATCCAAAACATCAGGAAGGTCTTTAATGTATATACAGAACAAGAGAGGCCCTAATATTGATCCCTGAGGAATACCTCTTCCAACGCTTAGCGAATTCGAGATCTTGCCGTTTAGATAAACTCGTTGTGATCTGTTCATAAGATAAGAACGTATGTGATTACAAGCTGAATTAGAAAAATGAAAGAGGGTCTGTAGCTTCTTCCATAATATTTTGTGGTCAACCGTATCAAAAGCCTTGGTGTGATCCAAAAGAACTAAAAACGCTATGTAATTTTCATCTAGTTCCAACGTAAGGTCATCAACTACATTGACTAAAGCAGTAGTGCAGCTCCTAGCTTTCATAAATCCCGACTGCTTATCAGATAGGAAGTTATTATTTACGAGATAACTATTTATTTGTCTAGCTATGAGGTTTTCCATTACTTTAGACAGGAATGGAAGAATGGCAATTGGCCTGAATTCGTTGTTGGATTTAGAAATGGGAATGGTTTTCGACTGTTTCCATTCATCAGGAAAGGACGACATAGTTAAAACTGTATTGAATAAATGAGTCAAATACGGCAAAAGTCTTGGTGACAAAGCTTTCAAAAACAGACGATCTAAGTCATCAGAATCAACCACATTCGATTTTACCGAAGATAAGCATTCCAAAACCTCGAGCTGATTAACACAACGAAAACTAAAGGGGTTTTCTAGCGGAACAAAACAGAGGACGTTATATATGTATGTCACTATCAGGGTTCGGAACACTGATATTAACAAATTTGCCATTGAAAGCGTTTACATCGACATCAACTGAAGTATTATGACACTTTTGTCCAACACCAATATCACGGATTACCTTCCATTTAGCCTTGTTATCCAATGCGGAAGCGAACTTCCCGACGTAAAACAATGTTTTTGCAATCTTAATGCGTTTGGTAACCTCACTATGAGCTGACCTATGGATGGCTTTCAGATCGTCCGTTCTGAACCTCTTCCACCGCCCGTAGGCAATGTCGCGTTCATAAATTAAAGCTTTTATTTCAGCATTAAACCACAGTTGGTGTTTGGCTCTAACAAGTTTAGTTCTGACAGGAACACAACTGTCGTATAGCAGACGAACATTTTCCTGAATTAGTGCCACCTGGTCATTTATATTATCCAGTGAGTAGATTTGGTTCCAACAGATATTATCAACACTACTATTCAAAACTGCAAAATCGATACTTTTAAAATCACGGTATGTGATATGCCTGTCCGCAGGACTCATAGGCACATTATAAGTTAAGAAAAGAAGATCATTATTGGAAAAGCAAGAGGCTGAAATTTGATCATATAACAGTACCTTAATCATGTCATTAACAAATACAAGATTAATTATTTATTCTTGTAGAAATTATCGAAATCCTGCAACTGAATCAACAATTCCACTTCCTTGTCAAAAAAAGGAGGTAATGCTACCAACAATTATGATTTAATTGGGAGTAAAAATAATTTTGCTTTTATTTTACAACTTCGTACTCTAAACTCATTTCGTTAACATCAATCGATTTCAATTAAATATTTATAATTTTCTTGGACGGATTAACATTTGCACAAACTTTAGAGAGTATTTAAAATCATGAAAGCCATACCAAGTTATTCCGGTCTCCTCTGAAGCCTTTGCTGGATCTTGATAGTATTTGCCATTTAAATTGCTAAAAACAATACAAAAGAGGCAATAATAATTATAAATACAAAAATTAAATAATTTATGAACTGACCTATAATAACAATCTAAATACCACCAGGCACCAGTTTTATTTATTGCACAATTGCCTTCTGGATCAATATCATTATCACGATCTTTTGTTGAGAAATTATAACCCACATGTAGACTAAATGAATCCACAGCATCGCCCACATACGATCCGACTGTAATTAGTTTGTAATTTTCAGTTTCATTCCCTATTTGGAAATTGTTATACTTGGAGTATTTCGTCACGTTTTCGAAATCCTCTAAAAATATGAGCAACTCCACAGGTTCAAGACTGGAGGATAGGGAGTGCAATTTGTCTAATCCTATAAAGAATTCACCATCTAAATTGCCGAAACCAGATTTAAACTCTGTCCAATTGCGGTAAAAGTCCACCACGCCATTGATACGTCGTTGAATAACCGTCCAACCGCCATCCTCTACGCTGTTATTACAAGCGACGTAAAATGGTGCAGGTCCATACAGATGATTGTTAATGAGGCACTTATTTATTACACAATAATTGTCATTGACATCCGCACAACTGGTGGGATATGATTGATTGCTGCTTAAAAGTAATTAAAGAAAAGTTTTAAATGAAAACATTGTATTTGAGAGTAATTCATGAATTTTAAAAAATTTTTCAAAATGAGAAAATTTTTCTGTAACACATACTTATCATCAATTTATATTGGTTTAGAAGGAGTGATTATGCATTACCTGCGGTAATGTTTGCAACTGACAGAAATATATATTATGTGTCCATAATGAATTTCTTTCTTTCCGGATTTTTTTTTATTTTATTTTTTTAATTTTTCCGAAAATGTGCGCTTAGGAAATATAATCAATTTCCATCAATGGTTTTGAAGAATTCCTGCGTTTTTTCGCTTAAACTGGAATTATATTAAAAATATATTTTTTTCTCTTACTTACGTAATTAGACCCTGGTGTTCCCCCTTCAAACATTTTTCAGTGGCATCTTGAATATTAAAAATTTTTTTAAAAAGGATTGAAGTTGAATAATTTTAAAAATAATTCTTACTTAAGTGTTGCTGAATATCCTGATAAAATTTCAATTGATCGTTTTTAGGTATAGCATTATTGCCAATAATCGTAAGCTTCTCGTCTATTTTCTGCATCAAATCGCATTTATCGGATATTGTTGTCTTCAAAACCTGGGTATGACCATCCAAATTCATTTCTTTCAAAAGATTTTGAATCCTATTCTGATTTTTAATTATCTCTATTGAAATATTCTTTGGCATTAAATTGCTTTCTATGTCGGTTATCTTTGCATAGATTTTCTGTAATGCAATTATTTTTACGGAAATTGTATTCTTCAAGTTCTGAGTATGATTTTCCAAATCAATTTTTTGCAAAGTTCCTGCGTATCATTTTGCTTATTTAGAATTTTCGCCAACATATTATCATGCTCTTTTAGTTTTTCTATAATGTCAGTCATAACTAAGATTTTATCATTGACAGGTGGTGTGACTAATGGAACATGGCGATCACTTTCGTGTTTCTCCAACAATTTTGCTTCAATTCCCTTTATTTGTAAAGACAATTCATTCATTTTGCTAAATAGTTCCATTTGTTGCCGTAGTTGAGTCTCATGATTGATTTTCCCTTGTAGATTCAATTGTCAAAGTTGAGTTTCGAAGCGTGTATAATCACACGAATGAATCTCTTCAGAGATGTCATCATTAATGGACTGTATGGATGCAGAAACATATGAAATATTTTTTATTTAATTCTCTTGTTTTTATCGAAACAGACAGAAAATACTTACTTTTGGTTCTCCCACTGCAAAACACTACACACTCCAAATGCACAGCAAATATAAAAGCTCTAAGCAGTATTTCATGTTTGCGATGAAAGTCTTGTATTGATGAGCATCGTTAATAAGCGTTGCTTTTTATATAATTCTGAAGACATAGCGATAAGTAGAAAATACTGAAATGTTGTGCTAAAAATAAACCATTGACATCATTTGCACATAGCGCCTGGTGTTTTAATGTTCCATCAGCTTTGTTCTTTAATTACTGATAACAAATGTATGTATACAGTTCGCTCATAAAGTATGCATCCATTGTTAACTTTTTCAATTAAATACACTTACAAAAATGTCAATAATTTTAAAAGCCTTTCGTTTTAATTGCTATTGTTATAGCTTACAGCTCTGAAATAAAATATTTAGATTCCACGCAAAATTTTTCATTTCAATATTTATTTATTTCTTGTACTAATCCTTATCGTTTTATTAATTAATTGCAAGCTTCAGATAATAAGGCAACAGCCATTGATAATAATTTGAAAGAAAATTTATTTTAGCTTCAAACGATATAATATTCTTAGGAACTATCTGAACAACTGATTATTTTATTTTTTTCTTAATACGAGGTTCCGAAGCACACGTCTTTGAATAAATAGTTACGTGATAATCCAATACCCCAAATATATAATAATTTCCTATTAATCATTGGATATTAACTCTAACAGCGATTAATGCAGATGTAATGCAGACAAAATACAGGCAAAAATGATTTGCTAAGTGTACCACATTAAGTGACTAAAATGTTGACAACACTATTCCCAGAAAACGAAAAGTGACAATGACGATCAAGAGTTCACACCCCAAGTATTCAATTGATTTTTTCAGAAAATATACGAACCAAAAATTTACATTTTAAAGTTAAAAATAAAATTGTTCAACAAATTATTGATTGTTTATTGAAGTATTGAAAAATTTTACATTATTTCAGGCAATATTTGTCATGATTGTCATGCATAAGTGAATGATTGTCATCACCAATAGAAAAAGCTACTCAATATAACACCCAGATGAAAAGCAGGGTGTAATATACTACTGACATCCAAACAATTACACTAACACATATGAGCAGCAAACTCTTAACATTTTCATTGACAATTCTAACTGTTTCATTATATTCTTTATACAGTTTTAGTAGTCTGTTTTCCTTTTGCGGAGAAGCAGTATGCATACGTTGTTCCATATGAGCCAAACAAATTGATCTTCTTTCCGATAAAGCAAACCACGACGTTTCAGGTATTTCAATGCAGGTTTTGTTTGGGAACATTTTATAAGCGACTATCAGAAATAAATTCAGAACCGAGATGACAACATCCCCAAATAGCCAGTCATCTTATACGTATGGAAATAAGTGTGGGAGCCAGTTTGCAGTCAATTGGTTCTATCATTACAAATTCAAGGATATACCATATAAAATGGATTATACCCTACGGTATCAGCACTAGGACACTATCAAACAGTATCAGCATAAAATAAAATACTTCAGATTCGAAGCTAAAATTCTTTACTTTGCACAATTTATGAATCATGGCCCACTTAATCGGAAAAAAACCCAACAACAATATCAATAACCGTTTAAAACCTATTGACTTCCTTATGGACACAAGCAGGAGGTAAGGCGGCAGAAACTGGTATAATACAGATAAGGGACACAGACACAGATATTCCTTCACATTCAGTACAAGCAAGGATTGTTCACATTTGTAGGTGCTACCGCCTAAAAGTTCACCAGAATAAAATATTTCCTTCCAACCCTACAATATAAGCCAGAAATATGGAATTCAGACAGTTTGATATTAAATTTTAATGGAAATTCAGTCTAATCTAATAAATTCACGGAACCAGCCGAAAGATTTGGAAACTGAAGGACCCTTCTGATAATTATTGATATAATAAAATGGTTTAATGGTAATATTTGTAAATCGTATACTGTTTTTATGGTTGTAAAATAACAAAATTGTGTTTTTAACGTATTATTTTCAAGGCAGATTTATAAAAGATATCTTATGTCGGCAATATCAGCATCTTCCAAATAAAATGCATTCTTTGTTATATTGTGTAGTATTCAATGGTAAATAAAAATGTAAGGACATGTTTGCAGCATTTTCTACCTCCCTATTATTTCCCCAACCACTGTATATAATATTTGAGCATATATTTTATTTATTTGGCAAACACCCACACCAGACATATTAATGCAACAATACAAAGATTTTAAATTTTTTGATAATTTTTATTAATTAAAGACACGATCGGTCAATTTTATCAACATACATGAAAGAATTACAGCATTAATCATCATAGAAAATTTAATTTTTAAAAAGCTTTTTATAAAATTTGAAATGTTTTTATGAATAAAGTGGTGTTCATGACATATATTCATGGTCAGCCACATGATAGAACAGCAGATCCTAAATATGAAACTTAGATATCAGTCTAGCATAAGAAGTTTTGGAGAATTTTAACTCTTTTAGTTCTTCTAATGAATTTTTTATTTTAAAAATTATATTTTGTTCACAAGGAAAGTTTTTCAATTATTTGGTCTTAAAATTAACTCAGAGAAGTAAATTTAATGGTTGTGCCATAAAAGGTACAGTGTACGTGAAAGGGTTTTAATTGAAACATAAATTATAAAACTGATTATCAAAATTCAAAGAAAAATATACAAAAAATCGTCATATTTTTAAAAACATTGGGACACACAGCCACACATATATGTATGTAGATATGACAGTAGCGGTTTTGCATTCTGCTTGTCTGTATTCACTGTGGATTGATAATATTCATAAAGTTGCGAAATGATCACATATGAATACAAAAGACTGAATATTCTACAGAAGTTAAAATTAAAAACAACACAATATTACATACATACATATTGTACACTGGCGTACAACAGATTTCAAATTTATAATCTGTATTTCCATTTCTTATCGCAAGTAGTATAAGAAGAAATTATTTGTCAGCTTTAGGATCATTATTCATATTAAAATTGTTTTATTTGATGGGCGATGTTAGTGGCTGAAATTTAAATTCTTCAAAATATTATCGCTTTAATGAAAAAGAGAATGGGTCAACCTTATTTGTGTTAGGAAAGGTTGTGGTTGAGTTGTTGTTTAAACAAATGTTTCCAGTATTTTGTATACATACAGTTGGAATATAAATTAAATGCTCATTCTTTACTTCCATCAATTTAATACAAGTAATTATGTACAAATACTACAGGCAAATGTATTGAAATTACTCTTCCACTCAATTGCGGAACTGCACTTGAAATGTATTCAAATATTTTCATATCTATGTACATACAAAGTAAATTTTTAAAATCAATTTTATTTTTAACAACATCAGATGGTAAATTGTCATTTCTTAACTCACTTCTTATTTTTTTCCTTTAACGTTTTGAAGTGTTTAGAGTTTGTTATGTAGCAATGAACTCCTTTCTTGCTTGCTTTATTGTGTTATCTTTTACAATTTTACTGGACATTCTCCTCTTCAAAATAATATATTTATTTATTTTTTTAAATTCTTTTCTTTTTTTCAAATATTTTCTTTACAATTATTCAAATTCTTTCAATCTGGTGTATCTGGTTCCATGCTACACTTCAATAGTCTTTCTTATATGTTATTAGAAAGCAATTGCTAGATTTCGACAGAGAAATGCTTCCTACTGCATAGGAAATTGTTTATCTTTTTAAAAATGCTGTTAGCACACTTCGTTTGATTTTCCCGACATGGAATTTGTCATTCTCAGCATTGATAATTATTCCTTTCTCTCTTCAATAATTAAAAGCTGTTGTTATATTACCAAAAGCAATGAGACAGCTTTTATGTTGACACCCGCGATTTTGGCTTTTGTTTTTCGAGCACAAAGAAAGTTTTTATTGAAAACTTTAATAATTTTCTTAAGCGATTCTTATTCGCCACCCATCTTCAGAAAAAATAAAAATTATACAAAATTTTTTTTCGAAATTAATTTTGTCACATGATTACTGATGCAGCTTATAAGGAAGGCACACTAGCGGAGGACAAAAGCAGGATTTTGTCATGTGCACTCTTTACATTCGAACCAGAATACTTTTAGTATAGTCCGTAATCACCTATGAGGAAATATTTGCAGTGGACACACGCAGTTGTTACATATGAGATGAGAACACAGAGCTTAACCTTTTGTTGGATATCCATGCCTTCCATGGCTTTCGTAAAACAGTTTATAAGCATGAGTAGCCAGCGTTGGATAAATGATCTACTGATAGCAAAGCTGAACATGTTTGAATTTCACATTCTTGACACTGAAGCTAGAAGGCTATCGTTAGTATTGATAATCATACGGACCAGCTACAAAATGTTTCACATTCATTAGAGATTCTTGCGTTGGTTTTTCGTAGATTTTTTTTTAAATAAATTTGTTTAAACACGTCAAAAACAAAAAAACGGTTTATTGCCACAGATAAGCGATTACAAGAAATCACACAACAAGAATTATAAAACGACTGCAGCAGGTGATCATCCCGGTCAGTAAAATGTAGTCATGCTACATTTTACTATATATTGATTTTATTTATTATATATATACAAAAATATATAAAATATATAAAAATATATATATATCCAAAAATATATAATAAATAAAATCAATAGATTATTAAGAAACTAATCAATAATAATCAGAGCAGATAAGCTAATAAGTAGATTATTATCACCCACTGTGTCTCTAGGTATTTGCTTATTAAATTTCTGTGAAGCTTTTAAACACAAAAAAACATCAATATTGACAACATTTGAAACAATTAAATTAACACACATTTCTACTGATGATGATGACGATGTTTCATTTCATGGGTACTTTTTAAATTTGTTTTGATTCCTTCCATACTAAATTGCTTAAAGACAGTAACACTCATGATTGATGAGGGCAACTAAAGTGAATGAAAACGTTAAGCACTCTCAGAAATTTTACACACAAGTTCAAGAAAAAATTTACAAATATTATAGCCTTTTTTTTATTATAATAATTATACAATATTATACATATATTCATTTCAATTAAGGCCTCAGCGCCAATAAGGCATTTTTGAGGCAAGTTGGCAATATATATACTTAACAATAATATTATATACTCAATATACAAAAATGTATGTAATGAAAAACTTAAAAAATATAATTAAATTAATATATACTTCTGTATGTTATACTTTTAAATTCAAATTAGTTACATAAGAAGCGTTTCTATTAAACCACACAAGTGTTCCTTGCATAATGATTTGAATGTTGCTATTCTGCCGATTAATTTTAAATTAGATGGTAAATCATTATACATATTACTACCTACATAATCAATACGCTGCTTAGTTCTTTCCAACCTGCATCTAGGAACACTAAGGTTTGACATGTTTCGAGTATTGAAATGTGACTGGTTATGCAAAAATGTTATTGTCTGCTGGCCTGTGCCGTGAAGGCTTTTAAATATAAATAACAAAGCCTGATACTTGTGCAAACCATAAATAAGCAAAATAGTTCTACAAACACTCCTATATAGTGAAATTGTTGGATGTGTTCTTAGTAAATTGCATATAATTTTCAGTGCCTTATTTTGATAAGATTGTAATGATTTTTGAAGATTATTGTTTCTGTTATAAGCATACACACAAGCTAAATAATATAAATGTGGGTGTCTCAAACCATTATAAATCATTAGCTTACCTTTCACACTCAGCTTATTATTAAACTTATACAATATACCTATAGCAGGAGCTATCTTATTCTTCACCTCATTGATGTGAAGATCCCAGGATAAGTTACTATGTAACGTAATTCCTAAATATTTAACTGAGTGTGTTTCGCTAATAGATGTTCCATCGACATAAATAGAAAAGTTATTATTCATACTAACTCCATGTGGTCGAAAACGAATTAAGCTGGTCTTATCAGAATTTAATAATAAACCATTCAAACGCTTAAATTCAAATAATAGAGACGCATCTCTCTCAATGTGTGTTTTTAGAATAAGATAATGCCTAAATGGGTAGAACAAACATATATCATCAGCGAACATATGCAGTTGACCGGTTAGATTCAAATTTCCCAAGTCATTCAAATATATTGAAAACAATAAAAGACCCAGTCCGCTCCCCTGTGGTACACCATATTCAACAGTCCCAAGAGCGCTTTTGCAGTGCCCAATTTGTACATACTGTTTCCTGTTAATAAAATAATTTCGGAATAATAATAGTTCCCGTCCTCGAACACCGTAAAATTCCAGTTTCTTAAGCATTATTTCATGATCAACAAGATCAAATGCCTTTGAAAGGTCAAAAAACATACCCGCTACTCCACTGTTTGCAAACATACCTTACAACATTCAAGACAGCGTCTTGGGTACTCATGCCTCTTCTAAATCCAAATTGGTATTTGTATAAAAGGTTATTGTCATCCAGATAAACCGAAAGCTTATTATACAAAAGTTTCTCAAAAATTTTATCCAAAGTAGAAAGCAAAGCAATCGGCCTATATTTATCCACAGTAGATGCCTGAGCAGTTATCGGAATGGACACTATTCTATGAATCTTTAAAATATCGGGTATTGTGAGGTGGTAATCAATTTATTGAAGATTTCAACTATTATAGTTGATATTTCATTAAAACATTCGCTTACAAACTTTATATGTTATCAAATCCTGGAGATTTATTTACCTCCATATTACACACAATATTATTAACATCATCTACATTAATAATATTAAAATTAAAACGACTACGCGATGCTGTAAGTGTTCTCAAAGAGTTAAAAGAGTCCCCAATTAAAATATCAATCTTCTGTTTGAGTTCTCTTACGACAGAAATAAAATAATTATTCAAACAATCCACTTTGATCCGATCAGCTACAATAATCCTACCTTGTGATATTGTTGATAAATATCCAACACTTTCTTGGATCATTTCCAGCTCTATACAAATAATCAGCATAATAATTTTCCCTACATTTTCTAACTGCGACCTTAATCTTTTCAAAACTATTTCAATATTCCCATTATTCCTCGATCTACGTCTTTTCCTCAATAGTCTATATTTAAATGATATTAACTTCTTAAGATTTCCATTTATCCATGGAGTTAATTCAAACTGCAACGGCCTATTCAACTTCGTAACGATCGTTGAGTTGCTAACAGCTGTTTTAATACAAGATATCAATGTATTTGTCAAATCAGATGCAGCAAAATCTGAATAATTACGTGGTAAATTATCCCTTAGATAGTCCTTAGCCCTATCATAATCACAGTATCTTTCACTTTTGAAGCTACTCTTCAATTTACATGAAAGTATATTATGATCAGAAAGAGTACACTCAACAGAATCAATGTAAAGCCTCTCAGACAAATTGCTAAAAATACGATCTATGCATGTTCCACTTCCAGGTCTTGTGATAAGATCATGAGCACATCCACAATCATAGTTCTGGAATAGCGAGATTAGGTCAGTAGATGGAGAACCTTTTAGAAGATCAATATTTGAGTCCCCAAGAATTATCACTGGATCCTGAGCTAAGTCATCCAACAAAACGTCAAGTAAATTTATAAAGCACGCTTCACTACATTTTTGTGAACGATAATATGACAAAATTTGCAAAGGTTTGGATTCCATTTTAAAGTTACTTAAGGTAACAGCCAAAAACTCTACATAACTCTCACTCCTGCAACATTTAATACTAAAGTCAATGTCCTTGCTTATATACAACGATGTACCACCAAACCCATCTTCCCTAGATGAATGAACACTAGCATAACCAGGTATATCATATACTCGTACAATATCCTTTCTGAACCAAGTTTCTTGAATAGCTATTATATCGGGCAGTTTTGGAAATTGAGCTAAGAGCGATTTAAATTTATTAAATTTTTCTATGGATGAAACACTTCTATGTTAATGCTAATAATATTTAAAAAACTACAATTCAGAATATTAATATAATTTTTAAAATTTGAAAAACTATTAAAATATTGATTTTTAATCATATTAAAATAACATAAAAAAATGTATTAAACATTTCAATTAACAAAAAATATTAATTACATATTTGTTTATAATATGTGCGGAGCTCCATCTTCTTAGTCACCTTCACTAGGATCTTCATCTTCAGCTTGTCTTGTTTAGCCCATGGATCTTCTACCCCGATCCTTAGTAGTTGTTGCATTCAATAGTATTTTATCAACATCATCCTCATTCTAAATCAGCTGTAGCTTGGAAGCTTCACTTTTCTTGCAATAAACTCTTCCATTTTTTATAAATACATACTGGTTGGCATGATAAAAAAGATTCATAGTTCCTTTGCTATAAAATTGTTTTCATCTTCTTTAAGTTTTGCTTTAGATGACATAAATTCAGCCTTGTGCGCTTTTGAACTAAATTTGACCACTACCGTTTTTTTAACATTGTTTTGGTTTTTATTTTTTAAAAAATAAGCATCTTCTACAGCACTTTTTTGAAACGAAACTCCAGCGTTTTTAGATAAGTTTTCCACTGCATCCAAAGCACTCAAATTGTTAGCCACTTTTAAACCACTGATTATGCAGTCATTTCTAATCCGATAATCATTTAAAGTTTTAATCGAAGATTTCAATGATTTTAATTCTGTTTTTAGTTTTTTATTTTCTTTTTCAATTTCATTTAATTTCTTTTTATTTTCAGCTACCTCTTTAAACATTTCATCAAATTTAGCTGGCATAAACATAATAGACTCAATAAGCTGATATAATTTCTCCAGCTTTTCAAGTTATTTAAGTTCTCTTTTGATTGCATTCAATTCGTTTCTTATTTCACCTTTTTTAATAGTCTCTTAATCTCTCTTCTACTCAAATTCGAACATAGTGAGTGAAAACTTTTCCGGCACTTGTCGCATTGTATGTAAATATCGGTTTCTTCTTTGATTTAATTTTCGCATTTATCACAATATGTAATTTTAATTTTATTTGCAATAAAACGTCGAGCAGCTTTTTTGGCATATTTCATTTATTCCAAATTCTTTTGGATTTGCTTTATTTGTTTACAAAGTTTTATTATTTATTTAAACAGTTTTAATAACAAAATTTTCGTTTTTTTATAACAGTTTAAGCACTTAAGAAAAGTAGGTTTTGCTTCGCGGGTTGCCAACTATCTTTTTATCTTTTTGCCGTTCTATATCCATATAGGTTATGTAAATCGGGATTCGCGATTTGTTCACTGACAATAGACTTCAGAAAGCATTTTCAGTAAATTTTAAAATAAACGAATTCATACTGAATCCTTTAAGAACAAATCGCATCGACAACAAAATTGTCATCTGACAAGAGAAGCTATATTCTTCTATTTAATTCTCAAAATAATTCAGTTTAGCTTATTGTTTATTCTGCATTTTAGTTTAAAACTAAGTTTTGATCATGGCCAACTCAAAGGTTCCGAATAAAATTTCTTTCTTGTAACTGAGATCGGCCCTTTTTAAAATAATCAGGGGACTATACCTACCCGCCTGACGATAATTACTTTTAAATTTAGACTTAGGATCGACAACAATTCCAATTTTTCAATGAGAAAATATTTTTATAAGTCGACTGCAACCAGACAGCAACATTTTAAGTAAAATACATCATCACTCGTGCAGTGTGTGAGTAATTCTTACAGCCATACGTCCAATTATTCATACGTCCAAGCATACTTTATAGTTAACGTGCATTTTTTTATTGTTTACACTTCAGCTTTATTTTCTTATCGCATTATCATTTTCAACACTGGCTGTATTAAACACTTTTAAATCACAGCAAAATTTAAATTCATTGTCAGTTTACTTTAACCGTTTAATAGAAGTACATTTAAAAGAATTGTGACAACACCAGCTTGAAGAGATGAAAATGAAATTTTACAAACTAAAATTTTTGTTATTGTGTATGTGGTACTATGCACAGGCTGCGGTCAAAGTAAGTACTTTACATAAATCAGTATTAAAATCAGAATCAATTCGTATATTCGTTATAAACGCAGCCAAATAGTGAAAATATTTCGGGCGTAATTGATTCGTTTGATTACACACAATTTGATAATCATTTAATAAAATTACAAAATGGAAACAAAATAGTATATCGAATATTCAAAAGTACTAAGACAGGCTTAGTGTCTTGGAACGAAATATTAAAAGTCTGTCACATCAAATGCAAACAATGCAAGAGCAGCTGCTACACAATAGTAGACCAGAAGATTTAAATATAAGTTTAAAGTAAAGTTTTTACATAAAAAAGAAAGTGTGAACGAAATATACCTTTGAAGAGAATTCATGAATTAAATTTTACGTTAATAATTGGTTCCGAATTGCTAAAGATACCATAAAGAATTGCTTCACGCTAAAAATATATGCATCAATGACTCTAAAAATAAAAACACGCACACAGTCATAGAAGTTCGTTTCATCGAATCAGACCAATTCGCACTAAACGCGTTGCTATAGATGGGATATCATCGGGCGAACTCAAAGGCACCGCAAGGTTCTGTTCTATCTCCAACATACATACATAATTCGCCATTACAATCCTTCAGTCAGGATTACAACCTAGCTTCTCAAACCACTTATGTTCCCAGCATTAATTTCATGCATGAGTGGCCGGACCTACAGTTTAAAGTTGACTCTGCACCACAGAATTTTGAAAAACTTTTTCATGGTAATTCTATTTACACTCAGAGTTTTTGCCAGAAATCTATTTTCGTTTTTATGTCTGACCTGAGGTTTTGAATCGTGACCTTACCTCTTAAAATTCAACACACTACTTACTTGACTACGGTGGCTTTTATCTCCAATCTATATTCTATTTTCATTAAAGATATTCCTGCCTTTAACTTCTAAGCCTATCTGTTCTTTTGCAGATAACTTTGGAGATTGAGGCGAAAGGGCTTAATATGAATGACACTATCAAATTCCTACAGTCAATATCCGAATTTCTTCTTATAAATGGTGCTAATTTTAAAGGGGGACAAAAACGCAATGATTTTTATTAAAACACAAGCGTAGCAATAATATTGCCTCATACATAAATCAGACGCTCTTAATGTTCTGCGCATGAAAATTTAGTGTCATGTTCACTGGAGAAAACACATTTTGCAAGTGAGGGAAGAAGCATTCCAGTAACTCAGTTTCCTAAGACTTTGCGAGAAATACTACACTTCATCTAATCTACTTACTATTTCCATCACTTATATCCGAATGAGGATGGAATGCAACTTGCATGTACGGGCCGGTGCCTCAAAATCGTTTTGATGCTTCTCAACTGCATACAGAAGAATGCGAACGTGCTCATTAATAACGGTAGGGTATCCAACTCTTTTGAACTCTATTGATTCATTGGAGCATCGTAATGTGGCTTGCGTTTCATTGTTCTACCGTTACAACAACTTTTTCTCTGGCGAGATAAAGAAACAAGTTCCCGAAAATCGTTTCCGTCTTTTTCGCAGGACGCATCAGTTTGTTTGTTGTCGATTGGCCAGTAGAACTGCTTTACAGACGGAATTCTTTCTTTCGCCGAACTATCCGTAACCCTTGCCTACAGAGGTCTTTCCTGCCACTTATAATATAAAAAGATTCAAATCCAATGTCCACAAACACTATTCCCGCTGTCCTCCATTCCATACTGTATTTTCTTAATTCCTATACCAGGCACTGCATGTATACGGGTCATCCCCTGAGTGTTGGTCTAATAAAAAGTTAAATAATACACTTGTTCATACAAGCTTATTGTGTGAATGACTGTAGTGACTCGTCAAAACACTGTTTAGACTTTATCAGTGCGCCTTTTCAACTTGTGCTGGAGAAGTCCTGGAGAAGATTCATCAAAACCAAGTCAACACACATCATTATGCGAAACTGAAAAAGCTGTCTAGAATGATGTTGAGAAACTGCTGCAGCTCTCCGAATCTTTTGATACCGCGTGATGTTTCTGATAAGGCGAATGACACTGTTTTCGGCAAAAGTGTCCAGTTGCTTGTCTACGCTGACGAATATACCAAAGGGGATGCTACAACTGGTTTTAGCGCTATTGAATGGGAGTCTATCAAAATGAGTCTGGAAGTAAATGACGATAAAAACAATCGTAGATTACGGTCGACAACTATACTTTCGATGGATAATGGCTTTATCTTGGCTCTGTCTTCTCAATGACATGTATGTACGTTATGTAGCACATTAATATGCAATTGCTGCGCTGACCCGAATATGTCGTTCAGATGGAAAAAAAATTTCCGATGAAATGGGCATCTGATGTGGGCCGATTTTATAAAATAATGCTCCACGTAACATAACACTTCCTGCACCAATATCTCGCTTGAAACATTTGTATGCTTGCTCTCAGTTTATCTTAGTTAATCGTGACTTTGTTCTACTTTTTTCTTATTTAAACATGGAGTTAGTATTTGGATCAAGGACGGTAGATGTTTTAAAAACTGGAAAATCAATCAATTTCCTTAGATACATAGGTGTTAGGTAATCTCTTATCACTAATTTTCCGGAAAATTGAATCTGCTTCCATGGCCGGTACGTAGTCCCAATTGTTATCCGTTCCTGAACCTGCATGGAATTTTTACAGCAAAAGTTTAAAAAAAGAAACACCATAATCGATCATAAATGGTTAAAAAAAATAAAATGGGATTATCGATTGTATATTGAAATTAAAAGTCTTCAAAACCTTCTAAACTCCATGTAAAATATAAAAAAAAATTTAAATTTTGAAACAATTTTTACCTGATGCAACCCACCCAAATCAAGGTGAACTTCTTAATATTGAAATTTTCCTTATCGTATTTACATTTAATGTTATCATTATACGTGCTATAAAACGAAGTCATAAAAATTGGACTCCAATGTATATGAATTCTTTTTTATTTTGTAATCAAAACAAACTCAAGCACTTGGTATTATGACGCACGGCGACATATCAAATTTAACTGATTAAATTTGCATACGTATTGGTAATATGTATTTTGCTTAGCACAGCAACATATCAAAATTGTATCTTCAAACTACATTGTATAGTTGTTATGAAAAAGAAGAAACTCACCTCAGCCCATACATAAACATAACATAATTAGCCATTACAACTCTTTAGTTAGGATTGCAGCCTAACTTCTCACACCATTCATGTTGTGTGTGTTAATTTTATTCAGGAGTGGCGGGATCTACAGTTTAAGAACGACATAACTTTGAGAAAGCTTTTTATTTACTCTCAGAATTTTTGCAAAGAAATCTTCTGAGAGGAAGTCGCCGAAGAAATATTTTTTCATATCGTGTTTTGATGTCTGACGTGCAGTTTAAACCATGGCCTCACGTATAATAAACCAACACAGTACCTACTACACTACGGCGACTCGGCCTATACGTATGAGTATTTTTTACATAAAAACAAAAAGACGAGTTTGATCCATTATTTGATGTGCGGCCGGGCAACTCTAGACAATTCAAAAAGGGACAGATCTGTTGCGGATAGTATTTTTGATATTTGTTGGGAATATATTTTTTTTGCTTAGACACATACATTACATAGTATCTGGATCTATAATCTACATAATCCACAGTCTTGAACATATAAACAATGTTATATAACTCTAAAAAAAAAAGTTGGTAATTGGTATTCGGAATGCATTGATAAATTATCGGAAAAGAAATATTTTAAAAACAAGTCAAGCAATAGTGTGCTAACAATACGTCCGTTCGTAATAATTGCTATGTAGGCCTACTAATACGACGCACAAGAAATTTATTCTTGTAGACTTTATTTCAAATTCCGAATTAGCAAATACGGCTTTGTGTTCCGATTAATCGCTTTAAAAGTTCATCGCGTTATTGTTGCGTCGTTGAATACTCAACTACAGAAAAAGAAGACAACAACAAAAGAACCTTGTCAAATAAAGGCAGTAATGCTACCAACAATTATGATTTAATTGGGAGTAAAAATAATTTTTCTTTTATTTTGCAACTTCGTACTTTAACATCATTTCGTTAACATCAATCGACTTCAATTAGATATTTATAATTTCTTTGGCCGGATTAACATTTTCATAAGCTTTAGAGAGTATTTATAGCAATGTAAATCATGCCAAGTTATTCCGTTTTGTTCTGAAGCATTTGTTGGATCTTGATAGTATTTGCCATTTAAATTGCTAAAAATAATAAGAAACATTCAATAATAATTATAAACACAAAATTAAATAATGTATTAACTGACCTATAACAACAATCTAAATACCACCAGGCAGATGATCAGTATCATTGTCACGATCTTTTGTGGTAAAATTATAACCCACCTGCTGACTAAGTGAATCCTCAGCATCGCCTACATATGATCCGACTTTAATAAGTTTGTAATTTTCAGTTTCATTGCCCACTTGGAAATCGTCATACTTGGCGTATTTCGTCGCGATTTCGAAATCCTCCAAAAGTAAAGGGTATTTTTTTATAGAGGTATAGAACTTTAAGTTGGCATTACTTTTCAAGATGGCGACCGATTTAACAGCTGTCAAGTGATTTATTCTCAGTTTGGTTTGGTTTCATCATGAATAGACTCACGCCTGAACAACGCTTGCAAATAGTGCAATTTTATTTCGAAAATAATGGTTCTATGCGGAAAACGTATTGCGCACTACGTCCATTTTATCGTCGACAAAATCGTCCATCAGAGCAGTTAATTCGATTAACCATGGAACGTTTTCGCACCACGTTTACTCTGATTGATAACTCGCATCCCCAAAGACGCTGTACGGTGCGTACAGAAGAAGCTATTGCTGCTGTAGAGCGTAGCATTGTGGAAGACCCGAATGAGTCCATCCGCCATCGAGCACAGGAATTGGATTTGTGTCCATCCTCTTTATGGAAGATTTTGCGGAAGGATCTTGGTTTGCGTGCTTACAAAATCTAACTCGTGCAAGATTTGAAGCCAAACGATCATAAAGTAAGGCGTAGATTCGTCGAATGGGTCCAAAACGAGATTACCGTTGTTCCCGATTTTCATAAGCGAATTTTGTTTAGCGATGAAGCGCACTTCTGGTTGAATGGCTACGTCAACAAACAAAACTGCCGCATTTGTAGTGAAGGTAATACTCAAGTGTATGTGGAAACACCGTTACATCCAGAAAAACTGACTGTTTGGTGCGCTTTATGGGCTGGTGGAATCATTGGTCCGTACTTTTTCAAAAACGATGAACGTTACAGTCAATAGTGATCGGTATAGAGCCATGATTACTAACTTTTTCATTCCTGAATTGAATAACCATGATGTCCAGGAGATGTGGTTTCAACAAGACGGCGCAACATGTCACACAGCTCGTGCCAGAATAGGTTTATTGAAAGACACATTTGGTGACCGCCTAATTTCACGTTTTGGACCTGTGAATTGGCCTCCAAGATCTTGTGATTTAACACCGCTAGACTACTTTCTGTGGGGCTATGTAAAGTCATTGGTCTATGCGGTAAAGCCACAAACGCTTGACCATTTGGAAGACAACATTCGCCGTATTATTGCCGATATACGGCCACAAATGTTGGAAAAAGCCATCGAAAATTGGACGTCCAGATTGGACTACATCCGCGCCAGCCGTGGCGGTCATATGCCAGAAATCATATTTAAAATGTAATGCCACAAGATTATCTTTTGGATAAATAAAATTCATGTCAATCGAATAATCCATCGTTATTTTATTGCAACTTAAAGTTATATACCTCTATAAAAAACACCCTTTATGAGCAACTCCACAGGTTTAAGACTGGAGGTTAGGGAGTGCAATTTGTCTAATCCTATAAAGAATTTACCATCTAAATTGTCAAAACCAGATTTATACTCTGTCCAAGTGCGGTAGAAGTCCACCGCGCCATTGACACGTCGTTGAATAATCGTCCAACCGCCACCCTCTACGCTGTTATTACAAGCGACGTAAAAAGGTGCAGGTCCATACAGATGATTCTTAATGAGGCACTTATTTATTACACACTGGTGAGATATGATTGATTGCTGCTTAAAAGTAATTGAAGAAATGTTTTAAATGAAAACATTGCATTTGTGAGTAATTCATAAATTTTAAAGATCTTTTCAAAATAAGAAAATTTTTCTGTAACACATACTTGGCATCAAAGCATTACATGCAGTAATTTTTGTAATTAAAAAAAATGTATACATATGTATGTGCCCATGATGAATACTTCTTTCCGATTTTTGTTTTGTTTTATTTTTTGGATTTTTTTAATTTTCCGAAAGTGTGGGTTTAACCTGAATTATATTAAACATATTTTTTTCTTTCTCTTACTTACGCCATTAGACCGCTATGCTCCCCCTTCAAATATTTTTCAGTGTTATCTGGAATATTGAAGAAAAATGTTTTTATAATAATTCTTACTTAAGTGTTGCTGAATATCCTGATAAAATTTCAATTGATCATTTTTAGGTACTGAATTATTGCCAATAATCGTAAGCTTCTCGTCTATTTGCTGCATCAAATCGAATTTATCGGATATTGTTGACCTTTGAATCCTATTCTGATTGTTAATAATCTCTCCTGAGATATTCTTTGGCATTAAATTGCTTTCTATGTCGGTTATCTTTGCATCGATTTTCTGTAATGCAATTATTTTTTCGAAAATTGTATTCTTCAAGCTCTGAGTATGATTTTCCAAATCAATTTTTTGCAAAGTTCCTGCGTATCATTTTGCTTATTTAGAATTTTCGCCAACATATTATAATGCTCTTTTAGATTTTCTCTAATCTCAGTCATAACTAAGATTTTATCATTGGCTGGTGGTGGGACTAATTGAACTTGGCGTTCAGTTTCGTGTTTTTCTAAAAATTTTGTTTCCGTTCCCCTTATTTGTAAAGACAATACATCCATTTTATTAAAGAGTTCCATTTGTTGCCGTAGTAGAGCATCATGATTGATTTTCGCTTGTAGATACAAACGTTCCAGTTGAGTTTCGAAGCGTGTATAATCACACGAATGAATCTCTTCATAGATATAATCATTAATAATACAAAATATTTTTTTTTAATTTTCATTTTTAAAATCAATTACAAAAAATACTTACTTTTGTTTCGCCCACTACAAAAGATTGTGCTTTCAAAATGCACAGTAAATATAAAAGCTCTACGCAATATTTCATGTTTGCAATGAAAGTCTTTTATTGATGAGCTTCGTTAATAAGCGCTTGTTTTTATAGGATTCTGCAGAAACAGCGATTTGAAGAAAATACTGAAATGTTATGCTAAAAATAAACCATTGACATCATTTGCACATAGCGCCTGGTGCATTAATGTTGCATCAGCTTTGTTCTTTAATTACTGATAACAAATGTAAGTATACAATTGGCGCATAAAGTATGCATCCATTGTTAATTTTTTCATTAAATACGCTTACAAAAACGCCAATAATTTTAAAAGCCTCTCATTTTAATTGCTATTGTTATAGCTTACAGGTCTAAAATAAAATGTTTGGATTCCACGATAAATTTTTCATTTCAATATTTATTTATTTCTTATTTCAGTCCTTATTGTTTTTATTAATTAATTGAAAATGAGGCAACAGACGTTTATGAAAACTTGAAAGAAAATCTATTTTAGCTTAAAACGTTATAATATTCTTAGGAACTATCTGAACAATTGATTATTTTATTTTTATTTTTGCTAATACGAGGTTCCGAAGCACACGTCTTTGAATAAATAGTTACGTGATAATCCAACACCCCATATTGATTTTAACTTCCTATCAATCATAAACTATTTACTCTAACAGTGATTTATTCATTGTATGCTAAGTAAACAACATGAAGTGACTAAAATGTTTGTTAACTAACACTACTCCTAGAATACGTGAAAATGATTGGCACGAATTCACACTACAAGTATTTGATGAAAATGAAACACGAGTGGAGTTTTACTTATATAAGAATCAAGTGTATTTGTCAAAAGCTAAACGCGTTGTGTATACTATAGAAAAAGAACATAGGTATAAAGGGTAATGATTATTATAAAAAGAAATAGCCGAAGTGCTTCGCCAATACGAATATGACACGTCATCGGCGATGTAACGGTAGATCTTGTTTTGACAGTACAATATTTAGAATAAGAGATAAATCTCCAATAATTGAAATATTAGTGATGCCAATTAAACAATGCTTTTCAACACTCTCACTCATTGTTTAATTTAAACATTCCTAAAAGTTCTACATTTTTGTTGAAACGTTGAGTCGTCAATGGCTTTGTGAAAATATCTGCACACTGGAGATTTGTATTTACATACTTAATTTCAATAGAGTTATTATTTTTAAGCTCTCTAATGAATTTCAGTCTCATGTCGATGTGTTTTGTGCTGTGGTGTTGTTCGGGATTACTGATGAGTCGAATAGCTCCTTGGTTATCTAAATTTAAAATAGTTTGTGGGCTTTGATTATAACCAATATCAGTTAATAATTGTTTAAGCCATACCGCCTCCTTATCACCTTCACATACTGCCATACATTCGGCTTCTGTCGTCGATAACGCGACAGTTTTTTGACGATGACTTCTCCAAGTAATAGCGCTGTTGTTCATTAGAAAAACATAACCTGTAGTATATCTTCTACTATCAATGTCTCTTGTAAAATCTGCATCGGTATAACCTTCTAAGTTAATACAATTTTTCATTTTATATTCTATTCAGTAGTTGGTTGTGGCTTTTAGATATCGAAAAATACCTTTTAAAGCTGTTACATGACAAAGTTTAGGATTTTCAGTAAATTTGCTTAGTTCGCCAACCGCATAAGAAATATCTGGCCTTGATACTATTGCAGCAAACATCAGCGACCCAACAGCTTGTCTAAATGGAAATTGCACTTCACTTTCATCACTTGTTTTCGACAAAAATACGTTGGTATCAGCTGGAGTTGAAATAGGGCTGGCAGTTTCCATGTTGAATTTGGCAATAATTCTGTTTATATACATCTGTTGATTAATCTTGATAGTTTTGTTTATTCTGTCACGATGAATTTCTAGACCGACGTAATAATTTAGCTCGCCATACTTAACATGAAAACTTTTTGATAATTTATCAATAAATAATTCAATGGCAAATTTACTGGGTGATATAATTAAGCCGTCATCAACGTATAACAATAAAATAATTTTGTTGTTATCAATATTTCCAACAAAGACAGCATCTGACTTTTTCATATTAAAATTTTTCAAAAAATCAACAAATTTAAAATTCCAATTGCGGGAGGCTTGTTTTAACCCGTAGAGACCCTTTTTGAGCCGAAAAACGAATTCCTTGCCTTGTTCGGTTTGTACGCTTTTTGGAATTTCCATATATATTTCTTCGTCAAGGTCGCCATACAAAAAGGCTGTTTTAACATCGAACTGCATCATTTTCATGTTTTCAGTGGCAGCTATTGACAGAATTGCTCTGACTGAATCATATTTTATTAGGCTGTGTTTATAGACCGAATTCCAACATAAATTTTGATCCTTTTATTTCTATTCTTGAGGAAATTTCCATTCTTTATGACGACATTATTATTATTGGTGATTTTAATAATAATCTTTTACTAGATAATACGTTAACTGCTTCAATGTTGTCTCTCCATCTTAATCCTGTGTATGTGTCCTTACCAACTCATTTCCATTCTACTTCCAGTAGTCTAATAGATCTTGTATTTGTTAATGATATGACTAAGGTACTTTTATATGATCAAATCTCAGCCTCTTGCTTTTCCAACCATGATCTTCTTTTCTTAACTTATAATCTGCCTATGAGTCCTGTGGACAGGCATATCACATACCGTGATTTTAAAAGTATCGATTTTGCAGTTTTGAATAGTAGTGTTGATAATATCTGTTGGAACCAAATCTACTCACTGGATAATGTAAATGACCAGGTGGCACTAATTCAGGAAAATGTTCGTCTGCTATACGACAGTTGTGTTCCTGTCAGAACTAAACTTGTTAGAGCCAAACACCAACCGTGGTTTAATGCTGAAATTAAAGCTTTAATTTATGAACGCGACATTGCTTACAGGCGATGGAAGAGGTTCAGAACGGACGATCTGAAAGCCATGCATAGGTCAGCTCGTAGTGAGGTTACCAAACGCATTAAGATTGCAAAAACATTGTTTTACGTCGGGAAGTTCGCTTCCGCATTGGATAATAAGGCTAAATGGAAGGTAATCCGTGATATTGGTGTTGGAAAAAAGTGTCATAATACTTCTGCTGATGTCGATGTAAACGCTCTCAATGATAAAATATGATAGTGACATATATAATGACCTTTGTTTTGTTCCGCTTGAAAATCCATTTAGTTTTCGTTGTGTTAATCAGCTCGAGGTTTTGGAATGCTTATCTTCGGTAAAATCGAATGCGGTTGGTTCTGATGATTTAGATCCTCTGTTTTTGAAAGCTTTGTCACCTAGACTTTTGCCGTATTTGACTCATTTATTCAATACAGTTTTAACTATGTCGTCCTTTCCTGATGAATGGAAACAGTCGAAAACCATTCCCATTCCTAAATCCAACAACGAATTCAGGCCAATTGCCATTCTTCCATTCAAACAGTTTATAAACAGTTATCTCGTGAGTAATAACTTCCTATCTGATAAGCAGTCGGGATTTATGAAAGCTAGGAGCTGCACTTCTGCTTTAGTCAATGTAGTTGATGACCTTAGGTTGGAACTAGATGAAAATTACATAGCGTTTTTAGTTCTTCTGGATCACACCAAGGCTTTTGATACGGTTGACCACAAAATATTATTGAGGAAGCTACAGACCCTCTTTCATTTTTCTAACTCAGCTTGTAATCTCATACGTTCTTATCTTGTGAACAGATCACAACGAGTTTATCTTAACGGCAAGATCTCGAATTCGCTAAGCGTTGGAAGAGGTATTCCTCAGGGATCTATATTAGGGCCTCTCTTGTTCTGTATATACATTAACGACCTGCCTAATGTTTTGGATAATTGTAGCGTACATATGTATGCTGATGACGTTCAGCTCTATAGAAGCACGCGTATAGAGGATATCCAACTATGTATAGACACCATCAACTGTGATTTACGAAAAATTGACAACTGGGCTAGGTCCAATGGACTTTGTATAAATCCCTCTAAATCTAAATGTTTATTGCTCTCCAGAACTAAGAGAGCATTTGTTGTGCCGGATATTATTATCAGGGGGAATAAAATTGACTTTGTTGAATCAGCATCCAATCTGGGTGTTATCTTTAATAGTCGGCTAACGTGGTCTAACCACATTAACGTCATCGTTGGTAAAGTTTATGGTATGCTTAGGAACTTGTGGGCTGTTATAGATTCGACTCCCTTTGCCATACGTATGCAACTGGCTAAAACGTATTTGATTCCTGTCCTTTTATACGGATCTGAAATTTTCGCGAACTGTGATACTGATGATAAGCGGAAACTCAACCTGGCTTATAATAATATAGCCAGATATGTTTTTATTAGGGGACGTCGAGACCATATATCACAATTTTCATACCGGATATTCGGAGTTAATTTTGATAATCTATTAAATATAAAATGCCTTATTCTCCTCCATAAGATTATTACTTTAAAACAGCCAATATACTTATTTAGTAGGATTACATTTGCTAGATCCAACCGCGGTATGAAGATTATTACCCTATCCAGACATAGGACGCTTTTGTCACAACGCCAGTTTTTTATACACACCATCAGTCTTTGGAATACACTACCTAATTATATTCAGAACATAGGCAATGCAACTAAGTTCAAAAAGGAGCTATACATTCTGTTTAAGTAGTTTTTAGCATATCTTGATTTTTTTTTGTGAATTTTTTTTCTCTCTATTTCTATTAATGATTATTTTTAATTTTTCATTTTTTTAATTAATTTATCTTTAAATTTCATTGCATCTTAGTATATGTATATATTTTTACTTTGTTTGTATATTTCTTTATATTTGTATATATTGTTCTTTGTAGTTTTCCTAATTTATTTTTTACATATATTCATTTTTTTATCCTTTTTTGTATCTATTGCTATTTCCCGTGATTTTAACACGTTCTTGTTCATTTTTATTTCTACATTATTTCAAACATTTCATTACATATATAATCAATGATTTGTTATTATTTTGTTTCTTTGATGTACTCCCATAGCACTTTCATTTATAAGATTATTATCCTGTTGTGCTATGACTAATAATAAATAAATAAATAAATAAATAAATATCTTTACCACTGGGGAATATGTTTCCTTGTAGTCTATACCAGCTTTTTGGGAAAAACCCTTGGCTACTAGGCGGGGTTTAAAAAATGGTGTTTTGTTGTTCAGGTTTGATTTTATTTTAAAGACCCATTTACATCCGACAATATTTTTGTTGTCGGATTTTTCTACTAATTCCCAGGTTTTGTTTGCCTCTAGTGAATCAAGTTCATCATTTATTGCATTGATCCAACCCTTTGCGTGTTCACAGCTTCTTGATAAGAATCTGGCTCTAAAATGGTTGCTAGACAGCTCATATGATCGTAACCAAATCTTTGAGGTGGAATGATGTCTTTTCTTAGGTCATATCCTTTAGATTCTCTTGGTTCGATTGTGTTTTCTGTAGATGTAGTATTAATAATCGATCTTTCAGGTTTTATTGATATTGGCGTACTAGATGCTTGTTGTTTAAATGATGTAATATCCAAATCATCATCTTCAGTTTTTATATCAGTAACTTCTTCTTCTTATGCTACGCTAACTGGTTTTACTACAATTGGTTTCTCATTAAACACAACATCACAACTTGTAATAATCTTTCTAGAGTCCTGATCGTATAATCGAAAATTTTTTGCTGTTGCTTCGTATCCAACTCAAAACATCTTTTTAGCTTTAGCATCCCATTTCTTTCTTCCAGTTTGTTTCGGTTGATACACCATACACTCAGTACCAACAAATTTTACATGGCTTAGATCTGGCTTTTTCCCTAACCAGTGTTCGTATGGGGTTTTCAATATTGTTGTTGACGTCGTTGACCTATTTAATATGTAATATGTAGACAGCAGTTTTAACTGCTTCTGGCCATAAAAATTTCGCCAAACCACTTGTCAAAAGCATTGTACGTGCAGACTCTTGTACAGTTATATTGTCTCGTTCAATTAGCCCGTTTTGTTCAGGGGTGTATGGTGATATTTTTTCTATCCATTGTTCGATAATAGATGTAAAACTTCCTTATTTATGAACTTCTTGCCATTGTCACATCGCATGTATTTTACTCGTTCACCAGTCATGTTGCGCACCATAGAAATAAAACACTTAAGCTTTTCAAGCACTTCAGATTTATTTGATAAAAAATAAACATACCTGAAACATGTGCTTTCATCCTTAAGCAACATGAAATAACGAATGCCACCAATACCAGTTTCAGTCATGGGACCGCACAAATCCATATGGATGTATTCACATTTGGCTGCACTGCGTATTTTCACCAACCTATGAAACTCTTTGACAGTCTTCAAAGAAGAAATTGTTTTTATCAGAAAGGTTGATTCCATCAGCAATGTTTTTGTCACTCATATTTTTTATAGTTGTTGTATTTATATTTATGACCAAGTCTGCAATGCCATTTCTGTAGAGAATCAATTTTTGCCAAATTTGCCGTTTGATGGGTCTGTGTTTCAAAAAGCATTCGAAACTGATTTATCGAATGTTTTACACCAGCTGCTAATATATTTTGCTCTTTATCCATTAAAACACATGAGTTTGTTTCTATTAACATAGAAAACCCTTTTGATGTAGCTGACACAGTTGAAAAAAGATTTTGTGACAGTTTTGGGACGTATTGTACGTTTGTGAGAGTTCGCGAACACCATATGTTTTTTACTAATGCTTTAATGTGGATTGTACCAAAGCCACGTATACGCAATTTCTCATTATTTGCAATGTAAACAAAACGATCATCGTGTATCATATGCAAATCTGAAAACCACTCTTTGCATGGCGTCATATGCTGAGTAGCACCCGAGTCTGTACACGGAGCCGAAATAACATCACTTGTTGTTGTTATTGCAATAAAAGCAACTTCATCTTCATGTCTTTCTCTTTGTTTATTATTTTCCGTCTTTGCTTTTATTTGCCTTTTCTTTGCTCGACATTCTCTTTCCCAGTGGCCGATTTTGTGACAAAAGTTGCATTTAGACGTTTTCTTTCTTTCTGCTATAGATTTTTTATATTTCTCTGTTTTTGCATTGAATGCTGCTTCGGTAACTTAACTTTCGCTGTTCTTTTTGTGTTGGTCTTCTTCCAATCGTAACTTTGCCATTAAATTTTCAAGAGTTCTGCCATCTTTAATATTATACCAAACTGTTTTAAAGTTTTGATATTTAGGCGTTAAACTACTAATAATTCGCACCAGTTTAATATTATCTGAAAGTTTTTCACCTTGTGCTTCGATTTCAGTGGCAAGTGAAGACACTTCTGAAACGTATGCTGCTACGGATTCGTCTTCTTGCATTTTTAAAGAAAAATACTCTTCGTATAGGCACATTATTATGCTTATCGTGAATATTTCTCAATTTTGAGTATACCTCATGGGACGTTGTACACGACAATATGTGATTTGCCTGTTCCTTATCAATAGAGGATATTAAGATTCCCATGGCTTTGCCATCACGCTTCACCCACAAATTTTTGGAGTCTTGAGAGGCCGTGTCATCAAAATTTACCTTGCCTTGTACTATTCTAAGCAGGCCTTGGCCTTTTAAAACTGCATCAACATTGAACTTCCACAGCCGGTAATTGCTGTTGTTCAGCCGGTGTAAAATGTGGATGGTATCATCAACCATATTAAAAAAAATACTTAATTATTATTTAACAAGGCTCTCACTGGGCCCATAACCTGATGAAAATGAAACACGAGTGGAGTTTTACTTATATAAGAATCAAGTGTATTTGTCAAAAGCTAAACGCGTTGTGTATAGTATAGAAAAATAACATAGGTATAAAGGGTAATGATTATTATAAAAAGAAATAGCCGAAGTGCATTCGCCAATACGAATATGACACGTCATCGGCGATGTAACGGTAGATCTTGTTTTGACAGTACAATATTTAGAATAAGAGATAAATCTCCAATAATTGAAATATTAGTGATGCCAATTAAACAATGCTTTTCAACAGTATTAAATTTTTTTCAGAAAATATACGAATCAAAAACTTACATTCTAAAGTTACAAATAAAATTTTTAAACAATTTTTGATTATTTATTGAAGTATTGAAAAAAAAAATATAAATTATTTCATGCGTAGTTTTAAAGTGTTGTAGGAGTAACTTCAATACATTCAGTTTAATACTTACAATAGTTTAATAAACTACATATCCTAGTTTAATTAAACTAAGTTTCTATCACGAAAGAACGGTGCATATACCTGGTAAGAATGAGCATTTACTTTATGAGCCAACTGTATGCATATAAAATGCAAGCAACAAACAATTGCTTAAACATTCGTTTCAATGTCGACGCCAACCTTGAAAAATACCGGAAAGGTTAAAAGAATCACTACCTCACAAAGGCAAACATATTTTTAAGAATTTCAAATTTTGTCCACAGCAGCACTAACAAAACAAAACAAAACTCGCTTACAAATAATTTCTTCTTTCACATAATAAGTGTAATAAGAATGGAAATATATTTCGGCATTTAATAGATTATAAATTAAAAAAATATTGTATGTATGTATGTATGTATGTGTGTGATCTAGTGTTATTTATACTTTTTTATTCAGTTGCATTCAGAATCTGTTGCGTTCTTTAGTGATCATTTTGAGCTGAATAATTTTATTATCAACTTAAGGCACATATTCATACGTACACAGCATCATGATAGCCATCTACGTGAGTGTGTTTATGTTATCAAAAATACGATTTTTGTCTCAAAAACATCTTTGAATTTCATATTTCATTTCGCAGATTTGCTTGAACACAATCATTAACAATTTTCCCAGTGATTCATTTGAAACAAAAAAAAAAAAAAACGAAAATCCTCGTAGAATTGTTAGGAGCACAAGCCTTTTAAATGAAACATAATTTTTAAAGCAAAAAGATCATTTCACTCCATCAAGTGATGGATAAATTTAAATTTAAAATCAGGTCAGAGGTCAAATATTTAGCCCAACGCAGAATATTAAAACGTTGATTATGTTGGCGAAAATTTTAAATAATCAAAACGACACCCAAGAACTTTGTAAAATATTGATTTGGAAGATCTTACTCAGACCTCGAAGAATACAATTTCCGACAAAATGATTGCATTACAGAAAATCGATGCGAAGATAACCGACATAGAAAGCAATTTAATGCCAAAGAATATCTCAAGACGGATTATTAACAATCAGAATAGGATTCAAAATCTTTTGAAAGAAATGAATTTGGAAGGCCTTACCCGGGCATTGAAGACAACAATATCCGTCCGAAGACAACAATAGCAGTCATTGAAACATATTCGAAAGAAAGACGGCATTTTTATTTAGTTCCATTATGTATGTCGGCAGGGCTACATGCTATGAGAGTACCATTTCGTAAAATCATACGTATTTTCAACGAATTAAAATAAAAATTTATTCTTAAAAAATATTCAAAACTCATAAAAAACTTTTTAAATAAATTTTTTATAGAGGCTTAAGAGTCAATGGTACTGAACAGATGCTGATATATGAAAAGAAACAAAATGCCTTTTATTCTATTATCAGCTGCGGGAGTTTATTTTCACAAAACAGAAAAAAAATTTATGGAATAATTAAAACAAATCTATTTTAAAAAACAAAATATTTCACAGATTAAAAGTGTTTTTACAGTGGTTACAGGACTTATAGGAACAGACAATTTACGAGGTTTTTTCACAATTAAATGCAATGGGATGGATCAATGTATGCGTTTGAATTAGAACATGATCAGGGCCCTATTTCACTAAGCTACAAGTTCACAATTACAAGTGATTTGCCTGTAAAATTGTGAACTTGTAAATAATTGTGTTCCATAAAAATACAATTACAAGTTTTTGGCTACACAATTTACAATTTACAAGTCTACAAGTCATACTTCTACAAGGCGTTATGTTTCATTAAAATAAATTTTTACTTGTACAATTGTAGAATTGTAGAAAAAAGCTTAGGGTCGACGAAGACTCTCAAAAAAATTTTACAAGTTACAAGTGAATGATAAATTGAATTAAAATTTGATTTTTACCTATTTTTTAATAAAAATTACTTCAAATAAACACAAAATCAAACAATTTTAAATATTAATTAGCATTTATTTATTTATTTTGTTTGTTTTTATTTATTTATTTTTTAAACATTTGAATATAATAAAACAAACTATATCACAAACTATATCACAAATTATCGAAAGCGGACACCACTAATCATATGTTATAAACAAATAAACACACGTGCAAGTCAAACATATAAAATATTCAATTGTTCATATTTTTTTGAGTGCAAAATGAAACTTTTATACGATTCAAGTGATGAAAGCGATAATGAAATCGCATTAAAAGAAGAACATTTAGACCACGTCTGGAATACGAATTCCTGGAATCCACGTTGGAGTACAATGAGCGTTTCAGGCTAAAACGGGACAAATTTCTTTTGCTGATAAATTTGTTGTCTCCAATACTGGAGAGGGAGACAAATAGAAGCCATTCTCTCACGGTGCAACAGCAGCTGCAGACAACGTTACGCTGGCTAGGAACAGGAACCACATACCATGCAATAGGTGACTTGCCTGGTGTAAGCAAAGCCACTGTGCACAGAGTTGTAACTGCAATTAATTCTGCTTTGTTTGCAACGTACATATGTATGTAAGCTGGCCAGAAAAAATGGATCAAGTGGTGTCTAAATTCTTCACCATAAAAGGTATGCCGTTAGTTTGCGGCTGTTTGGACGGCACTTTAATAAAATTGGTCGCACCCAAAGAGCATGAAGAAACTTTTGTTGATCGGCATGGTAATCACTCCATTTCATGTATGGTGGCTTGTGGACCCGATCTCCATTTCTATTACTCATATGCAAATTGGCCTGGGTGTACTCACGACTCTCGCGTCTTGCGTATTAGTTGTTTGTTCCGCATAATGGAAAACGGCTGCCGGCCAATTCAGAACAGAATTGTGATTCAGCATATCCCCTAAAAGATTCCTCCATTATCAAATAACAGAAGATTCCTCAATGCACACAAATCAACGAGAAGGGTAGTGGAAAATGCAATTGGCATTTTACAGGAAAAATTTCCAGTTTTAAATTATTTGCGGGTGAGCCCCGAAATGGCCAGCGATGTTTTTAATTATGTGGTCACTCCTTGTAATTTTTCACGCACTGAAGAAGATGAAAACTTCAGAATTGCAGATCCTAGCGACACCGATATTGAAGAAGAAGCGAATATAACCCTAGCTGACAGTAGAGGCCAAAATAAGCTACAAACAATTTTAAATTATTTTAATTAGTTAATGACTTGGAAATGAAAAGGAATGGAAAAATAAAAAAGTTTGGCAAAACCAAAAGTTTTAATAAACAAGAAAGAGAAAAATGATAAATAACAAAATATTGTGATTGTAATTGTAGAAATTGTAATTGTAGGAATTACAAGTAAAAAAAGCTACAAGTATTGTGAAAATTTTCATGAAACACAATTCATTAGCACTTATAAGAATTAGAATTGTGATTGTAACTTCTAAACTTGTAGAATTGTAGTTTAGTGAAACAGGCCCCAGATTGCCTACGTGATTTGTAGAAATTATTACTTCCACAAATAAATAAAATCCTTGAAAGCCAATGTCCGGAAAACAGAAACAAATTGTGTTTGACGAATAATACCATGAAACCCTACCCGATGTTCACTTCATTCCTATTTGAATAAAATTCCCAGAAGATAAGAATTCAAGTCCTGTGAATTTTATATCAAATCTTTGCTTATTTCTTGGGTCAAAAAGAATTCAAATTTACTCAGGAGGTATCCTAAAATGTATTAGTTAGGATAATTCAACGTCGATAATTTTTAACGTTTAAAACTATGATCTTACCGTTCCAAAGAAATGTTTGTCATGATTGTCATGCATAAGTGGTCATAGGTGTGATCACCAATGGAGAAAGCTACTCAATATAACATCCAGATGAAAAGCCAGGTGTAATATACTACTGACATCAAAACATTTACATTTACAGAGATGAGCAGAAGACTTCCAACATTTTCAATCACAAGTCGAACTCTTCCATTGTGTTTTGTATACATTTTTGGTCGTCTGCTTTCATTTGGCGGAGAAGCAGTATCTCTGAGAAAAACGAATTGATTTTCTTTGCGATAAAGCAAACCACGACGTTTCAGGTATTTCAATGCAGGTTTTGCTTGTGAACACTTTATAAGTGACTATCACGATTAAATTCAGAACCGAGCTGGCAACATCCCCAAATAGCCAGGCATCTTATACGTATGGAAATAAATGTGGGAGACAATTTGCAGTCAATTGGTTCTATCATTACAAATTCAGGGATATACCATATAAAATGGATAATACCCTACGGTATCAGCACTAGGACACTATCAAACAGTATCAGAATAAAATAAAATGCTTCAGTTTGTGGAACATCATATAGGAAGATAAAGTTCTTTACTTTGCACACTCCATCAATCATGATCCACTTAATCGCAAAAGGATAAACAACCAAAAACAATATCAATTTGTTGCTAAAAACTATTGACATCCTTATGTACACAAGCAGGGGGTACAGCCATAGAAACCGACGGTAATAGATAAGGGAATTAACAGACACAGCTTTCCTTCACATTCACTACAAGCAAGGATTGTTCACATTTGTCGGTGATTAACGTCACCGAATGCCACCTAAAAGTTCACCAGAATAAAATATTTCCTTCCAACCCTACAACATAAGTCAGAAATATAGAATTCAGGCAGTTTGATATTCAATTTTAATGGAAATTCATTGAAATCTAGTAAATCTAGTAAATTCACGGAACCATTCGAGAGATTCGAAAATTGAAGGGCTCTTCAAATAATTATTGAAATAATAAAATGGTTTTATGGCAATACTTGTAAATCGTATACTGTTTTTATGGCTGTAAAGTAACCCGATTGTGTTTTCAGCAATATCAGCATCTTCCAAATAAAATCAACACTTCGTTGTACTGCGTTCTTTTCAATGGTAAATAAAAATTTAAGAAAATGTTTGTAGCATTTTCTACCTCCCTATTATTTTCTCCACCACCGTATGTAATATTTGAGTATATTTTTTATTTATTTTTAAATAAAATTGTCAAACACCCATACAGACTTATTAATGCAACAATACAAAAATATTAAATTTTTTGATAATTTTTATTAATTAAAGAAACGAGCTGACTGTTTTATCAGCATTCATGAAAGTATTAACCCATTAATCATCACAGAAAATTTAGTTTTTATAAAGCTTTTTATAAAATTTTAAATGTTTTTATGAATAAAGGGGTATTCATGACATGTATTCATGGTCAGCCACATGATAGAACAGCTAAACCAAATTATGAAACTATAATATCAGTGCGGCATAAGAGGTGTTGGAGAATTTTAACTCGTTTAGTTCTTCTGATGAATTCGAATTTAATTTAAAAATTCAATTTTGTAAAGTTTTTCAGTTATTTGGTCTTAAAATTAACTCAAAGGATTACCTTAAATGGTTGTGCCATAAAAGAAGCAGCGTCCGTGTAAGGGTTTTACTTAAAACATAAATTATGAAATTGATTACATACATACATACATACATAATTGGTCATTACAACACTTCAGTCAGGATTACGACCTAGTTTCTCACACCACTTATATATTGTGTGTTAATTTCATACATGAGTGGCGGGACCTACAGTTTGAAGTCGACTCCGAAGGACAGATTTTTGACAAACTTTTCATGGCAATTCTTATTTACTTTCAGAGTTTTTGCCAGAAATCTGCTGATAAGAAGTCGCCGAAGAAATACATTTTGTATTTTGTTTTGCTGTCTGTCCTGGGGCCCGAACCCTGGCTTTACGTCTAATAAGCCACCACACTACCTACTAGACAATTTTTGAAATTGATTATCAAAATTAAAAGAAATTTGTACAAAAAATTGTCGTGTTTTTAAAAACATTGGGACACACATACGCACATATATGTATGTGTATATGACGGTAGTGCTTCTGCGTTTAACTTGTCTGTATTCGCATGGAGTTGATAATACTCATAAAATTGCAAAATGATCACATACGAATACAAAAGACTGAGTATTCTACAAAATTTAAAATTAAAAATAACACAATATTACATACATACACTGGCATACAACAGATTTCAAATATATAATCTGTATTTGAGGCCGAAGTGCATTTCCATTTCTTATCACAAGTAAATAGTATAAGAAGAAATTATTTGTCAGCTTGAGGAGCGTGATTCATATTAAAATTGTTTTGTTTGATGAGCGATATTAGTGGCTGAACTTCAAATTCTTCAAAATATTATCGCTTTAATGAATAAGAGAATGCTCAATCGTATTTGTGTTGGGCAAGGTTGTGGTTGAGTTGTTGTTTAAACAAATGTTTCCAGTATTTTATATACACACAGTTGGCTTATAAAGTAAATACTCATTCTTATCTTCCATCAATTTAATACAAGCAATTATGCACAAATACTACGGACAAATATATTGAAATTACTCTTCCACTCAATTGTAGAACTGTACATGAAATGAATTCAAATATTTTCATTTTTAAAGTCAATCAATCATCAGATGGAAAATTGTCACTTCTGAACTCACTTTTTATTATTCGTCTTTTAGCGTTTGTCAATGTAACTCGCAGCCTTCGTGGAACAACTCGAGATAATAAAATTGGTAAAATGATTGTTGCCTGTCAGTTTTATAGCTTCAAACAAAGTTATTTGACTTTCCTAGAACTCCATTCATTACTTGCTTTATTGTATTATCTTTTACAATTTTACTGGACGTTATCCTCTTGAAAATAATTTTTTTATTTTTTTTTTTAAATTCTTTTCTTTTTTCAAATATTTTCTTTACAATTATTCAAATTCTTTCAATCTGGTGTATCTGGTTACATGCTACAATTCAATAGTCTTTCTTTTATGTTATTAGGAGGAAATGGCACGATCAGGACAGAGAAATGCTTCCTATTACATAAGAAAAGTGTTTATCTTTTTAAAAATGCTTTTAGCACACTTCATTTTATTTTCCCGACATGGAATTTGTCATCCTCAGCATTGATAATTCTTCCTTTCTCTCTTCAATTTCCATGTTTTCTTTTAATAACCAATAGCTGTTGTTATCTTTCTAAAAGCAATGAGACAGCTTTTAAGTTAATACCCGCGATTTTGGCTGTTGTTTTTCGAGCACGAAGCCCATTTTTTATTAAAAACTTTAATAATTTTCTTACGCGATTCGTATTCGCCACCCATCTTCAGAAAAAAAGTAAAAATTATAAAAAAAAATTTGTTTCCAAATTAATTTTGTCACATGATTACTGACGCAGCTTACAACGAACGCACACTAGCGGAAGAAAAAAGCAAGGTTTTTCATTTGCACTCCTTATATTCGAACCAGAACACTTTTAGCATTCTTCGTAATCACCTGTGAACAAATATATGAAGTGGGCACATGCAGTTGTTACATATGAGATGAAAACATGGAGCTTAACTTTCAGTTGGATTTCCATGCCATCTATGGCTTTCGTAAAACAGTTTATATGCATGAGTAGTTGAATAAATGATCTACTGATAGCAAAACTAAACGTGTTTGAATTTCACATTCTTGACACTGAAGCTAAAAACCTATCGTTGGAATTGATGATCATACGGACCAGCTACATAATATTTTCAAGCACATTCATTAGAACTTCTTGCGTTGTTTGCCGTAGATTTATTTTAAGAATAAATTTCTTTAAACACTTCAAACGAAAAACGGCTTATTGCCACAGATAAGTGACTTAAACAATCACACAACAAGAATTATAAAACGACTGCAGCAGGTGATCATGCCGGTCGGTAAAATGTAGTCATGATTCTCAAATAAATATCTGTATTGCACTACAAGGAGTACTAATTTTGTTTACATTTATCAGAAGACATAACTTTTTGCACAAATTACAAATGACGGTGGTGGTATTCCATGTGACATCATTTACATCCACGGATGTTAAAAACTCAATTTGTTGATTGATGATTTCCGCCAACATCAATTCAGTTAATGGCAAAGGCAGTTGCCACATTAGTAAATTCGAATCAATTGATGAGAAATTTAAAAGCTTAATTTGTGATAAAAATCCCTTCAAAATTCAATTCTTATAGAACAGCGGCTCTTTTCACAGCTCATGCCAAGGTTTGAACTCATTTTTGAAATACTGAGACAAACAGTGTATGAAGTCAAGGACAAGATGAAACAAGAAACGAAAAAATGTTAACATGCGCTAGACAGCCACAATGTATTCGTATATTTTAGACTTCTGTTGGAGTTTTAAGTTCACAATTTTATCTTTTTGGTTTTGTGAAACACCTGTCAGATGGAATTAGTAAAATAATAACGGTTATCATATAAATCGATATAAAAATATTCGTTATTTTTATTCTAAATTTTTATATATTCTAACACGATCGTTTTAATGTTGAACACTTTTTTTCTTAATTTTAAATTCATTCATACTTTTCTGGGTCTTATTAGCATTTGAACAGACTTGAGTGAATATTTGTAACAATGAAATGTACCCCAACTAATGCCACGACGTTTGGCGAAGAAATCGTCATTAAATTTTGTTGGATCTTGATAGTATTTGCCATTTAAATTGCTAAAAATAATAAGAAACAGACAATAATAATTATAAATACAAAAATTAAATAGTTTATTAACTGACTTATAAAAACAATTTAAATACCACCAAGCACCATTTGAATTTACAGCACAATTTCCATCCATAGTATCATTATCACGATCTTTTGTTGAGAAATTATAACCCACATGCTGACTAAATGAATCCCCAGCATCGCCCACATATGATCCGACTTTAATAAGTTTGTAATTTGCAGCTTCATTACCCACCTGGAAATCGTTATACTTGGCATATTTCGTCACGTTATCGAAACTCTCTAACAGTATGAACAACTCAACAGGTTTCAGAGTGGAGGTTAAGGCGTGCAATTTGTCTAATCCTATAAAGAATTCACCATCCAAATTGCCAAAACCAGATTTATACTCTGACCATTCGCGGTAAAAGTTCACCGCACCATTGATACGCCGTTGAATAACCGTCCAACCACCACCGTCTACACTATTATTACAAGTAACCAGAAATGGTTTGGGCCCATAGATGTAGTCGATGATGGGACATTTATTATCTGCACAAATGCTGGCATCAAAATATGCACAACTAGTAGGATATGATTTACTGGTGCTGCAAATAATCGTAGAAGGGTATAAAGAAGGGTAGTTCTTGAATATATAAACGACTCTTTTTCGCTGTCTTTCTTTTTTGTTTTCAATGAATTTTTTTCTTTTTAAGACATACATACATATACATAATTGATCATTACAACCCATCAGTCAGGATTACGGCCTAGTTTCTCAGACCACTTATGTTGTGTGTGTTAATTTTATACATGAGTGGTGGGACCTACAGTTTATAGTCGACTCCGAACGACAGATTTTTGAGAAACTTTTCATGGCAATTTTCTTTACTCTCAGGAGTTTTTGACGGAAATCTGCTGAGAGGAAGTCGCCGAAAAATAGTGTTGTATTTTGTCTTTGATGTCTGGCCTGGGGCTCGAACCCAGGCTTTACGTCTAATAAGCCAACACACTATGTACTAGACTACGGCGACTTAAAATTAAATATTTGAATTACAAGTGTAAAATATAATTCATTCAGAGGAAATTGTACGCCGTATGTCATTGACAAAATAATATGAAGTATTATGATTGTATATCAGTTTGTTTCTTTTAATCAAATATTTATTTGGGAATAAATCGTTTATACACAATGAAGTCAAGCGATTTTTGAATTAATTCTGTGAACCTTTTAGCCACTATATCCTCATTATTTTCTTTAAATTGGGATAATAGTATA
The DNA here is from genome assembly GCA_958299815.1 of Sarcophaga carnaria. Taxonomy (NCBI): domain Eukaryota; kingdom Metazoa; phylum Arthropoda; class Insecta; order Diptera; family Sarcophagidae; genus Sarcophaga; species Sarcophaga carnaria. The sequence continues at coordinate 80,704,091 of OY283149.1, read as the reverse complement.
ACATCATCACCAGAACTTTAGCGACTATAGGCCAAGCTTTTGTTTGCGATGACCATACCTTACAGTTTTAAAAAAATTGTCATACTAGACGTTGAGTGGTCTTATTGAAATCTATTTAAAAATTCTGAAAAAATTTAATTGTTAAACTTCTAGAAATTTCTTCCGAAATATTTACTTTTCATCACCAGTAGTTACAGTGGTTCTAGTTAAGCGTTGGATTTTTTACTTTGATTCCAAATTGATCGTTCTTTCTTGCTCTTGTGCTCTGTTCTTCCCCTTCGATTTCACTAAAGTTGCTTTGGTTAACCACACTTTGATGTAAGTAAAATGCAACGTACTTCAACGGACGTAGTAAGAGAAGCTCTAAACGTGTAAATGTAAATGCAAACCAACCGTTTTATAACCCTTCTTCTGGAGTGTTTTTTTAACCAAATTAAAATAAAATTTTTTATTTTATTGTTAAAAAAACTATTAAAGGAGATTTTCATTGGAGTTGGAAGCCTTACTACACACAACAAGCAAGAAATATTATTCGATAACAAATAAACCATAAATTGAATCTTAAATTCTTAAATTGATAGGAGTCAAAAAGAAGCCATCTGTTCAGAACTATAATGATGATGTGCAATCTATATATATAAAAATAAAGGTTTATTTGTATGTAATTAATAGAATCATAAACTATACATTTGATCATGCTATGATCTTCATCAAATTTGTTGCGCATGAGCCAAGGAAGGTTTCTAAGTTGGTACGACCAATTTCCGACAGGTGGCGCCACTGAAAATTACTAAAAATGATTTAAATCGTAAACTGTGCATTTGATCATGTTATGATCTTTAGCAAAATTGTTGCGCATGAGCCGCCGGTTTATAATTTGGTGCGATTAATTTCCGATAGATGACACCACTAAGAATTATTTAAAACGAGTTAAATCGTAAACTATGCATTTGATTACGTGTTGATCGGGCGAATACCAGACGTTTTAGCATTTATCATTTATGATTTTAATAACATTAAGTATAACACATTCCCGTAAAATTTTAAATATTTTAATTTTGTAAATTTTTAAAAATGGACATTTATGTAATATCTCTTCTTCAAATTTATTTTAGTTGGTGGCGCAGCAACACGAGCAGGGTACACAACTGGTATACAATAAACGCAACGCACCAAGCACAACAATTTTGCAATTCCAACCCAAGATCAGACAGCGGCAGCAAAGCATAAGCAAAACAAATAAAAAACAGTTCTTTAATTCATTATCAGTTGTGCCATAAAAACGTTTTTACACATCGTATTTCATGCATCGCGTTTTTCAAAACCTCTATTTCATGCATAAAATCTTCTTACTGTGAGGAGTAATTCTTTGCTTGCTGTCGCGCTGCCTTTAAAATAATCACTTCCATATACAACCATGTACATATTCTAGTCATGAGAGATTTCTACATTTGCTGTGCTGCTTTTGTTGTGTTTGTAGTATGAGTGTAATAAGAGTCCCATTTGAAGGAAATTATTTCTGCTTCTTATTTCTGCTTCTTCTTGTAATATCACTGAATATTAAATTATTGATTGTAACTGTGCGCGATATACTAACTCAAACAATTCTTCGTAAACAATTAAAAATTAATTACATTTTGTTTCAAAAGATACCGGCTCGATTTGAGCTAGCTTTAGTCCTATCGAGAGATGAAAAGAATCTTTAAATAACTGAGACAACAGAAATTTTGAAGTTGTACTGGAAGAAGAAATAAAAACGAACAATAAATTCAGATTTTTAGCAACTAAAGCAATATATTTGCTCCCTCCTCACTGTATGATTTCCGCTGACATTCACTTTTTTATGTTGTTATTCGATAAACATAACTTAAGGAAATGTATTTCACATTACGATTTCTACAATATTATGGAACAAAAAGAAGTCACACGAAAGCCTATCACTACTACTTTAGCCTATCTTAGTTGTGTTAAAAGAGCAAAAGATATTGACACTTACCAAGCTATGATTTTATTGTTTTCGTCCATAAGGCATATTTTAGTAGGATCTAAAAAATCAAAAATAATTATGAAAAACCTCTCTGAAATAATTTGAAAAACAATTCTCACCTGTTTTCCCATCAATATTGTCTTCAATTTTGCTTAACTTGCCGTCTATTTGAGGCATGATGGCTAACTTATCCGAAATTGTTTTTGTTAAGGTTTGAATGTGCTTGTCTAAATTGATTTCCCTCAAAAGCATTTGGGAATCGTTTTGATTTCTTATAATCGCATCCAGTATTTGATTGTGTTTATTTAATGTTTCTCTCATGTCGGTGATTAAGATGATTTTATCATCGACAGGCGAGACCATTGCAGTTTGCATTTGAATTTCTTTTCTTATAAAATCTTTTAAATCTTCACTTCTTGGTCTACTATTGTATAGCACTTTATCTTGCATAGTTTCTAATTGTTGTGACAGACTTTTAATGTTTCGTTCCAAGACTCTAAGAACATCCTTTTGCCTGTCTAGGTCCTTTTGAATATTCGACATATTTTGTTGCAGCATATCGTTTCCATTTTGTAATTTTATTAATTGATTGTCAAATCGTCTATAATCAAACGAATCAATCACGCTCGATATATTATCACTATTTGGCTGCGTTTATAACGAATATACGAATTGATTCTGATTTTAATACTGAATTATGTAAAGTACTTACTTTGATGGCAGCCTGTGCATAGTACCACATACACAATAACAAAAGTGTTAGTTTGTAAAATTTCATTTTCATCTCTTCAAACTGGTTTTGTCACAATTCTTTTAAGTGCAATTCTATTAAAAGGTTAAAATCAACTGGCAATGAATTGAAAGTTTGCTGTGATTTAAAAGTGTTTAATACAGCCAGTGTTGAAAATGAAGATGCGATAAGAAAATAATGCTGAAGTATAAACAATAAAAAAATATACATAGTGATGTTGTATTTTACTTAAAATGTTGCTGGCTGGTTGCAGTCGACTTATATAATTATACCCTCAGTGAAAAAATGAAATTGTTTTTGAGCTTAAGTCTAAATTTAGAAGTAATTATCGTCAGATGGTTAGGTATAGTCCCCTGATTAGGGCCGATCTCAGTTAAAAGAAAAATTTTATTTGGAAGCTTTGAGTGGTCATGATCAAATCTTAGTTTTAAAATAAAATGGAATAAAAACAAAAACAACAGAAATTGAATTATTTTGAGAATTAAATAGAAGAATACAGCTGCTCTTGTCAGATGACAATTTTGTTGTCGATGCGATTTATTCTTAAAGGATTCAGCATGAATTCGTTTTTTTTTAATTTACTGAAAATTCTTTCTGAAGTCTATTGTCAGTGAACAAATCGCGAATCCTAATTTACATCACCTATGTGGATATTGAACGGCGAAGGCTATAATATTTGAAAACGTTTTATTGAACTTGTGTATAAAATTTCTGAGAGTATCTTAACATTTGTATTCACTTTAGTTGCACTCATCAATCATGAGTGTTATTGTCTTTACGTAATTTAGTCTGGAAGGAATCAAAACAAATTTAAAAAGTACCCGTCGTCATCAGTAGAAATGTGTGTTAATTTAATTGTTTCAAATGTTCTCAATATTAATGTTTTTTTGTTTAAATTCTTCACAAAAATTTAATAAGCAAATACCATGACTAGAGACAGAGTGGGTGATAATAATCTGCTTATCTGCTCTGATTATTATTGATTAGTTCCCTCATAATCTATTGATTTTAGTTATTATTCTTTTGTAATCTTACAATCGCTTATTATTTACTCCGATTATATTCAATATTTCCAAAAATTAAAAACTAAATCGTGAATTAAAACAGTTAAAAACAAATTGATTTCATAAGAAATGCAACTAATTTTTAACTTCAGCTGTAACACTTCCATTCACAATCAATAAATTAATGATGGGGCTTCGTCCTCTGCCCCAATTCATTTTCGTTGTGAGTAAGTCATAAAACATGAAATATCCACAGAGATCTTAAAGCGGAAGGAATGTATGTTTGTGGCAACTGCCTCTGCCACTAACTCTACCAATGTTGGCAGGATCATTTAACCTGAACAAGTTTCAGTAATATTTTTGGTAACCCCTAACCCCCAATCCTTATTCGGTTTTTCGAAAGTCACATGAAATGATTTTTTTGTAATAACTAAGAAAGGCTCCAGTATCTTCATATGCGATGCCATAAATTTGCAGTTAAATAATCCAAATTGTTAGCGTAATCATAATAAATTATAAGGTTGTATAGCAGGTGCCAATTCCTCTTGCATATTCACTAAAAGATGCAATACAGTAAGCGAATTATAAGCCCCTTTAACCATTGAATTAGTAAGGGGGTTAATAAATATAAAAAGTACTGTGCAACCAGCTCAATTAAAGGAGCTCAGATGTTTACACAAGATTTACTAAAATAGTTAATACGAACAAATTGTCTACTTCACCTTCACCTATTTCAGTCGTTCAATGGCATTATGCAGTTTGTTTCATATTTTCTACTGCTAATGAAAAGCTTTGTGGTTGTCATGTCCAATTATTTGATAAATATTTAGATATTCTGTAATGAGTTTTATAAAGTTCTACTTACTGTAAAAAATAAGCAGTTGACACATCTAGTTTTATATCTTATTTCTGAATAAAATATTTCAGGAGAAATAACACAAGAATATTATGTAACAAATTGAGTTTTTATCATTCGTGGACGTAAATGATGCCAAATAGAATACCATCGTCATTTGTAATTTGTGCAAAAAGTCATGTCTGCTGATAAATGTAAACAAAATTACTACTCCTCGTAGTGCAATACAGATTTTTATTTGAGAAGCATGACTACATTTTACTGATCACCTGCTGCAGTCGTTTTACATTTCTTGTTGTGTGATTTCTTTAAATCGCTTATCTGTGGCAATAAACCGTTTTTTTTTGTTTTTGACGTGTTTAAAGAAAGTTATTCTTAAAAAAAATCTACGGAAAACCAACGCAAGAAGCTCTAATGAATGTGATTGAAAACATTTTGTAGCTGTCCCCGTATAATCATCAATTCTAACGATAGTGAAACTCAAAGATATTCAGTTTTGCTATCAGTAGACCATTTATTCAACGCTGGATTTAAACTGCTTTACGAAAGTCATGGATGGCATGGAAATCCAACTTAAAGTTAAGCTCCATGTTTTCATCTCATATGTAACAAATGCATGTGTCTTCTGCAAATATTTGTTCACAGGTGATTACGAAGAATGCTAAAAGGATTCTTTTTCGAATGCAAGGAGTTCACATTACAAAATCTTGCTTTTGTCTTCCGCTAATGTGCCTTTGTTATAACCTGCATCTGTATTTTTTACTTTTTTCTGAAGGTGGGTGCCGAAGAAGACTCGCGTAAGAAAATGATTAAAGTTTGCAATGAAAATGGGCTTCGTTTTCGAAAAACAAAAGCTAAAATCGCGGGTATTAACATAAGCACTGTCTCACCAGTTTCGGAAAGATAAAAAGTGTTTTGGATGTTTGGGAGCAAACTCGGATTTCTCTAAAAGAGAAGTATCAAAACAAACTGAGATGGTTTGCACAAAAGTAGCCCAAAACTAAGACCTAACAATTGTTTTGTCCCAGGAACTAAGGAGAATTAAATTTCTTTAATGGATGAGGAACATATGGTTTGAATTACATCTCACAGCTTTGTGAACAAGAATTTAATGCTGAGGATGATGATAAATTCCATATCGGGAAAATCAAACGAAGTGTGCTAAAAGCATTTTTAAAAAGATAAACAATTTCCTATACAGTAGGAAGCATTTCTCTGTCGAAATCTAGCCATTGCTTCCTAATAACATATAAGAAAGACTATTGAAGAGTAGCATGTAACCAGATAAACCAGATTGAAAGAATTTGAATAATTGTAAAGAAAATATTTGAAAAAAAGAAAAGAATTTAAAAAAATAAATAAATATATTATTTTGAAGAGGCGAACGTCCAGTAAAATTGTAAAAGATAACACAATAAAGCAAGTAATGAAAGGAGTTCATTGCTACATAACAAACGCTAAACACGTCAAAACGCTAAAAGAAGAAAAATAAGAAGTGAGTTAAGAAATGACAATTTACCATCTGATGTTGTTAAAAATAAAATTGATTTTAAAAATTTACTTTGTATGTACTTAGATATGAAAATATTTGAATTCATTTCAAGTGCAGTTCTGCAATTGAGTGGAAGAGTAATTTCAATACATTTGCCTGTAGTATTTGTACATAATTACTTGTATTATATTGATGGAAGATAAGAATGAGCATTTACTTTATAATCCAACTGTATGTATACAAAATACTGGAAACATTTGTTTAAACAAAAACTCAACCACAACCTTTCCTAACACAAATAAGGAAATCTCTTTTTCATTAAAGCGATAATATTTTGAAGAATGTAAATTTCAGCCACTAACATCGGCCATCAAACAAAACAGTTTTAATATGAATCATGCTCCTAAAGCTGACAAGTAATTTCTTCTTATACTACTTGCGATAAGAAATGGAAATACAGATTATAAATTTGAAATCTGTACAAATCTGTACAATATGTATGTATGTAATATTGTGTTGTTTTTAATTTTAACGTCTGTAGAATACTCAGTCTTTTATATTCGTATGTGATCGTTTTGCAATTTTTTGAATATTATCAGCCCAAAGTGAATACAGACAAGTAGAATGCAAAACCGCTACTGTCATATCTACATACATATATGTGTGGCTGTGTGTCCCAATGTTTTTAAAAACATGACGATTTTTTGTATATTTTTCTTTGAATTTTGATAATCAGTTTTATAATTTATGTTTCAATTAAAACCCTTTCACGTACACTGTACCTTTTATGGCACAACCATTAAATTTACTTCTTTGATTTAATTTTAAGACCAAATAATTGAAAAACTTTCCTTCTGAACAAAATAGAAATTTTAAATTAAATTAGAATTTATCAGAAGAACTAAACTAGTTAAAATTCTCCAAAACTTCTTATGCCAGACTGATATCTAAGTTTCATATTTAGGATCTGCTGTTCTATTATGTGGCTGACCATGAATACATGTCATAAATACCCCTTTATTCATAAAAACATTTAAAATTTTATAAAAAGCTTTATAAAAACTAAATTTTCTATGATGATTAATGCTGTAATTCTTTCATGTATGTTGATAAAATTGGCCGATCGTGTCTTTAATTAATAAAAATTATCAAAAAATTTAAAATCTTTGTATTGTTGCATTAATTTGTCTGGTGTGGGTGTTTGCCAAATAAATAAAACATATGCTCAAATATTATATACAGTGGTTGGGGAAATAATAGGGAGGTAGAAAATGCCACAAAGATTTTCTTACATTTTTATTTACCATTGAATACTACACAATACAACAAAGTATTTGGAAGATGCTAATATAGCCGACAAAAGAAATCTTTTATAAATCTGCCTTGAAAATGATACGTTGAAAACACAATTTTGTTATTTTACAACCATAAAAACAGTATACGATTTACAAATATTACCATTAAACCATTTTATTATTTCAATAATTATCAGAAGGGTCCTTCAGTTTCCAAATCTTTCGGCTGGTTCCGTGAATTTATTAGATTAGACTGAATTTTCATTAAAATTTAATATCAAACTGCCTGAATTCCATATTTCTGGCTTATATTGTAGGGTTGGAAGGAAATATTTTATTCTGGTGAACTTTTAGGCGGTAGCACCTACAAATGTGAACAATCCTTGCTTGTAGTGAATGTGAAGGAATAGCTGTGTCTGTTAATTCCCTTATCTATTACCGTCGGTTTCTGTCGCCTTACCTCCTGCTTGTGTCCATAAGGATGTCAATAGTTTTTAGCAACAAATTGATATTGTTGTTGGTTGTTTATCCTTTTGCGATTAAGTGGATCATGACTGATGGAATGTGCAAAGTAAAGAATTTTGTCTTCCTATATGATGTTCCACAAAGTGAAGCATTTTATTTTATTCTGATACTGTTTGATAGTGTCATAGTGCTGATACCGTAGGGTATTATCCATTTTATATGGTATATCCCTGAATTTGTAATGATAGAACCAATTGACTGCAAATTGTCTCCCACACTTATTTCCATACGTATAAGATGACTGGCTATTTGGGGATGTTGCCATCTCGGTTCTGAATTTATTTCTGATAGTCGCTTATAAAATGTTCCCAAGCAAAACCTGCATTGAAATACCGGAAACGTCGTGGTTTGTTTTATCGGAAAGAAGATCAATTTGTTTGGCTCATATGGAACAACGTATGCATACTGCCTCTCCGCCAAATGAAAGCAGACGACCAAAGTGTATAAAGAATACAATGAAAAAGTTCGATTTGTCATTGAAAATGTTAGAAGTTTGCTGCTCATCTCTGTTAGTGTAATTGTTTGGATGTCAGTAGTATATTACACCCTGCTTTTCATCTGGGTATTATATTGAGTAGCTTTCTCCATTGATGATGATATCTATGGCCACTTATGCAAGACAATCATGACGAATATTGCGCTAGAACTGTAACATCATACTTTAAGGCGTTCGAAATTATCGACGTTCAATTATCCTAACTAATACGTTTTAGGATATCTTCTGAGTAAACTTGAATTCTTTTTGACCGAAGAAATAAGCAAGAAATCTAGAATAAAATTCACAGGACTTGAATTCTTATCTTCTGGAAATTTTACTCAAATATTGCAACTTCACGGAACCAATCACAAGATTATAGGAATGAAGTGAACATTGTATAGAATTTCATGGTATTATTCGTCAAACACAATTTGTTTCTGTTTTCCGGACATTGGCTTTCAAGGATTTTATTTATTTCTCGAAATAATAATTTCTACAACTCATGTTGATAATTTGATCATGTTCTGATTCAAACGCATACATTAGCTCAGTTCACAATCTTGGGCAAATGGTCTGGCATCATGGCATTTGCAAATGTTGGGTATTTTTTTACCATACACATAAATACCCTTGCCACGGTTTGGCAAATATCCCACACTCAAAACCGTAGTTTATATTTAACCAACAGATTGCCATACTTTAGCAAATGAACAGCTGAACATAAAAATAAAATTTGTAATTGCAAACTACTTGTGCTTTTATAGAATATATATGATTTCTGGAAAATTATGACGTATGATCTTGGATTGGAGCCTCTGCCAACTTTATCTCTATTCCATCGATATACCCAATGCAGAAAGGGAGCGCATCAAATGTGTCAGTTCCTATTTACGATCGTTCAGTCTCCTTAGTCCAGTAAATGTATTTCGATTGAAGGTGTAAAAATGCTTTGAAGACTCTCTTTGTTATTATTGATAAGGTTCCGCCATCACCTATTCCGAAAATAGTTGCAATTTTTCTGAAAGATGCGCTTTCGCCTGATGAACCTAGACGAAAAAGTATTATTGCTAGATATAATTCAATAGAAAATTGTTTACAAGAATGAGCTTTAGTAAATTCTATATTATTTCTTATTAAACCACACAACATCGCAAATTGTTTCCTGTAAACTCTTAGCATTTGCCGGAATCTCTTTTCATCCAACGTCGTTAAAATATTGTTGCGCCAATTATTCGACTTAGGTACTGCACTGAAAAATCCTCGGCGGCACTCCATCACAATAGATAAATTTTCTGCCAGCTCATATAAAACCTCTTCCACAGCGTCATCATTATTTTCAATACCTAAATTAAAAATTTGCCTTTTAATTAAATTTTGCAAAGAATATCATGGAATATACCATTGAATATAATCTCTTCCGCAGCTTCGTCTATTAAATACTTTATTATTTGTTCTTTTAGGCTTCCCTTCGGCATATTTTTATATATTGTATTATTTTGCACAACTGCACTCTTTAAGGAATAAAATAGAAGTATTTTCTTTTTTTTTTTTTTTTTTTGATAGTCAGCTGTGTGTTGGGAAGTTTCCAATAAGTGTTGCAAAGTTAAACAAAAAAAAAAAAAACTTTCACAATTAACGGCAAATATTTACAATGGTATAAATTTACCATCTGAATACTCAGGATTGTGAACTGAGCTATTGTTTCATTTCATTGCATTTAATTGTAAACAAACTTCATAAATTATCCGTTCCTATAAGTTCTGCCACCACTGTATTAACACTTTTAACCTGTAATGTGTTTTGTTTTTTAAAATAGAATTGTGTCTTAATTGTTCCATAATTTTTTTTCTGTTTTTTTGAAAATAAATTCCCGCAGCTGATAATAGAATGAAAGGGACATTGTTTCTTTTCATATATCAGTATCTCTTCAGTGCCATTAACCCTTAAGCCTCTATAGAAAATTTATTTTAAAAAGTTTTTTTATGAATTTTGAATATTTTTTTAAGAATAAATTTTTATTTTAATTCGTGGAAAATACGTATGATTTTACGAAATGGTACTCTCATAGCATGTAGCCCTGCCGAAAATGTTTCAATGATTGCTGAATGTACATATTCAACGTTTAAATATTCTGTGTTGGGCTAAATATTTGACCTCTTACCTGATTTTTTGAATTTTTCTAAATAATATTAAAATTTTTCCATCACTTAAGGGGTGAAACCACTTTTTGGTTTAAAAATTAAGTTTCATTTTTAAAGGCTTGTGCACCTAGCAGTTTTAGGAGGATTTTTATTTGCATTGGTTTCCAAATGAATCACTGGGATAATTATTAATGGTTGTTTTCAAGCAAATCTGTTATTCAAAGTTGTTTATAAAAACGAAAAACGTATTTTTGATAACATAAAGACCTCACATGGATGACTACAGTGACGTTGTGTCCGTCTGAATATGTAACTTAAACTGATAATAAAAATTTTCAGCTCAGAATGATTTTGAATGGAACAGAATAAAAAAGTCTACATATGTATATAACACTAGACCACACATATACATACATACCAACATACGTACAATATTTTTTAATCTATCAAATGCCGAAATATATTTCCATTCTTATCACACTTCTTATTATGTGAAAGAAGAAATTATTTGTCAGCGATAGGAGGGAGCCTCATTTATATTAAAAATTGTTTGTTTTGTTTTGTTAGTGCGACTGTGAACAAAATTTAAAATTTTTCAAAGTATGTTCGCCTTAGTAAGGTAGTGATTCCGTTAACCTTTGTGGTATTTTTCAAGATTGTCGCCGACATTGAAACGGATGTTTAAACAATTGTTTGTTTCTTGCATTTTATATGCATACAGTTGGCTCATAAAGTAAATGTTCATTCTTACCAGGTATATGAACCGTTCTTTTGTGATAGAAACTTAGTTTAATTAAACTCGAATAAATAGTTTATTAAAGTATTGTAAGTATTAAACTGAATGTATTAGAGTTAATCCTACAAGACTTTAAAACTATGCCTGAAATAATTGAAATTTTTTTAATACTTCTATAAAAAATCAATAAGTTGTTGAACAATTTCGTTTTTAACTTTATAATATTTTTATTTTTTATTTATTTATTTATTTATAAATTTTTGTTCCGTATATTTTCTGAAAAAAAAAATTAATACTTGAAGTGTGTATTCTTGACAATCGTTGCCAATTTTCGTTTTCTAGGAAATGTGTTGTCAACATTTTAGTCACTTTATGTGGTATACTTAGCAAATTATTTTTGTCTGTATTGTGTCTGCATTACATCTGAAGTAATCACTGTTAGAGTTAATATCCAATGATTGATAGGAAATTATTAAATATTTGTGGTGTTGGATTATCACGTATCATAGTATTAAGGAAAAAAATAATCAGTTGTTCAGATAGTTCTCAGGAATATTATAACGTTTGAAGCTAAAATAGTTTTGATTTCAAATTCTTATCAATGTCTGTCGCCTCATTATCTGAAGCTTTCAATTAATTAATAAAACGATAAGGACTGAAATAAGAAATAAATAAATATTGAAATAAAACTTTAGGGTTGAAATCTAAACATTTTATTTCAGACCTGTAAGCTATAATAGCAATTAAAATAAGAAAAAATTAACAATGGGTACTTTATGCGCCAACTGTATACATGCATTTGTTATCAGTAATTAAAGAACAAACTGATGAAACATTAATGCACCAGGCGCAATGTGCAAATGATGTCAATAGTTTATTTTTAGCATAACATTTCAGTATTTCTACTTATCGCTGTGTCTTCAGTATTATATAAAAAGCAACGCTTATTAACGATGCTCATCAATACAAGACTTTCATCGTAAACATGAAATATTGTTTAGAGCTTTTATATTTGCTGTGTATTTGGAGTGTGCAGTGTTTTGCAGTGGGCGAAACAAAAGTAAGTATTTTCTGTTGTTGATTTTAAAAAAGAGAATTAAATAAAAAATATTATATATGTTTCTGCATCAATGCAGTCCATTAATTATAATATCTGTGAAGAGTGCGATTATACACGCCTCGAAGCTCAACTCGAACGACTGAATATACAAGCGAAAATCAATCATGAGACTCAACTACGGCAACAAATGGAACTGTTTAACAAAATGATTGAATTGTCTTTACAAATAAAAGGAATTCAAGCAAAATTGTTGGAAAAACACGAAACTGAACGCCATGTTCCATTAGTCACACCACCTGTCAATGATAAAATCTTAGTTATGACTGACATTAGAGAAAAACTAAAAGAGCATGATAATATGTTGGCGAAAACTCTAAATAATCAAAATGACACACAAGAACTTTGCAAAAAAATTGATTTGGAAGGCCATACCCAGACCTTGAAGAATCCAATTTCCGACAAAATGATTGCACTACAGAAAATCGATGTAAAGATAACCGACATAGAAAGCAATTTAATGCCAAAGAATATTTCAATAGAGATTATTAACAATCAGAATAGGATTCAAAATCTATTGAAAGAAATGAATTTGGAAGGTCATACCCAGACATTGAAGACAACAATATCAGATAAATTCAATTTGATGCAGAAAATAGACGAGAAGCTTACGATTATTGGCAATAATTCAATACCTAAAAACGATCAATTGAAATTTTATCAGGATATTCAGCAATACTTAAGTAAGAATTGTTTTAAAAATTATTCAACTTCAATCCCATTTCATAACATTTTTCTTCAATATTCCAGATGCCACTGAAAAATATTTGAAAGGAGAGCATCAAAGTGTGATTGCGTAAGTAAGAGAAAAAAAATATTTTTAATATAATTCAGGTTAAAGCGAAAAAACACGCAAGAATTCTTCAAAAGCTTTGATAAAAATTGATTATATTTCCAAAACACACACTTTCGGAAAAATTAAAAATATCGCAATTCGTTACGGGCACATATATATTTCAGTCATTACTGCAGGTAATGCATAATCACTCCTTCTAAACTAATATAATTTGATGCTAAGTATGTGTTATAGAAAAATTTTCTCATTTTTAAAAAGCTTTTAAAATTCATGAATTACTCGCAAATGCAATGACTTCATTTCAAACATTTCTTCGATTAATTTTAAGCAGCAATCAATCATATCCCACCAGTTGTGCGGATGTCAATGACAATTATTGTGTAATAAATAAGTGCCTCATTAAGAATCATCTGTATGGACCTGCACCATTTTACGTCGCTTGTAATAACAGCGCAGAGGGTGGCGGTTGGACAGTTATTCAACGACGTATCAACGGCGCGGTGAACTTTTACCGCAATTGGACAGAGTATAAATCTGGTTTTGGCAATTTAGATGGTGAATTCTTTATAGGATTAGACAAATTGCACGCCCTAACCTTAACCCGTGGAGTTGCTCATACTTTTGGAGGATTTCGACAATGTGACGAAATACGCCAAGTATGAGGATTTCCAAGTGGGCAATGAAACTGAAAATTACAAACTTATTAAAGTCGGATCATATGTGGGCGATGCTGGGGATTCACTTAGTCAGCATGTGGGTTACAATTTTACCACAAAAGATCGTGATAATGATATTTCCGGAAAGTTTAATTGTGCTGAACTTAAAACTGGTGCCTGGTGGTACTATAAGTGTTATAGTAGGTCAGTTAATAAATTATTTAATTATTGTATTTATAATTATTTTTGCCTATTTTGTATTGTTGTTAGCAATTTAAATGGCAAATACTATCAAGATCCATCAAAGGCTTCAGAAGAAAACGGAATAACTTGGGATGATTTTCATGGCTATAAATACTCTCTAAAGTTTGTGCAAATGTTAATCCGGCCAAGGAAATTATAAATATCTAATTGAAATCGATTGATGTTCACGAAATGATTTTAAAGTATGAAGTTGTAAAATAAAAGAAAACTTATTTTTACTCGCAATTAAATCATAATTGTTGTTAGCATTACAACCTTTATTTGACAAGGTTCTTTTGTTGTTGTTTTCTTTTTCTGTAGTTGAGTATTCAACGACGCAACAATAACGCAATGAACTTTTAAAGCGATTAATCGGAACACAAAGCCGTATTTGCTAATTCGGAATTGTTGATTCAGTTGCTGAATTTGAAATAAAGTCCACAAGAATAAATTTCTTGTGCGTCTTATGAGAAGGTAGACCAGACTAGAGGATTGTAATGGTTATGTATGAATGTATATACTTTATTTATTACAAATACTTCCATATTACATAGCAATTATTACGAACGGACGTATTGTTAGCACACTATTTGCTTGACTTATTTTTAAAATATTTCTTTTCCGATAATTTATCAATGCATTCCGAATACCAATTACCAACTTTTTTTTTTAGAGTTATATAACATTGTTTATATGTTCAAGACTGTGGATTATGTAGATTGTAAATCCAGATACTATGTAGTGTATGTGTCTAAGCAAAAACAATATATCCCCAAAAAATATCAAAAATACTATCTGAAACAGATCTGTCCCTTTTTGAATTGTCTACAGTTGCGCGGCTGTACCTCAAATAATGGATCAAACTCGTCTTTTTGTTTTTACGTAAAAAATACTCATACGGATAGGCCGAGTCGCCGTAGTGTACTAGGTAGTATGTTGGTTTATTAGACGTGAGGTCACGGTTTAAACTGCACGTCAGACATCAAAACACGATATGTAAAAATATTTCTTCGGCCACTTCAGAAGATTTCTGGAAAAAATTCTGGGTAAATAAAAAGGTTTCTCAAAGTTCTGTCATTCTTAAACTGTAGGCCCTGCCACTCATGTATAAAATTAATGCAGACAACATAACTGGTGTGAGAAGCTAGGCTGTAATCCTAGCTAAATGATTGTAATGGCCGATTATGTTATGCTTATGTATAGGCTGAGGTGAGTTTGAAGAATATCAAAATACTTTTGATTTTTACTACCATAAAACATATGTTTGCTTCTTTTTCACTACAACTATACAATGTTGTTTGAAGGTACTATTTTGATTTGCAATTTTTATGACTTCGTTCTATAGCACATATAATGATAACATTAAATGTAAATTAGATAAGGAAAATTTCAATATTATGAATTTCACTTTGATTTGGGTGGGTTGCATGAGATACAAATTGTTTCAAAATTAAAATTTTTTTATACTTTCCATGGAGTTTAGAAAGTTTTGAAGACTTTTAATTTCGATACACAATCAAAAGGCCCGTGTTATCATTTTAACCATTTATGATCGATTATAGCGTTTCTTTTTTTTAAACTTTTGCTGCGAAAATTCTCTTCAGGTTTAGGAACGCATAACAATTGGCACTACGTACCGGTCATGGAAGGAGATTCACATTTGCCGGAATATTTGTGATAAGAGATTACCTAACACTTATCTAATGAAATTGATTGATTTTCCAGTTTTTAAAAGAGCTACCGTCCTTGTTCCAAATGCTTACCCCATGATTAAATAAGAAAAATGTAGAATAAAGTAACGATTAACTACGATAAATTGGTAGCAAGGTATGTTTCAAGCGAGATATTGGTGCAAGAAGTGTTATGCTAAGTGGAGCATTATTTTATAAATTCCATATTTCTGGCTTATATTGTAGGGTTGGAAGGAAATATTTTATTCTGGTGAACTTTTAGGCGGTAGCACCAACAAATGTGAACAATCCTTGCTTGTAGTGAATGTGAAGGAATAGTTGTGTCTGTTAATTCAATTATCTGTATTATACCAGTTTCTGCCGACTTACCTCCTGCTTGTGTCCATAAGGAAGTCAATAGGTTTTACACGGTTATTGATATTGTTGTTGGGTTTTTTTCCGATTAAGTGGGCCATGATTCATAAATTGTGCAAAGTAAAGAATTTTATCTTCGTATCTGAAGTAATTTATTTTATTCTGATACTGTTTGATAGTGTCCTAGTGCTGATACCGTAGGTTATACCATTTTACATGGTATATCCTTGAATTTGTAATGATAGAACCAATTGACTGCAAACTGTCTCCCACACTTATTTCCATACGTATAAGATGACTGGCTATTTGGGGATGTTGCCATCTCGGTTCTGAATTTATTTCTGATAGTCACTTATAAAATCTTCCCAAGCAAAACCTGCATTGAAATACCTGAAACGTCGTGGCTTGTTTTATCGAAAAGAAGATCAATTTGTTTGGCTCATATGGAACAACGTATGCATACTGTTTCTCCGCCAAATGAAAGCAGACGACCAAAGTGTATAAAGAATATAATGAAACAGTTAGATTTGTCATTGAAAATGTTAGAAGTTTGCTGCACCTCTCTGTTAGTGTAATTGTTTGGATGTCAGTAGTATATTACACCCTGCTTTTCATCTGGATGTTATATTGAGTAGCTTTCTCCATTGATGATGATATCTGTGGCCACTTATGCAAGACAATCATGACGAATATTGCTCTGGAACAGTAACATCATAGTTTAAGGCGTTCGAAATTATCGACGTTCAATTATCCTAACTAATACGTTTTAGGATACCTCCTGAGTAAACTTGAATTCTTTTTGGCCCAAGAAATAAGCAAGAAATTTAGATTAAAATTCACAGGACTTGAATGTTTATCTTCTGGGAATTTTATTCAAATATTGCAACTTCAGGGAACCAATCACAAGATTATAGGAATGAATTGAACATCGCATAGAGTTTCATGGTATTATTCGTCAAACACAATTTTTTTCTGTTTTCCGGACATTGACTTTCAAGGATTTTATTTATTTCTCGAAATAATAATTACTACAACTCATGTGGACAATTTGATCATGTTCTAATTCAAACGCATACATTGTTCGTTCCATTGCATTTAATTGTAAAAAAACTTCGTAAATTGTCTGTTCATATAAGTTCTGCCACCATTGTATTAACACTTTTAATCTGTGAAATATTTTGTTTTTTAAAATAGAATTGTATTTTAATTGTTCCATAAATGAAAGGCATTTTGTTTCTTTTCAAATATCAGCATCTCTTCAGTGCCATTGACGCTTAAGCCTCTATATAAAATTTATTTTAAAAAGTTTATTTTATGAGTTTTGAATAATTTTTTAAGAATAAATTTTTATTTTAATTCGTGGAAAATACGTATGATTTTACGAACTGGTACTCTCATAGCATGTAGCCGTGTCGGAAATGTTTCAATGACTGCTGAATTTACATATTCAAATATGAAATTCAAAGTTGTTTGTGAAACGAAGAACGTATTTTTGATAACATAAACAAACTCACGTAGATGACTACAGTGATCCTATGTACGTATGAATAATATAAAAATGAATGTTTGTTTGTATGTAATTAATATAATCGTAAACTATGCATTTGATCATTCTATGATCTTCAGCAAAGTTGTTGTCACATGAGCCGGGGAAGGTTTCTAAGTTGGTATGACCAATTTCCGACAGTTGGCGCCACTGAAAATTACTAAAAATGATTTAAATCATAAACTATTTATTGGATCAATTTATCATCTTTAGCAAAGTTGTTGCGCATGAGCCGACAAATTTTTCTAAGTTAGTATGACCAATTTCCGATAGATGGCGCCACTAAGAATTATTCAAAATGAATTGAATCGTAAACTATGCATTTGGTCATGTGTTGATCAGGCAAATACCAGACATTTAGCATTTATCATTTATGATTTTAATAACATTTAGTATAATTCATTCCCGTAAAATTTGAAGCATTTTAGTTTTGGAAATTTTTTAAAAATGCTGTTGGGTTCACTTGGATTGAGTACATTGTGAGATTCTAACAAATTTAACACATTTTTCATGTCGTTCCCGTGCAATCAAGACTCCAAAGCGGCAAGCAATTGGTCGACCTAAACCTCGAGCACGGAAGAAAAGACCATTACGAGCCTCAGAATCAGACGGGCAACTAGCATTGAGACTCGAAGAACTTCGAGTACATGCCGCTGCAACCCGTTGGCATGAATCACTTTAACAACGAGAAGTGAGGTTAGAAAATGATCGAATGCGTACTGCTCAGGCCTGTTCGTCTGAATCATCTGGACAACGAGAAACAAAATCAATAAAATTATTCAAAATTAATTTGATATTTGTATAATGTCTTTACTTCAAATTTATTTTAGTTGGTGGCTCAGAAACACGCGCCTTAAGTTGAAAATAAAAGTGCTCAATAAAAGTGAACTACTATAGATGAAAAGTCCGTCTTTTATAGCTGAATTGTCTACTCGTCATTCGTCCGTTGTCTATGGAAATTTCCATAGTCGATGGCGTGATCTCCTGAGATGGACGCTTGTCCGTTTCTTGTTAGTTCTTAGTTAGAGCAGGACTGCTATATTGTTACCGACGAGTAATCTA
Organism: Sarcophaga carnaria; assembly: GCA_958299815.1. NCBI lineage: Eukaryota > Metazoa > Arthropoda > Insecta > Diptera > Sarcophagidae > Sarcophaga > Sarcophaga carnaria. Next base: position 80,685,361 of record OY283149.1, on the reverse strand, counting down.
AACGAACGAACGGTCTTTGTTCTTGCTCTATATTGTTTCTTTGTTCCTGTTTCCTTGTTCCTGCTCTATATTGTTTCCCTGTTACTGTTTCTTTGTTCTTGCCCTATATTGTTTCTTTGTTCCTGTTTCCTTGTTCTTGATCTATGCAGTGGTTCAATTTGACTCGCATCCCACATCTATTAAATGGCGAAATAGATTTCCATTCTTATCATACTTATTATGTGAAAGAATAAATTATTTGTCAGCGATAGGAGGGAACATCATTCATATTAAAATTGTTTTGTTTTGTTAGTGCTAATGTGAACAAAATATAAAATTCTTAAAAATATGTTTGCCTTTGTAAGGTAGTGATTCTGTTAATTTTTGTGGTATTTTTTAAGTTCTCATCGATATTTAAATAAATGTTTAAACAATTGTTTGTTTCTTGGATTTTATATGCATACAGTTGGCTCATAAAGTAAATGCTCATTCTTATCTGGTATATGTAGTGTTATTTTGTGATTGAAACTTAATTTAATTAAACCAGGATAAGTAGTTTATTAAAGTATTGTAAGTATTAAACTGGAAGTATTGCAGTTACTCCATCAGGATTATAAAAGTACGAATGAAATATTCTGAAAAAATAAATTTAATACTTGTGGTGTGAACTCTTGATCGTCATTGTCACTTTTCGTTTTGTAGGAATAGTGTTGTCAACATTTTAGTCACTTTATATGGTATACTTATAGAGTTAACATCCAATGATTGATAGGAAATTATTATATATTTGGGGTGTTGGATTATCACGTAGCATTAGAGTTTGGGGTTTCCCGGTATTTCCCGGGAAATTTTTTAAATATTCCCGGGAAATACGGGAAATTTTAAATTAACGTATTCATGTACATACATAAGGAAAATAATCAAAATGTTCAAATGTTCAATGCTACTCTTCAAAAATATGTAAAAGAAGAATTCAATAAAGAGTATCATCTATTCCTAGATGTACGAACTTGGTGGAACGACATGGTTGGAATGATACAATCATTTCTAAAAATTAAAAATGCAATAAAAAACTCTTTAATAGATTTACATTTATCATCATTGTTTGTTGAAGATTATGTCCCACACTTGGAAACATTGGTAAACGTTTTGAACTCCACAAAAGGTGCAGTGGAAGCATTAGGCAGGCGTGAAACCAATTTGATAATACGTGATGCTATTATGAATACACTTTATGAATAGCTATTATCTGTTGATTCTATACTTTCGGAAAAAATGGTTCACACAATTAAAAGTAAAGTAAATGAAAGATATAACGACAAATTGATGTCATTAGTAAATTATCTAAATACTTCACAAAACAATAATATTAACATAAAAAAGACAAGGTTAAAATCCTATGCAGAGCAAATGTACAAAGTACTGAAATAACATCGGTATACAAGTATATCAATGTTTTAAAGAAAAGTTGGAAAACACCAGTAATGGGGCTAAAGAAAAAACAAGTAATCTGAAATTAAAAACAGACAAGTTATTTGAAAGAGAGCTAGCTTTATTTGAAGCTAGTACAAACAGAACCAAAAATTTAGACATACTTTTTAATGCATTGTTAACGCTAAATAAAGCCCACTTCTGTAGAAAGCGAGCGTGTTTTTTCGGTAGCTGGTAAATTTTCAACAAATTTATGAAATATAATGTCTCATGAGTTATTAAATTCACTAATAATTTTAAAATTTTTTGAAAACTCAGTTCTTCGAAAAATTTTTTTATTTTTATTTTTAAAGAATATTTTTAATTAATTCTTAATAATAACTGATCTCAAAATTTATCATTAATCTGTTTGTTTTTGTTTATAAAGTATGAATTTAAATGTATTGTTTTCTTTTTTGTTAATAAAATAACATTTTAATAAAAATCTTAAGCATTTTATTAGTATTGTGATTTTTAAAAGATTTACCGGGAAATGAAAAAGTCCGGGAATTCCCAAACTCTACGTATCATCGTATTAAGAAAAACACAATAATCAGTTGCTTAAATAGTTCCTAAGAATATTATATCGTTTGAAGCTAAAATAAATTTTCTTTCAATAAAAGTCTGTTGCCTCATTTTCCAAAGCTTGCAATTAATTAATAAAAACGATAATAATAAGAAAATATTGCTAATGAACTAAAATATAATGGCCTATATAACCGTATAGTTGGGCCTATATAACCTTATAGTTGGGACTATATTATATAATGGCCTATATAACCTAGTGTTGGGGCCTTAAATAAATAAATAAATAATAAAAACGATAATGATTGAAACAAGAAATAAATAAATATTGAAATGAGAAATTTAGCGTGGAATCTAAACATTTTATTTCAGACCTGTAAGCTATAACAACAGCAATTAAAATGAGAGGCTGTCAAAATTATTGCCGTTTTTGTACGTGTATTTAATTGAAAAAATTAACAATGAATGCATACTTCATGAGCCAATTGTATACATAAATTTGTTATCAGTAATTAAAGAACAAAGCTGATGAAACATTAATGCAAGTGCAATGTGCAAATGATGTCAATAGTTTATTTTTAGCATAACATTTCAGTATTTTCTACTTATCGCTGTGTATTCGGTATTATATAAAAAGCAACGCTTATTAACGATGCTCATCAATACAAGACTTTCATCGCAAACATGATATACTGTTTAGAGCTTTTATATATGCTTTGCATTTTGAGTGTGCAGTGTTTTGCAGTGGGCGAAACAAAAGTAAGTATTTTCTGTCTGTTTGATATTAAACAAGAGAATTAAATAAAAAATATTTCATATGTTTCTGCATCAATACAGTCCATTAATGATGACATCTCTGAAGAGATTTATTCGTGTGATTATACACGTTTCGAAACTCAACTGGAACGACTGAACCTACAAGCGAAAATCAATCATAAGACTCAACTACGGCTACAAATGGAACTCTTTAATAAAATGAATGAATTGTCTTTACAAATAAAGGGAATTGAAGCAAAATTATTAGAAAAACACGAAACTGAACGCCAAGTTCCATTAGTCCCACCACCAGTCAAAGATAAAATCTTAGTTATGACTGAGGTTAGAGAAAAACTAAAAGAGCATGATAATATATTGGCGAAAATTCTAAATCAGCAAAATGACACGCAGGAACTTTGCAAAAAATTGATTTAAAAGATCATACTCAGACCTTGAAGAATACAATTTCCGACAAAATGGTTCTGTTACAGAAAATCGATGCAAAGATAACCGACATAGAAAGCAATTTAATGCCAAAGAATATCTCAGGAGAGATTATTAACAATCAGAATAGGATTCAAAATCTATTGAAAGAAATGAATTTGGAAGGTCATACCCAGACATTGAAGACAACAATATCCGATAAATTCGATTTGATGCAGAAAATAGACGAGAAGCTTACGATTATTGGCAATAATTCAAAACATAAAAACGATCAATTGAAATTTTATCAGGATATTCAGCAATACTTAAGTAAGAATTGTTTTAAAAATTATTCAACTTCAATCATTTAAAAAAAATTTAATATTTCAGATGCCACTGAAAAATATTTGAAAGGAGAGCATCAAAGTGTGATTGCGTAAGTAAAGCGAAAAAACACGCAAGAATTCTTCAAAAGCATTGATAAAAATTGATTCTATTTCCAAAACACACACTTTCGGAAAAATTAAAAAAAAAACAAAAAAAAAAAACGGAAAAAAAGAATTCGTTAGGGGCACATATATATTTCAGTCAGTTGCAAACATTACCACAGGTAATGCATAATCACTCCAACTAAACAAATTTAAATTGATTTCAAGTATGTGTTACAGAAAATTTTTCTCATTATTTATGACTTCATTTCAAACATTTCTCCAATTACTTTTAAGCAGCAATCAATCAATCCCACCAGTTGTGCGGATGTCAATGACAATTACTGTGTAATAAATAAGTGCCTCATTAAGAATCATCTGTATGGACCTGCACCATTTTACGTCGCTTGTGATAGCAGTATAGACGGTGGCGGTTGGACGGTTATTCAACGACGTATCAATGGCGCGGTGGACTTTGACCGCGAATGGTCAGAGTATAAATCTGGTTTCGGTAATACTGAGGGTGAATTCTTTATAGGGCTTGACAAATTGCACGCCTTAACGTCGACTTTAAAGCCTGTGGAATTGTCGATCCAGTTGCAGGATTTCGACAATGTCCTTAAATACGCCAAATATGACGATTTCCAAATAGGGAATGAAACTGAAAATTACAAACTTATTAAAGTCGCATCGTATGTGGGCGATGCTGGGGATTCTTTTAGTCAGCATGTGGGTTATAATTTTTCCACAAAAGATCGTGATAATGATACTGATGATGGAAATTGTGCTGTAGGTCTAACTGGTGCTTGGTGGTATTTAGATTGTTATTATAGGTCAGTTAACAAATTATTTAATTTTTCTTTTAATAATTATTATTGTCGTTTTTTTTATTATTTTTAGCAATTTAAATGGCAAATACTATCCAGATCCAACAAAATTTAATGATGATTTCTTTGCCAAACGTCGTGGCATTAGTTGGGGGTACATTTCATGGTTACAAATATTCACTGAAATCTGTTCAAATGCTAATAAGACCCAGAAAAGTATGAATGAATTTAAAAAAAAGTGTTCAACATTAAAACGATCATGTTAAAATATATAAAAATTTACAATAAAAACAATGAATACTTTTACATCAAATGAGATGATAACCGTTATTATTTTACTGATTCTATCTGACAGGTGTTACACGAAACCAAAAAAGGTAAAATCGTGAACTTAAAACTTCAACAGAGGTCTCGAATATACGAATACATTGTGGCTGTCTGTTTAATGTTAAAATTTTTTCGTTTCTTGTTTCATTTTGTCGTTGACTTCAATTCTATCTGACAGGTGTTACACGAATTCTATCTGACAGGTGTTACACGAAACCAAAAAAGGTAAAATCGTGAACTTAAAACTTCAACAGAGGTCTCGAATATACGAATACATTGTGGCTGTCTGTCTAATGTTAAAATTTTTTCGTTTCTTGTTTCATTTTGTCGTTGACTTCAATTCTATCTGACAGGTGTTACACGAATTCTATCTGACAGGTGTTACACGAAACCAAAAAAGGTAAAATCGTGAACTTAAAACTTCAACAGAGGTCTCGAATATACGAATACATTGTGGCTGTCTGTCTAATGTTAACATTTTTTCGTTTCTTGTTTCATCTTGTCGTTGACTTCAATCACTGTTTGTCTCAGTATTTAAAAAATGAGTTCAAATTGATGTGGAAAGACCTGCTGTTCTATAAGAATTCAAATTAGAAAGGAACTTCATCACAAATTCAGTATATAAAAAACAATGTGATTTAAGCCACTTAAAATATAGGCCCTGAGTATGTTTTTGTGGATATTTGATGACTTAAAATAATTAAACGTTTAACAGAACGGTGAGATTTTTCACAATTTCTTCAAGTGTGATTGCAATTTGATTGTAATGAATCGCATTAAATAATACTCATGGTTCAATCAAATTTTCTGATGAAGATATCTTTCTCTTCTAAGTTGAAACTCTTACATTGCAGTTGTTAGGTTGTTGGCTGGGTTCCGATATGTTTTAAAATCCACAGCTTAGTACAAGTTTAAGTCGCTTCCTTAATTTCAGTTTCCGACGAATGTGTACATTTTACAGATGTACAGTTGTGAAGCTTCTATGATCCAGCCTATGATCTGACTTCTTAGAATGGAAAACCAAAACATAAAGTGATCACCAACAGAACGAAATAATAAAGCGGAAGCGAAGTTTTGAAGTGATGATTAGAGACTCTGCTTATAGTAATCTAAATAAGGTAACTCCAAGAATATGACTTGTCTTGTTGAATCATTTTCATTGCCATCCTTATTTTCTGACATATGTTTCGAGGCGGATTCTTTGCTGTTTTGTTTCTGACGATTCTTTGTGACTGTTATTGTTTAGTACATGTATGGAATTTTTAATTGCCAGTAATTTATGATTGGAAGCCACTGTTTGGTACATCTAACTACATACTCTCACTATTCAGTTTAGTTTTCTCTTGAAGAGTCTCTATTTGGCTATCTTATCAATGTGTTTGTCGTTGTTAAACATAATTTCAAATGAATTTTTATATACTTTCCTGCAAATACATTTGTTCTGTTGTAATGATCTATAATACTTTGAACACATTTCGGCTGTGTTAACATTTTTAAGTCAACTGCGTATACACATATAGAGAGAGAAAGAGCGAGAAATACAGTAAGTTTAACCTCTCAGGATATAATTGACTCTAATCATGATTACAAGCTCGCAATCTGAAGTATACCATAAACGATTACATTGAGCGGCGTTATAAGTTTTACGGCCTCTGTAAACCAGCATAGCAAGACGAAAAGCAGCCTCGGAATTTTCAAGGATATTTTCGGCTTTGATATGCTCCTTATTGGGAGTTATAAATTGTTGTATAGCCACAATATATTGCCAAAAGTTATGTATATACATAAAATAGAGATTAGCCAGAGAAAATACATTTTTTAAAACGTTATTTGTAACAATATATTGCGTTTTGGGCCACTTTATTTCTGTTTTTAAAACTTCAATTGTTTTTTTTTTCTTTTCCTTCCAGGTTATAATATAATATAATTGGTCATTACAATCCTTCAGTCAGGATTACGACCTAGTTTCTCACACCACTTATGTTGTGTGTGTTAATGTTATACATGAATGGCGGGGACCTACAGTTTAAAGTCGACTCCGGACGACAGATTTTTGAGAAACTTTTCATGGCAATTTTATTTACTCTCAGAGTTTTTGCCAGAAATCTGATGAGAGGAAGTCGCCGATTTTATTTTGATGTCTGCCCTGGGTCTCGAACCCTGGCTTTTCGTCTAACAAGCCAACACACTACCTACTAGACCACGGCGACTGCATACCTTCCAGGTATTTAACCTTTCTACTTTCCATACGTTGCTTTGTAATTTATTAACCATCGATTGGAAACCAATGTAACGTTTAATACCTACCTTACGTAATTAATTAAGATAAATTAGAATTCCAAACGATTATTAAAGTAAATGAAGAATTATTTTTAACATTATTTTTGTATTTTATTTTTATTTTTACATTTATGGGACTACCTTTAAAATTCTCTTTATATTCACAATAATTTTCAGACAGGCATTAATGTTTCACGCCACCACGCATGAGTAACATGTGGTTTTAAAGCCTCTGTTACTAACACGTAATATAGTCACGCACATATGGCGTTTGTTTAACGAGACGTATGAGCAATATTTTAAACATGTTGCATTAACTATTACGCATGCTCTTGAATTAAACAAATTTAATAACTTTCAATAACTCTGAGATAAAAATAAATAATAATCAATAATTATTAAGATTTTACTTTTTAAAACATTTTCGTTTTATTGCGTTTTTTGATGATTTTAAATTCAAAATTAAAGAAATTCTTAAGTTTAAGCCAACGTATTTTGAGTAGGGATTAATGCATATTTACAGACAGTATAGTAATCATTAGCTTCCTAGATTGTGCGTACACAACATCCAAGATTGTATAAAAAAGTTGGATGTCTCTGGGGGACATAAGGAGATATTCAACGGTTACCCGTATGTATTTTCCTGGACTGAAGGTAACAACATATCTGTCTTGGAAAGACTGCTACAACAGATAATTCGAACGATTAAGTGAGATCGGCATTCTGCTGCAGAGTAAGGAAAAGTCAAAAAATTAAATTAAGTTTTATTAAGGCCAGAAAACACAGCTGGCTTGAGACATATGCAGTACAAGATTTGTACAAAACCTACCCAGAAACCATATCTATTTAACTCATATCAGAAATCACGGATGATCTTCGACAACTGGAAGATCGCCTACACAAAAAAAAATATATTTTGTTACGTTTTTACCTTTTTAAAAATGTTTAAATATGAGTTCGTTAATTGCAACCAAAGTAAAAACAAATATGGGTTTAATTTCTCTTAAACTATCCTTATTCTTTACATTATTTTTGTGTGCCACCGTATACAACTTAACGATACAACAATAATTTGCTTATACACTATTCTATTTCACACTTCTGTCCGCGTTAACACTAACAACTGTTCGTTAGATCTTCTCTGTTTACAACCTTTTTTGCAAGCAATACCACTTGTACGTTCAAACCGCAACGCGTCTTCACACAAGGCTGACTGAATTATAACTCTGACTGCTGTCTGCTTTGTCCAGCACTTTTATAGTCCGACACAACTAGTCTAACGAACATTCTTGAAGTGGAAGGTTCGTGATATCGCCTTTTCGAGAGCTCTATTGCTAACATATTGTTGTTTGTGTACCTTGCTTATGTTGCCGTTGGTACTAGGCGCAACCAGGTTTGTCGTACATATGTGTGTGTGCAGCTTTAGATAATCAACAAGTTCATTGTATTGTTAGTGTTAGTGTGTATTTGTGTCGTGTGTATTGTGTTGGTGTAGCTGGTAGCTTTTGTTTATCGTTTTTATTGTTAAACGATATTAGGTCGTTTCGATTTATGTAACACTGCCGCCCACTTGAGCCTGTTCGTCCCGAATAGGCTCATTATCTCTACTCCCATATTTTGCCAGTCGCTCTTTATGTACGACCTTCATTTCTGTCCGGGGGCTGCCAGCTCTCTGTATCCTGTACACGACAACGTTTAATCGTTTAATTATTTTATACGGTCCATCCCAGCTACTTTGCGACTTGGGGAATAATCCCTTCTTCCGCGTTGGGTTGTAGAATAGTACTAGTTGTCCTTCATGGAAACCCTCCGTGTTTGCTGCACGATCATACCTGGCTTTCATTAGATTGCTGACCACCGCTCCAAAGGTGCGCCCGAGTTATACTGTTGCAGCTGACCTTGACTTCTTTTTACTGGAACTTTAGATGCAATACACTGGGTACAGTTTGCTATCCAATCCGCCACTGCTTGCTGACATCCAACCCAATAAAAACGTCGTTTTAGCCTTCCCAGTGTCTTTGTCAGGAAGGCACTACTAATAGGTTCGATAAGGTCTTGCCATCAGCGCTTTCCCAACGTCGATATAAGCATCCATTTATCAACCGTAAACCGTCCCATAGTGCCCAATATGCTTTTTTCCTTCTCCGGATATCTCATTGCTGGTAGGTCATTTGTCCTCTTCCTTGGCTGCTACTATCTTCGCCAGTATTGAGTCAGTTTTTTGTGCTTCGGACCAGTCTTCATTGGCTTCGATCTGCATTCGCCGGACATCAACAGTGGATTCCTTCTTCTCAGCCTTTACATAATGATTACGCTCCAAATTACGAGATCGGCTTGATAGCGCATCAGCCTTGCCATGTTTTATGACTCTTCGTTTTGTTAACGGTGATAGTTCGGAGTCAGCTCTGATATTCTTGCGTCCTCTTCTAACTTTTATAACTTCAGTCTTTTCTGCAGCCGTGTAAGTGTCCGAGGACTTTTCGATTTGCATATTAGCCTCTATTCTCGGTACTTTGGACACAGGATGATCCTCGATATTTTCAGGTTTTCCGCGCCTTCTCTTGGAACTACTCGTTTCAGCGTAGTGTTCATCAGTAGCCTTAGGCGTGGCAATGGCACGTCGTTTTGTTGGTGAGACCAGTCTTGATATTTTCCGTGGAGCTTTGCATTTTCTTTGGAAATGGCCGCCCTTTCCCCAGTTGAAGCATTTAGGTTTAGCCCTTCGTCCGTTCTCTTCTAAAGTTTGCTTCACCATCTCCTTAATTTTAGTTAAAAGCCATTCATCTTCCTCCACTACTTCCATTCTTCGCACTTTGCTTCCTTGTGGTCTAGTAATAGCGTTAGCTGTCTCTTGAGCTAGTGCGAAGGCACGGTTCCTGCAAAGGTTGTCTTATGTGTAGAACATACCGCTAGCTTAATGTCAGGGTCTCGTATACCATTGACAAATGCCTCGGTCTTAATGCTGTCTATCAGCGGGTGGTTTTCTCCGGGGTATGTGAGCTGCACAAATCTCTCAACCTCCATTGCAAAGGCTTGTAATGACTCAAATTTACGCTGCAATGCATTAACTCGTTGTGTTCCTGCAGCTGGCCGGCATGGTTTCTAGAATCTCAACTGCGACACCTTTTAGAGCCAAAATTAGTTCCAGAGCTTTCTCTCCATCGTCCCATTCGTTTCTGCTGGCTACTGTATCTAATTGGAACTTGAATACGGATAGGGGGGAGCTACCATGAAAGGAAGGTGGTTTTATCCTGCTAGTACCGTCTGGTACGACTCGCACTGGTTCTGGTCGCTGGCTTTGGAGGTTGTTGATCTTTTCCTCCATCATAACGAGTTTTCCGCCGACGGCCTTTTCCAAATTGTCCACTTTAATATCTACCGCCTTTTCCAAATTGTCCACTTTCGTGTCAACGGCCTTTTCTAAATGTGACACCATTTCCTCGACACCAGTGACCCTTTTGCTAACCGACTCATTGATTTCCTGCAGCTTTCCAGATGTTGCTTCGAGCTCCTTTTCAATTTTTGACAGAATTGCTGCTTGCAGTCGTTGGTTTTCGGCTATAGAAGCTTCAAATAGCTTCTGGTTCTCAGCTCTAGAAGCTTCTCGTACATAAGCAAACAGCCTTTCGTTCGCCTCTTGCATTTTGCGATTTTCCGCTCTGGAAGCTCCTTGTACTTCAGCCAGAAGTTTTTGATTTTCGGTTCTAAAAGCTTCTTGTACATCAGCCAATAGCTTTTTGTTCTCTTCTTGCATTTTGCTATTTTCGGCTCTAGAAGCTTCAAATAGCTTTTGGTTCTCGGCTCTAGAAGCTTCTTGTGCGTCAGCAAATAGCTTTTGGTTTGCTACTTGCATTTTCTCCATCATAGCGGCTAGCAACAAATTTATGTCAGCACCGCTAGGTGTTGCAGGGGCCTGTAATTCTCGTTCCTCTTCTTCCTCGAAAGAAGAGAGAAGATGAGAATCGATGTTAATGCCCTGAAGCTGCAGATGTTCCCTTAACTGCCTTTGGAGTTCATTCTTCGTTCCCGTTGTCGGCAGCTCTAGTTTACCCAACTCTCGTTTCAGTCGTTCCACTCTTAGTTCGGTGAGCTTAATTTTAATTATTTTTTTTTTCTTAATTATTTATTTATTTTTACTCTTGGATTTTGCAATCCCACTTCTGACACCAATTGCTACGTTTTTACCTTTTTAAAAACGTTTATATATGAGTTTTTTTTATATTTTATTTAACTATCAAAATAACAATTTTAAAAATTATATTTTTATTATTAACATAGTTTGAGTTTTTACAAAAAGTATTGCAGCAATTGAAATCTTATTTTTTTATCATAAATAATGCTTTTCCATTAGATATATCTTAACATTTATAGGGAAAAAGATAGTGAAAAACCTTTTAAATTTTATAGAAATTTTAGTGTTGTAATCTTCTCTCACCTTAATTGTCGAAGGTTTGGAAAATATACACACTCACAAACTCCTAATTAAATCGTTTCGATCCTCACCAATTTGACAATTTTTTTTTTGACAATTTACTGATAACTTCGTTAATGGTATCTTGTTTGTAGCATTTATGCAATCGAATTGTTGAGAAACGCCTTGGTAAGTTGTATATAATTTTAAGGTTCTTGGTTTGTATTATTTGCAGCTTTTTTCGGTAAGTTTTTGCCACTTTATTGTACCAGACTTGACAACCAAAAATCATAATTGGTCGTATGCACAATTTATATAACAGTGTCTTATTTTTAGTATTGAGAGTAGATCTGCGATTTAAAAGAGGGAAAAATGCACATCCACATTTATTAGCCTTTTCGCACGCTTTTAAGACATGGCTTTTGAATGTTAGTTTTTTTATCTAAGGTTATACCCAGATATTTTACTTCGTCTCGTAAAGAAATTTCAGCACCCTGTATGTGTAGTGGAACGGTTGGGATTCTTTTATAGGATTTATTAAATGGAAAGATGATAGCTTGAGTTTTTGTGTCATTAATTTTTATCTTCCATTTGGAGAAATATTTATTGGCATTCTCAAGAGCTCTTCTCATATTTTTAATTATAGCATTAGAGGCTTTCCCACTTGCCACAATAGCGGTATCATCAGCGTATAGGGCTATATGTTGATCTTTTAAAACTTTAAAATCGGACGTAAAGAGCGAATACAAAATGGGTGAAAGCACAGAGCCCTGTGAAACCCCAGCTGGAATATTTCTTTCTGTGGAGTTACATCCATCAATGGTTACAATAAACATCATATTAGTCAGGAAACCCTTAATAATTTTTTGCAGGTACGTAGGAAAACCTAGAAAGTTAAGTTTATATATGAAGCCGTTGTGCCATATTGCGTCAAAGGCTTTCTCAATATCAAGCAACACAATTCCCGTACTTCGTCTGATACGTTCATTTTCCTGTATAAAATTAACTATTCGCTTGACTTGATGAACTGTTGAATGTTCCTTTCGAAATCCAAACTGTTCATTTTTTATTAAATTATTTTCCTCCGTAAAATTTAACACTCGTTGTAGTACAATTTTCTAAAAAATGTTGTCAAGGCAATTCAGCATACTAATTGGCCTATAACTTTTAGGTGAATTTGGACCTTTTCCTGGCTTAAGAATTGGAATTACCTTAGCTCTTTTGAAATTATTAGGAAAGTAACCGTTTTTTAGACACCAGTTGAAAATGTTTGTAACTGAGGTAAAAAATATTTCAGGCATATTTTTTAATATAATTGGGGTTATACCATCAATACCAGGAGCTTTACAATTTTTAAGTTTCTTTTTAAACAATTCAATCTCTTAATTTGTAGTAAAATTTATAATGTTCGGTATTTGGGAATTTAGCCATTGTATATGAGCTGTTACTTTAGATTCTACTTTAGAGATCATATCAATTGTTGTTTTGTGCGCATTTTCAAAAATATTTGCAATTATGTTTGCTTTCTCAATTTTGTTGTACACTTCAACGCCATCTACAATTTGAAACTCAGTTTTAACATTTTCTCCTCTCATTGCTTTTGTAATTCTCCAAAATTTTTTGCTACCCGGTAGCAACTTTTTAATAAACTTGGACCAGCTGTTATTTCTATCTTTTAACACGTGTCTATCTATCAAAGCATTTATCCGTTTTAGAATACATATGTTTATATTTCTTTCTGTAGGGATATTACATCTTTGTATTTTTCTCCGAATTTTGTTTCTCTGGCCAATTAAAAATAAAGTAGCTGGAGAAAGCTTTTTTTGCTAGATTTGTTCTTCTCCGAGGGGTATGCGTTTTGCAGCTTCTTGTACTATGTAAGTTATTTTGTTCAATAACTCTTCTATATTTAAACTTGTCACAAGTGCACGATGAATATTATTTTCTTTTATTTTATCATTAACCCATTTGCTTATAGATTTCCAATTGGCAAGGTTGTACAGAGGAATTTGTTCAATAAGTTCAGTCATAGAGCCATGAATCCTGCATGAGATGGGTACGTGATCAGAATGGAGAGCTCCCGGGTGTGAAAAAAGCGAAGATATATGCAGTGAGGAATTTGTCAAAATAATGTCTACGACAGATGGTTGAGTCGGAATTAAGTTTTGACTGAAGCGAATAAAAGAACTTGTACAATAAATATAATAATTAGAGTTAAGTTGGTGATTAAATAAAGCTGTACCAGCAGTGTTGTTTTGGTTGCAATTCCAACTAGTGTGGCGTGCGTTTAGGTCTCCAAATATTAAATACTCCTCTGCTCCAGCAGTTAATTTGTTAATATCATTTACAAAATTTGTATTGTACTTTGGATACTAAGCAAAAGTTAATCTAACCGGTCTATTGTTTATGGATATATTGTTTATGGATATATGGAAATGTTTTCTATTGTAGATGTTGAGATCTCAGATATACGCTGAGGTGGAATGGATTTTTTAATAGCTATTATACACCTCCTCCGTGTGTTGGTCGATCTTCTCTGTATATTAAATAATCAAACAATTTTATTTTGTGATTTTTATTTAAAAACGTTTCATTAATAAATAATATATCTATTTGTTTTTCGTACAGAAATTCTTCATGCTGAGAAACGGTAGCTTTGTTAGTTATGCCCCTAGCGTTCCAATGCATAACGTTCAATATCTGTCTATTTATTGATTTATATGACATGTTTTAACATCATACCTAAAACACGCATTTTATCATATTTGTTTTTGCACTTTTGAAGAGCATCAAGTGCTTCAAAATAAATTTCTAAACTTTTATCATTAGAAATATCATATTCATTACACTTATTGTTGGACTTTTCCATTTCTGCATATGAAATTTTACGATCCTTTCCTTTTGAACCAAAAGTCGTTGGAAGTGGATCTTCTAATGCATGAATAGAACTGTCGTCATCAGACGTGATAAAGACATTCGAGAACTTTTTGGAACTCTGCATTTTGGATCGTCCGCACGGTGATTGAAATTTTTTAAGTTTCGCTTTAAACAATTGTAACACTTATATACTACGGGACCTGAGTCAGGAATTTTGTTTAATTGACAGACGGCGTAATCATGGGGATCTCCACAGCCCAAGCAAGCAGCTAAGCGATGGCAGTTTGAAGATCCATGCCCATACATTGTACATTTTGTACATTGAGTGGGTCCTTTAGCTCGCCTCAAAGGGTTGCGCCAATGAACGACTACATTGTAGAAGTACCTAATTTTTCAAAACTCGCTTTTTGAAACTTGACTTCTGTCACACAGTATAAGGCATCATCCACGTTAGACCGAACTGTCGGAATTTCTTTAATAGTAACAGGATCCATATTAAAAGCTGATTTAAATTCTTCATGAATTGTTTTAATATCAAGTTTAGGTAGGCCAAATAAGACTAACTTGAACTTTTTAGTGTCTTTGATGGGATGTGGAAAGAATCTCTCTTAGTTTTAATTTTTTAATAGCTTCTTCGTATTCCACTATAGAGTTTGGCAAAACCTTACTTCCAATAGACAAACGTTTGTAGTTACAGTTTATACCCAATAGATGCATTATGTCAGTGAACTTGTGACAATTATCCACAGTAATTGGAGGTACGCTTTGCTTCTCTTGGATGCCATGACCAGCATCCAAACTAGTATCGTCGTCGTCTCCATCTATGTCAGACAGATAATGAAATCTATTACTACTGCTTGGTAAAGCAGGCTTTTGTTTCTTAAATTTGGGGTTATTTCCCCATAATGGCTTGCGTTCATTTAATTTTTTTTTATTTTTTTATTTTTTTTATTATAATTTATTATGCAAAAATAAATTACAAATAGTCAGCTGATATTTTACACGTCTTTATGCTACGAATGTTGCAGTTAGACTGCTTAAATATGAGTTCGTTAATTGCAACCAAAGTAAAAACAAATATGGGTTTAATTTCTCTTAAACTCTCTTTATTCTTTTCACTACTTTTGTGTGCCACCGTATACAACTTAATGATACAACAATAATTTGCTTATACACTATTCTATTTCACACTTCTGTCCGCGTTAATACTAACAACTGTTCGTTAGATCTTCTCTGCTTACAACCTTTTTGCAAGCAATACCACTTGTACGTTCAAACCGCAACGCGTCTTCACACACGCTGCCCTTTTATAGTCCGACACAACTAGTCTAACGAACATTCTTGAGGTGGAAGGTTCGTGATATCGCCTTCTCGAGAGCTCTATTGCTAATACATTGTTGTTTGTGTACCTTGCTTATGTTGCCGTTGGTACTGGGCGCAACCAGGTTCGTCGTACATATGTGTGTGTGCAGCTTTAGATAATCAACAAGTTCATTGTATTGTTAGTGTTAGTGTGTATTTGTGTCGTGTGTATTGTGTTGGTGTACTTGGAGCTTTTGTTTTTCGTTTTTATTGTTAAACGATATTAGGTCGTTTCGATTTATGTAACAATGTATTAAAGCTCGTTCACAACAAATGGTTCTCATAGGGACATTTGTATCTTGACGCTCACTTCATATCGTTACACCTCGTACTGTTGATAAATATATTTTTAAAAAGAAATTTAACTTACCTTATATCGGGTGAGCCATCTATAGGTTTAAATTTGAACCGTCAGTTATTCCGAATCTGGGAATACTTATGTCACATGTTGTTTGATACATGTTCGGGTTCCATCGAATTTTCATGCGCAGAGCATCAAGTGCGTCTTATGAATGTTCCCGCCACCAATAACTAAAAATGAAGCAGTGTTATTGCTGCCTTTATAGGTTAATAAAGAGCATTGCGTTTGTCGCCCGTTAAAATCAACCCTATTCATAGGACCACATTCGGAGATTGCTGTAGGTCAGATCTGATAGTGACATTCATATTAAGCCCATTTCGCATCTATCTCCAAAGGTCTCGGCCTACCATTAATATAATATCAATGGCAAATATTAGGCGACCTACAGAAAATTGTCCAACGGTGTCAAATCGCAGCTTCTTGGTGGCAAATTGACATCACAATTTCGGCTAATTAAACGGCCATCAAACGTTTGGTCCAATAAATCGATTGTGAATGTGTGGCAAGTTACACAATCTTTTTAAAACCAAACATCGTTCTTATTAATACCATGACAAGCGGGTACAAAAAAATCGGTTACCATGGTGCGATAGGTGTCTCCACTGACGTTATGGTTGAGACGTCCTCATTTTCAAAGAAATATGGACCAATAATGTCTCCGCTCCACAAGCCGCACCAAAAAGTCCCTCGTAACGCATTCATTGGCTTCTGTAAGATAGTAGATCGTATGATAGGTTCAGTGTATAGGCTCGTGAACATGTTTCATATTTTTTTTTTAATATAAACCGTATTAGCATTGGTCAGACATCTCAAACAAAACTAACGGCGACCTCCTCTCGGCAGATTTCTGGAAAGAAAAAGCTCGGAGTAAATATTGCTACATAAATCGAAACGACCTAATATCGTTTAACAATAAAAACGATAAACAAAAGCTTTCAGCTACACCAACACAATACACACGACACAAATACGCACTAACACTAAGAATACAACGAACGTGTTGATTATCTAAAGCTGCACACACACATGTGTACAACGAACCAGGTAGCAACAACAACATAAAGTAAACGAGCTACGACAAATATGTAACGGACAACATAAGCAAAGTACACAAACAACAATGTACTAGCAGAAGTCTCGAGAAGGCGTGAGCGAGAACCTTCCACATCGAGAACGTTCATCATACTGATCATACGTGCGTGCGGACTATAAAAGGGCAGGACAAAGCAAGCAGCAGTCAGAGTTAATTCAGTCAGCCTTGTGTGAAGTTGCGTGTGAATAAAATAAGTCGTGGTTGTAAAGGTCTAGTGAATACTTGTGTGAACTAATAAAGTGAATAAGCAGATTATTATTGTTGTATCGTTAAGTTCTATACGGTGGCACACAAAAGTAGTGTGAATAATAAAGAGATTTAAGAGAAAATAACCACATATTTGTTTTTACTTTATTTGCAATTACGAACTCATATTTAAACGTTTTTAAAAAGGTAAAAACGTAACAATTGGTGTCAGAAGTGGGATTGCAAAATCCAAAAGTAAAAATAAATAAAAAGAAATAAATAAATAAAATGAAACTATCGGAATTAAGAGTGGACCGGCTGAAACGAGAGTTGGGTAAATTAGAGCTGCCAACAACGGGTACGAAGAATGAACTACAAAGGCGGTTAAGGGAACAACTGCAGCTTCAGGGCATCGACATCGAATCCTACGAGCTCGAGGATGAAGAGGAACGAGAGTTACAGGCCCCTGCAGCGCCTAGCAGTGTCGACATAAATTCGTTGCTAGCCGCTATGATGGAAAAAATGCAAGCTATTTGCTGATGTTCAAGAAGTTTCTAGAGCCGAAAACCAACGACTGCAAGCAGCAATTTTGTCAAAAATTGAAATGGAGCTGGAAATAACATCTGGAAAGCTGCAGGAAATCCATGAGTCGGTCAGCAAAAGGATCACTGGTGTCGAAGAAAGGGTGTCACATTTAGAAAAGGCCGTTGACACGAAAGTGGACAATTTGGAAAAGACCGTTGACACTAAAGTGGACAATTTGGAAAGGACCGTCAGCGGAAAAATCGTGATGATGGAGGAAAAGATCAACAACCTCCAAAGCCAGCGACCGGAACCAGTGCGAGTCGTTTCGGAAAGTACCAGCAGGATAGCTGATCGTAGCTCACCCCTATCCGTATTCAAATTCCAATTTGAGACAGTAGCCAGCAGAACGGATGGGACGATGGAGAGAAGGCTCTGGAACTAATTTTGGCGCTAAAAGGTGTCGCAGTTGAGATCCTGGAAACCATGCCAGCCAGCAGCAGAAACAACTACAACGACTTAATGGTGGCGTTGCAGCGTAAATTCGGCGATGAGCACAAACGGGAACTATACCGCATGGAGTTGAGATGCCGGGCGCAAAAGGCAAATGAGTCATTACAAGCCTTTGCAATGGAGGTTGAGAGATTAGTGCAGCTCACATACCCCGGAGAAAACCACCCGATGATAGACAATATTAAGAGCGAGGCGTTTGTCAATGGTATACGAGATCCTGACATTAAACTGGCGGTATGTTCCACACAGGAGACCACCTTTGCGGAGACCGTGACCTTCGCACTAGCCCAGGAGACCGCGCGAGCTATTTCTAGACCACAAATAAGCAAAGTGCGAAGAATGAAAGTCGTGGAGGAAGATGAATGCCTTTTAACTAAAGTTAAGGAGATGGTGAAGAAAGCTTTGGAAGAAAAGGGACAAAAGGCTAAACTTAAATGCTTCAATTGTGGAAAGGGCGGTCATTTCCAAAGAAACTGCAAAGCGCCACGCAAGACATCAAGATCCGTCTCACCATCAAGGAATAAGAAACGGGCGAACTACCAGTCCCCGTTAAACTAAAACGAGCTAGCGCTGAGGGGCAAGTGCTGGCTCCCACAAGCGAGGGCCCCACAATCTCAATATCAGTGATGCAACAGAACAACAACAATCTTACGGCGTGCGGATACATAAATGGCAGACCACATACCTTCACTATAGACACCGGGGCGACGCAGTCTATCATCAGGCCAGATGTAGTGAAGGGAAAGTGTGAGGCACTTAGCAATGTAAGACTACGGACAGCTACGGGAGAGTCTGCCACCGTCCACGGAAAAACTGAGGCGAAGGTGACTATAGCCAACATTAGTTATAATTGGTGCCGATTTCATGATAGCTCATGGCATCAATTTGAATATGGGATAACAGATTATGAGTTGGCGAAATGTAGAGATACCTCTAGACGTGGGGTACAAGCATCAAGTGCACGCAAGAAGGATAGTTGCGGTCGAACAACACAAATTGCCACCTCAGAGTGAATCACTGATATGGGCGCGTATGGATGGAGACTGTGTGGAAAACCGCTTGTGGGTTGTGGAACCAGCAGAAATACAGACGGATTTAATATCAGCAAATGCCCTCGTCAATTCCACAGAACAAAGAATAGTCCCGGTGAGAGTGCTAAATCTCTCAGGCCATGAAAGAGTCGTCTGTAAAAACTCAGAGGTGGGCCAATGTGTTCTAGTAGAGGCGGTAATAAATAGCGAACAAACGCCGCAACCTGCCGATATGTCAGCCAAGGATCAAAAGGAATTTGGTGAAAATGTGGAGAAATGGATAGCAGGTTTAGCAGCTGAGAAAACAAAGCCAAAAAGCTGCTAAAGAGGTATGTTTTCGCTTTCGCCACGAACAACAAAAGGCAAGGAAGAACAGCCATGGTTAAACATGAAATTGATACTGGCGAAGCGAGACCGATAAAGCAGGCACCCAGAAGCATACCGCTGGCGAAGCGTAACGAGGTCAAGGAGTTAGTCGACGAAATGAGGAAGAGCGGTGTAATCGAACCATCATCGGATCCGTGGATTTCACCTGTAGTTTTAGTAAAGAAGAAAGATGGCAGTACAAGATTCTGCGTAGACTACCGGAAGCTGAATGATGTCACCAAAAAGGATAGTTACCCGCTACCAAGAATTGATGACACACTCGACACTCTAGCCGGAACAAAATGGTTCTCCACATTGGATCTACAAAGCGGGTATTGGCAGGTGGAGATTGCAGACAAGGACAAAGAGAAAACCGCATTCAGTGCGAACGGCGGCTTATGGCAGTTTAAGGTTATGCCATTTGGACTCTGTGATGCTCCGGCTACATTCGAGCGGCTTATGGAACGTGTGCTAAAGGGACTGCATTGGAAGACTTGCCTGGTGTATCTCGACGACATAATAGTAATGGGCAGAACTTTCGACGAACACCTCAAGAACCTGGGGGAAGTTCTGCAACGAATAACAACGGCTGGACTAAAACTAAGCGTAAAGAAATGTGCTTTTTTCCAAAAGCAGGTGAAATATTTGGGGCATCTTGTCACAGCAGATGGCATATCCACCGATGAAGATAAAATACGAGCAGTAAAGGACTGGCCTCGTCCCCAGAATCTTCATGAACTACGCAGCTTTTTGGGACTATGCACATACTACAGACGCTTTGTGCCTAACTTTGCCAGCGTGGCTGCAAGTTTGCATGAGCTCACCAAGAAGTCAAAAATCTATCAATGGGGTGAGCCACAGGAGAAGGCGTTCCAGACACTAAAAGACCTATTGTGTGCTGCACCAGTTTTGGCGTATCCAGTACAAGGAGAAAAATTCATTTTGGACAGTGATGCTAGCGGATATGGTATTGGTGGTGTACTTTCGCAAGTGGTTAATGGAACAGAGAAAGTCGTAGGCTATAATAGTCACACATTGTCAAAGCCTGAACGGAATTAGTGTGTAACCCGACGAGAGCTACTGGCAGTGCTGGAGTGCATCAAACATTACAACAAGTACCTGTATGGCCAAAATTTTCTGCTAAGGACTGATCACTCTGCACTGAGATGGCTGCTACAATTCAAGAACCCTGAAGGACAGTTAGCACGTTGGATTGAACGCCTCCAGACCTACGACTTCAGCATCGAACACCGAAGGGGCATAAAACATGGAAATGCTGACGCTCTTTCACGCCGACCTTGCAATTTGGAGTGTAAACATTGCGTGAAAGCTGAGAAAAAGGAATCCATCGTCGATATCCGGCTAACGCGGATTGAAGCCAACGAAGACTGGTCCCAAGCACAAAGAAGTGACCCAATATTGGCGAAAATAATAGCAGCTAAGGAAGAGGACAAACGACCGACCACAAATGAGATATCCGCAGAAGGTCCTCTTACAAAAGCTTATTGGGCACTATGGGACAGCTTAAAGATCATAAATGGGTGCCTATATCGACTTTGGGAAAGCGCTGATGGCAAGACCTCACCCAACCTATTGGTAGTGCCTTCCTCCAAAATGAAAGAAGTGTTAAAGGAGTTCCATAATGGAGCCAGCGGAAGACATCTTGGAGTGACCAAGACGCTGGAAAGGCTAAAACAACGTTTTTATTGGGTTGGACGTCAGCAAGCAGTATCGGACTGGATAGCAAATTGTACCCAGTGTATTGCAGCTAAAGGTCCAGTAATAAGAACTCGAGGTCAGCTGCAACAGTATAACTTAGGCGCACCTTTCGAGCGGATAGCGATGGACGTTGCAGGCCCTTTTCCAGTCAGCAATGCCGGAAACCGATATGTTCTCGTTGTGATGGACTACTTCAGCAAATGGCCGGAAGTATATGCCATACCCAATCAAGAGGCGAACACCATAGTTAAAATTTTTGTGAAAAACTGGGTATGCCGCTACGGGGTTCCAATAGAACTACATTCCGATCAAGGCAGAAATTTTGAGTCAGCTGTGTTCAAAGAAATATGCGAAGTATATGGCATTAAGAAGACTCGAACGACGCCTCTTCACCCACAGTCAGACGGAATGGTAGAGCGATTTAACCGAACCCTGGAGGAATACTTGCGAAAAGTAGGGAGCGAGCAACAGAAAGACTGGGACGAACACATTCCGAGGTTTCTACTGGCGTACCGATCCGCAGTCCATGATTCAACATCTAGATCACCCGCCAAGGTTATCTTTGGGACTGAGATAAAACTGCCCGGTGACTTAAAATTTGGTGGAAAAGAAGAAAGCCTGAATGAACTTCATGAGTTTGTGCGCACCCGTATAAAAATGGTCAGTGATAGAATGAAAGCCAGGTATGATCGTGCGGCAAACACGGAGGGCTTCCATGAGGGACAAATGGTTCTGCTATACAACCCAAAGCGGAAGAAGGGATTATCTCCCAAGCTACAAACCAGCTGGGATGGACCGTATACAATAGTTAAGCGGTTAAACGATGTCGTGTACAGGATACAGAAAGCTAACAGCCCCCGAACAAAAATGAAGGTCGTACACATAGAGCGACTGGCAAAATATGGGAAAAGAGATAATGAGCCTATTCGGGACGAACAGGCTTAAGTGGGCGGCAGTGTTACATAAATCGAAACGACCTAATATCGTTTAACAATAAAAACGATAAACAAAAGCTATCAGCTACACCAACACAATACACACGACACAAATAAGCACTAACACTAAAAATACAACGAACGTGTTGATTATCTAAAGCTGCACACACACATGTGTACAACGAACCAGGTAGCAACAAAAACATAAAGTAAACCAGCTACGACAAATATGTAACGGACAACATAAGCAAAGTACACAAACAACAATGTACTAGCAGAAGTCTCGAGAAGCCGTGAGCGAAAACCTTCCACGTCGAGAACGTTCATCATACTGATCATACGTGCGTGCGGACTATAAAAGGGCTGGACAAAGCAAGCAGCAGTCAGAGTTAATTCAGTCAGCCTTGTGTGAAGTTGCGTGTGAATAAAATAAGTCGTGGTTGTAAAGGTCTAGTGAATACTTGTGTGAACTAATAAAGTGAATAAGCAGATTATTATTGTTGTATCGTTAAGTTCTATACGGTGGCACACAAAAGTAGTGTGAATAATAAAGAGATTTAAGAGAAAATAACCACATATTTGTTTTTACTTTATTTGCAATTACGAACTCATATTTAAACGTTTTTAAAAAGGTAAAAACGTAACAGTATAATTACCATGAACAGTCTCTTAAAAATCTGTCATTCGGAATTGACTTTAAACTGTATGTTGTTTGCTTGTTGCTTCTGATAGAGCATTCGGTTCTGAAGAAGAATTCGATGTGAGTCTCGAGCACTGTTCTTCAATTAAAAACAAAACATTCATATTTTCCGCAAATCATCATGTTTGGTACAGGTATGTCATCTTCAACACGATGAAAGAATATAATGGTGTTGGTTTATTGATTTGATGTCTGATGCACCTATTTGACAGATGTCACATAAATGGTGCGACCTACAGTTTAAAGTCGACTGCGAATGACAGATTTGAGAGAAACTTTTCATGGCATTTTTATTCGCTCTCAGAGTTTTTGCCAGAAATCTGTTGGTAGGAATTCGCCGAAGAAATATTTATTTTATATTTTGTTTGATCTGTGGTCTTACTTCCAATCAGCCAACACGCTAACTACTTGACCACGACGACAGATGTCATCGTCCAAAAGAAAAAATAAGGCTCGTTCACAATAAATGTTCCCTTCATACGGGTACAACTGGTATACTGAAGAGACGATTGATATAATTAGATCAAGGCAGAGCCGCTTTTGAATCTTGAATACTCCAAGTGAATTAATTGAAAAGTTTTTGTAACATATACTCAGATGCCTGACAAATGTCATTAAAATCTATGAATTAGGAATACCACTCTCAAATTAGTATGCGAGGATTGTGCTTCTCTTTTCATTTATTTCTGTCACTACTCTCTCCCTAGTTTTTTCAACCGTTTTCTTTTATTTCTTCATTTATTCGCATTTCTTTCATTCTTACTGCTGGCTTAACTAGCCATATTGAAGGCCAATATATACGTCTATAACTTAAACAAGCTACAAGCACTAAAAGATCTTCAATAGCTCTGTATTAAATTAATTGGATATCGGAATTTAAATTAAAATTCTTATGTTTTTATAAACACAAGAAACAAAAATTTGGTGAAAATAAAAAACACTAGGAAGTTTTCATATTTACTTATAATTTCTTGCTACAAAAGCTTTTCGAAGAACTAATTGCTGAGGACTTATTTTCAAATTTCTATTTTAATTTAAATTTCCATTTATTTTGTATGCTTTGTTCAACAGATTAGTTTTCCATTCTTATTCTATAAATCGAATAAAGCAAATAGAATAATTCAAGTAAACTATAGCCCGTAGTTAAAGATAAAAATAATGAATTCGAAGAATATAAACGAAAATAACCTGCCAATTTCTTCTATCGATTTCTAAGACATTTATTTTCCACCTGAATTACCATGTAAATGTGACGAAGATGTCGAAGAAGTCTTTTCGTATTTTTCTTACTGTCTTTTATTATTTCTTTCACTTTTTGTTTTATTTCATTTGCAGTACGTTCTCTGCGTTTTACATTCATCTCCATTTCTTACGGGGAATGAATTGAAAAACTGAAATGTTTGTTCATTCCACTCTTTGTGTATGTGACTCAGAATTCATTGACCAGAGTCGGCATATTCTTTATTTTATTGTTACTGTCGTAGATTCATTTATATTTTATATCCCGAAAATTTGATGATGGATGGCTCCCTAATGCTGTTATAATCAAAATAATAATAAGGAAGTCATTGGTTTAATTTCATTCAATTTTTTATTACTTTTTCTTGAATTTCAGAAGAATATTTTGAAATTTATTAACAGTAAACATAGACACATAATTTAACTCTTTATCAAGTTAGGTGATAATGAAAGCTTGCAGTCAGTAGACAAAAAAAATTTTTGTACAAAAATTACCATCCAGGATTAAAAAATGGCTGGCCAGAGTACGTTTACTCACTACAAGCTTCAACATTGTTGATAAAAAGAGCGAAATTTGGTCAAACATAAAGAAATTATATGATAAAGAGTAAATGAGCTTCGTCGATTCGACGAACAGTAACCAATTAGGGTTAAAGTGTTCGGACGATTCAACGAAGAGTAACCTTAATGTACAAAAATGAAGAGTAACCAGTCCAGGGTTAAATAGGCACAGGGGATCGAGAATGTACAATTGTTTATATTTTTTTATCTAACATACAGCGTAATAAGCTGGTTTACAATGCAAAAGTAAGTACTGAGTTCAATCCGCAGCTTTGTTATCTTGAAAAGAAAATTTTGAGCATAAAAATTTTCCCAGATCTATCACTGTGATTCAACGTTTAAACTATATTATAAGAAACAATGTCCTTCTAAGTAACACCCAGCAAACTGGCGTAATGGCCAAAGTGTATACAAGTATGGTCAGTATTACGAACTAGTTTCCAGTAGGCCATCTGTCTTTTTAAATTTAATGATCGGTTATTTCGAATCTGGCAATTCTATCACAACATTCAGTATATTGTCTCCACTGAACGTAACGAATCGATTTACGCTTGAGCAACGTTAGAATTTGTTAGACCTACGAGAAACTATGCGATGATGTTTATTTTCCAAAAAAAAGAAAAATCATCTTCCAACGAAGCTCATTTTCATCTTGGTGGGTACGAAAAAACGTATAACTCAGAAAATCTACACAAGGTGTTACAGAAGCCAATACACCAGTGACTGTTTGGTGTAGCTTGTGAGGCGGAGGCATCATTGGCTTACATTTCTTTGAAAATAAGAACGGCGCAACTATTGCAGTTAATGGATATACTTTTTGCACCATGATAAGCGATTTCTTTGTACCCGCTCTTCCTGATATTGATGCGAACGATGTTTAGTTTCAATAGGATGGTGCAACTAGCCACATATCTCACGCCACAATCGATTTATTGCGTCAAACGTTTGATGGTCGTTTAATTAGCCGAAATAATGATGTCAATTGGCCGCCAAATAGCTGCAATTTGACTCCCTTGGTTTATTAACTGTGGGGCGCCGTTAAAGAAAAGTGTTACGCCGACAAACCAGAAACAATTGAGTGTTTGAAGGCCCACATTCGTGTTGACATTGACGAGATACGACCCCATGCACTCGAAAAAGTGCTCGAAAATTGATCCGTTCGAATTAGGTATTGTGAGGCCAACCGCGAAAGCCATATGAATGCAATAATAATCCATGTCCAACCGGAACAGTTGTAGTTCACATCAAAACAACAACAAAAACTATTTTTGTTTTAGTTTAAATCGAATTATGCTCATATTTAATATGTAAAATTCGTTCATGACAAGTACATATGTGACGTATGTGTGATTTTTAATTCCATTAGTTTCATACATGACAAAATCGAAGAATTTTATTGAATACTTATAAGAGTAACTATTTTAATTTTGCGAGATATCCTAACCTAAAATTAAATACAAAAACCACAATTCTAGGCTATATTCTAGTACGTACAACATTATTGCCTGTATCTTCATAGGATGTATCTTCCACATCTTCACAACAAAATAATAAATCTGGCAAAATTTCAAACCGTTTTTGTCTTATTGCATTTTTAAATTTAAATTTTTAAAGTTTTATGACTGACGTTAGAAGCTAGATCTTAACCCTAACGAAAGGTTTGTAATTGAGGTTGCAATTAAGTAAGTAAGCAAGAAGATATAGAGGCCAGAAGGAATGAAAGGCAGTTCAAAAATTTTTATACCGTAAATTGCTCGAAAATTTCAATATGAGGTTAAAATCCACGTGTAAAGACGAGAGTGTCATAAGGGCACTTAATCTCAGTAGTTTAGTATACTCTGTCGTTATTCAATAGTATGCCTTGCTGCAGATGTATTTCTCTAAACACATGTGTACTGCTGACGTCTTTTTCATATTTGGTCCACGTTCTATGCAGATAAAGTTTCGTATTTCTTTAACCATACAAAGGAATTGTCCAACTGTTTTCACCTTCACTTTTTCATTGCTTTAAAATTAAAATTATTTCCATATTTTAATTATGTGTCTAGTAATTCGTAAGTATTTACCTTTAAATTATTTTTACGTATTAATTTTTTTTTAATTATTTATTTATTTTATTTTTTAGTGGTTATCTTTTCAGTTTTAATATTGTTACGCGAAGCGAAACGACCTAATATCGTTTAACAATAAAAACGATAAACAAAAGCTACCAGCTACACCAACACAATGCACACGACACAAATACGCACTAACACTAAGAATACAACGAACGTGTTGATTATCTAAAGCTGCACACACACATGTGTACAACGAATCAGGTAGCAACAACAACATAAAGTAAACCAGCTACGACAAATATGTAACGGACAACATAAGCAAAGTACACAAACAACAATGTACCAGCAGAAGTCTCGAGAAGGCGCGAGCGAGAACCTTCCACATCGAGAACGTTCATCATACTGATCATACGTGCGTGCGGACCATAAAAGGGCTGGACAAAGCAAGCAGTAGTCAGCAGTGTTGTCAGATTTGTTTCACCTCCATCGCCAAAAGCTATACGCAAAATCGCCAAAAATCGCCAAAATAAAATATTATTAATTTCTTCCAAAATAAAAATCGCCAAAAGTTTAAAAAATCATTGATATTTATTTATTTCATGTATTATAAAATCAACATAAATCTAATAAAAGTCTATAATAAAAAATATTATAATTTTACATTACATTTGCACTTTTTGTGCACTAGTTATTAGTTGTCAAAATATTTTTTACAAAAATAAATTATATAAATCTATAATATCATATACCTCATTCTCTGCAGATTCATTTTCACTGCTTGGTATATCATACATTGTATTATAATTAAACTTTTTAACATTTTATCTGCAGGCTGAAATGTATTGCAACAATACTATTAACATTCATATAACTTATTATTCTTATCAATGAATTAAAAAGTTCATATTGAATTTTATTACGCAAGCTTTGCTGGTTGGTAAAATTAACAATTAATTAATTTAAAGTGAAATGTTCCAGCCGCATCGCAATAATTGTAAACTTATGGGCAAAAGTCTAATAAATTTGTTGGGATTTCACCTTTAAAGATCTCAGTGCAATTGATATATGCTAATTTGACCATTGAAATTCATATCCCCTTGCAGATATTTTTGGATTCAGAAATAAAGTTAATGAATTTTGAACTACCGAAAATTGTAGTTGTGCTTCCACATTTTAATATTGAAAAATCATTATATTGTTACGTTTTTACCTTATTAAAAACGTTTAAATATGAGTTCGTTAATTGCAAATAAATTAAAAACAAATATGTGTTTAATTTCAGTTAAACTCTCTTTATTCTTTACACTACTTTTGTGTGCCACCGTATAAAACTTAACGATACAACAATAATAATCTGTTTACTCTTTTTACTAGTTCACACAATTATTCACTTTACAACAACGACTTGTTTTGTTCACACGCAACTTCCCACAAGGCTGACTGAATTCTTTCTGACTGCTGCCTGCTTTGTCCAGCACTTTTATAGTCCGACACAACCAGTCTAACCAACATTCTTGAAGTGGAAGGTTCGTGATCTCGCCTTCTCGAGAGCTCTATTGCTAGTACATTGTTGTTTGTGTACTTTGCTTATGTTGTCTATCCCTTTTTGTCACATATGTTGTTGTTGGTACCAGGGGCAACCAGGTTCGTTGTACATATGTGTGTGTGCAACTTTAGATAATCAACACGTTCCTTGTATTCTTAGTGTTAGTGTGTATTTGCATCGTGTGGCTTTTGTTTATCGTTTTTGTTGTTAGACGATATTATGTCGTTTAGATTTGCGTAACAATATGTTTTAAAAATATTTATATTTTCAGGTAACCGTTTTAGCATTTTTTAATAGTTTTTTTAAGTATAAAAAACAATTTTCTTTTAAAATTTCTGCGTCATATTCATTCATTTTTATATTTTTTAATTCCATTTCAAATTCTGTGCCAAAATCTATAGATTTCAATGGCAGAAAAGAATCCGGCGAATCGATAGCCAAATTTAATGAACATATTAAGTTATCCAAATTTCCATTATTTTTTAAAAATTTAACAACAACAATCAGCTTGTTGTTTTTGTATTGTTTTACAAGTGTACGAAATGACAAAGACATTGGTATAACCCATAAATATGAACTGTTTTACTTCTTGACATTAATTGTGTCATTCACTATGTAATAATAACATAATATATGAGGGATACCAGAGATATATAATGTAAGAACATTATGTCAGTAAATTAAAGTGTTAAACAAGTATTTCAAGAAAATAAAAATAATTTGTTAATAATAGCCAAATAAATCGCCAACTAGTCTGTAAATCGCCAAAAAAATCGCCACGTCGCCAATTGAAAATTTTGGTCGCCAAAGGCAATGAAAAATCGCCACGTTTGGCGAGAAATCGCCACATCTGACAGCACTGGTAGTCAGAGTTAATACAGTCAGCCTTGTGTGAAGTTGCGTGTGAACAAAACAAGTCGTGGTTGCAAAGTGAATAATTGTGTGAACTAATAAAGTGAATAAGCTGATTATTATTGTTGTGTCGTTAAGTTCTATACGGTGGCACACAAAAGTAGTGTGAATAATAAAGGGATTTAAGAGAAAATAACCAAATATTTGTTTTTACTTTATTTGCAATTACGAACTCATATTTAAACGTTTTTAAAAAGGTAAAAACGTAACAATTGGTGTCAGAAGTGGGATTGCAAAATCCAAAAGTAAAAATAAATAAAAAGAAATAAATAAATAAAATGAAACTATCGGAATTAAGAGTGGACCGGCTGAAACGAGAGTTGGGTAAATTAGAGCTGCCAACAACGGGTACGCAGAATGAACTACAAAGGCGGTTAAGGGAACAACTGCAGCTTCAGGGCATCGACATCGAATCCTACGAGTTCGAGGATGAAGAGGAACGAGAGTTACAGGCCCCTGCAACGCCTAGCGGTGTCGACATAAATTCGTTGCTTGCCGCTTTGATGGAAAAAATGCAAGTATTAGCTGATAAACAAGAAGCTTCCCGAAAAGATAGTGAACAAATTATGGAGAAAATGCAAGTAGCAAACCAGAAGCTATTCGAAGCTTCTAGAAGTGAAAATCAAAAACTTCTAGCTGAAGTGCAAGAAGCTTCTAGAACCGAAAGTAAAAAACTTCTGGCTGAAGTACGAGAAGCTTCTAGAGCTGAGAACCAACGCAAGAACCAAGCAAGCAGCAATTTTGTCAAAAATTGAAATGGAATGGAACAACATCTGGAAAGCTGCAGGAAATCCATGAGTCGGTCAGCAAAAGAATTACTGGTGTGGAGGAAAGGATGTCACATTTAGAAAGGACCGTCGATACGAAAGTGAACGATTTGGGGAAGACCGTCGACGGAAAACTGGTGATTATGGAAGAGAAGATCAACAACCTCCAGAGCCAGCGACCGAAACCAGTGCGAGTCGTGTCCGAAAGTACCGGCAGAATAAAAGCACCTAGCTTTGATGGCAGCTCACCCCTATCCGTATTCAAGTTCCAATTTGAGACGGTAGCCAGCAGAAACGGATGGGACGATGGAGAGAAAGCTCTAGAACTAATTCTGGCGTTAAAAGGTGTCGCAGCCGAGATCCTAGAAACCATGTCAGCCAGCAGCAGAAACAACTACAGCGACTTAATGGTGGCGTTGCAGCGTAAATTTGGCGATGAGCACAAACGGGAACTATACCGCATGGAGTTGAGATGTCGGGCGCAAAAGGCAAATGAGTCGTTACAAGCCTTTGCAATGGAGGTTGAGAGATTAGTGCAGCTCACATACCCAGGAGAAAGCCATCCATTGATAGACAACTTTAAGACCGAGGCGTTTGTTAACGGCATACGCGACCCTGATATTAAACTGGCGGTATGTTCTACACAGAAGACAACTTTTGCAGAGACCGTGGCCTTCGCACTAGCCCAGGAGACCGCTCGCACGATTTCTAGACCACAAGTCAGTAAAGTGCGGAAAATGGAAGTCGTGGAGAAGGAGGAATGCCTTTTGGACAAATTTAAAGAGATGTTGAAGCAAGTTTTGGGAGAAAATGGACAAAAGGCTAAACTCAAATGCTTCAACTGTGGAAAGAGTGGCCATTTCCAAAGAAACTGCAAAGCGCCACGCAAGAGATCAAGATCCGCCTCACCATCAAGGAATAAGAAACGGGCGAACTACCAACCATCTTCACAAGAGTCCCCGTTAAACTAAAACGAGCTAGCGCTGAGGGGCAAGTGCTGGCTCCCACAAGCGAGGGCCCCACAATCTCAATATCAGTGATGCAACAGAACAACAACAATCTTACGGCGTGCGGATACATAAATGGCAGACCACATACCTTCACTATAGACACCGGGGCGACGCAGTCTATCATCAGGCCAGATGTAGTGAAGGGAAAGTGTGAGGCACTTAGCAATGTAAGACTACGGACAGCTACGGGAGAGTCTGCCACCGTCCACGGAAAAACTGAGGCGAAGGTGACTATAGCCAACATTAGTGTAAGTCACATCTTTATTGTTGCCGATATTGTGGACGAGGTTATAATTGGTGCCGATTTCATGATAGCTCATGACATCAATTTGAATATGGGGCAACAGATTATGAGTTGGCGAAATGTAGAGATACCTCTAGACGTGGGGTACAAGCATCAAGTGCACGCAAGAAGGATAGTTGCGGTCGAACAACTCAAATTGCCACCTCAGAGTGAATCACTGATATGGGCGCGTTTGGATGGAGACTGTGTGGAAAACCGCTTGTGGGTTGTGGAACCAGCAGAAATACAGACGGATTTAATATCAGCAAAGGCCCTCGTCAAATCCACAGAACAAAGAATAGTCCCGGTGAGAGTGCTAAATCTATCAGGCCATGAAAGAGTCGTCTATAAAAACTCAGAGGTGGGCCAATGTGTTCCAGTAGAGGCGGTAATAAACAGCGAACAAACGCCGCAACCTGCCGATATGTCAGCCAAGGATCAAAAGGAATTTGGTGAAAATGTGGAGAAATGGATAGCAGGTTTAGCAGCTGCAGAGAACAAAGCCAAAAAGCTGCTAAAGAGGTATGCTTTCGCTTTCGCCACGAACAACAAAAGGCAAGGAAGAACAGCCATGGTCAAACACGAAATTGATACTGGCGAAGCGAGACCGATAAAGCAGGCACCCAGAAGCATACCGCTGGCGAAGCGTAATGAGGTCAAGGAGTTAGTCGACGAAATGAGGAAGAGCGGTGTAATCGAACCATCATCGGGTCCGTGGAGCTCACCTGTAGTCTTAGTAAAGAAGAAAGATGGCAGTACGAGATTCTGCGTAGACTACAGGAAGCTGAATGATGTCACCAAAAAGGATAGTTACCCGCTACCAAGAATTGACGATACACTCGACACGCTAGGCGGAACAAAATGGTTCTCCACATTGGATCTACAAAGCGGGTATTGGCAGGTGGAGATTGCAGACAAGGACAAAGAGAAAACGGCATTTAGTGCGAACGGCGGCTTATGGCAGTTTAAGGTTATGCCATTTGGACTCTGTAATGCTCCGGCCACGTTCGAGCGGCTTATGGAACGTGTGCTAAAGGGACTGCATTGGAAGACTTGCCTGGTGTATCTCGACGACATAATAGTGATGGGCAGAACTTTCGACGAACACCTCAAGAACCTGGGAGAAGTTCTGCAACGGATATCAACGGCTGGATTAAAACTAAGCGTAAAGAAATGTGCATTTTTCCAAAAGCAGGTGAAATATTTGGGGCATCTTGTCACAGCAGATGGCATATCCACCGATGAAGATAAAATACGAGCAGTAAAGGACTGGCCTCGTCCCCAGAATCTTCATGAACTACGCAGCTTTTTGGGATTATGCACATACTATAGACGCTTTGTGCCTAACTTTGCCAGCGTGGCTACAAGTTTGCATGAGCTCACCAAGAAGTCAAAAATCTATCAATGGGGTGAGCCACAGGAGAAGGCGTTCCAGACACTAAAAGACCTATTGTGTGCTGCACCAGTATTGGCGTATCCAGTCCCAGGAGAAAAGTTCATCTTAGACAGTGATGCTAGCGGATATGGTATTGGTGGTGTACTTTCCCAAGTGATCAATGGAACAGAAAAAGTCGTAGGCTACTATAGTCGCACCTTGTCAAAGCCTGAACGGAATTATTGTGTGACCCGACGAGAGCTACTGGCAGTGCTGGAGTGCATCAAACATTACCACAAGTACCTGTATGGCCAAAATTTTCTGCTAAGGACTGATCACTCTGCACTGAGATGGCTGCTACAATTCAAGAACCCTGAAGGACAGTTAGCACGTTGGATTGAACGCCTCCAGACCTACGACTTCAGCATCGAACACCGAAGGGGTATAAAACATGGAAATGCTGACGCTCTTTCACGCCGACCTTGCAATTTGGAGTGTAAACATTGCGTGAAAGCTGAGAAAAAGGAATCCATCGTCGATATCCGGCTAACGCGGATTGAAGCCAACGAAGACTGGTCCCAAGCACAAAGAAGTGACCCAATATTGGCGAAAATAATAGCAGCTAAGGAAGAGGACAAACGACCGACCAGAAATGAGATATCCGCAGAAGGTCCTTTTACAAAAGCTTATTGGGCACTATGGGACAGCTTAAAGATCATAAATGGGTGCCTATATCGACTTTGGGAAAGCGCTGATGGCAAGACCTCATCCAACCTATTGGTAGTGCCTTCCTCCAAAATGAAAGAAGTGTTAAAGGAGTTCCATAATGGAGCCAGCGGAGGACATCTTGGAGTGACCAAGACGCTGGAAAGGCTAAAACAACGTTTTTATTGGGTTGGATGTCAGCAAGCAGTATCGGACTGGATAGCAAATTGTACCCAGTGTATTGCAGCTAAAGGTCCAGTAAGAAGAACTCGAGGTCAGCTGCAACAGTATAACTCAGGCGCACCATTCGAGCGGAGAGCGATGGACGTTGCAGGCCCTTTTCCAGTCAGCAATGCCGGAAACCGATATGTTCTCGTTGTGATGGACTACTTCAGCAAATGGCCGGAAGTATATGCCATACCCAATCAAGAGGCGAACACCATAGTTAACATTTTTGTGAACAACTGGGTATGCCGCTACGGGGTTCCAATAGAACTACATTCCGATCAAGGCAGAAATTTTGAGTCAGCTGTATTCAAGGAAATGTGCGAAGTATATGGCATTAAGAAGACTCGAACGACGCCTCTTCACCCACAGTCAGACGGAATGGTAGAGCGATTTAACCGAACCCTGGAGGAATACTTGCGAAAAGTAGTGAGCGAGCAACAGAAAGACTGGGACGAACACATTCCGAGATTTCTACTGGCGTACCGATCCGCAGTCCATGATTTAACATCTAGATCACCGGCCAAGCTTATTTTTGGGACTGAAATAAAGCTGCCCGGTGACTTAGAGTTTGGCGTTAAGCCCGGCACAGAGAGGGATGCCACATACACTGGAAAAGATGAAAGCCTAAATGAACTTCATGAGTTTGTGCGCACCCGTATAAAAATGGTCAGTGATAGAATGAAAGCCAGGTATGATCATGCGGCAAACACAGAGGGCTTCCATGAGGGACAAATGGTTCTGCTATACAACCCAAAGCGGAAGAAGGGATTATCTCCCAAGCTACAAACCAGCTGGGATGGACCGTATAAAATAATTAAACGATTAAACGATGTCGTGTACAGGATACAGAAAGCTAACAGCCCCCGAGCAAAAATGAAGGTCGTACACATAGAGCGACTGGCAAAATATGGGAAAGGAGATAATGAGCCTATTCGGGACGAACAGGCTTAAGTGGGCGCCAGTGTTACGCGAAGCGAAACGACCTAATATCGTTTAACAATAAAAACGATAAACAAAAGCTACCAGCTACACCAACACAATGCACACGACACAAATACGCACTAACACTAAGAACACAACGAACGTGTTGATTATCTAAAGCTGCACACACACATGTGTACAACGAACCAGGTAGCAACAACAACATAAAGTAAACCAGCTACGGCAAATATGTAACGGACAACATAAGCAAAGTACACAAACAACAATGTACTAGCAGAAGTCTCGAGAAGGCGCGAGCGAGAACCTTCCACATCGAGAACGTTCATCATACTGATCATACGTGCGTGCGGACTATAAAAGGGCTGGACAAAGCAAGCAGTAGTCAGAGTTAATACAGTCAGCCTTGTGTGAAGTTGCGTGTGAACAAAACAAGTCGTGGTTGCAAAGTGAATAATTGTGTGAACTAATAAAGTGAATAAGCTGATTATTATTGTTGTATCGTTAAGTTCTATACGGTGGCACACAAAAGTAGTGTGAATAATAAAGAGATTTAAGAGAAAATAACCAAATATTTGTTTTTACTTTATTTGCAATTACGAACTCATATTTAAACGTTTTTAAAAAGGTAAAAACGTAACAATATGTTTAATGTATAAGAAATGTTAATCAGTGTACATATTATTGTTTATCTGCATAAATATTTCATTTAATTATTTTTTCATAAATCGAATTTAATTCTCATTGAAGTATACGATGTACAAATAAATTTGCCACTGCAAATATTGGTACAAAAATGCTTAGTGAAACGCCAATTAAATTTTTTTATATATTTCGGGTCTTTCACTAAACCCTTTTTATTTTTAAATTTAAATAAATCAGAGATATCATTACATTTAGTCAGGATTACGACCTAGTTTCTCACACCACTTATGTTTTGGGAGTTAATTTTATACATGAGTGGCGGGACCTACAGTTTAAAGTCGACTCCAAAGGACAGAAAGTCTTTAGAGAATTTTCTTTTCTATTATTTTCCCTCAGAATTTTTTTCAGAAATCTGCTGGGGAGGAAGTCGCCAAAGAAATATTTTTTCATATTTTGTTCAGTTAGAAATGCCTAACCTTGAGTTTGAACCGAGGCCTCGCGTCTAATAAACCGACACACTACCTACTAGACAACGGCGATTTCACAGAGATATCATTAACAATCTTTAGTTATTTGGGGGTTATAAATTCAAAATTGAAGTCGTCGTAGTCTGGTAGGTAGTATGTTGGCTTATTAGATGTGAGGCCACGTTTCAAACCTTATGGACATCTCGATCAGAACGAAATTAGAACATTTCTTCAGCAACTCTGACAAAGGCATAGATTATGTTGGTTTTTAGAAACGCTGCGGGTTTTCCAAAGTCATATGGGGTCAAATCACACACACCAGTTCACATCACCTCCACGTGAGACAATTATTATCACAATTCGCTGGTGCAAGATATGCAGTGTAGCGTATCGTCATCCTAATAAAACCACATATCGGTCGTGTCAAATTCAGTCCAAAGAAAATTAAAAGAAGTAGCGCTCACCGTTGAAAATAATGGTCTTTCCAACGTTATCCGCAAAGAAATATGGTCGAATGACACCGACAGCCAAAAACCACACCAAAAAGTAATTTTTTCGTGATTCATTGGGTGCTCTTGTATCTCATGTTTATTTATAGTGGCCCAATTTGATATTTTCATGTACTCCTTCATCCGTAAATGGACCTTATCGCTGAAGATAAAAGTTTTCGGTAAGACGAATAAAAATTTAAACAATTTTATTATTTGCACATATTGAAGTCACCGTAGTCTAGTGTTGGCTTATTAGTTCGAATCCCAGGTCATACATCTCCAACAAAACGAAGTATGAAAAAATATTTCTTCAGCGACTTCCGCTCAGCTGATTTCTGATAAAAACTCTGAGAGTAAATAAAATTGCCATGAAAAGTTTCTCTAAAAATCTGTCTCTCGGAGTCGGCTTCAAACTGTAAGTCCGGCAGCTCATGCAACATAAGTGTCGTAATCCTGACTGAAGCATTGTTATGTTGTATGAAAGTGTGTTTGTATGTAAGTATGAAATAGACTGAATAAATGACAACTAATTGGACAGATTTGGCTTCAACAAGATGGCCGTTAACAATTGTTAAAGTTCGAAAGGCCCAGTTGAGAGACCTGATGATGAATACTTCGTATTCCATTATATTAGTGTGAGCATATTGCATAGTATCGTATAGTAGTTTTGGTTTGGTTTTATGGATTTTTCTATTATAAATTAAAATATGTTAAAATAATGAAATATTTGTTTTTTTTACTAGTGCTTTTGCAGGATATGCGTCAAAAGAGTACTTAAAATAGCAGATAGCACACATAAATCAATTTTGAGTGTAAATAATCTTACAAAAATATCTGAAATTAAACTTTTAAATTGAATTCAATAAAATAGAATTAAAGTACGTTTATTTCTAGTTATTTAT
The DNA here is from genome assembly GCA_958299815.1 of Sarcophaga carnaria. NCBI lineage: Eukaryota > Metazoa > Arthropoda > Insecta > Diptera > Sarcophagidae > Sarcophaga > Sarcophaga carnaria. Next base: position 80,648,143 of record OY283149.1, on the reverse strand, counting down.
ACAATACATACATAGATTACATTGGCTAGTGTTAATGGGAAATTTTACAACAAATTGCCAACCTTGAAGCGAAAATATTAAAATGAAAAAAAAATGAACAATGATACGTTCTAAAAAACAAGTTTCCCTACAGACTTTTTTAAAATATTAACAGAATAAAATATCACTGCACGTTACAAGTTGCCAAGCAAGGTAATTTTTAATGCCGCAAGCAAATAAACGTACAGGTTAAAACAGTGCCTTCATGCTACCATGTTAAGTGTTGAACAGATCAATGACAAAAATAAACAGAAATCGGAAAAGAGAAATTTAAAAAGAATTATGGCGTGTGTTAAATTATGTGAAACATAAACAAGAATATATTTACACAGATACGGCGAGTGTAGTTAACTAATCATTATTATTATTAATTACAGAAAATAAATATTTATTTTAACTGGAGGGAGAATATTACGCTATATTATAAATCCTATATAATTGAAACGTTTTACGAGTCACTAAAAACATATGATTGATTTACACCTACATAATGACTTGGTGTACGTTGTGAGTTTTGTTGAGTAGAACTCAAAAATATATTTTTTTATATTTCTCGAACCCTCCATATTTGTTTTATTTCACAAAATTTATATTTTTGATCATTTTATACAAAATTATTGAGTACCCAAATGTTTTTCAACCTATTTTCAAAATCTAAAGTTTTTCTGGTGGTCGCTAAAACGTGAAATTGAACATTTTTGAACTAAAAGCTCATTTGAACAAATATATGTATGTATGTATATGTATGTGAATATTGAACTCGATTGTTAGACTTTTTAAATAATAACTACGGTAAATTTTATCTGATTTGATCAAACGAAGTGTTAATCTCTTCACAAGATAATGCACTTTCAAAATGACGTCACTTATTTCACATTTTATAGTTAAAGTTTGCTACTACGAACGGAAAAACTTGAAAAAAAATAAAAAAAATTCGCGTTAAGTCAAGTAATATATGTATATATACATACAGTGGCTTCATCGCATAATCGGACAAGCACTAGTCTGATATGTATTTGCTTAAAACTTAAAAAGAAAATATTAAATATATGTTTTTTTGCCTTTATTTACACTCTACATTATAAACATTTAGATTAATAAAAAAAATAACAACATTTTTCATGATAACGGTAATTTTATAAAGAAAAAGAAAATTAACTAAATTTTTTGCGCTCAACGCATAATCGGACAAAGAACAGAACCATTGCTAAAAATAACGAAAGAGAACAATTAATACTTTGTGACATGTCCTTTGTTCTCAAGAACGGCCTGTAAACCTTTTGGAATTGATTTTTATCGAATTGTAGCATACCTCAGGTTCAATGGAGTTCCACGCTTCCAGTAAAGCCGCCTTAAGATGATTCAAAGTGTTAAATTGCTGTTAGTATAATCTTCTAGCCAATTCTTCCCAAAGATCTTCAATTACGTTGAGATCTGAGCTCTGTGCAGGGGTTTCTATAAGTTTGGGGCAATTATGGATCAACCAAAGCTTTTCCACACCCGAAGTGTGCTTGTGATCGTTGTCCTGGTAAAAAGCAAAATCATTCGCAATGCCTAATTTCTCGGCACTTTGCTTTACATTTTCCTTCAAAATGTTGTGGTAGCCAAATTTGTCCATTTTACCATCAATAAAATTCAAATTGCGCACCCCAGCACTCGACATGCAGGCCCAAACCATAACAGAGCAATTTAAAACTTTGAATCAGCTTAAGGCGGCTTTACTGGAAGCGTGTAACTCCATAGAACCTGAGGCATGCTACAATTTGGTAAAACCAATTCCAAAACGTTTACAGACGATTCTGGAGAACAAAGGATACGCCATAAAGTATTAATTGTTCTCTTTCGTCATTTTTAGCAATGGTGTACTTCTTTGTCCGATTATGCGTTGAGCGCAAAAAATTGCGTTAATTTTCTTTTTCTTTATAAAATTACCGTTATCATGAAAAATGTTGTTATTTTTTTATTAATCTGAAAGTCTATAATGTAGAGTGTAAATAAAGGCAAAAAAACATATATTTAATATTTTTTTTTAAGTTTTAAGCAAATACATATCAGACTACTGCTTGTCCGATTATGCGATGGAGCCACTGTATGTATGTACATGTATGGTTTTAAAGATTCATTCCTCTACCTTCTAAAAATATTTAAATTTCGGACTTTGGTTCAGAAATGTTTGTGTAATCAATAAATTTGTGCGTAAAGTCCAAAAAACTGTTTTTATCAAATCAAACAAGTTTAAACGGTTCCAGAAATATAAAAAAAATATTTTTGAATTCTACTCAATAAAACCCACAACTTAAACTGTGTCTTTAGCTTGGTGTATTTCATTTTTTTTATTTTGTAGCATGGTGTTATTATCATCATTTAAATTTTTACATTATAATTTACCATCATCAATTTTAATATAAATTAATTAGTATTTAATATAAAGTATATAGTATTGTTAGTTTTTTAAATTGCTTTATGTTACATTTTCATTTATATTTAAATTTATTATTTATATTAATTTTTTATTTTTACTTAATTTGTTATATTTAATTATGTAATTTAATTTTGTAAATTAAGTTAAATTTTTTATTGTTTTATATCTAGAATATAGCCCAGAATTCTGGTTTTTGTACTTTTGGGTTAGAAATTCTCGAAAAGTTTTTGTTTCTTTGCCATTTTCGCTTGTAAAAGTATAATTCTAATTTAATGGTGGTATACCTTCTATTTAATTGAATTTAAGAAAATATTACTTATACGCATCATATTACACGTAGTAGAATATTTACTCTGAAAAATATGCAATAAAAAATCTCTGATATTGTCATGTATGAAACTAATGGGATTCGATATCACTCATACGTCACATATGTACTATGCTTGTCATTATGAATCATACATATTAAATATGAGTAGTGGGTGCAGCGTTACCGTTGAGCGACTAAAGTCGCAATTTGACACTTTTTCAGCGACCCCGCCACTTTTTTTGCCCCCTTACTAAAATGAACTAAATCTGACACTTTTCAAGATTTTTGACCCTTTTTTCCCCTTTTTTAGAAAAAGTAAACCTGATATATTTATATAAGAATTAAAAATATTAGAAACCAAAACATCTTAAATTATATGAATTTGTTACTTACGTATTTACTCTGCCACATAGTAGTGCGTCGGCAGAAAGAATTATTTCGAAACTAACATTAATGAAAAATAAGTTATCGAATAGGTTAAAAGTGGACACATGGACCTGGAAAATTGGGTGGCTGACGATGAACTTATAAAAAAGTACAGAATTAATTTATCAAAAAAATAATTTAATCGAATGTAAATATACTAATATAACTGTGAAATATATATAAAAACTCATTTTGTAAAATATATAAACCAAAACAATCATAGAAAATTAAGTAATATAGTCCTTTTTGACATTGAGAAATATCACTGCATCCTAATTTCTAAGTATTTCATAGAACTACGAATAAATTACACAGACTAGTTTATAGACTTGTTAATAGATTATTCAATATAGAGTAGATTTATAGGTTATTTAATACACCAGTTCAAAGACTAGTAGACTAGTTCATAGACTATTTAAAAAACTAGTTCAAAGGCTATTTAATAGAGCAGTCCACATATATGTACAGTAGTCTATAGAGTAGTAAATATATTGTACTAGTATATGATATAATATATTGACCAGTCTATTGACTTCTGTGGTCTTTTAAATAGCATTTGAACTAGTTTTTTAAATAGACCATGAATTAATCAACTGTATTAGTCAATGGTTTATTCGATCGACTATTTTATAGACTACTACTAGTCTATGGACTGGTGTATTAAATAACTTATAAACTATTCTATTGATTAGTCTATTGAATAATCTATAAACTAGTTTGTGTAATTTGATTATTTTTGTTGTTTTCTTTTGAAAAAAATCTAAATTTCAGAATTTTTATTTTCCATACCTGAACAATAAAGTTATAAAAAATGTGCCTTCCATTATGATATATTTTTTCATAAAATTGTGATATATCATGACATATAAATAAATATAGAATGTAAAACTATATACTTAACTTATTACAAAATGTTTCTATTTACTTCTAAAATGAATCGTTGCAACAAAATTAGTATTTATGTTTAACTTTTTGATCTCAGTTTGTTTAATACAAAAATTCCAAATACTCTGTACTCTAAGTCTTATCATATTAATTATTTGAAATGTAATTAGTAATTTTGTATAATTTTGAATTGTATTTTTATTTTAAAATATATATTATATTTTTTGTTATTTTTTTTAATTTGTTACAAAATACGCAATTTTGTATAATTTTTTATTTATCTTTAATGAACTGTTTTTTAGTTATAATAATGGTTTTGTTTTGTGTTTTGTATTATTATATAGTGGGTTAGCAAAAAAAGTTTTATTTAATGGAATTTTTATAAATTTAAAAATGAATTTTTTTTTTGAAGTTTAAATGTCCTAACGTTCATAAATTTGAATGAAATTCAATCAAGAAATAAAACAGAACAAATAATTTTAAAAAAATTAGAATTTTTGTTTAGGCTTATTAATTTTTGGCTAAAAATTTGTTTCTATTATAAAAATTGGGAAAATTATTAAAAAATAAACTTATTATATGTTGGCTAATGTACATTACAAAATCCAATAAAAATTAATTTTTTTTATCTATATTAGTTCATTCTCTTTTCTTTTAAAAATGTTGCCCCTTTTTACTGCCAAAATACCGTTTATGTGCGACTTTTTTTTCAAAAATCCCCTTTTTGTGCGACTTCTTCAAAATTTCCAGCGGTAACGCTGAGTGGGTGGACCATTTAAAAGTTTAAATTTAAAAATGAAATAAAACAAAAATGGTTTCAAATTTATTCTTTTGTTGTGAATTACAATTCTTCCGTTTAGAAATGGAATATTATTTCATTCATGTAGTTGCCGCGGCTGGCCTCACGGTACGTTATTTCATCGGACTAATTTTTGTGCACTTTTAAAAGTGTATGGGGTAATATCTGGCCAATGGCAACACAAATGTTGACCTTCAAATACACAATTATCTCTGCCGCAGCTAATTGTCTTCTTTGTGGCTAATCATCATCATAAAACATTATCATTTCGGCTAATTAAACGACCATCAAACGTTTGACGTAATAAATTGATTGTGGCACGAGATGTAAGTTGCACCATCCTGGTGAAATCAAATAAGTACCATAAATCACTTTTAATATACAATATACAGGTGCTGATTCCCAAAAACAGCTGGGCATACTTATGGCGTAAAATTTATTGTGTCCTTTGTGGCGCTAGATTTGGCTACAAAATTTACTTATGAAATGTTAAAAGAAGAAGAAAATGGTAAACTACACTACACTTGAGTACGAAAACCCCAAACCGAAGTAGATCTGGGTTGTACTGAGAATACCACAAAACAAATTAATTTTTTTATTGTCAAAAGCAAACTAAAAAAGTTATATAAAAAGTTATTCTTAATTATCCAGCGAAGTTACTTAGTTTTCTATTCTTATGAAGATTAAAAGTAAATTAAACGAAAGTACGCATAGAGAACAAACAGACAACAATAAAACACACTCATCGTATGCCACACAGAAGTACGTAAACGAACTTACGAGAATATGAACAAAACAAAGGCTGATATTAAAATTCATAATTACAACGACAGTTTGTGAAGCTGCCAATCATGCAGATTATTATCTGTAATGAGATGAGAGCCTGTGATTAATAACAGAGAGTTATATTAAATGATATTGAATTCGTTGTAGTCTGGTAGGTAATGTATTGGTTTATTAGATAAGATGCCACGGTCAAACCCTAGGTCGGACATCTCGCACAAAATGAAATAAAAAATTAAAATTGCAATGAAAAATTTTTCAAAAATTTGTATTTCGGAATTAACTGTGAACTGTAGGTCCTGCCATATAAAATTAACACATACAACACTGTGATGTAAGAAACGAAGTCGTAATCTTAACTGAAGGGTAGTAATGATCGTACATAATTGGTTATTCCAACCCTTTAGTCAGAATTACGACCTAGTTTCCCACACGACTTATGTTGTGTGTGTTAATTTTATTAATAATTGGCGGGACCTACAGTTTAAAACGATAGATGTTTGAGCAACCTTTCATGGTAATTTTATTTACGCTCAGAGTTTTTGCCAGAAATCTGCTGAGAGGAAGTCACCGAAGAAATATTTTTTTATATTTTCATTTTGATGCCTGACCAGGTTTGAAAAGTGGCTTTACGTCTAATAAACCAAAATACAACCTGCAAGACTACGGCGACCTAAGCTTACTTTACTTATTTCGAACCTGTTCCGATGATTCGGTTCTTGAAACATGTAAAGCATAAATTTATTCCATAAGGAAACAATTGGATGCGGCATTATTGACATCGTGCAGCATCTTTATGTTAGTCAGGCCAACGGACTTACTAGACCCATACTCTATAATGGTCAAATTCCGAAAGTACCACTTTACAAAATTGTAAAAAAAATAAAAAGAGTAATTAGTTTCTTCATATAGCATTCACATTAGATCTTGGTCGCAAAATAATTTTAAATAAATTATAAATGCTGAATACAAATGTATTCATTATGATTATTGAAAGTTTAAAAGAAACTGCCAATTAGATCACTTACCATAGGATCTATTAACCCTTTCAGACCTTCGTAGCTTTGTTTGATGTGTACTTTAACAAAATATTCTATTTTTTTACTTGAAAAACTTTAATAATAACACTATGCGACAAAACACAAAAAAATTAAATACATCCTAGTCTTAGCTGTTCAGTGAGTTGAGTAGAACTCAAAAATAGTTTGTTATATATTTCTTGAATGCTCCAAAATTGTTTTATTTGACAAAAACTGTTTTTTTTTTGGACTTTACGCACAAATTTATTGATTACACAAACATTTCTAAACCGATGTCCAACCTTATTAGAAAGGAGATTGATGGGCCTTTAAAACGGTATACATACGTATATTATTTGACTTAATATGCTATGGGGTTTGATTAGGTATATTAGACAAATGCGATTTTTTCATATTTTTTCAAGTTTGTCTGTTCATAGTAGCAAACTTTAATAAAAAAATATGAAATAAGTGATAACGTTATGAAGGTGCATTATCTTGTGCAGAGATTGACACTTCGTTTGAAGTCGACTCCAAAGTTTAAAGTTGACTCCAAAGGACAGAAAGTCTTTAGAGAATTTTCTTTTCTATTATTTTCCCTCAGAATTTTTTCCAGAAATCTGCTGGGGAGGAAGTCGCCAAAGAAATATTTTTTCATATTTTGTTCAGTTAGAAATGCCTAACCTTGAGTTTGAACCGAGGCCTCGCGTCTAATAAACCGACACACTACCTACTAGACAACGGCGATTTCACAGAGATATCATTAACAATCTTTAGTTATTTGGGGGTTATAAATTCAAAATTGAAGTCGTCGTAGTCTGGTAGTGGGGTTTGATTAGGTAAATTAGACAAATGCGATTTTTTTCATATTTTTTCAAGTTTGTCTGTTCATAGTAGCAAACTTTAATAAAAAAATATGCAATAAGTTATGAAGGTGCATTATCTTGTGCAGAGATTGACACTTCGTTTGATCAAATCGGACGAAAATTACCGTAGTTATTATTTAAAGAACCTAACAGTCGAATTATTTTTTCGTATATATAATTTTTCAAATGGCAAAATGCAAAAGCGAAATTGACACATTTTGCGATCAGCAACCAAGATCCATCAAAACTTTTGAAAATTTTTCAACTGAAATTTATAAGACGACTGTTATACTACTTTAATTATAACTTCCGTAATTTTTGCCCTGTTTGATTAAACGAAGTGTTATTCTCTTTACAAGATAATGTACTTTCAGATTTTTTTTTTAATTCAATATTGCAATTAAGAATAGCTAAACTTGAAAAAATAAGAAAAAAATAATATTTTCCAAGTTTACCACATCAAAACACTTACAACGGTTTTTGTCAAATAAAACAAGTTTGGATGGTTCGAGAAAAATAAATAGTATTCTTGAGTTCTACTCAGCCTAGTGAATAACTTGTACTACGTAGTTACTCGGGTATATTTTCACTGTCGCACCGTGTAATTGATTGTACTGTTGTAGTTGAAAGCAAAAGTATCTTTATATCAGTTGACAATATACAATTTTATTTGTTAAAAACTAAATCTTTTCAATATTTTTTTAGTAAAACTTTATAACAATAGGTGCACAGCCAACCTCAAATAAATACAAAAGGAAACTTTCAAGTATTTGAAAACCTTTATCATATTCTTGTTTACACTTCCACCAATAACTTCGACTTTCCGAAAGAAAATTTTCACAACATGAATTAAGCTTAGTTATAAACTCCTTTGTGTTCATTAATTGTATGCTTTTGTGATGTTTGGTTACTTATTTCTTATTCAGTAATCTTGCTTGTTTTCTTTGTATGATTTTTATCAAAATTTCATGTAAAACTTATTGGTTTAATTTTGTACAACATTATTAAACTTTATGTCCGCTGCGCAACCTTATAAATATTCTACATAAATGGCAACAGTGAATGCATGAATTCATATTAAAAATTAGGGGGTATGTTGGCACAGCACATATATTTTGTACACAGTTTGTCTTTTGTTTTCTTTTCAGTCTTCTGATTAATCAAGGGATTTAAATAAACAAGATGATAAATTGGTATTTATTTTACCATAATAAAAAAGGTTTCTTTCTTTCTTGGTATATATTTTTGCGGTTGATTAAGATTTAAATTAAAAATATTGCAAAAGAAATATGAGACAACACAACAACACTTTAAGACGACATTTAAAATGACGATGTGGGTAGAAGGGCTATGACTTTTAAGAAAAAGAAATCATGCCAAAGCATTTTCCTTAAATAAAATTCAATTAGCTTGGGAGGTAGCATGGTGTAGTGGTTAAAGTGCTGAACTACAAACCCGCTCAATTATGGCTCAAACTACAGAGAAGTCTGTAAATACTAAACATCTTTTTCTAATTAATGGAGTTCAGAGAGTTGTTGGGAAAGAGTGATTGTTTATTAAGGTAAATGCCATTCTCTCAAACTGTTTAAATGCGGTATCTCTTTAGTTTATTAATGTCCTTAAAATTGTATTCCTTAAACATAATAGCTACCCTTGGCTAAAAGTATTCAAATGTTGTCCTTTCTCTAAAGGAGACAGGGCAATACACAACACAAATTTTTTTATTTACGGTTTACACTCGGTATATCTGTCTCCAGTGATCATACTTGTGTAGTGCATTGTTTGGAACAACAATGCCCATACAGGAGAATTAAATTCCATATGCAGTTTATATAAGCTGTGTGATAATAAGGCCTTCAGATAAAAATACAAAGGACTTCTAAAGAAATTGATTGCCCCTAGAAAAATATTCTGTTTCCAGCGAATATCGTATGAATTTTTATGCCTAGAATATCAATATGCCCTTAAGCTTCAAAGGACTTAATATACGGTCAAAGAAATATGAACGACAAATACTGTTCTAAAGAAATGATCTTGAAAAAAAAAATACGAAATAGCGTTGGAGAATCTAATCTTCACTGGATCTAAAACGATCTGAACTGGAATTAATTGGCCATTAACAACGCGATAACGGATTTCGACCTGCCTTAACACATTCTTCCAGGCGCCTCTGCTTCTTGCTCGCCTTAGGCAGTTGGTCACGCTAATCGATATCGGGGCTTCCTCGATGTGATCCTTCCAACTCGATTGTGTTTCCCCACCTTCCGCAAATACCCGCATCAAATATCCGTTGCGCTGGAGCATCCTTCTCCATTTGAAAGATATGGTCGAGTCAGAGCAGCAACTGGATGTTAATATGACGCACAACGTTCATGTCGTTGGGAAGCTCATACAGCTCATTTTTGGATCAGATGCAGAAATCATAGCCGATCATTTACTGCCAGATCCATCTTAATAGACTCCCGTTCAATAGAACTAAAGGCAGAAATAACATCTCGCCTTGTACGCTTAGCATACAAAATCAAAAAATTACAATTCCTGAGAAAGCTCAAAATCAAGAAATTTCGACAAACGTGCACCGTGCCATATTTTGTTAAATGTTTTATACAATACATTACTTTCGTTCGGTGGTTTAGAGGCTTATTGCCTTACCTTAACTTTTGGGCAGAATATGAGGCATTAAAAAAATTTAGCCAATGTACGAGCGAAAATAGTCAAAGAAATCTACTTGTTGAAGTCGCCGTAGTCTAGTAGGTAGTGTGTTGGCTTATTAGACGTAAAGACAGGGTTCGAGCCCCAGTCCACACATCAAGAAAAAATACCAAAAGTATTCCGTCGGCGACTTCCTCTCAGCAGATTTCTGGCAGAAACTCTGAGAGTTAATAAAATTGCCATGAAAATGTTTCTCAAAAATCTCTCGTTCGGAGTTGACTTTAAACTGTAGGTGCCACCGCTCATGTATAAAATTAACGCACACAACATACGTGGTGTGAGAAACTAGGACGCTGTACAATTGGTCAATTCGACCTCCGGGTACTGTACTTGTCTTAATTGCAAAGTACACGTCCTCTAACCTAATCTAACCTACTTCAAAACCAGTTCTTAAACACCTTGTTTAATATAAAAATAACACGGTGCAACAGTCAAAATACACCCAGCGAATGACATAGTTAGGTTGTGAGTTTTGTTAAGTACAACTCAAAAATTTTTTTTATTATATTCCTCGAAACCTGCAAATTTCTTTTACCTGACCAACACGGTATTTTTAATCTTTTCACACAAAATTTTTGATTACCCAAATATTTTTTAACCTATTTTCAAAATTTAAAGTCTTTTGAAAAGGGGAGAGATGAGCCTTTAAAATGGTGTACACAAACATACGGTTCAAACTTACGTGTTATAAGTTTTGATCGGGTAAATTTGAAACATATTATTTTTTTTCTCATTTTTTTGTCATAATTGCCAAATTTAATCAAAAAATATGAAATAAGTAATAACATTCTTAAAGTGCATTATCTTGTGAAGAGACTGACATTACGTTTGATAAAATCGGACAAAAATTACCGTATTTCTTATATAAAAGGAGTGTTAAGTTTTTTATATACGTATGTCACCTTATCAAATGAACTTTCAGTTCAAAAAATTTCAAAAGTTTTGGCGGATCTTGATTTTTTACCGCAAAATGTGTCAATTTCAGGTTTGCACGACTACCAGAAGTCGGCTAATATTTGTGTTTTTTGCAAATATTATTACTTCACTTTGCGCAAACATTGGCCAACTTCTGATGATGGCTCAAACGTGAAATTCACACATTTTCCAGCAAGCAATCAAGATCCATCAAAAATTCTGTATATTTTTTAACTGACGGTATATTTGAAAAAAAAAATCAAATATGAAAAATATAATAAGACTTTTATACTCTTTAAATAATAACTACGGTAATTTTTGTTAAATTTTATCAAACGAAGTGTTAATCTCTTCACAAGATAATGCACTTTCAGAATATCATCACTCATTCCATATTTTTTAATTAAAGTTTGCTACTATGAATGGACAAACAAAAATATGAAAAAAATCGCATTTGCCAAGTTTACCTCATCAAATCAAATCTCTCCTCTTTCTAAGAAAGAAAAGAGAAATGTTTGTGTAATCAATAAATTTGTGCGTAAAGTCCAAAAAACCTGTTTTTGGACTTTGTCTTTTTTTTAAATAAGACAATTTTGGAGGGTTCAATAAATATAAAAAAATAGTTTTGAGTTCTACTCAACAAAACTCAAAACCTTTACCACAAAAACTCCTGTCATTAGCTGGATGTATTTAATTTTTTTATTTTGTCTAATATGTAGTGTAATTATTGTTATATTTTTTAACTTGTATTTGCCGTGTATAAGATGAATGGAATTAACATGAAATTTTCTTATTTCAAAAAATCACGCGGTGCAATGTTTTCATGTAACTTTGTTTTTACAAATTTTGTTTCCAATTTATTTAAAATTTTGTTGGGAAGCCAGAAATCCAAGTTGTTTAATAAGCCGATTATAAAAACATACTATTTACGTGCCATTGACCAAATATGTGAATACTGTTGTATTTGAGTTCAAAAACCAACGAATAATAAAAACCACAAAACAACACATCCAATAATATTAAGCAAGACAGATGAATGTCACAGCATTGCCACCCTGATGAACATTAAAAAGTACAAAGAACAAAGGAATTGTGCGTAAAGCAAAGTTTATAAATGTGAAAGTATATGAATTTTGTGCACGTGACTTATCACCCTTTGCTGAGAGTTATTTGTGCTGATCTACCGGTATCCAAAAGTACAGATGGAATTGCAAATAAGTTGTTATTTCATCAACAGATTGTGCATGTGTCACTTGCATGTTAGAAGTACTGCTATTTGTAGAACCAGCTATAAAATCAACGACTGTCATTACAGTTACTCTCCAACAGTCATTGAAATTCCGAATTTACGTGTCAACGAAAGTTGCAAAACATCATCAAAATTGTAATAACACAGCAAGAGAGTTATAAAACTGATTTCGCAATTCGACTTCATGTTTGTACTTTAAAAAAGAGTGAAATGATAAATATTCGAATACATATGATTGCATACTAAGACAATATAATTTAATATTTAGAGATGAAGCAATTATTTGTTATAAAATTTAAGAACTTAATCTCAATCGTTTTAATCTTTGCAAGTCGGACAAAAAATATTATTATTTTGCAGCGTATTTTATTGAAATCTAAAAAAGGGCGGAAGGAAGGGGTATTATTAATGAATATTACATTTCATTCCATTTATATATTATAACTGACCGGAAAATATCAACAACAAGAAAAGTATTCCATGTACGCATAGATGGGCTAAAGAACGAATTATATCTTTACTGCATTACGTTATACCTATGTGGTCAGAGGAGTACTCTATAAATATCTACGAGTTTTTTGTCATTAGCAATAAGCGCATCGAATTTCAGCCTGCCTTAACACATCCTTTCAGGCGCCTATGCTTCTTGTGCTTCTTTTCCACTTGGCCGTATTAATAGATGACAGAGAGGAATCGATTTGGTCGATTTGGTGGCATTAAATATCTGTCTCGTCGAAACGTCAATCTCTGTCCGAACTACATGGCCGAGCCTCCATAGCTGAGGGACATCAATGCGATGCACAAAATCAAAAATATGTTGAGTAGCTAATGCAGCTAATTGTTGGATGGGATGCGGAAATAATAGCCAACTGCTCTAGTCCGAAGATCTCACGTCCGACATTTCTCTGCTGCTAAATTATATTATAATTATTGCGAGCTGAGTAGTATAGATCTTGTGCTCGGTATAGTATAACGTACCAGAGTCTCTGGTTTGAATCGATCCACACTAGCACACTACAGTGGACTACCAGGGCACTCAAAATAAAATAAATTAATTATATTATGTTACGGAAGTCGCCATGGTCTAGTAGGTAATGTATTGGCTTATTAGACGTAAGGCCTCCGTTCAAACAACAGATCAGGCATCCAACTGAACAAAATATGAAAAAATATTTCTTCAGCGGCTTCCTCACACCAGATTTTTAGCAAAAACTCTGAGAGTAAATAAAATTGGCATGAAAAGTTTCTCAAAAATCTGTCGTTCGGAGTCGACTTTAAACTGTAGGTCTCATGTATAAAAATTAACGCACACAACATAAGTGGTGTGATACCTAGCTTCTCCTAATTGAAATTGTAATCCTAATTGAAAGGTTGTAATCAATTCAAATTATGTATATGTATGTAATTATATTGTGATCACTCTTGTAACGCAATATTAGTCTGTCGATTTTAGAATTTCAAAGATAATTTTAGCATTTAATAATTACACCTTTTTGCTTCAATAACTTGTTGAAATCTTTTTGGCATAATGTAGTTTAAATTTCTTAAAATAGACCCATATTTCATTTAAAGCTTCCCACTTCTTCCACGTTTTATGGAACTGGATTTCTCATTATTATTTCCGTTTTTAGTATCTTCAGTAAGCCTTGTGCGTCGCTTTAGCCTTTACGCTTAATTCCAGAGTTATGTCATCATGCTAAAAATGCAAAAATATAGTGACAAAAGAGTAACAATTCAGAAAAATTTAAAATACTGATGCATAAAACTATTTCTAATTCTATAATTCTAATTTCTATTTTTATTTCGTTGTCATAGTGATTCAATAGAGTCTGAGCAGAAGCAGTTTTTATTATTCTGTTTACGTGGCTTAGGATGGGATTATGCCAATGGGTTTCCGTCATATGAGGCTAGATTAGGTTTGATAAAACTTCCAACTTTGGAACGTAGAAGGACTGTTTTAGGGGTTTGTTTTGTTTTTAATCTAATTAAAGGTGATATCGATTCTGAGTTTTTGCTTTATAACCTGAATTTCAGTATTCCAGCAAGATTTTCACGACACTATCGTCCTCTTTCTTTAGATTTTTATAGAACGAACTATGGATGTAATTTTCCTTTTCGTAGATTATGTAATGATTTTAACTTATATTATGATTTTAATGATTTTAATTGTAGTGTTTGTAATATAAAACGTAGCTTATATGCTGACATAAATTTGTAAATTATTATATAAAAATGTATTATCGTTCTTGTTATACGTAGTTCATGTTTATTGTAACTTTATTCAGCTTGTGATTAATTTCTGTAGCTGTTTTATGTTCTCGTTGCCATTACTTTTCCCTTACCCGCTATAGTCCGGACTGTAGTGTGTACGTGTCCCTACGTAATGGGGCCAACGAGCCCTCCGCGGTCGGGTGAGGGTGGGTTAGTGTGAGGCCGGGGACGTTCGAATAAAAAAAAAAAGAACACTTTATTCTTGTTTATGCTTTTTGCCTTTTGGTTAGAACTACGAATTTTTATACAGGTATTCATAATTAGTAATGTTGATAAAATGGTGACGTATGAGTGATTTAACATATAAATTTATTACGTATACGTCGATCAGTGAATATATTTTTGTCTCTTGCTTTAAAATGCACTGTCACTTTTTACAACTGACACATACGCCAACATGTCATATAAATTCATTACTATAAAAGTGGAACACATTCTATAGAATAGTTTACAAAATTTAAATTAATTTTGCACATTTTACATCAAATCTGAAACTTTTATTATGAAAGCTTTTAAAAACTAATAAAATTTTTGTTTCAACGTCAATCAACTGCAAAGATTTATTTTTAATATTTATTTTTTTAATTATTTTTTGAAGATTTTCATTAACATTGAGTTGCTTGGGTAATTATTTATTTGAGTTTCCATGCCAATATTTATTATGCCATGCAATTTCATTGTTTTCATTAATTAGAATAAAATAAATCTTAATAATTGCATACAGGATTCAGAGGCCGGCATATATATTTAATTAAAATACATTCATACATACATACATACATATAAGTATGTGGTGTTTGTTATATTAATGCTGTTAATTTGAGTACATTTGAGTTCACATATTTACATAAATCAAGATCAAAATATTGTATTACAAATAAGAAATTTAATATTGCATGGAAATGGCTTTTTTTTATTAATATTGTTACGTTACGTTTTTACCTTTTTAAGAACATTTAGAATATGAGTTCGTTGATTGCAAACAAAGTAAAAATAAATTTGTGTTCAGCTTCAATTAAACTCTTTATTGTTCACACTACTTTTGTGTGCCACCATATACAACTTGTCGTATGTAACAATAATCTGCTTGTTTAGTTCGTTATTCTTCTCCGCTTACAACCTTTTTGTAAGCAATACCACTGTGCGGTAGATCTTCACAATAGCTATCTTCAAACTGTCGTGTTTCGCACGTAACGTCTTCACACAAGACTGACTGAATTCTGACTACTCGTTGTCTTCTTTGTCTTGTCTTTTTATATATCCACAAAATCAGTATGATGAACATTCTTGAAGCAGAAGGCTCTTGTTTTCGCCTTCTCGAGAATTCTATCACGAGTGCATTGGTGTTTGCGTAGTTTGCTTATGTTGTATGTTTCTGCTTTCCTCTAGTTGTCCATCTACTTTTTTCACATTGATGTTGTTGTTGGTTTACTTATAACAAGTTTTTTTTTTTTTTTTTTTTTTTTTTTTTTTTTTTTTATTTTATTTATTTATTTATTTACTTCATGTTTTATACAACTTGTGTTAGGTTTACAATTTAAAATTATAACAATAAATATCGAAATAATAACAAAATTAAAATAAAATAAAAAAATAAACTAAAATTATTAATTCATTACTATTTATTAATTACTAGTTCCGCGAAGCAATATAGCTTGTCTGCAGAAGTATTAAATAAATAGGTTTTGCCATTAAAAGTGATATTTATAAATACAATAAAAAGTAAATAATAAAATACTAACTAAATGGAAAAATAGTGAAATTATACAAAATAAAATGAAATAAAATGAAATAACATAAGTTAACGTTGCGAGCTTACGAAAAAGTTTTTCAAAAGTTTTTTTTCTTTTTTGTTTGTATGTACTGAACATTTAAAAGTTCCATTGGTAACATATTGAAAATTTTTGGCAGAGTTACTTCTAATGTGTTTTTGCCGTAATTATTATGGAAGCTACCAGTTTTAAATCTACCTCTCGCTCTTCGCCTCGTGTTTTGCTGATGATCAATCTTTTTGAGAAACCTTGAATCATTATAGAATTCAGTTGCTAATGTTGTATAAAAAATAGATTTAATATTTAATATACGCTGTTCCTTTGCTAGGCTACTATTTTGAACTGTATTGTTGACTATTCTGTTGTTGTTATTGAGGTATCTGGATCTATTGGCGATATTATTATTGTTGTTGTAGTTGTGGGTACTAATATTGTTGCTATTGGCACTGTTATGACTGGCATTGTTGTAGATTCTGTTGCTGTTGTTTGTGTAGATGTTGTGCAAGAAGTTGTTGGTATCGATAATGTTGATCCTATGGTTGTTACTGTGTATATTGTAGGTATTTGATAATGTTATTTGTATGGTTATTAAAATTGTTGTTGCTGTTGTTGATGATGCTGCTGTTGTTGTTAATGAAGCTGTTGTTGTGAACTATGTTGTTGCTGACCATGCTATTATTATTGATGATGTTACTCTTAGTGTAATTATTATTGTTTATGTTGAAGCGTTGATTTTTTTTCAGAATTTTTAATAATCGATCCTGAGTGTTTTGTAGTAATCTACAGTGGGTAGCACTTCCCCATGCTGCAATCCCATGCCTAATGTGCGACTCTGCAATTGCGAAATACTTGCTTAGATGATATAGCATGTAGGCGGCTTTTCTCAGCTTCTTTTGGAGATATCGAAATGCATATTCCATTTAAATATATTATCAACGTAGACTCCCAGATATTTGTAAGATGTCACAAGTTCTATTAGCGTCACGCATGTATCATTGTTGCTGTTGCTATTATGCAGACAATTTGTGTCATGAAACTTAATTACAATGTTAGAGTCAGTAAAATTTGGTGGTTTTATATGCATAACTTTTGTTTTTTGGGCGTTTATGATAAGACCATTATCGTGACACCATTTGGATGCAATATTTAATTGGCTCTGCATTACCTCTGTAGCATCTTGGATAGACTCACTCGATACCACAATTGCTGTATCATCAGCGTATGCAAAAGTTTGGCTATTATGCAAAGCGTTGAGCATGTCATTAGCATACAGTATATAGAGAATTGGCCCGAGTTTGGATCCTTGTGGCACTCCACAATCTATTCGTACTTCTTCGCTTAGTTCATTATTTATTTTTACTCGATATGACCTACATTCAAGATAGTTTTTAAACCACAGTAAAGTATTACCTCTAATACCGTTTCTTTCTAGAATTTGAAGGAGTTTGGTATGTGACAGAGTGTCAAAGGCTTTACTGAAATCAATGAACAATACAAGGCAATGTTTTTTATTACTTAAGCAGTTATTTATATAATTAGCAAAATTTCCTAATAGATTGTTAATATTTTTCCCCTTTTGGAACCATAGCATTATTCAGGCTTGAATTTACTAGTTTAGTTATTGTAGGAGTTAAGATTACAGCATTATTCTTGATGTCTTTTGTTCGTATTCCATCGAGTCCAGCACTTTTTTTAATGTTTAAATTGTTCAGTATATTAAATATTTCCTGTTCATTAGTGTTTTCCATAAAAATTGAATTTTGTGTTGTAATTTCCACATTGTGTAAGGTTTTAATGTTACATTTGTGAATTATTTTATTTACATTTTCCTTGAGGTTTGTCGCAAAGTTCTTTAAAATACTTGTAATGTTATCATTTTTAAAATTTTGTAAGATGTTGTCATCTATACTTTTTGATTTTTTTCCAATTATTTCATTAATGATTTGCCATGTAACGCGTATGTTATTTCTATTTTCTATGAATTTATTCCTATAATAGTTATTTTTCACATAGATAATTTCTCTATTTAAAGAGTTTCTATATTTTTTGTAATTATTTTCATAAAGTTTATTATTTTTATTATTTCGCCATTTTTTATAAAGTTTATCACGTATATCACATTTTTTTATAATATTTTCGTTTATCCACTGACTTTGTGTTCTTGGTTTGCTTATCTTGTTTTTTGTCTTTGACGATTTTTCGTAAATTTCTGCAAATTTAGTAATAATTTCCATACAAATGTCATTAGTGTTTGTCTTTTGTTGAATAAGAACATTCCAATTTGTTTCACTTATTAGTTTATTAACTTTATTATTATTTAACTCTACCCGTTTATAGACATTTTCCGATCTCTGTTCGATGTATGTGTTAGTGTAGCCCTTGTTTATCGTTTTAAATGTTAAACGATACTACATTGTTTTCATTTTCTTAACAATATATTGTCAATAATAAATGCGTTGGTCCTCATATAGGAAATAGAAACCTAATTTTTTCCAATTGATTGGCCTAAAATTGCATAAGTTCGATTGGATAACGATACCCGGAAAAAAGGGTTTTGTTCTTTATTGAAATAATAGATTTTTTACTCATACGCTACAGCTAATCTTGATAGGATACTCACACTTCCAGAAAGGGTTCCTGAACCTAACATTGGTGATGGTGACATAACGATCTTCACCGACGGCTATTCCAATAAACTGACACTGAACGGCTCATAAAGATTACCTAACCAAGCCATTATTATTCAAGCTCCACGCGTGGTTGATACCGAGGACCTACCTCCTTCGCACTTGCTCATATGTATGTGTGGACAGTCAAGCAGCAATTAATGCGCTGGAATCCGGTCAAATCAAAGGGCGTCAGGAGTTGCATAGACTCTCTACATCGTATACGTCGATGCAATGCCCGCATCTATAGGGCTCCTGGCCATTGCGGCATAGTTGGAAACGAAAAGGCTGACAAACTGGCAATTATGGTATCGGAGATATCTGAAGAGAAAACGATTAAGGAGATATATACGCCCCTACCAGAATACATTTCCAAATTGGAAAGAGTATCGTGGAATGCAAGCAACCGTGTGTAGACCAACAAACCTGGTTACCGAATTTCTAACAAGAATTCTAACAGGAAACTACGTTATTGACAGTTTCGATGACAGGCTCTGTCTGTCCCACCAGGATTACTGCAAAATCTGCCATGACGTGGAGGAAACGGAAACACTTTTATGCGACTGTGTCAGCGAATTTGGATGACAGAATCTTTGAAGATCTGGACATGGTAGCGAACGTGCTATTGAGGAATTGGCCGGTTTCATCCGGAGCTCGGATGCTTCAAAGCCACCACTAACGGATCACGAACTTCTTCGTTTAAATTACAAATTTTTTATTGTTTAATGAAGTGAATTGCTGGAATAATAATCTGTTCTGACAGATGAAAGAAATTACCTAAAACTAAAACTAAAAAAGAAAATTTCAAAAGATTAATTAGATCGAAAGGTCAGATTCGACATGAGTCAACTAAGAATTGTTTATCATGTCAAGAAATAAAAAAAGAAACGTGATCTTCTAGTTACTACGAGATAGATTATTCTTGTTTTAAATGCCACCTTTTCCACAACTATGTGAAAAGATTAAGCCTAAGCCACGATTATCTATGATACACAGATCTGAACAAACCCATTTGTCATGCACCTAAAAAGTGTAATATACTAGATGATCCAAAGTGCTACAATTATTATTGGCCTACTTTGGGCCAAGTAAGTCTTGTACCATCAAAGCGAATTGTTGATGGAGGAAAAGTTATGATGTGAGTTTCATGACGGTTTTACGAGAAAAACTGTAGAACTCTGACAAAAAGGATTAAATTAATGAAAAATCAAGTGCAGAGATTGATTATAATTAGGTTTGATAATTATAAGTCTGTCCTAAGGATAACGACATATGTACAATGGCTACTACTATATGAGCAGAATTTTTAAAATATACATACACACATAATTCAGTCAGGATTACGATTTTTGTTAATTTTTTCCATGTTGTGTTAATTTTATCTATGACTGGCGGGACCTACAGTTAAAAGCAGACCTCGAAGGATGTACTTCTGCTGAGAGCCAGTCGCCTAAGAAATATTTTTTCATATTACGTTTTGTTGCAGATGTCTGACCTGGGGTTTGAACCGTGGCATCAACGTCTAATCAGACCACACTACTTACTAGTCTACGGCTACAGATTAGTTAAGCAAAACTGAAGGGTGGCATAATATGGCATCACAAGGGTTAAATTACTAATTCTATTGGCATTCTATTTTTGTCGCCATAGTCTTGTAGGTAGTGTGTTGGCTTATTAGACATAAAGCCAATATTCAAACCCCAGGTCAGACATCAAAACAAATATAAACAAATATTTCTTCTTCTGGCAAAAATCCTGAGAGTAAATAAAATTGCCATGAAAATTTTCTCAAAAACCTCTCGTTCGGAGTCGACTTTAAAATATAGGTACCGCCACTCATGTATAAAATTAACACACAAAACATGAGTGGTGTGAGAAGCTAGGCTGTAATCCTGACTGAGGGGTTGTAATGGCCATTTACGTATTATGTATCGGCACTGTAAATACACTGCTTATGAATGCGTAAAGATTTAAAAAAAACTTATCTACAAACCCCGAAACCTATTGATTTTGCATAACTAATTAAAGTCTATAAATTATTTTGTGAAATAATTTTGACACTTCAGTTGCTCATGGGGAAAGAACCCAGCTGTGTTCATTTTGGCTTTTATGTACATTTTCTTTTTCTTTTTAAATAGTTTATTTAAATTTTTTTCTCTAATTACTTTCATGTTCTTTTAGAATTTCATATGATAAAGGAAATATACATACGATATATGTCTGTATGTACATATGTATGTACATGTAAAGTAACAAACTCTATCAGAAAGACAACACTTGTATGCACATCAGAATTCAAGGCTACCGTACAGAGTTCCATGTAAAAAATAGAAAAATTTATTGAAGCATCGTTCCTGGAGCAAAGTCGGATGGATGGTGATTGGACGGATTTTGCGGTGATGTGATGATGTTGGCTGGCTGTATCCTGGTACCAACCATATAATATATTTAATTAATATTTAACGGGTTTGTCACAAACGAGTTTCGATAAAAGCTTTACTTGTTGTAGAAAAAAAAACTGAGAAATAAAAACCAAAGTAAATTTAAAAACAAATATTCCAACCAAAAAATAAAAATGTTACCCTGAGAAAATCAGAAAGCAAAGTAGGATGTATACTTTTTCAATAACTTGAAGTATTTTTAACAGTGAGTAACAAATAATGATTTATGTCTTCTTCAAATATGTCATTGTATTTTATTTGATTACATTTTTATGGATTCCACGACTAGTGTACCACGGATTCTAAATTTCCGAGATTCATTAGGTAATAAAGCTTTATTCCAATGACATCTGACATTGCTAATAAGCTTTATGATCGATCCTTTTCTTTGTTATGTTTTTAAAGCGTTATATTACAAGGTAGTGTGATATAGTATACTGGACGACATCTTTGCCATTTAAAAAATGTTTCTTTCGGCGACCCCCTCTTTGAGAGCAACTGATTTCCATGCATTATCTGGTAATCAGAATTAAAATTTATCTGCAAAATTCAATACTCAGTGATAAAATGAGCATATAGTGCTCGCCATTGACAGTGATGAAGTGCTTTGACATTGTTGCCGTTTTCCGTGGCAAAAAGTCTAGGAACCCACGAGGATAACCATCGAATGTCCCTAAAGACGCGTAGTATTTATGCGATTTTTTTTAACTCCAGCCACTCTTTTAGTGCGTATAGTACTAGAGTCTATCATAATGTCCAGTTGGTTTCACAACCTGTTTCTGTATTAGTCTGTTAACGATAATAAACAATATATTGATTAGTAATGCTCAGATAGTAGTTTAATTGGAACATGTTCCCACATCCAAACAAATAACCAAATAGTGCCACAATACTTGCAGATAAAATAGATTGGAATTCACCTTCACAGATGTCTGTCTTAGAAATTATACGTAGAAGCTAAATTTATAAAAAATTTTAGCTGAAGTTGTTTAAAATAAATTGGAAAACGGGTAATAGCTATTTTCTGCAGTTGGATTACAAACTATTCGCTTCTAAAATCAATATGATGTTATGCTTCTCATATTAGATAGAAATTCAAAGATTTCATCACGGTACAGTAAAAACTTGAATATTCGTAAAGACCTCAACGTGCCATCGGTCTAGGTAGAGTCTGAAAAATATTGTGAAAACTTTTTAAAAGGACTACAAAGAAATTCCTTTCCTTAGCAACAACCGGAAATTCCGTACACCTATTCGAATAAAAAACAGGGGCACTACAATTCTTATCATATACATAAAATATAAAAACCAAATACAAAAGGCTACGCAATGCATTTCTTTAAGACAAAAAAATCCATGGCGATAACCAAAATTATTGTATTAAAGGTCGAATAATTCGTTACCCTGTTCCCTGTTCGTTCGCTAGATTTCGATCTTCCCTATAATTTTCTTTTTCCAAACTCAAAAACTCGGATCAGCGCCTAAAGTCATGATAGTCTAGTAGGCAGTGTGTTGGCTTATTAAACGTGATGCCACGGTCACGCCGAGCCAGACATCTCGAACTAAACGAAATATGAAAAATATTTCTTTTGCGACTTCCTCAAACATCTGTCATTCTTAGTCGACGTCAAACTGTGGGTCCTTCCACTCATGTACAAAATTAACACACACAACATAAGTGGCGAAGCTACGTCGTAATCCAGACTGAAGGGTTGTAATGGCCAAACTATGTAATGGATAAAGAAAGAAAGAGAATCAAGATGTAAACTCGCCAGTTTATAGTCATATTAAGATGCTCTGGTCAATTCTTAACTTAAAACCTGGAAACTACTGAATAAATGTTAGAAACTTGTATCGATTCAACAGCATGTAGTACAAGTCTTTAACAAGACCGCTATTCCAACCTTTTAGTTAGGATTACGGCCTAGCTTCTCACACCACTCATGTTGTATGTATTAATTTTATACATGGGTGGCGGGACCTACAGTTTAAAGTCGACTCCGAATGACAGATTTTTGAGAATCTTTTCATGGCAATTTGTTTTTACTTTCAGAGTTTTTGCCAGAAATCTGCTGAGAGGAAGTCGCCGAAGAACTGTTTTAAATAAATTGTATTCAATTTTTGTTCTTCAGTGTTTAAATTGATTTGCAAAGTATTATGTTGTACAGACAACACACATAATGTAGAACGAATTTTGTGTTCCATTGAAATCAATTTTTTGAAGTGTGTATGCAAAGATTTATTACATAAATTAAGGAATTCTTACGTGTGTATGTGTTGCGCGTGTATAGAAAAATATAATCGTACTCTAGTGGGTGTCTATTTGAGCTATGAGCGCATAAGTGTTGATATGGCTCAAGAAAGATAGAAAGACTGGTGTTTAGTTAATCTATTCAATGCCATTAATTTTTACAAGTTCAGTGCTGTCTACCTTCCAGTGTTTTTTAATTTTTTACGCCATTTGTTATCTCATATAATTTATTGTGCTAAGGGAATCAGTTTAAAGCGATTTATAGAAAGGATCTATTCATTTATATTCTTTTATAAAAAATAAAATACGTGAACTCTGGTTGTGTTGACATACATGAATACATACATAATTGGTCATTACAACCCTTCAGTCAGGATTACGACCTAGATCATGTACCATTTATTGTTGTATTCTTTAATTTTATACATGTGTGGCGGGACCCACAGATTAAAGTCGACTCCAAATAACAGACTTTTCATGGCAAATTTATTTACTCACAGATTTTTTGGCAGAAATCTGCCGATAGGCAAAGCGTGTTGACATAATCAGTGTTAGAATTATTATTTAGCAAAACTGATTATTTTTAATCAAAGCAATCTAATCGAGTGTTCTACCAGGGGCCTCTAAACCTTGAATGCCAAATTAGTTGTTATTCATTAGAAAATAGCGGATGTTAAATGTCAGCACCGTTTTTTGCGTTCAAAACAAATTTAATTAAAAAAAAACTAAATAATGTATTACCAGATCTTCACACTACGCCAAAGCTTGGAAAATTCCCACGAAAAACAATTCGACACACACTATCTTTTTGCCGACTATAAGGCTACCTTCGATATCCCCATAGGGGTTCGTGTTTTTGCCGCAATGTCTGAGCTCGGTATATCTGCGAAGCTGTTAAGGCTATGCAGAATGAAATTGAGTAATTCCTGCAGCTGCGTCAAGGTAGGAATGGACCTCTCCGAGTGCATCGCAATGGCACTTCTTTTCAAAAAAGTGTCCAGTTACTTGCGATAACTATACTTTCGATACAGTCAAAGAATTTATTTATCTTGGCTCAGCTATTATCACCAAAAATGATGCTAGTCTGTAGATCAAGCGCAAGGTCACTTTTGCCAACAGGTGCTACTATGGTCTCAACAGGCAATTGAGTAGCAGAGACCTCTCTCGTACGACAAAACTAATACTCTGCAGGACGTCCAGCTTCTCCGTGCTTCTGTATGTCGCAGAGACCTGGACTTTATTAAGCACTGATGCAGCCTTGAGAGTAAAGTCCTACGTAAGATCTTCGGTACAGTGCGATTTTGGATGATTTCAAAATTTGTTGTTTATATGGTCAAAATCTTTTCAATCTGAAATTAACCAACGGTGCTGGTTATGTTTGCTTTGAGGACCGCGGTAGTTTTATAGCTTATTCGCGTGCACCTACGACTTGAAATAATTATTATTATTATAATTATTATATATACCAATAATCGTGTTCGAAGGCAAAATAATATATAACCCGGATAACCTAAGTCCATAAATTTAATTAATTTTTATTTTTGGCATTAACCTTTAACACATATCTTGACAAACATTTATGGGTAAAAATAAATGTTTAAGAAAGGTGTGTAGATAGAAAAGGCGTATTTTTATAAAACCTTCACAAGAGGTTATAAATATCTTTCAATATATTTACAGAAATTTTTAACGATCATAAAATTCAATTAGTCACTAATTCACAGCAACAAAATTATCGGGATTATTAAAAGCTGAAAGACTTTCAGCTCATTTTTCGAAAAGGCGTAATTGGGGTAAATTTATCATAATTTCCAAGTAGCACATTATCAAAGCGAATGATTCTGTTATCTCATACGTACGTAGTCGAACGAAATATTATGCTTCTTTAATACCTATGAAATAAAACATAGGACGAAACACTTTCTTATAATGTTTGTCACGTGGAATAAATATGAGAAGAACAGTAAGAAAGTCTATACAACAATTCAAAAAACATCTGCTAGCAATCGACGTGAAAATTGGTAATACATATTTTCTTCTCTTCACAAGCTAAAAAAGTCATACGCTTCCCTGTTCCAAATAGTGCCATCTTTGGGGATAAACATCCATTTGTCATGTTTGCTGCTGCCAATACTTTCATCAGTTCATAAGACGAGCTTCTGTTTTCCTCTTTTTCAGGGTCTTCAGCAGCGGAAATATGACATACATACACCCGTCTAATAAGTTAACATGCTACATACTAGACTACGACTACTGAATCAATATCAAGAACAGATACTTCAACCTTTTCACTTTCATCCAACACTTAACATGCAATTCCTTCTCAAATACCATAAATGATGTATTATTTACGATAAAACGTCACAAAAAACTTAAAAAAAAACTTAAAAAAATTACCTATACAACACCAAAGAATCCTTAGTAGAGTCGTATGTATCAAAAATGCTAGAATTATGAAGTTTTTAAATTTTTTAAGTCCTGTTTGAAACTTTCTTTTTTGATTTGGTTTAAAATAATGGCGATAACAATACTAACGAATTAAAAAATAACAGTCATTTAACTTTTTCTGAATTAAAGCTATAGTGCATTACAAATTGAAAAAAGTATCATTTTTGATACAAAGCTCGATCAACGGTTAAGATGACTGTTTGAGTCAGAAACAAATGGTAGAAATGTTAAATGATGTATAGCAAAAAATTAGCGATGCTTTGAAGAATTGTATCAACGTTGCGTAAATTATATAGAGCACAAGGGAAAATATATTAAAAAATAGAACCGTTATTTCACTTTTTGGAAGTAAATAATGGATTCCTTAATCTGTTGACATATTTTTAAATCAGATTTCCAGTAAACAATATTCAATTTGGTGATGCAGGTTACATTTAAAAATATACATATGTACAATGCTTGGATGCCCTGGTAGTCTTGTGGGTAGTGTGCTAGACTATTAGTGTGCGCGTCGTGGGTTCGATTCCCACCAGAGACTCTGGTCTGTGACACTACACCGAGCATTTGGTCAAGTTACTCTGCTCGTATATAATTAGAATATAATTTGTAATTGTATTGTAATTAATGAATAAATAAATAAATATGTACAATGCATCCGAATAGAATATATTAAATAGTAAAATTCTTTTCTGAAAAATACCACAGTAATTTAAAGTACAATTTTTTAAAACAAAAAAATTTATTAAAATCAAACAACATATTTTTTTATGTTCTAGAACAATAATAAATGCCAAGTATATCCCAGTTCGGTGCGAGCATTCAATACGAACGGTTGTGTCGAATTGTTGTGAAATAAATAAAAGGTCGCGTATCAGCTGATAATACACGTGGTTCATTTCTCTAAAAAAAATAACATTCCTCTGTAAAATTAAGGTATCATCTAATTACACTTCTAACTGATTCTAACTCATTCGGTCAAATGAAAAGAAAAAAGATTTTCGGTAATAATCCGAAATTTAAATTATATAAACCTCTGGATGAACGCCCAGTTAGCCAAGCTTCTTCGAGTAACCGCTATAGTTTACTAGATGACGGAGATGACATGGACACACATGATGAGTATAGAAAAGATAGTAAAATCTCTAACATTAAGATTCCTCCAATAATAATAGATAGGACAACTGGTTTTTCTACCATATATAAATTAATGGGATCGCAATACAAATTACAAAGAATGTCGGTGGGAACTAAAGTTCTATCTAGCACTGTTTCTTTATATGAAGAAGCCTTAAAAACCCTTAAAGACGCCCAAATTAGATTTTTTACACACCAACTCAAGGACCAGAAAAAATTTAAACTAGTGCTGTTTGGTCTTCCTCAAATGGACGCCAAAACTATTACAGATGAATTTAAATACTCTCATAACATAGAATGCTTAAGTGCAAAAGAAATAAAAACTAAACTCTCCACTGCTGATGACGCAATCTATCTGATTGAATTCAATAGAGATCAAATATCTAAGAGAGAAATTCAAAAAATTAGATACTTTTGCAATATTGCAGTAAAATGGAAAAATCCAATTAAAGGAAGCAAAGGTCCAACCCAATGCACCAAGTGTTCCATGTTTGGCCATGGTGCTAGTAACTGTTACCGCTCACCAGTCTGTCCTGCATGTGCTGGCGAACATGACTACTCGGTATGTAACCTAAGCAAAACTGAAAATGAAGGTCCTGTAATATACAAGTGTTTTAATTGTGTAAAAAGAAACTACAGAAATGTGAATCACAAAGCTGATGATGTTAAATGTCCTTGTAGACAGGATTACTTGAAGATTCGCAAGAGAGTGACCTCTGGTTCTGCTTCATATCCTCACAGAGGAAACAGCGCCCCCATTTTTAGAAACTTTGAAGAAGATTTTCCTCAATTACAGTCAACCTCTACTCCGCGTTTACAGACCGCTGATCGCCACAAAATGCTATATTCTGACATATCGAAATATAACAGACACAGTGAAGATAGTGATGACATATCAAACGAGAAGCTGTTAGACATTTATTTTGAAGCAATTGATGCTCTTCAGAAATGTAAAAATAAATACGACAAATTGAGAGTATTAGGAAATATGCTTCGACATGTCATATAACTCAATGTATTTTGATAAGCTTCATGTTATGCACTGGAATGCTCAAGGCATAACGACAAATCCAGCAATCACTGAGTTGGAATTATTTATTCGAAGAAATAATATTGATATCGTTTTATTGAATGAAACTTTTCTTAAAAGCCATCATAAATTTTGTATTAATGGATATAAAATCTATAGAAGAGAGCGACAAACGTTCGGCGGGGGAGTCTTAATCGCTATTCGAAATTGCATAAGTCATAAGTTGCTCGGTACAGAAACAACCGATAGTATTGAAAATTTATCTATATCTGTTGAACTTAATAGAAGATCTATTGTTATAACTTCTGCATACTCTCCTAAATATTCTAACAATTTTAAGAGAGACCTTGATGTTTTGACTAACAGATCAAATGACTTCTTTATATTTGGAGATTTTAATGCTCAGCACGTAAGCTGGAACTGTCTATCTAATAATACAGCTGGAAATGTTTTATATAACCACCAAAATCAATCAAATTACTACGTCTACTATCCCCAAAGTTTCACACGTTTTAGTCAAACGTCTACGCCCTCTCCGCCATCAACAATTGATATACTTCTGTCTAACTCTAGTTTACCGTTTTCTAACCTGCAAACTCATCCGAATTCGTTATCATCTGACCATCATCCATTTACATGTTTTTTATATGGAAATATTCCTGGTACAACACCTCAAATATATCTTTATCATCTCGCAAATTGGACCGAAATCAAAGCTTTTATTAATAGAGAAATAGAACTTAATCACCTACTTGAGGACAATATAACAATCAATAATATAGAACTAAAATTCAACCGACTGATAGGTATTATAAAAAATGCTGGTGAAAAAATTCCTGTTGGAGAACATAAAATATGGCATAAACGCATATCTGTCTTAAGCCTCAGACTGATTAGAGAGCGCAGAAAATACCAACGGCAATTGCAAAGATGCTATGATCCCTCTAGACGGCTGACAATTATGGCAATAATTAAACAATTGAGATTATTAATCGATTTCCATATTAACAAGGACAGAAATAACCAATGGAGTTCATTCATTTCAAAATTACCAACGGGTAATAAGAAGTTCTGGATGATAGCTAAGTCTCTTAACAAAAAATGCTCTAAAATACAAAATTTGGTTGTTAATGGCAACGAGATTACAAACGATGCAGAAAAAGTGAACATAATTGCTAATGAATTTGAAAAACATCATTCAATAACTTTAAACAATCCTTCAAGTATGGACAAGAAGGTAGAAAAATGCTTAAACGAGTTAAATACAAGCGAAATAAACGCGAATGAAGTCCTTTTGACAAATAGCATCGAACTAATTGAACAAAAAAATAAAAGATTCAAGAGTAATAAAGCTCCTGGCCTAGACATGATACAATGTTCACTTATAAAGAAAATGCCTGAAAGAGTTTTTGAAGTTCTCGCTAAATTATTTAATTTCTGTTTTGTAAATGGCTATTTTCCTAAAGAATTTAAAGGGGCAAAAACAATACCGATACCCAAACGAGGAAAAAATCACACTCTACCTAGTAATTATAGACCAATAAGCATGTTAAGCGTCTTAGACAAATTGTTTGAAAAAATTATACACCAGCGTCTTATATCGCATGTGGAAAGAAATAATATTATAATTAAAGAACAATTTGGGTTTAGAAAAGAACACTCAACAATTCACCAAATAAAAAGGGTAGTGAATCTAATAGAAAATAACAAGTCAAACAGAAAAAGCACAGGCGTTGTGTTTTTGGATATAGAAAAAGCTTTTGACACTGTATGGCACGATGGACTAGTATTCAAACTAAACAAATTCAGATTTCCGCTATACCTACAAAAAATAATTAAAAATTTCCTATTAGATAGGTCTTTTGTAGTATGCATAGAAAACAACTACTCAACACCACGTAAACTTGTAGCAGGTCTCCCTCAAGGTTCTGTTTTATCACCAACGCTGTATTCAATATTTACTGCAGATATACCTATTAAAAGAAAAAATGAAGCAGCTTTTTATGCAGATGATAGTGCATTTATTTGTAATGGAAAAGTGTCCAATGCAATAGTGAAGAAGCTTAAGTAAGCTATAACATGTGCTGATAAATACTTCACTAAATGGAAAATAAAAATAAATCAGAATAAAACACAGGCAATAATTTTCCCTTTCAACAAATCCCCCAAACGTGTCGCCAACTCTCCCTTAACAATACAAGGTAATATGATTGAAATAAAGAATTCTGTCAAATACTTAGGAGTGATTTTTGACAAAAAACTAAACTTCAAAGACCACATTGACCACATAACCGTAAAAGCGATAAAATGTGGCAGAGCATTGTACCCTCTTCTAAACAGAAAATCTGCCCTAAATTTAAAAAATAAGATAATGCTATATAAGATGTGTATACGACCGATAATGACGTACAGTTGCCAAGCCTGGTTTCCTAAAATAGCAAAAAGCCACATTAAGAAGCTGCAAATCATTCAAAATAAAAATCTGAAAATAATACATAATCTGAACTGGAGATTCCCTACTGATAGACTACATAACACCTACGGTCACAAAACAGTTAGAGCCTTAATGGCAGACTTGACGACAGCATTTGAAAATCAATGCCAGCAGTCAACTTATGATCTCATTAGAAATTTACACTAGACAAAGGCAGATCCTTAACTTTCAATATGAAAGTTCTCTTAAGTGATGCTATTTTTGTCACCCATTCAGTAAATTTCTAAATTAAACTTTTATAAAAATTAATAAAGGGTTTTTAACTCCTAATTTTTTTATCCCTAAACTGTGATAACATAACATTATATTAGTATATTATAAGGTATTGCCACTAAGATATAATTGCTGTAATACTATTGTAAATTCTCATAAAATGTTATATAGTTCTTAAGAATTAAATTGAATAAAAGGAATACTATTGAAAAAAAAAAAAAAAATGCCAAGTATTTCCAACAACATTAGTTGCTCGTGCCTGCAGTGACATTTACAACAGAAAATAAATTAAAATTCCATTTAAGGATTCAGAAATATTGTTTTAGAAACAAATCCCTAAAAATAAATTATAGGGTCTCTTTTTAAGTGCTGGCTTACTGCAAAAATTTTTTATTCGCTTGAAACACCGATTGTTGTCATTGTGTATGCAATATAATATCGTTCATATGTGCGCCACAGCTTCTGTGAGTAGAGCGCATGCGATAGGCTCAATTTTCCATGATCTGCCGGCATGTTATGCCGGCCTTGAGGATCGCATTGGTTTGTGGCTTATCCACATATAACTGCGACTTAAGGAAACTCCACATGCAAAAGTCTAACGTGGTCAAATCGTATGATTTCTCCACGTGAGCTGATCATGTCCTCAAACCGAATTTGCCATGAGCTGTGAGGCACGTCATGGTTAAACCAAATGTCGATGATGTCCCGATCATCCAAATCGAGCTGTAGTCCCCGCCGTTGAGAGTGTTGACTTCGCCAATGTCGTTCCCAATATAGTGACATTTTCAGGATGCATTAAACACTCTTGCGTATCATAACACTCATATAGAAATGGGCGTCATTGCTGAACATGATTTTTCAATGAAAATTAGGTTCATTGTTCTAACTGCTCCAGAGCCCGTTCAGCAAACACATGTTGTCTATGGTTATCGAAAGTGATTTCGCATAATTAGTCATTACAACCCTCCAATCAGGATTACGACCTAGCTTATCACACCACTTATGTTGAAAGTGTTATTTTTATAAATGAGTGGCGGAACCTAGATTTTGAAGCCAACACCGAAGGATAGATTACATAACATAAATACATAATTGGTCATTACAACCTTTCAGTCAGGATTACGACCTAGTTTCTCACACCACTAATGTTGTGTGTGTTAATTTTATATATGAGTGGCGGGACCTACAGTTTAAAGTCGACTCCGAACGAAAGATTTTTGGAAACTTTTCATCGCAATTTTATTTACTCTCAGAGTTCTTGCCAGAAACCTGCTGAGAGGAATTCGCCGTTAAAATACTTTTTGTATTTTATTTTGATGTCTGGAATGGGGCTCGAACCCTGGCTTTTCGTCTAATAAGCCAACACACTACCTACTAGACCACGGCGACTTCAGATAGATTATTTTGAGAAACTTTTCATGACAATTTTTTGTTACTCTTAGAGTTTTTGCCAAGACAAAATAAGCTTTCAAAGTTCTGTAGTTCCTGTTGGGAGACCCTATGCAATTGAGTTAAAAATTTAAATAAATGTTTTTTTTATTACGAATGACAAAAGAGAAGAAAAACCTTGAAATAAATGAAATTGAGACAAACGTTAAAAACTGTCAACACACCCACTTTAACTGGAAATGGAAAACCAGTCGTCTTTAAACACGAACAAATAAAAAAAAAAGCAATAGAAAATTAACTAAATTTTATCAAACATGGTTTCTCATGGTTTTACATTTCCTTTTTCAATTTTCATTTACAAATAGTTTTAGAAAAATTTATTTTAATTCAATAATTTTGTACATTTGTAATGGATATTTAGACAGATGTCAATGCAAGTGCTTCAAACATAGGACACTTGATTTAATTTCTTAAAAAAAAAGTATGAGTACAGTAAGACCCCGCTTAACGCTGTTTCAATACTACGCGGTAGTTTTGGGATTCCCCTAAATCACACACTGTATTGATACTTGTTGTATATGTGTGCAAATGAAAAGGCCATGCACCAACCAAAAGCGGTGCACTATATACCGACGGTGTATACCATGTATCTTGTTCAACGCTCTTTTGATAGTCTGTCCAAAATAAAGATTCCAACTGTTTTTTCCGAAGTCGCAATCACAGTACGAAAGCATCTTTCTTGCGTCACAGTTGATTTATTAGTGGTCATCAACGGTACTAGGTGTATACATATGTACGTGTTAAGTTGCCTTGTTTAACGCTGTTTCGTTTAGCGCTGGAACTTATTGGAACGTATCCCCCGCTTTAAGCGGGGTCTGACTGTATGCCAAATGACTGTTTACTCTTACTCGCACAGGATGAAAAGTCTGTAGTTCAGATTTAGAATTTTGCTCCGATAAGAATTTTTGATGCCAATATCGACTTACAGAATAATAGGTAATCAATTTCTACGCAATGAAGTCATTTACCATTAGTCTTATTGGTTGAATTTATATCCAATATTTGTGTATATTTGCACTTGGTAGTTACGACTGTTATATCCTTATATCCTCCGTTTCCTAGCTCTTCTCCTGTTCCAATTTCTCTATCTCTTTCACTATCCTTTCTTTCTCTCTCTCCTAGGACGAATTTTCAATGGGCCATCTCTAGGTATTGTACTTGTCTCAATGACCTAACCTAACCTAGCTACGACTCTTTACCGAATTTCATACAGGAAAAGCTTAAAAGTTGCACTCATAGCGTATTTTTGTACGTTGCTTTAATCTTTATTTTTGGATCAACAATTCAATGATTCGGATGCCCAAAAATTACGGATACAAGGTGCTGAGTGGAAGGCAATCACTTGTTGTGGGTCGTGGATAGCTTTTAGATGTAGAAATCAACTACGAAGAAATGTTTTAATAAAGAAGCATTTGCGGAAATTGGCAATATCGATAAGATGTACTCTGAGACATCAAGCCAATGTCTGTGCATACATGGAACATATACAACTAATGTTATGGGTAAATTGGCAGCTTTATCATCATTTGCTTATTTGAAATACCATCATTAACGAAACCTCAAATAATACAAATGAACTACCGGAAGATAAAATTTTTATTAAGACTCTATGTTGCATTCGCAGTCGCCATATTTTAATAGGTAGCGGCCACGGTTAAAACCCCAGATTTCATCGTCGACTGCCTTATAAAAGATTTCTGGTAAAAACTCCAAGAGAAAGTAAAAATGCCCATGAAAAGTTCTTCAAAAATCTGTTGTTTGTTGACCTGTCGTGGACCTGAACAAGTTGTAGTTATGACGGAACCTGTAACTCCTATCATTCTCTCTCTTCTTTTTCGAATTTCCCGAATGCTTCGCTGAGATGCTACTCACCGGCTATTAAAGAATCTTCTGCGACTGCAACTCCGAAACGAATATTAGAGCATAAGTCCATAACAAAACTTTTGATCAGTTTTTTGTTTTCTTTTACATCTCGATTTGTCTCCCCTTTCCTACTTAGATGACTGATGACACGGTACTTAGACAGTCAGTTATTCTCATCACCAGTGCATTCTGGTGATTCCATTCCAATACATTATTTGCTTGACTCACTTGGCTCCCCTCTGGCCTTTCATTAAAGCAAAGAGCTGTGACTCACTGCAGCTCAATCCTGGCCCAACCTGGACTTTGCATTTGCTGCTATTCTGGGAAAATATGGAAACATTTGAGTCGATTATACTATTCCTTATAACTTTCTAAATACAACATTTGATTTTAGAATTCCAAGATTTTTGCTGTAAAAACAAGGAGGTTCCCAATGACTTAAGTTCTATACCGGTAGCGCAAAGATGACTGGCAAGATAGGGTGTTGCATTTTTATTAAGGGTTGTAATAATAAATACTCATACAGGTATCTTGACTACTGTAGTATTTTCCAGGCCGAGGTCATGGCCATTTTGAAAGCGATTCTATGCTTATTGAAGAATCTATGAAAATTTCTTGATTTACTTGGAAAGCTAGACTGCGATTAACCACTCACCAATGTAGTTTGAAGCTACCGTGGTCTAGAAGGTAGTGTGTTGGCTTATTAGACATGAGGCCTCGTTTCAAACCCCAGCTCAGGCATCTCCAACTGAAAGAAATATGAAAAAAATACTTCTTCGGCGATTTCCTTTCAGCAGATTTCTGGCAAAAAATCTGAGAGTAAATAAAATTGCCATGAAAAGTTTTTCAAAAATCTGTCGTTCAGAGTTGACTTTAAAATGTAGGTCCCGCCACTCATGTATAAAAATCAACGCACACAATATAAGTGGTGTGAAAAACTAGGTCGTAATCCTGACTGCAATGTTGTAATGACCAATTATGTATATGTTTAAGATCATTCAAGATAACTCTTATATGGATTCCGGGACATCGGGATATCCTTGGAAATTGCATTGCAATGATGGCCGGTACGGTGCTAGCAATCTCCGACATGTTACAGGGTATTCCGATTGCTCCAGTAAAACTTGTTTTACAGGAAGTCTAAGAGTTTTAGACAATAGGATAATAGACGTAGGATTGCTATACTTAAATCGCGAGTTCATCCATCGCACCATTGCGATACTCACAGGCTACTATCGTTTTCGTAGGCATAAACTAACTCTCTAATATAAAGATTGCTGAAAAAGCATGATTTATTTTATTACCATATTATGGTTGCCAAATACTGATTTGAATGTTTTTCTTCTGTTTGTAATGTTCGCTTCAGTCATACAAGATTTTATTACAAAGCTAACTAAGTAAGATAAGGTGTCTAAATATTTAAACACAACGCCGGTGTTTTATTCGCTTTAAGTGCAAGCGCTAATAATAATGTAGAGTTAAAAATTGCTCCAAGATTAGATGTCGTTTCTATGAAATTATGTGACAGCAAATCTATGTCATCAGTGTAGTTGAGATTTCCCAGTTTATTCTGCATTCTGAACTTATGGCACTTGGCTTTTCTTGTGTGTGAGTGTATCGAATTTTAATTTAAATTAAATTAATGTTGAACATATTATAGCACATCGAATAGCAATTATGAATAGTAATAATATTCCTTCAATTGAGTATGCTTTACGTTGGGAATATAAGGCTAAGTGTAAGGTACTAAATATTTATTACTTCATATTGTTACGAAAGTGAAGAAATCAAGATACTGGTGTTTGGCTTTTACATTGTTTAACATTAAAATTATGAACGAAAGCTACAAAAACAAAGCAATGAACTGGTTTACAAATTATCGCACTGCGTAATATAACAACAAACACCAGCATAATAAATGGTAAACAAGTAAACAAAAATACAACAACACATACTACAAGAAGAAATGTAAACAAAATACACAAACAACAATAATGAAAAAACGGTGTTTATATTTATAGAGATCTCGAGAAGGCGAAGCCACGAACATTCGCGTTCAGAAACATTCATCAGATTGTTTACGTTGCCACATAAAAGACAAGCCAAAGCAGGCAAGTGAGTTAGTAAAAGTTCAGTCAGTCTTGTGTGAAGACACGGTGTGTTTGAAGAGAGTAATCGTGGTTTGAAGATCTCCATTACAAAGATCTGTCAAATAATTGTCTAGTAATTGTTATTGTTTATGCAAAAAGTATAAACAGAGGAATAAGAAACAAAGTAATTGTTGTGAACAGTGGCACATGGAATTGTGCGAATAATAAAAAATTGTAATTAAAACTGCATACAGATTTATTTTTATTTTATTTGCAACTACGAGCTTATATTTTAAACGTTTTTAAAAGGTAAAAACATAACAATATGAATTTAAAGCGAAAAAAAACTTCAATTCAATAAAACTGAATTTCAGTTGGATAGAAGATGATACCTTATTAAAATAACGTTAAACTACTTCAACCATTTTTAAATTTAAGGAATTAAGAATAAATAGAAACATATTTTTTTAGGCTCACACGTGTTAGTATACATTTCTATTGATGTGTATCATGTCACATGTTATTGTCAACATTTATGTTCTTACACTTATGCTATGACAAACAGCATCTGATAAAAGTGGCAAAATAACAAGTATTGTTCACATACATATGTACCTATGTATGACAATGTACAAACATTTTATCATTCAAAGCAGACACATTTGTATAAAAGTTATGTTTGTAGACAAAACATTTTATATCATATTTACACATACATAATACGTACACGCAGAGTACACAACTCTTAATGTAATTTCAACATACATATATCTAAACATTGTTATAAGTATTTATGTTTTTCAAGTATAAATTTAAA
Source organism: Sarcophaga carnaria (assembly GCA_958299815.1). NCBI lineage: Eukaryota > Metazoa > Arthropoda > Insecta > Diptera > Sarcophagidae > Sarcophaga > Sarcophaga carnaria. The sequence goes on along the minus strand of OY283149.1, from coordinate 80,610,779 downwards.
TTTACTGTTCTGCTGTGAAATGTTTGTAGAATTTTACTTTTTAAAGGGAGTTTTGAAAAGCAATATTATGCCTTACATCTCTCGGCTAATGTTGTAGATGAAAAATAATTTAAACAGTATTGCTCACAAGAACTCGGCCTCTCGCAGACAACGACTTGAGCAATGTTGCGTCTAGACTTGAGCCTACAATCGTACAAAATTCAGTTGACCCATAGAAAACGACGTGTGTTCGCTTAATGGTCTCTGGAGCAGTTAGCAACTGTCCTCAGTTTTCATATAAAAATCATCTTCTCGATTATGTGGGCTTTTTCTGGATCAATGGGTACGCGAAGAACAAATTTAACAAATTTGGAATATAATGTTCAAACGAATCCAAATGCATTCCAAAAAAGCTGCTGTTTGGTGTAGCTTTTGGGCTAGCAATGCCATAGGTCCATATTTTCTTGAGTACGATATTGGCCAGTCAATCATAGTAAGCAGCGAGCATGGCTACTGTTAAGTACCCGTCCCATTGTGCAAATGGAATTTCATGTATTCTCTTTTCTTTTCTTTTCTTTTCGTACAATTACTTTACACACAAAGTTATTGTTGAGAACACAGTTACTTTTCAACAACCGGCAGAATCAGACTTTTGCTTGGCCTAATTATTAAAATAATTTAATATTTGTTATATATAAATTTTTTGAAATAAAGATTTGAATTATTACTCTTAAAGCGATTGTTAATTAAATCAATGGAGATTTAATATTGGCGACGAGTATGGGATACCGAAAATTAGAACCGCTGTAATAATTTCAAATATTTACACTTGTGATAATTTAAAAAATCTTTGAATCTACGCAATTCAATCTTTACCACCGATCACCCACATTGGATTTAATGACAAGAGTCGATGCCGCCAAAGATTGAAAAGGAATCTTCTAGTTTTAAAACATCGAACGAGGTTATTGCGAATTCCACAGCTTCGACATCTGCACACATATTTAAAAACCACAAAATGGCATCAATGGGAACAATGGAACCATTTGACATCAATCATCCGGAGAACTGGCAGACGTATTATGCCAGGTTTGAGCTTTTTCTTGTAGCCAATGATGTGCAGTTTTCTTGACGTTAGCAGGTGCACCGCTATATGATCTCTTGTCGTCATTGGCATCTCCTAAAAAGGTGAGTGATCTTGATATTGCTGAAATTAAGACACTGCTAACAGATCACTTTTCTCCACGGCCATCGGAAATTACATCATATTTCAAATTTACTAAACGCGACCAACTACCAAATGAGAGTTTTTCGGAATATGTTGCTGCCTTGAGAAAACTCGTCGTTGACTTCAACTTCGACAACGTTTGGATCGTATGCTTTGTGACCGTTTAGTGTGCGGCATACGAGATGAGGCTCTACAACGAAATCTTCTAGCTGAAGCTACAAGTGGTCATAGATCGGGCAACATCGGCCGAAGCGTCATTAAAAAATATAACAGTTATTCGTCAGGCTGATCAGATTAATCAAATAGGTAAATTTTATTCATTATTGAAGAATCTGACTCTATTAACAAAGTTTTGGAAAAGTACAATCATCTTTTTTCTACAGAGCTTGGAAAATTTACCGGTAAACCGATATCGCTTCGTTTAAGGGAGAATGTCCAGCCAATTACACTTCCTGCTCGTCGAATTGCATTAACTCTTAGAGGTCGAGTGGAAACTGAGCTTGATCGTTTGTGCAATCAAGGTATTCTAGAACCCGTTGAGTATTCAGACTGGACAACGCCGATTGTGCCTGTTCCTAAAAGTGATGGGTCTATAAGAATTTGTGGGGATTATAAATCGACTCTCAATAAGGCACTGTTACCACACAATTTTCAAATTCTACCAATTAGCTCCCTACTCACATCAATCGAAGGTGGGAAACTTTTTGCAACATTAGACCTTGCTCAAGCATATCAACAGCTAGCAGTCGATGAGACTATAGTAACCCATAAGGGAGCATTTAAAGTTAATCGTCTGCAATTTGGTATTTCGTCAGCTCCAGGCATTTTTCAAAATTTTATTGAAACGCTTTTAAGAAACGTTCCAGGTGTCTTACCATATTTCGACGATGTGGTGGTAATGGGTAAAACGGAAGCAGAACTCGCTAATCGTTTAAATATCGCTTTGAATCGTTTTGACAAATCAGGTCTTCGTTTAAGAAATTATAAATGCCGTTTTGGTACACAATAAATTTTTTGGGTTTCAAATTTGATGGTCTCGGAATAAGGCCATCACCTGAAAGGATAAGATCAATTCAAAACTCATCTGCACCAACAGACAAAAAACAGCTTCAGGCTTTTCTTGGGCTTTTAAACTTTTATCATACATTTTTGCCACATAAAGCAACAATAGCAGAACCTCTACACCGCCTTTTAGACAAAAATCGCCCGTGGATATGGAAAAGGGAACATCAGGAAGCTTTCTCTAATTTAAAAAAAAAAATAATTACATCTGACAGTGTACTCATGCATTATGATGAAAAATTGCCTCTTATACTCGTTTGTGATGCTTCGCCTTATGGCATTGGGGCAGTATTGAGTCACAAGTTGCCAGATGGTTCTGAACGACCTATAGCTTTTTATTCCAGAACTTTATCGAAGACGGAGCGGAATTATTCACAAATCGATCAAGAAGCAACCGCTGTTGTAGCAGATGTTAAAAAATTTCACGACTATTTACACGGCAAAAAATTTAGTGACTGACCACCGTGCACTGCTGGGTATTTTTTGTACAGCTAAGCCAACACCACCAATTTTGTCAACAGTTATGCTTCGCCGGTGTATTTTTTTAAACGCGTACGACTTTAATCTTGTTTATAGAGAAGGGAAGAAAATGGGCAATGCTGATTGTTTAAGTCGCCTACCAGATGAAACAGAGCAGTCTTTTGAAAATAAGGAAGAGGAAGTTCTAATAATCGAACAGGTCAGCTCAGAAATTGTTAATGCTAGAGATGTGGCGAATCAAACAGCAAAAGATCCACTCCTGACCAAGGTTCTCAGCTGGGCGTTAAGGTGATGGCCTAGTTTTATATCTCGTGATGATCAAGCTTATCCCTATTTTATGCGCCGTAACGAGATAACTTCACTTAAGGGATGCCTACTCTTGGGCAATAGAACCATTATCCCTCCACCAGGTCGCAAAGCAATTCTTCATGCCTTGCACGCTGGACATCCGGGCATCGTGAAAATGAAAGCATTGGCAAGAAGTTATGTGTGGTGGCCAAAAATAGATTCTCAGATAGAGGACACAATTAAGTATTGTATGCAATGCCAACACGCACTTCGCACTTGGGAAACTACTCAGACCGCTTGGTCGCGGCTACATATAGACTTCGCCTGGCCCTTTAAAGGTAAATTGTTTTTCTTAGTGGTCGATTCATATTCCAAATGGTTGAAAGTACACATCATCAAATCCACGTCATCACAATGTGCAATTAAATCATTGCGATCACTTTTTGCAACTCATGGACTTCCTGACGTCATCGTCTCAGATAACGGTACAGCTTTTACTTCAGCTTAATACGCCATGTGCTCCTTTTCATCCTTCGTCAAATGGGCAGGTTGTGGTGCAGACCCCAAAAGATTACTTAAAGAAAATGCCATCTGATTCATACATTGATTGGATCTTGTTCGTTTTGTTTTCAGTCAACACATAAGCCCACATGCTACAACAGGTCGTTCACCTGCCGAGCTTTTGTTTAATCGGCAACTCAAAAGCTACTTCGACAATATTCATCCACATGAATTGGCAAACTCTTCTGAAAATTTGCCTGTGAAAGAAACATTTAAAAAAGGTCAAAAGTGGATAGCAGCTAACATAGAATCCCAGACTGGACCTTTGTCTTACAATGTGCATCTTCAAGATAATCGTTTAGTTAAGCGCCATTTAGATCAAATTCGCAGCCGAGCCTCAACCACCACCTGTGAGTTAGAATTTGCAAGGAATCAGGGCGATACGGAAAATGAAATTAGTATTGGCGCATCTGCTACGGCCAATAATGAAGATGACATAGACACAAACTCATCAAATTCGTCAAAACCACAACAGTCACCTTCATCGAGTCACCAGCCAACTACAGATGCTGAATCTATGCCTGCTCAACCGACACCTCGCCGTTCTAAACGAATAAGAAAAGTTCCTCAAGTGTATTCACCATCTAGGCGTTAAGGGGTGTTAAGTACTCGTCCCATTGTGCAAATGGAATTTCATGTATTCTCTTTTCTTTTCTTTTCTTTTCTTTTCGTACAATTACTTTACGCACAAAGTTATTGTTGAGAACACAGTTACTTTTCAACCACCGGCAGAATCAGACTTTTGCTTGGCCTGATTATTAAAATAATTTAATATTTGTTATATATAAATTTTTTGAAATAAAGATTTGAATTATTACTTTTAAAGCGATTGTTTTCAAGTATGGATAAGGTTTACAATTTAAGCCTTTGTGTTGGTTCACAGCACACTCTTTTCCGAGTTTTGCAATTTTTTAGTTCATATTTCGACTCGTATGTCCAAATAAAATTGTTCCAAAAACATTCAGACATATTTATGTAAACATTTATTTATTTAAGTAACTTTATGTAAATATTTATTTATGTAAATATTTATGTTGGAGGCAGCCTCATGGTGTGGGGATGTTTTTCCTCTTCAGGAGTAGGTAGACGCGTTAAAATTGATTCCAAAATGACTGGAAAGCACTATGTAAATATTTTGGAAGAAAATCTTTACAGCAGTTAGAAGGAAATGGGCTTGGGGGAGTTTATCTTTCGACAAGACAACTACCCCAAGCACACAAGTAAGGTCGCTAAAACATATTTTGAAGAAAATAATGTTGAAAAATTTGAATGTCCTGCTCAAAGCCCAGATTCAAGCCCCAAAGAACATCTTTGGACTACCTCAGATGACAAAAAGCCGATGGAGTCCAGAACAAATATTCAAACATTTTGGAAATTTTGAAGAACCTTGCACTAAGTATGCCGAAAAGATTAAGAGATGTCATAAATAACAAAGGAGGGGCAACTTCGTACTAAATTTTGAAGTTATTTAATTATTTATAATATTTTCTAGTGAAGTGTTACTTTATTTTGTCACTTGAAATTCCTTATGTGCCATATAGTTTTTATTATAAATAGAAAATATATAGAAAGAATTCAATGTTAAGATACTTTTTAGATAAAATATTAACCGAATTAATAATGAAACTATAATTTATAAACATTTGAAAGCAATAAACATATGCTTTAACCAAAACACAAAAAATATTTCAAACCGCACTTTATTTTGTATATGTATATATTGTTACGAAAATGGAAATGGTGTTATTAAAATGATGTTTACATGATCAACGAATAAGCAAAAATATATCAAGAACATCAGTGTACAAAAAAGGGAATAAAGAAAGTAAACAAACAAGCAATAACAACACTGCAAGGACAATTGTAAACAGAATACACAAACAACAATAATGAAAACAACGATGTTGACATTTACAGATATTTCGCGAAGGCAGTCATTCTCCTCCGACAGTATTCATCAGACTGTTTACCCAGCGATGTAAAAGGCAAGACAAATCGACCAAAGAGTAGTAAGAATTCAGTCAGTCTTGTGTGAAAATATATTGCGTGTAAAGAGAATATTTGTGGTTTGAAAATCTCTGTTATAAAGATCTGTCGAACAATTGTTATTGTGTACGCGGAAGAGTATGAAAAAGAATAACAATTAAAGCTAATTGTTGTTGTTTAAATCAAGTTGCCAAAGGTGGCACACGGAATTGTGCGAACAATAAAGAATTGATTTAAAACTAAACACAAATTTGTTTTTATTTTATTTGCAATCTAGGAACTCGTATTTTTAACGTTTTTAAAAGGGTAAAAACGAAACAATATGTATGTAAATAAGCACAATAAATTGTGCCATCACACGATTGAAATATAAAATAGACCAATTACTGGGGCATAGCGACAAAAGGGTAATTCTGTCTTAACATTTCAAGACAATATAATAGCGCAGGCAAAAGAAAAAATGTCTGCGAAAATGTAAAAAGGACACTCATTTTGATATATAATCTAATTTTAGACATCGGCAGATTTAATCTTAAGTAAAGATCAAATGCAAAACGAGTAACGTCTGATGGGATATTGTGGCATAGCACTTACAATTATAATTTTGAATGTGATAGCTAACCTCGATGCGTTGCATTTCCTCAAGAAGAATTAGGAAATTGTTGACCATGTTGTGTTCAAGTACATAGGAATGGAACGTATGGAATAGTACGTATAGCGAACGCAAATAAAACAGAAGTAATTAATAAACGTAATTGGTCATAACAGCCCTTTAAAAATGATTAAGACCTAGCTTCTCACACAATTTATGTCGTGTGTATTAATTGTATATACATATGAGTGGTTGTATACTGTAGGTCTCATTTAAAGTCTACTCTGAACGACATAGCTTGTTGGCAAAATTAATTTACTTTCACGGTTTTTGCCAGAAATATGTTGAGAGAAGTCGCCGAAGATATATTTTTCATATTTCGTTTTGATGGTTGACCCGTGCTTTTGAGCTGTGACATCATGTCTAATAAGACAACACACTACTACTAGACTACGGCGACTTCGAAGAAATTCTACTTCGAAGTAATTCTACTTTAAACAAAGAATTGAGAGGCGGTGAACAGATGTTGAGCAGAATAGCGCGCAAGAGAAAATAATAAAACAATAACTCATATGAAAAAGGGTAATAGGGAATCAGTTATGAACGTTATTATCTGTAGTAGTGTGGTGGAAAGTGGTGGACCACAACAAGGTTTCCAATTTCAAAATTATTCAATTGCACTAAAGTTTTCTGCTCAGTGTAAGTGCTTTATAAATAAATCGATAAATAATGTACAACATGGTAAACCTCTACATGTGTTATATACACATCTACAATGTACACACATAGTATGAATGCACATTTCCCCATTTTTATGACTACATATGCACACATATAACGTTGAAAATGTTTATTTATTTATATACTATTGTGTGTGTCGTCGATATTACTAGAAGTGGCACTAAATATCAAAATTGCATTCATTTCCGGTGATGCTGATCATTTGATTGACATCCGTTATAGTTTGTTTTACTCTGTTCTCTATCCTTTATTATTTTGAGTATGGCGTACTAAACTATTGCCTTTTTTCTATTTTTTGCAAGCAAATTAGTGGTGATGTTGAAGTGCAATTGCTAGTTTTCTTATTTTGCTATTTTATTGTAGTTTTTTATTTTAAAATAGAAAAACAATATGTGTTTCAATATAACAAATTATTTATTATAAACATTGAGTTAAAATTAAATTTAAAAATTCTAAATACGATTTTCATCCAAAAAGTTTATTAAAATGGAATGATGATGAGAAGAATTAAAATTTTTTTGAAACAAATCAGGACATAAGGTCGCCGTGGTCTAGTAGATAATGCCGTAGCTCATTCAAAGTGAGGCCATGGTTCAAACTCCAGATCAGACATCTCCAGCAAAACGAAAATAAAAAATATTTCTTTGGCCACTTCCGTTCACTCTCAACAGATTTCTTTTGAAAACTCTGGAACGACTGATTTTTGAGAAACTTTTCATGGCAATTTTATTTACTCTCAGAGTTTTTGCCAGAAATCTGTTGAGAGGAAGTTGCCGAAAAAATACTTTTTGTATTTTGTCTTGATGTCTGGCCTGGGGCTCGAACCCTGGCTTTACGTCTAATAAGCCAACACACTACCTACTAGACTACGGCGACTTCAATATATCTATCTATCTGTCTTTCATGTATTACAACATGAAAAGCGGTCACCTCCTGAGAACTGGTCTCAAAAAATAATAATAATTGTAGCTAATCGATAAGGATTTCTTTTTCTGGTTTCTAACGAAAATTATAAAAAGAAAACCCATTAACTCTTATGAGCACGTCAAAAGAAAAATAAAACACATTATAATGTGAAGTAACGTGCCTGAAAATTTATGTGAGAAATAATGTGGATAACAATAATAAATATTTATTAAATTTATTATAAAAACAAGTAAATAACCCCATAACAAATTTATCATCAAACACATTTCAATATTTTACTACTCCTTCAAACTACTTTCCTAATTCGTGTACAATACTCAACTTAAGTAAGATTATGAGCGAGTAAGTTGATGGAATAATTTGGCATGTAATCCTGTGGCACTGCAGTCACCTGATTAAATGATTGCATTAATGTCAATGTCGTAAAAAACCATTTGACGTAATGTCATAACATAAATCGTAAATATTTTTAGCAATTGAATGTGACAGAAACATGGTTAATTTTTATAGCTGGATTAGTAACCGCTATTAAATTTTTTGACGTAGAAACTGCAATAAAATTATGTTTAAACAGTTAGGCTAGATTAAAAACACTTTTCGGTGACTTTACACAATTTCAATCTGCAACCTAAAGCACAAACACAAAATAGTATTTAACATTTGCATGTTTTCAAACTCAAAAGGAACTTAAGTATTCTAACAAAAAAAGATGTTTTCAATGAACGTGTAAAGAACGTAAAAAGAGTTTCAAATATGCTTTAAATTTCAAAAAGAAAAGAAAATGTATGTATACATGCATATAATTATAACATAATTATACTCTTATAATGTTGTTGCTTAATTTTTCATTTAAAACTACCATAACCGTCACATACAGCCAACGTTATGCTCATTATCAAAGTAAACGTTTTCATTATTGTCATTAACAAATGCTAACAACACTATAACCTACTCGTTGCAACTGATTTAAGTAAATTGAAAAACCTTCGAGCAGTGCCAACATTATGGTTAATTTTAGGAACACGTTTAGTGTAAGGCTTTACATCGTAAAAGCAAAATATTAATTTAGTAGTAGAAACACAGAATTATAATCATAAAATGAAATCAAATAAAAAAACAGTTTTTAATTCATTAAGTATTGTCGCCTAATGGCGATTAATTTTCATTTAATTTGAATTATTTTTGTTCATTTAAATATTGTTTGTTAGCTGCCTTAATGTTCATTGACATTTTTTTATTTACCAATTGTATGATCATTGTTGTTTGGTTCATTTGTCTGTTAGGATTTTGTATATTGTTTTGCAGTTCTTTTTTTCCTTATATATTCTACTTATCTTATATATTCTCTATTGTCCCTATATTCTACTGCAGTAGTTTCGTTCAGTTTATTTATTTGCAAATGAACTGCTGTAAAAGTAAACAAACAGAAATTATATGCTTAGTAACTACTGGCTCTAATTGTAAAATTTAGATTGTTGGGGATAAAGACTGCGATAAGTCGCTTAATTTACTGATAAGTTATTTGTAATAATTTTAATAATTGTTTATTTGAAATAAACGGTTGCTCAAATTAATGTATTTTATTTATTTGGGACTTGTTAAATTCGCTGTCCTCGACATATAGGCTCAGGTCGCACCCAGCGACAAGTATAATGGAAGGAATATTAAAATAAAAATGTATGCACCAGAGAAAGGCGGTTTATCAAAATTATTTGAGCAACAGAATTATAATCGAAGTCGGCAGTAAGATTATTATTATTAGGCACGCCTAAACCCAATGGCGATCTAGGTTGATTTGACATGGTTGGGATGTTATTGTTACCGAAATTGCGATTGGAACTTAATGTCGATGATATCGAATATCGGGGCGAATCGGTCGAGTTTGAGGTAATTGAAGAAAGTTTAATATTTTGGCATTAGGGCATCGGTAACGCAATTCTGTGGAATATTGTAAGGAGATTCCTAAAATGTTTGCAATATATCGTTTTTGTTGTGTTAATTGGTGCACTACCTCTTGAACCTGGAGGCGATGGATTAAACGATGATGATGGTGGGTTCTTCGTCATCATTGTTACTGATTTTAAGTCAAAAGACACGTTATGATCTATTCGATTCCATAAAAATGAAATCAACAAAGTTAATTTTTATAAAGTGGCCAGCGATCCTTGAAGTAAACTATCCAACTTAGGCCACCACTAAGACCCATTACGATACTATAATCATTATTGAATCCGAGGATCAAACATTACCGAGAGAAAACCAATTCAAATCCAAGAAAAATTTTTACAATATCAGAAAGTTAGAGGTCAAAAACCTCCGTCTTTTTATTGCAAGAACAGAGTATGGACTCCTCAGACCCACAGATCCTGTAAAAGATATTTAATGGAATGCCAAAACTGTCGCAATACCTTTTGTGCAATGTCACAATCGCTATTACGCGATGGATGGCCAAGTAATTTAAACATAGAAGACAGTCAGTCCCCTTGTTATCCATACGCATCATGCAGAGTCTAGCAATATTACACGGGATTAAGCCTCTGTGTAAAACGAACGAATAATATGCATTTTAGCTGAGGAAATTAGAGTATGTATGCTCTGTAGCATATCAGAGATAGCGAGCTCCATACCAATTTTCAAATACCTTTAATTCATCTTTCAGCCATGGGCATAAAGTCTGTCGGAACCCCCGAAACTTTTGACCAGAAGTTTCTAGTTGGAATTCTAAACTTAAATGATGTATTCGCAAACTTATATGATACCACACTGGTAATCCAACAGATGTTTTTGCGTCCTTCCGGAATTGCGGCATGTCCATAGTTCAGGTTCGGCCAGGTTAGAAGATACTAAAACAATATAAGAAGTGTTTTGGAGTAGTGGTGTTTCAAGTATTACAAACCCTTGTAAATTATGCAACAGACATTCTACTCCAAAAAATTCACTTTGAAGTCCCAGACCAGAGAAGAGGGAAAGAGTAGGACGCAGTAGGCAAGGTTCTTCACCAATATAGTAAATCCATCAACCTAATATATTTTCACAGAATGTATTGGGTATTACAACGATCAATCAATGCAAAGATTGTTATACAACGCTAATGTTTTAGAACTTCTACATAAGCTCAAGCGTTACTCAAAATTTGTTATTAAATAACGGTAAATAAAAACTAACAATCAGTTTGTATTATTGAAGTGCCCCTACTAATTTCTTCAGTATGTATTATATAAACCATTACCTTAGCTATTGACGTGCTATATAAATGCCCAGTACCGTTCTAAAGCACTTACTGTGTATTACCCTTTATAACCGTGTATTCTAATTTTAAACACACTTTAAGTGTAACAGAGAAAAATGTCTTGTACATACACCCTCTTAAATTCATAATTTTATACGTAGTTATTAAGTGAATACAGTCATAAAGAAATTTACTTAACGACTGCAACCTGGCAAGTAAATTTCAACACATACTTCAAACTGAAAGTAAAAAGACATAAAATAAGGGCAACAGTTCTGCGTATTCTTTCTTCTGCAGATAATTTATGGAAGTGTTGGGCTAATTTAACTTCTTTGCATAATAAATAAATGTAAAATCATTACATCACTAAATGTAATTTTATTGGGTCTTTCGCTAAGCGCATCATATTTTCTAATTTAAATCAAATTAAGTATATGTGAGATATCTAACTTCCTGACTTAATTGGTCCTTAAAACCCTTTAGTCACGATTATGTTATAGCTTCTTGCACTACTCATGTTGTTTAGTAGCGGATCCTCCGAACTGCAAACGTTTCAGAACCCTATTATGGCAATATTATTTACTGTGAGAGTTTTGCCCACAAAACTGCTGAGCGGAAAACCACCAAAGAAATACATTTTCATATTTCGATTTGTTCGAAACGTCAGAGCTGTGATAACAAGCCAACATACCACCTATTAGATTACGGAAACTTTGCATACGTGTGCGAAATATCACAGAAATTTTTTATTTGTTTAATGAGGCCAATTGATGATGCCTTATGTTTTGAACATCACATTGTTCATGACTTTTCTACTACTCTTGCGCACAATTTAGGTTAAAATTGATTATGGAGGCCTTGAGGACAGCTGTGGTTTTTTCACACACACACCTGCGATTTAACAAAAAATCGTATGAGAAATAGTCTAACAGAGTCATATGACATAACCATGGCCATAAATCACTCGTGTTCCTACAGGCATATTGTGTGAACGACTGAAGCCACTCGTCAAAACACTGATTGGACTTTATCAGTGCGGCTTTAGACCTGGCAAGTCCACCATCAACCAGATCTTCACATTACGCCAGATCTTGCAAAAGACCAACGAAAAACAAGTCAACACACACCATCTTTTTTTCGACTATAAGGCAGCCTCCGAAAGCCCCATAAAGGATCGTGTTTTTGCCGCAATGTCTGAGCTCGGAATACCTGCGCAGCTGATAAGGCTATGCAGAATGACGTTGAGCAATTCCTGCAGCTCCGTCAAGGTAGTAATAGACCTCTCCTAACCTTTGGATACCGTGCGAGGTTTCAGACAAGGCGAAAGGCGGGAGTGCTTCGCAATGGCACTATTTTTCAAAAAAGTGTCCAGTTGCTTGCGTACGCTGACGACATTGACATCATGGGGCGTACCAAGGAAGATGTTACTGCTGCCTTTAGTGCTATTGAACGGGAGACTATCAGAATGGATCTGGCAGTAAATGAGGGCAAAACAAAGTATACGTTGCCAACAGGTGCTACTATGGTCTCAATAGACAATTGAATAGCAGAGCCTCTCTCGTACGACAAAACTAATACTATGCAAGACGCTCATTCTACCCGTGCTTCTTTATGGCACAGAGTCATGGCCCCTATTAAGCACTGACGCAGCAGCCTTTAGAGTATTCGACAGAAAAGTCGTACGTAAGGTCTTCGGTCCAGTGCGAGTTGGCGATGATTGCCGCATCCGATCCAACAGTGAGTTGTATGAGCTCCTAAACGACATAGACGTTGTGCAGCGTATTAACATACAGCGGCTGCGCTGGCTCGGCCATGTCGATCGAATGGAGGAGGATGCTCTGGTGAGATAGGTATTTGATGCGGGGATCTGCGGAAGTCGGCGAAGAGGACGACCTTGTATCCGTTGGAAGGACCAAATCGAGGAAGCCCTGTCATGGGCTGGAGATGGCTGACCTGGGGTTTGAACCGAGGCCTCGCGGACTTCTATCTATGCATGGTAAGTTAATTTTAATTTCATTGTGTTTAAAGACAATTTCATTACAAAAAAGTCGTCATGGTACAGTTCTTATGTTTTATTCTGTGTAACTGTTCTAAGTATATCCAAATGCTGTATTTTCGACGATCTTTTTTTCTTTGTATGTATACACGAGTAACAAAATTGTTTTCATTTCAACTTAAAGTTTATCTTAGTAAAACAGTGCCTAAAACGAAAGTTTTTTAATTATTCTATTTTCAGTTTTCTTAAGTTTATTGCGATAAGAAGTAGTTTTGTGTTCTTTTAAGATTTAGTTTCAATAAATCTTCTTTGTTGTTCCAACTTATCTTTGCTTTTATTTGTTAACATTTGCCAGCTTAGTACGTGTCTTATACATATGTATATATATACATATATACATAGTTTTAAAAAAATTTTTCTTATTGCAAATTTTGTAATAAATTTCAATTGCTGGAATAGGTTCTTCCATTATCATCACTATTTACATCCTGTCCACAAAACCTCATAGAGTCTGGCATATTGTTCTATAACATCTTATATTGTTCTATAACATCTTAAATTTGGACGTAAATAAATAAGTGTATTGTGCATATACAGTCAACGAAAAAAGTCTTCATACTTCATTGATATGGTCGCTAATTTTTATCAAATTAAAAAAGATGTTATAGCGTTATTTAAGGCATTTACAATCAAGAGTGTTTGAAGAGCAAAACGAATATGAAAAAAATATAGGAAAGAAATTATTGCTAAGAACAATAAAAATTATCAGATTACACCGTTGTATGTAAGCTATTTTTCTTTACTTCATGTGATTTGCAGGATTTATTTTATCAGGGATAAGTATAGTCATCTGTACTTAAAAGGACAACAAAATATTGTGGTCCTATAATTATGCAAAGCACTTTATATTAAAGATTTTACAAATACCTTGGTCATATTGTGGAATAATTCAATGATTCTCATGTGCCTCTCTTAAAAACGAGGGTTTAACAACTGATGTCATTTCTACTGAACATAGTTGATCTCCTTGCAAACATATATATTTACATGACTAAAAGAAATACACATAAAAAATATCTGCTTCGGAATTGTTGAAATTTATACTAAGCAAAGTGCAATAGAAGGACTTCGGTTGCTCACCGGTACATACATACATGCATAATTTGTCATTACAAACCTCCAGCCAGGATAACGACATAGCTTCTGAGACCTATGCTTTAAACATATACCAGATGCAAGAGATCGATGAACATATTCCATGATATCTCATACACAATTTGTTTCATTTAGATTTACATATAGGAAGTGCTTAAGAATACAGCAGATACAAGAGATCGATGAAAATTTTCGATGACATCTCACACACAATTTGTTTCATTAAGATTTATAAATAGGAAGTGTTTAAGGATACAAGAGATCGATGAATATTTTCGATGATATCTCACACATAATTTGTTTCAATTAGATTTACACATAGAAAGTATTCAAGGGTACACCATATGCTAGAGATCAATGAAAATTTTCAACGATATGTCACACACAATTTGTTTCACTTAGATTTATAAAGAGGAAGTGTTTAAGGATACAGCAGATACAAGAGATCGATGCAAATTTTCGATGATATCTCACACACAATTTGTTTCATTTAGATTCAGAAATAGAACGTGTTTAAGGATACATCATATACAAGAGGTCGAGTACAATTTTCGATGATATCTCACACACAATTTGTTTCATTTAGTTTTACAAATAGGAAGTCTTTAAGGATACAACAGACACAAGAGATCGAAGACAATACAAAATTTGTTTCATTTAGATTTACAAACAGGAAGCCTTTAACTCATTAACGCCCAAATGAGAACCACAAACAATTTTTAAAATTCAATCTTTATTTCCAGATTTAAATAACATTTTTTATAGTACTGTAAAAGAAAAAGAAACAAAAAAATATTCTAAGTTGTGTTTTTTGAGGTGTACTAAGTTTAGTACAATGGGCGGTTACGTGTGGTATTTTGCAAAACATTCTCTTTTCAAACAAAGTGTTGTCAGGCACTTACAACATGATGTTTTAACTCGATTTGAGCATATGACACATCGAAGTCGATTTGGAATTTTTTGGGGGTTGTGGCCATTATTTTTTTTTCTTCTCCTTCAATTCTGGAAGATGTTTGCCTACATTTATTGTCCTTTTTGTCACTGAGATATGTTCGTGCTATATGTCTGCGAAAGCATAATTGATCCACACGATTATTAGGGTTTGCAATGCAATATGGTCTCCATGCATTTCAAACAGTCAAGTCCACTAAATAAGTAAACAAGACCCACCACCACTTTTGACCTTTTACAGCAATTCGGTACATTTCTATAGACGGGTCCATTTGATCTACCCGTCCCATAGCTTCAGTATGTTTTTGATCTGGAGGAGGTGGAAAAAACGAATAATCGGGAGCACATTTTCTCCAACTTGGGGACTCAACGCTAGCTTCAATTCTTCTTTTTTTTCTGAACATTCCGTGCAGTAGATGACGCGATCGTTTGTAGGGGCTCATCACCATCGTTACTCCATACATCTTCAACCGTAGGTCTGTAAGTAACCACCTCTATATTACCGGGCACATCTCGAGGTAGTTTATTTTCATATAATTCATCGTGTCCACCTTCCTCTTCGTCAGTGAGAACATCTAAATCGGGTGGCAGCACAACTACATCTTAATTAACGTCATTTTCATTATCTTGGCTAATAATGTCATATATTGCCTCTTCCAACCCAAAACAGTTTTTGCTACGTCGGTTCGCCATTTTATATCTTTCAAAGTATTTTTTAATTAATAACAAGACGCTATTCAAAAAAAGCAATCAAAAACCAGGAAAAACTTTTATTCTAAAGCACAATGCCGGAAGGAAAACGTCTTCAGTGTACTATTTTATCTTACCTTGAACGCCCAGTGTACTAAACTTAGTACAGCAACTCTTAATATGCTATAGCTCAAAAAATTCTATACGAACTAAACCGTTTTATGTATATTACTTTTATTAGAATGTGATGTTATCCAGTAAATAAACTGCTTTTCAACGTTCTTCAAAGTAAACTGATGTAAAATAAACTAAATGACCATTCACACTCCCACAAGAAATAAATCGATAGCCAAAATGGGGATTCTCCTCATTGATATTTTTGAACTATGATTTACAACAGCTACGCGGATGTTGCATGTACTTTTATTAACTGGTAGCAAGCGTTGCCAGAATAAAAAACTACAGTTTGTAATTTTTACTTCGACTTTAAGCTGTGTACTATATATAGTACAGCGGGCGGAAATGGGGTAAGGATACGCCATATACAAGAGAGCGAAGACTATTTTAGATGATATCTCATTCGCAATTTGTTTCATTTAGATTTACAAATAGAAAGCTTTTTAGGATACACCATATCGAAGACTATTTTCGATGATATCTCACACACAATTTGTTTCCTTTAGATTTACAAATAGGACGTGTTTAAAGATACAACAAAAACAAAAGATCGAAAACAATTTTCGATGATATCTCACACACAATTTGTTTCATTTAGATTTACAAATATGACGTGTTTAAGGATACAACAAAAACAAAAGATCGAAGACAATTTTCGATGATATCTCACACACAATTTGTTTCATTTAGATTTACAAATAGGACGTGTTTAAGGATACATCATATACATGAGATCGAAAACAATTTTCGATGATATCTCACACACAATTTGTTTCATTTAGATTTACAAATAGGACGTGTTTAAGGATACACCATATATAAGAGATCGATGAGAATTTTAGACAATATCTCACACACAATTTGTTTCGCTTAGATTTACAAATAGGAATTATTTAAGGATACACCATACACAAGATATCGAAGACAATTTTCGATGATATCTCATACACAATTTGTTTCATTAATATTCACAAACAGGAAGTGTTTAAGGATACTTCATATACAAGAGATCGAAGACAATTTTCGATGATATCTCACTCACAATTTGTTTCCTTTAGATTTACGATTAGGACGTGTTTAAGTATACACCACATACAAGAGATCGAAAACAATTTTCGATAATATCTCACACACAATTTGTTTCATTTTGATTTACAGATAGCACGTGTTTAAGGATACAACAGATACAAGAGATCGAAGACAATTTTCGATAATATCTCACACACAATTTGTTTCATTTAAATTTACAAATATGACGTGTTTAATGATACAACAGATGCAAGAGATCGAAGACACAATTTCAATGATATCTCACACACAATTTGTTTCATTAAGTTTCACAAACAGGAAGTATTTAAGGATACATCATATACAAGAGATCGAAGACAATTTTCGATAATATCTCACACACAATTTGTTTCATTTAAATTTACAAATAGGACGTGTTTAATGATACAACAGATGCAAGAGATCGAAGACACAATTTCGATGATATCTCACACGCAATTTGTTTCATTAAGATTCACTAACAGGAAGTGTTTAAGGATACATCATATACAAGAGATTGAAGACAATTTTCGATGATATCTCACACACAATTTGTTTCATTTAGATTTACAAATAGGTCGTGTTTAAGAATACATCATATACATGAGATCGAAGACAATTTTCGATGATATCTCACACACAATTTGTTTCATTTAGATTTACAAATAGGACGTGTTTAAGGATACACCATATATAAGTTATCGAAAAAAATTTTCGATGATATCTCACTCACAATTTGTTTCATTTAGATTTACAAATAGGAAGTGTTTAAGAATACAACAGATACAAGAGATCGAAGACGATTTTCGATGATATCTCACACACAATTTGTTTCATTTAGATTTGCAAATAGGAAGTCTTTAAAGATACACCATATACAAGAGATTGAAGACAATTTTCGATGATATCTCGCACACAATTTGTTTCATTTAGATTTACAAAGAGAAAGTGTTTAAGGATACACCAGAGACAAGAGATCGAAGAAAATTTTCGATGATATTTCACACACAATTTGTTTCATTTAGATTTACAAATAGGAAGTGTTTAAGTATACAGCAGATACGGATTGAATATAAAAATGCCAATTCGATTTCTGTGGACCACGAAATTTATAACGACCACAAAATTATTTGAGTTATTAGAAGCTGAAAGACTTTACGCTCAGTTTTCGAAAAGTCATAATAGGTGTAAATTTTACTTGCCTTCTATTATCTCATACGTACATAGTTGACCGAAATATTATCACCCGTATTGTCTATGAAATACAACATAAGACGAAACAATTTTTTTCGAATGTTTGTCTGTCACGTAAGATAAATATGAGCAGAGCAATAAGAATAACTCTACAACAATACAAGAAGCAGCTGCTAGCAATCTGCGTGAAAATTTTTAATATTTTCTATGCCCAAACTGCTAAGGGCGATAAACATCCTGCTGTCATATTTGTTGATGCCAACACTTTCTCTAGTTCATAAGACGAGGGAAACTCTTTTACTTCACATGACTTTGCGAACAAATTTTTGTAACGAAGTATAACAATGGTTTGTACCACCAGGTTTCAGCCAGTCTTCGATTGAGAGCGTTACTGATGTGAGTGACAATAAGCTGCCCGATCTCAACAATTGAAAACTTATAAATCGGCACAAGATAGATAAGAAAATATTACCATTTAGAAAAAAATAAAACCAAGCTGATTTTTACGTAAATCTATCAATAATCGTGACAATTCTATGTGCAACAAAGTGATACATAAGCTAGAATTACGAACTTTTTGTATGGCTCGATCTGCGGTAGAAAAACACTAAATATAAGTGATATTGCATTTTATCAAGAGTTTTATAATACTCATACGTTAGTGGACATCAAAGTTATTTAGTTGCAAGTAAATTGAACACAAAGCGTAAAGCGAATTTTTTATGCTCTTATAATACATAAATGCTCACAATTTCGACTATTTTTTTTTTTCTTTCAGAAGTAATGGAAAGAATTGCTTAATGCGCTCGTCGAATTTCTGTGGTAAAAAAGTCGTATTACATTTTTTAATACATTTGCAATGACAATGGGTTACAGAAAAATTATATCCTCCGAAAGTCGAGAAATATACGAAAATATTAAAAATAAAACAGAAAACTTTGATAAAACTCGAATATAGTTTGTTCTGAGTGCTCGTAATGACAAATGTAAGTGGTAGTGTCTGATATTATTTAATAAAAATATAAAATTATTTATGACATTTATAACAGGAAGAAATCAGGTATTTAGATGCCTAAGAAACAATACTGATAGTATAAAAAGAACAGCGCTTGATTAGGATACTCACGGCTCCAGAAGCAATGGGCGGCAAGAAGCTCCTGGAGATGCTCGATACTCCAAGAGTGAGGACAGTGCAATCTCACATGCGGAGATGCAGAATTAACAGCATAAGATGAAAAGTCTTTGTGGAAATCATATAATTCCACGAATTGTAATTAAAAAAATAAAGAACAAATATGAGTATATATATTACACAAAAAAACCCCCAAAAATCAACGCCACAATTAATTGTAAGTATGCTTTAAATATTATCATTACAAAATGGATTTCAAACAAATATCCCTTTGTAGTTTTGTCTGTTTGAATGCGCGAATGTTCCAACATAAAGAATGTTCTGACGTCACGACCATAAGCAATAAAATCAATTGGAAGTGGTGCAACGTGCTACCACAACTGGCTGCGTTTAAAGAGTAAAAACGCAATAATCAGCGACTGGCAATATGTTCATAAATGAAAAGACTTTTTACATTCGATTATACATAACGATTTTAGTTAAGTTTGTATAAAAAACACCATTACAAAGTTTAAAAGGCAAAAGAAACAAGCCAAGAAAATATTGAAAATGTTTTAGGTGTGAAAAGTCATCGCAGTGTTAAATATTATTGTCACAGTTTTAATTTTATGAGTTTTTATGTCACGCGAATTCATTGGCAAACGTATACTTCGAATGAATTTATTTTTGAATACAAAGTATTCATAGCGATTGATTTTAGTTTTTTTGACACACTAAATCTGTGTATTAGTCGAAAATCATTAATGTGAAAACGGAATTCACTATTTCACCATACCAAAGTTCTTCACAGTTTTCACTTTATCCTGTACTTATAATAGCAATATACACGTACTGCAAAATATACTCCCATGTAGACTTATTGATTTCACAGTGCTTTTATAGCGTTTAGATTTCGCATCAGTATTCTTTGTGTCTGTAAATTATTAAATGAGTGCAATGCACTTTTATACTTAACAAAATGAAATTTTCAACACAGCTAAACGGAAGTTATGCTTCTGAAGCTACTGCTCATCTTAGTGTGTAATTAAGTAAAGCAAACATCGGTAATTTTTATTTTACACTTTCAAAGTGAGTCAACAAGATTGCATGTGTTTGAATATAATAATGTGTATGAAACTGAATGGGGCATATGCCTTTAAACTCTTTTTATCTTCTCATAAAATGCTAATTATTACATACATACATATACTTCCACTTGCCACTTTTAGATGATTGTAAGTTTTACGCTGAGAAATATTTATGGAAAAAGTATATCAAACAGATGCAAATATACTTTCGCTTAATACTGTAATGTATTATAATCACTGCTTATCTGATCGTATACGGGAAATTGTTTTTTTTCGTCATATTCAAAGCAAACCTGAAAAATGCTCCCTCCCATTACGGAAAGAAAAGTCAAAATAATGTAAATTGAACGAAATATTCGAAGTTAAATATATTGTTACGAAAATCAAAAAATCTAGAAACTATTGTTTTGCTTTTACATTGTTTAACGTTAAAATTATACAATGGGTCAATCTGACCTCCGGGTACTGTACCTGTCTTGACTGACAGGTACACGTCCTCTAACCTAACGTTAAAATTATAAACAAAAGCTACAAAAACAAAAACAATGAAGTTGTTTAAAAATTATCGCACTGCGTAATATGACAACAAACACCAGCATAAAAAAATTATAAACAAGTAAACAAAAATACACAAACAACAATAATGAAACAACAATGTTTACATTTATAGAGATATCAAAAAGGCGAAGCTACGAACATTTGACTTCAAGGACATTCATCAGACTGTTTACGTTGCCATATAAAAGGCAAGGCAAAGCAGTCAACTGAGCCAGTAAAAGTTCAGTTAGCCTTGTGTGAAGAAGCGGTGTGTTTGAAGAGAGTAATCGTAATTTAAAGATATCCGTTACAAGGATTTGTCGAACATTTGATTAGTAATTGTTATTGTTTATGCAAAGAGTCTGAATAGAGGAATAAGAAACGAAGCAATTGTTGTTGTTTACATCAAGTAGTGAACAATGGCACACAGAATTGTGGGAACAATAAAGAATTTAATTAAAACTAAACAGAAATTTATTTTTATTTTTATTTGCAATCTTCGAGCTCATATTTTAAGCGTTTTTAAAAGGTAAAAACGTAACAATATACATATATACATATTTTCATTGGATACATACATACATATATACATACACTTGATTTTTTTTTCTTTTATAAATAATTTTATTTTTATTTTTTAATTTTTTTCTGATTTCTTTTACTGTCAGTATTATTTTGAAAGATCTCACATCTACAGGGATGAACAAATAAATTCAACTTCTACTTGACCCCACTCAGTACCACTTTGAGTATTAATTTATTGATTCATAGTATTTACATTTGTGAAGACTATTGTTTGTGTTATTGTAGCTGACGTAAACTATTGAACGTGACGTAAATTTCAGTACACTTTAATAAATTGCTCTCTAACGGTGCTATAATCTAAATAAAATGGAAATAGCGTGTGTTGTTTTATTTGCACAACGTTTCATTTAATTGTTTATAGGTTTCCTTTCACTTTTTTTTGTTTTTCTTTAACAGCAATAAACTATAATTTTCATAGATTGACGGATAAGTGACGAAGGTTTGAGGTTTAATACCCTACTTGTAGAATTACATAAAAGTTTACACATTGTATTGATATTAACAGTGGAGATTACGTACATACATAATTGATCGTCACAACCCTTCATTCAGGATTACGACCTAGCTTCTCACGCCACCGATGTTGTGTTTGTTAATTTTATGCATGAGCGGTGGTACCTACATTTTTAAATTCGATTTCGAACGACAAATTTTTGAGAAAATTTTGCATGGCAATTTTATTTTCTTATGGAAAAAACAAAAATTAAAAAATTATTATCTACAGCACGTGAAGTAGTACAGGTTAATGGGATGATAGTCAGTGGCGTTAAATTTAACTGACGGTTTTATGATTTAATGAAGTCATCGTAGTCTAGTAAGTAGTGTGTTGGCCTATTAGACGTAACGCCCCAGTTCAAACCCCAGGTCAGACATCAAAACGAAAATATAAAAACATATTTCTTCGGCGACTTCTTCTCAGCAGATTTCTGGAAAAAATTTTGAGAGCAAAAAAAATTGTCATGTAAAGTTTCTCAAAAAATCTGTCGTTCGGAATCGACTTTAAACTATAGATGCCGTCACTCATCTATAAAAAATTAAGACACACAACATGAGCGGTGTTGAGGAGCTAGGCCGGAATCCTGACTGAAGGGTTGTAATGGATAATTACTTAAAATTGGCTGAAATTTTAGAATTTAATATTGTTCTCTACTTTCTCTTTATGTTCTGCTGACAACAAATGCTTTCCATTTAAATCGTGTTTTAATATGATTTTAGTATTCCATTCTAATTTTTTTTTCTGTCATTTCTCAATTTATTTTACTTGCACGTCTTTTTTATTTTTGTTCTTAACTCCTTAGAAAAATTCCTAGAAATCCAAAGAAAGTTTATATTACGTTCCCAAAGATTTTCAAGGACACTATCATACCCACAGGCAATGTGTGTGTTCATATTGAAGAAAATTTGTGGACGAAAAATAATAATTTTTCTAAATTAGGAACCAAAATGTTTTAGGAACCAAGGGATTTGTAGCTCTGCTTTGTAAATAAATATGTTGACAAGATTTAGAAGATCAAGGAAAAAGAGAATTTAAGTTTGTTAAAAGGAATAGTTTTCAAGAACTTAAACATTTTTCTTATTAGATGGCATGATTTGATAGGCTATGGTATGTATTGGAATTAAAATTATAAATTTTTAAAGTTTATTGCTATATTTATGTAGGATTTTGCAGAACCTTGTAATATTTCCTACAAAAACTTTTAAATTGAATTTTCAAATTCAATAATTTAGAAATTCACAATAGCAGATTTCTGGCAAAAACTCTGAGAGTAAATAAACCTGCCATGAAAAAGTTTCTCAAAAATCTGTCGTTCGGAGTCGACGTTAAACTGTAGGTCCCTCCATTCACGTATAAAATTAACGCACACAAAATGAGTGGTGTGAGAAGCTAGGTCGTAATCCTGACTGAAGGGTTGTAATGGCCAATTATGTGTATGTATGCTAGTCGAATGATAAATGTTCAATCATTTTTATTTATTGTTAAATTCTCTGCCACATTTTCAGTCTCATACTTATGTGAACATCTGAGACAAAGTACTCATATTACTTCCCCTCTCTTTATATGCATGAGTTGATATGCCAGAGTGTTATTTAAAATATATATGACAACCTATGTACATAATGTATAATCTGATTATCAAATAATATTGTACATTCGATCGTGGCTAACACAAGGTACAAAAGTATAATTCCCACACAAATCAAAACTATTATTGAAGGAAAAAAATATGATTTTTAAAGCAATTTATTGTGGTTAATTTATGCGGTCTATTATACTGCGTGTGAAACTTTTTATTGCAAAGAATTTAAGAATATTAAGAGAAATAATAATAAATAAATAAAAATGTCAATACAATGCGCAGTCCCTAAGGACATTAAGGTATTTAAATCGCTGCTCGTTTTTATTTATCAGATACAACAACCCTTCATATGCATTCTTATAAATAATAAATTCATTTCTGTTATTAAATGTGGCGAAAATTCACATGAAATATATGTAAACAACTTTATATTGTGAATATTTAATACACTGAGTTTTAAAATGGTAAAAAAAAGATATTTGCCATTGTCGAACACATATAAACTAGCCACTAGCAAGTCTTGCAGAGAAAAAAACTCCAAGAGACATTGCTTAACCTCAGTGGTGGAGTCCTGAAATCGTAGCGTTTTGTGGCGAATGCAGAGGTATTTTTAATAATTTCAAGTTGGTGAATAGTCGCCACAGTATAGTAGGTAGTGTGTTGGCTTGTTAGACGTAAGACCATGGTTCAAACCCCACTACAGACTTCTCTAGCAAGACAAAATATTAAAAAAAAATCTTAGACAACTTCATCTCGGCAGATTTATGGCAAAAATTCTAAGATTAAAATAATTTTGCCATGAAAAATTTATAAAAAATCTGTCGTTCAAAGTCGACTTTAAACTGTAGATCCCGCCACTGATGTATAAAATATAAGTTGTGTAATAAGCTAGGTGCTGACTTAAACGTTGTTATTTAAGTTACTTGAGTTCAAGAACGTGCCAAGTCAGGAAAAAAGAAAAGTTTTTAAAAGCCTTTCCCGAGGGACTGAAGATTTTCAATAAGGCTAGCAAAGTTCTTACAAAGAGGTTCAGCGATATAGATTCGATTATGATTCCTGGAGGTAGTTAAAATTCTCTTTAAGGCGAATTTACCCGAATAACATTAAACACAGTTGCAACTCAAGCCGATTAAAGAGGCCCCCCTTCATTGGGGGTGGGAGAGGATAGAAAGAGCGACCGTAGCATTTTACACCTCTAAACGGCTTGTGGGCAAAATTTGGAATCTTAATCAAGGCCATTCTAAATGGGCTATAACGTTTGTGGTGGAGTCAATGCTTCTTTACGGTGTTAATGTTTGGTGGATGTCGGGCAAATACCAATGACTAGGCTTTTTCTTTTACCGAAATATTCTAATTCTAGGGAAATCAGAATTGTTTGGTTATGGATCTTTTCGTAGCTCTTAAAAGGTTAGAGATTGTTTGCAACATTGAACATTTCTACCATCGTTGCCATCTACATCCATATTGTTTGCACTTCGGTGTGCTCTAAATTTCTCACATCGAAATTGTTGTCTCTGAGCCATCGAAAACTTCGTCGGCATGTCGGTTTTGATAGAGCATTACCACCATATACATTTGCAAGCAAACGATGCAATTCTCTAACACTTTTCTGCAAATGAAAACAAAAAATGTATGTTTTCCGCACTTCAAAGTTTTTGGTACAAAATTCTTGAGCACGATGAAAAATATGATGATTTTTGTTCATTGATTTGATGCATACATAATGTCAATAAATATTCCCAATAGAGTTATTTGCATCTTGACGCTCACTTCACATCAGGACACCAAAGGTATACAGAAATTTTTGTAACTCTTAGTTATGTATGACTTCATTTAATACAGCTTCAAGAGTTTTACTTACCACAACCTCTTTTGAATTCTTCTAATTCGTTAGTTTATTCACAGAAGAGACGGTTGAAATGTTTATTCTTATATATAGGGTCTTCCAACAGTAGTTTCTTAATCCCAATTAAAAAATTATGAATTTTCTTAAAATAATGAAATTATTTTATACGTATAGCGGTACACATCGTTTTAAGTCCAGTTTATACATCAATATACGTAAATGGAAATAGAATTTTTTAATTCTATTGAATCTCAAATACATAAATAAACAATTTAATAGAAAAAAAATACCCAAAATTAAATCTAAATTCAATATATTTTTGTATTTCAAATCTCAAAAAAAAAAGAAGCAATAATATTAAATTGCATGTCAAAGCAAACAAATTGTAATAAAACTTTAATATGATGTGATTGAAAGGAGTAAAGCAGAACAGCAAAATACAGCAGCAAACCAATGTGGATGTCAATCAAATGAACAGCATCACCGGAAATTAATGCAATTTTAATGTTTAGTGCCACATCGAGAACTGTTAATGACGTATGTATATGTACTTCAATACATGCACAATTTCAGAAAACATTCAATTTTATGTAGAATTTTTTGCACATGATGACAGTGGGGAATATTAAGTGTTTACCATGTAGTAAATAATTTAAAAGGCGTTAATATTTACTTACGTAAACTTCAAGAAAAACTAAATACTTTTTCTTTGCAAAATGCGAACGTGAAATTTTAATGATTTGTGTGTGATATTGTGGAACAGGGTGTGAAGTGGATGCATTGGTGAATCAATTCTTCGTATACATTGATAAAATCTTCGAAAGAAAGAAAATACCTTGCAAGCTCTAACGTCTTACTGAGAGTTTATACATCAATGCATCGTGCAGAAATAAACACGACAAATAATCAAATAGAACGGTGGATGTTGGCATAACTATTCGACAAGGCTGTGTTCTATCACGGCTACTCTTTAACATATCGCAAAGGGGAGGTTTTCAATGGCACCTAAAAGACTAATGCAGACTATATTTTTTTTTTGACATGTAGCATATCGGAAATTCGGACAGTACAGGGTCAGCGCTTAGTTGTGGCATCACAACGGACCACTATGCATGCTCAAGTGAGCTTTGGTATCAATGCTACCACTTCAACCTAACCTATTCTAGCTTCTCGGGAGCAGCGGAAGCAGCATATCTGAAAATTAAAAAAAGCAAAGACGTCAACGCTCTGGATGGTGGTTTGTGATAGATTTAAACGAAATAGATGATATCAAACAGTTCTGTTAACTTGATAGCATTATGTTCACAAACAAAGGACGTTGACGTGACGTGTGTTAGATATCATCGAAATTCTTTATTTCTTTAAAATGCCATTTAAAAGACATGGCATGTGTGTGTGTATGGCGACTTTAGAAAACCCTACAAGAACCTAAAAATGTCTAAAAGGGACAAAACGTACATTCTCGGTAGCCAGTTCAGGTGACCTCCACGTGAGCTGATCATGCCCTCAAAGCGATCGTGCAGAATATCCAATATGCGGCACGTTGCACCTTGTTGAAACTACATATCCTTGGTATGAAAATCATATGATTCAGGCCAAAAGACTTTGATAATTATGGACCTATAATGCTCGCCGTTGACAGTGGTGGACTGGCCAAAATCGTTCTAACGGAAATATGGAGCAATGATGCCGCCAGACCAAAATACTTACCTACGTGTGAGTTTTTAGGGACGTTCTTGGATTTCATGTGGATATTGTCTCAAGTAGTTGCAGTAGTCCAATAGGTAGAGAGTTGGTTCAAACCGGTTCAAAGGTCAGACATCTTCAACAAAACAAAATATGAAGAAAATATTATCTCGGCGACTTCCTCTCAGCAGATTTCTGATACAAAGTCTGAGAGTAAATCAAATTTTCATGAAAAGTTTCTCAAAAAAAAAAAATCGTCCCAAGTCGACATCAAACTGTAGGCGTTGCTACTTAAGGATAAAATTAATACCACAACATAAGTGGTGTGAGAAACTAAGTCGTAATCCTGACTGAAGAGTCGTAATGACTAATTACGTATGTATGTATGTATGTATGTATGTATATATGTATGCATGTAACTGTTCTCTCAAATTCAACAATTTTATTTATTTGCTTAGCCGCTGGGGAAGATTTTTAAATGTAAATTAGGGTCTGTTGCCCTTTTTGTTAACACATATCGTTGTCCATTGTTGTCCATGATGTTTTGGCAACGCATATTAAAAAAATAACAACTAACTTGACACTTCTAACTGTAAAAGGATAGCGGTTATCAACTATCAAAATATACAAGTCCATGTTGGATGATACTGCTTTATGAAAAAATAAAATTAATGAAATTTAAAAATCATTGACAAATGCCTCCACATGTCTAATGTAGATTATTGCCCTCACCGTGTTGATATCAAAATTTTCCTAAATAGAGAACAAAATTAAATGTAATTTAGGTTATGTTAGGTTAAGACAAGTGCAGTACCCGGAGGTTGAATTGATCCATTGTACAACGTCCTAGTTTCTCACACCACTTATGTTGTGTGTGTTAATTTTATACATGAGTGATGGGACCTACAGTTTAAAGTCGACTCCAAACGACAGATTTTTAAGAAACTTTTTCATGGCAATTTTATTTACTCTCAGAATTTTTTGCCAGAAATCTGCTGAGAGGAAGTCGCCGAAGAAATATTTTTTGTATTTTGTCTTGATGTTTGGCCTGGGGCTTGAAGCCTGGCTTCACGTCTAAAAGCCAACACACTACCTACTAGACTACGGCGACTTCAAAAAAGTAAGTGTAAGTGTAATTTACTCTAGAATTTTTTTAAATTTTCAAATGATGAACATGAAAACCAAAAGAAAGTAAAACACACATTTCCAGTCAATTTTATGACTTTTATTCCATTTTTTTAATTTTATTTTGTTTTAATAGTCGTAAGAACTCAAAGGGTAAAAAAACTCTTGCCATTTGAACCAGAAATAACTGTCTACACTACAGAGAATCTAAATAAATTGCTGCTGGTATTACGAGTATCTTGCCTTGAAGTCTTTCTTTATTTGATTTTCAGTCACGCGTTGTCCAGGTCTGTTAAAAAGGCAAATTTATATTTGTTGAAAAGCTGCTGCAAGTAAAATATTTCTATGAAAAGATTTGGTGTAATTAAAACGAATTCAGTGATTTTTAAAACACAACTTTAATGCAGATAATTATTTAAATTTATTTTATGTGCCACATCAGTTCAAATATTATTCGCAATATTTCAATTAAGTATTCTTCTGTCGCTAATGTATTTCATTATTTTATTTTATTTATTTTTTTTTTATTCCATTTCAATTTCCATTTTTATTAAGTTCAAATATACATAACATACATACAGAATTGGCCATTACAACCCTTCAGTGAGAAATACGGCCTAGCTTCTCACACCACTCATGTCGTGTGTGTTAATTTTTTAAACATAAGTGGTGGGACCTACAGTTTAAGGTCGATTCGGACCAACAGATTTTTGAGAAACTTTTCATGGCAAGGTTATTTACTCTCAGAGTTTTTGCCGCAAATCTGCTGAGAGGCAGTCGGCGAAGAAATATTTCGTTTTGATGTCTGACTTGGGTTTTGACCCTTGTCCTTACGTCTAATATGCCAACACACTACCTACTAGACTACTGCGACTTCAGATATCATTTATTTAAATAAATTATTATTTTTTCTTTATAATAAAAAACTAAAATAAAAAAGTGAAAATAAACAAGAATTTATGCTACATGTAGTAGTGCTCCTTTGTGTATAATTTTTCGTTTTTTTTTAACACAAAATATTAAAAAATTAATTAAAAACATTTAAAACTCAAATAATTTAAATAAGATTTTAATGATTTGTAAATGCATTAAAAGTTTGATTATTCTTATTGTAAACATCAGTGAACAAATTAAACGTAACCTTAACAAGTAAACAAAAATATACCAACAAATAACAGCATAAAAAATGGTAAACAAGTATCTGGTGTATCTTTAAACACTTCCTATGTGTAAATCTAAATGAAACAAATTTTGTGTAAGATTTCATCGATAATTGTCATCGATCTCTTGTATCTGGTGTATCCTTAAGCACTTCATAGTTGTAAATCCAAATAAAACAAATTGTGAGTGAGATATCATCGATAATTGTCATCGATATCTTGTATCTGGTGTATCCTTAAACACTTCCTATGTGTAAATCTAAATGAAACAAATTTTGTGTAAGATTTCATAGAAAATTTTCATCGATCTCTTGTATATGGTGTTTCCTTAAGCACTTCCTATTTGTAAATATAAATGAAACAAATTGTGTGTAAGATTTTATCGGAAATTTTCATCGAT
The DNA here is from genome assembly GCA_958299815.1 of Sarcophaga carnaria. Taxonomy (NCBI): domain Eukaryota; kingdom Metazoa; phylum Arthropoda; class Insecta; order Diptera; family Sarcophagidae; genus Sarcophaga; species Sarcophaga carnaria. Next base: position 80,580,880 of record OY283149.1, on the reverse strand, counting down.
CTCTTGTATCTGGTGTATCCTTAAACACTTCCTATTTGTAAATCTAAATGAAACAAATTGTGTGTAAGATTTCATCGGAAATTTTCAACGATCTCTTGTATATGGTGTATCCTTAAACACTTCCTATGTGTAAATCTAAATGAAACAAATTGTATGTGAGATAACGTCGGAAATTTTAATCGATCTCTTGTGTCTGGTGTATCCTTAAACAATTCCTATGTTTAAATCTAAATGAAGGGAATTGTGTGTGAGATATCGTCGGAAATTTTAATCGATCTCTTGTGTCTTGTGTATCATTAAACACTTCCTATGTTTAAATCTAAATGAAACGAATTGTGTGTGAGATATCATTAGAAATTTTCATCGACCTCTTGCATTTGGTGTATCCTTAAGCACTTCCTATTTGTAAATCTAAATGAAACAAGTTGTGTGTGAGATATCGTCGGAAATTTTAATCGATCTCTTGTGTCTGGTGTGTCCTTAAACACTTCCTATGTGTAAATCTAAATGAAACAAATTGTGTGTGAGATATCATTGGAAATATTCATCGACCTCTTTCATCTGGTGTATCCTTAAGCACTTTCTATTTGTAAATCTAAATGAAAAAAATTGTGCGTGAGATATCGTCGGAAATTTTAATCGATCTCTTGCGTCTGGTGTATCCTTAAACACTTCCTATGTGTAGATATAAATGAAACATATTGTGTGTGAGATTTCGTCGGAAATTTTAAATGATATCTTGTATCTGGTGTAGCCTTAAGCAGTTCCTATTTGTAAATCTAAATGAAATATATTGTGTGTGAGATTTCATCAGAAATTTTCATCGTTCGCTTGTAGCTGGTGTATCTTTAAGCACTTCTTACGTGTAAATCTAAATGAAACAAATTGTGTGTGAGATATCGTCGGAAATTTTCACCGATCTCTCGTATCTGGTGGATGCTTAAACACTTCCTATTTGTAAACCTTAAGGAAATAAATTTTATGTGAGATGTCGTCAGAAATTTTCATCGATCTTTAGTATTTGGTGTATCCTTAATCACTTCCTATTTGTAAATTTAAATGAAACAAATTTTGTGTGAGATATCGTCGAAATATAGCAATACAAATTATAAAAATATAACGAAATATAAGAATGGCTTGCGTTGAGAGCATTACTGATGCGAGTGACAGTAAGCTGCTTTATCTAAACAGTTGGAAACTTATTAATCGCCACTAAGCAAGAGTGCTAGATGTCAAATTATTATCATTTAGAAAAAATAAAACCAATATCAATAATCGTGACAATTCTATGTACTACAAGTATGTATCAAAAGTGATACATAAGCTAGAATTATGAAGATTTTTAAGGCTCGATCTATTGTTAAAAGTGTTAATTAATGATGGAAATTTTGGAATGCAAATATCTACGTTCTATTTTCAGAAACTATTTCTGTAGAAAATATATCCTGAATAAAAATAATAATAAATTATTGAAAAAATATGTTGACAATAAACACACACATTCATTAATATGACGAAAAAAATATTTTTAATAAAAGTTTGCAACATATTTTACCCATAACATAAAATATATAAAAATGTTGCATATGAATGTATTGTTATAAAAGAAAATTAAAAAAAAAAAACAAAACAAAGGCATGAAAACAAAAATTTATCACTGTCAAAACTAAAATTGTTTTGTTATTTTATCGCTACACTTTCAATGTTACTGCTGCGCTTATTTATTTTAGCTCACGCTGTGTTGAATGTTGTATCTGTAGTATGTACACGTCAACAGTGTTTCAATAAAGCAAACGATCTAAAGCTTTGAAGGCAATAAAAAAGAAAATATATCCTGAATAAAAATAATAATAAATTATTGAAAAAATATGTTGACAATAAACACACACATTCATTAATATGACGAAAAAAATATTTTTAATAAAAGTTTGCAACATATTTTACCCAACATTTATTGTGCTGTAAAACATAAAATATATAAAAATGTTGCATATGAATGTATTGTTATAAAAGAAAATTAAAAAAAAAACAAAACAAAGGCATGAAAACAAAAATTTATCACTGTCAAAACTAAAATTGTTTTGTTATTTTATCGCTACACTTTCAATGTTACTGCTGCGCTTATTTATTTTAGCGCACGCTGTGTTGAATGTTGTATCTGTAGTATGTACACGTCAATAGTGTTTCAATAGAGCAAACGATCTAAAGCTTTGAAGGCAATAAAAAAGTATTTTGCTTAAAGGAAAATCAATATGAGTATTATGTGGGGCAAAATAATGAACATTCAAGAGAATACGAATACAGACATTCAGATGAGACAAATGAAAAGAAGTTATTTAAAGTTTATTTTTTAAATAAACAGTTTCAATTTAAACTTAATATTTATAAGAAATAAAACACGATCTTTAATTACATTATGCTACAAAAAACAAAATTAAATACATCCGCATCACTACGTAATCTATGTTGTATATTTGGTTTAATTTCAAGCGAGTAATGTTTTCATGTAAAGCAGACCGGTTGGTTTTGTCACCGGCATTTTGTATATTTCTACATATACATACATGATTACATGTGTACTTACTTTTATGTTATGTTCATTAAATAAAGGATTTATTTTCATTTTGATAAAATTTATTTCTTTTTATTTGTTACTATCTACTATAGCAGTGGCCATACTTGAATAAGCAGTAGAATACAATTGATTTTCTGCAATTGACTTCGTTTTCTTGACTCTTATTTCCTGTAATCTTATTTCATATAAACTTGAATACTGTCTGACACTTGTTATATTGTTTGTAGAGATGACGTCCTTTGGTTCTGATGTAACCCAATCAATTGCTTCTTGGATATTGTCTGCAATCAAATAAATTTTTTTTATAAATTTATTATCATTAATTCTCATTTGTTATCATCATTATATTATTAAACTTGGTCAGAAATGGAAACTTAAAAAAACAATTTTTTTAAATAAAGTTTTCGGTGCAATATATATTGAGAATTTTTTATTTTATTGTAAACAAGCAATATTTGTACCTTAACTCGCTATTCCTATAACACAACCTTATGGTTGTGGCTGTGACACACGTACACTATGACATAGTAAAAAGTGACTGAATAATTTTAAAGATATTCTGTCATAGAAAAGAATCAAAAAATTTTGACTGATTTTGACAAACAATTATGACTTTTTTTGGCAACTTAACAATTGCTCTATCGAATTACGTATGCATTAATAAGTAATGAAGTAATTAACTAAAATAATTAATTTTATTAATTAATAGGCAAAACAGAATAATGATTTATTAAGAAATACATTCGTGACAATAGTCACGAACATATTCGTTAATTCTTGTATCTTTAATATCCAAATTTCAGCTAAAATACTGCGCGTTTCATATTTCAGTAAAATATATAGCGACTTATGCCGTTCAGTTTATTATGAATATAAATAAAGCGATGATTGTTGTACCATACTGTCACGAAATATTATTTGCACAACAAGTTAAATAAATGTGGTCTGAGGTTTGAAATTCTTACCCTTAATTGAAATTTCATAAAAATATTCCTCAAAATATCTGATGAACAGCATGATTTTGTGTAGATAGCGACGTATTAAACACTAATATTGGAATTAACACACTAATACTTCGGTGTTAATGACATAACCAGTATACATACATACATAATTAGTCATTTACAATTCTTCAGTCAGGAAGACTACATATTCTATCACACCACTTATGTTGTGTGTGTTAAATTTATATACAAAAGACGGGATCTACAGTTTAAAGTCGACTACAAAAGGCAGATTTTTAAAATTTTTGTCAGAAATCTGCTGAGAGGAAATATACGAGGAAATATTTTTTATATTTCGTTTTGTTGGAGATGTATTATCAGTGGTTTGAACGGTGGGAATGAAATGGAAATAGATAGAAAATCACGGATAAGATTACCAGAAAATTGTACTCCACTTCGAACACCACAAGTAATTTTTACACATACCGACTGGCATATACGAAAACAATGTTGCTCACATTTTTTATCAGTTCCAGTTAAAAAAGTAATTGGTCTTAAAAGGTTGGATGAGGTTTCACAGATCATATTACGATTGTAATTGGAATCCTTTCAGATGAAAGAAAATTGAGCCTAACTTTTATAACACAAGCACATGGATCATAAAAGAGCCTCACAAACACTTAAATCAAACTTCTTGTAGGAACGACCTGCAGCAAATAGGAGAATTATCGTGAAATCTCTAATATGTTTCCGCTAACCTGCACTCGTACTCTTACATCAGTGTGCGCTGATGATACAACTATTTTAGGCATTCATAAAGACCAGGTGGTTGCTACTTGATAGCTGTTACACAGCTAGATTGATTCCATACTTCCACAATTTACCACAAAGCAATAAATAATTAATTGTCTTTTATCAGCATTGAAATGTTTCAGCTTTAAAAAACCAAAGGATTCAAAAGGATTTTCCAACAAAGCTATGAATTCATTTATTAAGGCAAATCTGTTGTGAAACGGACGTTATCGAAATTTCTGTTGTTCTATTGAATAACCTACCATTAAGCGTCGAACAGAGTGGAGTTGGCATTTATGATTTGTGAAAAACATTAAAAATGTTTTTGTTTTATAATAAAATAGAAATAAATGTATGAAATACATTCAAAAACATCAATTATTTGTACATATGTATCACTGCTTAAATTTCCTGAAATTGCTGAAATATATAGGGGTACTTAGACTTTTGCTGTCCACTGTATTTTTCCTATGTTTAAATACTACAAAAATGTTTAAACGCATAAAAATGTAATTTTTCTTTTCGACATTGTTTTATAAGTTTTTATTATTCTTAATATATCATGAAGTGTTTGTTTTAAACTCATTTGGCGCATTCATTGGTACCCATTGGTTATTGCATGCATTAAAAACCAAACCATTGGTGGTTACCGTGATGATTTAAAATAAAATGTGTTTTTTGGTTTTCTGTTGATGTTGATAAATTAATATGTTTGTGTAGTTATTTGTTATGTGGATTTCTTTTGCACTTTATCAAAGAATTTATTTAATCTCTTCAAGTGCTCATACATATATAATCTCCTTATTCACTGTTGTTCTGTCTACATATAAAATTGTAAAATACATATGTCTGTACACACCGACTTAATGTTTCGACTGCTAATATTTGCTTACTTCCATCAAGAAATTAACAATACTGAAAGTCGTTATTGTAGTGAATATTTTTTATTGCTACTGTTGCAGTTTGTTTTCCTTGCTGTTGTTTAAAAGCATGCGGTTTAATGTCGAATATTTCATTGTAATCTTATAAAAATAAACAAATGCTTTGCATTTATTTTAACATCTATTTTGAAAAAAAAAATAATTAAAAATTTAATAAAAAAAAATGTTCGCTGTTGCCAACACAATAATATTTGATCTTCGACAGAAACATACATATTCTTTTATTGAAAATTATTATATATGAAATAGTAGTATCTCCAATCAACATTTCATCACCAATTGCTGGATAAAGATACCTAAAGCTAAATATTAAAGTCCCTCTAAAAACCAATGTGGTTGTAAAGTACTTAGAGTTGGGAGTTCGTTTCACAACCGAAGTAATATAGGGAGAATTCACTACAAAAGTGGTGATTTACACGTTCACATTACCTGGTCATTGCAACCCTTCAGTCAGGATTATGGCTTAACTTCTCATACCACTTATGTTGTGTGTGTTAATTTTATCCATAAGCGGCGAGACCTACAGTTTAAATTCAGCTCCGAATGACAGATTTTTGAAAATCTTTTTTTCAAATTTATTTATTCTCAGATTTTTTGCCAGAAATCTGCTGAGAGACATTAGCCGAAGAAATATTTTTCCAATTTCGTTTTGTTTAAGAAGTCTGACTTAGGATTTGAACAGTCTAATAAGCCAATATGCTACCTACTAGACTGCGGTGACTACTTTGTAGCATACATATAATTCAAATTTGTCTGTTCCGCGTCCTCCATGGTCTAATCATTATGGCGTATTTTAAATTTGTATTGGCTTCTCCGTACATATACCATACAATTAAAACATTTGCGACCAAATATGATTGAAAATTATGCTGTTGTACAGATCTTTTCTTTTTTTAAAAATGCCTTAAATAGCACTTTGGATTAAAAATGTTTGACAAATTGATAATGGAATACAATAACTACGTGATACTGTGCGATCTACACAGGTCGCCAAGATTTTTAACCCAAAAACCAGTATGTATTATTTTCAAAAGGTTTTTACTGCTCTGAATTTAAATCCGAGTTTGTTCGTCACAGATATTCTAAGCAAAAAGTGCAAACAGCACGGTTTTTTTGACTGTTGGTCGTATTGGTATTCTGCGCCTCTAAAACCTTTAAGAAAATTATGGCCTGGTTCCTGGGTTATTCATTTTTTCAAAATCTGTCAGCCAGTGTTATTGAAGATTATGTTCCAATTTCGTTTAACATTTCTTTACGTCATACTTGAAGTCGTATGTATGTAGTGTGTTGGGTTATTAGAAATGAAGCTTCGGTTCAAATTCCAAGTCAGACATCTCCAACAAACCAAAATATGAAAAAATATTTATTCAACGACTTCCTCTCAGCAGATTTCTGGCAAAAACTCTGAGTGTAAATAAAATTACCATGAAAAGCTACACAAAAACCTGTCGTTCGGGATCGATTTAAAGCTGTAGGTTCTGTCATTCATGTGTAAAATTAGCACACACAAATAAGTGGTGTGAGCAACGAGGTGGTAATCCTGACTGAAGGGTTGCAATGACTAATTATGTATGTATGTATGTCTCCAATAATTTATTTGATTTCTTTTTAAAAGATAACAACGTAAACCATTTATTTATATTATTTATTTTACTACACTTCCTTAATATATTCTCTCTTTCAATATTCTTTTTAAAACTTGAATTGAAGATGTGAAATTATAATCTCTTTACAGGTGTTATAACAATCACAAAAATATATTCATTTACATGTATTATTGTAAGAAAGGCCCAGAATGTTTATATTTGTGTGCGATTTTATTTATTTTATTTGAAATAATACTCCTGTGGATATTCTTTTATAAGCAATTATTACACTTTTATGGTATTTACCCTTCTCCAGTAGTATTCCACTTTTTTATACTGAAAAGTTTAGGTTTTAAAACCGTATTATAATTATTCTGTACAGTAATTATTCTATACCTTAAAATACCATTTAATTCTTTGTATTTGAATAATTTCTTCCTATTTTATACATATTTTTTTTTAATTTTTTGTTTCTTTTTTTCAGCTACTAAGGAGTAGCTTTAACTCTCGGCAATTTTAGTTACGTATTCTAAAATTGTTAGAATTTATATTTGCATTATTACGTTATCCAACTGAACACTGATTCTACTGTTTCAATGAAAACATCGAATAAGTTACTGTTATGATTTTATCAGTTGTGCTGTTTTATCGACCCGAAGCTTATAGGAAATGTATCGTGTTCTGCAAAATGTTTCAAATGCTCTCTTATTCAAAATGTCATTCTCTATACCTTAAGGGTGGTTGTATTTCCATATACTATTTTTATTCGTTACACATCTTTACATGAATAAAATTGTGAGGAAGACAGTTACAGTTATTGAAATGGATTATAGAACTCCCAACTATAAAAACATTTTTGGTCAAAGAAAAGTATCATCTCAAACTGATTTGCTGTAATGTTGCATACAGTCAAAAAACATATTAAAGATGTTATAAATTTCAGTTATAAAATTGAATAAATTTTAGTTTGAATATGAAATAAATAGAAAATAATATAATTGACATACATACATGCATACATACATACATAAATGGTCATAACAACCCTTCAGTCAGGATTATGACTAGCTTCTAGCTTATACACCACACATGTTGTCTGTGTATTTTAATCATGAGTGGCTAGACCTACAGCTTAAAGTAGACAGAAGAGAGAAAGTCGCCGAAGATATTTTTCATATTTCTTCTTTCTTCTAAATATCTGAACTGTTATTTGCATCTGGCATCGCTTGTGTGGATGCATGCTCGCGTCTAAGTACACTATCTAATATCTTGTCAAATTCGTCGTTAGACAGCCAAACTTGCAAGCTAATCCTTTTGCTTTTATCATTGCTTTTATTGATGCTTCAGGGCATTCACCAATTTTTTCACTTCTTATTCCTTCCTTTGACTACATACATATATACATAATTGGTCATTACAACTCTTTAGTCAGAACTACAACCTAGTTTCTCACTCCACTTAGGTTGTGTGTGTTAATTTTTATACATGAGTGCCGGAACCTACAGTTTAAAGTCAACTCCGAACTACAAATTTTTGAGAAACTTTTTATGGCAATTTTAGTTACTCTCAGAGTTTTCGCCAGAAATCTGCCCACAAGAAGTCGCCGAAGAAATATTTTTTAATATTTCGTTTAGTTGGCGATGCCTGACCTGGGGTTTGAACCGAAGCCTCACATCTAATAAGCCTACACACTACCTACTAGACCACGGCGACTACTTCCTTCAACTTCTTCACTCTTTTTAGCGTGGATTTATAGACCTTTCGGTTTCACACTAAGATATTTGATGGGAATTGTGTAGTTTTGAGTAAAGTAACGGCAATTATAACCCAATTTATATATCTATATATGTACATATCGATTTTTAGTAAAATTTGATTTTAAGTATTCACTCCCATTCACGAAATCTAATACGAAATCTTCATAACGATAGATATGTGTCGTATGAGTGATATTCAATTCTGTTAGTTTCATACACAACAAAGTAAAGTAAAATATACCGTTATTTTGAAATTAAACATTTGTAAGATAAGATGACAATTCTATTGAGATTTTTCAAATTTAAAATTTTTAAGTTTTAATGTTTAATGTTACAGTTATCGAAACCAGCAGCATAAGAGAACTTACGTTTGACTTAGAAAGAAATTACTGTACCGTTCAGAGTTGTTAGTATTGTTTGTTAGATTATGTTTCATCATTATTTTAAAGTCTAAATAAAGATTTATTTGCATTAACATTTTGGTAGAAACTTATAAACAATATTGTATGTTTAAGGTTTTTGAACTTGTATCAAAAGATATTTTATTGCCTAAAAATTTTTAAAAGACGAGATTCTTTGTGGATAAAGAATTTTTAAATTTGTATTAAATTTATTATTCCTTTTTCTTCATGTTTTTCCAAAATATCTAAGATATATTACCACGTCATTTTTGAATTATAAAATTAGCAAATCCAAATGGGGTTTTGATTTATTTTTTATTTTATTTGTCTTTTATCTAAAAAATTTGTCATTAAATTGTGTGTATTTCAATTCCTCTTTGAAAAGTATTTATATTCGTATATTGTTATAAACTTTCATTTATTTAATATTTGTCTAAAAACATTTATTTTTACTTTCAACAATGTGCATCCAAATTATGGTAACAGGTTGAAATATTTTACCACTTTTCTAAAGGGCATTAAATTCTTCTGTTTCCTCCAACAAAATTTATTGACCTTGATAAGGTCAGATTTAATTAAATTAAAAAAAATAGGTTTCTTTCCACTAAAAAAATATAACGATGTGAAAAGGAGGAATTAGGCAGGGTAAATAAATAAATGAAAGTTAAAGAGAAAAAAAAAATTAGATATAATTTTAAAATACAAAAACTTATAATGTGGCTTGTCAAGTTCATAATCTAGAGTTCATACAAAAGATGCTGATAAAATATAATTTTGAACCTAAAAGCGAAAGGCTTATTTGAAGACGCGGTAGTCTAATATGTATTATATTGGCTTATAAGGCGTTAGGCCGTGGTTTAAGACCAATTTCTAGCAAAATCTCTTAGAGTAAATAAAATTGTCATGAAAAAAATCTATCGTTCGGAGTCAACACTAAATTATAGGTTCCGGTATCCTTTATAAAATTATCGCACACAACATAAGAGGTGTGAAAAGCTAGGTCCTAATCCTGACTGAAGGGTTGTTATGATCAATTATGGATTAATGTATGTCTGTATATAAGGTGGAAAGACAATGCCACAGTTCGTTTTCAAATTCTGCGTACAGAATAAACTAGCTGCTGCTGTTTTCTTTTTAAATAAAATTCTTAATGGATTTTTCTATTAATATATCCACATTTAAAGACATTTCTATAGAAGTTTTACTATTCTAGACACGTAGACTACATTGACACATAAGTGACAGGCAATTAACAAAAACAATAAAAAGAAAATAAAATAAATAAACAAAAAAATCAATCGAACTTACTCACACATTTGTTTTCTAGATAAAATTAATAAAAATTTTGTAATTTTGTTTCTTTTTTCTTTGCAAATGGCCAGACGATGTTTGTAAAAAAACAATGTGAAAAGATATTTTAAAAGAATAATTTTAGAATTATGAGAGGGATAAAGTATTAATAAAAGCAAAATCCACAAATATTTGATTGAAGTGCTATTTTAAATAAATCTTAGAAACAATGGCCCTACGCTAATTAAGTGGTATAAAGTATTCACTCCTGTCATTTTCGTTGGCTTAGGTAGAATAGGATTATCACATAACATATCCAAAATCTTTTCATTAATTCTCCGCTTTATTTCAAATTCCTCAGCACGTTGTTCGATATAAATAGGGAATGTGTTTACTGAACTAAGGCCTCTATGACTAGAAACAACGATATCCGTAAAAGCTTTTACATTTAGTGGTAAGTGAGCAACTTTTGCTGATTCAAATCTATTATTCATTTCTCAAGACATTCGTTGTTAAAGTTATCTTCTCCCTGCAAATACAGGGGGCTACCTAGATGGAGTTTTGGTAGTGGATTGAATGAAATTTTTCCTGTCTTCTTCTGGAATTGTCATATACTCTTCTATATACATAAAATAAGCAGCCCTGTGTTCTCCATTTTATCACACGAGGACCCCTCAATCGATTTGCGAAACAGTACATGCGTGGGAAAGGTTTTCTCTCAGAAATAGATTTGCTTTTCGATATGTCGTGATGGGGTACTTTTCTGTTGAATATTGTATATAAAGTGGCCATAGTCTAGTAGTTATTGTGTTGGCTTATTAGACTTGAGGCCACCGTTCAAACTCCAAATCAGACATCTCCAGGAAATTGAAATATGAAAATATATTTCTTAGGCGACTGCCTCTCAGCAGGATTCTGGCAAAAACTATGAGAGTAAAATAAAATTGCAATGAGAAATTTCTCAAAAAAACTTTCGTTCGGAGTCGGCTATGAACTTCTAGATGCTGCCACCCATGTTTAAAATTAACAAACAAAATATAAGTGGTATTAGAAGCTGGGTCGTAATCCTGACTGAAATGTGTTAATGACCAATTATGTAAGTATCAGCAATTAATTTTATTTTTTCAATCATAATAATTATAATTCTAGCATCCTGTCCAAAATTTATTAATGTGCACTCCTCAAATAAAATTCGCCATAATATTCGACATACGAGCAGCAATATTGTAACTAAAAATAAAAAAATATTACATACATATTGTAATGTAAATATTTATCTACTGTTGTAATATCAAACATAAATCTGTTGTTCAAATTTATAGTTGATGTTGTATTAAAAAACGTTCAGAACTCATGTTGCACGAACAGTAACAAAACAGTTCACATAAATTTTACGCTTTTGCTTGTTAAATAAGAAGAATGCAAAATAAAACAACGAGAATAGCGATACAAAAAATTTAAGAATTTTATTCTCTTCCTTCTCGTACTTTAACTCTTTTAATGATAACATAGTGTGAAAATGGAAATAGAAACAAAATTTTTCCAAAGCTAATAACGTATTAAACTCGAAAACCAAAGTGTAAGAAAAATATTTGCTGGCTAACACCATCAAATACTAGAAGGTAAATACATGTTTTTATTTTACAAGGATTTGAAATGACAAAAAAAGATTTTTGTAAAGGAACTTACAATTATTTATACACTTAAGGGGAAAAACCATAATTCTTAACGCTTAATTTAATACTATTTCGAGTTTGTAATATTTTCTTTGCCACATTTTGAGTTTGGATGAACAATTTACAATCTTCGTAAAGAAATTGCTTTTAAATTCATAAGTTTAAGTAGAATTTAGGCATCAGCTGTTTTCTATTTCAATATGTTTCTATCGTTTTCGTCTAATAAACACTTTCAAACGCATAACAAGTGCTTAAACGTATTCGAGATACACAATGTTTGTATGTAGTGCAAGCTGCTGGAAGTAGAACAAAATGCCGATGACATTGTACCACTCTTAACGCCTCTGCAAATTAAAAAATAAACAAATGATCAGAAATTTTTTAATAAATTCGTTACAAAGCCAGGCCAAAAATTAACCGGCCTGGTAAAGAAAACATAACAATAAGTTTGCGTTTTTTCTTAACAGGGATATACATTTTCTTGGCGATATTCAAAAGTTTCGATATTCTGTTTGCCGTAAGTAAGTATGTGGCTTCACAGAAGTACATAAGTCGCCATAGTCTAGTAGGTAGTGCCCCAGGCCAGACATCAAAACCAAATACAAAAAGTATTTATTCGGCGACTTCCTCTCAGCAGATTTCTGGGAAAAACTCTGAGATTAAATAAAATTGCCATGAAAAGTTACTCAAAAATCTGACGTTCAAAGTCGACTTTAAACTGTAGGTCCCACCACTCATGTCTGAAATTAACACACACAAAATATCTGGTGTGAGAAACTAGGTCATAATTCTGAGTTCTAATGACCAATTATGTATGTATGTATGTAAGTATGTAGCTTCTTAAAATAGCCATCAACCGCAGATTCTATGTCTCCAAATTTAGAATTTTTTTTTTTGGCCTTAATTGGATGATCTGGACACCAACTATATGTCAGCTCACGTCACATTGAATATTCTGCACGAGTGATTTGAAGGTATGATCATATCGCATGGAGGAGACGCGATTTGACTCAGTTAGACTCTTACGTGTGGGGGCTTTCCTTACACCCAGGCGTGAGCGAAAAAGACACGAACCACAGCGGTTTTCAGTTCAGATGTTCGTACATAAAACTTTATATAAACTAACCATTCTGTGAACTTTGAAAATATATGTTTGAGTGTACAATAGTCATTTAAAATTATTGACAGCCCACTTACATAACAAAATTACACAATTGACTCGCATATTGTTGCACGCAAAAATATTAAAATAATAAAAATGAATGTATTCGAAACAAAAAACCACTTTTGTCACATGCTCAATCAATTATTTGCCAATGAATGGCATGTGAGTTAAAAATGATGACAACAGTAATGATGATGGAAATAATTACAAAAGAATGGATGTTTACATATATACTCCTACAATAAATGTGATTTAATTTTAGAATAATGGTTGTTTGAAATATATATATGTTTACTCAGTTGAATTTGTATTGCACTCACATCATTAAAAAATGTCCGTATAAAGCTTATCCTTTAATGAAAGGTTAACCTTTCTAAAACATGTATTGTCATGTAACTCGGTTGAGAGTTTCTGGAGTTATAAAATGACGAATATAGGAAAACTAATTTGTAAAGAGTGGGCAACTTAACAGTTTAAATTTAAAACTGCAATAAAACAAAAAGTGTTGTAATGACTAATTATGTATGTATGTATGTAATAAAACAAAAACGGTTTGAAATTTTCCAAATCTATTTCTTTGTTGTGAAGCACAATTTTTCCGGTTAGAAATGGAATATTATTTCATTCATATAGCTGTGGTGGCTGACTTTACAGTACGTCATTCGATCGTACCAATTTTTGTGTGCTTTTTCGAGTGTATGGGGTCGTATCTTGGCAATGGCATCACGAATGTTGTCTTTTAAATACTCAGTTGTCTTTGGTTTGTTGGAATAACACTTTTCGTTAAGCGCATTCTACAGAGAATAGTTCAATCTCAGCTTCTTGGCGGCCAGTTGACATTACCATTTCGGCTAATTAAACGGCCATCAAACGTTTGACGCAATAAATCTATTGTGGCATGAGATGCGTGAAAAGTTCCACCATACTTTTGAAACCAAACACTGTTAACACCATAAAGATCGGATACAAAAAATCAATTATCAAGGTAGGATAGGTGTCTCGGTTGACCGTAATGGTTGCCCGGTCCTCATTTTCAAAGCAATATGGACCAATGATGCCTCCACTTTACAAGGTGCACCAAACAGCATCTGGTAATGGGTGCATTGGCTTATGTAAGACCACTTGTAAGTTTTCTGAACCCAGTTTTGTTAATTAACGTACCCTCTAAGATGAATATGAGCTTCATCTGAAAAGATGATTTTTTTTTTTACAAAATTGACATCATTGTGCAGTTTCTTGTTGGCCCAATAAATCCCACCGTTGCTCAATCGTAAGTCGATTCATTACATTCAGTGGAGATACTGTACTGAATTTTGTGACAGAATAGACATACGTATTGCCAGATTTGAAATATCCGATGATCCAAATTTAAACCGATAGATGGCCCACCATCCCACTAGTGAAACATAGTGCCATTAATCACATAAATGTACAAATGTAAAAAAAAGTAAGAAAGCTGTATTAAATTTAAAAGTTTAGACATCAGCCAGTTCATACATACACACATACATAAGTGGTCATTACACCCCCTCAGTCAGAATTACGACCTAGCTTCTTACACCACTTATATTGTGTGTGTTGATTTTATACATGAATGCAGGATCTTGCAGTTTAAAGTCGATTCCGAACGACAGATTTTAGAGAAATTTTTTCATTGTAATTTTATATCCATACAATCCAATGGTCCTGACACTATCCAAACTGGTTTCCAATAATTTTATTCATCAGCGGCGAAACCTACAATTTAACATCGACCACGAACGACATAGGTTTAAGAGACTTTTCGCGGTAATCTTATTATAAAAATGCATTCTCTCACCGCTATTGTCTAACATTGTATTATAAAATTACGGATTAATAAATGAACCGAATTAAAACGACAATATTTTCTCTTTCATTAATTAATGCTCCTACATTTCACAAAATATCGCAATCGTGATCACTTACTTACTTATTTACTTACTTAATTGGCCATTAACAACCCGATTAACGGATTTCCAACTACCACATCCTTCCAGACGGCTCTGCATCTTGTGTGCCATTTCCAGTTTCCAGTCGGTCACAGGGCTTCCTCGACTTGGTCTTTCTCGCCGACAACCGCAAATTCCTGCATCCTCCTTAGGGAATATCCTATCAAATATAACGAAAAATATTTTAATATATTGGGCCTTTGAATTTTAAATTTACTTTGAGTTCTTCTTGATAGTACCTACACTTTTGCGGTGCAAAAATATGGGGTCAGCAGAAAATTTCGTTATTTTTCTTAAAGTTAATGAAAAACTCTAAATATATATTATGGTACCTAGACTTTTGCAGTCCTCCGTATATATAAATGATTTTTCTGTGTTCGTTTGTTTATAATCCAAGATCTATCCAAACGATTCACGAAATAATATCGGGTCTTCCAAAAGGGCTTCAGAACTTTTACAATTGATAACACCTATCTGTGAAATTAGTTGTCATTTACTCAGTCTGTTTTGCTAAATTGTTTTGCTATTGATTACCACAGACAACGACGTGCGTTCTCTCACTGGGCCTTGAAATAGTTGGCAACGGACCATAGTTTTCATTAATAATTCATATTTTACAATGAATGAATACGTGAACAAATAAAATATATGAATTCGAGAAGATAATAATTCACATGGGATCCAAGACCGTTCCATACATCTCGCTACGTGCTCCTCAGTTTATGCCATATTGGATATTCTGCACAAGCGATTTAAGGACATAGTCGTCTCACTTAAAGACGATGTGAACTGGCGATTTCGTGTGATTTTGCTCCGCTAGACCTTTCCTTGGGGGTGTTCCTAAGTGACTGGTGTATGTTAAAACACAAATCGCTCCATTCTCAGGAGTCATGGCGAATATTTGAACGATATTATATTCCACATATACCCAAAATTTTATTTAAGGAAACGCTTAAAAGAATACGCCATATATGTAGCAGATACCATAAAAACTTTAATTAAGCTTATCTTTTACTATTTTTGGAAACAATTCTGTTTATGTTTACTATCAAGAAAGGTACTCGCAACTATAAGAATATACGCACACAAACAATACAGAAACTGTAAAAGTACAGTTTATATGGCAAATAAAACTTTTACAACCGCTATCAACGTAAGGACAAAAAAGTGGGTGCAACAAAATTGTTTTAAAATAAACCACATGTCAATTCCACCACACTATCCAGGGCGAGAACAACACGCCACTTATAAAATTTAATAAAACATCAAAATAAATCAGGTAAATCAGGGCATCGTTTTTGGGGATGGACAATCAGGATAAAGAAAACAGCAAGAGGCATCTCTCTGTTATTGATTTTTGTTATTAACCTTGTGACAGTTTTTCTCTGGTAAAAAATTAAATGAAAAAGAGTAAAAGTAAACAACTTGTTAGTCGTTATAACCTCTGTTAAGTGGTAAAGTACTCATCTTATCTTATTATTTATATTAAGACTTTTCAGGAAAACAAAGCTGCCGCAAAGCGTCTAACCAGTCTGTTTAGTTTCATTATTCGAGTCGTGTAGCAGGCCCTAGAATACAAACAAATTACAAACGGTTGTAGTCTAGATGCACTGGGTGGCAACGCTGGATGACTTTTCTCACTTTATTTATTTAAAAATAATTGGTTTTATTAAAATCTCATAATTTTTTTGATAAAGTTTGAATATTTTTATGTTTGTGCATTCAGGCATCCACAATCAGCTGCGAGTAGCTTATGGGCCGAATGTAGATCAGTTATTTGAAGGATAATTTAAATAAAAAACAACGATAGTGTATCTTAAAAATCGTCATCTCTTTCTGAATATCTTGCCGAAGATTTCCCAAACAACGTCGCTGTCTATCTTCAGTTCTAGGATCACTTGAACCTGGTGCGAGTAGAGGCCCAAAGTACGAAGCAAAATTTGCCAAGTTGTGAGCTGCAAACAGCCGAGCCGAGTTTTTGTGACTGGAACTAATCAATATTAATACAACATTCTACAGCTATCGTTAATGTTTTTTGGAGATCTTGTTTTTCATCGATGTACGTCGGTGTTTATCGAGCATTTACTAAGCCAGTGCACTCAAATTGATCCTCCATTGTACGAATATGCCTTTCGGTAGGACGATTACATATACATACACATACAATTGGTCATTACAACCCTTCAGTCAGATTTATGACGTAGCTTCTCACACCACTTGTGTGTGTTAAATTTAGACATGAGTGGCGGGACCTACATTTTAAAATCGACTCCGAACCGATAGTTTTTTGAGAAACTTCTCTTTGCAATTTTATTTATTCCGGGTTATTGCTAGAAATCTGCTGAGAGGCAGTGGCCGGAGAAACATTTTTTCATATTTCGTTTTGTTTTAGATGTCTGACCTGGGGTTTGAACCGTGGCCTCATATCTTATAAGCCAACAGATTACCTAATCAACAAAGCGCATGGTATGCTGTCCGAACAAAAACAATTTTATTATTGCAATGTGTTGTTGAATGACATATCCGTATATGGTGATTTGACAAAACGAGCTGATTTTTGTAGTAGGCATAGTCTAGTAGGTAGTGTATAGGCTGACTAAACGTGAGGCCACAGATTGAACTCCAGATCTGACATCTCCAACAAACTATAATACGAGAAAATGTTTCTTCGGCTACTTAATCCCAACAGATTTCTGTAATTGACATGAAAAGTTTCTCAAACATCTGTCGTTCGGAGTCAGTTTTAAACTATAGGTCCCGCTACTCATGTATAAAATTAATACACGCAACATAAGTGGTGTGAGATACTAGTTTGTAATTCTGATTAACGGCTGTAGTTACCAATTATGCTACGTTATAATATTTTTAAAAAAGCAAATAGTTTTTTCGATGTGTGAGTGTAAAAGTTAACACCTGACATAGAGTGTCTTGTATGATAAACATTTGTATGTAAAACATATTTTCTAATTGCATTCACGAATATATAATATACACATACATATATGATATGTATATACACATGTTTATATATCCTGGATCAAATAAGTGTCCGTACATAGCCGGCAGAGGCAATGGCTACTGTGAGTGTATCAAATCTTACACTTAGGGAAATAATAGGGGGTAAATGGCCTTATTTAGACATTTAAAAAGAAAATTGTAAAACTAGAGCTTTCAATTTAGACATACAATACGATTTTCAATTCTTATCCCAATATTCTGGAAGAATGATTTCTTTACGATGCCATAAAAGTAATATCTCATGATCCAGCCGCTTTATTCTGGAAAAAATAAATTTGGAGCGCACAATGACTAATAAACAAATGCCGCAAAGTACTACTGTACAAGAAGTCTGTAATATTGGGACAGAGAATACACAAAAACAGGATGTTTCTATGAAAAGGAATTTCGACTAAATTATGATATAAATCACGGAGTCGCCGTAGTCAACGGTTCAAACCCCAGTTCAGATATCAAAACGAAATATGTAAAAATATTTGATCGGCGACTTCCTCTCAGCAGATTTCTGACAAAACTCTGCGAGTAAATAAAATTGCCATGAAAAGTTTTCCAAAAATTTGTAGTCGACATGTGTGTATGTTCTAAAATTAAGAGTGGTGTTATAAGCTAGTCGTCATTCTGACTGAAGGGTAGTAATAATCAATTATGTATGAATGTACGTATATATATAAAATAAATAAATCTTTTTAATTAATTTTTTTGTATTCAGTTATATGCAAAAATTGAACTTTAAAAACAATTTTATTTTATTCAAATCTGGTAAACAGTTTATTAAATATTATGACGATTGTTTCCGCCTCCTTGGTGTACGACGATTTATTTTATTTTAATGTTCTAAACTATCTATGTACATATGTGTGGCACTAAACAGTGAAACTCTATTCATTTCCGTTGATGCTGCTCAATTGATTGACATTCACTTAACTTCCCTTTACACTATTTTACTCCATTTTGCTCTACTATTTTTAGTTTATTACGTGGTATTGCCATTTATCTTTTGTACCGCTACAGTTTAGTGGCTTTATTGCATTCAGTTTTTTGACATATGAACCGTGCTTTTGTATAGAAATTTAATTTCGATTGAATTTGAATTTCAATTGAAATTGAATTCTCTTGTAAATTATTTTAAGGCATTCAGTTTAATTAGAATTGTTAAAATCAATTTGATTGGAATTTATTTATAAATTCTTTTGTCGATATATTAGTATAAGTATTGTGTTTATGAGAAAGTGTAATAAGTACTTAATATACATGCCGGAAATTGAATTTAATGAGTTTAAAAAGGGCGTAGAAAGGCAGAGCAGTGTTTATATACGTTAGCCTTTTCTGAAAAGGTCTTCTCTTTTAATCAGGAAGCACACGCATTGTGCATTGTAAGCATTGTGTAATACATGTACACATATAAAAGAACAGTGCGTTAACTCTCCAATTGATTTTAGAGTTTCTTGCTATGCTTTGTCCCAATAAATCGACTGTTGATGGCGTAATTATCCACATCTATTCGGAAGCATCGAGATCTACGCTACCATTTTCATATAAGGAATGGCATTCACGTCCACTTCAATTTCGGTTTCATCTTCATCAAAAAACTATGACCCAAACACACCGCCTGACCATTTTTTTTATTGATTTGTAAGACCTGTTAACATATCAATCATATATCCTCCATAGCTCCATGGGGCGTATACGTACATACATCATGACTCTGGCAAATAAATCAGATTGAATTTTACAGATGACATTGATCATGTTGGTTTTGAGGATCGCTATTGTTTGTGATTTATTTGCAGTTACTAGTCACTTGAGAAACGATCGCGGTGACCAACTCAATACTTTCACATGATATAACCATTCCCTCAAACCATTTGTGAAGAACATTCAATCTGTGTGGCATGTAGGAGCGTTCTGTCGAAACCATACCTTGGGAATAATTATTAGTAATCCTAATGATTACCAATTGGATTAGAAATTTTAATTGTGCTGGAAAATTGATTAATTACGATTAGTTAGTCATTTTAGACGATTACTAATTGATTAGATTAGAAATAATCAAAAATCTAATCACAATTAGTGACGATTAGCATTTCTAATCAAATCTAATCAAAACTAATCCAAAAAATAATTGATTAGATTTCTTGATTATTTTTGATTACATTTGATTAGATGAACTATTTTTAACTATTTTTGTGAAAAGAAAATAATAGCGGTTTTCACTCTTTGTTGTATATTTACTACTCTAGTATATTTTTTCGACAACAAAGCGCGAGCATCTTTTTTTCATCTATTGTAAACTCACATGGTATAAGAAATATACCATGGTAAACTTATTTAAACAGCTGATTATTGATATTTTTTGTTATTATTTTGGCGGATAGACGATCAGCTGTTTAGTTTTATATTTACCAAGCTTATTTACTAGACCTTTTTTCATGGTAAATTTAACAGAGCGTTGTATATTTGAAATGAATGCATTTTGTTGTTGCGTTGATGTAAATGTAGTATATATATACCTACCTATACTACCTACCTATACCTACCATACTTACCAAAGCTACAAGGGTACTTTACTACCAAGAGTGAAAACCGCTATTTATTTATCACATTTGTTGCTATATTTACATAATGTAACAGTTTTTGAATATTGCATTAAATTGCATACGGTGCACCCTGTTCTTAAACTAAACACTTGACACAGCTGGTTCACTTTGTTGTGTTATTATTAATGTTAATTTGCAACGTGTTTTGTGGAAGTACAAGTTATCGTAATGGATCCAATTGTTTTTGAAGACCAATACTTCTCCGCAGACGATGATGTGTGTGATCCAAATTATGTACGGACGGAGGTGATCCGGAACATAGTCTTGAAGAGCGAGCCGGCAGTAAGTGCTAAAAGAATGCGTAGCACCAGAAGTTCGCCCAAATTAATTTTCAACCCTGAATTTTATGTGGCAATGGTTATGAATGTAAGTTTTACCCATTATCTTCCATTAGGTTTGGTGTATATGGTGATGTTTACTTGTGATAAATAAAATTTTTATTGATATTCATTTTAAATCAATACATTGATTGTTTCTTCTTGTTGTATATGTATATATGCATGTGGCAATATATAATGCAATTTTATGCAATATTCAAAAACTGTTACATTATGTAAATAGAGCAACAAATGTGATAAATAGTTAAAAATAGTTCATCTAATCAAATGTAATCAAAAATAATCAAGAAATCTAATCAATTATTTTTTGGATTAGATTTGATTAGAAATGCTAATCGTCACTAATTGTAATTAGATTTTTGATTATTTCTAATCTAATCAATTAGTAATCTGAAATTTTTTTCAAAATTCAATTCTAATGATTAGATTATTTTATTTCTCTAATCGTAATGATTACTAATTCTAATCGAAATTCCCCAGCTATGGTCGAAACCACATGCCGTTGTTATTCAGATTATGCAATTCAGGCTAATAGAAGTTCTATACGCTCTAGTGACTCTTTGGGTATGCGGTGTGTGGTGGGACATACAGTTTAAAATCGACTTCGAAAGACAGATTTTTTTTGAGAAAATTATAATGGCAATTATATTTATCCTCAGAGTTTTTGCCAGAAATCTGCTGAGAGGAAGTCGCCGAAGAAAAATTTAAACTTCGTTTTGATGTCTGACCTGGGGTTTGAACCGTGGCCTAATACGCCAACACACTAACTACTAGACTATAAAGAATCTGCCTTTAATTCTACTATTTTTCTTTTTTATCATATTGTTTCTTTATTATTATACTCGAATATAGCGTGTATATAATCTGATTTCATTTAATATTTTGTTGCACTTTTATGAAAAGCACAACCCACTAAAACAAACTCATTTAGTAAACTTAAAACCATAATGACACTGTTTTAAGAAGTTTTAATTACATCATTTACGACGTTGAGGTCATAGAGTTTTTGCGGTTTTTAATGTCGATAATAATAGTAATGATGGTAATGGCGTAGAAGTATTTAGTCTGGTATGAGAATATGAAAAAGTAACGTAAAATATTTTAACAGGGTAATTTTGCTAAAATTATATATTTAGATATGGTTTTATAATTCATCACTTTAGACGATGCTTTTTATTGCACTTATAATTTTAATAATAAGTTTTTTAAGTTTTTCGGCAGTAAAACTTATATATGGTTTCATTTTATTTTATTACGAAATTGTTAATCATTTTCTCTTTTTTCAGTTTATATTGCATGACAATAAAATTGGCAATAAAAGCACAAAAAAAAACGAAATATTCCCATCATTTCTAATAGTTTGTGATGAGCTGTGGGACTCATTAACGAAGTACCAGGCACTTCGTCAACTTTGCGATTACCAACAGCCATTATTGGCAACATATATCAAAAATATCGCAGCTGTCCAGGAGTGTGGGCAGCACAATCCAAGGCAGTGGATTAAATAAGAAATCGGCCTTTAACAGACTGCAACTTGCAAAAGTTTTGCCTCGAGCGTACACATACATAAATGGCCATTACAACCCTTCAGCCAGAATTACGGGCTAGCTTCTCAACACCACTCAAGTTGTGTGTGTTAATTTTATACACGACAACCCCAAACGACAGATTTTTGAAAATCTTTATCTTGGCAATTTTATCTACTCTCAGAGTTTTTTCCAGAAATCTGCTGAAAGAAAGTCACCGAGGAAATATTTTTTCATTTTGATGTCTGACCTGTGGTTTTAACCGCGGCCTTACGCCTAATAAGCCAACACACCACCTATTAGGCTACAGCGACTTCATTTTACAACTTAATATTTTAAAATATTCTCAAAAGCAAAAATTCTTTTTATAAGTATTTTGGAATTAAAACATACAAACCAATATCAAATTTATATATGTATACATGCATATATTTAAGTTTATGTTGTAGGATGTATTCTGTTTTCTGTGCAGGATGTAAAGAATAGTGATAATGAAAGAACTTTTCTATCACTTAGAACTTAAAACACCTGTAGTAAGAAAAACAATCAGTATCTTAACACAATCTTCCAGTGAAAACTTAGAAACACAAAACAATTAAAAAAAGTTTTTTTCTTTTTACGGACTGCTTTCGTAAGAACAACTTATAATTTGCAATTAGAACAGGGTGGTACATCTCGTTTTGTTAACAGAGTTTTTTCATATAGGTTGCTTACATACATACATAATTGGTCATTACAACCCTTCAGTCATTAATACGACTTGCGTTCTTACACCACTCATGCTGTGTGTGTTCATTTTATACGTAAATGACGGGACCTGCAGTTAAAAGTAAAAAAAATTCAAATTTTTGAAGGTACTTTCTATGGCAATTTCATTTACTCTCAGAGTTTTTACAGCAGATTTCCTGTAGAGAGCAAGTCGCCCAAAAAATAATTTTTCGTATTTCGTTTTATTGTAGGTGTCTGACCTGGATTTTGAACCGAGGCCTCAAGTTTAATAAGTAAACACACTACTTATTAGATTAGGGCGACTCATACTCCTTTCTAAATTTCTCTGCTTAATTTTAAAATCATCGAGTGAAACTCTTTTAAAATCAGTGCATTAGCCTTCACTATTCAATGTTTTTTAATAAAAAATACCAACAAACAAATCGAAATATTATGTGAAATACATACTCCGCACAAATTAGTTTAATCACCCACATACCAAACATATGTTTCATAATGACCACCATATTCTCTTTGTATTTGTCGCCGTACTTCTGCCGAACACAGCAATGAGAAGATAAACCACATTTCACTGTCAACTTAAGGAAACCACATTTCTGTAAGACAATCTTGAGGCAAACATTGAGGCAAATCTCTGTAATTATGTCTGTTTTTGTATTTACCGTTAACATTTGGTACATGTGTACGACCAACATAAATATTAGAGAAGATAAGAAAAGTTTTGTATGTATTGTACCAACCAAAATATGCAGGACAACAACTGTGTAATTACTTTGTACACCAATTGGATCAATGTTTGAATTTTAATACAATATTGACAATATTTGCGACGGTAAATATTGTAGTTTCAGTTCCTCATATGAAACGAAAATAATTGTACGCTACAGTATACGCTCTTCCAAGCCATCTGCCAAATTGGTTGCAATTTATTTAGTCTGTTTTGCCAAATCACCATGGACGACACCACATGCAAGTAATAAAATTGTTTTATCAAAAAGGACGTTCTGTTCGGGTAAAGTACGGCGTGTTTCGCCTATTGCCATGATCATACTACAGAGAGGACTATTCATAATCTGGTGGATGAATTCCAATCAATAAATTCCAATCAGACCAACACCATTATAAAAACTCTAAGGATGTCGAAAAGAGCGCAGCTGTCCATGAAAGTATACAGAACAATCCGAGACAGTCGATTTCGTCTCACTCACTAGAACTAGGCCTTTCGTAGACCACAACTTTACGTATTTGGCGTCGTGACTTGGGTCTACACCAGTACAAAATATATCTAACCCAGGCACTGAAACCGAACGATCATAAACACCGACATAAGTTCATTGACCATTTGTCAACTGACCCTAATTTGCTTTGAAAAATCATCTTCTACCCACTCAGGCTCAAGCGTACGGCAACAAACAAAATTTTCGAATTTGGGAAGATAGCATGTGTTCCAAGAGTAGATTTTGGGCTGTCAAGCACTATAGCTCGATTGGTCAGCGGAGAGCACAATTGTTCGATGATTACCAACTCCTTTTGATATGTATTGGGTAATCTGGACACGAAAGGCATGTAGTTCTAACAAAACAGAGCTACGTGCAACACAGTTCATGGCAAATTGAACATTCTGTAAGAACGATTTGATCGTAATATGTACCCCATTAGATTTTCCTGGTGTCCTTAATTCGCAGGTTTATGCGGATAAGTCACAGATGCTAAAACAATCCATGCCATCGGTCAAACTCAGTCTAATTTTGCGCCAAAGTTGGGAAAATCTGAACATTTGCGATTTGCTCCTTTTAAAGAATCCGTGGCAGAACACTTTCAAGCAAATAAAAAATTTCGCTGATTATATAACAATTAGTTTGCTTTATTTTAATGTAAAGATGGAAAGCGGAAGATCGAGTCCAAATAGAATAAATTGAGTTCCATTTGCAAACACATCACGACATGTATTTCTTGGGAAGCTAGGAAGCGATACATTTTATTGATTGTTTCAAAAACAACAAAGAACTGTGATAACTTATTGCAACGTTTATGTGAAGAAATTATGAAAAGAATACCTAATTATAAAGTCAGTCTAGTCTAGTGGGTAGTGTGTTGCCATATTAGACGTAAGGCCACGATTCGAATCCCACGTTAGACAATTCCACCAAAACGAAATATGAAAAATGTCTCTTCGGCGAGTTACCCTCAGCTGTTTGTGAATAAAACGTAATTAGGGTACCGTACGGTGTGCCGATGCTCATGTTAAGCCCGGGACTAATGTACCTCTCATCACTCATGTATGTAAAAATTACACACACACCATAAGTGGTGCGTACAGCTAGTTCGAAATCCAGAAGGGTTATAATGACCAATTATGTATGTATTTATGTATGTATTTATGTATGTATTTATACCGCATTTGACGGAAAAGTAAACATTTTTCTAAAAATTTACTAAATTTGTCAACAAACTTTTCTTTATATAACGAAATTGAATTTTTTTAGCCTTTTTTATGATACACTTAATTATTATAATATCTAATAATATAAAAGAGTGAAATGAGTATTAAGAGAGAATTTTCATTATCGTCATTGAGTGTGTGTTTACTTGTTTTAACCACATGCGCTTTTATCATTGACAGAAGACTGTGGGATTCACAAAGGCACACGCAAACATTAATTTGACACAATGACACATGAAACACAAATAGTTAATACAACATAATATACAAATAAACGGATATTTTGTTGTTGACAAATATCTGTAAATAGGCGATCTATATTGGTTACCTGTTTAAATAGTAAACTCGGTTTCTATGCACTTATTATTACTACCAGCCTTGAGGACCAAACACCATTCGGTCAAACAAAAATATGTAATGTTATCGATAGTCGCACACAATAGTGAAAGAGCAAATAAAATAATGAAATTGTTAACCTGGCCCAAGTCTCTTCTCCTTTAATTAATTAATAACAAAAAAACAACAAATCTTAAGAAATAAAATTACAGAACTGTGAGATATTCTCATTCTCTCAAGTGTAACTTAGTCGATATTAAGACTAACCATACCCAAGATTTTGGCATGACCATAGCTTCTACACTTCGATGATCTTTTGATGCTCAGAATCATTGTTTTTCACTTAAACCAACCACCAAACTGCTGTTGAGATGGTTTGATGGCCAAATTTCTATTCCTAGATTATATGTTCATTATATGAGTCATTTATTTTGAAAGTGGTTTAAGTCCATTTTTGAAAAAATTTAGTTAATGATAACAATAATCACAATCCTATATAATCTTTTTTTTATAAACAATTTAAGTCTAGTATCATTAAAATCGCTATGATTTGGGGCACTTGAAAATTAGCTAGTTAACGAAATGCCTAAAAATTTATTTTGAAACTGATTTAAGTCCATTGAAATCCATAAAATTGGCAGTAACATGGTTGAAAATTGTGCAATCGGCAGAAAATAATGCAGATATTATTGACCATAACTTTATACTATCAGGACATTATTTTTTGCCAAATTATAGTGATTTTGGAGTGATAGAAATGGCTTTGAGGAAAAATAATTTAATGTATATCCCCCAGGGTTACTATGAAACCATAAAAACATGTCGAAAGAGTAACAAATTTATATTGACCAAAATGAAACGTGAAGATTTTTTTCTACAAAACCTCTGGAAGAAGCCATTCATAAAAGATTAAAAA
Organism: Sarcophaga carnaria; assembly: GCA_958299815.1. NCBI lineage: Eukaryota > Metazoa > Arthropoda > Insecta > Diptera > Sarcophagidae > Sarcophaga > Sarcophaga carnaria. The sequence goes on along the minus strand of OY283149.1, from coordinate 80,553,880 downwards.
ACACTAGTGGCGAACCTGTAAATTGGCTAAGGATATGTTGGATGCGGTTTATAAAAAGTGAACACTGTAAAATGATTTGTAAAGAATCTATGGAAGTGGATACAGAGTTCAAAAAACTTGATTTATTACCTTGTCGAGGAAGACCACGGAACTTCAGCAAAATAAAATTAACACCATTATACAAAAATGTACGTCCCATTCCAACTCCTAAGTATAAGGATAACTATTTAGAGGAATCACTATCGCTAGTGGAGTAACTTTAAGTGAAAAAATTAAATTATAATAACATTAAACAAAGAACACAAAGTGGACTTATTCGTTTTCACAAACAAAAAAGTCGTTTTATTCATTTTAAAAGTGGTTTAAGTCCATTTGAGGTTCTGAAACACAGCTTATTTTTCTTGTAAAGTTTGCAAAACGTATTACGTTATATATTCTAAGGTTTAAGGTCTCATAGCCATAAAAACAACTTAATACCAGTTAACAATATTTTTGAAACAATTCAAACTCAAAGCCTTAAATATCTCAATATAAGAAAAAATGGACTTAAACCACTTTCAAAATAAACGGCTCATATTCTATATGACGATGTTATATTCTATATGATCTCTATATGATCTCTACGCTATTGAATGGAGTGACTGCTACCCCTTTTATACTAGAGGTAGGAAAATAATTGATTTTGTATCACTTTAGTTTTAACTCAGTTTTGGTTGGGTTTACTTCCAGTTCATATTCGCTGCACCATTTCGATAGTAATTCCAGTGCAGATTTCAGAATTACTGAAATTGCCAGTAGTCACCACTACCACGACATCTGCATAAGCTATAGTCATGCAGCATGCTCTTTCTGCTAAAAGTACAGGGTATTTTTTCAAGGACTGATGATTTTGTCCACTTTTAACGGGGTGTGACCATGAATTTTTTTCTTTGAATTTCTTTTACTCTTTACGTAGTTTCAAGTATACATGTGTACATCATTGTTTATTACAACCTGGCTTCGCACACCACCTATGTTGTGTGTGATATTTTAATACATGAGCAGCCGGAACTATAGTTTGCAGTCGACTCCGAATATCAGATTCCTAAGAAGCTTTCTTTCCATGGCAATTTTATTTACCCTTTAAAGATTTTGCCAGAAATCTTCTGAGAGGAAGTTGCCGAAGAAATAATTGTAAATTTTTCGTTTTGTTGGAGATATCAGATATATAGGGTTTGAATCGTGGCCTCACGTCTAATAGACGACGGTGAATTCATAGTACATCACAATAAATATTTAACTGCAATTAAAACATGTAAAAATGATAAAATTTGGTTGCATGATTGTGCTAATTAGATGACCACTACTGCCTTTTTTGTTCTGCTTGCTTTTAAGTTACATTTATGGTTTTAACTTTTGAACATTTTTCTAAATATTTTTTCCAGTGAGCTCACATTACTTCCTTCAAGGCAAAATTGAGAAATTTTCTTGTATTGCCAAACATGTTTTATAAAGAAAAAATTCAGAAAAATTTTCAGTTATTCCAGTTGTTGATTGAAATGTAAACCAATATTTTACTTTGCATATCTTCAGATAATATTTATGCTGTTTGTAAGGAAAATAAATATTAAATTGTGTTTACCTTACCCATAGGAAAACTGTGCTTGGGTTGGTTAGTAAATAACCATTGCACTGTGAGAAAAAATTAAGTGAATTTGTGGTTATTCAGTTTCATTTATAATTTGTAATAAACGTATCAATTAAATTGATATTACATTACAAAGAAAGTTTTACACATCAACTTAATTGATCACCTAGCTTCTCACACAATTCATGTTGTGTGCGTTAATTTTATCCATGAACGGCGGATTCGACTGTTTAATGTTCGTACTATTGATTTTTAGGAACCTTCTCATGCCACGCTTATTTTACTCTCCGATTTTTTTGCTAAAAGGCTAGAAGACTCTAAAAGAAATATTTTTTCAACACGTCTGAGCCAGAAGTTGAACCACGGCGCCTCGTCTAAAAAGCCTCTCCACTACCTACTAGACTACGTGTATTTTACAATACTGGCACCTTGGCATTGTGTACGAAATGCAATGTTTTTTAAATGAAAACTTTTGACATTTTTCAGCCACTTCTTCTCACGTTTCGTTCTAAATCTCTACGACATTCTGACGAATGTAGATTTCCAAATGCTTCAACTTTAAGAATCCATCCTTAAATACATGTACAGTTATGTTGCCTCAAAAGTCTAATGAAGTTAAATCATTCGAATATATGTATATGTGTAGGATCTTCCAACAGATATTTTCGAATTTTGAAAGTTAATAACGGCCATCTTATTGAAGCTACATCTACCCAATTAGTTGTACTTTTATTCATCTGCTTTGCAAAATCACCCTGAACAACCGTAGACTACGATGTATGATCGTTAAACTGACCTTAGTTTTCATCGAAAAATCATTTTCAGCAATGAGGCCTATTTCTTGGTATATGTTGAATTTATGACGGTATCTATCCACATGAGATCCAAGAACGCTTAATACATTCCGAAATATTTGCTATTGATTTTGAGCTTGCCAATGACACCGGTTAATATTTACGCTGTTCGACAGGTCATGACATGTGAACGGTGAACACTGATCCATGAATATAAATTTCTTTGGACAACGATATGAACGCGAACTAGTTTCAATAGCACTGCACTTTGTACCACGCAGCTTATGCCGCATTGGACATTCTGCATTAGCGACTTGAAGACGTGAACATCTCAGGTGGATGTGCTGTGAAACAGCTACGGAGATCGTGCGGTTTGATGCACGGTTTGATGATGATTTCTTGTGGAATGTTTTTAAGCTGCAGATGTATACGAATAATTTAATTCAAATTTAACATACTAACTATGACGTCACACTAAAACCAGGGAAGATTTCACATTTGAACGTTGCCGGACACACACATATATTTAACTTAAAATAAGTGTGTGAGTATGAAGTCTCCGTAGTCTGGTAGGTAGTATCGTCTCTAAATGTAGGTTGTAATGACCAATTATGTATGTATGTATGTATGTAGAATTTCTCAACCGATTTACATGACAATATATGCTTTAGAAAGGTCAATCTTACATTGACGAATAAGCCTTATATGAACACTTATTTGTTGCATGAGTTTGAAATGTTTGATTTGTTTTGATATGTGTGCAGTTTAGAGTACCAGTAATCGTTTAAATGTCAGCGACGGATTCTCTGGATCAATTGGAAGCGAAATATTAAATTTTCTAAGGTTCTGAATAAAAAAAACATTTCGCAAAACATTGTTTTTGAGTGAGATAACATCGATATCTTTAATTCGTTTGAAAGACCTATTGATGTTCAAATGTCCGCCACAGCTTCTCTGGGTAGAGCGCAGCCGACGTATTTAATTTTGCATAGGTTTGGTTAGCTCGCAGTGGTAGCTCTGATATCAAAAAGCTCATTTGGGCACGCATAGCGGCCCGTTGTGATGCCACAGGTGAACGTAGTCTCTGTACTGACCAAGTTCTATCTAAACCAGGGAAGAGGAAGAAGTTGGTCAGCGCAAGGACTGCACATCAAAAGCACGACTATTTAGAGAGCCAAATAACCTATATCTGTACTTCGCAAGAGATAGGTACTGACAAAGAAAATCCTCTTCCGCAGCGGATCTGCACCCACGGCAGAAGTCGTTAAATGGGAGACGCATCATTTCCGCGTGTCTACCTGTAAGCATGGCCACTGTGATTGAGATGATGTAACAACCAAGTCCGAGTAACTGGTTGGTACGTCTTCTATCCGTCAAAGGCCAGGTGAGTCTAGCGAAGGAGCAGGACTCCTCATTGACCCAGGATAGGTTGGCATCTCGAAAGAATTTCCGTGCAATGGCCGGTTAAGATGCAAGTGGCATACTAAAGTCGATTGAAGAGGATTCCGGAAGGAGTGCATCAGCTCTGGCAAGCTTGTCGGCCCCCGCAGTTTCCTGGAATGTTACTGTTCCCGAGGACCCAGACCAGTGAGACACTAAAGCGCCCAGAAAAAGATCGAGACAGTGGCGACATTTCCTAATGATCCTGGAGTTATGCACAACACTTGACAGAGATCTTAATGTGGCCGAAATGCGGGTGAAAGGAGCACCGGTGATGAGGATCCATTGAGCGGCCCGATAAATGGCCATCATCTCCGCCTGAAACATGCTACAGTAACATGGCAGTCGGTGAGAGATGCTTAGGTACAGTTTTCCAGAATATACTCCACTACCAACCCCATTATTGAGTTTAGAGCCGTCTGTGTATATCCCGGAGTTCCGAGGTGACGATCGTGTTAAGGTCCCTGTCATCCTTACTCGGAATCAGAAAGTGAAAACCCCTGCCAAGACAATATTCCGCAGGGAGATAATCGATGTTTACAGGGGCCACGGGATCAACCTTGAAAATAGTTAAGTGACCAGAAGGTACAATGTACCAACGAGACAGCGCATTAAGTTTAGTCGCAGCGAACTTAGCTGCCTGCTTAGCGAGAAGCACAGTAGGAAGCCAGTTGAGCATTGCGAACAAGTCCTTTGTAGGAGTGGTGCGCAGAGCACCGGTTATATAAATGGCCACAGACCTTCTGACCTTGTCAAGAAGTCTAACGTTGTGTAGTTTGCTAATGACTTAACCTGAGCTCAATTAATGGCATCTCGTCTATAGTAAGCGGTTTATTGTGCTCCCTAAAAACAAAATAAACACTTAGACAGGAAAATTCAAATTTTTAAGCATAACAATCTTAAATTTTCAACTTTTTAAACGAATAAAAATGTTAAAGTTATTAGTATCGAGTCAATGTGGCTTTCTATCTTTGTTTTTTCTATGTGACCCTTGAATGCTCATTTCAGTAAGTCCTGAAAACGAAAAGAAGACGGAAATAGTGCAATGATTTGAATTCTCGAGAAATACGAAAGTGTATTACTGTGGTGCCCTTCGGTACACAATATCTAAGTTTTTCCATTCACTAACTTCACATATTGTCCTTCTGCAATGAAATAACTTGAGTGGTGAAGCCATGACACTGATTTTCTCGCTTTAGGTAATCCCCAAGAAATCTAGACACAAAATCTGAAAGTCTGTCGAAGCTAGAATGATATCCTCTTCTTCGGATTTCTAAACATATGTAAAGTATACACATATTGACGCCAGTATGTGTGGAATATAACATCGTTCAAATGTCCGCCACGGTGTCTTTGCAATATCCAATTTTTTATAACTCAGATTGGGTTATGATGGCTGTGGTTTGCGGTTAATTCAAGTGCACCTATGATTTAAAAAAACTACACTTAAAAGTCTAACGGTGTCCAGTCGCACAATTTCGTTGGCAAGTTCACATCATGCGTGTGCCTAATATCCAGTGTGGTATGAGCTGTGTGGCAGGTAGCGACGTCCTATTGACACCAGACTAATTTAGACCAAAAGCAATTGGTAATCATATAGTTATAGAACACGCCGTTAACGTCTTTCTAAAAAAAAAAATTTGGACCAATGACGCCGGTAGTTCCGTTCTTTAATGGGTATCGTTCCAAATTTGACAATTTGTTTGCTCTCGTACCTATTCATTCGGAAGTGGATCTCATTGATGATTTGGCAAAACAGACTTTATAATTGCAACTAATTTAACAGACTTAGTTTCGACGAGATGTCAACTGTCCAAGTTCAAAAGTCCTTGTCGAAAGACCCATATATGTATATATACAACCCTTAAGATACCACTCAGTTTGATTTGGATTAAGTATAAGACAAAGCAGACAACGGTGTCAGAAATAATTCAGTCAGTGTTGCGTGAAGACGCGTTGCGTGTGAAGAGAATAACAGTGGTTTGAAGATCTCCTTTGTAAAGATCTATTGAACAATTGTTATTGTTTACGCAAAAGAGTGAAAAGAAGAAAAACCAATGAAGCAATTGTTGAAGCAAGTAGTCAACAGTGGCACACAGAATTGTGATGAGAATGAAAATAAAGTAATTCAAATTGGACAAAATCTAAAAGGAATGTTTAGGAAGGAAAAAACAGATTAAAAGATGTCGAATACAAAACGCTGGAGTCTAGTAGGAAGTAGGTTGGCTATGATACAAGAGCCGCTGGGCATTCCAAACAAAATGGTGACTTCCTCTCAGCAGTCTTCTGGCAGAAACTCTGAGAGCAAAGTAAAATTGCCAGGCAGATTTCAATAAATAATACGTGTAGCAGATTTTGACAGTGCAATCATACGATCGGCACTCAAACAAGCTGATAATGCTGCACCTATTTCTGATATTTTAAATATGTTTACTAAGCCATACATACATAATTGGCCATTACAACCCTTCAGTCAGGATTACGGCCTAGCTTTTCACACTACTCATGTTCTGTGTGTTCATTTTATACATGAGTCGCGGGACCAACAGTTTAAATTCGACCCTGAACGACAGATTTTTGAGAAACTTTTCATGGCAATTTTATTTACTCTCAGAGTTTTTGCTAGAAATCTGCCGATGAAATATTTTTTTCATATTTCGTTTTGATGTCTGACCGGGTATTTGAACCGTGGCCTAATAAGCCAACACAATATCTACTAGAGTAAGGCGACTACATGTTTACTAAGAACCTACAGGAAAGCTATTATCCGAATGAAAATGTGGCAATTATTCAACAATTTACCTTGTTTGTGTTCAAATGAAGTTTTATTGAGAAGTAATTTTCTATTATACATTTTTCTATTATACAAGTTCATAAAAGCATACTAAGTTTTATACAACAATGTAGTAACAAGTGGTGTAATAACAAGTACATACACTTATTGTATATAGGTAATCGAATAATATTACTAACACCCCTTCTCAATATTATAAATATTGCTTCAGGTATATACAATACAATACAAGTTAGAATATTAAAAATAATACAATAAAAATAATTATTAATATAAACCAATTAACTCTCTTATTTTACATATCCTTATCCTCTGTAAGGGTTTAGTTAGAATGTCAGCCAACATGGAATCAGTAGGACAATATTCATAAAGCACCTTTCCAGTCTTTCTTAAATTTCTCACGAAATAATATTTTACGTCTATATGCTTGCTTCTTGGTGTTATTTTCTCCTCTTGTAGCATCTTTAAACAGCTCTGGTTGTCTTCAAAAATTATGGGATCACAGATGTTAATTTGAAATTCTTTCAGCAACTGGATAAGCCACAGGAATTCTTGAGACGCTTCCGCTAGAGAAACAAATTCAGCCTCAGTTGATGATAAAGTTACGTTCTGTTGTTTTCTGCTGGCATAACTTATCACGGCATCACCAAGCTTAAAAATAAAACCACTTGTTGATTTTCGGTCCTTTATATCACCTGCCCAGTCAGCATCAGCATACCCTTTTAATTGCAAATCTGATTTAGAACCCACACACAACTTTAGGTCCTTTGTACCCTTCAGGTATTTCATGACTCGCTGCAATTCTGTCCAATCATTATCATTTGGATTACTTATTTTTCGAGATAGGATTGATACGGCCACAGCAATATCCGGACGTGTGTTATTTGAGACATATAACATCGAACCTATAGCCTTGCGATATAAATTGTTGTTATTCAGAATATTTTCAGAATTTACCTTCAAATAACCAGGATCCATCGGTATAGTTGAAATCTTTGCATCTTTAAGATTGTAGTCATCCAATATTTTTTCAATATATTTTCTTTGTGATAAATAAAACATTCCATTTTCTCGTGTGACTTCGATTCCCAAATAAAGCCTCAAATCACCTAGATCAGTGATTTCAAATTGGGACTTTAAAATTTTTATAATATCATTGATTTCCACATCATTCTTCGATGCGATGACAATATCATCAACGTAGATAAGAACGTAAGTAATTGAATCGGCACTGCCTCTCACATACAAACAAGGTTCTGCTTCTCCCCTTCTGAATCCCGAATCAATTAGTACCTTATTAATACGGAGATTCCAACAACGAGCAGACTGTTTTAGACCGTACAAGCTATGATTCAATTTACAGACAAATTGCTCTTTTCCGGCTATTGTATATCCCTTTGGCTGTTTCATATATATTTCCGCATTTATATCGCCATAAAGAAATGCTGTTTTAATATCTACGTGACGTACTTTCATATTTTTGTAACTCGCAATAGCCAGCAAACTTCGGAATGTAGCTGGTTTTACAACTGGTGCAAATATTTCATCATTATTCTCACCATATTTCTGAGAAAATCCCTTCGCGACCAGTCTAGCTCTATATTTCTTTTCACCGTTGATCAGATGTTTAATTTTGTATACCCATTTGCAGTCTATTAGTTTACAATTTTTAGGAGCCTCCACTAAATCCCATGTATTGTTTTCTTCTAGTGCTCTTATTTCTTCTTTCATAGCTTCCAACCAATATTTAGTGTCCGATCCAGACAAAGCATCTTCAAAACTTACTGGATCTACTTCACCGCAAATTTTGTAACCATATTTTTTAGGAGGTACGCCTTTGTTGCTTCTCGAAGACATTCTGGGAGTAACATGTTGTGTTGTTTCTGACTCGGAAGATGATTCAAAAACACAAAAGTTATCGGTACTCATTACATCAACGTCACTTTCGTTTGGTGACTCAAAAGATACAATATCAGTACATACGTTTCTTGGGGTAGAATTCACATCACGATCATCAACAGCACCATCAATAGAAGATTTATTCGTTAGCAGAACATTAACTAGACTACAATTACCTTTGTCATCAACATCACCATTGTTCAAAACGCCACTTTCACAATTAGATAAATTAGTTATGTTCATATTATTTTCAGGTTCCAAAAATTTTACATCTCGACTTTTCCCAGTTTCGGTATTCAATAAGCGAAAAGCTTTGGATTATTTTGCATAGCCGACCAATTTGCATTTAACGGCTACTTCGTCCAACTTTCTACGATTTTGTTTATTAATTTGAGCATATGCTACAGAGCCAAACGTACGAATGTGTTTTAGATTCGGTGGTTTTCCATACCATAACTCAAATGGTGTAACATTTACTGCAGCAGACAAAAGACGATTTTGAATATAATTGGCGTTATTAACAGCTTCAGCCCAAAATTTTAATATCATGTTCGCCCCGTATAGCATACATCTCGCCATCTCCATTAAGCTTCTATTTTTCCGGTCTGCCACTCCATTTTGCTCAGGAGTATAGGGTGCGGTCAACTGGTGAATGATACCCTTATCCTTGAAGTATTGTTGCATTTGTTTATTTACAAATTCTCCACCTCTATCAGTTCTGAGTATCTTAATACGTTTTCCAAGTTGATTCTCCGATTGTTCAATAAATTGTTTAATTTTTTCAAATGTCATATCCTTCGATGCAAGAAAGAAAACAGTGCAATAACGACTATAATCGTCAATGAGCGTCAAAAAATATCTGTTACCACTAGGTGTTGTGTTTTGCATTGGACCACATAAATCACAGTGCACCAAATCTAAAATTACTTTAGATCTCGACGATGACGACTTTGGAAATTTATTTCGTGTGAGCTTTCCTCTTAAACAAATCTCACATTCAGAAGAGCATTTGCATTTCCTTATTTTTATACCTTGCACTAAATTCTTCTAAATTCGAAACAGACATATTTATGGCTTGTATATTTTTGTGACCAAGTCTACGATGCCAAACGTGAACACAATCATTTTGATATTCAGATATATTCAAGGCTTTATCTTTATGGTTTAATACAAATAAATTGTTCTTCAGGTAACCAGTGGCATACATTTTTCTATTTTTAGAAATTTTGCAACCATCATTATCAAATCTTACCTCAAAACCAATATCAGTTAATCTCCGAACAGATAATATACTCCCGTCTAATTCAGGAATGAAAAGTACGTTGCGGACTGAAATCTCTTTATTTTCACAAAATAATTTGCAATCTCCCACTCCGATTACTTTAACCTCAGAGCCATTTGCCATATATACAGTGTCCGTCATTTTGTTTAAATTAGTAAAGCACTTTTTTTCACAACACATATGATTTGTTGCTGCTGAGTCTACATACCATTCACATTTTGGTCTTTGTTGCATTACGCCAAAACAGATATTATTTTCATCTCTTATGATGTTCACACGATTGTTGTTCCTTTCTCTATTTCTGCAGTCCTTTTTCAAATGTCCCGGCTTGCCACATGAATAACATTTTGGTATAAATTTCCTTTTCTTTTGTGTCTTGAACGCAGAATCACTATTCTGTTCTTGCCCAGATTTTCTTTTATACTCCTGCACCAACTTCTCTTTCACAAAATCTATAGTGAGATCAGCTTCCGGACGCATTTCCAACGAAGAAATCAAATTATTATAGTCATCAGGCAATGTGCCAAGTAAAAATGCAACAGTTTTGTCTTCTTCCAGATTTTCACCCAAATCAACAATTGATAAGAATTCCGATATGTGATTTTCCATATTCTGGCCAACAACCAACCTTTTCGATGACATTAATCTAAGAAGACTCACCTTATTCGTTATATTTGATTTCTCATGATGTTTCTTTAAAGTATCCCAATATTCTTTTGCTGTTTTCAAATGTTTTATCAAAATTTTCTGCGACTCCTCAACAGCAAGACCTATAGCAGCTCTGGCCTTTCCGTCTTGCGCCAACCATTTTGCATCACGTTCTTCAGGAACCACACCAGCAACAACATCCCACAACTCCCTTTCCAGCAAAAACAACTCCATGTTAAATTTCCACACATGATAATTGCTGTTCGTCAATTTGGGAAACTGTGCAATTGCTGTATTCATTTTTCCTTTTTCTCTTAAAAATTTTTTTTTTTAAATTTCCAGAAATAAAAAGAACGATTTTAATAAAACACGCGAGTCTGGGCCCATAACCTGTTCAAATGAAGTTTTATTGAGAAGTAATTTTCTATTATACATTTTTCTATTATACAAGTTCATAAAAGCATACTAAGTTTTATCCAACAATGTAGTAACAAGTGGTGTAATAACAAGTACATACACTTAGGGCCGTTTTTTGAATGCAAGTTTAAACTCGAGATTAAGTTAATCTCCAGTTAAACTCCGTTTTCAGTTTTTGAATTCACTTAATCTCGAGTTTAAACTTACGGTTAAGTAGTTAATCTCGAGTTTAAACCAGCAACGTTGGTGGTTTAAACTCGAGATTAACTATGACAAGTAGTTGACAAAATTTTTTTTTTTAAAAGCTTTTAAGTGAGGGGAAGCCGAATAAGACAAATATTTAAGTAACTATGAATTATATAACACACAAATTGAAAACAGACAGTCTTAATTTATTTATTATTTTAAGAAAATGATTTTTTTACATAAAGATCAATAGTATTCAGCTTTTGTTTGTTTGTTTTTATTATATACAAAAGCTAATTGTTGTGAAATAATTTGCAAAAAGTAGTAAAAACAACAATATAAACGAAGAAAATGTTGCCATTTTTTCTTATAAGTACGGCAGCTCTACAAAGTTAATCTCCAGTTAAATTCGCATTGAAAAAATGAAAACTGAGTTAACTGGAGATTAACTTTAACTGGAGATTAACTTAATCTCGAGTTTAAACTTGCATTCAAAAAACGGCCCTTATTGTATATAGGTAATCGAATAATATTACTAACAGTTTGTACCAGCTTTACATAATACATTGCCTTAAATTTGGCTAAATATGGAAGGAAAGTATTTTGGTTGTGTAACACAGCGCTTGGTGGTAAGCGGCAAGTAATTTTGCGGTAGCTTTGGTAGCTGTTTGCAAAGAATCTGGAATAAATATAACAACTAGCAATTGGCTTAAAATGAGAGGAAGACAAGTCTTCTTTTTTGAAACAAAGAAGGAACTACGGCCAAGCCCAATAGATAATTTTGGAGTGCCATTATATGGTTTCAATAACAGTGGAACACTTTTGTTTTTGTCTTTTGCAATGAAGGAGAAGAGAAATATACTTATAGGCCATTTACACTACAGCGAAATCTAGTAGATTAGATTTCAAATCTTGCTCAAAGTCTAGATCGTTTACACTGGATTTATTTGACAGTAGCAAGATTTCATTTTAATAACAAAAACAGCTGACTGAATTTTAAAATAAAATAATAATATTTTAGTTTAACCCTAATCAAGTCAGGAAAAAATTTTACAAATCCAGTCAAAATGTGTCTCAGAGGCACATACAAAGGATTTACGTATTAATTTTGTTAACTCATTTTTATTTTATTAAATTTTTTCTTCTCGGTTACATAAATGAAATATTATTTATTTATTTTCGCATTTTAAGCAAACTAGATCTTTTGAACAATGCTCGTTGCAAGTATTTTGTGGTAAATACTGCAAGACTTCTTACACATACTGCATATCTTCGGTGGGCACATATAACATCTACGTCGCATATCTGTCTGCCTTGGCTGGTTTGAGAATTCATCCTCGTGTTGTATGGACCGAACATTGGACAAATTATTTTTATTTAATTTTAGAAGACTACGGCTAATAATGGGTGCCAGAACTCTTCGTAACTAACTATTATACCTCATTATAACTCATTATTATATTTTATTTTGTTGTTCACCAACAATAGAAGTAATAGTTAGCGTTCCCATATGTGCCTCATATACACATTTTGACATGATTAAGAACATTTTTGATTGAAACAAAATAAAAAGAAATTAATTTATTACTTGAAATTTGTAAATTCTAAATAAAACAATTGAAAGTAGGAATTCAAGAAGCAGTAAGAGCTAGAACCTATATTTAAGGAAGTTACAACATGACCAAGTGAAATATGCGTCGGAGAGTCACATGATGACTTGATTAGGGTTAAATTGAAATGTGATTTTTTTCCTGCTTAGCGTTGTATTCTTAAGTACTATTTGCCAAAACACATAATTGCATTTCTATTTTTACTAGATTTTGAGTAGATTTTGCCGAAATCTACTAAATAAGTAGATTTTGTTTTGTATAGGAAATCTAGTTAAAATCAACTAGATTTGGCTCGAAATCTCATAAGTACTAGATTTCGGTGTATTAAGGGGAGTCTGTTTTTAGCGCAAAGAAGATATAAATGACTATTACAATAAGACAAGGACAGACGAGGAACGAGTAGATATTATGTACCAAAAGCAATAGCACTAAACATAAAACAAATAGATAGTCCTGGGCCATTTTTAACCTATTCGCTGCCAAGCCTAAATTATATGAAGTCATTCCCATTGCCATTTATATTTTGAGTTTTATTGTTTATCGTACGTCATTCATACCTCAAGAACAAAGTTCCCTTCATTATCTTGATGCTATTCCTCCCACACAACAAAAGAAAAACCCAACTCGCAAATGTAGAGTTAGTGCAACGTAAAGCATTCGAAAGGAGACTCGGTGTTACTGTCCGAGCTGTCCTGATAAACCTCCACTATGTATTGGACTTTGTTACAAATCCTATCATGAAGGTGAGGTATCATAAGTGATTTAGTTGGTAAAAAATTTTGTTATAAATACACGATGAAGTTGATTTTTGCGTGAAAGATCATTCTCTATAAGAAATAAAGTATTATTTTTGTAAAAAAAATTCTTTGTAGTATTTTTCAAGTTTTTTACATATTTATATTATGTTTGTGGCAAAAAATAATTGCTAATTCAAAAGCCTGTATGCTATAATATATATAATGTATTGGCAGCGAATGGGTTAATATAGTTTACTTGCCTTTGTCCAAGTGCCAAAAATCTTCTAATCTCACGTCGTGGATTTTTAACGCCATTTACAGTGAAATTGGCAACTGAAACCATGAAAATGGTAATCCTATAATAGGATATACGAACGTCCGCGCAGCTCTCGTACTAATGATAAATGGAACCCTCCTTAAGGAACCCATTGGAAGTATCAAAGCGGGATATCACTGGTCGGCTACCATGAAACTGTTTTTTTTACTATTTAAGAGATATTGGACTTTAACCTTAACGGTTCACCCATGTTAAGGGGGTTAGGGTTAAATCTCTCGTTCGGAGTTGATATTAGACTGTTGGTCCCGCCACTGTAAGAAATTAACATATACAACATAAGTGGAGGTGTGAGAAACTAGGTTGTAATCCTGACTAAAGGATTGATTGATTTTTGGTAGCAATACCTTCTAAGGTAAAAGCATTCTTAATAGTACTAAAGTACTTTTATTTTTCAAGATAATAAAATTCCTTTATTAAAACAACAATAATGTTTTAAAGCCAAACTCCACTTCTCTAATTTATGCATCCTTAAAGGAAATAAACTGTGTTGTTTAATAACTCTGAAATAAATACATAATACCTACGTGATACTGGCACCAACTAAAGACAAAGAAATTATTATTAATAGTTAAAACCACAACATTTACTTGTGTGGGTAAAAAAAGAAATAAAAAAACTAAAACATATAAACACACACAAAAAAGAGACTGGTGGATATCCTCAACATACATTTCCGTAAAAAACTGGGCAGAAAGCAGCAACAAGACAAGGACAATTGGGTTTTTTGAATGTGGGGCAAAGTTAGTAAAAGTGAAAGGAAATGAGCGAAGTTGCCACAAACTTTGTTTCTAGCAAGTGATATTTTACTTTTTAATAATGCTTTTTAAAATTGTTTTTGTGTTTTTGTATCTACCATACAAATTAATTCCAGAAGTAAGAGCGGAACAGTCATTAAAATTCAAAACGCGTCATTGAAAATTCAAAACCATCATAAAGTTGCAACAATTTTAACGCAGAGAGAAAACATTTTAAAATTTAATTTTCAGCTCCATTTTATGTTCACAATTTAAATAAAATAAATCGTGTACAATATCGATTGCTGTATATCGCATTTACTAATTCAGGGATAGGAAAATTGTACTGAAAATTTTTACAAGCTATAGGTGGTCTCCGGGAAATACTTTTTTTATTCCACGTTTTACGTTTTCGTGTCGCCAGTAGGATAAAAATTAGTAGTGTATAACGAGGTTGCAGAAATTCGTAATGAATTCATCTCGACTTCTCCAACATCTGCGAAACTTCACATTGTTTTGTCTACGATCTAATACACATATTATCGTAGTGTCTGTTGCTCTTTCGTGACCCATAATCATTCAAGCTTCCAAAATATTGATACGAAAACGGAAATGGTGTTGCATAGTTTAACATTAAAATGATAAACAAAAGCTACATAAACAAAAACAATGGACTTGTTTGCATGATCAACGAATAAACAAAAATATAGAAACAACATCAGTATTAAAAAAGCAGATAAACAAGTAAACTAGAAGCAACAACAAACATTACCAGAATAAATATAAACCAAATACACAAGCAACGATGTTTACATTTATGGAGATCTCGAGAATGAGAAGTCATTCTCCTTCAAGAGCATCCATCAGACTGTTTACCCTGCGATATAAAAGGCAAAACAAAGCAGGCAACGGAGTCAGTAAAATTTCAGTCAGTCTTGTGTGAAGACGCGTTGTTGGTGAAGAGAATAATTTGGTTTGAACATATCAGCTATAAAATCGGCCGAACAATTGTTATTCCGTTGTTGTTGTTTACATCAAGTTTTGAATAGTGACACACAGGATAGTGTGTGTAAATAATTAATTAAAATTGGACATACATTTATTTTTATTTTTATTTGAAATCTGCAAAAGGTAAAAACGTAATAATGTAAATTGCATATGGGTGCCCTGGTAGTCTAGTGGGTAGTGTGCTAGACTATAAGCGTGAGGGTCGTGGGTTCGATTCCCACCAGAGACTCTGGTCTATGACACTACACCGAGCACATAGTCAAGTTACTTCGCTCGTATATAATCAGGATATAATTTGTAATTGTATTGTAATAAATAAATAAATAAATAAATAAATTGCATACGAAAATTCGTTCCAATATATTTTCAAGGATAGCGAAGAGATTTTTTATGTGTCGGGCATTCTTGAAATGGTGGGTAAATACATAAATACATACATAATTGGTCATTACAACCCTTCAGTCAGAATTACAAACTAGCTTCTTACATCATTTATGTTGTGTGTGTTTAATGATGATGTGTTGTGCTGGTTCGTTTTTTTGTTGTTCCTTTTAATTTTGTTTGAAATAAAATTAATTTATTTATTTTTGTAATTTTAATTTGTATTATTTATTGAATTCACTGTTTAATGTTTATGTGTTTTTATGTTGTTTTACAAAATTTTGTTTTAATTGTTGTTTTTGTTTTGATTGTATTTAATTTCAATTTATGTTTATCTTTTCTTTTGTCTTTATTCACAATGTTTGATGTTCACGTTTTGATTGTCGAAACTAGAGTGATCTCTATGCAAAAAATACTTTAATTTTAACTAGTAATAAAAGAATGTGAAAAGAATAAAAAAGTGATGAGAATATGTACATAATAAGGAAAAGAACCGTTAATATATATAAAGGGTGTTCTGAAGAGTGATGTTAACGTTGAACATTCCGGCCCCCATGACTTGGTGAAATTTACCACAGGTTTTGAACGGGTCCTGAAAATAAATACCCCAAGGCACTTTTTTCAGCTACGACTTGACCGACTTCTGTGTTGATGGCTCCATCGCGACGAATAGCACTATAGATGTCACTGCCAATTTCAACTTCAACAGTAGTATTGGAACAAGGGTCAAGATCAGCCAATGAATTAGGTGAAAAATCCTCTGTCGGGTCGGTTAAAATGGGTCCAGAATACGGCTTCTTTGGCAGTAGATCTGTTACCAGGGCTGTTATCTTGATAGACCATTTATTGATGTCATTGTGCGATCATATCTCGAAGACAGCAAACTTATGCCCATACCTCATGATTGTTTTAATTTTGTATTTTTCTACGAATGATTTCGACACTCTGGACGTTGTTAAGGATCTATTGATGATAGCCCGTGTGCTGGTCCAGGTAGTAAGATTACCAGTATAAACCTTAATGGAGGCGGTTGGAACAAAAACCAAATTCCACTTGAAGAAAGGCATTTCTGTGTCTACTCGTCGTGATGGCTGTGGATTGGCTCGTCTTGTTGACTGTGGGTCGGCTTGTCTTGATGGCTGTGGGTCGGCTCTTCTTGATGGCTGTGGTTCGTTCAACTGCATTGCATCATGAAGCAGTGTGTTGTGGCTTCTTTTACAGATATGACACCCTTTTTCATTTTTACACTCTTCTGTTTTATGGGATCGTGCAAGACAGTTCAGGCAATATTTTTTAACGATCATGAGGTCATATCTTTCTGATGGATTGAAGCTCAAGAACTTTCTGCAAGTGCGTATGGGGTGGTCCTTGAGACAAACTCCACATGAATATTGCCAGTGTTCGGGTCTTTGTTGTTGTTGGGATGCCATACCTGTAAGTGTAAAATTAGAACAATATTAGTGTATGTAATTGGTTAGGAGTTATACTAATTTGCAAACAAAACCACAATTTTTGTAATTGGTCTGGTGATTACTCCATTTTTGGTTTTTATATCTACAACTCTACAGTTCTGGTCAGGTCCAAGATGGGTTTTGATGATTCGACCCATTTGCCATTCATTGGGTGGCAAGTTGTTGTTTTTGATGACTACCAGATCGTTGACTTTAACGTTGTCCCTTTGAATCTTCCATTTATATCTGCGTTGAAGTTCAATCAAGTATTCGGACTTCCATCTTTGGCAAAATGAGTGGTAGATGACCCTTAGGCGTTTCCAGCGGTTGATGAGATTCAAATTTTCGTTGCTTACATCTGGTTCAGCTGGGGTCAATAATGCACTACCAATAAGGAAGTGTCCAGGGGTCAATGGATTAAGGTCATTTGGGTCATCGCTAGCAGGACTTAAAGGTCTAGAATTTAGGCACGATTCTATACGAGCAAGAATTGTAGATAGCTCTTCAAATGTGAATTTCATGTTCGGTATCATCTTTTTGAGGTGCGTTTTGAATGATTTTACGCCGGCTTCCCAAAGGCCGCCCATGTGTGGGGCTCCTGGGGGAATAAACATCCAATTAAGATTTTGATGACTAAAATGACGGATCACTTGATTTTGAAGAGTTTTTATGAACTCTAGACGGTCTTTTCTTAGGAGTTCTGCTGCTCCGACGAAATTTCCTCCATTGTCTGAGTAAATGAGTGCGGGACATCCACGTCTTCCTATGAAGCGGGAAAATGCTGCTAAGAACGATTGGGTCGATAAATCACTTGCTGCTTCAAGATGTACAGCTTTTGTGGCGAAGCATACAAATATGCAAATATACCCTTTTGTAATAAGACAAGCTCGGCCTGTAAAATTTTTGATGTCAAAAGGTCCTGCGTAGTCTAATCCAGTTGTAGCAAAGGGTCTTGATAATGTTGTACGTTCTGGTGGTAATGAAGCCATGATTTGATTTTGCGTCTGTTTTTTGTACAAAACACACGTTTTACAGTTGTAAATTACGCTTTTGACCAAGGGTTTCAATCTGAATATCCAATATTCTGTGCGTAGGACTCGAACCATTAGTTGGTTTTCTCCATGAAGGGTAATTTTATGTGTAAATTCCGCTAGTAGCTGTGATAGCTTCGAATTATGAGGTAGCAATATTGGGTAGCGTTCATTGTACGTTAATGCAGGTGATTGCGCTAGTCGTCCATTGGCTCTAATAATGCCATGGTGATCCATGAAAGGATTTAAGGTCAAAAGACTGCTGGTTGGGGATAATTTCTGCTTGAGTTTCAAATGTTTGTGCTCATCTGGAAAATGATTTTGTTGCGTCCATATGATGAGTCGATGTTTGACGAAATCTATTTCTTCTCGGGTGATTTCTGCTGAAGATACGCGAAGATGGGTTCGGTTGTTTCCAGTATTTCTCCATAATCGTATGACATAAAAGAGTACTCGATAAGCTCGTGATAGGTCTGAAAATCGATTTAATGGGTCTTCGCGTGTTGTGGTTGTAAATGCTTTTACAGTTTTAGCTTCTAGATTTGTGTCACCTGTTTGTGTTGGTATCGGCCATTGATTTTTAGGCAATTTTAACCAGGAGGGTCCAAACCACCATAAGTTGTGGTTTTCCAGTTCTTGTGGAGTACATCCTCGGCTGGCTACATCTGCTGGGTTATCCTTTGAGTCGATATGTTGCCAATTTTGATTTCCAACCTTATCCAGGATTTCAGAAACACGATTTCCAACGAAAGTGTTCCATGAGCAAGGGGGTTTCTTTAACCAGGACAGCACGATTGTTGAGTCGGTCCAATAATATGCCTTGATATTTTGAATTTGAAGATTTGAAGATTTGAAGATTCCACATGCGAGATTTGCCAATAATACGGATCCACATAGTTCTAAGCGGGGCAAAGATATTTGCTTAATGGGAGCTACACGGGTCTTTGAAGCCAGAAGAAATGTGAATACTGAGTTTTCTGCTTGTATTCGAACATAAAGAGTCGCAGAATAGGCTTTTTCTGAAGCGTCACTGAAACCGTGAATTTCCACATTACAATTCGGGCTAAATTGGATCCAACGGGGAATTTTCAATATGTTTATTGCCGGGCAGTTTTTTATGAATTTTTGCCACTGTAGACAAGTCATGGGTTTTAATATGTCATCCCAGTCGAATTTATCCAACCAAATCTGTTGCATAATTAGTTTTGCTTCAACTATTATTGGAGCTATCCATCCACAAGGGTCAAAGAATTTGGCAATTGTCGATAAAACTTCTCTTTTCGTGTAGTTTTCTTTTAATTTGACATCTGGTGCTGTAAATGTAAATGCCTCTGAAGAAATGTTCCATTTGATCCCAAGAGTTTTTGTTCCAGCGCTATCTGACAGATTTAACCAATCGAGAGGTAGTAGGGTCTCATTTGGTAAGTCTTGTATGACTCGTGGGTCATTTGATGTCCATTTCATCAGGTCAAATCCAGCAGATTTTATAACTGTTGTAAGTTCTTTTCTTGATTTGATGGCGTCGTTTAATGTGTGACCACCTGCTAAAACATCATCCACATACATGTTTTGTTGTAGAGTTTTTGATGCGAGAGGGTGAGTTGATGTTACATCTTCAAGAAGAAGGGTTCTAATGGCCAGGAACGGTGCGCAATTGACTCCAAAAGTCACTGTCAGGAGTTCGTAATCCTCAATTGGGTCCTTTTCTGATTGCCGAAATAATATCCTTTGATATTTGGTTTGATTCGGATCAATGAGTATCTGTCGATACATTTTTGTGATATCTGCGTTGTACACAAAACGGAAGAATCTCCACTTCAATATCAGAAGTACCAAGTCCTGTTGAAGTATGGGTCCTGGATACAATATGTCATTCAAACTCTTCTTGTTTGAAGACGGGCTCGAAGCGTTGAAAACTACTCTAAGTTTCGTTGTCAGCCTTTCGGGTTTTATTACTGCATGATGTGGCAGGTAATAATTTGGGTTTGTGTTGATTTCCAGGGGAGAAATTTTCCTCATATGTCCTAACTCGAGGTACTCAACAATTACTTGGTCGTATTGTTTTTTGAGCTCGGGTTTCTGGCTAAGTATGCGTTCCATTCTCAAGAACTGTGCCATTGCTATGTTTCTCGAAGTTCCTATTTCTTCGCTATTTTTAAAGGGTAGGGTAATGATATACCTTCCTGTGTCGTTTCTTCGTGTTGTCGACATGAAGTTGTTCTCGCAAAATGTGTCCTCATCTGACCTCAAAACCCGTTTTGGGGTTTCCTCCACCTCCCAAAAGCGTGTGAGGATTCGGTCAAGGGACGTAGTGTTGAGTAATGACACTGTTGTACTAGGTTGTGTCGTTGTTGAAATTGGTCCCCCCACAATCCAGCCAAATACTGTTTTTTGTGCCAAAAGGGATCCAATAGACCGCATCGGTGTGTCCATGCAATATATTGAGTGGCCCAAGTCGAGGCCTATAAGCAAGTCGATGGGTCTGCTTTGATTGAATTGAGGATCTGCAAGTTCTAATTTAGCAGTCTCATTGAAATGTTGCAAATCTAAAGTCTGTGGTGGTAAATTAGATGGAAGAGTCTTCAGGACTGGTGCCCAGACTTCTAATTTAAATTGTGAATCCACCTTGGAGCAAAGATTGAATAAACATGCTTTGGTTGAAGTCTCTGAAACTGTTTGACTCAAGCCTGTAACATGAACTAAATTTCGTTTGGTGGGCAAATTTAAACGATTTTTCAACTTTTCTGACATAAAAGTTGATTGTGAGCCAGGGTCGATGATTGCTCTTGCCTGGTACTTTTCGCCTCTAGTTTCGATCAGTACAATTGCAGTAAATAACAAGGTCTCTTTCTCATTGGGAGATTGATCGAGATGTTTGCTCTCTTGTAGTGTCAAGGAAGTGATATTTGGTATCGAAAAGTTTGATGCTGATGTGGACTGTATATTGGTGTTTTGTGCTGCGATGCTCCTACTAGATTGGGTCGCGTCACAATTCGGAACTAAAGTATGGGATTCTGATCCCTTATGTAACAAAGTGTTATGTCTTTGTCTACATAATCTACAACTGAATTTACTTTTACAGTCCTTAACACTGTGGTCAATAGAGAGGTAATTGTAACATGAATTTGTGACTTTTACAATGTGAATTCTGTCGTTAACGTTCTTATCTAAGAACTTGGGGCAAGACCACAATTGGTGAGACTCCTTACAATGTTGGCATTTGTAATTTGAGTCATTTTTCTGTGCCCTATTTGTGTTTAAAGGTTTTATGTTTTTTGACCTAGTTTCATTTTGGGTTGTGTTTATGTGAAAAGTGTGAACTCGTTTTGGCTTAAATTTCAAATTATCTCTTCTCGATTGTTCTAATTTTGGATTCGATTGTGTGATGGCCGCTATGGATTCTAGAGTCTTAGAATTGTGCGTCAAGAAATTATTGAATTCTTCCCAAGTCGGAACTTTTGTAATTTCCTTAAGTGAATTTTCAAATTCCTTTAAAAGAGTCCGAGGGAGTTTTGTTGAGCAAATGTATACCAGGAATGGGTCCCATGTGGCGGTTTCTATACCTAAAGCATTTAACGCTTGAATGCATCCATTAACTGTTCGCTGAAGTTTTTGAATCGATGAGCCTGAGTCTTCAGCTACGTTCGGAAGGTCAAATAAAATTTTTAATTGTTCATTTACTTGGATCCGATTATTTTCGTATTGGGCTACAAGGTTTTTCCAGGCTATGTCGAAGCCTTGATTTGTCAATGGGGCATTTGAAACTATTTTCCTAGCATCTCCTCCAGTCTTTTGTATCAAATGAAAAAGTTTCTCAATTTTACTAAGTCTAGAATTATTTATGTATAATGCTGTAAATAGATCGCGGAAAGTAGGCCATGTCACAAAATCTCCATAAAATGTGTCGCAAGGTGGTAACCGCACAAATGAGATGTCATGATTTTCATGTGGTTGATTTTCAACATCAGAAACCCGCTCTTCTTTCTTTGGACTCGATAGGGCTTGAATTTCTGCATTAATTGACCCTAAACACGTTTTGTAGGCAGGAAAACCTTTTTTGTAACGATCACGAAGCTTATCTTTATCGATGGGTTTTTCTTTGGAATCTTTTTTGTGTCCCTACACTCTCCATACGTCCTTTTGACTTGTGTCCACAGAGAATCAAGTTCGACCCGAAGTACCTCAAGAGAGTGAATGTTGTTTTCGGCTGCACTTTGTGTATACTCTATTTCAAAATCCAAAAGGTCGTTTGTACAATTTACAAATTTATCGAGTGCCATTGTTTAACCGATGAATTAAAATTTAAAACGATCAAATTAAGAATCAAATTTAAACAAAAAAGTCCCTGCTAGCGATTTCACAGCAAGAATTACCAAAAATAATAATTAATTTCCCGATTGGTTATTAATTTGGGTATATTTTGTTTCCCCAGTAAATTACTAAAAGAAGTATGGGTGGTAACCCTTTTCGTTTTTCTATTTCGTTTTCTTCTTTTATTCAACCGCGACAAAAAATTTTATAAGAGCGTATACTTGTAATAAAGACTTTTGTGTTTCTCTTTATTGTCTTATTTTTATTATTTTTAGTACTTACTTCTCGTTGTTGTGTCTTTGTTAAAGCTGATGCTCTCTAATTTGGGTCTCTTCTTGCTTGTGTCTTTTGCTGTTATTTTTGTTCTTTTTTGTTTTTCCACTTTGCCTGTGGATTCTATTTTTTCGCAAAAATTTTAACTGTTTTTAACCGTTGCTTATTTTTTGTGTCTTAATATTTTTTAAATTTTTTAGCAAGTTTTTGTTTTTGTAAATTACACTGCATACGGTTCGAAGTGACCAAAAAATGTTTAATGATGATGTGTTGTGCTGGTTCGTTTTTTTGTTGTTCCTTTTAATTTTGTTTGAAATAAAATTCATTTATTTATTTTTGTAATTTTAATTTGTATTATTTATTGAATTCACTGTTTAATGTTTATGTGTTTTTATGTTGTTTTACAAAATTTTGTTTTAATTGTTGTTTTTGTTTTGATTGTATTTAATTTAAATTTATGTTTATATTTTCTTTTGTCTTTATTCACAATGTTTGATGTTCACGTTTTGATTGTCGAAACTAGAGTGATCTCTATGCAAAAAATACTTTAATTTTAACTAGTAATAAAATAATGTGAAAAGAATAAAAAAGTGATGAGAATATGTACATAATAAGGAAAAGAACCGTTAATATATATAAAGGGTGTTCTGAAGAGTGATGTTAACGTTGAACAGTGTGTGCTAATTTTATATATGAGTGGCAGGATCCACTGTTTAAAGTCGACTCCGAACGACAAATTTTTGAGAAAGTTTTTCACGGCAATTTTATTTACTCTCAGAGTTTAACATCAAAATTATCAGAACAAGATCAAGTATACAATTTGCTTGCAATTTCATTTCCGGAAACTGCATCTCCTTTCCTAGCTTTTCTATATGTTATATTATTCCGAATTTCTACTCATATTTAAACGCAGTAGTAAAGTACTTTTTATATAATATGTATTGTATTGGCTGATGGTATAAATATTCTCAGAGATATTATATATACATATATACCCCTCCGTTAAAGTATGTAAAAAATAAATTTAAATAATGGGTAAAGAGCTTCTGTTCTATCAGCATAAACTCTTGGCTTAACTGTAGATCGAGCTTTGTATCAAAAATGATACATTTAAATTTTTGAGACGATATAATTTTAAATCAGAAAAAGTTAGATGCTTGATATTTTTTAATTCATTAGTATTGTTATCGTCAATTTTTTAAACCAGAGAAAAAATGAAAATTTTAAGCAGGACTTAAAAAATTCAAAAACTATAAACTACGTAATTCTATCTTACGTATAATTTTTTACGACTATCCTAGGGATTCTGTGGTCTTGTGTAAGTAATTTTTTTATATTTTCAAAGATTATATAAAATTTTTATGCTATTTGAGAAGGTATTGAAGGATGAAACTGAAAAGGTTAAATTTGCTGTTCTTAATATTGATTGAAGTGGTCATAGTCTAGCATGTAGCGTGTTAGATTATTTGACATTAGAACAAGATTCAAAGATTTTCAATTTACAACGAAAGTTTGTAATAAAGCTCGTCTTATGAACTAACAAAAGTTTTGACATTAACAAACATGACAAGAGGATGTTTATCGCCAAATATGGTACTATTTGGAACAGAACAGACTGCCTTTAGTAATTTGGGATGAAAAAATATTACTAATTTTCACGCAGATTGCTAGCAGCTGTTTCCTGAAATGTTGTAGAGACTTGTTTACTGCTCTTCTCATATTTATCTCACGTGACAGACAAACATTAGAAAAATGTGTTTCGTCCCATGTTTACAGATGACAATATTTCGGTCAACTACGAGATAACAGAATCATTCGCTTTGATAATGTTATATTTACGCTTATTACGCCTTTTAGAAAAATGAGCTGTAAGTCTTCCAGCCTTTAATAATCATGCTTAAAGCCTTTTTTTGAAACTCGAATGAAAAGGATTTTTATTAAAAAAAAATATATATATATGTATATATATGTATATTTATCTTAATTTTTTGTTAGAAAATTTTAACAATTTACATAAGACTTTTATCGCACAACTTGTAGTTTTATGTAAGAAATAATACTCTATAAATTGTTTGGGATTAGCTGTCATACTTTCAGAGCAGCCCATATATCCTTTTTTAGGATTTTTAAAAATTTAATTTTTTGTTCGCCTAAAAGTTAAGAAAATTAAAGAAAATATATTGAAATAGTGATGCTTCAGTTCTTCTTATGTTCCTTTTTGGTAAATTTTCATCTCAAATTAAAGTTTTTAGCAACAGAATTCAAAAACTTTTTAGTTTTATTGTGGAAAATGAAAATTATCTCCAGCGATTTTAATTGAAATTTTATACTTAATGATGGAATACTTATAGTGATTGTTAGGCAAATTAATTTAAGGATATTTATATAAATCAAGCTTCATAAAGAGATTAACGGAGTAATGCTTGGTATTGGTTTATTTTTTCTTTAATTTCCTTTTGTTTCGTTTAATTACCTTTTCAACTTATATGTATTTAATTTTGTCGCTGTAGATTAGTAACTAATTGAATTTGATGGTCGTAATAAATTTCGCGATCCACCGAAATCGAATTAGCAGTTTTAGATTCAAGTACATCCTACGTGGGTAGCAACTACTTACAACCGTATTTGGGGAAACCTGTATCCGGGAATCCAGAGAGGAATAAAAGAGAGAAAATTTTTATTGAAATAATCGATGTTCTATTGCAACTTTATTACCTCACATAACGTTGACAACAAATTTTTCTAATGAAATATAACAATGGTTTGTGCTATCAGGTTTCAGCCAGCCCTCAATTGAGAGCGTTACCGATGCGAGTGACAATAAGCTGCCAAATCTAAGCAATTGGAAACTTATAAATCACCACAAAGCAACGGTGCCAGATATCAAATTATTACCATTTGGGGAAACATTAAACCAAGCTGACATGAAGTGTTTGATTGTTACGTAAAAAACGATGCTGCATTGTACATCATGCCAAAAATTTTGGCATAAATTAGAATATAAAATAGTTTTATTTAAATGAATTAAAATAAATAAAAATATTTAAATTTTTTAACGAAATCTATCAATAATCGTGACAATTCTGTGTACCACAAGTGTGTCAAAACTGATACATAAGCTAGAATTATGAAGAATACTTCCAGCATAATTTAATTAGAATACCTTTGGGACTAAAAATCAAAGGAAATTAAAACATTTTACCGTTAATATAATCCGACTGTTCATTATTTGCAAGTATTTTAACGCTATTCTCTATATTCTATGCTCTTGTTAAATCAATTAAATTTAATTTGATTTCCATTTTCGCAAAAACCAGTATTTCTTTCTTCTTGCGGTTATTTTTACAAGGCAATTATATTGATGGTTTAAACTTTATTGCAACGGAAAAATAAAAATATCTCAACTTTATTTATCCAAAAACAAACCCCTCAAATGGCTACTTTCCAATATCAGTTGAATGGGGAAAATTATCGTAAGTACAAGTGGTAATCGTTTACTTTCAAAGCACATAAAAGAATTCCATACAATACGAATGAATGAAAGAATGAGTGAATTTTCACTTCGCAGACTTTGAGAAAACCTGAGGAAAAATAATTTTCTGTTTCGAAGAAAAATAAACGAAAAGAAATCCTTTAATTCAGGTAAGCTGCTGAAAAAAAATTAAAGTGATAGAAGGAAAAGAAAAAATGTTAAAAACAGCATAAAAAATACTTATTGACCTTCATATACATACAGGGTTGGCCATATAACTAATCCGTAATGATGGGACAGTAAGATCCCGCTTAACGCTATTTTAGTATTACGCGGTAGTATTGGGTTCCTCAAAATCGCACACTGTATTGATGCTTGTTGTATTGATGTGTGCAAATGAAAAGGCCATGTGCTAAAAAAACCCGGTGCACTATATAGCGACGGTGTATACTATGTATCTTTTTCAACACTCTTTTTGTAGTCTGTCCAGATTAAAGATTCCAACTGTATTTTCCGAAGTCAAAATCACAGTTGTCATCAACGTTACTAGGTGTACGTGTTAAGTTTCGTTTAGCGCTGGAACTTATTCCCTCGTTAAGCGCGATCTTATGTAAATTATTTGTTTTATTCTTAATGGGTTCACAATTTGATTGTGATTAGACGATTATGCTGTGTAGTTTGAAAAATTTATGGTTTGGTTTTTCCTCTAAGCAGCTTTTCACAGTTCTGTGTTGTACTTCGGGTCATTGTTGTGAAATACCCTATTACAGTGGTCTTACGGCAATATACATATTTTGACAAAAAAGTCCTCACATGCTTAATACTCTTGCACAAAGTCCCGATATGACTTCAAGAGAGTATTTAGGAAATTATTTGAAAGAGCGGGTACATAATCGCTAAACCTCAAACAAAAGTTAACGGAAAAACTTGCTCATGATGCCACCAGAAAACACTAAACAAAACTTGTACATTCAATTCCAAATGGATTAAATGGAGTGCTTGTCCTTAGGGGATATTCTACTACATACAAGCGATGACATTTTCATATATTAGGCCTTTGAATTTTAAATTTATATGGAGGTACCTACGTAGTCATCTGAAACTTTTCCTTTTTTCTCTTGTTTTATGAGAAACATTAAAAAATTGTTTGTTTTATAATAGAACAGAAATAAATTAATAAAATAAATATATAAACTATACATTTTTATACAAACTTTTGGCTAAAATTCATGATTGCCGTACTAAGGCTTTTGCTGTCCACTGTATATCGCGAATGATATAATAGTAGTTCTAAAATAATTCAAAGTTTTTGTAAAAATGTTGGTTCATTCTCGAACTGATCCTCAATATTAATACCATGCCAAGAAAAAGCACCCTACACTCGCGGCAAAGTGGACGTCATATCAGTATTCTTCCCCAGACATAATAATTACCCACTTAGTTACTCTGAAACTTATGCAATCTTATGTTTTGCTTCTAAAAATACTGAAACCATAGCGATATATACATATCTACAAACGTTTCTACTACTATCTGCAACAAGTTTCTCACACCACTTGTGTTGTGTGCGTTAATTGTATACATGCGTGGCGGGACCTACAGTTTAAAGTCACCTCCGAACGACAGACTTTTGAGAAACTTTTCATGGCAATTTTTATTAACTCTCAGAGTTTTTGCCAGAGTGGAAGTCGCCGAAAAAATACTTTTTTTGTATTTTTGTTTTGATGTCTGGCCTGGGACTCGAACCCTGGCTTTACGTATAAGCCAACACACTGCCTACTAAACTGCGGTGACTTCTTTGGTAATCCCACAGTTATAACAGATATGACAAATAAGTACTTCTGCTTAAAGCAACGGCCATTATCACCCAATTTACATGTCTTCCAGTAATTAAAGCTATGCAAAAATAATATAACATTCTAAATATACCTGATCGATTTTTAGTAAAATTAGAATCTAATTATTGACTCCCATTCACGAAACGACAAACATGTATCGTATGAGTAATATTCAATTCTATTACATAGTTTCATACACGACAAAATTGACGCTTTTTTACTGCATACTTTCCAGGGTAATTATACTAGTACAAGTAATATGATGCGTATACGTAAATTTTTTTCAAATTCAATTAAATATTAAGTATATCGTTACTTTGGAATTAAACATTTAAAAGCTAATTTGACAATTTTTAAAATTTAAAATTTTTAAGTTTTAATGTTTTATGTTACATGAGACTCAGACAGAAATTATTGGACCGTTAAAGTTGTTGGTATTTTTTTTTAGATTATGTTTCATCATTATTTTAAAGGCTAAGTAAAGATTCATTCGCATTACCGTATTGGTTCAAATAAGTTTCTTAAGAATTCGGCCCCAGACACTAAATTTTGTTAAAGTTTGAACTTTACTCGTGTAAGACATTTTTCTGGTATTTTTGAGGTCCATATATCTAGACACTGTGAAGATCTGAAGATTTTTTGGTTTTACTTTGCGTTCTAGTTTTTGCACCCTGATCTACGTCAAAGGTGTCTACGAAAAACTTATTAATGTCTTCAATATCGGTTTGTTTAACGTTTTTTGTATCAATCTGGTTTAATGTTTTTGTGCAGGCAATTAGTTTCAAAACAAACAAACAAAACGGAAATCCAGAAGAATATATCATTTTCATCATTTCTATACCACAGTTAAAAAATTATTTAACAACATAAAAATTATTAAACTCTGTTGTGCAAAAAACTCGATAGTTTGCTTAAAGTACATCAGAACCGTTTACGTATAAGATGCAGTGCTTATATATCGAGAGGGTCATCTATTGGTTTAAATTTGAGCCATCTATTATTACTAACCTGTTATTTCCAAAACAAAGTCAATTGGTCGAAAATTGCACGAAAATATCGTCCAAAATTTGGTCCCAGATTGAAACGTTTTATGTTGAGATGTTTATAACTGATGTAACATAATAAGCAACTATTTCGCACGACCTACACAAATAAAAAAATGAAAAAGAAAATCTGTGGCTACAAGCAATCAGGGCCTATGTCACCGCTAGAAATTTAAAGCCCAGGTTCGACATCTCCAACAAAACCAATTATAAAAAAATATTTCATCAGCGACTTTCTCTCAGCAGATTTCTGCCAAAAACTCTGAGTAAATAAAATTTATATCAAAACTTTTCCCAAGAATCTGTCGTTCGAAGTCAACTGTAGGTCCCAGCACTCATGTACAAAATTAACACACACAACATAAGTAGTGTGAGAAGCTATGTCGTAAACCTAACTGAAGGGTTGTAATGATGAGTTATGCTTGTGTGTGTAAAAAATTGTACATTTAATAGCCTTCTTCAAGACTTAAGTCAATATGGTTCTTCTTAATAACTTTTCCAAAACAGAATATTATTGAGGTATGGATTTAGGTGGTTATTGTTTCTGGCCACAGAAATATAGCCTGACATGAAAGAACAAAAATAGTGAGATTCTTCAGCAATAAACGAGATGGTTTATAACGTGTTTGTGTATTTTATTATGTATGTATATATGACTGTATGTATGTATATATGACTGCCGCTGATGGCCTCACAGTACATCATTCGTTCGGTTCAATTTTCGTCCACTTTTTCGAGTTTCGCATGCTTAATTGTCTCTGGTTTGTCGGCAAAACACTTTTCTTTAACGGCTTCTCACAGAAAATAGTCAAACGGTCTCATATCGCACCTTCTTGGTGAATATTTGACATCACCATTTTGGCTAATTAAACGGCAATCAAACGTTTGACGCTATAAATCGATTGTGGCATAAGATGTGTGATAAGTTTCACCATCCTGTTAAAACCAAATATCGTTACCATCAATTCCATGAGGAGCGTGTAAAAAAATGGGTTATCATCGTGCGACAGGTGTCTCCATTAATTGTAAATGTTGCGCAGTCCTCATTTTCAAGGAAATATGGGACACAACTCGCACCAAACAGTCACTCGTAAAGGGTGCATTGGTGTAAGCCCACGTGTGGGTTTTCGGAGCCCCAAATATGGCAATTTTGCTTATTAACGTGGGCAACAAAATGAAAATGAGCTTCATGGACATCATCGTGCAGTTTCTCGTTGG
This sequence comes from Sarcophaga carnaria, assembly GCA_958299815.1. NCBI lineage: Eukaryota > Metazoa > Arthropoda > Insecta > Diptera > Sarcophagidae > Sarcophaga > Sarcophaga carnaria. The sequence continues at coordinate 80,523,349 of OY283149.1, read as the reverse complement.
CCCAATAAATCCCAACGTCGCTGAAGCGTAAATAGATTCATTACGTTCAGTGGAGATAATATACTGAATTTTGTGAAGGAATAAATGGCATAAGTATTGCCAGATTCGAAATAACCTATGGTGCAAATTTAAACCGACAGATGGCCGACTCGATAACTTAAATATGATCCCGAAGTCACACATCGGTTAGAATAATTTATAAGTTGTTTCGGTAAGTAATCCCCTACATGGTCGAACAATCATTCAGATGTCAATGAAATTATGGAAAAACTTGTAAATATCAACATCTGAGCAGCTTAGTCGTTGCTCAGAAACTAGACATTTATCACTAAACATTTAAATTTCTTGCATAACAATTTAATGACAATATTTACAACATCATAGAATTTATAGAAAAGAAAAAAAAATTAAGAGGTATTTAACAAAATTGACAGTCATTATTGCCATTGCAAGTTTAGTCACCAAACAAAAAGAATTTGTAATGTTGTCCTTAACGATTTTAATTTTTCACAAACAAGTTCCTTCGGCGTATTTGTTTGTTCTCCACACTGCTGTAGATCTTGTTTTACTTTACACTCTGACTTTTCTAAAATGATTGGTAATGGATGCTGAGGCAGGCAGTTTAAAGAACAAACGACTCTAACTCGCCATTTTTTGCTCTTCTCGTTGACAATCACAAAAGAAAGACATTGGAAGTAAAGGACAGTTTGTAAAACAAGGTTAAATCAGCAATAAAATTTTTCTCTCTCTTTCTTTCCATTGTAGGTACAGTATTTGTCCTTAAATTCAATTATAAAAACAAAAGTTTTGCGTCAATATTTTTCCTTCAACTAGGTTTGCGAAAAGATAAGAAAAACAAGCACAAAAAGAAAGACTTTAAACAGAAAGGAAATTTTAAAAGACAAGCGAATCGGTATGTTTCTGTTATAAGTTATGATAATTTTTTTGTGTTTATTGGTAAAAAAATTCTGTTTCTGTTTTCACACAAAGAAACAAAAAAAAAAATCATTCTTCCTTGTTTCCTGTATTCATTAAATTACTAAGCTCTGGTAAAACGAAGTCGCCATAGTCTAGTAGGTAGTGTAAGGCTACGGTTCAAACCCTATTTCTTCGGCGACTTCTTCTCAGCAGGTTTCTGGAAAAAACTCTGAGAGTGAATATAATTGCCATGAAAAGTTTCTCAAAAATTTGCCATTCGGAGTCGACCTTAAACTGTAGGTCCCACCGCTCATGTATAAAATTAATACTCACAATACAAGTGGTGTGAGAAGCTAGGTCGTAGTCCTGACTGAAGGGTTGTAATGACCACTTATGTATGTAATTTTGTTTTTGTGTTTGTTGGTAAAAAAAATTCTGCTTTTGTTTTCACACAAAAAAAAAAATAATAAAAATAATATTCTTCCTTGTTTCCTATATTCATAAAATTATTAAGCTTTTGGAAAACAACTACTAAAAGGAATTTTCGTCTCCTCTGATCATAATTATTTCAATTATATGTTCTAAACTAAATGCTCCATTACATTGTTCGTGGCGCCTACTAAAACAAAAAACAGTAACGGCAACTAATAGAAACATATGTAAGTAAGGCACGCTCTATAATTTCTTTACAATTTTCATTTTCTTAATTTCCATTTAAATACAGAATTAATACAAAACCCTCTATTATTATCAAAACAGAATTAAAAGTGCATAGTGCACCGTCTTGGTCGGGTACAAAAGAAAATTGTAAAAGGAGGACACATATTTCAGGCCATTTTAATGAACTTAATTCCGTTTTTTGAATAGAAGTTAAATTTAAAGAGGAAGAAACCTTTAGTAACTGACTGCTATCTAAAGGAGCTGCTTAATTCTCTACCACCTATAGTTATCTTCGGTGTCTTTCTGTTTGTTTGCTTTTCTTCTTGTCTGAAATGTTCAAGTGTTCATTAATTTTTAATAAATATTGTACCTAGCATAACTGAAATACAGAGTATATTTGCTGTAATTAAAATTTAAAGAATTGTGAGCATAATTCAAAAAAGAGCAATATCAGGCAGTATAGGCAACATTATATTGCAGTCATCGTGCTCTCCATTTAGGTGACAGTTTGGCACACCGAATTTTTTTTGATTTTACTTTAATTTTCTATTAATACTTGATTACAGTCTTGATATAAATAGACATACATTTATAGCACGGTGTGACAGTCAAAATACACCCAGCTAATAACATAGTGGTGGTAGTGAGTTTTGATGAGTAGAAATCCAAAGTATTTTTTTGTATCCAAATTTGTTTTATTTGTTTTTTTTTGTTATTTTTACACAAAATTATTTAATGTTAATATTTAATTTTTATTTAAATATACCTGAATTTAAACGTATTTGTAATCTGATGACATCTTTTATCATAAGCTTTCTAAATATGTCTTTATAAATATAATCCATTTTTTTAAAAAAATTTTATTCGTTTACAATAACACAAATTATTTGGATATGTTTTCTCTTACACTACCTTAGAATTTATTTAAATTTAATCAGAATTAAGGGCTGTGACAGACAACTTTTTTGTAAGCAAGTGACATCGCCAAACAATAAATATCAAACAGCCCACATCTGATGCCGACACACATGCCCCCAATATTTTACTACCGAGGCCATGATCACCTATTTCACGCAAGTTCTTTGGATTGAACACTTATTTATCTTCTTCCATGTGCAGGCATGTCAGATAAGTTTTGGAATGATGTGTTTTCTTCAGGCGAGTCCAAATATACAATTTAGTATGAAGGAAAATAAAATGAAGAGCTCGATCTCAAGAAACGCTTATAAATGGTGGTTGTAGTAGAATGCTATGAGTATGTGTTTCGGCACCAGGTGTAGCAGTTTAGAATTTATTGACTAAATAATGAATAACAAAGGGTATTTAAATATTCTACAGAACAAAAGTTTGGAGGGATTAAGAATGCGTAATGATTATTACTTCCGACAAGTCACTGAACTCCAACCAACAGTTTCTATCCTCAGACTTCTTGTCTATAGTCTAACAAAGAACTCAAATCATTTCATATTGTAATAAACACCACAGATTTTAGATGGTCTCAGACCAGTTCAACGTAAGCAGAATATCCTTGTCGCTTCCAAAACTTTTTTTCTATTTCACGGAAAAGTGAAATAAATAAAGAAAAAAACTTATAAGTTTCTTGATTGACTCGAACTAAGGGACACAACTTCTATTCTAACTATTTGTCTTTGAGCTATCCGTATACCACACAATGTTGCAACTCTTAGAAGTTTGAGGAATCTATGTTGTTCATTTCCCAAGATCATAGAGTTAATTCAATCACAATGCAGAGAACATGTGTGACGTATGAGTGATATTTAATTCCATTAGAATCATACATGACAATATCAAAAAAAATGTATTGCATACTTTTCAGAGTAAGTAGTTCTGCACATGTAATATGATGCGTATGAGTAATATTTTTCAAATTCAATTAAATAAAAAGTATTATCCATTAATTAGGGATTAAATATTTCAAAGCTATGATATGGCAATTCTAAGAGATTTTTAAAAGTTTTAAATTTTTCGAGATATCAAAACATAAAAGTAAATACAAAAAACACAATTCGAGGATTTATTCTAGTGTGTGTTACATCATGGCCGGTAGCTTCATAGTCTATATCTTCTACGTCTTGACAACAAAAAAATAAATTTTACAAAATTCCTAACCGTTTTTGTTTTATTACATTTTTAAAATTAAACATTTCAATTTCCCACGCTATACTACAAAAGTATTGAATTACAATTCCCGCACAGTACATTAAACGGGAGACCGAAAGTAAAGTTTATTAGAATAATTATACAATATCGAATCCGACTTCGAGCCGTTGGTTAAATGATTTTGTTAATCTGTAATTGTATTCCACCAAGTACGGATCTTCTCTGGAAGGTAATCTAATACCATTCGTGCGACCAAAGTTTAAAGTAAACGTTACACGATCCATATGATTCCTCAAGATGCTGCCCTGACTCCTTAAGCGTCGTTGCATAAATTAGGAGCTAAACTTTGACTTTATTTTTGAATAAATTAAAATTTGTTCTCTCTTGTCAAATATGACGGAAATTATTTTCATTTAAGCATGCACGATACTGCTCAAGTAGCAAATGCTCAGTGTAATGGACGCAATTTTACATAAACATAATACACATACACATGTACATAAGACTACTACGGGAAGAATATATTGTTACGAAAATGGAAACGGTATACATCGTTTAACATTAAAATGAGCAGAAGCTACACAAACAAATACAACGAACTTGCTACAAGTATACCAACAACATCATTATGAAAGAAAAGTGAATAGACAAGTAAGCGGGAACGCAACAACAAGCAATGTGAACATAATATACAAACAACAATGAAGTCGCTATAGAGTTCTCGAGAAGGCGAAACCACGAACGTTCGACTTCAAGAACTTTCGTCAGATTGTTTACGTGTTAAAAAGGCAAGACAAAGCAGGCAACTAGTAGTAAGAATTCAGTCAGTAGTAAGAGAACAGTCGTGGTTTGAATATCGCCGTTGAAAAGATCTGCGTTGTAAGCAAAGAAGAATTAGCGAACAAGCAATTGTTGTTGTATTTGTAAAGTTCTAAACTGAAGACACAAAACATTTCTGGTGCATCGTAGTGGATGAACTGCTGACAAAACCCTCAGAGGTGGGGATTAACTACCAAGTATATACAGATGATTAGAGACAAATTTAAAGGAAATCACTGCTACATCATTCATAGAGCTCTTGAAATTATAAGTCGTTTGTTGAATGACAGGGGGCCCTCAGAATAGACCCTGACAAAACTACAAGAAAATTTGTACTTCTGAGATAATATCAGAGAAAATAGAGTGAAATATAAGAAATAACACTGCTCATATAGGGAGCACCTCAGAAAAGTTCAGATATACCATAACGGTATGCAGACGACTTGCTGAGAAATTCTGCGAAGGCTACCCAGGAATTATGTATTGGATGTACATATATCATGATAATCCGACCAATAGTGACCTATGGGGCAATAGTCTAGGCAGATAAAATAAATCTGAAAGCAAATCCAATGTAGTTGGACAAGATACAAAAACTAGAGTGCAAAGTAGAGAACGTGTCCACTAGAGGCTATGTTGGATTTAAGTCCGCTACACTTGATAATCAAGGAAAAAGCTTTGTCCTTTTAAATGACCATCAAACGTTTGATGCAATAAATCGATTGTGGCATGAGATGTGTAGCAATTTGCACGCTGTTGAAGCCGCAAATACGTCCCCACCAAAGTGAAAATGAGCTTCATTCATGATTTTTTTTTTTTGCAAAATCGGCATCATCATGCAGTTTCGTGTCGGCCCATCTAGCGACACGAAAACGAAGCGGATGGTCTTGAGGCTTCACCTCTTGAACCAACTGAATTTTGTAAGACGTCATATCGAGAACTTTACGCAAAATTCGACACAAACTGGTGCGTAAAATGTTCAATTCTTGAGAGCGATGACGAGCTTATGTTGATGTTGATGGAGTTTTCGGCAGTACGCACTCTATGAGCCGGTTCACGTCTTTACGTATCAACAATGAAACCAGTTTCGCGAACTTAAGAAATAAACCTGCGTATTCCGAGTACGGTTGGTTTGTGATCAAATTTTGTACATTTTCCGTCCAACGGTCTATTCTTGCAATTAAATTTCCAATAAACACTCAATGGTGCTCAAGAGTAAATCGATTCATTAGGTTCAGTGGAGATAATATACTGAATTTTGGATCAGAATAGAAATACATATGTATTGCGAAACTCGAAATAAACGATGATTCAAATTTAAACCGATAGATAGCCCATGGTGGTAAACCGAAATAATAACAAGAATAATAATAAATAATAATTTAGATTTAAGCCACCAAAAGTGATTTTAAATTAATTTTTTTTTTGTTGTCGTTGTAAATAATCTTAAATTTTAGTTTAGTGCACAGTGATTTACAGTTTTTCTTCAGTTTTCTTAAGGTTCCATACTGACTTTTTTTCATTTTCTTTTAAAAATCTGCTGTCTGGTGTTTAGTACTCACGAAATATTTTTTCAACACTTCAATTTGGTTTTTGGTAAGGCAATGGAAAAAAGAAAACAAGATTTCTAGGGCAACATAATCATCTACTGCCTTTTCGGTATTCAAGTTCGTAAGCGTTATTGAACAAAGGGATGGAAATAGAATATAAATCTCATAAGTTTCTTTTTTGCTTCATTTTTATCATTTGCTTCTGTAGTTTAACAAGTTCCTTCGGCGTATTTGTTTGTTCTCCACACTGCTGTAGATCTTGTTTTACTTTACACTCTGACTTTTCTAAAATGATTGGTAATGGATGCTGAGGCAGGCAGTTTAAAGAACAAACGACTCTAACTCGCCATTTTTTGCTCTTCTCGTTGACAATCACAAAAGAAAGACATTGGAAGTAAAGGACAGTTTGTAAAACAAGGTTAAATCAGCAATAAAATTTTTCTCTCTCTTTCTTTCCATTGTAGGTACAGTATTTGTCCTTAAATTCAATTATAAAAACAAAAGTTTTGCGTCAATATTTTTCCTTCAACTAGGTTTGCGAAAAGATAAGAAAAACAAGCACAAAAAGAAAGACTTTAAACAGAAAGGAAATTTTAAAAGACAAGCGAATCGGTATGTTTCTGTTATAAGTTATGATAATTTTTTTGTGTTTATTGGTAAAAAAATTCTGTTTCTGTTTTCACACAAAGAAACAAAAAAAAAATCATTCTTCCTTGTTTCCTGTATTCATTAAATTACTAAGCTCTGGTAAAACGAAGTCGCCATAGTCTAGTAGGTAGTGTAAGGCTACGGTTCAAACCCTATTTCTTCGGCGACTTCTTCTCAGCAGGTTTCTGGAAAAAACTCTGAGAGTGAATATAATTGCCATGAAAAGTTTCTCAAAAATTTGCCATTCGGAGTCGACCTTAAACTGTAGGTCCCACCGCTCATGTATAAAATTAATACTCACAATACAAGTGGTGTGAGAAGCTAGGTCGTAGTCCTGACTGAAGGGTTGTAATGACCACTTATGTATGTAATTTTGTTTTTGTGTTTGTTGGTAAAAAAAATTCTGCTTTTGTTTTCACACAAAAAAAAAATAATAAAAATAATATTCTTCCTTGTTTCCTATATTCATAAAATTATTAAGCTTTTGGAAAACAACTACTAAAAGGAATTTTCGTCTCCTCTGATCATAATTATTTCAATTATATGTTCTAAACTAAATGCTCCATTACATTGTTCGTGGCGCCTACTAAAACAAAAAACAGTAACGGCAACTAATAGAAACATATGTAAGTAAGGCACGCTCTATAATTTCTTTACAATTTTCATTTTCTTAATTTCCATTTAAATACAGAATTAATACAAAACCCTCTATTATTATCAAAACAGAATTAAAAGTGCATAGTGCACCGTCTTGGTCGGGTACAAAAGAAAATTGTAAAAGGAGGACACATATTTCAGGCCATTTTAATGAACTTAATTCCGTTTTTTGAATAGAAGTTAAATTTAAAGAGGAAGAAACCTTTAGTAACTGACTGCTATCTAAAGGAGCTGCTTAATTCTCTACCACCTATAGTTATCTTCGGTGTCTTTCTGTTTGTTTGCTTTTCTTCTTGTCTGAAATGTTCAAGTGTTCATTAATTTTTAATAAATATTGTACCTAGCATAACTGAAATACAGAGTATATTTGCTGTAATTAAAATTTAAAGAATTGTGAGCATAATTCAAAAAAGAGCAATATCAGGCAGTATAGGCAACATTATATTGCAGTCATCGTGCTCTCCATTTAGGTGACAGTTTGGCACACCGAATTTTTTTTGATTTTACTTTAATTTTCTATTAATACTTGATTACAGTCTTGATATAAATAGACATACATTTATAGCACGGTGTGACAGTCAAAATACACCCAGCTAATAACATAGTGGTGGTAGTGAGTTTTGATGAGTAGAAATCCAAAGTATTTTTTTGTATCCAAATTTGTTTTATTTGTTTTTTTTTGTTATTTTTACACAAAATTATTTAATGTTAATATTTAATTTTTATTTAAATATACCTGAATTTAAACGTATTTGTAATCTGATGACATCTTTTATCATAAGCTTTCTAAATATGTCTTTATAAATATAATCCATTTTTTTAAAAAAATTTTATTCGTTTACAATAACACAAATTATTTGGATATGTTTTCTCTTACACTACCTTAGAATTTATTTAAATTTAATCAGAATTAAGGGCTGTGACAGACAACTTTTTTGTAAGCAAGTGACATCGCCAAACAATAAATATCAAACAGCCCACATCTGATGCCGACACACATGCCCCCAATATTTTACTACCGAGGCCATGATCACCTATTTCACGCAAGTTCTTTGGATTGAACACTTATTTATCTTCTTCCATGTGCAGGCATGTCAGATAAGTTTTGGAATGATGTGTTTTCTTCAGGCGAGTCCAAATATACAATTTAGTATGAAGGAAAATAAAATGAAGAGCTCGATCTCAAGAAACGCTTAAAAATGGTGGTTGTAGTAGAATGCTATGAGTATGTGTTTCGGCACCAGGTGTAGCAGTTTAGAATTTATTGACTAAATAATGAATAACAAAGGGTATTTAAATATTCTACAGAACAAAAGTTTGGAGGGATTAAGAATGCGTAATGATTATTACTTCCGACAAGTCACTGAACTCCAACCAACAGTTTCTATCCTCAGACTTCTTGTCTATAGTCTAACAAAGAACTCAAATCATTTCATATTGTAATAAACACCACAGATTTTAGATGGTCTCAGACCAGTTCAACGTAAGCAGAATATCCTTGTCGCTTCCAAAACTTTTTTTCTATTTCACGGAAAAGTGAAATAAATAAAGAAAAAAACTTATAAGTTTCTTGATTGACTCGAACTAAGGGACACAACTTCTATTCTAACTATTTGTCTTTGAGCTATCCGTATACCACACAATGTTGCAACTCTTAGAAGTTTGAGGAATCTATGTTGTTCATTTCCCAAGATCATAGAGTTAATTCAATCACAATGCAGAGAACATGTGTGACGTATGAGTGATATTTAATTCCATTAGAATCATACATGACAATATCAAAAAAAATGTATTGCATACTTTTCAGAGTAAGTAGTTCTGCACATGTAATATGATGCGTATGAGTAATATTTTTCAAATTCAATTAAATAAAAAGTATTATCCATTAATTAGGGATTAAATATTTCAAAGCTATGATATGGCAATTCTAAGAGATTTTTAAAAGTTTTAAATTTTTCGAGATATCAAAACATAAAAGTAAATACAAAAAACACAATTCGAGGATTTATTCTAGTGTGTGTTACATCATGGCCGGTAGCTTCATAGTCTATATCTTCTACGTCTTGACAACAAAAAAATAAATTTTACAAAATTCCTAACCGTTTTTGTTTTATTACATTTTTAAAATTAAACATTTCAATTTCCCACGCTATACTACAAAAGTATTGAATTACAATTCCCGCACAGTACATTAAACGGGAGACCGAAAGTAAAGTTTATTAGAATAATTATACAATATCGAATCCGACTTCGAGCCGTTGGTTAAATGATTTTGTTAATCTGTAATTGTATTCCACCAAGTACGGATCTTCTCTGGAAGGTAATCTAATACCATTCGTGCGACCAAAGTTTAAAGTAAACGTTACACGATCCATATGATTCCTCAAGATGCTGCCCTGACTCCTTAAGCGTCGTTGCATAAATTAGGAGCTAAACTTTGACTTTATTTTTGAATAAATTAAAATTTGTTCTCTCTTGTCAAATATGACGGAAATTATTTTCATTTAAGCATGCACGATACTGCTCAAGTAGCAAATGCTCAGTGTAATGGACGCAATTTTACATAAACATAATACACATACACATGTACATAAGACTACTACGGGAAGAATATATTGTTACGAAAATGGAAACGGTATACATCGTTTAACATTAAAATGAGCAGAAGCTACATAAACAAATACAACGAACTTGCTACAAGTATACCAACAACATCATTATGAAAGAAAAGTGAATAGACAAGTAAGCGGGAACGCAACAACAAGCAATGTGAACATAATATACAAACAACAATGAAGTCGCTATAGAGTTCTCGAGAAGGCGAAACCACGAACGTTCGACTTCAAGAACTTTCGTCAGATTGTTTACGTGTTAAAAAGGCAAGACAAAGCAGGCAACTAGTAGTAAGAATTCAGTCAGTAGTAAGAGAACAGTCGTGGTTTGAATATCGCCGTTGAAAAGATCTGCGTTGTAAGCAAAGAAGAATTAGCGAACAAGCAATTGTTGTTGTATTTGTAAAGTTCTAAACTGAAGACACAAAACATTTCTGGTGCATCGTAGTGGATGAACTGCTGACAAAACCCTCAGAGGTGGGGATTAACTACCAAGTATATACAGATGATTAGAGACAAATTTAAAGGAAATCACTGCTACATCATTCATAGAGCTCTTGAAATTATAAGTCGTTTGTTGAATGACAGGGGGCCCTCAGAATAGACCCTGACAAAACTACAAGAAAATTTGTACTTCTGAGATAATATCAGAGAAAATAGAGTGAAATATAAGAAATAACACTGCTCATATAGGGAGCACCTCAGAAAAGTTCAGATATACCATAACGGTATGCAGACGACTTGCTGAGAAATTCTGCGAAGGCTACCCAGGAATTATGTATTGGATGTACATATATCATGATAATCCGACCAATAGTGACCTATGGGGCAATAGTCTAGGCAGATAAAATAAATCTGAAAGCAAATCCAATGTAGTTGGACAAGATACAAAAACTAGAGTGCAAAGTAGAGAACGTGTCCACTAGAGGCTATGTTGGATTTAAGTCCGCTACACTTGATAATCAAGGAAAAAGCTTTGTCCTTTTAAATGACCATCAAACGTTTGATGCAATAAATCGATTGTGGCATGAGATGTGTAGCAATTTGCACGCTGTTGAAGCCGCAAATACGTCCCCACCAAAGTGAAAATGAGCTTCATTCATGATTTTTTTTTTTTTGCAAAATCGGCATCATCATGCAGTTTCGTGTCGGCCCATCTAGCGACACGAAAACGAAGCGGATGGTCTTGAGGCTTCACCTCTTGAACCAACTGAATTTTGTAAGACGTCATATCGAGAACTTTACGCAAAATTCGACACAAACTGGTGCGTAAAATGTTCAATTCTTAAGAGCGATGACGAGCTTATGTTGATGTTGATGGAGTTTTCGGCAGTACGCACTCTATGAGCCGGTTCACGTCTTTACGTATCAACAATGAAACCAGTTTCGCGAACTTAAGAAATAAACCTGCGTATTCCGAGTACGGTTGGTTTGTGATCAAATTTTGTACATTTTCCGTCCAACGGTCTATTTTTGCAATTAAATTTCCAATAAACACTCAATGGTGCTCAAGAGTAAATCGATTCATTAGGTTCAGTGGAGATAATATACTGAATTTTGGATCAGAATAGAAATACATATGTATTGCGAAACTCGAAATAAACGATGATTCAAATTTAAACCGATAGATAGCCCATGGTGGTAAACCGAAATAATAACAAGAATAATAATAAATAATAATTAAGATTTAAGCCACCAAAAGTGATTTTAAATTAATTTTTTTTTTGTTGTCGTTGTAAATAATCTTAAATTTTAGTTTAGTGCACAGTGATTTACAGTTTTTCTTCAGTTTTCTTAAGGTTCCATACTGACTTTTTTTCATTTTCTTTTAAAAATCTGCTGTCTGGTGTTTAGTACTCACGAAATATTTTTTCAACACTTCAATTTGGTTTTTGGTAAGGCAATGGAAAAAAGAAAACAAGATTTCTAGGGCAACATAATCATCTACTGCCTTTTCGGTATTCAAGTTCGTAAGCGTTATTGAACAAAGGGATGGAAATAGAATATAAATCTCATAAGTTTCTTTTTTGCTTCATTTTTATCATTTGCTTCTGTAGTTTAAAGTTAGTTAATCTGTTCCTGATTTTAACATTGTTTTTCTTTTATTTTTCGCTTAACTACCAAACTCATAAATTTAACTGAAGTGTATTGTAACTGTTGTTCAGCATGAGTTTTTGTTGTAAATGCAACATCGACTATAAATCTTGTATAACAACGGAACGCAGTATGTTTCTGTTTTAAGAATATTCATGGCCACAATGCTGACGCACAAACATTCATTATGTTGCTACGAAAGCAATTAAAATTTGAAGAGGAATTTATAAGTACCGTTATACAGCTATTAGAAATGACTTTATTGGTGATGTAGTAAGGCTATTCAATGTCAATTGTAACTGAGACCTACTGGTCATCACACTTTTTTTAAAAAATTTAAATAAGAGTTATAAGCAAATAGTGAATGCAGAAACTCGGAAATGATCAGTTATAAGCGTTTAAAATAGCATGTTAGCAGGTCACGTGCAGTCTTAGAAGATTTCTTAAACGGAAAATTCACAGCTGCTGATCTGATCAAACAAACCCCGTAATATCTTGTTTTTATTGTCCTCTCCAAGCTATTTGATTAATTTTATCATAAAATCGCCCTAGTCTAGTAAGTAGAATGTAGGCTTTTAGACGTGAGGCCTTGGTTCAAAACTCATCTCAGCATCTCCAAATGACTATAAAAAAATATTTCTTCGATGACTTCCTCTCAGCAGATTTCTGGCGAAAACTCTGAGAGTACATGAAGTTTTTTAAAAATCTCTTGTTCGGAGTCAACTTTAAACTGTATATTTAGCCACTCATGTATAAAATTAACATTAGTGGTGTGAGACACTAGGTCGTAGTCCTGCCTAAAAGGTTGTAAAACCAATTATGCCTTTTATATTTATCCTAAGTCGATATTGAATACATTTTAATGCAAGAGAGCTTTAGAAAGCATTGGCCTTAATAAAGCGCTTCACTGAATCAAACTAAAAACTACATCAACCCTTTTAGGACCAACATTAGATACCAACAGGAGTGTAGTGTAAAAGGTAGTCCAGAAAGCAATACAAGGAAGTCCTTACTTGGAGTATCAATGGTCTACCAGAACTATTTGTGTACTCGAACATATATCTTCTGGGCTATCAGAATAAAGAATCGAATAAAAAATTTTTAAACGTTTGATATCGTCATATTAATATCATCAAAAGACATTTAGCTCTTCCAATTTCTTAATCGAAATCTTTTCTGGGAAATGTTACCTATAAAAACGGTAACTTAAGAGAGGATGTTATGAATTGAAAAGGAAAAAATTTAGAGCATTGCAGAAAGTGTGGAAATGACTCAAATTATGAGATGATTTTTCGATGAAATTAAAATCAATTTCCCATTGCTCTAGAGCCTATTCAGCGAATACACATCTTTAGCTATGATAGTCCATGATGATTTGGCAAAAAATACTGAATTAAGGACAACTATTTTGACAGATGTAGCTTCAACATCCATACTTAGCATATTAAGCAGGCAGCTTTAAAAAGTCTGAAGTTTTTTAAACAACTTTGCAATAAATACTCCAGAATTTACTTTCTGTAGATGTAAATGGGGCCAGGTAATGTTGTTTAAAAAAATACTCAACCAAAAATATTTTTTTCTTCTCTTATACAGTAGTTTCGTAATTATTACAAAAACTTTTTAATTTGTTCACTCAAAACTATGAATTTTCTTCAAGAAAAACTTATGACTACTCTTAGTAGGTTATTGTTGGTTAAAGTTTTCTTAAACTTGTTTTAAACTTCGTTGTTGTTGATGTGAGAAAACTATTTACTTTTACCATGAAAAAACCTGAATATTATTGACAGAACCATGTAATTTTAAAAATGCTTTTAATGTAGAATGTATTTTAAGTATGTTAGAGAATATTGTTACAAAAATGGAAATGGTGTTATCGTATAACATTAAAATAATAAACAAAACTACAAAAACAAAGTACTTGTTTACATGATCAATGAATAAACATAAATATAGCAACAACGTCAGTATAAAAAGGGGGAATAAACAAGGTAAACAAACAGGCAACAACAACACTGCAAGGACAAACGTAAACAACAATAATGTAAGAAATATGTTTACATTTATAGAGATTTCGCGAAGACAGTCATTCTCCTTCAAGAGCATCTATCAGACTGTTTACCAAGCGATATAAAAGGCAAGACAAAGCAACGGGTTCAGAAAGAATTCAGTCAGTCTTGTGTGAAGACACGTTGCTTGTAAAGAGAATAATTGTGGCTTGAAGATCTCTGTTATAAAGATCTATTAAACAATTGTTATTGTGTACGCGGAAGAGTGTAGAGAAGAATAACAATTAAAGCAAATTGTTGTTGTTTAAATCAAGTCGTGAAAGCTGGCATACGGGATTGTGCGAACAATAAAGAATTGATTTAAAACTTAACACAAATTTTTTTTATTTTATTTGCAAACTACGAACTCGTATTTTTAACGTTTTTTAAAGGGAAAAAACGTAATAATATTGTAGACATATAATTTTAAAGAGATTTTTTCTTAAGTTTTAATAGAAATTATACATTGTAGATTGCACCACTCATGGATAAAATTAACACACCCAACATGGGTGGTGTGAGAAAATAAATCATAATCTAATAGACCAACTCACTACTGCTATACTGCAGCGACTTCTAAAGTTAATAGTATACACTTTTCCCACACTGTCAGCATAGATTAACGCTTGGTGGAAAGCATCCCCTAAAGTCCTTATATAAGAAGTAATTTACGTTGTATTTTAAAAGAATTGTTTAATACAGTTTAGTCATAACCGAATACTTCCCTTGTTATTTTCAATTGTTATTTTGTATTGGTCCATTTACCGTGCACCAGTTTCAATTACACAAATTAAATAGCAATTGAACAGAAATTACATTCTACATTCGAGACTGTTAATACGAACAGAAATGGAATCATAAAATCGAACGTATTAAACGTGGTGTGTTGTTGTCTAACTTTTTTAGTCTACAACTTGCCGGCCGATTGACTGGTTGGAAAACCAATTTCATTAAAAAAAGAATTTCATTGGTGTACTTCATTCAATTGACATTCAAGCGATTTTTGCATTCGTTTTTTTAGAGAGACTCAAATTTCATTGTTTTTTTCTTTCTCAATGAAAAGCAAAGTTGTTAACTAAATCGAGAGTTACACGAGAAATATCAAATGGTTACCTGCAAATATTTATAGAACTCATCTAATATGCTGCAATGTGCTTGATTACCTTACCGAAGATCCAAAAAAGATTTTATGAGATGGTAAGTAAAATAAGAGAATAGCTGATAAGCAACGGCACTCATTCTCAGCGTATACAGTGTATTCCTTATTTATACGGTCACTTAAATTATTTAAATATTATTTTGCTTTAATCGATTAGATGCCTTATGAAGATTTATTTATCCCTGCATTTTCAATAAATACTGTTATGTTTTTACCTTTTAAAAACGCTTGACATATGAGCTAGTATTTTGCAAATAAAAATAAAAATCAATTTGTGTTTAGTTATAATTAAAATTCTTTATTTTCCACACAATTCAGTGTGCCACTGTTCACAACTTGATGTAAGCAACAACAATTGCTTTGTTTGTTATTCCTCTTTGCATTCTTTTGCGTGACCAATAACAATTATTAGTCAATTTATTCGACAGATCTTTATAACGGAGATTTTCAAACCACGATTACTCTCTTAAACACACAGCATCTTCACACGAGACTGACTAAATTTTTACTGACTCGTTGCCTGCTTTTAATTGCCTTTGCGCAGGGTAAACAGTCTGATGAATGCTCTTGAAAGCAAATTACTTCGCATTCTCGAAATCTCTATGAATTTAACATGTTGCTTACATGTTGTTTACATATATTTATGTTTGTTGATGTATTTCTATTTACATTTATTCTTGCAGTTTGTACTGTTGCATTTTTGTTTACTTATTTATGAGTTTTTTTATACTGATGTTTTGTTGGTATATTTTTGTTTACTTGTTTATCATGTAAAAAGGTTCATTGTTTTTGTTTTTGTAGCTTTTGTTTATAATATTAATGTTAAACGATATAAAAGCAAAACACTATTTCCATTTTCGACGACGTGATAATGCTTTTCTGTGATAAAAATCCGAACCATCTTTGCAGGAGAGCAGAAAACACTCTAAATATAGCACACATTTGGGCATGTACAAGGAGTTTGAATGTGAACCCGGATGGTACCGTATTTACCTATGTCTGCAAGAAAGGCACAGACCCTTATGATAGCCCTTGCTTAATTCATAAATGCATTAGGAAATCCAACCAGATGAAATGATTGATTGTTATGCTATATAAGATATCATATATAAGAAACTAAAAACATTACGGTTTTTCTAATGGTGGTACATGCGCTCAGGGAATGATTAATCTAGACTAGTAATCATTTGGTAAACTTGTTGTATAGGGATTTGAACATATTTGCAGGTAGTCAAATGACAATTAGAGCAATAACATCAAGGCATACAGGGTCTGTGGTAATCCTGGAGTGTAAAGTTGCCAGATATGGAACGGTATGCAATGTTTAATATTCTGACTAATATGTAGAGCCAGAGTATTACGTACCGTAAGCTGGGATCACCCACTGACTTTCATTGCATTAAAGACCAAGATGCTAACGTGTGCGGAAACATCACACAGAAGGAAAAATTACGAAAATACTTTGGGACGATTCTAATAATGGAAGAATCATGAGTATTTTACATTTTAATGAGAGTGACATGAGTAAGCCATTGAGCGTACCTACGGTACAGCCCGCCTTACTTAGACGTTAAACCATATTGGGATGGTAAAATATGAATAATGCCGGGTATGTGGTGAAGACATCGAAACTATGGAATACCTTTTGTGTGATTGCCTAGCTTTCGTAAGCTCGAGCTGCCGGCATTGTATGGAGAATACTATGTCGGATATAATTCGTTTCAAAGGAGTGGATTAGAAGAAGTTAATGGAGTTTATACAAGACACAAACTTCCTATAGAGAGTAAAGTGGTATTTCTTAATAAATGAGAACATAACGAGCTTAGGTATATGTCGCTAAGCATTAGACTCCTTGTGCATTCTTCCAAATTTCAGTTTTTATTCAAGGAAAGTCATCAAATTAGTTTTTATCAACGAAAACATGCCCAGACAACTTTCGTCATTTATATTTCATTTATAGATAAAAAATGCTTGTCTACACTATAAAGAAGCAGTCCAATTACCTTTCCATTCCATATCAGAGCCAAGATCCAAATTTCTTGAAGGGAACCTTAAAATTGCTTTCTTCAGGCCATAAGGGAGATAAGACCAAAATTACTTACTTACTTAATTGGCCATTAACAACCCGATTAACGGATTTTGGCCTGCCGCAACACATCCTTCCAGGTGCGCCTACGCCGGTTGGTCACACCAATTGATGGCAGGGCTTTCTCGACATTGAGCCAGCGCAGCCGCCTGATATTAATACGCTACACAACGTCTATGTCGTTGAGGAGCTCATACAGCTCACTTTTATATCGGATACGGAAATCATCGCCAACTCGCACAGGACCGAAGATCTTACGTAGGACTTTTCTCTCGAATACTCTCAAGACTGCTGCATAAGTGCTTAATAGGTTCCATGCCTCTGCGCCATAAAGAAGCACGGGTAGGATGAGCGTCTTGGTAGAGTATTAGTTTTGTCTCTGCTACTCAATTGCCTATTGATACCATAGTAGCACCTTTTGGCAAGAGTGATCCTGCGCTTGATCTCCAGACTGACATCATTTTTCGTGGTAAGGGCGGAGCCAAGATAAATAAATTCCTTGACTGCACCAAAAGTATAGTTATCGGCCGTAATCTGAGAATCAATACGCCGCACGTCTCTACTTGTCGATAACATATACTTTGTTTTGCCCTCATTTACTGCCAGACCCATCCTGATAGATTCCCGTCCAATAGCACTAAAGGCAGCAGTAACATCTCGTTTGATACACTCTCCATGACTAAGTTGAAGTGGTCGCATGATAAGGGGTCGCCTTGCCTGAAACCTCGCACAGTATCAAAAGGTTCCGAAAAGTCCATTCCTACCTTGACGGAGCTGTAGGAATTGCTCAAGGGCATTCTGCATTGCCTTATCAACTTCGCAGGTATACCGAGCACAGACATTGCGGCAAAAACAGGATCCCTTATGGAGCTATCGAAGGCTGCCTTATAGTCGACAAAAAGATGGTGTGTGTCGACTTATTTTTCGTGGGTCTTTTCCAGGATTTGGCGTAGTGTGAAGATCTGGTCGATGGTGGACTTACCAGTTCTGAAGGCACACTAATAAAATTACCAAAATTACTGATAGGAAGTTTTAAAATTTTTGTGAGAATTTCTCTGGCTCTGTGTGGCATGGGAAACATTTTGGGCAAATGAACTGCTGGAAATGCGATCCAACGAATTACATTGACTCCTTCTCTTTGGTTTTTTTATTTTATTTTTTAGCGATGATTTTATTTATTGATTTATGATGTCCATTAACATTTCATAATTAAATTCTTTATTAATTTTGTATGAAATATTACTTATCACACTCCAAATTATACTTATCAATTCTAAATTCAAACGATTTCAAATAAAAGCAAAAAATTTTGGCACACATTCAGGTGCAAACACCGTGTAAACTTGTGTACTCACTAGTCGAACTAATTAAAAACGTGGCTAGTCGGATTTGTAACAGGTTACCTAGAGTTTCTTTCTGTTGCAGTGTATGTTTTCATGTTCCAACAGAATATGTTCGTGATAAAAAAACCGTTTTTATTAAGAGTTTTTTCTAAACCTATAGCTGTCTGCGTAGCATTTAATTACAACTTTTATATGCAAAAAATATTGGATTAGATATCTACAATAATAAGAAATTAAACAACAGATTATAACAACACTTTAAATTTTAAGTGTTATTTGGTTGTATCTGGAATTATCGCGTTTTGCTTTTGTTTTAGTACAACAAAAATCACATTTATAAAATAGAAAGTTTGGATGGCAGAATGTGTTGGCATATCATCGTCAAAGGGGTGTACGTGCATGAATTATATAATAACACATTTAGGACATAGGTATGCTTCATTTTCTTTGTTTGTTAGTATCCTGTTGCTATTTAGAATGCGAATTATTATGTCTTTATTATAAAAATCAACTTCAGTAATTGAAAGCTCGTATCAAACTGGAAATAGAAAATTTTTGTAAAAAAAACATTACAAATTTAGCTGTTGTATAATAACTGACAAAGAAATTAATAAAATTAAATACAAAAAATATCAATTATTTCTAAATGGTAACATTTTGATATCTAGGGCAGCTTATTGTCACACGCTTATTGTTACTTCAGTAACGCTTTAAAATGAGAGCCGGCTTAAATCTGATGGTACATACCATTTTTATATTTCTTTAGAAATATTTGTTGCCAACGTCATGTGAGCTGAAAAAGTTTCCTGTTGCAATAGAACATCGATTATGTCAATAACTCTCTCTTCGATTCCTCTCTGGTGTCCGGATACAGGTTTCCCCAAATACGGTTGTATTTGAATCTAAAACTTCCAATTCGACTTCCGTTGACCACGAAATTTATAACGACCATAAAATTCAATTAGTTACTAATCCACAGCCACAAAATCATTGGGATTATTAAAAATTTAAAGACTTTCATTTCAGTTTTCCAAAAAGGCGTAATATGTGTACATTTCTCAACACTTCCGAGTAGCACATCATCAAATCGAATGATTCTGTTATCTCATGCCTATATAGTTGAAATATGTAATATCTAGGAAATAAAACATAGGAGGAAACATTTGTTTCTAATGTTTGCCTGTAACGTGAGATAAATATGAGAAGAGCATTAAGAAAGACTCTACTACATTTCAAGAAAGAGCTCCTAGCATACATAAGCCAGAATTATGAAGTTTTTGAACTTTATAATGAATAATGGCGATAATAATACTAACGAATTAAAAAAATATCAGGCATATAACTCTTTCTGAATTACAGTTATATGGTCTCAAAATTGAAATGTATAATTTATATATATATATGTATAATTTATATATATATAGTGTATATAGCACGTCTCAATAAAATCTCTTACAATATAATTTCATCGATTGAAGATTTATTTACCTTTATATGTATTTTAGGGGAATACATCGTTTATTCTGTTTTGAATAGAGGGTACTAATGTGAATCGAGCAAAGTCCAGCAAAGTTGTGGTTTTTTTTCCTTAAAATTCAAATTCTTCAGCAACTACTGATATAAAAATCAAGCTCATACTTGCTAGTTTTAAAAATAAATTAATTTATATTTAGAGAAACAGTAAGGTTTCGACCTTTAATAGATAATTTAGAGCAAACTGATTACGACAAATTCAATGGTATGAAGAAAAATATTAACTGCCTTAGACCAACAAGGAGGACTATTACAAACTTTTATTTCATTCGCATCTATTAAAAGATTAGTCCAGCAATTGTTAATGCACCTCCTTGCTTACAACTACACATTCTATAACAATGCAATACACAGTTATCCTAGGTACTAGTATTGCTCGTAATATTTGACTAATGAGGCCGAAAGCGAAAGGCAAAGAATCGGCAACCGCAAAACCTTCTTTTTTTGTACTTTTGAAAGCAGCGATATATGTCTGACAAGGATAAATCACGCTTTGAGTATTACAATTTGGGTCTTACACTCCAATCTGTTCCATATATCAAAAATCTCGCTTAATGGCCGAATGAGCTTTTATGGAAATATGTGTAACAAAGTATGATAACAATGAAAGTCATACTTTTCTGTTTCAAAAGCACTCGCAAGTGTCTAATTAAAAAAAATTTCGGTTTAATCATTTGGGGATCCATCATTTTTCAAAAAATAAATAATTAATAATCTGATCCAGAAACTGAAATAAACGACCGTAGACGATGGTGTGTGTTCAATGAATGGACACGGGAGCAATTGGCAACTAGCCCTAATCCTCATCGAATGATAACCTCTCACACACCCTTTACTTACTTATATACTTAATTGGCTATTAAGATTATCAGATTTCGCACTACCTTAACACATCCTTCCAGGCGCGTCTTTTTGTGCGCCTTCGCCAGTTCGTCACACCAATCGATGACAGAGCTTCCCCGAGCCAGCGCAGCCGCTGGATATTAATACGCTGCACAACGTCTATGTCGTTAAGGAGCTCATACAGCTCACTATTGGATCGGAGGACTTTTCTCTCGAGTACTCTCAAGGCGGCTTCATCAGTGCTTAATAGGGTCAATGCCTCTGCGCCGTAAAGAAGCATGGGTAGGATGAGCGTCTTGTAGAGTATTAGGTCGAAATTATAGTTACCGACCGTAATCTGATATCCAATACTCCTCATGTTCTTACTTGTCGACAACATATACTTCGTTTTGCATTCATTTACTGCCAGACCCATCTTTATAGATTAATAAATTTCTTGCTTCAACAAAAGTTAAATAAATAATTAAGATCGAAAAATTAAGACAAAACTTTTGTTTTTAACATTTGATCATCTTATGATTTACGCTCAATTACCAACAGTAATTAATAATTTAAACTTTTATGTTCAGAAAATATTTATTTTGTTGCTCAAGTCTCTGATACCCATTATGAATATAATGACGGATTTATTTCTTAATTAAAACTGTCCTACAAAAGAAATAAAAATATCTGCAGTAATAAAATACAATTTTTTATTTAATTATCATTAAAAGTGAATAAAAAAAACTCATTTCTTTGTAAAGTCATAACAAATAAACACGTTTTAATGAGTATTTTTAACTGCTACTGCTGCTATTTAATTTTAATTCCTTTCATGAAAAAAAAAGAAGTTCGAAGCAGTATTTTTACAATGAAATCAAAGAGAGCACATACAGAATAATAAATGACAATAAACTACAATTACAGTAGAATTATTACATACATTCCTTATTGTATTTGGTCTCTATTTTTCATTTTTTCTTCATTTATTCTTATTGCTTCATTGGCTTAGTATTGAACAGAAATTTTTAATCCATGGATTTGTTAAATTTCTTAAATTATTGTGAGAATATCTTATCCCAAGACCCGAGCGGAATTTTATCTTACTGTTTGTTCTTCGTGTGCTGGCGTCAATGTAATGCGTTTAGAAGATGCAACGTACATTCAGGAAAGTTTGTTTCAAAAACTAGTAGCTTTATGATACAAGGGTTATTATTATAATTACATTACAAAATCAATATGTAATTTACTGATGTAGCCGCCGTAAGTCGTAATAGGTTGTGTGTTGGATTATTAGACGTAAGGCCACGGTTCAAACTCCAGGTCAGATATCGCCAAGAAAACCAAATATTAAAAAAAAATTGTGAGGCGAAAACTCTGAAAGTAAATAAAATGGCCATGAAAAAGTTTCTCAGAAATCTGTCATTTGGAGTCCCGCCGCTCATTTATAAAATTAACACACTCAACACAAATGGTGTGAGAAGCTAGCTTGTAAACCTGACTGAAGAATTGTAGTGACCAATTATGTACGTATGTGTAATTCACTGATTCTGTATTAAAATGTCATTGTTATTCACGCGGTCATGTGTCACAAACCATAAATCTGTAAGATATGTTAGTAAAAATAGATTTTGTCATATGATTTTTAGCAAAAGCGCTTGAAAATTTTTTACACACACTGATTAACAAGCAATTTTATCTACGACAGCCTTCCCAAGTAGACGCAAACTAAGTTCAATATTGTTACGTTTTTATACTTTTAAAAACGTTTAAAATATGTGTTCGTAGATTGCAAATAAAATTTTAATTAAAATTCTTTATTGTTCGCACAATTCCGACTGCCAATTTTCACGACTTGATTTAAACAACAACAATTTGCTTTAATTGCTATTCTTCTTTACACTCTTCCGCGTACACACTAACAATTGTTCGTTAGATCTTTACATCGGAGATCTTCAAACCACTATTATTCTCTTCACACGCAGCGTGTCTTCACACAAGACTGGCTGAATTCTTTCTGATCCCGTTGCTTGCTTTGTCTTGCCTTTTATAACGATGGGTAAACAGTCTGATGAATGCTCCCGAAGAAGAATGACTCTGCTTCGCGAAATCTCTATAAATGTCAACATGTTCTTTTCGTTATTGTTGTTTGTGTATTTTGTTTGCGTTTGTCCTTGCAGTGTTGTTGTTGCCTGTTTGTTTACTTTGTTTATCCCCCTTTTTTATACTGATGTTGTTGCTATATTTTTGTTTATTCGTTGATCATGTAAACAACTCCATTGTTTTTGTTTTTGTAGCTTTTGTTTATCATTTTAATAACACCATTTCCATTTTCGTAACAATATTATTGATATTGTATAAACCATTGGTAACATAACAATGCCTTTCGTCAATTCTCTGAACATGTTTCAATACACAATGAAATGGATTTGTTGAATGGTATAACCAAAGCGTTGCAATTAAAAAATATGGGATTCAAATGAAATTTTTTTTATTATTTTATTTACGAAATAAAATAACACGGTGCGACAGTGAAAATACACCCGAGTAACTACATAGTCCAAGTTGTTAAGTTACTTGAATAGAATTCAAAAATACTTTTTTTTATTTTTCTCGAACCCTCCAAACTTGTTTTATTTGACAAAAACGGGTTTTTTGATCTTTTCACATAAAATTATTGATTACCCAAATGTGTTTGAACGTATTTTAAAAATCCAAAGTTTTTTAGAAAGGGGAGAGAATTGCCTTTACTAACAGAACAACTTAGACTAAGTAGTTACTCGAGTGTCTTTAATTTTTTTGTATTTTGTTGCATAGTGTAATTAATTCAAATGAAAATTTCGCATGTATGTTCTATTAACTAGAAATTCTATTTTTTAACAAGTATGGAATGAAAAATATAAACAACTGTATGCTAGGAGAAAAATTCGTAACTAGAACTTTAACAAAGTCAACAACACTTTACCGCAATAAAATTGGCACACAACAAAAGAGACTATTATTCCTCCGTAAAAAACTTGAAAAACCAATCCAATGGAAAAAAGGTTAATCAAATGAAAGTTAGCAGAAAAGAAATTTATGCATCTGAATAGA
Organism: Sarcophaga carnaria; assembly: GCA_958299815.1. Taxonomy (NCBI): domain Eukaryota; kingdom Metazoa; phylum Arthropoda; class Insecta; order Diptera; family Sarcophagidae; genus Sarcophaga; species Sarcophaga carnaria. The sequence continues at coordinate 80,499,189 of OY283149.1, read as the reverse complement.
AACAAAAGACTGCAACAAAATGTAATAGGAATGAATGATTAACTTGGAGGAGGAAAGAAAGAAGCAGAAAAAAAGAAAGAAGCAGGAGAAAAGTTTGCTAAAAAGATTGATTGTTTTTGTTTAGTTTCTCTCATAGACAAAAGATGGAGAAAACCTATGCGTCCTTGACATTCTGTCGCCCCACTCAGTTAACAATTCAATAACTGAAGAAGATATAGTGCTGTGGATGTGGTTGCTTTTTTTTCAATTTATTAATGATTTATTACAGCATTTCCCACAAATCTAAATTTCCTTGAAATCCAAACATTTTTTTAGAAATTCAATTGAATATTGAATTTATTTTTCAAGCTCAGGACATCAAGAGCTTGTGACTTGCTAATAGTTACGCCACCCATAGGTACAGATGAAGCCGCCGTAGTCTAGTAGGTAGACGAAAAGTCAGGGTTTAAGTCTCAGGCCAGACATCAAAACAAAATACAAAAATTATTTCCTCGACGGCTTATGTATAAAATTAACGCACAGAACATAAGTGGTGGAAGAAACTAGGACGTAATCCTGACTGAATTATGTGTGTATAGGCACAGGTGATACAATGTTAGTGCTGCGCTTATGTGTCATTAAACAACACTTTATCTTTCTCGCATTTTAATAGTCCATATTCATCCGACACCATTGATCGTATGTCGGATGTAAATGATATGATATTACACCTTTTCGGCTCAATCTCCAATGTTCTCGACCAACAATTAAAAGAATATGAATGACAAATATAGTCGCCGTTGTCTAGTAGGTAGTGTGTCGGCTTATTAGACGTAAGACCACGAGTGCTTCTCAACAGATTTCTCACAAAAACTCTGAGAGTAAATAAAATCGTCATGAAGAGCTTCTTAAAAATCTGTCCTTTGCAGTCGACTTTAAAGTGTAGGTCCCGCCACTCATGTAAAATTAACGCACACAACTTAAGTGGTGGGAGAAGCTAGATCCTAATCCTGATTGAAGGATTGTAATGACCAATTATGTATGTATGTATGTGAATGACAAATATTTCTGTCATCTGAAAAAGAGTAGATAGGCTTGGAAGTTAAAGAAAAGAAGATAGTTAATGAAAATAAAGAATAGAGTTAGACAGAGCCTTGCGGAACACAGGATATTATTAAGTTTTTTGAACATTAGAAATAATTTTGATAACATCCTATTTGTTATCAATCACTCTAAGTTGTCTTTGTGATATTCGTTTCTAAATAATGTAATGGCAGTCTTGAACATTTTATTTCAAAAGCAAGTATATGAATAGATTAGCTGAACCTTTCTGGAGTATTGGCAAATGATTGATGTTGAAGGAGTCTTTGTTCAAATTTTTTCGTGAATCACGCGTAACACAATGTCTTATATTGTTTCTACAAAAATTTTCAATAAATTAGGCTTAAAATTTATATCAATTTACTTCTGTAATAAGGATTATTTACCTTAATAAAAATCTCGATATGACTTAAGGCTAGAAATAAGTGTTGTCTTTTCTGACTCATCTCTTTCCTCATTCAATTTATTTTCTTCAAAAATTTGCAGAGACTTCTTATCAAATGATTTTTTATCAAAGGTTTCAAACAGCTTTCCTCATCCCAACTTTTTCTTCTGCCGTTCATTGCTAGCATTATTGAGTTGTAAAATCTGTTGTATAACGATTATCGCTTTAAAAATTATTGACTTTAAAATTACTTCCATTCATATTCCATGTAATGTAAAATGTTTAACTTTCCGTTTAAATTGCTTTTAATATTAAAGACCTTAAAATTTGTGAGGGATATTCGTTTTTATTTCTCCGTTCAATTTTTCTCTGTTTGTTGCGTACCACAGGTTGACGTTGTGTTGTTTGTTCATATGATACCGCAAACCTTATTGTGCATTCAGTTGTGTTTTTGTACTTGTATGCGTACAACAAGCATAAACGCCATATCCCCTTGTTACTAAAAGTAAGTCACAATGTCGGTACCCTTTTTTGCTGTTACTAGCGCAATATTTTTACGAGGCTTAGGCAGAAATTAAAGAAATTTTTGAATTTTCTCCAAATATTGTTTTCTGCTCACGAATATATATTGTATGCTCCTCTCACGTCATCTTAGATCAAAATTGTTGTAATTCCAATATATAAGTACCAAAACTAAAAGTCTAGATACTGGTATTTTGTTCTTACATCGCTTAACATTAAAATTATAAACAAAAGCTACAAAAACAAAAGAATGCAGCGAACAAACTTGTTTACAAATTTTCGTACTGCTTTATATAACAACAAACACCAGCTAAAGAAATGGTAAACAAGTAAACAAAAATACACAAACAACACTACAAGAATAAACGTAAACAACGATGTTTACATTTATAGAGATTTCGTGAAAGCAAAGTCAAGAACATTATTCATCAGACTGTTTACTTTGCCATATAAAAGGCAAGGCAAAGCAAGCGACGGGTTTAGTGAAGTTCAGTCAGTCTTGTGTGAAGACGCGGTGCGTTTGAAGACAATAATAGTGGTTTGAAGATCTCCGTTACAAAGATCTGTCGAACAATTGTCTAGTAATTGTTATTGGTTACGCAAAGGGTATAAACAAAGGAATACCAAAAAAAGGAATTGTAGTTATTTACACAAAGTGAACAGTGGTACATAGAATTATTTCCAATCTGGAAGTAGCCTTAGTCTAGTAGGTAGTGTGTTGGCTTATTAGACTTAAAGCCAGGGTTCGAGCCCCAGGCCAGACATCAAGACAAAATACATAAAGTATTTCTTCGGCGACTTCCTCTCAGCAGATTTCCGGCAAAAAAACTCTTGAGTGTAAATAAAATTGCTATGAAAAGTTTCTTAAAAATCTGTCGTTCGGAGTCGACTTTAAACTGTAGGTCCCACCACTCGTGTATAAAATTAACACACACAACATAAGTGGTGTGAGAAACTAGGTCGTAATCCCCAGCCAGAATTTATGAAAACTTTTAATCAAATTCGAGTCTTTTTTGATTCTTCTGCACAATTGAAAAGCTAAAATATGCCCTCATTTTCTGATCATAAAAGACTCTAATGCCGGGAGCAAAAAGTGATTACGAGCGACTATTCTTTAAAAGTCATTTATGTGTCATTTTCTATATTAGTTTAGAATAATTTTCGACTCTTTTTTTAAGTTTATATTCGTGATGTATGTTCATCAGACATAAAAGTTTATTTAAAAAAGTATTTTTTTTAGTTAAAAACAAAGAAAAATTTTCTATTTAAAACAAAATTGTACTTTATATCATAGCCATCTTTTACATAAATGAAAGTTTATACAGATAGGGTGTAAAAAACAGTGTATAATCATCTATCTGCGCAAAATATGCTCCCAAAATACGTAACTATGTACATTCACTTTTCAAACACCTGCCTGGTCTTTTTTTGATTAAGCGTTTTTCATTGAAGATTGAAATTATTGATAATTATTGATTGATTGATAATTAGAATATAATAATAAATAACGGAAATAATAGTCACATTTTAAACGTCTGGATGATTAATTTCCGATTGCTGTACAATTTTTAATTGTATTTTAAATCGAACTTATTTTACAAACTGACGCGAATCATTTTTAAGTCCTTTTTTTTACTCTAAAACGACACATCAAAGTGATTTTTTAAAAACAATCTTCCAAATGTTAGCTGGGACCTGACTAAAGGGTTGTAATGACCAATTATGTATGTATCGTGTAGGCAGTTTAGAATTTATTGAAGCAATAATGAATAAGACATTCTAAAGAACAACTGCTCCTAAAGATCGAAACAACTAAGAAATTGAAATGATTATTACTTTCAACTGTTCGTAATGTACTACATCATCATAAAGTATACGATATTAAAAGCGATTCACAAGTAAATATTTTAGAAATGTCAAATATCTGGTTATTTTTGAACGCCTCTCGTATATGAAAGTATGAATATTAATATCTTGAAATTATTTGAAATTTATTACCACGGAAACGTGCAAATATAGTCGCAAATACTTCAAAGAAATATTTTTTTATTATTTTGCATGAATTATGTTTGAATGCAGCATTTCATAAACTTTAGTTGTGCGTATTTACTTCACCAAATATTAATACGAAGACTTCTAAACAGAAAGCAAACTAAGTAATGTGTTCGTGCGTATTGTGCTAATATTTTATTTCTCAATATTATTTCCGTTGATAAATTTCAGCACGACTTGTGTGTTATTTTATCGGGTAAAATATTTATTTGTCCACAATCAGGACTTAAATAATTCATAATTTGCGATAAACTTTTTAGTTTACTTTGTACTGGCAACAACTATCAGTTGAATTGACAAAGAAAGACAAAAACATCACTTGTACGGCTTTGTTTACAATTATAAGTAGAAAGTAATTGTAGGACAACAGCTATCAACATTCTTAATTTTTTATGAAAAGTTATCCTCGTAAAATTTAAGCAAAAAAAATTGATTTAAAGAGAATGAAACAAAGATTCACTATTTCTCGACAAGCGCCTATCATGCTACAGTTGGTTTGTTACGAGACGAATGTTGCCTTTGACAGTTACCTTCAAAAGCAAGGGGAGAGAAATAGCATAGTTTTGTTACACTTAAAAATTAAAAGTTATTGTAAAAGTAGTTTTAGTATAATAGTTACACATAATGGGTCATTACAACCCTTCAGTCAGGATTACGCCCTCCGTTCTCCTAACGTTTATATTGTGTGCGAATTTTATATATAAGTGGCGGGACCTACAGTTTTAAGATCAGTTCCGAACGACAGATTTTTGATAATCTTTAGCATGACAATTTTATTTACTCTCAGAGATTTTGCCAGAAATCTGCTGAGAGGAAGTCACCGAAGAAATATTTTTTTCATATTTCGTTTTGTTGGAGATAACTGCTGACCTGGAGTCTCAACTAGACTAAGGCGATGCCAAATGTGTTTTAAGCAGCATGAGAATTATCGACAGTATCGACAGTAATTTTTTCCAAGTAATTTAACGCCAGAAAACACTGCCCAATTGGAGAAATTTATTTTGAAAAATCTCTTCTCAGAGCACTCCGTCTATTTTACGGTCAGTATAACCGGCCTAGTGAGACATAAATCATGAAGTTATTGATTGTTTTCTTGCTTACTTTACTCTTTTCGTTGAAATATCATCAACAACATAAAGAAAATCTTGAACAAGACGAAAATGGACGTCGATTTATTGTCGTTCTCGACTTTTCAGTCTTTGTATTTCGCCTGCGCAAAAAACTTTATTGTTGAGATAATAAATAAACATCCTAAAGAATTCAGAACTCGTAATGATTACTACTCTCAAGAAGTGAATGAACCCAATCATACTGCTAATAAACCGAAATTCCGATTTGCCTAACATCGTCTCCACAGGCTTAATACTCTTGCACAAAGTCCTGATATAGCTTGAAAACACTACTTAGGAGATCATTTGGAAAAACGTTTACGAAGCCGCTAGACCTCTAACAAAAGTCAATTGAAAAACATGCTCATGAGTGCATGGCTGCAAATATCAACAGAAAACACAAGGAAAAACTGCGACATGTAGTGTCAAAAAGATTTAACGGAGTACTTGAACTTAAGGGATATCCTAGTAAATATTGTGTGTAGCATTTTAATATATTGGGTCGTTAAAATTTAAATTTAATCTGAGTTCTTCTTGGAGATACCAAAACTTTCGCGATGCAAAAATATATAGAGTCACCAGAAAGTTTCCTTATTTTTCCTATGGTTTGTAAAAAACCTTAAATTTGTTTGTTTTATAATAAAAGAGAGGTAAATTAATAAAATAAATATAAAAATTATCATTTATTGGTACACGTTATTGCTTAAAATTCATGAAATTTTTAAAATATATTAGGGTACCTAGATATTTGCTCTCCATTGTACATACAGAGATGAAAAACAAATTTACATTTCAATACTGGCACGTATGCATTGATATTGAAAATAAATTATTCCGCGTTGCCAAGACACATTTTCCTTTTGCGAATACTTTATTTCCCAAAACCAAAGACAAAAAAACAAAATTTACAAATGAAGCAGTGAAAGACTGACTGAATATTCAAATTTTATCACATTTTCTATTTTTCCATCGAAGAAATTCTTGGAGTCTTTTCATTTGCATCAATAGATTGAAAGCAAATGTTCCTTTATGTTCTATCTGGGAACTTTAAGTAAAAAATGTGTATATTTGGTAGGAGCAACAATAAAATTCTCTTTCTATGCAATGACATTTAGATCATGTGCGTATCGTTAAAACTGATCAGACTTTTCTTCCAGAAAAATAAAAATTTACGAGTGTATTAGCAGGTTATTTAGGCGATCATACAAGTCGAGTGACGTCTCAAGTCTTTGTGTAGCCGAAAGCGAATTGTATCGTGTAAACTATTTATATAGTGAAAGTGTATGATATACACACATACATACATAATTGGTCATTACAACCCTTCAGTCAGGATTACTACTTAGTTTCTCACATCACTCATGTCGTGTGTTTTAATTTTATAAATGAGCAGAGAGCGTATGACATTAACAGAAAATTCGACAGTCCAACGGCTTTCTTCGTTTTTGTGAAATTTTCAAGAACCATCACACTTTATTAGATGGGAAATGTTTTTGCGTAAACTTTTTATGTTGAAATAAAAACGTTTAAATCAATTGCTGCATTTGCATTTGCATTGTGTGCAATTTGTGGATTGCACGCCAAAAAGGAGACTGTTCGTCTTCTGAAACTAATCAGTTAATCATCTACTTTTCGACTTCCTCCTGGGAATAGTGGAACTGCTCAGTCAATGCGTTCCCCATCGATTAAGACTAATAGTAGCCGGACTTTTTTATACCCAGTAACAACTCGATGCAAAACTGACTTCCTATCGTCCTGTCTGTGAAACAAAATTTCACGAGTGGTTTTTCGGTTTTCCTTCTGTCAGTCATATAATTCATGTGGCAATCATTTTCGACACTTTTGGGTCTCTTCTACAGCTTTTAAACGATGAGAAAGCATTTGTTGTGCAACATATAACATTTCTACCTCACCTTTATACAAAAGTGTTCGCAATTCGATGTCTTAATTTTTTTTTGTTGTTGTCTCGCACGTTCTTCATTTTCTACACAAAAATCGCTGAGTTATCGAAACCAGCTTTTGCATGTTGCTTCTGATGGAGCATAATGCGACTCTCCAGTGCTTTTCTTCAAATGAAAATACATATTGTTACGTTTTTATCCTTTTAAAAACGTTAAAAATATGAGTTCGTAGATTGCAAATAAAATAAAAATAAATTTGTTTTTAGTTTTAAATCAATTCTTTATTGTTCACACAATTCCATGTGCCAGTTTTCACGACTTGATTTAAACAACAACAATTTGCTTTAATTGTTATTCTTCTTCAACAGATCTTTATAACAAAGGTCTTCAAACCACAATTATTCTCTTCACACAATACTGACTGAATTCTTTCTGATCCCGTTGCCTGCTTTGTCTTGCCTTTTATATCGCTGGGTAAATAGTCTGATGAATACTCTCGGAGGAGAATGACTGTCTTCGCGAAATATCTGTAAATGTAAACAAGTTGTTTTCATTATTGTGGTTTGAGTATTTTGTTTACATTTGTCCTTGCAGTATTGTTGTTGCTTGTTTGCTTACTTTGTTTATTCCTTTTTTATACACTGATGTTGTTGCTATATTTTTGCTTATTCGTTGAGTCCATTGTTTTTGTATCTCTTGTTTAGTGTTTGATCATGTAAACAAGCCAATTGTTTTCTTTTTGAAGATTTTGTTTATCATTTTAATATCCATTTTCGAAACAATATATAGAGAAATACAGACTACAAACGATTTATGGATTTGTATGGTCAGTTATGGATTGGGGATTGAGAAATACTATACCACTATCGTCATTATAATAACAGACCGAATGCCAACAATAACAATGAAGGAAGATAGTTTTAGGAAAAATCTCTTGAAACTTTCAATCTCCACTTTGTCAACAGGTTTTTAAAGGCAGCATTTAGTCAATTTTGAAAGAACAAATTAAAGACGGCTGTGTACTTATAAGTCGCCGTGGTGTAGTAGGTAGTGTGTTGGCTTATTAGACGTGAGGCCTCGGTTCGAACCCCAGGTCAGGCATCTCCAACTAAACGAAATATGAACAAATATTTCTTTGGCGACTTCCACTCAGAAGATTTCTGGAAAAAACTCTGAGAGTAAATAAAATTGCCATGAAAAAGTTTCTCAAAAATCTGTCGTTCGGAGTCGACTTTAAAATGTAGGTCCCACCACTCATGTATAAAATATTAACGCACACAACATAAGTGGTGTGAGAAACTAGGTAGTAATCCTGACTAAAGGACCAATTATGTATGTATGTATGTGTACTTATATTATAAAGTATTTTAAACATGCACAAGTCTATGCATTTATAGCAAAAGGCATTGCAAATGTTGTAGGGGAGATGTACATACATTTTGTCTACAAGCATTTTCATTCCGAACTTAAAACTGAAGAACATCAAAATGTAGATGTATTTCTATATGTACGAATTAATGCCTATGTGTATTTTTTTTATAGCTTTACGAGCTAAAGGTTGGGAATCTTCGAAAGACATTGGTAGCCCGGCCTATCAATGTGCACGATTCGCCGCAAGACTTACTCTCGGCTTGCTAAACGCATACGTACTAAACCCAACCTAGTTCGTCACACTTCCATTAAGTCGCCTCCCCCTCCCGGGACCACAATCAAGTATTACATCGGGGGAGGTAAAGATTCAGCGAGTGCTGCTATCCATTTCTCTCTATTATTCTCTGTTGTACTAGAATTTCCTTCGCGAATAAACATACCGCGTTCCAGTTTTCGCGCGATGTTAACATCAGGTTAACCACGTTGTCGGGAGTCACCTGGGAACCGATATTCCTCTCAAGGAAATTTCGTCGGAATTCGTTGCGCGGGCAAGTGAAGAATATATGCTCCGCTGTTTCACTTGTATCCAGACATGATGGACACGCGTCATCCACGTCATGCCCATACTTGTAGAGGTATGTCCTATAGCATCCGTGGCCCGTTAGGAACTGTGTAAGGTAAAAATTCACCTGGCCGTGCTTCCTTCCAGTCAATTCTTCTATATTCGGAATTAATCTGTAGGTCCATCTTCGCTTTGTGGAAGAAGTCCACTCGTGCTGCCACCTATTCATTACATCATCATTCACATGGTCAGGGTGCACTAGCCCAGTTCTCCTACTTATTAAACGTTTTCTCCTCTCTATCTCTACCAACATTCGTCGCGGCATAATTCCCGCTATCACCAAGGCTGCATCAGTAGATACTGTGCGAAAGGCAGAAATTACTCGGAGGGCAGATCTCCTGTAGGCCCCATCAACTCCTATTCTATATGTCTTCTTATCCATGGCCTCGGCCCATATAGAGGCTGCATATAGAGCAATCGAACTAACCACTCTCATCATCTCTTCTCCTGTCACGGACCTCCCAAGTTGGGCATTATCCGCGCGAGTGCGCCCGTTGCCGCCGCACAATTCCTACTAATATACGTCAGGTGCTCCTTGAATGTGAGTCTGTTGTCAATCATAACTCCTAAGTACTTGATAGACTGCTTCGATGTTATCCTTTGTTCGCCGACAGTTATGGTGATGTATTCCATTTTCTTCCTACTGCTTACTAATACGACATCCGTTTTATGATCAGCAAGTTTCAGACCTATACACGCGATCCAGCTTCTAACTCTGCTAACTGCCGCATTGGAAGTTCGTTCCAAATTATCAAGGTGTTTACCCCTCACCATGACGGCTATATCGTCCGCAAATCCGAATATTTGTGCGCCCGTAGGAAGCCTAAGCCTCAGTACACCATCATACATGACGTTCCATAGTATTGGGCCCAGCACCGAACCCTGTGGTACCCCTGCTGTTATAGCGTATGACTTTCTGCCTTCGTCTGTATCATACAAAAGTACCCTATCCTTAAAGTAGTCCATTATGAGTTCCATCAAATATCCAGGTACGCTCCTCTCAGCAAGTGCAGCCAGGTTGGCGTCCCAATCTGCCGAATTGAATGCCTATGTGTATGTAAAATTGCTTTTGTTGATTTGTGTTTTAAATATTTTGATTTCTATTGCAACACTGTTGACTTTATGGTATGGTCAAGCTTGTTGGTTAATTGAAATTGACTTGAATATTCTCTAGTTTTTCTGTTTTTAATTTCTATCTTCTTTAATGAAATTGGAAGGCATGGAATTTTGTTTATTATTTTTAATCAATAAGTAATGACTAGAGTTTTCATTGATGCAGACACAGAAGTTTTTTATGCAAACTAAACCCATAATGAACTTATGAGTATAAAAGAAGAAATACAATTTCACAATTGTAAAAACAAGAAATATTGCAAACATAGAACCTCTTATATGCTCCACAAAGGTATGATGGTAGGGTATAGGTATAGCTTATGTGTATAACGTTTATCCAAGTATATTGTTCTGACAAACTTCAGCAAGTTGTCCTATTCCCCTGCCCAAAAAGATCCAAAGCAGTATACGGCATCCAGATTGCTATATATTCGTTCTTATTATTAAGTCTCTCTGCGAAGCTTTACCAAATCATAGCGACGATTGATTCTTTCCAGGGGACAGTAGTAGCTGTCAGATACTCGATTGATTAGGTAAGTAAATCCCCATGATCTTTTGATGGAGTTACTTACAAAAATAGCTCATCAAGACTGAGTGATTAGAGGGGCAACTATAAAGCAACCCGCACATGAGATATTGTTCGATTTGATAAGAGAAAACAATGCAAGAATTTTGGCTGCTATATAAGTTATATACGCACATACATAATTAGTTATTGCAACCGTCTAGTCAGGATTACGAGAACTAGCTTCTCATACCACTTATGTTGTGTGTGTTAATTTTATACATGAGTGACGGAACTCGTAGTTTAAAGTCGACCCCGAATGACAGATTTAAAAAAAAAATCATTTCATTGGCAATTTAATTTACACTCAGAGTTTTTGCCAGAAAGTCGCAGAAGAAATATTGTTTCATATTTCGTTTTGTTGAGAAGTGTTTGCCCTGAAGTTTAAACACACTACCTACTAGACTACGGCGATTTCAATATAAGTAAAGTAAGGTTTATATAGAATCTAGGCAGATTTAACATAAATTTTAGTCTGCGTATATCTATATTAGGCCATATATATTTGCCCTGTCTGCGAGTGTCTTCGTTATCCCTTTTTTTTGTAATGCAAACAAATGAAGTGGCATCAAAACCATTCGTTAGCTTTCCAATATGATTCCAGGACATGTGGATAGCGTGAGAACTATTCCGTTAATACAATGGGTAACAAATTTAGCTACTTTGTACCCCTTTTGAGTAGTTTTAACTCTGTTTTGGGTGTGTTTACACCCAGTCCACATTCGGTGCACCAATTCTATAGCAATCTCAGTGCAGATTCCAAAGCAATGGGACGTATAATAAATAATACTTTTGAAATTTATTATCATTTTGAAATATTTCTTAAAGACAAATTTTTACAAAATTTTTCATGTATTTGAGTATTAAATATTGACCGCATTTAAGATGTAAATTTAAAATCAAAAATTAATGCCATTACGACTGTAATATGAATCACAATTTGAAATGAACATCAATTGAGTTTCGATGTATAGTGATGAATACGTTTTTATCCGACAAATGCAATTTAATTTATAAGCAGTTTTGTATGGTCTGTTTGACTTGTAGGTCTTCTAAAAAAAAACCCACAGTTAAGCTCTGATGAGAGCATAAATGATTGACCACTGACCATTAATATTTTCTTATACTCTATTGAATTATGGCCTTTACAAAATTTTGCCATTGCTTTCAAATATACACAATAGTGTGTGTATGTTTTTAGCATTACAAACAAACGTGTATTGTATTATGCTGTCGAATTCATTGATATTAACATATATCGCAGCGATTTGACACCGTTGGGTTATTTTCTGTGGGGCGCTGTTAATAAAAGTGTTATGGCGGCAAACCAAATTCAATTGAGTATTTGAAGGCCAACTTTGGTGATACCATTGCCGAGATACGACCCCTTACACTCGAAAAAGTTCACGAAAATTGGTCCAAACGAATCGAAATAATATTCCATTTCTAACCGGAACAATTGTATTTGACAACAAAAAATAAATTTGTCAAAATTTCAAACCGATTTTGTTTTACTTTTAAAAGGCCAATTCACTATATTTACTCACATCATGGCACATACAATTTTTTATGTAAAATTCTTTCCTGACAAGTATATATGTGACGTATGAGTGATATCGAATTCCATAAGTTTCATGCATGACAAAATCATAGATTTTTTATTGCATACTTTTCAGAGTAATTATTCTAGCACATACATGTAATATAATGCGTATGAGTAATATGTTACAAATTCAATTAAATAGAAAGTAAGCCATAACTTCTAGTGGATTTAAACATGCCACCAGCTGCGGCAGGCATATGAATGAAATGTGATGAGAGGAAGTCTCCGAAGAAATATTTTTTTATATTTATTTTTCGGAGAGCTCTAATCTGGGGTTTGAAATGAGGCTTATTTAATTAATTAATTTACTTAGCCAACACATTCGACTCCGGCGATTTGAATTCAGAGATATAGGAATTGTTTGAAATATAAAATAAGAGACAAGGAGGCTTCCATTTTAGAGGAATGTACGAGAGGGTTAACTCCATGCTGCATAACTGTTGTATTCTCTTATCCAAAGTATGTGATAAATATATGGCTGTGAATCGATGAAGATATTGTTCAATTTAGTATTCCTAGTATTCCTCTCCCAACTTATTTTCTATCAGCCTTGAAGAACTAGTTTAGATTTCACGCAACATCCATTATGGTTAGAAAATGGCGTCTATATAAGATAGGATGAATCACAATCCGTAAACCTAAGATCAAACTAAATAAAAGCGTTGAGCATTGTGTCGACTAGCACTCAGCGTTGATGCTGAAGCGACAGTATCTATATATACATACATAATTGGTCATTACAACCCTTCAGTCAGGATTACGAACTAGTTTCTCACACGACTTATGTTGTGTGCGTTAATGTTATACATGAGTGGGGGACCTACAGTTTAAAGTCGACTCCGAACTATAGATTTTTGATAAACTTTTCATGGCAATTTTATTTACTCTCAGAGTTTTTGCCAGAAATCTGCTGAGAGGAAGTCGCCTGGGGTTTGAACCATGGCATTACGTCTAATAGACTAACACACTACCTACTAGACTACCGCTCTGAAACAACAACACATTTAAATCGTAAAAAGCAGAATAATTAACTCTCTGTGTGGCCGTTCAAGCACAGTAGATGGCTTGCTACACTTGAAACAGCTTGAAAATTCATGACATGTTGATGATTGATCGAAAATAGAAAGTGTGAAAGATTATGGAAGTTATAAAAATTAGTAAAATATTCGACAGTTGCCGATTTTGCTCACAGTAGACTACAAACGCAATCGTGGCACTTATGTACAGTGCTGGTCAATTGCAATATGGACAAGAGTTTTTGTATATATAACCTAATTTGGCTTATTAGACGTGTGGCCATGCTTCAAACCTGAAATCTGACGTGTCCAACAAAACAAAATTTGAAAAAAATATGACTTAAAATTGTAAAAACTTTTATGATGTTTGGAAATTTTTGATGATACTTATCTTTTGCAATTTTTTGATTGTTTCGCTGACACAGCAACAACAGTCTGATGTTTTATTGTGGGTTGTTAAACGGAAGATGTAATGTTGTTTGTTTGTTTTTATTTAAAAAAATTTTGTTCATCAAAACAATATAATTTTTTTTATAACCATTAGCAAAGGGTGACTGTCACGCTCAGGAAGTAAAATCTGTGTCAATGTTACTCATTTCTTGTCACTCTTTAGAACTTTCCCTTTTTATTTATTTGCTTGTATTCTATAGTGTAACCTTACGGATAACATGCAACAGTAAACTTTATTTTTGTTTTTTTCAGCCCCAAAAATAGAAATTGCGGTTTTACCAATACAAATGACCGTGGCTGATATTTTTGTTTGTGGTCTTGTCAGTGCCTGTTGGTAAATATTTATTTCCGTTATACTAAACAAGTTCTTTTCTAAAAAAAACTGTTGTCCTGTGAAAAGAAAAATAAAGCGTTTTAATGAAAATATTGTGCTGTTTTGTTGATTTAAAAGATTAGCCCGTCTTGGGAAAAACTCAATTGTAATATGTTTCTCGCCACTACAGCAAAGGCAGGTTAACTGAGGGTGTACTTATAGGCAGTGACGGTTAGCAAACCTTGCATCTTGCTATCTTCTTTCAGTTTACTTATTAGCTAACTTGCTGAGAAAGTTTCCTTAAAGAAAATAAAATCAAACATAAAAATAACTTCAGACATTCCTATGTTTCTTAAAAGAATAAAAAAAGATTAGAAATGTAGAATTTATTACAAAATGAGATGAGAAAAATTTAGGTGAAAGTAAATTCTATGGAACTTTAAAGTATGTTTATAGTAGCATTGTTATTTGGCAATTTTGGCATATATCCCCTCTGCGATCTTTTTCTCAGACATCTCCGATCCCTTCCGTGCCAGTTTGTCCGACTTTTCGTTCCCCTCTATGCTACAGTGGTCCGGAATTCCGTAGAGACGGATGGTGTGTCGACGTATACGGTATAGTAAGTCGATGCAAATTCTGAAATGCTTTGATTTCATAAGTTGGGATCACAGCGGTTTGATTGCTGCTTGACTGTCCATACATACGATCAAGGTCGAAGAACGTAGTTTCCTGGTTTCAGTCATACAAGCAGTTTGTTCAACAGCAAAAATATCTTTCTGAAATACGCTGGCCTGATTAGATAATCTGTGTGACCCGTTCAGACCAGACCGCAGATCCACTTCCACATTCCATTTTTGAGCCATCATAATCGTCATACCGCCACTGACGACAGCCTCAGCAACCCGTTCTTTCCGTATGGGAGTGTGAGTTTTGTATGTTCGTCTGAAAACAATTTCTGGTACCATGTAGACGCATCTAAAACCCGGGTGATTCGGTTATACTTCATGCAATATTCAAGCATGACCTACTGTACATGGCCTAAACTCTGAGAATTCAAGCTTTAGCGCATTTCTTACAGCTATGTTTTGGAGGAAGGTTCTTAATGGTTCTAGAGACAAAATGACCTCGAGGCCAGCCTGCGGAGGTTAATTTCAGAGCACACGTGATGCCCAATTATGCCAACGTCCGTGCTTTAGCAATTGATTAATTGATTGTAATATGGCCAGTAGAAGCCTTATTAGACGTCAGGCAATAGTTTCAATCCCTGGTTAGATATCGCCAACAAAAGAAGACATCTCCACTCCTGACAGTAAATAAAATTGCCGGGAAAAAGTTTCTCAAAAATCTGTCGTTCAGAGTCGATTTTAAATTGTAGGTTCCGCTACTCATGTGTAAAATAAAATGATGTGAGCAGCAATGTTCGACTGAATTGTTGTTAGAACCAATTATGTTATGTATGTATGGCCTATTTCCTGGTGATCATGAAAGTGATCAGGCGTGATTTTCTAGCTCATTGTTGTCAATAATACTAGCACTAACTCGAACGGCGGCATGGATAGATTTAACGGCATTAATCCAGATTAGTCCGAATTTTACTGATACTAAATAGCGGCTAATATAGTAGCCATCGTAGTCTAGTAGGTATGGTTGTAATGACCAATTACGTATGTATGTAGAAACTAAATAAGTGGATAAAGATTTTAGGCGCTCTATACATAAATAATTGCCACGCTTTAATTATAGAAAGTTGCTATGTGTGATCATATTAGGATTATAGGACTCGGACATTGAATCTGTAGTCATATAAAGTTTGCATAATTTTCCTAAAAATATTATGATTAAGGAAATAACAAAATTTCTCACGCATTTGCTACAATGGACAGCAAAAGGCTTAGTACGGCTATATATTTTGACAAAAAAGTCCCTACAGGCTTAATAGTTTAGCACAAAGTCCCGATATGACTTCAAGAGAGTATTTAGGAGGTCATTTGAAAGAACGGTTACGTAATCGCTAAACCTCAAACAAAAGTCAACCGAAAAACTTGCTCATGATATCACAAGAAAACACCAAACATACTACAAACTATATTCAATTCCAAATGGGTTAAATGGAGCATTTGATCTTAAGGGATATTCTACTAAATACAAGGGATAACATTTTCATATATTAGGCCTTTGAATTCGCCGTGGTCTAGTACGTAGTCTGTTGGCTTATTAGACGAAAAGCCAGGGTTCGAGCCCCAGGCTAGACATCAAAATAGAATATAAAATGTATTTCTTCGGCGACTTCCTCTCAGCAGATTTCTGGCAAAAACTCTGAGAGTAAAATAAAAATTGCCATGAAAACTTTCTCAAAAATCTGTCGTTCGGAGTCGACTTTTAACTGTAGGTGCCGTCACTCATATAGTCACTCATCATAGGTCGTAATCCTGACTGAAGGGTTCTAATGACCAATTATGTATGCATGTATGTAGGCCTTTGAATTTTAAATTTACTCATTGTTCTCCTTAGGAGTACCTATGGAGTCATATGAAATTTTTCCTTATTTTTTTCATGTTTTATGAAAAACATTAAAAAATTTTTTGTTTTATAATAAAACAGAAATAAATTAATAAAATAAATATATAAACGATAAATTTTTATACAAACTTTTGGCTAAAATTCATGAAATTTCTAAAATATATTGCCTTACTAAGACTTTTGCTGTCCACTGTATATCAATTTCAGATGAGACAACGAAAACTTTGCTTATCCAAATATTCAAAAGTTCACTTGATTATAATTAAATATTCTGGCCAATCTGATTGTCTAGTGTTCGATTCTCACTTTAAACCGAGCAGAAAGTCTTAGTTACTCAGCTCATAATAATTATAACCAAATTTATAATTGTATTCTAATTAATAAATTAAATAAATAAATAATTAAGTTTTCTATTTAATTTTGTTGTTTTCCAAAGATTAGTTTTCATTTTCCACTTAAACTACTTCTAGTGCAACAAATTCCGTTGTTGTGTTATTTCAATTTATATTCTCCAGTTTTCCGTTTTTATTTATTCTGTGCTAAAATTCCCTTTCCCTGTATGGATGATTATATTTTGTTTCCTGTCACCAATTACAGTTATTTGCCTTCTTTATTTCGTCTTTTAGTGGTTTTTCTTTATATTTCGTATTTATTCTTACTATTGTTGTCTGTTGTTTCATTATGTGCACTTCTGTCAAAGCATTGCCTAAAATTGTTTATAGTTTGGAAACAACAGACTCAGACTCAGTGACGGATTGACTGACAGCTTGTTTAGTTTATTGCATATTAACAATGGCAATAATAATATCTATTGAAACCGTATAATTCCACATTGTCTTCTTCAATGCAAACATTTCTGAAATAAAAAAAAACAAACCCAAATTGTTTGGCAGATTGCCATTAAAAGGCTAATTTCGTAGGAGCAACACAGTACTTCAATATTATTGTTTAGCAAAATAGTCTCAAATTGCAATCATTGTCAGCTTTGTCATCAGACTACAATAGAGAATTGAATGCATTTCAATATATGAGTGAAGAAAAGATTAAACAAATGAATGAATTTAAAATAAAAAAAAAATTTTGTATTGTACTCCAAAGGAATGCCCCAGAAGATATTACAAATCATCAGAGCTATGTATGAGGATGCAGAACTCTCAGTTCTCAACAACGGCAATATAAGTCAAACATTTGAGATAAACCACATAAGCGACAGCAACAAGGGTAACCATTCAAATACGTGGATAGCTTCTGCTAGTTAGGCAGTATATATACAGTATCGGCCAAAACCTAAGCACCCCCTCAGTACATTTTTTTAATATGATTATTTTTTAAGAAAACAAAGTTATTAATGTTTTATTTTTTATTTTTTATTTATTTATATCCTTATTATTGAAAAAACACAAGCTTAAGTAATTCAGAATTCAATAAAAAAAGTTATGATTCAAAATACATTTTAAGTCGCAAATATAAGCGGACAAAACTAAAGCACCCCCAATTTAAGGTAAAAATAAAAACTATTGAAATTAATATTTCTTTGCGAATCCTTTATTCTGGATGACACACGCACATCTTTTAGGCATAGTGGATGTTAAATTATTAATTATTTCAGGTGAAATTGCTTCCCAGGCTATTTTTGCGGCTTCAAATAAATCTTCTTTAGTTTTCTAATTTTCTCGGTTGATTTTTAAGTTAACGATCTCCTCCAAGTTCTCAATTGGGTTAAGATCAATTGAATGCAAAATATTCAATCAGCAGATCAATTATTTCTAGGCTAATTAAAAAGTTTTTGCAGGTTGATCGCACATCTTCTACTCATCCTGGAGGAAGGACACGTGAAACTTCGCGATATGAAGACTCCTGAATTAAAAAGACAATCCAAAATTATCATACAGCATCTTCTAGTTACATACGAAACCGCTTAGGTTTAAAAATTAGCGAAAGAGCAATTCGCAGAAGGATGGTAGATGCCGGATTATTCAGTCGACGACCAGCAAAAGACCTTTCATATCGTGAAACATTTCATATCGTCTGCACACACGCCTTATGCCATCTGAATCCTTTAAATTAAAATTAGATTCGTCAGAAAACAGGACAATCCTCCATATTTGGACACTCCAGTTAAGATGGGCCTTGACAAATTCAAGTTTCGCTTTTTTATTTTATGACGATATAAAAGTTGTTTTTCTGGTTGGCGACTGAATAATCCGGCATCTACCATCCTTCTGCGAATTGCTCTTTCGCTAATTTTTAAACCTAAGCGGTTTCGTATGTAACAAGAAGATTCTGTATGATAATTTTGGATTGTCTTTTTAATTCAGGAGTCTTCATATCGCGAAGTTTCACGTATCCTTCCTCCAGGATGAGTAGAAGATGTGCGATCAATCTGCAAAAACTTTTTAATTAGCCTAGAAATAATTGATCTGCTGATTGAATATTTTGCATTCAATTGATCTTAACCCAATCGAGAACTTGTAGGAGATCGTTAACTTAAAAATCAACCGAGAAAATTAGAAAACTAAAGAAGATTTATTTGAAGCCGCAAAAATAGCCTGGGAAGCAATTTCACCTCAAATAATTAATAATTTAACATCCACTATGCCTAAAAGATGTGCGTGCGTCATCCAGAATTAAGGATTCGCAACGAAATATTGATTTCAATGGTTTTTCTGTACCTTAAATTGGGGGTGCTTTAGTTTTGTCCGCTTATATTTGCGACTTAAAATGTATTTTGAATCATAACTTTTTTTATTGAATTCTGAATTACTTAAGCTTGTGTTTTTTCAATAATAAGGATATAAATAAATAAAAAAATAAAAAATAAAACATTAATAACTTTGTTTTCTTAAAAAAATAATCATTTTAAGAAATGTACTGAGGGGGTGCTTAGGTTTTGTCCGATACTGTACATACATAATTGGTCATTACAACTCTTCAGCCAGGATTACGACCTAGTTTCGCACACCACTTAAGTTGTGTGTGTTAAATTTTATACATGAGTGGCGGGACATACAGTTTAAAATGGACTCCGAACGACATACTTTTGAGAAACTTTTCATGGCAATTTTATTTACTCTCAGAGTTTTCGCCAGAAATCTGCTAAGAGGAAGTCACCGAAGAAATATTTTTCGTATCTTATTTTGATGTCTAGCCTGGGGCGCGAACATCTAATAAGCTAACACATTACCTACTAGACCACGGCGACTTCTACGCAGTATATTGCCCAACAACATGGCGGCACAGAAACAGACCTAATCAACAGGCTCAATAAAGCGGGAGCGGCATTTTAAAGACTAAAGCCAATATGGTGGAGCTCATAAATATCCAGGCAAACGAAGCAGAGAAGCGGCGGAAGCGAATCCAGGTTACTATCGAACACCTTTACTCAAAAACTACAGGTATTCATTAACAATTGCCTCAGAATCATATGTAAAATACACTGGATCTCTGGAATATTACCAACTAGGAACCTATTATAACGCAAATAAAATCCAGAAATTTGAGATGGATCGGCCATACTATATATACTGATAGTATAACAAGAATGGCACTTCAATGGAATCCTTAAGGTTCAAGAAACAGTGGTCGGGCAAGGAACACCTGGAGACGTTCGACACTCCAAGATCTAGGATAGTATAATCTTACATTGGAAGACGCAAAAATAACAGCAGTCAATCGGATAAAATGAGGGATAATGAATAAAAAATACCCACATTATACGATTCTAATTTAATAAGAAATAAGTGGGTTGCAGCACCTTCCATCTGAAAACAGCATTTTCTTAAAAGACTTGGATGAATTTGTCCTAAATTTTTTTTTATTACTTCAGATGAGTTGAAACCAATTGAGATATCCTTTCTGTGCAAAAAGGACTTGAATGCATTCTCTGTTATCCTGAAAGTGACGTATTTATGAATAGCTTGATTGAGAAAATGGACTTCTTAACTTTTGTGCTGTTCTACAAGCAGCGGCCAAAGTAAAACCTGTAAAAAATATTTTCCGCTTGGTGTTTTAAAAGTTTTAGAAATACCCTACAAAATTTTAAAAGCCACATGACCTGTGGAAGTTTGTTAGGGAAATAAATCCTTACTAGGCAATAAAAACATAACATGACAATACAAATTCCTTCCATTACTATGCACTGCATATATTCTCTTGAAATTGATCGCATAGCATACTGTTACCTTTCAAAAACCATGAAAATATGAGCTCGTAGTTTGCAAATAAAATAAAAATAAATTTGTATTTAGTTTTAATTAAAATTCTTTATCATTCGCACATTTCTGTATGTCACTGTTCACAACTTTATGTAAACAACAATTGCTTTTTTGTTATTCCTCTGTTTATACCCTTTGCATCTATATATATAAATGAATGTGTGTTTGTTTGTATGTTTGTATGTTTGTATGTATGAAGTTTATAGACGACTAAGCGGCTGAACCGATTTTCTTGAAATTTTCGCAGTATCCTCCTGTATGTCTGGAAGGAGTTATAGGCTACTTTTTCAGAGTAGGCGAGGTGCCACGCTAACATACCCAATAAGTATTTAATGTCGCATATCTCATAAACTGCAACAGTTAGAGTCCTCAAATTTGTATGGACGACTTTGACGTATATATGAACAAAATGAGCGGATTGGCTATAGTGGGCGCGTCACCTCCCTTAGTCTACATATATAAAAATGAATGATTTTTTGTATGTACCTTATAGAATCGTAAACTATGCATTTCATTATGTTATGAACTTCAGCAAAGTTGTTGCGCATGAGCCGACGAAGGTTTCTAAGTTGGTATGACCAATATCCGATAGGTAGCGCCACTGAAAATTGTTCAAAATGAATTAAATCCTAAACTGCGCATTATTTAACAAAGTTGTTGCGCATGAGTTGACGGAGGTTGGTGCGATTAATTTCCGATGGTTGGCGTCAATGAAAATTATTCAAAATAAATGACAAGCAATTGGTCGACCTACACCTTAAGCACGGAAGAAAAGAGCATTACGAGCCTCAGAATCAGACGAGCATTGAGATTGGAAAATCTTCGAGTATATGCCGCTGAGACCCGTTCGTTTGAACCACTTGAACAACGAGAAGTGAGATTAGAAACTGATCGAATGCGTACTACTCAGGCCCCCTCATTGAATCATCAGGACAACGGGAAACAAAATCAATAAAATGATTCAAAATTAATTGGACACTTGTGTAATGTCTTTCCTTCAAATTTATTTAGTTGGTGGCGCAAAACACGCGCACGATACAGCTAGTAAACAATAACAATTAGTAGATAATTATTCGACAGATCTTTGAAACGGTGATCTTCAAAACACGATTACTCTCTTCAAACACACCGCGTCTTCACACAAGACTAACTGAACTTCACTAAGCCTTCTTTGCCTTGACTTTTATATAGCAGAGTAAACAGTCTGATGAATGTTCTTGAAGGCGAATGTTCATGACTTCGCCTTCTTGAAATCTCTATAAACGTAAACATCGTTGTTTACATTTATTCTTGTAGTGTTGTTTGTGTATTTTTATTTACTTGTTTACCACTTTTTATGCTGGCGTTTGTTGTTATATTAAGCAGTACGATAATTTGTGAACTGGTTTGTTTACTGCATTGTTTTGTTTCTGTAGATTTTATTTATAAATTTAATGTAAATCGATGTAAAAGCAAAACACCAGTATCTTGGTTTTTCATTTTCGTAAAACTACGCAACGGAAAGGCAAAGCGTAGAACTAGTGTAGCGAGTATTGTTTTAAAAATATTTATCGTTTTGTTCAAGACATTAATCTGCTTATGATGGACTACAAATTTTATATGAGTGAACTCTCTTTCTATTTTTTTTTCACTCCTGAAATGAACCATTACAGTGCCTGTCTAACAATGACATACTTTTGCTTTATTAGGATATGCCTAATTCATTTCCGCTTATATTCATTTATTTATTTATATTTATTTAATATTTTGCCATTTTTTGAATGTTTTTAAGGGTTTATTGTCTCGTAATTAAATTTAAAAAAAAATTGGTTTTGAATTTTATTTTTCATCATATTTTTTGGTCTATTTGTAACACAATGTGCTGTATATAGACCTTTAATTGAATGAAATTGAGTGTAAATTATTAGAAATAATAAATATTGAAAATATTTTTATTAAATTTTTTTTTCCTTTTAAAATTGTATAAAATTTTATTGAAATTATTTATTTAGTTTTCATAGAAATCGATATATGCGTTAATAACGAATAAAAAATAATTGTTTTTATTTTATATTGTTTAGCTTTAACAAAATTAAAGTTTATAATAGTGCATGAGAAGTTATTTTCAATTTATTTTCAAAATATATTATTTATAAACGTTTTACACGTAACACGTATTAAATTTTAAGGGATTAAAAAATTTATATAGTATTTAAGTATTATTAAGTATTTAAAGGAAGGACTCCGACAATTTAAATATTCTTACTAATTCGGTAATGAATAAATTACAACGAAAAAAAAATAAACACGGTAAAAGAACTCGTTAAGTAGAAAACAAGTGCAATTTATTTAATATCCGGTCATTAACTTGTCTGCATATTTTTCAGTTGTATTCACTTGTCAATGCCTATAAATTGCTCATTCAATACTTGGCAGACTACTTAATTTCTTCAGTTGAGTTCACAAGCTTTAACTTTGTCTCAAGGCCAAACGTAAATACTTCAATCACAACAGTTTATGGACGTTGTATGTCCAATGCAAGAAATGAAAAGGGGGAATGAATTAAAACATAATGATGGTAGTGGTTTGTTGCTTCATTTCCATAATTTCGAATTTCTCAATTTAGGTCAAGCAACGATGTCAATCAAAATGGACAAGACAAAGATCGGTTAGTGAAAACATCTGCTGTCATCTTTTGGGCATCGTTTTACAAGATATCAACGTTAAATTATTCACCATGGCATTTCACCAGGAATCTAAAATGAGCTGTTAATTCAAATCTTCCTTACGACATGGCAACCTAACTGAGCTGAGAAAGGTAATTTGTTTACGAACCTTCGCCACTCTAAAATTTTTGAATTTCCACTGTTTACAAGATATGAGTTCCGGCAGAACAAGAAAACTCGGACGCTATACGAAGAAAGCTCCTTGCATATATCGCTCTGTTCTATCCGGCCATCCAATTTAACGGATATGGTTTCAACAAGTTAATAACGCCTTCGTCAACTCACAAAGTGCGAAAGTAACTATTGGGGACGCTGTATATGCTTAACGAAATGTGCTAAACAAATGTTAAAACACATTTTTAAACACTTAGCGACATTAAGAGATTTTATTGCCTAATATCAACATATTAAATTAGTAAAATCCTTTATTTAAGACCCTAATATGCATACATACGTAAATAAATGGTCATTACGGCCCTATAGTTTAAAGTCGACACCGAACGTCAGTTTTTGAGAAATTTTTTCATGGATATTTTATTTACTCTCAGTGTTTTGGCTAGAAACTGCTGAGAGGAACTATTTTTTCATATTTTCATTTTGATGTCTGATCTGGGATTTGAACCGTGGCCTCACGTCCAACAAGCCAACGCACTACCTACTAGAATAAGTACAGTGTCCACATACAGACATCGTTATAGGATGTTACAACTCTTTAGTCCATCTATGCAAAATTCACAAATTAATTCCACTTTTTAGTTTGGTATGAATTTATGGATAAAAGTTAATTTAAGTATCGTCAGTTAAGGGCAACAGAGTTTATTATTACATTTTACTGTTTATATTTATTTCTTTATTATGATGCCACCGTTATTATTGTTATTTATTCAGTAGGTAAAGCTTAGAGACATGTCTCAGTCATCGTTATAAAGCCATCTCTTTGCCTATTTTACTGTATTATGTTGCTACTTTCTGCTACTCTTTTACTCGTTAATTATTCAAAACAGGAAATTGAATTCAATATGCCTCTTACTGACGGAAGTTGTAAGTTTAACACACAATTGACTTTTACATCTTTGGCCAACATGTTGATTTACGAATAATAAACAGTTATGGAATTATCATGTCAGTGTTCATACATTATTTCTCCAACCGGTGTATCTACCACAATATCAAAAGCATTCCCTAGTGAATGCATGGTGAAAGTGATCCGACAGTGTGCGGAGTATGCATACAAATTTTAAAAGTGAGCATTATTTTTCCTTTTTTTTAATTTAATGTTTTAAAGCAAAAGCATATCAGCGAAAGTCATGACACATAAATATGAATAATTTTCAATATTCAGCCATGAGAAGAAATATCAACGCCTATAGTTTTTAACATTGAGTATGGGAGTCATTTCCGGGTACTAGAAAATGCACGGAAGCATTTTTATTTTCTTTAAAATTAAAACTGAAGGGTTGAAAAAAATTACAAAAATGTGTGGCAAATAAAACATCTTCTATTGCGGTAAAATTACTTGGATTTCTTTATGGAAGCTATAAAAAAACAAGAATTTGTATTAAATTAATTTGAATTAAATACTAAATTAAAATTTTACCAATGTTAACAACAGAGATATTGTATTAGGAACACGTCTTATTTCAAATTTTAGATACAAATTCCAATCTTACTTACATATGTATGTAAGTTACATTACATTTATATTCAGTTCATATTACGACCTATTCAGGAGTCTTCTGGCAAAATCTGTACGAATAAATAAAATTACTATGAAAAGTTTCTCAAAAATTTGTCGTTTGGAGTCGACTTTAAACTGCAGGTGCCGCCAGTCATAGATAAAATTGATGCCCACAACATAAATGGTGTGCGACTTCCCGTCAGCAGATTTCTGGCAAAAACTCTGAGAGTAAATAAAAAATTGCTATGAAAACTTTCTCGAAAACCTGTCGTTCGGAATCGACTTTAAACTGTAGGTCCCGCCACTCGTGTATAAAATTAATACACACAACATCAGTGGTGTGAGGAGCTAGTTCGTAATCCTGACTAAAGTGTTGTAATGACCAATTATGTAATACATACCTAATGGGGTGAAGGCACTGTAATACTTTCTTCGTTAATTGAAAAATGTTTTGATTCCGATGAACAGCGGATTTGAACTTTCATATCCAAAACATGTGGAGTTTCTGAATCCCTAGAATTTACACCAGCCACAGTTAAAGATGACGTAATATTATTGTTGTTTGATAAAACAATAGTAGGTCTTTCTGCTATTAAAATTGTCCCTATTCGACCCATTTGGAATTAGACTGTAGGTCGAATGAAATACATATTAATCCTCTTTGATTCAATCTTCAAAGAGCTGAATGCTAAATATACTGTCATCTACAAAAGAGTAGATAGAATTGTTAAAGAGAACTTAAAGAATATGTTTGTTTTAAAAAATTAAATTGCCATGAAATGTTAAATTTTTTTGATTTTTTTTTTTTAAAAATATTGAGAAAGTTTTATTAACATCGAATCGATTTTTTCTTCAAATTGTTCACAATTAATTTGCGTTATAAAAACACAAATTAAACAATTTGAATGTTATTTGCATGGAAATAGAAAAAAGAAATTGAAGTATTTTTCCAAATTTAATTACATTTTTAGTGTTTTTCATTCGTTTCTTTTTCATTTAGAAATTGTAGAATTTTTAATTGTAATTTTCAAGCTGTGTTTGAGTAAATTGGATGTATTTCGTATTTTTTTTTCTGTTATTTTTATCAAATTCCTTTATTTATTTTCCAAATAGCAGTAAAACGAAATCGAAAAACCAAAAAAAAATTCAGTGGAAGTTTAAATTGTAATTTGGTCGTGTTTTAAATGATATCTAGTGCTCATAGATTTCTAAAGAGTTAAATGGAATTTTAATTTATTAGCGATTGAAAATGTCAATACTAACACTAATTTAAACTGTTAACAAGTTTTGTACGTTTACTGATGTTTTTTTTTTGTGCGTATTTGTTTGTTGCACTTCTGTAGAATAATTTGTTTGTGCAGACGGTAAGTAAATTGAATTCCGAACTGATATAATTCCATTGAAATATTTAAATTTTATGCTCATTTCTACCTTTTTACATCGTTCTCCTGTACATACAAATACAACCCTTTAGTCAGCATTATAACCTAGCTTCCATGTTGTTTGAGTTAATTTTATACATAAGTAAAGGGACCTACAGCTTAAAGTCGACTCCGAACGACTGATTTTTTTAGAAACTTGTCATAGCAATTTTATTTTCTCTGAGAGTTGTTACCATAAATCTGCTGAGAGGCAATCGTCGAAGAAATTTTTTTTATATTGTTTGTAAGAGATGTCTGACCTTGAGTTTGATCCATGGCTTCGCGTTTAATACGCCAACACACTATCTATTAGGCTACGGCTATTAATTGTTCTCTTGCAGTTGTTCTGATTCACGAAAATAAAATATTTTCTAGTTTCGCTGGAAATATTTTCTTAAAATTTAGAGGAGTAAATCGCGGTCTTTGAGACGAACTGTTTATGTCTGACAGTCCAAACGTCCCATCCTTGCCGACATAAACAGGATTATTTAAACGAAGGCAAATCACCAACAGAGGACGTTGCAATTTTAATTTAAGCTTTTATGTTAATGTAATTTTATCTAAGCTTTGGTGTTTTTTTAACATTGATCTGTAATTGTATGTAATTTAGGCCTTTTATTTTGTATAAGCTGAACTTAAAATTCATTCGTCTGTTAACCAGCGTTATAAGTTAATAATTTATTTCTAAATAAAAGAAGATTTCAAATTAAGTTTAAAATATTTTGAAAATACTAATAATAATTTGATGTGTTAATTTGATACTAAATATATTATATAAAAATAAAGTGAAGCTAAACATAGAAAAATATTATAAGAAAATCTATTTGAAATAAAAAATAAAAGACAAAATATAAATACAATAAAAGCTGCAACTGGGTTTGTGATTATCCATGATAGAAACCTTGAGTGAATAAAAAAGGAGATTTCGTTTGTGTGTTTAACGAAAAGAAACAGGAAAGTGTTGTTATTTTTTATACACTTCGAAAGAATTTGTTCTTATCTTCGTACTTTTGTTTGCCAGAAATCACATCATTTTATTACAAGAAGTCGCCACCTACTCCAATAACATTCAACTCATCAGGTGAACTATTTGATACCCTTTTTTTTCGCTGGTTAACCTCACATACAGTCCACGGATTTAACGCGAACTTTATCAAGTCGTTGTACAAAAATGTTCACCGTTTCAGCGCATTATAATGATGATGGCAAAGGCTAAGGTAATCCCTAAGGTTTGCTGTAAATTGTGCGGATGCAGAGAAATGTTAATTCATCTCAAAGCAAAACATCATCTGTTATTTAATTTTAAAATTAAAATTATAGGTATTTATTTACTCTCAGAGTTTTTGCCAGAAATCTGCTAAGAGGAAGTCGCCGAACTTTTTGGATTTTCTTTTAATGGATATTAGCCCAGAATAATTAGTGAAACTGCTCAATATGATTCCTATGTTTTTAGAATGACTCTCGATTTCTTATTTTTTTAATTTCCATTTATGGGTCAAAGCTTTTTAGGTGACTTTGTAGTAATAACGTTCAGATTTAAACAACTTGTGATAGTATTGTGTCATCTCTTGTTGGAATGCAGGAAATATAATTTATAGAAGAAAGGAAAGAGCGACAATTCTATTTTAGAGGATTGCTTTTTTATTCGAGCATTTTGTTTTAATATATTATGCAATCTTTCTATTTTCTCTGCCTTCTATTTCTATGAAAATTATATATTATTATTATTACCTCTTCTGTAACATTCACCATTTCTCACAATCTTTTTTTTTAATTTTTTTTCTTTGTTTCAGAAGTCAAATCAATCCTTAACGTTTGAGTAATGAAAGTGCATAAATTAAAGCAAAAAATCAAATATTGTTTCGAAATGCAAATCGATTGATTGAATTGTGTTCGATATAAATTGGTTTTGTTAAATTTAAAATAAATGGTTAAAAAATAAAGAAATTTAATAATAAAACATATTACACCATTCAGCAGATTTAAATTAAAAAATACGAAATACCTACACACAATAAATTGGTACTACAACCACGGATTAACCGTAGATCGAGCTTGGTACCAAAAATGACACATTTCAATATTTGAGAATAGATAACTTTAATTCAGAAAATGTTAGATGCTTGATATTTTTTCAATTCGTTAGTATTGTGATTGTCGTTATTTTAAACCAAACAAAAAAAATTTTGAGGAGGACTTAAAAAATTCCAAAAATTCATAATTCTGGCTTATGTATCATTTTTGCTAGGGATTCTTTGGTGTTGTGTTTGAAATTTTTTTAAGTTTTCATAGTTTTTGTGAATTTTTTTCGTAAATATTATATTATTTATGGTATTTGAGAAGGAATTAAAAGTTAAGTGTTGGATGAAAGTGAAAAGGTTGAATTTTCTGTTCTGGACATATTCTTGAGATTGATTCAATTAGTCGTAGTCTAGTATGTAAGGCAGGTGCCGATACACTATCCCGTGGTACACCAGCAGTCATTGATTCATAAAATTTAATTTCGTGCAATATCTTGCTTTAATGCTTTAGACACATTGAAATTTAAAGTTAATGAAGATTAAATTAAACATTAAAATGAACTAAAAAGGCATGCAAATGACAGGATGATACTTAATTTGTTGACTTCAATAAAAGTAATGTGAATTTGCGTCTGCTAAAGATACAACCTACAATAAGAATACAGAAAGGCGCATTAGAAAATTTTCTAATTATATTTTAATTACAACAAAACTGTCACTTTTTCTTATTGAGTAGAACTACTCGACAATGTTCTCTACTTAGATTTTTTATGATGTTTCTTTTCTAGCAGACTACTGAAACACTTGAACACTAAGAGCAATGCGGGCAAGGAAATGAAATAAATACAGTTCCTAAAAAAAATTCACTAAAAAAGATAGTCAAGTCGGGTGGTTTATATGGCAAACATTTTTCCTCTTCTTATTTACATCTTATTGAGGAAACGGAATTAAAGTCATTATCGTAACTCGAAGTATGTGTTTTTTCCTTATATTCCAAGCAGACATAATGCGCTTTTATTAAATTTTTTGTGTTGAACTGGGGCTTTGCTGCAATATAATGGAGATTTAAAAGAAAAAAAAATGTGATATGCATTTGGGTTGACGTTTTTTTATATCCTGTTTGCCATTTCTACTTAATTTTTTATTAAATTGTGCATAAATATGGGTTAATTATGTTAAGACTAAGATTTCAAAATTAAATTTTGTGTTCATGTTTAGACGTGCTTATGTACTAAAAACTATTCAATGGTGAGATTAAGATTTATCAAATGAATTTTCGTCACCAATTTGAAGTATATAATCCTAATAGATGGCGTATCCCTAATGGCATTCACATGCTAAACCTTTTCTTAACAATCTCATGTCATGTCTGTAGCGTGTAAAATATTAACAATTCCCAGATTGTCTGTTATTAATATTTGCAGAATTTACTGTCGTATTCTTCATCATGTAGAGCTGATTTGTACTGTCTCTACTCTACACATGATAACGCTACAATGCCTCTTTTCGGCCTGATAAACTTTAGAATTTTGAAAGGCAACATCCTGCCCAACATCTGTTATGCACCCATATGTATCCTTCTAAAATGCATTAAAGGAAACACATTAGAAGTGGAATCTAGAGATGTTTCAGTCTACAGTGTTTTGTGAAAAGTCTGATTACCGATTTCAGTTCAGATTATTCCTCGATAGTCAATGATAGTAGATGGATGACTCAAATCAACACGTTTTTTAATTACCCAACAAAAGTTTTGATCGCTTCAAAAGCATTTCGGTTGTGAAGATCGTCTGCCTATTCCTATCGCTGTACAGGTGTATTCTTTCAAACAGCCCTTTCGACTCAATAGCAAGGTTCTGGATAGTTTATCTGGTGGCTCGATTGCCAGATATTATTGCTATACTTCGTCATTTGTGCTTTCTGCTCAAGTCGGATTATTGGCATAGACTTCCGCTTGGAGGATACCCGCGAATAGCTCGGAATATGTTTGGTAAGGTTAGATTAGTGGATAGCTTGCCATTCACAGGAAAGTTTACTGCGTGTCCCATATGGCCCACTGTGTTACTCAGTGTGAGGTATGTTATGTTATGATTCTATGTTATAATTCGTTAGTGGTGGGATGAGCTCCTCGCCTCAGATGAAATCAGCCAGTTCCCTTAGTGGCACGGCCAGTTGCTTAAGTGCAGGACACTCGCATAAAAGGTGTTGTAACGATTCCATTTTCTGCACATCATAAAGGACTGCAATGATCCTGGTGGAGCAGACCGGATTTGTCGGCGAAACTGCTGATAGCACAGTGTCCCACTTCCTGCGAAGCGTTCTCTTTTCGAACTCAAGTAGTTGCCTGGTTCGGAATATTTTACTCCGTGAACAAGCCTCGTTCTCGACATATTCTTACATATGACTAGGCTCTTGCATTCTTATTTGCTACAAAGCTTGTTACTTGTGGAACATTTTCTAAGATCATAGAGTCTACTGGTTCTGTCCAGGGGACAGTTTAGGAGAGAGTTAACAGACAAATTCCCCTTCAACTTGCCTTCAACTACCTTAAAATCTCTGGTCACCACTACCATTTGCAATGGACTTAAATCCAATGAAGCCTCCAGCGCTGCTGTAGAAAAGTTGCTTCGGTTTTACCAATACACGCTAGTCTCTGTACTTTGTTGAACTCCAAAATATCTAATAAGGAAGATTATACTTTAAAAAATATACTGATAAACCGACTCCAATCTGTGAATTTATTGAAGATTACTGCTAAGTATTTACAAGGTTGTCGGTAGTTAGGTGGAATCAGACTGTAAATGAAGAGGAGACACATTAAGGCGGAGTTGGTATAGTACACAAAAGAATATTAAAAACCAACAATTTAATCTAACGAGTAAGACAACAAAAGAATCCTAAATTTAGTTGCTAAAGTACTCTCAATTTTTTCAGTTTTTTCCTTTTCTACAGAACTAAATTGGTTGTCGTTTATAGAACGATGCAGCAACGGTGACAGTAAATATGAAAACAAACCATTTAGAAAACAAGCAACAGCATCTGAAAGTTTTTTAGTTTTTATTCTACATCTGTGTTTTACTGTCGTTTCTGTAGCCTTTAGAGTGAATTTCTTAAATTAGTAAACCGCTAATGGGAACAAGGACTTAGGAAGGAATGAAAGAATATCAAAAGCAGTTGACACGAGAGGAAGTTTATTGACATTCACGCTGTTCAATACAAACGTAAAAAATCGGTATCTTATTTACAAATAATCGCGAAATACGCCCAAGTAACAGACACTAAGACTTACTACATGGATTTTAACACGTACAAGTAAAAACCGCAATAATTTATGTCTGAAAGAACTGATGCTTATTTGTGTTATTATGGGTTGCGCTTCATATTTGAAAACAGGCTTTAAGGCTCCTTTTTACACAAATAACTTTTTAAACATGTACAGCTGAGTGATGGCTGCTTACTGAGATTAAATATTCAAATATTTATTTATTTATTAATCATCACCACTAGCAATTCGATGCAACACGGATTTTCTATCATGTCTCTAAACCAAAATATCACAAGTAGTTTTTCGGTATTCCATCTGTCTGCCATTAAGTTTGCGTGGCACCGATTTTTCAGAATTTTAGATCTTTTCAGTATCTATAAACATTTGAATGCCTCGAGAAGCATTTGAAAATTAATACTTTCTGCAAATCATCATGTTCTGGTACAAAATATGTTTGACAGATTAAAGTCGACCAATCTATACTATAAAATACTCTTCATTATAATCAACTCTTGCATTATTTAGTTTCTACTGTGTTAGACTTTTGGAAATACTGGTTTTTAGATAAAATTCCATATAGTTAATCATTTCTTCAATTCTGTTAAACTTTAGAAAATAAGACGAGGTAATTAAGATTGATATGTTTTTTAACCGATCAATCCTTAAAAAATACATAATTCTAGCTTATGTATCAATTATGATACATACTTGTATTTCATAGAATTTTCGCAATTATTGATAGATTTTGTTACAAAATTTAAATGTTTTTATTTATTTTAGTTCATTTTAATAAAACTATTTTACATTATTACATTTTATTATCACATTTATGAAATTTACCCCAAAAATTTTTGACATGATGTACATTGCAGCATGGTTTTTTAAGTTAAAATTAAACACTTCATGTCAGCTTGATTTTATTTTTTTCTAAATGGTAATAATTTGACATCTCGCATCTTTGCTTTGCGGTGATTTATAAGTTTCCTTTTGTCATTATTATTATTGTCACTCCCATCAGTAACGTTCCCAATCGACGGCTAGCTGAAACCTGATGGCACAAACCATTGTTGTATTTCTGTTGTATAACAATGTTCTCTCTATCATTCCTCTCTGGTGTCCCGGATACAAGTTTCCCCGAATACGGCTATAAGTAGTTGCTACGCACATAGCATATACTTGAATCTAAAACTGCCAATTCGATTCTGGTGGACCACGAAATTTATAAAGACCATAAAATTCAATCAGTTACCAATCTACAGCCACAAAATCATTGGGATTTTTAAAAGCTGAAAGACTTTTTGTTCAGTTTTAAAACTGGCGTAATATGTGTACATTTTTCAACACTTCCGATTAGCACGTTATAAAAGCGAGTAATTCTGTTATCTCATACGAACGTAAATAAAACATAGGACGAAACACTCTTTTCTAATGTTTGTCTTTCACGGAAGATAAATATGTGAAGAGCAGAAAGAAAGACTCTACAACATTTCATGTGATAGCTGCGTGAAAATGGGTAATATTTTTTCTTCCCAAACTGCTAATACGGTTCTCTATTCCAAGTAGAACCATCTTTTTCGATTAACGTCCTATTGTCATGTTTGCAGGTGTCAATACTTACGTCAGTTCATAAGAGGAGCTTCTTTTTTCTTCTTCTTCAGAATCTTCAGTAGTAGGATTTTTGCTTATGTATGTACATATTTAATCGATCATTACAACCTTTCTTTGTAAACTGGAAATGTCTGATCTGAGATTTGAAACTTGGCCTGACGTCTAATAAGTACATGCTAGACTATGACTACTTCAATCAATATCAAGAACATAAAATTCAACTTTTTTTGTTGACCTTTAAGGTTAAAGGCATAAAATAAAAAAACCGACTTTTTAGTGTTTTGTCTTTACTATGTAAAGGTAAGAAGAAAAGAATATGAAATCTACATTTTTATTTTCTTTGTTTTCTCCTTCTTCTTTTAGGATCCAAGCCATTTTTGCATTTTGATACAATCAGAATAAATACTTCCTGCATATATGTAAACTACAATACTGCCAATACAATAAGCCAAACTACATCCCAAAAAATAGAACATTTCAATTGCACTCACTCCTGTGTAAACAAGAAAAAAAATGCATAGAAATTAAAATTTATTTTTCTTCAATTTCTGCCTTAAAGCGCATAAATGTTTGAAGTAAAATTTTCAAGTTAAAGAAAACTTAAAAATATATATTCGAATTCAAAATTCATAAAAATTTAAACTATTTTCAACAAATGTCACTTCATCAGGTGTATCGGTATACCGTACCGTTTTTCTGTTGATAATAAAACACTAATTTTTATCCAAAAAGCATAAAAAAACTCTACTGAAAGTACTGACAGTTGCTGGCTTAATTTTTTTATCTTTCAGGAAATTTGTGGATTTCACACTAATAAAACTGTTCGTTCTCTAAAGCAAACCAATTAGTCACACAATTTTTGACTTCCTCTTAGGAATCGAAATGCTGCTCTGCCAATGCGTGTACCATCGATGAACACAAATAGTAGTGAAAACGAACCAAGTCAGGTGCATACAGCGGATGGAATAACAGCTGCCAGCTTAATGCTATGATTGTATTCTGAACCGCTTTTGCCTGGTATGTAGATTCATTGTTATGTTGCAATATTACTTTGCCGTGTCTTGCCGCCCATTCAAGTTGTTTGTCGATTAAAGCACGGTTTAAATTGATCATTTGTTGTCGGTAGCGATTTGTAATAAACATTTCACAAGGTGTTAGTAGCTCGTGGTACACCACATTTTTCTATTCCCACACACGGCATTGTCTTCCTACCTGATCGATCTAGTTTTCCAGCCGAAGTTGATAGTTGTCCCAGATTAATCCATGATTGTTTTCTAAAATTAAATTCATCTGCATCTGTACGAGCGATTTGAGAACATGGTTACCACACGTATAGGGGATGTAAACCGGCCACCGAGATTGTGCAAATCACAGGTATATGTGAATAAGCCACAAACAATAGAGCGTCCTCAAAGTCAACTTAACTAATGTCCTCGGTCAAATTCAGGAAAATTTGATATTTCAAAATTACTCGACCCATTGAAGCCATGTCGTATGTTTGAACGATTTTATATTCCTCACATAAGGGCTTCAATAAGTCTTTGATTTAAATATAGGAAATGCTTAAAAAGAGGCACTATTGTGACGTGTTCGAATGCCCTTATTTTCGAACTACTCTCTTTCTGCATATTTTAGATCTTTTTACTGTATAGTAACGTACACTATCTCTTTCTTTTTAAATCTTACATCACATCTAAGTTCAAAATATCAATGTTTTCGAAAATTAAACAAAAAGAAAATTAAACAAAAATGGAATATATTTGTTTCTACATCAATTTTCTTAATCTTCCATGCAAAAACTTCCCTATTTATGGCCAAAATGTTACCCCTTGTAATACATCCCTTTATGGCATTTCTGCTTTCGACCAAAATAAACGAAAAAAAAACTCTGTTTAAATATGGATAAATATCTCATTTCTTATTGAATATTTCAACTTCATTTGTGATTTCAATCTTTGCCTTCACAAACTTTCAATCTTCATTCGAAATGTGGCCACCCAAATATTCTTAAAAGCTTTACTTTAAACGCAAAACAACAGCTGGAAGCAAGTGCCACAATTTAAATGCAATACAATGAGTGTGAATATTCTTTTTTTTGTGTTTCATTTAAAATATTCAACACCATCGATATCATGGGAATATACTGTAGGAGAGGGCCAAATGTATGCATGTATATTAGGGTGGCCCCGTTTGTATGGAGAAAAAATAAGGTATAGATGTTCCCAACTAAAATGAAAGTTTGATTCATTCTAAGACTACGTTTCTCAATTTTTTCGTCCTGGGGTCAATATTTGGTGAGCTGGATCAAAGGATAAAAAGGTCCTTTTTTGAGGTTTTTTGTATTTTTTCATATTTCTTCCAAAGGAACTATATATAAATTTGGTATCATATGAAAGGTCTTTAAGAGGTGCTTTCAATAGATTATCAAAAATTTTAAAAAAAATTGTGAAAATTCAAAAATTTTGAAAATTTCGGACAAAATTTTTGTTTTTTTTAATTTTTTCATAGAATTTACTTAACTAAATTGTTGAAATTTCTTGATTATAAAGACCATGTAATTTAACCTAAATGGTTTTTTCCGTTTTTCAAAATTCAATCTAGTTCAATTTTTATTAAAAATTTTTTAAACCTAATTTCTTCTCTGTCTGACAACCTCTCTTAACTCAATTCATATATGTAATGGGCATCAAAATAACGCAAATTTTATTTTCTTTCCATTGATGTATAATTTCTTATACTTTTATTTTGTTATACAACGAATATTTCAATTTAAACCAAAACATTTGCAATACATCCCGCTATAATGTAATTTTCTTGTTATTTATTATTTCTCCGCGGTTTCTGCATTATTGTTGTCCAGTATTATATTATCAGAACTAGATGAATCCAAAACCTCTTCAAAAACAACGAAGTTTGGAGTTGTTGAATTCAGCGTTAGAAGTCGTGGACCAGATTGATCCACATAAAAATTCCAAACACTTGACATTCGTTTATCGATTGGACATTCACAACAGCTTTTCAATGTTGGAGTGCATTTGCATGAGGAAATTACAAATAGTTGTTTCCAACCAGCTTCATTAAGATTTGTTGGATTTTTAATAACATGTCTATAATCTTCACACAATTTATCAATTTTTTTCCTGATTGAAGGTCTATTTATTGTTGGAATTTTAGCTGTTTTCCACAGATGCTGAACATCATTGACAACCTTACTATAGAATTTGGAAAATCCATGTGACTTATTACCATTCTGTTCTCTCAAAAATAATAAATAATTAATATCGCAGTTTTTAGTTGGTTATAACATGTTTGGATAAAACATGTTATATTATATTTTTTATATTATATATTATATTGTTTATACTTAAACACACTTAAGGCGATTGATCAAAAATATCAATTTACAATTTAAATTAAGCTGCATTTTCTCAAAATATTATTGCACAAAAACAAATGAGAACGAAAAAGTAACTGTAATTATTTCATTTATGAGTCCACATGTTTTTAAAGTAGATATGGACTAATATCACTTTCAAAATTAACGGTACATTTTGAAAAAAAAAACAAAGCCTTCTAGATATACGATTTTTTTGTAAAAAATAAAAAAGAGATTTTTTGGCTTTAAATTTTACTAGTTATCATTGGTTTAATACAATTTCTTCATTACTTTAAAAATAAACAACAAAAGACAACAACATTAAAAAAATTATTATTATTATTACGGAATAACAAGAAAATTACATTATAGCGAGATGTATTGCAAATGTTTTGGTTTAAATTGAAATATTCGTTGTATAACAAAATAAAAGTATAAGAAATTATACATCAATGGAAAGAAAATAAAATTTGCGTTATTTTGATGCCCATTACATATATGAATTGAGTTAAGAGAGGTTGTCAGACAGAGAAGAAATTAGGCTTAAAAAATTTTTAATAAAAATTGAACTAGATTGAATTTTGAAAAACGGAAAAAACCATTTAGGTTAAATTACATGGTCTTTATAATCAAGAAATTTCAACAATTTAGTTAAGTAAATTCTATGAAAAAATTAAAAAAACAAAAATTTTGTCCGAAATTTTCAAAATTTTTGAATTTTCACAATTTTTTTTAAAATTTTTGATAATCTATTGAAAGCACCTCTTAAAGACCTTTCATATGATACCAAATTTATATATAGTTCCTTTGGAAGAAATATGAAAAAAATACAAAAAACCTCAAAAAAGGACCATTTTATCCTTTGATCCAGCTCACCAAATATTGACCCCAGGACGAAAAAATTGAGAAACGTAGTCTTAGAATGAATCAAACTTTCATTTTAGTGGGGAACATTCGCAACTTTTATTTTGGGGCCACTCTAATGTATATAGATTTTAGATTTGGTTTAAATCAAATAAAACGCTTCCCCTTCATTGTAAAAATAGTTTCTCACAAAATAGTATTTTAGAGCCTTGTATGTAAGCAAAGTATAACAGTGACAGGCAAAAGTTTACTTTCAATAAAAGTCATCAATTAGGCAATTTTTTTAACGATAACGAAATCTTAACGAAATTGTTTAACTTCATTTTGAGCAATTAGTTTTAAATTGTAACGATTTATAATACAGGAAAGCTTATTTAGGTGTAGTCAGGTTCAGGTCAACATAATGTTAAGAAAATGGATAAATCTAGATACTGGTGTTTTGCTTTTACATCGTTTAACATTATAATTATAAACAAAAGCTACAAAAACAAAGAAAAAACAATGAACTTGTTTACAAATTATCGCACTGTTTAACATAGCAACAAACACCAGCATAAAAAGGTAATAAACAAGTAAACAAAAGTATACCAACAAACAAAAGATAAATGTAAACAAAATACATAAACAAAAATAATGAGACAACGGTGCTAAAGATCTCGAGTAAGCGAATCAACGAACACTCGCCTTCAAGAACATTCATCAGACTGTTTACGTTGCCATCCAAAAGGCAAGACA
This sequence comes from Sarcophaga carnaria, assembly GCA_958299815.1. Lineage (NCBI taxonomy): Eukaryota > Metazoa > Arthropoda > Insecta > Diptera > Sarcophagidae > Sarcophaga > Sarcophaga carnaria. The sequence continues at coordinate 80,460,683 of OY283149.1, read as the reverse complement.
AAGCAGGCAACGGAGTTAGTAATAGTTCAGCCAGTCTTGTATGAATATGCGGTGTGTTTGAAGAGAGTAATCGTGGTTTGAAGATCTCCGTTACAAAGATCTGTCGAAAAATTAACTAGTACTTGTTATTGTTTATGCAAAGAGTCTGAATAGAGGAATAACAAACAAAATAATTGTTGTTCTTTACATCAAGCTGTGAACAGTGGCACACAGAATTGTGCGAACAATAAAGAATTTAATTCAAATTAAACAGAAATTTATTTTTATTTTATTTGCAATCTACGAGCTCATATTTTAAACGTTTTTAAAATGGTAAAAACTTAACAATATTAACATCGGAGGACCTTATTTTCCCTAAATACCAATTGATACAGCTTCTACAGACAGTCTCTTACCATCGTCGATTTGAACACATAATAATCGAGTGTTCGAATGGTGGCCTGACTTTCATATAGTATTGATATGTCCTTGCTTTTGTACCTTCTGTTCAAGTTAAATTGAACACATGTTTGATGAAGATACTTGGAAGACACTCACGAATTTGACAAATCTGCATACCACAATATAGTTCTTAAGCTGGATTCACCCATTTCAATTTTTGTTCCGAAACAATTTGTTTTATATGTAGTTTGACGTTTCTCTTTTTGAGAGAGAGAGTGAAAGAGAGTAAGATTGCATCGGAACATTTTCGGCTCGAATTGGTTTAATTTTAATTTTTGTTCCGAAACAATCGAACTGTGCTGCCAGCTACCTTAATTTTTTAAATAAAGTTGAACTGAGCTGACACATCATATTATATGTACATATGTATGTATCATGTATGTATAATATAATTCATGTATGTATAATATGCATTATTATCCATTTTTTTTCACTTCAACAATTTCAGATTTGTTTTAATTTACAATTTTTTTGTAACACAATAAAAAATATGATCAACTCAAGCCAAGAAAACAAACGAATTACAATCATCTGCTACTGTGCTGCCTAATTGTAAACCTAACACGCATCGTTTACAAGAATATTTCATATGGTAGCCTTGTTTTTACAGAACAATTGTTCAAAGTGGGTGACTCGTTTCGGAACAAACACTCAAAAACCTGAATTTGTTCCGGAAACAGTGGGTGAATCCAGCTTTATTGTTAAAAGAGAGCTTCTAGATTAATCTATTCATTTTTTATTGTTGAGAAGGATTTATAAAACTCATAGAGTCTAGAGTTAAGGATTAAGCTGTTTATGGTCCCGAAATTAATCAGATTTTTATCCATTACAATTTAGCAATCTATGGAATATTTACTATTGCGTATATCTTAATTTCTTACATAATTGGCCATTACAATTCTTTAGTCAGGATTATAATCAAGCTTCTCACATCAACCATTTTGGGTGTATTAATTTCATTCCTGACAGTTTAATATCGACTTTGAATGACAGATTTTTGAGAAAGTTTTCATGGTAATACCGAAAATTTTAAACACACAGCACAAACAGGTTTACTTGTTATTGACTTGATTTGATTGGTTTTAATTTTTCTATCAATATAAAATTACTTTTGCCTCTCACTATACGTTATATGCTTCTGTGGCATTAAACTGAATCGATGGTGTGAAACTGATTTTAAACTTTCTCATGATGATTTTAATTTTTTTTCATTCTCCTTTCTCTAAAACTTTTATATTCTCACGTCTATTGATCATTATGTTTATGTGGTGCCAACGTTGAATTCAATCAACAAATATTTGAATTTAAAAAATTTCTCTTTCTACACTGATAATCTTCATTTTCATACCCTCTTTCCTTCATATACAATATTAAGCTTGCATTCTATAGAAAATATTGGGTTGTTCGGAAAGTAATTTCGTTTTTTTTTTTTGTGAGAATGAAAGACAGTTTTCGTATAATATCTATTAAGTGGTCATAAACTGATAAATTTAACCTCAGTTCGATCTCATCTGTTGTTCTTCGCCATTTCGCATCAACTAATGCCTTTATCGCGTTTTTATCAGCTTCAACCGGTCTTCCCGAATGTGGTGCATCTTCGACATTAAATTGCCGGATCGAAATTTAGCGAGCCAGTTCTGGCACTGGCGTACTGTAAACACACCTTCTCCATACACATCGTCCAATTTCTTTCTGGCTTGAACAGCATTTTTCCCTTTCTGTAGTAAAAAAGTAATATATGTCGAAAATGCTGCGTATCGCTCTTCGTATTTAAAAGGGCACCAACCAAAAACTACTGCGTAGAATTAATTGGAATTTTTCACACACAAGCCTTGCTATTTGAGCTCTCAAAGCCTATAAAAATTATACGGCTTAAATGTGAAGTTGGGTACAAAAAATACAATTAAATCCTCTATCGGGCAAAAACGAAATTACATTCCTGACAACCCAATACTTCAGGGTATTTATATGAAAAACTTTTATATTGTCTTGTGTATCTGTCCCCATAAATAAGCGTTTTGCGTCAATGTTCATGTGCAATAATCTTTTTTCACTGCAGAAATTATGAAAACTTTTCTAATGCTTCCTTTCACTCGAATTAAAAGCAAAATTGGTGAAAACGTAGGAACGTAATTCCCTAGAAACTTTATTTGATTAGGATTGCTTTATATTAGAATGTTCACAAATTGAAGTTGTTTTCCCCTTTTTTTTTGTATTAAAATAGTTGAAGAAGTAGAAATAATGAATTCTTAATAGGAATGCCACATGTGTTAGATGTCATATTGGGGTGCCATATGTTTTCGATATGTTATGATCTAACAAATATACAAATTAGAAATTTCTAAAAGTAATTAGGTTTGTGGGAAGAATTATAGTAATTAGGTTTGTGAGATAATTTTATCAAATTCGTTAAGTTGTCTGTATAACGATGGCTTGAAAACTATTTATATTTAAGAAATGGTGTAATACACTGATATCAAATACGAATACAGCTGACTTAAAAGTTTGAATTTTTTGATTATAATAAAATTTCTTCCCAGTTTAGCCATACATACATACATACATGCATACACAGAGAAAACTGAACCTAATAAATACATAGTAAATTAGAACAAAGTTTATAAGATTTCTCTATGGTTTTTTTTCAAGAAGGGATTCTTATTATTTTTATAAGGAAAACCTTATCTTAGGGATTTTACTAGATAGTCTTCTTGATTTTTTTAAAAAGGTTTTCTCCTTAATTTTATTAAGCTTTCTTTTTGTTTTTTTCAAAAAGGTTTTCTTCTTGATTTTATTAGGCCCTCTTTTTGTTTTTTTCAAAAAGATTTTCTTCTTAATTTTATGAGACAATCCCTTTATTTTCTTAAATAATACTTCTTTATTTTGCTTGATATTATTATAGATTTTTTATTGATATATTTACTTAGAAACTAATTTAATATTTGTAATAATAAAAATTAAAATTAGCTTTAATTTCAATAATCTGTTTGGGCATCGGCTATCGAGGGCTTATATTTCTTATTAAGTCGTTGTGGCTGTAACAAAGCATGAAGCATGTTCTGTACACAGTACTTGGAATCTAAATAGAAATATACATAAATAAATGTAAAATCAAAATATCGCTTATGCCAAAATTTCAATGAATATAGTACCTTTTGTAATATTGTATCAAATCTATTTCGACCTATTCAAAATAAAATAGATATTAAAAGTTAAATTAAATTAGATTTAAAAATGTCAATACTTACAAGTTCATAACTTAAGAAACCATTATATCGTGGCCACTCTTGAAAAATATTCGTCAAAAATTTGGCATTTTGTATCTCGCAATTGTTGATTTTACAAACGGCAATAAAAAAATTTTGAACATTTATTTTAAATACATAATGCAACGGTAAAACTGATATAATATTTCTGAATTCAATAAGTACCTATAATTTAAACAAGTACATTTGATAACCCACTGTTGGTAATAAAAGTTTTAGCAAATATTTCAATAAAATCAATAAGGAATACTCCTTAAAAAAATTATTAAGTAGCCTAATGAAATCTATAAGAAAACCCTTTTTGAAAAAATTGATTAGGTAGCCCAATGAAATTAATAAGAAATTCTTGTTTTATACAATTTAGAGGAAAACACAATAGAATCAATAAGTTTTTCTCTATGGATTGTATTTTTTGTGGCAAAAATGACGGCATTTGAGTAAAAAAATGGTAAATAACAAGTTTTCTTCTTAAATGTATGTGTTTTACTTCTTGAAAAAATTAAAAAGATTTATCACATAAAAATAATAAGAAATCTCTACGAAAAAATCTTCGTTTCTTTCTGCTGTAATACCCCTCACTCCAAAAACGCTTCGTAGAGAAAATCTTCTTGATTTTATTAGGCAGTTTTCGCTCTGTGTATATATATAATCGGCCATTACAACCCTTCAGTCAGGATTACGACCTAGCTTCTCACACCACTTCTGTTGTGTGTGTTAATTTGTTATATGAGTGGTGGGACCTATAGTTTAACGTCGACTACGAACGACAGATTTTTGAGAAACCTTTTCATGGCAGGTTTATTTACTCTCAAAATTTTTGCCAGAAATCTGCTGAGAGGAAATCGCCGAAGAAATATTTTTTTTTTTCATATTGCGTTTTGATGCCTGACCTGGGATACGAATCCGGGCTTTACGTCTAATAAGCCAGCACGCTACATATTAGACTACGGCGACTTTTCAGTTTAGACACCTCCAACAAAACAAAATATGAAAAAATAAGTAGAAATACTAAGATTTAAATGAAACTGCCATGAAATAGTTTCTCAAAAATCTGTCGTTCGTAGTCCACTTCAAACTGCAGGTCTCGCCACTCATGTATAAAATTAACACACTCAATATAAGTGATGTGAGAAGCTAGGTTGTAATCCTGACTGAAGGGTTTGTAATGATCAATTACGTTTGTATGTATGCGTAAAACTTGTTCACAAACCGCAAAAATTTTTAATTAACCACCGACAAGTAGGAGAAAACATATGTTTTCGTCTTCTTACTCTTCTTGTCACTACACCATGTCTGGGGAATTGAACTTATTTTTTCTGTGAACAAAGAAAACTGTCGAACTTGGGACAATACCAATTCCCATGCGAGGAAAAAAAGTTGCTATAGATTGTTCTTCCAAACGTTAGACATTTTCTTGTGGGCCTTTGGTCAAATTCAATATGATTCATGTGCCCAAGACAGGGAAAATGGATAAAAACGGATGCGCTCGCCCAGACAGGCCGTGGAGGATATATGAACCATGGTAAGGTATAAACACATAGACGATCGACGACAGACAACAGAAAGCTGATAAGTTTAGAATACACACGTTTATATGAAAACGATTATATTGAATGCAGCACAAAAAAAGCCAAGACAATAATCTAAGCAGTTTGTGGCCAAATTAAACTATTTTCTATTTTTCTGAGCAGCTAAAAGCAAATTAGTGAAGCCAATACAACATAAAATCATAATAAAAAACAGTTAAAAATACTTATATTATTGAACAGAAAGAAAAATTCTAAACTTAAGAAATAAGAAAGCAATCCATGTATACCTAATAAATAAAATAGAAATATAGATTCAATTTTGTATCTGAATTCATTTGATAAATGTTTTGTGTGTGCTGTTTTTCATAAGTGAGTTTATTTTTGCGTACAAAAAACCTGATAGTGACAACATTGAAAAATATATTTAAATTCAATTGTTTTGATTTTGTGTCAGTCGTTTTTTTTTTCTACTCTGCTTTCAAGCAGTCGGCATACGGCAGAAAAAACAGTTGACAGAATTTTCTGTCGAACTGCCGAACTGTTGTCTGTTGTCTATGTGTTTATACCTTTATATTTCACACATAATAGCATCAATAAGTTTTTCAACCAAATAAAAAATTTCTGTGATAACTTGTGATTTTATTTAAGGAAAACACAATAAGTGTGTTTAAGAAATTGGACGCCCTTGGGTCTTATATGAATTGGCATAATCGAAAATTCGAAAGTGATGTTTACTCATGTATCCATTCGACTAGGAATGGGCCTCATCACTAATGATTATTTTTCGATAAAAATTAGGGTACTTTGCGAACTGCTGCTGACAGGGCACCCACGTCTTTGTTTATGGTCGTCCACGGTAATTTTGACAAAACAGACTAAATAAATGACAACTAATTCGACAGATGCATATACCCTGGAAGTCGCCGTAGTCTTTTTGGTTGTGCTGGCTAGTGTTTTGTTTGTTGAGAAAACAAAAAAAACCAAAATCTAGCATTGGTTCTAAAGTGTGTTCCTTTTTTAATAGAATGGTAATAAAAGACACAGAAGTCGCCAGTAGGCAGTGTATTGGGTTATTAGATGTGAAGCCGTGGTTCACACTGAAATGAAAAAATATTTCTTCGACGACTGCCTCTGAGCAGATTTCTGGCAATAACTCTGTGAGGCAATAAAATTGCCATGCAAAATTTCTCAAAAATCTAACGTTAGGAGTCAACTTTAAACTGTAGGTCCCACCACTCGTGTATAGAATTAACATATAAAACATAAGTGGTGTTGGAAGTTAGGTCTTAATCCTGACTGAATATTATTTTACAATAACAACAAAAATAAATTAAATATCAGACGGCATAACTCTTCCATTTAGAGATTTGCAATGACATTTGTAAAGAATTACTTGTAAATTTCTCTTACCGTAAAAATAATATAATTCCGAACGCGCCTTTTGATTAAATGAAATGATTAAATGAAATTCATTAAACAATGTTATAATACTGCAAGTGGTTAAATGAAATAAAGGTTGTTGTTGTTATAATTATTAAAAAAACTTTGTTTCTTTTAAAATTTCTTTAAACACTCAGACAAAGTCGTCTTAACAAAAGTTATGAAAACAATACAGAATAGAAACATAAGCAAACATCAAGGTTCTTGTCATAAAGAGTTTAAAATAATATTCGTAGAATTTGTTTGGAATGAAAAATGATTTACGTTATGAATGAAATTGCGTTCTGCGAAAAATTGTTTTCAAAACTGGAAAACAAAAAGTTTCTGATATACTTGTAGTCATTTTACCGAAGAGAATAGACAATTTTAAGACACGTTTTTAAGCTTTAAACTTGAATAATTTGAATGTGATACCCAAAAATTATTCGTTCGTATTTATACTTTCAACAGTTCGACTATGCCTAATAGAAGAGAAATATTGATCCATCAGTACAACTGCAAATTTACTTATATAATTGTTCATTGCAATCCTTTAGTCAGAATTATGATTACGTCCTATAAAAAAGGGTTTAAGGAAGGAAAAAATTACGTTACATTACAGAACTGTCTTGAATTGCATTTATCGATATATATCGAGATATCGATATTTGAAACATTATTTTTGGTTTTGGTTAAGAAATACTGTCTTTAGTTATGTCCATAGAAATATTTTTATACCTGCAGACAGCTTTAACACAATGATAATATATTGTTGAAATATAAACTCTACAAAACTTCTAAAATTTTTTGATTTAAAAAATATATATGTATACCGGGTGTGCCATCGATCGGTTTAAATTTGAACCATTGGCTACTCTATTATATCACCAAGTGCAGTATATTATCTCCATTGAAGGTAATGAATCGATTTAGGCTTGAAAAACGTTGCGCTTTATTAGGCCAACGAGAAACTGCACAATGATTTGAATTTTGCCAAAAAATCTTTTCTGATGAAGCTTATTTTCATCCTGGTGGGTACATTAATAAGCAAAATTGCTAAATTTGGGGCTCATAAAACCCATATGAGGCCTTACTGAAACCAATGCCTCCATTACGAGTGGATGTTTGGTGCGGCTTGTGGAGCGTAGACATCATTGGCCCATATTTCTTAGTAAATGAACACGCCGCAATCATTACAGTCAATGAGTCACCTACCACAATATGATACCCGATTTTTTTCCGCTCTTAATGGTATTGATGTGAACGATTTTTGGTTTCAACAGGATGGTACAACTTTTTACACATCTCATGCCACAATCGATTTATTGCGCCAAACGTTGGATGGCCGTTTAATTATCCGAAATGGTGATGTCAGCTTGTCAGCCGTCAAAAAGCTGTGATTTGATACCGTTGGATTATTTTCTTGTGTTAAAGAAAACTGTTATGCCAACATTCATAACACCATTGCCGATATACGACCCCATATACCTGTAAAGGTGCACGAAAATTGGTCCGATCGAAAGACGACTGTGAGGCCAGAGGCGGCAGCCTTTTGAATAAAATATTATTCCGTCCCCAACCGGAACAGTTGTAGATCACAGCAAAACAATAAATTTATCAAAATTTCCAACCATTTCTGTTTTATTGCTTTTATAAATTTAAACTGTTGAGTCACATTATATTTACTCACCTTATGCTCATATTTAATATGCAAAATTCATTCACGACAAGTACATTAGGTTCATACACGTCAATATCAAAAAAATGTGTATTGCCTACTTTTCAGGGTAACTATTCTAGTACATACATGTACATATGGTGCGTATGAATAATATATTTTGAATTGAATTAAAAAGAAAGTATACTCCATTATTTTGGAATTAAGTTACGATATGACAATTCTGATGGATTTTTAAAAATGTTTAATTTTTCGAGATATCTTAACCTAGAAGTAAATACAAAAACCACAATTCTAGGCAATATTCCAGTAAGTACACGGACTGTATAGATATTATAATTGGTCATGACAAACCTCCAGTCAGGATTAGTTTCTCACACCACTTATGTTGTGTGGGTTAATCTTATACATGAGTGGCGGGACCTAAAGTTTAAAGTCAGCTCCGAACGACAAGATTTTTAAGAAATTTTTCATGGCAGTTTTATTTTCTCTCAGAGTTTTTGCCAGAATTCTGCTGCGAGGAAGTCTTGATATCTGGCCTGGGGTTTGAACCTTGGCTTAAAGTATAACACACTACCTACTATCGTCAAATATTAGAAATAGTCAAAGACGTTTGTTGAAATCCCCAAAAAATCGTTAGAAAAACAAAGTTCTAAAAAAAATATTAACAGCTTAACGACAAGGATAATATGAGCTTAGCGAGCCAGGATAAAGAGCCAACTGTCGTAGACTTTAACAGATCTTTCAAACGATTAAAAATATCAAAGATTTCTTTCACACACTTTGTTTTATTTAAATTTAAATATAGAAAGCGCTTAAAAAAGAGCCTTTACAAAGGAATAACGCAATATATCTGGTTTTACTAGTAGTAAATAAGTTTTAATATCATTTATCACTTATTCAACGCGCCTTTGTTTTAATGATTTATCACTAGGCAATTACTTTTAAACATAATTAATGCGATTTTTGTTTTTAATTGGTTTATTTCGTCAATGCGAAATATAATCTTCTTTAAAAAGGACCTTTAATTAAATGAAATTACTCGCAAAATATAAAAGTTATTATATAATGATGATATTTATTTTATATATTTTAATTTTCGTTTCATTGGTGTGGAATTTTTGCATTTGTAATCGTAGACCCTCATACACTATTAAATGGTATTTAATTAAATTGTATGTCTGAAGTTTATTGCTTCGAATAAATTAGTTAATAAATAGAGCATTTAATTTAATTTGTTTCGAAATTAAATTTGAAAACTGAGTGTAGGCTTACATGTCATCGTTATTATAAATTTTTAGAATTAAAGTTTAAAAATTATTCAAATATTCATAAATAAACAGCAACATTTAAAATGTTGAACACAGTCACCGTAATAGATAGTGTGTTGGCTTACTAGACATAAGACCTCGGTGCAATCTCCAGGTCAGACATCTCGTACGAAACGGATTATAAAAAAATAGTTCATCTGCAACATCCTCTCAACAGATTTCTTGTGGGAAATCTGAGATTATAATAACATCACCCTGAAAAGTTTCGGATAAATCTGTAGTTCGGAGTCCGATTTTAAAACGTTGGTCCCGTCACTCATGTATAAAATTAAAACACAACATGAGTGATATGAAAAGCTAGCTTTGTAATCCTTTCTAATGGGTGGTAGAGGCGAATTAAATACCAATTATTATCAAAACTACAGTGTTTTTCGCGCAACTCACTGCGCTCATTTTCATCAAAATATCATTTTCAGTGATGAGGTCCATTTCTGGGTGAATGGGTACGTGAATAAACAAAATTGATTAATTTCCCATATGAAATCCAAGAGCGTCCAATGCATCCAATAAGTATTTTGAATTTTATGCATACGGCGGCTTAGGGTCATATCTGTTTGAGAACGATCAATGGCTAACACCATATATATGCTGACTGTTACCTTCTCTTGGTCTCATTTAGATGTTTCTGGACACGAATGACATGTGGTTTCAACTGGAAGCCGCTGCGTACTACACACCTCATGTCACGTTGGATATTCTAAACAAGTGATTTCATGGCATGGTCACCTCATGTTGGGGTGATGTGAACAGACCACAGAGCTAGTGCTACGACTTTGTTAGATTTTTTCTTTTGTGTATTCTTTAATTCAGAGGTGTATGGTAATCAGCAACAAACCACAGCGGTACTCAAAGCCGACAACCCACATTTCACATTTCGGATGCAGTTGTGGCGAATATTTGAACGATGTTTTCTTACACACATAATGTCATGATATTGGTTTGACAGGGGTTTTCACTTTCTGATTCCGAGCAGGGGTGACTGGGCTCTTGACATGATCGTCCCCTTGAAACTACTGAATGCATACACCGATGGCTTTAAACTAGATGGCGTGGTTGGTAGCGAAGTCTACTCTGGGAAACTGGACCTGAACATATCCCTCCCACTGCCGGATTATTGTAGCGTGTTTCAGGCAGAAGAAATGGCCATCTACCGGCTGCTCAATAGATCCTCGTCAACGGTGTTCATTTTACCCGCGTGTCGAACGTTGTGAATAACTCCGGGATCGTCAGCGAATGTTGCCGCTATCTCGACCTTCTTTCTGGCCACTTCAGTGTCACACTTATCTGGGTCACCGGACACCACAAGCTCGCCAGACTACTTCTGGAATCCTCTTCAAATGACTTGAGGATGCCACTTATCCCAATGAGGAGTCCTGCTCCACCACTAGTCTTACTTGACCCTCTATGAATAGAACGTCATCTCGATCACAGTGGCCATGCTTACAGGTCATTTTGTTATGGGAAGACATGCGGAAGAATGCAGATCCCATCTAATGACTACTGGCGTGGGCGCAGATCCAGTGAGCAAGAGGAGAAGGTTATCCACTTTCTTTGCCCATATCTTGCGAGGTGCAGATAGCACTCCAATCCCTGTCAGCTTGACGGAGCTATCATCTATATATATTGATTTCAAGGATATAGCTTTGTTCATCAAATTTTCGGACTGGATTTAAATGAGCAGCCCTTGCGCTGACCACTTTTATCTTCTACCCTTGGTTTGAAGGAACTTGGTCAGTACAGAGACTGCGTTCACCTGTGGCATCACAACGGGCCGCTATGCGTATTAAAGCTACCACTCCAACCTACCACATAATGTCATTACTTGTTTAATTTAAACTTGAAGATAGAAAGCGCTTAATGAAAAACCCTAACTAACACCCAAACGTTTACATAAGACTTTACATTCAAAATTTCTTAATTTGAATATAAATAAAATGGTGGAGAATACGTTCCAGAGTTCCTCTTGGAATGAAAGGAAACAAAAAAAATTAATTTCAAACAACACAGAATTTCAGTCACATTAAATCGCTATTTTACTTTCTTACTTAAATAAAAAGACTTTTGGGTGATGAGAAAAGCTTGTGCTTTTCGAGATTCTGTCCGATTTGAATGAGCTTCAGTTGCTATTTTACATCAATTGCATCCTACAGTTCTACATTGTAAGCTTCTGTTATTCAGTAAAATCTCATATCATTTTCAATTTCTATAAAACAATATGAGTAAAAGATTGCATTTTTGCGTACATATATACGTACTTGCATATGTATATTGACCTTTATCGTCAATGCAATCGCAGACGTATGAGTAATATCGAAAAGTAATACAATTTCTGAACATTCATACGACGGATTGTGTAATGAAGGAATTATGTTGTGCAGTAAAATGAAACCAAATAAGATCTTTACATCCAACGGTATCAACTGTTAAATTTTGGAAATCCATTTTGGAAGACTCTACATACCATTGGGAATTTACAGAAATATCTTTAGAATGTGGATTCAACCAAATTTTGATTTCGTAAATAAAATATGATGGTAAAACCCAATTTAAATAATTTTAACAGCCCTTAACAACAAGAGCAACGAGGCAAAGGTGTGCTTCATAATTTGTTTAAAACACTTGCTTTTAACTAGAGAAACATATTATCCAACACAAAAAACTGAAATGTCTTCTAACCAAGCCTTTTTGAATAATTTTTTTATCTGTTCCTCCACTTTATTCAGTTTGATCAAAAATTTTAAAAGAAAAATTTTGTTTACAGGGGACACCCGGGTTTGAACCGGGGACCTCTCGATCTGCAGTCGAATGCTCTACCACTGAAGAGAGAAACCAAAAACTGAGATAACTACTAGGGTTATAGTGTACCGCAAACCCTTTGCTGTAATTAAATTCAACTTTTAGCAGAATGTATACTAAAAATAAAAGAAAATTTGACAAATTTTTCAGCTAAAAATACAGCTAAATAGTTTTTGCAAAATTTAGGATTACAGCTGTTGTGTGCATATGTGCAGTATTTTCATTTTGGCTGTCTCTTAAGAGTTTAATTTTCATTATAATCTACATCTTGTCTGCAACACAGTTGAGTATCACCCTATAACCATCTTCAATTACAGCCCTCAGTTTATCATCACTTTCAAGATAAACTTTTCTTGTTTGTAAACTTGTTTGAATAACAGTTCGAAACCCTTTCCTGGCTTATGAGTTATAGTGAGCCCTTACGATGTCGCTTCAGATCACCCTTATGACTTAATAATGAACTCTTTCGAATTTGGCTCAACTCGTCCTAAAGTTTGGTATTAATTTCACATAAACATATAGCTATTGCCCCTCTATTAGGCCATACAGGCATTCCGCTGTATGTAACGGCAGGGCCATTTAAAAGTTTAAATTAAAAAATGCAATAAAACAAAAACAGTTTGAAATTTCGCCAAATATAGTTTTTTTTATCGTGAAGTACAATTCTTCCGGTTAGAAATGGAATATAAATTCATTCGTAAGGCTGCCTCGGCTGGCCTCACACTACCTCATTTCGTACACTTTTTCAAGTGTATGGGGTTGCATCTCGGCAATGGCATCACGAATGTTGGCCTTCAAACGCTTAATTGTCTCTTGATTGTCGGCATAACACTTTTCTTTATGACGCCGCAGAGAAAATAGTTCAATGGTGTCAAATCGCATCTCTTGGCGGCCAATTGATATTACCATTTCGGCTAATTAAACGGGTATCAGACGTAAGACGGTTTTCTGAGCCCCAAATGCGGAAAATTTGCTTATTAACGTACCCACCAAGATGAAAATGAGCTTCATCCGAAAAGATGATTTTTTATGGCAAAATCGACATCATCACGCAGTTTCTCGTTGGCCCATCTAGCGAAGCGAAAACGAAACGGATGATCATGCGGCTTCACCTCTTGAACCAACTGAACTTTGCAATGCGTTATACGGAGACCTTTTCGCAAAATTCGACGTAAACAGCTTCGATATAATTTTTTAAATTTTATAAATTTTGTACGACATTTTCGCGCAATTTTCGAATTTTGTAACAGAATAACATAAGTATTGCCAGATTTGTAATAATCGTCTGACCGGTTGAGACCAGGTCAGACATCTCCAATGAAACGAATAAATGGATAAATATTTCTTCGGCGATTTCCTCTCAGCAAGTTTCTGGCTGGCGGACCAACAACCGACATACTTAACAGAATCTGTGAGGGACCTGCTGCATTTGGCATGCCGGACAAGTTTTGGAGAAGGAATCACATTCTCAGTCAGATTGATTTGAGGATATTCGACGCTAATGTTAACTCAGTGATTTAATACGGATTTCAAACGTAGAATGAAACGATGCAGGCTTTTCTTAACCTGTCTTTACGTAGAATTATGCGTAGAAAAATTGCCCGATGTTATAAGCAATGTTGAACTTTTGAATGCGACCAAGCAAGTACCAGTCCATCTAGAAATCCTACTCTGTAGGTGCAGATGAATCTGACATACGTTACGCAAGCCCCAAGACGACATCACGAGAACAGCGCTAGAATCTAGAATCTGCAAAAAAGTTGTAGACGTGTTAGACCATCCAACCCGTGAAGAGGAAAAGTCAAAGCAAAAGCTAAAAAACCAGCAGGCTGTTTCTGGGGACATATCGAATCCCTAGCTCTAGATAAATCTTAATTTGTTCATTGAGGCCCTATGCTCCTATGTTTTGGAACTATGGGAAAATATAAATATATATACAGTATGGGCCATCATTCGGTTTAAATGTGAACCATCGATTATTTCCCATCTGGCAATACTTATGTTATTCTACTCTGTCACAAAATTCATTATATTATTTCCGCTGAATGTAATTTTCTCTTAAGCAACGGTGGTTTGTTGGGTAAATGAGAAACTAAACGATGATAACGATTTTGCCAAAAAAGATCATCTTTTCGGATGAAGCTGATTTTCATCTTGGTGGGTATGTTAATAAGCAAAATTGCTTTATTTAGGACTCAGAAACCCCACACATAGTCTTACAGAAGTCAATGCACCCGTTACGCGGCTGACGGAACCATTACGGTCAATGGAGACATCTATCCCACCATGTTAACAAATTTTTTGTACCTGCCATTCATGGTATTAATCCTTACGATGTTTGGTTGCAATAGGATGGTGCAATACACAGCTCATGTCACAATCGATTTATTGCGTCAAAGGTTTGATGGCCTTATAATTAGCTGCGATTTAACACCGTTGGACTGTTGTCGGTGGGGCGCCGTGAAAGAAAAGTATTATGCCGAAGGCCAACATACGTTATAAAATTGCCAAGATACGACCGCATACACTCGAAAATGTGCACGAAAATTGGTCCGATCTACTTCACAGCAAAAAAATAAACTTGGCAGATTTTACGGGCCGTTCTACCCGTGTCCAAAGCCCACCTTTCGTTGACGGAATATTTATTTATTTTATTTACTTATTTATTTATTTAGTAGTATTTGTAATACTATGTTTAAGAAATATAATAGACGACCGCATTATCAATTATAAGCCTGCAGGTCCCCATAGGGATGCCAAGAGTCGAGAATTCATCGGAGAGTTCGATGATCGTACCCCACCCGGCAAGTTCATCAGCTCTGCAGTTACCCGGAATACCACTGTGCCCAGGTGCCTATACGATATGGATATCATATCGTCCCGCTATCTCATCGAGATATCTGCGACAGTCGTACACCGTCTTGGAGTTTATTACGTTGAAACTTAGAGCCTTGATAGCTGAAAAAAAATATAGAAAAAAAAATAAATTAACAACATAAATACAAAAAATTTCTACAATTTTTACATATCATTGCTTAAAATTCATAAAATTTCTAAAATATATTGGGGTATCTAGACTTTTGTAGTCCAGTGTACATGCATACAAAATATCCATTTATTACAGACGCTTTTTTCTTTTCAAATTCTATTTCTAATAGAATAGAAATAGAAATTTTCTATATCCATTGCATTGTAGAAATATTTTGATGCTTTTTATTTAACGTTGAATTTTTTTTTTTAATATTGGTTTTGCAATGATAGCACATCATGTGTGGTATGTTTAGGCAGATTTTACCCACTCCTTTTTACCGTTAAACAAATCGACAAATTATGTATGGTTTGTTGTCCATTTTCAAAAATGTTTTTTATTCTTTAACAAATTTGTTACAGAGTCAACCACACATTGATACTTCTGGTTTCAAGACTTAGTTTCTGGAAGGGAAAGGAAAATGAAAGTAATTAAATGTAATAATATGGGTAAGACAAGAAAACCAACGGCATAGACAAAAGAAAAAAATTTTAGAATGCGTTTCAAGTAAATCTGCATAAAGTCATTTAAACTAGAATTTACTGAAATAAAATAGTCTTCAATGAATAATCATATGCAAGAGAGATTTGTCCAAGGATGAGGCACATTATTTAAGGCGATCTTTAAAGTTGGAAATCTATGATCGAGATTTCTTATGCATATCCTGAATTAATCAAAAAATATATAATGAGCGTAAGGCATAAAACAAAGTGATTTGAGATATCATGGACATTTTTCTTCGTTTGAATGACTTGTTGATACCATTCTGTTTGAAATGTAACATCGTTCAAAAGTCCGCCACGCCTTCGCTAGGTGGAGAGCAACCGAAATGTGTAATTACCTATGACAGTCATACATAATTGGTCATTACAAGTCTTCAGTCAGGATTACGACCAAGCTTCTCACAGCACTTAAGTTGTGTGTGTTAATTTAACACATAAGTGGCGGGTCCTACAGTTTAAAGTCGACTCTGAACGACAGATTTTTTTGAGAACTTTTCATAGCAGTTTTATTTACTCTTTGAGTTTTTGCCAGAAAAAACATTTTTTTTTTCATTTTTTTTTCATATGCCTGACCTGTTACCTCACATCTAATAAGCCAGCGCACTTTCTACTGGACTACGGCGACTTGCCTATGATTTTGGCGCTTAATAGTGAATTTTATTAATAGAGCCGGTTATTTTGGCTTTGAGGACCGCTATGATTTATTCGCATACACCTGCAACTTAAGAAAACCCTTCAAGATGGGTCTATCGAGGTTAAATCGGACCATCTCGATGCGCACATTACCTCCCTGTTAGATGATCTTGCTTTTAAATCGTGCATAATGTAAATGAGGCATTAGCTGTGTGGTACGTAGTAACGTCCTGTAGAAATCACATATCGTTGCTGTCCAGTTCATTAATTTCAGGCCGAAAAAAGTTGACAATCTTCGACCAAATAGTGCTCGCCGTTCACAGCGATGACGAAATCGACATCGTTATCAAAATAATATGAACTTTTTTGAGATGTAATGAATGGTTTTGAATCTCTCTTTCTTTAAATTTAAATCTTTTATATCAATATCAGTAGCTAGTATATATTCTACATACATAATTGGTCAATACAACCCTTCACTCAGGATTACGACCTAGTTTCTCACACCATTTAGGTTCTATGTGTTAATTTTATACATGAGTGGCGGGACCTACAGTTTAAAGTCGACTCCGACCTACAGATTTTTGAGAAACTTTTTCATGACAATTTTATTTACTCTCAGAGTTTTTGCCAGAAATCTGTTGAGAGGAAGTCGCCGAAGAAATACTTTTTGTATTTTGTTGTGATGTCTGGCCTGAGGTTTGAACCCTGGCTTTCCGTATAATAAGCCAACACACTACCTACTAGACCACGGCGACTATATAATCTACTCAATCTTAATATACGATAACTAGAATATTTTATAATTTTTTTTAACGCAAATAAACAAATAGTTCCTCATGGATCATAATGGTGCTTTTGCATGTTTCGTCTCCTTTCCTTATCTTATTATTAGCGTTGTCGTTGCTTCAGGCATCAACTAAACAATGCAATAAGATTACACGGCAGTAAATAACTACTTCCTGGCATTTACCCCATATTCATATTAATGTATGCTTTTCAAAAGGTATTACATCCTCACCTATTTGTTATTTTCTTACTCATCATTCTGATAAAAGCAAATAAGAACTCCATTATTTGAGTATGTATATGTATACAATACATATTTTATTTAGGTTTTGTATTCGTAGGTGATATTTATCACAAATACAACAAAAAGAACAATAATGTCACATGCCATTATTTTTTTTAATAATTTTCCACACCAGTGTGTCCAGGAAAACAATCTCGTATACAGGAAACAGGAATATGTGTATTTTTTTTTTTGCCCTTTATCTATTTTGTTTTTAGAGAATTGAAAAACAATAATCATAATTGAAGAAAAAGAGTACAAGAATAACGTTATAAGTGTAGTAAGTGTACATCCTTTCATTAAAACCAAACATAAACACTCATAACACTTAGTAAAGAAAAGAAAACAAATACTCATTTACATATACCCCGTTAACGCCTTAACTATTTTAGGTTTGTTCTAAGATATTAGAATTTTTCTTCTGTTCTTTTTTTTGCGCTTTGCCTCGGGTGTATATTTCCGAGATATTTCCGCCGGAGCATATTCACTCAAACGTCTAACGACATCCATGTCAACATAAAGCTTATGATTCATCCGATGTCTATACTCGCCGCCAACGCAAACGGTACCATAATTTTCAACTTGAAGACTCTTCATCTGCCCGTGCAGGTACCCATGGCTCTACGCTATAAAATTTAAAACTGAAATAAACTATTTAAATAATAATGAGGTTAGTTAGGTTAGGTTAGGCGGCCGACCCCCTGGGGGTCAAACCTTCATTAGAGTAAACCATCCCGAATCCAAAATAAATCTTGCTATTGCAGAATTTTTTATATTAGAGAGCTCGATCAACAATGTCAGAAAGTGAGGGTTCAGCAACCTTCGTCTCTTCATGGCAAGACCAGGATTGCCAACTCCATACTGGCCCTGAAGAGATCCTTAGCAATGCAATTTCCCTGTGTCCCGGAACTCATAGAGGTGTTAGTATTGAATGATCCGAAATTTCTCCAAGAAAACCTCGGCCTTCATGGATAAGGACGGACTTTGAAACTACGTATATTAGGGACTTAGTCAGGAAAAATCCCGCCGCTCAACAAGCATTGAGCCGCTTTCAAAATTGCAAGACCTCTGCTTGAAAAACACTGCAGTAATCAGACAGCCTATAAGAAAGTTAATATCAGGACCCTTAATAAAGAGAGCCTGCCCTGTCACTCAACTTTGAGCCATCAGTGTAAACTTTAAAGGTTCGATAGAGAACCTCCTGTTCCTCTGACTAGAATTCCATAGTCGGAATTCTAAAATCGAATATTCTCTTCAGAAAATTATAAGGAATCATATAATCGACCCTATTGTGCCTATATCTGCTCAGAGTAGCAGCATATCCATACTCTGTCGATCAGTCGGCAGTGGCATTGGTATCTGTGTACCGCCCAACAAACATGTACCACAAATCTATGCGATGGTTGGTCTGAGACCCCAGATCTTCCTTACGGTGGCTTTCATAACCCTATCATAATGTTATCCTTCTGTGAGATCTTGAAATCAAGAATGGCTCCCAGATATTTAACTCTCTTGGATAAGTTGGAAAGTTGAACCTGATTTATGTTCAGTAAGTTAAATATTTGTACTCAATATTGCCTGATAAAAGCATCAATTTTATTTTGCAAGGATTGACAATTAAGCCGTACGTTAAGTAATAATTACAACGTATGAAACTTGTAAAAACTTTTAGGTTAAACTGTAGATTATATTTAAATGAATTGAATTTGAACTGATGACCAGAAAACAAGAAATTAAATATTTTAAATTTTCTTTCTTTCCTTTTCTTATGTTTACTCTTTAGAAGAAAATCTTCTTTCAGTATTAGAACACTACTATCAAATAAGATTAGTTTTGTGTATAAATTTCAAATGCAAACAAGCTCAAGGAAATTTTAAGACCAAAACTTAAATTTAACAAACCCTTCAGCATAAATTCAATGTGCGCCTCAAAGTGAAATGCAAATAAAAAAAATTTCAAGAGAAACATTAAGTTCAAGTGAATAACCACAAAATCTAGTTTTAAATTTGAATTTTAAATTTTAAACAGAGATTCAAAACAGTACAACAACAGATCTCGAATACAAATACATAGTATTGTACCTCCGGTATTTACAAATCTGCAAGAGTTTTAATTAAAGCTGACAATTCAAAAGCTGAAATGACTAAGTGAATGGTTTGTACATTCAATTCATTAGAATAATTATTACACAGGACGGTGTTTTCTAAAGGTTCTTAATTTTTAAAGCAGCAAGAATCACATTTTGTAACAATGAATCGAAGACATTCGATCAATGAACAGAATAAACCCATTTCCTCACACCAGACAACTAAATCATCTTCATCGATGTTTATCAGTTCTGGATAAAACGGTACGTGAACAAATAAAATTGTGGAATTTGGCACGATATCGATTCACATGAGATCTTAGAGCGTCAAATGCGTCCCATAAAAGTATGGGTTTCTGATTGGCAACGCCATCGGTCCATAGACATTCTCAAAGAACTTTGGTCATCACCGATGAACACTGTAGAGAGATCATTACTAACTTCTTGACTTCTTCTTAACTTACTTGAATTAAAAAAATCTGGACATCAGCGACAAGTGGTTTCAACATGGCGGCTCTACGCCCCACACAAAGTATGCCACATTGGTCATAGTTATCTCTCGTAGAGGTAATGTAAACTGGACGCTGAGGTCAAGCGATATGAAGCTGTTACACTTTTTCTTGTGTGTGCGAAGCCAACATGATACGAAGTCGCCGTAGTTTATTAGGTAGTGTATTAGCTTATTAGACGTAAGGCCATGGTTTAATCCTATGGTCAGACATCAAAACGAAATATGAAAAAACCTTTCTTCGGCGACTTCCTCTCAGCAGGTTTCTGTCAAAAACTCTGAGAAAAAATAAAAATTGCCATGAAAAGTTTCGCGAAAATAATCTTTCATTCGAAGTCGACTTTAAACAATAGGTCCCGCCACTCATGTATAAAATTAACACACAACATGAGTGGTGTGAGAAGCTACGCCGTAATCCTGACTCAAGGGTTGTAATGGACAATTATGTGTGTATGTATATCCAACATAATATATGCCTTCCATCAAATTTATGCGCTAGAGAAATGGAAAATTTTACATTTTGGATGCGATTCACCCAGAAAAATCATGGTGGACATTGAAGTCGCTGTAATCTAGTAGGTATTGTATTGACTTATTAGATGTGAGGCAACGGTTTAAAATCATCAACGGCCTTCCCACTCTATTTAATTTATACATACTGGAATTGCTAAATCATATTAACAACATAATTTCATTTGCGGATGATATCATAATCCACCATATATCACCCAGATAACAAGATAGAAAAAATCAATAAAAGTCTTCAAAACAAATACATAGCGAACGCTATGCAATTAATTGCAATCTAAAAATAAATACTCGAAAATGGGAAACAATTCTGTTTAGACCGCCTGGAAATAGATGAAATCACAATGTAAGAACAAATTGGAAATCGTTTGGAATAAAATCTCTCCTAAGAAATTCCAAAATTGATAATAAGAATGTGGTTAAATATTTAGGATTACACCTAGACAAATTTCTATACTTTAATCATCACATAAAAGAAACAATTACAAAGGAAAGGAAAGCTTTATATATGTATGCACCTTTACTTCGTTCTAAATATATAAAACCTAGAGTTAAAATAATTATGTACCAAGCCTTAATTAGACCGATTTTGACTTAGGGTTGTGCTATTTGGTTTAATATATCCCCGTCGGTCATGAAGAAAATAAAAATGTTTGAAAGAAAGTGTTTAAGAGCATGCACATCATTATACAGATCCCCTCAAACTGAGTGCATAAAATACGTATCAAACAAAAAATTATATAATGAGGCAAATATAATAAGAATAGATAACTTTATAATTAAATTAATAAGATATAATATTCTAAGATGTTCACAATGCATAGATAGTGCATAGAATCTAATATTGGCACCATACTATACGGATTACAAATATCTATCAAAGTGCATAGAAACAGGATTTGTTCCTTCCGAAGCATTTGTATATATTGATAATAAAAATATGCTACAGAATGAGAAAGGAATCCCAATATTTTATCATAACTATAGACGTGCTAATGACAAAAAACGTATCAGACGTAAACGTATCAAACGTATCAGACGTAAGACGGTTTTCTGAGCCCCAAATGCGGAAAATTTGCTTATTAACGTACCCACCAAGATGAAAATGAGCTTCATCCGAAAAGATGATTTTTTATGGCAAAATCGACATCATCACGCAGTTTCTCGTTGGCCCATCTAGCGAAGCGAAAACGAAACGGATGATCATGCGGCTTCACCTCTTGAACCAACTGAACTTTGCAATGCGTTATACGGAGACCTTTTCGCAAAATTCGACGTAAACAGCTTCGATATAATTTTTTAAATTTTATAAATTTTGTACGACATTTTCGCGCAATTTTCGAATTTTGTAACAGAATAACATAAGTATTGCCAGATTTGTAATAATCGTCTGACCGGTTGAGACCAGGTCAGACATCTCCAATGAAACGAATAAATGGATAAATATTTCTTCGGCGATTTCCTCTCAGCAAGTTTCTGGCTGGCGGACCAACAACCGACATACTTAACAGAATATGTGAGGGACCTGCTGCATTTGGCATGCCGGACAAGTTTTGGAGAAGGAATCACATTCTCAGTCAGATTGAGTTGAGGATATTCGACGCTAATGTTAACTCAGTGATTTAATACGGATTTCAAACGTAGAATGAAACGATGCAGGCTTTTCTTAACCTGTCTTTACGTAGAATTATGCGTAGAAAAATTGCCCGATGTTATAAGCAATGTTGAACTTTTGAATGCGACCAAGCAAGTACCAGTCCATCTAGAAATCCTACTCTGTAGGTGCAGATGAATCTGACATACGTTACGCAAGCCCCAAGACGACATCACGAGAACAGCGCTAGAATCTAGAATCTGCAAAAAAGTTGTAGACGTGTTAGACCATCCAACCCGTGAAGAGGAAAAGTCAAAGCAAAAGCTAAAAAACCAGCAGGCTGTTTCTGGGGACATATCGAATCCCTAGCTCTAGATAAATCTTAATTTGTTCATTGAGGCCCTATGCTCCTATGTTTTGGAACTATGGGAAAATATAAATATATATACAGTATGGGCCATCATTCGGTTTAAATGTGAACCATCGATTATTTCCCATCTGGCAATACTTATGTTATTCTACTCTGTCACAAAATTCATTATATTATTTCCGCTGAATGTAATTTTCTCTTAAGCAACGGTGGTTTGTTGGGTAAATGAGAAACTAAACGATGATAACGATTTTGCCAAAAAAGATCATCTTTTCGGATGAAGCTGATTTTCATCTTGGTGGGTATGTTAATAAGCAAAATTGCTTTATTTAGGACTCAGAAACCCCACACATAGTCTTACAGAAGTCAATGCACCCGTTACGCGGCTGACGGAACCATTACGGTCAATGGAGACATCTATCCCACCATGTTAAAAAATTTTTTGTACCTGCCATTCATGGTATTAATCCTTACGATGTTTGGTTGCAATAGGATGGTGCAATACACAGCTCATGTCACAATCGATTTATTGCGTCAAAGGTTTGATGGCCTTATAATTAGCTGCGATTTAACACCGTTGGACTGTTGTCGGTGGGGCGCCGTGAAAGAAAAGTATTATGCCGAAGGCCAACATACGTTATAAAATTGCCAAGATACGACCGCATACACTCGAAAATGTGCACGAAAATTGGTCCGATCTACTTCACAGCAAAAAAATAAACTTGGCAGATTTTACGGGCCGTTCTACCCGTGTCCAAAGCCCACCTTTCGTTGACGGAATATTTATTTATTTTATTTACTTATTTATTTATTTAGTAGTATTTGTAATACTATGTTTAAGAAATATAATAGACGACCGCATTATCAATTATAAGCCTGCAGGTCCCCATAGGGATGCCAAGAGTCGAGAATTCATCGGAGAGTTCGATGATCGTACCCCACCCGGCAAGTTCATCAGCTCTGCAGTTACCCGGAATACCACTGTGCCCAGGTGCCTATACGATATGGATATCATATCGTCCCGCTATCTCATCGAGATATCTGCGACAGTCGTACACCGTCTTGGAGTTTATTACGTTGAAACTTAGAGCCTTGATAGCTGAAAAAAAATATAGAAAAAAAAATAAATTAACAACATAAATACAAAAAATTTCTACAATTTTTACATATCATTGCTTAAAATTCATAAAATTTCTAAAATATATTGGGGTATCTAGACTTTTGTAGTCCAGTGTACATGCATACAAAATATCCTTTTCGCTTTTATAAATTAAATAGCCTTACGCTTTTTTCTTTTCAAATTCTATTTCTAATAGAATAGAAATAGAAATTTTCTATATCCATTGCATTGTAGAAATATTTTGATGCTTTTTATTTAACGTTGAATTTTTTTTTTTAATATTGGTTTTGCAATGATAGCACATCATGTGTGGTATGTTTAGGCAGATTTTACCCACTCCTTTTTACCGTTAAACAAATCGACAAATTATGTATGGTTTGTTGTCCATTTTCAAAAATGTTTTTTATTCTTTAACAAATTTGTTACAGAGTCAACCACACATTGATACTTCTGGTTTCAAGACTTAGTTTCTGGAAGGGAAAGGAAAATGAAAGTAATTAAATGTAATAATATGGGTAAGACAAGAAAACCAACGGCATAGACAAAAGAAAAAAATTTTAGAATGCGTTTCAAGTAAATCTGCATAAAGTCATTTAAACTAGAATTTACTGAAATAAAATAGTCTTCAATGAATAATCATATGCAAGAGAGATTTGTCCAAGGATGAGGCACATTATTTAAGGCGATCTTTAAAGTTGGAAATCTATGATCGAGATTTCTTATGCATATCCTGAATTAATCAAAAAATATATAATGAGCGTAAGGCATAAAACAAAGTGATTTGAGATATCATGGACATTTTTCTTCGTTTGAATGACTTGTTGATACCATTCTGTTTGAAATGTAACATCGTTCAAAAGTCCGCCACGCCTTCGCTAGGTGGAGAGCAACCGAAATGTGTAATTACCTATGACAGTCATACATAATTGGTCATTACAAGTCTTCAGTCAGGATTACGACCAAGCTTCTCACAGCACTTAAGTTGTGTGTGTTAATTTAACACATAAGTGGCGGGTCCTACAGTTTAAAGTCGACTCTGAACGACAGATTTTTTTGAGAACTTTTCATAGCAGTTTTATTTACTCTTTGAGTTTTTGCCAGAAAAAACATTTTTTTTTTCATTTTTTTTTCATATGCCTGACCTGTTACCTCACATCTAATAAGCCAGCGCACTTTCTACTGGACTACGGCGACTTGCCTATGATTTTGGCGCTTAATAGTGAATTTTATTAATAGAGCCGGTTATTTTGGCTTTGAGGACCGCTATGATTTATTCGCATACACCTGCAACTTAAGAAAACCCTTCAAGATGGGTCTATCGAGGTTAAATCGGACCATCTCGATGCGCACATTACCTCCCTGTTAGATGATCTTGCTTTTAAATCGTGCATAATGTAAATGAGGCATTAGCTGTGTGGTACGTAGTAACGTCCTGTAGAAATCACATATCGTTGCTGTCCAGTTCATTAATTTCAGGCCGAAAAAAGTTGACAATCTTCGACCAAATAGTGCTCGCCGTTGACAGCGATGACGAAATCGACATCGTTATCAAAATAATATGAACTTTTTTGAGATGTAATGAATGGTTTTGAATCTCTCTTTCTTTAAATTTAAATCTTTTATATCAATATCAGTAGCTAGTATATATTCTACATACATAATTGGTCAATACAACCCTTCACTCAGGATTACGACCTAGTTTCTCACACCATTTAGGTTCTATGTGTTAATTTTATACATGAGTGGCGGGACCTACAGTTTAAAGTCGACTCCGACCTACAGATTTTTGAGAAACTTTTTCATGACAATTTTATTTACTCTCAGAGTTTTTGCCAGAAATCTGTTGAGAGGAAGTCGCCGAAGAAATACTTTTTGTATTTTGTTGTGATGTCTGGCCTGAGGTTTGAACCCTGGCTTTCCGTATAATAAGCCAACACACTACCTACTAGACCACGGCGACTATATAATCTACTCAATCTTAATATACGATAACTAGAATATTTTATAATTTTTTTTAACGCAAATAAACAAATAGTTCCTCATGGATCATAATGGTGCTTTTGCATGTTTCGTCTCCTTTCCTTATCTTATTATTAGCGTTGTCGTTGCTTCAGGCATCAACTAAACAATGCAATAAGATTACACGGCAGTAAATAACTACTTCCTGGCATTTACCCCATATTCATATTAATGTATGCTTTTCAAAAGGTATTACATCCTCACCTATTTGTTATTTTCTTACTCATCATTCTGATAAAAGCAAATAAGAACTCCATTATTTGAGTATGTATATGTATACAATACATATTTTATTTAGGTTTTGTATTCGTAGGTGATATTTATCACAAATACAACAAAAAGAACAATAATGTCACATGCCATTATTTTTTTTAATAATTTTCCACACCAGTGTGTCCAGGAAAACAATCTCGTATACAGGAAACAGGAATATGTGTATTTTTTTTTTTGCCCTTTATCTATTTTGTTTTTAGAGAATTGAAAAACAATAATCATAATTGAAGAAAAAGAGTACAAGAATAACGTTATAAGTGTAGTAAGTGTACATCCTTTCATTAAAACCAAACATAAACACTCATAACACTTAGTAAAGAAAAGAAAACAAATACTCATTTACATATACCCCGTTAACGCCTTAACTATTTTAGGTTTGTTCTAAGATATTAGAATTTTTCTTCTGTTCTTTTTTTTGCGCTTTGCCTCGGGTGTATATTTCCGAGATATTTCCGCCGGAGCATATTCACTCAAACGTCTAACGACATCCATGTCAACATAAAGCTTATGATTCATCCGATGTCTATACTCGCCGCCAACGCAAACGGTACCATAATTTTCAACTTGAAGACTCTTCATCTGCCCGTGCAGGTACCCATGGCTCTACGCTATAAAATTTAAAACTGAAATAAACTATTTAAATAATAATGAGGTTAGTTAGGTTAGGTTAGGCGGCCGACCCCCTGGGGGTCAAACCTTCATTAGAGTAAACCATCCCGAATCCAAAATAAATCTTGCTATTGCAGAATTTTTTATATTAGAGAGCTCGATCAACAATGTCAGAAAGTGAGGGTTCAGCAACCTTCGTCTCTTCATGGCAAGACCAGGATTGCCAACTCCATACTGGCCCTGAAGAGATCCTTAGCAATGCAATTTCCAACGATATCCCTGTGTCCCGGAACTCATAGAGGTGTTAGTATTGAATGATCCGAAATTTCTCCAAGAAAACCTCGGCCTTCATGGATAAGGACGGACTTTGAAACTACGTATATTAGGGACTTAGTCAGGAAAAATCCCGCCGCTCAACAAGCATTGAGCCGCTTTCAAAATTGCAAGACCTCTGCTTGAAAAACACTGCAGTAATCAGACAGCCTATAAGAAAGTTAATATCAGGACCCTTAATAAAGAGAGCCTGCCCTGTCACTCAACTTTGAGCCATCAGTGTAAACTTTAAAGGTTCGATAGAGAACCTCCTGTTCCTCTGACTAGAATTCCATAGTCGGAATTCTAAAATCGAATATTCTCTTCAGAAAATTATAAGGAATCATATAATCGACCCTATTGTGCCTATATCTGCTCAGAGTAGCAGCATATCCATACTCTGTCGATCAGTCGGCAGTGGCATTGGTATCTGTGTACCGCCCAACAAACATGTACCACAAATCTATGCGATGGTTGGTCTGAGACCCCAGATCTTCCTTACGGTGGCTTTCATAACCCTATCATAATGTTATCCTTCTGTGAGATCTTGAAATCAAGAATGGCTCCCAGATATTTAACTCTCTTGGATAAGTTGGAAAGTTGAACCTGATTTATGTTCAGTAAGTTAAATATTTGTACTCAATATTGCCTGATAAAAGCATCAATTTTATTTTGCAAGGATTGACAATTAAGCCGTACGTTAAGTAATAATTACAACGTATGAAACTTGTAAAAACTTTTAGGTTAAACTGTAGATATAGATAGATATTTAAATGAATTGAATTTGAACTGATGACCAGAAAACAAGAAATTAAATATTTTAAATTTTCTTTCTTTCCTTTTCTTATGTTTACTCTTTAGAAGAAAATCTTCTTTCAGTATTAGAACACTACTATCAAATAAGATTAGTTTTGTGTATAAATTTCAAATGCAAACAAGCTCAAGGAAATTTTAAGACCAAAACTTAAATTTAACAAACCCTTCAGCATAAATTCAATGTGCGCCTCAAAGTGAAATGCAAATAAAAAAAATTTCAAGAGAAACATTAAGTTCAAGTGAATAACCACAAAATCTAGTTTTAAATTTGAATTTTAAATTTTAAACAGAGATTCAAAACAGTACAACAACAGATCTCGAATACAAATACATAGTATTGTACCTCCGGTATTTACAAATCTGCAAGAGTTTTAATTAAAGCTGACAATTCAAAAGCTGAAATGACTAAGTGAATGGTTTGTACATTCAATTCATTAGAATAATTATTACACAGGACGGTGTTTTCTAAAGGTTCTTAATTTTTAAAGCAGCAAGAATCACATTTTGTAACAATGAATCGAAGACATTCGATCAATGAACAGAATAAACCCATTTCCTCACACCAGACAACTAAATCATCTTCATCGATGTTTATCAGTTCTGGATAAAACGGTACGTGAACAAATAAAATTGTGGAATTTGGCACGATATCGATTCACATGAGATCTTAGAGCGTCAAATGCGTCCCATAAAAGTATGGGTTTCTGATTGGCAACGCCATCGGTCCATAGACATTCTCAAAGAACTTTGGTCATCACCGATGAACACTGTAGAGAGATCATTACTAACTTCTTGACTTCTTCTTAACTTACTTGAATTAAAAAAATCTGGACATCAGCGACAAGTGGTTTCAACATGGCGGCTCTACGCCCCACACAAAGTATGCCACATTGGTCATAGTTATCTCTCGTAGAGGTAATGTAAACTGGACGCTGAGGTCAAGCGATATGAAGCTGTTACACTTTTTCTTGTGTGTGCGAAGCCAACATGATACGAAGTCGCCGTAGTTTATTAGGTAGTGTATTAGCTTATTAGACGTAAGGCCATGGTTTAATCCTATGGTCAGACATCAAAACGAAATATGAAAAAACCTTTCTTCGGCGACTTCCTCTCAGCAGGTTTCTGTCAAAAACTCTGAGAAAAAATAAAAATTGCCATGAAAAGTTTCGCGAAAATAATCTTTCATTCGAAGTCGACTTTAAACAGTAGGTCCCGCCACTCATGTATAAAATTAACACACAACATGAGTGGTGTGAGAAGCTACGCCGTAATCCTGACTCAAGGGTTGTAATGGACAATTATGTGTGTATGTATATCCAACATAATATATGCCTTCCATCAAATTTATGCGCTAGAGAAATGGAAAATTTTACATTTTGGATGCGATTCACCCAGAAAAATCATGGTGGACATTGAAGTCGCTGTAATCTAGTAGGTATTGTATTGACTTATTAGATGTGAGGCAACGGTTTAAAATCATCAACGGCCTTCCCACTCTATTTAATTTATACATACTGGAATTGCTAAATCATATTAACAACATAATTTCATTTGCGGATGATATCATAATCCACCATATATCACCCAGATAACAAGATAGAAAAAATCAATAAAAGTCTTCAAAACAAATACATAGCGAACGCTATGCAATTAATTGCAATCTAAAAATAAATACTCGAAAATGGGAAACAATTCTGTTTAGACCGCCTGGAAATAGATGAAATCACAATGTAAGAACAAATTGGAAATCGTTTGGAATAAAATCTCTCCTAAGAAATTCCAAAATTGATAATAAGAATGTGGTTAAATATTTAGGATTACACCTAGACAAATTTCTATACTTTAATCATCACATAAAAGAAACAATTACAAAGGAAAGGAAAGCTTTATATATGTATGCACCTTTACTTCGTTCTAAATATATAAAACCTAGAGTTAAAATAATTATGTACCAAGCCTTAATTAGACCGATTTTGACTTAGGGTTGTGCTATTTGGTTTAATATATCCCCGTCGGTCATGAAGAAAATAAAAATGTTTGAAAGAAAGTGTTTAAGAGCATGCACATCATTATACAGATCCCCTCAAACTGAGTGCATAAAATACGTATCAAACAAAAAATTATATAATGAGGCAAATATAATAAGAATAGATAACTTTATAATTAAATTAATAAGATATAATATTCTAAGATGTTCACAATGCATAGATAGTGCATAGAATCTAATATTGGCACCATACTATACGGATTACAAATATCTATCAAAGTGCATAGAAACAGGATTTGTTCCTTCCGAAGCATTTGTATATATTGATAATAAAAATATGCTACAGAATGAGAAAGGAATCCCAATATTTTATCATAACTATAGACGTGCTAATGACAAAAAAATTAATTGTAATTTACAACAATTTGATATGAGATACAGTACAAGTATATCAACCAAAGATTTAAAAATATCAAAAGTACAAGAGCCAAGAAATTCTGGTGGTTATTTACATAATGTATATTCTATTTCCTTATTTTTTTTTTTTTACTTCCTTGACAAACCCTTACAAACTACTTAGATAATAAGGCAGTGTTTTTTATTTCCTAATTGTAGAAATATTTTCATTGCATTATAATGTGTATATAAATA
The DNA here is from genome assembly GCA_958299815.1 of Sarcophaga carnaria. Taxonomy (NCBI): domain Eukaryota; kingdom Metazoa; phylum Arthropoda; class Insecta; order Diptera; family Sarcophagidae; genus Sarcophaga; species Sarcophaga carnaria. Next base: position 80,430,114 of record OY283149.1, on the reverse strand, counting down.
TATGTATATATTGATGATTAGTATACTTGAAATGTGAACTAATATTTATTTTGATTCGAACAAATTTTACTATATAAATAATACTAGAGTGCCCTGTAAGGGATATTGTATATACAAAAATGTTATTGTTAACTAGTTTTTATTATAGTATGTAAATATAATATATTTCTGAATAAATAAACAAGAAAACACGAGAGGCTACGGATCAAACCCCAGGTCAGACATCTGCAATAAAACGAGTAATAAAGAAATAGGATAAGAAATCATTTTTAGTTATAGACACGTTAATAGTTTTGTTTAACTACTCACGTACTTAAAATTGCTGAAGTTATCAAAACACTCAAGTTCTCCATATTCACACTCTTCATTTTATTTTATTTTATTATTACAATTTTTATTTTTAATTAAAAAAAGTGTCAAACCAATTAATACTCATGCCAAACCCAGATGTTGCCATATATTTTAAATTTACTGACCAAAACAATTTAGCTGTTATCGTTGAAACTCTGTGCATGAATTTATTATTCCGGCCATAGAAACCACGCAATTGTGAACAAAGTAATACAATTTTTATGCGAAATTGTTAATATTTCATTTGTTGTTCAAATTAAATATTGAGTAATGGTAAAATTTTGTGTGGAAACAATAAAAATTAAAATTTTTAAATTCATTTTATTTGTTTACATACAGAAAATAAAAATTTTTTAGCCGGAAATGTATTTAAAGATGAGAAATTTTCTTTCGAAGTATTTATAATTTGTGAAGTCGACTCCGAGCGATAGCTTTCATTGAGAAACTCTCTATGGTAATTTAATTTACTCTCAGAAATTTTGCTAGAAATCTAATCTAATAATGCAACGCACTACCTACTAGACAACGGCAGCTCGCAGAACAGATTTTTAGAGTAATATATGGTGGGCGATATAAAGGTTTAAATTTAAAAATGCAATAATACAAAAACGTTTTCAAATTGATATTTTTGTTGTCAAGATGTGGAATATACAGACTATGAAGCTGCAGGCCATGATCTAGCATTCACTAGAATACAGCTTAGTATTGTGGTTTTTAGGTTGCGATATCTCTACAAATTCAAAATTTTTAAAAATCCCTTATAATTTTCATATCATAGCTTAATTGCATATTAATTCCAAATTAATGGTGTATACATTATTTTTGATTGAATTTGAAATATATTACTCATACGCATCATATGTACATGCATCTACTAGAATATTTACTCTGAAAAGTAGGCAGTATAAAATCTTTGATATCGTCATCTATGAATCTAATGGAATTAAATATCACTCATACGTCGCATATGTTCTCCGCATTATGAATTTTACACGTTAAGGGCCATTATTACAACTTGCCGTTAAACTTGGGTTTAGTTAAAGGTACCTTTAGCTAAAGGGAACTGTAAAGTTACCTTTAACTTATTTTCGTTATTACAACTTACAGATAAAATTTTTCAAAAATATGACAGTGCCGGAGCAATGTTGATAAAACTGCTCAATTCAATCAAAGTTTTTTTTAACGCAGTGGCAACAGCGGGCTTCGTTTTTGTTTAAATTTTTTGAAGTTGCCATAATGAAAATAATATATAATATGCAAGTTCAAATATAAAGTGACCTTTAAATGTTAAAGGTAGGATGAACCGATCACCGTTATCTTATTGGGTACTCATAATAACGAAAAACAATTTATCTGCCCGTTAAAATCCTCCCCTTAGTTAACGGCTAGTTGTAATAATAGCCCTTAATACGAGAATAATGGGAGTAAATATAATAATGGGTGGGTGGGCGATTTAAAACTTTAAATTTCAAAATGCAATAAAACAAAAATGGTTTGAAATGTCGTCAAATTTACTTTTTTGTTGCGAAGTACAATTGTTCCGGTTGGAAATGAAATATTATTTCATTCACACAGCTGCCGTGGCTGGCCCTACAGGACCTCATTCGATCGCACCAATTTTCATGAATTTTTTCGAGTGTATACGGTGGTATCTCGGCAAAGGCATCGCGAATTTTGTCCTTCAAATCTTCAATTATCTCTGGTTTGATTGATTTTTTACAGTTTCTCGTTGGCCCAAATATCCAATTAATACCAGTGTTGATCAATCGTAAATCGATTCATTATGTACAGTGAAGATCATATACTGAATTTTGTGACAGAATAGAATGACATAAGAGTGCCAGATTCGGAATAAAGGAATAGATGGCCCACCCGGTACTATCTACTAATCAATATAATCCAATAAAAGGAAAGTATCAAAGAGCTTTAGACAAAATTGATCCCTGAAACTTCTAAGAGTTGCAACATTGTGTTGTATACGGATAGCTCAAGGACAAATTTGTGTCCCCTAGTTCGAGTCAATCAAGAACTCATAAGCTACTACTAAGCAAAAGTTTACGCAATCGAAAGATGTACTTGGGCTGGAAGTACAGAGGACGGGACATAATAATACTATCTGACAGTCACCCTGTCAGCCAAGCACTCAGCTTCTATGGCTGACTGCAGATTACAATAGAAATCTGAATCCTCTAGGCAAAGCAAGAAATCAAGTGATGTGCGAGTTCCCGGTAATGAGCCAGTGGCTCAGCTTGAGAGAAGAATAACTTTTACGACCTTGATGAGGTAAGAATTTTTCTGCAAAATAGGAAACAGGTTTTGGAAGCGACAAGGATATTCTGCTTAAGTTGAACTGGTCTGAGACCATCTAAAAATCTGTGGTGTTATTACAATATGAAATGATTTGAGTTCGTTGTTAGACTATCGATAAGTAGTCTGAGGATAGAAACCGTTGGTTGGGTTCATTCACTTGTGGGAAGTAATAAACATTACGTATTCTTAATTCATCCAAACTTTCGACGAATTTGTTCTTTAGAATGTTTGAATACAGTTTGTTATTCATTACCAATAAATTCTAAACTGCTACACCTTTTGTCAAAACACATCTCCACAACATTCTACTGCCACCACAATTCTTAAGCGTTTCTTAAGATCGAGCTCTTCATGTTCCTTCATACTAAATTACATATTTTGACTCGCGTGAAGAAAACACATCATTCCAAAACTTATCTGACATGCCTGCATATGGAGGAAGATAAATAAAATGTTCAAGCCAAAGAGCTTGCGTGAAATAGTTGAGTATATCCGCGGTAATACAATATTGGGGGCATGTGTGTCGGCATCAAATGTGGGCTGTTTGAAATTTATTGGTTGGCGGGGACACTTGCTTACAAAAATTTTGTCTGTCACAGTCTTTAATTGTGATTAAATTTAAATAAAATCCAAGGCAGCTTAAGAGAAAACATAGCCAAAACATTTGGGTTATTGTTAAACTAATAATAATTCTTTAAAAAACTGGATTATATTTATTAAGACATAATGATAATAGATGTCATCAGATAACAAATACGTTTAAATTCAGGTATATGTATTTAAATATTAAACATTAAATATTAAACATTAAATACTAAACATTAAATATTAAATGTAAACTTATGCCAATTTAATATAGTAAATATCTTCTTAAATTTTCAAAAGCCATACACACAAGTCTTTATTGCCACGATTTCAAAGTGTTATGTTCAATTGAATCCTTTTTACTCTCTACACAAATTCACATCTCTTCTATTTTACTAACACAAAAATATATGGAAATGTTTAAAATGTTGGATTTTACGAGCACACGAGGGTGTGCCTTCAAGTAAGTTTATGGCGCCTTCAATAATTTTTATCATTTGCAATTTGAGGAAATATAATCAAAGAAATTATGATAGGAATTCAAGGTTAACGAAAAATTTATTTCAATTACAATACAATTGAAAAAAAGCATGCAATAGAGGCTAAGAATGTATTTCGTAAATGTAGACTACAGTAGATATTATGCAATATCTTCTACATTTACATTATTAATTTTACATTTTTGTTCAATAATTCAAATAATTCTTGTGACAGAAAGTAGAAATCATCAAAATTCTATTGGCAAACCTTGTCAGATTGTTGCGTGTTTGTTAGCTTTAGAGCGGATTCGTATAGTCCATGCAAATAGCGGTCGTTTTAATATGGAGGTGAAATAATAGATCAATGTTTTACCCATTGACACATTCTTACTTATTTAATTGGTTATTATAATCTTTAGGCCGCATTACGACCCAACTTCTCATACCAGGCTTGTTGTGTGTGTTATTTTTATCCATAAATGACGGTATCGACTCTGAACGACAAATTTTTTGAGCAACATTTCATTGCAATTTTATTTACTCTCAAAAACTGCCGAGAGAAAGTTGCCGAAATAATTATTTTTTCATATTTCGTTACGTTCGAGATCTCTAAACCGGGAGTTGAACTTCTCGGTCTCTCGTCAAATAAGACAACGCATTACCTACTAGACTACGACAATTTCCATTGCCACATATCGATATATAAATTCGATATGAGTTCCGATTATGAGCTCGTGTGGCACCACTAAAGAACAGAGCTTTCGCATACCAAAATGCTTATGCGCGATATGTCCAACACATTTTTCTAATACCTTTAAGGTCTCAACTGTCGCTATCAATAAAATAGTGCTCTTATCCAAACTTACTTTTTTTGACTTTTGTGATGTTTTTGTCAGTAATAGCCTCTATGGCCTCTTTTAAACTTAACAACGATTGATTTGCCTGGTGCAAAAGTTTGCAAGCGTTATTCTATTCATGGTAAAATAACGAATCTCTCTATCATTTTTAGCACTGTTACTTGCCACTAATCGTTTTTTTTAATACAATACAATAATCAAACATACTCTATTCTAATAGGTGTTGGTTGGCTTTAGAGAAAAGAAATCTTCAAACGATGTTTATATCTGTTATGAATATGGTGGCCAACATAATAACCGTTACTCTTACAACTATATCATATAAGGCATTATTTAGTACCAAGTAAGGCGAAACAAATGATTGCAAACTCAACAGTGAGACTTAGCGACTTAGAAAAAAGCATAGAAGTATAGAAACTATGGTGTTACGAAAATCTTAAGTGTATTTGATCCAAGAATATATATGGTTTTATAATAAGGATGCCGAACAAATCAATTTATAATAATAGTTTACAACTCCCAGAGAACATTACTGACCGATGTATCCAGATCACGCGAGATGTGGAAACTTTTCAGAACAGATTACAGATTACAAGATTACTGTAGCATTATTCAGTATGAAATAAAATTAAATGTTTATAGAAATACTTCCGTAGAGCGAATCCAATATTGGAGAATATCGGGAGAGATACACGTATATATACCCACAGCAAAGCGACTATTAGATCCCTAGAAAATGTGTTCACCACGTCTCAGGTGGTCCAACCTGTTGTCTCTGAAGAAAACAGTCCCTATACACGGGACCTGGAAGTTGGCATAACAGTAAATTTAATTGACTTCAAAATTGAGATTGAAAGAGTGTCTCACACAAAGAAAGATTTTATAATGAAACCACTTGCGAAGAGACCAGATAGATATGACCCGATATGAGTATACGCAGACCAAAAATTAAGTTAAATCTTAATCCATTCTATCTTAGGAAACTCATGACAGTTATTATGGAACACTGGCTTCTAGATGTACATCAGAGATAAGCAATGAGTATTCAAAAAGATGAGTAGAATCGAATCATGCTCATAATTTATGTTACTTATACGCATTCATAGTTATTTTAGTATCATACTCATACCTCTCATATTCAAAGTACTCATATATAACACTACGCATAATGTTGCTGGTTTCGGCTGTCTTTACTCAACATTTACTAGAATCACCAAATAAGTATGATTCGCCTACGAACACTACAATACTCCCTAGAAAGTTGTGTGTTTGCTTTGCTTACTGTCTTTGTCTTTTTCTTTTTTCTTATTTTGCAAATGCAACAACAAAGACTGTAAATTTTTGTGAATGATTCGAGTCACTTACTCATACTTATAAATAAACGTTGAATCAGAGTAGTTAAATTTCTATATTGTTGACTCATTAATATTCATAATTCAATGAGTGCTTATGAGTAGCGAAAAAACGATTAATTGCTGATCTTTGGTGCATATCCCCGGAGACTGGAAATACCTCACAATAACTTCTGTAGAAGCTGTAGCGACGAGGTAGGAAAATACCACAAAACGTCTTTGTAGTCATCTCTACTATCTGGTTTCGTAAAAAAAGAATTCTTGAGCAACCAGAATTTATTGACAGAACGTGTCTAGCTAAAGACGATTTGAATGAAATTCAAACCTTCATAAAACTTTCAGATTTGCTCAGAGATGCCAAGCAGAGTGCAATAGCTAATAATAATGTTAGAATTGGCTTTTATAGGATTCAAGTACGGTTCGCTCATTTAGATGGCTGCCAATTCAACCTAATATAATCAAACTTAATCTTAGTTCTGCTTAAGAAACAGTACGAATCAATAATCACTCAATGAGTTATTCGTTAAACTCATTAAAAAACGTTCTTTACTTACTTCCTTATTGACCATAACAACGAATTCGTCAGGACTAAACCTAGCTTCTAACCACTTATGTTGTGTGTATTAATTTTATCCATGAGTGGCGGGACTTACAGTTTAATGTCAACTTCGAACGACAGATTTGAGAAAGTTTTCATGATAATTTAAATTTTACTCTCACAGCTTTCGTCAAAAGACGAAGTAGTTGTAAAGTATTTAAGGTTACCATATTTTTTTTTTGATTTATTTTGTCTGTTACAAGCTCACTATCAGTTAAAGTTGGAGGTTACCGTGGGGAGATCGAACTGAAATAAAAATTCAATGTTTCAATTAGCAAAATATAACCAACTTTATGAAATAAGGTGTGTAATTTCCAACAATCGCCCCTCGTTATTCGTTATACAAAGCTTACATACACGTGTGTAAATACATGAATGATAAATTGTCATACGGCCTAAATGTTAAACTTGAGCAAATAATAATAAAAACTTATCTACTAACATAATGCACATGCACGGTTAATATTACCTTGACTGCTGCTTCTGACAGTGTATAGCTAATGTTACAATTTTCCAACTTAAATTGCTGCTACAACGTCACATGTACTCCTATGTATATTTGTTATAATATGTCCGGGTAAATATACAAATATTTCCAGACTTCTATAACAGGCGAACAGAAATAGAAAAAGACTTTTCAATTCATTGCAGACCAAAAACATTTTATGAACTTCAATATTTGAAATTACAATTTATAAGAGTGTGTGTGTACCACAGCCTTTAAAAAATATATAAGTTTGTTTGTATACAGCATATGAAAACTAGATTATGTCTATTGTAAGCATGAAAAGAGGTTGTATTTTACGATGTACTCTATTCAAGATAGAGACTCTATTGTTAAATTGTTATTTTAAATGGCACGTTTGTCTTTTTAGTTCAGATACATAGTCAGCATATCATCAAGGTCGTCGTCTATCTGTGTGTAGATATTTGTGTACTTGACACGGATAACAAGGCTTTTTAATAAGCACAATCAATAGCAAATTTGTTATTCAATAGCAAATTTGAAATTAAAAGAAAAAAATTAAAAAACGATGACACAATTTAAAATGAAAACATTTTTAAATATATTCCTTTTCAATGAACTTAAAGGCTTGCAAAAAAAAACTCACACACAAACATTAGTAAGTAAAGGTTGAAGGTATATATTCCAAGAACAAAATTTATTTGTATGAAATATCTTAAACTACTGATAAATTAAGCAAATTTATGGGCATGTCATTATTAAAAGTCTGGCACAATTGTTCCTCACGGAAGCAAGTGAATGAATTAGAGAAATGGTTAGATAAACGAAAGATTAAAGTTAATGCTAGCAAATCTGTCCACATAACTTTTACGCCTAAAGGAAAAAACTATCCTTCCCTCAGAATTGATGGTTTAAGAAAACCAAAGCAAAGCCACATCAACTATATCGGTATGCATCTTGATCGCCGTCTTACATGGACTCATCACATTGCGGCACTAAAATGCGCCCAACTACATTGTTTTATTGGACCACGGTCGAATTTGGATTTGAATCTTAAGGTGCTCTTTTATAAAGCAGTTATAAAGCAAATACGGTCACATGGCATCCAGTTATGGAGAACAGCCTGATCATCCAGTGCAGAAGATAGTCTAAACTTTTAATAATGATTACGTGTGCTCCATTGTACGTCAGAAACAACTACATTCATACGGATCTCAACACTCTTACTATTCGGTAAGAAATCAAAATTTTAAATGAAACTTTTTAGTCATCCAGACCATAATTGTCTTAGAAGGCTGCAAACTATGGATTTGACATACAGCCAAAGAAGAAATTATATGGTACATGTATTTTTTCTAAAAATCTCTTTGGTTTTAAAGCTAATTTATAAGTTTATGTATTTTTTATATTTAGTAAAGAGAAACAAAAAATTAAAGTAAAAAATTTTCAGAGTTTGTTTATTTTTACTAAATATTTCTTATAGCTAATTCAAATTCTTAAAGGAAATATTTATATGGTACAAAATAAAAAAAAAAAATTCAAAACTTAAAGCTAATTAAATATATTCAAATAAGACATTAATTTTAATAATGCGTGTGTCCTCCTCGATTTTTAATTACTTCATTTAACCGAAGTGGCAGTAGAGTTTATCAATTTTTGTAACTCATCTTGGGGAATTTCGTCCCATTTTTTTATTAAAGCTTTTTTCAAGTCTTTTAAGGGGTTATAAGTCATCCCACTCTTGTATATTCCGCCCCTTAAAATTTCCCAGAGATTTTCAACAGGATTTAGATCGGTACTAAGTGGTGGCCAGTCCAAAACAGTTATATCCTTTTCTTCAAAAAATGCTTTGGTCCTTTTGGATACATTTATAGGGGCGTTGTCTTGCTGAAAAGTAAAATTATTTCCATAATTTCCTTCAGAAAATTCAACGAAAACATTGTCCAGTAATTCCACAAAAAAATGATACCCAAACCACGATTGACCCCTAGATCCAAGACAGCCAGATTGGCTTTCGCTGAAAAATACAAATTTTGGGAAGAGGGGTGGCGTAGTATTATATTCAGTGGTGAAAAAATTCAACCTTGATGGACCTGATGGATTCAAATATTATTAGAGAGAAAAAGGAGATGATACGCGGACCAGAATCGCTCGTAATTTTCAGGGAGGATCTTTAATGACTAGGGGTAGCTTTTGGATGTAGAGCACGTTGTCCATACTGTTTTATTTCTCATAAAATGAATGCAGAGAACTATGTGGAATTACTGGACAATGTTTTCGTTGAATTTGCTGAAGAAAATTATGGAAATAATTTTACTTTTCAGCAAGACAACGCCCCTATACATGTATCCAAAAGGACCAAAGCATTTTTTGAAGAAAAGGATATAACTGTTTTGGACTGGCCACCACTTAGTATCGATCTAAATCCTGTTGAAAATCTCTGGGAAATTTTAAGTGCCGAAATATACAAGTGTGGGATGACTTATAACCCCTTAAAAGACTTTAAAAAAGCTTTAATAAAAAAATGGGACGAAATTCCCCAAGATGAGTTACAAAAATTAATAAACTCTACTGCCACTTCGGTTAAATGAAGTAATTAAAAATCGAGGAGGACACACGCATTATTAAAATTAATGTCTTATTTGAATATATTTAATTAGCTTTAAGTTTTGAATTTTTTTCTTATTTTGTACCATATAAATATTTCCTTTAAGAATTTGAATTAGCTATAAGAAATATTTAGTAAAAATAAACAAACTCTGAAAATTTTTTACTTTAATTTTTTGTTTCTCTTTACTAAATATAAAAAATACATAAACTTATAAATTAGCTTTAAAACCAAAGAGATTTTTAGAAAAAACACATGTACCATATAATTTCTTCCTTGCCTGTATATTTTTTCCCTAGCAATTGTGAGCACGAAACTTTTGTTATCGCATTGGCAATATTTATTTTAGTTTTAAGATTTTAGTACATGTTGTTAACGTCTTCGGAAATATTCAATGAAGAAAAATGAATTGAAAAACAACGTAATAATATTAAATAATAAGGACCTCAATTAGTAATTATTTAAAATTTTAAATTCAAATTTAATTATCTTAAATTTTAAATCAGGCTGTAGCTGTTGCTGTTTTTATAAGTGATTGTGTATTTATTATTTTCTCAATAATGTCAGTATTTGACAAAATATTTTGATTTTAAAAATCAATTCTATTTAAATTCTAGGTATTCTATCATATTCCATTAGTAGCAATTTACATGTGTGCTCATTTAGTGATAGAGCAACAATATCCTTTTTTTTTCACTATAATTTTTGTAATTTTTTTTTAAATTTATTTTTTTAGAAAATTGTGGAAAGTACTAGAATTACGTATTGATATGTACATACCTACCAATTGCTAAATATTATGCAAATAAATGTAAATAATCAATGGTTTTTACTCTCAAACATATTTCTTTTAAACATAACAAAACATACTGGAATTTATTGTTTTACAAATAAAAGGTGATAGAAGTAGAAAATTAAACAATCAAAGCACTTTAATCGGCATACTTTGTTTGATATTTGATGAATGTGAAAAATCAGGGTAAAATATGAAGACAAAAGTACATTTAAATTTTAATAACTTGGTCTAGATACTGGGGTTTTGCTTTTACATTGTTTAACATTAAAATTATAAACAAAAACTACAATGAACTTGTTTACAAATTATCGCATAATGTAACAACAACAACAAAATGCATAAAAAATGACGATAAGCACTGAAACAAAAATATACCAACAAACACTACAAGAGTAAATGTAAACATAATACACAAACAACAATAATGAAACAATGTTCAAGAACATTCATAAAACTGTTTACGTTGCCATATAAAAGGCAAGGCAAAGCAGGCAACTGAGTTAGTAAAAGTTCAGTCAGTCTTGTGTGCAGACGCGGTGCGCTTGAAGAGAGTATTCGTGCTTTGAAGATCGCCGTGACAAATATCTGTCGAACAATTGACTAATAATTGTTATTGTTTATGCAAAAGGGTGCAAAGAGGAATAATAAACAAAGCAATTGTTGTTGTTTACATCAAGTTGTTCGAACGACAGATTTTTGAGAAATTTTTCATAGCAATTTTGTTTACTCTCAAAGTTTTTTGCCAAAGATCGGTTGAGAGGAAGTCGTCGTAGACATGAGTTAAACATCAGAACACAAAAGAAGGAAATGTCATCCCAATGAACGTATTATGAATTAAAAATTACAAAATCCTCTTGTCTTGTGATATATCCGGTAACATTTATTCAGAAGTTTAAAAAAGGTACCATTAGCATTAAAACGATGCGGTATTATAAACCAATTTAAATTGTCAATTTTCTGAAACTGACGACAAATAACTTCTATAATTTAAAAGTCTTTATCAGTTATGAACACCTCATGTTGATGATGACAGTGGCCTGACGCTATTGTACTTTCTGGAGGATTCAATCATGTCTACATCTTGTTCCGATGTATTTCATATATACTTCGAAAACTACTTTCGACACCAACAGTCAAGACTTCACGACCTAATAGAAATATTGTGATCGGAAGAAATAACAAAATAACTGTTAGCTATTTTTAGACATTCTCAGGCTTGTTTATCACCAGATTGCTATGGATATGTAAAAATATTAAGTCAGTTGCTTATTGACATCACAATTTTCCTGAAAACATAAACGAGCTATTAGAAAGCCTTTTAGGTTTAATTTTGATTTTAAATTCTTACAATTTAAGTAAAATTTTGCAACTGAAATAATTTGGACTATTTGGATTCGAATATTTTTAATATATCGAATTTTTAACTGGGAATTGTAGAGTTTGACATAATGGTGCTCCATAATCATTTCACCAAAATGTGGCAGATAAATTCGGTTCAGTAAACAGTAGACACTTGTCGGCGAAATAAAAAATCTGAAGAACACAACACAATTGTAGAATTTGACAGGATATCTATCTACATGAGATCCAAAGGATTCTAATACATTCCGAAAAACTTACTAGATTTTGTGGTGGCGGCGTAATCGATCCATATTTCATTGAGAAACACGTGTGCCAGGCCTTCACTGTCAACGTTAAGAACTATAGGCCGATGATTATCAACTTTTCTTGACCTGAGTTGTATGACCAGCAAACAAATGAAATGTGGTTTCAACAGAGCTGTAGCGCAGCTCTACCATATTCTGCACGATGCAATTGAGAGCATCTCACACAGGGGGATGATGTAAGCTGGCGATTGAACGATTTCACTCTTTTCTTAAATTGCAAGTGTACGCGGATAATCCACAAACCACAATTGTGCTCAAAGTCAACAAATTTATGCGCCAGAGAAGCCGTGGCGAACATTTGCAGGGTGTTATATTTCATACATAATGGTGTCAATAGGTCTTTCAAACGAAAAAAAAAATGTCAATGTTATCTCACACACACTTTGATCTACATACATTTAAATATAGGAAGCGCTTAATAAATGACCCGATATTATTCATTTCTATTACGAACATTGTATATAATATTTATTTAATACTAATATATGTATGTATGTGGGTATTTCAAATGTTATCTACAATGTCAACAATAATATTTATGATGATAATGCAGATAGCATTCGATAGAAAAGCCTGTACTCGCCTTAGTCTAGTTTTCCATACCTCCGGATATTCACACTTAAAGTGCTTCCATTCTTCGTACAAAATAACTATAGCTGTATAATGGACAGACCAAACGCTTATATATACATATTTACGTTTAATAATACAGTGTCCCATAATTACAGCATTAAGCAGCCTGATTAAGTAAAGAGGTATTTGCTTCTTTTAATCGCCAGAAAAAGCCCGCACATCCTGAATATATTCTGCTTGTCAATATCCTGAAAGTGTTTTCCTAGTAGTTCGCGTGAAAGTCACTAACTTTGATAAAATATTCCAGACTTGGAAAAGACATCAGTCATCTAAGTTTAAAATCCCACAGAGTTGGGCATTCATAAAGACGGTCTTATACTCCTTTCTTATATCCATTGATGCATGAAGTAGAACCGCATCACTCAGGTTGTAGATGTGACTTCAAGGTACGAGAGACTATTTTGGATGAACATAAAAGACTCAGACTCCCACACGGGAAGAACGGCTTACTGAAGCTGTTATCACAGACGTTAGTATAACAATCTTCGCCTATGGCTCAAAAATATAATGTAGAACTGGGTCTGTGATCTATTCCGATAAACTGGCACTAAACGGGTCATACAGAATACCTAAGCAGGCCAGAATATTTCGGGAGAAAATTTTAGTATCAACCAAGCTGCACGCATGGTTGAAACCAGGTAGCTACCTTTTTCGAACGTGATCATATGTATGGTAAAGCAGAAATGAATGAGCTAGGATCCCAGCTCATCAAATCAAAGGGTGTTAGGATTTTCATGAGCTCTTTACTGTATACTTCGACACAACACCCGCCTCTACTGGGTTCCGGGGAAATGTGGCATAGAGACAAACGAAAAGGGGACAGGAGATGTCTGAGGAAGAGACGATAGAGTGGATATATGGCCTTTACAGGAATACTTTACTTAATTACTTTACCAAATTGCAGCAGAGGACAGCAGGAGAACCAGAGAACTACTTAAGTTCGACAAGAGAACGGTTGGCATTCTAACGAGACATTGCGCTATTGGCACTTTCCCTGACAAGCTCGGTCTGCCCCACCAGGATCACTGCAGAAGGTGGCAAGGTATGGAGGAAACCGAATCGGTGCAACATTTTTTATGCGAATGCCCTGCATTTCATAACAGACCTTATCGGTTTTTTGGTGACAGAACTTTTGAAGATCTATTCATGGTAGCGAACATTCCACTTATGTATGTAAATACAAAGCTTCAAAATGTTTCAATTTGCTTAATAGAAAATGTTTCCAAAAGTTCACATGCAAATGTCAACACTTCGTAAACGATGTACTGTATGAAAAACATGTGTGTTATGTTCAATGTATGTAAATATTTAAAGTTGATTTATTTTATAAAATTATATTTGTGACACGAAACATCAAAAATGCATTCATTTCCTGTGATGCTGAATATTTGATTGACGTCTCCACTCCATACTGATTTTTGCTCTGTTCTGTTGTGTCGCTTTCAATGTGTGTGATATTTAGGTTGTATTCCCAAATGCTTTCGAGTGTCATTTGGTGGTAATGTTACAATTTTATTGATTATTTTCAATTTCAGATATTTTTGTATAGAAATTCAATTTTGATTCAAATTTAAAAAATTTAAAATTAAAAAAAAAACAAAATAGGAAAATTCATGTAAAATAGATTTTTGGTTTGTATTTTTATAAAAATTATAATATATCTGGGTTACTTCGCTCCATAGTTTATAAAGCTGAATTATTTGTTTACTTCCATACTGTATTTATGAGTTGAGTAGCTTCGATCTTATGCACGGAGTAGACCACAGCCTCTGGTGGGAACCGAACGCACAACCCACACTAATCGTCTAGCATGTGGGTACTAGGTACGAATGCAAAATTTCAATATTTATTTTAATATTTTATTTATTACAATAGAATTATAACTCATATTCATATTCTCTGCACATGATTTGTGTAATGTGATAGACTAGAGTCTAATATCGGAACTACAACCTTCACTCATATTTCGTTTACTTTTAAAAAATACCAGATGTTTTTACGATAACTATTGATATCGATAACTATGGTTTGTGTTGATATTTCTATATAGCAATGTTTGTCATCAAGAATTGTTTCACGCCGTAACAATGCATTTAAATAATGAAAGATTACTCAAAATAATCAAATTTTTAGCACAGTTCGCTTATTTTGCTGTGAACATAATAGTTCTAGTATTCATCAGCTTATTACATACATACATACATAATTCAGCTTAATTAAGATTAAAATTTTTGCGATTTATTCCGATGTCTTTTGAACACCTGCAACATCAAGGCATCGAGTACAGCGATCAAAAGAAGTGTGCTGCCCGTATCCAGAATTATTTTGTCCCAATATAGTAACATTGTTTCAAATGTTGTGTCCAATAATATCGAAGTCTCTATTGGCACCAGAGATCAGCAATGAGTATTCAAAAAGGTGAATGATGAACAGACTCGAATCATATTCATAATTTCTGATACTTATACGCATTCATACTTATTTTAATATCATACTCATATTACTCATATTCAAAGTTTGAAGTACTCATCGTACTCATACTTAACAATACTCATGATGTTGTTGACTTCGACTCTCCTTTACTCAGCATTTACAAGAATCACAAAATAAGTATGATTCGCGTACGAACAGTGCAATGCTCACAAGGTTGTGTGTTTGCTTTGCTGGCTGTCTTGGCCTTTTTCTTTCTTCTTATTTTGTAAATGTAACAACGACTAAGACTGTAAATTTTGATGAATGGTTCGAATCACTCGCATCATTCATAAGTATTATAAGTATTTTTCTAAATTTAACAATCTGAATGTGTAGGCATAAGGATCAAACATATTTCGAATGTTATGAGTTTGATGTCAACGTTGTACGCATACTCATTGTACTCATACTTATAAATAAACGTTCTACTGAGTACGAACGAATCAGAGTAGTTGAATTTCAATACTGTTGACTCACTCATACTCAAAATTTCATGTGTACTTATGAGTAGCGAAAGAACGATTCATTGCTGACCTCTGCTTGGCACCTATGAAGCACTTGTTTTACAGGGTATACATACATTACAGGGTATGACATTCAAAAACTCTGAGTTAAAAAAGTTGCCATGAAAAGTTTCTCAAGTTTGTAGGTTCCATCACTCATGTATACAAATTAACACACGCCGAAGAGATAGAGGTCAGAACGATAACTGAGGAGGCTACATTCGAACTAAGATACCTGGATGAAGTAACCACTGAGGAGGAAATAATCGCCGCATGGAGGGACCAAATCGGGGAAATACAACCGTCGGCTCTCAAGACGGTCAGGAACGTTCCAGGAGGTACTAGGACGGCGGTAATCGCAATCCCTATGAAGCTGGCAGGCAGGGCAGAGGAAGTTGGTAAACTGCGTGTAGGGTGGACAGTTTGCCGCTTACTGAGAAAGGTAACCCCAAGGAGATGTTACAAGTGCTTGCAGTTCGGGCGTGTAGCAGGGAAGTGTAGCAGTAATAGTGACTGGTCCAAACACTGCTTCAAATGCGGAGGGCAAGGTCACATTGCAAAGGCTTGCGACCGTGACCCTCACTGCCTTCTTTGTAGAGGCGATCCGGATGCGGACGCGAAGCATATCACGGGAGGACATTTGTGCGCACACTATCTAGCGGTACGACGGAAGTTGACATACTCAGGTAAATGAGAGTCCTGCAGTTGAACTTGAACCATTGCGAAGCGGCGCAGGAGCTACTTAAACAGACGGTGCGGGAGCAGAGGATAGACTTGGCAGTACTGAGCGAGCACTACAGAGCACCTGAAAACCAACGTTGGATAGCCAGCAAATGCAATAGGGCTTCGATGTGGTCCTGTGGTAAATTCCCAATGGGAAATGTCGACGACAGGTGGGAGAGCTTTGTGAAATGCACCGTTAATGGGGTACATTTCTTCAGCTGTTATCTTCCCCCTAGCCTATCAATAGAAGACTATAGACGCAGAATAGATGACATCGTTAAGGAAGCAAGGAACGTGAGACCTGTGGTAATTGCCGGGGATTTCAATGCTTGGGCTGTTGAATGGGGCTCGGCATTCACTAATCCAAGAGGAGAATGCCTACTCGACGCACTTGCAACATTGGAGGTAGTTTTACTTAATAGTGGTGATAGGGATACATTCTCGAGAAATGGACGCTGCTCTAAAATTGACCTGACATTCGTCAGCGACTCACTGGCGACCTCATCCACCTGGTTGGTGTCTGACATCTACACACATACCGATCATCAGGCTATCATTTTTGAGATCCGGGAACGCTCTACGGGACACAACGTTCCTGCCGCACCGCCGAACCCTCTTTGGAAGGACTCCACCTTTGACAGGGAAACCTTTGTCCTCGCATTGGAGGATATTCGGTTATTCGGGAACGCGAATGACAAGGCGACGGAACTTATGCGCTCCATAACGGAGGCTTGCAACGTTTCTATGGCAAGGAGGCGTAATATGTCTGGGAAGAAACACGTCTACTGGTGGAACGCGGATATAGCGGATCTGAGGCGTAAATGCAAGCGCGCACGGCGGCTATTCCAAAGGGCCAGAGGCCGGGATGAATTTGCAGAACTGCGTGAAAGATATAGAAGGTGTAGGACCAGCCTTAATGGGGCCATTGCGCTCAGCAAGAGAAGATGCTACAGGGAAATGTGCGCGGATGTGGACGAGAATCCCTGGGGAACTGGATATAAGGTGGTGATGAGAAAGCTGAACTGCTTCCGATCACCAGCAACGTCATGTGCAGCTAAGCTGCAATCAATCGTTGCGGACCTTTTTCCGCACAAAGCCGAAATTACATACTGCGTGCGGGATATGCGGTCACCGGAGGAAATCCCAGAAGTCAGCAGGCAGGAATTGGAATCAGTCTGTGGGAAAATGAAACTTAACAAAGCACCGGGGATCGACGGGATCCCAAACATTGCGCTTAAGGCGGCCATTGAAAGTAATACTGAGCTGTTTAGACACGTTTTTAATGCTTGTATTCAGGAGAGGAAGTTCCCTAGGATATGGAAGAGACAGAGACTGGTTCTAATTCCGAAGGGTAACAACGCGCAGGATGCATCGGGCTACCGCCCGCTCTGTATGATCGACACAGCTGGAAAACTTTTGGAGAGGATAATTTGTAGGAGACTGGAAGCATTCCTGGGGGCAGAAGGCTTGTCGGATCGCCAATTTGGTTTCCGAAAAGCCCGTTCCACAATAGATGCAATAGAGATGGTTATGACAATAGCAAAGGATGCTATCAGTGGTGAGCGCTGGCTGGAGGGCGATAAGGAGTACTGCGCTATCATCACCCTGGACGTCAAGAACGCATTCAACTCTGCGGATTGGGATGCCACTTTAACAGCCCTAGTTGGAAAGGATGTACCGAACTACTTGATGGAACTTATTAAGGACTACTTTAAGGATAGAGTGCTCTTATATGACACAGATGATGGCAGGAAGACATATGCGGTATCGGCGGGGGTCCCACAAGGTTCCGTGCTGGGCCCAATACTATGGAATGTCATGTATGATGGTGTACTGGGGCTTAGATTCCCTAGAGATACACAGATCATTGGTTTTGCGGACGATATTGCCCTGGAGATAAGGGGAAAACATTTAGATGAATTAGTGAGAACATGTAACACTGCGGTTGGTATGGTCAGGAACTGGATCACGGGAATAGGTCTCAAACTTGCTGATCACAAGACGGATGTACTACTTGTAAGCAGTAGGAAGAAGATAGAATTTATTACAATAACAGTAGGCGACCAGCGCATAACATCAAAGCAGGCGATTAAATATCTGGGAGTAATGATTGATAACAGGCTCACGTTTAGGGAACACCTGACGTACGTCGGTGGAAAGTGTGCGGCGACATCATGTGCACTTGCCCGATTAATGCCTAACCTTGGAGGCCCAAAACAGGAGAGGAGGCGGTTACTGATGAAGGTAGTGACTTCGATCGCTATATATGCGGCCCCTATATGGGCCGGGGTCATGGATAAGAAGACCTATAGAGCAGGTATAGAAATGGCCTATAGGAGATCAGCTCTCAGGGTGATTTCTGCCTTCCGCACGGTGTCTACTGATGCAGCATTGGTGATTGCGGGGATGATGCCCCTGAGGCTAGTAGTGGATGTAGAGCGGAGGAAACATGACACAAGGAGGGGAATGGATCTCCCCAGTCCTGTTCAGTTAGTGGATGACGCTATGCATAGATGGCAGCATGACTGGGTCAATTCAACCAAGGGAAGGTGGACCCACAGACTCATACCGAGCATAGGCGAATGGACCAAAAGGAGACACGGTCAGGTGAACTTCTACCTGACACAGTTACTAACCGGCCATGGATGTTATAGAGCATATCTCTATAAGTATGGTCATGATGTAGACGAGGCATGCCCAGAATGCCCCAATGAAAGGGAGACGGCGGAGCACGTTTTCTTTACTTGCCCGCGATATGTTGTTCAACGAAATTGCCTGGAGAGGACAGTAGGATTCCAGGTAACGCCCGATAACATAGTTAACCTGATGTTAACCTCATGTGACAATTGGAACGCAGTATGTGTTTTCGCAAGGAAGGTGTTGACGCAGCAAAGATTGGCTGAGAGAGCAAGGTCAGCAGAATTTGAAGGCAGCACTCGCTGAATCTCCACCCCCCCGAAGTAATACTTGACTGTGGTCCCGGGGGGGGGCAAATGGTTGAAAGTGTGACGAACTATGTTGGGTTTAGTACGTATGCGTTTAGCAAGCCGAGAGTAAGTCTTGCGGCGAATCGTGCACATTGGTAAGCCGGGCTACCAATGTCTTTCGAAGATTCCCAACCTTTAGCTCGTAAAGCTATAAAAAAAAAAAAAAAAAACATAAGTGATGAGAGAAACTAGATCGGTATCCTTACTGAAGGGTCAATTATGTATGTGCGTATGTATGTGTTTTGTTAGGAATTTCTCCCTATTAATACAACATCTGCTTGATTTCTGAAAATTTGGGTGTAAATGGTATGGAGGTTGGAAAAATTGTAAAGAAATTCTTAAAGAAGTTGGTATTACGTTTAAGTCTTTGCACTGTCCAGGAAACAGACAAGTATGAAGTTATAGATTAAATCAAATACGAAAGCTGTTGTTCATCGAGTCAAAATAATTCAGTTTTTTTGTTTTTTTTAATTTATAAGCTTTTTTCAATTGCAGGGAATCAAACAGTGAATAAAGCAATTGAAAAAATAAGATAACTATTAAGAAGAGTGATAATTTTACTAAATAACTGCTTTAATTTCAGTTAAAAATAATTGAATTTATTTAATCCAAATAAACTTATAATCTTAAGCTTCCATCATTCAAATCGTTTTTCATTTTCCTTTTGGTTGATTTTTCTTTGTAAAATCATAAAATGCCATAGGATAACATCGACAAATCTTCAATGATCCATGTCAGTTCCTTTGTCAATTTTTGGCATTCGCATCAAACAGTTCTTTATGATTCAGGGCTCTTATATGGCAAGTATTAATGTCTCATGTTTTATTTCATTCTGACCAAATTATAAATTAATGCCAATCGTTCTTATTGTTCGAAATGAAGATAAATCATGACAGATAATAGAAAATAACAAAACCATAAGGATAATCAAAATGATGACAGATTGAAAATCAATCAACATGGTACGTGTATGTTATCAAATTAATGAAGAGAAAAAATAAACAACAGGAGGAAAATTTTTTTGTCCCTTTTACTTTGTAGCAGTTTGATCAAACTAGATTATTTAACTATACAGGTAATTGATCAATTACAATTACAAACACTTTACACCAGTCAGCCGGACAAAGTTAGTATGCTTAGATCACTTTGGAAATGAAATTCATATTGAACCTTGCTGTTGGCTGAATATAGCATTAAGCAACTGACTCCGACATTTAAGTAGAAAGAATACTTATTTATTTGTTTATAGTTTGATTGTTTGAAAAGCGTATGCAAGTGTCTCCAAATTTTCTAATTTGATGTTTTTTTGAATTTAGAATTTGTTAAGGAAAAAATATTTAAAATAACATTTTATATTGCTGGCACTTGAATTGCAAATATTTTTTGATCTTTTGGTCTGTCTATAGATATTTCGTGAGATAAGATTTATTTCATAATTTATAATTTCCATCGTACAGAATACATACAGTGGACAGCAAAAGTCTTAGTACGGCAATATATTTTAAAAAGAAAAATGTCCCCACAGGCTTAATACTCTTGCACAAAGTCCCGATGCGACTTCAAGAGACTATTTAGGAGATAGTCATATCGGGACTTTGTGCAAGAGTATTTAGCCTGTAGGGACTTTGTTTGTCATAATATATTGGAGTAATAAGACTTTTGCTATCCACTGTATATGTAGGCATAGTATAATTGATAGGATTATTAATATTAATATTAAATATTATGCATTAAGAAATATTTGTTATTTTCCTCATGTAGAGTTTGTTTAGAATCGCTCAATATGTCATCATAAACACCGTAAAACTCTCGGAGCCACAGGACATGTTATTGTTAAACACATTTTTAAAAGCGACTGACTTATACAATTCTTATAGAGACATAGAATAAAAGCGTAACTTATCTTTTCCTTATTGCAATGGTTATTAATAAACAATGTAACACAAATACAACACAAATAGACTTATTGGCTATATTCATAAAATGCGAACTTTTATTCTGCAATTAATATTGAAGCACCCAATTAATTAAATTTATGAGAATTAATTCTGTGTGTTAATTATTGAGAGGAGATTAACACCACTCTTGTGTTACTTGTGCACTTACTTAACTAACACATTTAATTGGCCAATAAAATCAAATCGTTTCAAAAATTTTATTGATTAAGTATGGAATAAAATTTCCGCCGAATACCCGCATATATTGCACTCTAATAAAAGTCCATTCTCCTTACCGCAATATTTTTCGTGACTTTTCGTACTTTTTAGATTACAGATTTGAACTCCAGAGTTGTTTTTGGTTTATTTGCATTATCACTGCAATTGCGGCGTCATCATCAAAAAATTAAGATCTAATCAGGTCGCCTGATCAAAATACGTAACAGACAGTTGCTCGTTGTGGTTGAGTTTGCTTCTCATGGAAGATTGCATTCTAATATTCTGAGCTTCATAAAAGAAGATGACTCTTTTCGAAAAGCAGGCACTGTCTTCACTTTTGTTCACTAATTATTCATGGAACGAATTGCCGGCATTTTTGATGGTCTGCAGAGTTGAGCTTTTAAGAGACCTTAATTTTGCTCGCCAACATTTCATGCGTAGGGCTTCCTGCCATTTGTAGTTGTTGAGAACGATTCTGATAATGCTTTCGGATTTTCAACGTTACAGTCGTCTACAGCAGCAATGTTTCAAAAAAAAGAACAACCGACACGTTGACACAGAGAAGTCTTACTGTCCGTAACCGACCCATGTCCTTAGAATTGTTTGGCCAATCTTCAAATACTTCGCACATTAGTTGCACTTTCTCGTCTGAAATATCTTCGAAGTTTGCGAGCGGTGCCAGCATAACATTTCAAATCAGTTTTCACAATTATAACGTGTTGTCCTTTCGTAGGATTGTTATTCCTCCACTTTTTCCGTCCTCCTATTTAGGTCTCTATCCAAGGAAATAAGTGTCTGAAAAAATCCCACAAAGAATATCGAAAAATTTTTCTACACCCAAAGCAACTTAACCGTGACATGACCAAGGCTATTTAAATGTGTATGTACTTGGCTTTATGACTTTTTTGATTTGTTGGCAAAATATTTGATATTCCCACATTAAAGTCAAATAAAATTAATTTAAATTTGTTAAACGATTAAGTTTACAATGGGTCAATTTGCCCTCAGGGTGCTGTACTTGTCTTTATTGACAAGTACACGTCCTCTAACCTAAGTTTACTTTTTAATGTCCCACTTTTTTTATAAAAATGTTCGGATCATTTTTTTGGTTGTTGTCCTCTTTTTCTAAAAGCAGTCACAACGGCCCCATTCTTTATCGATGTACAAAAAGTTCCGACACTAAAATTAAAAAAGTCCTCTCTTACTGAGGCACCATTTATGGTGTATTTATTTCAATATTTTATAAGTATGAGCGTATCCTGAGATTTTGTATTTATTTATTACACGTCTCAAGTGTTCATCAAGAAACTCCTTTACTTTTAATCGCAATCTGTTATAAAAACTTCAATATGTACACTTCTAATACTTTCGACAAGGCGTTTCATGTTGTATGGGAATAAGTTCTTAAAAGTTTTGTAAATAAAAACTTATTGTTGAAAAGCAATATTTTCTAACCAACCATATGTTAAAATAAAATTACATATCAAATGTGTTGCAACCCACGCCAATCTCTTGTAATAAATATAACCTTTTTTTCTGCTTAAAACACCTCTATTCCTGTTTGTTTATTGTCTATAAAAAGGCAGACAATAGTCCTGACGTACAAGTTTATAACGCAATAGAAAATCTTAAAGCAGGAGGATATGAAACTGAAGTAAAGGGTCCGCCAAATAATTTTTTTTTTGAAAATGCACCAAACAGTGACTCGTTTTGTGTGCGTCGGCTTTTCAATGTATGCGTGCGGGTTTTCTGTGCCCCTTAATACTGCACAAAGGTTTTAAACACAAGCATGGAAGAAGATCTATGAGTTACAAATATTTACAGAAAGTTTTAATTACAAAGCATCAGAGTCCTAAGAAGATTAATTGCATTTCATGCTAATACATTAATTAATACAAAATTGGTCATTACTACCCTTCAGTTGGGATTACGACGTAGCTTCTCACACCACTTTTTTATTAATTTTATATTTATTATTTATTATTTTATTTTTATTATTTTATACCTGGGTGGCGGGACCTACAGTGTAAAGCCGATTCTGACGACAGATTTTAAGGAAACTTTTTAATGACAAGTTTATTGTACACTCAGAGTTTTTGCCAGAGAGGAAGTCGCCGAAGAAATGTTCTTTTTTATATTTAATTTTGTTGGATATGTCTGACCTGGGATCAGTATGAATCAATTTGACACCATTGGTAACGATCAACCGACACCTATACGCCGACAAAACTCAAGATCTCTCAAAAATATTGCGGCTGTCCGTGTCAGTATGAAGAACGATCCGAGTTATTCGTTTTTGCCTTTTTATATTGTTATGAACTGTTATCGTGGAGTTTAAACTCTTTTTTAAATATTTTTGATTTATTGGCATTTTGCCAATCGATTTTTATTGCATTTTCATTCTTTCCAACCCGAACGTGCCGCCCGAGTTGTAATATTTCAAATTGATTTCATTTGTTGTGTCGTGGTGTGAGAACATTCATTGAGAGTGGCTATTTATGTGTCTGTATTGTAGAGAGCTATCAGTTTTCCATTAATTTTCATTTGTGTGTATGTAAATACTGGAATGGTATATACGAGTGGAGTTGTATTTTTTTTTTTTAAGACTAACGGCACTTTAACAGTTTGTGAATAAATCAAATTTTGGGATTTCTCTGGGTGCTCATTTCGAATGCTAGTGAAAGTGTCAATTAAATGTCAATAATTGGTTATTGGAAAACTTACTAGCGGCCAATAACTGAAATTTAATTGACACAACATTTCATACTATATACTTATGGTTTTGTTGAATTATTACACAAGATAAACTTAACTTAATTGTACAGTGTTTAGAGTTTTGATTTCGTGGCATTATTTTATTCAAGAATTGATTTTTTAGTTGCTTAGTGGTTAGATTGATTTTACATTTTCTTTTTCCACTTAATTGCACATTACATTCCTTCAGTAAGGATTACTACCTAGCGTCTCACACCACTTTTGGTTGTGCGTGTTCATTTTACACATGAGTGGCAGGACCTGCAAAGTTTGGATCCCATGTGAATTATTGTCGTCTCAATTTCAGTAATTTTGTTTGTTCACATACCCATTCGTCCTAATCGCTGAAGATAATTTTCCAATAAAAGTTAGGGAGAGTTTCCAACTGATCCAGGGTCCATTCTGCGACTGCAAGTCGTTAGCTACGGTCCATGTCTATTCGTCTATTTTGATGAAACAATATTTCTTCGGCGTCTTCCTCTCAGCAGTCATCTGGAAAAAACTCGGAGAGAAGATAAAATTGTCCTGAAAAATGTCTCAAACATCTGTCATTCGGAGTCAACTTTGAACTGTAGATCCTGCCACTGATGTATAAAATTAATACACACGATATAAGTGGTGCGAGAAGATAGATGGTAATCTTGATTGAACGGTTGTAATGAATACTTATGTATGTATGTAAAGAAACATTTTGCATTCTCCAAATGTCTGAGGTTTGTGGGGATTAAAATATTTAAATTGGGAATGAATTTAAAAATTCTGAAATCTCTGTGAATACATTAAATTTTGTGTTCAGCTATATAATAAAAACCTAAATTGCTCTGTCTCTAAACGAAAACTATAATATTAAAAAAAAAATTAATTTTAAGAATTTTGCGGTTCTCAGTAATAAGTTCTTCTATAAATTTTAACTTTAGGAGATGCCATTGTGTGTGGTAAGTTGGCAAGCTAAGCAAGTTTTAATACCACAAGCAAATAACCATACAGTTGAAAACAGAGACATTGTATGATTGGTGTTGAATGCATGAATTAATATAAATAAACAAGAATCAAAGGTGAAATTTAAAAAGGGGGTTTTGAAACAATGTTGGAAGAGCTAAATAATGTGAAGCAGCATTACAATGGAAGTATTTGCTCGGTTACGAGTATAATTAACAAGTCGTTTATATAACTTACCACTGATTATAAATATTTACTTACTGTGAAAGTGTGTGGTAGATATCGATGGAGAGGAAATGCACTGTTAGAAGAATTCAAAGGTTTCAACGAATATGTTGCTTACGGATAAGCGGTGCAATGCGAATCTCATTCACAACAGCATTGGAAACAAGACTTTTGATGTAACCGATATACATAGATACGGGTTCGATATAATGCGACTCTTACGGCGTACCGTCTTCAGGCTTTGGGGAGGTAAATCAGCCAGAGCCACAAATCGTATCACCAGATTATTATTGGAACACTGGGCGGTCTCTCGCTTAATGCGAATCAATAGCAACCAATTGAATGACTCACAATACCAGATCAAACAGGTCAAACAGATCCATGCCACAAATGCACGTAGGGACTAGTCGCTACACGGGTGGCTCTGATATCCTATATAGAAGAACCATAACCCAAACTTTTCCAAACAGACTGTTTTTGAAACATCCTTTCAAATACTCAAAAGACAAATAGGGCAATAACATTTAGGAGTTTAAGATCAAAGAACATTCTGAAGGGTAAAAAGGGAACTAATAATTACACATTTACAGTCGCCGTAGTCTAGTAGGTAGTGTGTTGGCTTATTAGACGTAAAGCCCGAGTGCGTATCCCGGGTTAAACATCAAAACGAAATATGATGAAAAAAGATATTTCTTGGCGACTTCCTCTGAGCAGATTACTGGTAACAACTCTGAGAGTAAATAAACCTGCCATGAAAAAGTTTCTCAAAATTCTGTCGTTCAGAGTCTACGTTAAACTGTAGGTTCCGCCACTCACGTATAAAAATTAACGCATACAACATGAGTGGTGTGAGAAGCTAGGCCGTAATCCTGATTGAAGGATTGTTATGGCCAATTATGTATGTATGTATGTACATATGTATGCTAAGGTAAGCATTATATGAGTACATAGTTGTCATGGAGTGATTGGAAATGAAGAAGCGACTATTTTGGCTAATAGAGTCAGCGTATTACATACCATAAGCTTGGATACCCCAATGACTTAGAGTGCTTAAAAAACCAATCTGGCAAAGTGCGGGGTTGGGGGGTGTGTATACTATTCATCGAGTATTGTGGCATAATGACACAGTAGAAAGAATTAGGAAATATATTTTTTGGAAATTCTTTAAGCATGAGCATTTTGAAACTAAATAAGGGCGACTTGAGTATGGTAAAGAGCTTACTTACAGGAAGTGTCCTGTGCCTTACATATACATCTAGACCATACTGGCGTGTTGGAAAATTAAAATTAATAAGATAATGGGAAAATCGAAAATAAAAGGATTTTCAGATTCCAATAAAACAATAAAAAAACGATTTTATCAAAACACCCCTTCAGACCTGAAGATATTAATGCTCTGGATCAGAACTAAAAAAAACAGTTGATCATAGGACAATGAAAGTACGAAAATTGTTAAAAGGAATGCGCAATCAAATTTGGAGCCTAAAAAACAAGGGAACCAAAAGATATGTTTTCAAAAATATAGGTATTATTTATGGGAGAACGGGATAACGCTTTCCTAAGAGACCTCTTAATTTTATGCTTTTAAAGCCTATCCTGATATTTGATCAACTTCTCTGATATTTATATTTCGGTTGAAGTGGGCGTAGTCTAGTAGGTAGTGGGTTGGCTCATTAGATGTGAGCCCACGGTTCAAACTTCAGGTGTCAGACATCTCGATCAAAACGAAATATAAAAAAAATATTTCTTCGACGAATACCTCAGCAAAATTCTGGCAAAAACTCTGAGAGTAAATAAAATTGCCATGAAAAGTTTCTCAAAAAAATGTCTGTTGTTCGGAGTCGGCTTTAAACTATCGGTGCCACCACTCATATATAAAATTAATACACACAACATAGGTGATGGGAGAAGTCTGGCTGAAAGATTGTAATGACCGATTATGTTA
Source organism: Sarcophaga carnaria (assembly GCA_958299815.1). NCBI lineage: Eukaryota > Metazoa > Arthropoda > Insecta > Diptera > Sarcophagidae > Sarcophaga > Sarcophaga carnaria. The sequence continues at coordinate 80,402,708 of OY283149.1, read as the reverse complement.
TGTATGTACATATGTATGTATTTCGATTCCTCGAGTGTGTAGTGGGAAGTACTTTAACCACTTTTAATTTTATATAAACAAAATTGCATTCACACACTTCGCTTGGTTATATATATCAGGTATACTCATCGCCTTTTAACCTGACCTTCTGAAACGTTACAAAATATTTAAAACACTTTTCAAGGATATTTATTTAAACCCTAAACAACCACTAGAAAAAAATAAAGAAAACACCTTTTCTTTATTGTGGTAAAATAAATAGCAATTTATCGTTTCATTTATTTAAATCCCTTGATTAATCAAACGAACGAAAAAAAAACCAAAAACAAACCGTGATCAGAATGAAAATACCAACGCCTAGTTTTTGTTTAATGTGAATTCATTTATTCTCTGTTGTCATTTATTTACAATATTTATAAGGACGCGACGTCAAGCACATAAAGTTGTTCGAAATTAAACCAATAAGTTTATACGCAAACAAAAATATTTTACAAAGAAAACTACCAGATTACGTTATAAACAGCCAATGATAGGAAAAAAAGTGTAGAATTAAAGCAGTGTATACAGGGGACAGCAAAAGGCTATTTAAAATATTTGCAATTGAATGTACCAGTTTTGTTTAGTGTTTTGCATCATATATATAAATTAGTAAGTATTACCGCTGAATTTTATTTCAGGCTACATAACATTTTATTATTTAAATATTTATTGGTATTAAAAATATTTTACTTTTATACAAAAAAATTTTGCCAAACGAGATTAAGTAGCGTTCTTTTTCATATAAAAAACTACACAGTGGGATTATACTGAGAGTTTGTAAGTGGTGGATAACTTTAAATAATAATACACGGTAGAAATTTTTTCTAATCTCGTATACAATATTAAGGCTTTTATTTCCTAAATATGAGTTCGGACGTGTATCTCCCGCCATTACAAGGCTTGAGCATAGGCTTTCAATTTTGCGGCATAAACCAATAGCCTCATAAAAAAATATAGAGAATCGCACAAACGAGCGAGCAAGTGAACTGGATCACATTTGCCAAGAAAATTGTCATCAAATCGATTACACGGTGCGACAGTGAAAATACACCCGAGCAAATACATAGTATAAGTTATTCACAAGGTTGAGTAGAGCTCAAAAATACTTTTTTATATTTCTCGAACCCACAAAACTTGTTTTATTTGAAAAAAAAACTTTTTTTTTATCTTTTCACTCAAAATTATTGATTACCCAAATATTTTTGAACTTATTTTAAAAATCCAAAGTTTTTTAGAAAGGCAAAAGATTAGCCTTTAAAGCGGTATACATAAATATTTTGTTCAAACTTATATATTATGAGATTTGATGGGGTAAACTTGGAAACTATTATTTTTTTCTTATTTTTTCAAGTTTGGCCATTCTTAATTGCAAAATTTAATTATAAAACATGAAATAAGTGGAGACATTCTTAAAGTTCGTTCTCTTGTCAAGAGTTTGACGCTTCGTTTGATAAAATTGGACTTAAACTAGGTAGTTACTCGGGTGTATTTAATTATTTGTATTTTGTCGCATAGTGTTATTAAACATACTGTATGGCACTTTGCCTCATCTAATTGGAACCGAAAGCCTTTAATTTTAGGCTGATTAATTTGTTTAAATTAATTTTTACAAACAAAAAACTATCACTATGACTCGAAAACGTTCAAACTTTTTACATAATGTGAAGAATGCATATTGACTCCTTGTTTTCAGAAACTCAAAGTCCCGTGCATAAGACATTAGAAAATCACAACATCGGATTAAATTAATACGAATAGACTACCTGCTAAGCTTATTCATTTTAGTTCCATATGCTGAGAAAAAGAAATATTCTTTTATTAATTGGAGGTAATACTGTACGATGTAATCCTATAGACCTGATAGCATATTTTTAAAGCGCAACTGTTTCCAGTACCAATGGATGTCTGTTGTTTAAATAGAGGAAATCAATTACATATGTTTTTATAAAATATTTCCTTTTGACAATTAACTTCTCAAATTTATTTACAAGAGCGTATATCTCTACAAAAGCCATTACCATAACAGTCAAACAGTCATAAAAATTCAAAAGTTACGTGTCATCGAAAATTACAAAACATCACAAAATTGTAATAATTTTAACGTGCAAACAGAGTTATAAAATTGTTTTCGCAATTTTCATTTTATGTCAGTGCTTTCACAAGAGGGAGAAATACTTATTATATGCGACGGAGAAGGAAGATCTATTTTCTATAAAACTTAATAAGTTAATCAAAATTGTATTAACCATTGGAAAATTTAACAATCTTTTTTAAATAGAACAAAGATTTAGGTGCATTTCTTTGGATTTATAGGAATAGGTTGTGAGAGAGGTATGCGAAAAAAACAACTACAAAATATGCGAGTACTACCGCTAGAAAACAAATTTTCGTTTTAATGCATTGTGTGGTCTATGTGATGGACAAGTAGCCAAAAAACACAAGCCACATAGCGTCGGTTGAATACTCTACTTTCTACTAGGGAGCTTCAAAATGATTTGGAGCAACTGGCCCATATAGTGAACATGTGCTTAACACATAAGCGGTGTAAATAATATGAATATCAAATGAGCTGAAGTATTTCTTGCATCATCTTAAGACAGTTGAATACTTCTTTCAACACGTTAAAAATATGTTTCTACAAGTCAGGTTCCAATTAAATTGTCATTAAGATCGATTTTGGAAAAAAATTTGTTGTCATCCTGTCGGCCTATTTTCAACAACAAGTGCGTGTAGTAATATGTTTTTTTAAAAATGGATGTTCTGTTCGGGAAACGCCCTGCGTGATACGAAATCATGTTACAATTGCAATAACCGTCGTAACGCGAGTACTATTTACAATAGGGTAAAAACTTCAATTCCACTGGTTCTGATAAGCGACCAACCAACACTCGTACGTCAACGAAACGCAAATATGCCGACATTGAGCAGGAAAATTCGTCGCAGATCATAACTTAGCGAATTTGGCGGCGTGATTTCCGCCGTCAACCATACAGAATTCACATGACCTGGGAACATTATAGCAACTTCCAAGAGTTCAATGAAAAAAGAAATCATTTTTCAACATTTCACATCATATTTATTAGATAACACTTACATAACATAACATGCATACAAAATTTTTCATTACAATACTTTAGTCAGGATAACGACCTAGCTTCTCGCGCAGCTTATGTTGTGTGTGTTAATGCACGCAGGGTGCATTATGAGCGGCAGGGCCTACAGTTTAAAGTTTTGATTCACGCCAATTTTTCATTTACTCTCTGAGCTTTTACCAGAAATCTGTTGAGAGGAAGTCGGTGAAGGAATATATTCCCATACTTCGTTTTGTTTGAGATGTCTGGACTTGGACTAAGATTTGTACTGGACCCTCGATTCTAATAAGGCAACACACTACCTACTACACTACGTGGTCTTCTTCTTTCATAATTTTTTATTTTCAAAGTTTGATATCAACAAACTTTTATTATTATTTGCAGTACTTTATTTAAAAATATAATTTTAAATATTATTTTAAAAATGTAATTAAAAAAATAAAACGCATGTATAAAGTTAACAACGTAAGTGGTGTGCGAAGCTAGGTCCTGACAAAAGGGTTGTAATGACCAATTATGTTATGCATATATCAGAGATCAGCAATAAGTATTCAAAAAGTTGAGTAAATTCTTGTACGCATTCATACTTACTTTAATATCATACTCATACTACTCATATTCAAAATTTGAAGTACGCATCGTATTCACATTTAATAATACGTATTATGTTGTTGATTTCGACTCTCCATGACTCAACATTTACAAGAAACACAATACTCACTACGAACACTATAATACTCACTAGAAGGTTGTGTGTTTGCTTTGTTTGCTGTTTTTATCTTTTTCTTTCTTCTTAGTTTGTAAATGCAACAATAACTACGACTGTACATTTTGATGAATGATTTGAATCCTTTATAAGTATTATGAGTATTTTTCTAAATTTATGAATCTGAATGAGTAGACATATGAATCAAATATATTTCGAATATTATGAGTTTGATGTCAACGTTACCAACTCATACTCATTGCAACCTTTTTTTTTAAATCAATGTTGTAGGGAGTACGAATGAATCAGAATAGTTGAATTTCAATAATGTTGACTCACTCATACTCGAAATTTTATGAGTACTTATGAGTAGCGAAAAAACGATTCATTGCTGATCTCTGGTGGAGGTAGAGAGAAATTCACAGAGAGGAAACTGGTTACTGATATGGAAAAGACCTAATGTTTTTGGAGAGTCGTTCTTACGAATTTTTAGATATCGAGTATGTTTTTGATAACACATAAATCACGTGGATATTCGTGCATTAGATGAAAAGACAGATAAGTTCACCTATGGATGCCGAATTTTTTTTTGCTAATACCAAATAGGTAATGAACTCAAAGGGGAGTCAAATTACCACTTTTGTGTTTTAGGGTAACGTGGTATGCTGATGATCTTCCAGTGATGATTATGAGAAAGTACTACAGACTAGTATTCCATGTATTGCACCATACCGTAGGTAAATGAGGTAACTGAAGGTAAACGCCCATAGACAACGACGGGTGTTCGCTAAATTAATTCTCGAATAGTCGGCAACTGACTGTAAATTCCATTGTAAAATCAGCTTCAGAGATGAGGTATATTTCGAGATGAGTACATGAACAAAACAAATTGTCATATATAGTATGATATCAATCCACATGGTGTGGATTTTAGGCCGCCGTCATTACAGTTATTGGTTTATTTTTCTTTGGGAATAACGCTGGCTGGGCAATATTTCCTTATTACCAACTTACCAACGTTATGTGGTAAATAGAATGGCTCTGCATACTAAACATGAGCATGAGCTCATGAGCGATTTGAAGGTATGGTCCCGTCATGTGGGGGTGATGTGAACTGGCCACCAATATCGTTTTTGATTTAACCCCCTTAAACTTTTTCTTGCGTGGTTTTCTTAAGTGTCAGGTTTTTGCGAATAAGCCATAAATAACAACTATCAGAGCCAATATAGCGCATGCCATCCGTAAAATTTTGCCTGATTTATGCACCACGGAAAATTGCACATTTCGGATGCTGTCCTCCCAAAGAAACTATGCCGGATACTTAAATGATGTGATATTCTACACGTAATGGCTTCAATCACAGTCTTAGAAATGAATAAAAAATTTCGATTATATCTCACACATACTTTTTGTTATTAAATTTAAAAATAGGAAGACCTTTTTTCAAGACTCGATATATGTTCTGTCAATTCTGTTGTCAAGATGTTACATAATTACTTACTTACATCGGTAGGAGTACCGCACTTTAAATACTTGTGAAAAAATACTGGATATCATCTTCAGTAGTATCGAGTGATTTTGAGTTCTTTTTTATAGTAAATGTGGCAACCGATTTACAAAACGTAACTCAAATACGAAGACATACAGTGCAATGTGCTTATTGAAGCACGCTTGTGCCAGATAATACAGGCATTGGCATTGTTACGTTTTTACCCTTTTAAAAACGTTTAGAATATGAGTTTGTATATTGCAATAATAATGAAAAAAATTTGTGTTTATCGTTAGATAAATTCTTCATAGTTCGCACATTTCCGTGTGCCACTGTTCACAGCTTGAAGTAAATAACAATAATTTGCTTTGTTTGTTATTCTTCTTTACACTTTTCTGCGTAAACACTAACAATTGTTCGTTAGATCTTTACAACGGAGATCTTCAAACCACGATTATTTTCTTCACACGCAACAAGACTGGCTGAGTTTTTACTGATCCCGTTGCCTGCTTAGTCTTTCCTTTTATATCGCATGGTAAACAGTCTGATGAATGCTGTTGAATATATTTTGTTTATTTATTTTGTTCACGTTTGTCCTTGCAGTGTTGTTGTTGCCTGTTTGTTTGCTTGTTTATACATATATACATACATAATTGGTCATTACAACCCTTCAGTCAGGATTACGACCTAGTTTCTCACACCACTAATGTTGTGTGTGTTAATTTTATACATGAATAGCGGGACCTATAGTTTAAAGTCGACTCCGAACGACAGATTTTTGAGAAACTTTTCATGGCAATTATTTACTCTCAGAGTTTTTGCCAGAAATCTGCTAAGAGGAAGTCGCCGAGGATATACTTTTTGTATTTTATTTTGATGTCTGGCCTGGGGCTCGAACCCTGGCTTTTCGATTAATAAGCCAACACACTACCTACTAGTCCACGGCGACTTGCTTGTTTATCCCATTTTTTTTATACTGATGTTGTTGCTATATTTTTGTTTATTTGTTGATCATGTAAACAAGTCCATTGTTTTTGTTTTTGTAGCTTTTGTTTATCATTTCAATGTTAAACAATGTAACACCATTTCCATTTTCGTAACAATATTAATGTAGTCGCCGTAGTCTACTAGGTAGTATATTGGCATATTAGACACGAGGACACGGTTCAAATCCCAGGTCAGATATCTCCAACAGAACGAAAGACAAACAAATATTTCTTCTGCGATTTAATGTCAGCAGATTTCTGACAAAAAGACTGTGAGTAAATAAAAATCACCATGAAAATTTTCTCAAAAATCTATCGTTCGGAGTCGACTTTAGACTGTAGGACCCGCCGTTCATGTCTAAAACTAACACACACAACATAAGTGGTGTGAGAAGTAAGGTCGTAAGCCTGACTGAAGAATTGTAATGATGAAATGTCCAACTTTAGAAAAATCTCTTCTTAACACTTGAATTGTATGCAATTGTTTTGAAATGAGGAATAAGAATGAACAATAATTATAACAATATTTTTTAAATTGTTATTTGATTGTGTTTTACGTGCTTATTGCGTGCAAATTCTAATATGTACTTTAAAAGTCATAAGTATTCGAACATTGTATGTGTGTGATTTTATTTGTTTGTGTTTGTTTTGTTAACAAAATGTTATTTTTTTATTACCCATTATTAGCGCACAATAAATGGTGCTTATATACAAATTGTATGCAAACACAAACAAACTGCTCTATTAAACCATTGAGTGTGCTACATAATACAGTGATATGAAAAATAATAAGGACACCAAGTAACAGGCCATGATATAGCACCCACTAGAATATAGCGTCGAATTGTGGTTTTTGTATTTACTTTTAGGTTGGGATATCTCAAAAAATTAAAGATTTTTAAAAATCCCTTAGAATTGTCATGATATGGCAATGTTTATTTCCAAATTAATGGGGTATACTTTCTATGTAATTGAATTTAAAATATATTACTCATACGCATCATATTCAAGATACTTGAATAGTTACTCTGAAAAGTATGCAAAATAATTTTTTTGATGTTGTCATGTATGAATCTAATGGAGTTAAATATCACTGATACGTCACATATGTTTTGGGCTTTATGAATTTTACATATTGCATTTTTAAATTTATACTTTTAAATGGCCCACCCACACATTATATTTACTCACATTATGCCCATATTTAACATGTAAAATTCACATACATAACATACATAATTGGTCATTACAACACTTCAGTCAGGATTACGCCCTAGTTTCTCACACCACTTATGTTGCGTGTGTTTATTTAATACATGAGTGGTGGGAACTACAAACGACAAATTTTTTTTGTTTTTGCCAGAAATCTGCTGAGAGGAAGTCGCCGAAGAAATACTTTTTGTATTTTGTCTTGATGTCTGGCCGGGGGCTCGACCCTGGCTTTACGTCCAATAAGCCAACACACTACCTACTAGACTACGGCGACTTCACTGTTGGTCCTTCTCTATGAAATAAATATTTTATAAAAATATATATAAAAAAATTTTAACATATTTAAAGTATACATTTAAATTACACACAGAATTTTAAAATTTATAAAACCACTTTAAAAGATTTAACAATAATACTCTCCTAAGCACTTGTCCATAAAATTTTATTTTTGTATTCACCGCCAACCATATGGTACCACTAAAGGAATGTCTCTTATCCAATATTCCATAGAAACTCCATTTAAAATGAATGCATTTGTGACAAACTCTAAAAAGGAAGTCTTAGAACAACTGGGCATTAGTAGGTGTCTTTTGGCATTAAATGGACATGAACTTTTAGAATGAAAAAAAGCTAAAGTACTAAAGCTGACGTACTGCAGTCCCAGTACTTCGTAGAGCACATATGTACTTTAGCAAATGTTTTCTTAGTTTCAATTCAACTAAGCGATGCAATCAAATTGCTAAAAGGTTTATTCACCCGTTATATGCAGCAGTTTTAAACTGGACGGCTATTAAGTAGAAAATTTTAAAGTTAAGTGGCTTTATTATTTCGATCTAATATTCAAAGGAACGCTATTAAGGTTCACTGTCGTTTCTACTTTCGTGGGTAAATCAATAAACAGTAGGTTGAAATGGCAGCAGCCTCAATGAGCATAACATACCGAAGCTAGATATTCCGTCGTACAATCACAATTACTGGTTGCCATTATCGAAAATTTTATAAGGGTGTTAATTGTATAAATTCGCATTTGGCTAGACACATTATGTTAATATATTCTAAGTGCTTAGGAATTTTAAGTGCTTCCTACGCTAAAATCCAAGCGCCGTATAAAACGCGGAAATATGTTCTGTGCTCATACAAATAGAAATCAAACATAGAAAAAAGTTATCATATTGTCAGGAGAAACAATGCTTTTGAACAACTGGAGCCACACAATAACCCAAGAACAAGAATAATTTGACCATTTATTGGAATGCTCAAAAATTTTAACAGCAAACATTAACAGGACCTACAGTTTAAAGTCGGCTCGGAACGACGGATTTTTTTGATTCACGCCAATTTTTCATTTACTCTCTGAGCTTTTGCCAGAAATCTGTTTAGAGGAAGTCGGTGAAGGAATATATTCCCATACTTCGTTTTGTTTGAGATGTCTGGACTTGGACTAAGATTTGTACTGGACCCTCGATTCTAATAAGGCAACACACTACCTACACTACGTGGTCTTCTTCTTTCATAATTTTTTATTTTCAAAGTTTGATGTCAACAAACTTTTATTATTATTTGCAGTACTTTATTTAAAAATATAATTTTAAATATTATTTTAAAAATGTAATTAAAAAAATAAAACGCATGTATAAAGTTAACAACGTAAGTGGTGTCCGAAGCTAGGTCCTGACAAAAGGGTTGTAATGACCAATTATGTTATGTATATATCAGAGATCAGCAATAAGTATTCAAAAAGTTGAGTAAATTCTTGTACGCATTCATACTTACTTTAATATCATACTCATATTCACATTTAATAATACGTATTATGTTGTTGATTTCGACTCTCCATGACTCAACATTTACAAGAAACACAATACTCACTACGAACACTATAATACTCACTAGAAGGTTGTGTGTTTGCTTTGCTTGCTGTTTTTATCTTTTTCTTTCTTCTTAGTTTGTAAATGCAACAATAACAACGACTGTACATTTTGATGAATGATTTGAATCCTTTATAAGTATTATGAGTATTTTTCTAAATTTATGAATCTGAATGAGTAGACATATGAATCAAACATGTTTCGAATGGTATGAGTTTGATGTCAACGTTGTCAACTCATACTCATTGCAACCTGTACTTATAAATCAATGTTGTAGTAAATACGAATGAATCAGAGTAGTTGAATTTCAATACTGTTGACTCATTCATACTCGAAATTTTATGAGTACTTATAAGTAGCGAAAAAACGGTTCATTGCGGACCTCTGCTAGAGGTAGAGAGAAATTCACAGAAGGGAAATTTAGTAACTGGTTACTGAGATAAAAAAGACCAAATGTTCTTGGAAATTCGTTCTTATGAATTTTTAGATATCGAATATATTGTTGATAACACAAAAAGGACGTGGATATGCGTGCATTAGATGAAAAGGCAGATAAGTTCACCTATGGATGCCGAATTTTTTTTCTAATACCAAATAGGCAATGCCCTCAAAGGGGAATCAAATCACCACTTTTGTGTTTTAGGGTAACGTGGTGATGATCTTCCAGTGATGATTATGAGCATGTCCTACAGACTAGCATTCGATGTGTCGCACCATACCGTAGGCAAATGAAATAAATCAAATCAAATCAGAGTGAACTGTGCCGAAAATCAAAAATTTACTTGGTTTACAGCGACATAAATTGCTTTTAGTTGCCGAACATAAGTTTTCTATTTGATGTTTAGTTTATTTGAATAAAATTAATACGAGTACAATGACTAATACCACATGCACGATTTAGTGTAAGCGACTAGAGTGCCTGGTGGGCAACGAACCCACTATCCAATTTACTGTGCGATTTCTAGCACATATAACAATGACAAGAAAAACAAATATCTTATCATTCTGCGCTATTCTCTTTACACTTTTTATTAAAAAAAGGTTTGAACTTTGCTTTCGTCTGTGTTCAGTAAATAATGCCGTCAAATGTATTTAAAAAGTCTTCATTTTTAATTAACTTTTATAATGAATGAACAAAAAAAAGAAATTTAGCCTTCAACTACCTACTTCTGTAAGACAAGCGATTTCAGAAGATTGAATTTTTGGGCAAAAAAAAGGAGAAAGGAAATTTTTTTAATACTTTTTTAACAGGAGACTTACAGAACTTGTTTGTTACACGTTGTATGAAGTCATCTATTTGTATTTGTACATATGTATACTACAGAGTCCATAATAATATTAGAAATTTGAGTTTCTTTAATCTGACTCTTAAGCTGTAAAATATTGAATAAAAAATTACAAAAAAATAAATTTTAAACAATTCCTGTAAACAGCTTAAGAGGTACCTTATGCCCAATGAAAATTGGAACAACAATACGATATACATACACTGCGGTTCATCAGGATAGAACCAACATATTTTAAATTAAAAAAACTGTATAAATTGCAAATACAGATAGAATAAAAAAAATTTAGTTTTGCAAAAAAATAGTTAATACTGTAAATGATAATTTGAACACAAAATATAGTATAAAAATGAATTATAACGGTACTTTTTCACTTTCTTTGTAGGCAAGTATTACATTTTTAAATTATTTTTTGGTTCAACGGAATAGAACCACGTGCATTTCTAACTTAAATCAGTAGGCGGTTGTAATAAAGCTTTATAAAAACCAAATAAAATTAAAGTCAAAGTTTGTGACTGCAGTTAGCTAAATCAATATGAGAAGAAAGAGTTCTTTAAATTCGTCGGATATGGTAAAAATTGATGTTTACCATTCTAAAAATCATTCTTATCGCGAAATCGATAGAAAAATCGGACAAAGTCATAATGTGGTAATGAATTACATAGAACATTGTGAAATATGTATTAAAAATTACAAAGGAGGTACTTAGACAGCTCTAACACCACAGGACAAGCGAAAGATTCTTCGAATTGCCTCAAATTCAGCCCATTCTACCTCTAAGATTAAGCATTTAGCAGAAGTTAAAGCATGTAAATCAACAGTTCGTCGCGCTATTTTAAGCAGTGAACATTTACAACTCCGAAAACTAAAGAAGAAACCTCCATGAAATGCAATCCGTCAACAACAGCGCCCTCAGTTTGCCGAAGATCATATGGCATGGGATGTTCAAGGATGAAGGATAACGATTGGCGAAAAGTAATTTTTTTCTGATAAAAAAATTTAATTTGAATGGCTATAACTTGTATTTTCACGATATGCGTAAGGACGAAGAATTTCTGAGCCGCCATCACAGCATAACGCCCCCTATGTAATTGAAAAATTGAAAAAATTGAAAATAAAGTCGAATTGCGTGATCTCTGTGGCCTGATTACAGCTCGTCCACGTGATGATCGTTATTTCAAATCGTTCGTGCAGAATATCTAAGATTGTGCATAGCGTATGTATCTGACCTGACCAATATCACATTCAAAGGAATATGGTTTAATGAAGATAATTTTTTGATGGATATTGGGGTCAGATGTTAATTGCTGCAGAGCCAATTCTATAAATAAACATTGTTTTCTACAATCATTCATAACGGTATGGTAAAATAGTCTGAATAAATGACAACTGATATGACAGATATACTTTAAACAAAACGGTCGTTATCAACTTTCAAAGTTCGTACAAACTTCGAGCATGTGAGCAAGAAACAGTAGAAATAATTTTTCCACCCTAATATATACATATGTATATGTGCAAAAAAATGTTTTAAATTTTAAAGAGTGTAATTATTTTTAGAATCGTTCACCACTGATATTATAAAACCCGTACTAAAGCAGGCATAATTTTCAATGTGGTAAAATGTGGATATGTTAGAGAAGAAGTAAATTTACCAAACAGCTTATGTCAAATGTAAAGCAAATGTTGTAGGAAGGTAAATAATTTTACATTTGTCCTTTTACTTTTTTGGGACTTAAATGGTAGATAATTTTCTTTCTTGCCTTATGAAACAATATTTAACTTTTTAATGAGCATCACAATAAGGCATAAAAAGGGTATTGAAAGAGCACAAGTATACACACAGAACTGCATGTTTCTTCCTCTTTTTTTTTTTTTTTTGAAAATAGCAGAAGAAGTGGGAAATACGAAAACAAATATTCTTGTAACAAAAGCCAACGACGAACTTTTAAGACTTTCATTAAGACATTCATATAAAACTCTTTTTTTCTTAAATTTTATTTTAATCATCCTGCATTTATTGTCTTCTGTAACAACATTACGTCAGTTATGGTCTCTTCATTATTATGTTTTACGATTGAAGCTTTTATTAGGCTTAACCGCGCTTTTATCATGTAGACATACGAAGTTGGACCACAAAATGATGATATTTGGGGACTTCGAACAATTTCTGAGGTCCTGAGCGACAACTCCATTAGATTAAAATCTGTTTTTACCGCATCATTTCTTCAGATTTGATCATACATACATACATAATTGGCCATTACAACACTTCAGTCAGGATTACGGTCTAGCTTCTCACACCACTCATATTGTGTGCGTTAGTTTTATACTTGTGTGGCGGGACCTACAGTTTAACGTCTACTCCGAACGACAGATTTTTGAGAAACTTTTTTTATGGCAGGTTTATTTACTCTCAGAGTTTTTGCCAGAAATTTGCTGAAAGGAAGTCGCCGAAGAAATATTTTTTTTTCACATTTCGTTTTGATGTCCGACCTGGGATACGAACCCGGGCTTTACGTCTAATAGGCCAACACACTACCTACTAGACTACGGCGACTTGATCGCTTGATAAGACAGATTGGATCACTTGAGATAAAATATGGAAGATATGTAGGGTAAAAAATTAATTCTTTGCATAATTCTTGGTATATTACCACAAAATACTGTGTTTTTTTTCATTTATCATTGGATTACTCGGTGGTGTCTATCACTGACTACATATATTCATACATAATTGATCATTACAACAATTTAATCAGAACTACGACCTAACATCTTACACCACCTATGTTGTGTGAATTAATTTTGTACATGAATGGCACAGCCTATGGTTTAAAGTCAACTCTGAACGAAAGATATTTTGAGAAACTTTTTTCAGTGCAATACTTATTTACTCTTAAAGATTTTTGCCAAAGATCTGCTGACAGGCAGTCGCCAAAGAAATATTTGTTCATTTTTCGTTTTGATGGGGATGTCTGACCCGGGGTTTAAACCGTGGCCTCACGTCTAGCAATCCAACATACTAACTATTAGACTACGGCGACAACTATTGACTACCTTTGTTCAAAATTTTGCAGCATTCAACTAACAGATGTCTGTAGTGTGAAGTGCATGGATTTATAAATTCACCCTCGCACATAAGTCTGTACGTGTGTTGTTATAATAACTTTGTGAGCAGACTTTCATTTGTACTTGTATGTTAACAATTTATGTTCATTTTGATATTTACTGGAAAATGTTTATTTAAATGGAATATAAAATGTTTTATTTATACTTTCATGATAATGTGCTGTAAGAATAGTTCATTAAAATGTTGTTAAAAGATAATAACATTTTAAAAGCATGTTGTCTGCTTTAAAATAAGGAATATGAAATATTGAAGGTTCTATCTTTACTTTAATCCAGAATTAATATAGAAATTTCCAGTGACTTTGGTCAGTTAGGCGGAATGTGCGAAATCACATTCTAAACATTGCACAAATTTATTAAATTTTTTTTACCAAAGAGCACGCCTCATTTAAGCAGAAACATTCACATCAAGTCCGAATTGCGATGAAAAGTCCGAATTGGCAGAAAATTGATCAAAAACAAAAACCCATAGCCCAACAAGGAATGCATTCGAAATTATCGCTGCAGAACCCCACAAACGATAAGGATACTTTAAATGCATAACTGCGGTGAATCATGAATTCCTTCATTATCATGTTGGACATGTACGATTGAATTTTGTTAAGAGAGAAGCGCAATTACAGTGAGTCATTCAAAACAACTAGAGAATAGGGATAATGCGGATGATACTATTAATAATAGTACCTACCAAGACATATAAAGTTAAACAAATTTAACAAATAGAGCAGAATGTATAATTAGTATATTTTATCGGGTATTTTATTAAGCGCTTTCCATCTTTAAATTTAAATGAAACAAATTGTATGAGATATCATAGCTTGAAGCACCTATTAATGACATTATTGTGCAATAAAATATCGTTAAAATGCCCACCACTACACTCTTCGAGTGGAGCGTATTTGAAATGTTAAATTTTCCATTACATACATACATAATTGGCCATTGCAATCCTTCAGTCAGGGTTACGGCCTAGGATCTCAGACGACTATTGTTTTTATACTTGAGTGGCGGGACCTACAGTTTAAAGTCAACTCCGAAAGAGAGACTTTTCAGAAACTCCTTCATGGAAATTTTTATTTACTCTCACAATTTCTGCCATAAATCGCCGAAGAACTGAAAGATCAGTTTCATAGTCAAACTGAACTAAAACTGTCGGCAATTGCTGTCTTACTTAAATTGTTACGTTTTTAATTTTTGTAAAAGCTTTGTGTGTAGATTTCTAGATTTTTTTTATCATTATTTAAAAAAATAAAGAATTTGTTTGTACAATTCTGTTTACCGTATGATGTGTGTATATTGTTGTTGTCTGTTTGTCTTGATTGCTTATTTTTTATTTTGTTTGTGGTACCGTTGGAACCTATGGTTTTTACGAAACACAAGTTTAGAACGACTGAGTAGATAAAGGGTGCAAAACAGAAATATGAAAAATTTTAATATCAAATGTGATAATTAAATCCTACCGTTTAACAGTTTACAATGTTGTTAGTTGTTTGTTAGAAATTAAAGTTTGTTGTGTAAAGTTTTCATACTTAAATACGAATAAATGAAAGACCATCAAGAAATACTGGTAAATTTTTGCTTGATATAGGGTATATGAAAGGAAACAAATTTGAGAAACAAATTTCGATAAAGCGAAACACTTTATGAAAACAAAATCTATGGATAAACTTTCAGAAAGCAAAATTGAAAACATTCCAACATTTAATATTAACTCAAGCAAGAAATATACTTATGCATGCAGAAATATTTAAATGTTCATACAATCATGAAGACATACATACATACTTATATACTTATGAACTTTTTATATCTGACGGATTAAGGTATACTACAAAAAAATAGTATAAAGTGATCAGAGGATAGAATTAAAAAAAAAATTAATTTTTTTTTGTAAATTTTCACGTTTCAGTAGCTTTTTAACACAAACTTTTTGTTCTAATTATTCAGATGGTTTACAACATCTAAATTTTATCCGAAAAGGAAGCTTTGGATCAAGACCACGCTATTAAGTCCGTTGTGAAACCTTTCCAGTACAGTTGAATTTTAGGTTGTCCGTTAGTCTGCCCGATAAAGATAGTCGGCATGCGGACCGAGTATCAGAGCCTTTCTTAACAAGTTTTTTAAAAGTGTTTTCCATATCATCTAATATTGTCTAAGAATACCTGGTGCTTTTAAAGGCGTTAGCGAAAGACTTATTTGTGGCCCCCAAAAGGATTCCCTCACATAGTGACATTAAAATAAAAACGAGATGGCCATTTATCTGTAGATTGACAAATACAATACATACAGAAGTAATCATAAGAAGCTGCCTTCTGGGCATATTTTTTAATGGCGAGAAAGCTTAGAACAAGTTTAAACTCTTATTTATACCTTACTGTGCAATACGTATTAAGTTATTGAATAAAGACTCATTCTATTCTGCTTCTGGCTTCATAGCAACAGTTTTACTTTTGAAATTACTTTGGTTAGAAAATTTTTTTTTTATTTATAAGTTATAGGTTTTTTTTTTTTTTTTTTGTAGCACAACTAAAACTTTTATCGAAAGTCATTTGTTACTAAGTGAGAAACCTATTAAATATTAATCAAATATATTTTATACCAGGATACAGACAACATCAACCGCAAAAACCAATCACCATTCTCTATTGCTTTAGTAACGATGCTTTAATAACTTGTTTGTACATTTTACATGAAACCCTATATGGTACCCTTGAAATAATAATAAATCAAATAAAATAAAAAATAAAATAAAAGTTATGTAGATTTTTTACTTTACATGTAAAATAAAGCGATATTGCCTTCATCATATTAAATTCCAGAACAGAACGAGAGTTACCGAAAATATGAATTTAAATAAATTATTTGAAAGGAAAACTAAATGAACGTATAAATATGCAGCTGGGCTTTTTTGAATGTCCAGATGTCCATTCGAAAAATTACTTATGGACTGAAATAGCTTTATTACCATAAATTAGTGATTTAATCGGTATCGGCTGGCAACCTTTTTAATATTGTTACGAAAATGAAATGGGTGTTACATCATTTAACATTAAAATAATAAACAAAAGCTACAAAAACAAAAACTATGGACTTTTTTACATGATCAACAAATAAACAAAAATATAGCAACAGCATCAGTATCAAAAAGGTATAAACAAGTCAACAAACAGGCAACAATAACACTGCAAGAATAAACGTAAACAAAATACAGAAACAACAATAACGTAAACAACATGTTTACATTTATAGAGATTTCACGAAGGCAAAGTCATTCTCCTTCAGGAGCATTCATCAGACTGTTTATCCTGCGATATAAAAGGCAAGACAAAGCAGGTAACGGGATCAGTAAAAATTCAGTCAGTCTTGTGTGAAGAGAATAATCGTGGTTTGAAGACCTCCGTTGTAAAGATCTAGCGCTCAATTGTGTAAACAAACAAAGCAAATTGTTGTTGTTTACATCAAATTGTGAACAGTGGCACACAGAATTGTGCGAAAATAAAGAATTTATTTTTTTTTATTTGCAATCTACGAACTTATATTATAAACGTTTTTAATGGGGTAAAAACGTAACAATATATAGAATACTTAACATTCTTTAAATATGGTCTCTCAACAAGGTCTTCCAAACTTTGACAGTTGAAGGTAAATCTGTTAGACTAGATGTCATTTATTTTGCCTGTTCTGATAAATCACAATGGGAGTTCTGATGGACCCTAACTTTCATAAAAAATCTACTTCAGCGAAGAGACGTACTTCTAGATGAATGAAAGGGTAGATGAACCAATAATTTGCTACGATACTCCAATTTTGTACGAAACAGTCACTCTTTCCTGTAGGTTTTGGACTGACGGCGTCATTAAATGCTTTATTAATGCTTTAAAAATGATGCTGGTCAGGCCATCACTGTCAATGACAAGCATTATATTTCGCTAATTACACACTTGAAGTCACAAGTAGCCACGGTGTAAAGACCACATGTTTCTTTGGCGACTTCCTCTCAGCAGATTTCTAGCCAAAACTCTGAGAGTAATTAAAAAATTGCCATGAATAAAATGTTCTGAGAGTAACTAAAATGAAATGAAGTCGCCGTAGTCTAGTAGGTAGTGTGTTGACTTATTAGACTTAAAGCCAGGGTTAAAACCCCAGGCCAGACATCAAAACAAAATACGAAAAGTATTTCTTCGGCGACTATCTCTAAGCAGATTTCTGGCAAAAACTCTGAGAGTAAATAAAATTTCCATGAAAAGTTTCTCAAAAATCTGTCGTTCTGAGTCGACTGTAAACTGTAGCTCCCACTCCCACCACTCATGTATAAAATTAACACATACAACATAAGTGGTGTGAGAAGCTAGGTCGTAATCCTGACTGAAGATTTGTAATGACCATTTATGTAGGTATGTAAGATTACTACCTTCTTTTAGCTTAAATTGGATGATCTGGATACTAACCGCATGTGGTTTCAACAAGACAGCTCTACATGCCATACAGCTGATCCTACATTAGATATTGTGCAGGAGCGGGTTGGTGTCATGCTCATCTCACGTGGAGGTGATTTGAGCTCACCACAAAAATCTCGCAATAGAACCCTATTAGACTTTTTGTTGTAGGGTTGTTTTATGACGAATTTTTTTGCGAATTACTCACGAAATAAAGAAGTCCTCAAAGCCAATATAACCCATGTCAGCAGTCAAATTCAGTCAGATTAATGTATCAGATTCAGGGAAAACGTTGGCATAAACTACAGCTATTTTATCTCAAAGTTTATAACTGTATACACACATATATAATTGGTCATTACAATCCTTTAGTCAGGATTACGACCTAGCTTCTCATACCACCTATGTTGTGTGTGCTTAACGTTATACATGAGTGGCGGGACCTGCTATTTAAAGTCGATTACGAATGACTGATTTTTGAGAAACTTTTCATGGCAATTTTATTTACTCTCAGAATTTTTGCCAGAAATCTGCTGAGGGGAAGTCGTCGAAGATCTATTTTTACATGTATATTTTGCTTTGATGTTTGACCAGACTACGATGATTTCATAACTGTCTTGTAGACTCAAAACAAAAATTAAAAATAAATCTCTTCCTTCGGCTTTAACAAGTAAAACCAAAATAGAATTCTTTAAATACAATATTTTCGTGAATAAAACTTTTCCGTGATATAAAACTTTTAACTTTTTAAATCTGCATTATTTTATATACAAAACATGAATTCAATATCAGTTAAAGCGATGTACTAGTAAAAAAAAATAGTTCATTTATGCTCCAACACTTTTGCGTCAATATTTGGATTTCACAGTAAAGAAAATCAAAGCAATTGGAGAAAATCAAAAAATCATGTTGAAAGGAAAATTGAAACGAATAATAAATATTTTTTTCCTTTCGAATTTCTTTCATTTTTTGCATTAATTTAACCCAAAGAAAAACAGAAAATCCAGATTAAATTGAAAAGTTATAAACTGTTTGAAAAGTTATAAACTATCGTGCAAAATAAAAAAAAGAAAATGTAGAGTGAAATTTAAAAATTTAGTTTTAAAATATAAATAAACACCTTAAAATAGTTTTGATTTTTTGCAATGTTTTCTAAAAACCGCTTTCAATTGCACATAAAATTTTGAATTAGTGAGTCTAGAGAGAAAACTTAGAAATATTAATCTCATTTGTCAGGTTAAGCAAAAAATTAATACAAATTTTGATAACTTATCTGGAGAACGCAAAGCCGCGAATATTCGCCTTCAAGAACATTCATCAGACTATAAACGTTGCCATATAAAATGCAAGAAAAGCAGGTAACGGAGTTAATAAAAATTCAGCCAGTCTTATGTATAGACGCGGTGTGTTTGACGAGAATAATTGTGGTTTGAAGATCTCCGTTATAAAGATCTTTCGAACAATTTTTGTTGTTTACGCTAAAGAGTGTAAAGAGGAATAACAAGCAAAGAAATTGTTGTTGTTTACATCAAGTTGTGAACAGTGGCACACAGAATTATGCGAACAATAAAGAATTGATTTAAAACTAAACACAAATTTATTTTTATTTTATTTGCAATCTACGAGCTCATATTTAAAATGTTTTTAAAAGGTAAAAACGTATCAATATATATATATTAGAGGACTCTATGGATCCAAACCGAATTTCCAAGAATTACTGATTTTTTTTAGACAAACGCTCAGGAGATGTCTCTTACCTATGCAATTCATTTTGTTGAAGTAACATAAAGATAGTTATAGGGGACAGGAAAGAGGGGTGTTCAATGACATCTTTTTTGTATAAAGTCTTTGTCACTTTATTTTTCTCCAGGATTGCATTGTAATAATTTTCACTTTTTTGTTTTATTGCGGTTTAATCATACATAATGTCAACAATCAAACAATCACAAAATATCCAGGGGCCCTGGTAAGAATCGAATCCTCGGCATTTAGTATAGCACGCTACCATCTAGACCATGGGTGCCCTATACTCTGCAGCAATTTAATATTGATTTTACATGGAAAACTATATACACATATTTTTGAGACACACTGTATTACAAATAAGGTAACTGACATAATAAATAACAAATAAAATTTTTTACTTAAGTTTCACCCTTACAAATTATTCTTCGAATACTTTATGAATGAACACTTCAGTATCCAAAACTTGGGTTCTTTTCCATAAAATGAATAAGATATTCAAACACTCCAAATTGTAAATAAAATCTAAACAATTTTATTTTTCTAAATTCTTTTGTTGGACAAGGCTTTATAATATTTCCTGAGAAAAAAAAGAAAAAGTGAATGGAAAGGAAAATATTTCCACAAAACTTTCAACAAAAAAATTAAAAAATTTAAAATTTTTAAATAATTTTTCTTTTCAACATTTATTATATGATGTAAAACATGTAATATTTAAAACTATTGTAATGCAAAAAATATTGGATATAAACCATACGCAATAAAAAAATATATAATGAAATATTCATCGTTACCAGCTGGGTGATGGGAAAAAACTACTCGCCCTTATCCATAACTGCACTGTCAATGTTACTGAGAATAATATTTACGCTTTTTACTGCATGCTGTGCAGGGTATTGCTAATATTGATATTGAAAATACCAATATTTATATTTTGTGTGGGACAGAACAAAGAAGAGAAGAGTGGAAGTGAAATTTTAAATTGTAATAAAAATGTATGTCAATTGGTAACCAGATAGAACAGATAAAAACTAGGATAGGGTAGCTTAAGTTAGGATAGGTAACAAGCGTTTTGAACAAGTTTACCACGCAAGTTAACTAAGTGGGCCTGGCTCAACCCATGGCTTATTGCAGGCTCTTTAAAATTCTAATTCCACGTATAAAACAAGTGGTCCCCTTAATGATCGAAAGAGATTTAACAGTGACATATTTCTAAGGCATCTCATTTCTAATAAGTGCCACCACCAAGTGCCTTGCACTTGTTGTTGCCACACATTAATAATACATTATTTCATCTGTATTCATGGGGTAGAAAATTCAGTGTAAACTTCGCTGGAACCACGTTTTGCAAATGTTGAAGAAAACTTTCAAGTGACTCGGTTTCTTAAGACAATGGAAGAATTCATGTGATCTTCTTACTATTTACGTCATTTATATCCAACCGAGAATGGAGTACAACTCTCATGCCCGAATCGGTGCCTCTCGATTGCGTGCACGAGATGGCAAAGGTGTTCAATAATGACGGAAGGGCAGACAACTCTATTGATTTATTGGCGCATCGTCGCAATGTGGCTTGAGGTTCATTGCTGTATCGCTACTACAACAGATTTTGCTCTAGCTAAATAAGGGGACTTATTCTCGAGAATCCTGTATTAGTACATAACACTCGTCTTTCTCGCAGAGCACATCATTTTGTGGTTGACTGCTCAGTGGATGGTACACTGCATTACAGACATAATTTGTTGGGTAGCCGGATCCTTCCTGCAAAGATATTTCTCGTTACTTATTATATAAGGAGTTTCAAATGTAGAATCTACAAACACTACTCCCTCTTACCTCCTTTCTTCCTATCCATAACATATTTTCCTAGATCCAACACAATGAATTGCACGTAAAAAAAATATCTCCCACAATAGCTAGATTGAATCGACTATTTCACAAAGAAAAAGAGCGTCGCCTTTACGATTGACAGAAAATGTTTTTACATTTGTATGTTTTACAAGTGAGGACATCACCACTAAGTTTAGCTTCAACTTCCTTAGTTTAGTTTCAGTCACGCGAGGAACAATAGTTATTCAGTTCAGCATGATGGATTCGAGAAGCTTACACCAACTATTCCTTAACAAAGAAATACGAAGAAATTGGGCTGTAATAGCACTTATTGACATTCCGACATCGACTTCATGAAGTTTTTGAAGTTTTTCTTTTTAATCAAATGATTGATAATTTGTTGTTGTTTGGACAACGTTCTTTATGAAAATGTTTTGAGACGTTGTATTGTGATGAGAACCTTCCTTATTGAGTTCTACTCCAAAGGCATTTCTAACTCAAGGGTCTTAATGACAAATTAAGTAAGTAAGATGAACACCCAAAATTTCCGAAAATAGGCTGATACCAATCCACAAAATCCGATGTGTGGAGTGGATTTGGGTCTGTTGGCATCATCGGTTCATATTTTTTTCAGAACGATGTTGGTTAGGCCATCACTCTCATTGGCAAGCATAATATGCCGATGATGTGCCAGAATAATGCTAATTTGGACATTAGAAGCTTTGGCGCACAGTGGAATGATGTTATGTCCCACACATAAAAAACTTCAATCAATTTTTGGACGTTCTATTTGAACACGAATTTAAAATGGAAGTGGAACCACGATAGAAACAAACAATTTATTTTCCTTTTTTTAATTTACAATATTTGAATCCACAGAAACTAAACGATTTTAATATTTAAAAATTAAACAAAATAAATAAATACATAATTGGGCATTAAAATCCCTCACCACCACTTACTTATCCGAAGCGAGACCTACAGTTTAAGTCGACTCCGAACAACAGATTTTTGAGATAATTTTTAATTTTTTTACTCTCAGAGTTTTTGCCAGAAATCTGCTGAGATACAGTTGCCGAAGAAATATTTTTTCATATTTCGTTTTGTTGGAGATGTCTGACCTTAGGTCACTAATAGGTCACTACTACTAGTACTACTGTAAACGAAACTAAATCAAATTATTTGGATTACAGTTCTATTTTACTTCTTAACACTATAACTGCCAAACAGAGTTTAAATTTCAAGTTTTGGCTTCAATTACAATAAAAAAAAGTGTAAATATGGTTGAGAAATTTTTATTAAAAATATTAAAAATAAATTCATAAATATAAAATAAACTTCTGCTAACAACGCAACGCACTATGGAATGCAGGAGAAATATGGTATTGCTTCGGCTACCTAAACCACATAAAAGATATAAAAAGCCACTCGAATTCAGTATGAATTAAATTCACACAAAACAAAAATGAAAACATTTGAAACATTAATAATAACTATAGCAAACTATCTGAATCAAAATAAACGTATATATGTATATATAAATTTATATGAGTGATAGTTAAAAATAAATATAACTTTTATATACAAAGCTTAGAGAAAATTATTTTTATTTTTTACAAAAAGCAACAACTGCAAATAAATTTATAAAAAACCAAACATTGTTAAATGTTTTAATGATGTGTGTGCTTAAACTATCTGATATGCCAGATAAATATGGGTTTTAAACGATAACAAAAAGCAATAAATTTATAGTGTTTTAGACAAAAATTCGATCATTAATTAAAATTCTTTTAATAAGCAACCACCTATGGAATATAGACCTTTCACGCTAACTGTATGCAAACGATTGGATACATCAGTTAATAAAAATTTGGTTTAAATACCGCAAAAAAAAAGAAAAATATTTTCCATAAATTTGTTCATTTTTATTCAGGCATTTTGTAAATTTTTTATTTCATTTCCTTTATTAACGAATTTGCAAACTTCCTATTGGTAAATCTAAATGAAACAAATTGTGTGTTTCATATTATCTAAAGTATTCATTGATCTCTAGTATATGGTGTATCCTTGAATACCTCCCATTGGTAAATCTAAATGAAACAAATTGTATGTGAGATATTATCGAAAATATTCATTGGTCTCTAGTATACGGTGTATCCTTGAATACTTCCTATTTATAAATCTAAATGAAACAAATTGTATGTGAGATATTATCGAAAATATTCATTGGTCTCTAGTATTTATAAATCTGAATGAAACAAATTGTGTGTGAGATATTATCGAAAATATTCATTGATCTCTGGTATATGGTGTATCCTTGAATACTTCCTATTTATAAATCTGAATGAAACAAATTGTGTGTGAGATATTATCGAAAATATTCATTGATCTCTAGTATATGGTGTATCCTTGAATACTTCCTATTTATAAATCTGAATGAAACAAATTGTGTGTGAGATATTATCGAAAATATTCATTGATCTCTAGTATAGTGTGTTTCTTTGAATACTTCCTATTTATAAATCTAAATGAAACAAATTGTATGTGAGATATTATCGAAGATATTCATTGATCTCTAGTATATGGTGTATCTTCGAATACTTCCTATTCATAAATCTAAATGAAACAAATTGTGTGTGAAATATTATCGAAAATATTCATTGATCTCTAGGATATGATGTATCCTTGAATACTTCCTATTTATAAATCTTAATGAAACAAATTCTATGTGAGATATTATCGAAATTATTCATTGATCTCTAGTATATAGTGTTTCCTTGAATACTTCCTATTTATAAATCTAAATGAATCAAATTGTATGTGAGATATCGAAAATATTCATTGATCTCTTGTATATGGTGTATCCTTGAATACTTCCTATTTATAAAGCTTAATATAACAAATTGTGTGTGAGATATTATCGAAAATATTCATTGATCTCTAGTATATGGTGTATCCTTGAATACCTCCTATTTATAAATAGAAATGAAACAAATTGTATGTGAGATATTATCGAAAATATTCATTGTGAAATAACGAGTGTTATTTTAGGCAAACTCTCTTGTGGAAGATTGGTAAATAGGAGTTGAAAGCAAGTGTTCCAAACTTCCAAAGAGAGCTGCAATTATAATTACGCGATGTAATTATAATTAGGGTTAAATGGGAGAGATAACAAAAGAATTAGTAATATTCTTTTTTATAAAGTAAAATATGGGGAATCTTACCTTTTGTATATATGTACTCTGTGATGTATAGACCCAAGACTTGGGTCTAATTAACGTCAATAGAAACTTCAGTATTCGTACAAAGAACCTGCGCCAGAGAACGGATAGCTTCAACAAGGATTTTTGCATCAGGTGTTGTTGATAAGTTGGACAACGTAGATGACTTTTGTTGCTGTTTTGTTGTTTTTGGACCTGTTAGCTTCTTTTTTTGTGAAGGTTTATCTTTAAGTCCTCTTGGTTTCTTTCGTTGATATGGCTTTTCATGCAGCAACGTGTGGTGGAATTTATCACATTTTCTGCATGTATCCATGGACGTGCAACGTCTCAGATCGTAACTTTTGGCTAGGCAGTTGACACAGTAACGGTGTTTGTCAACGATCTCTTCCTTCTTCGTGACTGTCATCCTCAGAAACTCCTTACAGAACCTCAAGGCATGGAACCGATGACAAAGGACACACTTATACATTTCTTCGTCCCCCCGGCATCTCCGTTGACTAGACCTCTGGCGGATACTTCTTTGGTTGTTCCTAATGTTGGGAAACATAATTATTAGAAATCTATATGTAATAAAATTCTACATTCTGAAGTATTTTTAACTGTCAGGTAGGATGAGATAAATGATTAGAGAAATAGAAATGAGAAATTTAGGAATGAATTTAAAAAGATTATATTATTGACTAGCTTCATCGTTCATAAATGGTAGGAGACATAATTTTACAATGGGCCTGGTGATTATTCCTGAGGCTGTACGGACGTCAGCAGTACGTATATTTCCATCAGTACCGGGATATGTTTGCTGGATTCTTCCCAACCGCCATTCACATGGTGGTTGTAAATCATCGATCAATGCTACGCGATCTCCGACTTGTATGTTGGGGGCTGACCTCTTCCACTTGTACCGCTTGTGTAAGGATTTTAGATAATCCTCCTTCCACCGTATGGAGAATTGGTGGTGCAGTACTTTCAACTTTTCCCATCTATTAATGAGAGAGATATTATGATGGTTTGGTTCCGGAAAAGCCATTAAAGGAGCGCCTCTTAAAAAGTGTCGAGGAGTTAGAGCAGTTAAATCTCCAGGGTCCTCCGATAAGGCAGATATAGGTCGAGAGTTAAGGGTTCCCTCAATTCAGGCCAGGACTGTTGAGAACTCCTCAAAGTTTAACTTTTGGGCTCCAACAATGCGCTTCAAATGAAACTTGAAGCTTTTCACGGCAGCTTCCCATAAGCCGCCCATGTGGGGTGCGTGAGGTGGTATAAATTTCCACTCAAATCCATGTGTCATGTACTTGTCAGCTGTATCATTAGCAGCATTATTAACGAACTTAGTGAATTCGCGTTCGAGAGATCTGCTAGCGCCTAAGAAGTTTCTCCCATTATCAGTAACTACCCTTTGGGGGAGCCCCCGCCTCCCAATGAAGCGGGAAAATGCAGCCTGAAACGCTGCCGAGGATAAATCTGAGCAGAGTTCTAGGTGTATAGCTTTCGTACTGAAACAAACGAAAACACTTACGTAGCCTTTGGTCATGGGAGACTTTCTCAGTGGGGATGCCTTTATTTCGAATGGCCCGACGAAATCAATACCTGTAATTTGGAAGAGAAGAGACAAATTACACCTATCCGGAGGTAAAGGAGCCATGATTTGAGTGCATGGCTGCTGTTTGTTGATGATGCATGTTTTACAATTTCGCACTATCTTTTTCACACGGGGTTTGAGTCTGAAAATGTAAAATTCTGTTTGTAATTGAAATTGAAATTGTTGTTTGAAATTGTGTAAGTGAGTTAGATATAATTGGCAAAAGCGAGAGTTGCCTGGTAGAATAATTGGATAGCGCTCATTATAAGGAAGAGACGACTGAGCGAGTCTACCATTTATTCTCATTGTTGAATTCGAGTCCAAAAAAGGATTCATAGTGTTCAACGAGCTTTTATTTGAGATAAGCTGTAAGTTTAGTAAACATTTGTACTCCTCGGGATAAAATGCTCGTTGAGCCAAATTGAGAAGTTTAATTTTCACAGTTTTGATTTCGGTATGAGTTAAACCGACTTGAGAGTTTAGAGAACTGGTAGGTTTAAGCCTTTGCATGCTCTTGTCAATAAACCTGTAAACATAACACAAAACACGCAAAGCTCTGTCGTAAGATGAGAATCGGTGAAAAATATCCTCCATTTCGACTTCAGCGTGCAATGTTTGAGTTTCGTTGGGGGTTCAACTATTTTGAGTGGGTTCCGCTTTGGCCATTCAGATTCGGGTTTGCTTAACCATGATGGTCCAGACCACCACTGGGAATTGTTAGCCAGTTAGTGAGATTTACAACCACGAGTTCCAAGATCTGCCGGGTTAAAATGAGTGGGAACATGTCGCCATATTGCCTTTGGAACAAGGTGATGAATTCGAGAAATTCTATTTGCGACGTATGTTTCCCAGGAAGAGGGTGGTTTAGACAGCCAACCAAGGACTATGGAAGAGTCAGTCCACAGAAAAATATCCGTATCATTGAAAGAAAGGGATGTTTGCACGTATTCAACCAGCTTCGCCAGTAATGCAGCTCCGTTTAGTTCCAAACGCGGGAGGCAGACTGTCTGAATAGGCGCAACTTTACTTTTCGCGACCAGTAAGTTCGAAAAGACGTTGTGAGTTTTCGTCTGACATCGAATGTATATTGGATGCATCACAAAAACCATGGATTTGAACTGAATCCGTTGGAGTATATTGAAGCCATCTTGGAATTGTTATCGTTTCCGTTTCCGACAAATCTGATACAAAGTCGTTCCAGATTCCGAGTGATTCATGTGAGATATCATCGTCCCATTCCAATCCCTCCAACCAAAGCCGTTGCATGAGGATCTTAGCTCTTATGACAATGGGCGCTAGCCATCCAGCAGCATCAAAGAGCTTCGCAACTGATGATAGAACCTGGCGTTTCGTTATTCTTGGGGATTGATTTATGGGTGAGAATGTGTATGTGAACGCATCTGAGAGGGCATTTCATTTAATTCCAAGTGTTTTTGTGGTGCTTTCTTTTTGGAACCGTAAAAATTCGGAGTCATATAAATCCTCCTTGGGTAAATGAGATAATAATTTTGAGTTATTTGCTGTAATCTTCTTTAGTGGAAGACCAGCTGACTTCAAAACATTGATGAGTTGAGTCTGGGCAGACAATGTTTCCTCTAATGAATATCCTCCAGATAGAATATCATCGACATATGTTTCTGAACGGAGAATTGAAAATGCTTTAGGGAATTGAGATTCAGAATCTGACGCCAGTTGAAGAAGGGTACGTATAGCGAGATAAGGTGCGCAGTTGACTCCAAAAGTAACTGTTTTAAGAGCGTAATCTTTAACTGGGCCATCGATTTTGTTCTGGAATAAAACACGTTGATAGCATCTATCTTCTGGATGTAATAGGATCTGGCGATACATCTTTTGTATATCGCCATTGAAAACATACTGATATTTCCTCCAATTTAAAATAATAGTAATAAGATCGTTCTGAAGAGTAGGACCAGTATAGAGAGCATCGTTTAGGGAAAACTGAGATTTCGATTTCCTAGAGGCATTGAATACGACTCTAACCTTGGTCGTCTTATGATCGGGTCGAACCACAGCATGATGAGGAAGATACGAAGAAAAGTATTTGGCTTGAGAAATAATTTCTTGAGATGAAGTTTCCTCCATGTGATCCAAGTCCAAGTATTCCTGAAGCACTGCACGATAGGCAGATTGTAGCTCAGGATCTTTAGATAGAGTTTTCTCCATTCTGGAGTATTGGGCTAGGGCAATAAACCGCGACGAGCCCAAGAATATCTTTTCCGGAAACTGAGGTTTAAATGGTAGTCTTACAATATATCTACCATTTTCGCCTCGTGTAGTCGCATTAGAGTAGAATTGCTCACAAAATTCATCTTCTTTAGATTTGGGTTGAGTTGTAGGTAATTCCTCATCTTCCCAAAACTTTTTCAAAAGACCGTTAAGGTCAGGGGTTTCAGAGGCCAGGATCGATGCAAATGAATGTGTAGTGCGAGTTTCCATGGGACCACTTAGTACCCAACCGAAAATAGTATTATATGCAGATGTGTGACCGCATATATTTTTCCTTATGCCATCGATATTAATAGACTGCTCATAATCATTGCCTAGTATGAGATCAATTTGAGATGCTTGGTTAAAGGTAGGATCAGCTATATCCAATTCCATAAGTTCCTTTGAGTAAGGAACGTCAAAACTGAGAGCTGGGAGACATTTAGTCACCTTTGGCAAAACTATTGCCTTAACCGAAATTCTTGTATCTGTTCTTTGAGCATACAACACGAACTCACATTCCTTATTAGCCGATTGTTTTTGTCCTCCAATACCAACAATTTCAAAATAAGAGTTGTGGTATGGAAGCTGAAGGCGGTACCTAATCTTCTCAGATATGAATGTTCGTTGAGAACCAGGGTCAATAAGACCTCTTACGGTGAAGCGTTCACCTCGAGATTCTATCTGCACTAGCGCAGTTCTCAATAGAATATTCTCGCAGCTGAAGGAGTAATTGGCACGTATCTGACCTGATGTGGATGGCTGTTCAGCATGAGTATCCTGTGAGTTTGATTGAGAAACCATTGGGGAATTTTGGGAACTGAGACTTTTACCTGGTTTCTTGAGACGAGTGTTTTCATTACTTTGAGTAGTTGAGTTACTAACTCCTTTTACCATGTGTAGTAGGGTATGGTGAGTTTTCTTGCAATAGAGGCAAGTGTGCTTACTTTTGCAATTTGCTCTGATGTGGGATGATCCCAAGCAATTATTGCAAAATTTATTTTGAAATACATAATCAACTCTCTGTTCTACAGTGAAATTTCTGAATTTGGGACAAGATCTAAGAGAGTGATCTGCATTGCACAGTTTACACATGGGAGTTATATTTTCCTGAGACACATATGTCTGTATATTGGGCAACGCTGGTTTGGTAAGACTAAGTCCACCCTTTGAGTTCTTAATACTAGTCAAGCCTTTAACAGCCTCATATCTATCCACAAGGAATTGGGACATTTGAGACCATTTAGGGAGCTCACGAGGAGATGTGAGCGATTGCTCCCATAGGGATAGAGTTAAATTGGGAAGTTTGGTAGATATCAATCGTATGAGTATCGGATCCCAACTTTCTACTTTTACACCTAAAGTTCTAAGAGTCGCTAAAGAGTCATCAACCGCAGATTGTATTCTTCTAATGGACTCGCTATCCTCGGAGTCCGTAGCGGGGATGTCAAATAAAATTTTTATCTGGTTATCAACGAGAACTCGTTTGTTCTCGTATCGAGTTTGAAGCGCGTTCCATGCAATGTCGAAATTATCGTGGGAGAGAGTATATCGCTTCACAATTGCTCCAGCTTCACCTCTGGTTTTATTCCGGAGATGATATAATTTAGTGACGGGAGAGAGCTTCGAATGGTTTATATAGACTGCCGTGAACATATCTCGGAATGAGGGCCACTGTTCGTAATTTCCTTCAAATATTTCCGTATCGCAGGGTGGTAGTTTTATGCAATTTCCAGAATTTGATGGCATCACTGTTTGGGTTTGAGACTGAGGTGAGATAGAATAACGAGATGTTGATTGAAATCCAGAGTTGTTTGTAGCGTCCATTCGAGTGATTCTCATCAAATCTAAGATTTGCGAATTGCACAGATAATAAGCGTCCATACATGCATCGAAATTTCCCTTGGCCTCCTGCTTAAAATCTGGAGCGACTAAGTCATCGTGGGACAACATGACTTTTTTGTAGCATGAGTCGAATTCGTTCCAACGAGCTTCCAAATCCTTTAATTTCACCTCAAGGATGAATTCTGTTTGATCTTCAACTGGGCTTCCGTGAAATTTACTACAAAACTGTAGCAAATGTTCGCTATGAAATAGGAAATGTTCCTTTAGGGACTCTTGTGACATCTTAACGCGAATTACGAAAACGAGTGATGAAATGAAATAAAATAAAATAAGTGACTGTAACCGGGTTACAAATATTAACTATAAGCTATAGTAATTACTAAACGAACACGAGAGTAATAGAATTAGTTAGTTTCGAGTTTTAGTAAATGTAAGGGGCTATTAGCGATCAACTGGATATGGGATTCAGTTATCTTTTCAATAATGTTTACTTCGAGAAATATTTCAATTAATTTTAAGTTTACAAAGTAAACTAAAAATTAAATGAAATTGTGTGTGACTATGAAAGTCACACTGATCCACAATGGTAAATTTAGGGGGTTATTAGGGGCCAACCGTGGCACTGGATATGGGATCCAGTTATTTAATCAGAAATGTGTATTCCGAAAATATTTCAAATAATTTTAAGCTTATAAAATAAACAAAAAATTATATGAAATTGTGTGTGACTATGAAAGTCACACTGGTTCGCAATGGGTTAAACACTGTAAATGGGGTAGAGTTACCAAATAAACATTTTGTGTAACAAGAATTTATTTTTAAATAAATTGGGTTTAAAATTTCATATGTATAGTGTATAATTAGAGCTGAAATATTATTGATATAGTGTTATAATATAAAAATAATTCAATTAGTATCAAAATATATAATATTTCTTTATGAAATTTATTTCAATTTTAATTCCGGTTTTTATTTTTTATCTCGTTTTATTTATTTAAGTTGTGGCAACTCTGAAGACAAGTGTAAGGAATATATGTATGTGTGGATGTGTCTGTGCGTATGAGTTTTATTTTTTACAATTGCTCTCCCTTAACATTAAATGGTTTTTGTTGTTGTTGCCTTTTATACGATCTCTCTATTTTTCTTTTTCTTTTACTATGTATAATTGCGACAAATTGTTGTTTTTAATTTCAAAATTTTTAATTCTTTTTTGTTTTTGTTTTTATTTCTATGTTTTGTATTTGTTCTGTTAATCTGTCCTATTTTAGTAAAATAAATTTTTATTATTGTTTGTACTTTACTTTAAATTTGGGTATATACAAAAAATTGTTTTTTTTTTATAAGAATTTTTCACTGTTCGCTGTAAGAGAGCGAGAGAGATCAAATTGTTGCAAATTTCGGTGGTTGATTTTTAATTTTCAACTATATATGAGAGAGATTGAGAAATTATGGCAAGAGCAATTGGAAATACAATTTGGATCTTGAATATATTTTTTTTTTTAGCGGTTATGTATTATTTTAATAATCATAAATACCTTTTTGTGCAGGGAAATTTTTATAAGGTGCGTGCGTAAATAGAGGCTTATATACACATGTATGTAGGTTTATTTGCTTTTACTTTTTTTTGTTGTATTAGTTAATATATATATTTTTTTAAATTTTTATTCGTATATATGTATATATTTTGTTTCCTTGTAAAGCACTAAGGTTTATATACCGTATTAACGGTCTTCTTTTATTACCGATATATACAAATATATCTTGAAATAGCGTTTTTTATGTATTTCGATTTACCGAATACCTTTTTAACCGATATATACACCGTTTGCTTTTTTACCGATATATACACCGTTTCTTATTAATTATTATTATATTTTTTTCTTTTCTTTAAGAATTAGTATAATTTATATATACATATTTTTTTTATTTTTTTTTATTAATTATTTTTATTAATTTTTACTAACATTTCTACGCCGGTGTGTCAATGTACTAACCTTTTTTTGCCTGTGTAAGCACTTAATCTTTCTCTCTTTTTTTATATATTTATTTTTTTTACCGTTTAATTTTCCACACTATTGGGTGTTAACTTTGATTTTGTGTTATTTTTTATATTTTTGAATATACCTTTATTTAAATTTTCTGATTACGATTTTCTGTTTTTATGTTTTTTCTTTTAAAATTTGTTTTTTTTTAAATTTTCTTTTATATGCACTTTTACCCTTTGATTTTATGTAGGTTATTTTTTTTTATTTTTTTATGTTCGTTTATTTGTTTTTGTTGTTTTTTCTCTTTTATTGAAATTTCGTAAAACACTTCTTTTTTCTTTAATTTTAACTTTTTGATTTTTGTTTCACATATTTTTTTATTAATATTATTAATTTTTCTGTTTCAACTTGCACTTTTATTTTTTTTTTTCATATAAGAAATTTTTTTTATTTTATTATAAATTAATATTAATTACACTTACAATTCTTTTCACTTTTAAATTTTTTCTTTTATTAATTTTAATGTTTTAGTAGTGAGTGTACTTTCCTCTTTTACTCCTGCGAAATTAATGATTATTGTGTTTAATTTGCTTACCTCATTCTCCTTGTTTTTTCCTTTCTTTAAATTAGGATCCACAGGAAGAGAGTAATTAAGTTGTGTTGCTGTCGATCTTCGTTACGGGTATTGTGGAGAAATAGAGCTGTTTTTCTTGAGAGTAGTAATGGGAACCAAATTTTATTCTTTTGTATATATGTACTCTGTGATGTATAGACCCAAGTAGGAGAGAGAATGTGTTTTTGGTTTCGATGTTAATTTCAATGTAGTTTGTATGTGTTTATTTACAATGGATGATTTTAATAAATATATTTCAATTGTAAAAGGAAAAATTAATATTATCTGAGAAATATTAATGATGTTTGTTTCAAATGCAAAAAAGAAGTGATTATACAAATGATTTTACCTTTAAGGAAATTTCAGATTTTATCTATACAAATAATAGATATTCTTTTAGAACTTAAAAACTAGTGTTGGTAAACGCATATATATTAAATTCAGTTAGATAATTCAAAGGTTTGATTTTCATTTATAATAATTTAAGAAACAGTTTAAAATTCAATATTAAAAATTAGGAGAAGTAAAGAAAATTTATTGTCCAAATTGTTATTTGGACACATTGATCTCTAGTATATGGTGTATCCTCGAATACTTCCTATTCATAAATCTAAATGAAACAAATTGTATGTGAGATATTATCGAAAATATTCATTGTATACGGTGTATCCTTGAATACTTCCTATTTATAAATCTAAATGAAAAAATTGTATGTGAGATATTATCGAAAATATTCATTGATTCATTGGTGTATCCTTGAATACTTCCTATGTGTAAATCTAAATGAAACAACTTGTGCGTGAGATTTTATCTAAAATATTCATTGATCTCTAGTATATGGTGTATCCTTGAATACTTCCTATTTATAAATCTGAATGAAACAAATTGTGTGTGAGATATTATCGAAAATATTCATTGATCTCTAGTATAGTGTGTATCCTTGAATACTTCCTATTTATAAATCTAAATAAAACAAATTGTATGAGATATTATCGAAAATATTCATTGATCTCTAGTATAGTGTGTTTCTTTGAATACTCCCTATTTATAAATCTAAATGAAACAAATTGTATGTGAGATATTATCGAAAATATTCATTGATCTCTAGTATATGGTGTATCCTTAAATACTTCCTATGTGTAAATCTAAATGAAACAAATTGTGCGTGAGATTTTATCTAAAATATTCATTGATCTCTAGTATATGGTGTATCCTTGAATACTTCCTATTTATAAATCTGAATGAAACAAATTGTGTGTGAGATATTATCGAAAATATTCATTGATCTCTAGTATAGTGTGTTTCCTTGAATACTGCCTGTTTATAAATCTATTTGAAACAAATTGTATGTGAGATATTATCGAAAATATTCATTGATCTCTAGTATATGGTGTATCCTTAAATACTTCCTATTTATAAATCTAAATGAAACAAATTGTGCATAAGATTTTATCTAAAATATTCATTGATCTCTAGTATATGGTGTATCCTTGAATACTTCCTATTTATAAATCTGAATGAAACAAATTTTGTGTGAGATATTATCGAAAATATTCATTGATCTCTAGTATAGTGTGTATCCTTGAATACTTCCTATTTATAAATCTAAATAAAACAAATTGTATGTGAGATATTATCGAAAATATTCATTGATCTCTAGTATATGGTGTATCCTGGAATACTTCCTATTAATAAATCTAAATGAAACAAATTGTGTGTGAGTTATTATCGAAAATATTCATTGATCTCTAGTATATGGTGTATCCTTGAATACTTCCTATTTATAAATCTGAATGAAACAAATTGTGTGAGATATTATCGAAAATATTCATTGATCTCTAGTATAGTGTGTTTCTTTGAATACTTCCTATTTATAAATCTAAATGAAACAAATTGTATGTGAGATATTATCGAAAATATTCATTGATCTCTAGTATATGGTGTATCCTTGAATACTTCCTTTTTATAAATCTTAATGAAACAAATTCTATATGAGATATTATCGAAAATATTCATTGATCTCTAGTATATGGTGTATCCTTGAATACTTCCTATTTATAAATCTGAATGAAACAAATCGTGTGTGAGATATTATCGAAAATATTCATTGATCTCTAGTATATGGTGTATTATTGAATACTTCCTATTTATAAATCTGAATGAAACAAATTGTGTGTGAGATATTATCGAAAATATTCATTGATCTCTAGTATATGGTGTATCCTTGAATACTTCCTATTTATAAATCTGAATGACACAAATTGTGTGTGAGATATTATCGAAAATATTCATTGATCCCTAGTATATGGTGTATCCTTGAATACTTCCTATTTATAAATCTGAATGAAACAAATTGTGTGTGAGATATTATCGAAAATATTCATTGATCTCTAGTATTTGGTGTATCCTTGAATACTTCCTATTTATAAATCTGAATGAAACAAATTGTGTGTGAGATATTATCGAAAATATTCATTGATCTCTAGTATATGGTGTATCCTTGAATACTTCCTTTTTATAAATCTTAATGAAACAAATTCTATATGAGATATTATCGAAAATGTTCATTGATCTCTAGTATAGTGTGTTTCTTTGAATACTTCCTATTTATAAACCTAAATGAAACAAATTGTATGTGAGATATTATCGAAAATATTCATTGATCTCTAGTATATGGTGTATCCTTGAATACTTCCTATTTATAAATCTGACTGAAACAAAATGTGTGTGAGATATTATCGAAAATATTCATTGATCTCTAGTATAGTGTGTTTCTTTGAATACTTCCTATTTATAAATCTAAATGAAACAAATTGTATGTGAGGTATTATCGAAAATATTCATTGATCTCTAGTATAGTGTGTTTCCTTGAATACTTCCTACTTATAAATCTAAATGAAACAAATTATATGTAAGATATTATCGGAAATACTCATTGATCTCTAGTATATGGTGTATCCTTGAATACTTCCTTTTTATTAATCTTAATGAAACAAATTCTATATGAGATATTATCGAAAATATTCATTGATCTCTAGTATAGTGTGTTTCTTTGAATACTTCCTATTTATAAATCTAAATGAAACAAATTGTATGTGAGATATTATCGAAAATATTCATTGATCTCTAGTATATGGTGTATCCTTAAATACTTCCTATGTGTAAATCTAAATGAAACAAATTGTGCGTGAGATTTTATCTAAAATATTCATTGATCTCTATTATATGGTGTATCCTTGAATACTTCCTATTTATAAATCTGAATGAAACAAATTGTGTGTGAGATAGTATCGAAAATATTCATTGATCTCTAGTATATGGTGTATCCTTAAATACTTCCTATGTGTAAATCTAAATGAAACAAATTGTGCGTGAGATTTTATCGAAAATATTCATTGATCTCTAGTATATGGTGTATCCTTGAATACTTCCTATTTATAAATCTGAATGAAACAAATTGTGTGAGATATTATCGAAAATATTCATTGATCTCTAGTATAGTGTGTTTCTTTGAATACTTCCTATTTATAAATCTAAATGAAACAAATTGTATGTGAGATATTATCGAAAATATTCATTGATCTCTAGTATATGGTGTATCCTTGAATACTTCTTTTTTATAAATCTTAATGAAACAAATTCTATATGAGATACTATCGAAAATATTCATTGATCTCTAGTATATGGTGTATCCTTGAATACTTCCTATTTATAAATCTGAATGAAACAAATTGTGTGTGAGATATTATCGAAAATATTCATTGATCTCTAGTATATGGTGTATCCTTGAATACTTCCTATTTATAAATCTGAATGAAACAAATTGTTTGTGAGATATTATCGAAAATATTCATTGATCTCTAGTATATGGTGTATCCTTGAATACTTCCTATTTATAAATCTGAATGACACAAATTGTGTGTGAGATATTATCGAAAATATTCATTGATACCTAGTATATGGTGTATCCTTGAATACTTCCTATTTATAAATCTGAATGAAACAAATTGTGTGTGAGATATTATCGAAAATATTCATTGATCTCTAGTATATGGTGTATCCTTGAATACATCCTTTTTATAAATCTTAATGAAACAAATTCTATATGAGATATTATCGAAAATATTCATTGATCTCTAGTATAGTGTGTTTCTTTGAATACTTCCTATTTATTAACCTAAATGAAACAAATTGTATGTGAGATATTATCGAAAATATTCATTGATCTCTAGTATATGGTGTATCCTTGAATACTTCCTATTTATGAATCTTCATGAAACAAATTGTATGTGAGATATTATCGAAAATATTCATTGATCTCTAGTATATGGTGTATCTTCGAAAACTTCCTATTCATAAATCTTCATGAAACAAATTGTATGTGAGATATTATCGAAAATATTAACTGATCTCTAGTATATAGTGCATCCTTGAATACCTCTTATTTATAAATCTTCATGAAACAAATTGTATGTGAGATATTATCGAAAATATTCATTGATCTCTAGTATATGGTGTATCTTCGAATACTTTCTATTCATAAATCTAAATGAAACAAATTGTGTGTGAAATATTATCGAAAATATTCATTGATCTCTAGTATATGGTGTATCCTTGAATATTTCCTATTTATATATCTGAATGAAACAAATTGTGTGTGAGATATTATCGAAAATATTCATTGATCTGTAGTATAGTGTGTTTCTTTGAATACTTCCTATTTATAAATCTAAATGAAACAAATTGTATGTGAGATATTATCGAAAATATTCATTGATCTCTAGTATAGTGTGTTTCTTTGAATACTTCCTTTTTATAAATCTTAATGAAACAAATTCTATATGAGATATTATCGAAAATATTCATTGATCTCTAGTATAGTGTGTTTCTTTGAATACTTCCTATTTATAAATCTGAATGAAACAAATTGTGTGTGAGATATTATCGAAAATATTCATTGATCTCTAGTATATGGTGTATCCTTGAATACTTCCTATTTATAAATCTGAATGAAACAAATTGTGTGTGAGATATTATCGAAAATATTCATTGATCTCTAGTATATGGTGTATCCTTGAATACTTCCTATTTATAAATCTGAATGACACAAATTGTGTGTGAGATATTATCGAAAATATTCATTGATCCCTAGTATATGGTGTATCCTTGAATACTTCCTATTTATAAATCTGAATGAAACAAATTGTGTGTGAGATATTATCGAAAATATTCATTGATCTCTAGTATTTGGTGTATCCTTGAATACTTCCTATTTATAAATCTGAATGAAACAAATTGTGTGTGAGATATTATCGAAAATATTCATTGATCTCTAGTATATGGTGTATCCTTGAATACTTCCTTTTTATAAATCCTAATGAAACAAATTCTATATGAGATATTATCGAAAATGTTCATTGATCTCTAGTATAGTGTGTTTCTTTGAATACTTCCTATTTATAAACCTAAATGAAACAAATTGTATGTGAGATATTATCGAAAATATTCATTGATCTCTAGTATATGGTGTATCCTTGAATACTTCCTATTTATAAATCTGACTGAAACAAAATGTGTGTGAGATATTATCGAAAATATTCATTGATCTCTAGTATAGTGTGTTTCTTTGAATACTTCCTATTTATAAATCTAAATGAAACAAATTGTATGTGAGGTATTATCGAAAATATTCATTGATCTCTAGTATAGTGTGTTTCCTTGAATACTTCCTACTTATAAATCTAAATGAAACAAATTATATGTAAGATATTATCGGAAATACTCATTGATCTCTAGTATATGGTGTATCCTTGAATACTTCCTTTTTATTAATCTTAATGAAACAAATTCTATATGAGATATTATCGAAAATATTCATTGATCTCTAGTATAGTGTGTTTCTTTGAATACTTCCTATTTATAAATCTAAATGAAACAAATTGTATGTGAGATATTATCGAAAATATTCATTGATCTCTAGTATATGGTGTATCCTTAAATACTTCCTATGTGTAAATCTAAATGAAACAAATTGTGCGTGAGATTTTATCTAAAATATTCATTGATCTCTATTATGTGGTGTATCCTTGAATACTTCCTATTTATAAATCTGAATGAAACAAATTGTGTGTGAGATAGTATCGAAAATATTCATTGATCTCTAGTATATGGTGTATCCTTAAATACTTCCTATGTGTAAATCTAAATGAAACAAATTGTGCGTGAGATTTTATCGAAAATATTCATTGATCTCTAGTATATGGTGTATCCTTGAATACTTCCTATTTATAAATCTGAATGAAACAAATTGTGTGAGATATTATCGAAAATATTCATTGATCTCTAGTATAGTGTGTTTCTTTGAATACTTCCTATTTATAAATCTAAATGAAACAAATTGTATGTGAGATATTATCGAAAATATTCATTGATCTCTAGTATATGGTGTATCCTTGAATACTTCTTTTTTATAAATCTTAATGAAACAAATTCTATATGAGATACTATCGAAAATATTCATTGATCTCTAGTATATGGTGTATCCTTGAATACTTCCTATTTATAAATCTGAATGAAACAAATTGTGTGTGAGATATTATCGAAAATATTCATTGATCTCTAGTATATGGTGTATCCTTGAATACTTCCTATTTATAAATCTGAATGAAACAAATTGTTTGTGAGATATTATCGAAAATATTCATTGATCTCTAGTATATGGTGTATCCTTGAATACTTCCTATTTATAAATCTGAATGACACAAATTGTGTGTGAGATATTATCGAAAATATTCATTGATACCTAGTATATGGTGTATCCTTGAATACTTCCTATTTATAAATCTGAATGAAACAAATTGTGTGTGAGATATTATCGAAAATATTCATTGATCTCTAGTATTTGGTGTATCCTTGAATACTTCCTATTTATAAATCTGAATGAAACAAATTGTGTGTGAGATATTATCGAAAATATTCATTGATCTCTAGTATATGGTGTATCCTTGAATACATCCTTTTTATAAATCTTAATGAAACAAATTCTATATGAGATATTATCGAAAATATTCATTGATCTCTAGTATAGTGTGTTTCTTTGAATACTTCCTATTTATTAACCTAAATGAAACAAATTGTATGTGAGATATTATCGAAAATATTCATTGATCTCTAGTATATGGTGTATCCTTGAATACTTCCTATTTATGAATCTTCATGAAACAAATTGTATGTGAGATATTATCGAAAATATTCATTGATCTCTAGTATATGGTGTATCTTCGAAAACTTCCTATTCATAAATCTTCATGAAACAAATTGTATGTGAGATATTATCGAAAATATTAACTGATCTCTAGTATATAGTGCATCCTTGAATACCTCTTATTTATAAATCTTCATGAAACAAATTGTATGTGAGATATTATCGAAAATATTCATTGATCTCTAGTATATGGTGTATCTTCGAATACTTTCTATTCATAAATCTAAATGAAACAAATTGTGTGTGAAATATTATCGAAAATATTCATTGATCTCTAGTATATGGTGTATCCTTGAATATTTCCTATTTATATATCTGAATGAAACAAATTGTGTGTGAGATATTATCGAAAATATTCATTGATCTGTAGTATAGTGTGTTTCTTTGAATACTTCCTATTTATAAATCTAAATGAAACAAATTGTATGTGAGATATTATCGAAAATATTCATTGATCTCTAGTATAGTGTGTTTCTTTGAATACTTCCTTTTTATAAATCTTAATGAAACAAATTCTATATGAGATATTATCGAAAATATTCATTGATCTCTAGTATAGTGTGTTTCTTTGAATACTTCCTATTTATAAATCTAAACGAAACAAATTGTATGTGAGATATTATCGAAAATATTCATTGATCTCTAGTATATGGTGTATCCTTAAATACTTCCTATGTGTAAATCTAAATGAAACAAATTGTGCGTGAGATTTTATCTAAAATATTCATTGATCTCTAGTATATGGTGTATCCTTGAATACTTCCTATTTATAAATCTGAATGTGTGGGAGGTATTATCGAAAATATTCATTGATCTCTAGTATAGTGTGTTTCCTTGAATACTGCCTGTTTATAAATCTAAATGAAACAAATTGTATGTGAGATATTATCGAAAATATTCATTGATCTCTAGTATATGGTGTATCCTTAAATACTTCCTATTTATAAATCTAAATGAAACAAATTGTGCGTAAGATTTTATCTAAAATATTCATTGATCTCTAGTATATGTTGTATCCTTGAATACTTCCTATTTATAAATCTGAATGAAACAAATTGTGTGTGAGATATTTTCGAAAATATTCATTGATCTCTAGTATATTGTGTATCCTTGAATACTTCCTATTTATAAATCTAAATAAAACAAATTGTATGTGAGATATTATCGAAAATATTCATTGATCTCTAGTATATGGTGTATCCTTGAATACTTCCTATTTATAAATCTAAATGAAACAAATTGTGTGCGAGATATTATCGAAAATATTCATTGATCTCTAGTATATGGTGTATCCTTGAATACCTCCTATTTATAAATAGAAATGAAACAAATTGTATGTGAGATATTATCGAAAATATTCATTGATCTCTAGTATATGGTGTA
Organism: Sarcophaga carnaria; assembly: GCA_958299815.1. Lineage (NCBI taxonomy): Eukaryota > Metazoa > Arthropoda > Insecta > Diptera > Sarcophagidae > Sarcophaga > Sarcophaga carnaria. Next base: position 80,360,776 of record OY283149.1, on the reverse strand, counting down.
TCCTAGAATACTTCCTATTCATAAATCTAAATGAAACAAATTGTATGTGAGATATTATCGAAAATATTCATTGGTCTCTAGTATACGGTGTATCCTTGAATACTTCATATTTATAAATCTAAATGAAAAAATTGTATGTGAGATTCTATCGAAAATATTTATTGACTCATTGGTGTATGCTTGAATACTTCCTATGTGTAAATCTAAATGAAACAAATTGTGCGTGAGATTTTATCTAAAATATTCATTGATCTCTAGTATATGGTGTATCCTTGAATACTTCCTATTTATAAATCTGAATGAAACAAATTGTGTGTGAGATATTATCGAAAATATTCATTGATCTCTAGTATATGGTGTATCCTTGAATACTTCCTATTTATAAATCTGACTGAAACAAATTGTGTGTGAGATATTATCGAAAATATTCATTGATCTCTAGTATAGTGTGTTTCTTTGAATACTTCCTATTTATAAATCTAAATGAAACAAATTGTATGTGAGGTATTATCGAAAATATTCATTGATCTCTAGTATATGGTGTATCCTTGAATACTTCCTATTTATAAATCTAAATGAAACAAATTGTGTGTGAGATATTATCGAAAATATTCATTGATCTCTAGTATATGGTGTATCCTTGAATACTTCCTTTTTATTAATCTTAATGAAACAAATTCTATATGAGATATTATCGAAAATATTCTTTGATCTCTAGTATAGTGTGTTTCTTTGAATACTTCCTATTTATAAATCTGAATGAAACAAATTGTGTGTGAAATATTATCGAAAATATTCATTGATCTCTAGTATATGGTGTATCCTTGAATACTTCCTATTTATTAATCTAAATGAAACAAATTGTATGTGAGATATTATCGAAAATATTCATTGATCTCTAGTATATGGTGTATCCTTGAATACTTCCTATTTATAAATCTAAATGAAACAAATTGTATGTGAGATATTATCGAAAATATTCATTGATCTCTAGTATATGGTGTATCCTTGAATACTTCCTATTTATAAATCTAAATGAAACAAATTGTGCTTGAGATTTTATCTAAAATATTTATTGATCTCTAGTATATGGTGTATCCTTGAATACTTCCTATTTATAAATCTAAATGAAACAAATTGTATGTGAGATATTATCGAAAATATTCATTGATCTCTAGTATATGGTGTATCCTTGAATACTTCCTTTTTATAAATCTTAATGAAACAAATTCTATATGAGATATTATCGAAAATATTCATTGATCTCTAGTATAGTGTGTTTCTTTGAATACTTCCTATTTATAAATCTAAATGAAACAAATTTTATGTGAGATATTATCGAAAATATTCATTGATCTCTAGTATATGGTGTATCCTTGAATACCTCCTATTTATAAATCTTCCTGAAACAAATTCTATGTGAGATATTATCGAAAATATTCATTGATCTCTAGTATATGGTGTATCCTTGAATACCTCCTATTTATAAATAGAAATGAAACAAATTGTATGTGAGATATTATCGAAAATATACATTGATCTCTAGTATATGGTGTATCCTAGAATACTTCCTATTCATAAATCTAAATGAAACAAATTGTATGTGAGATATTATCGAAAATATTCATTGGTCTCGAGTATACGGTGTATCCTTGAATACTTCCTATGTGTAAATCTAAATGAAACAAATTGTGCGTGAGATTTTATTTAAAATATTCATTGATCTCTATTATATGGTGTATCCTTGAATACTTCCTATTTATAAATCTGAATGAAACAAATTGTGTGTGAGATATTATCGAAAATATTCATTGATCTCTAGTATATGGTGTATCCTAGAATACTTCCTATTCATAAATCTAAATGAAACAAATTGTATGTGAGATATTAGCGAAATTATTCATTGATCTCTAGTATATTGTGTATCCTTAAATACTTCCTATGTGTAAATCTAAATGAAACAAATTGTGCGTGAGATTTTATTTAAAATATTCATTGATCTCTATTATATGGTGTATCCTTGAATACTTCCTATTTATAAATCTGAATGAAACAAATTGTGTGTGAGATATTATCGAAAATATTCCTTGATCTCTAGTATATAGTGTATCCTTAAATACTTCCTATGTTTAAATCTAAATGAAACAAATTGTGCGTGAGATTTTATCGAAAATATTCATTTATCTCTAGTATATGGTGTATCCTTGAATACTTCCTATTTATAAATCTGAATGAAACAAATTGTGTGAGATATTATCGAAAATATTCATTGATCTCTAGTATAGTGTGTTTCTTTGAATACTTCCTATTTATAAATCTAAATGAAACAAATTGTATGTGAGATATTATCGAAAATATTCAGTGATCTCTAGTATATGGTGTATCCTTGAATACTTCCTTTTTATAAATCTTAATGAAACAAATTCTATAAGAGATATTATCGAAAATATTCATTGATCTCTAGTATATGGTATATCCTTGAATACTTCCTATTTATAAATCTGAATGAAACAAATTGTATGTGAGATATTATCGAAAATATTCATTGATCTCTAGTATATGGTGTATCCTTGAATACTTCCTATTTATAAATCTGAATGAAACAAATTGTGTGTGAGATATTATCGAAAATATTCATTGATCTCTAGTATATGGTGTATCCTTGAATACTTCCTATTTATATTTCTGAATGACACAAATTGTGTGTGAGATATTATCGAAAATATTCATTGATATCTAGTATTTGGTGTATCCTTGAATACTTCCTATTTATAAATCTGAATGAAACAAATTGTGTGTGAGATATAATCGAAAATATTCATTGATCTCTAGTATATGGTGTATCCTTGAATACTTCCTTTTTATAAATCTTAATGAAACAAATTCTATATGTGATATTATCGAAAATATTCATTGATCTCTAGTTTAGTGTGTTTCTTTGAATACTTCCTATTTATAAACATAAATGAAACAAATTGTATGTGAGATATTATCGAAAATATTCATTGATCTCTAGTATATGGTGTATCCTTGAATACTTCCTATTTATGAATCTTCATGAAACAAATTGTATGTGAGATATTATCGAAAATATTCATTGATCTCTAGTATATGGTGTATCTTCGAAAACTTCCTATTCATAAATCTTCATGAAACAAATTGTATGTGAGATATTATCGAAAATATTCATTGATCTCTAGGATATGATGTATCCCTGAATACTTCCCATTTATAAATCTAAATGAAACAAATTCTATATGAGATATTATCGAAAATATTCATTGATCTCTAGTATATAGTGTTTCCTTGAATACTTCCTATTTATAAATCTGAATGAAACAAATTGTGCGTGAGATTTTATCTAAAATATTTATTGATCTCTAGTATATGGTGTATCCTTGAATACTTCCTATTTATAAATCTGAATGAAACAAATTGTGTGTGAGATATTATCGAAAATATTCATTGATCTCTAGTATATGGTGTATCCTTGAATACTTCCTATTTATAAATCTGAATGAAACATATTGTGTGTGAGATATTATCGAAAATATTCATTGACCTCTAGTATAGTGTGTTTCTTTGAATAATTCCTATTTATAAATCTAAATGAAACAAATTGTATGTGAGATATTATCGAAAATATTCATTGATCTCTAGTATATGGTGTATCCTTGAATACTTCCTATTTATAAATCTGAATGAAACAAATTGTGTGTGAGATATTATCGAAAATATTCATTGATCTCTAGTATATGGTGTATCCTTGAATACTTCCTATTTATAAATCTGAATGACACAAATTGTGTGTGAGATATTATCGAAAATATTCATTGATCTCTAGTATTTGGTGTATCCTTGAATACTTCCTATTTATAAATCTGAATGAAACAAATTGTGTGTGAGATATAATCGAAAATATTCATTGATCTCTAGTATATGGTGTATCCTTGAATACTTCCTTTTTATAAATCTTAATGAAACAAATTCTATATGTGATATTATCGAAAATATTCATTGATCTCTAGTATAGTGTGTTTCTTTGAATACTTCCTATTTATAAACTTAAATGAAACAAATTGTATGTGAGATATTATCGAAAATATTCATTGATCTCTAGTATATGGTGTATCTTCGAAAACTTCCTATTCATAAATCTTCATGAAACAAATTGTATGTGAGATATTATCGAAAATATTCATTGATCTCTAGGATATGATGTATCCCTGAATACTTCCCATTTATAAATCTAAATGAAACAAATTCTATATGAGATATTATCGAAAATATTCATTGATCTCTAGTATATAGTGTTTCCTTGAATACTTCCTATTTATAAATCTGAATGAAACAAATTGTGCGTGAGATTTTATCTAAAATATTTATTGATCTCTAGTATATGGTGTATCCTTGAATACTTCCTATTTATAAATATGAATGAAACAAATTGTGTGTGAGATATTATCGAAAATATTCATTGATCTCTAGTATATGGTGTATCCTTGAATACTTCCTATTTATAAATCTGAATGAAACATATTGTGTGTGAGATATTATCGAAAATATTCATTGACCTCTAGTATAGTGTGTTTCTTTGAATACTTCCTATTTATAAATCTAAATGAAACAAATTGTATGTGAGATATTATCGAAAATATTCATTGATCTCTAGTATATGGTGTATCCTTAAATACTTCCTATGTGTAAATCTAAATGAAACAAATTGTGCGTGAGATTTTATCTAAAATATTCATTGATCTCTATTATATGGTGTATCCTTGAATACTTCCTATTTATAAATCTGAATGAAACAAATTGTGTGTGAGATATTATCGAAAATATTCCTTGATCTCTAGTATATAGTGTATCCTTAAATACTTCCTATGTGTAAATCTAAATGAAACAAATTGTGCGTGAGATTTTATCGAAAATATTCATTTATCTCTAGTATATGGTGTATCCTTGAATACTTCCTATTTATAAATCTGAATGAAACAAATTGTGTGAGATATTATCGAAAATATTCATTGATCTCTAGTATAGTGTGTTTCTTTGAATACTTCCTATTTATAAATCTAAATGAAACAAATTGTATGTGAGATATTATCGAAAATATTCATTGATCTCTAGTATATGGTGTATCCTTGAATACTTCCTTTTTATAAATCTTAATGAAACAAATTCTATATGAGATATTATCGAAAATATTCATTGATCTCTAGTATATGGTATATCCTTGAATACTTCCTATTTATAAATCTGAATGAAACAAATTGTGTGTGAGATATTATCGAAAATATTCATTGATCTCTAGTATATGGTGTATCCTTGAATACTTCCTATTTATAAATCTGAATGAAACAAATTGTGTGTGAGATATTATCGAAAATATTCATTGATCTCTAGTATATGGTGTATCCTTGAATACTTCCTATTTATAAATCTGAATGACACAAATTGTGTGTGAGATATTATCGAAAATATTCATTGATATCTAGTATTTGGTGTATCCTTGAATACTTCCTATTTATAAATCTGAATGAAACAAATTGTGTGTGAGATATAATCGAAAATATTCATTGATCTCTAGTATATGGTGTATCCTTGAATACTTCCTTTTTATAAATCTTAATGAAACAAATTCTATATGTGATATTATCCAAAATATTCATTGATCTCTAGTTTAGTGTGTTTCTTTGAATACTTCCTATTTATAAACCTAAATGAAACAAATTGTATGTGAGATATTATCGAAAATATTCATTGATCTCTAGTATATGGTGTATCCTTGAATACTTCCTATTTATGAATCTTCATGAAACAAATTGTATGGAGATATTATCGAAAATATTCATTGATCTCTAGTATATGGTGTATCTTTGAATACCTGCTATTAATGAATCTTCATGAAACAAATTGTATGTGAGATATTATCGAAAATATTCATTGATCTCTAGTATATGGTGTATCTTCGAATACTTCCTATTCAAAAATCTTCATGAAACAAATTGTATGTGAGATATTATCGAAAATATTCATTGATCTCTAGTATATAGTGCATCCTCGAATACCTCCTATTTATAAATCTTCATGAAACATATTGTATGTGAGATATTAGCGAAAATATTCATTAATCTCTAGTGTATGGTGTATCTTCGAATACTTCCTATTCATAAATCTAAATGAAACAAATTGGGTGTGAAATATTATCGAAAATATTCATTGATCTCTAGGATATAATGTATCCTTGAATAATTCCTATTTAGAAATCTTAATGAAACAAATTCTATATGAGATATTATCGAAAATATTCATTGATCTCTAGTATATAGTGTTTCCTTGAATACTTCCTATTTATAAATCTAAATGAAACAAATTGTGCGTGAGATTTTATCTAAAATATTTATTGATCTCTAGTATATGGTGTATCCTTGAATACTATCCTAAATGAAACAAATTGTATGTGAGATATTATCGAAAATATTCATTGATCTCTAGTATATAGTGTTTCCTTGAATACTTCCTATTTATAAATCTAAATGAAACAAATTGTATGTGAGATATTATCGAAAATATTCATTGATCTCTAGTATAGTGTGTTTCCTTGAATACTTCCTATTTATAAATCTAAATGAAACAAATTGTATGTGAGATATTATCGAAAATATTCATTGATCTCTAGTATATGGTGTATCCTTGAATACTTCCTATTTATAAATCTGAATGAAACAAATTGTGTGTGAGATATTATCGAAAATATTCATTGATCTCTAGTATATGGTGTATCCTTAAATACTTCCTATGTGTAAATCTAAATGAAACAAATTGTATGTGAGATATTATCGGAAATATTCATTGATCTCTAGTATATGGTGTATCCTTGAATACTTCCTATTTATAAATCTAAATGAAACAAATTGTATGTGAGATTTTATCTAAAATATTCATTGATCTCTAGTATATGGTGTATCCTTAAATACTTCCTATTTATAAATCTAAATGAAACAAATTGTATGTGAGATATTATCGAAAATATTCATTGATCTCTAGTATATGGTGTATCCTTAAATACTTCCTATTTATAAATCTGAATGAAACAAATTGTGTGTGAGATATTATCGAAAATATTCATTGATCTCTAGTATATGGTGTATCCTTGAATACTTCCTATTTATAAATCTAAATAAAACAAATTGTGTGTGAGATATTATCGAAAATATTCATTGATCTCTAGTATATGGTGTATCTTTGAATACCTGCTATTTATGAATCTTCATGAAACAAATTGTATGTGAGGTATTATCGAAAATATTCATAGATCTCTAGTATAGTGTGTATCCTTGAATACTTCCTATTTATAAATCTAAATGAAACAAATTGTATGTGAGATATTATCGAAAATATTCATTGATCTCTAGTATATGGTGTATCTTCGAATACTTCCTATTCATAAATCTAAATGAAACAAATTGTATGTGAGGTATTATCGAAAATATTCATAGATCTCTAGTATAGTGTGTATCCTTGAATACCTGCTATTTATGAATCTTCATGTAACAAATTGTATGTGAGATATTATCGAAAATATTCATTGATCTCTAGTATATGGTGTATCTTCGAATACTTCCTATTCAAAAATCTTCATGAAACAAATTGTATGTGAGATATTATCGAAAATATTCATTGATCTCTAGTATATAGTGCATCCTCGAATACCTCCTATTTATAAATCTTCATGAAACATATTGTATGTGAGATATTATCGAAAATATTCATTGATCTCTAGTATATGGTGTATCTTCGAATACTTCCTATTCATAAATCTAAATGAAACAAATTGTGTGTGAAATATTATCGAAAATATTCATTGATCTCTAGGAAATAATGTATCCTTGAATAATTCCTATTTATAAATCTTAATGAAACAAATTCTATATGAGATATTATCGAAAATATTCATTGATCTCTAGTATATAGTGTTTCCTTGAATACTTCCTATTTATAAATCTAAATGAAACAAATTGTGCGTGAGATATTATCGAAAATATTCATTGATCTCTAGTATAGTGTGTTTCCTTGAATACTTCCTATTTATAAATCTAAATGAAACAAATTGTATGTGAGATATTATCGAAAATATTCGTTGATCTCTAGTATATCGTGTATCCTTGAATACTTCCTATTTATAAATCTGAATGAAACAAATTGTGTGTGAGATATTATCGAAAATATTCATTGATCTCTAGTATATGGTGTATCCTTAAATACTTCCTATTTATAAATCTAAATGAAACAAATTGTATGTGAGATATTATCGAAAATATTCATTGATCTCTAGTATAGTGTGTTTCCTTGAATACTTCCTATTTATAAATCTAAATGAAACAAATTGTATGTGAGATATTATCGAAAATATTCATTGATCTCTAGTATAGTGTGTTTCCTTGAATACTTCCTATTTATAAATCTAAATGAAACAAATTGTATGTGAGATATTATCGAAAATATTCGTTGATCTCTAGTATATAGTGTATCCTTGAATACTTCCTATATATAAATCTGAATGAAACAAATTGTGTGTGAGATATTATCGAAAATATTCATTGATCTCTAGTATATGGTGTATCCTTAAATACTTCCTATGTGTAAATCTAAATGAAACAAATTGTATGTGAGATATTATCGGAAATATTCATTGATCTCTAGTATATGGTGTATCCTTGAATACTTCCTATTTATAAATCTAAATGAAACAAATTGTATGTGAGATTTTATCTAAAATATTCATTGATCTCTAGTATATGGTGTATCCTTAAATACTTCCTATTTATAAATCTAAATGAAATCTAATTGTATGTGAGATATTATCGAAAATATTCATTGATCTCTAGTATATGGTGTATCCTTAAATACTTCCTATGTGTAAATCTAAATGAAACAAATTGTATGTGAGATATTATCAAAAATATTCATTGATCTCTAGTATAGGGTGTATCCTTGAATACTTCCTATTTATAAATCTGAATGAAACAAATTGTGTGTGAGATATTATCGAAAATATTCATTGATCCCTAGTATATGGTGTATCCTTGAATACTTCCTTTTTATAAATCTTAATGAAACAAATTCTATATGAGATATTATCGAAAATATTCATTGATCTCTAGTATAGTGTGTTTCTTTGAATACTTCCTATTTATAAACCTAAATGAAACAAATTGTATGTGAGATATCATCGAAAATATTCATTGATCTCTAGTATATGGTGTATCCTTGAATACTTCCTATTTATGAATCTTCATGAAACAAATTGTATGTGAGATATTATCGAAAATATTCATTGATCTCTAGTATATGGTGTATCTTCGAAAACTTCCTATTCATAAATCTTCATGAAACAAATTGTATGTGAGATATTATCGAAAATATTAATTGATCTCTAGTATATGGTGTATCCTTAAATACTTCCTATTTATAAATCTAAATGAAACAAATTGTATGTGAGATATTATCGAAAATATTCATTGATCTCTAGTATATGGTGTATCCTTAAATACTTCCTATGTGTAAATCTAAATGAAACAAATTGTATGTGAGATATTATCGGAAATATTCATTGATCTCTAGTATATGGTGTATCCTTGAATACTTCCTATTTATAAATCTAAATGAAACAAATTGTATGTGAGATTTTATCTAAAATATTCATTGATCTCTAGTATATGGTGTATCCTTAAATACTTCCTATTTATAAATCTAAATGAAACAAATTGTATGTGAGATATTATCGAAAATATTCATTGATCTCTAGTATATGGTGTATCCTTAAATACTTCCTATTTATAAATCTGAATGAAACAAATTGTGTGTGAGATATTATCGAAAATATTCATTGATCTCTAGTATATGGTGTATCCTTGAATACTTCCTATTTATAAATCTAAATAAAACAAATTGTGTGTGAGATATTATCGAAAATATTCATTGATCTCTAGTATATGGTGTATCTTTGAATACCTGCTATTTATGAATCTTCATGAAACAAATTGTATGTGAGGTATTATCGAAAATATTCATAGATCTCTAGTATAGTGTGTATCCTTGAATACTTCCTATTTATAAATCTAAATGAAACAAATTGTATGTGAGATATTATCGAAAATATTCATTGATCTCTAGTATATGGTGTATCTTCGAATACTTCCTATTCATAAATCTAAATGAAACAAATTGTATGTGAGGTATTATCGAAAATATTCATAGATCTCTAGTATAGTGTGTATCCTTGAATACCTGCTATTTATGAATCTTCATGTAACAAATTGTATGTGAGATATTATCGAAAATATTCATTGATCTCTAGTATATGGTGTATCTTCGAATACTTCCTATTCAAAAATCTTCATGAAACAAATTGTATGTGAGATATTATCGAAAATATTCATTGATCTCTAGTATATAGTGCATCCTCGAATACCTCCTATTTATAAATCTTCATGAAACATATTGTATGTGAGATATTATCGAAAATATTCATTGATCTCTAGTATATGGTGTATCTTCGAATACTTCCTATTCATAAATCTAAATGAAACAAATTGTGTGTGAAATATTATCGAAAATATTCAGTGATCTCTAGGAAATAATGTATCCTTGAATAATTCCTATTTATAAATCTTAATGAAACAAATTCTATATGAGATATTATCGAAAATATTCATTGATCTCTAGTATATAGTGTTTCCTTGAATACTTCCTATTTATAAATCTAAATGAAACAAATTGTGCGTGAGATATTATCGAAAATATTCATTGATCTCTAGTATAGTGTGTTTCCTTGAATACTTCCTATTTATAAATCTAAATGAAACAAATTGTATGTGAGATATTATCGAAAATATTCGTTGATCTCTAGTATATCGTGTATCCTTGAATACTTCCTATTTATAAATCTGAATGAAACAAATTGTGTGTGAGATATTATCGAAAATATTCATTGATCTCTAGTATATGGTGTATCCTTAAATACTTCCTATTTATAAATCTAAATGAAACAAATTGTATGTGAGATATTATCGAAAATATTCATTGATCTCTAGTATAGTGTGTTTCCTTGAATACTTCCTATTTATAAATCTAAATGAAACAAATTGTATGTGAGATATTATCGAAAATATTCATTGATCTCTAGTATAGTGTGTTTCCTTGAATACTTCCTATTTATAAATCTAAATGAAACAAATTGTATGTGAGATATTATCGAAAATATTCGTTGATCTCTAGTATATAGTGTATCCTTGAATACTTCCTATATATAAATCTGAATGAAACAAATTGTGTGTGAGATATTATCGAAAATATTCATTGATCTCTAGTATATGGTGTATCCTTAAATACTTCCTATGTGTAAATCTAAATGAAACAAATTGTATGTGAGATATTATCGGAAATATTCATTGATCTCTAGTATATGGTGTATCCTTGAATACTTCCTATTTATAAATCTAAATGAAACAAATTGTATGTGAGATTTTATCTAAAATATTCATTGATCTCTAGTATATGGTGTATCCTTAAATACTTCCTATTTATAAATCTAAATGAAACAAATTGTATGTGAGATATTATCGAAAATATTCATTGATCTCTAGTATATGGTGTATCCTTAAATACTTCCTATGTGTAAATCTAAATGAAACAAATTGTATGTGAGATATTATCAAAAATATTCGTTGATCTCTAGTATAGGGTGTATCCTTGAATACTTCCTATTTATAAATCTGAATGAAACAAATTGTGTGTGAGATATTATCGAAAATATTCATTGATCCCTAGTATATGGTGTATCCTTGAATACTTCCTTTTTATAAATCTTAATGAAACAAATTCTATATGAGATATTATCGAAAATATTCATTGATCTCTAGTATAGTGTGTTTCTTTGAATACTTCCTATTTATAAACCTAAATGAAACAAATTGTATGTGAGATATTATCGAAAATATTCATTGATCTCTAGTATATGGTGTATCCTTGAATACTTCCTATTTATGAATCTTCATGAAACAAATTGTATGTGAGATATTATCGAAAATATTCATTGATCTCTAGTATATGGTGTATCTTCGAAAACTTCCTATTCATAGATCTTCATGAAACAAATTGTATGTGAGATATTATCGAAAATATTAATTGATCTCTAGTATATGGTGTATCCTTAAATACTTCCTATTTATAAATCTAAATGAAACAAATTGTATGTGAGATATTATCGAAAATATTCATTGATCTCTAGTATATGGTGTATCCTTAAATACTTCCTATTTATAAATCTGAATGAAACAAATTGTGTGTGAGATATTATCGAAAATATTCATTGATCTCTAGTATATGGTGTATCCTTGAATACTTCCTATTTATAAATCTGAATAAAACAAATTGTGTGTGAGATATTATCGAAAATATTCATTGATCTCTAGTATATGGTGTATCTTTGAATACCTGCTATTTATGAATCTTCATGAAACAAATTGTATGTGAGGTATTATCGAAAATATTCATAGATCTCTAGTATAGTGTGTATCCTTGAATACTTCCTATTTATAAATCTAAATGAAACAAATTTTATGTGAGATATTATCGAAAATATTCATTGATCTCTAGTATATGGTGTATCTTCGAATACTTCCTATTCATAAATCTAAATGAAACAAATTGTATGTGAGGTATTATCGAAAATATTCATAGATCTCTAGTATAGTGTGTATCCTTGAACACCTGCTATTTATGAATCTTCATGAAACAAATTGTATGTGAGATATTATCGAAAATATTCATTGATCTCTAGTATATGGTGTATCTTCGAATACTTCCTATTCAAAAATCTTCATGAAACAAATTGTATGTGAGATATTATCGAAAATATTCATTGATCTCTAGTATATAGTGCATCCTCGAATACCTCCTATTTATAAATCTTCATGAAACATATTGTATGTGAGATATTATCGAAAATATTCATTGATCTCTAGTATATGGTGTATCTTCGAATACTTCCTATTCATAAATCTAAATGAAACAAATTGTGTGTGAAATATTATCGAAAATATTCATTGATCTCTAGGATATAATGTATCCTTGAATAATTCCTATTTATAAATCTTAATGAAACAAATTCTATATGAGATATTATCGAAAATATTCATTGATCTCTAGTATATAGTGTTTCCTTGAATACTTCCTATTTATAAATCTAAATGAAACAAATTGTGCGTGAGATATTATCGAAAATATTCATTGATCTCTAGTATAGTGTGTTTCCTTGAATACTTCCTATTTATAAATCTAAATGAAACAAATTGTATGTGAGATATTATCGAAAATATTCGTTGATCTCTAGTATATCGTGTATCCTTGAATACTTCCTATTTATAAATCTGAATGAAACAAATTGTGTGTGAGATATTATCGAAAATATTCATTGATCTCTAGTATATGGTGTATCCTTAAATACTTCCTATTTATAAATCTAAATGAAACAAATTGTATGTGAGATATTATCGAAAATATTCATTGATCTCTAGTATAGTGTGTTTCCTTGAATACTTCCTATTTATAAATCTAAATGAAACAAATTGTATGTGAGATATTATCGAAAATATTCATTGATCTCTAGTATAGTGTGTTTCCTTCAATACTTCCTATTTATAAATCTAAATGAAACAAATTGTATGTGAGATATTATCGAAAATATTCATTGATCTCTAGTATATGGTGTATCTTCGAATACTTTCTATTCATAAATCTAAATGAAACAAATTGTGTGTGAAATATTATCGAAAATATTCATTGATCTCTAGGATATGATGTATCCCTGAATACTTCCCATTCATAAATCTAAATGAAACAAATTAGATGAGATATTATCGAAAATATTCATTGATCTCTAGTATATAGTGTTTCCTTGAATACTTCCTATTTATAAATCTGAATGCAACAAATTGTGCGTGAGATTTTATCTAAAATATTTATTGATCTCTAGTATATGGTGTATCCTTGAATACTTCCTATTTATAAATCTGAATGAAACAAATTGTGTGTGAGATATTATCGAAAATATTCATTGATCTCTAGTATATGGTGTATCCTTGAATACTTCCTATTTATAAATCTGAATGAAACATATTGTGTGTGAGATATTATCGAAAATATTCATTGACCTCTAGTATAGTGTGTTTCTTTGAATACTTCCTATTTATAAATCTAAATGAAACAAATTGTGTGTGAGATATTATCGAAAATATTCATTGATCTCTAGTATATGGTGTATCCTTGAATACTTCCTTTTTATAAATCTTAATGAAACAAATTCTATATGAGATATTATCGAACATATTCATTGATCTCTAGTATATGGTGTATCCTTGAATACTTCCTATTTATAAATCTGAATGAAACAAATTGTGTGTGAGATATTATCGAAAATATTCATTGAACTCTAGTATATGGTGTATCCTTGAATACTTCCTATTTATAAATCTGAATGAAACAAATTGTGTGTGAAATATTATCGAAAATATTCATTGATCTCTAGTATATGGTGTATCCTTGAATACTTCCTATTTATAAATCTGAATGAAACAAATTGTGTGTGAGATATTATCGAAAATATTCATTAATCTCTAGTATATGGTGTATCCTTGAATACTTCCTATTTATAAATCTGAATAAAACAAATTGTGTGTGAGATATTATCGAAAATATTCATTGATCTCTAGTATATGGTGTATCCTTGAATACTTCCTTTTTATAAATCTTAATGAAACAAATTCTATATGTGATATTATCGAAAATATTCATTGATCTCTAGTATAGCGTGTTTCTTTGAATACTTCCTATTTATAAATCTAAATGAAACAAATTGTATGTGAGGTATTATCGAAAATATTCATAGATCTCTAGTATAGTGTGTGTCCTTGAATACTTCCTATTTATAAATCTAAATGAAACAAATTGTATGTGAGATATTATCGAAAATATTCATTGATCTCTAGTATATGGTGTATCTTTGAATACCTGCTATTTATGAATCTTCATGAAACAAATTGTATGTGAGATATTATCGAAAATATTCATTGATCTCTAGTATATGGTGTATCTTCGAATACTTCCTATTCAAAAATCTTCATGAAACAAATTGTATGTGAGATATTATCGAAAATATTCATTGATCTCTAGTATATAGTGCATCCTCGAATACCTCCCATTTATAAATCTTCATGAAACATATTGTATGTGAGATATTAGCGAAAATATTCATTGATCTCTAGTATATGGTGTATCTTCGAATACTTCCTATTCATAAATCTAAATGAAACAAATTGGGTGTGAAATATTATCGAAAATATTCATTGATCTCTAGGATATAATGTATCCTTGAATAATTCCTATTTAGAAATCTTAATGAAACAAATTCTATATGAGATATTATCGAAAATATTCATTGATCTCTAGTATATAGTGTTTCCTTGAATACTTCCTATTTATAAATCTACATGAAACAAATTGTGCGTGAGATTTTATCTAAAATATTTATTGATCTCTAGTATATGGTGTATCCTTGAATACTATCCTAAATGAAACAAATTGTATGTGAGATATTATCGAAAATATTCATTGATCTCTAGTATATAGTGTTTCCTTGAATACTTCCTATTTATAAATCTAAATGAAACAAATTGTATGTGAGATATTATCGAAAATATTCATTGATCTCTAGTATAGTGTGTTTCCTTGAATACTTCCTATTTATAAATCTAAATGAAACAAATTGTATGTGAGATATTATCGAAAATATTCATTGATCTCTAGTATATGGTGTATCCTTGAATACTTCCTATTTATAAATCTGAATGAAACAAATTGTGTGTGAGATATTATCGAAAATATTCATTGATCTCTAGTATATGGTGTATCCTTAAATACTTCCTATGTGTAAATCTAAATGAAACAAATTGTATGTGAGATATTATCGGAAATATTCATTGATCTCTAGTATATGGTGTATCCTTGAATACTTCCTATTTATAAATCTAAATGAAACAAATTGTGTGTGAGATATTATCGAAAATATTCATTGATCTCTAGTATATGGTGTATCCTTGAATACTTCCTATTTATAAATCTGAATAAAACAAATTGTGTGTGAGATATTATGGAAAATATTCATTGATCTCTAGTATATGGTGTATCCTTGAATACTTCCTTTTTATAAATCTTAATGAAACAAATTCTATATGAGATATTATCGAAAATATTCATTGATCTCTAGTATAGTGTGTTTCTTTGAATACTTCGTATTTATAAATCTAAATGAAACAAATTGTATGTGAGGTATTATCGAAAATATTCATAGATCTCTAGTATAGTGTGTATCCTTGAATACTTCCTATTTATAAATCTAAATGAAACAAATTGTGTGTGAGATATTATCGAAAATATTCATTGATCTCTAGTATATGGTGTATCTTCGAATACTTCCTATTCATAAATCTAAATGAAACAAATTGTATGTGAGGTATTATCGAAAATATTCATAGATCTCTAGTATAGTGTGTATCCTTGAATACCTGCTATTTATGAATCTTCATGAAACAAATTGTATGTGAGATATTATCGAAAATATTCATTGATCTCTAGTATATGGTGTATCTTCGAATACTTCCTGTTCAAAAATCTTCATGAAACAAATTGTATGTGAGATATTATCGAAAATATTCATTGATCTCTAGTATATAGTGCATCCTCGAATACCTCCTATTTATAAATCTTCATGAAACATATTGTATGTGAGATATTATCGAAAATATTCATTGATCTCTAGTATATGGTGTATCTTCGAATACTTCCTATTCATAAATCTAAATGAAACAAATTGTGTGTGAAATATTATCGAAAATATTCATTGATCTCTAGGATATAATGTATCCTTGAATAATTCCTATTTATAAATCTTAATTTAACAAATTCTATATGAGATATTATCGAAAATATTCATTGATCTCTAGTATATAGTGTTTCCTTGAATACTTCCTATTTATAAATCTAAATGAAACAAATTCTGCGTGAGATATTATCGAAAATATTCATTGATCTCTAGTATAGTGTGTTTCCTTGAATACTTCCTATTTATAAATCTAAATGAAACAAATTGTATGTGAGATATTATCGAAAATATTCGTTGATCTCTAGTATATCGTGTATCCTTGAATACTTCCTATTTATAAATCTGAATGAAACAAATTGTGTGTGAGATATTATCGAAAATATTCATTGATCTCTAGTATATGGTGTATCCTTAAATACTTCCTATTTATAAATCTAAATGAAACAAATTGTATGTGAGATATTATCGAAAATATTCATTGATCTCTAGTATAGTGTGTTTCCTTGAATACTTCCTATTTATAAATCTAAATGAAACAAATTGTATGTGAGATATTATCGAAAATATTCATTGATCTCTAGTATAGTGTGTTTCCTTGAATACTTCTTATTTATAAATCTAAATGAAACAAATTGTATGTGAGATATTATCGAAAATATTCGTTGATCTCTAGTATATGGTGTATCCTTGAATACTTCCTATATATAAATCTGAATGAAACAAATTGTGTGTGAGATATTGTCGAAAATATTCATTGATCTCTAGTATATGGTGTATCCTTAAATACTTCCTATGTGTAAATCTAAATGAAACAAATTGTATGTGAGATATTATCGGAAATATTGATTGATCTCTAGTATATGGTGTATCCTTGAATACTTCCTATTTATAAATCTAAATGAAACAAATTGTATGTGAGATTTTATCTAAAATATTCATTGATCTCTAGTATATGGTGTATCCTTAAATACTTCCTATGTGTAAATCTAAATGAAACAAATTGTATGTGAGATATTATCGAAAATATTCATTGATCTCTAGTATATGGTGTATCCTTAAATACTTCCTATGTGTAAATCTAAATGAAACAAATTGTATGTGAGATATTATCGGAAATATTCCTTGATCTCTAGTATATGGTGTATCCTTGAATACTTCCTATTTATAAATCTGAATGAAACAAATTGTATGTGAGATATTATCGAAAATATTCATTGATCTCTAGTATATGGTGTATCCTTAAATACTTCCTATGTGTAAATCTAAATGAAACAAATTGTATGTGAGTTATTATCGAAAATATTCATTGATCTCTAGTATATGGTGTATCCTTGAATACCTCCTATTTATAAATCTTCATGAAACAAATTGTATGTGAGATATTATCGAAAATATTCCTTGATCTCTAGTATATGGTGTATCCTTAAATACTTCCTATGTGTAAATCTAAATGAAACAAATTGTATGTGAGATATTATCGGAAATATTCATTGATCTCTAGTATATGGTGTATCCTTGAATACTTCCTATTTATAAATCTTAATGAAACAAATTGTATGTGAGATTTTATCTAAAATATTCATTGATCTCTAGTATATGTTGTATCCTTAAATACTTCCTATTTATAAATCTAAATGAAACAAATTGTATGTGAGATATTATCGAAAATATTCATTGATCTCTAGTATATGGTGTATCCTTAAATACTTCCTATGTGTAAATCTAAATGAAACAAATTGTATGTGAGATATTATCGGAAATATTCATTGATCTCTAGTCTATGGTGCATCCTTGAATACTTCCTATTTATAAATCTAAATGAAACAAATTGTATGTGAGATATTATCGAAAATATTCATTGATCTCTAGTATACGGTGTATCCTTGAATACTTCCTATTTATAAATCTAAATGAAACAAATTGTGCGTGAGATTTTATCTAAAATATTCATTGATCTCTAGTATATGGTGTATCCTTAAATACTTCTTATGTGTAAATCTAAATGAAACAAATTGTATGTGAGATATTATCGGAAATATTCATTGATCTCTAGTATATGGTGTATCCTTGAATACTTCCTATTTATAAATCTAAATGAAACAAATTGTATGTGAGATATTATCGAAAATATTCATTGATCTCTAGTATACGGTGTTTAGTGTTTTCAATAAAAATCCTTTTATTATTTTATTTTACAACTTAACTTCAAGTTTCTTTGTCGAGGGATTTACTCTAATTGAATTGTAAGTAAAAGTACATGGTACGCTGAAAACTTATGACGCCGTCAAAATATACGTTTAATTCAAACATGTGTCAGTGGATTAGTGAGATGTCAAATGTTGGAGTTGCCATGTCGTATACAAGTGGGTGTGCACACTACACCACCCCCCTTCCAGTTTCGTGGTGCGACATATATGGAAGCTGGTCCAAAAATCTGACCTTACGTGGTTTGTACTCCAACTCGGATAATTCCATAAGGATGTAAGCTGGTTTCAATCTGTCCACAGAAACGGTCTTGGACCTGGTTCCGACGAGTATTGTATAGGTTTTTGGATGTCTCTCCAGTACAGCGTAGGGGCCGTCATATGGTGCCTTTAACGGAGCACGTACGGTATCGTCCCTCAGAAAAACATGGGTGCAAAATCTCAAGTCCCTTGGAACATACACTGATTTTTTTCCGTGTTGTGTCGTCGACGTGGGTCGTAGATTTTAAAAATGCTGCTGGAGCTTTGTAAGAAATTCGCTCTCGTTGATATGTGCGCTAGATTCTTCTGATAGGAAGTCGCCGGGTAATCTGATCGCCTGTCCATACACCATTTCGGCTACCGATACCCCTAAGTCCTCTTTTACAGCTGTTCTTAGACCCAGCAAAACAATAGGAAGCACCTCATTCCAATTGGTATTGGCATTGTGACATTTCAACGCTGCTTTAAGAACCCGATGCCAACGCTCTATCAGGCCATTAGCCTGGGGATGGTATGGAGTTGTTCTAATATGTTTTATGCCCAACATTTTCGAAAGGTGGTTAAAAAGGTTGTTTTCGAATTGGCGACCCTGGTCTGTCGTTATGAATTTAGGTACTCCGAAACGACTAATCCATCCATTGAGTAGTGCCTTTGCCACAGTTTCCGCCGTGATGTCCGTAACTGGAATGGCCTCGATCCATCGGGAATACCTGTCAACACATGTTAAACAGTAGCTACAGTTGTTCGACATAGGAAGCGGGCCTACCAAATCGATGTTAATAAGTTCAAACCTTTTGTCTGGTACAGCGAATGTTTCCAAATCGCTTTTCGTGTGTCGTGTTACCTTGCATCGCTGACATTGTTGACAATTTTTTACTAATGTTCTTACCTCGGCTTTCATCTTGTTCCAAACGAAATTTCTAGCGATTAATTTTGTTGATGCCCTTATCCCTGGATGTGATAGTCCGTGTAATGATTCAAAGACGAGCGGTCGTAATGAACTCGGAATATATGGACGTGTTTGGCCTGTGGATGTGTCGCATATTATCTCGCCGTCGCAACCTGGTACCTTTATTTTCTGCAGGGTAAGTGAAGTAGAATTCGATTGTATGAGGTTTCGTAGCTCGGGGCATTTCGCCTGTTTCTCAAATAGTAATTTGTAATCGATAGTCGCTGGTATTCGTAATGTCTCTAAACGCGAGAGAGCATCTGCCACAATGTTCTGTGAGCCGCTTATGTGTCGTATATTCACGCAAAATTGGCTTATGAAACTCAATTGCCTCGTTTGGCGTGGGGATAAGCGTTCCCATCTCTGTTCGAAACAATGCAGCAATGGTTTATGGTCTGTGAACACCGTAAATTGTGCGCCCTCCAAATAAAATCGAAAATATTTAATGGCTGAGTATATAGCCATAAGCTCGCGGTCGTATGTACTATAGCGTTGTTCCATCGTAGTAAATTTTTTGGAGAAGAATCCTAAGGGCTGCCAATGACCATTTACTCGTTGCTGCAGAGCTGCACCCATGGCCTTGTCGGAAGCGTCTGTCATTAATGCAATGTCGGCCCCCCTACGGGGAAATGTTAATAAGGTTGTGTTTGCCAGTTCGGCCTTAATTTTCTCGAAAGCCTCTTCGGTTTCGGCGGACCACTTGAGCTTTGTCCGGTCGCGCTTTTTGCATGGGCCCATCATCTTTTGTAGGGGTAGTTCTATTTCGGCCGCATGTGGTAGGAATCTTCTGTAGAAATTTATGGCACCCAGTAGGCTTGGTAAATCCTGCACCTCCACTGGCCTTTTTCGATTAATGATGGCTTCGACTTTGCGAGATATTGGTTTAATGCCATTTGCGGTTATCGTATGTCCTAAAAATTCGACTTCGGATTGGCCCAACTGACATTTCTCTATATTAATAACCAGGCCTTTTTCCCTATAAATTTCGAAAAGTTGTCGTAAGTGGGATAAATGTTCTCCCACCGATGATGATGCCACGAGCACGTCATCTAAATATGGGAAAACGAAGTCGAGGCCCTTAACCGTATCGTCCATGAAGCGTTGAAATGTTTGCGCGGCGTTCCGTAACCCAAATACCATATATTTAAATTCGAATAAGCCGAAGGGCGTTATAACTGCCGTCTTCGCTACGTCACCAGGGTTAACAGGTATGTGATGGTATGCTTTTTTGCAATCTATTACCGAAAATATTGTCTTACCATCGAGTTCACTCGTAAAATCTTGTATATGGCGTACCGGGTAATTGTCGTGTATTGTTCTGGCATTCAAAAGTCTGAAGTCGCCACAGGGCCGCCATGACCCATTAGGTTTTTTGGCCAAATGTAAGGGACTAGCCCATTGGCTCTTCGATCGTACACAGATGCCGCGGTCCAACATGTAGTCGAACTCTTTTCTCGCAATCTCCAACTTCTCGGGTGATAATCGCCTGACCTTCTGTGCCACCGGGGGCCCCTTTGTCTCAATATAATGCTTGACCTCCGAAGGTTTCTTGGACAAAGCATGGGAATCATCTGTGAGGTCGATGTATTGTGTCAGTAGTTCATGGAAGATGCCATTTGTCTTATGCATCGTTATGACTGATGAATCGTTGTTGGTTATCCGGCACACTTGACGTAGTTGTGTCGTTGCGTCTACTAAGGACTTACCTTTCATGTCCACCAAAATGTTAAAATTCTGCAAAAAATCCGCGTCGATTATAGGGTGCGACACGTCGGCCACCGTAAAAAGCCATTTAAACTGACGTCGTAATCCGATGTCCAATGATAGGAGTCTTTTACCATATGTGTTGATTTCCGTATTGTTCGCCGGAAGTAATTTTATTAAAGATGGTTGTAGATGAACGTTCTTTGGTTTGGGAATTACTGATAATTCCGCCCCTGTATCGATTAAAAATTGCAATTTCGAGTTTTTATCCTTAATATAAAGACGGCGTGTATTATTGTTGTTGTGGCCCTCTTCGTTTGCCGTCGAAAACGGAGGGCTTACAAGTTTTCCGAATGTCGTGGTCGAAAGCTGCAAGGTGATCGGCACTTTGTTGCCCTTTCCCCAAATATTCGGTGATACCAACACATTTCATTTGATGGTGAACGGGACGTGCGTGAGCGTGAAAGGTTACTGCGTCGTGGTGATCGTTGTCGTTGAGGGGTCGTATGGTAGTTGCGGCTGTTCTTCTCTAGGCGATCAAATTTCTTCGTCAATTCGGCTATGGCCTTGTGCAAATTTCCGCTTTGATCGATGTTGTTGACTTTCGGTTGCTCTTGCACTTCCATCATACAATCGGCCTTTTTCGCCAGTACACTGACGTCACCCTCAACTGTTGCTAAAATTTGTTGAATTTGTATTGGCAATTGACGTAGCCACAACGATTTCAAAATTTCAGAGTCCAACATATTGCCAGCCAGTTCTCTTATCTCACGTAGTAATATTGAAGGTTTTTTTCCTTCCATAGCCAAATTGTCGAATAGACGTTTAAATCGGCTGTCGTCGGACTCACAAAACTCGTCGATAAGTCTCCTTTTGAGTGTTTCGTATTTCCCAATGGCCGGAGGCGTTGTTATTATATCCGATGCGCATTTTAATATCGATGAATCAATCTCTGACACCAGCGTATAATATTTCGTGTCGTCTGTAGTAATACCAGCTCGCATGAACTGTGCTTCCACCTGTAGAAACCATAGTTTGGGGTCGGGTTTCCAAAAAGGTGGTGGTTTTACAGCTACTCGGGATACTTGTGAGGACGCTGCGTTATCCTCAGCATTTATTGTGGCGTTTGCGTTAGTGTTCTGCATCGTAGCAGTCGGTGGTCACCACTTTAGTGTTTTCAATAAAAATCCTTTTATTATTTTATTTTACAACTTAACTTCAAGTTTCTTTGTCGAGGGATTTACTCTAATTGAATTGTAAGTAAAAGTACATGGTACGCTGAAAACTTATGACGCCGTCAAAATATACGTTTAATTCAAACATGTGTCAGTGGATTAGTGAGATGTCAAATGTTGGAGTTGCCATGTCGTATACAAGTGGGTGTGCACACTACAGGTGTATCCTTGAATACTTCCTATTTATAAATCTAAATGAAACGAATTGTATGTGAGATATTATCGAAAATATTTATTGATCTCTAGTATATGGTGTATCCTTGAATATTTCCTATTTATAAATCTTAATGAAACAAATTCTATATGAGATATTATCTAAAATATTTATTGATCTCTAGTATATGGTGTATCCTTGAATACTTCCTATTTATAAATCTGAATGAAACAAATTGTGTGAAAGATATTATCGAAAATATTCATTGATCTCTAGTATATGGTGTATCCTTGAATACTTCCTATTTATAAATCTTAATGAAACAAATTCTATATGAGATATTATCGAAAATATTCATTGATCTCTAGTATAGTGTGTTTCCTTGAATACTTCCTATTTATAAATCTGAATGAAACAAATTGTGTGTGAGATATTATCAAAAATATTCATTGATCTCGAGTATATGGTGTATCCTTGAATACTTCCTATTTATAAATCTGAATGAAACAAATTGTGTGTGAGATATTATCGAAAATATTCATTGATCTCTAGTATATGGTGTATCCTTAAATAATTCCTATGTGTAAATCTAAATGAAACAAATTGTATGTGAGATATTATCGGAAATATTCATTGATCTCTAGTATATGGTGTATCCTTGAATACTTCGTATTTATAAATCTGAATGAAACAAATTGTATGTGAGATATTATCGGAAATATTCTTTGATCTCTAGTATATGGTGTATCCTTGAATACTTCCTATTTATAAATCTGAATGAAACAAATTGTATGTGATATATTATCGGAAATATTCATTGATCTCTAGTATATGGTGTATCCTTGAATACTTCCTATTTATAAATCTGAATGTAACAAATTCTATATGAAATAATATCGAAAATATTCATTGATCTCTAGAATATGGTGTATCCTTGAATACCTCCTATTTATAAATTTTCATGAAACAAATTGTATGTGACATATTATCGAAAATATTCATTGATCTCTAGTATATGGTGTATCATTGAATACTTCCTATTTATAAATCTGAATGAAACAAATTGTATGTGAGATATTATCGGAAATATTCATTGATCTCTAATATATGGTGTATCCTTGAATACTTCCTATTTATAAATCTAAATGAAACAAATTCTATGCGAGATATTCTCGAAAATATTCATTGATCTCTAGTATATGGTGTATCCTTAAATACTTCCTATGTGTAAATCTAAATGAAACAAATTGTGCGTGAGATTTTATTTAAAATATTCATTGATCTCTAGTATATGGTGTATCCTTGAATTCTTCCTATTTATAAATCTGAATGAAACAAATTGTGTGTGAGATATTATCGAAAATATTCATTGATCTCTAGTATATGGTGTATCCTTGAATACCTCCTATTTATAAATTTTCATGAAACAAATTGTATGTGACATATTATCGAAAATATTCATTGATCTCTAGTATATGGTGTATCCTTGAATACTTCCTATTTATAAATCTTAATGAAACAAATTTTGTGTGAGATATTCTCCAAAATATTCATTGATCTCTAGTATATGGTGTATCCTTGAATACTTCCTATTTATAAATCTGAATGAAACAAATTGTGTGTTAGATATTATCGAAAATATTCATTGATTTCTAGTATAGGGCGTATCCTTGAATACCTCCTATTTATAAATCTTCATGAAACAAATTCTATATGAGATATTATCGAAAATATTCATTGATCTCTAGTATAGTGTGTTTCCTTGAATACCTCCTATTTATAAATCTTCATGAAACAAATTGTATGTGAGATATTATCGAAAATATTCATTGATCTCTAGTATATGGTGCATCTTCGAATACTTCCTATTCATAAATCTAAATGAAACAAATTGTGTGTGAGATATTATCGAAAATATTCATTGATCTCTAGTATAGTGTGTTTCCTTAAATACTTCCTATTTATAAATATTTTTTTTTTTTTATTAATTTTTTATTTGCAATCTATTTTACAATAATAAGCAAATTTGATCATAAGTAAATATTAACAGAATCTGTTGAATCCCATCAGAAACAACAATATAAAATATTTATATAAGAACAATATAAATAGTTTTAACAGTACAGGAGAATTTAGAAAAATTTATAGAAATATGTATACTATGAAAATGAGAGATCTACAGAACAAAGGTTTGACTAATATAAAAAGAAAAGGTGATTTAATTAAACATATGTTATAGAAATGGTAGATCTAATATATGAGTTCTTTTAAGTCTACGGGTCACATCTGTCTCATCCAGTAGTGCGATTGCCAAAACATTATAATGATTACTAAGTCTATTTAAATAATTATTACTAAATTTTTTGATTTCAGATTTCACGAATGGTATTTGAAGATCATTATGTAAAGTGTTAATTGTGACATAGTGCGGAGCGGTTGTAATTGATCTGAGGGCTTTTGACTGGAATCTTTGTACAATTTCTATATTAGAATTACTTGCAGTTCCCCATAACTCTATTCCGTAGGTCCAAATTGCTTTTAAAATAGTTTTCAGAAGCAGCACTTGTTTTCCAGAGAAAGCTGTGATTTCCGTCCTAATAGCCAGTACATTTGTTTAAATTTAGCATCAAGTTGTTTTCTTTTGGCCTTAATGTGATTACTCCATGTGAGTCGTCTATCCAGGTGACGCCCAAGATATTTGACTTAATTTTTACTAGGAATTTCGATACCATTTAAAAACACAGAAGGACAGGTATGTTTCCTTAATGTAAATGTGATATGATAAGATTTTTGTGTGTTGACAACAATATTCCATTTATTAAGCCAAGATTGAAGGATATCTAGCTGTATTTGTAGTCTACTTGAAGCTTCGGACGCTGTTAAATGTGATGATAAAAACGCTGTGTCATCAGCGTATGTTGCTATTGTTACATCTTCTGTAAATCGCATATCATATGTAAAAATGTTATATAAAGCAGGACCAAGAATGCTGCCCTGAGGAATACCGGCTTCAATTTGATGCATTTGGGACATATTGTTGTTAATTTTGACGTAAAAATATCGATTACTCAAATACGATAAGAAAAACATATAAAATGGGGCAGGGAAGACCACCTTTAACTTATACAACAACCCTGCATGCCAGACTTTATCGAATGCCTGTTGTATATCTAAAAATACAGCGGAACAGTATTTCTTCTTTTCAAGAGCATCAGAAATAACTTTACAAATACGGTGGCATTGTTGAGGAGTACCATGCTTTAGTCGAAAGCCAAATTGATGATCCGGAATTATCTTGTTTTTTCCAGAACAGGTAATAAGCGATTTAGTAGGAGCCTTTCAAATAGTTTTGAAAATATAGGCAGTAGGCTAATTGACATATAGAAAGATATATTATTTACTGCCTTGCCTGATTTCAAAACGATTATTATCTCAGCAACTTTCCATTGGGATGGAAAATGCTGCAATCTTAATATTGTGTTAAATATTAATCTCAGGAAAACTATTCCTTTTCTTGGTAAGCATTTGATACCAGTTGCATCTATTTTATCATAACCTGGGCTCTTTTTGTTGTTCAACGCCATTACTTCCGCTTTGGTTTCATTTGGAGATATACTTTTTAATGGGAAATCCATTTGACACGCCACATCTAAAAAATTTAGAATGCTATTATCATCTACATTGATGGAGTTTGGTTTAAATGTTTGCTTCAAATGATCTGCAAAGGCTACAGATTTCTCCACGTCATTTCTACACCATATGCCAAGGTCATTTTTGATCGGAACGTTACTTTTTGCAGGACGTTTTAGATATTTGGTAGCATTATACAGCTCAAATTCTTTGTTTTTATTATGTGGCTTTAAATTTTTTAAAAACTGACCAATATTTTCATTTCTTTCCTTCGCCAAGAATTCTGAGCACAGTTTAATACCCAGATTCTAATTTGTTTTGTCAGTTGGATTTCTTGTACGATGCCAAATCTTTCTCAACCGACTCGATTGTCTTATCAGTTCCCTTGCTGTTGCTGAAGCTCGAACTTTAGATCCCATATTCTGAGAAAACCGCAAAGTGGGAGTAGATAAAACAGCAGCTTCGTGTATGGAGGAAGTGAGTATTTCAACTGCGTCATCCAAATCATCTCCAGATTTGAACGCCATGTCGAGGCTTAAATTATTTTCTATTAGCCGACTATATTCATCCAAATTAGTATGTCTCTTAATTAATTTAATCTTATTTGGAACTATCTCTACGTTGGCATTGTAGTTGACAATGAGTGGAGTGTGATCGGAACTAAGACTATCATCGTTTAAAATATCAAGAGAGTACCTGGAAATACCTTCATAAACTACGAAATCAAGGATTTCCGGAATTTTGGTGGGGTCTGAGGACCAATAAGTTGGACTATTTCCTGATAAGGTTTTAAGGTTGTTTCGTAAAATACAATCATATAGATTTGTACCTTTAGGATTAATTAGTCTAGAGCCCCACCAGGGACGTTTAGCATTGAAATCCCCGGCAACTATGAAACAATGTCCTAAACTCTTGGAAAAAACTTTCGTGGTCGTCAGATTTTACGCTATGCCTAGGTGGAAAATATATCGAATAAATATTTATAGGTCTACTGTTGCAGACTATTTTTACACCAGCGGCTTGCAAAAAGTTTTTACAGGTTTCTACAGCAACTTCGTAATGAATAGTCGATTTTATAAATAAGCCAGCTCCAGCATGAGATTTGTTATCAGGATGGTTGGTGAAAACAAAATCGTATCCTTTAATTCTAACGTAAGATCTGTCAGTTAAATGCGTTTCAGATATAAGAAAAATGTCAATGTGTTTAGACTTCATAAAAAATTCAATCTCGTTTAGTTTATTTATAATTCCATTTGCATTCCATACAGCTAATCTCAGGTTTACTTGCATAATTTATTTATAAGGAGTGACATCATGTTCATTAGCGTATTGGTTAATTCAATTTGCTTATTTAAAAGATTTTCTATGTTTTTAAAAATACTGTTGTTTACATTCTGGCTACCAACATTTGCATATGTTTCACCAGGTGTAAAATTATTGGGATTGGTGTAAGTCCTATCTTGTGACTGTTTATAGTTTGGGTGTAAGCTAGGAAAGTCATTCTCATTAAATGAAAATTGGTTATTTACAACTGGCCGCCTATCAGCTAACCTCTTCTTTAAAAGCTTTTGGTAAATTTCGCACCCTCTATAGCTAGCAGTATGTTGCTGTAAACAGTGAACGCATCTGGGAGAGGTTTCAGCTTCCTTAGGACAATCGGACGAAGGATGTCCAAGTCCACATTTGACACATACGAACGGCCTTTTACAGTACGATTTTGTGTGCCCGTACTGCTGGAAGCGGTGACATTGGACAATTTCGTTAGTACTTTTAGGAGCTTCAATTTGTACGACGCATCGGTTAATTTCCCGTATTTCAAATACTTTTTTATTATTTGGGCTCGGATCGATAACCACGTAAAACATTAGTAAGGGATTTTTAGAGAATTTGCTTTTTACGTTAGTAACAAACCTTACAGCATGACCTTTAAGTAGAAGGTCGGCTTTTATATCCTCTACATTAATAGTATGATGCAGACCCTTGATGACGAATCTGTAAGCGCGATCACTCTTTAACTGGTAAGTATGGTAACTTAATTTGTTGGAGTCAAAATATTTGGTTAACTTCCGGTACGCATCTACCGACTTTATATTAAGTTTAACCTGACCGTCATTTAAACTTTTATAATTAAACTCATTACCAGAAATCACACTACAAATGCATTTGATCATTTTATTTTTATTTGTTACATTATTCACAAACATAGGTGGCGGTTTAATAATTTTCTCATTTTCCATATTATCATCATCATTATCATTTTCTTCATCATCTGCAAGAGTAGCAAATTTATTTACATTCGAAGATCCAGGCTCATCAAATCTCTTATTCCTTTCTTCAATATTTGTTGGTTTTAAAATTTTTTTTCGTTTTGATATTACATTTTGCCAGTTAAGCAAATTATCATCACTTGAACTGGAATCGTCATCACTATTTGTTTTCATTCTTAATCCCTAATAAGGTATAGGGATTAAGAAACTTGCTTGACCAGTTAGTGTATTTGTTTTTTTTTTATTTGATCTTCTTTCTTGTTTGTTTTTAGCTAATTGTTTACAAATTGTTTTTAATTATCAAACTGTTCTTTTTTATTTAGTAAATTGTTTGTATATTTTACAATTTTTTTTTTCTTTGTTTTATTTTTTATTTCGTTTGGTTTTCAAAATACTAAAGTTGCAGAAGACTTCTGTTCACTTTGAATGCACCAATGATTTATACATCGAAATGAAACAAATTGTATGTGAGATATTATAAAAAATATTCATTGATCTCTAGTATATGGTGCATCCTTGTGTAATGTATTCCTATGTGTATACTTGAATACTTCCTATATATAAATCTAAATGAAACAAATTGTATGTGAGATATATAATAGAAAATATTCATTAATCTCTAGTATATGGTGTATCCTTGAATACTTTCTACTTATAAATCTAAATGAAACAAATTGTGTGTGAGATATTATCGAAAATATTCATTGATCTCTAGTATATGGTGTATCCTTGAATACTTTCTATTTATAAATCTAAATGAAACAAATTGTATGTGAGATATTAACGGAAATATTCATTGATCTCTAGTATATGGTGTATCCTTGAATACTTCCTATTCATAAATCTGAAAGAAACAGATTGTGTGTGAGGTATTATCGAAAATATTCATTGATTTCTTGTATATGGTATATCCTTGAATACTTCCTATTTATAAATCTTAATGAAACAAATTCTGTATGAGATATTATCGAAAATATGCATTGATCTCTAGTATATGGTGTATCCTTGAATACCTCCTATTTATAAATCTTCATGAAACAAATTGTATGTGAGATATTATCGAATATATTCATTGATCTCTAGTATATGGTGTATCTTCGAATACTTCCTATTCATAAATCTAAATGAAACAAATTGTGTGTGAGGTATTATCGAAAATATTCATTGATCTCTAGTATAGTGTGATTCCTTGAATACTTCCCATTTATAAATCTAAATGAAACAAATTGTATGTGAGATATTATCGAAAATATTCATTGATCTCTAGTATATGGTGTATCTTCGAATACTTCCTATTTATAAATCTAAATGAAACAAATTGTATGTGAGATATTATCGAAAATATTCATTGATCTGTAGTATATGGTGTATCCTGGAATACTTCCTATTTATACATCTGAATGAAACATATTGTGTGTGAGATATTATCGAAAATATTCATTCATCGCTAGTATATGGTGTATCCTTGAATACTTCCTATTTATAAATCTTAATGAAACAAATTCTATATGAGATATTATCGAAAATATTCATTGATCTCTAGTATAGTGTGTTTCCTTGAATACTTCCTATTTATAAATCTAAATGAAACAAATTGTATGTGAGATATTATCGAAAATATTCATTGATATTTATAAATCCTCATGAAACAAATTGTATGTGAGATATTATCGAAAATATTCATTGATCTCTAGTATATGGTGTATCGTCGAATACCTCCTATTTATAAATCTGAATGAAACATATTGTGTGTGAGATATTATCGAAAATATTCATTCATCGCTGGTATATGGTGTATTCTTTATACTTCCTTTTTATAAATCTAAATGAAACAAATTGTATGTGAGATATTATCGAAAATATTCATTGATCTCTAGTATAGTGTGTTTCCTTGAATACTTCCTATTTATAAATCTAAATGAAACAAATTGTGTGTGAGATATTATCGGAAATATTCATTGATCTCTAGTATAGTGTGTTTCCTTGAATACTTCCTATTTATAAATCTAAATGAAACAAATTGTATGTGAGATATTATCGAAAATATTCATTGATCTCTAGTATATGGTGTATCCTTGAATACTTCCTATTTATAAATCTGAATGAAACAAATTGTATGTGAGATATTATCGAAAATATTCATTGATCTCTAGTATATGGTGTATCCTTAAATGTGTAAATCTAAATGAAACAAATTGTATGTGAGATATTATCGGAAATATTCATTGATCTCTAGTATATGGTGTATCCTTAAACACTTCCTATGTGTAAATCTAAATGAAACAAATTTTGTGTGAGATATTATCGAAAATATTCATTGATCTCTAGTATATGGTGTATCCTTGAATACTTTCTATTTATAAATCTAAATGAAACAAATTGTATGTGAGATATTATCGAAAATATTCATTGATATTTATAAATCTTCATGAAACAAATTGTATGTGAGATATTAACGAAAATATTCATTGATCTCTAGTATATGGTGTATCTTCGAATACTTCCTATTTATAAATCTAAATGAAACAAATTGTATGTGAGATATTATCGAAAATATTCATTGATCTCTAGTATATGGTGTATCTTCGAATACCTCCTATTTATAAATCTGAATGAAACATATTGTGTGTGAGATATTATCCAAAATATTCATTCATCGCTAGTATATGGTGTATCCTTTATACTTTCTTTTAATAAATCTAAATGAAACAAATTGTATGTGAGATATTATCGAAAATATTCATTGATCTCTAGTATAGTGTGTTTCCTTGAATACTTCCTATTTATAAATCTAAATGAAACAAATTGTGTGTGAGATATTATAGAAAATATTCATTGATCTCTAGTATAGTGTGTTTCCTTGAATACTTCCTATTTATAAATCTAAATGAAACAAATTGTATGTGAGATATTATCGAAAATATTCATTCATCGCTAGTATATGGTGTATCCTTGAATACTTTCTTTTTTATTTATTAATCTGAATGAAACAAATTGTATGTGAGATATTATGGAAAATATTCATTGATCTCTAGTATATGGTGTATCCTTAAATGTGTAAATCTAAATGAAACAAATTGTATGTGAGATATTATCGGAAATATTCATTGATCTCTAGTATAGTGTGTTTCCTTAAATACTTCCGATTTATAAATCTAAATGAAACAAATTGTATGTGAGATATTATCGAAAATATTCATTGATATTTATAAATCTTCATGAAACAAATTGTGAGTGAGATATTATCGGAAATATTCATTGATCTCTAGTATAGTGTGTTTCCTTGAATACTTCCTATTCATAAATCTAAATGAAATAAATTGTGAGTGAGATATTATCGGAAATATTCATTGATCTCTAGTATAGTGTGTTTCCTTGAATACTTCATAATTATAAATCTTAATGAAACAAATTCTATATGAGATATTATCGAAAACATTCATTGATCTCTAGTATATGGTGTATCCTCGAATACTTCCTATTTATATATCTTAATGAAACAAATTCTATATGAGATATTATCGAAAATATTCATTGATCTCTAGTATAGTGTGTTTCCTTGAATACTTCCTATTTATAAACCTTCATTAAACAAATTGTATGTGAGATATTATCGAAAATATTCATTGATATTTATAAATCTTCATGAAACAAATTGTATGTGAGATATTAACGAAAATATTCATTGATCTCTAGTATATGGTGTATCTTCGAATACTTCCTATTTATAAATCTAAATGAAACAAATTGTATGTGAGATATTATCGAAAATATTCATTGATCTCTAGTATATGGTGTATCTTCGAATACCTCCTATTTATAAATCTGAATGAAACATATTGTGTGTGAGATATTATCCAAAATATTCATTCATCGCTAGTATATGGTGTATCCTTTATACTTTCTTTTAATAAATCTAAATGAAACAAATTGTATGTGAGATATTATCGAAAATATTCATTGATCTCTAGTATAGTGTGTTTCCTTGAATATTTCCTATTTATAAATCTAAATGAAACAAATTGTGTGTGAGATATTATAGAAAATATTCATTGATCTCTAGTATAGTGTGTTTCCTTGAATACTTCCTATTTATAAATCTAAATGAAACAAATTGTATGTGAGATATTATCGAAAATATTCATTCATCGCTAGTATATGGTGTATCCTTGAATACTTTCTTTTTTATTTATTAATCTGAATGAAACAAATTGTATGTGAGATATTATGGAAAATATTCATTGATCTCTAGTATATGGTGTATCCTTAAATGTGTAAATCTAAATGAAACAAATTGTATGTGAGATATTATCGGAAATATTCATTGATCTCTAGTATAGTGTGTTTCCTTAAATACTTCCGATTTATAAATCTAAATGAAACAAATTGTATGTGAGATATTATCGAAAATATTCATTGATATTTATAAATCTTCATGAAACAAATTGTGAGTGAGATATTATCGGAAATATTCATTGATCTCTAGTATAGTGTGTTTCCTTGAATACTTCCTATTCATAAATCTAAATGAAATAAATTGTGAGTGAGATATTATCGGAAATATTCATTGATCTCTAGTATAGTGTGTTTCCTTGAATACTTCATAATTATAAATCTTAATGAAACAAATTCTATATGAGATATTATCGAAAACATTCATTGATCTCTAGTATATGGTGTATCCTCGAATACTTCCTATTTATAAATCTTAATGAAACAAATTCTATATGAGATATTATCGAAAATATTCATTGATCTCTAGTATAGTGTGTTTCCTTGAATACTTCCTATTTATAAACCTTCATTAAACAAATTGTATGTGAGATATTATCGAAAATATTCATTGATCTCTAGTATATGGTGTATCCTTGAATACCTCCTATTTATAAACCTTCATGAAACAAATTGTATGTTAGATATTATCGGAAATATTCATTAATATCTAGTATATGGTGTATCCTTGAATACTTCCTATTTATAGATCTAAATGAAACAAATTGTATGTGAGATATTATCTAAAATATTCATTGATCTCTAGTAAATGGTGTATCCTTGAATACTTCCTATTTATAAATCTCAATGAAACAAATTGTGTGTGAGATATTATCGAAAATATTCATTGATCTCTAGTATAGTGTGTTTCTTTGAAATCTTCCTAATTATAAATCTTAATGAAACAAATTCTATATGAGATATTATCGAAAACATTCATTTATCTCTAGTATATGGTGTATCCTCGAATACTTCCTATTTATAAATCTTAATGAATCAAATTCTATATGAGATATTATCGAAAATATTTATTGATCTCTAGTATAGTGTGTTTCCTTGAATACTTTCTATTTATAAACCTTCATGAAACAAATTGTATGTGAGATATTATCGGAAATATTCATTGATCTCTAGTATATGGTGTATGCTTAAATACTTCCTATGTGTAATTATAAATGAAACAAATTGTATGTGAGATATTATCGGAAATATTCATTGATCTCTAGTATATGGTGTATCCTTGAATACTTCCTATTTATAAATCTGAGTGAAACAAATTGTGTGTGAGATATTATCGAAAATATTCATTGATATCTAGTATATGGTGTATCCTTGAATACTTCCTATTTATAAATCTAAATGAAAAAATTCTATATGAGATATTATCGAAAATATTCATTGATATTTATAAATCTTCATGAAACAAATTGAATGTGAGATATTATCGAAAATATTCATTGATCTCTAGTATATGGTGTATCCTTGAATACTTCCTATTTATAAATCTAAATGAAACAAATTGTATGTGAGATATTATCGAAAATATTCATTGATCTCTAGTATATGGTGTATCCTTGAAAACTTCCTATTTATAAATCTGCATGGAACAAATTGTGTGTGAGATATTATCGAAAATATTCATTGATCTCTAGTATATGGTGTATCCTTGAATACCTCCTATTTATAAATCTTAATGAAACAAATTGTATGTGAGATATTATCGAAAATATTCATTGATCTCTAGTATATGGTGTTTCCTTGAATACTTCCTGTTTATAAATCTAAATGAAACAAATTGTGTGTGAGATATTATCGAAAATATTCATTGATCTCTAGTATATGGTGTTTCCTTGAATACTTCCTATTTATAAATCTTAATGAAAAAAATTGTGTGTGAGATATTATCGAAAATATTCATTGATCTCTAGTATATGGTGTATCCTCGAATACTTCCTATTTATAAATCTTAATGAAACAAATTGTATGTGAGATATTATCGAAAATATTCATTGATCTCTAGTATATGGTGTTTCCTTGAATACTTCCTATTTATACATCTGAATGATACAAATTGTATGTGAGATATTATCGAAAATATTCATTGATCTCTAGTATATGGTGTTTCCTTGAATACTTCCTATTTATAAATCTGAATGAAACAAATTGTGTGTGAGATATTATCGAAAATATTCATTGATCTCTAGTATATGGTGTATCCTTGAATACCTCATATTTATAAATCTTAATGAAAAAAATTCTATATGAGATATTATCGAAAATATTCATTGATCTCTAGTATATGGTGTATCCTTGAATACTTCCTATTTATAAATCTGAATGAAACAAATTGTGTGTGAGATATTATCGAAAATATTCATTGATCTCTAGTATATGGTGTTTCCTTGAATACTTCCTATTTATAAATCTAAATGAAACAAATTGTATGTGAGATATTATCGAAAATATTCATTGATCTCTAGTATATGGTGTTTCCTTGAATACCTCCTATTTATAGACCTTCATGAAACAAATTGTATGTTAGATATTATCGGAAATATTCATTAATCTGTAGTATATGGTGTATCCTTGAATACTTCCTATTTATAAATCTGAATGAAACAAATTGTATGTGAGATATTATCGAAAATATTCATTGATCTCTAGTATATGGTGTATCCTTGAATACTTCCTATTTATAAATCTGAATGAAACAAATTGTATGTGAGATATTATCGACAATATTCATTGATCTCTAGTATATGGTGTATCCTTAAATACTTCCTATGTGTAAATCTAAATGAAACAAATTGTATGTGAGATATTATCGGAAATATTCATTGATCTCTAGTATATTGTGTATCATTAAATACTTCCTATGTGTAAATATAAATGAAACAAATTGTATGTGAGATATTATCGGAAATATTCCCTGATCGCTAGTATATGGTGTATCCACGAATACTTCCTATTTATAAATCTGAATGAAACAAATTGTATGTGAGATATTCTCCAAAATATTCATTGATCTCTAGTATAATATGATTCCTTGAATACTTCCTATTTATAAATCTAAATGAAACAATTTGTATGTGAGATATTATCGAAAATATTCATTGATATTTATAAATCTTCATGAAACAAATTGTATGTGAGATATTATCGAAAATATTCATTGATCTCTAGTATATGGTGTATCTCCGAATACTTCCTATTCATAAATCTGAATGAAACAAATTGTATGTGAGATATTATCGAAAATATTCATTGATCTCTAGTATATGGTGTATCCTTGAATACTTCCTATTTATAAATCTGAATGAAACAAATTGTGTGTGAGATATTATCGACAATATTCATTGATCTCTAGTATATGGTGTATCCTTAAATACTTCCTATGTGTAAATCTAAATGAAACAAATTGTATGGGAGATATTATCGGAAATATTAATTGATCTCTAGTATATGGTGTATCCTTAAATACTTCCTATGTGTAAATATAAATGAAACAAATTGTATGTGAGATATTATCGGAAATATTCATTAATCTCTAGTATATGGTGTATCCTTGAATACTTCCTAATTATAAATCTTCATGAAACAAATTGTATGTGAGATATTATCGGAAATATTCATTGATCTCTAGTATATGGTGTATCCTCGAATACTTCCTATTTATAAATCTTAATGAAACAAATTCTATATGAGATATTATCGAAAATATTCATTGATCTCTAGTATATGGTGTATCCTTGAATACTTCCTATTTATAAATCTTCATGAAACAAATTGTATGTGAGATATTATCGGAAATATTCATTGATCTCTAGTATATGGTGTGTGCTTGAATACTTCCTATTTATAAATCTGAATGAAACAAATTGTATGTGAGATATTATCGAAAATATTCATTCATCTCTTGTATCCGGTGTTTCCTTGAATACTTCCTATTTATAAATCTAAATGAAACAAATTGTATGTGAGATATTATAGAAAATATTCATTGATCTCTAGTATATGGGGTATACTTAAATACTTACTATGTGTAAATCTAAATGAAACAAATTCTATCTGAGATATTATCGCAAATATTCATTGATCTCTAGTATATGGTGTATCCTTAAATACTTCCTATTTATAAATCTAAATGAAACAAATTGTATGTGAGATATTATCGGAAATATTCATTGATCTCTAGTATATGGTGTATCCTTAAATACTTCCTATTTATAAACCTAAATGAAACAAATTGTATGTGAGATATTATCGGAAATATTCATTGATCTCTAGTATATGGTGTGTGCTTGAATACTTCCTATTTATAAATCTGAATGAAACAAATTGTATGTGAGATATTATCGAAAATATTCATTCATCTCTTGTATCCGGTGTTTTTTTCTATTATTATTATTATTACGTTTTATTTTCTATTTTATTGCTCCAAATAACAAGCATAAAACGTTAAGATTTTGTACTTCATGTTTTATACAACTTGTATTAGGTTTACAATTTAAAATTATAACAATAAATATCGAAATAATAACAAAATTAAAATAAAATAAAAAATAAACTAAAATTATTATAAAAAATAAACTAAAATTATTAATTCATTACTATTTATTAATTACTAGTTCCGCGAAGCAATATAGCTTGTCTGCAGAAGTATTAAATAAATAGGTTTTGCCACTAAAAGTGATATTTATAAATAGAATAAAAAAATAAAAAGTAAATAATAAAATACTAACTAAATGGAAAAAAAAGTGAAAATTGTACAAAATAAAATGAAATAACATAAGTTAATCTTGCGAGCTTACGAAAAAGTTTCTCAAAAGTTTTTTTCTTTTTTGTTTGTACTGAATATTTAAAAGTTCTATTGGTAACATATTGAAAATTTTTGGCAGAGTTACTTCTAATGTGTTTTTGCCGTAATTATTATGGAAGCTACCAGTTTTAAATCTACCTCTCGCTCTTCGCCTCGTGTTGTGCTGATGATCAATCTTTTTGAGAAACCTTGAATCATTATAGAACTCTGTTGCTAATGTTGTATAAAAAATAGATTTAATATTTAATATACGCTGCTCCTTTGCTAGGCTACTATTTTGAACTGTATTGTTGACTATTCTGTTGTTGTTATTGAGGTATCTGGATCCATTGGCGATATTATTATTGTTGTTGTAGTTGTGGGTACTAATATTGTTGCTATTGGTACTGTTATGACTGTCATTGTTGTAGATTCTGTTGCTGTTGTTTGTGTAGATGTTGCGCAAGAAGTTGTTGGTATCGATAATGTTGATCCTATGGTTGTTACTGTGTATGTTGTAGGTATTGATACTGTTATTTGTATGGTTATTAAAATTGTTGTTGCTGTTGTTGATGATGCTGCTGTTGTTGTTAATGAAGCTGTTGTTGCTAACTATGTTGTTGCTGACCATGCTATTATTATTGATGATGTTGCTCGCAGTGTAATTATTATTGTTTATGTTTAAGCGTTGATTTTTTTTTAGAATTTTTAATAGTCGATCCTGAGTTTTTTGTAGTAATCTACAGTGGGTAGCACTTCCCCATGCTGCAATCCCATGCCTAATGTGCGACTCTGCAATTGCGAAATACGCCTGCCTTAATACATCATAGATGGCACAATTGCTTAGATGATATAGCATGTAGGCGGCTTTCCTCAGCTTCTTTTGGAGATAATCGACATGCATATTCCATTTAAATTTATTATCAACGTAGACTCCCAGATATTTGTAAGATGTCACAAGTTCTATTAGCGTGACGCATGTATCATTGTTGCTGCTGCTATTATGCAGACAATTTGTGTCATGAAACTTAATTACAACGTTAGAGTCAGTAAAATTTGGTGGTTTTATATGCATAACTTTTGTTTTTTGGGCGTTTATGATAAGACCGTTATCGTGACACCATTTGGATGCAATATTTAATTGGCTCTGCATTACCTCTGTAGCATCTTGGATAGACTCACTCGATACCACAATTGCTGTATCATCAGCGTATGCAAAAGTTTGGCTATTATGCAAAGCGTTGATCATGTCATTAGCATACAGTATATAGAGAATTGGCCCGAGTTTGGATCCTTGTGGCACTCCACAATCTATTCGTACTTCTTCGCTTAGTTCATTATTTATTTTTACTCGATATGACCTACATTCAAGATAGTTTTTAAACCACAGTAAAGTATTACCTCTAATACCGTTTCTTTCTAGAATTTGAAGGAGTTTGGTATGTGACAGAGTGTCAAAGGCTTTACTGAAATCAATGAACAATACAAGGCAATGTTTTTTATTACTTAAGCAGTTATTTATATAATTAGCAAAATTTCCTAATAGATTGTTAATATTTTTTCCCTTTTGGAAGCCAAATTGATTACTATTCATTATATTGAATTTTTTTATGAAATTATTTAGTCTTCTAACCACTACTTCCTCCAGAATCTTCTCTAACACAGGTAAAATTGAAATTGGCCTATAGTTATTATAGTCTGATTTCGTTCCACTTTTATATATTGGCCTTATTATAGATGTTTTCAGCATTTTTGGCACCATAGCATTATTCAGGCTTGAATTTACTAGTTTAGTTATTGTAGGAGTTAAGATTACAGCATTATTCTTGATGTCTTTTGTTCGTATTCCATCGAGTCCAGCACTTTTTTTAATGTTTAAATTGTTCAGCATATTAAATATTTCCTGTTCATTAGTGTTTTCCATAAAAATTGAATTTTGTGTTGTAATTTCCACATTGTGTAAGGTTTTAATGTTACATTTGTGAATTATTTTATTTACATTTTCCTTGAGGTTTGTCGCAAAGTTCTTTAAAATACTTGTAATGTTATCATTTTTAAAATTTTGTAAGATGTTGTCATCTATACTTTTTGATTTTTTTCCAATTATTTCATTAATGATTTGCCATGTAACGCGTATGTTATTTCTATTTTCTATGAATTTATTCCTATAATAGTTATTTTTCACGTAGATAATTTCTCTAT
The DNA here is from genome assembly GCA_958299815.1 of Sarcophaga carnaria. NCBI lineage: Eukaryota > Metazoa > Arthropoda > Insecta > Diptera > Sarcophagidae > Sarcophaga > Sarcophaga carnaria. The sequence goes on along the minus strand of OY283149.1, from coordinate 80,320,155 downwards.
TTAAAGAGTTTCTATATTTTTTGTAATTATTTTCATAAAGTTTATTATTTTTATTATTTCGCCATTTTTTATAAAGTTTATCACGTATATCACATTTTTTTATAATATTTTCGTTTATCCACTGACTTTGTGTTCTTGGTTTGCTTATCTTGTTTTTTGTCTTTGACGATTTTTCGTAAATTTCTGCAAATTTAGTAATAATTTCCATACAAATGTCATTAGTGTTTGTCTTTTGTTGAATAAGAACATTCCAATTTGTTTCACTTATTAGTTTATTAACTTTATTATTATTTAGCTCTACCCGTTTATAGACATTTTCCGATCTCTGACTTCTTTTTACATCATCGATACAGTAGAAAAGAGAATAATGATCTGATATTGTTGTTGTTACAACTCCAGCATACGTGTTCGAACATGTTTGTTTATTTTTTACGAACAAATGGTCAATACATGTACTTGATTTTCTGATTATATCTTCACGTGTAACTTCTTGTATCATACATTGTAATCCGTTTGACATAATCATATTCAAATAGTTTGTTGTTGTAATGTTGTCTCTTAAAATATCAATGTTTATGTCTCCAACCACTATTACTTCTTGTTTTTTGTTTATTTTGTTTATTGTTATATCAAGTTCTTCAATGAAAGCATTGACGTTAAGAGAAGGCGGTCGGTAAATTGAGATAAGTGAAAGTATTTTATTGTTGATATTTAAATCTAATCGTATATGTTCGAATGATTGGCTAGGTGAAGCAATTTGAGTATAAGTGTGAGTGTTTCTGATATAAACTGCAACACCACCTCCACCTATGTTGTTACCAGCATTGTCTTTTCTATTTAAAAAAATAGAATTAAACCCACTCATGCTGTATATATCAGTTTCGTCATCGGAAATGTTCGTTTCAACTAGGACTATTATTTGTATATAGTTTATTATTTTGTGTATTGATGTTAAGAATGCGGAAAAGTTTGTTCTAAGCGAACGGATATTCATAAATATTAACGATAACGGATAACTTAAGAGATTTTGATTAATTTCATTGTAATTATTTAACATATTGTTTTGAGAATTCATTTTAATTGTCTTTTTATTTACTTATTAATTTTGCTAAATGTTTTCATTTTGTTGGTATAAATATTCATTCATTAGTTTGTTCCTATTTAATACTTTTCAATTTTAAGCTTTACAATTATTATTATTATTATTATTATTATTTTTTTTTTTTTTAGTAACTTTTTATTAATTCAATATCGGCAATATTATTGATTAAGACTATACTAGATGTTTCGTTTTTTCTTGCACATATAGAGCCAGATCGAATCCAAACAAATTACCAATCACATTCTCTAGCTTTGGTTTTAGCAGACCATAGCAACCGGCGATTATATGCTGTGAGTTGGTCATTGATGTATATATATTTATTGCCATCGTCTACTTGGTCTAAAATTTTTGCATCAATTCGGTGACGTTGGATTTTGTTCATGAACTCAATCTTTTTCCTTAGAGTAGTAAATTCAATTATAGTTTTATTTGTGGATTTTGTTAAACGATAAGCATTGTTTATGTCAAAATTGTTAATTTCAACGTTTACTGCCTTAGCTATTTTGGCTATTATTTCATTAGCGCTTATTTCCGGGTTATATACGTTTTTTATTTCTATATTATTTTTTAGCATGGATTGCTCCAGTTGGTTGAGTTTAGTATCTATTTTGGATATTTTTAACTCCTGTTGAGCTTCCTTTTCATAAAGATCGCTAACTTTAGTAGCTATGGATGAAACAGATGATGCCATTTCAGTAATCGAACTTTTTATTTCATGTATAATGCTAGCGTTTTGTGTATTATTCGCATTCACAGTATTTTTCAAAAGTTCTATTGCTGTTTTTATATCCTTTAGTTCTGATTGCACCGAGGCTAAACCAGAGTTCAATGTACTCAAAGTTAGCGCTTCCTTAAATTTCTTTGTAGAGCCATTACTATCTTCATCATCTTCCCTTTGTTTTTTTTGCTGGGTTACGCCTTCATACACAAAGGTTTGATATGTGTTGTTTGATTCAGACCTGGTTCTAACCTTACATCGATGGCATCTCCATTCGGATTTTTTCTCAGTATTCAAATTTTTGTATGCATTTTCTGTAATCGAGCAGCAAGGGGAGAAGTGGTATGCGGAGTTACAGTTATAACATTTAACATGTTTGGGGTTTAAGATGTTGGAGTTGCATTGATTACAAGTTGTTTTCTCGGCCGTTGAACTCATTTTGTTTTGTTGTTTTTTATGTACTAATGCAATGTAACTTTCAATTTCTTTTTTATTTTATTCTTTCGTTTTTGTTTTTTTGTTTGTGGACAGTTTTTATTAGCTAATAAGATATTGTTTTTTTTTTTAAAAAAAACCTTTACAAGTTCACTTTATTAACGATTTTTTATCAATTTGATTAGGATTTTTTCACCGCTTTTATATGGCACTTTTAATTTTTTTTTTTTGTCTAGCAAGAATTTATATAATTTACTTTTTGTGGAGGATTGGCAAAACACGACCGCTCGCAACGAAAATTTTTTGAATACTTCCTCTTTATAAATCTAAATGAAACAAATTGTATGTGAGATATTATCGAAAATATTCATTGATCTCTAGTATATGGGGTATACTTAAATACTTCCTATGTGTAAATCTAAATGAAACAAATTCTATCTGAGATATTATCGAAAATATAAATTGATCTCTAGTATATGGTGTATCCTTAAATACTTCCTATTTATAAATCTAAATGAAACAAATTGTATGTGAGATATTATCGGAAATATTCATTGATCTCTAGTATATGGTGTATCCTTAAATACTTCCTATTTATAAATCTAAATGAAACACATTGTATGTGAGATATTATCGGAAATATTCATTGATCTCTAGTATATGGTGATTCCTTGAATACTTCCTATTTATAAATCTAAATGAAACAAATTGTATGTGAGATATTATCGAAAATATTCATTGATCTCTAGTATATGGTGTTTCCTTGAATACCTCCTATTTATAAACCTTCATGAAACAAATTGTATGTTAGATATTATCGGAAATATTCATTAATCTGTAGTATATGGTGTATCCTTGAATACTTCCTATTTATAAATCTGAATGAAACAAATTGTATGTGAGATATTATCGAAAATATTCATTGATCTCTAGTATATGGTGTATCCTTGAATACTTCCTATTTATAAATCTGAATGAAACAAATTGTATGTGAGATATTATCGACAATATTCATTGATCTCTAGTATATGGTGTATCCTTAAATACTTCCTATGTGTAAATCTAAATGAAACAAATTGTATGTGAGATATTATCGGAAATATTCATTGATCTCTAGTATATTGTGTATCATTAAATACTTCCTATGTGTAAATATAAATGAAACAAATTGTATGTGAGATATTATCGGAAATATTCCCTGATCGCTAGTATATGGTGTATCCACGAATACTTCCTATTTATAAATCTGAATGAAACAAATTGTATGTGAGATATTCTCCAAAATATTCATTGATCTCTAGTATAATATGATTCCTTGAATACTTCCTATTTATAAATCTAAATGAAACAATTTGTATGTGAGATATTATCGAAAATATTCATTGATATTTATAAATCTTCATGAAACAAATTGTATGTGAGATATTATCGAAAATATTCATTGATCTCTAGTATATGGTGTATCTCCGAATACTTCCTATTCATAAATCTGAATGAAACAAATTGTATGTGAGATATTATAGAAAATATTCATTGATCTCTAGTATATGGTGTATCCTTGAATACTTCCTATTTATAAATCTGAATGAAACAAATTGTGTGTGAGATATTATCGACAATATTCATTGATCTCTAGTATATGGTGTATCCTTAAATACTTCCTATGTGTAAATCTAAATGAAACAAATTGTATGGGAGATATTATCGGAAATATTCATTGATCTCTAGTATATGGTGTATCCTTAAATACTTCCTATGTGTAAATATAAATGAAACAAATTGTATGTGAGATATTATCGGAAATATTCATTAATCTCTAGTATATGGTGTATCCCTGAATACTTCCTAATTATAAATCTTCATGAAACAAATTGTATGTGAGATATTATCGGAAATATTCATTGATCTCTAGTATATGGTGTATCCTCGAATACTTCCTATTTATAAATCTTAATGAAACAAATTCTATATGAGATATTATCGAAAATATTCATTGATCTCTAGTATATGGTGTATCCTTGAATACTTCCTATTTATAAATCTTCATGAAACAAATTGTATGTGAGATATTATCGGAAATATTCATTGATCTCTAGTATATGGTGTGTGCTTGAATACTTCCTATTTATAAATCTGAATGAAACAAATTGTATGTGAGATATTATCGAAAATATTCATTCATCTCTTGTATCCGGTGTTTCCTTGAATACTTCCTATTTATAAATCTAAATGAAACAAATTGTATGTGAGATATTATAGAAAATATTCATTGATCTCTAGTATATGGGGTATACTTAAATACTTACTATGTGTAAATCTAAATGAAACAAATTCTATCTGAGATATTATCGAAAATATTCATTGATCTCTAGTATATGGTGTATCCTTAAATACTTCCTATTTATAAATCTAAATGAAACAAATTGTATGTGAGATATTATCGGAAATATTCATTGATCTCTAGTATATGGTGTATCCTTAAATACTTCCTATTTATAAATCTAAATGAAACAAATTGTATGTGAGATATTATCGGAAATATTCATTGATCTCTAGTATATGGTGTGTGCTTGAATACTTCCTATTTATAAATCTGAATGAAACAAATTGTATGTGAGATATTATCGAAAATATTCATTCATCTCTTGTATCCGGTGTTTCCTTGAATACTTCCTCTTTATAAATCTAAATGAAACAAATTGTATGTGAGATATTATCGAAAATATTCATTGATCTCTAGTATATGGGGTATACTTAAATACTTCCTATGTGTAAATCTAAATGAAACAAATTCTATCTGAGATATTATCGAAAATATAAATTGATCTCTAGTATATGGTGTATCCTTAAATACTTCCTATTTATAAATCTAAATGAAACAAATTGTATGTGAGATATTATCGGAAATATTCATTGATCTCTAGTATATGATGTATCCTTAAATACTTCCTATTTATAAATCTAAATGAAACAAATTGTATTTGAGATATTATCGGAAATATTCATTGATCTCTAGTATATGGTTTATCCTTGAATACTTCCTATTTATAAATCTAAATGAAACAAATTGTATGTGAGATATTCTCGAAAATATTCATTGATCTCTAGTATATGGTGTATCCTTAAATACTTCCTATTTATAAATCTTAATGAAACAAATTCTATATGAGATAATATCGAAAATATTCATTGATCTCTAGTATATGGTGTATCCTTGAATACTTCCTATTTATAAATCTGAATGAAACAAATTCTATGTGAGATAATATCGAAAATTTTCATTGATCTCTAGTATATGGTGTATCATTGAATACTTCCTATTTATAAATCTGAATGAAACAAATTCTGTCTGAGATAATAGCGAAAATATTCATTGATCTCTAGTATATGGTGTATCTCCGAATACTTCCTATTCATAAATCTAAATGAAACAAATTGTATGTGAGATATTATCGAAAATATTCATTGATCTCTAGTATATGGGGTATACTTAAATACTTCCTATGTGTAAATCTAAATGAAACAAATTCTATCTGAGATATTATCGAAAATATAAATTGATCTCTAGTATATGGTGTATCCTTAAATACTTCCTATTTATAAATCTAAATGAAACAAATTGTATGTGAGATATTATCGGAAATATTCATTGATCTCTAGTATATGGTGTATCCTTGAATACTTCCTATTTATAAATCTAAATGAAACAAATTGTATGTGAGATATTCTCGAAAATATTCATTGATCTCTAGTATATGGTGTATCCTTAAATACTTCCTATTTATAAATCTTAATGAAACAAATTCTATACGAGATAATATCGAAAATATTCATTGATCTCTAGTATATGGTGTATCCTTGAATACTTCCTATTTATAAATCTGAATGAAACAAATTCTATGTGAGATAATATCGAAAATTTTCATTGATCTCTAGTATATGGTGTATCATTGAATACTTCCAATTTATAAATCTGAATGAAACAAATTCTATCTGCGATAATATCGAAAATATTCATTGATCTCTAGTATATGGTGTATCTCCGAATACTTCCTATTCATAAATCTAAATGAGACAAATTGTATGTGAGATATTATCGGAAATATTCATTGATCTCTAGTATATGGTGTATCCTTGAATACTTCCTATTTATAAATCTTAATGAAACAAATTGTATGTGAGATATTCTCGAAAATATTCATTGATCTCTAGTATATGGTGTATCCTTAAATACTTCCTATTTATAAATCTTAATGAAACAAATTCCATATGAGATAATATCGAAAATATTCATTGATCTCTAGTATATGGTGTATCCTCTAATACCTCCTATTCATAAATCTAAATGAAACAAATTATATGTGAGATATTATCGAAAATATTCATTGATCTCTAGTATATGCTGTATACTTGAATACTTCCTATTTATAAATCTAAATGAGACAAATTATATGTGAGATATTATCGAAAATATTCATTGATCTCTAGTATATGGTGTATCCTTGAATACTTCCTATTTATAAATCTTAATGAAACATTTTCTATGTGAGATAATATCGAAAATTTTCATTGATCTCTAGTATATGGTGTATCATTGAATACTTCCTATTTATAAATCTGAATGAAACAAATTCTATCTGAGATAATATCGAAAATATTCATTGATCTCTAGTATATGGTGTATCTCCGAATACTTCCTATTCATAAATCTAAATGAGACAAATTGTATGTGAGATATTATCGGAAATATTCATTGATCTCTAGTATATGGTGTATCCTTGAATACTTCCTATTTATAAATCTTAATGAAACAAATTCTATATGAGATAATATCGAAAATATTCATTGATCTCTAGTATATGGTGTATCCTCTAATACCTCCTATTCATAAATCTAAATGAAACAAATTGTATGTGAGATATTATCGAAAATATTCATTGATCTCTAGTATATGGTGTATACTTGAATACTTCCTATTTATAAATCTGAATGAAACAAATTGTGTGTGAGATATTATCGGAAATATTCATTGATCTCTAGTATATGGTGTATCCTTGAATACTTCCTATTTATAAATCTGAACGAAACAAATTCTATGTGAGATAATATCGAAAATTTTCATTGATCTCTTGTATATGGTGTATCATTGAATACTTCCTATTTATAAATCTGAATGAAACAAATTCTATCTGAGATAATATCGAAAATATTCATTGATCTCTAGTATATGGTGTATCTCCGAATACTTCCTATTCATAAATCTAAATGAGACAAATTGTATGTGAGATATTATCGGAAATATTCATTGATCTCTAGTATATGGTGTATCCTTGAATACTTCCTATTTATAAATCTTAATGAAACAAATTGTATGTGAGATATTCTCAAAAATATTCATTGATCTCTAGTATATGGTGTATCCTTAAATACTTCCTATTTATAAATCTTAATGAAACAAATTCTATATGAGATAATATCGAAAATATTCATTGATCTCTAGTATATGGTGTATCCTCTAATACCTCCTATTCATAAATCTAAATGAAACAAATTGTATGTGAGATATTATCGAAAATATTCATTGATCTCTAGTATATGGTGTATACTTGAATACTTCCTATTTATAAATCTAAATGAACAAATTATATGTGAGATATTATCGAAAATATTCATCGATCTCTAGTATATGGTGTATCCTTGAATACTTCCTATTTACAAATCTTAATGAAACAAAATCTATGTGAGATATTATCGAAAATATTCATTGATCTCTAGTATAGTGTGTATCCTTGAATACTTCCTATTTATAAATCAAAATGAAACAAATTGAATGTGATATATTATCGGAAATATTCATTGATCTCTAGTATATGGTGTATCCTTGAATACTTCCTATTTATAAATCTAAATGAAACAAATTGTATGTGAGATTTTATCTAAAATATTCATTGATCTCTAGTATATGGTGTATCCTTGAATACTTCCTATTTATAAATCTTAATGAAACAAATTCTATGTGAGATATTATCGAAAATATTCATTGATCTCTAGTATAGTGTGTATCCTTGAATACTTCCTATTTATAAATCAAAATGAAACAAATTGAATGTGAGATATTATCGGAAATATTCATTGATCTCTAGTATATGGTGTATCCTTGAATACTTCCTATTTATAAATCAAAATGAAACAAATTGTATGTGAGATATTATCGGAAATATTCATTGATCTCTAGTATAGTGTGTATCCTTGAATACTTGCTATTTATAAATCTGAATGAAACAAATTGTATGTGAGATATTATCGGAAATATTCTTTGATCTCTAGTATATGGTGTATCCTTGAATACTTCCTATTTATAAATCTGAATGAAACAAATTGTATGTGATATATTATCGGAAATATTCATTGATCTCTAGTATATGGTGTATCCTCTAATACCTCCTATTCATAAATCTAAATGAAACAAATTGTATGTGAGATATTATCGAAAATATTCATTGATCTCTAGTATATGGTGTATACTTGAATACTTCCTATTTATAAATCTGAATGAAACAAATTGTGTGTGAGATATTATCGGAAATATTCATTGATCTCTAGTATATGGTGTATCCTTGAATACTTCCTATTTATAAATCTGAACGAAACAAATTCTATGTGAGATAATATCGAAAATTTTCATTGATCTCTTGTATATGGTGTATCATTGAATACTTCCTATTTATAAATCTGAATGAAACAAATTCTATCTGAGATAATATCGAAAATATTCATTGATCTCTAGTATATGGTGTATCTCCGAATACTTCCTATTCATAAATCTAAATGAGACAAATTGTATGTGAGATATTATCGGAAATATTCATTGATCTCTAGTATATGGTGTATCCTTGAATACTTCCTATTTATAAATCTTAATGAAACAAATTGTATGTGAGATATTCTCGAAAATATTCATTGATCTCTAGTATATGGTGTATCCTTAAATACTTCCTATTTATAAATCTTAATGAAACAAATTCTATATGAGATAATATCGAAAATATTCATTGATCTCTAGTATATGGTGTATCCTCTAATACCTCCTATTCATAAATCTAAATGAAACAAATTGTATGTGACATATTATCGAAAATATTCATTGATCTCTAGTATATGGTGTATACTTGAATACTTCCTATTTATAAATCTAAATGAACAAATTATATGTGAGATATTATCGAAAATATTCATCGATCTCTAGTATATGGTGTATCCTTGAATACTTCCTATTTATAAATCTTAATGAAACAAAATCTATGTGAGATATTATCGAAAATATTCATTGATCTCTAGTATAGTGTGTATCCTTGAATACTTCCTATTTATAAATCAAAATGAAACAAATTGAATGTGATATATTATCGGAAATATTCATTGATATCTAGTATATGGTGTATCCTTGAATACTTCCTATTTATAAATCTAAATGAAACAAATTGTATGTGAGATTTTATCTAAAATATTCATTGATCTCTAGTATATGGTGTATCCTTGAATACTTCCTATTTATAAATCTTAATGAAACAAATTCTATGTGAGATATTATCGAAAATATTCATTGATCTCTAGTATAGTGTGTATCCTTGAATACTTCCTATTTATAAATCAAAATGAAACAAATTGAATGTGAGATATTATCGGAAATATTCATTGATCTCTAGTATATGGTGTATCCTTGAATACTTCCTATTTATAAATCAAAATGAAACAAATTGTATGTGAGATATTATCGGAAATATTCATTGATCTCTAGTATAGTGTGTATCCTTGAATACTTCCTATTTATAAATCTGAATGAAACAAATTGTATGTGAGATATTATCGGAAATATTCTTTGATCTCTAGTATATGGTGTATCCTTGAATACTTCCTATTTATAAATCTGAATGAAACAAATTGTATGTGATATATTATCGGAAATATTCATTGATCTCTAGTATATGGTGTATCCTTGAATACTTCCTATTTATAAATCTGAATGTAACAAATTCTATATGAAATAATATCGAAAATATTCATTGATCTCTAGTATATGGTGTATCATTGAATACTTCCTATTTATAAATCTGAATGAAATAAATTGTATGTGAGATATTATCGAAAATATTCTTTGATCTCTAGTATATGGTGTATCCTTGAATACTTCCTATTTATAAATCTGAATGAAACAAATTGTATGTGAGATATTATCGGAAATATTCATTGATCTCTAATATATGGTGTATCCTTCCTATTTATAAATCTAAATGAAACAAATTCTATGTGAGATATTCTCGAAAATATTCGTTGATCTCTAGTATATGGTGTATCCTTGAATACCTCCTATTTATAAATCTGAATGAAACAAATTCTATGTGAGATATTATAGAAAATATTCACTGCTCTCTAGTATATGGTGTATCCTTGAATACTTCCTATTTATAAATCTGAATGAAACAAATTCTATACGAGATAATATCGAAAATATTCATTAATCTCTAGTATATGGTGTATCCTTGAATACTTCCTATTTATAAATCTGAATGAAACAAATTCTATGTGAGATAATATCGAAAATATTCATTGATCTCTAGTATATGGTGTATCCTTGAATACTTCCTATTTATAAATGTGAATGAAACAAATTGTGTGTGAGATATGATCGGAAATATTCATTGATCTCTAGTATATGCTGTATCCTTGAATTCTTCCTATTTATAAATCTAAATGAAACAAATTCTATGTGAGATATTATCGAAAATATTCATTGATCTCTAATATATGGTGTATCCTTGAATACTTCATATTTATAAATCTAAATGAAACAAATTCTATGTGAGATATTATCGAAAATATTCATTGATCTCTAGTATATGGTGTATCCTTGAATACTTCATATTTATAAATCTAAATGAAACAAATTGTATGTGAGATATTATAGAAAATATTCACTGCTCTCTAGTATATGGTGTATCCTTGAATACTTCCTATTTATAAATCTGAATGAAACAAATTCTATGTGAGATAATATCGAAAATATTCATTGCTCTCGTGTATATGGTGTATCCTTGAATACTTCCTATTTATAAATCTGAATGAAACAAATAGTGTGTGAGATATGATCGGAAATATTCATTGATCTCTAGTATATGGTGTATCCTTGAAATCTTGCTATTTATAAATCTAAATGAAACAAATTCTATGTGAGATATTATCGAAAATATTCATTGATCTCTAGTATATGGTGTATCCTTGAATACTTCATATTTATAAATCTAAATGAATCAAATTGTATGTGAGATATTATCGAAAATATTCATTGATCTCTAGTATATGGTGTATCCTCGAATACCTCCTATTCATAAATCTAAATGAAACAAATTGTATGTGAGATATTATCGAAAATATTCATTGATCTCTAGTATATGGTGTATACTTGAATACTTCCTATTTATAAATCTAAATGAAACAAATTATATGTGAGATATTATCGAAAATATTCATCGATCTCTAGTATATGGTGTATCCTTGAATACTTCCTATTTATAAATCTTAATGAAACAAATTCTATGTGAGATATTATCGAAAATATTCATTGATCTCTAGTATAGTGTGTATTCATGAATACTTCCTATTTATAAATCAAAATGAACAAATTGAATGTGATATATTATCGGAAATATTCATTGATCTCTAGTATATGGTGTATCCTTGAATACTTCCTATTTATAAATCTAAATGAAACAAATTGTATGTGAGATTTTATCTAAAATATTAATTGATCTCTAGTATATGGTGTATCCTTGAATACTTCCTATTTATAAATCTTAATGAAACAAATTCTATGAGATATTATCGAAAATATTCATTTATCTCTAGTATAGTGTGTATCCTTGAATACTTCATATTTATAAATCTTTATGAAACAAATTGTATGTGAGATATTCTCGAAAATATTCATTGATCTCTAGTATATGGTGTATCCTTGAATACTTCCTATTTATAAATCTAAATGAAACAAATTGTATGTGAGATATCACCGAAAATATTCATTGATCTCTAGTATATGGTGTATCCTTGAATACTTCCTATTTATAAATCTTTATGAAACAAATTGTATGTGAGATATTCTCGAAAATATTCATTGATCTCTAGTATATGGTGTATCCTTGAATACTTCCTATTTATAAATCTAAATGAAACAAATTCTATGTGAGATATTTACGAAAATATTCATTCATCTCTTGTATCCGGTGTTTCCTTGAATACTTCCTCTTTATAAATCTAAATGAAACAAATTGTATGTGAGATATTATCGAAAATATTCATTGATCTCTAGTATATGGGGTATACTTAAATACTTCCTATGTGTAAATCTAAATGAAACAAATTCTATCTGAGATATTATCGAAAATATAAATTGATCTCTAGTATATGGTGTATCCTTAAATACTTCCTATTTATAAATCTAAATGAAACAAATTCTATCTGAGATAATATCGAAAATATTCATTGATCTCTAGTATATGGTGTATCTCCGAATACTTCCTATTCATAAATCTAAATGAAACAAATTGTATGTGAGATATTATCGAAAATATTCATTGATCTCTAGTATATGGGGTATACTTAAATACTTCCTATGTGTAAATCTAAATGAAACAAATTCTATCTGAGATATTATCGAAAATATAAATTGATCTCTAGTATATGGTGTATCCTTAAATACTTCCTATTTATAAATCTAAATGAAACAAATTGTATGTGAGATATTATCGGAAATATTCATTGATCTCTAGTATATGGTGTATCCTTGAATACTTCCTATTTATAAATCTAAATGAAACAAATTGTATGTGAGATATTCTCGAAAATATTCATTGATCTCTAGTATATGGTGTATCCTTAAATACTTCCTATTTATAAATCTTAATGAAACAAATTCTATACGAGATAATATCGAAAATATTCATTGATCTCTAGTATATGGTGTATCCTTGAATACTTCCTATTTATAAATCTGAATGAAACAAATTCTATGTGAGATAATATCGAAAATTTTCATTGATCTCTAGTATATGGTGTATCATTGAATACTTCCAATTTATAAATCTGAATGAAACAAATTCTATCTGCGACAATATCGAAAATATTCATTGATCTCTAGTATATGGTGTATCTCCGAATACTTCCTATTCATAAATCTAAATGAGACAAATTGTATGTGAGATATTATCGGAAATATTCATTGATCTCTAGTATATGGTGTATCCTTGAATACTTCCTATTTATAAATCTTAATGAAACAAATTGTATGTGAGATATTTTCGAAAATATTCATTGATCTCTAGTATATGGTGTATCCTTAAATACTTCCTATTTATAAATCTTAATGAAACAAATTCCATATGAGATAATATCGAAAATATTCATTGATCTATAGTATATGGTGTATCCTCTAATACCTCCTATTCATAAATCTAAATGAAACAAATTATATGTGAGATATTATCGAAAATATTCATTGATCTCTAGTATATGCTGTATACTTGAATACTTCCTATTTATAAATCTAAATGAAACAAATTATATGTGAGATATTATCGAAAATATTCATTGATCTCTAGTATATGGTGTATCCTTGAATACTTCCTATTTATAAATCTTAATGAAACATTTTCTATGTGAGATAATATCGAAAATTTTCATTGATCTCTAGTATATGGTGTATCATTGAATACTTCCTATTTATAAATCTGAATGAAACAAATTCTATCTGAGATAATATCGAAAATATTCATTGATCTCTAGTATATGGTGTATCTCCGAATACTTCCTATTCATAAATCTAAATGAGACAAATTGTATGTGAGATATTATCGGAAATATTCATTGATCTCTAGTATATGGTGTATTATTGAATACTTCCTATTTATAAATCTTAATGAAACAAATTCTATATGAGATAATATCGAAAATATTCATTGATCTCTAGTATATGGTGTATCCTCTAATACCTCCTATTCATAAATCTAAATGAAACAAATTGTATGTGAGATATTATCGAAAATATTCATTGATCTCTAGTATATGGTGTATACTTGAATACTTCCTATTTATAAATCTGAATGAAACAAATTGTGTGTGAGATATTATCGGAAATATTCATTGATCTCTAGTATATGGTGTATCCTTGAATACTTCCTATTTATAAATCTGAACGAAACAAATTCTATGTGAGATAATATCGAAAATTTTCATTGATCTCTTGTATATGGTGTATCATTGAATACTTCCTATTTATAAATCTGAATGAAACAAATTCTATCTGAGATAATATCGAAAATATTCATTGATCTCTAGTATATGGTGTATCTCCGAATACTTCCTATTCATAAATCTAAATGAGACAAATTGTATGTGAGATATTATCGGAAATATTCATTGATCTCTAGTATATGGTGTATCCTTGAATACTTCCTATTTATAAATCTTAATGAAACAAATTGTATGTGAGATATTCTCGAAAATATTCATTGATCTCTAGTATATGGTGTATCCTTAAATACTTCCTATTTATAAATCTTAATGAAACAAATTCTATATGAGATAATATCGAAAATATTCATTGATCTCTAGTATATGGTGTATCCTCTAATATCTCCTATTCATAAATCTAAATGAAACAAATTGTATGTGAGATATTATCGAAAATATTCATTGATCTCTAGTATATGGTGTATACTTGAATACTTCCTATTTATAAATCTTAATGAAATAAAATCTATGTGAGATATTATCGAAAATATTCATTGATCTCTAGTATAGTGTGTATCCTTGAATACTTCCTATTTATAAATCAAAATGAAACAACTTGAATGTGATATATTATCGGAAATATTCATTGATCTCTAGTATATGGTGTATCCTTGAATACTTCCTATTTATAAATCTAAATGAAACAAATTGTATGTGAGATTTTATCTAAAATATTCATTGATCTCTAGTATATGGTGTATCCTTGAATACTTCCTATTTATAAATCTTAATGAAACAAATTCTATGTGAGATATTATCGAAAATATTCATTGATCTCTAGTATAGTGTGTATCCTTGAATACTTCCTATTTATAAATCAAAATGAAACAAATTGAATGTGAGATATTATCGGAAATATTCATTGATCTCTAGTATATGGTGTATCCTTGAATACTTCCTATTTATAAATCAAAATGAAACAAATTGTATGTGAGATATTATCGGAAATATTCATTGATCTCTAGTATAGTGTGTATCCTTGAATACTTCCTATTTATAAATCTGAATGAAACAAATTGTATGTGAGATATTATTGGAAATATTCTTTGATCTCTAGTATATGGTGTATCCTTGAATACTTCCTATTTATAAATCTGAATGAAACAAATTGTATGTGATATATTATCGGAAATATTCATTGATCTCTAGTATATGGTGTATCCTTGAATACTTCCTATTTATAAATCTGAATGTAACAAATTCTATATGAAATAATATCGAAAATATTCATTGATCTCTAGTATATCATATATCTAGTATCATTGAATACTTCCTATTTATAAATCTGAATGAAATAAATTGTATGTGAGATATTATCGAAAATATTCTTTGATCTCTAGTATATGGTGTATCCTTGAATACTTCCTATTTATAAATCTGAATGAAACAAATTGTATGTGAGATATTATCGGAAATATTCATTGATCTCTAATATATGGTGTATCCTTCCTATTTATAAATCTAAATGAAACAAATTCTATGTGAGATATTCTCGAAAATATTCGTTGATCTCTAGTATATGGTGTATCCTTGAATACCTCCTATTTATAAATCTGAATGAAACTAATTCTATGTGAGATATTATAGAAAATATTCACTGCTCTCTAGTATATGGTGTATCCTTGAATACTTCCTATTTATAAATCTGAATGAAACAAATTCTATGTGAGATAATATCGAAAATATTCATTGATCTCTAGTATATGGTGTATCCTTGAATACTTCCTATTTATAAATCTGAATGAAACAAATAGTGTGTGAGATATGATCGGAAATATTCATTGATCTCTAGTATATGGTGTATCCTTGAAATCTTGCTATTTATAAATCTAAATGAAAAAAATTCTATGTGAGATATTATCGAAAATATTCATTGATCTCTAGTATATGGTGTATCCTTGAATACTTCATATTTATAAATCTAAATGAAACAAATTGTATGTGAGATATTATAGAAAATATTCACTGCTCTTTAGTATATGGTGTATCCTTGAATACTTCCTATTTATAGATCTTAATGAAACAAATTCTATTTGAGATATTATCAAAAATATTCATTGATCTCTAGTATAGTGTGTATCCTTGAATACTTCCAAATTATAAATATAAATGAAACAAATTGTATGTGAGATATCACCGAAAATATTCATTGATCTCTAGTATATGGTGTATCCTTGAATACTTCCTATTTATAAATCTGAATGAAACAAATTGTATGTGAGATATTCTCCAAAATATTCATTGATCTCTAGTACATGGTGTATACTTGAATACTTCATATTTATAAATCTAAATGAAACAAATTGTATGTGAGATATTATAGAAAACATTCATTGATCTCTAGTATATGGTGTATCCTTGAATACTTCATATTTATAAATCTAAATGAATCAAATTGTATGTGAGATATTATCGAAAATATTCATTGATCTCTAGTATATGGTGTATCCTCGAATACCTCCTATTCATAAATCGAAATGAAACAAATTGTATGTGAGATATTATCGAAAATATTCATTGATCTCTAGTATATGGTGTATACTTGAATACTTCCTATTTATAAATCTAAATGAAACAAATTATATGTGAGATATTATCGAAAATATTCATCGATCTCTAGTATATGGTGTATCCTTGAATACTTCCTATTTATAAATCTTAATGAAACAAATTCTATGTGAGATATTATCGAAAATATTCATTGATCTCTAGTATAGTGTGTATCCATGAATACTTCCTATTTATAAATCAAAATGAAACAAATTGAATGTGATATATTATCGGAAATATTCATTGATCTCTAGTATATGGTGTATCCTTGAATACTTCCTATTTATAAATCTAAATGAAACAAATTGTATGTGAGATTTTATCTAAAATATTAATTGATCTCTAGTATATGGTGTATCCTTGAATACTTCCTATTTATAAATCTTAATGAAACAAATTCTATGAGATATTATCGAAAATATTCATTGATCTCTAGTATAGTGTGTATCCTTGAATACTTCATATTTATAAATCTTTATGAAACAAATTGTATGTGAGATATTCTCGAAAATATTCATTGATCTCTAGTATATGGTGTATCCTTGAATACTTCCTATTTATAAATCTAAATGAAACGAATTGTATGTGAGATATCACCGAAAATATTCATTGATCTCTAGTATATGGTGTATCCTTGAATACTTCCTATTTATAAATCTTTATGAAACAAATTGTATGTGAGATATTCTCGAAAATATTCATTGATCTCTAGTATATGGTGTATCCTTGAATACTTCCTATTTATAAATCTAAATGAAACAAATTCTATGTGAGATATTTACGAAAATATTCATTGATCTCTAGTATATGGTGTATCCTTGAAGACTTCATATTTATAAATCTAAATGAAACAAATTGTATGTGAGATATTATAGAAAATATTCACTGCTCTCTAGTATATGGTGTATCCTTGAATACTTCCTATTTATAGATCTTAATGAAACAAATTCTATTTGAGATATTACCGAAAATATTCATTGATCTCTAGTATAGCGTGTATCCTTGAATACTTCCAATTTATAAATCTAAATGAAACAAATTGTATGTGAGATATCACCGAAAATATTCATTGATCTCTAGTATATGGTGTATCCTTGAATACTTCCTATTTAAAAATCTTAATGAAACAAATTTTATGTGAGATATTCTCCAAAATATTCATTGATCTCTAGTATATGGTGTATCCTTGAATATTTCATATTTATAAATCTAAATGAAACAAATTGTATGTGAGATATTATAGAAAATATTCATTGATCTCTAGTATATGGTGTATCCTTGAATACTTCATATTTATAAAGCTAAATGAATCAAATTGTATGTGAGATATTATCGAAAATATTCATTGATCTCTAGTATATGGTGTATCCTTGAATACTTCCTATTTATAAATCTGAATGAAACAAATTGTATGTGAGATATTCTCGAAAATATTCATTGATCTCTAGTATATGGTGTATCCTTGAATACTTCATATTTATAAATCTAAATGAAACAAATTGTATGTGAGATATTATAGAAAATATTCATTGATTTCTAGTATATGGTGTATCCTTGAATACTTCATATTTATAAATCTAAATGAATCAAATTGTATGTGAGATATTATCGAAAATATTCATTGATCTCTAGTATATGGTGTATCCTCGAATACCTCCTATTCATAAATCTAAATGAAACAAATTATATGTGAGATATTATCGAAAATATTCATCGATCTCTAGTATATGGTGTATCCTTGAATACTTCCTATTTATAACTCTTAATGAAACAAATTCTATGTGAGATATTATCGAAACTATTCATTGATCTCTAGTATAGTGTGTATCCTTGAATACTTCCTATTTATAAATCAAAATGAAACAAATTGAATGTGAGATTTTATCTAAAATATTCATTGATCTCTAGTATATGGTGTATCCTTGAATACTTCCTATTTATAAATCTGAATGAAACAAATTCTATATGAGATAATATCGAAAATATTCATTGATCTCTAGTATATGGTGTATTCTTGAATACTTCCTATATATAAATCTAAATGAAACAAATTCTATGTGAGATATCACCGAAAATATTCATTGATCTCTAGTATATGGTGTATCCTTGAATACTTCCTATTTATAAATGTTAATGAAACAAATTGTATGTGAGATATTCTCGAAAATATTCATTGATCTCTAGTATATGGTGTATCATTGAATACTTCCTATTTATAAATCTGAATGAAACAAATTCTATCTGAGATAATATCGAAAATATTCATTGATCTCTAGTATATGGTGTATCTCCGAATACTTCCTATTCATAAATCTAAATGAAACAAATTGTATGTGAGATATTATCGAAAATATTCATTGATCTCTAGTAAATGGGGTATACTTAAATACTTCCTATGTGTAAATCTAAATGAAACAAATTCTATCTGAGATATTATCGAAAATATAAATTGATCTCTAGTATATGGTGTATCCTTAAATACTTCCTATTTATAAATCTAAATGAAACAAATTGTATGTGAGATATTATCGGAAATATTCATTGATCTCTAGTATATGGTGTATCCTTGAATACTTCCTATTTATAAATCTAAATGAAACAAATTGTATGTGAGATATTCTCGAAAATATTCATTGATCTCTAGTATATGGTGTATCCTTAAATACTTCCTATTTATAAATCTTAATGAAACAAATTCTATACGAGATAATATCGAAAATATTCATTGATCTCTAGTATATGGTGTATCCTTGAATACTTCCTATTTATAAATCTGAATGAAACAAATTCTATGTGAGATAATATCGAAAATTTTCATTGATCTCTAGTATATGGTGTATCATTGAATACTTCCAATTTATAAATCTGAATGAAACAAATTCTATCTGCGATAATATCGAAAATATTCATTGATCTCTAGTATATGGTGTATCTCCGAATACTTCCTATTCATAAATCTAAATGAGACAAATTGTATGTGAGATATTATCGGAAATATTCATTGATCTCTAGTATATGGTGTATCCTTGAATACTTCCTATTTATAAATCTTAATGAAACAAATTGTATGTGAGATATTCTCGAAAATATTCATTGATCTCTAGTATATGGTGTATCCTTAAATACTTCCTATTTATAAATCTTAATGAAACAAATTCCATATGAGATAATATCGAAAATATTCATTGATCTCTAGTATATGGTGTATCCTCTAATACCTCCTATTCATAAATCTAAATGAAACAAATTATATGTGAGATATTATCGAAAATATTCATTGATCTCTAGTATATGCTGTATACTTGAATACTTCCTATTTATAAATCTAAATGAAACAAATTATATGTGAGATATTATCGAAAATATTCATTGATCTCTAGTATATGGTGTATCCTTGAATACTTCCTATTTATAAATCTTAATGAAACATTTTCTATGTGAGATAATATCGAAAATTTTCATTGATCTCTAGTATATGGTGTATCATTGAATACTTCCTATTTATAAATCTGAATGAAACAAATTCTATCTGAGATAATATCGAAAATATTCATTGATCTCTAGTATATGGTGTATCTCCGAATACTTCCTATTCATAAATCTAAATGAGACAAATTGTATGTGAGATATTATCGGAAATATTCATTGATCTCTAGTATATGGTGTATCCTTGAATACTTCCTATTTATAAATCTTAATGAAACAAATTCTATATGAGATAATATCGAAAATATTCATTGATCTCTAGTATATGGTGTATCCTCTAATACCTCCTATTCATAAATCTAAATGAAACAAATTGTATGTGAGATATTATCGAAAATATTCATTGATCTCTAGTATATGGTGTATACTTGAATACTTCCTATTTATAAATCTGAATGAAACAAATTGTGTGTGAGATATTATCGGAAATATTCATTGATCTCTAGTATATGGTGTATCCTTGAATACTTCCTATTTATAAATCTGAACGAAACAAATTCTATGTTAGATAATATCGAAAATTTTCATTGATCTCTTGTATATGGTGTATCATTGAATACTTCCTATTTATAAATCTGAATGAAACAAATTCTATCTGAGATAATATCGAAAATATTCATTGATCTCTAGTATATGGTGTATCTCCGAATACATCCTATTCATAAATCTAAATGAGACAAATTGTATGTGAGATATTATCGGAAATATTCATTGATATCTAGTATATGGTGTATCCTTGAATACTTCCTATTTATAAATCTTAATGAAACAAATTGTATGTGAGATATTCTCGAAAATATTCATTGATCTCTAGTATATGGTGTATCCTTAAATACTTCCTATTTATAAATCTTAATGAAACAAATTCTATATGAGATAATATCGAAAATATTCATTGATCTCTAGTATATGGTGTATCCTCTAATACCTCCTATTCATAAATCTAAATGAAACAAATTGTATGTGAGATATTATCGAAAATATTCATTGATCTCTAGTATATGGTGTATACTTGAATACTTCCTATTTATAAATCTTAATGAAACAAAATCTATGTGAGATATTATCGAAAATATTCATTGATCTCTAGTATAGTGTGTATCCTTGAATACTTCCTATTTATAAATCAAAATGAAACAAATTGAATGTGATATATTATCGGAAATATTCATTGATCTCTAGTATATGGTGTATCCTTGAATACTTCCTATTTATAAATCTAAATGAACAAATTATATGTGAGATATTATCGAAAATATTCATCGATCTCTAGTATATGGTGTATCCTTGAATACTTCCTATTTATAAATCTTAATGAAACAAAATCTATGTGAGATATTATCGAAAATATTCATTGATCTCTAGTATAGTGTGTATCCTTGAATACTTCCTATTTATAAATCAAAATGAAACAAATTGAATGTGATATATTATCGGAAATATTCATTGATCTCTAGTATATGGTGTATCCTTGAATACTTCCTATTTATAAATCTAAATGAAACAAATTGTATGTGAGATTTTATCTAAAATATTCATTGATCTCTAGTATATGGTGTATCCTTGAATACTTCCTATTTATAAATCAAAATGAAACAAATTGTATGTGAGATATTATCGGAAATATTCATTGATCTCTAGTATAGTGTGTATCCTTGAATACTTCCTATTTATAAATCTGAATGAAACAAATTATATGTGAGATATTATCGGAAATATTCTTTGATCTCTAGTATATGGTGTATCCTTGAATACTTCCTATTTATAAATCTGAATGAAACAAATTGTATGTGATATATTATCGGAAATATTCATTGATCTCTAGTATATGGTGTATCCTTGAATACTTCCTATTTATAAATCTGAATGTAACAAATTCTATATGAAATAATATCGAAAATATTCATTGATCTCTAGTATATGGTGTATCATCGAATACTTCCTATTTATAAATCTGAATGAAATAAATTGTATGTGAGATATTATCGAAAATATTCTTTGATCTCTAGTATATGGTGTATCCTTGAATACTTCCTATTTATAAATCTGAATGAAACAAATTGTATGTGAGATATTATCGGAAATATTCATTGATCTCTAATATATGGTGTATCCTTCCTATTTATAAATCTAAATGAAACAAATTCTATGTGAGATATTCTCGAAAATATTCGTTGATCTCTAGTATATGGTGTATCCTTGAATACCTCCTATTTATAAATCTGAATGAAACAAATTCTATGTGAGATATTATAGAAAATATTCACTGCTCTCTAGTATATGGTGTATCCTTGAATACTTCCTATTTATAAATCTGAATGAAACAAATTCTATATGAGATAATATCGAAAATATTCATTAATCTCTAGTATATGGTGTATCCTTGAATACTTCCTATTTATAAATCTGAATGAAACAAATTCTATGTGAGATAATATCGAAAATATTCATTGATCTCTAGTATATGGTGTATCCTTGAATACTTCCTATTTATAAATCTGAATGAAACAAATTGTGTGTGAGATATGATCGGAAATATTCATTGATCTCTAGTATATGCTGTATCCTTGAATTCTTCCTATTTATAAATCTAAATGAAACATATTCTATGTGAGATATTATCGAAAATATTCATTGATCTCTCGTATATGGTGTATCCTTGAATACTTCATATTTATAAATCTAAATGAAACAAATTCTATGTGAGATATTATCGAAAATATTCATTGATCTCTAGTATATGGTGTATCCTTGAATACTTCATATTTATAAATCTAAATGAAACAAATTGTATGTGAGATAATATCGAAAATATTCATTAATCTCTAGTATATGGTGTATCCTTGAATACTTCCTATTTATAAATCTGAATGAAACAAATTCTATGTGAGATAATATCGAAAATATTCATTGATCTCTAGTATATGGTGTATCCTTGAATACTTCCTATTTATAAATCTGAATGAAACAAATAGTGTGTGAGATATGATCGGAAATATTCATTGATCTCTAGTATATGGTGTATCCTTGAAATCTTGCTAATTATAAATCTAAATGAAACAAATTCTATGTGAGATATTATCGAAAATATTCATTGATCTCTAGTATATGGTGTATCCTTGAATACTTCATATTTATAAATCTAAATGAAACAAATTGTATGTGAGATATTATAGAAAATATTCACTGCTCTTTAGTATATGGTGTATCCTTGAATACTTCCTATTTATAGATCTTAATGAAACAAATTCTATTTGAGATATTATCAAAAATATTCATTGATCTCTAGTATAGTGTGTATCCTTGAATACTTCCAAATTATAAATATAAATGAAACAAATTGTATGTGAGATATCACCGAAAATATTCATTGATCTCTAGTATATGGTGTATCCTTGAATACTTCCTATTTATAAATCTGAATGAAACAAATTGTATGTGAGATATTCTCCAAAATATTCATTGATCTCTAGTATATGGTGTATACTTGAATACTTCATATTTATAAATCTAAATGAAACAAATTGTATGTGAGATATTATAGAAAACATTCATTGATCTCTAGTATATGGTGTATCCTTGAATACTTCATATTTATAAATCTAAATGAATCAAATTGTATGTGAGATATTATCGAAAATATTCATTGATCTCTAGTATATGGTGTATCCTCGAATACCTCCTATTCATAAATCTAAATGAAACAAATTGTATGTGAGATATTATCGAAAATATTCATTGATCTCTAGTATATGGTGTATACTTGAATACTTCCTATTTATAAATCTAAATGAAACAAATTATATGTGAGATATTATCGAAAATATTCATCGATCTCTAGTATATGGTGTATCCTTGAATACTTCCTATTTATAAATCTTAATGAAACAAATTCTATGTGAGATATTATCGAAAATATTCATTGATCTCTAGTATAGTGTGTATCCATGAATACTTCCTATTTATAAATCAAAATGAAACAAATTGAATGTGATATATTATCGGAAATATTCATTGATCTCTAGTATATGGTGTATCCTTGAATACTTCCTATTTATAAATCTAAATGAAACAAATTGTATGTGAGATTTTATCTAAAATATTAATTGATCTCTAGTATATGGTGTATCCTTGAATACTTCCTATTTATAAATCTTAATGAAACAAATTCTATGAGATATTATCGAAAATATTCATTGATCTCTAGTATAGTGTGTATCCTTGAATACTTCATATTTATAAATCTTTATGAAACAAATTGTATGTGAGATATTCTCGAAAATATTCATTGATCTCTAGTATATGGTGTATCCTTGAATACTTCCTATTTATAAATCTAAATGAAACAAATTGTATGTGAGATATCACCGAAAATATTCATTGATCTCTAGTATATGGTGTATCCTTGAATACTTCCTATTTATAAATCTTTATGAAACAAATTGTATGTGAGATATTCTCGAAAATATTCATTGATCTCTAGTATATGGTGTATCCTTGAATACTTCCTATTTATAAATCTAAATGAAACAAATTCTATGTGAGATATTTACGAAAATATTCATTGATCTCTAGTATATGGTGTATCCTTGAAGACTTCATATTTATAAATCTAAATGAAACAAATTGTATGTGAGATATTATAGAAAATATTCACTGCTCTCTAGTATATGGTGTATCCTTGAATACTTCCTATTTATAGATCTTAATGAAACAAATTCTATTTGAGATATTACCGAAAATATTCATTGATCTCTAGTATAGCGTGTATCCTTGAATACTTCCAATTTATAAATCTAAATGAAACAAATTGTATGTGAGATATCACCGAAAATATTCATTGATCTCTAGTATATGGTGTATCCTTGAATACTTCCTATTTATAAATCTTAATGAAACAAATTTTATGTGAGATATTCTCCAAAATATTCATTGATCTCTAGTATATGGTGTATCCTTGAATATTTCATATTTATAAATCTAAATGAAACAAATTGTATGTGAGATATTATAGAAAATATTCATTGATCTCTAGTATATGGTGTATCCTTGAATACTTCATATTTATAAAGCTAAATGAATCAAATTGTATGTGAGATATTATCGAAAATATTCATTGATCTCTAGTATATGGTGTATCCTTGAATACTTCCTATTTATAAATCTGAATGAAACAAATTGTATGTGAGATATTCTCGAAAATATTCATTGATCTCTAGTATATGGTGTATCCTTGAATACTTCATATTTATAAATCTAAATGAAACAAATTGTATGTGAGATATTATAGAAAATATTCATTGATTTCTAGTATATGGTGTATCCTTGAATACTTCATATTTATAAATCTAAATGAATCAAATTGTATGTGAGATATTATCGAAAATATTCATTGATCTCTAGTATATGGTGTATCCTCGAATACCTCCTATTCATAAATCTAAATGAAACAAATTATATGTGAGATATTATCGAAAATATTCATCGATCTCTAGTATATGGTGTATCCTTGAATACTTCCTATTTATAACTCTTAATGAAACAAATTCTATGTGAGATATTATCGAAAATATTCATTGATCTCTAGTATAGTGTGTATCCTTGAATACTTCCTATTTATAAATTAAAATGAAACAAATTGAATGTGAGATTTTATCTAAAATATTCATTGATCTCTAGTATATGGTGTATCCTTGAATACTTCCTATTTATAAATCTGAATGAAACAAATTCTATATGAGATAATATCGAAAATATTCATTGATCTCTAGTATATGGTGTATTCTTGAATACTTCCTATTTATAAATCTAAATGAAACAAATTGTATGTGAGATATCACCGAAAATATTCATTGATCTCTAGTATATGGTGTATCCTTGAATACTTCCTATTTATAAATCTTAATGAAACAAATTGTATGTGAGATATTCTCGAAAATATTCATTGATCTCTAGTATATGGTGTATCCTTGAATACTTCCTATTTATAAATCTAAATGAAACAAATTCTATGTGAGATATTATCGAAAATATTCATTGATCTCTAGTATATGGTGTATCCTTGAATACTTCATATTTATAAATCTAAATGAAACAAATTGTACGTGAGATATTATAGAAAATATTCATTGATCTCTTGTATATGGTGTATTCTTGAATACTTCCTATTTATAAATCTAAATGAAACATATTGTATGTATTATCAAAAATATTCATTGATCTCTAGTATAGTGTGTATCCTTGAATACTTCTAATTTATAAATCTAAATGAAACAAATTGTATGTGAGATATCACCGAAAATATTCATTGATCTCTAGTATATGGTGTATCCTTGAATATTTCCTATTTATAAATCTAAATGAAACAAATTGTATGTGAGATATCACCGAAAATATTCATTGATCTCTAGTATATGGTGTATCCTTGAATACTTCCTATTTATAAATCTAAATGAAACAAATTCTATGTGAGATATTATAGAAAATATTCATTGATCTCTAGTATATGGTGTATCCTTGAATACTTCATATTTATAAATCTAAATGAAACAAATTGTACGTGAGATATTATAGAAAATATTCATTGATCTCTTGTATATGGTGTATTCTTGAATACTTCCTATTTATAAATCTAAATGAAACATATTGTATGTATTATCAAAAATATTCATTGATCTCTAGTATAGTGTGTATCCTTGAATACTTCTAATTTATAAATCTAAATGAAACAAATTGTATGTGAGATATCACCGAAAATATTCATTGATCTCTAGTATATGGTGTATCCTTGAATATTTCCTATTTATAAATCTAAATGAAACAAATTGTATGTGAGATATCACCGAAAATATTCATTGATCTCTAGTATAGCGTGTATCCTTGAATACTTCCAATTTATAAATCTAAATGAAACAAATTGTATGTGAGATATCACCGAAAATATTCATTGATCTCTAGTATATGGTGTATCCTTGAATACTTCCTATTTATAAATCTTAATGAAACAAATTTTATGTGAGATATTCTCCAAAATATTCATTGATCTCTAGTATATGGTGTATCCTTGAATATTTCATATTTATAAATCTAAATGAAACAAATTGTATGTGAGATATTATAGAAAATATTCATTGATCTCTAGTATATGGTGTATCCTTGAATACTTCATATTTATAAAGCTAAATGAATCAAATTGTATGTGAGATATTATCGAAAATATTCATTGATCTCTAGTATATGGTGTATCCTTGAATACTTCCTATTTATAAATCTGAATGAAACAAATTGTATGTGAGATATTCTCGAAAATATTCATTGATCTCTAGTATATGGTGTATCCTTGAATACTTCATATTTATAAATCTAAATGAAACAAATTGTATGTGAGATATTATAGAAAATATTCATTGATTTCTAGTATATGGTGTATCCTTGAATACTTCATATTTATAAATCTAAATGAATCAAATTGTATGTGAGATATTATCGAAAATATTCATTGATCTCTAGTATATGGTGTATCCTCGAATACCTCCTATTCATAAATCTAAATGAAACAAATTATATGTGAGATATTATCGAAAATATTCATCGATCTCTAGTATATGGTGTATCCTTGAATACTTCCTATTTATAACTCTTAATGAAACAAATTCTATGTGAGATATTATCGAAAATATTCATTGATCTCTAGTATAGTGTGTATCCTTGAATACTTCCTATTTATAAATTAAAATGAAACAAATTGAATGTGAGATTTTATCTAAAATATTCATTGATCTCTAGTATATGGTGTATCCTTGAATACTTCCTATTTATAAATCTGAATGAAACAAATTCTATATGAGATAATATCGAAAATATTCATTGATCTCTAGTATATGGTGTATTCTTGAATACTTCCTATTTATAAATCTAAATGAAACAAATTGTATGTGAGATATCACCGAAAATATTCATTGATCTCTAGTATATGGTGTATCCTTGAATACTTCCTATTTATAAATCTTAATGAAACAAATTGTATGTGAGATATTCTCGAAAATATTCATTGATCTCTAGTATATGGTGTATCCTTGAATACTTCCTATTTATAAATCTAAATGAAACAAATTCTATGTGAGATATTATCGAAAATATTCATTGATCTCTAGTATATGGTGTATCCTTGAATACTTCATATTTATAAATCTAAATGAAACAAATTGTACGTGAGATATTATAGAAAATATTCATTGATCTCTTGTATATGGTGTATTCTTGAATACTTCCTATTTATAAATCTAAATGAAACATATTGTATGTATTATCAAAAATATTCATTGATCTCTAGTATAGTGTGTATCCTTGAATACTTCTAATTTATAAATCTAAATGAAACAAATTGTATGTGAGATATCACCGAAAATATTCATTGATCTCTAGTATATGGTGTATCCTTGAATATTTCCTATTTATAAATCTAAATGAAACAAATTGTATGTAAGATATTATCGAAAATATTCATTGATCTCTAGTATATGGTGTATCCTTGAATACTTCCTATTTATAAATCTGAATGAAACAAATTGTATGTGAGATATTCTCCAAAATATTCATTGATCTCTAGTATATGGTGTATCCTTGAATACTTCATATTTATAAATCTAAATGAAACAAATTGTATGTGAGATATTATCGAAAATATTCATTGATCTCTAGTATATGGTGTATCCTCGAATACCTCCTATTCATAAATCTAAATGAAACAAATTCTATGTGAGATATTATCGAAAATATTCATTGATCTCTAGTATAGTGTGTATCCTTAAATACTTCCTATTTATAAATCAAAATGAAACAAATTGTATGTGAGATACTATCGATAATATTCATTGATCTCTAGTATATGGTGTATTCTTGAATACTTCATATTTATAAATCTAAATGAAACAAATTGTATGTGAGATATTCTCGAAAATATTCATTGGTCTCTAGTATATGGTGTATCCTTGAATACTTCATATTTATAAATCTAAATGAAACAAATTGTATGTGAGATATTCTCGAAAATATTCATTGATCTCTAGTATATGGTGTATCCTTGAATACTTCATATTTATAAATCTAAATGAAAAAAATTGTATGTGAGATATTCTCGAAAATATTCATTGATCTCTAGTATATGGTG
Organism: Sarcophaga carnaria; assembly: GCA_958299815.1. Classification (NCBI taxonomy): domain Eukaryota; kingdom Metazoa; phylum Arthropoda; class Insecta; order Diptera; family Sarcophagidae; genus Sarcophaga; species Sarcophaga carnaria. The sequence continues at coordinate 80,290,353 of OY283149.1, read as the reverse complement.
TATCTTTGAATACTTCATATTTATAAATGTAAATGAAACAAATTGTATGTGAGATGTTCTCGAAAATATTCATTGATCTCTAGTATAATGTGTTTTCTTGAATACTTCCTATTTATAAATCTAAATGAAACAAATTGAATGTGAGATATTATCGAAAATATTCATTGATCTCTAGTATATGGTGTATCCTTGAATGCTCCATATTTATAAATCTAAATGAAACAAATTGTATGTGAGATATTATAGAAAATTTTCACTGCTCTCTAGTAAATGGTGTATCCTTGAATACTTCCTAATTATAAATCTTAATGAAACAAATTGTATGTGAGATATCATCGAAAATATTCATTGATCTCTAGTATATGGTGTATCCTCGAATACCTCCTATTCATAAATCTAAATGAAACAAATTTTCTGTGAGATATTATCGAAAATATTCACTGCTCTCTAGTATATGGTGTATCCTTGAATACTTCATATTTATAAATCTAAATGAAACAAATTGTATGTGAGATATTATCGAAAATATTCATTGATCTCTAGTATATGGTGTATCCTTGAATACTTCATATTTATAAATCTAAATGAAACAAATTGTATGTGAGATATTATAGAAAATATTCACTGCTCTCTAGTATATGGTGTATCCTCGAATACTTCATATTTAAGAATCTAAATGAAACAAATTGTATGTGAGATATTATCGAAAATATTCATTGATCTCTTCTATATGGTGTATCCTTGAATACATCATATTTATAAATCTAAATGAAACAAATTGTGTGTGAGATATTATCGAAAATATTCATCGATTTCTTGTATACCGTGTATCCTTTGATACTTCCTATGAGTAAATATAAATGCAACAAATTGTAAGTGAGATATTATAGAAAATATTCATTGATCTCTAGTATATGGTGTATCCTTTAATACTTCCTAGGAGTAAATCTACATGAAACAAATTGTATGTGAGATATTATAGAAAATATTCATTGATCTCTAGTATATGGTGTATCCTTTAGTACTTCCTATGTGTAAATCTAAATGAAACAAATCGTGTGAGATATTATCGAAAATATTCATTGATCACTAGTATATGGGGTATCCTTGAATACTTCCTATTTATAATTCTTAAGGAAACAAATTGTATGTGAGATATTATCGAAAATTTTCATTGATCTCTAGTATATGGTGTATCCTTCAATACTTCCTATTTATAAATCTAAATGAAACAAATTGTATGTGAGATATCACCGAAAATATTCATTGATGTCTAGTATATGGTGTATCTTTGAATACTTCCTATTTATAAATCTAAATGAAACAAATTGTATGTGAAATATTCTCGAAAATATTCATTGATCTCTAGTATATGGTGTATCCTTGAATACTTCATATTTATAAATCTAAATGAAACAAATTGTATGTGTGATATTATCGAAAATATTCATTGATCTCTAGTATATGGTGTATCCTTGAATACTTCATATTTATAAATCTAAATGAAACAAATTGTGTGTGAGATATTATCGAAAATATTCATCGATTTCTTGTATACGGTGTATCCTTTAATACTTCCTAGGAGTAAATCTACATGAAATAAGTTGTATGTGAGATATTATAGAAAATATTCATTGATCTCTAGTATATGGTGTATCCTTGAATACTTCCTATTTATAAAACTTAATGAAACAAATTTTATGTGAGATATTCTCCAAAATATTCATTGATCTGTATCCTTGAATACTTCATATTTATAAATCTAAATGAAACAAATTGTATGTGAGATATCACCGAAAATATTCATTGATCTCTAGTACATGGTGTATCCTTGAATATTTCCTATTTATAAATCTAAATGAAACATATTGTATGTATTATCAAAAATATTCATTGATCTCTAGTATAGTGTGTATCCTTGAATACTTCCAATTTATAAATCTAAATGAAACAAATTGTATGTGAGATATCACCGAAAATATTCATTGATCTCTAGTACATGGTGTATCCTTGAATATTTCCTATTTATAAATCTTAATGAAACAAATTTTATGTGAGATATTCTCCAAAATATTTATTGATCTCTAGTATATGGTGTATCCTTGAATATTTCATATTTATAAATCTAAATGAAACAAATTGTATGTAAGATATTATCGAAAATATTCATTGATCTCTAGTATATGGTGTATCCTTGAATACTTCCTAGTTATAAATCTGAATGAAACAAATTGTATGTGAGATATTCTCCAAAATATTCATTGATCTCTAGTATATGGTGTATCCTTGAATACTTCATATTTATAAATCTAAATGAAACAAATTGTATGTGAGATATTATCGAAAATATTCATTGATCTCTAGTATATGGTGTATCCTCGAATACCTCCTATTCATAAATCTAAATGAAACAAATTCTATGTGAGATATTATCGAAAATATTCATTGATCTCTAGTATAGTGTGTATCCTTAAATACTTCCTATTTATAAATCAAAATGAAACAAATTGTATGTGAGATATTATCGAAAATATTCATTGATCTCTAGTATATGGTGTATTCTTGAATACTTCATATTTATAAATCTAAATGAAACAAATTGTATGTGAGGTATTCTCGAAAATATTCATTGGTCTCTAGTATATGGTGTATCTTTGAATACTTCCTATTTATAAATCTTAATGAAACAAATTTTATGTGAGATATTCTCGAAAATATTCATTGATCTCTAGTATATGGTGTATCCTTGAATACTTCATATTTATAAATCTAAATGAAACAAATTGTATGTGTGATATTATCGAAAATATTCATTGATCTCTAGTATATGGTGTATCCTTGAATACTTCATATTTATAAATCTAAATGAAACAAATTGTGTGTGAGATATTATCGAAAATATTCATCGATTTCTTGTATACGGTGTATCCTTTAATACTTCCTAGGAGTAAATCTACATGAAATAAATTGTATGTGAGATATTATAGAAAATATTCATTGATCTCTAGTATATGGTGTATCCTTGAATACTTCCTATTTATAAAACTTAATGAAACAAATTTTATGTGAGATATTCTCCAAATTCTCTAGTATATGGTGTATCCTTGAATACTTCATATTTATAAATCTAAATGAAACAAATTGTATGTGTGATATTATCGAAAATATTCATTGATCTCTAGTATATGGTGTATCCTTGAATACTTCATATTTATAAATCTAAATGAAACAAATTGTGTGTGAGATATTATCGAAAATATTCATCGATTTCTTGTATACGGTGTATCCTTTAATACTTCCTAGGAGTAAATCTACATGAAATAAATTGTATGTGAGATATTATAGAAAATATTCATTGATCTCTAGTATATGGTGTATCCTTGAATACTTCCTATTTATAAAACTTAATGAAACAAATTTTATGTGAGATATTCTCCAAAATATTCATTGATCTCTAGTATATGGTGTATCCTTGAATACTTCATATTTATAAATCTAAATGAAACAAATTGTATGTGAGATATTATCGAAAATATTCAACGATCTCTAGTATATGGTGTATCCTTGAATACTTCCTATTTATAACTGTTAATGAAACAAATTCTATGTGAGATATTATCGAAAATATTTATTGATCTCTAGTATAGTGTGTATCCTTGAATACTTCCTATTTATAAATCAAACTGAAACAAATTGAATGTGAGATTTTATCTAAAATATTCATTGATCTCTAGTATATGGTGTATCCTTGAATACTTCCTATTTATAAATCTGAATGAAACAAATTCTATATGAGATAATATCGAAAATATTCATTGATCTCTAGTATATGGTGTATTCTTGAATACTTCCTATTTATAAATCTAAATGAAACAAATTGTATGTGAGATATCACCGAAAATATTCATTGATCTCTAGTATATGGTGTATCCTTGAATACTTCCTATTTATAAATCTTAATGAAACAAATTGTATGTGAGATATTCTCGAAAATATTCATTGATCTCTAGTATATGGTGAATACTTCCTATTTATAAATCTAAATGAAACAAATTCTATGTGAGATATTATCGAAAATATTCATTGATCTCTAGTATATGGTGTATCCTTGAATACTTCATATTTATAAATCTAAATGAAACAAATTGTACGTGAGATGTAACGTATTTATTTACTTAATTTTATTTTGTGCACTCAAGGAGCACTATCAAATAAAAAGATCAATAGTTTTAACTAAGTGCAGCTGAACCGCACTATTTGGTTAAATTTTATTGATTGATCTCTTGAGAGAAAATGTCCCTTCTTTTATACTAAATTTTGGCTGATTTGACAATTCCAAATCAAACCCTTAATTCTAATACAATTTTGTATTGACTTAATACTATAACATATGTTTGTGTGTACATTATATGTTTAACTATATTATATTGGTTTGTGTGTGTAATATTTATGGGACAAGTGGATGTTATATGACACGCGCCTATTATCCACAATAATTCCCACGGTAAAGTGTAAAGAGAGCTACACACGATCACCAGCAATGCCATACAACAACAACACACATACTACATATTATATGCAAACCAATGCAGTCAGCGGCCTGACAACAAAGTGTCAAATGATCGTTGCATGTGCGCGACGGTCAATAACATTAAGTCAAGTGGTCGCTGCTCATATGCAATTGGATATTCTTTTGTTTATGCATATGAAATGTTGTGCCAGTATTGACAACTGTAAAATCATGCTACACCTCCACCCTTTACAAGAATGTTCATATAACTTTTGTTCTATGGACATTCTTTCACACAACACAGTACAATGATTTTACGTCTATTTCAAATTATATTTTATTAGTGAACTTAAAATGTAAAGTATTTATTTAAATGACTAATAATGTTTTACATATTAATCTTAATTTAACGTAATCCAATCTTAATATTATTTCTTATTTAATTTTAATATTTATTTTGTTTTTAATAAATGTTTAGTGATAAGTTTACTTATGTAGTTAAAAAAATCTTATCTTAAAGATTATTATTTCACTTTTCTGATCAGTTTAGTGTTATAATTAAAACTTATTTGATATATAGCTTAAGTCTATTTTTATGAACTACTTGCTCTTTATTATTTTTCTTATCAACTATAGTTACATTATTTCTTAAATCTATATTTTTAATTTTGTATGGACCTTTATATGATTCCTCTAGTTTATGTCCTGTATTATTCCTAAGTAAAACTAAATCTCCTATGTTAAAATTATAATCTAATATATCCTTATCATAGTTATTCTTCTGTTTGATTTTATTTATTTCTAATAAATGTTTTGCTCTCTTAAGTGCAAGTTCTAATCTAAATTTTGCCTCTTTGGCATAATCGTCAATATTGTATAGTGGAGTAACTGTGTCTACCTCATTGAAATCTTTGAAACTGTTTGGTACTTTGCTAAAAACCAATTCAAAAGGACAATAATTATGTACAGTTGATGGTGTTGTATTAAAACAATATGTGAAATACCTAATCCATTCATCCCAGTCATCTTTTTCTACAGATATGTAAGAACGTACGTATTCATTAAAAGTTCTGTGACTTCTTTCTATTGTACCTAAGGTCTGGTGATGATGTGCTGTTGATGTTAGTTTCTCGATTTTCAACAAAGTGCACAATTCGTTTAATATAGAATTCTTATATTCTGTACCCATGTCCGAAATGAACGTCTTCATTGGGCCATAGGTAAGTACAAAATTTTCGAATATCGCTTTTGCGATCGTCTTAGCCGATTTATTTGGTATAGGTATTGTTACCAGGTATTTAGTTAAGTCGCATATTAATGTGATTGCGTACTCATTTCCATGTATTGATCTTGGAAATGGTCCAATTGTGTCTACATACACTGTATCAAACGGTTTGTTAGGTGTTTCTGTTATTATCATCGGGCTTTTAACGTGCTTGGTAGTTTTCGTTATTTGACATTTGTGACATGCTTTTACATATTTAGCTATGTCCTTTGTCATATTTTTCCAGTAGTAGTATCTTTTTATTTTCTCTGCGGTTCTATATATGCCGCAATGACCTCCTTCGATAGGGTCATCATGATATTTCAGCATGACTTCTAGAATTTCCTTAGAATTCTTTATATCAAGTATCTTTATTTCATTTAAAAGCGCTATTTTAATTCTATTTAGTACCTTATTGCCCATATTTCTAAATTCATACTTTGAGACAAATTCGAAAATTTTCTCACTAGGTGCTACTTGTAGCTTATTGATATTTAATTTACTGGCCGCTTTCTCGAGCCTAGAGAAAAATTGTCCTAAGTCAAATTCCTCTTTAGTAAATATATCATTTATATTTATGCTAGCTAATATTGATTTTCCCTTCCTTATATAGCATTTATTGGGATAAATCTTTAATTTGTAATACTTTCTGACGTCACTATTCTTAATTGGTACATATATTTTGGGCTCATTTAATACATCTGTTTTATTTGCTCTATGCTGATTATTTATCCTACTACTGTCTTTTTGCTTAGTCACTGACCTTGTCGTGACTCTCAACACGCGTGATACCTTTCTATTCATTTCCTTAAAATATTCTATAGTAATTCGCGATAACGCATCCGCGATATAATTGTCCTTCCTAAAGTATAATATAGCGTTTTGTTGCCCTGTTGCTTTAGTGCAACTATTTACGAATTTATTGGCTGGTTTTTTTTTTTTTTTTAACATGGTTCATATTTCAATTGCATATTAAAGTAATGGAAACAATTTTTACTTTAAAGCATAGAGGCTAGATTTATATATAAAAAAGTTTGGCTTGGTGACGTTCATGTTTAATGTATGTAATTTTAGATTAATAGAACACACATACAAAAATTTAAGCCAACCTTTTAGTCAATTTTTGGCATTGGCTCCATCAAATTCTTCAATCCTATGAAAGTGGACATGCTGGAGATGTTGTATTCTATGGCAACATCCTCGCAGTCATCAATATCGACCCTGATAAAGACAATTCTGTCAGCATAGTCCCTGGAGAGTTCCTCCAACCTGGGGGCCATTACTTTGCAGGGGCCACACCAATTGGTACAGAATTTGACCAATACCAACCTATCACCAGCATTTTCCAATTGCTGATTGAAATCGGACTTGTTCCTGATAGTATAAACCATATTGTTGCGAGTAGACACAATTTTTTACTGTGATCATACGCTCTAACTTTTACGTCATTAATGCCCTAAATCAATTTACTAATAATTAATGCTTGATTATCTTAATATTTATCTAAAATTATTGTCTATTAAAGTTCAGTATATCCCTAATGTTTCCTTCCTATGTATTATTACAAATTTTTCCTTATTAATAATTTAATGTAAACTAAGTTATGGATAAAAATCTAAATATATGTAAGTATTATTGACAAATCTTATATTAAAAGTCCATGTATATGATTTCTAATTATATTGTTTCACATGGAAATCATAAATATTGTAGTTAAAAAGCAAGTTTCGACTTAAAATTTTTTTTTTTTGATATTATTTTTGCCTCGAGCGGTTAACGCTTATAGGCCCTGCCAGTGCAACCCTTGAGGAGCACGTTGGTTTAAATAAATTTTTTTTTTTTGTTTGTTTTTGTTCTGCAGCGGCGGTTGAGGTTCTGTTCGACCTTAAACCACATGCGGGTTGTCTTCTTCATGTTTTTGTTCTTTGGTCCTTGATTCTTGACGTCCTTGGTGCCTCTTGGCCAGGCGGTACTTCCTTCAACGGATCCTTGGCTGTCCGTCAGGATAAGCAAAATTTATTTTGGGTGCTTTTGAGCACACCAGTTGTTGTTATATATTTTTTTTTCGGGTCCTTGGGTGCTTTAAATTTTAGCACACCAAGGCCCAGGCAGGATTGACATGCTTTTTGGTGCTTGATAAATTAGCACTCCAGGATTGGCAGGATCACTGTTATATTCTAGGTGCTAATAACTGGAGCACTTCTAGAATAGTGGCAGGATCGCCATGTAACGTATTTATTTACTTAATTTTATTTTGTGCACTCAAGGAGTACTATCAAATAAAAAGATCAATAGTTTTAACTAAGTGCAGCTGAACCGCACTATTTGGTTAAATTTTATTGATTGATCTCTTGAGAGAAAATGTCCCTTCTTTTATACTAAATTTTGGCTGATTTGACAATTCCAAATCAAACCCTTAATTCTAATACAATTTTGTATTGACTTAATACTATAACATATGTTTGTGTGTACATTATATGTTTAACTATATTATATTGGTTTGTGTGTGTAATAATTATGGGACAAGTGGATGTTATATGACACGCGCCTATTATCCACAATAATTCCCACGGTAAAGTGTAAAGAGAGCTACACACGATCACCAGCAATGCCATACAACAACAACACACATACTACATATTATATGCAAACCAATGCAGTCAGCGGCCTGACAACAAAGTGTCAAATGATCGTTGCATGTGCGCGACGGTCAATAACATTAAGTCAAGTGGTCGCTGCTCATATGCAATTGGATATTCTTTTGTTTATGCATATGAAATGTTGTGCCAGTATTGACAACTGTAAAATCATGCTACACCTCCACCCTTTACAAGAATGTTCATATAACTTTTGTTCTATGGACATTCTTTCACACAACACAGTACAATGATTTTACGTCTATTTCAAATTATATTTTATTAGTGAACTTAAAATGTAAAGTATTTATTTAAATGACTAATAATGTTTTACATATTAATCTTAATTTAACGTAATCCAATCTTAATATTATTTCTTATTTAATTTTAATATTTATTTTGTTTTTAATAAATGTTTAGTGATAAGTTTACTTATGTAGTTAAAAAAATCTTATCTTAAAGATTATTATTTCACTTTTCTGATCAGTTTAGTGTTATAATTAAAACTTATTTGATATATAGCTTAAGTCTATTTTTATGAACTACTTGCTCTTTATTATTTTTCTTATCAACTATAGTTACATTATTTCTTAAATCTATATTTTTAATTTTGTATGGACCTTTATATGATTCCTCTAGTTTATGTCCTGTATTATTCCTAAGTAAAACTAAATCTCCTATGTTAAAATTATAATCTAATATATCCTTATCATAGTTATTCTTCTGTTTGATTTTATTTATTTCTAATAAATGTTTTGCTCTCTTAAGTGCAAGTTCTAATCTAAATTTTGCCTCTTTGGCATAATCGTCAATATTGTATAGTGGAGTAACTGTGTCTACCTCATTGAAATCTTTGAAACTGTTTGGTACTTTGCTAAAAACCAATTCAAAAGGACAATAATTATGTACAGTTGATGGTGTTGTATTAAAACAATATGTGAAATACCTAATCCATTCATCCCAGTCATCTTTTTCTACAGATATGTAAGAACGTACGTATTCATTAAAAGTTCTGTGACTTCTTTCTATTGTACCTAAGGTCTGGTGATGATGTGCTGTTGATGTTAGTTTCTCGATTTTCAACAAAGTGCACAATTCGTTTAATATAGAATTCTTATATTCTGTACCCATGTCCGAAATGAACGTCTTCATTGGGCCATAGGTAAGTACAAAATTTTCGAATATCGCTTTTGCGATCGTCTTAGCCGATTTATTTGGTATAGGTATTGTTACCAGGTATTTAGTTAAGTCGCATATTAATGTGATTGCGTACTCATTTCCATGTATTGATCTTGGAAATGGTCCAATTGTGTCTACATACACTGTATCAAACGGTTTGTTAGGTGTTTCTGTTATTATCATCGGGCTTTTAACGTGCTTGGTAGTTTTCGTTATTTGACATTTGTGACATGCTTTTACATATTTAGCTATGTCCTTTGTCATATTTTTCCAGTAGTAGTATCTTTTTATTTTCTCTGCGGTTCTATATATGCCGCAATGACCTCCTTCGATAGGGTCATCATGATATTTCAGCATGACTTCTAGAATTTCCTTAGAATTCTTTATATCAAGTATCTTTATTTCATTTAAAAGCGCTATTTTAATTCTATTTAGTACCTTATTGCCCATATTTCTAAATTCATACTTTGAGACAAATTCGAAAATTTTCTCACTAGGTGCTACTTGTAGCTTATTGATATTTAATTTACTGGCCGCTTTCTCGAGCCTAGAGAAAAATTGTCCTAAGTCAAATTCCTCTTTAGTAAATATATCATTTATATTTATGCTAGCTAATATTGATTTTCCCTTCCTTATATAGCATTTATTGGGATAAATCTTTAATTTGTAATACTTTCTGACGTCACTATTCTTAATTGGTACATATATTTTGGGCTCATTTAATACATCTGTTTTATTTGCTCTATGCTGATTATTTATCCTACTACTGTCTTTTTGCTTAGTCACTGACCTTGTCGTGACTCTCAACACGCGTGATACCTTTCTATTCATTTCCTTAAAATATTCTATAGTAATTCGCGATAACGCATCCGCGATATAATTGTCCTTCCTAAAGTATAATATAGCGTTTTGTTGCCCTGTTGCTTTAGTGCAACTATTTACGAATTTATTGGCTGGTTTTTTTTTTTTTTAACATGGTTCATATTTCAATTGCATATTAAAGTAATGGAAACAATTTTTACTTTAAAGCATAGAGGCTAGATTTATATATAAAAAAGTTTGGCTTGGTGACGTTCATGTTTAATGTATGTAATTTTAGATTAATAGAACACACATACAAAAATTTAAGCCAACCTTTTAGTCAATTTTTGGCATTGGCTCCATCAAATTCTTCAATCCTATGAAAGTGGACATGCTGGAGATGTTGTATTCTATGGCAACATCCTCGCAGTCATCAATATCGACCCTGATAAAGACAATTCTGTCAGCATAGTCCCTGGAGAGTTCCTCCAACCTGGGGGCCATTACTTTACAAAAGAATATGTTTATGCATATGAAATGTTGTGCCAGTATTGACAACTGTAAAATCATGCTACAGAGATATTATAGAAAATATTCACTGCTCTCTAGTATATGGTGTATCCTTGAATACTTCCTATTTATAGATCTTAACGAAAAAAATTCTATTTGAGATATTACAGCAAATATTCATTGATCTCTTGTATATAGTGTATCCTTGAATATTTCATATTTATAAATCTTAATGAAACAAATTTTATGTGAGATATTCTCCAAAATATTTATTGATCTCTAGTATATGGTGTATCCTTGAATATTTCATATATATAAATCTAAATGAAACAAATTGTATGTAAGATATTATCGAAAATATTCATTGATCTCTAGTATATGGTGTATCCTTGAATACTTCCTATTTATAAATCTGAATGAAACAAATTGTATGTGAGATATTCTCCAAAATATTCATTGATCTCTAGTATATGGTGTATCCTTGAATACTTCATATTTATAAATCTAAATGAAACAAATTGTATGTGAGATATTATCGAAAATATTCATTGATCTCTAGTATATGGTGTATCCTCGAATACCTCCTATTCATAAATCTAAATGAAACAAATTCTATGTGAGATATTATCGAAAATATTCATTGATCTCTAGTATAGTGTGTATCCTTAAATACTTCCTATTTATAAATCAAAATGAAACAAATTGTATGTGAGATATTATCGAAAATATTCATTGATCTCTAGTATATGGTGTATTCTTGAATACTTCATATTTATAAATCTAAATGAAACAAATTGTATGTGAGATATTCTCGAAAATATTCATTGGTCTCTAGTATATGGTGTATCCTTGAATACTTCATATTTATAAATCTAAATGAAACAAATTGTATGTGAGATATTCTTGAAAATATTCATTGATATCTAGTATATGGTGTATCCTTGAATACTTCATATTTATAAATCTAAATGAAACAAATTGTATGTGAGATATTCTCGAAAATATTCATTGATCTCTAGTATATGGTGTATCTTTGAATACTTCATATTTATAAATCTAAATGAAACAAATTGTATGTGAGATGTTCTCGAAAATATTCATTGATCTCTAGTATAGTGTGTTTCCTTGAATACTTCCTATTTATAAATCTAAATGAAACAAATTGTATGTGAGATATTATCGAAAATATTCATTGATCTCTAGTATATGGTGTATCCTTGAATGCTTCATATTTATAAATCTAAATGAAACAAATTGTATGTGAGATATTATAGAAAATTTTCACTGCTCTCTAGTATATCGTGTATCCTTGAATACTTCCTAATTATAAATCTTAATGAAACAAATTGTATGTGAGATATCATCGAAAATATTCATTGACCTCTAGTATATGGTGTATCCTTGAATACTTCATATTTATAAATCTAAATGAAACAAATTGTATGTGAGATATTATCGAAATTATTCATTGATCTCTAGTATATGGTGTATCCTTGAATACTTCATATTTATAAATCTAAATGAAACAAATTGTATGTGAGATATTCTCGAAAATATTCATTGATCTCTAGTATATGGTATATCCTTGAATCCGTCCTATTTATAAATCTAAATGCAACAAATTGTATGTGAGATATTATCGAAAATATTCATTGATTTCTAGTATATGGTGTATCCTCGAATACTTCATATTTATGAATCTAAATGAAACAAATTGTATATGAGATATTATCGAAAATATTCATTGATCTCTTCTATATGGTGTATCCTTGAATACATCATATTTATAAATCTAAATGAAACAAATTGTGTGTGAGATATTATCGAAAATATTCATTGATCTCTTGTATCCGGTTTTTCTTTGAATTCTTCCTATTTATAAATCTGAATGACACAAATTGTGTGTGAGATATTATCGAAAATATTCATCGATTTCTTGTATCCGGTGTATCCTTGAATACTTCCTATTTATAAATCTTAATGAAACAAATTGTTTGTGAGATATTATCGAAAATATTCATACATCTCTTGTATCCGGTGTTTCCTTGAATACTTCCTATTTATAAATCTAAATGAAACAAATTGTATGTGAAATATTATCGAAAATATTCATTGATTTCTAGTATATGGTGTATCCTCGAATACTTCATATTTATGAATCTAAATGAAACAAATTGTATGTGAGATATTATCGAAAATATTCATTGATCTCTTCTATATGGTGTATCCTTGAATACATCATATTTATAAATCTAAATGAAACAAATTGTGTGTGAGATATTATCGGAAATATTCATCGATTTCTTGTATACCGTGTATCCTTTAATACTTCCTATGAGTAAATATAAATGCAACAAATTGTAAGTGAGATATTATAGAAAATATGCATTGATCTCTAGTATATGGTGTATCCTTTAATACTTCCTAGGAGTAAATCTACATGAAACAAATTGTATGTGAGATATTATAGAAAATATTCATTGATCTCTGGTATATGGTGTATCCTTTAGTACTTCCTATGTGTAAATCTAAATGAAACAAATCGTGTGAGATATTATCGAAAATATTCATTGATCACTAGTATATGGTGTATCCTTGAATACTTCCTATTTATAATTCTTAAGGAAACAAATTGTATGTGAGATATTATCGAAAATTTTCATTGATCTCTAGTATATGGTGTATCCTTGAATACTTCATATTTATAAATCAAAATGAAACAAATTGTATGTGTGATATTATCGAAAATATTCATTGATCTCTAGTATATGGTGTATCCTTGAATACTTCATATTTATAAATCTAAATGAAACAAATTGTGTGTGAGATATTATCGAAAATATTCATCGATCTCTAGTACATGGTGAAAAGGCATAGGAAATGGTGACCATAAAGGCAAACAGGAGTTAAATTAAAAAAATTTCAAAATGTTCATGTCTTAATAAAAAATAATATTTCATGTTATCTAATATTGTAAACAATTATAATTTGAGAGAAAGCCACAGAGGGGTAATTAATAAATGACGTAATAAAACTATTTACATCGTTGTTCAAATAAAAGCTAAATTAAATTGAATTATTAATCAGCACTAAAGAGTATGTAAAGTAAGTGTATCGTAAACTACAAGGAGTCTTAAAGTAAAAAGGCAAATGTTAAAATCTATTTTAATGCATTGTAAATTTTATGTTCAAAAGTTTATTTCGATAAGATGATTTTTTTTTTTTTTTTGTTACCTATAATTCTTTATTGATTAGAAGAAAAGTAGTTCATTGTTGAATGATTTCAGGATGCGAAAGTGAGTAATTACGTAGTTTAAGTTACACATTTAGCTGATACTCTTTTCATATTTATCGAACCTTCCAAAACTGTTATATTTAACTAAAACGGTTTTTTAACTTTTCACAATAAATAATAAAAAATTAAAAAATTAAATTTTATGCTAAGAGTTTTGATCGGATAATATGCTTTTTACTTTATTTTTTCATGTTCGGCCACCCTTAATTGCAAACGTTAATTAATAAATATAAAATAAGTGTTGGCATTCTTAAAGTCCATTCTCTTGTAAACAGATTGACTGAAAATGTCAAATATATTGTCATGAAATTAAGTCATGGTGTTCTGCGTTGTGTTACATACATACGTAATTGGTCATTACAACCCTTTGGTCAGGATTACGGCCTAGCTTCTAACAGCACTTATGTTGTGTGTGTTAATTTTATCTACGAGTGGCGGGACCTACAGTTTAAAGTCGATTCTGAACGACAGATTTTTGAGAAACTTTTCATGGCAATTTTATTTACTCTCAGAATTTTTGCCAGAAATCTGCTGAGAGGAAGTCGCCGAAGAAATATTTTTTCCATATTTCGGTTTGAACCGTGGCCTTAAGTCTAACAAACCAACACACTGCCTACTAGACTACGGCGACTTCAAACAGATTTCGTATGAAATTTGCGTTTCGTCCATTATGTTTTCATTTTTTTATAAGTTCTGCAATGAATGCTGAATTCTAAGGAAAATTTTGACGATATGTCTCATTAGACTAATCAAACTGCAGCTTACGAAGAAATAAAATATTTTATAGTTTTTATACGAAAGACAACAGATAACAAACTGAACGCAAATCACACTTACTTTTAACTTTAACTGTGTTATAAACTTAATATTTATTCCTGTCCCACACTGTTAATAAAATTTTGCATGTTGTTAAGAAATAGTCATTTAGAAAATTGTGCAAATAAATACTTAATACTGGAAATAACACTTATCGTGACATATAGGTAGTCTAACCGTATAGAATTCATATAGAAATTGCAAATGAAAATTCATTCAACTCAACTAATTTGATGTGAAAAACAAACCCCTTCTACAACTGAAGTGTTTCATTTTGTGTTTGTTCAAAGGACGTGGGATAAATTGGACTGACAATAGACTCAAATTATGGGTAGGAGGAAGTGTAATGTTTCAATAAATGCACCATATTTTAAGTACGATTATTTATTTAATACAATGGCAAAAGTGACGTGTTTTACATAATTCACAAAACATTATATGTCTCACCCGCAACACCTTAAAAAGTACCTAACAAAAGTTGAATGAATGAATTTATGCCTCGAAAGAACTATAA
The DNA here is from genome assembly GCA_958299815.1 of Sarcophaga carnaria. Lineage (NCBI taxonomy): Eukaryota > Metazoa > Arthropoda > Insecta > Diptera > Sarcophagidae > Sarcophaga > Sarcophaga carnaria. Next base: position 80,274,828 of record OY283149.1, on the reverse strand, counting down.
TTTTCTAGGCAGTATTCATATGAAAATACGATAACACCTCTAAAAATGTGCTTTTATTTTTCACCCTTTTAGAAATATAGTATATCCATGAAGAAGGGTTATAAACCCCATTTACATACATAAATATGTAAACAAAAGGTATACGGGTTGTGCTTTTACGAGTCTAGTATCAATATACCAGGTGTACAGACATGAAATGAAAGTAAAACAATAATTTTCAATGGGAAATAAATATTTTATGCAAAGCATAGGCCAATACTGGCTATAAATTGTTAATTCCAATCCAATAAAACTGTTCGTCCTTTAAAGCAAACCAATTAGTAATCCAATTTTTGACTTCCCCATAGAAGTCGAAGTGCGGCTCAGCCCATAACAGTGACGACGTTGCAAACAAACAGTAGTCAGAAGGAGCCGATTCTGGTGAATACGATGGCTGGTAGCAGCTCCCATCTTAATGCCTTGTTTGTATCCTAAACCGGCTTTGCTCTGTGTGCAGAAGCATTGTCATGTTGCAAAATTATGTTGACATGCCCTTTGGCTCATTATGTTCATTTTTTAATGAGTTTATAGTCCAAATTGCTCTTTTGTTGTCGGTAGCTATCTATGTTAATGTGTTAACCCGGTTTTAGTAGCTCATGGCACCCCACACCTTTCTGATCTCAACAGAGAAACAGCTCTGCTTTCTGCCGAATCAATCTGGTTTTGAACCGACGTTTATGGTTGTTCCAGATTAATTCATGATTTTTTCTATTGAGCATTCTGAAAATAAATCCATTATTCATCGCCATTTACAATCCGATGCAACACAGATTTCCTCGATTTTCACAATCCCTAGCACCTAGTCCAGAACTACTATAAATAGTAGAGGGGACAGTGTGCATTCTTGAATAACTGCCGATGCTGTTTAAAACGATCGCTTCGTTTGTCTTTATGCAACACTCGATATTACATTACCTACTGGTCTATGGCGCGACTAGCAGGTTAATATCGTTATTAAAAGAGTGTTTACTGTAAAATAAATGTATAGTACAATTTCTAATCAGTAATTGCTTTTTGTTAAATTAAGCCATTCTCGCAAAGAAGAATAATTTAAAAGTAAATAAAAATATACGATTTTATTATTACCGAAAGGGTAAGGTTTATCCCTGTGTAAACCGCAAAACTAATTGTTTTATAATAATCACACGAATACAATTATAATTAAATTTTTTAATTATTAAATTATATTTTAAATAATGAGAATCTGAATCACCAGCCTCAAATTAGTTCATAGTAAAATTTTCAGAATTTTAACTCAACTACTTCCATTTAATGTCTGAAAACATTAAATTAATCCGCAAAGAATGAAGATTTCTGAATTAATAAAAATAAATAATAAATTAAAATAATCCAATGAAGAAAGCATTTAATTTTAAAATTATTTAACGATTGCCATTTACAAATTAGTCATCAATGGGAATCTGTAAATATCAGCTTTTGCATTACTTTCGGTGTTGAATTCAGAAAAATTTGAGTTGAAAAGTTCATTATTTTTATCGCCCTTTTGTATTGCAAAAACTAAAAATAGTTTAATACATTACATTGAATAAACTTCATTCCAATACAGACTAAGGAATAAAAAATTTAATGTTAAGAAAGAGAACTAAAAATAGAAGCTTAAAATAATGACAAACTATGCAACGAATACTGTAAAGAAATAATAGCAATTTGTAAAAGGAAATTAAAATACAAATACAAGTATTACAAAGGAAAGGGGGATAATAAATACTAAAAAATGTATTGCAATAAAAATATTGGGTTGATTCGGTATTTTGTTGAACTACAGCCGCCTTACATCAAACATAGTTTGAAAATAACATATCAGTTTTAATGTGAAAACAAAATGAAATACTTGATATATGAAACAAATCTGTATTGGGCTGAAAAGTTCTTAGGCTTACATATACCTGGCGCTACAAGTATTAAAACCATATATGTTAACCAGATGTACCGGTATGCAATCAGCGATTAAACATTGTTTACGCTAGTCACCCTAATTTTAAGTTAATAGAATTAAGTATTTTTTTTTTACTGTGAATATCTTGTCATTTTTATAAAATAAAAAAAGAGAATTTTTTTATTCATTCGTCAATCAACCCCCAAACAGAAGGTACGTGTTTTATTTTTGTATTATTATTTATTTTATTATAATATTTATTGTATTTTTTGTGACTTAAAAATAATATTTTATTTTGGAGCTTTTACACAATTCCCCTGAAACATTTGGCCCTTATCGAACCTGCCAAAATAAAATATTTTAATTTTGAGCCATCTCTTTGCAGATTTGAAGAGTCAGCCATATTGGCCTAATATATATTGTATTTTTTTGTGGCTCAACAATAATATATTATTATACGACCTAGCTTCTCACACAACTTATGTTGTGTGTGTTAATTTTATACATGAGTGACGGGACCTACAGTTTAAATTTGACTCCGGACGAGAGGGTTTTGAGAAACTTTTCATGGCAATTTTATGTACTCTCAGAGTTTTTGCCAGAAATATGCTGAGAGGAAGTCGCCGAAGAAATATTTTTTCATATTTTCGTTTTTATGTCTGGCCTGGGGTTTGAACCCTGGCCTTATGTCTAATAAGCCACACCCTACTTACTAGACTACGGCGGTTTCATTAACCATTAAACAACATTAAAAGACATTTTGCTGTCGTTAGCGATCTATATTAACAGTTTTAGCAGATTATAAGAGTTCAAGGTACACAACATCCTTCTGGTCCCAAGACAGTACCTCATTCGACCAATTTTCATACACTTTTCCGTATCTCGGCAATGGCATCACGAATATTGGCCTTCAAATGCTCAATTTTCTCCGGTTTGTCAGCATAAAGGCGCCTCATAAAAACTAGTCCAACGGTGTCAAATCGCAGCTGCTTGGTGGCCAATTGACATCACAATTTCGGCTAATTCAACGGCTATTAAACCTTTGACACAATAAATGGATTGTGGCATGAAATGTGCGGCAAGTTGCACCATCATATTGAAATCAAACATCGTTCACATCAATACATTGAAGAGCGGGTACAAAAAAGACCGGTTATCGTGGTGCGTTAGATGTCTCCATTGACCGTAAAGGTTGAGCCGTTCAAATTTTCAAAGAAATATGGGCCAATGATGCCTCCGCTCCACAAGCTGCATCAAACAGTCACCTGTAACGGGTGTATTGGCTTCTGTAAGACCACGTGTGGGTTCTTTAAGCCCCATATATGGCAATTTTGCTTATTAACGTACCCACGAAGATGAATATAAGCTTAACCCGAAACGATGATTTTTTTTTCGGCAAAATTAACATATCGCGCGTTTTTTCATTGACTCAATAAATTCCAACGTTACTCAAGCAACGTGCAGTGGAGATAATACACTAAATTTTTTGACGGAATACAATGACATAAGTATTGCCAGATTGGAACTTACCGATGGTTCAAATTTAAACCAATTGATGTTCCACTCGATCAATTTTATGACTGTATTTCGATTACAATACTTACTTTATGTTTGTTAAAATACATACAGTGAACAGCAAAAGTCTTAGTACGGCAATATATTTAAGCAATTTCATGAAATTTAACCAAAAGTTTGTATAAAAATTTATAGTTTCTATATTTATTTTATTAATTTATTTCTGTTTTATTATGAAAAAAACAATTTTCTAACGTTTTTCATAAAACAAGAGAAAAATAAGGAAAAATTTCAGATGAATCCATAGATACCCCAAGGAGAACCCTGAGTAAATTTAAAATTCAAAGGCTAAATATATGAAAATATTATCCCTTGTATGTAGTAGAATATCTCTTAAGGTCAAGTACTCCATTTAACCCATTTGGAATTGAATGTACGAGTTTTGTTTAGTGTTTTCTGGTGGCACCGTGAGCAATTTTTTGGTGGACTTTTGTTTGAGGTTTAGCTATTACGTAACCGTTCTTTCAAATGATCTCCTAAATACTCTCTTGAAGTCATATCGGGACTTTGTGCAAGAATAATAAGCCTGTGGGGACTCTTTTTTTTCAATATATATTGCCGTACTAAGACTTTTGCTGTCCACTGTATATTTGTTAGAATTTATGCTTTTAATACCACTTTTCATGAATTTCTTCTCTTCAAATCTGTTGTTTTCTCATTCATGCCGTAAGTAGAGTGAAGTAATGTAAAGCTAAAAATAAATCGTTCATAATTTTTCAATTTATATTGCAGCAACATTAACCCATTCGCTGCCAAGAACGAGTATACTCGTCTTTGACAGAGTGGCCCGCAATGCCAAACGAGTATACTCGTCCTACTTTAAATATATTATAACATGCAGGCTTTTGAATTAGCAAATTTTTTTGCCACAAACATAATATAAATATGTAAAAAACTTGAAAAATACTACAAATAATTTTTTTTTTACAAAAATAATACTTTATTCTTAAAGCAAAAATCAACTTCATCGTGTATTTATAACAAAATTTTATAGCAACTCGTCTTTGGTATGATAATATATGTGCTCTTACCAAAAATTAACAGGCTTTTGGTAAACAATAATACTCAAAATATGAATGGCAATGGGAATGACTTCATATAATTTAGGCTTGACAGCGAATGGGTTAAATAGATTAAAATCGATGAAGAAATAATCAATGAAATATCCCCAGTATATCGAAACTGCAGAACAGTAATGCAAATCTCTAAATAGAAAAAAAGGAAACTTTTGTTTACAAATAAATGGGGCATCATTAAAATGGAAACATGAGAAATATTCATTTTTATGCACATACTTCCATCCCTGTGGTAACGTAGAATATAAAAATATGAAAAAAAAATTTTTTTGAATTGCTTTTACAAACTACCACAAACGATCAATGTTAAGTAAAGTAATGGAAAACTGATGAAAATTATTGCAAATGTGATGGATGGAGCAAATATATGGTTGTTTCCAAAGAACTAGGATGACAATAAAAACTAAATAAAATAATTCTTCATATCATTGCCCTGTAATGATTTCCATTGACTGTAATTGCATTTCCATTTCATTTTCAAATGCATATACGGATCAATGGTAATGGTTGCCCTAAGAAGACTCTTGGATTCTCCATTGACCTGGAAATGGGCATAATCTGTGAAGATTACACATATACATATGTGTTATTGCAACCCTTCAGTCAGGATTACGACATAGCTTCCCCCACCACTTATGTTGTGTGTGTCAATTTTATACATGAGTGGCGGGAAATCTACCATGACAGTTTTGATAAACTTTTCCATGGAAATTTTGTTTACTCTCAGAAAATTTGCCAGAAATCTGCTGAGAGGAAATCGCTGGAGAAATATTTTTTCATATTTCGTTTTGTTAGAAATGTCTGACCTGGAGTTTGAAACATGGCCTCACATCTAATAAGCCAACACACTACCTACAAGACTGCGGCGACTACTAGCATTGGGCAATACTTTTAATTAAAAAATGCTTTTGTGTTTTATTTTCTCATCAAAAACTGCTGTTTCAATTTCACACTAAAAATAACGCTACTGGTACACTCAGTAATAATATTTAAACACAATTTATTTCGTGTTTCCAGCATTTAATGATTAATTCCAGTACAAAGTTTTCTTTGTTTTTGTTGTTCTATATTTAAAATGTAATTTTTCTTACCCATTGTATACATTGTTGTTGTTGTGCATAATGATGCAATAATATTAATGAGCATGTTCAAAGAGAGATGTCGTACTCGTACATTTGAATTTGAATAAAAACATCCTGTAAAAATTGTTACAAAAAGATAAAAAAGAAAAAACAAAACAATACAAAAACAAGCAAGGGATAATAACAACGATGTACAGCAAAAGTATGAGCATGACTTGGCTGACAAAGCATAAAAATTTTAATGCTGAGTATGATTATTGTTTGCTTACAACACAAAAACATTAAATATTTACAAATATTTGCACTTTAATACGAACATACGTACTCATTTCCGTACGTAATATTTGCATTTATGCAGATAAATATTTCATTTTTTTTTTTTTTTTTTGTTTTTGTAATACAAATTTAGCTGCTTAAAAAGCGACTTTGTCCATTACGAAAGATCTTCCACTAAAATAAAGATCTTATATCGTAGAGACAGACTCTATATATACTGCTATGCTAGATAACTCTTTTGGGCACAAGCCTTAAACTGGTTGATATTTGGCGTAACTCTGTTACTCGTTTGTTTCCTAGTCCTTTGTGTCTTCGTAGTCTAGTGAGTAAGTCTTCTGGCTTATAGACGAACGAGAGCCCAAGACTCTAACCTCACTCCGAACTACTTACATAATTGGTCATTACAACCCTTCAGTCAGGATTACGACTTCTCACACCACTTATGTTGTGTGCATTAATTTTATACATGAGTGGCGGGACCTACAGTTTAAAGTCGACTTCGAACGACAGATTTTTGATAAACGTTTAATGGCAATTTTATCAATCTCAGACTTTTTGCGAGAAATCTGCTGAGAGGAAGTCGCGGAAGAAATATTTTTGTATTTGTGTGAAAAGCTAGGTCGTAATCCTGACTGAAGGGTTGTAATGGCCAATTATGTATGTATGTATGCAAATATCATTAAGAAGACATACAAACTGCCACTACTGACCCCAAAGTATTAGTATCCTTTAAAAGTATGCTTATCATAATGCTTTAAACACAATAAACGCAACGCTGCAAGAACAACAATTTTGCAATTGCAGACTAAGTTAAGTTGAATGAGTATTAATTATAACAAATAAAAAATAAACAGTTCATTAATTCTTTATCAAACATTTTACGAGTTGCATTACATATTAAAAACTCTATTTCATGCATGTTATCGCATTGCCAGTACAAATGTTCTCTCATTGCTGCTTATAAAAATCAAGCAGCAGAAACTTTGCCTGTTTCCACGCTGCCCTTAAAGTAGTCACATCCCTATACATACACCCATGTATTCTATTTCTGAGAGATTGCTGCATTGCGTTTGTTGCATTTTTGTATTTATACCATAAGGTGTCCTTTATACGGTGTCCAGATATGCATCATTATAGCGTAAATCGCAATTAACGCCATTATTGAGCTCAATATTTCATATAAAGTTTCAATTAATAATTGCGCAATAAATACTCAAATTGATATTTTGGTTACCAGCTGAATAAGCAGAACTGTGTATATTGTGAATGAACACTCATAATATTGTACTCAATTAGCTGATTATTGACTCAAATAAAAGTGCATATCTGAATATAGATTAGACTGGCTTTTCTACAGATCTACAGTGTAGATCTTTGCAAAAAAGACTTTCTTATCGTTAAGGCAGACTTAAAGTATTAATTATTATCAATCAGTAAATAAATCATAGTTAGATATTCATATAGTTAGTCAAATCATAGTAATCAAAGTAATGTGTACTTTTGTACAAAGTCCCAATATGACTCGGAATAACTATTTATAAAAGCATTTGAAAAAAAACGGCCGTTAGTTGCTAAATCTGAGACAAACATCAATTGAAAAGCTTGTTTATGAGTAAATGGCCGCAAATATCAACAGTAAGCGTAAACAAATCTGATACATTCAATGCCAAATGGGTTAAATAGAGTCCTTACTTAAGGGATATCCTACTAAATATTGAATATCATACAGTTTTATATGTTGAGCCTTTAACTCTTAAATTAACTTTGAGTTCATCTTGGGGTTACATACACTTTTAGAGTGCAACAGTATGAAGTCAACAGAAAATTGCCCATATTTTTCTTATGGTTTGTGAAAATTCTACAAATTTTTTTTGTTTTATTGTACAAAAGGAATAAATTTAAAAAATAAATATAAAAACATGCATTTTTTTAAACAAACTTTTGCTTAAAATTTATAAAAATTTTTTAATATATTTGGGCACCGAGACTTATGCTGTCCACTGTATATGTATCCATGGTCTCTAGATGCTAACCTTACTTCGTAACAGAGGAATTTTAAGGTATAATTATGAATGTAAAATTTTTCAGGGTTTTCCATCAAAACGAAGTCTCTCGAGACTTGTAAACTAAATACATTACAAACTTTTTTGAATAATGAAACCAATTTATTTAAATAAAGGTTTTCTTTTTAATGAATTTTTCAAACAAATGAACAAAAATTAAGCTCAAAAGTTAAACATTTACTTTAACACATGTTACATTGTGACTTCTAATGTTGGGTTATAAATTATACGTGATATCGTTTCGATTGTACATCTTCCTTCACTCAATTTCTCTTAAAGCAGTAAAGACAGCGACATAACACCAAAAGCAGAGTTAATTAAATTATAAACACATGTGAAATATAAATAGCATATGAATGCATATGCCTGGTGTGAAAATAAATGTTTTCATATTTATTTATTAAAACTTAATGTTCTTGTATTTGTTTTCCTTTATGACATCTGCTTTTATTTTCCTTTTCTTTATTGCATTTTAAAACATCGTCTAATTTAATTATTTTAACTTGTTGACTGCCGAGCCATGAGTTAACTCGTTGATTGCGTTCTTTTATTTTCTCTAGTGACAGTTAATGTGCTTATGAGCCACACCATACGGCATAAGAGAAATGGTAAGGACAAGTGCAATCCTAAATATATAGAACTCCAAATGAATGTCTTTTCTTGCTGACTTTATAAGGATGAGTATAAAATACTCACTGGCAGTTAGATACCTACTATCAAGCAGATGCCATCAAATGTCATAAAGACAAACACATAAACTCAGCGAAATAAAACCATTTTCTTTCATCAAATTTTATGTTATTTTTAAAATTTTTATTATCTGCTGTTAGGTAGGTAGGTAGAGGTGGCTGCCCATCCAAGAAAAATTTTTCTTGGTGATGGACACACTTACGCCGCATTGGGCCCATTGTGCTACCACAGTCATCCGTTGTCCCCTAGTCTCGAAACCATTCGGAGCTCTTGATGAAGCGATTTAGGCTGCCAATGTCAATCTCTGACAGTTCCTCCAGATCATCCATGTAGTAAGTACCCAAGTACTTCCTTCTCCTTTGGCATAGAGCCGGGCATGTACGCAGCAGGTGAGGGACAGTCTCCTCTTCTTCCTCATCTCTGCAGCTTCTACAGAAATCGTTAGCAAGGTGTCCAAGTCCAATGCGCCTCGCATGCGTACCCATAATGCAATGTCCCGTAATGATACCGACAACTACACTGAGCGCGCCTCTTTGGAGTTTAAGTAGACTCATTGTGCGCCCCTCATCCAGCCCTGGCCAGATTTTACGAGCCGTTCTACCCGTGTCCGAGGCCGCCCACCTGTCGTTGACGGAATCGACGATCGCATTATCAATTATGAGCTTGCAGGTCCTCATTGGTATGCCCAGATTCGAGAACTCAGCGGTGAGCTCGATGGTCGTGCCCCGCCTGGCAAGTTCATCAGCTCTACATTTGCCCGGAATACCACTGTGTCCCGGTACCCATACGATATGGATGTCATATCGTTCCGCTATCTCGTCTAGATATCTGCGACAGCCGTACACCGTCTTGGAGTTCATCGCGTTAGAACTCAAAGCCCTGATAGCCGCCTGGCTATCAGAAAGTATGGTAACGTTCCGCTTGGAGACCCTTCCATCCCCAATAATACTTGCCGCAGCCTGTATGGCCACCACCTCTACCTGAAAGACACTGCAGTGGTCTGGTAGTCTTATAGACTGAGCTATTCCAACCGATTCCGAAAAAATTCCACTGCCAACCGCTCCGTTCAGCTTAGAGCCATCGGTGTAGATTTGTACGGAGTCTCTAAACAGGTGGGTCACACCACCCTTCCAGGCCACGTTATCCGGAACCGATGTCCTGAATCTCTTCGTGAAGTCGTACCTCGGTGTCATGTAGTCACTGCTCCCTTATCTACTGTTACATTATGTCAATTATAGTCTTTATGTATTGTATGTTTATGTCTTAATGTAGGAATATTTTACATTGTTAGGAAACAATTAAAGTGACCAGGTAGTCTGTGCTAGACTATTAGAATAAGGGTTTCGGTTTCGATTTCAACCAGAGACTCTGGTCTGCTAAACTAAACCGAGATGGTCGTGTATGTACATGTTAGATGTAAGGTTCAGATCCCAGGATAGATATATCGAACAAATCCAAATATGAAAAAATATTTCTTCGGCTACTTTCTCTCAGCAGTTTTATATAAAAACTCTGAGGGTAAATAAAAATTGCTTTGAAAAGTTTCTCAAAAAATCTGTTGTTCGGTACGATTTTTAATTGTAGGTCCCACCACTCACGTAAAAAATTACCGCACACAACATGAGATCCATGAGATGACAGATCGTAATCCTGAATCAAGGGCTGCAATTACCATTTATGCATCTGCCGAAAACACAGTGAAATTGTCCAAGAGAATGCAAGGTAGTAGATTTAGCCACGCTCAAAAGAACTCTGCCTTTTTCCGATCACAACTTGTTCACTTTTCATTGCAACTTAGATCTGCAACTGCACAAAACTTAACTGACCTTGGAACAGAAAGTTAATGACCATAGCCAGAAAGTATCTTCACAGAATAGGTTCTGGAACAGTTGCCAGGTGCCCCTAATTCTCATCTCACATTCTGATTGAATGTTTTCGTGAACAAACAAAATTGTCGATTTTGATTTGCATAAGATGCAAAAGAGTCAAATGCATCCCAAAAAGATTTGGTGTGGAGTTCAAGTTGACGGGATCATCGTTACATATTCTTTAAGAACAATTTAACGATCTTTTGGTCGAAATTGGATGATTTAGACGAAACGATATTTTGTTCGCACACGACGGTGCTACGTTCGAAACAGCACATGCAATATTTAGTAATCTGTGAGAGTGACGTACGATCATGGTCATGTTACTTGCAGGTGATGTGATGAAATGGCCACTGAGATCGTGTGATTTAATACCGTGAAGTTACCTTAAGGCGCGAGTGTATGCGAAGGAGCCACAACGTGTCACATTTAGTCTGATTTATTCACTAATGTCGTGGAAAACTTGGCGTTTCAGATGCACTCCACCCAGAGAAGCATTATAACGTTGTTATTTTCTATATATTATGTCATCAATGGGTATTACAAACGAGAAAAATGTCCATGGTATCTCACCAATACTTTGGTTAATTTGAATTTAAGGACCAATAGTGATTCAATACATACATACATACATAATTGGTAATCCCTTCAGTCAGGATTACGACATAGTTTCTCACACCAATTATGTTGTGTGTGTTAATTTTATACATGAGTGGCGGGACCTACAGTTTAAAGTCGATTCCGAACGACAGATTTTTGAGAAACATTTCATGGCAATTTTATTTACTCTCAGAGTTTTCGCGAGAATTCTGCTGAGAGGAATTCGCCGAAGAAATACCTTTTGTATTTTGTTTTGGGGTTTGAACCCTGGCTTTACGTCTAATAAGCCAACACACTACCTACTAGCCTACGGCGACTTCAATAAGGACCATATAAAAGACTATGTACATACAGCTTGGCGATAGATGGAGGTGATGTTCTTACCAAATGTGGGAATAAAGGATACAACACAGAGCTGACCCTTCAGCCTTATCTCATTCATAGTTAAATGTGTGATATTAGAAAGAGAAATATATACAGGGCAGATAGCTATTGTAGGTTTTATGAGAAACATTCAGGAGTCTATGAATATGATGTTGGTAACCATAGAATGATCATTTGATAACACTCGTCACTCATATCAGAAGTATGTATAAAATACAAATCTAAACTCAAAATGTAATCGTGTGGCACTACGACTGCATTCACTTAGGACGGACTTAAAAAACTACCATTATTACGGCAAGCTTAAGGTAATTAATGTTCAAGTAGTATCGTACTATTAAAACGAACATTTAGTTTCAGTTTGTGAATCAAAACCCCAAGCCATACTTGAGAAATGTTGCTTGAGAAACATTGGTGGAAAGAGTGAAAGTAGTTCTTCTTTTAATAGTCTGGAATACATATACACACATACGTACATACATAATTGGTCATTACACCCCTTCAGTCAGTATTACGACATAGCTTCTTACACCACTTATGTTGTTTGGACTCCGAACGACACATTTTTTTGGGGAAACTTTCAGTGGCCTCTCAGATTTTCTGAGAGGAAGTTAACAAATACCGAAACAGCAAGCTTTTTAAATAAAAAATTAAATTCTTAAACAAATTTTCAACTCTTTACTTTCCTTAAAAGAGAATGTTGTATGATAATTGAAATATTTGTGAAACGAACTTTAACTTCAAACATCATGTGCATTAAGCGGATGACAGAGCCCCTGTTGTTTTGCTGTTTATTTTGGTTAGAAATTTATGCACATGTTAAATGAATGTGATTCATTAAAAAAAATCAACATACGGGTGAACATGTGGACATTATGAATAACAAAAAATATGACATCCTCGTCATCATAACAGTGAAGACGTGGTAGAATTGAAAATTTTTTGAGGAATACCTATACAAGTTATTGTTAATGCAGTTGGCTATTAAAAGAATTAAAGGATTTGTTTACAAGCAAATACTTAACAGTCACTAAAGTCTAACACATTTGGGTTTGAACAATTTGAACTGCAGTAAAAATTTGATAAAACACTGTATATTTCACTCTACTCGATTATAAATTATTTAAAAATATAAACAGAATTTGTATGAGTAATTATAAATTAACCCACCAAGGGAAGCATTTACATATATACATATATCCGCCCATATCTCTATGCATAAAACTTTGTAGACTAAAACATTGCTAAACATTTTAGTTCATGCGTCTGCATATACATATGTATGTGCATATATTATATTTGTCGGGTTTATATTTGGTTAATTTATGCATGTGAAGTGTAAATAAAATTTAAACAAAATATTTCATATTTATGCCATTCACCAGAAAAGACTTGAAAGCATTTCAACATGAGTCATATTTTGCTACAATTTTTCATATTTGTTTTTTGCAATTTTTAGTGGCTGAGTGTATGTATTTTATAACAAAGTAAACAAAAATGAAAACAAAGAAGGATTTTATATTCGATTAGAGCCGATTGTGTTCGGCCCTACAATTTGTATACTACATTTCGAATACCATGACCTTTCCATCATCTTTCCATTTTCGCGCCCATTAGTCTACAGGTACCTGTCAGAGGATTTAAAGTAAAAATGAAAAAAGGAAATTTTATGCATGATCCATGAATGAGGCAGATTTAAACTTTGAACATTTCAAATTTGTTTTGATAAAAAAAAAAAAAATAGAAAAAACATATTTCCTGCAAGTGGTTCAAAATTGAAATCTCAAAATTTTTAGGTTTTGTTCAAAAGACCGGTTCAAAAAACATTGAATTAGAAAAACCTACATCCAAAAAGATACCATTGTAAATTTAAAAATTTTAATGTATTGCCAAATTTCTTCGTGCTCTCTCCTCAAGTGAAAAATTTTCTGTTTGCTGGTTACTTTTGACGCTCACTGTACACGCTATATGTGTGAGGATTGCTAGAAACCACTTGCGAAAAGATTTTTAGAAAAGCATAGCAAGTCTCATCAAGCGATTAAAAGAAATGTGCAGTGAATACGGTATACCATCTGAAGGCACTGTGCTATAGTGCACCCACTCATAGTTTTTTTTTTGGGACTGACTCTTAATTTAGAAATGTTCAAGGACTTATTGTAAAAATATGGATTTGAATTCGCCCAGATAAATTTCGCAATTATTACTAAGCAGGCGCAGGATCCTGTATAAAAAGTATTGTTATTACTGGGGGGCATATAATAGACGGTTCAAATTCGTATTCTTAACTCATGCATATAATGCCGACAATGATGTTATCGTGCCAATCTGCTTTTTGTTTCTTTATAGAGTATTTGTGTTTGTTCTAAAGACATCATAGATATCCCTGTTTCGTTTACTTTCCAGATACGTTGGCATGGCAAGTTAAGCTTGGTATATAATTACCTTTCTCTTCATCTTTTATCCTGATAGGTTAAGTTAGGTTAGAGGACGTGTACTTGTCAATTAAGACAAGTACAGTACCCGGAGGTCGAATTGACCCATTGTAGCTAGTGTAGCTTCTCACATCATTTATGTTGTGTGTGTTAATTTTATACATGAGTGGTGGGACCTACAATTTAAAGTCTACTCCGAACGACAGATTTTTGAGAAACTTTTTCATGGAAATTTTTTTTACTTTCAGAGTCTTTACCAGAAATCTGCTGAGAGGAAGTCGCCGAAGAAATACTTTTTGTATTTTGTCTTGATGTCTGGCCTAGGGCTCGAACCCAAGCATTACGTCTAATAAGCCAAAACACTACCTACTAGACTACGGCCACTTCTTTTATCTTGATCCTTTTACTTTATTCTTTTGTAACTTTAGAACGATCACAAAGAGTCACACGACCTTCCAGGCGGCTTTCGAAAATGTAAAACAGTAGGTATTGTGTTGGCTTATTAGACGTAAGGCCACGGTTCAAACCTCAGGCCAGAGATCAAAACGAAATATGAAAAAAAATATTTCTTCGGCGACTTCCCCTCAGCAGATTCCTGGCAAAACCTCTGAGAGTAAATAAAATTGCCATGAAAAGTTTCTCAGAAAAATCTGTCGTTCGGAGTCGACTTTAAAATATAGGTTCCGCCACTCATGTATAAAATTAATACACACAACGTAAGGGGTGCGAGAAGCTAGGCCGTAATCCTGACTGAAGGGTTGTAATGGCCAATTATGTATATATGTATGATGTCAAATAAATTGTTTTAACCAATATCATCCCATGATTCAATTCAAAAAACTTGTTGGGAATTTTATTTATTGTGGCAATTTAAAAACATAATGAACCTAGTTCCGCTCGTGGTAGTCCCCAACATTGTGATTCTTGTAGCATATATCTCATTAACATATTTTACTTATGCGCACTTAATGTTGGAAATCATACAGGTTTATTTCTGTATTAGCTTTATCGCTTTCGTTTCCTTGTATAGTTGTGTACTGGGCACGAAGTATAAATAGTTTTATGCCAAGAGAATAGCAATTTAACCTTTTCTTTATATAGCACACTACCGTAGCTACACTTGCGCTCAATGCAGACATTTATATATTGCTACGAAAATAAAAAATCTAGATACTGGTGTTTTGCTTTTAGATCGCTTAACACTAAAATTATAAACAAAAGCTACAAAAACAAAACAATGCAGCGAACAAACCTGTTTACAAATTATCGTACTGCTTAATATAACAACAAACACCAGCATAAAAAATGGTAAACGAAATGAATGTAAACATTGTTGACATTTATAGAGATTTCGTGAAGGCGAAGTCAAGAACATTCATCTTTAGGAATATTCATCAGACTGCTTACGTTTGCTGCGGTACGTATGAAGAGAGTAATCGTGGTTTGAAGATCTCCGTTACAAAAACCTGTCGTATAATTGTCTGGACGGTGACTCTTCACTTTTGTACATTAAGTTTACTCTTCGTTGAATCGACGAACACTTTAACCCTAATTGGTTACTGTTCGTCGAATCGACGAAGTTCATTTACTCTTTATCATATAATTCTTTTATTTTTGACCAAATTTCGCTCTTTTTATCAAGAATATTGGTTGATAACGAAAGCTTGTGGTGAGTAAACATCAACATGCCATCCATTTGTTTAACCATGGATGGTAATTTTTGTACAGTAAGGTTACGAATAAAAAAAAATTTTTTTTCTTCTACTGACTGCAAGCTTTCGTTATCAACCAACGTTGTTGAAAAAAAAAGCGAAATTTGGTCAAACAGAAAGGAATTATATGATAAAGAGTAAATGAGCTTCGTCGATTCGACGAACAGTAACCGTCCAGGGTTGCAAGGTATTAAAAAAAATATGTATTTTATAGATACCTTACCCAGACTTTTAATGCGTCTGACGTATCGTGGAACATATTTTGATACAATCAATGCATTAATCGCGGTCAAGAAGGAATTTTCTCAAATGATACCGTGAACAAGCATATTTCAATATAATGTTACGTACAGTAGCATATCCATAACATGCCTTCAAATTATGGTAAAATGTTGTTTAGAAAGAGACAAGAGAGGAATACAATATAGAAACATGTGTCTGCGAACGGAAATATTTTATGTAAAATATAAAATGTTTTTGTCAACCAGAAGGGAAACAAAATGTAGACACTTTCCGACTTTTAGCATGAACTCATGCGAAAAATATGTTTATGGATATGCATGTACGATTGTATTTAGAAATGCAATCAAACACAGGCACGCATATATGGTGCTTTAAAGAGTTGTTGAAAAATTCTGTCAAATGGAAATAAAATTTAAGAATTTTTATTCACATTAAATATTTAGGCATCGATAGGCATATTAAATTCATATTCAAGTCGTAATATTGTTGTGTTGATGAAATAAAAATTTTGTGTTTTTTGTAGAAAAAGACGAGAATAATAAGAAACAATAAAATAATAGGGAAGAAATTACAAGAATAGGAATAAACAAAGAACAAATTAGAATAGAAAAATTATATAGAAACATGACGAAAGATGGAAAAGGTAAGAATAACAATCCATTACTCATATATAAAATTAACACACACAACAGAAGTGGTGGGAGAAGCTAGGTCTTAAACCTGATGGAAGGGTTATAATGACCAATTAAGTAAATATTAGAGTTGTTGTTGATTAAAAAATAATATTGTTACGTTTCTATCCTTTTTGAAAACGTTTAAAATATGAGTTCGTAGATTGCAAACAAACAAAATTAATTTGTGTTTAGTTTTAAATAAATTCTTTATTGTTCACACAATTCTGTGTGCCACTGTTCACAACTTGATATAAACAAAAACAATTTACTTTGTTTGTTATTCTTCTTTACCCTCTTTTGCGTAAACACCAACAATTGTTCGCTAGATCTATACAACAGAGTTCTTCAAACCGCAATTATTTTCTTCACATTCAACTCGTCCTCACACAAGACTGACTGAATTTTTACTGACTCCGTTGCCTGCTGTATCTTACCTTTTATATCGCAGTGTGAACAGTCTTATAAATGCTCTTGAAGGAGAATGGCTTCGCCTTCTCGAAGTCTCTATAAATGTAAACATGTTATTTACGTTATTGTTGTTTGTGTATTTTGTTTACGTTTGTCCTCGCAGTGTTGTTGTTGCCTGTTTGTTTACTTGTTTATCCCCTTTTTTATACTGATGTTGTTGCTATATTTTTGTTCATTTGTTGATAATGTAAACAAGTGCATTGTTTTTGTATTTGTAGCTTTTTTATCATTTTGATGTTAAGCTATGTAATACCATTTCCATTTTCGTAACAATATAACATTTAATAAGAATCAATGAAGACACCCATTGTCTTTCATTTATAAACCGCAATCCTTGAATTAACAAGAAATACTCGTTTTTAACCGTAGAAATCTTAAACTTAATTTCTATACTCTTATATACAACAGTTTCAGACAAGCTTTTCTTGTTCTCCAGGCGCTTGACATTTGATATGTAAAATTTTTTTATTTGTCAAAGCACATAACCGCAAAACGCGCTCCTTTTTGAAACACATTGATCCCCACTGTCATTACAACCATATTTGGCTGAAACAGTAAACTGTTGTAGAGTAGTAACCAATTTGTTGTCAGAGATAAGATAATTTGGAAGTCGCCGTGGTCTAGTAAGTATTGTGCCGGCTTATTAGACGTGAGGCCACGATTCAAACCCCAGGTCAGGCATCTCCAACTAAACGATCAAAAAAAGGGAAAAATTTTCGGGTCACTAAACATGTTACATGTTCACACCGTCTTGTGTTATTATTGAATATTTAATTTAAATTGCAGCTTCGTACTCTAACTCCTTTTTGTTTTTACAGTACTGAGCTGCCTAACTTCAATTTCAAACCTTCTAAGTACTTCCAATTAAACTCTTGTTTTTTTTTATTTCAGTGTTTACCTTATTTATGTCTGTTTTCTCTGTTTTTTGTGAAAAAAAAGCGAAGGAAACAAAGCGAAAAATCTCATACTTTTGTTTTCATAATTGCTTTTAAAGGCATATTCAGCATTATTTTCGTATACAAGAACGGGGAAGATAACAGTTATTTTTTTGTTGCACTTTTATTGCCTATGTATTGTGTTGCATCTTTTTGTTCGTTGCATTCACCAGGAAGAATAACGGCAGGTAATTGGAATTGAGTTGGTTTTCGTCTGAAAGACCGCCATCGTCAGAATTAATTACGAACCATTGCGGTAGCTGTTAAACCGTAAACTGAAGACAAGGCAAGAGGAGTGATGAAATCAACCAAGTGGACTACTGGAGCTTATTTACAATGGCGTAAGTTCATATATAGTGTGGAGTACCTTACAAAAACATTGACTGTAATATTGTCAACTACATTTGAGAGATATTTCATTATTCCATATGATACTAATAAAAAATTAACAAAAATTCGTTTAAATATTTAAACCCCAATGCATTCATATGTATATACATAATTGGTCATTACAACCCTTCAATCAGGATTACAACCTAGTTTCTCACAGTGTAGTGGCGGGACCTACAGTTTAAAGCCGACTCCGAATGATAGATTTTTGTGAAACTTTTCATGGCAATTTTATTTACTCTCAGAGTTTTACCAGAAATCTGCTGAGAGGAAGTCGCCGAAGAAATACATTTTGTTTTTTGTTTTGATGTCATGCCTGGGGTTTGAACCCTGGCTTTTACGTCTAATAAGCCAACAAACTACTTTCTAGACTACGACGACTTACAATTTGCCAATTCAGTGGCAGTTTATCATATACCTGAAGAAGAGGAAAATTTTATAATATCTTCGATTTTAAGCTATCATCTGAGCAACTCCACATTATAACATGTCCATATTGAAATCGGCTTTCTATATCGGATTTTTTGATTCATCGGAAAGGAGAGCTGTATTGCATTGCTATAAAGTCCAATAAAAGTCAATTTAATTTCAATATTCTTTATTAAAAACATTGCAATTTTTCAACTACTTGCAACTCCGTAACTATTAAGGACGCCTACTATTATTATTGTCGGAAAGTAGCAGTTTAGTACCGCGGCCATATGATCAATTCTACTGACCTCAAGCTTAATGGAGTATTCCCATAATGTTTTCTCCACGTGTCTTGCCCTGCTCGGTTACAATAAAGACAATTCCTTACCCATCACTTTATATGTACCCAGGTGTTTCTTCCCTAGGATGAATGAATAATGGTCCACAGGTTCTAAGAATCTGTTTGAACGATTCATTCTCATCGTCACAAGACTTACATCCTGTCAAAATACCGGTTACGAACCTTAGATTATTCCATAATATCCCCATTTATTGTAGCTTCCCAATAAAAGTTTTAATTTGGTTTGAGAAAAGCCTTTGCCGCTCTCTTTATATTCTCTTTCGTTGAGTATACTTTTCAAACATCCGCTACTACTCCAAAGGTGGCTTCCCACAAGACCTGAAACACAGCAGAGGGCAAATTTATTTTCTCTACCTATCCGTTTTAGCTTTCCCAACAGTCCCATATTATTTTTGATTTAAACTTATACGACCTGCATAAGTGCTTCAATGGCAGCCTGACTGTCAGATAGTATTGCAATGGCCTGTCTTTTGTGCCTCTTACAGATGTGATTTGGTAGATTTTCCTCTTAACTTTCATCAATCAAACTACAGGCTCTATGTCCAGCAGACTTTAATCCAACAGAGCTTCTTGGGAAGTTCTCTTCCTTTGGGCAAGTTTTCATTGTTGTTATGCAAACATACTCCAGCTCCTAAAGTGTGCCCAACGCCATTTGAGGTGTTTTCAGATTCTTTCTTTCTATCCAGACAATAAATAGCGCCATAGGTTATCACTGTCCGGAGCTTCATGGTACACATCCCAGGAATCTTTTTGCACACGATTATGGCTTTTGAGCCCAAATTCACCAAAAATTCCGAAGAATTAAGAATTCGTAGTGATTTTTACTTCCAACAAGTCAATGAACTCAATCATACTGCTGTATATGTGAAGATGTAACTTGTCCACCAAAGTTCCCACAGACTTAATCCTCTTGGAAAAAGTCTCGGTATGACTCCAAGAGAGTAGTTAGGAGATCATTTGGAGCAACGGTTGCGTAGCCGTTAAACCTGAAACAAAAGTCAGCTGAAATACTTACTATTGAGTGCATAGAGGCGGAAAACGCTAAACAAATCTGATACATTCAATGCCACATGGGTCAAATGAAGTGCTATGATCTTAAAAGATACCTTACTAAATATTGCATACAACATTTGAATATATTGGGTCCTTGAATTTTAAATTTACTATGAGTTCTTGGTGGTTGATACACTTTTACGGTTCAAAAATATGGAGTCACCAGAAAGTTGCCCTTATATTTCTTATGGTTTGTGAAAAACCTGAAAAGCTTTTTTTTTGTTTTATTATAAAATATAAATAAATTAATTATAAAAAATATCCATAATTTTTATAAATTCTTACTTAAAATTCATAAAATTGCTTACACATATTGCAGTATTTACAAGTGATTTACCAATTCAACTCAATTTTTTAAAAATATATACTCAAATTATAATTTTGAACAGCCTACACTCAATTTGGTCATTGGTTTGCCGACAATACAAAATTGAAGTTACTGAGTTACAAAAATGCACAACACTTATAACATTTCTGAGCTCCATTTTAACTTTAAGTTTTTGATAATGCCGACATTTGGTGGCCGCTCATAGTTGAAAGTGACACATTTGCCAACAAACCATCAGGATCTATATCACGGCTGTTATACTCTTTAAATAATAACTACCGTAATTTTTGTCCGATTTGATCAAACGAGGCGTCAATCTCTTCACAACATAATGCACTTTCAGAATGTAATCACTTATTTCATACTTTTTAATTTAAGTTTGCTATTATTAACGGACAAACTTGAAAAATATGAAAAAAAATTTCGTATTTGCCAAGTTTACCTCATCAAACCGAATAGCATATTAAGTCACATAATATATACATATATGTATGTATACCGTTTCAAAGGCGCACTCCTCTCCTTTCCAATAAAGTTTCAATTTTGGACAACGTTTCAGAAATATTTGTGTAATCAATAAATTTGTGCGTAAAGTAAGTGGGGGGTTCAAAAAAAATATTTTTAAGTTCTTCTCAACAAAACTCACAACTTACACTATGCATTAGCTTGGTGTATTTCATTTTTTTTTTATAGTGGCATAGTGTTAATAATAAAGTATTCATTTAAGAAGTTTCACTTAAAACAATTTCATGGATTTCATGTAAACAGAACAATGACTTGAATTTACTGCTCCATTACGATTGACAGAAAATACATTTGGACCTGACCTAAGAGTCTTAACGTGAACCCGGATAAAACTGAAATTTATTTCTTTAAAAGTGAAACGAAACACTTTCTTGATATTATTTCGATTTAATAATATTTGAAACGTAGGACAAAAAAAAACTCTACAGATGATCTTGTATCATGGAGATGGAATGGTACTGGGCCTGTATATAAGAACTAGAAACCAGATTATATTCGTCGTAGTCTAGTAGGTAGTGTGTTGGCTTATTAGGCTTGAGGCCACGGTACAACCCCAAGGTCAGACATAAAGAAATATTTCTTCGTCGACTTACTCTCACCAGATTTCCAGCAAAACTTTTAAAAGTAAATGAAATTGCCATGAAAAGTTTCTCGAAAATACATATGTCGTGCAGAGTTGCCTTTAAACTGTGGGTCCACCACTCATGGGTAAAATTAACACACACAATATAAGTCGTGTGAGAATTTCTGTCTATTTCCAGACTGAAGGGTTGTAATGACAAATTATGTATGAACGTATGTATGTCACTACTGCTCTTAGTTTAACCTAAAGTATGGCTGTATTTCTCAATATATTCACTTCATTCCATTTGTCCATTATAGTGTTAAATGAAATTTTTCATTTATGACAGAGTGTTTTACTATTAATGCACATAGATATACTGGTTTGTATATCATCTCTCTCTATGTATGTTCCTGTAAAAATGAAAGCTAAAATATTGTAATATATTTATAAACAAGGAGAATCTCACATGTCATCGTGTATGCGAAGTAGAACTAAAGTATCTAAAAATTTAAAAATATTTTGTATGTATTTCGTACAAAATGAAGACAAACAAGAGCCATAATAATACTGAATATGCCAACAAAAAACAATGCTCTATGCATGCTTTGTAAAATTGCTTCAGCTGTAGTAGTACTAAGTAATGTTATTTCCACTGGTTGTGCTTATTTTAACATATAATGCCCTAAAGTAACGGTTTATTAAAAGACAATCTTTCTGAGAAACAATACAGGCAAACATGCATATACCCAAGCCCTAGTTCAGTTATACATATATTGCCAATGAATTTTTCTACAGAAACACATAAACACACGTTCTAAACTATTCTGTATGCCATATACAGTGGTGGCTATATAATTAAACCATACGTATTGCTAGTAAAGATAAATGTAGTGGGCGTAGTCTAGTAGATAGTGTTTTGGGTTATTAGATGTGAGGCCGCGGTTCGAGCCCGAGGTCAGAGATGTCGATACATTCTTGAGCTGCACCCCAAAAATTGACCAAATATCATGCCAAGAAGAAATACCGCACACCACAATGTTCCCGCCATCATACCTAATAGTTTTGATGGTATATCTGGACTTAAAATATTGGTTAAACTGTTGGTTAAATTATAGTTGCCGTAGTCTAGTGGTAGTGTGCTGGCTTATTAAACGTAAGGCCACGGTTCAAACGCCAGGTCAGACATCAAAACGAAATATGAAAAAATATTTCCTCGGTGACTTCTTCTCAGCAGATATCTGGCAAAAATTCTGAGAGAAAATAAAATTGCCAAGAAAAGTTTCTCAAAAAAATCTGTCCTTCGGAGTCGACTTTAAATTCCCGCCACTCATGTATAAAATTAACACACACAACATGAGTGGTTTGAGAAGCAAGGCCGTAATCCTGACTGAAGGGTTGTAATGGCCAGTTATGTATGTATGTTGGTTAAATTTCGTCCTCCGATAAAATATTTTTCCTAAAATCTCAGTTCTTTCTTTATTTTTGTTGGAGAAATCTAAGCTGGAGTTTATTTTGGGATGCATCCACGTGAGAAAGCCATATAATAATGCTAATTCAGCCTTTTGCTACTTAGAACTTTTAAATAGGTTTGCTTTAGGCGCTCTTATGGCTATAGCATTTTCCCTGCCTATGGTTTTACAAAGTTTGATGGCTCTGGATGCATTATTGGAAATTCAAAATGTATTAATTTGCAACCAACTAACTGCAGAATTTTATTTACAGTCTTCCCTGCTCCTCTACGATTCAGTACTACCTTCGTTTCTTCTTCGGCACATCTTCACCCTTTTCTCACGCCTTATAATTAATTTTAATAAATAGACATGTTTGCTGATGTTATTTAAAACACTCTTCGGAATAACTGCAAGGAAATTGATGAAAGAGTTGAATTTGCAGCAGGCTTTATAGATATAGTCAAGAGTACTATTGTAGTAATAACTAGGCACAGAATCAGGCCGTTGACTCGAACGAGTCCGGCACCAGGTCAGATTAGTAGAAGAAGAACTTTACAAATTACAAAAGGCCAACATTGCTGGGTTGTAGGTTTCCTATCAGGAATCAACTACCTGAAATTGAGTTGCCTTAGTTAGTTATGTCGTCTGTATGCAGCCTCTGCCTCAAGAAGCACGAAACCATGAGGAACATTCTATGAACTTGCATTGCGCTGTCCAAATTGTTTACT
Organism: Sarcophaga carnaria; assembly: GCA_958299815.1. Taxonomy (NCBI): domain Eukaryota; kingdom Metazoa; phylum Arthropoda; class Insecta; order Diptera; family Sarcophagidae; genus Sarcophaga; species Sarcophaga carnaria. The sequence continues at coordinate 80,251,002 of OY283149.1, read as the reverse complement.
ACTTTTTCCAATAAATCTACCATATAGCGTTAACGCTGCATATTATATTGTTTCGTTTTTACCTTTTCAAAAACTTTTAAAATATGAGTTTGTTGATTGCAAACAAAACAAAAATAAATTGGTTTTTCATTTCGATTAAACTCTTTATTGTTCGCACTACTTTTGTATGCCACCGTTTACAACTGGATGGATCCAACAATAATTAGCTTTATTCGTTATTCTTCCTTACACTTCTGTTCGCGTACACACTAAAACCAACAATCTTTAAACCACGACTGCTTTCTTCACACACAACGCGTCTTCACACAAGGCGTACTGAATTCTCGCTGCCTGCTTTGTCTTGCCTTTTTATATGACCACGTAATCAGTCTGATGAAGGTTCTTGAAGTATAACGTTTGTGGTTTTGCCTTCTCAAGAACTCTATCACGACTTCATTGTTGTTTGTGTATTTCGTTCACTTTGCTTGTTGCGTTCTCGCCTACTTGTCTATCCCCTTTTCTATCATACCGATATTGTTGGTTTACTTGTAACAAGTTCGTTGTAATAAATTGGTTTTTCATTTCGATTTTATTGTTCGCACTACTTTTGTATGCCACCGTTTACAACTGGATGGATCCAACAATAATTAGCTTTATTCGTTATTCTTCCTTACACTTCTGTTCGCGTACACACTAAAACCAACAATCTTTAAACCACGACTGCTTTCTTCACACACAACGCGTCTTCACACAAGGCGTACTGAATTCTCGTTGCCTGCTTTGTCTTGCCTTTTTATGTGACCACGTAATCAGTCTGATGAAGGTTCTTGAAGTATAACGTTTGTGGTTTTGCCTTCTCAAGAACTCTATCACGACTTCATTGTTGTTTGTGTATTTCGTTCACTTTGCTTGTTGGGTTCTCGCCTACTTGTCTATCCCCTTTTCTATCATACCGATATTGTTGGTTTACTTGTAACAAGTTCGTTGTATTTGTTTGTGTAGCTTTTGCTCATTTTAATGCTAAACTATGTACACCGTTTCCAATTTCGTAACAATATTATATAATTATATTATATCTGGAGTCCTCATTTTCGGGAAATACTATAATAAGAAAACATTATTAAAGTAGCAAAACTAAAAAGGTTTCTATTTTGTGACGGCTAAAAGAATAATACTTCGCGAATTGAATTGCAACTAAGGAATCTAGTGAAAAAGTTTTATTTAAATATCCTGAAATCATATAAAACACCGAATAAATGCCACATCATATTTATGTTTTAATTATATGTTCACCAATGTATTGCACTGTACGTACATACATTATATCATGAATAGTTTATAGTCCTAACTTTGCATTGTTTATTTTGTTTTCTTTTTATTATGTATGCTAGCATTTAGTTGTTGTTATATTTTTCATTATTTTCTTGTTTTTATTTTTTTCTCTTTTTCTATTACTTTTCATTTTTATATGTGTGTTAGTTGGTTTTAATATCAGTTATAAATATTAAAGTGTGTTTATTTTTAATCTATTCTGTAGTAAATATTGTACAGTGTGATCGAAGAGGATAAAATATCTTCCGACATTTTACAAATTCTCGCATCGAAATCATCTTTTGCAAGCTGCTTCTGATAGAGCATGACCACGCATGACATACCTCAACAAGCATTCAATGCGACTTATATTCACTCCCTTCCTACAAAAAAAAAAAAAAAAAAAAAAATTTATGCTTACCGTAAATAATCATTTTCAGATACGAAATGCGCCATCTTTAACACGATGAGATTGATTTTAAGATGTATGGAAATATAAGGTAAAAACTTTTCTAAAGACCTGTAAATTATTGAGTCCATTAAGCATTTGATCTATACTTAATTTAAATTTAACTCTGGATGTCTCGGCATGATTACGACTTTAAAACATTTCACCAAAAAAGCAAAGCCAACATTAAACTGGATTTGTCAGCAGAACGACTCGTGCAGTATAGAATTGTTTAAGGCGAATTGGAATGTCTGCCTACTATGATAAATTTAAGACGGAAATTAGGTGTGTCTGGAACAGGAACAGGACATGGAATTGTTTGTGTGTCTGGAACAGTTGTAAAAAGTGAATTATTTTTACATTAAGGTTGTGCTTTCTAATGCAGTGGATACGTGCAAAATGTTTACATTCACAAAGTTTTGCTTTACTTTATTTGTCCATCCTTTTACGTAACCTCTTGTTATTTTTAAATTATTATATATACCTGTTTTCTTGATTTCCTAACTTAAATTAAATGAATTTCAGAATCATCTTGAGTCGAACAACCTTAGAAAATAACATTCGACATTCAACGATATCTCCGAGACAAAAAAATGTAACGCAATGATTCAAAAAAGGTTCTGATTCTGAAAGGTTTAGGATATAAGAAAATTTTAAATGTTTAAAAATCCACTAGAAATTATGGCTTACTTCCTATTTAATTGAATTTGTAACCTATTACTCATACGCACCATATTACATGTACTATAATTAACATGTAATATAATTACTTTGAAAAGTATGCAATAAAAAATCTTTGACTTTGTCATGTATAGAAGTAATGGAATTCGATATCACTCATACGTCACATATGTACTTATCATGAATGAATTTTACAAATTAAATTTATTTTTTTTCCATATATTTATTTGCAATCTATTTTAATACAAAATAAGCAAATTGAGTAACAATAAAAAAAATTACATTAGTATTAATCTCCAATGAGACTAAAAAAGAAAGATATTAAAATACATTAATTTTTTTAAATAATATTTACATATTTACATTTTTTATTTTCTAAATGGCAGGTCTAAAACATGAAACCTTTTCAGCCTTACAATTTCCTCACTTTCATCTAGTAAAGTAATCGCTAGAGTGTTACTATGGTTACTAAGCTTGTCAATATATTTCCTACTAAATTTGTTGATCCCATTTTTAACTTTAGTTATTCCTAAATCTTTATGAATTACATATTAAATATGTGCCATGTTGTGTGTAAATAAAACTGATGGGCCAACTGATGCCGCCGCTCTACAAGCCGCTCCAAGCAGTCACACGTAATGGATGCATTGGCTTCTGAGCCTCAAATATGTAAATTTTGGTTATTAACATAGCCACCAAGTTGATTGATTATTTTTTTTTTTTTGTCGTAAATCGATTAATTAATTTCAGCGGAGATAATATACTGAATTTCGTGACAGAATTGAATGACATAAGTATTGTCAGATTCGAAATAACCGATGGTTTAATTTTAAATGGATAGATATTATATTCTTTTGATGCACTATGATTGCCTCATTTCAACACTCATATTCATATTTTTCTTTTTTTTACATTAGCGGACTAAGCATGCCTAAACAATTTTTTGAAGTAAGTTTTTGATGAAAAACAACTGGAATTAACGGCCATGAAAAATGATTAATTCAACCACTAGATAGACTAGGCATATACAAGTTCTTTACTTTAAATTTCTTACACCCTAATATGGTCAAACCAACACATTACATTTCGTATTCAAATTCAAACATTTTCGCATCTTTTCTCGTATATTACACTACGAACTTATGATCGTTAAAGATGCTTTAATCGTCTACACGAACACAATTAATTTCCTTGGAATGCATTTCTAAAAATTTAAAAAATTTTCTCATGAAGGCTTGTTTAGTTGGTCATACTGTCTAATGGGTTTATGGGCACTACAAATACTACAACAAGTGTATGTATGTATTTATAAAGTGAAGAATTCGGTTAAATTTCATTCAGAAACTTTACAAGAATTTATGAAGTAAATTTTTTTCAATTTTCCCAAAATGTTGTTTAAAAGTGTATTTAAATATTTGCCACTATTTAGAAAAAGTAGTTTTTTGTTCATATATGTGAAACGAGTATATAATGTTTGTTTACTATTCCTTTTAATACTGCACTAAAAGGTTTTATATAACGTTTGAACTAAGAATTATATATATGGGAGTCAAGAACGAATCTTGCAAAACGATTTGGAGTATTTGTTTCCACAATAATATCTTCCGATCCCAAGGGAGAATTATATAATTCTATGCAATTGAAGAATGCGCTCAATTCAACTTGGATTGAAGATACAAAAGACAGGACATATGAATACTATTTAACAGACAGGCTGGCATTCGTGTAATCGAGTCTAATAAGGTTAAATCGTAGATAGTATAGAACTGTCTAGTGAAGCTGAATTGGCTATGTAAGGAAAATAAAGTTACCTCTTCTAGCCCCAAGTCATGATGAGAACAAACCCCTTTTATGGAGGGGGTGTGTATGTGTGGAAATGTATGCGTAACGAAAGGAAAGATAAAAGGAGGCAAAGCAAAGGGAAATGAAAATAAAAGTAGGTCTAAGTCATTCATCACTCTAAGCAGGAATATCCTAAGCAAGTTAACCGGTATTTTGATAGTTCATTGTAGACTCAAAGTACTCTTTTTCAGAATCGCTACTGACTTGAACCCAACTTAGATTATATGGTAATGGGAATTAATCATCAGAACATATTACTGGAGCCTGAGGCCGATTAATGCATTCCAGGAAGAACCACTTGAGTGCATATGAGGTGCTAGGCAGGGAATTATCATTGGCTTGAAGGACACGTTATAGGATAACCTTGAACTTATAAAAAAATTCATTACATACATACATAATTGGTCAGTTATAATTACGACCTAGTTTCTCACACCACTTATGTTGTGCGTGTTAATTTTATACATGAGTGGTGGGACCTACAAATATTAAAGTCGACTCCGAACGACAGATTTTTAATAAACTTTTCATGGCAATTTTATTTACTCTGAGAGTTTTTGGCAGATATATGCTGAGAGGAAGTCGCCAATAAAATATTTTTGTATTTTGTTTGATGTCTGGCCTGGGGTTTGAGTGCGGCGACTTCATTACTTTGAATAAATTTATTACTTAAAAACAAAAGTCGAGTGAATAAAACAAATTTGTACAGATGAAAATAAAATATAGTAAGGGATACGATCTGGGCTATATGACAGAAGCATTAAAACTTCCCACTCAATATCTCTTACTTTCTGTCGAGTTATCTACAATGTTTGTCGTCTTTCCTTTCCCAATAGAACGCAACTACTTTTCTGTTCATTATTTCTTTTCTCTTCCAAATAAGTTACTTGCTTTAATCTCTCCCAATGTCATTGTCTTCAATAGTGTTGATGTCCTTTAAAGTGAAATTGCGGAAAATTGTATATAACAAAAATATTGAAAGTAAAACTGTAGAGGAGATAGTACACATAATAAACTTGCTACGCGCTTAACGACTTTTAAGGTAAAAAAAAGTAAAATATTCAATGTTATATACATAGTTTAAGAACAAAAACAATATAGTATATAGCCACATATCACACAAGAAGAAAAGTAGGAAAATAAATTCTATTTTTTATAAATCACTTTAAAATTATTCCATTAAGAAAATCAATTTATAAAGACTAACATCTGAGTTGTCAAGTGAAGCAAGTATGTTAAAAACAACGCACAGAAAGGAGCACAGAAAACTTTATAAACATCCTTACCTACACACTTGCATATGAAAGAGACACAGCAGCATTAATTCATGAACATAAAAACATATGCTTACGCTAATGCTTATAAACATTCACAACACTTACTCGCGTTTATATATATGTTATAAATTTACACCTTCACACAAAGCAAATTGATTTCTCTGGAATAAAAACTGATTTCTATTAAAATAAACTGCAGAGAGGAAAATTGTAAAAAATTTTACCGCCGGAAGTAAAATGTATGTATGTATTTCAGAAGACATAAACACACTGAAATATTTATAATACAACAAAGCTATTGATTACATTTCTGTTAATTTACGGGAAATTAGTAACAGAAATTAGAAACATAAACAAGCTTAATGATAAATATAACCACATTATCAAATTTGCGGCTGATTTCAAAGAAGCTTAGACTTTTGGATAAACATATGAAAACAGTGCTGGTTGAAAGAAGATAAATATCCAACCCCGGGTCAGACAAATCGAAAATGAAACGAAATATGAACAAATATTTCGTCGGCGACTGCCTCTCAGCAAATTTCTGCCAAAAAAAAAACTCTGTAAGTAAATGGAATTGTTACGAAAAATTTCTTAACATATCTGTCGTTCGGAGTCGCTTTCAAACTGTAGGTCGAGCTACTCATGTATAAAATTAACACACGCAACATAGGTGTTGTGAGAAGTTAGGTCGCAATACTGACTGAAGGGTTGTAAGGATGTAATAACCAATTAAGTCAGTAAATAAGTAGTACCATTGTGTAACTTGCCAACAGCACTGACTTGCCAAGCATTGGATCACCATAAATTTAAAAATGCCTAAGGAGTACCAAAACCAATAACGCACTTTGAATAGATAATATGTCAGTCGATATATATAAATATGATTCACTGAAAACTGAATTGTAAAAGTTTACTGTGAAGGCCAGTCAATATACACTTTCTACAGTCAGTAGAAAAGTTACCGTACGGTGAGTACTAACCAAAATAGTGGAATTAGATTTAATTATCAAGTGGCTTCCAAAAGATGGTGGTACGCACCACATGGCAATCGAACCATTTAGCTATGGAGAGACGAATTTGCTAAGCAATTAAACGTAGCCCCGTAAAACAACATTAGAGCAAAGTTTATTAGAGCAAAGACAGAAATGCCCATATATGCCCATACATTAACTTATTTGTAAATGAAAATGATTGTCATTCGCTTATCATTTCAAATAAATATTTCTTTCACTTCTGCAAATTTACCGCATTAAATACCATTTTATTTCGGGTCATAAATGATTTTCTTGTGTGGTCGTTCTTTAACTTTTTAGAGCAACACGTTGATTCTTAGCCGAGCTTTTATTTATAATAATGTATATATTTTAGATAATGTTTAATATTATTGTCATGTTTTTACCTTTTAAAAACGTTTAAAATATGAGCTCGTAGACTACAAATAAAATAAACATAAGTTCGTGTTTAGTTTTAATTAAAATTATTTATTAGTCGTTCAATTCTGTGTGCCACTGTTCACAATTTGATGTAGACAACAACAATTGATTTTCTTTGTTATTCCTCTGTTTATACCCTTTATATAAATAATAACAATTACTAGACAATTATTCGACAGATCTTTGTAACGGAGATCTTCAAACCAGATCGTCACGGCGTCACTGACCACAAGACTGACTGAACTTCACTAACACAGACACCTGCTTTGCCTTGCTTTTTATATGGCAAAGTAAACAGTCTGATGAATGTTTTTGTAGACAAATGTTCGCGGCCTCGCCTTCACGAAATCTCTCTAAATGTAAACATCGTTGTTTACGTTTGTTATTGTTGGTTTGTTAGTGTATTTTTGTTTATTTATTTTATTTAATTTTTTTATTTATTTACTGATTAACTTCAGTACAACAAGCATTTAATCTTAATAGTACTGTTTATACAATGTTATGATTAAGGTAATAGTTATATATATATACATATATATGTACATTTCACAAAGCAAGTAAAATTATATTAATTAAATTTAAGTTAGCCTTAAATTGGATTGAATTAAATGGTAAATTTTAAAGAAAAGAAAAGTGTGCTAAAATTGCAGTTTTAAATTGCATTGCATTGCTTTTCAATTGAATTTCTGGCGGAAGTTGGTTCCATGAACGAATTGCATTAATGTAAAAGTGCCTTTCAGACACCTGTTTCTGGAACCTTACACAACAATTTTGTGTAGAAAAATTAGCATACGATATTTCAAGAGGCTTTCCAGTGTCATGTTGTAGATTTTGTAGGCAAAATACGATATACTACTGTATCTACCGGGCCCAAAAATATATCTTGCAATGTTATTATAAGTCAGGTTAAGTTTATTCCTGCTTACAGAGTCCAAACCCGATGAATTTATTGTCGATGTCAGTTTTAAAACAGCTAATGTAGAGTTGGACATCATCGGCATACATTTGAATTCCACAGTGAGTTATACGAGAAGGTAGGTCATTAGAATACAATATGTAAAGCAGTGGTCCGTGAATTGAACCGTGTGGTACACCTCTCCGGAGCAGGCTGCTAAATGATTTTGCATCGCCATAGTGCACTGTCTGACTTCTCTTATACAGTTTTGTACGTAAAAGTTCTACTGCTATCAAAAGCTTTACTTGTTGTTTACTTGTTTACCATTTTTTATATTGGTGTTTGTTATTGTATTGTTATTTACTTGTTTACCATTTTTTTATGCTGATGTTAGTTGTTATATTAGGCAGTATGATAATTTGTAAACAGGATTGTTTACTGCATTGTTTTGTTTTTGTAACTTTTTTTTATAATTTTATTGTTAAGCTATATAAAAGCAAAACACCAGTGTCTAGATTTGTCATTTTCGTAACATTATTATATTTCACCCAGAGGTTGAGGTGGTCACTTTCAAATATTTACGTTTTGTTCCTCTAAGCAGTTCATTATAAGCGATAAAGTGTACTTAGGCTTATTGTTGTTGTTTGGCATGAACATGCCAAATTAACAGTAAAGTTTTCTACGCGAATGATAGCATTGTATTTCGTCTAATGTTCTTCTAAACATATGTACATGTAGGTCCATTCTTGAATTGACCCCGCAAAAGAAGATGAGCTCCAACGCCATAATGTTTTCACAACCATAAAGCTTATCTTTCCAATGAAAAAGTCTCGTTCAAATATCAGGATATGAACAAATGTGTTATCTTAAGTATGCTTTCATTATATGTCCACCTTTTCCTTGAACCTTAAGCAATGGTTTTAAAGATTCGAAATTAATTTCAAATAAATAAAAAATTGTAATATTATGGACGACATACTTATTGTTTCGATTATAAAACCATTTCCATCACATTGTCATAGAATAGAATATAAATTAAACTAGTATATTGGCCATATTGCCAACAATATGCTAAAAAGTCAGCAGAGCTCTGTTCCAAAGATTTATGGCCAAATACATATCGAGTAAGACCAAGGTAAAGTTTAATTTATTTATACATCCTTTAAAATGTGAAAGAAACCACGCAGCTGGAGATAAAATAAATATTTTGAACAGACAAGTCAATGAACAGAAAAAAAATTAATGAATTGAACAAGAGAACGAAAGAATTAAGGACAATATAAAAGAATCTAGTTAAGGTCTACTTTAGCTTTGTTTGGTAATTCAGTGGGTAAGTAAGTTTTTCGGAAATTGATGAAATAAATTGACAGGTTATTTTATTTCGTTGTTGTTTTCTTTTTCCTTTATTTCGTATTTTCCTTTTTTCTTGTTTATATTTTCTTTCTTTAACCTTGGGTTAGAATACTATGCTTACATTTATTCAGTTTGCTTTAATCGATATTTAAATCCAATCTACCCTCTAACATGTAAACCAAAAAATTTAAAAGGTAAGAAAGTTCTACTGTTCTGACCATTTTTTCCCAAAGATATGCAAAATAATAATACTTTTGAAAGAGCAATCAATAGCAACCCGTTATTAGCATTTAATAAAGGTATCAGATGATGGCAATAGGCAGAGATTATGGCAATAGAATCTGTTGCGAAAGTTATTGGAGACTCCAATAGCCCCAAGGGGGACACTACCCTACTTTTCTATTACCAGGCGGCTTTTAAAGCACTGAATTCCAAACGTGATTAATTCCGCGACAGTGTGCAGCTATCGCAGATATCTAAATAAGATAGCAAAGTTATATGATATTCATTTCATATGGATACGAGGTAAATGCAGAGCCTATGGACTAGCAAGGCACGGGAAACCATCCAACTCTCCGTGATGGACAAAACGATAAGAAAATCTTGTTGGCGGCTTTACGAGGCATTGCATATGTACACGCATGCAAGGCGCACCTGCTTTGGACTTTGTTTTTACAGAAGTTGCTTTGATTATGAACAAGAGAATAATTTTATTCACCTACTAGCTACATGCCCAGCACTATTTCGTAGGAAAAAAGTTTTTCTGTTGCCTACTGTATAGATGATATTGAAGAACTGCCTCATACTAACATTGGCAGTATGGGTCGCTTTATCTAAAGCTGCTGGTGGTTGCGGAACTGGAGGATAATGAAAAATTATGGTATCACATTAGGGCCTATGTGCCCTTAATATATACATCCAAAATCTTTGGATGGACAGCCATCTCTACCTACCTACCAACCTAACTACCTGTCTATTAAGGTCGGGGCACAGATAATACATCAATGTTCTTCTTTGATTTTTTAGCTGATACCAGAGTAACAACGTATGCTTTGGCACAATGAATTCTTTGATCCAGAGAAAAATAACAAGCTGATAGCTGTCAAATTATTCGAATTGACGTGAATAGTCAGATCGTATCCTGACTAAAGGCTCATTGTGACCAATTGGGCATAACAAAAGCAATAAAGAAATTACAATAACAAAACAACAAAAGATAGAAGAGACAAAAAGAGAGAACTACATCAAAGCAACAATCAGTTCCTGGAAGTTGTCACAGCAAAAATGAATGAAGTGTAAATAATTATTTGTTAAGGTTAACTAAACACCAAAATCAAGAGCTTTTTTATATGCAACAATCAATCGGGAATATTTTTTTAACTAAATTATTCGAGAACTATGAAGTCGCCGCAGTCTAGTAGGTAGTGTGTTGGCTTAATAGACGTAAGGCCACGGTTCAAACCCCAGGTCAGACATCAAAACGAAAATATGAAAAAATATTTCTTCGACTTCCTCTCAGTAGATTCTGACAAAAACTCTGTGAGTAAATAAAAAAAATTGCCATGAAAATTTCTCAAAAATCTGTCATTCGGAGTCGACCTTAAACCGTAGGTCCCGCCACTCATGAATGAAATTAACACACACAACGTGAGTGGTGTTGAGAAGCTAGGCCTTATTTCAGACTGAAAGGTTGTAATGACCAATTAAAGGTATCTGCGCTGATTAATTCAATATTATAAGTATTAAAACAAAATGAAATAAAGCAGAGGATGTATTAAATAATAGAATGTTATAAATAACACAAAGATTTGCAAAACGTTCGCTTCTCGCTATATCCATATATTAACTATTTTGCACTCATAAACTTATTGATTGCAAAGCATTTTTTATGGATTTATTTTTAATATGTATCAGTATTCTTTGTGTATGTATGGTGTCTTACTAAAAGAGGCGCATTACACTTTTGCACTTTTCAAATTGCAATTGCAACACACCTGCACACAGTCTGTGCCTTTCGAGCTACTTTTCATCTTATTTTGTAATTAAGCATACATACATGAGCAACGGTAATTATTTCCTTTACACCTGCAATTTGCATCAACATTGAACAGAACGAATGTGTTCTAATGTAGGAAGTGATATTGGGTATGTGCTATAACCTATTTTTATTCTTTCTCATCAGATTCTTGTGGACTACTTACATGTGCATATACGTACATATGTATTTACTATAAATTCCAAACATTTCCTCTTATCACTTTGAGTTTATTGATAAATTGAGAACTTCAGAGAATGTGTAAAAGGAAGAAAATAGAACTAATCATACTAATGCATACCATATAATCGTGGAGAATTTTTTCTTTATTCCTTGAGTCAAAATCAGGAAACACAACTGAAAAGAAATTAAAAACACTGAGAAAGGAAAAAAAGGAAATTGAAAACTTATGTTGAAAACTTAATGTTGAAGATACATGGTCTTCTGATACATACATAAATAATTGGTCATTACAACCTTTCAGTCAGGATTACGACCTAGCTTCTTACACCACTTATGTTTTGTGTGTTAATTTTGTACATGAGTGGTGGGACCTACAGTTTAAACTCGACTCCGAACGACAGGTTTTTGAGAAACTTATCATGGCAGTTTTATTTACTACCAGAGTTTTTGCCAGAAATTTGCTGAGATGAAGTCGCCGAAGAAATATTTTTTGTATTTTGTTTTGATGTCTGGCCTGGTACTCGAACCCTGGCTTTACGTCTAATAAGCCAGCACTCAGCCTACTAGACTATGGCGACTTCATGACACAGCGACATTTAATATGGGGTGAGTCTTTTAAAAGTTTAAATTTACAAAATGCAACGAAACCAAAATGGTTTGAAATTTTGCCAAATTTATTTCCTTGTCGTACATCAATTGCAATTGATGCGGTTAGAAATGAAATATGATTTCATTCATATGGCTGCCGCGTCTGGCCTCACAGTACCTCATTCCTTCGGAACAATTTTCGTGCACTTTTTCGTGTGCATGTCTTCGTATCTCGCAATGGCATCATGAATGTTGTAATGTAAATTGCATGCGTACTTTTCCATTTTTTTAATATGAAAACTTTGCTACTAACACATAAGATCTAATTTATATTTAAATTACAATTTAAAAACTCAATAAGTCTTCATTTTACTATCTTCGCCTATGTACATAACTATGACAGGAATTATCAATTAAATTGATTTCTTAAGGATACGAATGCTGATAAAATATTTTTTCAACATAGCTTTGTATGTTTTAAACATATTTGGCAAAGAAAACAATAAAGGTTTAGTTTTTGCGTTGTTGAAGTAAAAGAAAACTGCTAAAATGTAATAAAACGAAGCTTCGAAAGGCAATATTAAGAAAAGAACAGCAAAATAATGGTTTCAAAGAAATTAGCCAAAACGAATTGCAAACAACACCAAACACTTGAAACTGAAAGTAAAATGATAGAAAAATTCAGAGATGCATGAAAAAGGACCCAAGTAAAATATACATCCTTGAAGGAAACCAATGTTGTGTTATCGTACAACAACATGACATGGTTTTTATGAGCTCTTCAACATTGCTATGGGATTTAGATTTTTTTTCTCTTCATAAAATTCTATTGTTATGCTTTACATAAAAATTTCTGAAATTTTAGAATTTAATATTTAATCTCTATTCTCTTTTTTTTATGTCCTGCAGTCAAGCCATTTAAATCGTCTTTGTTGACATGGTTTTGTTATTCCGATAAAATGATAAAAATTACGTAAAATTCAAGCACTTACGTAAACACCTACTGAAGTTGTCTAAACTACCTATTTAGGCCATAGAAATATATCCGCAGACTTAACTAACAGTAGATTTTTATTATATGGATATCTGTCAGTATTATTAACATTTATATCCTTACAGTCATATAAAGTGTAATTTGAAATTCTAAACAGCCTTCTAACGTCTAATGAGTCTCAGATACTAGTAGGATGTCAATATATTTTTCAGTGAAAAAGAACTCGATCTCATTTTTTTGTTGACGTATGCGGTTTGCGTTCCAGTAGCAGATCCTCTGATGGTTTAACGCTTGCCAATCGCCGCCTCTTGGCGTATCCTGCCTGAAACTGATTGTTTTAATCATAAAGCTGTTCATTGTCTGGACTAATTTGTCAATAGCGGTTTCAAGTCATTGCCTTTGTTGGTAATGCCGTGGTACGGCATTACTTTTCACAGTATCAGCATATGAAGTTATGACTGGAAAAATACTAAAATCTTGGTTAGATGCCATTGGAAAAAAATAACCTCTGTCACATGCATACATAATTGGTCATTACAACCCTTCAGTAAGGATTACGACCTAGCTGCACCACTTATGTCTTCTAATAACTTATGACTTCTAATAACCCCAGTTAGTTGACTTATAAAGGTTACAGTGTTTAACGAATGACTGCACTACACGCATCTTCTCTACTTTGCTGTACGATTATCATCACATTTACTGCATTTTTTTACGTCCACCGTATTTTTCAGTGCTATAGGTACCAATAATTGTTAATGTGATGTATCTTATTATTTTCAGTTTTATGTATATAGTCTTCAGATCCACATAAAACTGTGGAATACCCTCCCGATTTCTTATATTAAAAGCCTTTTGCGTTTTTCAATTGGTATGTGTAGAAGCTTTTCGTAATTTTTTCGATAACAATTATTCCACCGTGCACTTGTATTTTAGTTTCATCAATACTGGTGCGTTTTATTGTAACTTATTTTTCTTCGTACGTATGTGCTGTACTTCGAAAGAAACAGAAATAATATGTGTCGGTACCTGGTGTGGGCAGTTTGGAATTGGAGTATTTAAATATTCTTAAAAACAAATTCAACTAAAGTTCGGAAAAATTAAGAATCTTCCAACAAGTCAATGATACACATACTGCTGCGAATGCGAAGGTATGACTTGAGTATCAAATTCCCCACAGGTTTAATATTCTTGCAGAAAGTTCCAAAATGAATTCAAGAGACTATTTAGGAGATCATTTGTTAGAATACCACTGACGTACCCTCTAACCCCTAAAGTGTGAATGGTGGCATATATCAATAGAAAACACTAAACAAAACTGGTACATTTAATGCCAATTGGGTTAAATGAAATGCTTGATATTAAGGGATATCCTAATACATATGACGGACAACATTTTTATGTTTTATGTTGGTTGGTTGGTTTTATGTTGGTCGTTTGAATTTTAAATTTACTCGGGGTTCTTCTTGGGGGTACATATACGTTTGCGATGCAAAAATGTTTGTGAAAAACCTTAACAAATTTTCGGTTTATATTAGAATAGAAATATATTATTAAAATAAATTTAAAAAAACATCAATTACACGGTGCGATAGTCAAAATACACAAAATACATCTAATGACAGTGTAGCTTGTTAGTTTTGTTGAGTAGAATACAAAAATATTTTTTTTTTAATTTTTTTTTCTCGAAACCTCTAAACTTCTTTTATTTGACAAAAACCTATTTTCAAAATCAAAAGTTTTTTGAAAAGGGGACAGATGAGCCTTTAAAATGGTATAAATAAACATATGCTTCAAATTTACATGTTATGAGTTTTCATCGGGTGAACTTGGAAAACAGATTTTTTTCTTATTATTTTCAAGTTTAGCGGTTGTTAATTGCCAAATTTAATTAAAAAATATGAAATAAGTGGTGACATTATGAAAGTACATTATCTTGTGAAGACATTGACACATCGTTCTTATATAAATATAACAGTAGTGCTGAATTTTTTATATATGCCACCATGTCAAATGAACTTTCAGTTCAAAAATGTTCACAATTTTTGATGGATCTTGATAGTTTACCGTAAAAAGTGTCAATTTTACGTTTGGGCGACTACCAGAAGTCGACTAATATTATTATTTCGCTTTGCGCAAACATTGGCCAACTTCTGGTGGTTGCTCAAACGTGAAATTTACACATTTTCCAACTAACCATCAAGATCCATCAAAAATTTTGAAAATTTTTGAACTGAAAGTTTATTTGAAAAAAAAAATGTTTATGAAAAATATAACACAACTGTTATACTCTTTAAATGATAACTACTAACAATTCATGACGTCCACAGTGTATATAAGATCCTTTTAAGCGATTTTTGGAGCTGTTCTCCACAGAAGTTATGTAACATTGTGCAAAATTTGGCTCTATTATTTCAATTCACAATCAAAGCGGTCGCCATTTAAGTGGGTTGCACAACGTGAACCGACTTCAAACCCTGTGAATATATGACAGTCGACTGGCAAGGTTAATGTATCCGTATTTTAGAATCCAAAAAAATTGAAAATACCAAAACAAATAGCATTGCAGTGTATGGTAGCTTACTTACTTTTGAATAACTTTTACCAATTGTTGTCTCTCAAATGTGAAATATGAAAAAATCTAATAAAAATCATTCTTTTTTTAACGAACTAATGAAATGAGAACAAGTTTACATAAACAAAACAACCATAAATGCCATCAGCACTAACCACACTGTAGATGTATTCAACAACAATATGTTACCAGCTCTAGCCATCACAAATAATACATTCCAACCGAATAAACACACATGCAAACAGTCGCTTTTACTTTTATATTAAAGGCTGAATGTTGAAAACTTTTGACAGAGATAGTTAAAACATTGACATACATACGAGTCATAATTTATTTTTCATGATTTTTAAAAATTTGGTTCTCAACTGCAAGTTAAAATGTTTTTCTATGATACAAAATAAAATATGAAATTGTATTTTCTGTTTGGGATATATTGTTTTAAATATTGTTACGAAAATGAAAATGGTTTTATTAAAATGATTATCAAAAGCTCCAAAAACAAAACAATGGACTTGTTTGCATGATCAACGAATAAACAAAAAATATAGCAACAACATCAGTATAAGAAAAAAGGGGTTAAACAAGTAAACAAACAGGCAACAACAACACTGCAAGGACAAACGTAAATAAAATAAACAAACAACAATAACGCAAACAACATGTTTACATTTATAGAGATTTCGCGAAGGCAAAGTCACTCTTTCTTTTCTTTCAAGAGCATTCATCAGATTATTTACCCAGCTTTATAAAAGGCAAGACAAAGTAGGCTACGAGATCAAAAATAGATCAGTCAGTCTGTGTGAAGACACGTTGCGTGTAAAGAGAATAATTGTGTTTGGAAGATCTCTGTTATAAAGATCTATTGAACAATTGTTATTGTAAACGCGGAAGAGTTTAGAGAAGAATAACAATTAAAGCAAATTGTTGTTGGAATTGTGCGAACAATAACGAAATGATTTAAAACTATACACAAATTTATTTTTATTTTATTTGCAATCTACGAACTCATATTTTTAACGTTTTTAAAAGGGTAAAAACGTAACAATATTTTGAAAATAAAACAAATCACATTTAGTATTTTAGTTGGAGTTGCAGTTCTATGTTTTTATTTTATTTTAATTTATTCAATTCAATTATTATTAGATGCTGTATACATCAGTGTGGAACAATATTGTGTAAATAAGGGCCACAATTTTCGGATTTGTGACGTTATGTAGAGAATATTTAAAAGCGTGTTTTGCCTATGGAAACAACATGTATTTGAAATAATTTTCAATTAAACACAAACTTAATTTTACTTCAGAAATAATAAAATAAAAGTATGTGTCTAAAGTCGCCGTAGGTAGTGTGTGGACTTATTAGACGAGAGATTGTGGCTCAACCTCTCAGACTCAGATATCTCGAACAAGAATAAAAGTGTATTTCTGTCGACGACTCTCGCAGCACTCTTCTGCCAAAAACTATGAGCGACAATCTTAGTGGTGTGAGAAACTAGCTGGTAGTCCTGACTAAAGGTGGAGACAAATGAGGAATTAAGTAAGTAAGTAACTATGTTAGACATTTTCGAAATTTTTTATTAGTTTGAAAATGTCTGATGGGTCGTATATAACCTAATTCGATTGGCACGGCTATTTTGGATGGAGTACATTTGAAACATCCAACATTCCATGACTCTGGCATATAAATAAGGTTGAATTTGATCGATGGCTTGGGTTTTTTTTTAACACAGCTGTGGTTTGTGACTTATTCACATGTACCTGCAATTTAAAAAAACCCCAAAGTCTAACAGTCATATCGCATGATATAGGTGTTCAATTTCATCATCGCTACGTGATATACTCATCCCTCAAATCGCTTGTACAGAACTTCTAAAGTGGCAAGAGCAGTGTTGCACGTAGCGCTATCGTAATGAAGCCATAAGTCATTGATGTCCAGATCGAACAATTCAGGTATTAGTAATCCTGGAGCATTATTCAGAGGCGACAATGATAACCTGGACAATATGGTTTCAAAGAATTATGAACCGTTCCTCCACTATCCAAACTCCACACCAAACAGTGATGATGATGATATTACTTTAGCATACATAAGAATCTCTAAAGAGCAGCGTGGTGTCTGCAAGATCACGTCTTCAAGATTGAGAGGTTTTGAAGCTTATGGAGGATAAAGGTAAATAAAAAATTTCGGCATTCGTTAAGGACATTCATACTTCCAGAGCACACAATTTTTTATAAATAAATTTTTTTATAAATTTTTTTTGTGAATCTCATGTCGAATATAAGAGGTTTGTCTTAGAAATACTACATACTAAACAAAATTAGCACAAATAAAGACTTAAGGGTACAAACTCATACCTGACGTTGAACTGTAAACTACTATAATATATAATTCCAAGATCTAGATGTTAGGGATGATTACAGCATTGCCTTATATTAAGACCTTCAGCAATCAAAACTCATATTGTAAAATTTTTAGAGTGATATTTAAAGAAGTTGAACCGCCTGGTTTAAATTAATCGTATACAACAACTTTTAACACCTCGTATAAAAATCCCTATGTTTATAAATTTATTTCTGGTGTGGATTGAGCTTGGTAGGATGTAGGATGTCCGTGTTTATAACTGTCTTTTGCCATACTATCTCCCTCGCTCTTTTGCTACAACACCTTCTTCCTATCTTCACATTGGTATTACATACATACATATATAATTGGTCATTACAATCCTTCACTTAGGATTGTATGTGTTAATTTCTTACATGAGTGGCAGTTACAGTTTAAAGTCGAATCGGAACGACCGATTTTTTAGAAATTTATTCGTTGCAATATTATTTCCGCCCAGAGATTTTACTAAATATTTTCTAAGAATGAATCGCCGAAAAAATATTTTTTCATATATTTCGTGTTTGTTGGAGATGTCTCACCTAGGGTTTGAACCTTGTCCTCATATCTAATAAGCCAACATACCTTTTTAATCTGCGATAGTCTCTAAGTCATGGAATGTGATATTAACATAGAAATGGTCGTAATACTTTCAAGATTATCATCAAAAGACACGCACACACAACTTCGCCTATTTGTCAGCTGCAGATGCGTCCTACCGGAGGTAAACAAGGCAAAAGAATTTAAGCAGACCCTACAATGGTAGCCTGTATAATTTTTATTGCTTTTTAATATTAAATCGACCCAAAAACAGTTCTTTCGAAATAGTTATCATTTACCTTTTCACGATGGAGCACATTTTGTGTCATGACCCAGCTTTTGTAAAATCGAGATCCTATATCAGACATAACTTGTCTGAGAAGGATGGATTGGAAGAAGTTAAGAAAGTTTATACAAGATACAGACTTCCTATAGAGAGTATGGTGATATTCCTAATGGTAAGAGCACATTAAGCCTACATGCTGGCTTAGGTGTATGTCAAGTGGCACTCCTTCAACCTCCCTACTACATATCTAGCTTTTAAATTTAATTTTTTCTTTTATTCCTTTAATCAATATAACGGTTATAAACTGACCCATAATACAATATAAATTTAAATTAAAAACAATATTTTTTCCTTAATGCACGAATGAATTAGGCCAAGTGCGTTTAAGGTTTCTTTCAATTTGAAAAAGACAATGTAATAAATTATAGTGGATTCATTACATCGTACCAAATGCGTAGAGTAAACCGGTCAACATTAGGGACATCTTTAGCCATTAAAAAATGTCGGCGCTTGTTTCTCTGTTGTGTAATTTATAAAAATGGTTGGCCAACTGTCGTACATTAGTACGTATATATTTTATCATTGTCCCTGTAATAAATGTTGTAATTAATTATACTTAGCATTGTTCTACAAGTATGTACCAACTGTCATCTGTGGCTAGATTCCAATTGTGTTACATACATTACGTAAAATAAATATGGCACATATAAAGAAAGTAATGGCAGGGAAAAAATATTTTATTTTTTATGCTTGACATACAAATAAAAATGGAAGAATGTTTACATTGTAATTGACCAATGTAAAAATTTTTTATAACTTCTGGTGTAGGTATAGAAGACCATAGAGCTTACATTGTTTGTATTTAAATAAATTAAAGAATATTTTACAATAAACTCTTTATGTAAGAAATTTGAAATTTAAAAATTTTTTGAAAATTTAAGAAATTAAAAAGTTTAAAACAAAGGCTACCTATTCACCTTAAATATTTTTAGCAAAGTAAAATTCAAAAGTACCTCACAATACCTCATTCGTGCGGACCAATTACCGTACACTTCTTAGAGTGTAAGGGGTTAAATCTCGGAAACGTGGCCTTCAAGTGCTCAATTGTTGCTGGGTTGTCGGCATAACATTTTTCTTTAACGGCGTACCACAGAAAATAGTCCAACAGCGTCAAATCGCAGCTTCTTGGCGAATAATTGACATCACCATTTTGGCTATTTAAACGACCATCAAACGTTTGACAAAATAAATCGTTTGTGGCATGCGATGTGTGGCAAGTATCAATACCATGTAGAGCGGGTACAAAGAAATCGGTTACCATGGTGCGATAGGTGTCTCCAATGACCGTAACGGTTCCGCCGTCCTCATTTTCAAAGAAATATGAGCCAAATGGCCGGTCCAAAAGCCGCGCCAATGGGTGCATTATCCAAATGTGCGTTATCTGAACCACAAATACGGAAATTTTGTTTATTGACGTAACAACCAAGATGAATACAAGCTTTATACGAAAAGATGATTTTTTTTGTTAAAATCGACGTTGCTCAAGCGTAAATCGATTAATTACGTTCAGTGGAGATAATATACTGAATTTTGTGATAGAATAGAATGACATACGTATTGACAATTACGTAATAACCGATGTTTTAAACTTAAACCGATAGCTGGCATATCCAATATTTGCTGTTAATTTTTTAATTAAAAAAAGAATTTTTTTATTTCAATTTAACCAAACTCTTTAATTGATAACACTGTGCTTTCAATTTTATTACATTATCCTTTAAACCTGAGACAACCTGCAAGTTATATAATAGTACCCAGTATACAAGTCGTTCATTGCCACTACTCACAGACAAAGGTATCTTTCGATCTATTTATATTTTATCAATTATAGGTTTGTCTACTTCTTGGTCTCTAGGTCTTCAATTTACTCAGATTTATCGATGTAGATAAATGTCTTGATCAAAAGTTCTTTTAAGTAGATCAGTCGTAGCTAGCGTCGAATGTAATGTGGTCCCTTGTTAAACTCACTTATCAGCAGAATAAATATTGAAGGCTTTTAAGCCAATATCCTTCAAAGTATTGTACATTGCTGGGCACACATTTCTTTCCATCTTTTAAAAAATTTGTGGATTCCACGCCAATACAACTGTTCGCATATTTCATAATTTCCTTGCCGTATCATGTCGATCGATCATGGTCCAAATTTATCATTTGTTATCAGTATCGATCTGTGTAACAGTTTCATTACTTTTTAGGAGTTGGTGGTACATCACACCTTTCCGGTCATACCAGACACGGGATTATCTTCCTGCCCAATCAATTTGGTTTTGCAGTCGAAGTTCATAATTTTTTGCGTTAAGGATTCTAAAAATGAAGGCAATTTCATCA
Organism: Sarcophaga carnaria; assembly: GCA_958299815.1. Lineage (NCBI taxonomy): Eukaryota > Metazoa > Arthropoda > Insecta > Diptera > Sarcophagidae > Sarcophaga > Sarcophaga carnaria. The sequence goes on along the minus strand of OY283149.1, from coordinate 80,229,812 downwards.
CCAGTAACAATTCAAAGCAACACTGATTTTCTATTGTGTCCTTGAAGAAAATTTCATAAGTGGATTTTCGGTTTTTATCTGTATGCCATTCAATTCGTGGGGTATCTATTTTTCAGGTTTTTAGATCTTTTCCACAGCTTTCAACAGTCAGAAATTGTTTGTTGTGCAACATTTAACATTTCTGACAATAGTTTCTGATTCAAAGTGTACATATTCATCCATTATTGTTTACTCTTTTGCTGGTCTTCCAAGATCTTTATTCCTCACATCGAAACCATATTTTGCATGCTGCCTCTGATAGAGAATGATCACGCATGATCATGCCTCAAAAAGCATTCGATGCGGTTTATTTTCACATTCTTCCCACAAAAAAAAAAAAAAATTCTTATCATAAATCATCATTTTCAGGTAAAAAATTCGCCATCTTTAACACGAGGAAGTAATATGATGTCCAAATGACTGTATTACAAATGATTTCAAGATGTGTGGAAATATATGGTAGAAACTTTTCTAAAGACCTGTAAACTATTGAGTTTATCAACCATTTGATTTACGCGCCATATTAGGCAGATGTTAATCTGGATGTCTCAGCATGATTCTGGCTTTAAAACATTTCACCATAAAGGTAAAGCCAACATTAAATTGGATTTGTGAGCAGAACGACTGGTGCAGTAGAGAATTGTATAAGGATAATCACCAGGGTTTCGTGATAAATTTTAGACGGAAAGACAAAGAAAATTATTTGTTGTGCATGGATTTGTGAAAAATGTTTACGTTCTGTTGATAAAATTTTAAGTATTAAACAGATTTTTGCTTGACTTTGACCATTCTTTTACGTAACCTCTTGTTATTTGTATATTATTATATATGTATATACTTGTTGTTTTTGTATATACAAAATATAAAAGAACGTATTAAAAAATTGATTTCCTAACATAAATCAAATGATTTTCAGAATCCGCTTAAAAAGTCGCACAACCTTAGAAAATAACATTCGACATACAACGATATCTCCGCGACGAAAAAATGTATCGCAATGATTCAAAAAAAATTGTGAATAGTAAGATTGCCTGATTTCAAGAAAAAATTTCCATGATTTAGGATATAGGAAAATATTAAATGTTTAAAAATCCACTAGAAATTATGGCTTACATACTTCCTATTTAATTGAATTTGTAACACATTACTCATACGCATCGTATTACAGGTACTAGTATAATTACTCTGAAAAGTAGGCAATCAAAAATCTTTGATTTTGTCATGTATGAAACTAATAGAATTCGATATCACTCATACGTCACATATCCACTTATGTATCATGAATGAATTTTACATATTAAATTTAAGCCATGTTTTGTGTAAATATAATCGATGGACCATTTAAAAGTTTAAATTTAAATATGCAATAAGAGAAAAACCGTTTGAAACTGTGCCAAATTTATTTTTTAGTTGTGAAGCACAATGGTTCCGGTTACTAAAAGAAAATTATTTCATTCATATGGCTGTCGGGGCTGGCCTATTAGTACTACATTTGGATCGGACCAATTTTCGTAAAATTTTTCGAGCGTATAGGGTATCGTCAATGGCATTGCGAATGTTGGCCTTCAAATACTCAATTGTGTCTGGTTTGTCGCGAAAACAACTTTCTTTAACAGCGCTCTACAGAAAATAGTCTAACGTTGTCCAATCGCAGCTTTTGGGCTGCCAATTGGCAACACCATTTCGGATAATTGAACGGCCATCAAACCTTTGACGCAATAACTCAATTATGGCATGATATGTGTTGGAAGTTGCTCCACCATGCTGAAACCAAACATCGTTTTAATCAATACCATGTCGATCGGATACAAAAAATTCGGTTATGATGGTGCGATAGGTGTCTCCATTAACCGTAATGGTTGCGCCGACCTCTTTCTCAAAGAAATATGAACCAATGATCCCTATGCTCTAAAAGCCGCACCAAACAGTAACTCGTAATGGGTGCTTTGGTTTCTGTAAGATCACAAGTGGGTTTTCTCACCCCTAAATACTGCAATTTTGTTTATTAATATACCCACCAGGATGAGAATGGGCTTCATTCGAAAAGTTGATTTCATTTTTGCAAATTCGACATCATCGTTCGACATTTTCTCGTTGGCCCAATAAATCAGACTACCTTTGGCTGGACATTTATGGTTATTTAAATAAATTCTAGGTGCCTAAAAGTAGCTTCTGCATTGCGAGATATACGCAGACACTGATGGTATGCGCCTAAAGACCAATGTTCTATTACGACCTTTGGCTGGACAAGTTCCAGATGTCATTATGAGATATACCTAGACACCAATGTCTCATTATGGCTTCTATGAATGTATGAACATGTATTCTAGATTTAACTGGTCTCTACACAAATTGGTTCATTCGCCCTGTTCGTTGACAATATCAATGTTCCCGTATCAAGAACCCCCATATGACTGGTAACTGTATAGCTGTCTCTTCGACTAATACATGACAACCTTTATAATCTTAGATGTTGTGTTACCACTCTCCTGAATCCAATGATCCTTTTACTACCTCCAAATATTTGTTTATACCTATTCAATTCGCTAAGCGACAGTCTTTATAAAGATTATTTCTTCCTGAATAGTGCAGTCCACGTTTGTTACACCAATTCCATACTAATCTCAGTGAATATTCCAAGTTTAAAAAGAGGTTATCAAATATTTTGCAAAGTATGGATACAATTTTCTATCCAATAATGTTCCCTTTCTAGAGCCATTCGTAAATAAACTTTTATTGTAAAATTTGATTTAATTTCTTTCTTTAATTTATTAACACATACATAATTGGTCTTTATAACCCTTAAGCCAGAATTACGACCTTCTTACAAAACTTGTGTTAATTTTAAGAACAAGTGGCGGTATCTACAATTTAAAGTCTACTCAGAACGACAAATTTTATGAGAAACTTTTCATTGCAATTGAGTTTTTGCCAGAAATCTGCTGAGCAGCAGTTGACGAAGGAATATTTGTTCATATTTCGTTTTGTTGGTGATGACTGATGGGGTTTGGACCGTGGCTGCACATCTAATAAGCCAAAACAGTACCAACTATACTACGACAAATTTATTAACACCCTGTGTATATATTTATAAAAAATAAAGTCTTCCGCTTCTAATAAGTTGTTGTTTGTAATACTTATAAATCTTCTTTCTTTAAATTTTAACTTCAAAATAATCTGAGTATTGTCATAACAAATAAATCAAAAAATCTCCTAATAAAAAGGAATAAAGACGCTATAAGTTTCTATTTACAGTCATGGCCATATAATTAAAGCATTCGTAGCGATAGTAAATTATTCGTTGTATTTTCAAAACTAAAAAAATAACAACATTCATTTTTCAGTTCTTAAAAGTAAACATCTTTCTTTCTGGTAACATCTGTACATCGGCTTGGCAAACACTGAACTAAGTGCTCAGAGATATTGCCAGAAATCTGCTGAGAGGAAGTCGCGGCATAAAATATTTTTCGCATTCAACACTTACCCTAAATAATGACTTATTTTGCAACAAAATTGAATACAATAAAAAGTAAAGAAGGAATCAAGTGTAAAAGAGATCAAACTTAGCTTTCCAGTGAGAAAAAATACCGAACAAATGAGACATCATATTTAATATGTCCACCACTGTATCTCTGACAGAGTATAAAACAGCTTTTAAGTTATTCCTTTAAATAGGCTTAAAGGATAATCCTGCTGCCGTGCAGAATAACTGATATTGTTGCCATTCTAAAAACTTTTTATATTTTTTGTTTCTTATTTTTTATATTAAGAATTTATTTAGCATTTCCTGTAGCTCCGTTTTGCTTTTTTGTTTCATGCATGAATGATTTAAATGGAGTCTTTTGGCTTAGTTTCTTTAATAAAACTGTAATTAAATATATGCCTCCTATTTGAATTTGATGGTAAAATTTGATAGCATAGACAACAAATATACTTTTAATTGTTGAACCTGGTGAATTTTACAAGTTAAACAAAAATTTTTCTCTAAAATTACACGCAAAAATAATTGTTTTCAGGGTTATTTTATAGTATTTTCTTTAGGGAACATTGCTGCACCATAAGCTTCTTTCGAAAATTTATTACAAGTAATTAAGTCGTCATTATGTGTGCAAATCCAATTAATTTTATTTAACCAAAGTAAAAACGCATTTACGTAATTAAATTGTGGTCAAATATTTAACAAATATTATTTAGTGCATATAATTTGGATGCAGATTATGCACACAAACGTAAACTCATGCATCTATGGGATGCAAAATATTTCTTCGGCTACTTCCTCTCAGCAGATCAGCAAAAACTCTAAGAGTACATTGAATTGCAATGAAAAGTTTCTCAAAAATCTGTCTTTCGGAGTCGACTTTAAACTGTAGGTCCCGTCACGTACGCATAAAAATTACACACATAACTTAAGTTTAAGCAGTCGCCGTAGTCTAGTAGGTAGTGCGTTGGCTTATTAGACGTAAAGCCAGGGTTCAAGCCTTAGGCCAGACATCAAGGCAAAATACAAAAAGTATTTCTTCGGCGACTTCCTCTCAGCAGATCAGCAAAAACTCTGAGAGTAAATAAAATTGCCATGAAAAAGCTTCTCAAAAATCTGTCGTTCGGAGTCGACTTTAAACTGTAGGTTCCACCACTTATGTATAAAATTAACACACACAACATAAGTGGTGTGAGAAGCTAGGACGTTGTACAATGGGTCAAATCGACCTCCGGGTGCTGTACTTGTCTTAATTGACAAGTACACGTCCTCTAAACTAAACAAACCTAACCTAAGTGGTATGAGCAACAAGGTCGTAATCCTGACTGAAGGGTTGTAATGATGAATTATTTACAATTTGTTCGCTAATGCTTTTGAACTTTTTTTCTATGATTTTTGTATTTTCATTAAATATGTGGGGATTAACTCAGTTGGAACATAATAAGCATTTGCATTTCTTAAATCATTTTTATATTTATTTTTAAAATGTGTTACAGCGACTGTAATTTAATGGGTACATACATACTTCTCATCAATGATAATAATTTCATTGTAGCAATCCTTTTTATGTGTCAGCAATACATTCCGTCTTCATTTTTTTAGTACTTAAGTTAATAAATATATAAATATATGAATATTTATTTTTATTTATTTAGTTATATTTAGTAACATCTATTATATATATAGTAAGTAACATGTTTTAAAAATTACATGTTAGTTTGCAAAGAATGCCTTGAAGGAAGAATTTGATAGCAAAAATTAAAAACTTGAAAACGAATGACTGCAGTCTATCAGTTTTAAGCCAGTAGAATTAATATCATATTGTTACGAAAATGAAAACAGTGTAGTATCGTTTAACATTAAAAATGATAAACAAGGGCTACACTAACACATACATCGATCAACAACAACATCAGTGTGAGAAAAGGAGATGGACAACTGAACGAAAGCAATAACAAACAATGTAATCAAACTACACAAACAACAATGCAGTCGCGATAGAATTCTCGAGAAGGCGAAAACAAGAACCTTCTGCTTCAAGAATGTTCATTAAACTGATTTTGTGGACATATAAAAAGGCAAGACAAAGCAGACAACCAGTCAGTAATAATTCAATCAGTGTTGTGTGAAGACACGTTGCATGCGAAGTAAACAGTCATGGCTTGAAGATCGCTATTGTGAAGCTCTCCGCTATACAGATCTAACGTGCAAGTGGTATTGCTTACAAAAAGGTTGTAAGCAGAGAAAAATAACGAACTAAACAAGCAGATTATTGTTACATACGACAAATTGTATACGGTCGCACAAAAAAGTAGTGTGAACTTTTTGAAACTGAACACAAATTTGTTTTTACTTTGTTTGCAATCAACGAACTCATATTTCAAAAGTTTTTAAGATAAAAACGTAACAATATTATAACTAATAGTTAACAGAGAGTGACTTAACTAATATTGAAAATTAAACGTTTAATAAAATTAAGCAGAAAAACAATTATCATTTTTGGCATTAATTAGTAAGTACTTGCGTACTTACTTACTTAGTTGGACATTAAAAACGCGTTTATCGAATTTTGTCAGCTTTAACACATTATGCCAGGCGCCTCCGCTTCTTGCGTACCTTCGTCAGTTGGCCATACCAATCGCTGTCTCTCTTCCTCTTCACTGACTTCCGCTAATTGCCGCATTGAATACATGTCTCACCGCAACATCCTCTTCCAATGCTTTAGCAAAATGCAAAATAATTTACTTTTCCGGTATAAATAAAGATATTGGATACGTCTGACTTGCTCGTTGATGTGACAACCTTACTAATTGGACTTACAACAGCCGATGTAACAATATAAATACATGAGATGATAAGTAAAATTTTTAATTTATTATTTTTGCCATATAATATTAGATATAAAACCAAACGTTGCAGTATGATAGGAATTGTATGTTGAACACGCACAGCTTGTCTAAAAGTAGCTCTCAAAAATATATGTTGTCATCTGACAACAGCATACCATTCGAACATCGAATCAAAAACAATAGCAGCGGCATGAAAAAGTACGATTTTAGCGATATAATTAGGACTAAAACAAAAAGTTGGTGGCTGTTAGCTCAATATGTAATGAGCATAATAAGGCATTCGGCAACGTATTGGCCATTAGTGGCAATGTAATTTCGAATTATAATTTCATATTGAATTTCAAATTTGTCACAAAAAGCTACAAATATACACTGTTGCACAGGTGTGTGTGCATTAAATATACTTACCCACAGACAAAACACATGCAAAACCGTAAATTATGTCAACGTTTCCACACACACATACACACAGGATTACAAAAATATTTTCAACTGTGCTTGAAGGCATATACCAGTGAATGTAATAGTATCGATGCAACATGGCAGGCATGTTCACTTCGTGTGCATAGCATTGCATTTCAAACTATAAAACATACACACAGTACAAATATTTATAAAGCCTGGCAAAAGAGTGTAGGAACACTGTAACAGTTACATTGGAAATGTTTTTAAGAGTCAGCATTAAGTCAACCCCAGGGAGAAATTATAATGAAACAAACATTCCGACAATGGGTCATATTTCTTTGAATAGTTTTCTTTTTTTTTCAGTATAAAAAAGGATTGCTGACATGCGACAACACCAATAATGCTCAGGAATGTGTGAATTTTATCCTTAAATTTTAATTATGAAATCCAAAATTATTTTCTACGATGACGTAAATTTTTTGTTTAATGGAGACGTCAACAAAGAGAATAGTCGCCAGAGATATATCAAGAGCTGTAATGCACCGGCATTGGATCGTATATCTTTGAGAACGTTGCAGCCAATGACTGACTTTAATGAAGCAATTGAACTTGCTTGTAGTTGAAAAAAGACGATGCAACATAACACACTGTAATATATATAATGAAGCAATTGTAAAACGAGTTTGGCAAACCAAAATTGAAGTTTACGGATGAGCTCCCTACCACATAGCCACAGGCTACTCTTTAATAAATAAATGGCAGGCATGTCGTCGTAGTCTAGTAGGCAATGTGTTGGCTTATTAGACGTTTCAAACTCCAGGTCAGACATCTCCAACAAAACGAAGTATGAACAAATATTTCTTCGGCGATTTCCTCTCTGCAGATTTCTGGCAAAAACTCTGAGAGTAAACAAAATCGCCATAAAAAGTTTCTCAAAAAATCTGTTGTTTGGAGACGACTTTAAACTGTAGGTCCCGCCACTCGTGTATAAAATTAACACACACAATATAAGTGGTGTGAGAAACTAGGTCGTAATCCTTACTGAAGATTTGTAATGACCAATTATGTACGTATGTATGTATAAATGCAATAATGATAGTGAGAGACTTTAGACAAGCTTTCAAAGGTAGAGCTTTACCTCTGACATAATACGCGTGGAATTAAAGCATTATACATCATAAAAATTATACAACACCCACCTTATTTAATAGTTATTTAGATTTTTTAAATTTTCGGTTTGGGACATATGGGTCGTTAAAGTGTTAAATTATGCAGATTCAGCCATGCTGTAATTTGTATCTGTTTGTGTGAACAGAATTGAATGAGCATATCGCATTAATGCTGATGTTAAACCATTTTATACTGTTTAGTTACATAAAAACTATTATAATGATTCTGAATATATTTTTTCCATTCAAACGATGATATGGCAATAAGAATAGAAAAAAAATCAGAAAATTAATTATATGAACTCTATTTGCTTACGATCATTTGTAAAGGGTGTTTTTTACAGAGGTATAGAACTTTAAGTTGGCATTACTTTTCAAGATGGCGACCGATTTAACAGCTGTCAAGTGATTTATTCTCAGTTTGGTTTGGCAATTTATCATGAATAGACTCACGCCTGAACAACGCTTGCAAATAGTGCAATTTTATTTCGAAAATAATGGTTCTGTGCGGAAAACGTATCGCGCACTACGTCCATTTTATCGTCGACAAAATCGTCCATCAGAGCAGTTAATTCGATTAACCATGGAACGTTTTCGCACCACGTTTACTCTTATTGATAACTCGCATCACCGGAGACGCTGTACGGTGCGTACAGAAGAAGCTATTGTGGCTGTAGAGCGTAGCATTGAGGAAGACCCGAATGAGTCCATCCATCGCGCACAGGAATTGGATCTGTGTCCTTCCACTTTATGGAAGATTTTGCGGAAGGATCTTGGTTTGCGTGCTTACAAAATCCAACTCGTGCAAGATTTGAAGCCAAACGATCATCAAGTAAGGCGTAGATTCGTCGAATGGGCCCAAAACGAGATTACCGTTGTTCCCGATTTTATAAGCGAATTTTGTTTAGCTATGAAGTGCACTTCTGGTTGAATGGCTACGTCAACAAACAAAACTGCCGCATTTGGAGTGAAGGTAATCCTCAAGTGTATGTGGAAACACCGTTACATCCAGAAAAACTGACTGTTTGGTGCGATTTATGGGCTGGTGGAATCATTGGTCCGTACTTTTTCAAAAACGATGGTGGCCAGAACGTTACAGTCAATGGTGATCGGTATAGAGCCATGATTACTAACTTTTTCATTACTGAATTGAATAACCATGATATCCAGGAGATGTGGTTTCAACAAGATGGCGAAAAATGTCACACAGCTCGTGCCACAATAGATTTATTGAAAGACACGTTTGGTGACCGCCTAATTTCACGTTTTGGACCTGTGAATTGGCCCCCAAGATCTTGTGATTTAACACCGCTAGACTACTTTTTGTGGGGCTATGTAAAGTCATTGGTCTATGCGGTAAAGCCAGAAACGCTTGACCATTTGGAAGACAACATTCGCCGTATTATTGCCGATATACGGCCACAAATGTTGGAAAAAGTCATCGAAAATTGGACGTCCAGATTGGACTACATCCGCGCCAGCCGTGGCGGTTATATGCCAGAAATCATATTTAAAATGTAATGCCACAAGATTATCTTTCGGATAAATAAAATTCATGTCAATCGAATAAGCCATCGTTGTTTTATTGCAACTTAAAGTTCTATACCTCTATAAAAAACACCCTTTATAATATTGTTCGCAAATTACAGTTTTTATCGCCAACTCTTTTTTCACATGGAATAATAAAAGAAATTTGTGTGTTTAGAAATGAGAAGAGATGGTATTAAAGCACAACACAATACAAACAAATTAAGAAAAAAATATATTTTTACTTAATTTTCTTTCTATAAAGTTGACTAATAGATTAAGGTTGAACTCAGGAAAATGGAATAATATCAGTTTTTAGAATACGTTATGGGAGGGAGGAAAGACAGAACAGCATTTGTGGATATAAGATTGTAATATCAACGATTTAAATATTTTTTGTGGTATTACAATGAGTGTTGACCTAAGTGGAACTTTTTTGGGAACTAATTCAGCCTATGTACGTGTGATATTGGATTGGGTATGGCAAAATGTTGTTGGCCACAGCTTTTCGGTTTTATCGGCTTTAAAGAGCTTCGGAGTCTTCACAAAATATTAACCGTTCTAATAAAACTTTAATTTTATTTTTGTTTATATTTCTCAGATAAATTTTTGAATATTTTAACACTTTTTAAGAAGTTACGTTGGATTATTTGAAAACCAACACACGACGCTGTGTTACGTCATTTTGTTCTTGCGTTTGTGTGATTCCATGCCAAGGAATTAATTAATCATATATTTCCTACCTTCAAATTAACACACAAACTGCTGAAATTTATTACGCACTAAACATCAAATTTAATTTATGTCTTCTCATATCGCCTAATCATTCGCCTTTCTCAGAGAAATATGTGGTTTAACATACACTATCATATATGTATTTATGTATATGCCCTTTAATGCCAATTAATAACGTTTAACGTGAGGCTAACTAACCACCCAACTATTTTGTGCTTTACAATACATATGTATGTATATGCAGACTTTTATTTTCAACCAGTCTTGAACACATCACAATATATTCCATTGTCAATAATATCTTGCGTTTATGAATTGTAAATTCTGACGTAAATACTTGGCAGGTTAAATAAAACACTTTCAATTGTAAATAGTCTGTACTATGGTTTGAATGAAGTAAGTGGGTCAAATAATGACTGGTCTTAATCAAACACTGCAATATCAAAATTACCGTAATTGGTTACCGTAACATTACATAACATTTTTTGTTTTATTTTAATAAAATACTAGGCATTTAACTGCCTTTTCTTGGAAAATAAATACGGTTGTAAATATTGTTATTTTGTGGTCGCCTTTAGGGTCACTATTTCCCGTAGCTACAATGTATTTTCTAATAAAAAGACTTTAAGCAAAAATCGTTTAAAACGTTATGTATGTTTGGACATATCAATTCCATGTGTGGTGTATATTTTAAGTCAAACTTTAAAATGTTTTTCTTTGTTACTTTTGAGCTACCATGTATGTAAACTATTGCTTTGTATTTATTGCATTTCTTACTTCGAAGCGAAGTCACAATTAATTAAAAATTATTGTAAAAAAATAATTTAAACCTCTTAAGAGCTTAAGTGCACAAACAGCCATGTAAAGATTAATAGGTACACCAATGTAACACATAGAAGTTTGATCAAAAAACAATTAAAATGATAAAATTCATACATACCTAATTGGTCATTGCAACCCTTCTGTCAGGATTACGAACTATCTTCACATACCAATTGTATTGTGGTTCGTAATTTTATACATGAGTGGTGGGTCCTAAAGTTTAAAGTCGGTTCCGAATAACAGTTTGTTAAGAAATTTTTCCATGGCAATTTCTTACTTACTCTCAGACTTTTTGCCAGGAATCTGTCAAAGAAATATTGTTTTCATATTTCGTTTTGTTGGAGATACCTGGGGTTTGAACCTTGGCCTCACTTCTAGTAAGCCAACACACTACCTACTAGACTACGACGACTTGTTTTATATTTGTTTAATAGCAAAGAATATTTTAGCACTTTTACGTCATAAATTAATTTTAATGTCGTGAGCTCCAGGATATACACAGTCATGTGAAAATAGATAAGAACACCAGTGTGACACTTAGAGATTTGATCAGAAAGTCAGTAAAGTGATACAAGAAAATAAATTAGAATGAAATTTCTAAAATATATTGGGAAACCTAGGAACTGTAAATCATAATTTGGGTATAAAAATGTTACTGGGATATACAAACATATATTTATACCATTTCAATAAAATTGATAAATACTTATCACGTTTATATCCCATGTAAATTACTTTTCCCATAATGAAGTAGGTGGTATTCCCTGTTGCATTCCGATACTAATGACAGATGTCGTTATGTGAATTCGTTATTTGAAAGTGGGTTAAATGCCGCGTGGATGGATTTGCATGTTATAAACATTTTCTAATATATATACGTGTATGATATAAGAAAAAACATTATGAACTATAATTCTAAACAAAAACTTGAAATAAAGGAAAATTTTCTAGTTTAATAACAAGTCTACAACAGAAGACCTAACACTTAATATTTCCTCATACGAATGTCGACTTTTATTTAATATTATGGAAACTAATAATTTTTATAATAATTATGGACAAAACAAATTTCCTTCAAAATATTTAGATCCGTTAAATTTTTCAAACTATTGTGCTGAAAATTCGTTTGCAACAAATATTACCAATTGCAGAGGTACGTGTAGATTTTCGACGTTCGCTTATCGACAACATATACTTCCTATTATCCTCATTTACTGACAAACTAATCTTGCCGTCCTATGTTACTAAAGGGGTCGGTGCCAGGGCACTTGAGCTTCTTACAGAACACTCTGCTCTGGCATCTGGGGAACGACTTTTTTGAATCATCAAGGTTCGGCGACTCTTTCTCTACCTTGACGAAGTTGCAAGAGATTCTCAACGTCATATTAGCTCAGATAGTGCGCCATAAACGCTAAAATTTTCAAACTGCCGAGTACTATCTTATACTCGACTAAACGATGATATACGACGATTGTGATGTTATCAGGTCGAAAGCCGCACTTAGAAAGGCAATAAGTGCCTTAAAGGGCGCTTTTAAGTTGTTCGCATTCAACGACATATGCAAATAAAAATTTTTTTCTGTCAATTTCATCAAAGAATAATCTTCAATGATGAGGCCCAATTGTGGATGTACAACAACAAACAAAATTATCGATAATTGGACAATACCAATCCACATGAGATCTTAGAATGTCGAATGCACCTCGAAAGGGTCACTCTTTGGTGTGGAGTTTGGGCTGGTGACGTCATCGGTTCATATTTTTTTGAGAACGGCGTTGGACAATCTATTAATGACAACGGTGAGCACTATAAGTCGATGCTTACCAACTTCTTTTGGCCTGAATTGGGCAGTCTGGACTTCAACGGAACCCACGTGCTTGAAAAAGGAACGCACTACGTTCCACGCAACTCATGCCACATTGGATACTTTTTACGAGCGATTTGAGGGCATACTCACCTTATAAACTGGAACAATTTCGGTGTGCGATTGGACTCTATCAGAATCTTTCTTTATAGCGTATACGCGCGCACAGCCAACATGTCTCATGGCATCGTTCAAATTCAACCTGATTTATGTATCAGATTCGTGAAAAATTGTACATTTCGGAAGAGCTCCATCCAAACGCTTGAGCGATCTGATATTCCACATAAATGGCGTCAATAGAGCTTTTAAACAAAGATAAAATTTCGATGATATCTGCCAAACACTTTGTTTTATTTAAGTTTGATGGTGGGAAGCATCACGGGTAGAAAAAGGTTTATGCGCTAGTACTTGGCGTATATAGTGGCATAAATCTTTTCCAAAGGGAGACAGAAATTCCAATCATTCGGATGCTTTCTTTTAGCCATTATCTGCTCGACCAAATGATTTTATCACCTCGTTGCCACTGACCATAATCAACTCTGTAGGCAAGCCTTTAATACTAGACGCCGTGTTACTTTCATCATTCCGATATTGATCAGTACGACGTTATTATTGATACCGGTAGCTACAGGATGTACTCTAATGGTGATAGTAGTGTTTGACATTGCCTTACAGTAGCAAGCTCAAGTTCAGATTCTTTTGTGAATCTGTACCCAGATTATCGTCGTTATCCTTGAAGCAGAATTTTCGTGGCTTGAATCATCTAGCCTGAATGTAATGATTTATATTAAAAAAATGTATATTGTGGGTTCCAATACTAAGAATTAGATAGCGCTGCACAAATTGATTGCCTGCCATTCGTGTAACGACAATAATTGAATGAAACTTTCTTTCTCTATTAAATATACTGCTACTGTAGTATTTAATTATAATATTTAACATACAATCTGTTAACAAAACTTTTGATACTTTGCCGCAACTTATATTGGCCTTTCACATGTCGCAAAGAACAAAATACATATCTTACCACAGATTATTGCCAAATATATGTCTAGAAATTGTATCACAGATATATTGGCACATCTTGAACACAAACGGACATTGCTGTCCTTTGTTATTTGTAGAGAAATATGAGGAGGAGATAAATACAATGATCATTTAGCATTTCGCATGTGGGCAGTTATGAATGGATATTACAAAGATTGTGTCTTTGTACAATGCGGTAATTTTAAGGTTTTTGGTTTCAAACAACACAGTCTAAACTTTTTTGAATGTTCACAGGTGCCCACGGGAATATAAAGAACAATAACGTCAATAAGAATCTCAATTTATTCTTTATTGAAAAGGAAATCAATATATATATATATATATACTATACATACATATATATAATTACTCTTTACTACCCTTCAGACAGGATTACTACTTATCACACCACTTACATTTTGTGTGTTAATTTTATACAAGAGTCGCGTAACCTACAGTTTAAAGTGGACTCCGAACGACAGATTTTTGAGAAGCTTTTGCGTGCAATTTTATTTTACTCTCAGAGTTTTTACCAGAAGAAATATTTTTTCATATTTCATGTCAGAATTTGGGGTTTGAACCATGGCCTCTTATCTAATAAGCCAACACACTACTTACTTACTGCGGCGACTATGAACGGAAAGTACAATTCACCCTCACCGTTTTACAAGAGACTCACTTTTTTCATACTTGCGGTCTTCTGTTGTTGTTTCTGATGTTTATGTTATTATAGTTTTGATTTGTTGTTACAATCTGAAGAAGACGATATGGTGTTTTTTGTAGATCTTTGCAGTGTGCAGAGGTTTCCTATGCTGTTATGCCGTGGTGTATGTAAGGTTGTGCCAGAGAGAAGTATGCATAATGTATAATAATTATGGCCTAGCTTCTCACATCACTCATGTTGTGTGTGTTAAATTTACATGTGAGTGGCGGGTCCTACAGTTTAAAGTCGTCTCCGAATGACAGATTTTTGAGAAACTTTTCATGGCAAATTTATTTACTCTCAGAGTTTTTGCCACAAATATGCTGAGAGGAAGTCGCCGAAGAAATACTTTTTGTATTTTGTTTTGATGTCTGGCCTGGGGCTCGAACCCTGGCTTTACATCTAATAAGCCAGCACACTACCTACTAGACTACGGCGACTTCGGCAGTGGATTAGTCTTATCTGCTAAATCAGGCAAAAACTCTCATATATATGTTATTAAGCCTAAAAAACTGCGTACCTAATCTTTTGATTTTGGAGCTCGAAACTGTTGTATGATTTTTACTTTCTCCGGATCCGCAGTAAACTCATCTGCCGAAAGCACGTGTCCTAGGAATATAAGTTTTTTTAATCTTCCATACACATTTTTCATGATGTAGGGTAACATTGTTCTTCGTTAAAATATCTATGACAGTCTTTAATGCCTCGTCATGTCTTCATCGCAACTTCCAAACATGGCATGTCGATCGCACAGCCCCTGCGCTGATCAACTTCTACGTATTTGGTGCGATTCGATTAGTATAGTGAGCTTTGGTAATCAAAGCTACCACTCCAACCTAACTACCTACCTCACTGAAGTATTCATTTAAAATTTTTTTTGTCTGGCTGTAACATTTAAATTTAATTTGTAACTGAATTTATTTGTTAGTGTATTGTACTTATCTAGGATTGAATATTTACATTTGGTATACCGGGTACACTTTATACTTTACCTTTTACCCTTTAATCTTTACCAACGTAAACTTAGTTGCCTTTGTTCTTCATAGGAAATAAAACACAATTATTACAATTTTTTAATTTTATTCGATTACAATGTCGCAAGGAGCTGGTTACAATCAACAGAACTGAACATAGGTGCTCCAGGAAAATTGTCCGTTGTATTATATTGAAAGTAAAAGCTCTTATTTTCTTTTAATAATGCCTTCGAAAGACTTTTCATCGCAGACCTAGCGATCACACTTTACGTCTTAGCGGTTACTGATGATTCCATTTTTAGCACAAGATATTGAAAATCGTAACAGAAAATTATTTATACCAGCATCAATGCTACAAAATATTTCTGATGCATTTTATAATATATTGTTGTTGAGGCATTAACGCATTGATTACCGTGTACCTGTAAAAGAGAATAGTTTTTATGAGTAAATATCTACCAGGCTACAACGCTTTAAAAAAATCATATAGTACCAATGTATATAATATAAAAATATTATTAATATGTTAAACGCAATATTCGATATGAAATGCAAGTTCCAAGTATTCACTTTAATAAACTTAATATCATATTATTTTTCTTCTACAGTTAATTGCGCAACAATCTACTTCACATAAAAAGCAAACGAAATATTTTATTTAGTTAAATATATTGTTACGAAAATGGAAATGGTGGTATATCGTTCAACATTTAAATGATACACAAAAGTAGAAAACAATGGACTACAAAAAAAAACACAACGGACTTGTTTACATAAACAACAAATAAACAAAAATATAGCAACAACATCAGTATAAAAAAGGGGATAAACAAGTAAACAAGAAGCAACAACAACACTGCAAGGACAAACGTAAACAAAACACACAAACAACGATAACGTAAACAACATGCTTACATTTATAGAGATTTCGCGAAGGCGAAGTCATTCTCCATCAGACTATTAACCCAGCGACATAAAAGGCAAGACAAAGCGAACAACGAGATGAGAAAGAATTCAGTCAGTCTTGTGTGAAGACACGTTCCGTGTGAAGAGAATAATTGTGGTTTGAAGATCTCTGTTATAAAGATCTATTGAACAATTGTTATTGTGTACGCGAAAGAGTGTAAAGAAGAATAACAATTAAAACAAATTTTTGTTGTTCGAACCAAGTCGTGAAAGGTTGCACACGGAATTTAAAACTAAACACAAATTTATTTTTATTTTATTTGCAATCTACGAAATCATATTTTTAACGTTTTTAAAAGGGTAAAAACGTAACAATATATTAAATTCATTCCATAACATAACATAATTGGTCATTACAACCCTTCAGACAGCATTACGACGTAGTTTCTCACACCACTTATGTATGAGTGGCGGGACCTACAGTTTAAAGTCGACTCCGAATGACAGATTTTTGAGAAGCTTTTCATGGCAAATTTATTTACTCTCAGAGTTTTTGCCACAAATATGCTGAGAGGAAGTCGCCGAAGAAATACTTTTTGTATTTTATTTTGAAGTCTGGTCTGTGGCTCGATCCCTGGCTTTTCGTCTAATAAGCCTACTAGACCACGGTGATTCATTCCGCTTTTCGCAAAAACAGAGCGTTATAATGGTAATGGAGCGACATGAACTAAATACCTACTATTCCAACTGAATTGCTTGATGGCTAAACAAAGTGTCAAATTTTTAGCTCAGAAATTTTAGCCAACTGCGTATTCGGCCTTCATTCTTGCAGATGGGACTAAAATGGAAGTATCTTTGAACAATGTTCGTTACAGGAAGATGAACGGAGTACTTGCGGCCTCAACTGAACGGATTTGTACAACATGTGGTGTCAGCAAGACGACGTTAGCGATTTCCAGAACAAATTATCTAAGAAGTCCTGATATCAACTGGAAAACAAAACAAACTGAACACACGATAGTAGTAAAGAAGTTGTTTCTCGCCGTTATGACATTGTTTTGTACGTACATACATACATAATTGATATTCAGTCAGAACTACGACCTAGCTTCTCACACCACTTATATTGTGAGTGTTAATTTTATCCATGAGTAGCGGATCCGACATTTTAAAATCGTCTCCGAACGTGAGATTTTTAGAAAAGTTTTCATGGCAATTTTGTTTATTCTTACAGTTTTTGCCAGAATTCTGCTGAGAGACAATTGCCGAAGATTTAATTAGCCCACATGATGTTACATAAGAAAGTAACATCAAGGGAAAATGCTGTACAAAAACTGCTGCTCATAATTAACCCATAAGTCATAATTAACCCATAAATCGCATAAAGTTTTTTTGTTTATACACGGGCAACATTAAATGCATTTTTGTTTTCTTTACCAAATCCATCAAATAAAAAGAAAATATCGTAACATTTGAAAACAAATTTAATTTGTTCTTACTGAGAATGTAAGAAAACTCTATCTGATTACCGCATTCTTCTACGCTTTTTTACTGTCAGTATTTATAAAAACAAACAAAAATCCTAGTGGTTGTATTTTGTTCATATACTTTCTGTTCAACTGGCGTATACTTATTATTTAATTTTTCTTTTATATTCTGTATATCACTCATACGACCAAGTGTCCGACATGCAAACTGATTTATATTATGAAACTGAATAAATTTCATACAAGAACGTAAAGACATTTTACTTTACTCATGCAGACACAAAAAATGAATATCAATTTATTAAAAAAATAATTAATTAATTAATTAATAAAAGGCTAAATAAATGAAATTTAGATGTGCATTGTGGTTTTCGTTGATTTTTTAAATCTCCAATAATTTTGTTTTTATGCAATTGATATAAATCATTACAAAAATTTATTTAAACGAAGCCGTATTTAAATCAATACAAGTTTAAGACAAAAGAGAAAAAACAGACTTTTCCAACAATACAAAAAAGTTCAAGAGTTTTGTTTTATTTTTTAGTGTTGAAAACTTTTCGATTGCATTTTAAAAAGAAATTCTTTATCAGCTCCACCGCATCAGTTTACATTTTTCTTCCTTTATTTTTTTTAATTTTTTTATTTTCTTTATTTATTTATTATAATTAACATAACACAACAAGATTTTAATCTTATAAGTTATAGTGCTATGCTTAGGATCAATAAGATATAAAACCTAAAAAAATAATAAAAATTATGAAATATAAGAAATTAAGTAAAACTAACAAATTAATATAAAAAACAAATTAATTAAAATATTAAAATATTAAAATTAAGTAGAAATATAATGTAATTTATTTAATTATTTTAGGAAAACTAACAATACTACAGAAATAAAAAGAAAATAAAAGATATAAAAAAGATAAAGAATTCTAAAGATATAAAAAAGAAATATTTACAAAAATTGGTATAGAAAAGTAAGGATAAATATTTAACCGCTAAGAACGTAACACACTTTTCATTAAGAGAACAATTTAAATAACTTCTTTTTTGAACGCGTTTGCATTGCCTAACTTATGGATGTAATTTGGTAGGGAATTCCAGAAACTAGTGGTGTGTATAAAGAACTGTCGCTGTGACAGAAGAGTCCTGCGACGTTGTTGAATAATCTTCATGCCCCGGCATGACCTAGCAAATTTAATTCGGCCTACTAAATATTCCGGCTGTCCCATATTAATAATTTTATGGAATAGAATGAGGCATTTAATTTTCAGAAGATTATCAAATTTCACACTAAATATCTGATACGCTAAATGAGAAATATGATCCCGGCGACCTTTAAGAAATACGTATCTTGCTATATTGTAGTATGCCAAGTTTAGTTTCCGGTTGTCATTACTATCGCAGTTTGCAAAAATTTCGCACCCATACAATAGCACAGGAATCAAATAAGTTTTAGCAAGTTGCATACGAATTGGAAAAGGAGTTGAATCAATGACCGCCCATAAATTTCGTAGCTTGCTGTATATTCTGCCAACAGCGACACTTATAAGGCCAGACCACGATAATCTGTCATTAAATACAATACCCAGATTAGTAGCAGACTTGACATAGTCAATTTTATTTCCCCTGATATTCAATCCAGGTATGGCAAACGAAATATTGGTCTTCGAAAGCATTAAACATTTGGACTTTGAGGGATTAATACACAGTCCATTCGCCGAAGCCCAACGGTCAATCCTATCCAAATCACGGTTAACAGAATGTAAACAAGAATCAATATTCTCCTTATCTTAATCTGCACATAATCAGCATACATATGAACACGGCAGTCAACCAAAACATCCGGTAGACCATCAACATACATACAGAACAACAGTGTTGATCCCTGGGGAACAGTATTGATCCCTGGGGAACACCTCTACAAATATTTAGCGAATCTGAAATATTCCCATTTAAATGAACCCTCTGACATCTGTCTAACAAATAAGAAAAAATTAGACTAGCGGCAGAATTAGAAAAATTAAACAGCTTCCGGGGTTTATTCAATAAAATTTTATGATTGACTGCATCGAAAGCCTTTCTGTGATCGATAAGAACTAAAAACGCTACATTATTTAGATCTAGCTCCAACCTGAGATCCTCAACTACATTTAATAGAGCGGTAGTACAACTCCTACCTTTCATGAAACCTGACTGACTGATTGTTAAATAATTATGACCTTCCAGATAACCATTGATCTGCCTGGCTATAATGTTTTCCATTACCTTCGACAAAAAAGGAAGAATGGCAATTGGCCTAAACTCGTTGCTAGTTTCCATTCAGCACTGTATTGAATAAGTGGGTATAATATGGCAAAAGTCTATGTGTCAAAACTTTCTAAAACAAAGGATCTATATCATCGGAACCAATTGCGTTCGATTTTACCGCTGAAATACATTCCAATACTTCGAACTGATCCACGCAACGAAAACTAAAGGAGTATTGTGGAGGGACACAACAAAGGTCATCATACATATCACCAATTGCCGTTGTAACACTTGAATATACAAACTGGTCATTAAGTTTATTCACATCTACATTAAAATCAGTTTTAGGACATTTTCCTCCAATTCCTATTACACGGATCAAATTCCATTTGGATTTATTGTCCATTGCATTGCAAAACCTTCTAGTAACCTCAGACCGTGCGGATTTATGAAGAGCTTTCAAGTCATCAGTTCTGAACTTCTTGCACCGCCTGTAGGCACTATCCCTCTTCTCAATTAGTGCTTTTATCTCAGTAGTAAACCATGGATTCTGCTTGGGTTTGATAAGCTTGGTTTTGACAGGAACACATCTGTCATAAAGCTGACGAACATTCTCCTGAATAAACGCCAATTGGTCATTAGCATTACCCAGTGTATAGACCTGGTCCCAATATATATTATCCAATTCAGTATCCAACGTTTCATAATCAATATTCTTAATGTCACGATAAGTGATATATCTGTCAACAGTACAAGTTATAGCCATATTATAACTCAGAAAGAGAAGATCATGGTTAGAGAAACCGGAAACAGAAATTTGGTCATATAACAGAACCCTTTCATTATGATTCACAAATACCAGGTCAATTTGGCTACTGGACGTTGAATGGAAGTGTGTAGGTGTCGAAACATTCACAGGATCCAGATGAAGCGATAGCATTGGTCCAATTAGCGGATTATCAAATAAAAGGTTGTTATTGAAATCACCTACGATAACTATGTCATCATATTGAATGGTAATATCCTCAAGAATGGAAATAAAAGGTTCAAAATTCAAACTACAATTTGGTCTATATACAGTACCTAGAAGAAGATTCTGTCCATCGCCAATTGAAATATCCAGAAATAAATATTCAATTTCACTCCCAATGTGGGTTAACAATTTTTCCCTGCATAGTACACCGTTACGAACATAAATCGCAACTCCACCACCTCTAGCTCTAGTCTCTATCCCATTAACTATGATTCTCCTATCCGACCTGAAAAGCTTAAAGCCCTGTAAATTAAAAACTGAATCTGGAATATCTAAGGGAAACCAAGTTTCGGAGACACAAATGACATCAATTCCCGCGGACATAAATAAATACCTAAATTCATCAATCTTATTATTCAAGCTCTGAGCATTCATGTGTACAATGTTGAGACCTACCCTTTGCCTATCAAGAATTCTTACCATGTTATACACACTGTCTCTGGAATTATAACCACAAGAAGTCATTAAATCGTAAGAGAGTTTGGCAATGCTTTCAAGAATTAAGTGTAAATCAGAGGTTATAATAATTAAGCGTTCAAATAAATAGGAGTTATACATACGTTTTTGAGAGTTATAGTTGGAGTACATATCATTTAACTTAATGCTGAAGATGGTGAGGTTTTTAAAAAGCAGTAAGTAACTTAGGTGTTCAAACAACATGGCCAGGAAATAATTTATTTAGGCTGTCCAAATCATCTAGTAATATGAGGTCATCATTCGTATTCTTTTTTACGAATGCAAAACCCCGCATACTGAACGCGGAAGATAACATTTTTTTCTTTTTTAGACGAATTGCCGCACTCAATAATTTAAAATTGGTCTGAGTTAAGTTCTCATTAACGTAGAACTTTTCATCTGAATTGAGACCAATACTCCTAAGGCGGAAGACAAAATCATTGTGTAGTTTCCTGTAGTTTGCCATTGATTTCAAGAAAAAGTTCATATCATATGCAGACCACAGTTTTACAATAATGGCGGCATCTTTAGAGTTCTCCTTACGTTTGTTGTTATAATTAGGCGATAGATGGATTGGAAGTTCAGTACCGATGTATTGATGGTGTTACAAATTTTATGGAATATTTCCTGCAGGTTTTCGTCGTGTGCATACGGGATTTCATTAAACCTAAGTTCAGATGAAACCGGATAATTCTCCCGTTCCCGTAATTTTATTTTGAGATTTCTTATATTTTTTCTACTTAAATCTTTGCAATAAACTGCAGTATTAAGTTGTGTTCACAGTGATATTTCTATAGCTGTCGGTATTTTGTAGAATAAATTATTTAACAAAAATACAAAATAAAAATTGTTTTAAGAAATGAGGACATGAAATTTAAACTTTTCAGGAATTGTGGTAAGCAGACTACAGTAATAAATTGAATGATGTTTTGAAATGCTTACATATTTACTCTCATATTTCCGCTGAGAGGATGTAGCCGGATATAGCCGGATATGACCTGTGGTTTGAACCGTGGCCTAACTTCTAATAAGCTAACCTACTAGACTACGGCGACTTCAAACCATACTCTACTTAAGAGAAGGGAAACTCTAGTAAGATTCTGTAATAGGAAGAGGAAAGTAGAACATTGGCAACGAAGAACATGAATTCCATTAACAGTACGCATGCTTAGTGATCGGCAGGAAGATCATCCGAGAATAAGATTGTATTTTAAAGGGTGTCTCCGTAAGGATTCCTATTTGTATTTTTAAATATAAACATATGTCTTGAGACAGTTGTGATCTTTTCTACATGATTGTAAAGGACAGATGTTCCGTTTATGTACGGAGTAAATTATACGCAATGGCTCTGATATCATTACTCTTTTATGAAATTTTCTATGACTTACTCAATCAGGTGTGGCTGCATTTTACTGATAGCATCAGAATATCTTAAAATAATGTGTTTTGGAAATTGCGGCATAAACCTGCTGGTTGCTAAAACCACTTGTCGTACAAGTCTATGCCGTTCAGGTGATACCACTACATCTGTTCTTCTTACTATTTGCATCACTTATTTCCAAACGTGAATGTAATAAAACTCTCGTGTATGGGTCGATGCCGGTACTAAATCTATTTTGAGGATTCTCGACCTCGTACTCGGGCAAAGGTGCTTATCAATGACGGTAGGGTATCCAACTCTATTGATTCATTCGAGCATCGCCACAATGGCTTGTATTTCAATGTTTTATTGCTACTACAACGGATTTTGCCCGAGAGAAATATGGGGACTTGTTTCCGAGAATCATGTATTCGTATGTAACAGGCGTCTTCTCGCCGAGCACATTCGTTTGTGGTTGATTGGCCAGTGCATCGCACACTGCATTACAGACAAAATTCGTTTTTAAGCCGTACTATTCGTATGCGGATCTCCCATTCTGTAGGAATCTTTTCTGTTGATTATGACATAAAGAGATTCAAATCTAAAGTCCGCAAACACTACTACTTCTGTAACATATTTTCCCAGTTCCAACACAATGCACTGCACTGAGTAGAGGCCATACCCCGAATGTCGGTCGTACAAAAACAAACTTCTTTATCATATCATATCAAAAGGAACTCCTTCATCACGTTCCTATAACGAATGGAGTTCCCAGTCACTGTAATTTCAGCGTCATTTTACGAATTAGTGATGCAGATGCAGGACTGAGTAAACTAAATTTTATTTACATGAATGGCGAGGTTTTATACAAAAATTCGCTGCAAAATGCTTCGTGAAATTTTAAATTGTTGAGGACGACTTCACATCATTGCGCAAGAACGTAATTCTCTTATCTTAGCCTATATCGGGGGGACCATCTATTGGTTTACATATGAACCATTGGTTATTTCGAATCCAAACCAAATTCAATATACTATCTCCACTGAACGTAATGAATCAATTTACGCTTAAGTAACTGTGGGATCTATTGGGCCAACGATAAACTGCACGATGATATCGATCATGCCAAAAAAAATTATCTTTTTGGCTGAAACTTATTTTCATCTTGCTGGGTGTGTTAATAAGCAAAATTGCCGCATTTGGGGCTCAGAAATCCCTAACTTTATCTTACAAAAGCCAATGTACCCAATACGAGTGACTGTTTGGTGTGGCTTGTGAACTGGAGGAATCACTGGCCCTTATTTCATTGAAAATGAGCACGCCGTAACCATAATGGTCAATGGTGACCTAACAACCGCTGTTTCCTGTTTTTCATGGTATTAATGTGAAAGATGCGATTTGGCACAATTGGACTATTTTGTGTGGGGCACCGTTAAAGAAAGTGTTTGCCGGCAAATCAGAGACAATCGGGCATTTGATGGCCGACATTCGAAATTTCATTGCCGAGATACGACCCCATACACTCGAAAAAGTACACGAAAACTGGTCTGATCGAATGAGATACTATGAGGCCAGCCGTGGCAGCCATATGAACGAAATAATATTCAATTTCCAACCCCAACAATTGTACTTTATAACAAAATATATAAATTTGGCCATATTTCAAACCGTATTTGTTTCATTCCATTTTTAAAGTTAAACTTTTAAAATTTTTTCGTTAAATATATGAGTCTTTAATTTGAAAACGGTTGAATTGAATAAATTTCAGTTGATGTAAATGAAATTTTTTTTTAAAAGCAAAGAATTGACTCTTAATTTTAATTACATTTATACACCTCCTCCTCCTCCTCTATTTTTTGCACAAACCACGTGTTCCTTTATTACCCAATGTTAAAAGTGAAAACAAGTTATTATTAAGCAGAGGAACATCCATTCCGAAATTGTTCGCGTTTAATTTTAATGTTAAAATTCAATTAAAGGATTATCTCTTACTGACCTCATTAAATGAGAAACTAATTAATTTTTACTACTGGATTTTTTAAAATATTCAATCCAGAGAAAATCAAAAATAAAAAAGGAAATAAAATAAGAAATGATGAAAAGCAATTGGAAAACAATAATATGAGCTTCGTGTTCAGCATTATACTCATATGCACACTGGATTTCCTTCGTTATTCATTTGCCGAAATGTCGGAAATGGTGAATGATAGGATGTGAATCAAAAAGAAGGGAACAAAATGTTGAGTTCGATTTTTTTGGACTAACGTAATGGTTGTAGGGTTTTATTTCTTACAAAAGAAGAAGAATAGGATTAATTTAATTTTTTTATTTTTTTTTATTAAAACAAGGGAAAAAATAACGTAAAAAATTTTAATAAAATATGTTAAAAAGAGCTGTGGAATTATGGAACTACTAATCGGGATAACCCAATACCAGAAACCAGGCTAACGTTAAATAATGACACAGGATAAGAAAGTGAGAAGATACTCTGAAGCAACCCTGATAGAGGGGAAACGATGGTTGTAATAAGACCAAGAAAAGTGATTTAAATAGTCTAATAAGTGCCCTTACGACCCACTCCACTAAATGTATAGCTAAACTTTATAGGCGATGTAGGTAATAGTGAGTGTATGGCATGTGGAGAGGACATGGTAACGTTGGAACACTTTTTGCGTCATTTTCTCAGTTTTCATAACATCAAAAATCCCCTTGTTAGGTAAGACGCGACCCTATGCTCCATAGAGGAGTAAAAGGAACATATATATATTAGGTAAGACAGTCCACCCAACATAACTAACCTAACTAAATAGGAGTGGACTGCAAAAAGCTATGGAAGTTTGTAGAAGATACAGACTTCCTTAAGAAAATTTGGGCATATGCTGATAATCATGCGACCTTGAACCACGCTCCTTGACGTGGTCAGAAAATCTGAAGCCATTCGTACCACTTCTGCAAAAGCTTTGCTCGCAATGCTTAAATGGCTTCCTACGGCATTACTTGCTGAGCAAGCAGTCAAAATTGGCCGCGACTAGACTCAATGGCATGTCTCGCTGGCTTATCATTCTTTCTGGACTTACTTCCATTTTGTATATTAATCCACCAGCCTAATCGAACATCGTTTATCTCCCTACAGAATATTATTTGGACAGAAGTCCTGAGTAGAAGGAAAAAGAAGTTGGTCCTTCGATGAGTTTGGTGGAAATCGTTTAGTGCAGGGACTGTGCTCACCAAGTGGCATTAAAACTGGCCGCTATGCGAGCTCAAGATAGTTTTTGTATCAAAGGTACCACTCTTACCTACCTACCTATCACCAGCTTAAGATATTATCGCTTCAATTTTAAAATCTGATCTTCTAAACATATTTCCTACAACCCAAAATAAGTGTACACCAACAGGTATTATTTCGCTGTTTCGAAACTATCTCTCCATTTTTATTAAATTTTTTTTTAACGAGTTCAAATAAATATTAACAGTCAATCAGTTCGAACCAAAATTTTTCGTCCTTTTATTACGTTTGTAATAAATGCATGTCAAGCAAAACATTATTTTTTGTTCTTAAACTTCAACAATTTATCGTTTTCATCGCTTAAAGCACTTGTAAAAATTTAAAAATGTATGTTATTTTCACAACTAAAATCATTTCAAATCAGATATTTTTAATCTCTGGGATTATCTTAGTTTTACACTCATAACCTTTGGACTTCTTTTTAAATAAAAAATTTTATGTTAACTTACATACATGAAATTTAAAAATAAATTTTAATTCTGCATTGTTTAACTTTAAAATATTTTAATTGTTTCTTTTTTTTAACAAAAAATACTCTTTGTTTTTTTTTCAGAAACTTTAAATCTGCTAAATAGACACATTAATGGCAACTTTATCATGCAACTTGCTCCACTCACAATAGACAAATTGAATGAACAATTTCTAACAAATTTTCGAAATTAAAATTTAAAATTTTTTTTTTTTAGAATAAACTTTGAATTCAGTTGGAATTTGTTGATACAAACTTCATTTGAAAACATCATATGCTGATGAATAATTGTGTGCATGTCGAATATGTAGCTATTCGTGTGAGCAAGTACATCTTGGCATCACTGAAGTTTTGATTTATTTTGGTTAGAAAGTTACTCACATTTCAAGTGATAGTTGAAGAACAAAAAAATTTCCTCCATACAAAAGATGAAATAAGAATTAATAATGGAAAATAAAAAATAATGAATGTATGTTTGTAGATGAAGTGTAAGAATTGCCAATGTTTTATGAAAATCAAAGAAAAAAACTTTTGCTTCACATTTACAAAGACTTTTTCATATTTCGAACCCAATTGATAGTAATCAGTGGATCAGTTTGTTCATATTGAAAGCATCAAAAAGTACGGCAATATATTTTAGCAATGTCATGAATTTTAGCCAAAAGTTTGTATTTAAATTTATAGTTTATATATTTATTTTAATAATTTATTTCTGTTTTATTATAAAACAAAAAATTTTTTAATGTTTTTCATAAAACAAGAAAAAAATATTGATAAGTTTCAGATGACTCCATAGTTACCCCCAAGGAGAACCCTGAGTAAATTTAAAATTCATAAGCCTAATATATCTTTGTATTTAGTACATTTAACCCATTTCGAATTGAATATACAAGTTTTGTTTAGCGTTTTTTGGTGGCACCATGAGCAAGTTTTTCGGGGGACTTTTGTTTAAGGTTTAGCGATGACGTAACCGTTCTTTCAAATGATCTCCTAAATATTCACTTGAAGTCATATCGAGACTTTGTGCAAGAGTATTAAGCCTATGGTGACTTTTTTTTGTCAAAATATATTGCCGTACTAAGACTTTTGCTGTCCACTGTATGTGCTTTGTAACACACTGGCATACTTACCATTCTGTTACATATGCAAAAACGTAAGAAAAGGCACGTTTTTAATTAATATAGTTTCGGTTAACACTCTAAATTTATAAACCAATCTACGTCATAATAATATCATAATTGGTCATTACAACCCTGCAGCCAGGATTACGACCTAGTTCCTGACACAACTTATGTTATATTTGTTAATTTTATCCACAAGCGGCGACCTACAGTTTAAACTCGACTCCGAACGACAGATTTTTGAGAAACTTTTCATGGCAAATTAGTCTACATATAATAGAATAATACAGTAACCAAGAAATGTTTTATTATTATTTAATTAATTTCGTTAAGAGTTCTGTCAACATCATAGTCCTTGACTAATCATAACTTCTTTAAAACATTTTATTCTCATTTGCTTTAAATTAGTTTCTACATTATCTATACAACCTTTTCTAGGGTCTTCATTTGTTCCTTTCTCCATAGAATTCAGTGGCCACATTTTTTCCTTAGCCGTTCTAAATCTATAGGACGCAGGCATCTGAATCTTCTGGATTTTAAACTTCTTATTTTCAATACGTACGTCTTATTGACATTTGTATCTTATGCTATCGCGATCTGATAATCTCAATAGAACAATAATACATACATGCATCCATACATACATCCATAATTGATCATTACAACCCTTCAGTCAGGATTTCTACCTAATTTCTTACACCACTTATGCTGTGTGTGTTAATTTTATACATGAGTGGCGGGACCAACATTTTAAAGACGAATCCAAGCAAAATATTTTTCAGAAACTTTTGAAGGCAATTTTATTTGCTCTCAGAATTTTTGCCAAAAATCTGCTGCGAAGCAGTCGCCGAAAAATATTTGTTCACGCTGGCCACCCTACTCTAAGTCTTAGATATAAGTTTAGTTTAAGTGTATAAACCACCCCTGTGTTTATATAAAATAATTGTGAATTGATAAGAATATACATGAAAAGAGATCAATACCCGATCAACCCCCAACCCGAAAGGTACGTTTTGTTGTACTAAATAAATAATAAATAGATTATTTAAAACTAATACTTTTGTATTTTATTTCCCCGTATTCTCGCCTAATATTTTATTTTATTATTTCCCCGCTCACCCCCACATTTTGGTCCAATCGAACCGGATTATCCCTTAAATAAAATAAAATATTTGCGAGATTTTATTTACAGATTTTGTCTCGAAGGTCGCCACATTGGTTTTTTGTTGTTGGATAAACCACACCCTTAATCCAAATATTTCGCTGGTATTTATTAAATAAATTATTTTAATAATCTTCTACCCGATTTTTATAAGGTATGTGAAATAAATTATAATAGGTGCTTTAATTGAAAAGCAAAACAAAATAAACAAAACGAAAATATACAAACAACGCAGTATATTAATTTAGCCGTGTTGTTGTTGTTGTATACTACTTTAAAAAAAACAGTTGGAAGAATGTCGCATATTAAGATGGCCGCTTTTTTGGTTAAATATTGTGTGCTTTTCTTTAGAAATTTTGCATCTTATATTCTTGTACTAATATAAATCGAAATAAAATTTTTTTTATACTTTTCAATTGAGATTGTGATAATTTTTATCACAATAATATTTACAAATATTTTTTGTTATTTGAAATTAATAATTTGATTTTTTATAAATTATATGTATATATATTTATACTATAAATTATATTTAAATTCTGCAATCTACCCTACCTTTTCGAATATTGTTTTAAATTTTCGCTAACCCATTTTGTACCTATTTAAAATTTTGTTTCAAATAAAAGTAGTATTTTCATACGTTTGTTCTCCACCTTTCAATTTTCTTTGATAAACCCTGTTCTTTAGAGTTTTCTTGAAATTTTTAGAATTATTTAAATTATTTTAGATTAAAATTTCTGAACCCTTCTTGGATTTTTACAAAAACCCGAATTGTAGCAAATTGGCCGCTTTGCGAAATTTTAATAGAAATTACAATCGCTTAGCAGATTTGGAAAGCTTTATTCAAGCTATTCCGCGAGAGGAACATTCGGTTCACTCTCTAGGTGTTCATCGGCAGGAGTTAACCCGTTTGTGGGAAGTCTTTCGTGACAGTTACGGAAAATGCCGAAGAAACCAAAGTCTGAACAAAAGACGCGAAGGCCAAATATATGTCGGGATATACCTTGTATTTTCAGTCCGCTTCATTTATTGACGGATTAATTGATAGCCTTAAGAGTAAGGCCACGAAACCCATTACTAGCACTGTCCCTATTCACCTTCCCCCATGCGATATCCCAACCTTTTCTGGCGATTATGCATCACGGCCAACATTTCGACATATGTTTTCGGCCATTTACGGTACTAACCCCCATATTAGTAACATTCAAAATATGTATTATCTTTTACAAAAAACAGAAGGTGGAGCGAGGGACATTATTCGAACTTGCCCCATGACGAATGATGGTTTCGACATGGCTTGGGAGAATCTCGTCGATCGTTACGAGAATAAAAGACTACTAGTTAATTCCCAATTGAAAACTCTTTTCAATCTCCCTTCCATATCTAAGGAATCTGGCCCTACCATTAAGAGTTTGCAACGGACAATTAACGATTGCATTTCAAATTTGTCGTTGTTGCAAATAGAAACTAAAAATTGGGACATCATTTTTGTGTACATTTGCTCCACTAAACTCCCCGAACAAACCCTAAGTCTTTGGGAGCAATCTCAAACGCCTTGCTCAGACCTACCCAAGTGGGGCAAAATGGATGAATTCGTGACTGCCAGATATCGAACGCTGGAATCAGTTTCGGACATTATCGGCAGCCACAATTTTACCCAATCTGCAGTTCGAAATGATAGTCAAGGCATTTCTCATAGCCCCCGAAAATTCAGGACTAGTGACACTGTCGCCCCGAATATGCAACAAGGAAAGTGCCCCATTTGTAATGGGTATCACCCTATCCGTTTGTGTCCAGATTTTCTGAGAATGCCGATTAGTGAACGCTTATTATCTATTAGAGATCATAAGTGTTGCACAAATTGTTTGGCGGTCTCCCATGAGTTCAAAAGACGCCAGAGCTCAAATGTTTGCTATATTTGCAAACAAATACATCATTCGCTACTTCATCGTATCGAATCTTCCCCCCGGGAGGAACCGAGGACGGGAACTAACCCCGCTAACTCTTCTACCCCACATAGTTCCCCAGAAATCCCTCGGCCTTCTCCTGCACAAAAGCGAAATGATGAGGATAATTGTCCATCGACATCCACTACTACCCGTACTTTTCAGAACTTCGCTACCCGACTACAATCCACCACGTCTTCAACGGTTCTGTTAGGAACTGCCCGTGTGAATATAGAATTAGATCATGCCATTTTTTCTGCGAGAGCCCTGTTAGACCCA
The DNA here is from genome assembly GCA_958299815.1 of Sarcophaga carnaria. NCBI lineage: Eukaryota > Metazoa > Arthropoda > Insecta > Diptera > Sarcophagidae > Sarcophaga > Sarcophaga carnaria. The sequence goes on along the minus strand of OY283149.1, from coordinate 80,198,466 downwards.
GCGTCTCAAGCTACTTTCATCTCTCAAAAGTTGCAACGGAAGCTAGATTTTCTGACCTATTCGGCACCTGCTGCCGCTGTTGTGGGCCTTAATGGCGCAGTGGTAGCAAACTCTAGAAAAGTTTGTGTTGTTTCATTACGGTCTCCCATTAATCCAAAGTTTAAATTGACCACGGAGGCGTATGTTGTTGAAGAACTTACTGGTCAATTACCCTCATGCTCGTTAGCGAAAAATGCTGTTTTTAATGCCCTCGAACTCCCGTTAACAGATTTTAAATATTCCTATATGGATTTGCTCTTGGGTGGAGATGTATACTCCCGGATAATGCTTTCTGGAGTTCGAGAAGATCCCAAGAACCCTTTAATAGCCCAACGAACAGTTTTCGGTTGGTTTGTAACTGGCAAAACACGTCAGTCAAATTCGTTGTCCTTTAAATCTGAATCCCCTACGGACTTGAGTCCTGGTCCACCTCTTAAAGGTGTGTTTGCTCAAAATTTGAGATGCGATTGTTACAGAAACCCGAGGTTAAAACCTAATACGAGGAACTTATTGAGAAATACCCGTCCCTAGACCACACGCCGACCATGACTGTTTTACTCTTCTCCTTCCCCAAATTTACTATTTACTCCATCATGTCGTTTTAAGTCCCAACACTCATCTTTTTTCTTATGCATCCACTAGTTTCCTAATTTTTGAAATTGTCAGACGCCAGCACCGCTAAAACTCTGGGTTTACGTTGGAATGCGAGCATTGATACATTTGCTTCAAGCCAGCTCCAACGCCCTATTTCTCTATAGTCACAAAACGTTCTGACTTGTCTCAAATAGCCAAAGCTAGTTGACCCCGTTGGGTGAGTGGCACCTAAAACCGTAGTTGCTAAGATCATTTTGCGACAAATTTGTAAAGGCAGAACAGATTGTGACGAATGTTTGAAACCCATGACGTTTAATAAATGGCTTGAGTTTGTCGACGATTACTTGTACATCGACAGGATTAACATCCCCCGTTGGGTTAATTTTAACCCTCAGCGTGAAGTATTTCATGCAATTTGTGATGCTTCAGAGAAAGCATATGTTGCCATCTTGTATAGTAGAGTCCTAACCCTGTTTGGTGAATTTGTCACCCACTTGCTCGCTGCCAAAGTAAAAGTTGTGCCTGTAGAAGTGTAAACTTTACCCCTTTAGCTCTGCGACGCAACTCTATTGGCAAAAAATGGTATTTTCACTTCGTAAGAAGCTGAATCTTACCAGATCGGAAGCCCTTGTGGGACAGTTTCGACTATCGTTCTGTCCTGGCTTCAAGAAACCCCCGTGCCATTGGCCAACATTTGCGGCATATCGAGTATCGTTTATCGTGGACCAGGTAAGCACTGACAATTGGAATCACGTGGAATCTCTACATAGAAGTTGATACCCTATGATGACAGTTTTTACTCGTGTCGATCACGTTGTCAATCATCATGGCAATTAACCCCATAACGATCGAAAATTTAGTCGAATGCAACGGGTTTATTTTGGCCCTGATTCGAACTGAGAGCGGCCGAAATTCGAACTGCCAATGGCGTTCTAATATCGGCAATTGAGAAGCTCCTGCTACTCCCTAACTAAGAAACTAATTCGTCCTCTCGTTTCCTGTTGTGTGTTTGTCGTTTTTATTCCAGATAAACCAATATCCCGTAGGCTAATTGTCGAACGCCTGAGAAGCAAATGTTGGTAACGAAATGCAGTCTACTCCTACAGAACGCATAAGAAGAGCGCAATCCACAACCAGGCTCTTGTTAGGACCCATTCATTGCCCGAAAAAACTTTTTTATATTTTATCCTAATTTATACACAACAATTGTATTATAAACTTATGCTCCCTGAATTGTTAATTTTAATCTCTGGCCAGGCGACTTCTCGGTCCTCTTGTTGCAATGTTGCAAGGGGAGCGGGATGTTCACGCTGGCCACCCTACTCTAAGTCTTAGATATAAGTTTAGTTTAAGTGTATAAACCACCCCTGTGTTTATATAAAATAATTGTGAATTGATAAGAATATACATGAAAAGAGATCAATACCCGATCAACCCCCAGCCCGAAAGGTACGTTTTGTTGTACTAAATAAATAATAAATAGATTATTTAAAACTAATACTTTTGTATTTTATTTCCCCGTATTCTCGCCTCATATTTTATTTTATTATTTCCCCGCTCACCACCACAACATTTTTTTTTATATTTCATTTGATTGGCCATGTTGTGCGTGGGGTTTGAAACGAAGCCACACATTTAATAAGCCAACATACTATCTACTAGCCTACGGCGTAAAATACACATTAGCAAATTAATACTCCGATTTAAAAGATCGTTCAAATCTAAACTTGAGACTGATGTGAGACCAGCTTTCTATTGCAATCCTGGTTCCCAAACTAATATGTTTCATGTGATTCTTTCACATGGAGTTCTATGATAACAAACGTTGAGTTGCGGTCATGATAACTGGTGATATTGGCATTTCTTTAGAGCGTTTGGTGTATATGCCCGAATAGTGGAAATACCTAATAATGACTTTGTCTGAAGCTATAACAACGAGGAAAGAAGCTCACAGAAGCAGCTCACAGACCATATTGTTACATAAATTGAAACGATGTAACATCGTTTAATATTAAAATGAGCAGAAGCTACACAAACAAATACAACGAACTTGTTACATGTAAACTAACAAAATCAGTATGTAAGCAATGTGGATAGACAATTAAGCGAGAAACCAACAACAAGCAATGTGAACAAAATACACAAACAACAATGAAGTCACGATAGATAGTTCTCGAGAAAGCGGAACCAGAACGTTCGACTTCAAGATCCTTCATCAGATATTTTAATTGGCATATATTGACAAAGCAGGAAACATGTGGTAAGAATTCAGTCAGTCTTGTGTGAAGACGCGTTGCGTGTGAAGAAAACAGTTGTGGTATGAAGATCTCCGTTGTAAAGATCTGCGATGTAAGCAAAGAAGAATAGCGAACAAGCAATTGTTTTTGTGTATGTCAAGTTGTAAACGGTGGCACACAAAAGTAGTGGTAACAATAACGAATTAAATTGAAACTAAACACCAATTTATTTTTTTTTTATTTACAATCTACGAGCTCATATTATAAACGTTTTATAAAAAGGTAACGTAACGTAACCTAATAATATTTTATGTCCCTGTTCTGTGCTTGGGGACTCAAGAAGAAAAATTCTGGAATACACGGCCACGCTTTTTTATAAAATAATTTAAATTCAATTAAGGCCTTAATTGCACAAAATGCCTTAATTGCGCAATCACAGTTCTTGTCATGGTTTAAACCATTTTTTTTATTTTACTGACAATAGCACGATTGATCTTTGCACTGTGTATGCTATAAAAGAAGCCGCCGTAGACTAGTATATAGTTTAGTTCGTTTGCTATACGAGAGCTAGTGAGTTCAAATCCTAGCTCTGACATATCAGTTTGTGCTGAAAAGTACCATCACACTCTCTTTATGGCAGTGTTTATTTTTTTATTTAATTTGGACAGACTACATTTTAAGGGAATTTTTAATTAAAATTTTTGTTAAACATCTGTAAATAAACAATACAAATTAAAACTGTAAATAGAAATTATTATTGGAAATAAAATTTTATGAAAATTACTTTTATTAAAAAGGATCTTAAAAAGGCCTATTCAAATGATTCTAAGGACTTTCATTATTAACTGATTTTGTCTTTCTATCTCTCTCCATCCAGTAGTAGTAAATTCAAAAGCATAACATCCTTAAATCAAAAGCCGTTTAATGTTGTAACGGAAATTAAATTTTGCGCCAACAAAGCGTTTTAATTAATGTACCTTCTGCATGAGCTTACATTTCAATGGCTTAGTCAGACAACACTATGACGACTAAAGTCAATTTTAATCTGTGTTGTTCCATCGTGTACAATTTAATTCCATTAAAATTTAATTTTCATTCATGGAGATATTGGCGCAATTAAAATATCGTTGTCCATGCCACTCACTGTCAGAAAATGTAAATAAAGTGAGTGGAAAAAGTAGGCTGCTTTATTTTATACCACCAGAGTTTATAAAATATTTGGAATTCTTTTATCATTATTTTATGCATTTCGCTTTTAAATAAAGCACCTAAACGTTAAAAAACTCCATTTAACTTAATCAATTTACAATGGATATGATGAGGAACTTAAATTATTTGTTAGGCGTTCCTTTCCCTTAAAAATAATACGTAGTAATACAGCGAAATATATCGAGTACATATTCACGAAAAGTACGGTTATCAAAAACTATGGCTTGGAAATGCTAAATAAGACAGTAAAGAAAGTGTGACGAGACGTGAGGTTATGAGTTCAGACCCCAGTCCTGACATATCGAACAAAACTACTTTTTACTCTCAGCAGTATTCTGGCAGAAACTCAGAGAGTAAATAAAATTTTTAAAAAATCTGTCGTTCAGAGTCTCGCCTTACGGATAAAAATTTAGCCCACACAACATGGGTGGTGTGAGAAGCTAGGTCATAATCTTAACTAAAACGTTGTAATAACCATTGTCCAAGCTCACAGGTTAACTATGAAGAGAATGCTCTCCACCATCAGCAGTTACAAAGAAATTGCGTGTGCTTTTAATAACATCAGACCACTTGCTTCAAAGAAACCCGCTATAAGAGAAAAGTTGAAATTATTATAAAGTCTTATGGCGGCAGAACATAATTGAAATAAGTTATTGGTTAGAGTATGTAGTATATAGTGGTAGTGTGTTGGCTTATTAGACCTGAAGGGTTCGAACCCTTGGTCAGACATCTCCAGCAAAACGAAATATGAAAAAATTTTCCTTCGATGATTTCCTATCAGTAGATTTCTTGCAAAAAATCAGAGAATAAATAAATTTGCCATAAAAAGTATGCCAAAAAAATTTGTCGTTCAAAGTCGGCTTCAAACCGTAGGTCCCGTCGCTCATGTATAAAATTAATCCTGAATAAAGTGTTGTAATGACCAATTATGTTTGTTATCCGGCTCCAGATCTTGTCTTGAGATGTAGCAGATGGTGATTAGCCTCTCATTTCTTGTATTTTTTAACCAAAAATTGACATCCAAAGTTAGTGGCGCACAGTACCTAATCTAACTTAAATTTAAAATTGGTCATACGTTTATTAGCGGGAAGATACTTCAAGTGTGGATTCCATAAGAATGAAAGGTTAAGTAACTATCAATTTTTTTTTTCTTTTTTGGTAAAGAAAAAAGTCTAAGATTTAGAATTTCTCTAAACAGCATTACTGATGCAAAATAATTTTGTGTCATTCTTAGTTGGCTAGTAGTTGGTTAGCCGCTAAACATTTCAATGGTATTTTCATCTTGAATATAGGTGATCTAAATCAAATTTACACCTCTTATGGTTTAAATACAAAATAAAATATAAAAAAACACGCTTAAATTAAATTTAAAATACAAAGTGATGAGAATATGAACTGAAGTTTAGACGAAATTTTTATGTACTCTTGGCACGGAATGCATTAATTTTCAAAGAGTTTAAATAAAAATGTTACCTATTCCTGTACAATACGCAGTTGGCGAACGTATGTTGGGTTTATGCGCTGATTATAAAGCCATTCTGTTATGTATTCCTTTGTACAAAAAATTTTGCCAAAATAGGCAAAATTTCCAAGGCATATTCAATTCAGGATATTTACTTTTTCTTGTTTAAAATTTAAAATTACTCCACATACCACAAGATAGCTAGCACATTATGTCGTTGGCCATTACATACGATGAAATATTTTACAAAAATTTCTCTTTTGTTGTCGTTCATTTTGTTAAACTTCCTCATCACCAGCGGTCTAAACAAGCGATTTAACTTGTTCTCGAAGATTTTGCTTTCAACGTCAGACTACAAATTCCAATGCAAACTTTTAATGACCTTATTTACGACATACACAGTGCATTAGGCAAGGTTTTAGCAAAATTAAGAAACTGGTGAAAATAGAAGACATATAGCAACGCCCTTGGGCTAGAACAACAAAACTAAAGTTAAAAAAAAGAGAGAAAAACGTTGAAAACCTACAAAACAATTGTTTGTTTCAGAGACAACAAAACCATGCAATTTTATTACAACGTTGACCTACCCTAGAAGCTATACAGAAAATAAACCCATAACTGGTCTTGTGTTACAGAAACTCTTTCATACTCTCATACATACTTATGTATAAGTATGAATATAAAATAGTATTTATAATAAATATTTTTAGTCTGCCTCTCGTAACAACCCTCAAAGTAATAACGTTAAGTATTCACACAATCACAATCCTTGAAATCAGTTTGTTGGGAGTTGCTGGTGGTCTACCTTAATATGTTCTCACCAAATTTTATGATCGAAATTAAATATGAAAGGTGACGCCCAAGTGATTTAATAAAACTGCATGGATCCAAAGGAACATTTTCGTGTTTGTAAAATTTTATGAATCCGTATGCAATGGCATGCAGTGGGGCCGGAACACATGAACCCATAGTCCTCTTTGGTATCAAACGAACTGTCTGTAAAGTTTGTTACCATGTCATTGAACAATAAAGTGGAAGCCCAAGATACTTTTCATTATTCTGGACAATGCAATATGGGTGTATGTAATTGTCTAGACTGTGCAGGACCTAGCTAATTAGCTAATTAGTGTCTATTGACCAGTAATTACCCTGACCAGTAATTTATTTCATGGCTAATATGACAACCAGTGAATTATTCTGAGAATCTGCTATTATAACCCCAATGGCATCCGCCAACATAAAATTTTATTGTTTAAAAACGAATTAACGCTAGAAGCTAAGAGAAATTTAATGAAAAGAAATCTCTTCAAATTTTGCGCTCCAAATTAGTTGAGTGCTAGAAATTAAACTTCATAATATCACCAGTTTATTGAAATCCTAGACTTGCGAGAATAGACCTTGGGCCATGTTATCTTGCTGCCAGAGAGTACAATGTCAGACATGTGTTTTGGATATCGACTCTCAATATACATACCTAGCGGTCAGTTGCTATTCAATACAATATTTGGAATGGATTTGAAAGCAGTTTGAAATGGACAACCAAAATATTCAACAACAGATGGAAAAAAGATTTCAGATGATAATGATGAAAAGTGTAATCAAAAATTCACTGAGTGTTCGAATCACTATCCTATTATTTTTACAATTCTCATCCTTATAATATTGATTCATCCACTACTAATATCGTAAAGAGTAATTGAATCTTGCCTTTCATTAAGTTCTTCGTAATTTTAAATTAAAGTCTGGTTTAGAAAACATCGAAATATGTTATTCGTTTAAAAGACCAACTGATGCCATTATATACATATACATAGATACTTATAGAAAGATACATACATACATAATTAGTTATTACAATCCTTCATTAAGGATTATGACCTGGTTTCTCGCACCATTTATGTTGTGTGTGTTAATTTCATACATGTGTGGAGATATCGTCTTGTTGGAGATATCTTATCGGAGATTTGAACCTAGGCCTTACGTCTAATAAGCCAATTTTTCGCCTACCAGACTACGACGTCTTCAGACTTAAAGATAGGAAGTTCTTAATGAAAGCCGCGATAAATTTCAAGTTCTTGGAACGATCATGCTATTTATGTAACTAAGCCTTTAGTAACTAAGAGTTCGAGCAGCTGAACATTAATACGATAAATACAATCTTAATGATACAGCACAACAAAACGTTCCTAGCAAATAACACATCGGTGCACAGTGGTTACGCCCATATAACAAAAATAAAAAAAAAAATTTTTTATATTGGGTTTGTAGCGAAATAAATAGCGGAATAAATTTCTCTCTTCTGAATTTGTTTTGATAATATCTAACGGTAATTTTTAAATGCAAACAATTAAAGTGCGATTTTATATAGAAGAAGAAAGTTGACTAAGCGACCGTGAAAACAAAGTGAATATCAAATTGTTAAAATACATTTAATTAAAATGCCCAATTAAAATAATTAAAATGGAAATTAATGTGAATGGTATTAACATCATTTTTAACACCGTTTGAAATTCTTTGTAAAAAATAATTAGAGTTTTAGTTAGTTTCCCAATGAAAACCAATGACCAAATTGGTTTGTAAATATTGATACACATCTATAGTAAAAAATTGTGTTTAATTCAAGTGCAGTTTTTTGCAGGTTTTTTCTATATATTTAATATACTGGCTTAATCTCTGTGTTTATTGTGTTTTTAAAATTTGTTGTGTATCTCGTTTGATTTAATAATACTGGCATTTTTGTTGTTATAAATAGTTTTTTTTTTATTCTACATAATAGAAACATCCCGTCAATGCATATTTTCACGAATGACAATTTTCGAGCTTTGGTGCTCTAAGAAGGTTACAAATTCAGCGAAATTACAGCAAGTTTATGACGAAGTAATCAAATTAATTAATTTTGAATGCGAAGAAGGTGCGTTTTGTGATTTATTGAAAAGTTTTACAATATTTATGTAAAAGAATTGTTGACATTTGGAAAAAGAATCAACGCTTAAAATCAGACGTTTTAAAAAATCATTCAGACTGGTTAGCTAAAAAAGATGTTGTTTTTTTAAAACTGAAAAACGTTTCTGTGTCATCTAAAGAACAAGTATTAAAAGCGAATAAACGTGGTCGCCCTTCATCTGATTTCTCAAGTTCTTCAAAAAGAACAAAACAACGAAGAGTATGAAAGTTGGCAGAAACTGATGCGACTGCAGGGGATGCCTTACGTAGTCTATGTTCAGAACCAAAGCAAGCTTGTTCGGAATCAAATGCCGCTGAAGTTCTTGCATTAATAATTGACACAAATTTAACAAAGCAACAGTATTGTCATAATCGAAATTTTGTAATCTCTAAGGTTTCCTTCAGTTTATTCCCTAGTTACGAAAAGATATTGAGGGAAAAAAAAACAGTTATCCAAATTCAAAATATATCGCCGTGAGTGAATCTAAAGCTGAAGCAGATTTACAAAATTTGCTTGACCATACAGCTTCACGTATTTTAGATTTACAATTTGAACGTAAAAAGAAAAGTACGCTACTAAAATCTACAATTGAATTGTTGCAAAAGTAGCTTTTTATATGTTTGATATTTTTTTGAAAACAATAAAGTACTAAATTTAATTTGCAGAAAAACACGTATTTGAAAGATTTCTGGAAAACCGAAAATTTATTCTGAATATTTTATTAAGAAAAAAATTTAAAAAATGGGCGGTAGGGACAAGTGACCGCGCCCATTTTTTTAGAATATTGTGGTTATTATATCCGAAATGTACTGTGAAAATTTCAAGACTATATCTTTAATATAATTATTTTTGTCGCTCCTTCCCATACAAGTGCAACCACTGTGCGGTGTTTGCTCTATATCAAAGGGAAATTTTACCAGTGGGAAAATGTATGGCGTTTACTTATCTGCACTTTTTATAATGTTGCAGATATTCGACAGTTGATGGTATTTTTATATCATTTTTCTTAGGCGGAGAGTGCAATGATACTATCAAGCACTGCAAAACTTGGTAAAGTTTTTAATATATTAAATCCTGTTTGAATGAAAAATTGACATAATAGCGGACTTTCTTGTTTTAATGCAAGTTATACGTACTGTTTGAATGAAGCGCCCGCTTAGTTACGGTATAAACACAATAAATGCAACGCAGCAATACATGGGTGTATATGGAAGTGATTATTTGAAAGGCAGTGCAACAACAAGCAAAGTATCTGCTACTTAGCTTTTAGGCTAATTTCTATTTTTATTCGAAGCAATGGTAGAACTAGTGGTCTGAGTGAGATCATTAGTGTTGGCAAAGCGAAGACTAATGCTGTAAATACAATAATATGCATGAAATAGGCGTTTTAAAAATTCGATGTATGAAACTTATATCAAAAAAACGTTTTAGTGCAATTATTGATAAAGATTGCATGAAATCTTTATTTTGTATTTGTTATGACTTTGCCTTTTGACATTATTATAATTAATGCACATGTAACTCACCTTGGGCTGCGTTGCGTTTACTGTGTTGATATAATAAGGCTGAGGGTACTGCATACCCCGTACATTTTTCTAACGATTCGAATTATTTCCTGGTGTATACCTTAGATAGTCTTTGATTTGGATTGTGATGTGGAGCTGTAACATTGTCGCAGTAGTCAAGTAGGTATTGTATTGGTTTATTAGATTAGAAGTGAGGCTACTGTTCAAACTCCAGGTCAGACAACTGCAATAAAAAAAATATGAAAACTCGGAGAGGAAATAAAATCGTCATGAAAAGTTTCTCAAAAATCTGTCGTTCTTAGTCGACTTTAAACTGTAGGTCCCGCCACTCATGAATAAAATTAACACACACCTCATAAGTGGTGTTTAGAAACTAGGTCGGAATTCTGACTGAAGAGTTGTAAGGACCAACTATGTTTGTATTTATATTGGGCGCTACTTACAATGTTATAAAGCTGTATAGACCGTAACATTTTTACTTGTTGTTATTAACAATGTTTTGTTTTATTTTTGAAATCTCAGTGAGAAACTATAAATTTTATGTAAATCTGTCCTCGCCATAACCAACATTTTTTTTATTTCTATAATAACATCTATGTTAAATTGGCATACGACCTGAATGTTAAACACAAACAAATGTTCATACAAGTTTGCAATTGTCAATATACCTTAAACATCACTATTGTTCCTGCTATTGCTGCTGGTACTCCTAATATTAAGCTTACAAACTTAAAAGGCCTCTTAAACTTCGCTATCATAGGTGCTGTAAAGTAGTTGAGATAAAAATAACAGACAGACAGAGAATAATTTTAATTTTATTCTAGACTAAAAACGTTCCTAGCATTTTCACATTTTAAATCTAAAGTGGTATTGAAGTACACACTCTGCTTAACAAAAAATTGTGTGTGTGTTTCTACATATGTAAATTCACTTGAATACCGATTGTGTTTATTATGAGCATGAAAATATTTAAGGGAAAGGCTTTGCTATGCGCTATTAAGGATTGTGTCTATTGTTGAACTGTTATTTTAGCTTTTTGACGTGCCATTTTTTCTAGTTCTTGCTATGATTCAAGGACGTCTACTCAAATAATGTGCACATGACAACAAAACTTTATTGTTAAGTTCGCTTAGCACAAACAAAAAAACTTCAATCACAATTTTAAAATAGAAAAACGGTGATATAATTTGAGATTGAAAAATCGTTTTCTAAATAGCTTTCCTTTTCAACATTTAACGTGTGGCTGTGTGAATTTAAATGCTACAATGTTTTAAAATTGTAGCGTGTGGAAAATAATTACTCTTACGAAAATACAATATCGTTATTAAATTTATACCTTTTAAAGAACGAAAATTTTTATACTCTTTCTTCATTTTGTCAGAATAAATATTCAGTGTATATTCTCTTTTAACAACAATAATTATCATTTAAAAAACAAAAAGCATTTTTAGTTTCGTTATTACAGCTGCCACATATGTTATTCAGCTGATTATGTTCAAAACTTTGGAGAATGCATTAAGTTTTATAGGATTTCTAGTCACATAATATCCAAAATTAAAAACATCAATCCAATTTTAATCAAATGAAGATAAAGTAATTGTTAACTTTACCACAAAAATCATTCCCAAACAATAATTACAATTACATACAACACTTCAGTCAGATTTTCAATCTAGCTTCTCACATCACTTATGTTGTGTGTGTTAATTTTATTCACGAGTGGCGGAACCTGCAGTTTAAAGTCGGCTCCGAACGATAGATTTTTTCTCTTGGCACTTTTATTTACTTTCAGAGTTTTTGTCAGAAATCTGATGAGAGGCAGTTGCTGAAGAAATATGTTCGATATAATCAACCCAGTTAGTAAAAATGGCGAAAATGCTGTAAAAAAATGCTGCTCGTAATTAAATCATAAGCCATAAGACTGAATCCTATAATTTTGTTGTTTACATTGGTGCACAGTCAATAACAAATTTACATATAATTGGACATCACAACCATTCAGTCAGGATTTCGGCCTAGCTTTTCACAACACTCATGTTGTGTGTCTTAATTTTATACATAAGTGGCGGGACCTACAAGTTTAAAGTCGTCTCCGAACGACAGAGTTTTGAGAAAATTTTCATGGCAATTTTATTTACTCCCAGAGTTTTTGCCAGCAATCTGATGAGAGGAAGTCGCCGAAGAAATATTTTTCATACTTCCTTTTGATGTCTGACCTGGGGCTCGAACCCAGGCGTTACGTCTAATAAGCCAGCACACTACCTATTAGACTACGGCGACTTCCAATAACTAATTTACTTTTGATTTTTTTCGATGTGGCAAAACATGAAAAACATGGTTTTGCTTATGATATCCATTTAATTTAATGGAAATAAGGTAAAATTGGATGGCGAATTGAATTATTTGTAAAAAAAAGATAATCGGAGCGCTCTAAAAGTCTAGTGTGTAGTATACTAGACTGTTAGCGTTAGGATCGAGGGTTCGATTCCCACCACAGGCTCTGGTCTGTTACACTACACCGAACACATGGTCTAAGTTACTGAGCTCGTAACAATTAGATATAATTTGTAATTGTATTATAATTAATAAATAAAACAAATCGTTGTAATTGTACATACACATTCTGTTCAACTGGCATATACTTATTATTTAATTTTTCTTTTTTATTCTGCACATTACTCATACGACCAAGTGTCTCACATTAAAACTGACGAAAATAAAATGTTTTACTCATGCAGACACAAAAAATGGATTTCAATTTAATAAAAAAAAAATAATTAATACGTTAATAAATAATTGATTAAATATATGAAATTTATATGATGCATTGTGGTTTTCATTGATAATCTAAATCTTCAATAATTTTTGTTTTTAACCAACAGGTATAAATCAATGCAAAATTTAAAGATTAAACGCGTTTTATGCAAATCAATACAAGTTTCAGACAAAAGAGAAACAATATACACAAGTTTCAGAATTTTGTTTTATTGTTGAAAACTTTTTAATGTATTTTAAAAAGAAATTCTTTATCAGCTCCACAGCATCAATTTACATTTCTCTTCCTTTATTTTTTGCTCTTAAGTCTTTGCAACAAACTGCAGTATTAAGTTATGTTAACAGTGGTATTTATATAGCAGTATGTAGTATGTTAAATAAATTATTTAACTAAAGGTGGGGAAAAAATATTGTTTAAAAATATTGTTATTTGAGGTTTTCAAAAATTGTGGTTTTCAGCTATAAAAAAAATAAGCAGACCAGAGTAATAAATGGTATGACGCTTCGAAATGTTAAAATTTGTAAGGGACAACTTACAAATCCATAGATATATATGTAATTGGTCAGTACAACCTTCTGCCAGGACTACGACCTAGCTTCTCACACCACTTACGGTATGTATTAATTTATACACATGAATGGCAGGATCTACAATTTAAAGTCGACTCCAAATGACAGATTTTTGAAAATTTTCGTTCCAATTTTTATTTACGCTCAGAGTTTTTGCCAAAAATCTGCTAAGAGGACGTCACCGAAAAATATTCTTTCATTTTCCGTTTTGTTGGTGATGGTACAGACTAAATTTATTGGTGGATATAAAAATCATGAGGCCTCTGTTCAAACCCCAGGTCAGATCTCGCGAAAAAAACGAAATATGAGGACATATTTCTTTGGGGACTTTCTCTCATCAGATTTCTGGCAAAAACTCTAGGAGTAAATAAAAATTCGATGAAGAAGTTTCTTAAAAAAAATTTTCGTTCGGAATCGACTTTAAACTGTAGGCTCCTCTACTCGTGTATAGAATTAACACACACAATATTAGCGATGTGAGAAGCTAGGTCGTAATCCTAATTGATGGGATGTAATTGCCAATTGTGTATGTATGTATGTATGTATGTATGTATGTATGTATGAATATAAAAATCAAAAATATACATATATATGTATACATTTGATTATATTTTATTTAGTTTATTTGCTACAAATATTCTCTTTATTTTGTTTTGTACGTAAATTTCGTATATATGTTATTTGTTAAAATTTGAAATATTTTTTAAAATCAATCCGATCATTGACTAAGTATTTTAAATTATTTTTATTATTATTATTATTTTTGTTTTTATATTCAATTCCATTAGACTCATTTTAACATTTTGCGGCCATTGTGGAAATGAAAATTGATTTCAATTATTGCAAAAATAAGTCACAAAAGTTATTGTGTTGATGGCAAATCAATATATAGAATTGAATTTATATTTACATATGTATACATAAGCATATTTTTATTATATCATATTATCATATCATCCAATGATTTTTAAATAAAAATAAATAACAATTGAAGTGTACAATAATATACCACAGAATTAAAAAAATTTTAAATATTGCTTTGTGGTATAAAAAATTAGGCGAATATAAACGAAATAAACTAAAATATATTAAAACTATGAACTACAGTAGAACGACAAACTAAAATAAATGCGAAAGTAGAACGATAATATCTAATGTTGTGACATTAACAGCCTGGCCTTATATGCCAAACGTGTCTAGAAATTAGCCTAAATGCAAAGCAAAGCAGCAGAATCGATTCTTATTGTCGCGTTAACTTTAAAATAGCCTCTACCACAGGCACTTATGTATTCTATTTTTGTGAAATTGCTGTGTTTGCCGCGTTGCGTATATTTTGTTTACAGCATCATTAATCTTCCTAGTCGAAAGAAATCAAACGCGAACGTTAACGTAAGCATTTCAATGTATTTATTAACCTAACTCTTAATTTTTTAAATAAAATGATTTTTAAATTAACTGTAAATATACATACAAATGTATGTAGAAGAAATAGCTTAAGCCTGACCATATTTCTAAAAAAATTATTTAAAATATCAATGTTTTAAGAGACCAAGCGATGCGTTGACGCATAGGAGTCTCACTCTCCACAGCCAACCTAATTAATTTACAATTATTAACAACTCTTTAAGTAATTGACGCATTAAGAATACTTTCTCAGAATTAACATAACAAACAATGGCACCAAATTTTTAAAAGTAGTGAGCCACCACATTACTATTTATTGAATTAAAATTAATATTTTTTAAATTTTACACTGCGACAAAAAAAATAGTTGTCGTAGTCTAGTAGCATGTTGGCCTGTCAGACGTGAGGCCACGGTTCAAACCCCAGCCCAGACATATCCAACAAAACGAAATATAAAAAAAAAACATTTCTCGGCCATTGAGTCGACTTTAAACTGTAGTTCCCGGCACTCATGAACTGTATGAAATTAACACACACAACATAAGTAGTGTGAAAAGCTACGTCGTAATTATAAATGTAGGGTTGTAATGACCAATTACGTATGCATGTAAGTATGTATGTCTAGAGACAAGCGAAAAAATTTAGCCAGAAAAATGGGTACAATTTATTCATTAACATAAATGTCGGTGTCAGAAGAAACCAAATGAATTTTTTCTCAGCGCTGTTGCCTGGATTGAAAACAATGGATTCTTCTCCAGTAAGCTATGATATATCAGCCAACAAACACATCTTGTGACAGGAGAAGAAGCTTTTAGTTTCAGATTGAAATACGGAATTTCGTGCCCATGGAGAAATTTAACCGCCTGCTTGGTCCCACGTCATGTCGGCAATGAGTAGGCAGACGTACTAGCGAAGGGCAGAGCCTCCACGTTTATGGAAACTTTCTGTATTATGAAGACAGATGCTTATAAAGGTAGAGTCAACGAAAGGAGAGATAAATACGCAATCAAAAGTATTCTTAGTAAATCATCAGACAATACAAGAATAAACTGTTGTTTATAACCGGTCTATTGTAAAGGCAATCTGTAGTGCTTTATACAGAGTGGAGAGTCATCTCGAACCCAATATGTAGATTCTGTCTTGATGGAAATGTATTAACGAATTCCAGAAGTAAACAATTGGGTGCAGGCAGGTGCTGAGCAGGAAATTGTTATTTTTGATACCGAAAGCATCCAGAATTTTGTCAGGGTAATAATCTAGGTCCCCCACTCGTGTATAAGATTATCACACACAATATAAGTGGTGTGAGAAGCTGGCTCGTAATCCTGACTGAAGGGCTGTAATGACATATTATGTATGTATGTATGTACTTCAGAACCAAAAGATTTGATTATGTTGAGATGTAAAAGACTAACAAAAATTAATGAAACATCCATATGACGATCATCTTTTGGATACAGCCAGAGTATGATTGCTTTTCGCAAAATGAGAGTTATTCAAATGGTGTACAAGACAGCTATAGCCTAATAATTATAATAATTAATAATTTAAGCTATTTCCTCAAACTTTTTAATGCGTTACTAAATAAATAATCCGATTTTGGTGAGAATAGAAGGGTTTGCACTGTTGTTTACCATCCGGCCAATTATTCAAATTCGGTCTCTATTTATCATACAATATTTCATAACTTTAAATACTTTAAATAAATTAAATCTTTCAATTAATATGAATGACCAACCTTGAAAATAGAAAATGTTCATGTTTACTGGTAATTTATAACAAACATGCTTACTGCGCTATACAAAAGAACAAAAAAGATCCAAGTATTTGCAATTACGTGCATAAAATATTGAAAATGTGAACTGCATCTGCGAAACTTTTAAAAAAAAGTTGCAAACAGTTTCGTAAAGTTTTCTCCGTAGCAAAAACATTGAAGAAAAAAAAGAAAAGAAATATAAAAAGCAACACGACAACGCAAAGTTGTACAAAACTGATGCTAGTATTTATTACCGATTGACCCATGCCAGTACGCAAAGACATTGGTACAGATTGCATGATAAGCATCTGAAAAGTATTGATCTTCTGCAAAATTCTTATAATTTTCAGAAATTCTTTCCTTATTTTTCTATTTCCAAGACACTGTTTGGCGAAGTTTCGCTTGTGTTATGTGTTAAACAGATAAATTATGTGCAATTAAGGGCTTAAACTCCAAAGAATTGAAATATTTTCTAGTATAGTATGGGATGCTCTGAGCTCAGTGTTTCTACATACTGTTTACCAACAATGCTAACTTTCACAGAAAGAATGGAGAATTTGCCGTGTGCCGTATGCCGTATGCCATGAGCCAACTGAAAATATTTTGTGGCAACCGTTTTCTAAAGTTTTTATGAGCGAAGCATTAATTTTTATGCTTAAGAATGTATTCTGTTAGAAAGCACTACGGAAAAATAGCACAAGAGAAAATATAATTAATTAAGAAAAATTAATTATAATTAGGTTGGCGATGAAAATTTCTGTTATTCCGCTGCCCATACAGACAAGGAAGATATTGGGTAATCGAAAAATATTCGGTCACAATGGATCGGTGGTGGTCATGGATGCTTTAGGAAGATTTGGACATGATACTTCCCCTATATGCCCAAACTGTGTAGATCAGGAGATGTCCCGGAGAACGAGTTTGGAACCAAACCGGCTTATGGAAGAGGTGTTGAATTTTAGGATCCTATGGGGCCAATACAGCCAGAAAATGGTTGAAGTAATGATGGAACTCAGAAAGTTGGTGGAACGAAGGCGAACTTTAAGATAACGCCATAAAGCTTTAAAGCTAACCATCCCTCCGCGAAGTAACACTTTATGGCAGTCCCGCGGGGATGTAGGGGGTGGGTTTAGTACGTAGGCACCAGTGATGATGAATCGTGCACTCGTTTGTTGAAACGAAAGTGTCTTTCCAACTCCGGCCCAAGACAAAAGAAAGATGGGTTTAAAATGTTGTATCTCTGTATTGTTTATCTATTACATACTGCTCAAAAAATTTGTGAACCTTATGGAAACGATGGTAATACTTTGAAAAGATTTCGTAAAAATTTTCACTTGGGCACTGGACATATGCAGATGTATGTGGGTGTTCCTTAAAATAAAATTTTATTAAAACAGTGCCTAATTAGACAGTAATGAAGTCAAAAACGTTTCTAAAATTTCGTCAAAAAATCAATGAACGGGTGGGCATCAAAACGAAGAAAACTTCTGAATGAAATCATTTTCAGGGTCGTGCATACTTACATACATAAGTGGTCATTACAATCCTTTAGAAAGGATTAGGACCTAACTTCTCACACCACTTATGTATGAGTGGCGGGAACTACAGTTTAAAGTCGATTCCGAACGACAAATTTTTGAGAAACTTTTCATGGCAATTTTTATTTACTCTCAGAATTTTTGCCAGAAATCTGCTGAGAGGAAGTCGCCGAAGAAATATTGAAATTTCGTTTTGTTGCAGATGTCAGACCTGTGGTATGAACCGCGCCCTCACGTCTAATACAATATCCACTAAATTACGGCGACTTGCGAAAATTTTATAAATTTTCTGACGACTTTTACTAAACTTCTGCGTGAAAAAATCGATTTAAATTGTATAGGAGGTGGACGACTAGCGAGCCTAATTTTGTATTCGCGTTTCGTTTGTTCTGGAAATAGTGTTTACCAAATTTTACTAAGTGGCACGTTCGCCACCATTTCCAGATCTTCAAACGTTCTGTCAATTAAAAACCAATGACGTCTGTTTTGAAGTGTAGGGCACTCACATAAGAGGTGTTATACTATTTCCATTTCTTCCACATCATCGCATCTTCTGCAATAACCCTGATGGGGCAAACTGAGCTTTTCAAAGAAACTACCAATAGCGCAGTGCCTCATTAAAGTTAATGTTAGAGTGAGAACTTTTCTCGAACTCAAGCTGTTCCCTGGTTTTACTGTTGTCTACTGCTATACACAGTATAGCAGTGTACACCTACGGTTTGTTGATTTCCATACTGGTTTGTCCACTTTGAAAAAGCATTCTTGTAGGGGCGCATATATCCTCTCTATCGTCTACTCCTCAGACAACTCGGATTTCTTCCCTGCCAGTTCGTTCGCCTTTTCGTTTTCTTCAAGCCACAGTAGCACAGTTAAGGCTGTGTTGTATTGAGAGAGTCTATGCAACTCCTGACTTTCTTTGTTTTGTTTACTGCTTGACTCTACACATGTGATCGAGTTCTTATAAGGTAGGTTCCCAATCTAAATCGTACGTACAGCAATAGACCGCCTAAAATATGCCGGTCTAGTTAGGTAATACGTTCAGTGCCAGGTTTCTTTAAATAACTCTCCATCACAAAAATGATTCCAAGAACTTCAAATGGCTCCTAAAAGCATCTTAAACAACCACCACTACATACAACGAGGAACTTTTTTTTTATTAAAATTAAATACCAATTTATCGTGTCGTTTACTTAAATCCCTTGATTAATCAAAAGACCAAAAAGAGAACAAAGAATAAACTGTGCGTAAAATAAAAATAAATAAAAAAAGAAAAACAACAACCACAATATTTATTCATTTTTTAATACGTATTCACCACCAACAGCACCACCACTGGAGCTGTTTATCACAATATTTACAGAAACGCATAGCAAACATAAAAGTTTAATAAATTTCTTTAAGTTTTAACTAAAAAGTTGGAAAAGAACGAAACAAAATAGAACAACTAAAAAAAAGTATAAAATCATAAATCATATGGTAAAATATACACGACAACAATTAGCGCATAACTTTGTAGATAGGTGCCCTGTCAGTCTAATGGAGAGTGTGCTAGACTCTGAGGGTGAGAGTAATGGGTTCGATTCCCACCAGAACTGTTATACTACAGGTCTATGTTACTCAGCTCGTTACAATTAGGGTAAAATTTGAAATTGTATTGTAATTAATAAATAAAGAAATAGACTTTGTAGACATCAGAATCGATAACCTTCAGGGCAACAATTAAAATTTTACATACATACATACACAATTGGTCATTACAACCCTTCAGCCAGGATTACGACCTAGTTTCTGACACCACTTATGTTGTGTTTGTTAATTTGTATGCATGAGTGGTGGGACCTACAGTTTAAAGTCGAATCCGAACGACAGATTTTTGAGAAACGTTTCATGGCAATTTTAGCTACTCTCAGAGTTTTTGCCAGAAATCTGCTGAAGGAAGTCGCCGAAGAAATACTTTTTGTATTTTGTTTTGATGTATGGCCTGGGGCTCGAACCCTGGCTTTACGTCTAACAAGCCAACCTACTACCTACTAGACTACGGCGATTTCAATCGGCGACAATTAAAATTTTAAATATAAATAATTACCAAGACTTTTTGAAAGCATACAACAAAGTGTAGGTATATATGTATATATGTATGTATCGGGCGGGTCATCTGTTATTTCGAATCTGGCAATGCTTATGGTATTCTATTCTGTCAAAAATTCAGTATATTATCTCCACTGAACGTAATAAATCGATTTACGCTTGAGCAACGTTGGTATTTATTGGAAATTTATTTCCAAAACAAAAACAAATGGACAGAAATTGCAGGAAAATGTTGTACAAAATTTGGGCCAACATTGTCCGGTATACACAAGTTTGTTACTAAAATTTGTGAAACTGGTTTCATTGTTGATGCGCCAAGATGCGATCGTGCTCGTATAGTGCGTACACCCAGAAAATATTGACGCAGTGATGTGCATAAGAATCCATCAACATCAACTCGTCATTCGCTAGATGGGCCAACGAGAAACTGCACAATGATGTCGATTTTCCCAAAAAAATAATCTTTTGGAATGAAGCTCATTTTCATCTTGGTGGTTACGTTAATAGGCAAAATCGTCATATTTGGGGCTCAGAAAACCCACACATGTGGTCTTTCAGAAGCTAATGCTCCCATTACGAGTGACTCATATATTGGCTCCTATTTCCTTGAAAATCAGGACGGCGTAAACATTACGGCTAATGAAGACGTTTATCGTACCATGATAACCGATTTTTTTTATACCAGCTCCTCATGGTATTAATTTGAACGATGTTTGTTTTCATCATGAGGATGCAACTGACCACACATCTCATGCCACAATCGATTTATTGTGTCAAAATCGGCGATTTGACACCGTTGGACTATTCGTAGTTTTTTATAGATAGAAATTAAAAACTTAATACACAACATACCATATATAATCAACCCATAAATATAAAATTTCATAAGATATAGAGACGAGCTTGCGTTGGTATAACCGTGTCAATAAGAACAAATTCTATAAAGAGGCTGCAGGTTCTGTTAGATTTATGCCGGTTGCGTGCGATAGAGAGAAAATAGTTATTGAGACTATGGTCCAGTTATTTCAATACTTGTTTAACGTGAGATTCATCACAAAGCATTGTGACGTAGCAGATCAATTGCCTGACAGTTCCCCCATTAGTTGTCATTAATTATACCAGTAAACTCTATGATTTTGTGAAATTCTTTACACCAAAAATAAGTAATAAAAGGGAAAGAAATAATTTGGTTACTAGATACTCTTTTAAGAGAGGGACTATTGTATGTATGTAATATGTCAGAAGCGGGGTATTGGGTACCGCAGTTAAATATTCCTGTGTTGCTTACAAGTAAAAGTTTATGCGGTCGAACGACGTGTTCTACCCAAAATTAAACCGGAAGAATATTACTAAAAGATTGACTCATGATTAGAATAGAACTCATGGCGATGAGCATGCTAAACAGCTTGCAGGTAAATCCTTCTACGCTGCTGATGAAGCCAGTACCTTTCAGTGGAGTGGAAGAGTATATCCGGTAAAAGGGAAGATTAATAGAGGCAGACTTTAGAAGTCGCCGTAGTCTAGTAGGTAGTGTGTTGGCTTATTAGACGTAAAGCCAGGGTTCGAGCACCAGGCCAGACATCAAGACAAAATACAAAAAGTATTTCTTCGGCGACTTCCTCTCAGCAGATTTCTAGCAAAAACTATGAGAGTAAATAAAATTGCCATGAAAAGTGTCTCAAAAATCTGTCTTTCGGAGTCGACTTTAAACTGTAGGTCCCACCACTCATGTATAAAAATTAACAAACACAACATAAGTGGTGTGAGAAACTAGGGCGATGTACAATGGGTCAATTCGACCTACTTTACTTGTCTTAATTGACAACTACACGTCCTCTAAACTAACCTAACCTAATAGAGGCAGACACTCCTCTAAAGTTAAAACCCTTCGACTGAGTAATTACAATGAGAAGTGACTTGAGTTGTGTACAAAGCTATTAAAAAGAATAGCTTCTTGAAGTTTACCAGCCCAACAGGATTGTGGCAGACATTACAGGGATAACCTGCATAGGTTGAGAGTCGTACAATAAATTATCTGGTCGCTCTACCTTAATACCACTACACACTAATTGCATTGTTTTTTTTTCTTAAGAAAACCAATCGATAAATCGATATAACATTGATTCATCGGTTCAAATACCAGGTCCAACAAAACGAAATATGAAAAATCATTTCTTCGGCAACTTCTTCTAGGCAGATTCCTCACAAAAACTCTGAGAATAAATAAAATTGCCAAGAAAAGTTTCTCAAAAATCTGATGTTCGGAGTAGACTTTAAAATTTAGGTCTTGCCACTCATGTATAAAATTAACGCACATAGCAAAAGGGTGTGAGAAACTATTGCGTAATCCTGACCGAAGGTTTGTAATAACCAATTATGTATGCATGTTTGTATATGGTTGATGAAACCATTAAAAACCCACTTGTTATTCGAGATAAGATCGGTGATAGGCAAAAATTAAGAAGTATATCTGATTACTCTTTTAAAAGTTCTTTGAATTTGAAAGAAAATTTCTTTATTTCTTTTAAATTGTACGTCATCCACCATTTCACAATTAGAACATAACTTTTGTTGTCAGCTGTACACATACTTTATTGTTCCGCCTAATGATGCAATAATGTTAATGAGCGTGTACAAAAGAAATATAGTCGGGTATTTGATGAATTTTAATATAAACATGCAGTGAAAACTGTGCAGAAAAATAATAAAAAAGTTATGACAGCGACACCAAACAAATGATACCGATGAAGAAACTCGGCCATAAATATGTCTGACATGGGTGATAAAGTGCAAAAATTTTAGTGCTAAGTATGATTGTTGTATGTTTACATAGGAACATGATAAACGAAATAAAATATACACACATTCGTTCCCAAACATTTTTTATCAGCACTGGACTCAGTTGCATGTGTTGTAATTAGAAGAGGGAGGTGATAAAAGTGTCTTGGAATAATGTTTGTTTTTATTTTTATTAACCAACATTAGACCGTCGGCTGCCGGACTATTGCAGCGTGTTCCAGGCGGAGGTGATGGCCATCTACCGAGCCGCGCAGTGGATCCTCGCATGCGGTGTTCCTTTCACCCCCATGTCAATCTTTTCTGATAGCCAGGCTGCCGTAAAATCTCTGTCGAACGTTGCGAATAATTCCAGGATCGTCAGGGAATGTCGCCGCTGTTTCTTTCGAAACGCTAACCTATTCTGGATCAATGAGGAGTCCTGTTCCACCGGTAGGATCACTTGGCCCTCAATGGATAGAAGGCGCACCAACCAGTTGGTCGTAACATCATCTCGATCACAGTGGCCATGCTTACAGGTCACTGTGTTATGGGTAGACGCGCGGAAAGAATGCGGCTTCCATTTAACGACTTCTGCAATTGGTGCAGATCCGCTGAGGAAGAGGAGACTGTGATCCACTTTCTTTGTCAATGCCCATCTCTTACGAATTGCAGATATAGGTTATTTGGCTCTCCATTTCTTGTCAGCTTGATGAAGCTATCGTCCATTGATGTCAAGGATATAGCCTCGTTTATCAAGCTTTCTGTCTGGTTTTCCAGCATGGGGTAGTCGTGCTTTAATATGTGCAGCCCTTACGCTGACCAACTTTTCCCTCCTTGGTTCGGAGGAATTTGGTCAGTACAAAGACTATTTACTCCACTTATATCCGACCGAGTATGGTATACAACTCTCATGTATGAAAAGGTGCCTCGAAGTTTATTTTGAAGTTTTTCGACTACGTACAGGAGAAGGCTAAGGTGCTTATTGATGACAGTATGACATCCAACTCTATTGATTCGTTGGAGCACCGTCGAAATGTGGTTTGCGTTTTACTGTTCTATCACCACTACTACGTTACAGATTTTGCTCTAGCGAGATATGTTGCTGAAAATCGCATGTTTTAAGTAGCACTCGTCTTTCTCGCAGGGTACATTCATTTGTGATCAATTGGACTTTAGCCGGTCTATCCGTATGTGGAACTCCCTACCTGCAGAGTTCTTTCTTTGTCACTTTTAATATAAAATGTTTTATTAATTCGACAAATCTTTTGCAACCGGTCGCCGTAATCTATTAGGTATTGTGTTGGCTTATTAGATATCTGTTCAAACCCAAGGTCAAGCATCTCCAACAAATCGAAATATTAAAAAAAATATTTGTTCGTCGACGTCATCACAACAGATTTTTGGAAAAAACTAAATAAAATTGCCATGAAAAGTTTCTCAGTAATCTTTAGTTCAGAGGCTACTTTATACTGTTGGTCTCATAACGTAAGTGGTATAAGAAGCTAGGTCGTAATCCTGACTTTTTATATACACATAGTTACTAAAGTATACATACGGTTAAAAAATTTCTGAAAATCCGTTTTCGTTGAAAATCTTTATAATAGTCTGACAACTTTCCTCGATTTTAAGACGGTCTTTTGTATTGGTTAAAAAATTTCTGAAATTTGTTAACTTTTGTGGGCTATGTACGATTAACAAATTTCACAAATTTCTGAACCAGTGCAAAGAGACCGTCTTAAAATCGAGGAAAGATGTCAGACAATTATAAAGATTTGCAACGAAAACGGATTGGTTAAAACATTTCTGAAATTTGTTAACCAATTTGTTTGTTAACCATTTGTCATCAGTAATTTTTTAACCAAGACAGCCTTAAAATCGAGAAAATTGTCAGACAATTATAAAGATTTTCAATGAAAACAGATTAGTTAAAAATATTCTGAAATTTGTTAACCGTATGTATAATTTAGTAACTGTGTGTATGTCTTATTAATTTTTACTGACACAATTTATTTTAGACAAGTTTTATATTCTGATATTAAGGAAGTTCTCATTATTAACCCATTAATGCCCGAATTACTTTTTTTTTCTAACGGTTACCGTTTTGTATTTTACACTCAATTTTTTCACAAACTAAGGCAACCTCGGCTGGCAACTTAAGTTGCCACTGAGCACTAATGGGTTCATCACAGTAGCCCATCACATTGATTGTGAAAAGTTTGATGTTCAGAAAATGCTAAAGAAAAAAATTTTTCAAAGCAAACATATTTGAAATAAACTCATTGCAGTCTATTTATATTATTTGTGCAGTTGAATATTTTTTTTTTTAATAGCAAACCTTTCCGGCACTTCCAAATGCATTTGTAGTTTTCGTTCTTTTTATTCCATTCTTCTCCTAGTAGAATTTCTTTCCTGCTTTAAGTGAAGTTTTTGTTTTTGTTTTTCTTATCCTTACGAAAACCAAGTTAAACGAAAATATCGGGATGGAAACTTTTATTCTTGTAATTGAATTTTAAGATAAATTTTAAATTATTTTTTTTCAGGCCAAGTGTAACTAGGGCACAGCAAAAAAGTAACAATATGTTATTTAATAAAAAAATCAACAACAAATTAGAGACCATTACCGGAAATTAAAATAATGGCTATAGAATTGTTGAATGCAAACAAATATTTTGCAGTAGTTTATTTGCAATGAAATCATTTCAAACATGTCCTGTACGAGTAAAGTCACAAAGTCTGTGTTGCTTATACGGATAATAATATATGTTAAGTGTTGAATAACGACTTATAGAAATATGTCTGGAATGAAGCGCTCATCTGATTTGAAATCCATGACGAGATAATGTATTACAAATCTTAGAAACTGTTTGTTATTCTGGTTTTAATGGGTTGAGATTTATTTTTTCCGAAAGCTTCAGAACTTAAAATGATAATACAAGACAGAAATGTTTCTCGAATTATTGTTATTTTTTATTATAATTTGGTTGGTATTTGCATGAAGAGTTCGATTCGGTCAGTAAAACCACTTTTTCTAATAAATTCATCTATCGTAGTGGATTGATTGTTGGCTTTCAAAAACTATGACTTAATGTAGTCCCATATAAACTAATCCTCAAACGTTAAATCGCATAAGGAAGAGGAACATTTAAAAATTCGACACAAAAAAGTTTTGTTCGGTTTTAAATCTTTTATGAGCTGCATTTTATAAAAATGATCAAGGGAGTGAGTATAATTTTTATGTAGTCTAGAAACCTACAATATTCTACCCGGCAATAAGCTTCTATCATTTAACTTCTGTGTAATTATCTTCTATTAGCATAGAGGAACGCTGCCTTCTTATTCCAACGGGTTTTAAACCGCCTGTGACAAATTTTGAGATAGAACTCTAAGGGTGTTTTATTGCAAATATCTTTAAACGTACCGATACGATCTTAACATGAAAGTCGAGAAAATTTCCGATTATAGCATTGACCATCAATATAACTTTCCCTGGGAGAGCGTACAGTGTGGCTAGAATTTGACTACCGAGGTTGTCTTTTAGTTTCTTCTCTACCACTTCAATTGGAGATCAAGTATAGACAATGGCTATAGACCTTGTTCTGATGAGAGCCCATATCATTTCGTTAACGGTACTCCACTTCGTAAGAGATATTTTTGATATAAGTATGCTAACACCATCACAATTTATTTCGTTCTCATACCAGTCCAAGATACGGGAATTTTTGATCTGTTTGTAGAGGCATTCATTGCGAAGGGCATGCAATCTCATATCTGCTTGATTAATTTCACTATCCTCTATAGCATTAACACTTTGTACGCTCCTATTAAGGTGCGCTATAGATAAAATGAATACATATCCACAAAAAAATTATGTTTCAGGAGAATAACGTAACAAATCCCAAGAATTCTTAATCAAATAATCGGTTACTAACAAAAATTATTGATATAATAGATTGGCCAGCATGTCCCCTGAATAAAACTTTTTTAAAGAGTTCTGTATGAAATAAGCTATGAGCCCCTGTAAATGTGACATGAATACTATAAATAACGTTTGCAGTTTGCTAAAGAAAAAATTTTATAAAATGAAGAATTATATTCGAAATATTCTAAAGCAACTGAAAGTTTATAAAGGATAGTAATAAAAGGCGATTGAGACGAAAACCAAATACATGTCTAATAATAATTAAAATAATAATAAAAAAAAATAATCAATAAATTTCTCACAATAAAAATTTCCTGCCCCAGGTCAGACATCTCCAACAAAATGAAAAATAAAAAAAATATTTCTTCTCCAACTACCCCTCATCAGATTTCTAGCAAAAATTCTGAGAGTAAATAAAAAATTTCAATGATATGTCTATCAAAAAATCTGTCATTCGGAGTCGACTTTAAACTGTTTGTTCTGCCACTCTTGTATAAAATTAACACACAAAGCACAAGTGAGAAACCCTAGGTCGTAACCTAATCGAAAGGTTGTAGTGACCAATTATGAATGTTATGTTGTGTATAAATTTTGCTTTAAATTTCCTTAAGCTCATTGCATTCGTTTTTTAAACGTTTTAATATTATTTAAAACTTTTCTAAACTATCTACGTATGTGGTATGTATATTACCCGAATATTTTAAGGTATTATTAGTGAAAAACAGACTCCACGTATGATATCATATAAAGTTTTTTATAATTTCTGATATTTGATGTGTTTGCGAATATCGAAAACGAAAATGCTGTGACTTTTTAGCTTCTCAAGAACTGAAATAAAATTAAATAGCATCGCCTGCATATTGACTGGAAAGTAATGCATGTCCAACAGTAGTTGTATGCCATTTTATTCTATTATTCTTTAAGTTCTTACTTTTTGTACAGAGACGTGCACTAAAGCAATAACTTAATTCCATTCATTTTAAAATTTTTACACAAATTCACTTAATTTAGAAAATAACTTTCTGGAGTATTGAATACGTGTCCGGCAGTAAAATTTTATGGACAAAAAACTTAAAGGGGACAATCTGAAAAAAATCGGAAAGAAAACGACTTTTATTATACATAAATATACATACATATAAAGGGTGGAAAATCTAAAAGTTCAAACAAAAACGGCTTTTTTCCGATTAGAAATGGAATATTACTTCATACATACGTCTGCCGCAGCAGGCCTCACAGTACCACATTCAATTGGACCAAATATCGTGCACTTTTTCGAGTACTTGGGGTCGTATCTCGGCAAAAGCATCACAAATCCTCAATTGTATCTGGTTTGTCATCATAACACTTTTCTTAAACGGCGCCCTACAGAAAATAGTCCAACGGTATCAAATCGCAGCTTCTTGGTGGCCAATTGAGATCACCATTTCGGCTAATTAGCTAATTAAACGACCATCAAACGTTTGACGCAATAATTCGATTGTAGCACGAGATATGTGGCAAATTGCACCATCCTGTTGAAATCAAACATCGTTCACATCAATAACACGAAGAGCGAGTACAGAAAAATCTGTTAGCATGGTGCAATAGGTTTCTTCATTGATCGTAATGCTTGCGCCGTCCACATTTTCAAAGAAATATGGGCCTCAGACGACTATACTCAGCAAGTTGCACCAAACAGTCAATCGTAATGGGTGCATTGGCTTCTGTAAGGCTACGTGTGGGGTTTCTGAGACCTAATGGAATGGATTGGATAGAAATGAGTTTCATTCGAAAAGATGATTTTTGTTTTTTTGGTAAAATCGACTTCATAGTGCAGTTTCTTCCTGGTCCAATAAATCCCAACTTTGATTAAGCGTAAATCTATTCATTACGTTCAGGGGAGATAATATATTGAATTCCGTGGCTGAATAGAATGACAAAAGTATTGCCAGATTCGAAATACTCACTCATAAAGTAACAGCTCCAGTCCTGAGTTCTTTATACGTTTTATTTACAAACTGCATTTGTTTATGAATGGACTGTCTTAGGCTCTTCTGTTTAGAAGAATCAAATGAGTATTTTCTTTCCATCTTATATACAAACAAAATCATTTTGCTCTCCGTTTCAATGACACTTTTTAATAATTCTTAAAGGTGGAAAGGATAAAGATTTTCTCCACATAAATTTTCGTTAAATCATAATTTATATCGTATTAAATATTTAAATGGTTTTTAATTAAACAATGTAGGTCTATGACTGTTTACATTGGCGCTATGAATACATTATTAATTTATTTTCAATAAATTATAAAAAATTTAACAAAATGTTAGAAAACATAAAATAATTAATAATAACGAAAGTCTGGTTAAATTTAAAATTAATTTCAGGTGGTGAGAACACTATACAAAAATATTGTTGGGATCACCAGCATATTCTGGTCAATTCGATCAGTCCAATTTTGGATTACTTTTTCTATCAATTGTGTCTTCAATATAATCTTCAATGTTGGTTTGTCTGCAGAAATGAATGACTTAACGTAGCTTCATAAAAAATCATAGAATGGGATCTCTTCTGCACCAAATAGGTTTTGCAAAAAATCGATTGTTAAGCATGCTCTATGTTTAGATGCGCTGCCTTGTTAACACCATATGTCATTGATGTTTATTTTATTCATTTTAAGAAAAAAATCCTAGGCTCTATAGCTCTATAGCTGGACGACAGCGTAATGGAAGCTTCATGCTTATTGTTATTCATGTAAGTCGGAATTCGTTAATGGCTTGATGCGTCATTGAACATGAAATGAACATAATTAAACGCTTCATGTCTTGTACGAGCTGTTTTTTATAGCCAAGTGAACTTATATCCTCACGTAAAATATGCCATGTAGTTGAACGGGATAGGCCAAGAAGTTAGAAAAAAACTGATCAATATTTCAGCGTTTTCTTCAAAATTAGGATAGCAATGCCCATCTCTTGCGAGGTGCAGACATAGATTATTTGGCTCTCCATTTCTTGTCAGCTGATGTCAAGGATATAGCTTCGTTTATCAAACTTCCTGGCTGGTTTTCCAGCGTATGGTAGTCGTGCTTTTGATGTTCAGCGCTTGCGCTGACCAACTTCTTCATCTTCCCTGGTTTTGGTAGAACTTGGTCAGTACAGAGACTGCGTTCACATGGGCTGCGTCACAACGGGCTGCTATGTGTGCTCAAGT
Source organism: Sarcophaga carnaria (assembly GCA_958299815.1). Classification (NCBI taxonomy): domain Eukaryota; kingdom Metazoa; phylum Arthropoda; class Insecta; order Diptera; family Sarcophagidae; genus Sarcophaga; species Sarcophaga carnaria. Next base: position 80,168,435 of record OY283149.1, on the reverse strand, counting down.
GAGCTTTTTGATATCAGAGCTACCACTCCGACCTAAACCTAAGAACAACAATATATTCTTTGGTACGCATACTTCTCTGCGTTGTTGAGCAGTATGGAGTCCTTGCTTTAAAAAAAATTACCAAAATTATATTTTAAAATTGGTTTGAGCTGAACGTTCATCATATGAAAGCAATAACGTTTAAAATTTCCTTTTTATCGATATTAATATTAAAGCCAGTTTATTGACAGATCCTGCTGTGTAGGTTTCGATAAACAGCATTCTGCTCGACTTGATTAGAATTAGGTTTCCAATTTGTCATTCAAGTGATTGCTCAGTTTAGCATAAATTAGAAAGGGTGATAACCTAGGAAGGGAATAACCTTGCGTTAATTTTTATCGATAATTCTATGATCAAATTAGTCTTTCTTCAGACTTCTTTCTTGTGATTTCTTGTTCTTCTACTAATACTTGCATTCAACAGCAATTGCGATACTCATCAGTTGGTCCTTTAGCATAGAAAATTTACAAAATCCCGTGAGGCCACGGGTCAACCCGTTAACACTAGATTTACGGATGTTGATTATATACCTACTGAAGTGAGCCAATTTGACTCATACAAGAAAATTTAAGTTTTTTTTCCAAAGAAAATAGTTTCAAATCAATTTAAATTAAATGTTTATTATCAAAAACATCCATGGAAAACATTTTTTACATATATACTCTCTTTTTGAAAGACATTATCCGCAAATATTTCTATTACATTTAGTACAACAGTTTGAAGATCTGTTTATTTTGCATGATTGTTGAACTTGACAATTCTTCCGTGCGTTAGTAGCATGAATTTCTGTCATTGGAATGGAAGTGTTCTTTACGTCTTCTCTATATTTACTTCTTAACGTCTTCTCTATATTTACTTCTTAAAATTGTAAAATCAAATCTTTTCTTGTAATATTTACTTGAGTCGTCTCTTTATACAGAATCCAAGCATTGATAGCTGCTAAAACTAAAATGTTGTAGAAAACTTGTAGAGGCCATCTGCGTGAACTTGCTTTAACGCTATATTTTCGGGTCATTTGATATATGACATCATACCACCGTCAATTATCAAATTGAATGCGCTACTTGGCGAACCAAGCATAATATGCCTTCTAGCATAGGCAGTTGGACCAGAAACGTCTTTGAATATGGTAGAAAACGGTGATCTGCCTACGTGTCTGCCTTCGTTCAATGTTTCCCGTAAAGTGCCGTCAGCAGCTTTTTCGGCTAAAATTTCTTTATCAGAAGATATATCGATAGCTTCTAAATCATTTTCGGTTTCAGAATCAGAAAAAAACCCTGGCTCTTTTTTGTTAGGAGCTATATAACAAAGATCTTCATCTTCACTGTTTGAAGATTCAATATTATTGACTTCCTCTTCTAAATCAATTTCGTTATCAATTGTATCCGATTAATTGTCTGATTGGTCTTTCTTTATTTTTAGTTTTCTCAACAGAAGACAGTTTTTCTGATTTTTCCCATAAATGAACGGCTCGCACGTGATGAATAAATAACACGAAATGATGACGGAAGTGGGTAATAATGTTAATTAATGTTAAATACAAGTTACAATCAGAGAAACGAATTCACAGGCTTGACTGTTGGCCAGGCTGTTAAACTATTTAATCATTCTATGAGTCAAATTGGCTCACAGCCGTGAAAATAGGTATACCACATTCGATAATGCGAAATGAAGGGGTGTGTGGGAAAAAGGAATGAACGTTTACCTATATTTCATTACTTAACTAAAAACCAACGTATGATTTTAAAAAGTAGTATTAAAATTTTCTATATATATAGCGATAAAATATTTAATGAGTCAAATTGGCTTGGTCCGTAAATCTAGTGTTAACAAAACGAAATATGAATAAATATTTCTTCGCCTACTTCTTCTCAGCAGATTACTGGCAAAAAAGAGTAAATGAAATTGCCTTCAAAAGTTTCTCAAAAATCTATCGTTTGAAGTTGACTAAACTGACACTCATGTATAAAATTAACACATACAACATGACTGGTGTTGAAAAGTTCGATCGTAATCCAGACTAAAGGGCTGTAATGACACATTATGTTATGTATAAACTTTTACATTATTCCCTTTAATTTAATTTCTAATATTATATACACCTGTTCGCAACTTTAAATTTAAATTCCTGTAATTTCCAAAAATTTTGGATGCAATCCATTCGTTCTCAGATTTCACCCACTTAATATACAATTTTTCTTTAATTTTTTTGTTTCTTTACTCTGATTTCCATGAGTTTTCCTTATGGTTCCTTATGGTTTCATTCTCCTCGATGCAGAGGCTGCACTGTGTGCAATCCAAAAGACGTATCTCAGATAATTGATTCCTGATAGAAAACCTACAATCCACCAATTTTAGCCTTTCGTGATTTGTAAAGTTCTTCTTCTACTAATCAGGCATAGTGCAGGTCTCGGGCGAGTAAACGATCCGAATCTGATGTCTTACATAGTTTTTGAAAGTGCTTATATTTTGGGAATACTGTATTCGATTAAATTTTTTCCTACATTTAATATTACAGTACACTTGTATACTTACTAACACATGAACTTAAGACAATAATAATAATTTTTTATTTTAATTAAATTTACTTTATTTATCTATTATTATTTCTTTATTATTTACCACAGTAGTGAGCGCTTTTGTCAGTCGTTGCTTGTAGAAAAATTTGTTAGTTGTTAGTTGTTAGTATTATTGAACTACAGCTAGTGGCATAGAACGAAGTTTCAATTTGTAATTTTTCTGGTGTCTTATTTTTTTCCCATAAAGTGGCTTGTGTAGCATATACTTATTACATCTGTTTCATCATCTGCTGCTGCTTATTTAATATTCAGTTTGTGATTGTAGGGTGTTTCAACATAATAACATGCATTATACTAATACTGCTCCCAGTTATCTGCGAAAATAAAACAAGAAATTAATATTTGTAGTCGTCATAGTCTATTAGGTAGTCTAAAAATGCCATGAAAATTTTGCTCAAAAAAATCTGTCGTTCGGAGTCGACTTCAAACAGTAGTTTCCGCCAATCATGTATAAAAATTAACACACACAACATAAGTTGTGTGAGAAGTTCGGTAGTAATCCTGACTGAAGCGTTCTAATGTCTAAATTATGTGTGTTTCTTGTCAATTTTTCAATATAGAGTAGTCCAACTGGATCTCCGATTGTGACAGTTGATAGCGACCAAAATTGAATATACATCTGTTAAATTAGTTGTCATTTATTCAATCCGTTTTATTTTTAAATCATCTTGGACGGACATAGAATATGTTCGCTGAATGGGTTCTGCAGGAGTTGGAAATGAATGAGTGCGTGGACAACAAAGTTGAGTTCAGAGAGCATGCAATGCACTCTCGAAAAGGCGCTATTTGTTACGGAATATAGAACGTTTGACAACGTCAATGGCGAGCGCTTTAGGTCGATTTTTACCAACTTCTTCTGGCTTGAATTTAATCATCTGGATACCATTGACAAACATGTGATTTCATCAGGACGGCGATAAGTACCACTTATATCAGGTCACATTGAACATTCTGTACGAGCCTTTGTGAGCGCATACACATCTCACGTGGAGGTGATGTGAACTGGTGACTGAGATCGTACAATTTGATCCTGTTAAACTTTTTCTTGTGGGGCTTTTTAAGCCCAAACTACAGCGGTGCTCAAAGCCTTTCGGATGCAATTCACCTAGAGAATAACATGTTATACTTCACTCATAATGACGTCAATAGGTATCTCAAACGAAAAAAAAATGTTATTCATATATCACACACACTTTGTTTTATGAAAATTTAAAGATTGAAAGCGCTTAATGAATGGCCCTGTACTTTTTTGTGAAATAAAGTTTTGTATAGTTGAGAATACATTTGCAAATTATATTATAACTATTACGAGCCGAGTAACGTAGACCTTATGCTGGATGTAGTGTAATAGATCAGAGACTCTGGAGGGAATTGAACCAACGACCGTCACGCTAATAGCCTATCACATATTCATTACACTATCAGGGCTCCCAATGCAGGCTCCAATGGAATTTTTGAGTTCTTTATTTATTGTTTTCTTTTAATCTTTTTAATTTTTTTTTTTTGGTTTTGTTTTTTAATGTATTTTTTTTTTGTTCTCCTGTTCACTTAAATGTCTTTAAAAATTTTTATTTTTTTATTAATACAAGCAAATTTAATTGAAATTTATTTGATTTATAATAATAAATATCAGCATTAAAGACAAAACACGTTTATTTCGGTAGATATACACAAACATAATAAAAAATTGCCAGAATATTCAGAGGCGGCTTTGTGCGAGTGTTGTATTTTTCAATTTTCTCATACCCATACATACACACATACGCGTTAATACATACATAATAGGTCATTATAATCCTTCAGTCGGCATTACGACCCAGCTTCTCACGCCACTTATGTTTTATGAGTTAATTTCATACATAAGTGGCGGGACCTACAGTTTAAAGTTGACTGCGAGCGACAGATTTTTTGAGAAACTTTTCATGACAATTTTTATTTACTCTCAGAGTTTTTGCTAGAAATCTGCTGAGAGGCAGTCGCCAAAGAAATATTTTTTCATATTTCGTGTTGATGGAGATGTCTGACCTGGGGTTTGGACCGTGGCCTCATGTCTAATAAGGCAACACACCTACTGGACTACAACGACTTTTAATATATTTAACATTTAATTAACATATTCTTATTGTACATTAGGATAATAAAGTAATTATCCTATGAAAACTTTGGATTAAAATACTTATTTTTTTTAAATTTTTATGTCTTCTCACTATTTTACATGTTGTAATTAATTTTGTATGAATTTTTTTGTTATTTCTTAAAAGTTAAAATAATCGTCTGAATTATAATTTTCGATCTGCGTTATTACGTCTCCTAACCGTTAACGACCACGTTGTCTGTAACACTGATTTTAATATTTCATTGAAAATATCTAAGCAAGATATGATTACGGTTTTATCATTGCACTGTTTTATCAACACAAAACGCATAGTATTCTGTCGTATTCTGCAAAATGTGTTTTTTGCTCTCTTATTAAAAATTTTACTTTTTATAGCTGTAGGATAGTTTATATGCTCTCTTCGCTCTTTTCATTCTCTTTACTTCTACACAAAAATTTCAAGAAAGTAAGACCGTAATATGAAATTCACTACTTGTTGTAAAAGTGCATGGCTTTGAAATTATTTCTCCCATAAAAAAAGAAACTCATGGTACTATTAGGCGTTCGCGAGAGAACATAACTTGGATTTAGTAGACACGCAAGATCAACTGTAAAGAATACATATAGAAAAACAGAAAACGGAGAAACGCCTATTTCGGCGTACAAAGAAATAAATAGAGTAACATGAGGGACTTGATACTGGAATTCATTACTGCATGGCCGAAAACGGTCAGCTGGTATCAAACGCTGAAAGCTATTAAGAGAATACCCCAAAATCATTTAAAGTTGATGACGACGTAAGCTTGTCATCCAACAAAAATTAGGTTCAAATTGCACTACATACTTACGTACATAATTGGTCATTACAACCCTTCAGTCAGGATTACAACCTAGCTTCTCACACCACTTACTATGTCGTGTGTGTTAATTTTATACATTAGTGGCGGGACCAATAGTTTATACTCGACCCAGAAAAGATTTTTCAGATACTTTTCATATCAAATTTTTTTTACTCTCAGAATTTTTGCCAGGAAGTCGCCTAGGAAATATTTTTTTTAATATTTCGTTTAGGTGTAGATGTTTGAGCTGGGGTTTAAACCGTGGTTTCATATCTAATAAGCCAACGCACTACCTAATAGACTACGGCGATTTCAAATTCCAACTACCCGATCAGAAAATAACAATTAAACATAAACTAGGTGCTAACCTAACGCTTGCAAAGGTTTTCAAGACCGGAATTGTTAATTTGGACATGGAACCATGCAACAACTTATTGAAATTATATGTTTGAAATAACATACTATGCTGATTAAAAGCTCAGCATACTTTATCTTGTGGATATAAAATCATATCCGCCAACTAAGGGCTATAAGTCCCAAATCCGGAATCGACCCTATTTTTATATTTCAAGAAATCATCAAAATCATCAAAAATTCCCCAAAACTAACAAAGCTTCACAATTCACCTCTTCGTCAACGAATCAAAAACAAAGGTACTCTGGATATATTGAACAAAGAGTTTAAAAGTTGATAGCCATTATTGCTTAGAGATTGTAAATTGATTGAAAGGTTTGTAATGAACCAGTTATATATTTACGTATATATATCCGTCCATGGTGATTTGCCAAAACAGATTGAAAGTGCATATTTGAAGACCGAATAGCAGCACACGGTGTCATGTAATATTACATGCAAATTGATAGAATAGACTTCAAAAAAAGGTACTTAAATTAATATGCTTGCGACTGAATGCTAGTTTAAAAGAATGCATTCATTAAAGAAATGCTAACAATACAGCCATTAAAGTAATGTTTGCATGAATAAGTGTTCTCATTTATAGTCATTGAGAGTGCCATCTAATAGATGGAAAGCTTCTTAATACAGTATTTTGTTATATATGTGTGCCAGTATTTATACCGAGTACATGTATGCTGGTGTTTTATATTCTATGGCTGGCGGGTTATTTAAATTAAACAAATGTTTGTAGGTTTATAAGCATACTTTAATTGAATGGCCACCAAAAGTATTTGTTTTTACTCATAAAATATTTCTACTCCTCTTCTATTTGCGGCCGGTCTGCCATAATATTTTGCATGAATTGTTCGCAAACAATTTTTAAATTCCCTTGTTAAGCAAATATGGTGGTGGTGGTTTGCATGGTTGTCATTGTCGGTGAAATTGTTTTGGTGTCGTTGGGAGCTTTGTTTATGGCTAAAAGTGGCTTTGCTCGCATAAAGGTTTAAACATTTAGTGATTCTGACGTTTATTACTAATTTAGGCTCGTTTTAAACAATTAAAATGACATTTAAATAGCGAAAGTGTTAGCGTCAGCGCAATATTTATGATAATAACTGCTTTTATTTTAGCTTATAAAGTGTGTATTATTTAATCTAATATAAATTTGCCAAAGCTAAGCATAAAAATAATTAACAAACTTAAGGGAAAATGCTAAGAGGCTGATATTAAAGTGGCTTAAATTAAGCAGCCATTTAATTAAATTAGTAAGTAAGGCGTTTCTAATTATTGTGATGATAAAAATAGATTTAAATATTATGAGAAGATTACCTTGAAACAGGCGGAGTGCACAATGGTTTAAATTTCCTTAAAACCAGTACATTCAAGAATTACTTTATCCTGTTTGCACAGTGAAAATAACATACAAAATCCAGATGCCAAACCTATCACTTTAGGATTATTTATAATAGCCCCACAACCTATTCAGCAAGCAAAAGAAATCTTACTAACAAAATAAATAAAGTGATAATAGAGAGAAATAAAGGCGATGACAGTCCTCCATTCCTTTCATCAAAAAATTATTTTGTTTTGGTAATTAATGCGTTGAACTTTGAGATATTTGCCTGATTTTACTGTATTTGCAATCACAACCGAGTGTCAGGAACATACATATATGTGGGATAAGGCAGTATTTAACACTGACATGCGAAAGAGGAGTACTAAATAATACAACTCAGACGGACAAGGAGAAAAAGAGAGAAGTAGAAGTTGAAAGAAGTGGAAAAAGGGAGACAGTTCTTCTTGAAGCATGCTAGTTGTCTGAGCTAGAGCGAATTGGTTTTTAATAAAGTTGAAAAGAGGAAAATTTAAAAGTCAAGTTGTGTGTTGAATTTTTAAATTGTTAGAATTGTTTGAATTAAAGTCGCTTGGAATTGAAGTGTTAAAGGGTTGAAATATTAAAACTATTACATTGAATTAACCTATATTTTTCTGTATTTTATATTTAATATTAGTATATAATAAAACTGAATTAATTAATTAAGAAACTAAAATTGACTATTATTATATTATCCCTACATATATGCAATTGTACAGAAGCTTAGCAGAAAGAGATTTCTTGGAACAGGTGAAATTAATGATATCAGAGGATAGCTTCGCCGGTGGCGAGAATTTTTTAACTCGTCTGTGGCATCCAACGCATTTAGTTCCTCCGCTTGTCTGGGCATCAGCAACTCTAACACGATGCAAAACATATGACCAATACCCGACATTCAATTCATCGAAAAAGAAACTGCAATTTTACACCGTTGGACTCATTTCTGTGGGACGCCGTTAAAGAAAAGTCTGACAAACCAGAGACAATTGAGCATTTGAAGGCAAACATTCGTAATGCCATTGACGAGATATGATCCTATACAATAGAAAAATTGCACGTAGATTGGTCCGATCGAATGAGGTACTATAAGGCCAGCCGCGAATAATATTCCATTTCTAATCGGAACAATTGTATTTCACAACAAAACAATAAATGTGGCAAAATTTTAAATCGTTTTTGTTTTATAGCATTTTAAAATTTAAACTTTTAAAATACACATCGATTACATTTACTCAAAACATAGCTCATATTTAATAATTAAAATTCATTCATGATAAGTACATATGAGACGTATGAGTGATATTGAATTCCATTACTTTCATACATGACATAATCAAATATTTTTTATTCCCTACTTTTCAGAGTTATTACTCTAGTACATGTAATATGATGCGTATGAGTAATATGTTACAAATTCAATTTAAATAGAAAGTAAAACATAATTTCTAGTGGACTTTTAAACATTTAAAATTTTCCTATATCCTAAATCATGGACTTTTTCTTAAAATCAGGCAATTTTACTATTCAGAACCTTTTTTGAATCATTGCGTTACATTTTTTTTTTTTTTGTCTCGGAGATATCGTTGAATGTCGAATGATATTTTCTAAGGTTGTTCGATTTTTTAAGCTGATTCTGAAATTTATTTTATTGAAGTCCCTACGTAATGGGGACGAGCCCTCCGCGGTCGGGTGAGGGTGGGTTAGTGTGAGGCCAAGGACGTTGGAAAAAAAAGAATATTTTTAGGAAATCAATTTTTTAATATGTTCTTTTATATTTTGTATATACAAAAACAACCAGTATATATAATACTATACAAATATCAAGAGCTTACGTAAAAGAATGGACAAGTAAAGTCAAGCAAAACGCTGTTTAATACTTAAAATTATTTCAACAGAATGTGTACATTGTTCACAAATCCTAGCACAACCTTAAGGTAAAAATAATTCACTTCTTACAACTGTTGCAGACACAAATAATTTTCTTTGTCTACAATTTTTCTAGAAATTTATCATGAAACCCTGGTGGTTCGCCTTAAACAATTCTATACTGCACGAGATGTTCTACTGACAAATTTAGTTTAATGTTGTCTTTACTTTTATGGTGAAATATTTTAAAGTCTGAATCATGCTGAGACATCCAGAGTTACATACATACATAACATAATTGGTCATTACAATCCTTCAGTCAGGATTACAGCCTAGCTTCTCACACCACTTATGTTGTGTGTGTTAATTTTATACATGAGTGGCGGGTCATACAGTTCAAAGTAGACTCAGAACGACAGATTTTTAAGAAGCTTTTCAGATTTTTTGCCAGAAATATACTGAAAGGAGAATCTTTTCATGGCAATTTTATTTACGCTCAGAGTTTTTGCCAGAAATGTGCTGAGCTGAACTGACAGTAAACATTAAACAAACTAATCGTTTGGTAAACTTTTAACACTGTATAGCCCCCTTAACTTTTTTGCTTCATTAAGTCAGTTAGTTTTCAAATTTCAAATGTCCGTGATTTAAATGATTCCTTAATATTTCTTACAAAAGTCGTGAAGCAGTCTACTTTTAAGGCAACTTTTCATTCTGAAATGCAAAGTTGTTTTGACCAAATCCTTATTAGTTTAATTACTTTTCATGTTTCCATTTTATTCCTGCGTACTCCTTACATCAAATACTTAAACATATTTTTTACAAACTAACCAAAAATGAAAATACTACACATTGTAATACACAGATTAAGGCTGCTGCTAAAACTGCTTGTATACGTTAGTTTAAGTTTTTGCATAAATTTTATGCTTCTGTTTGTTAAAAAAGAATATTGAAAAACAAAGAAATAAAAACAATTCGAGTAGCTGAACGGAATTGGTTTGACTTGCTTGTAACGACTACAGTTATGAAACAAATACTTTGAGATATTTATTCTCCTCCCTTTCCCTTCAGTGCTGTAACTCTTTCAATGTAAACTTTAGGCCACAATAGAGCAGTATATGTTGCTCTCGATGTGTTGTTAACAATCTTTTTTTTCAAAGCTGAACATAAAAACCGAAGCGTAAAAAAAATATTTTGTGGCTACCACCATCAGACACTAGCGGGTAAATACATATTTTTTCACAAAAATTTTAAATAAGAAAAGAAAAATCCTTTGGTAGGGAAATTACTGGTTGTTTTCCCAAGATTAAAAGAAATATACTCTGGACAACACTTTACGATTATTTATAGTCTTAAGCATAAAAACTTAACGGTATTGGTTTTCCATTTTATTTTTTAATATTTTCTTTACCACGTGTTCTTTGGTAAACTTATATAAACTTCATATAAAATTGTTATTAAAATCATAAATTATCGGAAAATTTACTCCTAACAACAACAATTTCAATAGGTTAAGTGGTATAAAAATTACTTAATTGGTCATTAAAGTGCTTAGGCAGGATAACGACTTAGCTTCTCACACCACCCATGTTTTGTGTGTTAATTTTATCCACGAGTAACAGGCCCTACTTACTCGTATGGGAATTCTTGGCAATATGCAGAAGTCGCCGTAGTCTTGTCGTGTTGGTTCTAGACGTGAGGCCAGGGTTCAAACCCCAGGTCAGACATTCCAACAGATCGAAATATGAAAGAATATTTCTCCGGCGACTTCCTCTCATTAGACTTCTGGCAAAAACTCTAAGAGTAAATAAATTTGCCATGAAAAATTTCTGAAAAATCTGTCATTCGGAATGGAGTTTAAACTGTAGCTCCCGCCACTCATATATAAAATTGACACACTTAACATAAGTGGTGTGAGAACCTAGATTGTAATTCTGACTGAAATGTGGTAATGTATGTATGTATGTTATGCATGTGCAAGCAGACGAGCTTGCGAGTTGGGGAGATTCCACTTTTATGAGACCAGAACCCTCCTGTAGAGGTATGATCAACTAAAAGGATAGTGAAGAAAGACGAAAACTCTTCGCAAACCAAGTGAGTCTGGGCAATCAATACTTATGTTGGCAAACTATAATAAGACGCGAACTATTAAGGAATTACCTGAAGGTAATAGGAAGGAGATTCCCGCGAGCGCAACATATATATTCAGGGCCGATGGGAATGAATATCAAATTCCAAAAGGAAATACCTGGGTGCATACCATATGCTGGGCATGTTACTGTGCAACATCCTGAAGTTTGTCGTGGGAAATATGCTTAAAGCAGACACTAGGTTAGGTTAGGTTAGAGGACGTTTATTGTCAATTAAGACAAGTACAGCACCCGGAGGTCGAATTGACCCATTGTACAACGTCCTTAAAGAGGAAAAGCAGACACTATAGCGACTTATTTATTTTTTACGCTTTTTTTTAATATTGTGACGTTTTACCTTTTTAAAAACGTTAAAAATCGGTTCGTAGATTCCTAATAAAATATAACTAAATTTGTGTTTAGTTTTAAATCAATTCTTTATTGTTCGCACAATTCCGTGTGCCACGACTTGATTTAAACCACAACTATTTGCTTTAATTGTTATTCTTCTCTACACTCTTTCGCGTACACAATAACAATTGTTCGTTAGATCTTTATAACATAAATCTTTAAACCACAATTATTCTCTTCACACGCAACGTGTCTTCACACAAGACTGACTGAATTCTTTCTGATTCCGTTGCCTGCATTGTCTTCCTTTTTATATCGCAGGGTAAACAGTCTGATGAATGCTTTCGAAAGAGAGTGACTTTGCCTTCGCGAAATCTCTATAAATGTAAGCATGTTGTTTTCGTTATTGTTGTTTGTGTATTTTGTGTACGTTTGTGCTTGTATTGTTGTTGTTGCTTGGTTACTTGTTCATCGCTTTTTTATGCTGATGTTGTTGCTATATTTTTGTTTATTCGTCGATCATGTAAACAAGCCCATGGTTTTGTTTTTGGAGCTTTTGTTTATCATTTTAATAACACCATTTCCATTTTCGTTACAATATTTTTTTTTTCTTACATAGAGGGTGGCCACCTATAGGTTTAAATTTTAACCATCGTTTATTTCGAATCTGACAATACTTAAGTCATTCTATTCTGTCACAAAACACTGAACATAATGAATCGATTTACGCTTGAGCAACTTTGAAATTTATTGGGCCAACGAGAAATTGCACGATGACGTCGATTTTGACAAAAACTCTTTTCGGATGAAGCTCATTTTCATATTGCTGGGTATGTTAATAAGCAAAATTGCCTTATTAGGAGTTCAGAAAAACCCATACGTGGAATAAGTATTTACATTACAGCCACTAAGTTTCTCACACCACCAAAGCTGGGTATGTTATTTGTATTCACGAATGGCACGAATTGCCCTATTTGGGGCTTAAAAACCCACACGTGGGTCAATGCACCCAATACAAGTGACTGTTTGGTGCGGCTAGTAAAGTGGAGGCATTATTGGCTCATATTTCTTCGAAAATTATGACGGCGCAATCATTACGGTCAATGGAGACACTATCGCACCATGATAACCGATTTTTTTGTACCCGGTCTTCACGGTATTAAAGGGAAAAATGTTTGGCGCAACTTGCCACACATTCGTGAAGTAATTGTCGAGAAACGAACCCATACACTTGAAAAAGTACACGAAAATTGATGCGATCGAATGAGGTACTGTGAGCCCAGCCGCGGCATCCATATGAATTAATTAAAATTCCATTTCTATCCGGCACAATTATAATTCACAACAAAAAATAAATTTGGCAAAATTTCAAACCGGTTTTATCTTATTGTATTTTGAAATTTAAACTTTTAAATTACCCACTCTATATATGTTTACAGCTGCTGTAAATCAGTAAGAATTTCATTTCCAAATCAAAGAAACAAAATGCAATAACGTTTAAACTATGATCATCTATTTGAGAAGAAATAATTTTCCTTTTAAATTTTATGCTTTAATATTGTCTTTTATAAAATTCAGGAATTTTGTTTGAATAGGAAGGAAAAAATAACGCAATATCAGACGCTAGATTTCGAACACACAAAAATAATTCTCATAAAGTTTTTTCGATTGCAGAAGAAAGTTTTTAATAAAAAATAGAAAGAACTAAACATTTAATACAAATTAATTTGATCACGCACATAACAAACATGTGTTTATAAGTAATTATTGTATCCTTCTTTGTGTTTCCGTACTACATCCACAAACAACACGACAAAGATAAACCACATTTCACTGTCAACTTATGTACGAAAGGAAGCCACATTTCTCTAATAAAATACGGAGGCAAACATTTGGCCATAATCTGTAATTATGTTTGTGTTTGTATTTGCAATATACATATACATGTACATATACATACGTGTATATTTTACACATGTAGATGGCTAATATAAGCATTAGACAAGATAAGAAAACTTTTGTTTTGTTTTGTGTCACCTAAAATATGCAGGACTGCAGCTGAAATTAATTACAATGCGATCAATATTAATACATGTGGGACTGAATATTGTCGTAATATTCTTAATATGGTAATGGAAATATACCAGGTATACCGGTATGGAATGAGCGTTTCTTTATTAATTATTTTTTTTTTTTTAATAAAAAAACTGGGCTTTTTTACACATTTTTTTCATCCTTCAGGCAATTTGTGAATATAACTGCTCGACCTTTGAAGCAAATCAAATAGTTACCCAGTTTTCAACGTTCCCATAGCAATCTAAGTACTGCTCAGCCAACGCATGTGTCTTTAAAGAAAGTCGTAACGATTCTATCCTGAACCGGTTTTGCTTTGCGTGCAGTTGCATCGCCATGTTCTAAAATTATCTTCTAGTGTCTTTTGGCCCATTCTGGTCATTTTTCTAACAATGTGTGGTTTAAACTGATCATTTATTATATGTAGCGATCTGTTATTCACCAGATTTTAGGATCGCGTGGTACACCACACCTTTCTGGTCCTTGTAAATTGATTTGGTTTTGCAGCTATTAATAGTCCGGATTAGCCCATGATTATTTCCGTTTAGGATTCTGAATATAAATTAATTTCTCATTGTCAGTAACAATTCGATACAACATTGAATTTCTATCTTGTTTTTGAAGCAAAATTTCACAAGAGATTCTTCGAAGAAAGTCTACGTATAGGCTTTATACACACACTAATGTGATAATGTGTTTTTCTTTATAGATAAGGTTGTGATACATACACATGTGTGTTGTTCTATAAAACAGTTTTGTTCTTAAGTATAAAAAGAGTTCCTTTATCATGAATTGTTGTTTTTGTTTTAACATTTTATAAGTAATAAATAAACTTTTTGTATTTTTGGAAATGTATTCGACTATTCTCATACACTTTTCTCGCTATCCTAAGAAAACGAATTATTTCAGTGGTGTTTACTCACTTTTGGCGCTCAGTGTATATTAAAATAGTGAAGCCTCGATTATGACTGGCTATCAATCTAGGTTTGTGTTGTCAGCTACCGACCTTAAATTTATGGTTTCGGAAAAATGTTACCTTTTCATCAGAAATTTTAAAACGTTGCCTTTCAGTTACCAACTCTAATATCAATTTGTACCATTAGTGGGGACTAAAAACTTAATAGGATTTCAGTTGCAATACATAATCAAACCAAAAGACTTACCGTACGTAATTAGTTACAAAATGATCCATGAACTGATACATTTTCGAAGTAATTTCATGCCCATAGAAAGTTTAGATAAGGCGGCAGAGGCCAAACATTTGGGCCCATTGCGTTACCGTAAGCAATTCTACTCGGAGATCAAACATTCCCTTGAAGAAACCAACCCGAGTTCAATATAAATCTTGCAATTGCTTTATATTAGAGAAAGGTATCAGGTCACAAACTTCCGTCTTTTTTTGACAAACTCATGACACTGACACATGAGACCAAAGACGGTCTATTTGTCTTTCGATATGTCTACCAAAAGAACAGTGGCCCTTAAGTATCTTCATTGTGCAATGAATGAATATGTATATAGCCGAGTGTAGTACTATTGCACGTACCCTACTACTGCTAACGAGATTGAGCTCCCTTGTCAAACGAGTACACAATATCAGCATTGATAATGATGGTTCCATTACAATACTACAACATTAAAAATGTCGAAGGTCATTCATACCACGTCCTTTGGTCTCATACTCCAAAGGCCTCTCGGCCCACCATTGAAAAAATATGAGTGACAAATATTGCTGTTATCTGTAAAAAAGTAGACCGTTTAGAAGTTAGGGAAACAAGATGTGAATGAAAATAAGAAATAGAGTTGGGAATAGAAGAGAATCGTGCAATACCCCTACTGATGGGATCTCATCTATAACAACACGTATATGTAAATAAGGGCGACCTAAGCACGCTAATGAGCGTACTTACAGGATACTACGCCTTACATGTGCACCAGAGCCATATTGGTGTGGTGGAAAATATTGATGCATGGAAAAGATGGACCACTTTTTGTGTCACTGCCCAGCTTTCGTAAGATCGTGATCGCAATATTTTAGTGATGACGCTATACCAGAGATAACTCCTGTTACAGCCCAACCTAAATTACGGCGTAATGCGCAACGTAATTTAGCGCCCAGCTTTTACGCTGTAATGAGCAGCCTAAATAAAAGCGTCAACGTTGTGCCAAGAACAGTAATGTTAACTTACCATGTTAAATAAAAATCGCCAAATGAAAATAAAAAATAGAGATAAAAGCGCAAAATTGGACTGAAAGCAGCTAACATGTCATTACTTAACAATGACATATAAAATATAAAAGTAAACAAATAAAAAAATCACTTGTTTTACAACAAACTTCACTTCTTTACGCTCTGTCAAAATTGGATTTTCCAAATGAGAATTTTGACATTTATTTTGCGCTTTACGCCGTAATTTAGGTTGTGCTGTTAGAGAAATGGACTAGAAGAGGTTAAGGAAGTTTGCACGAAATACAGACTTCCATAGAAAATAAGATGACATTCCTAACAGGCCTACATGATGGCTTAGGTGTATGCCAATGAGCATGATTCCGTTGGTTGGTCTTCTCTCCTACAACCAACCTACCTTAAAGGAAATAAGCGAAAATGTTTAATAAGCCGGAAATAAATTCATATTTCCTACGTGATACTGACCCCAACTATCAAAATTAGCCATTAATGTAGTTAAAACCACAATATGTATATATTTGTGTATGTAAACAAAGACATAATAACGCACACACATATATAGTAAATACATATAATTACGAATAACAATAAAAAGTCAGCAGAAGGCAACAAGAGAAAGGCAATTGAATTCTTTAACTCAGGCAAAATGAGTGAAATTGAGAAGTAAGTGAGCAAAATTTTCAAAAACATAGTTTTTAGTACGTGACATTTTACCCTTTAATAATAATGAATTCTAACAATGTTTGTGTTTGTATCTAACAGTGTATAGATACCTATACAGATACAAATTTAAATACATGGCTACTTCGCCGCCAGATAGTGCATGTGTTGTCGCCAGCGTATTTGAAATAGCAATACTGCTGCCGTCAACTATCATACAAACGGAAATAAAATCAAGAACTAAAAGTGAAGTGTTATAAAAATTCAAAACTATTACAAAACTGCAAGCATTTTTACGTAGATACAGAATTTAAAAATTGATTTCTCAATACTATTTCATGTTCCTAATTGAAATAAAAACTAATGATTGCTTACAATATCGATTGCTGCGCAACGCATTTATCAGTTCTTATTTACTTATTTCTTTGGTCCTAACAATCCGATTAACGTCTTAACACATCCTTCCAGCCGCCTCTACTTCTTGGGCGCCTTCGCCAGTTGGTCACACCGATCGATGACAGGGCTTCATCGATTTGGTCCTTCCAACGTAAACCGTACTCTTCGCCGCCTTCCCTAAATCACCGGCACAAATATCCGTCTCTACGGAACTTCGTCTTCCATTTGAACGACATGGCCGAGCCAGTGCAGACGCTGGATGTTAATACGTTTCACAAGGTCCATGTCATTGAGGAGCTAATACGGCTCATTGTTGGATCGGATGCGGAAATCAACGCGATTATTCTCACTTCATTTTGAAGTACTCTTCCAATAAATTGCAAAATTCATTCATTTTTTCGTACAAATAGATCAAGAACGGACCTTTTAACAGGGGCTATAGTTTTTGGTTCCAGAATGAATTATAGTCATAAGGAAATTTGTGGAAGGCTTCCAAACACAAAATCTATACCCTTGAAAAATGTGTTCAAATCAACTTGAATAGGAACTACAAACGACATGCCATGTTTAAATTCTCGGCAATGAGCAAACAGATGATGGGACCAGAATCTCTCTGTGAAGCTGGAGAAAATGTGTACAAAGTTATGCTCAATGAAAGGGAAGATAAAGAGAGTCGAGGACTTTTCTTCAGCCAAGTAGAAGAAAAGAAAAACTTTTGTTGCGAAACTACAATAAAAGGAGATCTGTGTTAAGCATTAGACAATCCAGGATTAAACTGAGGTTAAAACCAGCGTTTTGAAATCAGTGTAGACTTTGATTAAACTTATTAAGAATGGAAGTGAAGTCGCCGTAGTCTAGTAGGTAGTGTTTTGGCTTATTAGACTTAAGGCCACGGTTCAAACGCCAGGTCAGACATTAAAACGAAATTTAAATAAATATTTCTTGGGCGACTTCCTTTCAGCAGATGTCTGGCAAAAACTCTGAGAGTAAATAAAAATGCCATGAAAAGTTTCTCAAAAATCTGTCGTTCGGAATCGACTTTAAACTGTACGTACCGCCACTCATGTATGAAATTAACGCACACAACATAAATGCTGTGAGAAGCTAGGTCGTAATCCTGGCTGAAGGGTTGTAATGACCAATTACGTATGTACTCTTATGTATGTATATATTAAGAATGGAGTCCAAAATATAGATTCAGTGACGATGAGGATCAACATGTGATGATCAATACTTCTTAGAAGAAAACATGTGAGTGCTTAGCACGTGTTATGCGGGGAATAGTCGTTGTGAACAGCGAGCAGCAACTGTTTTCCATACACCCTGAATATATTATTAAACCAATGTGCCATATAAACATCGAAAGATATGCTTCCAGATTCATGTAGTGATGATGATGTAACAATCTGAAGCATAACTTAAACTGAGTACATGCTATTCTAAATACAAGTTGGTGAAATGAATTTTACTCTCAACACAACGACAGCATACGTATGCCTCGTTGTGCTGTGTTATAGTTTTGAAAAGCAATTAATAGAAGAATTAAAACTTTTATATTCAAATAAATTATTTTCCCGTTCAAAGCACTGGCACTTATTATGAATTTAATGATGAATTTATTTCACAGTTAAAACTGTCCTATAAAAAGCAATAAAATTAACTACAGTAATAAAAAACGTTTCTAAATTTAATTATCATTGAAACTCAGTTACAAAAATAAAAACACATTATATTGTAAACTCATAACAAATAAAGAGACTTTAATTAGTATTTAAAACTGTTGTTGTTTGATTTTAATCGCTTTAATTAAATAAAAGACTGTGATCCCCAGCATTGAGTTTACAATGCGATTTAAACGAGCTTATAAATAATAATAAAAATTGAAAAAAATGGATCATTTAATGATAATTATGGTATATTTTTCTTTTAATTACATTTAAATATACTATACATAGTATTAAAAACCAAACAAAGTTAATAATGACATTAACATTTATTTATACCGTACATTTACACTGTATATACGAGGAGTGATCAAAAAATAACCATTATTTTAATTTTTTCAAAAAGTATTTATTTACTTATCAATAACCATCTTGTCTCCTTCAAAGCAACCGTCCTCAGATATAATACACTTATGCCAGCGTTTTTTCCAATCTTCGAAACACTTCTGAAATGCGCTTTTTGGTATCGCTCACAGCTCCTGTTTCAATTTTTCCTTTATCTCCTCAATAGTAGCAAAAACGCTTTCTTCAGTTTTGGGAAGAGGAAAAGGTCAACGGGGGCCAAGTGCGTTGAATACGGTGGTTGGGGCATGATTATGGGTTTTTTTTTGTCAAAAACACACGCGCAAGCATCGATGTGTGAGCTGGTGCGTTATCATTGTGCAAAATCAATGATTGGTTTTTTGCTTCGCGCAATCGGCGCATAACATCAAGGTAGTATTCCTTATTGACCGTACGACCTTGTGGCAAGATTTCATGATGCACCACGCCATTGCAATCGAAGAAAACAGTGAGCAAAACCTTCACGTTTGACAAAACTAGACGTGGTTTTTTTTGGTCTTGGCTCTTCTGGACGCTTCCATTGGGATGATTGGGCTTTAGTTTCAATGTCAAAGCCATACACCCATGATTCGTCACCAGTTATGACCTTTATGAGCAAATCTGGATCGTCGTTGAACGTCGTCAACATCTCCTAAGCGATGTCCATGCGACGTTGTTTTTGCCCAAAATTTAGCAATTTTCAAACAATTTTCGCTGCCGCACGTTCCATGTCTAAGACATCCGAAAAATTGCTTGGCATGAGCCGAACGATAGAGATAATAAGATCTTAAGAAGGAACTGAAGGAACTGAAAAATGCGTCGGTTCCAGCCAACATTACAATGAATTTTCATGCTCAGAATTTACTCTTTAGTATTTACACCACCCATAGATTAAGATACTGCTGCGCTTATATGTCAATAAACAACACTGGGATAGATTGTTTAAACCTCAAACAATTTTTTCCTGAAAATGATACAAAATTTTTTTAATTTTTGGAAAAAAATTAATAAATGAAGATGATTCAACGATTATACAAACTCATTTTCTTCACTGCTTCAATGTTTTCATCGGTTGTTGGCGTGCTCGGGCGACCAGGACGAGCATCGTCATTGACATCTTCTCGGCCTTCCTTAAACCGGATATACTACAATTGAACTTGTGTTCTGCTCATAGTAAACTCGCCAAACGCCACAGTCAACATTTCAAATGTCATTGCACATTTAATTTAATTTTTTACACAAAACTTAATACAGTTTCTTTGATCCATTTTTTCGAATAGTAAAAAATCGAAGAGCACACCAAAACACGACAACCTTTTTATCTGTCAAAAACAAACTGATAATCCAAAATGGCTGATATTGTCAACATATATAACAGACACTTGTATCAACATAAAAAAATGCGAAAATCGAACATACATAACTCAAGAAATTTGAAAATAACGGTTATTTTTTATCACACTTCGAATAGTATTCCCGAACAATTCGATATACTATATGCGTAACACTTTTAAGCATGCCACGCTTATAAACGCAAAAAGTTTTACTCCGTACTCTAAATTTACTTAAAAACTTTCGTTTATATCCACACGCTTTGTGACAACTGTCTTTTCGAAACTGGTCCTGTTCACTAGCTTCCACGATTCTGGAAATTATGAGAATATGTTAAGCCATTGCTTTATGTTGATAAAATAGCAACTATTGGAAGCCTATATTCACCATTTACGCTATTTTTTTCCATTGCCCCTCTAGGGAGCATATGGCTTTCACAAAGCATCTCATCTGATATAATTTTCCGCCGTTGCTCTAGCGCCTTCCCATGCTAGTTCATCAAGCCTTAGTTCTTGCAGAACAGAGCGTCTTCAGGTGTTTTTTGGTCTGCCACGGTTTCTTGAGCCCTGGCGATTCCATTCTAGCGCCATTCTTGTAATACCGTCGGGCTTCTTTCTCAATGTATGGCTAATCCACCCCCATTTTTTCTTTTTGATCTGCTTCTGTATAGGTTCCTCCTCTGTGACAGTCCAGAGATCTGCGTTGCTGATGGTGTCAGACCAGAATATTCTACATTGCGTGATGGTGTCAGATATAAGCCAAGTTTCGCTACCATAAAGTAACGTTGACTATACACAAGCGTTGAATATTCTTAGCTTGGTACGCCTAGATATATATATGCACTTCTCCATACGGAGTGCATTCGCCCGAATGCTGTTCTCGCTCTATTGAGTCTGTTATTTATGTCTGTTTCTGCGCCGCCGTTTGTTGTCATAGCAGATAGTAGAAGCTATCGACGTACTCGACTATTTGGCCCTGTTTTCTGTGCTAGTGTTAATTCTCATGGCTTTGGTTTTCTTGATATTAATCTCAAGTCCAACGTTGCGAGCCAATTTTTCTAGGTGTTTGAGTTTTGACTGCAAGTTGGAGACCTTGTGCTAGAGCAGACAAATTTACGCTTTACAGCATATTTATTGAAACAAAGTCGTAAGAAGTTGAACAGTACAAAGCATTTCCATACAATGTTTCTTATGGTTTCATTTTTCTCGAGGCAGAAGCTGGAGTTTGTCCCAACCCGAAGTCCTGACCAACTGAGGCAACGCAATCTCAAATAATTGATTGCTTATGGAAAACGTACAACCCACCCGTGTTCACTTTTCGTAATGTGTAAGGCTCTTCTTCTACTAATCAGGAGTGACTAGATCTCGAAAAAGTCAGCCACAAGATTCTCTTGTTCATGCTACAATAGTACTCTTGACTGTGCCTTTAAAGTATGTTGCAGACAAATCTCATTCAGCAATTTCTTTTCAAGTTTCAACTATGCTCACCACAACAAGTTGTAGAAGATGGCCCTCTCCGATCAGGCGACATTCCATTGAATACAAGGCCAGTGTTGTCAACGAGACAAATAGAATTCCATCAGCTTGAATGACTTGTGGCTATTTGTTTCTAGTGCGGAATTTCGATAAAAAATTCCCCGCTTATAAGCACTGCCATGGATTCGTTTTTTAAAGTTCTTGTATCCGGGAATATGTGGTTATATAAACTGTTTTTACAGTTGAGAGTGTTTTTTGTAAAATTTTTGTTTAAATTGTTGTTATTTTACATTTCATGAACTGTTTTTTTAATAAAAAATACATGAAAGAAAAATAAATCCAATAAAGCAAAAATTATTATAGGTTAGGTTAGCGCGCAGCTTGCCATTCACAGGCAAGTTCACTCGGTGGCCCAGTGTGTGGTAAGCCGCCTTATCATGATCCGTTAGTGGTGGCTTTGAAGCACCCAGAATTCCGGCTGAAACCGGCCAGTTCCTTTACTTGCAGATCCATGATCCATGTCCAGATCTTTAAACATTCTGTCACCCAAAAATCGATGACATCTGCTCTGAAGTGCAGGTACCGATTCCGTTTCCTCTACATCTTGGCAACTTCTGCAGTAATCCTAGTGGAGTAGACCGAGGTTGTCAGCGAAACTGGCAATACTGCAGTGCCCCCTTAGAATTCCTGTAAGAGTGTAAACCGATCTCCTGTCGAACTCAAATAGTACCCTCGTTTTGCCGTTGTCCACTACTGGGCACAGTAGTTTTGAAATTCGTCAACCACCCATACATACATAATTGGTCATTACAACCCTTCAGTCAGGATTACGACCTAGTTTCTCAAACCACTTATGTTGTGTGTGTTAAACATGAGTAGCGGGACCTACAGTTTAAAGTCGACTCCGAACGACAGATTTTTGAGAAACTTTTCATGGCAATTTGTTATTTACTCTCAGAGTTTTTGCCAGAAATCTGCTGAGAGGCAGCGAACGAAAAAATATTTTTTCATATTTTCGATCTGATGGCTGACCTTGGAGTTTGAACTCTGGCCTTAGGTCTAACAAAAAGACAAAAAAATTTTTACAAATTTTGTGAAAAAAAAGTTTAAAAACTAGGGTGTCCTGATAGTCTAGTGGGTAGTGTGCTAGACTATTGCGTGAGGGTTGTGGGTTCGATTCCCACCAGAGACTCTGGAGTGTTACCCTACACCAAGCATATGATCAAGTTACTCCGCTCGTATATAATTAGAATATTATTTGTAATTGGATTGTAATAAAAAAATAAATAAATTAAGTTTAAGAACTATTGGTCAGACGATAAGAATTTCTAATTTTTCCATCCACAGATTAATGATGAGTAACTACATGGTACCAAAATAATTTGTTCTACAAAAGTTACGTTATGGTAATTCCAAGGAATTTTAACGGGGTCCATTTCCAAAGGATGTTGAAATCAAATGTTAAAAAATAGGTTACGGCGGCAGTATTCGAAAAATACTAAAAAAATGGTTACCATGGCTGTGTAGGATGACAAAAGCAATATTTTTCGCTCTTTGAAATACAAAAGAGAATGAAGTTTACGGATGAGCATATATGAAAGGCTTCAGTGTTCTGGGAAAAGGTAAAATTTTTCAATGATTGCTAAAATTATATTTTCGTCGTCAAAGCTGGAATCAATGTGTTTCACTCTCTATAAAGTGGTGGTGGTATTTTACTGGTGTAATGTAGCATTTAAGGTGGGTCTGTTTCAATTCATGAAGGATAAGTGGGATAATTTTTATATTTTAAAAAAAACCATAAAATTAGGTCTTCATGTTCAATTTATCTCTCAGCACAATAGTGAAACAGTGGCTTTCTTGAATATCCCTAAACAATTTCGGATGTGTCCTCAATCATCCGACCTCAATTCCTTCTAGTATCTGTGTGGATTTATTAGAAAAGGAAACTAGGAACCATCAAATAACTTCTAAATCTTAGAATAGATGCAGTAATGAAGCAGAAATGGAATACAATAAAAAGTACTTAATAATGACCAAAACTAAACCTAGTTCTCCCCTTTAAAACCGCACAATGAGGAATAGATTTGAAGAAAATAGACTTGGGGTACGGAGTGCTAGAAAACTACATATTCTTCGCAAATGTAAGCAAAAGATTTTAGTTTTCCAGCAACACCAGCATCTTAATAAGTGAAACAACATAGTATATAACTTGTTTCAATCAAATCGAAAAACGTGAGTGGCATCCAAGCTCACCAAAGAAAGCATTTGACCTGAAATATACAAAAATGCATGGTGGCGGTTTCAATTGCCTGTATTCAGGGGGAAATTATAGTTTATGAATATTTGGTTATAATATAATACTCTTCACGAGGATAAAATGCCTATGATGAGATGATTTGTGCAGTAAATCTGTTAAAATAGTGATTTGACGATAATCTAGTATTCGAAGATTTTAAATATCTTAAGTATTGTAGTTTTATATCTTTTTAATATATTTTTAAAATTAAATTATGTTATTTGTCATGTAAAATAATCACGTAAAGTAATCAGTGGGCTCAACCGGGATTTGAACCCGGGACCTCTCGCACCCAAAGCGAAAATCATACCCCTAGACCATTGAGCCGCCTACAGAACTTTTCACGAAAACATCTTCTTATTCTGCAATTAATTAATATACCAGTTTTTTTAGATGTTAAATATGTTTTTCTGAGGCTTAAATATTTCCCATATTTTTGGTGTCATAGTGTGATTTTTTAGTGTGATATCTTAGCTATGTAAATGCCTGCGTGCGAAAAGAAACAGCAGTAACTGGTAGTTTAACATGCTAACAACACTCTGCCGCAAGATAATTGGCATGCAACAAAAGACTCTATTATCCCTCAGTAGAGATGATGAAAAACTAAAAATAAACTTGAAAAAGGATTCAAATAGATTGATAAAGAAAGAAGAAAGCACTGTTGAAGATCTGATAGAAACAAAATTTATGCATCTGCATCGAAACAAATGAATGCAAAAAAGAAATGTAAACTGAATGAATGATTGACTGAAGAACTAAATGAAAAGGTGTATAAAATAGTGATTGTGTTTGTTTTGCCGTTTTTCAAATTTCTTTACCTTTTATACAATGAAAGGAAATGCTAGGTGTCCTTGACTTTCTGTCAATTCAGTCAACATCTGCATAAAGCTAGAGTCTTGTTTACCTGGTTGTTTGTTCCTTCATCACCTTATTGATTTATCGCAGTATTTCCTAGATTTGTAAGAATTGAATTTAAAAATTCAACCATGGAGAGGTACAAAATTGAGTACCGCATTAAGAATGTTGCAGCCTTTTACGCAAATGGGAGTTAAAATCAAAATTCATTTCGTGCACAACGTGAGTTTTTTATTTAACATAACCGACCAAATGTGGCCACAATCGGTAGAATTCTGTGCAAATTTCAGCGAACCGAATTAAGAACTGTAAGCAAGCCTGTGCATGCGCGTCCACACCGTTCTGCGGAAAACATTGCCGTTGTTCGCATCAGCGTGGCAGAAAAGTCTTCAACCTCGACATGCTGTCGTCTCCAAGAATTTTGAATATAGATTTAATTAAAACGCATACAATATTTAATTCACACAAAAGCTGAAACCTACTAATTATTTCAAGCGTCGTCCATACGCCGAATGCTTGGTTGAATGGTGACTTTACAAAGAAATTGATCTTCAGCGATGATTCACACTTTCACCTTAGTGGATTTGTTAACAAGCCGAATTGCCGCATTTAGGCAAATAAGAATCCACGAGTGATTGTTGGAAAGGCGATACATACACAAAGAGTGATTTTTTAGTGCGTTTTATGCGCGACATTCGAGCGGAACCTCTTTGAAAATGAGAAGATGACTTCGGTCTTATACCGCGATATGATAATGAACTTCTTGTGCACAGTAATTGAGGATATGAACCTGGACTATATGTTGTTCCAACGACACAATGGCTGTTTTGTTCAAGAAATTCAATAGCAGTGTTATCTCATATCGTGGTGATGTTAACTGGCTGCTAAGTTCATGTGATTCGACACCGCTGGACTTATTTCTTTGAAGATGTTTAAAAGCAAAAGTATAAGCGTCAATAAGCGAAAAACAATTCACGATCTAAAAGAAAATATGGACCACCGGATAAAGGTAAGCCACCGAGTGCAATATATTTTTTGAAGATAATTCTTTGAAAACTTTTTATTTTAGTTTACAACTAACATTGTGCGTTTTGTTGGTTGCACCACCCTTTAGAATTTAGTATTAGTATATTATTCAAAATCTATAGCAAACATCTCTTCTGTTTTCAGTTTAAGAGGACAGATTTCATTCTATATACATATCTATAGCTGAACGTCTTTCTAGAATTTTATTTGCACAACCTTCGAAATATCATCGGCTAACTTTTTTGGAATTCTAATACCAGACACTTAGTCATGCCTTTTATTTCCTAGTTATACCATCACCATCAAGCCCACTGTTAGTAAGTACACCGCGCATATTTGTTGGAAATATTAATATTCAGTTCGTTTGAAAGAATTTATTCTCTTTAGAAGGGTAATTTTCAACAGAAATTGAAAGGTTAAAATTAGTTCTGCTGAAAGTTTATTATGAGCAGAGTCGAAAAATTTCAAAAATTCTCTATTTTATAAAGCCGTTTCGAAGGCCTCTCTAAGGACAGCGCTTAGGCCCATTGTGATAACACAATTCAACGTATTAACCAGGGATCAAACATTACCTATAGAAACTATTTTAACTGCAAAATAAATCTTGCTGTTGCACTAGTCTTTTTTTTTTTGACAGTTGAGCCAAAGATTACAGGCAAAGAGATGTCCAGAATTTCCGTTTCTTTTAGAAAGTAAAGGACAGTTACTCGACTTGTGCAGAAGTTGATTGAGTGAATGCCATTTCTATCGCCATGCTTTCCAATAGGACAGTGGCCTGTGAGAACCGCAATAGTACGACTGATGGCGATGCAATTTAGAGAGAAAAGACAATCAGTTCTCTTATTTTCCCTATCAATACCTCAAATACTTTCCTACTACCAAAGAGGTTGATTCTCCCTAAAAAATGACCGAAGGCATCATTTCGAATATCTTAATGTGGTTTAAAGTAGTGGATACTAAAACAACACTCTTTATTTTAGGTTTCGACGTAACATAACATTTTAATCAACACGACATAACATAAATATTTTAATCAGAGAAAATGTGAATAGAAATTCAGTGTGTGAGGTCGATCGCAAACTACGAAATATTTTTAATTGAGAAAGTGCACCTAATGTTTCAAGCATCCGAACAGCGGTCGGTTATGGACAGTCAGTTGAAGCCGCCGTTGTCTAGTAGCTACTGTGTTGGCTTTGTAGACATGAGGCCACGGTTCAAACCCCCGCACATTGGGGTTTTTGATGCCTAAAATGGGAATTAATTGGAAATTGAAATTCTTGAGTACCAAATATTTTTTCACATGAGCTGAAAGCACACAAAATTCTGTATTACTTTATTAAAAAAATTTGTCTCTATCAGGTACGCTTACATTATGACGTCTTTCTGAAGTTTGAGTTTTTTGATGTTTTTTAATTTTTCGTGAAAAAGTTAAATATTCAGAGTTTTCAAAATTAGTTCTCGGGAAGTTTTTAAGTGAAAATATTAAAAAAAATATGGTGCCTTCAACATCAGGTGATTGAGATTATATTTGCTTTGTTGTTTTTTAAGTTTATATAATTTTGCTATTTTTAAAAAAATTTTTTGTGGAGGTCTATAAATTTGCAAGTTTTGTAGTATATATAGAAAAATAGTTGTGAGTTAAGCAAGGTAAAGCAAAAAAAACTTTTTTTTTCTTAAGCCTAAGACACCTTATTAAATAATAGAAAAAAAATTTTTTGCACTTTCTTGCACCTGATTGAAAAAATTAAAATATATTTTTGCACCTATATAATTTTTTTCTATTAAATTTTTTATATAAAATTATAAGACCATATTTATTTAATCATAGGTACAAATAATACAATTTTTATTTCTTGAAGAGAACTTTATGAAAAATAAATTCTGGATTTGCAACTTTTAGTGAAAAAATTGCATTTCTTAAAGAAAAAATGCTTACACGTTTATTGCCAAGCAATGAAGAAAACATTGAAGTTTTTAACGATACATTGAAAACTTTTATTTCCCAATTTAAGAATCGCTGGAATGCGTCTTATAGAGTCTCTGAGCGTTTTCTAGAGAGCAACAAGTACTGACAGATATCCGTCATATCTCAAGTGCAAATAGCAAAAAATGATTGCTATCCCAAGAATGACTGCCTTTCTGTTTGTGAAACCTCAGTTTACAAGCTCTTTTAGACCATACGGTTGAGAAGCTGATAAAAGGAATGCTACAATTATGATTACCGTATCTAGTGACCTACAAATTAAAATTGAAGCGTTTCGAAATTTTACCCCAGATACCGCAAAATATTTTGTAAAATTATATCCTTGGTATTATATGACCCCAACATTACACAAATTTCTAATTCACGGACCAGAAGTAGTAAGCCACACTTTAATACCAATAAGGCAGTTTACTGAGGAAGCGCAAGAAGCCCGAAACAAAGACTTTAAAAATTTTAGGGAGAATTATTCGCGGAGAAGTTCACGAGAAAAATCTAATGAAGATATTTTTAAAAGATTTATAATAACCTCGGATCCTTTCATATCAAATATGAGAAAAATAAAAGAAAGAACCCCTAATAATTTGCCTATAGAGGCAAAGCGCTTGCTGTTTTAATATTTATTTTTGTTTTATTTTGGCAAATAAAGTAGCATTTATACATCTAGTAAGTATCATAACTTATATTATAAAAAAGTAGCTTCAAAAAAATTCTAGTAACACATCGTCACCCAAAATGCAAAATGGTGTAACACCACTTTTCAAAATTTTACAGGAGAGGAAGAACCCATATGAAATAAAAACTTGTTTGATACTCAAAATGATTTATTCTAATTTGTATTAACATTTCTATGTTCAATTCTAATTTTATCTGGTTGGTAGATAATCCTTGAGAGTAGGATTATAAAATTTTGTCAGAACACATATTTTGCTGCAGTACATCAGAATCAATCAAAAACTCAATTTTTAATTTTTTGGTTGTTAGGCCCTTATGCATTTCAGGTCACGATTTTTTTAATTATTATGGATTTATCTGCTTTAAGCGAAATAAACCAAAAAAAGTCAAAAAAGCAACCAGGAAAGCTCCCACGATTTAATTTCCATTTTAGGCACCAAAAACCCCATTGTGCCCTGGTTAGGCATTTCAAACAAAATAAAATATAAAAAAATATTTTTCGACAAATTCCTCTCAGAAAAAAGTTGGCATAAAAAGTTTCTCAAAAAAAACTGTCAATCGATGATGTTAGAAACTAGGTCGTAATCCTGTTTGAAGGTTGTAATGACCAATTATGTATGTTATGTATATATGATTCATTGCTAAATTCCAAACATATCTCTTTTCATTAAACATCACTTAATATTTTTTTCATAGGAAGGATGAGGATTGATGTGCTTTCAGAAGATTGTTAGCAAATACGTATTGAAGAAAACACGTAAAAACTTTAACTCAGATCAGAAGATTAAAAAAAGAAGGCTTTTGCATTCTGTAATTTTTTCCAGATCCTTATGCCCATGCATATGAAATACTCTATAAATACCTGTCTTGTAGTTACTTTAAAAATTCATTATTTTGTTCCACTGAATAATAATATTGGTTTCTCCCAAAGTGCCCTGTTCACATGCACTCACTCCAATACGTGAGGCTAAAAGTGTAATATAAAGGCATTATTTTTTTAATCATGGCGTCTTCATTTTTCACAAAAAAATGTAGCTTTTCTTGCCCTCAAAATAAGTTTTTTGTGTTCTGTTCTAAAAACAGTATAACATGGAGTATGAGTTTAGTTTTCTTTTTTTAGAACACAGCAGGAAGAGTGAAAATGTTACTCTGCTCAATTTATATTTTTTTTTGGTTTTTAGTTTTCAGAAAAGAGAACCCTTACAAATCAATGTGTATTCTATAGTTTACATATTTTACATCATAATTGTTGAGAAAAAATCTATTGTATTTTCTACACCTTTTGTTTGTATTAATAAATGTCTGCAATACAGTGAACACCAAAAGTCTCGGTAGCGCAACAAATTTTTATCAATTTTATGAGTTTTAAGCAATAATATGTAGAAATTATTGCTATTTTTTATATTCAGTTTATTTATTTCTTTCTATTTTATTGTAATACAAAAAATGTTTAACGTTTTTCCCAAGCCGACAGAAAAATGCAGAAAAGTTTCTGGTGACATCCCTCAAAAGGATTCTTAGTAGGATCTCTCTTCATTTAACCCATTTGGCATTTAATGTACCAATTTGTTTAGCGTTTTCTGTTGATATTTTTCGCCATTCCCTGAATTTGAATTTGTTCTTTAGATTGTTTAAATACTCCCTCTTTTTCATTATTTTTTCAATAAATTCCAATCTCATAAAACGTTTTTTTAGCAATCGCAGATGGAAAATTCACCATCGCAGCACTTGATACCTGACCAAGCACCTGGTGCGGATTTTGGGAAGACTGCGTCGATCAAGATTTCTTGGAGAACGACGTTGGCTAGGCCATCACAGCAAGCAGCGCGATGATTACCTACTTTTTTTGGCCAGAAATGACCTGGACATCAACGAAATGTGATTTCAACAGGACAGCGCTATGTGCTACATAGCTAATGCAACATTTGATATTCAGCATGAGCGTTTTTCGGGCATGGTCATCATACGTGGAAGTGATATGGACTGGTCACCGATAAGGTGTGATTTAATACCATTAGACTTTTTCCTGGAGAACAGGTGCTGCTATGGTATCAATAGGCAATTAAGTAGCACGTACGACAAAACTAATACTCTACAAGACGCTCATCCTCCTCGTGTATCTTTATGGCCCTATTAAGCACTGATGCAGTAGCCTACGTAAGATCTTTGGTCCAGTGCCAGTTTTACGATGATTTCCGCATCCAAACCAACAGTGAGCTGTATGAACTCCTCAATGAAATGGACGTTGTGCAGCATAGTAACATCCAGCAGCTGCGTTGGCTCGGACATATCGTTCGAATGGAGGAGTATGTTCCGGCGCGACGGGTATTTGATGCGGGGGTCTACGGAAATCGGCGAAGAGCACTGCGTTGGAAGGACCAAATCGAAGAAGCCCTGTCAGTGATTGGTGTGACCAACTGGCGTAGGCGCGCAAGAAGCAGAGGCGCCTGGCAGGCAGAAATCCGTTAATAGGGTTGTTAATGGCCAATTAAGTAGGTAAATAAGTAGACTTTTCGCTATGGGGTTTTCTTGAGTTTTAGATATTTGCGAATAAGCCACAAACCACAAAAGCAGTACGACTAAACCTCAATCTTATTTTCTTAACATCTTTAAGCATTTCCTATCTTTAGATTTAAATAAAACAAAATTTCAAAATTCCACTATGTGTGGAACCTTGGTTGAATTTATTCGCTGATATGAGTTATGTTGACTTTGATGACCGCTGTGATTTGTGGCTTATTTGCTTGCATACACTGTGACTTAAGAAAATCTCACAAGTAAAAGTGTAACTGGATCGAATGGGCTATGTGACTTGTAACCATATGTCGTTGATGCTCAGATTATCCAATTCATAGTGCTTGCTGTTAACAGTGATCGCCTGTCATGCATTGAAGGATCTTGGACCTAATGTGAATTTGACCTCGTCTCAAATTTGATAATTTTGATTTAGAAATGGGTATTATCGCTGAAGATGTTTTCCAATGAATATTACAGTCACCTGCAGAATTCACCAGAGCCTGTTTGACGAACATATGTAGTTGTATATCGTCGTACATGGTGAATTTTTACAAACAAACTGAATTAAATACCGCTAATTTGACAAATGTAGCTTCAGTGTGAAGATCATAAATGATCAAAGCTCAGATGTTCTCTTTATTTCCTTATATTCGAATTAAGTTCGAGAAGAGACGAAAACTATTAATTTTGCTTTCAAGTTTTGACAGTCAATGTACAAATAGTGTAACTGATATATAACTGTGCTTATGTTTGCATGGATATATACAACAATAGATTTTCGTCTTTTATTAAAATGAATTTATTTAAAAAATAATGCAAATCACACAAGTGCTCAATGTACTGAGAAATTCAGTAATATTATGACGTTAAGAAAACAGACATGAGCCATAGCAACAGTAAAGGTACTGTAAAATACACACACACTCTATCATATTATATAGTAATAGTATCTGCTGTCACATATTTTAGTATTTTATTCTCTTGTCTACCAAAGTTGGTGTGTTTTTGGTTTAAGTCACAGTGCCCTAAAATCAGGGAATACAAAAATTTATTTACAAACAATCATATGAATGTGGATCTTCTACTATCTCTTTTTAATACACACAAAAATACACACATATATGTAAAATCTATGCTTCAGATTGCAAATATTTCATTGTGTTAATATTCTCACTCGAGTGTCAGGGACAGTGCACTATGCTGGTCTAACAACAGAGTCTCTGGTTTGTTAGATTTCTTTAAGCATAACATTACATTGTTAAAAATAATGACAACTTCCCTCTGTTTCTATAGTTTTCTTTGTGTGTATTTAATTTGTTTGTATTTAAGGTTGAAGTCGCCGTAATCTAGTTAGTGAGTAGTTGGTGAGTTGGCTTATTAGACTTAAGACCCCAGGCCCAACATCCCCAACAAACCGGCGACTTCCTCTCAGCAGATTTCTGTCAAAAACTCTGCGGGTAAAATAAAATTGCCTTTAAAAAGTTTCTCAAAAATCTGTTGTTCGGAGTGGACTTTAAACTGTAGGTTCCGCCACTAATATATGGCATTAACGCACACAACATAAGTGGTATGAGAAGCTACGTTAAATTATTCCTACTGAAAAAAATAGAAACATTTTCAATATTTAGTTGGACAGCATTTTTCGCGAATGGCATTCTTAAGTTACTTTGGCACAGGTTCAACAAGTTTTTTTGCTTAATTTATTCCGTTCATTCCAAAGGGCCTTTTTTACTTCACCTTGTTTCGAAAAAGTTTGCTTTTGTAATTAAATTTCCCGCTTTCCCCACAAATTTTCAACAGCGATCAAATCTTATGATTGGGGTTCAGTTTTGATAACGCAGGGACAATTGTTCAATAGAAATTTCTTAATTACTAAAGCTGCTTACTCTGATACTTATCAAGTAAAATCAAGAAATTTTATCCCCAATGCAACAATGAACAGATTACAAACGAATCTTTTTATTTCTGTTTTCAATGGATTTTTGTACGTGATACTGCCATTAAATATTCAACGTATTGCTTCAATATCATAGCTTGTGGTAAAATGTTTGCAAACACATCTCACAGTTTCAGGACATTTGATCTTGATCTGATTGAAGATCCACTTTTGTTCCCACTTATTTTTCATAGTAGTTCACAATTTTTATTGTGACCCGAAAGTCTATTGAAGGCTTTTTAAACGCGGGGCCACGGTTCATCCGTCAGCTCAGACATCTCCAAAAAGAAAACGACGAAATCTGAAAAAATATTTCCTTGGCGACCTTTTTCAGTAGATTTCTAGCAAAACCTCTGGAATTGAAAAAATTGCAAAAAAAAGTTTCTCAAAAATCTGTCGTTCGGAGTCGACTTTAAACTGTAGGTCCCGCTATTCATGAATAAAATTAACACATATGACATAAGTAGAGAATCTAGGTCGTAATCCTGACTGAAGAATTGTAGTGACCAATTACGTACGTACGAATTTCTTTTTAAAAACTACTAAAAAAATTTACTATTAAAATGACGTTACATATTATTGTATATATATACATATATATATATATATATATATATATTTACGTATATACTTACCTTTTACAAGTTTTCTCTAAAACTGTTGTACATCGTATACAGTTGGAAAACAAATTTACATTTTAAATGCATGCAAATGCTGGCACGTTTGCATTGATATTGAAAATACATTATTCTGCGTTGCCAAGACACATTTTCCCTTGAGAAGTTTTTGTAGCAGTAGCCGAGCACAAATGCAACTGTATTATTTGCCGAAACCAAAGACAAAAAGGCACAATCAAAAAAATAAATGAAGCAATGAAAGACTGACTGAATATTCAAATTTTATCACATTTTCTATTTTTCAATCGAACAAATTCCTGGAATCTTTCCATTTGCATCGATAGATTAAAAGCAAACGTTCGTTTATGTTCTTCTATCTTGGAATGTAAAGTGAAAAATAAATATTTGGTAGGGGCAACAATAACATTCTCGTATAAAGTTCACCGGGGTATCAATTAATTCAACCCTTTTGTTGAAATTTAAGAAAACGCTTAAGTTATTGGATGTTTGTAGAATGTATGAGCAGCGTTTATTTGAATATTTACAGTGGCTTAAACTTATAACTGTGAATCTCATGAATGTCTCTCGTATACGGAGTAAACCGGTCACAATTCCTTTCCTAGATGACAACATTACATCTTTCGCTTGTGAAGTACCGCTTAAATTACTGAATAAAGTTTACCACAACATATTCGTATTCATATTCGCCGTGGTCTAGTAGGTAGCGTGTTGGCTTATTAGATGTAAAGCCCGGGTTCGTATACCAGGTCAGACATCAAAACGAAATATGAAAAAAAAGTATTTCTTAGGCGACTACCTCTCAGCAGATTTCTGTCAAAAACTCTGAGAGTAAATAAACCTGCCATGAAAAAGTTTTTCAAAAATCTGTCGTTCGAAGTCGACGTTAAACTGTAGGTCCCGCCACTCACGTATTAACGCATACAACATAAGTGGTGTGTGAAGCTAGGCCGTAATCCGGACTGAAGGGTTGTCAAGGCCAATTATGTATGTACGACGTATTCATTCACCACATAGGCAAATTGCTTGCCCTACTAAAAATTTTTTAAAGTATTGTAATTTCTTTTGAACTTGTATATTTTTTCAATACTTCTATTGAATTCACAATACACAGTTCTTGTTCAAGCATTTTTGAAAAATACCATACAAGGTTCGTAAAAGAGCACCGTTCAAGTCCACCAACAACGGATCATGACAAGGAGGCCTAACTTGCACTGAGTATCACAATAGGACATATGGGCCTCCGAGGGACTTGCCTGTGAACGACAAGCTATCCGCCAATTTAACCTAAGGCAATTGGTAGGTCCACGCCAACAAAACTGTTTGTCTTTTGAAGCAAATAAATAAAAAATAAATAAATTCTTCCTTCAAGGGCTAATCCAAAAACCCTCTGTAGGCAAGGACGTTGCTTTGCTAATATCCATGAAAAAAGTTACCATCGCCTCAATTATGATGAAAAAATATAGCATCAAATACACCACAAACTCTTGTCTGGTATGACATAAACGATATCATGGAGTGTGCTATCTCACGTCATTCTACTCCTTCCAGACACACAATGTTGTCTTCTTGCTGAATCGATCTGATTTTGCAGCTAAAGTTTATGGTTGTCCCGGATTAAAGTTATGGAACTTTTCTGTTTAGGATTCTGAAAATAAACACATTTTTCATCGTCTGTAACAATTCGAGGCAGAACTGGTGATCTATCGTGCCTTCTGTCATTTAATTCATGTGACATTTGAATCTTTCCCATGACTTTTAAATGAAAAAATTGCTATGCACCCATTACGACAGACTGTTTGGTACAACTTGTGGAGTGGATCATTGCCATATTTCTTAGAAAATAAAGACGGCGCAATCTCAATGGAAACACCTATCGCACCATGATAGCCAATTTTTTTGTAAACGCTCTCTTTGGTATGGATGTTTGGTTTCAAAATGATTTGATGATTGTTTTCTGTTTTCTGTGGGCCGCCATTAAAGGAAATGCCAACAATGCAGACACAATTGAGCATTTGGAGGCCAAGATTCGTAAAGCCAGTTACGCGATACTACCCCATACAATCGAAAAATTACGCGAAAGTTGGTCCAATCCGAATGAGGTACTTTGAAGCCAGCCGCGGCAGCCATATGAATGAAATAATATTCCATTTCTAACCGGAAAAATTGTACTTCACAACATAAAGTAAATTTGACAGAATTTCAAACCATTTTTATTTTATTACATTTTTAAATTTAAACTTTTAAATAGCCCACCCTCCCATTATATTTATTCACATCATGGACATATTTAATATGTAAAATTAATATGCAAAATAAACCAAACCTTTTTTACACGGTAGATACGTTACATTAGATACCGTGTAAAAAAAATAACGCGTAAAAAAAGACAAATATTATGTATGTATGTAAGTGTATAAACAAACTGAAAAGATATACATAGGATTGATGCAGCAGTCTACATATGCCTATAAAATTGAATAACTTTATAAAAACGCACAGATTTAGTTCAATAGTATGCACAGAGTTTTAATTTTATTAAACGATTTTATCCGTATAAAAAGGAGCGACCAAAAAAAAAATGGTAAATTTGTTAAAAAAAAACCGTGTTATTTCAAATTCGCGTTAAAAACAAAGGGTGTAAAAACAGGTTTGGGTGTACTGAGAAAATATGTGACGTATGAGTGATATCGAATTCCATTACTTTCATGCATGACAACATCAAAGATTTTTTATTGCATACTTTTCAGAGTAACTATTCTATTTAGTACGTGTAATATGGTGCGTATGAGTAATATGTTACAAATTCAATTAAATAGAAAGCATGCCACATTAATTTGAAATTAAACATTTCCAAGCTATGATATGATAATTCTAAGGGATTTTTAAAAATTTTTAATTTTTCGAGATATCCAAACTCAAAAGTAAATACGAAAACCACAATTCTAGGCTACATTCCAGCAGGTGCTACATCATGGCCTTTATCTTCATAGTCTGTATATTCAACATCTTCACATCAAAAAAATAAATTTAACAAAATTTCTAACCGTTTTTGTTTTATTGCATTTTTAAATTTAAACTTATAAATGGGCCACTCTATACAACAAATTATTCTAAACTTCTATATGTCATATTGCAGAAGACACTGAAAGCATTGTGGGATACACAATATATTTCTAAACTTTAAGTAGAAATAGCATCAAATTTATATATGTGTGTGTATGCATGTGTTGAAGAATGTCCGTCAGTGTCAATGTGTTAAACTATTTTTGTTGATTTATGCTACAAACATTTTGATTTTTAGTGCAGCCTTGTCGACCGAGAATGTTGGGTAATTGGAATTGATTGTAATTTTCTATTGTTTCCCTCCTTTATTTCTTTCCTGTTTTAGTTGCCAAAACTCTTGAGTTTTATGAAATTGAAAGGCAATAAATTTAGTTTGAATATGATTTTTAATTTGCAACTCAAAATAAAATTTTAATCGATAAGCAGTAATTACAGTGATGCTTCCGCAGAGACGTTCGTTGGAAAATAATCATCTTACACAAGGGATATTCCGTAATTTTAAAGATAACAAATAGTTCGCTAAGATTGATTAAAACAAAATCATTCGCTAATATGCTAAATGTAACATTAGAGAGCAGTGCAATAATTGCAACGTCTTTGTAAAAAACATAAACTAGCTATTAGTCACACGATATATGACTTACATACAGTGGCTCCATCGCATAATCGGACAAGCACTAGTCTGATATGTATGTGCTTAAAACTTAAAAAGAAAATATTAAATATATGTTTTTTTTTTGCTTTTATTTACACTCTACATTATAGACTTTCAGATTAATAAAAAAATAACAACATTTTTCATGATAACGGTAATTTTATAAAGAAAAAGAAAATTAACTCAATTTTTTGCGCTCAACGCATAATCGGACAAAGAAGGGCACCATTGCTAAAAATGGCGAAAGAGAACATTTAATACTTTGTGGCATATCCTTTGTTCTCAAGAACGGTCTGTAAACGTTTTGGAATTGATTTTACCAAATTGTAGCATTCCTCAGGTTCTGTGGAGTTCCACGTTTCCAGTAAAGCCGCCTTAAGCTGATTCAAAGTTTTAAATTGTTGTTGGTATACTCTTCTAGCTAATTCTTCCCAAAGATGTTCAATTACGTTGAGATCAGGGCTCTGTGCAGGGGTTTCTATAAGTTTGGGGCAATTATGGGTCAACCAAAGCTTTTCCATACCCGAAGTTTGCTTGTGATCATTGTCCTGGTAAAAAGCAAAATCATTCGCAATGCCTATCATGAAAAATGTTGTTATTTTTTTTATTAATCTGAAAGTCTATAATGTAGAGTGTAAATAAAAGCAAAAAAAAACATATATTTAATATTTTCTTTTTAAGTTTTAAGCACATACATATCAGACTAGTGCTTGTCCGATTATGCGATGGAGCCACTGTATGTACCCAGCAAAATCAAATTTAAAGTGTTAGGCAGCCTAATACATTCATAAACATTTTTCATTCATTTTTTTTAATAAAACAAAATATGTGTACTATATCATCAAATTTTTTTAATCGTTTGATTTCATGCCATTATGTATAGGATCGCCCGCAACGGCTTCTCTGGATAGAGCGCCTCCTTAATATAGATTTTCCATCAACATAAATGAGACGGAATTTAGCATATTATGGAATATGTTGGCTATGAAGACCGCTGGGATTTGAGGCTTATTCCCTTACATCTGCGACTTAACTGGAAAAAGTATAATGAGTTCGAATTCTACTATCTCGGCTGCCAGTTCACGTCAGCTGCACTTGATCATGCTGCCAAATCGCACATGCAGAATATCCAATGTGACATGAGCTCTGTGGCACTTAGTGCCATTCTGTTTGAACTGCATATCCTTGCTTTCTCATCCAAATCAGAAAAGAAGTTAGTCAGGCCGACCCATAATGCTTGCTGTTAACAGCTAAATCATAGCCAAAGTTCATGGCATAGGAATATGGACCGATGACGCCGTCCGCTTAAAATTCACATCACGCAATGACTTTTTCGGAATGCATTGAACGCTTTTGAATATCATGTGGATTGGTATTAGAAATTTTGATTGCTTATATAGCCATTCATACCGGAATGGGTCTTGCCGCTGAAGATGTTTTCTCGATGAAAATAGGGGTCAGTTACACATTGCTTCAGAGGCCATTCACATCGTTGTCTATGGTCGTTCATCTTAGATCAGTTGAATTTTGTATGCGTGCAGACCCAAATCAGGCCGGCTACTCCTGTACACACTTACGGACAGCGGCGAGGTTTTCGGCTTATCCAGCTTTTCGTCAATCATTTCGTCGATCGTTTACTGAACCAGTGGACTCGAATTATTCTCCACGATGGTATGGTGATTCCGGCGATAGTAGTAGTATTATTCGCATTTGTTGTTGAATGCCATATCCAACCACGGTAGTTTAGCAAAACACTCCAAATAAATTACAACTAATTTGACAGATGTAGCCTCCACGTGATGCCGTTATCAACTGTCAAAGTTTTGAAGTCCCTGTTGGAATACCTGATATTTATAATATAGTTTCGTTGAACTCACCAAAGATTCTGTATAACTAATTTTATAGCAAAAATTTACTCTAAAGTAGAAATCGTTGTATGTAAGGTAATATTGATAAGGTGGAGTCAGGCCCAAGACTAGTTCTTGTGTTAGGACCGCTGTTGGCCACGTGGCTGTAAAAGTCTTAGCAAATTTTACAAGACCTTTAGCATGTACTACAAAATTACATACATACATACATACATAATTGGTCATTATAACCCTTCAGTCAGGATTACGACCTAGTTTCTCACACCACTTATGTTGTGTGTGCTAATTTTATACGTGAGTGATGGGACCTACAGTTTAAAGTCAACTCCTAACGTCAGATGTTTGAGAAACTTTTCATGACTATTTAATTTACTCTCAGAGTTTCTGGCAGAAATATTTTTTCATATTTTCGTTTTGATGTCTGACCTGGGGTTTGAACCGTGGCCTCACGTCTAATAGGCCAACACACTACCTTCTAGATTAAGGCGACTATAAAATTACATACAAGTGAATCCACTCTGCTATTTTCAAGGCTGATTTACATTGTGAAATGATCGAGGCCAACGATGCAGTCACAATATTTCTACTTCTTTCATACATACATAATTGGTCATTACAACTTTTTAGTAAGGATTACGTCCTAGTTTCTCACACCAATTGTGTTATATTTGTTATTTTTATATAGTATAAAGTCGATTTCGAATGACAGATTTTTTGAGAAACTTTTCATGGCAGTTTTTATTCAATGTGAGAGGAAGTAACCGAAGAAATATTTTTTCATATTTCGTTTTGATCGAAATGTCTGACCTGGAGTTTGAATCGTGGCCTCACGCCTAATAAGCCAACACACTACATAGTAGACTACGTCGACTTCGACTTCTTTCATTTTCATATAAAAAAATATATATTCTGTTAAAAATGTAATCAAATTCGAAAGATTTGTTAACCGTTTGACTGCTAAGCGATTCTGGTGAAAACGTTGGAAAATTGCTCGAACACTACAATTAATTATTATATTAAAAAATCTAAAAAATTCTAATAACCTATGTAAAAAGATTTATAGAGTCTCCTCGTCTTTCAATTATATTTTTGCTTTTTGACTAAATTTTTACACTGAAAATCGCAGCGCAAATGTGATATTCGTAACAAATGAACGCAGTGCTTTTCCGCCGCGTAGCAGTCAAGCGGTTAAGGTATTCCCGATGTTGATTGCCTTTGAATAGTTTTATTGTTTTTATTTAATTTTTTGAAATGAAATTAAAATTCAATAAATAAAATCATTTAAAAAAATTGTATGGGTGCCCTTGTAGTCTAGTGGGTAGTGTGCTAGACTACCAGAGACTCTGGTCTGTGACAGTACACCGAGCATATGGTCAAAGTTACTCAGCTCGTATATAATTAGCAAATTAGCGAATTATAGTTACAATTAATATTTTTAAGTGTTTATTTTATTGACCACTACAACCCTTTAGTTAAGACTATAACCTAGCTTTTAACATTGCCCATTCCATGTGTTTTAATTTTTGTTCATGACTGATGGCATTTACAGTTTAATGCTATTTTCGAACGATAGATTTGCCAAGAGACTGCTAAAACGGCGTCGTTGATAAGGAAAATTTGAAAAATTAGACCTGAAATTTGAATCCTGAACCCTTGTCCAGTAAGCCAGTGAGCTTGAAAATGTTAAATCATATGACTTTAATGGCTTTTTAGAAATTTATTATAATTTTAAAATATTTTTCAAAATTATTTTCTATTTTAGACGGTATTTGATGTACTTGAGTGCAGTTAACATGTAAATTTCTTTTTAGTAATAAATTAATTAAACCTCTTAATGCCAGTCATAAATAAAAAAAATTTTCCTATTATCAATACATTTTGTTGCTATTTAAATGCATTGTTGTTGTGACAACAATACCCACACATGTAATAATATGAACAACAGTTTAAGCTGTTGTACAGCTTAAACTAACATCGATGTGCAAATGATATTTACGCTTTACGGTGATGAATTATTTTCTCTATACACTTAAGCTATATATTACGACTGTCTAATGGATAATTATCGGACAGACACAAATTAATTTATAGCCAGTGTGTTACGGTACGATCTATTTAACTTGTTCATCTTCCAAAAAAACATCACACAACACATAGTATTCGCATGAGGCTGTATGGTGAAAGCATAAATGAATGGCCATTAATGTTTATTTACACTTTTTAATTGTGGCTTTTACACAATTTTGTATACAATTTCAAATTTACACAAGAGTGTGTGCGTTGTAATCGC
Organism: Sarcophaga carnaria; assembly: GCA_958299815.1. Taxonomy (NCBI): domain Eukaryota; kingdom Metazoa; phylum Arthropoda; class Insecta; order Diptera; family Sarcophagidae; genus Sarcophaga; species Sarcophaga carnaria. Next base: position 80,126,800 of record OY283149.1, on the reverse strand, counting down.
ATACTATCCACCCCAATTCCACACATGTATTGTATTAAGCTGTCGAATTTATTAAAATAAACATATACAGTGAGTGTCAGCAGCAATCGTAAAGCAAAGTTCAAGGGAAGTATAATTCAACATAATTTAAGAGAATAATTATTGAAGCAGAGGAACGAGCAATAAATCATTCAATAACAATAAGAAGCAGAATCAAGTAGCCTTTTATATCAGAAAGATAGTTATAAAACAGCCACCAGAATTCTAAAGTGATATTATATTACTGACAAGCCTGTCTCCCGGCTCCATAATATAACGACAGATCAATAAACAATAAAATATCAGGCAGTTGAGTTCCGTATGTTTTATTCTGAATATATTGATTAAAACTGATATGCAAATATCTGTTAGCCACTGTTTATGTTCTGTATAAGTGCACAAGTATTGATGCAAACTTTATGTATACAGTATTCGTTCAGTAGTATATTTGCATAGAGTGGAATATACAAACATAAAAAACATAAAGTCCAACAACAACATAAATTGCAACATTGAAGAGGTGGTCGTAATGCTGTTCCATTTGGAATAATTAACATAAAACTACCAAAGGTTAAAATTATAATAAAGTTAACACACCGAGTGTGGCTGTTTGGGAATTTGAATTAGTATCAGAGAGCAAGTACATATGTGCAGAGGTGTGATATTTTTATTGCAGTTGCTTTATCCTCAGCTGCATCAAAGTGTTATTTATTGTTAAATAATTTTTTACACATTTTGTTTCCATGAAAAAAATTTTCTACGAGGGTAGGAACGACTCTGAATTGCTTACTTTTAAATGATCAACGTTGCTCGCAAAGTCAAAGGATATTTTTGAGTTGCATTCCCTAGAACTATTCTACATTCGTTAGTCTGTGTTTCACATTCACTATGTGCTCAGTAAAAAAAAACTGATTGAAAGCAAGAACAAGCTTAATGAAAACTAGATTTAAAGCATCATTTTTGTTTTTGTTAAAGAAATTTAATAAATTTTATTGTGTTCGTACAAGCACGGAAGATGCCAAAAGATTTCGTTGCCTAGTTGAAGTCTTTACGCTCAACACAATTGAAGGAATTGCGATATAGTGTTGGTTGATCTGACATTGAAAGTGCGAGATATTTTGGAAGCCGTAGGCATCTTATATAAATCTTGTATAGTCATTTGCGCATAAGAAAACTTTTCTTTTTCTATTCAACTTTGACGATTAAGTACTGTTTCGTAACCAAAACATGGATCCACCAGAAACCAGTGTATTTTTGTGATCGAATTTAACATTAGCATTGCGGTGAAATAATAAAATTGTTTTATCAAGATAGGTATATATTCTGTCTAAGAAATCGTCTTCAGAAGGGGACGCTTATTTCTAGATGAGTGGGTATGTAAACAAACAAAGATGTAGACACAAATCCACTTGAGATCCGAGAGCGTTAAATGCATTCCGAAAAAGTTACTGCTTGGTTTAAATATTAGACTGGCGGCGTCATATTTCATTGATAACAACGTTGGCCATATAGTCACTGTCAACAGCGAGCACTCTAAATCGTTGTCAACCAACCTTTTTTTGGTTTGTATTGAATGATCCAGATACAAATGGCATGTGGTTTTAACAGGACGACGCTATATTTATACATATCATGCTGTATTGGATATTTTCCACGTGCGCTTTGAGATGAAGTCAACTTACACGGAAGTGATGTGAGCTTGCCAACGAGATGGTGTTTTTGACTCCTTTAGACTTTTTCTTGTGGGGTTTTCTTATGCCGCATGGCGGTCCTCAAAGCCAATTTGATATTTCGAATGCATTCCAACCAGAGAAATCCTGGTGGCTATCTGACCGATGCTATATTCCATACATGAGCAAGCTCTAGTTTAGTGGGTTGTGTGTTGACTTATTAGACGTGAGGCCACAATTCAAACTCCAGGTCAGGCATCTCCATATAAACGGAAAATGAAAAAATTATTTCTTCGGCGATTTTCTCCAGCAGATTTCTGGCAAAAGCTCTGAGAGTAAAGTAAGAAGTTTTTACAAATTTTCTTAATCATTTATTTGTGCTGTTGTTGCTACCTGCTTTGGAATTTTCTTATAAATTTTTACAAAACTCAGAAGATGTATAAATAAAGTAGTTAAAATCATAATTATGGAAAAAAAACTTATTTTAAATTAATTGCAAAAGCATGTTTTGATAAATATAGTATGCAGCAGCATATAACTTTGGGCCATTTAAACTTCAACTGAAGAGACAGAAAGAAACACGTTGCAATACAAAATGCTTTAAATTGTTTATGTACCGTTTCTCTCCCACCGCTTCTGTCTCTTTTGCATCAGCATAATCGTGTTTTTTTTACATTTCTGTAAGACCTCACAGGAATATTAAGTCTGTGCCAACATCTAGTTTCACAGAAAACAATCTTTACTCACGTCAAAGGAAAAGAAAAACGTAAAAAAATGAAAAAATCTATCAAAGATTTACTTTTTTCCCCATTTTTAACTTCTATTATATGTACATAGGGACTTTTGTTAAGCACCTCCTTTCTTTAAATTTAAATAAACAAACAAACCAAACAAAGTGTGTGTGTAATATCAAAAAAAAATTTTTCGATTATGTTGCTATTTGATATGGAATATAAAATCGTTGAAATATCCGTCACACACATCCTGAATGTCCAATTTTCTATGACACTGTTGCAGCTAACAAATTACACATAATTAGTGTTCCAAATGAACCTCTCCGAGCCCTTCGATAACGTGCGAGGTTTCAGAAAAGGCGACCCCTTATCATGCGACTTCTTCAACTTTGTCATGGAGAGTGTTCTGCGAAAGGCGGGAGTGCATTGCAATAGCACTATTTTTTAAAAAAGTGTCCAGTTGATTGCGTACGCTGACGACATTAACATAATAAGGCGTACCAAGCGAGATGTTAATGCTGCCTTTAGTGCTATTGAACGGGAGTCTACCAGGATGGGCAGTAAATGAGGGCAAAACAAAGTATATGTTATCGACAAGTAGAAACGTGCGGCGTATTGATTCTCAGATTACGGCCGGTAACTATACTTTTGATACAGTCAAGGAATTTATTTATCTTGGCTTCGGCATTACCACCATAAATGATATCAGTCTGTAGATCAAACGCCAACAGGTGCTACTACGGTCTCAATAGGCAATTGAGTAGCAGAGACCTCTCTCGTACGACAGAACTAATACTCACAAGACGCTCAGACTGTTCTTTTTTATGGCGCAGAGGCATGGACCCTATTAAGCACTGATGCAACAGCCTTGAGAGTGTTCGAGAGAAAAGTCTTACGTAAGATCTTCGGTCCAGTACGAGTTGGCGATGATTTCCGCATCCGATCCAACAGTGGGCTGTATGAGCTCTTCAACGACATAGATATTGTGCAGCATATTAATATCCAACGGCTGCGCTGGCTCGGCAATGTCGTTCGAATGGAGGAGGATGCTCCGGCTGAACGGGTATTTGATGAGGGGATCTGCGGAAGTCGGCTAAGAGGACGACCTTGTATACGTTGAAAGGACCAAATCGAGCCTGTCATCGATTGGTGTGACTAACTGGCGTTGGCGCAAGAAGCAGAGGCGCCTGGAATGATGTGCCACGACAGGCCGAAATCCATTAATCGGGTTGTAAAAGGTCAATTAAGTAAGTAAGTAAGTTCTCGGAAATGTCTAACCAGGGGTTCGAACGTCTAATAAGCCAACATACGACCTAATAGCCTATGGCGACTTCTGCTATACATAATGTACTTAAATGTGTATACATTTGCGACTTAAAAAACTTCAAAATCGTACTACTTTAGGCGACAGTTCACAACATCTGCATCTGAACGGAAGTCCCTGTTGGAAGGCCCTATGGTATATGTTTCATACATTTCTGCAGTTTTTTATAAAAGGAATTTCCTTCTTTTACATTCCTTGTGACAGTGACGCAGCGCTTTAAAAAGCAGAAACGTTGTGAAAGTTGTATCATATATAGTGATGTTAAAAATAATAAAGACACCAATGTAACACTTAAAGATTTGATGGCAAAGTAATTAAAAAAAGACAACTGTTTAAATGATTATATAATTATTATATTATTATTGTATTTTATTATATTTTCAAAAACCAGGTGAGTGTCCTTATTATTTTAACAGCGCGGATTTGTATTTTTATTTAATAAAAATATTGTTACGAAAATTAAATTCGTGTTACATCGTTTAACATTAAAATGATAAACAAAAGCTACAAAAACAAAAGCAATGGACTTGTTTAAATGATCAATGAATAAACAAAAATATAGCAGCAACATAAGTGTATTATGTATTTTTTTTTATTTATTTATTCATTAATTACAATACAATTACAAATTACATTCTAAATATATACGACCTGAGTAACTTCGATCATATGCTCGGTGTAGTGTCACAGACCTGAGTCTCTGGTGGGTATCGAACCCACGACCCTCATGTTAATAGTCTAGCACACTATCCACTGGACTACCAGGGCACCCAACATCAGTGTAAAAAAGGGATATACAAGTAAACAACCAGGCAACAATAAACCGCAAGGACAAACGTAAACAAAATACACAAACAACAATAACGTAAACAATATGTTTACATCTATAGAGATTTAAGGAAGGCGAAGTCATTCTCCTTCAAGAGCATTCATCAGACTGTTTACCCAGCGATATAAAATGCAAGACAAAGCAGAAAACGGGGTCAGAAATAATTCAGTCTTGCGTGATGACCCGTTGCGTGTGAAGATAATAATTGTGGTTTGAAGAACTCCGTTATAAAGATCTAACGAACAATTGTTAGTGTGTAAGCGAAAGAGTGCAAAGAAGAATAACAAATAAAACAAATTGTTGTTGTTTAAATCAAGTTGCCAAAGGTAGCACACGGTATTGTGCGAACATTAAAGAATTGATTTAAAACTAAACACAAATTTATGTTTATTTTATTTGCAATCTACGAAATCATATTCTAAACGCTTTAAAAATGGTAAAAACGTAACAATATTATGATAAAAAAAAAATTATAAATTCACATTGATATAGCGCAAGGCATAAAAAAGAAGAAATATTTTGAATGTTGTTGCATATATAGTGATGTTAAAAAAAGGACAGACTGTGATTTGATGAGAAAGTATGTAAAACAATTATTTATATGATTATATTATTATCATATTATTATTGTTTTGTAACTATTTTCAAAATAAAATGGATTGTCCTTATTTTTTTTTTACAGCGTAAGTTTGTATTTTAAGTTTATACCGTTTTCTTTATTGACAATACATACTTACAAGTAATAACTGCAACAGTAGAAAAAGTAAGAAGTAGAGAGAGTCACAAATTCCGGCCACCATCGCGACCAACATCTACTTAGGATTTGTCAACCAATTGCATATACAAAATAAGCAACGGCAACCATCGCTGCCACGAAGCTTATAATGCACTTGCAATTGGTTGTGCGACAATTCTCACTAACCTGCAACAGTAGAAAAAGACTGATTCCGTTGAGTGCACTGCTTTTATACCCTTTTCAACATGGGCTTTTCCTCATATTAATCGCAGCAAGCGCTGCTATTTCAAATTCAGTCTCAAACTCAACAAAATAGTACTTCTCTATTGCAGTGTTGTATTTAACTAATGACAGTGTTGTATCCTAAGAAAGTCACACATGCTAATGACGTACAATTTAATGGTAATCGGTATATTACAAAATAAAATATGGTTTCAAATATATATAAATAAAATATGCTACGCTACAATTTTAATTAAATAAAAATGTTATACATAGTTATAAAATCGCATTGAAATCTATTTTTATGATATCAAAGGTGAAAATAAATTACAATTTCTCACCAACTTACTCATAAAAGTATTGCATTTGTGTCCTTATTATCAAACACTTCACTGTGCGTGAGCATAAGCATAAAAATTCAATAAAAGATAAATATATTTATAGACGCATTACAAAAATGTTTCTAAAGTAAATAGAAAAACAGTGAAAACTATCGCTTACTTATATACGTTTACAATAACTTACTGAAATCAATAGGGGGGAGGATATGCCGCTGTCCCTATTATTATTTTCTGCTGCCATGACTTAAATTCGAAACATTTCTAAGTTAGTTTCTGATATTACCCATGATGTGTATTAATTGTATCCATAAGTGGAGGGACCTACAGTTTATGTCGAAATCGAACGACAAAAATTTGAGAAAATTTTCATGGCAATTTAATTTTCTCTCAGATTTATTACCAGTTAATCGATGGATCAGTATCCTTAGTCAGTGACCTCAAGCTAAAGTCCATACGGCTACGAAATAGGGGAAGTTTTTGAAACCGTAAAGGGTAGGTAGAAGGTTTGTTAATTTCTTTCTTATGGACATAATAAGAATCAAAAGTGGTTATTGAACTTCGAAAGGATTTAATACAATCACCCAGTTTTTTTTTTGTAGTTTCCTACTTTTCATGAGAGTTTAGTCTGATTAAAGCAACATATTTGCAACTGAACTGTCTCAGTTATTTTTTCAATTTATTTGACCAGGAGAGCACTGTTCTTCACATAGAACATTTTTTCTATACGTAGGGTTACATAATTGGCCTTTACAACCCTTCAGTCAGGATTACGACCTAGTTTCTCACACCACTTAAGTTGTGTGTGTTAATTTTATACATGAGTGGCGCGACCTACAGTTTAAAGTCAATTCCGAACGACAGATTTTTGAGAAACTTTTCACAGCAATTTTATTTTGCCAGAGTTTTTGCCTGATATCCGCCGAGAGGAAGTCGCCGAAGAAATATTTTTTTATATTTCGTTTTGAACTTCGGCGTTTTGATTTCAACTTATATGTTCAAATACATACATACAAAATTGGTCAATAATTTAATACATAAGTGGCGGAAATTATAGTCTAAAATTGACTCTAAACGACAGATTTTTGAGAAGTTTTTTCATGATAATTTTATTTACTCTCAGAGTTTTTGACAGAAATCTTCTTATATTTCGCTTTGGGTGGAGGTTTTTGACTTGGACTTTAACTGTGGCGTCATATACCTACTAGACGACGGCGATTTCAACTTAATAGCTTAATTAGGACGTATCATAGGAGAAAGCGTTCTGCGAGAAGAATTGCATATTTATGTAATTGTCACTGCTTTAAAAATTTATTATTGTGCAATTAAATGTTTAAATTTGGTAGTTTTTGGTAAATTTTATTTTCATTTTTAATTCATTTATTTAAATGAAATTAAGCAAAAACTATAACGCAAATATTTTTATTCAATTTTTAAATTGTTTTCATTTTCTGTTTCATTTATAAAATACAAATAAATTAATACAATAAATATAGAAACTATCAGTTATATGTACATATTATTGCTTAAAATTCATGAAATTGCTAAAAAAATATTTTTAAAAATTTTATCACTAAAGAAATTAAAACATTAAAGGCCATTATTACAACTTGCCGTTAACTAAAGAGAGGATTGTAACGGGCAGATAAATTGCTTTTAGTTATTATGAGTACCCAATAAGAGAGAAGTGATCGTTAAGCTAAAGGGAGGATCATCCTACCTTTATCATTTAAAGGTCACTTTATGTTTGTACTTGCCATATTACATATTATTTTCATTATGGCAACTTCAAATATAAACAAAATGAGCAAACACAACAAAAAAACGAAGCCCGCGGTTGCCACTGCGTTAAAAAAAAATTTGTATAATTGAGCAGTGTTATCGACATTGCTCCGGCACTGCCATATTTTTGAAAACAGTTAACTTATTTTATCTGTAGGTTGTAATAACAAAAATAAGTTAAAGGTAACTTGACAGTTCCCTTTAGCTAAAGGTACCTTTAACTAACCCCAAGTTTAACGACAAGTTGTAATAATGGCCCTAAATCAATCAAAGGGTTTTTCATTCACTTCATTTTATATGTGACGTATGAGTAATATTTAATTGAACTAATTTGTGCAATGATATTGCTCATAGGTCCACGAGAGACTGAATATATGTATGTACATTGTGTGGACTGTTCAAATGGTATAGAATAGTAAACCGTACAAATTATATATTTGTCGGTAATATGAGCATCTAAGCCTTTCGTGATTTATTTTTTGAATTTTGAAAATTTAAATCTAACGGTATCGATTTATGTCAGATCAACACTCTGAATAAATTCAACTTTCGTAGAAATTTGATTGTTCTTGTGCGGTTTTTCGATTTCCATGCCCTTACTGAATGCACTCTGTTGATGATAAAACAGTTGGCAACTGCACCTAATCTTCATTGAAAAATCATCTTTAGCAATAAGTCCGTTTTCTCGATAACTGAGTGCGTGGAGAAACAAAACTGTTTTACTTCGAAGAGCTTCCAATGCATTCCAATAAAATCGCTGTTTGATGTGGATTTTGACCTGCGCTGTCATCGGTACACATTTCTATGTCGATAGGTTAGGTTAGGTTAGAGGACGTGTACTTGTCAATTGTCAATACTTGTACAGTACCCGGAAGACGTATTGACCATTGTACAACGACCTAGTTTCTCACACCACTTATGTTATGTGCGTTAATTTTATACATGAGTGGTGGGACCTACAGTTTAAAGTCGACTCCGAACGATAGATTTTTGAGAAACTTTTCCATGGCGATTTTATTTACTCTCAGAGTTTTTGCCAGAAATCTGCTCACTGGAAGTCGCCGAAGAAATACTTTTTGATTTATAGACTCTATTCCATTAAATCTTGATTAACATTTAAAATAAATTCGTTCATTTTTACCTTAATTCAGACATTTGAATCACTGGGAATGGTAAAAGCCACAACCATGCTTCTTTATTACATTCCCTCTTTTCATTTTTGCTGATAAATATGGAATATAATGTCTATAAACTGTTGCGACTTTTGTGACTGAAGTATTTACATTTTACGTTGAGACAAAGTTTAAAATTGTGAACTCAACTGGAAAAATTAAGTCGTCTACGAAATATTGAATGAGCAACTCTCATAGACAAGTGATTAAAACTGAAAAGTAAGCAGACATTCTGACACGTTTTCTATTTAATAAGGGCTTTTGTCGAGTTCTTTTTTTATAATTTAATCATTTGCAAATTAGTAATAAAGTTTAAATCGTTTGATTTCGGCAGTACTGTTAGGTAGTCGGTTAAATTAATATTAGCAGACAGTCTTAATAAAACCTCCTTTATTGTGATGTCAAAAGGAAACGCTACTACTATGTTCTGGTACTGTCACATCAAGATTAATGGTGTGACAGTACCAGAACATAGTAGTGCAAAATATCTGGGCATCCATCTCGACCGTCGCCTTACCTGGGCTCACCATATAGCTGCCAAAATTACCCAGATCAAACTCAGAACAGCACAGCTTTATTGGCTTATTGGACCTAAGTCAACCCTTGATCTAGAACTAAAACTGCTTTTGTATAAGTCAGTATTGAAACCTATTTGGCTTGATGGTATCCAACTGTGGGGAACAGCCTCACCATCCAATGTAGAGAAGCTTCAAAGGCGGCAATCTAGGCTTCTTAGAATAATAACAGGTGCTCCTTGGTATATGAGAAACAGTAACATCCACAAAGATCTGAAGGTGCCCTTAGTTCGAGAGGAAATAAAAATAGCAAGTGTCAATTACATCTCTAGGATTACAGAACATCCCAACCGTCTTGTAAGAGACTTAATTGTATTCGAGGGACACAGACGTCTCAAAAAGGTTCAAACAAATGATCTGATCAGATAAATTTACTTTTGATGTGCACTTTTAGTTGTACGTTGCAGTGGCAATAACAACTTTTATTAATGTATTTTAGGTTAAGATTTGAATACTTATTGTAAATTCTGAAAGGAAAGATTCAATAAATAATATACGAAGAAAAAAAAAAAAAAAAAAGGAATCGCGAAGCAAAGTAATGAATTTCTTTGTACTTTATTATTAGCAAAATCCGAATTTATTTATTGAAATTAAATATTAAAATATTGTTAAAATTTTTATTTAGTTTTTTGCTTGTTTTCTTTTCAATCGCATGAATCGGAATTTTTTTTTTTTTTGTTTAGACTGAATAATCTTACAAAGTTCTTCTAAAACATAAATTTTTTAGGGGCCTTGATGGTGTTATACAGCATTTCCTAACAGGGCCTTCCAAACTCTGACAGTTGATAACGGTCATCGACAGGGACGACTGGGACCCTGACATAATCATTCCCCCGGTTGTCCTGGATATATACACCAATGGCTCTAAACTCGATAATGGGATTGGTAGCGGAGTATACTCTGGAAAATTGGACCGGAAGTAATGGCCATCTAGCAGCCCCTCAATGGATCCTCGCAGACGATGCTCCTTTCACCCTCGTCTCGATTTTCTCTGATAGTCAGGCCGCCATAAGATCTCTGTCGAGCGTTGTGAATAACTCCAGGATCGTTAGAGAATGTCGCCACTGTCTCGGCCTTCTTTCTGGGCGCTTCAGTGTCTCACTCGTCTGGCTCCGGAATCCTCTTCAATCGACTTGGGTATGCCACTTACCTCGGCCAAATTGGCCATTGCGCGGAAATTCTTTCGGGATGCCAACCTATCCTGGCTCAATGAGGAGTCCTGCTCCACCGCTAGACTCACTTGGCACATAGCAGACGCACCAAGAGTAGTTTGGTAGAACTTAGTCAGTACAGGGACTGCGTTCATCTAATGCGTCACAATGGGCCGCTATGCGTACTCAAGTGAGCTTTTTGTATTAAAACTACCACTCCAGCCTAACATAACCTACGCTCTACCCAGAGAAGCAGGAGCGGACATTTGAACCATATTGCATTTTACACATACTGATCAATAAGACCACCAGGTGTTATAATAACTATCGAAAATATTTAAAAAATCCCAGTCTGATGCTGTATTATTTATCGCGATCAAATAGTTTGTCCTATCTCTCCTAAATGCAAATAAAATTACCAAGAAAAGTTTTTCTAAAAACTGTCATCCACTTAATTAATATACATAACTAGGTCCTAATCTAGACTGAAGGCTTGTAATGACCAATTATGTATGTATCTCTCCTATTATATATATGTATAACAGCATATACGTAGTTATTAATTTGAATATGACCCCGTAAACTACAATACATTGCATTAAATTTTAACTCTTTTGAACAAAATAAGTACAAAATTGCAAAAACAAAGCAAGCAAAAAAAATTATTTATTTATTAAATTTATTGCAGCATTTTAAATTTAACACGTGTTGCATTGTAACATTTAATATATATTTTGCAAACAAATTACCAGATTTGATTCTAGATACACAAAATGAAATTAAAACAATTCTTTTAATAATTTTTTATTCCGGGCAAATATCGATTTCTCTGAATAATAAATAAATACAGACAATAATATATATGACAAAAATATTAAAAAAATTAGAAATTGAATAAAAATATTTGCGTTAGAGTTTTTGCTTAAATTGATTTAAATAAATGAATTAAAAATGAAAATAAAATTTACAAAAAACTACCAAATTTAAACATTTAATTGCACAATAATAAATCTTTAAAGCAGGGACAATTACATAAATATGCAATTATTCAAGCAAAATGGTTTGTCCTATGCTACATCCTAGTTAAGCTATTAAATTGAAATCACAGTAGTCTAGTAGGTATATGAGGCCACAGTTCGGCGACTGCCTCTCAGCAGATTTCTGGCGAAAATTCTGAGAGTAAATAAAATTGTCATGAAAAACTTCCCAAAAATCTATGGTTTAGTGTCAACTTTAGACTGTAGTTTCCGCCACTCATGTCCTAAATTAATGACCAATTTTGTGTGTATGTATGTATTTATGCATGAAATCGAGTTTACAATACATTTCTTTTAATATCTCATCAACCTTTTCTTTTTCCAGGGTGTTAATTCTCACAGTCGATCTCATGTGAGATTTGCTCGAAGTTGTAATTTTCTTTTTACATTTAGGATTCTGTAACTCATTATCGAGTAAATATTTCTATTTTTAAAACACGTTTTAAAAAAACCGATTAATAAGCTATCGTGTCCCATCATAAGAAAAACTCGTACAATCGAAATTAATTTCGATACGAATTTGCTTGGACCAACAGTACCGTAATTAGCCCACTGTAAAATTTTTTAATGTTTTTCACAAATTAAAAGAAAAATAAAGGAAAACTTACTGGTGATTCCATATTTTTGCACCATAAAAGTGTGGGTATTACTCCTAAGAAGAACTCAGAGTAATTTTAAAATTCAAAGATCCAATATATTAAAACGTTATACCCAATATTTAGTAGGATAACGCTTAAATCTCTCCCTTTGGCATTAAATCTATCAGTTTTGTTTAACGTTTTCTGTTGATATTTGGCGCCATACACTTATGAGCAAGTTTTTAAGTTGAATTTTGTATCAGGCTTAGTGACTACGTAAACGTTCTTAAAAATGATCCCTTAAATATTCTCTTGGAGTCGTATAGGGGCTTTGTGAATATTATGCCTGTGGGAACTTTGTTAGACAAATCACATTACTTCACAGTAATATGACTTCATTGACATGTTGAAAGTAATAACCATGACGAATTCTTAATTCTTTAGGTGAATTTATTATTAATTATTTCTTCAACACATTCGAAACATCCCACATATAACGCAGCCACCATGCTTAACCGATTCTTGATACCGAGTTCTTCATTTTTTTTTCATCCATAGAGTACATCCGTAAAAGTAAAAATTTAATATACTGACTTGTCAAGGAAAACATATTATCCGAAAACTCATTTGACATGCTTGAGTATGGAAGTATGGTGTACAATGGGTCAATTCGACCTCCGGGTACTGTACTTGTCTTAATTGACAAGTACACGTCCTCTAACCTATGGAAGATGAAAAATAAAGAGTTCAAAGAATTTGCGTGAAATTGTTAAGCATTGTAATGGTATACAACAGTGTTGTGATGACATCTCTTAAACATATTCAGTATACATCAAATCGAAATGGCGAAAACGATGGTTTACAGTAAGCATTATATTTTTGTTCCGATTTAATTAAAAGTGCTGGAGAGTCGCATCGTTGAGGTATACATATGGTGATCAGGCTCTATCAGAAGCAACATAGAAGATGGTTTCGCTGGTTGATATATAACAATTTTGACGTGAGAAATGAAGAACTTGGAAACAATGGATTTATTTTTAGAATCGGATACTGACATACATACATACATTACAACCCTTCAGTCAGGATTACGGCCTAGCTTGTTACACCACTCACGTTGTGTGTGTTAATTTTATAAATAAGTGGCGGGACCTACAGTTTAAAGTCGACTCCGAACGACAGATTTTTGAGAAACTTTTCATGGCAATTTTTATTTACTCTCAGAATTTTTGCCAGTAATCTGCTAAGAGGAAGTCGCCTAAGAAATATTTTTCATATTTCGTTTTGATGTCTGACCTGGGCTTTGAACCGTGGCCTTACGTCGAATAAGTTAACGCACTACCTACTAGACTACGGCGACTTCAAAACTATTATCAACGTGAGCTACAAAACCACATTGATGCTATGTTTCTGGTGGGACTAGAAAGCTTCTAAAACCTTGTTGAACCCTTAACACAGATCACTAGCAAAAACAAACGATCAATTTGAACAACGAATTAATCGAAAAACGATCAAAATGAACCAAAAGACACTACAAGATAATTTTGCAACATGACAATGAACCTGCACACAAAGCAATACCGGTTCAGGATGCTATCAAAGCATTAGACTTGGGTCCTTTCGGCTGCTATTACTTTTCATCTACGGGACACGCATTGGCGAAGCAGCACTTTGATTCCTACAAGGAAGTCAACAATTCTGTTACTAATTAGTTTGTGTTTTATGTTCATGAAAAATGCTCATTTCATATCGGTATAATATGGAGGTGTATGTCTAGTTTTTATGTGTATGGTATACCAATTTTTAAAATGCAGTAGGCAAACGTTATTGAAGACTTCATTTGTAAGTAAAACCAAAAACTTTATCTTAAGTTAACATTGCTTAACGAGTAGAAATTTTTTAATTGCGTTGTGTGAAGATATTTTTTGTTTTCGAAACTCTACTATAAGTTATAAGATATTCTTTGTATTTCATGAAATATTTTTCAATATATTTAATTTTAACATTTCAGAATACAATTTTTAAACTTTAATTGTTAAAAATTAAGACTGACTACCACATACATATGTACATATATGTTGAAGAACTTGTATTAAGTTTTTCAATTGTTTTCTTTGTAACTTTTGCTTTAAATTTTATTTGTTAGAAAAAGTTTAACCATTATCGTCAGTACTTACATTGCATTGAAAATACCACACAGACAAATAACTCATATGCCCTTAACATTTAAAAACATGTATTATTTTATGAAATTCTAAATGAGTTTATAGATTGCAAATAAACGTTTGGAAGAATTTAATATTTTTATTTTTTTAAATTTAATTAAACATAAAAAATAAATTAAAAAAATAATAAACTATCTTAGTAATAAGCACCGTAGTCTAATACTTAGTGCGTTGGTATATATCTCGAACAAAACGAATTATGAAAAATGTTTCCCTGTGACTTACTCTCAGCAGATTTTTGACAAACACAAAAACAAAAATGTCATGAAAAGTTTCACAAAAATCGGTCGTTCAGATTTTCCTTTAAAGTGCAGGTCCCGCCACTCATGTTTAAAATTAATAATACTATGTTGTAATCCTGACTGAAGATTCTTTCGCAATGAGATGCCAGACGGTACACATCTTGTCGGATATGCCGATGACGTTGCGGCCATAATTGTGGCTCGCAATGTCGAAGAGGCTAGAAGAAATGTCAACCAGCTGATAATAAGAACGAAGACGTGACTCGAGGACAGAGGTCTCAAAATCGTAACGGAGAAAACAGAGTTGATACCTCTTACGAGCACGCGTATACCGCTGAAAATTGACGACGCAGAAAGTAGTCAACTATCTTGGCATTTTTGGCATCTGGACCCTAAACTGACGTTCTGGGCTCAGATCAAACACGCTGCAACCAAAGCCGGTAAAGTTACCTCTTTACTTAGTAAGCTTATGGCCAATATTGGTGGTACATGTACAGAGCAAAGGCAGATTGATGATGGCAGTTACGGACCCTGTTCTGCTTTAAGGCAGCGAGATCTGGGCATAAGTATTAAAGGCCGACTGTACTAAGTCAGCAGTACTGGTAATCAGTGGTGTAATACCGATAGGTCTACAGGCAAGCGAGCGGAAGAGGGTGTGGGAGACTAAAAACGTGCACGGAGTGACAGTAAATGTCGACGACGCTAGAAAGAGAACCATACAACGCTAGCAAGAGAAATGGAGCACTGAAACAAGTGGTAGATGGACGGCGAAACTTCTCCCAGGTATTACCTGTATTAAGAGGAAATTTGGTGAGGTTAATTACTATTTAACACAGCTGTTATCCGGACACGGTTATTTTTGTAAATATCTGTTTAAAATGGGGAAGATGACCCGACCAAATTGCATCTATTATGATGCGTCGATTGGTGATGCGGAACACACTATATTTCATTGTGAGAGATGGAGTTTAGAAAGAACGAATCTTGAGGCCAAAGTCGGCGTCTGTACTGTCGAAAACTTCTGCGATATACCTCTGCACAGCAAAGATGAAATCTAAGAAACTTGACTTGGATGATAGAAGTAGAATGGATGTTTAAACACCACAGATTTTGTTGCGCAATCCGGACGCGGATATGGTTATAAAGGGCCAAATGGGCAGAGGAGCTCCACTTGCAGTAGTGTGCCCACTCACAAATTGTTCAAAGGAGGAGGGGGAGATTAAGTGGGTGAGGGCCGTACACACGGGGGACACTGACGACTTCTCCTGTGGTGCGGTACATTTGCACCTACTCTGCGGAAAAAAGTCCTGACTGAAGATTGACATAACCGATTAAATAAGTAAGTATTGTATCAATAGAATTAATTTTTTTTAAAATTTGTTCTGATTGTAATAACACAAACATACCCGCTTTAACCCATAAATTACAAAATAAATCTACAAAATGATGGGTTGTGTATCATGATCATGCTCAATAGTTGCTCAATATTTGTGCACATTGATTCATGAATTTCTAGGCAACTTTAACCAACTTCCTGTTTTAAAATTCGTGTAAAACTATATCGGAAGAATATGGACTGTAATTTGTAGCGTGAAAATCAAATTTTTTCATTATCTTCCCAAACAGACGGTAGGCTGCTGTTAATGGCTATCTAAAACACACTATCTAAACAACACTGCTTGTGCAAAGCTTTATTCAGAAAAATAAGTCATACCTCATACATTAAAGATAAATACCCTAGCCATCCAATTATCCGCAAGTTTGGTGTCGTCAATTCAACACCCTGGAAAATCAATTAAAATTGTTCTATCAAAATAGGTCTTCTGTTTGAGCAAAACATAGCGCGCCTTGCTTATTTTACGATCACCTTAATCGTACTACCGAGAGGTTTATTGGTAAGCGGTATACAATTTCGGGATCACTGAACCAGTGTTCGATGAATGTATACTACAATGTCCGTAAATTGTTTGATTTGAACACCAACGATATGTGGTTTCAACAGGACGACGCTATGCAATGTGAATAGGCCACTCAAGTTTTATGTTCTGGCAACGTTAGACCTTTGAGTTTGACCCTGTTGATGATAACACATAGTGACGTCAATAAGTCTCTCACACACACGGTTTTATATAAATTTAAGATAGTTAGCGCTTAATGTAAGATCCGATATTTCAGTTATCGTTTTAAAATAAAATAATGCACTCTATCAAATACCATAGAATTATGTAGAAGTATCACAAGTGGCATGGTGTGACGATTATAAATCTGTACATCAGTCAAGGCACTAAGACATATGAGTTTAGTTTAAATTCAGATTGACTTTCATATAACAATATTTAACATAAATAAAGTGACGGATTAGATTGTAATCCTTCGAAATTTTACACTACCTCATGAAGAATAAAGATGTCACTTCTTTGCATGTTCCAGCAGAACAATGCATTTAAATATTTGTTAAAGTGCACATAGAAATGGTGCGAAGGATCCTTATCCAGTCGAGGACTTGTGGAATATACATATAAAAGCAAATCAAAACAAAGTATCCCACAAAATGTGGAAATTAATTCAGGCTTACACACAGACTTGCACACATACATAATTGGTCATTAGATTTAATTAAACTCTTTATTGTTCGCACTACTTTTGTGTGCCACCGTATACAACTTTACAAATACAACAATAATTCCTTGTTCGCTATTATTCTTTGCTTACAACGCAGATATTTCCAACAGAGATCTTCAAACCGCGACTGTTGTCTTCACACGCAACGCGTTTTCACACAAGATGATGAATGTTCTTGCAATGGAGTGTTCGTGTGTTCGCTTTCTCGAGAGTTCTATCGCTACTATATTGATGTTTGTGTAGTTTGCTTACGTTGTTTGATGTTGCTTTCCTTCTTACTGATGTTGTTGGTATATGCAAGCAAGTTGGTTATATTTGTTGGTGTAGCTTATGTTTCTCGTTTAAATGTTAAATGATGGTACCGTTTCCATTTTCGTAACAATATTCTGAGCTTTTTATAACTCTTTTGAAAAAAATATAGTGTCCTTATTATTTTTTTTTATTTCTATTTAAGTTTTAATTGAATAAACATTTTTAAATTAAAACAATAACTCAATAAAATTGCAATGGACTTTGTTTATCAAAAATTTTTTCATTTTATTTACTTTCTCATCAAATGTCCAAGTTTCACATCGATGTCCTTATTATTTTCAATATCACTGTATATGACCAATCCGTTGGTTTTTCATTGTTATTATAAATTTCTTAGAAAATGTACTCAATATTCATTGAATTTCTCCATGCTATTACCGACCGTATGGCATATAAATAACTTTAATCCCATTTTGTAGAGCAAATAACTTACTTTATATTAAATTTTCTTTTATAGAGTAACGTGCATTATCGATTGCATATTGAACGTAACATTTATGTTATTTATGTATTCGCTCTTATAACTACTTAAGTAAACTGTGTATTAAAGTAATTATTGGTCAACATTTAAGCAGCACGTAATGTATTTCAAACCACAAAGGCCTATGCTAAAGCGTTAGTAAGACAAATACAAATTAATTGAATTTGTGAACTTTAATGTTCTGTTAATTTGAATTCAGGGAATTTATTGATAATCTATTAGCTCAGCCATTAAATGTTTACATGATTAGGTATAATATTATAGAATAACGTGTAGATATGTAAATTTAAAAATTAAAAACTTGAATAAATGTTCTTAACTATGTTTGCTTATGTTCTAATTCAGTTTAGTTTTTTGAATTTAAAGTTTAAAATGCTAAAATCTATTAAAAACCATGAAATATTTTTTAAAAATGTTCACTGTTTGCTTCGTACAGGTATAGTCAAATGATGTACTCGGTGCGCATTTATAAAATATCCCTACTCATCGTTGGTGCTCGAAACTAAAGTTACAATTGAAAGAAATACTATTTTAAATAACAATTGAACACTGTAATAATGATTGTAATTGTGAACATCTGTTCGAAATGCATACCTTGCACTCATCTCGGTCGTATGTCAATGAAAAGACGCACATTTACAATCACAAACAGCATCGGAACTTTAACAGTGGATAACGACAATTCTTTCAATGCGAGATATCATCCAAAATATATTCCTTTGAAAGGTCTATGGGTGCCATTATGTGTAGAATTTAATATCGTTTAAATGTTCACAACGGCTTCTCTGGGAATAGCGCTTCCGAAATATCTAATTTTCCATAATTATTCATTAGTTTCTCAAGGCAGGAAATTAAATTCAGTCTTCCTTTTGCAGCCGGAAATTGTGAATTTAATACACAATTGGTTTTCACTGCTTTTTAGCCAACATGCTGATTTACAAATAGTAAACAATAATGGGATTTCATTTCTGCGTTCACATAGTACTCTGCCAACTGCTCTTTCTACTTCAACAACAATAACATTGTCGAGGCGATAATTAATCGATTATTTCTTGATGATTGCATATAAAGATGTTGCAAAATTTACCGTGTAGTGGTTTTGTTTTATGTGTACATGTACTTGTTTGTTTGAGAGAGTATATGTAGAATTCATGAATGTAAACATTTGAGTTCCGTTTTAATGCAATGCATTTATAAACAAAAACTATATTATTAAACACTCTATAAGACAAAACTGACGCCTGGCCTAAGGGTTTTTGGAGAGGATAGCCTTAAGGTCAGGCAGCATAATTGGCGTTTTCATCACGACTATCACATTCACCTGGTTAACCGAAAAACCGATTAAAAAATTAATCAAGGAAATATAGAAGGTATAGAAGATGAACGAAAATTAACACAGAAAATCACTGGTAGGTATAACCCCTTTCTTACTAGCCTTTTAATGTTCAAAAAACAAGTAACAAAGGCTATGTATAGCATATAACAACCAAATTTCACCATCTCTTTTTCATTATTTTCTTAATAAATTCCAACTGTGCACATCTGGTGCTAACACACATCTCTATAGCATTATAGTGCCACCACCATGCTTAACCGTTTCTTGAGATCGAGCGCTTCATTTCGTTTTTTCTTTCATACTAAACTACGTCGGAAGAAAATTTATTTTTCTAAAACTAATTTGATATACTTTAGCATGGAGGAAGAACAATAAAGATGTCAATCCAAAGAACTTGCGTGAAATAGTTAAGCATGTGCCCTGTACTGTGCCGAAGAGTGTCGGCACTGGGTGTGGGCAATTTGAAATTTATTAAAAAAAATAATCAGTCTAAATAGTCTCTCCTTATTTAAACCTTCTTAAGAATAAATTTACTAAAAGTTTGAAAAAATTAACAATTCGTAATGACTATTACTTCCAACAAGTCCAAGAACCCAATCATACTGCTGCAAATGCAGACTTAATACTCTTACACAAAATCCTGATATAACTCCAAGAGAATATTTAGAAGATCATTTGGAAGAACGGTGCTTAACTTTAAACAAAACTCAACAATAAGATTTGCTCATGAGTGAATGGCAGGAAATATCAACAGAGAATGCTAAACAAAACTGATATATTCAATGCCAAATGGGTTAAATGAAGTGCTTAACCTTAAGGGATATTCTACTAAATATAACGGATAATATTTTAATATATTGGGTCTTTGACTTCTAAATTTATTCTGAGTTTTTCATGGAGTCTCCAAAAAATTTTCATTATTTTTTTTAAGGTTTATAAAAAATATAAATTTTTTTTTTTGTTATAATAAAATAGAAACAAATAAAATAAATATAAAAAACATCAATTATTTGTGCATATAAAATGCATGAAATCGCTAAAAAAAAATAATTGGGATACATAAACTTTTGCTACTATTTATTTTATATTTACTAGTGGTTAATTATAAGTTGCCGCGATTCAAACAAACATCTACAACTAAACGAAATTTGAAAAATATTTCCTCGGTAATTTACTCTCAGCAGATTTCTGTCAAAAACTCTGAGAGTAAATAAAATTGCCATGACAAGTTTCTCAAAAAAAATCTGTCTTAACATCAACATAAGTGGTGTGATAAACTAGGTCGTAATCCTGACTGAAGGGTTGTAATGACCAAATATGTATATATGTATGTAACTATAATTTTAGACAATTTAGTTTTTATATCTCAGTATATATCAGTATTTCCAAATCACCTAATTTAATAAAAAAAAATTAAACGAATGGAAATTTTTAAATTCTTTAAAATGCGTCACATGCTATCCTTTTTGCTATCCTTTATTTAAAAATGAGTTGTTGCCTTGGGACAGCAGAAGCAGTAAAATTCTATTGTTTTCCAACATGTTGCACGTACGTATATATACATATGTATATATACAGATATACTAAATGACTAAGGCTTTTGTACACGTCTCTTCGATTGCCAATACATTTGTCAAATTGCCAATACAAAAAAAAATTATATTGGAACAATAAAAAGTGAAAAAATTAAATGAAATGTTTTCAAAAATATGAATCCCTCTACAGACAATAAATGATTTCATTTTCTTATTTCATTTGCGTATAAAAACTTGTTGCTGCTCCGATAGCAATTGCTTTTTCAATTCCGATAAAAATGTAATGCGCAGAGGATAAAAAAGAAGAAAAGCAAAAATAATAAATATGTTGAGGAATTTTATTTCCACATTCAATAAATGACATCCTAACCACAAGCATATGTTATGGATGGAAATATTATTTTAAAGTTACTGAAAGGAAACACCTAAAGAGTATTTAATAGAGGAAAAAAATGTTTCTCAGTTTTCCACCACAGGGAAGCAGTTTTATTAGTTAAGTGACAGTAAGCCACAGACTTTTCTGAAAGCATTGTAGCTGAATACTACAATAACATAACTTAACTTACTTGTATTAGAAATGAAATCTCCTGGAATGGGCAACGAACATCAATTGGTTAAAATGAGAACGAACATGATGTCCTACATCAACATGCAACATACGGTTGATCACTAACAACATCACCTTGGGTTTCATTAATTCCCATTGTAAAAGCCAAACGTACGGATAACTGTAATCGTTGAAATTTAAATGGCCTTTGAGAGGAACTTATTGAGATGCGTGTTCTTAAAATATCTTTGCTTTTGTATTTTCCGTTTAAAATTGTTGCTTGGGTTACATTATTCACTAAATTATTGACCGCAAGTCTTGTTTGATTGCACAATTTTGTTGGGTTTACATGAAGAGTCATTGGTATTCAATTAGTTCCGTTGTAATCCAGCAAATGAAGAGAATTAAAAAAATTCAATGTATTACTTTATCGACAGTTTAACGTATAACAAAAACCAGTAAAAAAAATGGAGAACAAGTAAACAAAAATGCAACAACAACACTGCAGGAACAAACGTAAACAAAATACATAAACAACAATAACGTAAACAACATGCTTACATTTACAGAGATTTCGATAAGGCGAAGTCATTCTTCTTCACGAGCATTAATCAGACTGTTTACCCAGCGATATAAAAGGTAAGACAAAGCAGGCAACGGAGTCAGGAAAAATGTAGTGAAGGCGCGGTGTTTGAAGAAAGTATTCGTGGTTTGAAGATCCCCGCTATAAAGATCTATGGAACAAATTAACTACTAATTGTTATTGTTTACGCTAAAGAGTGCAAAGATGATAAACGATATTAAAATCTTTTTTTTTTTAACTATTTTATGTTCCCCTTGATCAGACAAAAAAATTAAAATTCTTTATAAAGCAGTCGCCGGCATGGCAAGGCTTTCAGCTGTTAAATATCTGTCATATTAAGTGAGTTTTTTTTTCGTTAAAAATCTTGCCATGGACGATGATACAAACGTGATCACTATTCAAGCAAAATGCCTGTTTAGCTGTCGAACTGTTCGGACGTGCCTTTATTTTGTGCATTTAAAAATTATTAAAGTTTTTATTGTGAACTGTCTACTGATTGATAAAACATATTTAACAAAAAAAAAATAAAAAAAAAATAGAATATTTAAAAAAACAATCAAAAACATTTGCAAATTGGATAATAAAAAGAAATAGAAATAAAGAATAAATCTAAAACTAAATCAAATACACAAAGAATAACAATAATCTGTAGAATACACCGTTTTTATACAACAATTACAACAAATACATAAACAATAACATATCAAAACAATAACATTAAACTTCAAATATAATAAATAGCGTACATTGGTATATAAACAATATAAATTCAAAACAATAACAACAATTCACAGTCAGCTGATTTCTCCCAACAAAAAAAAAAACATACAAATAAACAAACAATAAAAATTTAAAACAAAACAATCCGAAACATATGCAAATTGAATATAAAGAAAAGAAAAGAAAAGAAATTGAAATAAAGATCAAAACAAAATCAAATACACAAACAATAACTAAGATCGGAACAGTTTAAACCGTTTTTTTTACACCAATTGAACATAGAAACAATAACTACAGATATTAAAATCAAATAATAAGCAAATTTAATACTTATCAACACTATAGATCACCTGTTTTTGTTTACTTGTTAAGTTGAATAATAGAGTTGCCATCTACTTCATACTTATTCTACACTGAGCAAAACATTATATAATTAATTTTGAAAATGGCTTGCTTATTAAAAAATTGTAATATAAAAAACGATGATGAAAGAATGATTGTTTGTTGGCTGTGTCACGAATGTTGTCATTTTAAATGTAGTGGTCTTTCAGGACTCGTTGCTGAAGCCGTTTCTAAAAATAAAGGTCTGCATTGGTGTTGCGAAAACTGTAGAAAATTCGGAGTAAATTATTACCGTTTTTTTCAAGAGACTAAAAACAAATTCACCGAACTTCAAAAAGAGGCAATTAAATTAAATGACCGCATTTCGGCATATGGAAAATTATTTGATGATTTTAAATCTTTGGATAATTTAAAATCTCCCCCACAGTCCTCTCCAAAACGTCGTAAGTCGGCAAGAAATATGAATAAAGATAAACGTGACGACCAAGAAAATGTTTCTGCGCCCCCATGTAATTCTGCATCCGATGGTAATGTTCAATTCTCCAATATTACTGAATTGAATAGTAAAAATTTATATCGTGAATCCGATTGCATTGTTCCTTCTTCCAATATTACTGAATTAAATAGTACTATATTATATCCTAATGTAAGCAATCCTCCACAATCTATAAATATTAATCCTCCCGGATCCATAAATAGTGATTCCAGGTATATTCCTCTCCGAGCAGTTCCTCCAAAGAAGACAATTTTCGTTTCGCGCTTACATTACGATACAACATCGGAATCTGTTGATTTATACATAAGAAATGCTATTGGTAGTGATGCGGATATATCAATACAGAAATTTAATTTTTCTCAACCTAGATCTATCTCATCATTTAAAATTACTATTTCTACGGATATTTTTGATACTCTAATTAATCCGAATTTCTGGCCAACAAATACTCTAGTTCGGGAATATATCTATAAAGCTAGACCCCAAAGTATTGCCGTACTTCCACAACGTGAATCTTTTGTTCCAAAAAACTAACTGATGATTTTATGTCCATCGCTTATCAAAATGTTCGTGGCTTGAGAACAAAACTTACTACATTATACACGAATAGTTTTAACATCGATCAGCAAATATTAGTATTTACGGAGACGTGGTTAAATGATAATTTTTTGAATACTGAAATACTTTGTAACAAATTTAATATCTTTCGTCGTGATCGTGGCAATGAAACTACAGGAGGAGGTGTCCTTATTGCTATTTCATGTAATTTACCATCTGAGCTTTTAGTAACTGATACACCTCACGATATTGAATTTATAGCTGTTTCAATAAAAATGAATGGTCATCGTATTTTTATTACCTGTTCATATATTCCGCCATCTTCTCCACAAGCTGTATACATAAAACATGCAGAAGCTATAAGTACTGTTGCTCATTCTTCAAAAGACGGTGATTTTATTTTTGTCCTCGGTGATTTTAATCTACCTTCAATTCAATGGAAATACTTACCAGACGATGGTTATTTCATTCAAATGAAGCAGAATTCAAATTTCGACGAATTTTTTAATATTTTGTATGATTTGGGTCTGTTCCAAATTAATGGCATTCCAAACATTAATTTCAAAATATTGGATTTAATATTCGTAAATGAGGTGACTAATAGCTTTATTAAACGCTCGTTCCCTATTACCAGTCCAGAAGATTGTTATCATCCAACGCTCGTATTAAAAACATCCATTCCACTTAATTTATCGATGCCTTCGTGTAGCAAAAATGAGAAAGTTTTTTCATTTAAGCACACCAACTATAATATGTTAAATTAACTCCTAATCAATACGGATTGGCACTCCTTTTTTTCATGCTATACTAATGTTGATGATATGTCTAAAGCCTTTTACTCTAAGGTTAATACCTTTTTGAATTTATGTGTTCCAAAGCAAATATCTAGACAATTATCCGGTCCTCCATGGAATAATAAACAACTGGCTCGTGTAAAAAATAAGAAGAATAAATACTATAAAAAGTTTAAACAATCTGGTTGTTATATGGATTATATAAGATATTCTGTTACCCGGGCGGAATACACAATACTTAATAAATCATGTTACGATAAATATGTAAATACAATGAAATACAACTTTAAGTGTAATCCAAAATCGTTTTTTAAATTTGTGAACTCAAAGAAAAAAGTAACTGGTTTTCCATCTTCTATGAGATTTCAGCAGATTGAATCTAGTGATGACAGCATTATAAGCAATTTATTTGCCAGCTTCTTTTCCACAACTTATTCGGATGCAACTTATAATGATTCCACTGATTATCACATTAAAATAAATACAAATTCCACAGTATCAATAAATTTAATCAACGTTTCTACTATTTCTTTGGAATTGAGAAAACTAAAATTCTCCTATAACTTTGGACCTGATAACATTCCTAGTAGCATCTTAATTAATTGTGCCGACTCTATAGCTGTTCCACTATCATACTTATTTAATAAATCGATTATATGTGGTTATTTTCCTAATGTTTGGAAGGATTCATTCATTATTCCTTTGTTCAAATCAGGAAATAGATCCGATGTTACAAATTATCGTGGTATTGCAAAACTGAGCATAATTCCAAAACTGTTTGAAAAAATGGTTACAGATGATTTATGTTATCAAGTTTCTAACTTGATATCTCCTTATCAGCACGGTTTTAGGAAAAAGTGTTCTACTACAACAAACCTGCTTCATCTCGCAACAGTTGTGTATCAAGGATTTTTTCATCAGCAACAAACAGACGTTATCTATACGGATTTCAGCAAGGCCTTCGATAAAGTCAATCATGTACTTTTGAGGAAGAAACTTTATTTATTGGGATTTTCCGATCTTAGTCTAAAATGGATTTACTCGTATTTAACTGACAGAAAACAAACCGTACTTTTTAAAAACTGCTGCTCCAGAAGTATTGATGTCCTTTCTGGGGTACCTCAGGGTAGCCATCTTGGACCGCTTCTGTTTTCATTGTTTATTAACGACTTACCTGAAACGATTCACTATTCCAATATCCTAATGTACGCTGATGACGTAAAAATTTTCTTAAGTTATCGCCAAAGTTCCGATCAGAAACTTCTTCAAAATGACCTAAATTCGTTTTATTTATGGTGTAATTTAAATCTAATGCAGCTTAATCTCAAAAAATGTAAATACATGAGATTTGTAAGAAAAAATCCGATTCCTGCAAACTATGCTTTTGATGGATACGAGCTTGAGCTTGTAGATAACTTCCTGGATCTAGGACTTCTACTTGATCCCAAACTAAATTTTATCCCGCACATAACTATGACAGTTAATAAAGCTAGAAGCGTTCTTGGTTTTATAAAACGGTGGGCAAAAGAATTTAACGATCCTTATGTTATTAAATCGCTCTACACATCTCTTGTGAGGCCTATACTCGAGTATGGTTCCATAATATGGGATCCTCTATATAAAAAATATTCCGACGTCATCGAATCTGTACAAAAGCAATTTCTGATGTTTTGTCTCCGAGGACTGAATTTTAATCCTACAAGTTTACCTTCTTATTCTGCCAGACTAGCTTTAATTAAACTTCCGACACTTAAAAGCCGCAGAACTATGTTAAATATCTCATTCATATTCAATGTAATTACTGGTGATATAGGCTCCAGTTTTTTAATCCATAATATCACGTTTAATGTTCCTCAACGTCCGTCACGTCATTTTTCCCCATTATCAATACAATTTTTTAGATCCAACTACGCTGGTGCTGATCCAATAAGGAGAATGTGTAAAGAATTTAATAAATTGTATATGCTAATAGATTTTTCGTCATCAAATAATGTTATAAAAAATAATGTAATTATATATTTAAATTCATAGTTTTTAAAATTGATATAATTTTAAATTTACAATTGTAACTTTACTAAATTGCCTGTAAGGAATATTTCCATAGGCAAATAAAATAAATAAATAAATAAATAAAAATTATATTTTGAGTATGGTAGTCATTACCATTTTCTGGTGCAACGAATTGGCAAGATTTTAAAAAAGAAAATGTTAAGAGGCTGGTAGCGTTACTGATGTGGTCAACAATGAGCCATTGTATAATTGGTCATTACAGTCATTTAATCAGGATTACAACCTAAATTCTCGCACTATTTATGTTGTCCGTGTTAATTTTATCTGTAAGCGGCTGTTTAATGCTGACTCCGAACGTCAGATTTAAGAAAATTGTCATGGCAATTTTACATTACTCTCAGAGTTTATGGCAGAATACTGCTGAAAGGAATTCGCCGAAAGCAATGTATTTTCAAGTTTCATTTTGATCGAGATGACTATGTCAGAGGCTTAACCACGGGCTCTCGTCTAGTTAGCCAATACACTACCTACTGGACTACAGCGACTCCATATATCGCCACTGTTATTAAAGTAAGTGTGACGGAAAAACCGAAGATGTCTAATCCCCAATTTTCTTGGCAATTGCACCTCAAATTGTATTTCTGTCCATATAAACTGAAACTCATGCAGTAAGACCAAACAAGCTGATAAGGTGCTTACGCTACAGGCGTTCAATGTTGATTTTTCGAACAAAATTTCTCACTATGTGGGGCTAAAGGAACCATGTGATCATTGTGTGAAAGCAAATTTCATTTGAAAATACTGGTCGCTAGATGACATTGATCTTATTTCATTATGAACAATTTAGAGTGCGATGGTCGTATGATAATCTACTGTTTTGGTTTACAATTCAAAATTATGCTCTCAAGTCAGTGGCTTAAGCTACATAGTTACTTGATTAGTCATTACAACCCTTTGGTTGAGATGAAGAGGAAGTCGCCGTGGTCTAGTAGGTAGTGGCTTATTAGACGTGAGGCCTCGGTTCAAAACCCCAGGTCAGGCATCTCCAACTAAACGAAATAAGACAAAAAATGTCTGGCAAAAATTCTGAGAGCAAATAAAATTGCCATGAAAAGTTTCTCAAACATCTGTCGTTCGGAGTCGACTTTAAACTGTTGGTATAGAATTAACGCACACAACCTAAGTGGTGTGCGAAACTAGGTCGTAATCCTAACTAAATGGTTGATATTACGACCTAGCTTTTACGCAACTCTTGTTTTGTATGTTGATTTGATCCATGAGTGGCGGGACCTAGTGTTTAAAATTGACTCCTAACGACAGATTTATAAGACACTTTTTATGGCAATTTTATTTGCTCTCAGAGCTTTTGCCATTCTGTTCGTGGTGTCTGAACAGTCGCGAGCTAGCATCTAATAAGCCAAAACACTACGACGACCT
This sequence comes from Sarcophaga carnaria, assembly GCA_958299815.1. Lineage (NCBI taxonomy): Eukaryota > Metazoa > Arthropoda > Insecta > Diptera > Sarcophagidae > Sarcophaga > Sarcophaga carnaria. Next base: position 80,098,394 of record OY283149.1, on the reverse strand, counting down.
CAATTTTGGTTATATTGATTTTAGTGATTGACTACATCCCCTTAGATTCCATTCCACAACGCAATGATGGTCACTAAAAGGTTTGTGCATGTAGTCAAAATTCCGTTTTACCATTTAATTATTAAGTTTTTATTTTAGTTATCGAATTTTTGTTGTTATTTAAGGTTCCATTATAAAATATTATTGTCATCATGCACCATAAGCTAATATATGTATATGACCGATAACCGATAGTTTTGTTGAAAATAATAAATAATTGGTTGAACATATGCGTGAGGTAAATGTGGTTTTTCATTTTAAATTTACAATGTTAGAAGACATTTTTAACCGAATGCATGATAAAATCTGAGGCAATGTGTGGTTTTGTCATTTAAATTTAAAATGTAACAGCCAATTGTATTTTTGGGAGAGAACTGTTTACTGTATATCTGATATATGTAGACCACAATATACATTTCGACATAATAGATGCAAGTGCAATGGTCTACGATCATTGCTATTCAAATTGTCTTCTTATAAAGTAAAAGTTGTAATCGCAACCATCCCGCAATGCATATAATTCGAAGAGAAAAGTACAAAGGTTATCATCACCATTCACAGTCATAGCCTGAAAACTTTACACATACTTAAGTAAAATATACATTATACATATAAGTATATATAAATATAGTACTACAAAATTGGCATAAAATTGAAAAAAAGTAAAAATTAAAAGTAAATAAACGTACAATAATTATGTAGAATACATAACATAACATAACATAATTGGGCATTACAACACTTCAGTCAGGATTACGGCCTAGCTTCTCACACCACTCATGTTGTGTGCATTAATTTTATGCATGTATGGCTGGACATACAGTTTAAAGTCGACTCCAAACGACAGATTTTTGAGAAACTTTTTCGTGGCATTTTATTTACTCTCAGTGATTTTGCCAGAAATCTGCTGAGAGGTAGTCGCCGAAGAAATATTTTTTCATATTTTGTATCGATATCTGACCTGGGGTTTTGAACCGTTGCCTTTCGTCTAATAAGCCAACACACTACCTACTAGACTACGGCGACTTCACCACTTCTAAGGTTGTGAAATTCAACGCATACCCTCATGGACACAGGGACATCGAAGATAATAACAAGACCGACGCAAGACGACTACATGAGATTGGCATAAAAACTCCATTGATTGATTTTGATTGAATGAGGTAAGATGGGATAATGAACTCACATGTAGATACGCCAAACAGATCTGGTCCAACATGTATATATGGATGATCAATTTCCATTGAACTTATCAAGATTCTATTTCAGGAACTTCAAAGCAGTGTACAGCTTTACACTGGCCTCTGGATGTTCACGGCAGAAGACTGGAAAAACCTCATAAAAACTTCTGCAGCAGCTGCAACAACGAGCAAGAGGAAATTCACGCCTTTTTATCAGACTCTCGGGATGGTTGAGAGAGTAGCTATAAATTATATGATGGTAATTTGATTATATTAGTAGCTGGACAGAGGTCAAGGCCATTTTGAAAGCGGCTTGTTGGGTGGCGAGATTTGTCCTAAAAATGTCTTGATTTACGCGAACGTCTACACTGCTATTTAGTCCACAACGAACATGTTTTCAAAGTTCATCGTTTGTTCATGGATACTGTAGCTTTTGTGGGGAAATTTCGAATCATTCAAATTAGCTCTTAAATGGATTTCAGGATGACTGAACGATGATTGGCTAGGCCGGTACGGAGCTTGCTATCTCGGACATATTACAGGGCATACCCATACTGATTATCTCGTTTAATTTGCATTTTATTCACTCGTTTTGCACGGAATATCAAACTCTTTGGGAGCAATAGGCTACGTGCAACATTGCTAGGGTCTACTTGACACGTGTAAATAAGACTCAATTCTATTCTTAAATCACATGGCCATTCACCGCACAATACGATTTTTTTCTGCCATTATTACGAATTGACATTTCGGCAAATAACTTCTACACGAGCTGTGGCTTTTAGGAGTAGAAGCAGACTGTCTGTATAGCTTTGTTGTTATACCTACATTTGCGAAAACTAACAAAACATTGGGATTGACGTTTGAGTGACTGCACTTAAATAAATGACACTTCAGTGCATAAATAAAGAAAAATATGTAGCAGCAGACAACCTTAACAGGACGGTGGTTTTGAAAACACTGATTGGTTAACTTTATATATACGATATACACACAAGACCAAGACCGTCTTAAAATCGAGGAAAGTTGTCGGACAATTACAAAGATTTTCAACGAAAACGGATTAGTTAAAAAATTTCTGAAAGTTGTTATCCGTATGTATACTTTTGTGGCTGAGTGTATATGTGAGAAGGTAGACCGAAATCCTGACTAAAGGATTGTTGTAGTCAGTAGTTAGAAGTTCTTTTGGTGTCGATAGTCGCTCCTCTCGATTTATATCGAGCTTTGTCCGAGATCGCTCTATACGCTTTGTTATAGATGAGATCCTATCAGTTGAGAACAGATTAAATTCAGGGGTACTTTAAGGACCGTGTAATTTAGAATTTTTATTGTTGGGTTTTCTTTAGCCGCAATAAGTCAAATTTTCAAAACAGCAAAAAACGAAAAAAGTTTTCTATGCCGGAACACATTTATCATCGTCCAAAATTTTTAAATGAAAACTGATGACCCAATTTTAAGGAGCAACGTTTTAGTTCAAAATGGAGAAAAAATGAAAAATCTTAAGTACGAGTACCTGTAAGATCATATCATCTGCACTATCTACGCTCTTACATTCATGTGTTAAATGTTGCTTCATTATGTGATTTATTTTAACTTTCCGAATTAACATAAATACACACGCAATAATGTATGATTGTGTCTGGAAGTGTAAACATAATCTTGTCGACTATATTGACATTGCGTCCTAGAGACGTCATTTCATTATTGAAATCAAAGGAGAAGTAATCTTAAAACTGAAAGAGAATGAATGAAGCAGCATAAATACAAATACAAATATTAATTTATTTCATTTGTGTGTTAATCTGTCATCTGTAATGGGATTTTTAATTGAATTCTCATTGACGCCGACTACGCACAAATGCAATGTATTTTCCCACTCTTCTTTACATGGGTTTTGTTTTCTTTGTTGCTGATGATTTAAATGACATATTCAAATATGTGTGTAGCCACATGCATGCATACTTCTGTATAATTTATTGAACCCACATTTATACAGACACATCTTTGCTCTCCTTTTGTGTTACATTTTAACTTTTGATTGAGAGATTTTTGTGTGTGAAAAGATGTTAAGAAAAAATCTGAATTTAATGTATTATTTTCGATAAATATTAAAAGTAATCTCCACCATGCTTGGCGTAAATAAATAAACATCAGAATAAACTTCTGATGCATTAGCTTCCTGGAACCGTATTTCAGTTTTAAATGATCGATCGCAAGATATAACGAAAACCCACTCAATCAAATTGCTCTTGTCAATTTATTTAAGAAAAGAATTACTGAAAGAATTAAACTGTCACCTATTCTGTGAGTTTTCAAAATATATCGACTTATAGAGATTGATCGCTCAAAGACTGGAACCAAAGTAATACGTCTAAGTGGAAAGAATCGGTAACAATTGTGCATAAGCACGGACTATTACCCGCCTTGACACTAAGGGATTTGACACCCGCTTTGAGTGTTAAACAGGATTTGATACTGAAATGTAAACACACACATAAACTTGTCTGTGTGCGCAACCTATTTAAAGATTTTTTATAAAAGGTGGTTCAACCATAAAAAGCGATATTAAAGTCGCATATTGGTTTGACATTTCATGGTGTCAGTGTTTGACAAATTCAACTAACAATTATGCAGAGCATTAAGATTGTTGAAGTCTTTTGCAGAAATTCATTTTCAAATCAAAATGCATTTCCTGCACTTCGTAATTTTTTTGCCAGCGTAATCAACCACAGAAACGTCATAAAATTATACTCGTTGTCGTGCCCAACAATTAAATATCTCAGGAACAAAACTAATGCGAATTTAAAATAAAGATTTGAATTTACGCTCTTACAAAGTTAAATTGACTCAAGAACTCAAGTCTACTGACCATTTCAAGCGATCACACTATGCCGATTATTCGGTTGAACAAACAGAAGTAAATATTGAGTTTTCTAAGAAAATCATTTTCATCTTTCAGTTTAAGCTGCCAAAATGCCCCTATTTTTCTTGGATTGTAAATAATTATTACGGAGGAATATATATTAATGGGCAACTCAAAGGAGTGCAGTAAAAACATTCTAGAAATGAGGAATACGTTCGTACCACTAATGATTTTAAATAACTGCACCGAAAATTACCATCACTACTTCAATAGAAGTCGCCGTAGTCTAATAGGTAGTGTGTCGGCTTATTATACGTGAGGCCTCGATTCAAACCCCAGGTCAGGCACCTCCAACTAAATGATGTATGACAAAATATTTCTTCGGCGACTTCCTCTCATGTATAAAATTAACACATAACATGAGTGATATGAGAAGCTAGGCCGTAATACTGACTGAAGGGTCTGGTCAGGGTTGTAATGGCCAATTATGTACGTATGTGTATGTAGTTGTGGATGGCATGTGGTTTCATACAAACGGTACCCTGAGCCTCACAGTACAAACGATTTTGGCTTTATTGCAAAAAACAAATTCCGATAAAATTAATTCACATTTTGGCGTCTTCAATTGAAAACACGATTATGAAACTTGACTCTTCTAGAGTTACATCAATGGATCTGTGTACCTTGTCCAGTATTTCGTATACAATGGCAAGTTTAATCAAAACTCTTGTTTTATATGTATTTTATTTAACTTGCGCTTCAACACGTTCCTTTGTATTAAATTAATGCGAATATGCTAAATTATAAAATATTTTCAGAGTAAAATAAAAACTTTCAATTTTATTTCTTTCATTTTATGCTGTAACCATAAAATTAAAGGATAATTAAGGCTCGTGCATATATTTATACAACAAGCGAGGTTAAAGTAGGAAACGGTAACTACGACGATATTGCTAATGAAGACAGCCAAAACAAAAGTTTCTTAAGTGCGGCTAATTGCATAAAGTAAAGAAAAATTTATGCGCAAATAGAAAAGCTGCAAAGAGAAAACAAATTCTTTGATTTTCAAAAAAAAAAGCCTTAAAGCGAAAGGCGAAGAAAAAAATTAAAAATATGAAAAAAGGTGAGCTCACCAAGTGAAAGTTTAAAGGAAACCTAAGCAAATTAATGAAGTATGAATAGGCTCCACGCCCTGTTGGTGTTGAGCTTGAAGGAAATTATGTACAGCGTTAGACAAAATTTAAATACGGATACCTATATATTTGCAAAACGTGAAAAGTATTCTTGAAAAAATAAAGCGAATATACTGCCAATGAATTTCGATTTTTTTATGTAATAGTAAGAAAAAAAGCAGAAGAAGAATACAAACACAGTATTAATCAGTCATCCAAACATTATTTTCTTTGTCCACAACACCGCTTTCATTTGCATGCTAAAGAATCCCCACGATGCATTTTCGAAATACATTTTCTATCTGAGGAAATGATTAAAGCTTTGGATAATTAAAGTGAATGAACAAAAATGTGTTCACATAATATTAACACTACGATGGGAAACATGCCTTCTGGTTTGGAGAAATAATAAAGATGTGCAGCATCACTTACTTCTAAAATATCGTTACGAAAATGAAAACGGCGTACCATCGTTTAACATTAAAACGATAAACAAAAGCTTCACAAACACATACAACGTACTTGCTTGCATATACCAACAACATCAGTATAAAAAAGGAGACAGACAAGTACGAAAGAAAGCAACAACAAACAATGTAAGCAAAATACACAAGCAACAATGTATTCGCAACAGAAATCTCGAGAAAGCGGAAACCCGAACATTCCACTTCAAGAACGTTCATCAGACTGATATGCTGTAGTTACCACACGTAACGTAACGTACCGTAGCGAACGTTCTCTTTTTAGCATATGGAGAACAATGTAAACGATTACCGAAACGTTCTCTCTAGTTAGCAAAACGGAACGATCTTTATAAAACAGAATTCTCCAACGTATTTACGTGACATTTGAACATGAGAGATGATGAGCAGTGTTGCCACGAAAAAAAATATTGTAACCAACATTTGTGAAAAAATCACCAAATAAGGAAAAATATGACCAAAATTAAATTCGCAGTTTTTTTATTTTATTTTTTTTTAAATTTCAATTATAATTGAGACAAAAAGAAACAAAATATAACAAAAGAAAATAAAATTATAGTCTTACTAATTAATTAATTTTAACAAACAAAACAAAAGCTATTTTTATAAGAAAAATAATAACCAAATCCGGAAAAATCAACACATTGCACAAAAAACGGCAACACTGATGATGAGTCTGTATACCAATTTCTTTGCATTGTGTTGTGTTCGTTTGTGTATTGCCTTGTGTTCTGTTTCGTTTTTATTTACATTCTTCGTTGACAGATGTCCCGTTTTGAATGTTTCTGTAATTACACAAACGTTTTTAAGGCTACGTACGTTACGATTTTACGTTTCTTACACTTGGATAACCAAGGCAATACGCGAGGATATAAAAAGGCAAGACAAAGCAGGCAACCAGTCAGTAAGAATTCAGTCTTGTGTGAAGACGCGTTGCGTGCGAAGTAAACAGTCGTGGTTTGAAGATAGCTGTTGTGAAGATCTATCGAAGAGTTGTTAGTGTTTGTGCGGACAGAAGTATAAAGTCGAATAGTGAACAAGCAATTATTGTTGGAATTGTAATAGTGGCACATAACACTAATGCGAACAATAAAGAGTTTTATTGGAACAAAACACATATGTATTTTTATTTTTGTTTGCAATCAACGAACTCACATTCTAAACGTTTTTATAAAGGTAAAATCGTAACAATATTTGAATATTCATAGTGATGGACATTAAAGGCAAACTGACTCGTAGTAATGAGAGCACACAGTTGTTTTCCTTTTCACACAAAACGTATAAAAATAATTAAATATTAATAACAATAAAAGCCAAATTTGGTACTGATATAGTACAAATTTTCTTGAACTGTGCTGTACTGTATTGCACTGTGCTACAAAAAACAAAAAATTTAAATAAAGCCAACCAACCATGGTGTTGTTTGTAAATCTAGTTGAATAGACCTCAAAAAAATTTATTTTTATAGATTTTGAACTGTCTAAAATTAGTTACGACGTTATTCTTACCCTCTGTTTATAGGCATGTTAGTAACTTACATTATGACGTTTTTCGGGGGTATTTTCACTAACACATCTTGAAATTGGTGAAAGAAAAATAATGTTTAGGGTGGAAATATTATTTTATTCCATTATTGTAGAATTTTTGTTTGAAAAATTTAATCAAATGCTTTTTTTCGGACTCTACGGATTTCAAGTTTACACCATTAAGAGAGTTCCACAAATATTGAATCTGAATGTCATGTCATTTTGGGTTACAACACAGGGAACAATTCTGATTGTTTTAATTGAATTACATACATATATACTTAACTGGTCATTACAACTCTTCAAATGAGTGCCAGGACCAATTGTTTAATGTGGACACCAAACGACAGACTTAAAACTCAAAGATTTCTTGAAAAAATGTCATCATATTAGATGTCTACCAGCAGAAATGATAGTGTTATCACATTTTATATACACTTGTGGACATACAATTAAGTTATTCATGTATGCGGTTTGCAAAAAGCCACCTCCATAAAGACGAAAAATTTTGGAAATTAGTCGTATGGAGTGAAGAGTCCAAGTTTAATATCTTTGGAAACGATGACAGAACCTTTGTAAGACGTCCTGTCAATACACAATTATACCCAAAGTACACCAAAAAACCGTAAAGCATGGGGGTTCGTCAGTAATTGTTTGGGGTTGTTTTACCGCATCCGGCGTTGTTGTACTGGTAAAAATCGATGGGAAAATAACTGCGGAAATGTATAAATACATCCTATTAAACAATTTGACTAAAGACTATGAGGACGAATTACCATTAGCGTGGTTATTTCAGCATGATAACGACCCGAAGCATACATCTCGGATAGTTAAAGCTTGGTTTGCTGAGAAAAAAATAAGGGTTCTTGATTGGCCAGCTCAAAGAACCCTATTGAAAATCTTTGGGGGATCGTAAAACAAGCAGTTGCATCCAAAAAACCTAGCAGCAAAAAAGCACTTTGGCAGCTTATCCAGGCAGAATGGAATAACATTAGTCCTGAGCAGTGTCGCAATTCAATCAACTCAATGCCACAAAAATGTACTGAAATAATACTCCAAAAAGGGTACTCCACAAAATATTAAAGGTTCAAAATAGTTTGGGTGAAAAATAAAGCAATTAAATTAAATTTTCAATATTTTTTTCAGATAACTTAATTATGTGTCCACTTAAATTTTAGGTCTGATATCAACTCCGTACCAAAACATTTTTTATAATGAATAACTATTTAAGTTTTTGTTGTTAATTAATTATTAAGCATATGAAATTAATAAATATTAGTTGTTTTTTTTCCACTTTTCTTAAATCTTTTTAATTTTTACAAAAATGGCAAATGCGCCAAAGTGACTTAATTGCGTGTCCACAAGTGTACATTTGCAAATAGACGTCAAGAAGTGATTCTATAAATACTCTTCTATCGAACGGGATTAGTATGTTTCTTATACTATAAAGACGCATCGCAACAAGCCCAACAATTTTGCAATTGCAGTCTAAGTTAAGCTGCAAGCGTATAAAGGGTGATTTTTTAAGAGCTATAGGAAAATTTAAAAAAAAAACACATAAAATTCAGAAAAATGCATGAAATCTTTATTTGAATCGATAGTACGGTCCATATAATTTAACGATTGAAGATTATTTCATGCAAATGTTGACCGCGACTGCGCCTCAAATGGTCCATCCGGTTAGTCCAATTTTGGCATACTCTTTCCAACACGGTTTCTCACGAATAAAGCCTTCAATGTTGTCTTCCAATGCGTCAATTGAAGCGGGCTTGTCTGTATAGACATGAGCTTTAACATAGCCCCATAAAAAATAGTTTAAAGGCGTTAAATCGCACGATCTAGGCGGCCAATTGACCAGTCGCGAACGTGAAATAAAGTTGGATATCATCTCACGATAGCGCTCACCATTCACAGTTACGTTACGATTCGCAGCATCTTTGCAGAAGTACGGTCCAATGATGCCACAAGCCCATAAACCGCACCATCTGGATGCATTTTGCAAGGCTTCTAGCTGATCTTCACTCCAAAATCGACAATTCTGATTATTTACGTATCCATTGAGCCAAAAATGAGATTCGTCGCTGAACACAATTTTTCGATAAAGAAGTGGATTTTCTGTCAACTTTCCAAGAGCCCATTCACCAAAAATTCTGCGTTGCGTTAGGTCGTTCGGCTTCAATTCTTGCACCAGCTGTATTTTGAAAGGCTTCACACCTAAATCCTTCCGCAAAATTTTCCACGTTGTTGAGTAACAGAGGCCCAATTGCTGCGAATGGCGACGAATCGATAATTGCTGGTCATCATTAACACTGGCCGATACAGCGGCGATATTTTCTTCAGTTTGCACTCTACGCAAGCGTGTTGGTGGTTTAATGTCCAACAATGTAAATTTGGTGCGAAATTTAGTCACAATAGCCCGAATAACCGCTTCAGTGGGTCGATTAAACTGACCATAAAATGGAAGAAGCGCGCGATGAACTTTCTTAATGATTTGCAAGCGTTTTTCGTTTGTAAGACGATTCATGATTTACATTTACTTTCATATGACGGGTGGAGTATTTCAAATATTTTGCTGTGGAAGTAAAAACGAAAATCGATTTTAAAAAATGTGTGTACAATATAAAAGCATTTCGTTTAATGATTTATTGTGACCAAATTAATTTAAAACATGGACTGGGTTGTAGTCTTTGACGTTTCCTAATAATAACATATTGTTACGAAAGTGAAAAATCTATACGCTAAACAAAAGCTACAAAAACAAAACAATGCACTAAACAAACCTGTTTACAAATTATCGTAGGAAATTATTTAAATTACAGTGAAAACTCTACTAACGGACACCTCACGTAGGCGATCACCTCTTTTAAACGGACAAATTTCGTTTTACGAGAATTTTTAGAACAGATTACTCTCTTCTAGACGCACACTCCACTGGCCGGATGCGGACAAATTTTTTCCATAAAATACCTCCAATTGACGGACAAAAATAAAAAATGTTAACCGATAAAAATATACATACCCACAGCAACATATTTATGTACATACATATACAAAATTGTGTGATTCTCCTTTTTAGTATCATTGGCAGATTGTTGTGTAGTTATTTTTTTCAGTGTGCTGGAGGCAATATGTTTTATAAAAACTGCTTGGAATAAGGTGGAATCTTCTACAATCAAAAACTGTTTTCGCAAAGCCGGATTTATTAATCAAAACCAAATTGTCAGCGAATTTGATCCGGAAGATTATGTGCCATTAGCAACACTTTTTAAAGAATTTTTGTAAATAACGAGACTAGTTTTGAAGATTTCTTAAACATCGATAAAATTCCATTCACTGAAAATTATGACATTGAAATCAATTTTGAAGCTCCAAAAACTCCAGAACTAATATCAAGCGATTCAGAAGATAAATTTGTAGAGCAAAAAATAGGGTGAAATTAAATCGTTCAATGAAGCACTAACACAGATTGCGCATTTAAAAACTTTTGCTTTAAATGACTTTGTCGCATATGAAAAACTTACAAATTTGGAAAATTTTTCCGTTTTGACGAAATGCAAAAAAATGGAGGCAACAAACTCCAATCAGACTAAAATCCACCAGTTCTTCTCTACCACCCCATAAATTTACATTTTATTATGTAATAAATAAATTATTTCGGGAAATGTGTCTTATATTATGTATTTATATAAATGTGTGTAAATGAATCTTTAAACTAAAATGAATTAAAAAATAAACATATACTTAAGTTGTGTTGAAATTTGTCTACTCATTAGTCATAATAGCATATTTAATAGCACAAACTCCTGACATTTTTATAGTGAACGGATACCTCCCGTTAACGGTCAAATCTGTTGTGACGACCGGTGTCCGCCTACCGGAGATTTCACTGTATTTGGAATCCGTAAACACTAACATTTTAAGGCAAAAATTGTTGTTAAAAATATTGTTATGTATAACTATCCATAGAGAACGCTTTTTTAAATTAATTGTTATAGGATGGTTTGTTAAATATTTTATGGCGCATAACTTAAGGCCACTGTTAAGTTATTCTAAAGAAAAATATCGAAACGCAATGAGAAGCAAAAAAGTTTTATGGAAAATAATTTTTCTTTTTATAACTTTTATTCCTCTTGAGTCACAAATTTCTGGCATAGATTTGTAAAACTTTTGGTTTGCAAATACATAACAAAATTGTATCAAAATGTAAGAGAAAGTGAAGTGTGCTTAGAGGATTTGTTTTCGAATTTTCTGAATAATACTATCGCAGATTTTATTTTCTCCTGAGCATTGCTATGCATTTTTCCATGAATAATAATTTCTCTCTTTTCCTACTGAATATATATTTGAATGTATAATTTTTCGTAAGAGCTAAAAAATTTCAATGACAAGTTCTTGTAAGAAAATGAAAAAATCTAAACGGTTATGAAATTTATTCTAGGATAAGTCGATTATCGCATCTAGCGTTACGACTTTCGCGATGACACACGGTTTCCCTATATCCCTTAGGACAAGAGCCTTTATTATGAATAAAAATTGACTTTTAAGGAGTATAATCTTGTTTTATAATTTGTAATAACTTGCTGAAATCACTGTAATTTAGTAACAAAACGAAAAATTATAAAATATTTCTTATCCGTCTGAGAGAATGATTTTTCTTAAAATGTTTGGCCCCATGCTGGTTGCGATTGATGACTATGTCCTAAGAGCCAACAATGAATTATTCGAACTTTGTGAAATAAAATTCAAATTCTTACCAAATAAGATAGGCACGCCATGTCACAAGCATGGATTAATATTTTTGAAGTGAATAGGAAGGAATGTGTTCAACAAGAGATGAGTTTACAAAACGAATTTCTAACTTAAAGAAAGAAAGTCAAAGAGTCTAATCAATACCAAAACCATTTACAAGTTTAAAAATGCAATAAAACAAAAACGCTCAGTTATTTTGTCAAAATTATTTTTTAGTTGTGAAGATTTGAAAGCTACATATCCACTAGGATATAGCCTAGTATTGTGGTTTTTGTATTTGCTTTTATGTTGAGATATCTTGAAAAATTTAAAATTTTTAAAAATCCCTTAGAATTGTCATATCATAGTTTGGAAATTTTTAATTCCAAATTAATAAATTTAAAATATATAACTCATAGGCGTCATATTACATGTACTACAATAGTTACACTGAAAAGTATGCAATAAAAAATCTTTGATATTGGCATGTATGAAACTAATGGAATTAAATATCACTCATACGTCACATACATATGTTTCTGGCTCTATAAATATGAGCATAATGTTAGTAAATATAAATGAGTAGGTGGGCCATTTAAAAGTTTTAATTTAAGAATGCAATAAACAAACATTTTTTGAAGTTTTGTCAAATTTACTTTTTTGTTGTGAAGTATAGTCGTTCCCGTTAGAAATGGAATATTATTTCATTCATATGGCTACAGTGGCTGGCCTCACAGTACCTCATTCGATAGGACCAATATTCGGGAACAGTTTCGAGTGTATGGCGTCATAACTCGGTAATGGCATCACCTAATACTCAAATGAGTCTGGTTTGTCTGCATAAAACATTAGAAAACAGTCCAACGGTGTCAAATCTCAGCTTCTTGGCGGCCAATTAACATCACCATTTCGACTAATTAAACGGCTATCAAACGATTGACACAATAAATCGTTTGTGGCATGATATGTGTAACAAATTGCACCATCCTTTTGAAGCCAAACATCGTTCACATGGATGCCATTAAGAGCGTTTACAAAAACATTGACTATCATGGTGCGATAGGTGTCTTTATTGACCGCCATTATTTTCAAAGAAATATGCCAATGATGTCTCCACTCCACAAGTCGTACCAAATAGGTGCAATGACTTCTGTAAGTCCACATATGAGTTTTCTGAACCCGAAATACGGCAATTTTGGTTATTAACGTACCGACCAAGACATAAATGAGCTTCGTCCGAAAACTTGATTTCCAATAAATGTGCAATAAATCCCAACGTTGCTCAAGCGTAAATCGATTCAATAAGTTCAGTGGAGATCATATACTGAATTTTGTAACAGAATAGAATGACATAAATATTGACGGATTCAAAATAACCAATCATTTAAATTTAAACCGATGGATGGCCCACCCAATATAAAATGTTAAATTTATATTTTAATTTCAAATTAAGAATAACAAATTTTACGATTGTACATGTAAAATTAGATTAAGTTATTAAATTTCAATGTGAACCAAAACTTAAAAGATAATTTTAGGCGTCATACACTTTCTTATTTAATTTTAATATTATATTTAATTAGTTATTTTTTATTAAATTTACGATTCTTTTAATGCATGCTACGGGAACTAGATCTTTTAATATGCGCCGTATTCTCAGTGTTAATTGATTAAATAAATAAATTCGTAACTCTTGTCCCCAATGAATATCACAACATTAAACTACAGACGCCTTACAAGAATAACGCATGACTTTTATTTGAATTTCATTTTTTGCCCATTAAAATGTCATTAAATTGTACGTAATTTTTTAATGTTTGTTCACGTAAGCAAAATATGGCTTTAGTTTACATGTTATAAGATGTCTTGCCCTTTTAGTTGGTTGCATATGTAGTACGTATATACAAACAGACATTAATTTATGTACATAGCATAACAGGGAACTTCATTACATACATATATATAAACATATTTCTGTAGCGCTTTTCTCATGCCTTATTATATTAAAATTTTTATTTTGTATTCTTAATCTCTGAAAAAAGTGTGGAAGTAAAAAATTGTGTGTGTGCTTTTGTGTCTACCTCTATAATCGAAAAATTTGTAAAATGAGAATATTGTGAAGTAGGAAGCGTCCAGCTGCTTGCGTATGCTGACGACATTGACATCATAGGGCGTACAAAGCGAAATGTTACTGCTACATTTAGTGCTATTGAAAGGGAGTTTACTAAGATGGGTCTGGCAGTAAATGAGGGCAAAACCAACTATATGTTATCGACAAGTAGAGATGTGCGGCGTATTGGGTCTAAGATTTCGGCCGATAACTATACTTTCGTTAGAGTCAAGGAATTTATTTATCTTGGCTACGCCTTTACCTCCAAAAGTGATGTCAGTCTGGAGATCAAACTCTCACTCATGCCAACAGGCAAAAAGGTTTGTTGCTTAAATTTATATATTCTACCCCCTCTCACCCTCATACTAAACCCTACCCCATAACCCGTACGTTCAGCTACTATGGTCTCAATAGGCAATTGAGTAGCAGAGGCCTCTCTCGTATGACAAAACTAACACTCCACCAGACGCTTGTCCTCCTCGTACTTCTTTATGGCGCAGAGGCATGGATCCTATTAAGCATTGATGCAGCCGCCTTCAGAGTATTCGAGAGAAAAGTCCTACGTAAGATCTTCGGTCCATTGCGAGTAGGCGATTATTTCCGCAACCGATCCAACAGCTGTGAGCTGTATGAGTGATATGAAAACAGCCGTTATATTTATTTTTTGGGTGTTTTTTTTTTTACTTATAAACTCCTCTTTGTTTCTTATTCACTATCTATTTTTGTTCTTGTTTTTTTTTGCAAAGACTTTAAGGCATTTTCAATAACTGAATCGTTATATTGCTTCTCTGTTTCCCTGCTAAGTTAAGCCGCTTATCTTAAAAAGGCGTACCAAGTACGTGTATCCGCGTCTAAATTCTGTCGTGGAAATAACTTCTCTAAGATTTTACTTTAAATAAAAGAAATAAAGAATAATCAATCATGTTAGCGAATGATAAGAGCACTGAATAAAAGATGACTTAATTCCCTCCTATTTTAACAATGAGTAACTAATGCCACTTCACATCCTTTGAATACAATTGTAAGTAAGTACTCAATAAGAAATCATAGAAGCACAGAGGACGGAAGTAAATTTAATGAGGCTTTAAAATTATTTTGTCTTCGTCGAATTTTTTTCATTGTTAGCGTGCGTAGATGAGTTGGAGTGTTAGCTTTATGGTGAATTAAATAAGGCGGTTTAAAGCGCAGGGGGTCTAAAGCTGTAAAAATACAACCGTAATTGAAAATACGAAAACAAGAGCAAGTAAATGTTAAAATTATTTAAAATAATATAATAAATAATAATAAAATTAATTGTTGTCGAAAAGAAATTGTGATGTAATGACTTCAAAACCAAATTCGAATTTAAGTGGCGGTAAACAATTTCGGTTTGGTTAGGTTAGGTTGGAACGGAACCTACAGTTTCGCCCCTTCAGCCAGAGATGCATGAAGAAATAGAAACAGAAATGAGAGACAAAAAAAAATAACAGCGGAAATAATAAATAGCCATTTTGTCATCAATAGATGAATTATCTTTCTAAAGATATCCCTCTCACCAGTCAACTCCGTTTGCGAACCCCAAAGTTTGTAGTCTTAGTTTTTCATAAATTAACTGTCTAGCCACCACGGCCTGCATACCGATGAGAACAGTACCATAAAATATGATCCACTGTTTTGTCTGCTCCTTTATATAGATTAAATAAATCAAAAATATTTATATTCCACCTTTAGACAGCAGTAAAGGTGCCGTGTTCCGTTTATACACTAATAATAGCTCTCATCTATCGTATATTCCTATAGAATTGAAGGTTTTTCATACGGTTGATACAACCCTACAGTCCCTTTGAACATCCCTATCCATGGTATACGAGTGAATCGAATTTTTCATCAATAATTTCGAAGACTATTGTAATTTCACTAACTCATCTGCTGTTGTAACTTCTAAAGCAGAACTTCATGTTACCAATTCATCCACAACTTCGTTGCCAATAATGTCGCAATGACGAGGACCAGCAAAATCGTATTCGATTTTCTAACATAAAATCGCTTGTCCGCCTTTACACCTCCAGTGACTATAGTGACTGAATGTGGCCCCACGTCTAATAAGCCAGCACACTACCCACTTCACTGCTGGTATTTCCAGTATTGCCAGATTGAGTCCAGAGAAGACAATATTCGACAATAAAATAGTTTTTTATTACTATTCCTATTCAATTAAAATATCTCGGACCAGTGGCGGCCCCACACTTATACCATATCAAGGATAAAAAGGTCGTGATGTTTTAGATGATTACACAGGCCGACGAGCTATTTAACCCAGACAAGAGAAAATATTCTACAAAAGGTTTCTGATGTGCTGAACATTGAATTGCCGCAACAATGGTTTTAAATGCGCTGAATCCGAAACTGATTAATTACTGAATCACCCTATGTTTTACGAAATGGCCTAACGTGATAATGTAAAAATGCAATGTAGCTGCCGTAGCCTAGTGGATAGTGTGTTGGCGTATTGGACGTAAGATCGTGGTTCAAACTCCAGGTCAAACATCTCGAGCAAAATGAAATATGAGAAAAATATTCCTGCGGCGACTTCCTCTCAATACATATCGGGCAAAAACTCTGATAGTAAATAAAAATGACCTTGAAAAGTTTCTCTAACCAATCTGTCGTTCCAAGTTGACTTCAAACTATAGGTTCCGATACTTATGGATAAAATAAACGCACACAACAAAAGTGCTGTGAGAAGCTAGATCGTAATTCTGACTGAAGGATTGTAATGAACAATTATGTATGTATGTGTATAATAATAAAAATGTAAAATCAAACACACTCCCTTACACTCATTTACTAACCCCACCGAGACTTTATAGGGTACAGTATCATGTTTATTCTAAATTGTTTATCATTTATACAAATAAAGAGAGCATACAACATAATATTAAGTGTATAAGAGTAATACAGTCAACCTTGAACTAAACGAGAGAGCGGAATACTTCGCCAAAGTCGATAAAAACATACAAAGTTTTTGTTTTAAACACACTTTCAAAGAAAAACTAAAAACAGTTTTAAAGATAACGTGGTCGTTAATGGTTAGACAACAAAATAACAAATGTAGGTATGATAATTTTTTTTTACATTCAATATTTGCTTGTACACGAAATGGCTGACGGCGACAGTATAGAAAAAGTTGAAAAATTGTGAAAGAGAAGAGTTCAAACAAATGAATAATTTTTTTTATATAAAAAATACAAAAAGCAGTACAAATCAAAAATATTTATAAAATTGAAATATAAAATCGGTGTGCTTTTAAAATCAACAAATCTAAACAGCAATACATACATATATATAATATTTGCTTACAAAACACTTCTGTCTAAATGAATAAGTGCGCGGGATGTGGGTAAAATGCAAAGTAAAGTGAGTTACTGTGGTACTTTATAAGGTAAATATAGTACATGTGTTATAAAAATAAAACAGTTGTGGCGGTAAAAAATTTGTGGGTATTACATCGTAAATATATTTCCTCTCTCTCTCATATGCTAATGCTTTCATTGTAATGAACAGGAGTCCCAGTTAAAATATTTGTATAAAAACCAAGTGTTGCAAGTGGTGAAAAGTGGTGGATTAATACATAACAGCGGTGAAGTCTTTGAGTAGGTGTGTGAAGATGGTAAAAATTATATTGAAACTTAAAAAAACAAAATTTTTAAAGCCATAATAAAAACGCTGTGCAAAACTCAGAAAAAATGAATAAAAAAACCAAAGCTATGCCATTTAAATTAAAAATCTTAACTTGACTTTACTGGCATTCCAGTAAAAACAATACAAAAAGTATAATAATACAAATAATAAATAAAAACAAGAATGTATCGGCCCAATTTCCGATACCTTGTTCTGAAGTGAAGCGTATTCCAGTTAGAGTGTGGATCGAATCAAATGGTAGTTTGAACGAGCAAGGTGTTTGAACTATACGGTTGTAAAATTTTTCATATGCTTTATTCTAAACCATTTTCGGTCGAAGATGCAAAATGAGACCAAGTGTTGTCACTATGAAAAATTACGGCATCGTTTCTTGTTGCATATTCAAAGCGCTTTTCGGCCAATGCTCGCTACAAAAGAATTAAATTTTGTCTGCATAGGCTTCCCGTGATTATTTAGTTCGGTTTTAGCAGCTTCTGATAGCATCAAATACGAAGCTTTATCTTGGCGCAATGGATATTCTGCTTGGCCGTAAATTTTGCTCGTTGTCAGCGCTTCGCAAATGATTTCGTGCAAATTAATTTATTTAGCGTCGACAGTGATAATTCAAGCTAGGCCGTAGTCCTGACTGAAGGGCTATAATGGCCAATTATGTATGTATGTGTGTATGTAGTGACAATTCAAGGCAAAAATTATTTATTCTTATAGTGACTAAGCAGCATTGCACCATGAAGTCGCTGTAATCTAGATAATAGTGAGCCAACACACTATAAGACATAAGGCGACAATTCAAACCCCAGGTCTGACTTCTCCAACAAAACTAAATATGAAAATATATTTCTTCGGCGACTGCCTCAGTAGATTTCTGGCAAAAATACTGCGAGTAAATTAAATTGTCATGAAAAGTTACTTCATAAAATCTATCGTTCGGAGTCGACTTTAAACTGTAGATGCCACCATTTATGGATAAACCACATAACACACACAACATAAGTGGTGTAACTGAAAAGTTGTATATGTATTTAGATGTCTGTAAACAGCATTTCAGATATGCACAATCGTCTTTCAATGTTTCACATCTTCAGTTCATCTGACACCCAATTTCATTGCTATTGAGTGAATCTATCTTTCAGCTAGAAAAGTGGTTAACTTATAGAAAATTAAAGTGAAAGTGCAAAAATGTATGTAACATTTACATTACATGCTCGATACGTCGAATAAATCACCAAATATTAGCAAAATAATTGCGTATAAAATATGTATGTTGTCATATACATTGACAGAGTAAATTTTACTCTAGTAAGGGGGCTTTCATAAAGCCCTTCCTATCTTTAAATTTAAATAAAACAAAATGTGTGTAAGCTAATATCGAATATTTTTCTTCGTTTGACCTATTGATGCCGTTTAAAGCAGAAAATAATATCGTTCAGATATCTCTTTTTTCTTCTCAGGAAAGAGCATATTCATAAATGCACAATTTTCCATAAGCCTGGCACACAAAATTAAAGATTAAATTTCACCTTATTTAACACTTTCTTGTAATAGACGTCCTGGATTGACATCTTTGTTTGCCTTTTGCAAAAAAAAAATTTGCACATAAAGTACACTCACTGCATTGCACTTAATACACTTAATTAAACTTTTCCAAAAATTTGATGCAAATTCTGTGATACTTCTTTCATTATTAGTATCTTTGTTGTTGCAAAAAAGAACCAAAAGATGCTCAAAGTATGTACAAACATTCGAAAGGTAGTAATTCCACACAAAGTGCTAAAGATATAAGTCCTGCAAAGCCAAACGCGAATTTTGTTTTATACGATGCAAATTAATTGCGTTTGACCAGCAAGTGCACTTGCAAAAATGTAAAAAAGGTTCTTTTTATATGAGTATTTCACTTTAACTTAACATGAAACAACAAATTGAACATTTTTTTCTTTTAAAAAGTACTGTGTCTACTAATGGATTTGAGTTCCGTTTATATTTCTGTTTCTTTTTTTAACAAACAGCATAAAAAACCAAAAAATGGCAAACACGCATATACTACAAGTTTATCTATTTTTACTTTTTAATTAAATTAAAATAATTTAAAAGTGAAGAAACTTTTCATATCATTCTTTAGAATTTTATGGAACTTATGGGTTTACATCCGCACCAAATCATAGAATCACAATTCAATTCCAATAAAATGCACTGTCGCTATTGCAACAATGGCAAATACAAGTGTCAGCCTAAAATGTTATTGCAATAAATACCAAGAAATTACAATTTCAAATATAATTAGCGCTTTAAAATGATTGGTACCTTTAAGGTACTTTGGTGTCGACTACACTGATGATTTAAATGAAGGACAATGATGGGCACTAACAGTCTAAGTCGCTTCATCTCTCTAGTGTTCCCAATTGAGTTCGAAACCTAATTATAACTTAATAATAAAATAGAAGTCGCCGTAGTCCAGTAGGTAGTGTGTTGGCTTATTAGACGTAAAGCCAGGGTTCGAGCCCCAGGCCAGATATTAAAACAAAATACAAAAAGGACTTCTTTGGCGACTTCTTCTCAGCAGACTTCTGGCAAAAACTCTGAGAGTAAATAAAATTGCCATGAAAAGTTTCTTAAAAATCTATCGTTCAAAGTCAACACAACATAAGTGGTGTGAGAAACTAGGTCGTAATCCTGTATGTATGTATGATAAAATTAAATTTTAATTAATCACAATATATTCATAATATAATCATAATATAATCAAGCAGTAACCTTTTGATGTTCAAAGAAAATCAAGTAGATTGCAAAAAATAAGTTTGTGTTTAGTTTTAGAAAAATTCCTTGTTGTTCGCACAATTCTATGTGCCACTGTTCACAACTTGATGTAAACAACAACAATTTACTTTGTTTGTTATTCTTCTTTACACTCTTCTGGCGTAAACACTAACAATTGTTCGGCAGATTTTTATAACGGAGATCTTCAAACCACGATTATACTCTTCCACGCAACGCGTCTTCAAACAAGACTGACTGATTTTTTACTGACTCCGTTGCCTTCTTTGTCTTGCCTTTTATATCTCAGGGTAGACGGTCTGATGAATGCTCTTGAAGGAGTTTACATCTCTATAAATGTAAACATGTTTTTTTTTGTTGTTTGTGTATTTTTTTGCGTTTGTCCTTGCAGTGTTGTTGTTGCCTGTTTGTTTATTTGTTTATCCTTTTTTGTACTGATATTATTGCTATATTTTTGTTTATTTGTTGATCATGTAAACAAGTTTTTTTTTTTTGTTTTTGTAGCTTTTGTTTATCGTTTTAATGTTGAACGATGTAACACCATTTTCATTTTCGTAACAATATATTTAATTAAATAGAATATCCTTTGCTTTTTATGTTAAAGAAAAATAATATGATATTAAGTTTATTAAAGTGAATACTTGGGACTTGCATTTCATATCGAATATTGAGTTTAACATGTTAATAATATTCTTATATGTATAATACATTGCTGCTGCAGGATATTTTTTAAAGCGTTGTCATTCTTGAAATTTAAATAAAACAGTTTGGAAAATGTTACTCATATAAACTATTCTCTTTTACAGGTACACGGAAATCAATGCGTTAATGCCACAACAACAATATATTTTAGAATGCAACAGAAATATTTTGTAGCATTGATGCTGGTATAAATAACTTTCTGTTACGATTTTTAATATCTTGTGCTAAAAATTAAATCATCAGTAACCGCTAAGGCGTTTAATTGTAAAGTGTCACAGGGAATGATCGCTAGGTCTGCGATGAAGAGTCAAGTCATTGTTAAAAGAAAATAAGGACTTTTTACTTTCAATATAATACAACGGACAATTTTCCTGAAGCACCTATGTTCAGTTCTGTTGATTGTAACCAACTGTTTGCGGCATTGTAATCGAATAGAATTTTACAAAAATTGTAATAATTGTGTTTTATTTCCTATAAGGAACAAAGGCAACTAAGTTTACGTTGGTAAAGATTAAAGGGTAAAAGGTAAAGTGTAAAGTGGTATACCAAATGTAAATATTCAATCCTAGATAGGTACAATACACTAACAAATAAAGTCAGTTACAAATTAAATTTAAATATCAGCCAGACAAAAAAAATTTTAAATGAATACTTCAGTGAAGTAGGTAGGTAGGTTGGAGTGGCAGCTTTGATTACCAAAGCTCACTATACTAATCGAATCGCACCAAATAAAATTTTTTTTATTTATTAATTTTGACACTTGTCACCACTGTTATGCACTTATCAGTTTTATATTTTTTCCTGCTTTTGCTATTGTTATTGTTGTCTTTTAAGATGTTTGAGAATTTATATACTTTATACTTTTTATACTTCTAGTCTACACTTGTTGCTTTTATTTATTTATTATTAAGCAAAATTGGCAGATTCAAAACTAAGTTTAAATATTTAACATTTGTTTACACTAGGTTTTTCTTTCTTATTAGTTTGTTTTAGCAATTAGAAAAACGTTTTTAACAGTTTATTTTTATATTTTTTGGCTAAGTATGATTGACTGGTGAACACAATAGTGGCAGGATCGCCATGTATTGAAAGAACAATTTATTTAAGTTATGTCTGAACTTAATATTGAAGGGCCAATACAAAAATTGAATAGTTGATCTAAACCCCTCATATTGATGTACCAATTTTTTTTATAATGAAATAGGGGAATATAAAAAAAAAAATTAAAAAAATTGATCTAGATCAACTGTTTCCAAATCTTGAAAAAATAGCTGGTAACATGGGTCTGACAACTCAGCGAATTTCTATAAATGATTGTCTGCTAAGTACCCCGGGGATAAGTACCCAAACCTTTAATAATAAAGGTAATGGTCATCTAAAATAATTGACCATAGTGCTCATACTAAGAATAAAACGAAATTTAATTTCTTTTTCCTTCTGAAGAGAAGGTGAACGGGACGACTTTTATATCTTTGTCTTGCATAACGAATGACCGACATATTGACCATTCGAGTGGCAATTTAATTACTGAAAAATAAAATTTATATTTGTTTATCTATATTTTATTCTTTTTTGTATTTGTAAAAGAACAATCAACTTATGTTAATCGTTCTTCATTAAGAGGGAAGGTGTAGTGTGTTTGACTAGTCTAGATTACCATACCTTCTGTATGCAATCTAATATCGACACATTCTTGTGTTGTTATCGTCCACACTGCACTATTTGTTGGGACGGCGTGTAAAATGCCGTCTCAGCATTTTCCCACGCAAAAATAAGTAGTTAAGAATTTAGCTTTGTGTTTAGCTTTTAATTATCATAAACATTGTAAAAAAGTTTTGTATTGACCGTTCAGACCGCACTAGCCGCTAGTGCGACTGTTCCCTGAGATAAATAATTAATAAATAAATAATAAGTTAAGACATTACACTGTTATAATAAAAAACATGAAAGCCTAAATTAATATTGTCGCGCCCTCTATGGGATGTTACTTGTCATCTAGATGATCGACGAAGATGGGATTTTGCAATCACCGGGCGTAAACAGGAAGTATTCAAGGATACATCAGATACAAGAGATCAATGAATATTTTCGATAATATCTGACATACAATTTGTTTCATTAAGTTTTATAAATAGGAAGCATTCAAGGATACACCATACACTAGAGATCAATGAATATTTTAGATAATATCTCAGATACAATCTGTTTCATTAAGATTTATAAATAGAAAGTATTCAATGATACACCATATACTAGAGATAAATGAATATTTTAGATAATATCTTACATACAATTTGTTTCATTTAGATTTATAAATAGGAAGTATTCCATATACTAGAGATCAATGAATATTTTCGATAATATCTCACATACAATTTTTTTCATTTAGATTTATAAATAAGAAGTATTCAAAAATACACCATATACTAGAGATCAATGAATATTTTCGATAATATCTCACATACAATTTATTTCATTAAGAGTTATAATTAGGAAGTATTCAAGGATGCACCATATACTAGAGATCAATGAATATTTTCGATAATATCTGACATACAATTTGTTTCATTAAGATTTATAAATAGGAAGTATTCAGGGATACACCATATACTAGATATCAATGAATATTTTCGATAATATCTCACATATAATTTTTTTCATTTAGATTTATAAATAAGAAGTATTCAAAGATACACCATATACTAGAGATCAATGAATATTTTCGATAATATCTCACATACAATTTGTTTCATTAAGATTTATAAATAGGAAGTATTCAAGGATACACCATATACTAGAGATCAATGAATGTTTTCGATAATATCTCACATACAATTTGTTTCATTATAATTTATTAATAGGAAGTATTCAATGATACACCATATACTAGAGATCAATGAATATTTTCGATAATATCTCACATACAATTTGTTTCATTAAGATTTATAAATAGGAAGTATTCAAGGATACACTATATACTAGAGATCAATGAATATTTTCTACAATAAGTCACACACAATTTGTTTCATTTAGATTTATAAATAGGAAGTATTCAAAGATACACCATATACTAGAGATCAATGAATATTTTAGATAATATCTCACATACAACTTGTTTCTTTAAGATTTATAAATAGGAAGTATTCATAGATATACCATATACTAGAGATCAATGAATATTTTCGATAATATCTCACATACAATTTGTTTCATTAAGATTTATAAATAGGAAGTATTCAAAGATACACCATATACTAGAGATCAATGAATATTTTCGATAATATCTCACATACAATTTGTTGCATTTAGATTTATAAATAGGAAGTATTCAAAGATACACCATATACTAGAGATCAATGAATATTTTCGATAATATCTCACATACAATTTGTTGCATTTAGATTTATAAATAGGAAGAATTCATGGATACACCTTGTATTAGAGATCAATGAATATTTTCGATGACATCTCACACACAATTGGTTTTATTTAGATTTATAAATAGGGAGTATTCAAGGATACACTATATACTAGAGATCGATAAATATTTTCTATAATAAGTCACACACAATTTGTTTCATTTAGATTTATAAATAGGAAGTATTCAAGGATACACTATATACTAGAGATCAATGAATATTTTCGATAATATCTCACATACAATTTGTTTCATTAAGATTTATAAATAGGAAGTATTCAAGGATACACCATATACTAGAGATCAATGAATTTTTTCGATAATATCTCACACACAATTTGTTTCATTAAGATTTATAAATAGGAAGTATTCAAGGATACACCATATACTAGAGATCAATGAATATTTTCGATAATATCTCACATACAATTTGTTTCATTAAGATTTATAAATAGGAAGTATTCAAGGATACACCATATACTAGAGATCAATGAATATTTTCGATAATATCTTACATACAATTTGTTTCATTTAGTTGTATAAATAGGAAGTATTCAAGGATACATATACTAGAGATCAATGAATATTTTCGATAATATCTTACATACAATTTGTTTCATTAAGTTTTATAAATAGGAAGTACTCAAGGATACACCATATACTAGAGATCAATGAATATTTTCGATAATATCTCACATACAATTTGTTTCATTTAGATTTATAAATAGGAAGTATTCAAGGATACACTATATACTAGAGATCAATGAATATTTTCGATAATATCTCACATACAATTTGTTTCATTAAGATTTATAAGTAGGAAGTATTCAAGGATACACCATATACTAGAGATCAATGAATATTTTCGATAATATCTTACATACAATTTGTTTCATTTAGTTGTATAAATAGGAAGTATTCAAGGATACACCATATACTAGAGATCAATGAATATTTTCGATAATATCTTACATAAAATTTGTTTCATTAAGTTTTATAAATAGGAAGTACTCAAGGATACACCATATACTAGAGATCAATGAATATTTTCGATAATATCTCACATACAATTTGTTTCATTATAATTTATTAATAGGAAGTATTCAATGATACACCATATACTAGAGATCAATGAATATTTTCGATAATATCTCACATACAATTTGTTTCATTAAGATTTATAAATAGGAAGTATTCAAGGATACATTATATACTAGAGATCAATGAATATTTTCTACAATAAGTCACACACAATTTGTTTCATTTAGATTTATAAATAGGAAGTATTCAAAGATACACCATATACTAGAGATCAATGAATATTTTAGATAATATCTCACATACAATTTGTTGCATTTAGATTTATAAATAGGAAGAATTCATGGATACACCTTGTATTAGAGATCAATGAATATTTTCGATAACATCTCACACACAATTTGTTTTATTTAGATTTATAAATAGGGAGTATTCAAGGATACACTATATACTAGAGATCGATGAATATTTTCTATAATAAGTCACACACAATTTGTTTCATTTAGATTTATAAATAGGAAGTATTCAAGGATACACTATATACTAGAGATCAATGAATATTTTCGATAATATCTCACATACAATTTGTTTCATTAAGATTTATAAATAGGAAGTATTCAAGGATACACCATATACTAGAGATCAATGAATATTTTCGATAATATCTTACATACAATTTGTTTCACTTAGTTTTATAAATAGGAAGTATTCAAGAATACACCATATACTAGAGATCAATGAATATTTTCGATAATATCTTACATACAATTTGTTTCATTAAGTTTTATAAATAGGAAGTACTCAAGGATACACCATATACTAGAGATCAATGAATATTTTCGATAATATCTCACATACAATTTGTTTCATTATAATTTATTAATAGGAAGTATTCAATGATACACCATATACTAGAGATCAATGAATATTTTCGATAATATCTCACATACAATTTGTTTCATTAAGATTTATAAATAGGAAGTATTCAAGGATACACTATATACTAGAGATCAATGAATATTTTCTACAATAAGTCACACACAATTTGTTTCATTTAGATTTATAAATAGGAAGTATTCAAAGATACACCATATACTAGAGATCAATGAATATTTTAGATAATATCTCACATACAACTTGTTTCTTTAAGATTTATAAATAGGAAGTATTCATAGATATACCATATACTAGAGATCAATGAATATTTTCGATAATATCTCACATACAATTTGTTTCATTAAGATTTATAAATAGGAAGTATTCAAAGATACACCATATACTAGAGATCAATGAATATTTTCGATAATATCTCACATACAATTTGTTGCATTTAGATTTATAAATAGGAAGTATTCAAAGATACACCATATACTAGAGATCAATGAATATTTTCGATAATATCTCACATACAATTTGTTGCATTTAGATTTATAAATAGGAAGAATTCATGGATACACCTTGTATTACAGATCAATGAATATTTTCGATAACATCTCACACACAATTGGTTTTATTTAGATTTATAAATAGGGAGTATTCAAGGATACACTATATACTAGAGATCGATAAATATTTTCTATAATAAGTCACACACAATTTGTTTCATTTAGATTTATAAATAGGAAGTATTCAAGGATACACTATATACTAGAGATCAATGAATATTTTCGATAATATCTCACATACAATTTGTTTCATTAAGATTTATAAATAGGGAGTATTCAAGGATACACTATATACTAGAGATCGATAAATATTTTCTATAATAAGTCACACACAATTTGTTTCATTTAGATTTATAAATAGGAAGTATTCAAGGATACACCATATACTAGAGATCAATGAATATTTTCGATAATATCTCACACACAATTTGTTGCATTTAGATTTATAAATAGGAAGAATTCATGGATACACCTTGTATTAGAGATCAATGAATATTTTCGATAACATCTCACACACAATTGGTTTCATTTAGATTTATAAATAGGAAGAATTCATGGATACACCTTGTACTAGTGACCAATGAATATTTTCGATAATATCTCACATACAATTTGTGTCATTTAGATTTATAAATAGGAAGTATTCAAGGATACACCATATACTAGAGATCAATGAATATTTTCGATAATATCTCACATACAATTTGTTTCATTTAGATTTATAAATAGGAAGTATTAAAAGATACACCATATACTAGAGATCAATGAATATTTTCGATAATATCTCACATACAATTTGTTTCATTTAGATTTATAAATAGGAAGTATTCAAGGATACACCATATACTAGAGATCAATGAATATTTTCGATAATATCTCACATACAATTTGTTTCATTAAGATTTATAAATGGGAAGTATTCAAGTATACCCCATGTACTAGAGATTAATGAATATTTTCAATAATATCTCACACATAATTTGTTTCATTTAGATTTATAAATAGGAATTATTCAAGGATACACCATATACTAGAGATCAATAAAAATTTTCGATAATATCTCACATACAATTTGTTTCATTAAGATTTATAAAGAAGAAGTATTCAAGGATACACCATATACTAGAGATCATTGAATATTTTCGCTAATATCTCACATACAATTTGTTTCATTAAGATTTATAAATAGAAGGTATTCAAGGATACACCATATATTACAGATCAATGAATATTTTCGATAATATCTCACATACAATTTGTTTCATTAAGATTTATAAAGAAGAAGTATTCAAGGATACACCATATACTAGAGATCATTGAATATTTTCCCTAATATCTCACATACAATTTGTTTCATTTAGATTTACACATAGAAAGTATTCAAGGATACACCATACACTAGAGATCATTGAATATTTTCGCTAATATCTCACATACAATTTGTTTCATTCAGATTTATAAATAGGAAGTATTCAAGGATACACCATATACAAGAGATCGAGGAATATTTTCAATAATATCTCACACATAATTTGTTTCATTTAGATTTATAAATAGGAAGTATTCAAGGATACCCCATATACTAGAGATCAATAAAAATTTTCGATAAAATCTCACATACAAGTTGTTTCATTAAGATTTATAAAGAGGAAGTATTCAAGGATACACCATACACTAGAGATCATTGAATATTTTGGATAATATCTCACATACAATTTGTTTCATTAAGATTTAGAAATAGGAAGTATTCAAGGATACACCATATACTAGAGATCAATAAAAATTTTCGATAATATCTCACATACAAGTTGTTTCATTAAGATTTATAAAGAGGAAGTATTCAAGGATACACTATATACTAGATATCGATGAATATTTTCTATAATAAGTCACACACAATTTGTTTCATTTAGATTTATAAACAGGAAGTATTCAAAGATACACCATATACTTGAGATCAGTGAATATTTTCGATAATATCTCACATACAATTTGTTGCATTTAGGTTTATAAATAGGAAGAATTCATGGATACACCTTGTATTAGAGATCAATGAATATTTTCGATAACATCTCACACACAATTGGTTTCATTTAGATTTATAAATAGGAAGAATTCATGGATACACCTTGTACTAGAGATCAATGAATATTTTCGATAATATCTCACATACAATTTGTGTCAATTAGATTTATAAATAGGAAGTATTCAAGGATACACCATATACTAGAGATCAATGAATATTTTCGATAATATCTCACACACAATTTGTTTCATTAAGATTTATAAATAGGAAGTATTCAAGGATACACCATATACTAGAGATCAATGAATATTTTCGATAATATCTCACACACAATTTGTTTCATTTAGATTTATAAATAGGAAGTATTCAAGGATACACCATATACTAGAGATCAATGAATATTTTCGATAATATCTCACATACAATTTGTTTCATTATGATTTATAAATAGGAAGTATTCAAGTATACACCATATACTAGAGATCAATGAATATTTTCGATAATATCTCACACACAATTTGTTTCATTAAGATTTATAAATAGGAAGTATTCAAGGATAAACCATATAGTAGAGATCAATGAATATTTTCGACAATATCTCATACACAATTTGTTTTATTAAGAATTATAAATAGGAAGTATACAAGGCTATACCATATACTAGAGATCAATGAATATTTTCGATAATATCTCACATACAATTTGTTTCATTTAGATTTATAAATAGGAAGTATTCAAGGATACACCATATACTAGAGATCAATGAATATTTTCGATAATATCTCACATACAATTTGTTTCATTATGATTTATAAATAGGAAGTATTCAAGTATACACCATATACTAGAGATCAATGAATATTTTCGATAATATCTCACACACAATTTGTTTCATTAAGATTTATAAATAGGAAGTATTCAAGGATAAACTATATAGTAGAGATCAATGAATATTTTCGATAATATCTCATACACAATTTGTTTTATTAAGAATTATAAATAGGAAGTATACAAGGATATACCATATACTAGAGATCAATGAATATTTTCGATAATATCTCACATACAATTTGTTTCATTAAGATTTACAAATAGGAAGTATTCAAGGATACACCATATGCTAGAGATCAATGAATATTTTCGATAATATCTCACATACAATTTGTTTCATTGTGATTTATAAATAGGAAGTATTCAGGGATACACCGAATACAAGAGATCAATGAATATTTTCGATAAGATCTCATACACAATTTGTCTCATTAAGATTTATAAATAGGAAGTATTCAAGGATACACCATATACTAGAGATCAATGAATATTTTCGATAATATCTCACATACAATTTGTTTCATTGTGATTTATAAATAGGAAGTATTCAGGGATACACCAAATACAAGAGATCAATGAATATTTTCGATAAGATCTCATACACAATTTGTTTCATTAAGATTTATAAATAGGAAGTATTCAAGGATACACCATATACTAGAGATCAATGAATATTTTCTATAATATCGCATACACAATTTGTTTCATTAAGATTTATAAATAGGAAGTATTCAGGGATACACCAAATACAAGAGATAAATGAATATTTTCGATTAGATCTCATACACAATTTGTTTCATTAAGATTTATAAATAGGAAGTGTTCAAGGATACACCATATACTAGAGATCAATGAATATTTTCGATAATATCGCATACACAATTTGTTTCATTAAGATTTATAAATAGGAAGTATTCAGGGATACACCAAATACAAGAGATCAATGAATATTTTCGATAAGATCTTATACACAATTTGTTTCATTAAGATTTATAAATAGGAAGTATTCAAGGATACACCACATACTAGAGATCAATGAATATTTTCGATAATATCACACATACAATTTGTTTGATTAAGATTTATAAATAGGAAGTATTCAAGGATACACCATATACTAGAGATCAATCAAGATTTTCGATAATATCTCACATACAATTTGATTCACTTAGATTTATAAATAGGAAGTATTCAAGGATACACCATATACTCGAGATCAATGAATATTTTCGAGAATATCGCACATACAATTTGTTTCATTAAGATTTATATACAGGAAGTATTCAAGGATACACCATATAGCAGAGATCAATGAATATTTTCGATAATATCTCACATACAATTTGTTTTATTAAGATATATAAATAGGAAGTATTCAAGGATATACCATATATCGATAATATCTCACATATAATTTGTTTCATTAAGATTTATAAATAGGAAGTATTCAAGGATACACCATTTACTAGAGATCAATGAATATTTTCGATAATATCTCACATACAATATGTTTCATTAAAATTTGCACATAGGAAGTATGCAAGGATACACCATTTACTAGAGATCAACGAATATTTTCGATAATATCTCACATACAATTTGTTTCATTAAGATTTATAAATAGGAAGTATTCAAGGATACACCATATAGTAGAGATCAATGAATATTTTTGATAATATCTCACATACAATTTGTTTCATTAAGATTTATAAATAGGAAGCACTCAGGGATACACCATATACTAGAGATCAATGAATATATGCGGTAATATCTCAAACACAATTTGTTTCATTTAGATTTATAAATAGGAAGTATTCAAGGATGCACCATATACTAGAGATCAATGAATATTTTCGATAATATCGCACATACAATTTGTTTTATTTAGATTTATAAATACGAAGTATTCAAGGATACACCATTTACTAGAGATCAATGAATATTTTCGATTATATCTCACATACAATTTGTTTCATTAAGATTTGCACATAGGAAATATGCAAGGATACACCCTATATTAGAAATCAATGAATATTTTGGATAATATCTCACATACACTTTGTTTCATTAAGATTTATAAATAGGAAGTATTCAAGGATACAACCTATACTAGAGATCAATGAATATTTTCGATAATATCTCACATACAATTTGTTTCATTAAGATTTATAAATAGGAAGCACTCAGGGATAAACCATATACTAGAGATCAATGAATATATGCGGTAATATCTCACACACAATTTGTTTCATTTAGATTTATAAATAGGAAGTATTCAAGGATGCACCATATACTTGAGATCAATGAATATTTTCGATAATATCGCACATACAATTTGTTTCATTAAGATTTGCACATAGGAAATATGCAAGGATACACCCTATACTAGAAATCAATGAATATTTTCGATAATACCTCACATACAATTTGTTTCATTAAGATTTATAAATAGGAAGTATTCAAGGATACAACCTATACTAGAGATCAATGAATATTTTTGATAATATCTCACATACAATTTGTTTCATTTAGATTTATAAATAGGAAGTATTCAAGGACACGCCATATACTAGAGATCAATGAATATTTTCGATAACACCTCACATACAATTTGTTTGATATAGATTTATAAATAGGAAGTATTCAAGGATACACCACATACTAGAGATCAATGAATATTTTCGATAATATCACACATACAATTTGTTTGATTAAGATTTATAAATAGGAAGTATTCAAGGATACACCATATACTAGAGATCAATGAACATTTTCGATAATATCTCACATACAATTTGGTTCACTTAGATTTATAAATAGGAAGTATTCAAGGATACACCATATACTCGAGATCAATGAATATTTTCGAGAATATCGCACATACAATTTGTTTCATTAAGATTTATATACAGGAAGTATTCAAGGATACACCATATAGTAGAGATCAATGAATATTTTCGATAATATCTCACATACAATTTGTTTTATTAAGATATATAAATAGGAAGTATTCAAGGATATACCATATACTAGAGATCAATGAATATATGCGGTAATATCTCACACACAATTTGTTTCATTTAGATTTATAAATAGGAAGTATTCAAGGATGCACCATATACTAGAGATCAATGAATATTTTCGATAATATCGCACATACAATTTGTTTTATTTAGATTTATAAATACGAAGTATTCAAGGATACACCATTTACTAGAGATCAATGAATATTTTCGATTATATCTCACATACAATTTGTTTCATTAAGATTTGCACATAGGAAATATGCAAGGATACACCCTATATTAGAAATCAATGAATATTTTCGATAATATCTCACATACAATTTGTTTCATTAAGATTTATAAATAGGAAGTATTCAAGGATACAACCTATACTAGAGATCAATGAATATTTTCGATAATATCTCACATACAATTTGTTTCCTTAAGGTTTATAAATAGGATGTATTCAAGGATACACCATATACTAGAGATCAATGAATATTTTCGATAATATTTCACATACAATTTGTTTGATTTAGATTTATAAATAGGAAGTATTCAAGGATACACCATATTCTAGAGATCAATGAATATTTTCCATAATATCTCACATACAATTTGGTTCATTTAGATTTATAAATAGGAAGTATTCAAGGATACACCATTTACTAGAGATCAATGAATATTTTCGATAATATCTCACATACAATTTGTTTCATTAAAATTTGCACACAGGAAGTATGCAAGGATACACCATTTACTAGAGATCAACGAATATTTTTGATAATATCTCACATACAATTTGTTTCATTAAGATTTATAAATAGGAAGTATTCAAGGATACACCATATAGTAGAGATCAATGAATATTTTTGATAATATCTCACATACAATTTGTTTCATTAAGATTTATAAATAGGAAGCACTCAGAGATAAACCATATACTAGAGATCAATGAATATATGCGGTAATATCTCACACACAATTTGTTTCATTTAGATTTATAAATAGGAAGTATTCAAGGATGCACCATATACTAGAGATCAATGAATATTTACGATAATATCGCACATACAATTTGTTTTATTTAGATTTATAAATACGAAGTATTCAAGGATACACCATTTACTAGAGATCAATGAATATTTTCGATTATATCTCACATAAAATTTGTTACATTAAGATTTGCACATAGGAAATATGCAAGGATACACCCTATATTAGAAATCAATGAATATTTTCGATAATATCTCACATACAATTTGTTTCATTAAGATTTATAAATAGGAAGTATTCAAGGATACAACCTATACTAGAGATCAATGAATATTTTCGATAATATCTCACATACAATTTGTTTCCTTAAGGTTTATAAATAGGATGTATTCAAGGATACACCATATACTAGAGATCAATGAATATTTTCGATAATATTTCACATACAATTTGTTTGATTTAGATTTATAAATAGGAAGTATTCAAGGATACACCATATTCTAGAGATCAATGAATATTTTCCATAATATCTCACATACAATTTGGTTCATTTAGATTTATAAATAGGAAGTATTCAAGAATACACCATTTAATAGAGATCAATGAATATTTTCGATAATATCTCACATACAATTTGTTTCATTAAAATTTGCACATAGGAAGTATGCAAGGATACACCATTTACTAGAGATCAACGAATATTTTCGATAATATCTCACATACAATTTGTTTCATTAAGATTTATAAATAGGAAGTATTCAAGGATACACCATATAGTAGAGATCAATGAATATTTTTGATAATATCTCACATACAATTTGTTTCATTAAGATTTATAAATAGGAAGCACTCAGGGATACACCATATACTAGAGATCAATCAATATATGCGGTAATATCTCACACACAATTTGTTTCATTTAGATTTATAAATAGGAAGTATTCAAGGATGCACCATATACTTGAGATCAATGAATATTTTCGATAATATCGCACATACAATTTGTTTCATTAAGATTTGCACATAGGAAATATGCAAGGATACACCCTATACTAGAAATCAATGAATATTTTCGATAATACCTCACATACAATTTGTTTCATTAAGATTTATAAATAGGAAGTATTCAAGGATACAACCTATACTAGAGATCAATGAATATTTTCGATAATATCTCACATACAATTTGTTTCATTTAGATTTATAAATAGGAAGTATTCAAGGACACGCCATATACTAGAGATCAATGAATATTTTCGATAATACCTCACATACAATTTGTTTCATTAAGATTTGCACATAGGAAATATGCAAGGATACACCCTATATTAGAAATCAATGAATATTTTCGATAATATCTCACATACAATTTGTTTCATTAAGATTCATAAATAGGAAGTATTCAAGGATGCACCATATACTAGAGATCAATGAATATTTTCGATAATACCTCACATACAATTTGTTTGATATAGATTTATAAATAGGAAGTATTCAAGGGTACACCATATACTAGAGATCAATGAATATTTTCGATAATACCTCACATACAATTTGTTTGATATAGATTTATAAATAGGAAGTATTCAAGGATACACCATATACTAGAGATCAATGAATATTTTCGATAATATCTCACATAAAATTTGTTTCATTTAGATTTATAAATAGGAAGTCTTCAAGGATGCACCATATACTAGAGACCAATGAATATTTTCGATAATATCACACATACAATTTGTTTTATTTAGATTTATAAATACGAAGTATTCAAGGATACACCATTTACTAGAGATCAATGAATTTTTTCGATAATATCTCACATACAATTTGTTTCATTAAGATTTGCACATAGGAAATATGCAAGGATACACCCTATATTAGAAATCAATGAATATTTTTGATAATATCTCACATACAATTTGTTTCATTAAGATTTATAAATAGGAAGTATTCAAGGATACAACCTATACTAGAGATCAATGAATATTTTCGATAATATCTCACATACAATTTGTTTCCTTAAGGTTTATAAATAGGATGTATTCAAGGATACACCATATACTAGAGATCAATGAATATTTTCGATAATATCTCACATACAATTTGTTTGATATAGATTTATAAATAGGAAGTATTCAAGGATACACCATATTCTAGAGATCAATGAATATTTTCCATAATATCTCACATACAAATTGGTTCATTTAGATTTATAAATAGGAAGTATTCAAGGATACACCATATACTAGAGATTAATGAATAGTTTCGATAATATCTCACATACAATTTGTTTCATTTAGATTTATAAATAGGAAGTCTTCAAGGATGCACCATATACTAGAGATAAATGAATATTTTCGATAATATCTCACATACAATTTGTTTCATTTATATTTATAAATAGGAAGTATTCAAAGATACACCATATACTAGATATCAATGAATATTTTCGATAATATCTCACATACAATTTGTTTCATTAAGTTTTACAAATAGGAAGCATTCAAGGATACGCCATATACTAGATATCAATGAATATTTTCGATAATATCTCATATACAATTTGATTCATTTAGATTTATAAATAGGAAGTATTCAAGGATACGCCGCATACTAGAGATCAATGAATATTTTCGATAATATCTCACATACAATTTGTTTCATTTAGATTTATAAATAGGAAGTATTCAAGGACACACCATATACTAGAGATCAATGAATATTTTCGATAATGTCTCAAATACAATTTGTTTCATTTCGATTTATAAATAGGAAGTATTCAAGGATACACCATATACTAGAGATCAATGAATATTTTCGATAATATCTCAAATACAATTTGTTTCATTTAGATTTATAAATAGGAAGTATTCAAGGATACACCATATACTAGAGATCAATGAATATTTTCGATAATATCTCAAATACAATTTGTTTCATTTAGATTTATAAATAGGAATTATTCAAGCATACACCATATACTAGAGATCAATGAATATTTTCGATAATATCTCAAATACAATTTGTTTCATTTAGATTTATAAATAGGAAGTATTCAAGGATACACCATATAATAGATGGATATTTTCGATATCTCACATACAATTTGTTTCATTTAGATTTATAAATAAGAAGTATTCAAGGATACACCATTTACTAGAGATCAATGAATATTTTCGATAATATCTCACATACAATTTGTTTCATTAAAATTTGCACATAGGAAGTATGCAAGGATACACAATTTACTAGAGATCAACGAATATTTTCGATAATATCTCACATACAATTTGTTTCATTAAGATTTATAAATAGGAAGCACTCAGGGATACACCATATACTAGAGATCAATGCATATATGAGGTAATATCTCACACACAATTTGTTTCATTTAGATTTATAAATAGGAAGTGTTCAAGGATGCACCATATACTAGAGATCAATGAATATTTTCGATCATATCGCACATACAATTTGTTTTATTTAGATTTATAAATACGAAGTATTCAAGGATACACCATTTACTAGAGATCAATGAATATTTTCGATAATATCTCACATACAATTTGATTCATTTAGATTTATAAATAGGAAGTATTTTAGGATACACCATATACTAAAGATCAATGAATATTTTCGATAATATCTCACATACAATTTGTTTCATTAAGATTTATAAATAGGAAGCACTCAGGGATACACCATATACTAGAGATCAATGCATATATGAGGTAATATCTCACACACAATTTGTTTCATTTAGATTTATAAATAGGAAGTATTCAAGGATACAACCTATACTGGAGATCAATGAATATTTTCGATAATATCTCACATACAATTTGTTTCCTTAAGGTTTATAAATAGGATGTATTCAAGGATACAACATACACTAGAGATCAATGAATATTTTCGATAATATCTCACATACAATTTGTTTGATTTAGATTTATAAATAGGAAGTATTCAAGGATACACCACATTCTAGAGATCAATGAATATTTTCCATAATATCTCACATACAATTTGGTTCATTTAGATTTATAAATAGGAAGTCTTCAAGGATACACCATTTACTAGAGATCAATGAATATTTTCGATAATATCTCACATACAATTTGTTTCATTAAAATTTGCACATAGGAAGTATGCAAGGATACACCATTTACTAGAGATCAACGAATATTTTCGATATTATCTCACATACAATTTGTTTCATTAATATTTATAAATAGGAAGTATTCAAGGATGCACCATATAGTAGAGATCAATGAATATTTTTGATAATATCTCACATACAATTTGTTTCATTAAGACTTATAAATAGGAAGCACACAGGGATACACCATATACTAGAGATCAATGAATATATGCGGTAATATCTCACACACAATTTGTTTCATTTAGATTTATAAATAGGAAGTATTCACGGATGCACCATATACTAGAGATCAATGAATATTTTCGATAATATCGCACATACAATTTGTTTTATTAAATTTATAAATACGAAGTATTCAAGGATACACCATTTACTAGAGATCAATGAATATTTTCGATGATATCTCACATACAATTTGTTTCATTAAGATTTGCACATAGGAAATATGCAAGGATACAACCTATACTAGAGATCAATGAATATTTTCGATAATATCTCACATACAATTTGTTTCCTTAAGGTTTATAAATAGGATGTATTCAAGGATACACCATATACTAGAGATCAATGAATATTTTCGATAATATCTCACATACAATTTGTTTGATTTAGATTTATAAATAGGAAGTATTCAAGGATACACCATATTCTAGAGATCAATGAATATTTTCCATAATATCTCACATATAATTTGTTTCATTTAGATTTATAAATAGGAAGTATTCAAGGATACACCATTTACTAGATATCAATGAATATTTTCGATAATATCTCACATACAATTTGATTCATTTAGATTTATAAATAGGAAGTATTCAAGGATACACCATATACTAGAGATCAATGAATATTTTCGATAATATCTCAAATACAATTTGTTTCATTTAGATTTATAAATAGGAAGAATTCAAGGATACACCATATACTAGAGATCAATGGATATTTTCTGTAATATCTCACATACAATTTGTTTCATTTAGATTTATAAATAGGAAGTATTCAAGGATACACCATATACTAGAGATCAATGAATATTTTCGATAATATCTCACATACAATTTGTTTCATTAATATTTATAAATAGGAAGTATTCAAGGATACGCCACATACTAGAGATCAATGAATATTTTCGATAATATCTCAAATACAATTTGTTTCATTTAGATTTATAAATAGGAAGTATTCAAGGATACACCATATACTAGAGATCAATGAATATTTTCGATAATATCTCACATACAATTTGTTTCATTTAGATTTATAAATAGGAAGTATTCAAGGATACACCATATACTAGAGATCAATGAATATTTTCGATAATATCGCATACACAATTTGTTTCATTTAGATTTATAAATAGGAAGTATTCAAGGATACACCATATACTAGAGATCAATGAATATTTTCGATAATATCTCACACACAATTTGTTTCATTTAGATTTATAAATAGGAAGTATTCAAGGATACACCATATACTAGAGATCAAGGAATATTTTCGATAATATCTCACACACAATTTGTTTCATTTAGATTTATAAATAGGAAGTATTCAAGGATACACCATATACTAGAGATTAATGAATATTTTGGATAATATCTCACATACAATTTGTTTCATGAAGATTTATAAATAGGACGTATTCAAGGATACACCATATACTAGAGATCAATGAATATTTTGGAGAATATCTCACATAAAATTTGTTTCATTAAGATTTATAAATAGTAGGTATTCAAGGATACGCCATATACTAGAAATCAATGAATATTTTCGATAATATCTAACACACAATTTGTTTCATTCAGATTTATAAATAGGAAGTATTCAAGGATACACCATATACTAGAGATCAATGAATATTTTCGATAATATCTCACACACAATTTGTTTCATTGAGATTTATAAATAGGAAGTATTCAAGGATACACCATATACTAGAGATCACTGAATATTTTTGATAATATCTCACATAAAATTTGATTCATTTAGATTTATAAATAGGAAGTCTTCAAGGATACACCATATACTAGATATCAATGAATCTTTTCGATAATATCTCAAATACAATTTGTTTCATTTAGATTTATAAATAGGAAGAATTCAAGGATACACCATATACTAGAGATCAATGAATATTTTCGATAATATCTCACACACAATTTGTTTCATTTAGATTTATAAATAGGAAGTATTCAAGGATACACCATATACTAGAGATCAATAAATAGTTTCGATAACATCTCACATACAATTTGTTTTATTTCGATTTATAAATAGGAAGTATTCAAGGATACACCATATA
Organism: Sarcophaga carnaria; assembly: GCA_958299815.1. Classification (NCBI taxonomy): domain Eukaryota; kingdom Metazoa; phylum Arthropoda; class Insecta; order Diptera; family Sarcophagidae; genus Sarcophaga; species Sarcophaga carnaria. The sequence continues at coordinate 80,057,912 of OY283149.1, read as the reverse complement.
CTAGAGATCAATGAATATTTTCGATAATATCTCACACACAATTTGTTTCATTGAGATTTATAAATAGGAAGTATTCAAGGATACACCATATACTAGAGATCAATGAATATTTTCGATAATATATCAGACACAATTTGTTTCTTTAAGATTTATAAATAGGAAGTATTCATAGATATACCATATACTAGAGATTAATGAATATTTTGGATAATATCTCACATACAATTTGTTTCATTTAGATTTATAAATAGGAAGTATTCAAGGATACACCATATACTAGAGATCAATGAATATTTTCGATAATATCTCACACACAATTTGTTTCATTTAGATTTATAAATAGGAAGTATTCAAGGATACACCATATACTAGAGATCAATGAATATTTTCGATAATATCTCACATACAATTTGTTTCATGAAGATTTATAAATAGGAGGTATTCAAGGATACACCATATACTAGAGATCAATGAATATTTCCGATAATATCTCACATACAATTTGTTTCATTTAGATTTATGAATAGGAAGTATTCGAAGATACACCATATACTAGAGATCAATGAATATTTTCGATAATATCTCACATACAATTTGTTTCATGATGATTTATAAATAGGAGGTATTCAAGGATACAGTATATACTAGAGATCAATGAATATTTTCGATAATATCTCACATACAATTTGTTTCATGAAGATTTATGAATAGGAAGTATTCGAAGATACACCATATACTAGAGATCAATGAATATTTTCGATAATATCTCACATATAATTTGTTTCATGAAGATTTATAAATAGGAGGTATTCAAGGATACAGTATATACTAGAGATCAATGAATATTTTCGATAATATCTCACATATAATTTGTTTCATGAAGATTTATAAATAGGAGGTATTCAAGGATACACCATATACTAGAGATCAATGAATATTTCCGATAATATCTCACATACAATTTGTTTCATTTCGATTTATGAATAGGAAGTATTCGAAGATACACCATATACTAGAGATCAATGAATATTTTCGATAATATCTCATATAGAATTTGTTTCATGAAGATTTATAAATAGGAGGTATTCAAGGATACGCCATATACTAGAAATCAATGAATATTTTCGATAATATCTAACACACAATTTGTTTCATTCAGATTTATAAATAGGAAGTATTCAAGGATACAACATATACTAGAGATCAATGAATATTTTGGAGAATATCTCACATAAAATTTGTTTCATTAAGATTTATAAATAGGAGGTATTCAAGGATACGCCATATACTAGAAATCAATGAATATTTTCGATAATATCTAACACACAATTTGTTTCATTCAGATTTATAAATAGGAAGTATTCAAGGATACACCATATACTAGAGATCAACGAATATTTTCGATAATATCTCACATACAATTTGTTTCATTATGATTTTAAATAGGAAGTATTCAAGGATACACCATATACTAGAGATCAATGAATATTTTCGATAATATCGCATACACAATTTGTTTCATTTAGATTTATAAGTAGGAAGTATTCAAGGATACACCATATACTAGAGATCAATGAATATTTTCGATAATATCTCACACACAATTTGTTTCATTTAGATTTATAAATAGGAAGTATTCAAGGATACACCATATACTAGAGATCAATGAATATTTTCGATAATATCTCACACACAATTTGTTTCATTTAGATTTATAAATAGGAAGTATTCAAGGATACACCATATACTAGAGATTAATGAATATTTTGGATAATATCTCACATACAATTTGTTTCATGAAGATTTATAAATAGGAGGTATTCAAGGATACAGTATATACTAGAGATCAATGAATATTTTCGATAATATCTCACATACAATTTGTTTCATGAAGATTTATGAATAGGAAGTATTCGAAGATACACCATATACTAGAGATCAATGAATACTTCCGATAATATCTCACATACAATTTGTTTCATTATGATTTTAAATAGGAAGTATTCAAGGATACACCATATACTAGAGATCAATGAATATTTTCGATAATATCGCATACACAATTTGTTTCATTTAGATATATAAATAGGAAGTATTCAAGGATACACCATATACTAGAGATCAAGGAATATTTTCGATAATATCTCACACACAATTTGTTTCATTTAGATTTATAAATAGGAAGTATTCAAGGATACACCATATACTAGAGATTAATGAATATTTTGGATAATATCTCACATACAATTTGTTTCATGAAGATTTATAAATAGGACGTATTCAAGGATACGGTATATACTAGAGGTCAATGAATATTTTCGATAATATCTCACATACAATTTGTTTCATGAAGATTTATGAATATGAAGTATTCGAAGATACACCATATACTAGAGATCAATGAATATTTTCGATAATATCTCACATATAATTTGTTTCATGAAGATTTATAAATAGGAGGTATTCAAGGGTACACCATATACTAGAGATCAATGAATATTTTGGAGAATATCTCACATAAAATTTGTTTCATTAATGTTTATAAATAGGAGGTATTCAAGGATACGCCATATACTAGAAATCAATGAATATTTTCGATAATATCGAACACACAATTTGTTTCATTCAGATTTATAAATAGGAAGTATTCAAGGATACACCATATACTAGAGATCACTGAATATTTTTGATAATATCTCACATAAAATTTGATTCATTTAGATTTATAAATAGGAAGTCTTCAAGGATACACCATTTACTAGATATCAATGAATCTTTTCGATAATATCTCAAATACAATTTGTTTCATTTAGATTTATAAATAGGAAGAATTCAAGGATACACCATATACTAGAGATCAATGAATATTTTCGATAATATCTCACACACAATTTGTTTCATTTAGATTTATAAATAGGAAGTATTCAAGGATACACCATATACTAGAGATCAATAAATAGTTTCGATAACATCTCACATACAATTTGTTTTATTTCTATTTATAAATAGGAAGTATTCAAGGATACACCATATACTAGAGATCAATGAATATTTTCGATAATATCTCACACACAATTTGTTTCATTGAGATTTATAAATAGGAAGTATTCAAGGATACACCATATACTAGAGATCAATGAATATTTTCGATAATATATCAGACACAATTTGTTTCTTTAAGATTTATAAATAGGAAGTATTCATAGATATACCATATACTAGAGATTAATGAATATTTTGGATAATATCTCACATACAATTTGTTTCATTTAGATTTATAAATAGGAAGTATTCAAGGATACACCATATACTAGAGATCAATGAATATTTTCGATAATATCTCACACACAATTTGTTTCATTTATATTTATAAATTGGAAGTATTCAAGGATACACCATATACTAGAGATCAATGAATATTTTCGATAATATCTCACATACAATTTGTTTCATGAGGATTTATAAATAGGAGGTATTCAAGGATACACTATATACTAGAGATCAATGAATATTTTCGATAATATCTCACATACAATTTGTTTCATGAAGATTTATGAATAGGAAGTATTCGAAGATACACCATATACTAGAGATCAATGAATATTTTCGATAATATCTCACATACAATTTGTTTCATGAAGATTTATAAATAGGAGGTATTCAAGGATACACCATATACTAGAGATCAATGAATATTTCCGATAATATCTCACATACAATTTGTTTCATTTAGATTTATGAATAGAAAGTATTCGAAGATACACCATATACTAGAGATCAATGAATATTTTCGATAATATCTCACATACAATTTGTTTCATGATGATTTATAAATAGTAGGTATTCAAGGATACAGTATATACTCGAGATCAATGAATATTTTCGATAATATCTCACATACAATTTGTTTCATGAAGATTTATGAATATGAAGTATTCGAAGATACACCATATACTAGAGATCAATGAATATTTTCGATAATATCTCACATATAATTTGTTTCATGAAGATTTATAAATAGGAGGTATTCAAGGATACAGTATATACTAGAGATCAATGAATATTTTCGATAATATCTCACATACAATTTGTTTCATGAAGATTTATGAATAGGAAGTATTCGAAGATACACCATATACTAGAGGTCAATGAATATTTTCGATAATATCTCACATATAATTTGTTTCAATAAGATTTATAAATAGGAAGTATTTAAGGATACACCATATACTAGAGATCAATGAATATTTTCGATAATATCTCACACACAATTTGTTTCATTTAGATTTATAAATAGGAGGTATTCAAGGATACAGTATATACTAGAGATCAATGAATATTTTCGATAATATCTCACATATAATTTGTTTCATGAAGATTTATAAATAGGAGGTATTCATGCACACCATACACTAGAGATCAATGAATATTTCCGATAATATCTCACATACAATTTGTTTCATTTCGATTTATGAATAGGAAGTATTCGAAGATACACCATATACTAGAGATCAATGAATATTTTCGATAATATCTCATATAGAATTTGTTTCATGAAGATTTATAAATAGGAGGTATTCAAGGATACGCCATATACTAGAAATCAATGAATATTTTCGATAATATCTAACACACAATTTGTTTCATTCAGATTTATAAATAGGAAGTATTCAAGGATACAACATATACTAGAGATCAATGAATATTTTCGATAATATCTCACATACAATTTGTTTCATTATGATTTTAAATAGGAAGTATTCAAGGATACACCATATACTAGAGATCAATGAATATTTTCGATAATATCGCATACACAATTTGTTTCATTTAGATTTATAAATAGGAAGTATTCAAGGATACACCATATACTAGAGATCAATGAATATTTTCGATAATATCTCACACACAATTTGTTTCATTTAGATTTATAAATAGGAAGTATTCAAGGATACACCATATACTAGAGATCAATGAATATTTTCGATAATATCTCTAACACAATTTGTTTCATTTAGATTTATAAATAGGAAGTATTCAAGGATACACCATATACTAGAGATTAATGAATATTTTGGATAATATCTCACGTACAATTTGTTTCATGAAGATTTATAAATAGGAGGTATTCAAGGATACAGTATATACTAGAGATCAATGCATATATGAGGTAATATCTCACACACAATTTGTTTCATTTAGATTTATAAATAGGAAGTATTCAAGGATGCACCATATACTAGAGATCAATGAATATTTTCGATCATATCGCACATACAATTTGTTTTATTTAGATTTATAAATACGAAGTATTCAAGGATACACCATTTACTAGAGATCAATGAATATTTTCGATAATATCTCACATACAATTTGTTTCATTAAGATTTGCACATAAGAAATATGCAAGGATACACCCTATACTAGAAATCAATGAATATTTTCGATAATATCTCACATACAATTTGTTTCATTAAGATTTATAAATAGGAAGTATTCAAGGATACAACCTATTCTGGAGATCAATGAATATTTTCGATAATATCTCACATACAATTTGTTTCCTTAAGGTTTATAAATAGGATGTATTCAAGGATACACCATACACTAGAGATCAATGAATATTTTCGATAATATCTCACATACAATTTGTTTGATTTAGATTTATAAATAGGAAGTATTCAAGGATACACCATATTCTAGAGATCAATGAATATTTTCCATAATATCTCACATACAATTTGTTTCATTTAGATTTATAAATAGGAAGTATTCAAGGATACACCATTTACTAGAGATCAATGAATATTTTCGATAATATCTCACATACAATATGATTCATTTAGTTTTATAAATAGGAAGTATTCAAGGATACACCATATACTAGAGATCAATGAATATTTTCGATAATATCTCAAATACAATTTGTTTCATTTAGATTTATAAATAGGAAGTATTCAAGGATACACCATATACTAGAGATCAATGGATATTTTCGATAATATCTCACATACAATTTGTTTCATTTAGATTTATAAATAGGAAGTATTCAAGGATACACCATATACTAGAGATCAATGATTATTTTCGATAATATCTCACATACAATTTGTTTCATTAATATTTATAAATAGGAAGTATTCAAGGATACGCCACATACTAGAGATCAATGAATATTTTCGATAATATCTCAAATACAATTTGTTTCATTTAGATTTATAAATAGGAAGTATTCAAGGATACACCATATACTAGAGATCAATGAATATTTTCGATAATATCTCACATACAATTTGTTTCATTTAGATTTATAAATAGGAAGTATTCAAGGATACACCATATACTAGAGATCAATGAATATTTTCGATAATATCTCACATACAATCTGTTTCATTTAGATTTATAAATAGGAAGTATTCAAGGATACACCATATACTAGAGATCAATGAATATTGTCGATAATATCTCAAATACAATTTGTTTCATTTAGATTTATAAATAGGAAGTGTTCAATGATACACCATATACTACAGATCAATTAATATTTTCGATAATATCTCACATGCAATTTGTTTCATTTAGATTTATAAATAGGAAGTATTCAAGGATACACCATATACTAGAGATCAATGAATATTTTCGATAATATCTCACATACAATTTGTTTCATTAATATTTATAAATAGGAAGTATTTAAGGATACACCAAATACTAGAGATCAATGAATATTTTCGATAATATCTCACATACAATTTGTTTCATTTAGATTTATATATAGGAAGTATTCAAGGATACACCATATACTAGAGATCAATGAATATTTTCGATAATATCTCACATACAATTTGTTTCATTTAGATTTATAAATAGGAAGTATTCAAGGATACACCATATACTGGAGATCAATGAATATTTTCGATAATATCTCACATACAATTTGTTTCATTTAGATTTATAAATAGGAAGTATTCAAGGATACACCATATACTAGCGATCAATGAATATTTTCGATAATATCTCACATACAATTTGTTTCATTAATATTTATATATAGTATTCAAGGATACACCATATACTAGAGATCAATGAATATTTTCGATAATATCTCACATACAATTTGTTTCATTTAGATTTATAAATAGGAAGTATTCAAGGATACATCAAATACTAGATATCAATGAATATTTTCGATAATATCTCACATACAATTTGTTTCATTTATATTTATATATAGGAAGTATTCAAAGATACACCATATACTAGAGATCAATGAATATTTTCGATAAAATCTCACATACAATTTGTTTCATTAAGATTTATAAATAGGAAGTATTCAAGAATACACCAAATACTAGATATCAATGAATATTTTCGATAATATCTCACATACAATTTGTTTCATTTAGATTTATATATAGGAAGTATTCAAGGATACACCATATACTAGAGATCAATGAATATTTTCGATAATATCTCGCATACAATTTGTTTCATTTAGATTTATAAATAGGAAGTATTCAAGGATACGCCATATACTAGAGATCACTGAATATTTTTGATAATATCTCACATACAATTTGATTCATTTAGATTTATAAATAGGAAGTCTTCAAGGATACACCATATACTAGAGATCAATGAATCTTTTCGATAATATCTCAAATACAACTTGATTCATTTAGATTTATAAATAGGAAGTCTTAAAGGATGCACCATATACTAGAGATCAATGAATATTTTCGATAATATCTCACATATAATTTGATTCATTTAGATTTGTAAATAGGAAGTCTTCAAGGATACACCATACACTAGAGATCATTGAATATTTTCGCTAATATCTCACATACAATTTGTTTCATTCAGATTTATAAATAGGAAGTATTCAACGATACACCATATACTAGATATCAATGAATATTTTCGATAATATCTCACATACAATTTGTTTCATTTAGATTTATATATAGGAAGTATTCAAGGATACACCATATACTAGAGATCAATGAATATTTTCGATAATATCTCGCATACAATTTGTTTCATTTAGATTTATAAATAGGAAGTATTCAAGGATACGCCATATACTAGAGATCACTGAATATTTTTGATAATATCTCACATAAAATTTGATTCATTTAGATTTATAAATAGGAAGTCTTCAAGGATACACCATATACTAGAGATCAATGAATCTTTTCGATAATATCTCAAATACAATTTGATTCATTTAGATTTATAAATAGGAAGTCTTAAATGATGCACCATATACTAGAGATCAATGAATATTTTCGATAAAATCTCACACCCAATTGGTTTCATTTAGATTTATTAATAAGAAGAATTCATGGATACACCTTGTACTAGAAATCAATGAATATTTTCGATAATATCTCACATACAATTTGTGTCATTTAGATTTATAAATAGGAAGTATTCAAGGATACACCATATACTAGAGATCAATGAATATTTTCGATAATATCTCACACACAATTTGTTTCATTAAGATTTATAAATAGGAAGAATTCAAGGATACACCATAAACTAGAGATCAATGAATATTTTCGATAATATCTCACACACAATTTGTTTCATTTAGATTTATAAATAGGAAGTATTCAAGGATACACCATATACTAGAGATCAATAAATAGTTTGGATAACATCTCACATACAATTTGTTTTATTTAGATTTATAAATAGGAAGTATTCAAGGATACACCATATACTAGAGATCAATGAATATTTTCGATAATATCTCACACACAATTTGTTTCATTGAGATTTATAAATAGGAAGTATTCAAGGATACACCATATACTAGAGATCAATGAATATTTTCGATAATATATCAGACAAATTTGTTTCTTTAAGATTTATAAATAGGAAGTATTCATAGATATACCATATACTAGAGATTAATGAATATTTTGGATAATATCTCACATACAATTTGTTTCATTTAGATTTATAAATAGGAAGTATTCAAGGATACACCATATACTAGAGATCAATGAATATTTTCGATAATATCTCACACACAATTTGTTTCATTTAGATTTATGAATAGGAAGTATTCGAAGATACACCATATACTAGAGATCAATGAATATTTTCGATAATATATCACATACAATTTGTTTCATGAAGATTTATAAATAGGAAGTATTCAAAGATACACCATATACTAGAGATCAATGAATATTTTCGATAATATCTCACATACAATTTGTTTCATTTAGATTTATAAATAGGAAGTATTCAAGGATACACCATATACTAGCGATCAATGAATATTTTCGATAATATCTCACATACAATTTTTTTCATTAATATTTATATATAGTATTCAAGGATACACCATATACTAGAGATCAATGAATATTTTCGATAATATCTCACATACAATTTGTTTCATTTAGATTTATAAATAGGAAGTATTCAAGGATACATCAAATACTAGATATCAATGAATATTTTCGATAATATCTCACATACAATTTGTTTCATTTATATTTATAAATAGGAAGTATTTAAGGATACACCAAATACTAGAGATCAATGAATATTTTCGATAATATCTCACATACAATTTGTTTCATTTAGATTTATATATAGGAAGTATTCAAGGATACACCATATACTAGAGATCAATGAATATTTTCGATAATATCTCACATACAATTTGTTTCATTTAGATTTATAAATAGGAAGTATTCAAGGATACACCATATACTGGAGATCAATGAATATTTTCGATAATATCTCACATACAATTTGTTTCATTTAGATTTATAAATAGGAAGTATTCAAGGATACACCATATACTAGCGATCAATGAATATTTTCGATAATATCTCACATACAATTTGTTTCATTAATATTTATATATAGTATTCAAGGATACACCATATACTAGAGATCAATGAATATTTTCGATAATATCCCACATACAATTTGTTTCATTTAGATTTATAAATAGGAAGTATTCAAGGATACATCAAATACTAGATATCAATGAATATTTTCGATAATATCTCACATACAATTTGTTTCATTTATATTTATATATAGAAAGTATTCAAGGATACACCATATACTAGAGATCAATGAATATTTTCGATAATATCTCGCATACAATTTGTTTCATTTAGATTTATAAATAGGAAGTATTCAAGGATACGCCATATACTAGAGATCACTGAATATTTTTGATAATATCTCACATACAATTTGATTCATTTAGATTTATAAATAGGAAGTCTTCAAGGATACACCATATACTAGAGATCAATGAATCTTTTCGATAATATCTCAAATACAACTTGATTCATTTAGATTTATAAATAGGAAGTCTTAAAGGATGCACCATATACTAGAGATCAATGAATATTTTCGATAATATCTCACATATAATTTGATTCATTTAGATTTGTAAATAGGAAGTCTTCAAGGATACACCATACACTAGAGATCATTGAATATTTTCGCTAATATCTCACATACAATTTGTTTCATTCAGATTTATAAATAGGAAGTATTCAACGATACACCATATACTAGAGATCAATGAATATTTTCGATAATATCTCGCATACAATTTGTTTCATTTAGATTTATAAATAGGAAGTATTCAAGGATACGCCATATACTGGAGATCACTGAATATTTTTGATAATATCTCACATAAAATTTGATTCATTTAGATTTATAAATAGGAAGTCTTCAAGGATACACCATATACTAGAGATCAATGAATCTTTTCGATAATATCTCAAATACAATTTGATTCATTTAGATTTATAAATAGGAAGTCTTAAACGATGCACCATATACTAGAGATCAATGAATATTTTCGATAAAATCTCACACCCAATTGGTTTCATTTAGATTTATTAATAAGAAGAATTCATGGATACACCTTGTACTAGAAATCAATGAATATTTTCGATAATATCTCACATACAATTTGTGTCATTTAGATTTATAAATAGGAAGTATTCAAGGATACACCATATACTAGAGATCAATGAATATTTTCGATAATATCTCACACACAATTTGTTTCATTAAGATTTATAAATAGGAAGAATTCAAGGATACACCATAAACTAGAGATCAATGAATATTTTCGATAATATCTCACACACAATTTGTTTCATTTAGATTTATAAATAGGAAGTATTCAAGGATACACCATATACTAGAGATCAATAAATAGTTTGGATAACATCTCACATACAATTTGTTTTATTTAGATTTATAAATAGGAAGTATTCAAGGATACACCATATACTAGAGATCAATGAATATTTTCGATAATATCTCACACACAATTTGTTTCATTGAGATTTATAAATAGGAAGTATTCAAGGATACACCATATACTAGAGATCAATGAATATTTTCGATAATATATCAGACAAATTTGTTTCTTTAAGATTTATAAATAGGAAGTATTCATAGATATACCATATACTAGAGATTAATGAATATTTTGGATAATATCTCACATACAATTTGTTTCATTTAGATTTATAAATAGGAAGTATTCAAGGATACACCATATACTAGAGATCAATGAATATTTTCGATAATATCTCACACACAATTTGTTTCATTTATATTTATGAATAGGAAGTATTCGAAGATACACCATATACTAGAGATCAATGAATATTTTCGATAATATATCACATACAATTTGTTTCATGAAGATTTATAAATAGGAAGTATTCAAGGATACACCATATACTAGAGATAAATGAATATTTTCGATAATATCTCACATACAATTTGTTTCATTTAGATTTATAAATAGGAAGTATTCAAGGATACACCATATACTAGCGATCAATGAATATTTTCGATAATATCTCACATACAATTTGTTTCATTAATATTTATATATAGTATTCAAGGATACACCATATACTAGAGATCAATGAATATTTTCGATAATATCTCACATACAATTTGTTTCATTTAGATTTATAAATAGGAAGTATTCAAGGATACATCAAATACTAGATATCAATGAATATTTTCGATAATATCTCACATACAATTTGTTTCATTTATATTTATATATAGGAAGTATTCAAAGATACACCATATACTAGAGATCAATGAATATTTTCGATAAAATCTCACATACAATTTGTTTCATTAAGATTTATAAATAGGAAGTATTCAAGAATACACTAAATACTAGATATCAATGAATATTTTCGATAATATCTCACATACAATTTGATTCATTTAGATTTATAAATAGGAAGTCTTCAAGGATACACCATATACTAGAGATCAATGAATCTTTTCGATAATATCTCAAATACAACTTGATTCATTTAGATTTATAAATAGGAAGTCTTAAAGGATGCACCATATACTAGAGATCAATGAATATTTTCGATAATATCTCACATATAATTTGATTCATTTAGATTTGTAAATAGGAAGTCTTCAAGGATACACCATACACTAGAGATCATTGAATATTTTCGCTAATATCTCACATACAATTTGTTTCATTCAGATTTATAAATAGGAAGTATTCAACGATACACCATATACTAGAGATCAATGAATATTTTCGATAATATCTCGCATACAATTTGTTTCATTTAGATTTATAAATAGGAAGTATTCAAGGATACGCCATATACTAGAGATCAATGAATATTTTTGATAATATCTCACATAAAATTTGATTCATTTAGATTTATAAATAGGAAGTCTTCAAGGATACACCATATACTAGAGATCAATGAATCTTTTCGATAATATCTCAAATACAATTTGATTCATTTAGATTTATAAATAGGAAGTCTTAAACGATGCACCATATACTAGAGATCAATGAATATTTTCGATAAAATCTCACACCCAATTGGTTTCATTTAGATTTATTAATAAGAACAATTCATGGATACACCTTGTACTAGAAATCAATGAATATTTTCGATAATATCTCACATACAATTTGTGTCATTTAGATTTATAAATAGGAAGTATTCGAGGATACACCATATACTAGAGATCAATGAATATTTTCGATAATATCTCACACACAATTTGTTTCATTAAGATTTATAAATAGGAAGAATTCAAGGATACACCATAAACTAGAGATCAATGAATATTTTCGATAATATCTCACACACAATTTGTTTCATTTAGATTTATAAATAGGAAGTATTCAAGGATACACCATATACTAGAGATCAATAAATAGTTTGGATAACATCTCACATACAATTTGTTTTATTTAGATTTATAAATAGGAAGTATTCAAGGATACACCATATACTAGAGTTCAATGAATATTTTCGATAATATCTCACACACAATTTGTTTCATTGAGATTTATAAATAGGAAGTATTCAAGGATACACCATATACTAGAGATCAATGAATATTTCCGATAATATCTCACATACAATTTGTTTCATTTAGATTTATGAATAGGAAGTATTCGAAGATACACCATATACTAGAGATCAATGAATATTTTCGATAATATCTCACATACAATTTGTTTCATGAAGATTTATAAATAGGAAGAATTTAAGGATACACCATATACTAGAGATCAATGAATATTTTCGATAATATCTCACATACAATTTGTTTCATTTAGATTTATAAATAGGAAGTATTCAAGGAAACATACTATACTAGAGATCAATGAATATTTTCGATAATAGCTCACATACAATTTGTTTCATGAAGATTTATAAATAGGAAGTATTCAAGGAAACACACTATATTAGAGATCAATGAATATTTTCGATAATATCTTATATAGAATTTGTTTCATGAAGATTTATAAATAGGAGGTATTCAAGGATAGCCATATACTAGAAATCAATGAATATTTTCGATAATATCTAACACACAATTTGTTTCATTCAGATTTATAAATAGGAAGTATTCAAGGATACACCATATACTAGAGATCAATGAATATTTTGGAGACTATCTCACATAAAATTTGTTTCATTAAGGTTTATAAATAGGAGGTATTCAAGGGTACGCCATATACTAGAAATCAATGAATATTTTCGATAATATCTAACACACAATTTGTTTCATTCAGATTTATAAATAGGAAGTATTCAAGGATACACCATATACTAGAGATCAATGAATATTTTCGATAATATCTCACATACAATTTGTTTCATTATGATTTTAAATAGGAAGTATTCAAATATACACCATATACTAGAGATCAATGAATATTTTCGATAATATCTCATATAGAATTTGTTTCATTTAGATTTATAAATAGGAAGTATTCAAGGATACACCATATACTAGAGATCAATGAATATTTTCGATAATATCTCACACACAATTTGTTTCATTTAGATTTATAAATAGGAAGTATTCAAGGATACACCATATACTAGAGATTAATGAATATTTTCGATAATATCACACACACAATTTGTTTCATTGAGATTTATAAATAGGAGGTATTCAAGGATACAGTATATACTAGAGATCAATGAGTATTTTCGATAATATATCAGACACAATTTGTTTCTTTAAGATTTATGAATAGGAAGTATTCGAAGATATACCATATACTAGAGATTAATGAATATTTTGGATAATATCTCACATACAATTTGTTTCATTTAGATTTATAAATAGGAAGTATTCAAGGATACACCATATACTAGAGATCAATGAATATTTTCGATAATATCTCACACACAATTTGTTTCATTTAGATTTATGAATAGGAAGTATTCGAAGATACACCATATACTAGAGATCAATGAATATTTTCGATAATATCTCACACACAATTTGTTTCATTTAGATTTATATATAGGAAAAATTTAAGGATACACCATATACTAGAGATCAATGAATATTTTCGATAATATCTCACATACAATTTGTTTCATGAAGATTTATGAATAGGAAGTATTCAAGGAAACACACTATACTAGAGATCAATGAATATTTTCGATAATATCTCACATACAATTTGTTTCATGAAGATTTATAAATAGGAGGTATTCACGGATACAGTATATACTAGAGATCAATGAATATTTCCGATAATATCTCACATACAATTTGTTTCATTTAGATTTATGAATAGGAAGTATTCGAAGATACACCATATACTAGAGATCAATGAATATTTTCGATAATATCTCATATAGAATTTGTTTCATTACGATTTATAAATAGAAAGTATTCAAGGATACACCATATACTAGAGATCAATGAATATTTTCGATAATATCTCACATACAATTTGTTTCATTCAGATTTATAATTAGGAGGTATTCAAGGATACACCATATACTAGAGGTCAATGAATATTTTCGATAATATCTCACACACAATTTGTTTCATTCAGATTTATAAATAGGAAGTATTCAAGGATACACCATATACTAGAGATCAATGAATATTTTCGATAATATCTCACATACAATTTGTTTCATTTAGATTTATAAATAGGAAGTATTCGAAGATACACCATATACTAGAGATCAATGAATATTTTCGATAATATCTCACATACAATTTGTTTCATTTAGATTTATAAATAGGAAGTATTCAAGGAAACATACTATACTAGAGATCAATGAATATTTTCGATAATATCTCACATACAATTTGTTTCATGAAGATTTATAAATAGGAAGTATTCAAGGAAACACACTATATTAGAGATCAATGAATATTTTCGATAATATCTCATATAGAATTTGTTTCATGAAGATTTATAAATAGGAGGTATTCAAGGATACGCCATATACTAGAAATCAATGAATATTTTCGATAATATCTAACACACAATTTGTTTCATTCAGATTTATAAATAGGAAGTATTCAAGGATACACCATATACTAGAGATCAATGCATATTTTGGAGACTATCTCACATAAAATTTGTTTCATTAAGATTTATAAATAGGAGGTATTCAAGGATACGCCATATACTAGAAATCAATGAATATTTTCGATAATATCTAACACACAATTTGTTTCATTCAGATTTATAAATAGGAAGTATTCAAGGATACACCATATACTAGAGATCAATGAATATTTTCGATAATATCTCACATACAATTTGTTTCATTTAGATTTATGAATAGGAAGTATTCGAAGATACACCATATACCAGAGATCAATGAAGATTTATAAATAGGAGGTATTCAAGGATACAGTATATACTAGAGATCAATGAATATTTTCGATAATATCTCACATACAATTTGTTTCATGAAGATTTATGAATAGGAAGTATTCGAAGATACACCATATACTAGAGATCAATGAATATTTTCGATAATATCTCACATATAATTTGTTTCATGAAGATTTATAAATAGGAGGTATTCAAGGATACAGTATATACTAGAGATCAATGAATATTTTCGATAATATCTTACATACAATTTGTTTCATGAAGATTTATGAATAGGAAGTATTCGAAGATACACCATATACTAGAGATCAATGAATATTTTCGATAATATCTCACATATAATTTGTTTCAATAAGATTTATAAATAGGAAGTATTTAAGGATACACCATATACTAGAGATCAATGAATATTTTCGATAATATCTCACACACAATTTGTTTCATTTAGATTTATAAATAGGAGGTCTTCAAGGATACAGTATATACTAGAAATCAATGAATATTTTCAATAATATCTCATATACAATTTGTTTCATGAAGATTTATGAATAGGAAGTATTCGAAGATACACCATATACTAGAGATCAATGAATATTTTCGATAATATCTCACATATAATTTGTTTCATGAAGATTTATAAATACGAGGTATTCAAGGATACACCATATACTAGAGATCAATGAATATTTCCGATAATATCTCACATACAATTTGTTTCATTATGATTTTAAATAGGAAGTATTCAAGGATACACCATATACTAGAGATCAATGAATATTTTCGATAATATCGCATACACAATTTGTTTCATTTAGATTTATAAATAGGAAGTATTCAAGGATACACCATATACTAGAGATCAATGAATATTTTCGATAATATCTCACACACAATTTGTTTCATTTAGATTTATAAATAGGAAGTATTCAAGGATACACCATATACTAGAGATCAATGAATATTTTCGATAATATCACACATACAGTTTGTTTCATTTAGATTTATAAATAGGAAGTATTCAAGGATACACCATATACTAGAGATCAATGAATATTTTCGATAATATCTCACACACAATTTGTTTCATTTAGATTTATAAATAGGAAGTATTCAAGGATACACCATATACTAGAGATCAATGAATATTTTCGATAATATCTCACATACAATTTGTTTCATTTAGATTTATAAATAGGAAGTATTCGAACATACACCATATACTAGAGATCAATGAATATTTTCGATAATATCTCACATACAATTTGTTTCATTTAGATTTATAAATAGGAAGTATTCAAGGAAACATACTATACTAGAGATCAATGAATATTTTCGATAATATCTCACATACAATTTGTTTCATGAAGATTTATAAATAGGAAGTATTCAAGGAAACACACTATATTAGAGATCAATGAATATTTTCGATAATATCTCATATAGAATTTGTTTCATGAAGATTTATAAATAGGAGGTATTCAAGGATACGCCATATACTAGAAATCAATGAATATTTTCGATAATATCTAACACACAATTTGTTTCATTCAGATTTATAAATAGGAAGTATTCAAGGATACACCATATACTAGAGATCAATGCATATTTTGGAGACTATCTCACATAAAATTTGTTTCATTAAGATTTATAAATAGGAGGTATTCAAGGATACGCCATATACTAGAAATCAATGAATATTTTCGATAATATCTAACACACAATTTGTTTCATTCAGATTTATAAATAGGAAGTATTCAAGGATACACCATATACTAGAGATCAATGAATATTTTCGATAATATCTCACATACAATTTGTTTCATTTAGATTTATGAATAGGAAGTATTCGAAGATACACCATATACTAGAGATCAATGAAGATTTATAAATAGGAGGTATTCAAGGATACAGTATATACTAGAGATCAATGAATATTTTCGATAATATCTCACATACAATTTGTTTCATGAAGATTTATGAATGGGAAGTATTCGAAGATACACCATATACTAGAGATCAATGAATATTTTCGATAATATCTCACATATAATTTGTTTCATGAAGATTTATAAATAGGAGGTATTCAAGGATACAGTATATACTAGAGATCAATGAATATTTTCGATAATATCTCACATACAATTTGTTTCATGAAGATTTATGAATAGGAAGTATTCGAAGATACACCATATACTAGAGATCAATGAATAGTTTCGATAATATCTCACATATAATTTGTTTCAATAAGATTTATAAATAGGAAGTATTTAAGGATACACCATATACTAGAGATCAATGAATATTTTCGATAATATCTCACACACAATTTGTTTCATTTAGATTTATAAATAGGAGGTCTTCAAGGATACAGTATATACTAGAAATCAATGAATATTTTCAATAATATCTCATATACAATTTGTTTCATGAAGATTTATGAATAGGAAGTATTCGAAGATACACCATATACTAGAGATCAATGAATATTTTCGATAATATCTCACATATAATTTGTTTCATGAAGATTTATAAATACGAGGTATTCAAGGATACACCATATACTAGAGATCAATGAATATTTCCGATAATATCTCACATACAATTTGTTTCATTATGATTTTAAATAGGAAGTATTCAAGGATACACCATATACTAGAGATCAATGAATATTTTCGATAATATCGCATACACAATTTGTTTCATTTAGATTTATAAATAGGAAGTATTCAAGGATACACCATATACTAGAGATCAATGAATATTTTCGATAATATCTGACACACAATTTGTTTCATTTAGATTTATAAATAGGAAGTATTCAAGGATACACCATATACTAGAGATCAATGAATATTTTCGATAATATCACACATACAGTTTGTTTCATTTAGATTTATAAATAGGAAGTATTCAAGGATACACCATATACTAGAGATCAATGAATATTTTCGATAATATCTCACACACAATTTGTTTCATTTAGATTTATAAATAGGAAGTATTCAAGGATACACCATATACTAGAGATTAATGAATATTTTGGATAATATCTCACATACAATTTGTTTCATGAAGATTTATAAATAGGAGGTATTCAAGGATACAGTATATACTAGAGATCAATGAATATTTTCGATAATATCTCACACACAATTTGTTTCATTTAGATTTATAAATAGGAAGTATTCAAGGATACACCATATACTAGAGATCAATGAATATTTTCGATAATATCTCACACACAATTTGTTTCATTTAGATTTATAAATAGGAAGTATTCAAGGATACACCATATACTAGAGATTAATGAATATTTTGGATAATATCTCACATACAATTTGTTTCATGAAGATTTATAAATAGGAGGTATTCAAGGATACAGTATATACTAGAGATCAATGAATATTTTCGATAATATCTCACATACAATTTGTTTCATTAAGATTTATAAATAGGAAGTATTCAAGGATACACCATATACTAGAGATCAATGAATATTTTCGATAATATCTCACACACAATTTGTTTCATTTAGATTTATAAATAGGAAGTATTCAAGGATACACCATATACTAGAGATCAATGAATATTTTCGATAATATCTCACACACAATTTGTTTCATTTAGATTTATAAATAGGAAGTATTCAAGGATACACCATATACTAGAGATTAATGAATATTTTGGATAATATCTCACATACAATTTGTTTCATGAAGATTTATTAATAGGAGGTATTCAAGGATACAGTATATACTAGAGATCAATGAATATTTTCGATAATATCTCACATACAATTTGTTTCATGAAGATTTATGAATAGGAAGTATTCGAAGATACACCATATACTAGAGATCAGTGAATACTTCCGATAATATCTCACATACAATTTGTTTCATTATGATTTTAAATAGGAAGTATTCAAGGATACACCATATACTAGAGATCAATGAATATTTTCGATAATATCGCATACACAATTTGTTTCATTTAGATTTATAAATAGGAAGTATTCAAGGATACACCATATACTAGAGATCAATGAATATTTTCGATAATATCTCACACACAATTTGTTTCATTTAGATTTATAAATAGGAAGTATTCAAGGATACACCATATACTAGAGATCAATGAATATTTTCGATAATATCTCACACACAATTTGTTTCATTCAGATTTATAAATAGGAAGAATTTAAGGATACACCATATACTAGAGATCAATGAATATTTTCGATAATATCTCACATACAATTTGTTTGATTTAGATTTATAAATAGGAAGTATTCAAGGATACACCATATTCTAGAGATCAATGAATATTTCCCATAATATCTCACATACAATTTGGTTCATTTAGGTTTATAAATAGGAAGTATTCAAGGATACACCATATACTAGAGATCAATGAATATTTTCGATAATATCTCACATACAATTTGATTCATTTAGATTTATAAATAGGAAGTATTCAAGGATACACCATATACTAGAGATCAATGAATATTTTCGATAATATCTCACATACAATTTGTTTCATTAAGATTTATAAATAGGAAGCACTCAGGGATACACCATATACTAGAGATCAATGCATATATGAGGTAATATCTCACACACAATTTGTTTCATTTAGATTTATAAATAGGAAGTATTCAAGGATGCACCATATACTAGAGATCAATGAATATTTTCGATCATATCGCACATACAATTTGTTTTATTTAGATTTATAAATACGAAGTATTCAAGGATACACCATTTACTAGAGATCAATGAATATTTTCGATAATATCTCACATACAATTTGTTTCATTAAGATTTGCACATAAGAAATATGCAAGGATACACCCTATACTAGAAATCAATGAATATTTTCGATAATATCTCACATACAATTTGTTTCATTAAGATTTATAAATAGGAAGTATTCAAGGATACAACCTATACTGGAGATCAATGAATATTTTCGATAATACCTCACATACAATTTGTTTCCTTAAGGTTTATAAATAGGATGTATTCAAGGATACACCATACACTAGAGATCAATGAATATTTTCGATAATATCTCACACACAATTTGTTTCATTTAGATTTATAAATAGGAAGTATTCAAGGATACACCATATACTAGAGATTAATGAATATTTTGGATAATATCTCACATACAATTTGTTTCATGAAGATTTATAAATAGGAGGTATTCAAGGATACAGTATATACTAGAGATCAATGAATATTTTCGATAATATCTCACATACAATTTGTTTCATTAAGATTTATAAATAGGAAGTATTCAAGGATACACCATATACTAGAGATCAATGAATATTTTCGATAATATCTCACACACAATTTGTTTCATTTAGATTTATAAATAGGAAGTATTCAAGGATACACCATATACTAGAGATCAATGAATATTTTCGATAATATCTCACACACAATTTGTTTCATTTAGATTTATAAATAGGAAGTATTCAAGGATACACCATATACTAGAGATTAATGAATATTTTGGATAATATCTCACATACAATTTGTTTCATGAAGATTTATAAATAGGAGGTATTCAAGGATACAGTATATACTAGAGATCAATGAATATTTTCGATAATATCTCACATACAATTTGTTTCATGAAGATTTATGAATAGGAAGTATTCGAAGATACACCATATACTAGAGATCAGTGAATACTTCCGATAATATCTCACATACAATTTGTTTCATTATGATTTTAAATAGGAAGTATTCAAGGATACACCATATACTAGAGATCAATGAATATTTTCGATAATATCGCATACACAATTTGTTTCATTTAGATTTATAAATAGGAAGTATTCAAGGATACACCATATACTAGAGATCAATGAATATTTTCGATAATATCTCACACACAATTTGTTTCATTTAGATTTATAAATAGGAAGTATTCAAGGATACACCATATACTAGAGATCAATGAATATTTTCGATAATATCTCACACACAATTTGTTTCATTCAGATTTATAAATAGGAAGAATTTAAGGATACACCATATACTAGAGATCAATGAATATTTTCGATAATATCTCACATACAATTTGTTTGATTTAGATTTATAAATAGGAAGTATTCATGGATACACCATATTCTAGAGATCAATGAATATTTCCCATAATATCTCACATACAATTTGGTTCATTTAGATTTATAAATAGGAAGTATTCAAGGATACACCATATACTAGAGATCAATGAATATTTTCGATAATATCTCACATACAATTTGATTCATTTAGATTTATAAATAGGAAGTATTCAAGGATACACCATATACTAGAGATCAATGAATATTTTCGATAATATCTCACATACAATTTGTTTCATTAAGATTTATAAATAGGAAGCACTCAGGGATACACCATATACTAGAGATCAATGCATATATGAGGTAATATCTCACACACAATTTGTTTCATTTAGATTTATAAATAGGAAGTATTCAAGGATGCACCATATACTAGAGATCAATGAATATTTTCGATCATATCGCACATACAATTTGTTTTATTTAGATTTATAAATACGAAGTATTCAAGGATACACCATTTACTAGAGATCAATGAATATTTTCGATAATATCTCACATACAATTTGTTTCATTAAGATTTGCACATAAGAAATATGCAAGGATACACCCTATACTAGAAATCAATGAATATTTTCGATAATATCTCACATACAATTTGTTTCATTAAGATTTATAAATAGGAAGTATTCAAGGATACAACCTATACTGGAGATCAATGAATATTTTCGATAATACCTCACATACAATTTGTTTCCTTAAGGTTTATAAATAGGATGTATTCAAGGATACACCATACACTAGAGATCAATGAATATTTTCGATAATATCTCACACACAATTTGTTTCATTTAGATTTATAAATAGGAAGTATTCAAGGATACACCATATACTAGAGATCAATGAATATTTTCGATAATATCTCACACACAATTTGTTTCATTTAGATTTATAAATATGAAGTATTCAAGGATACACCATTTACTAGTGATCAATGAATATTTTCGATAATATCTCACATACAATATGATTCATTTAGTTTTATAAATAGGAAGTATTCAAGGATACACCATATACTAGAGATCAATGAATATTTTCGATAATATCTCAAATACAATTTGTTTCATTTAGATTTATAAATAGGAAGTATTCAAGGATACACCATATACTAGAGATCAATGGATATTTTCGATAATATTTCACATACAATTTGTTTCATTTAGATTTATAAATAGGAAGTGTTCAATGATACACCATATACTACAGATCAATTAATATTTTCGATAATATCTCACATGCAATTTGTTTCATTTAGATTTATAAATAGGAAGTATTCAAGGATACACCATATACTAGAGATCAATGAATATTTTCGATAATATCTCACATACAATTTGTTTCATATATATTTATAAATAGGAAGTATTCAAGGATACGCCACATACTAGAGATCAATGAATATTTTCGATAATATCTCACATACAATTTGTTTCATGAAGATTTATGAATAGGAAGTATTCGAAGATACACCATATACTAGAGATCTATGAATATTTTCGATAATATCTCACATATAATTTGTTTCATGAAGATTTATAAATAGGAGGTATTCAAGGATACACCATATACTAGAGATCAATGAATATTTCCGATAATATCTCACATACAATTTGTTTCATTTAGATTTATGAATAGGAAGTATTCGAAGATACACCATATACTAGAGATCAATGAATATTTTTGATAATATCTCACACACAATTTGTTTCATTTAGATTTATAAATAGGAAGTATTCAAGGAAACACACTATACTAGAGATCAATGAATATTTTCGATAATATCTCATATAGAATTTGTTTCATTACGATTTATAAATAGAAAGTATTCATGGATACACCATATACTAGAGATCAATGAATATTTTCGATAATATCTCACATACAATTTGTTTCATTCAGATTTATAATTAGGAGGTATTCAAGGATACACCATATACTAGAGGTCAATGAATATTTTCGATAATATCTCACACACAATTTGTTTCATTCAGATTTATAAATAGGAAGTATTCAAGGATACACCATATACTAGAGATCAATGAATATTTTCGATAATATCTCACATACAATTTGTTTCATTTAGATTTATAAATAGGAAGTATTCGAAGATACACCATATACTAGAGATCAATGAATATTTTCGATAATATCTCACATACAATTTGTTTCATTTAGATTTATAAATAGGAAGTATTCAAGGATACACCATATACTAGAGATCAATGCATATTTTTTAGACTATCTCACATAAAATTTGTTTCATTAAGATTTATAAATAGGAGGTATTCAAGGATACGCCATATACTAGAAATCAATGAATATTTTCGATAATATCTAACACACAATTTGTTTCATTCAGATTTATAAATAGGAAGTATTCAAGGATACACCATACACTAGAGATCAATGAATATTTTCGATAATATCTCACATACAATTTGTTTCATGAAGATTTATAAATAGGAAGTATTCAAGGATACACCATATACTAGAGATCAATGAATATTTTCGATAATATATCAGACACAATTTGTTTCTTTAAGATTTATAAATAGGAAGTATTCATAGATATACCATATACTAGAGATCAATGAATATTTTCGATAATATCTGACACACAATTTGTTTCATTTAGATTTATAAATAGGAAGTATTCAAGGATACACCATATACTAGAGATCAATGAATATTTTCGATAATATCACACATACAGTTTGTTTCATTTAGATTTATAAATAGGAAGTATTCAAGGATACACCATATACTAGAGATCAATGAATATTTTCGATAATATCTCACACACAATTTGTTTCATTTAGATTTATAAATAGGAAGTATTCAAGGATACACCATATACTAGAGATTAATGAATATTTTGGATAATATCTCACATACAATTTGTTTCATGAAGATTTATAAATAGGAGGTATTCAAGGATACAGTATATACTAGAGATCAATGAATATTTTCGATAATATCTCACACACAATTTGTTTCATTTAGATTTATAAATAGGAAGTATTCAAGGATACACCATATACTAGAGATCAATGAATATTTTCGATAATATCTCACACACAATTTGTTTCATTTAGATTTATAAATAGGAAGTATTCAAGGATACACCATATACTAGAGATTAATGAATATTTTGGATAATATCTCACATACAATTTGTTTCATGAAGATTTATAAATAGGAGGTATTCAAGGATACAGTATATACTAGAGATCAATGAATATTTTCGATAATATCTCACATACAATTTGTTTCATTAAGATTTATAAATAGGAAGTATTCAAGGATACACCATATACTAGAGATCAATGAATATTTTCGATAATATCTCACACACAATTTGTTTCATTTAGATTTATAAATAGGAAGTATTCAAGGATACACCATATACTAGAGATCAATGAATATTTTCGATAATATCTCACACACAATTTGTTTCATTTAGATTTATAAATAGGAAGTATTCAAAGATACACCATATACTAGAGATTAATGAATATTTTGGATAATATCTCACATACAATTTGTTTCATGAAGATTTATAAATAGGAGGTATTCAAGGATACAGTATATACTAGAGATCAATGAATATTTTCGATAATATCTCACATACAATTTGTTTCATGAAGATTTATGAATAGGAAGTATTCGAAGATACACCATATACTAGAGATCAGTGAATACTTCCGATAATATCTCACATACAATTTGTTTCATTATGATTTTAAATAGGAAGTATTCAAGGATACACCATATACTAGAGATCAATGAATATTTTCGATAATATCGCATACACAATTTGTTTCATTTAGATTTATAAATAGGAAGTATTCAAGGATACACCATATACTAGAGATCAATGAATATTTTCGATAATATCTCACACACAATTTGTTTCATTTAGATTTATAAATAGGAAGTATTCAAGGATACACCATATACTAGAGATCAATGAATATTTTCGATAATATCTCACACACAATTTGTTTCATTCAGATTTATAAATAGGAAGAATTTAAGGATACACCATATACTAGAGATCAATGAATATTTTCGATAATATCTCACATACAATTTGTTTGATTTAGATTTATAAATAGGACGTATTCAAGGATACACCATATTCTAGAGATCAATGAATATTTTCCATAATATCTCACATACAATTTGGTTCATTTAGATTTATAAATAGGAAGTATTCAAGGATACACCATATACTAGAGATCAATGAATATTTTCGATAATATCTCACATACAATTTGATTCATTTAGATTTATAAATAGGAAGTATTCAAGGATACACCATATACTAGAGATCAATGAATATTTTCGATAATATCTCACATACAATTTGTTTCGTTAAGATTTATAAATAGGAAGCACTCAGGGATACACCATATACTAGAGATCAATGCATATATGAGGTAATATCTCACACACAATTTGTTTCATTTAGATTTATAAATAGGAAGTATTCAAAGATGCACCATATACTAGAGATCAATGAATATTTTCGATCATATCGCACATACAATTTGTTTTATTTAGATTTATAAATACGAAGTATTCAAGGATACACCATTTACTAGAGATCAATGAATATTTTCGATAATATCTCACATACAATTTGTTTCATTAAGATTTGCACATAAGAAATATGCAAGGATACACCCTATACTAGAAATCAATGAATATTTTCGATAATATCTCACATACAATTTGTTTCATTAAGATTTATAAATAGGAAGTATTCAAGGATACAACCTATACTGGAGATCAATGAATATTTTCGATAATATCTCACATACAATTTGTTTCCTTAAGGTTTATAAATAGGATGTATTCAAGGATACACCATACACTAGAGATCAATGAATATTTTCGATAATATCTCACACACAATTTGTTTCATTTAGATTTATAAATAGGAAGTATTCAAGGATACACCATATACTAGAGATCAATGAATATTTTCGATAATATCTCACACACAATTTGTTTCATTTAGATTTATAAATATGAAGTATTCAAGGATACACCATTTACTAGAGATCAATGAATATTTTCGATAATATCTCACATACAATATGATTCATTTAGTTTTATAAATTGGAAGTATTCAAGGATACACCATATACTAGAGATCAATGAATATTTTCGATAATATCTCAAATACAATTTGTTTCATTTAGATTTATAAATAGGAAGTATTCAAGGATACACCATATACTAGAGATCAATGGATATTTTCGATAATATCTCACATACAATTTGTTTCATTTAGATTTATAAATAGGAAGTGTTCAATGATACACCATATACTACAGATCAATTAATATTTTCGATAATATCTCACATGCAATTTGTTTCATTTAGATTTATAAATAGGAAGTATTCAAGGATACACCATATACTAGAGATCAATGAATATTTTCGATAATATCTCACATACAATTTGTTTCATATATATTTATAAATAGGAAGTATTCAAGGATACGCCACATACTAGAGATCAATGAATATTTTCGATAATATCTCACATACAATTTGTTTCATGAAGATTTATGAATAGGAAGTATTCGAAGATACACCATATACTAGAGATCTATGAATATTTTCGATAATATCTCACATATAATTTGTTTCATGAAGATTTATAAATAGGAGGTATTCAAGGATACACCATATACTAGAGATCAATGAATATTTCCGATAATATCTCACATACAATTTGTTTCATTTAGATTTATGAATAGGAAGTATTCGAAGATACACCATATACTAGAGATCAATGAATATTTTTGATAATATCTCACACACAATTTGTTTCATTTAGATTTATAAATAGGAAGTATTCAAGGAAACACACTGTACTAGAGATCAATGAATATTTTCGATAATATCTCATATAGAATTTGTTTCATTACGATTTATAAATAGAAAGTATTCAAGGATACACCATATACTAGAGATCAATGAATATTTTCGATAATATCTCACATACAATTTGTTTCATTCAGATTTATAATTAGGAGGTATTCAAGGATACACCATATACTAGAGGTCAATGAATATTTTCGATAATATCTCACACACAATTTGTTTCATTCAGATTTATAAATAGGAAGTATTCAAGGATACACCATATACTAGAGATCAATGAATATTTTCGATAATATCTCACATACAATTTGTTTCATTTAGATTTATAAATAGGAAGTATTCGAAGATACACCATATACTAGAGATCAATGAATATTTTCGATAATATCTCACATACAATTTGTTTCATTTAGATTTATAAATAGGAAGTATTCAAGGATACACCATATACTAGAGATCAATGCATATTTTTTAGACTATCTCACATAAAATTTGTTTCATTAAGATTTATAAATAGGAGTTATTCAAGGATACGCCATATACTAGAAATCAATGAATATTTTCGATAATATCTAACACACAATTTGTTTCATTCAGATTTATAAATAGGAAGTATTCAAGGATACACCATATACTAGAGATCAATGAATATTTTCGATAATATCTCACATACAATTTGTTTCATGAAGATTTATAAATAGGAAGTATTCAAGGATACACCATATACTAGAGATCAATGAATATTTTCGATAATATATCAGACACAATTTGTTTCTTTAAGATTTATAAATAGGAAGTATTCATAGATATATCATATACTAGAGATTAATGAATATTTTGGATAATATCTCACATACAATTTGTTTGGATACAGTATATACTAGAGATCAATGAATATTTTCGATAATATCTCACATACAATTTGTTTCATGAAGATTTATGAATAGGAAGTATTCGAAGATACACCATATACTAGAGATCAATGAATATTTTCGATAATATCTCACAAATAATTTGTTTCATGAAGATTTATAAATAGGAGGTATTCAAGGATACACCATATACTAGAGATCAATGAATATTTCCGATAATATCTCACATACAATTTGTTTCATTTAGATTTATGAATAGGAAGTATTCGAAGATACACCATATACTAGAGATCAATGAATATTTTTGATAATATCTCACACACAATTTGTTTCATTTAGATTTATAAATAGGAAGTATTCAAGGAAACACACTATACTAGAGATCAATGAATATTTTCGATAATATCTCATATAGAATTTGTTTCATTACGATTTATAAATAGAAAGTATTCAAGGATACACCATATACTAGAGATCAATGAATATTTTCGATAATATCTCAAATACAATTTGTTTCATTCAGATTTATAATTAGGAGGTATTCAAGGATACACCATATACTAGAGGTCAATGAATATTTTCGATAATATCTCACACACAATTTGTTTCATTCAGATTTATAAATAGGAAGTATTCAAGGATACACCATATACTAGAGATCAATGAATATTTTCGATAATATCTCACATACAATTTGTTTCATTTAGATTTATAAATAGGAAGTATTCGAAGATACACCATATACTAGAGATCAATGAATATTTTCGATAATATCTCACATACAATTTGTTTCATTTAGATTTATATATAGGAAGTATTCAAGGAAACATACTATACTAGAGATCAATGAATATTTTCGATAATATCTCACATACAATTTGTTTCATGAAGATTTATAAATAGGAAGTATTCAAGGAAACACACTATATTAGAGATCAATGAATATTTTCGATAATATCTCATATAGAATTTGTTTCATGAAGATTTATAAATAGGAGGTATTCAAGGATACGCCATATACTAGAAATCAATGAATATTTTCGATAATATCTAACACACAATTTGTTTCATTCAGATTTATAAATAGGAAGTATTCAAGGATACACCATATACTAGAGATCAATGCATATTTTTTAGACTATCTCACATAAAATTTGTTTCATTAAGATTTATAAATAGGAGGTATTCAAGGATACGCCATATACTAGAAATCAAGGAATATTTTCGATAATATCTAACACACAATTTGTTTCATTAAGATTTACAAATAGGAAGTATTCAAGGATACACCATATACTAGAGATCAATGAATATTTTCGATAATATCTCACATACAATTTGTTTCATGAAGATTTATAAATAGGAAGTATTCAAGGATACACCATATACTAGAGATCAATGAATATTTTCGATAATATATCAGACACAATTTGTTTCTTTAAGATTTATAAATAGGAAGTATTCAAGGATACACCATATACTAGAGATCAATGAATATTTTCGATAATATCTCACACACAATTTGTTTCATTTAGATTTATAAATAGGAAGTATTCAAGGATACACCATATACTAGAGATTAATGAATATTTTGGATAATATCTCACATACAATTTGTTTCATGAAGATTTATAAATAGGAGGTATTCAAGGATACAGTATATACTAGAGATCAATGAATATTTTCGATAATATCTCACATACAATTTGTTTCATGAAGATTTATGAATAGGAAGTATTCGAAGATACACCATATACTAGAGATCAATGAATATTTTCGATAATATCTCACATATAATTTGTTTCATGAAGATTTATAAATAGGAGGTATTCAAGGATACACCATATACTAGAGATCAATGAATATTTCCGATAATATCTCACATACAATTGGTTTCATTTAGATTTATGAATAGGAAGTATTCGAAGATACACCATATACTAGAGATCAATGAATATTTTTGATAATATCTCACACACAATTTGTTTCATTTAGATTTATAAATAGGAAGAATTTAAGGATACACCATATACTAGAGATCAATGAATATTTTCGATAATATCTCACATACAATTTGTTTCATGAAGATTTATAAATAGGAAGTATTCAAGGAAACACACTATACTAGAGATCAATGAATATTTTCGATAATATCTCATATAGAATTTGTTTCATGAAGATTTATAAATAGGAGGTATTCAAGGATACGCCATATACTAGAAATCAATGAATATTTTCGATAATATCTCACATACAATTTGTTTCATGAAGATTTATAAGTAGGAAGTATTCAAGGAAACACACTATACTAGAGATCAATGAATATTTTCGATAATATCTCATATAGAATTTGTTTCATTCAGATTTATAAATAGGAAGTATTCAAGGATTCACTATATACTAGAGATCAATGAATATTTTCGATAATATCTCACATGCAATTTGTTTCATTATGATTTTAAATAGGAAGTATTCAAGGATACACCATATACTAGAGATCAATGAATATTTTCGATAATATCTCACACACAATTTGTTTCATTTAGATTTATAAATAGGAAGTATTCACGGATACACCATATACTAGAGATTAATGAATATTTTGGATAATATCTCACATACAATTTATTTCATTTAGATTTATAAATAGGAAGTATTCAAGGATACACCATATACTAGAGATCAATGAATATTTTCGATAATATCTCACATACAATTTGTTTCATTCAGATTTATAATTAGGAGGTATTCAAGGATACACCATATACTAGAGGTCAATGAATATTTTCGATAATATCTCACACACAATTTGTTTCATTCAGATTTATAAATAGGAAGTATTCAAGGATACACCATATACTAGAGAACAATGAATATTTTCGATAATATCTCACATACAATTTGTTTCATTTAGATTTATAAATAGGAAGTATTAGAAGATACACCATATACTAGAGATCAATGAATATTTTCGATAATATCTCACATACAATTTGTTTCATTTAGATTTATAAATAGGAAGTATTCAAGGATACACCATATACTAGAGATCAATGCATATTTTTTAGACTATCTCACATAAAATTTGTTTCATTAAGATTTATAAATAGGAGGTATTCAAGGATACGCCATATACTAGAAATCAATGAATATTTTCGATAATATCTAACACACAATTTGTTTCATTCAGATTTATAAATAGGAAGTATTCAAGGATACACACTATACTAGAGATCAATGAATATTTTCGATAATATCTCATATAGAATTTGTTTCATTACGATTTATAAATAGAAAGTATTCAAGGATACACCATATACTAGAGATCAATGAATATTTTCGATAATATCTCACATACAATTTGTTTCATTCAGATTTATAATTAGGAGGTATTCAAGGATACACCATATACTAGAGGTCAATGAATATTTTCGATAATATCTCACACACAATTTGTTTCATTCAGATTTATAAATAGGAAGTATTCAAGGATACACCATATACTAGAGATCAATGAATATTTTCGATAATATCTCACATACAATTTGTTTCATTTAGATTTATGAATAGGAAGTATTCGAAGATACACCATATACTAGAGATCAATGAATATTTTCGATAATATCTCACATACAATTTGTTTCATTTAGATTTATAAATAGGAAGTATTCAAGGATACACCATATACTAGAGATCAATGCATATTTTTTAGACTATCTCACATAAAATTTGTTTCATTAAGATTTATAAATAGGAGGTATTCAAGGATACGCCATATACTAGAAATCAATGAATATTTTCGATAATATCTAACACACAATTTGTTTCATTCAGATTTATAAATAGGAAGTATTCAAGGATACACCATATACTAGAGATCAATGAATATTTTCGATAATATCTCACATACAATTTGTTTCATGAAGATTTATAAATAGGAAGTATTCAAGGATACACCATATACTAGAGATCAATGAATATTTTCGATAATATATCAGACACAATTTGTTTCTTTAAGATTTATAAATAGGAAGTATTCATAGATATACCATATACTAGAGATTAATGAATATTTTGGATAATATCTCACATACAATTTGTTTGGATACAGTATATACTAGAGATCAATGAATATTTTCGATAATATCTCACATACAATTTGTTTCATGAAGATTTATGAATAGGAAGTATTCGAAGATACACCATATACTAGAGATCAATGAATATTTTCGATAATATCTCACAAATAATTTGTTTCATGAAGATTTATAAATAGGAGGTATTCAAGGATACACCATATACTAGAGATCAATGAATATTTCCGATAATATCTCACATACAATTTGTTTCATTTAGATTTATGAATAGGAAGTATTCGAAGATACACCATATACTAGAGATCAATGAATATTTTTGATAATATCTCACACACAATTTGTTTCATTTAGATTTATAAATAGGAAGTATTCAAGGAAACACACTATACTAGAGATCAATGAATATTTTCGATAATATCTCATATAGAATTTGTTTCATTACGATTTATAAATAGAAAGTATTCAAGGATACACCATATACTAGAGATCAATGAATATTTTCGATAATATCTCACATACAATTTGTTTCATTCAGATTTATAATTAGGAGGTATTCAAGGATACACCATATACTAGAGGTCAATGAATATTTTCGATAATATCTCACACACAATTTGTTTCATTCAGATTTATAAATAGGAAGTATTCAAGGATACACCATATACTAGAGATCAATGAATATTTTCGATAATATCTCACATACAATTTGTTTCATTTAGATTTATAAATAGGAAGTATTCGAAGATACACCATATACTAGGGATCAATGAATATTTTCGATAATATCTCACATACAATTTGTTTCATTTAGATTTATAAATAGGAAGTATTCAAGGAAACATACTATACTAGAGATCAATGAATATTTTCGATAATATCTCACATACAATTTGTTTCATGAAGATTTATAAATAGGAAGTATTCAAGGAAACACACTATATTAGAGATCAATGAATATTTTCGATAATATCTCATATTGAATTTGTTTCATGCAGATTTATAAATAGGAGGTATTCAAGGATACGCCATATACTAGAAATCAATGAATATTTTCGATAATATCTCACATACAATTGGTTTCATGAAGATTTATAAATAGGAAGTATTCAAGGATACACCATATACTAGAGATCAATGAATATTTTCGATAATATATCAGACACAATTTGTTTCTTTAAGATTTATAAATAGGAAGTATTCAAGGATACACCATATACTAGAGATCAATGAATATTTTCGATAATATCTCACACACAATTTGTTTCATTTAGATTTATAAATAGGAAGTATTCAAGGATACACCATATACTAGAGATCAATGAATATTTTGGATAATATCTCACATACAATTTGTTTCATGAAGATTTATAAATAGGAGGTATTCAAGGATACAGTATATACTAGAGATCAATGAATATTTTCGATAATATCTCACATACAATTTGTTTCATGAAGATTTATGAATAGGAAGTATTCGAAGATACACCATATACTAGAGATCAATGAATATTTTCGATAATATCTCACATATAATTTGTTTCATGAAGATTTATAAATAGGAGGTATTCAAGGATACACCATATACTAGAGATCACTGAATATTTCCGATAATATCTCACATACAATTGGTTTCATTTAGATTTATGAATAGGAAGTATTCGAAGATACACCATATACTAGAGATCAATGAATATTTTTGATAATATCTCACACACAATTTGTTTCATTTAGATTTATAAATAGGAAGAATTTAAGGATACACCATATACTAGAGATCAATGAATATTTTCGATAATATCTCACATACAATTTGTTTCATGAAGATTTATAAATAGGAAGTATTCAAGGAAACACACTATACTAGAGATCAATGAATATTTTCGATAATATCTCATATAGAATTTGTTTCATGAAGATTTATAAATAGGAGGTATTCAAGGATACGCCATATACTAGAAATCAATGAATATTTTCGATAATATCTCACATACAATTTGTTTCATGAAGATTTATAAGTAGGAAGTATTCAAGGAAACACACTATACTAGAGATCAATGAATATTTTCGATAATATCTCATATAGAATTTGTTTCATTCAGATTTATAAATAGGAAGTATTCAAGGATACACTATATACTAGAGATCAATGAATATTTTCGATAATATCTCACATGCAATTTGTTTCATTATGATTTTAAATAGGAAGTATTCAAGGATACACCATATACTAGAGATCAATGAATATTTTCGATAATATCTCACACACAATTTGTTTCATTTAGATTTATAAATAGGAAGTATTCAAGGATACACCATATACTAGAGATTAATGAATATTTTGGATAATATCTCACATACAATTTATTTCATTTAGATTTATAAATAGGAAGTATTCAAGGATACACCATATACTAGAGATCAATGAATATTTTCGATAATATCTCACACACAATTTGTTTCATTTAGATTTATAAATAGGAAGTATTCAAGGAAACACACTATACTAGAGATCAATGAATATTTTCGATAATATCTCATATAGAATTTATTTCATGAAGATTTATAAATAGGAGGTATTCAAGGATACGCCATATACTAGAAATCAATGAATATTTTCGATAATATCTAACACACAATTTGTTTCATTCAGATTTATAAATAGGAAGTATTCAAGGATACACCATATACTAGAGATCAATGAATATTTTCGATAATATCTCACATACAATTTGTTTCATTATGATTTTAAATAGGAAGTATTCAACGATACACCATATACTAGAGATCAATGAATATTTTCGATAATATCTCACATACAATTTGTTTCATTTAGATTTATAAATAGGAAGTATTCGAAGATACACCATATACTAGAGATCAATGAATATTTTCGATATCTCACATACAATTTGTTTCATTTAGATTTATAAATAGGAAGTATTCAAGGAAACATACTATACTAGAGATCAATGAATATTTTCGATAATATCTCACATACAATTTGTTTCATGAAGATTTATAAATAGGAAGTATTCAAGGAAACACACTATATTAGAGATCAATGAATATTTTCGATAATATCTCATATAGAATTTGTTTCATGAAGATTTATAAATATCAGGTATTCAAGGATACGCCATATACTAGAAATCAATGAATATTTTCGATAATATCTAACACACAATTTGTTTCATTCAGATTTATAAATAGGAAGTATTCAAGGATACACCATATACTAGAGATCAATGAATATTTTGGAGACTATCTCACATAAAATTTTTTTCATTAAGATTTATAAATAGGAGGTATTCAAGGATACGCCATATACTAGAAATCAATGAATATTTTCGATAATATCTAACACACAATTTGTTTCATTCAGATTTATAAATAGGAAGTATTCAAGGATACACCATATACTAGAGATCAATGAATATTTTCGATAATATCGCATACACAATTTGTTTCATTTATATATAGATTTATAAATAGGAAGTATTCAAGGATACACCATATACTAGAGATCAATGAATATTTTCGATAATATCTCACACACA
This sequence comes from Sarcophaga carnaria, assembly GCA_958299815.1. Lineage (NCBI taxonomy): Eukaryota > Metazoa > Arthropoda > Insecta > Diptera > Sarcophagidae > Sarcophaga > Sarcophaga carnaria. The sequence goes on along the minus strand of OY283149.1, from coordinate 80,021,148 downwards.
ATTTGTTTCCTTTAGATTTATAAATAGGAAGTATTCAAGGAAACACACTATACTAGAGATCAAGGAATATTTTCGATAATATCTCATATAGAATTTGTTTCATGAAGATTTATAAATAGGAGGTATTCAAGGATACGCCATATACTAGAAATCAATGAATATTTTCGATAATATCTCACATACAATTTGTTTCATGAAGATTTATGAATAGGAAGTATTCGAAGATACACCATATACTAGAGATCAATGAATATTTTCGATAATATCTCACATATAATTTGTTTCATGAAGATTTATAAATAGGAGGTATTCAAGGATACACCATATACTAGAGATCAATGAATATTTCCGATAATATCACACATACAATTGGTTTCATTTAGATTTATGAATAGGAAGTATTCGAAGATACACCATATACTAGAGATCAATGAATATTTTTGATAATATCTCACACACAATTTGTTTCATTTAGATTTATAAATAGGAAGAATTTAAGGAAACACACTATACTAGAGATCAATGAATATTTTCGATAATATCTCATATAGAATTTGTTTCATTTAGATTTATAAATAGGAAGTATTCGAAGATACACCATATACTAGAGATCAATGAATATTTTCGATAATATCTCACATACAATTTGTTTCATTTAGATTTATAAATAGGAAGAATTTAAGGAAACACACTATACTAGAAATCAATGAATATTTTCGATAATATCTCACATACAATTGGTTTCATTTAGATTTATGAATAGGAAGTATTCGAAGATACACCATATACTAGAGATCAATGAATATTTTCGATAATATCTCACATACAATTTGTTTCATGAAGATTTATAAATAGGAAGTATTCAAGGAAACACACTATACTAGAGATCAATGAATATTTTCGATAATATCTCATATAGAATTTGTTTCATGAAGATTTATAAATAGGAGGTATTCAAGGATACGCCATATACTAGAAATCAATGAATATTTTCGATAATATCTAACACACAATTTGTTTCATTCAGATTTATAAATAGGAAGTATTCAAGGATACACCATATAATAGAGATCAATGAATATTTTCGATAATATCTCACTTGCAATTTGTTTCATTATGATTTTAAATAGGAAGTATTCAAGGATACACCATATACTAGAGATCAATGAATATTTCCGATAATATCTCACACACAATTTGTTTCATTTAGATTTATAAATAGGAAGTATTCAAGGATACACCATATACTAGAGATTAATGAATATTTTGGATAATATCTCACATACAATTTATTTCATTTAGATTTATAAATAGGAAGTATTCAAGGATACACCATATACTAGAGATCAATGAATATTTTCGATAATATCTCACACACAATTTGTTTCATTTAGATTTATAAATAGGAAGTATTCAAGGAAACACACTATACTAGAGATCAATGAATATTTTCGATAATATCTCATATAGAATTTGTTTCATGAAGATTTATAAATAGGAGGTATTCAAGGATACGCCATATACTAGAAATCAATGAATATTTTCGATAATATCTAACACACAATTTGTTTCATTCAGATTTATAAATAGGAAGTATTCAAGGATACACCATATACTAGAGATCAATGAATATTTTCGATAATATCTCACATACAATTTGTTTCATTATGATTTTAAATAGGAAGTATTCAAGGATACACCATATACTAGAGATCAATGAATATTTTCGATAATATCTCACACACAATTTGTTTCATTTAGATTTATAAATAGGAAGTATTCAAGGATACACCATATACTAGAGATCAATGAATATTTTCGATAATATCTCACACACAATTTGTTTCATTTAGATTTATAAATAGGAAGTATTCAAGGATACACCATATACTAGAGATTAATGAATATTTTGGATAATATCTCACATACAATTTGTTTCATTTAGATTTATAAATAGGAAGTATTCCAGGATACACCATATACTAGAGATCAATGAATATTTTCGATAATATCTCACACACAATTTGTTTCATTAAGATTTATAAATAGGAAGTATTCAAGGATACACCATATAGTAGAGATCAATGAATATTTTCGATAATATCGCATACACAATTTGTTTTATTAAGAATTATAAATAGGAAGTATTCAAGGATATACCATATACTAGAGATTAATGAATATTTTCTATAATATCTCACATACAATTTGTTTCATTTAGATTTATAAATAGGAAGTATTCAAGGATACACCATATTCTAGAGATCAATGAATATTTTCCATAATATCTCACATACAATTTGGTTCATTGAGATTTATAAATAGGAAGTATTCAAGGATACACCATTTACCAGAGATCAATGAATATTTTCGATAATATCTCACATACAATTTGTTTCATTCAGATTTATAAATAGGAAGTATTCAAGGATACACCATATACTAGAGATCAATGAATATTTTCGATAATATCTCACATACAATTTGTTTCATTATGATTTTAAATAGGAAGTATTCAAGGATACACCATATACTAGAGATCAATGAATATTTTCGATAATATCTCACACACAATTTGTTTCATTTAGATTTATAAATAGGAAGTATTCAAGGATACACCATATACTAGAGATCAATGAATATTTTCGATAATATCTCACACACAATTTGTTTCATTTAGATTTATAAATAGGAAGTATTCAAGGATACACCATATACTAGAAATTAATGAATATTTTGGATAATATCTCACATACAATTTGTTTCATTTAGATTTATAAATAGGAAGTATCCAGGATACACCATATACTAGAGATCAATGAATATTTTCGATAATATCTCACACACAATTTGTTTCATTAAGATTTATAAATAGGAAGTATTCAAGGATACACCATATAGTAGAGATCAATGAATATTTTCGATAATATCGCATACACAATTTGTTTTATTAAGAATTATAAATAGGAAGTATTCAAGGATATACCATATACTAGAGATTAATGAATATTTTCTATAATATCTCACATACAATTTGTTTCATTTAGATTTATAAATAGGAAGTATTCAAGGATACACCATATTCTAGAGATCAATGAATATTTTCGATAATATCGCACATACAATTTGTTTCATTAAGATTTGCACACAGGAAATATGCAAGGATATACCCTATACTAGAAATCAATGAATATTTTCGATAATATCTCACATACAATTTGTTTCATTAAGATTTATAAATAGGAAGAATTCAAGGATACAACCTATACTAGAGATCAATGAATATTTTCGATAATATCTCACATAAAATTTGTTTCCTTAAGGTTTATAAATAGGAAGTCTTCAAGGATGCACCATATACTAGAGATCAATGAATATTTTCGATAATATCTCACATACAATTTGTTTCATTAAGATTTACAAATAGGAAGCATTCAAGGATACGCCATATATACAGATCAATGAATATTTTCGATAATATCTCACATACAATTTGATTCATTTAGATTTATAAATAGGAAGTATTCAAGGATACGCCACATACTAGAGATCAATGAATATTTTCGATAATATCTCATATAGAATTTGTTTCATGAAGATTTATAAATAGGAGGTATTCAAGGATACGCCATATACTAGAAATCAATGAATATTTTCGATAATATCTCACATACAATTTGTTTCATGAAGATTTATGAATAGGAAGTATTCGAAGATACACCATATACTAGAGATCAATGAATATTTTCGATAATATCTCACATATAATTTGTTTCATGAAGATTTATAAATAGGAGGTATTCAAGGATACACCATATACTAGAGATCAATGAATATTTCCGATAATATCACACATACAATTGGTTTCATTTAGATTTATGAATAGGAAGTATTCGAAGATACACCATATACTAGAGATCAATGAATATTTTTGATAATATCTCACACACAATTTGTTTCATTTAGATTTATAAATAGGAAGAATTTAAGGAAACACACTATACTAGAGATCAATGAATATTTTCGATAATATCTCATATAGAATTTGTTTCATTTAGATTTATAAATAGGAAGTATTCGAAGATACACCATATACTAGAGATCAATGAATATTTTCGATAATATCTCACATACAATTTGTTTCATTTAGATTTATAAATAGGAAGAATTTAAGGAAACACACTATACTAGAAATCAATGAATATTTTCGATAATATCTCACATACAATTGGTTTCATTTAGATTTATGAATAGGAAGTATTCGAAGATACACCATATACTAGAGATCAATGAATATTTTCGATAATATCTCACATACAATTTGTTTCATGAAGATTTATAAATAGGAAGTATTCAAGGAAACACACTATACTAGAGATCAATGAATATTTTCGATAATATCTCATATAGAATTTGTTTCATGAAGATTTATAAATAGGAGGTATTCAAGGATACGCCATATACTAGAAATCAATGAATATTTTCGATAATATCTAACACACAATTTGTTTCATTCAGATTTATAAATAGGAAGTATTCAAGGATACACCATATAATAGAGATCAATGAATATTTTCGATAATATCTCACTTGCAATTTGTTTCATTATGATTTTAAATAGGAAGTATTCAAGGATACACCATATACTAGAGATCAATGAATATTTTCGATAATATCTCACACACAATTTGTTTCATTTAGATTTATAAATAGGAAGTATTCAAGGATACACCATATACTAGAGATTAATGAATATTTTGGATAATATCTCACATACAATTTATTTCATTTAGATTTATAAATAGGAAGTATTCAAGGATACACCATATACTAGAGATCAATGAATATTTTCGATAATATCTCACACACAATTTGTTTCATTTAGATTTATAAATAGGAAGTATTCAAGGAAACACACTATACTAGAGATCAATGAATATTTTCGATAATATCTCATATAGAATTTGTTTCATGAAGATTTATAAATAGGAGGTATTCAAGGATACGCCATATACTAGAAATCAATGAATATTTTCGATAATATCTAACACACAATTTGTTTCATTCAGATTTATAAATAGGAAGTATTCAAGGATACACCATATACTAGAGATCAATGAATATTTTCGATAATATCTCACATACAATTTGTTTCATTATGATTTTAAATAGGAAGTATTCAAGGATACACCATATACTAGAGATCAATGAATATTTTCGATAATATCTCACACACAATTTGTTTCATTTAGATTTATAAATAGGAAGTATTCAAGGATACACCATATACTAGAGATCAATGAATATTTTCGATAATATCTCACACACAATTTGTTTCATTTAGATTTATAAATAGGAAGTATTCAAGGATACACCATATACTAGAGATTAATGAATATTTTGGATAATATCTCACATACAATTTGTTTCATTTAGATTTATAAATAGGAAGTATTCCAGGATACACCATATACTAGAGATCAATGAATATTTTCGATAATATCTCACACACAATTTGTTTCATTAAGATTTATAAATAGGAAGTATTCAAGGATACACCATATAGTAGAGATCAATGAATATTTTCGATAATATCGCATACACAATTTGTTTTATTAAGAATTATAAATAGGAAGTATTCAAGGATATACCATATACTAGAGATTAATGAATATTTTCTATAATATCTCACATACAATTTGTTTCATTTAGATTTATAAATAGGAAGTATTCAAGGATACACCATATTCTAGAGATCAATGAATATTTTCCATAATATCTCACATACAATTTGGTTCATTGAGATTTGTAAATAGAAAGTATTCAAGGATACACCATTTACCAGAGATCAATGAATATTTTCGATAATATCTCACATACAATTTGTTTCATTAAAATTTGCACATAGGAAGTATGCAAGGATACACCATTTACTAGAGATCAACGAATATTTTCGATAATATCTCACATACAATTTGTTTTATTAAGATTTATAAATAGGAAGTATTCAAGGATACACCATATAGTAGAGATCAATGAATATTTTTGATAATATCTCACATACAATTTGTTTCATTAAGATTTATAAAGAGGAAGCACTCAGGGGTACACCATATACTAAGATCAATGAATATATGCGGTAATATCTCACACACAATTTGTTTCATTTATAATTATAAATAGGAAGTATTCAATGATGCACCATATACTAGAGATCAATGAATATTTTCGATAATATCGCACATACAATTTGTTTCATTAAGATTTGCACACAGGAAATATGCAAGGATATACCCTATACTAGAAATCAATGAATATTTTCGATAATATCTCACATACAATTTGTTTCATTAAGATTTATAAATAGGAAGAATTCAAGGATACAACCTATACTAGAGATCAATGAATATTTTCGATAATATCTCACATACAATTTGTTTCCTTAAGGTTTATAAATAGGATTTATTCAAGGATACACCATATACTAGAGATCAATGAATATTTTCGATAATATCTCACATACAATTTGTTTGATTTAGATTTATAAATAGGAAGTATTCAAGGATACACCATATACTAGAGATCAATGAATATTTTCGATAATATCTCACATACAATTTGTTTCCTTAAGGTTTATAAATAGGATTTATTCAAGGATACACCACATACTAGAGATTAATGAATATTTTGGATAATATCTCACATACAATTTGTTTCATTTAGATTTATAAATAGGAAGTATTCCAGGATACACCATATACTAGAGATCAATGAATATTTTCGATAATATCTCACATACAATTTGTTTCATTATGATTTTAAATAGGAAGTATTCAAGGATACACCAATAGTAGAGATCAATGAATATTTTCGATAATATCGCATACACAATTTGTTTTATTAAGAATTATAAATAGGAAGTATTCAAGGATATACCATATACTAGAGATCAATGAGTATTTTCTATAATATCTCACATACAATTTGTTTCATTTAGATTTATAAATAGGAAGTATTCAAGGATACACCATATTCTAGAGATCAATGAATATTTTCCATAATATCTCACATACAATTTGGTTCATTGAGATTTATAAATAGGAAGTATTCAAGGATACACCATTTACCAGAGATCAATGAATATTTTCGATAATATCTCACATACAATTTGTTTCATTAAAATTTGCACATAGGAAGTATGCAAGGATACACCATTTACTAGAGATCAACGAATATTTTCGATAATATCTCACATACAATTTGTTTCATTAAGATTTATAAATAGGAAGTATTCAAGGATACACCATATAGTAGAGATCAATGAATATTTTTGATAATATCTCACATACAATTTGTTTCATTAAGATTTATAAAGAGGAAGCACTCAGGGGTACACCATATACTAAGATCAATGAATATATGCGGTAATATCTCACACACAATTTGTTTCATTTATAATTATAAATAGGAAGTATTCAGTGATGCACCATATACTAGAGATCAATGAATATTTTCGATAATATCGCACATACAATTTGTTTCATTAAGATTTGCACACAGGAAATATGCAAGGATATACCCTATACTAGAAATCAATGAATATTTTCGATAATATCTCACATACAATTTGTTTCATTAAGATTTATAAATAGGAAGAATTCAAGGATACAACCTATACTAGAGATCAATGAATATTTTCGATAATATCTCACATACAATTTGTTTCATTAAGATTTACAAATAGGAAGCATTCAAGGATACGCCATATACTACAGATCAATGAATATTTTCGATAATATCTCACATACAATTTGATTCATTTAGATTTATAAATAGGAAGTATTCAAGGATACGCCACATACTAGAGATCAATGAATATTTTCGATAATATCTCACATACAATTTGTTTCATTTATATTTATAAATAGGAAGTATTCAAGGATACACCATATACTAGAGATCAATGAATATTTTCGATAATATCTCAAATACAATTTTTTTCATTTAGATTTATAAATAGGAAGTATTCAAGGATACACCATATACTAGAGATCAATGAATATTTTCGATAATATTTCACATACAATTTGATTCATTTAGATTTATAAATAGGAAGTATTCAAGGATACGCCATATACTAGAAATCAATGAATATTTTCGATAATATCTAACACACAATTTGTTTCATTCAGATTTATAAATAGGAAGTATTCAAGGATACACCATATACTAGAGATCAATGAATATTTTCGATAATATCTCAAATACAATTTTTTTCATTTAGATTTATAAATAGGAAGTATTCAAGGATACACCATATACTAGAGATCAATGAATATTTTCGATAATATCTCACATACAATTTGTTTCATTTAGATTTATATATAGGAAGTATTCAAGGATACACCATATACTAGAGATCAATGAATATTTTCGATAATATCTCACACACAATTTGTTTCATTTAGATTTATAAATAGGAAGTATTCAAGGATACACCATATACTAGAGATTAATGAATATTTTGGATAATATCTCACATACAATTTGTTTCATTTAGATTTATAAATAGGAAGTATTCCAGGATACACCATATACTAGAGATCAATGAATATTTTCGATAATATCTCACACACAATTTGTTTCATTAAGATTTATAAATAGGAAGTATTCAAGGATACACCATATAGTAGAGATCAATGAATATTTTCGATAATATCGCATACACAATTTGTTTTATTAAGAATTATAAATAGGAAGTATTCAAGGATATACCATATACTAGAGATTAATGAATATTTTCTATAATATCTCACATACAATTTGTTTCATTTAGATTTATAAATAGGAAGTATTCAAGGATACACCATATTCTAGAGATCAATGAATATTTTCCATAATATCTCACATACAATTTGGTTCATTGAGATTTATAAATAGGAAGTATTCAAGGATACACCATTTACCAGAGATCAATGAATATTTTCGATAATATCTCACATACAATTTGTTTCATTAAAATTTGCACATAGGAAGTATGCAAGGATACACCATTTACTAGAGATCAACGAATATTTTCGATAATATCTCACATACAATTTGTTTCATTAAGATTTATAAATAGGAAGTATTCAAGGATACACCATATAGTAGAGATCAATGAATATTTTTGATAATATCTCACATACAATTTGTTTCATTAAGATTTATAAAGAGGAAGCACTCAGGGGTACACCATATACTAAGATCAATGAATATATGCGGTAATATCTCACACACAATTTGTTTCATTTATAATTATAAATAGGAAGTATTCAGTGATGCACCATATACTAGAGATCAATGAATATTTTCGATAATATCGCACATACAATTTGTTTCATTAAGATTTGCACACAGGAAATATGCAAGGATATACCCTATACTAGAAATCAATGAATATTTTCGATAATATCTCACATACAATTTGTTTCATTAAGATTTATAAATAGGAAGAATTCAAGGATACAACCTATACTAGAGATCAATGAATATTTTCGATAATATCTCACATAAAATTTGTTTCCTTAAGGTTTATAAATAGGAAGTCTTCAAGGATGCACCATATACTAGAGATCAATGAATATTTTCGATAATATCTCACATACAATTTGTTTCATTAAGATTTACAAATAGGAAGCATTCAAGGATACGCCATATACTACAGATCAATGAATATTTTCGATAATATCTCACATACAATTTGATTCATTTAGATTTATAAATAGGAAGTATTCAAGGATACGCCACATACTAGAGATCAATGAATATTTTCGATAATATCTCACATACAATTTGTTTCATTTATATTTATAAATAGGAAGTATTCAAGGATACACCATATACTAGAGATCAATGAATATTTTCGATAATATCTCAAATACAATTTTTTTCATTTAGATTTATAAATAGGAAGTATTCAAGGATACACCATATACTAGAGATCAATGAATATTTTCGATAATATTTCACATACAATTTGATTCATTTAGATTTATAAATAGGAAGTATTCAAGGATACGCCATATACTAGAAATCAATGAATATTTTCGATAATATCTAACACACAATTTGTTTCATTCAGATTTATAAATAGGAAGTATTCAAGGATACACCATATACTAGAGATCAATGAATATTTTCGATAATATCTCAAATACAATTTTTTTCATTTAGATTTATAAATAGGAAGTATTCAAGGATACACCATATACTAGAGATCAATGAATATTTTCGATAATATCTCACATACAATTTGTTTCATTTAGATTTATATATAGGAAGTATTCAAGGATACACCATATACTAGAGATCAATGAATATTTTCGATAATATCTCACACACAATTTGTTTCATTTAGATTTATAAATAGGAAGTATTCAAGGATACACCATATACTAGAGATTAATGAATATTTTGGATAATATCTCACATACAATTTGTTTCATTTAGATTTATAAATAGGAAGTATTCCAGGATACACCATATACTAGAGATCAATGAATATTTTCGATAATATCTCACACACAATTTGTTTCATTAAGATTTATAAATAGGAAGTATTCAAGGATACACCATATAGTAGAGATCAATGAATATTTTCGATAATATCGCATACACAATTTGTTTTATTAAGAATTATAAATAGGAAGTATTCAAGGATATACCATATACTAGAGATTAATGAATATTTTCTATAATATCTCACATACAATTTGTTTCATTTAGATTTATAAATAGGAAGTATTCAAGGATACACCATATTCTAGAGATCAATGAATATTTTCCATAATATCTCACATACAATTTGGTTCATTGAGATTTATAAATAGGAAGTATTCAAGGATACACCATTTACCAGAGATCAATGAATATTTTCGATAATATCTCACATACAATTTGTTTCATTAAAATTTGCACATAGGAAGTATGCAAGGATACACCATTTACTAGAGATCAACGAATATTTTCGATAATATCTCACATACAATTTGTTTTATTAAGATTTATAAATAGGAAGTATTCAAGGATACACCATATAGTAGAGATCAATGAATATTTTTGATAATATCTCACATACAATTTGTTTCATTAAGATTTATAAAGAGGAAGCACTCAGGGGTACACCATATACTAAGATCAATGAATATATGCGGTAATATCTCACACACAATTTGTTTCATTTATAATTATAAATAGGAAGTATTCAATGATGCACCATATACTAGAGATCAATGAATATTTTCGATAATATCGCACATACAATTTGTTTCATTAAGATTTGCACACAGGAAATATGCAAGGATATACCCTATACTAGAAATCAATGAATATTTTCGATAATATCTCACATACAATTTGTTTCATTAAGATTTATAAATAGGAAGAATTCAAGGATACAACCTATACTAGAGATCAATGAATATTTTCGATAATATCTCACATACAATTTGTTTCTTTAAGGTTTATAAATAGGATTTATTCAAGGATACACCATATACTAGAGATCAATGAATATTTTCGATAATATCTCACATACAATTTGTTTGATTTAGATTTATAAATAGGAAGTATTCAAGGATACACCATATACTAGAGATCAATGAATATTTTCGATAATATCTCACATACAATTTGTTTCCTTAAGGTTTATAAATAGGATTTATTCAAGGATACACCACATACTAGAGATTAATGAATATTTTGGATAATATCTCACATACAATTTGTTTCATTTAGATTTATAAATAGGAAGTATTCCAGGATACACCATATACTAGAGATCAATGAATATTTTCGATAATATCTCACATACAATTTGTTTCATTATGATTTTAAATAGGAAGTATTCAAGGATACACCATATAGTAGAGATCAATGAATATTTTCGATAATATCGCATACACAATTTGTTTTATTAAGAATTATAAATAGGAAGTATTCAAGGATATACCATATACTAGAGATCAATGAATATTTTCTATAATATCTCACATACAATTTGTTTCATTTAGATTTATAAATAGGAAGTATTCAAGGATACACCATATTCTAGAGATCAATGAATATTTTCCATAATATCTCACATACAATTTGGTTCATTGAGATTTATAAATAGGAAGTATTCAAGGATACACCATTTACCAGAGATCAATGAATATTTTCGATAATATCTCACATACAATTTGTTTCATTAAAATTTGCACATAGGAAGTATGCAAGGATACACCATTTACTAGAGATCAACGAATATTTTCGATAATATCTCACATACAATTTGTTTCATTAAGATTTATAAATAGGAAGTATTCAAGGATACACCATATAGTAGAGATCAATGAATATTTTTGATAATATCTCACATACAATTTGTTTCATTAAGATTTATAAAGAGGAAGCACTCAGGGGTACACCATATACTAAGATCAATGAATATATGCGGTAATATCTCACACACAATTTGTTTCATTTATAATTATAAATAGGAAGTATTCAGTGATGCACCATATACTAGAGATCAATGAATATTTTCGATAATATCGCACATACAATTTGTTTCATTAAGATTTGCACACAGGAAATATGCAAGGATATACCCTATACTAGAAATCAATGAATATTTTCGATAATATCTCACATACAATTTGTTTCATTAAGATTTATAAATAGGAAGAATTCAAGGATACAACCTATACTAGAGATCAATGAATATTTTCGATATCTCACATAAAATTTGTTTCCTTAAGGTTTATAAATAGGAAGTCTTCAAGGATGCACCATATACTAGAGATCAATGAATATTTTCGATAATATCTCACATACAATTTGTTTCATTAAGATTTACAAATAGGAAGCATTCAAGGATACGCCATATACTACAGATCAATGAATATTTTCGATAATATCTCACATACAATTTGATTCATTTAGATTTATAAATAGGAAGTATTCAAGGATACGCCACATACTAGAGATCAATGAATATTTTCGATAATATCTCACATACAATTTGTTTCATTTATATTTATAAATAGGAAGTATTCAAGGATACACCATATACTAGAGATCAATGAATATTTTCGATAATATCTCAAATACAATTTGTTTCATTTAGATTTATGAATAGGAAGTATTCGAAGATACACCATATACTAGAGATCAATGAATATTTTTGATAATATCTCACACACAATTTGTTTCATTTAGATTTATAAATAGGAAGTATTCAAGGAAACACACTATACTAGAGATCAATGAATATTTTCGATAATATCTCATATAGAATTTGTTTCATTACGATTTATAAATAGAAAGTATTCAAGGATACACCATATACTAGAGATCAATGAATATTTTCGATAATATCTCACATACAATTTGTTTCATTCAGATTTATAATTAGGAGGTATTCAAGGATACACCATATACTAGAGGTCAATGAATATTTTCGATAATATCTCACACACAATTTGTTTCATTCAGATTTATAAATAGGAAGTATTCAAGGATACACCATATACTAGAGATCAATGAATATTTTCGATAATATCTCACATACAATTTGTTTCATTTAGATTTATAAATAGGAAGTATTCGAAGATACACCATATACTAGAGATCAATGAATATTTTCGATAATATCTCACATACAATTTGTTTCATTTAGATTTATAAATAGGAAGTATTCAAGGAAACATACTATACTAGAGATCAATGAATATTTTCGATAATATCTCACATACAATTTGTTTCATGAAGATTTATAAATAGGAAGTATTCAAGGAAACACACTATATTAGAGATCAATGAATATTTTCGATAATATCTCATATAGAATTTGTTTCATGCAGATTTATAAATAGGAGGTATTCAAGTATACGCCATATACTAGAAATCAATGAATATTTTCGATAATATCTAACACACAATTTGTTTCATTCAGATTTATAAATAGGAAGTATTCAAGGATACACCATATACTAGAGATCAATGCATATTTTTTAGACTATCTCACATAAAATTTGTTTCATTAAGATTTATAAATAGGAGGTATTCAAGGATACGCCATATACTAGAAATCAATGAATATTTTCGATAATATCTAACACACAATTTGTTTCATTCAGATTTACAAATAGGAAGTATTCAAGGATACACCATATACTAGAGATCAATGAATATTTTGGATAATATCTCACATACAATTTGTTTCATGAAGATTTATAAATAGGAGGTATTCAAGGATACAGTATATACTAGAGATCAATGAATATTTTCGATAATATCTCACATACAATTTGTTTCATGAAGATTTATGAATAGGAAGTATTCGAAGATACACCATATACTAGAGATCAATGAATATTTTCGATAATATCTCACATATAATTTGTTTCATGAAGATTTATAAATAGGAGGTATTCAAGGATACACCATATACTAGAGATCACTGAATATTTCCGATAATATCTCACATACAATTGGTTTCATTTAGATTTATGAATAGGAAGTATTCGAAGATACACCATATACTAGAGATCAATGAATATTTTTGATAATATCTCACACACAATTTGTTTCATTTAGATTTATAAATAGGAAGAATTTAAGGATACACCATATACTAGAGATCAATGAATATTTTCGATAATATCTCACATACAATTTGTTTCATGAAGATTTATAAATAGGAAGTATTCAAGGAAACACACTATACTAGAGATCAATGAATATTTTCGATAATATCTCATATAGAATTTGTTTCATGAAGATTTATAAATAGGAGGTATTCAAGGATACGCCATATACTAGAAATCAATGAATATTTTCGATAATATCTCACATACAATTTGTTTCATGAAGATTTATAAGTAGGAAGTATTCAAGGAAACACACTATACTAGAGATCAATGAATATTTTCGATAATATCTCATATAGAATTTGTTTCATTCAGATTTATAAATAGGAAGTATTCAAGGATACACTATATACTAGAGATCAATGAATATTTTCGATAATATCTCACATGCAATTTGTTTCATTATGATTTTAAATAGGAAGTATTCAAGGATACACCATATACTAGAGATCAATGAATATTTTCGATAATATCTCACACACAATTTGTTTCATTTAGATTTATAAATAGGAAGTATTCAAGGATACACCATATACTAGAGATTAATGAATATTTTGGATAATATCTCACATACAATTTATTTCATTTAGATTTATAAATAGGAAGTATTCAAGGATACACCATATACTAGAGATCAATGAATATTTTCGATAATATCTCACACACAATTTGTTTCATTTAGATTTATAAATAGGAAGTATTCAAGGAAACACACTATACTAGAGATCAATGAATATTTTCGATAATATCTCATATAGAATTTATTTCATAAAGATTTATAAATAGGAGGTATTCAAGGATACGCCATATACTAGAAATCAATGAATATTTTCGATAATATCTAACACACAATTTGTTTCATTCAGATTTATAAATAGGAAGTATTCAAGGATACACCATATACTAGAGATCAATGAATATTTTCGATAATATCTCACATACAATTTGTTTCATTATGATTTTAAATAGGAAGTATTCAAGGATACACCATATACTAGAGATCAATGAATATTTTCGATAATATCTCACATACAATTTGTTTCATTTAGATTTATAAATAGGAAGTATTCGAAGATACACCATATACTAGAGATCAATGAATATTTTCGATATCTCACATACAATTTGTTCCATTTAGATTTATAAATAGGAAGTATTCAAGGAAACATACTATACTAGAGATCAATGAATATTTTCGATAATATCTCACATAGAATTTGTTTCATGAAGATTTATAAATATCAGGTATTCAAGGACACGCCATATACTAGAAATCAATGAATATTTTCGATAATATCTAACACACAATTTGTTTCATTCAGATTTATAAATAGGAAGTATTCAAGGATACACCATATACTAGAGATCAATGAATATTTTGGAGACTATCTCACATAAAATTTTTTTCATTAAGATTTATAAATAGGAGGTATTCAAGGATACGCCATATACTAGAAATCAATGAATATTTTCGATAATATCTAACACACAATTTGTTTCATTCAGATTTATAAATAGGAACTATTCAAGGATACACCATATACTAGAGATGAATGAATATTTTCGATAATATCGCATACACAATTTGTTTCATTTATATATAGATTTATAAATAGGAAGTATTCAAGGATACACCATATACTAGAGATCAATGAATATTTTCGATAATATCTCACACACAATTTGTTTCCTTTAGATTTATAAATAGGAAGTATTCAAGGAAACACACTATACTAGAGATCAATGAATATTTTCGATAATATCTCATATAGAATTTGTTTCATGAAGATTTATAAATAGGAGGTATTCAAGGATACGCCATATACTAGAAATCAATGAATATTTTCGATAATATCTCACATACAATTTGTTTCATGAAGATTTATGAATAGGAAGTATTCGAAGATACACCATATACTAGAGATCAATGAATATTTTCGATAATATCTCACATATAATTTGTTTCATGAAGATTTATAAATAGGAGGTATTCAAGGATACACCATATACTAGAGATCAATGAATATTTCCGATAATATCACACATACAATTGGTTTCATTTAGATTTATGAATAGGAAGTATTCGAAGATACACCATATACTAGAGATCAATGAATATTTTTGATAATATCTCACACACAATTTGTTTCATTTAGATTTATAAATAGGAAGAATTTAAGGAAACACACTATACTAGAGATCAATGAATATTTTCGATAATATCTCATATAGAATTTGTTTCATTTAGATTTATAAATAGGAAGTATTCGAAGATACACCATATACTAGAGATCAATGAATATTTTCGATAATATCTCA
The DNA here is from genome assembly GCA_958299815.1 of Sarcophaga carnaria. NCBI lineage: Eukaryota > Metazoa > Arthropoda > Insecta > Diptera > Sarcophagidae > Sarcophaga > Sarcophaga carnaria. Next base: position 80,004,151 of record OY283149.1, on the reverse strand, counting down.
CATACAATTTGTTTCATTTAGATTTATAAATAGGAAGAATTTAAGGAAACAGACTATACTAGAAATCAATGAATATTTTCGATAATATCTCACATACAATTGGTTTCATTTAGATTTATGAATAGGAAGTATTCGAAGATACACCATATACTAGAGATCAATGAATATTTTCGATAATATCTCACATACAATTTGTTTCATGAAGATTTATAAATAGGAAGTATTCAAGGAAACACACTATACTAGAGATCAATGAATATTTTCGATAATATCTCATATAGAATTTGTTTCATGAAGATTTATAAATAGGAGGTATTCAAGGATACGCCATATACTAGAAATCAATGAATATTTTCGATAATATCTAACACACAATTTGTTTCATTCAGATTTATAAATAGGAAGTATTCAAGGATACACCATATAATAGAGATCAATGAATATTTTCGATAATATCTCACTTGCAATTTGTTTCATTATGATTTTAAATAGGAAGTATTCAAGGATACACCATATACTAGAGATCAATGAATATTTCCGATAATATCTCACACACAATTTGTTTCATTTAGATTTATAAATAGGAAGTATTCAAGGATACACCATATACTAGAGATTAATGAATATTTTGGATAATATCTCACATACAATTTATTTCATTTAGATTTATAAATAGGAAGCATTCAAGGATACACCATATACTAGAGATCAATGAATATTTTCGATAATATCTCACACACAATTTGTTTCATTTAGATTTATAAATAGGAAGTATTCAAGGAAACACACTATACTAGAGATCAATGAATATTTTCGATAATATCTCATATAGAATTTGTTTCATGAAGATTTATAAATAGGAGGTATTCAAGGATACGCCATATACTAGAAATCAATGAATATTTTCTATAATATCTAACACACAATTTGTTTCATTCAGATTTATAAATAGGAAGTATGCAAGGATACACCATATACTAGAGATCAATGAATATTTTCGATAATATCTCACATACAATTTGTTTCATTATGATTTTAAATAGGAAGTATTCAAGGATACACCATATACTAGAGATCAATGAATATTTTCGATAATATCTCACACACAATTTGTTTCATTTAGATTTATAAATAGGAAGTATTCAAGGATACACCATATACTAGAGATCAATGAATATTTTCGATAATATCTCACACACAATTTGTTTCATTTAGATTTATAAATAGGAAGTATTCAAGGATACACCATATACTAGAGATTAATGAATATTTTGGATAATATCTCACATACAATTTGTTTCATTTAGATTTATAAATAGGAAGTATTCCAGGATACACCATATACTAGAGATCAATGAATATTTTCGATAATATCTCACACACAATTTGTTTCATTAAGATTTATAAATAGGAAGTATTCAAGGATACACCATATAGTAGAGATCAATGAATATTTTCGATAATATCGCATACACAATTTGTTTTATTAAGAATTATAAATAGGAAGTATTCAAGGATATACCATATACTAGAGATTAATGAATATTTTCTATAATATCTCACATACAATTTGTTTCATTTAGATTTATAAATAGGAAGTATTCAAGGATACACCATATTCTAGAGATCAATGAATATTTTCCATAATATCTCACATACAATTTGGTTCATTGAGATTTATAAATAGGAAGTATTCAAGGATACACCATTTACCAGAGATCAATGAATATTTTCGATAATATCTCACATACAATTTGTTTCATTAAAATTTGCACATAGGAAGTATGCAAGGATACACCATTTACTAGAGATCAACGAATATTTTCGATAATATCTCACATACAATTTGTTTTATTAAGATTTATAAATAGGAAGTATTCAAGGCTACACCATATAGTAGAGATCAATGAATATTTTTGATAATATCTCACATACAATTTGTTTCATTAAGATTTATAAAGCGGAAGCACTCAGGGGTACACCATATACTAAGATCAATGAATATATGCGGTAATATCTCACACACAATTTGTTTCATTTATAATTATAAATAGGAAGTATTCAATGATGCACCATATACTAGAGATCAATGAATATTTTCGATAATATCGCACATACAATTTGTTTCATTAAGATTTGCACACAGGAAATATGCAAGGATATACCCTATACTAGAAATCAATGAATATTTTCGATAATATCTCATATACAATTTGTTTCATTAAGATTTATAAATAAGAAGAATTCAAGGATACAACCTATACTAGAGATCAATGAATATTTTCGATAATATCTCACATACAATTTGTTTCCTTAAGGTTTATAAATAGGATTTATTCAAGGATACACCATATACTAGAGATCAATGAATATTTTCGATAATATCTCACATACAATTTGTTTGATTTAGATTTATAAATAGGAAGTATTCAAGGATACACCATATACTAGAGATTAATGAATATTTTCGATAATATCTCACATACAATTTGTTTCCTTAAGGTTTATAAATAGGATTTATTCAAGGATACACCACATACTAGAGATTAATGAATAGTTTTGATAATATCTCACATACAATTTGTTTCATTTAGATTTATAAATAGGAAGTATTCCAGGATACACCATATACTAGAGATCAATGAATATTTTCGATAATATCTCACATACAATTTGTTTCATTATGATTTTAAATAGGAAGTATTCAAGGATACACCATATAGTAGAGATCAATGAATATTTTCGATAATATCGCATACACAATTTGTTTTATTAAGAATTATAAATAGGAAGTATTCAAGGATATACCATATACTAGAGATCAATGAATATTTTCTATAATATCTCACATACAATTTGTTTCATTTAGATTTATAAATAGGAAGTATTCAAGGATACACCATATTCTAGAGATCAATGAATATTTTCCATAATATCTCACATACAATTTGGTTCATTGAGATTTATAAATAGGAAGTATTCAAGGATACACCATTTACCAGAGATCAATGAATATTTTCGATAATATCTCACATACAATTTGTTTCATTAAAATTTGCACATAGGAAGTATGCAAGGATACACCATTTACTAGAGATCAACGAATATTTTCGATAATATCTCACATACAATCTGTTTCATTAAGATTTATAAATAGGAAGTATTCAAGGATACACCATATAGTAGAGATCAATGAATATTTTTGATAATATCTCACATACAACTTGTTTCATTAAGATTTATAAAGAGGAAGCACTCAGGGGTACACTATATACTAAGATCAATGAATATATGCGGTAATATCTCACACACAATTTGTTTCATTTATAATTATAAATAGGAAGTATTCAGTGATGCACCATATACTAGAGATCAATGAATATTTTCGATAATATCGCACATACAATTTGTTTCATTAAGATTTGCACACAGGAAATATGCAAGGATACACCATATAATAGAGATCAATGAATATTTTCGATAATATCTCACTTGCAATTTGTTTCATTATGATTTTAAATAGGAAGTATTCAAGGATACACCATATACTAGAGATCAATGAATATTTTCGATAATATCTCACACACAATTTGTTTCATTTAGATTTATAAATAGGAAGTATTCAAGGATACACCATATACTAGAGATTAATGAATATTTTGGATAATATCTCACATACAATTTATTTCATTTAGATTTATAAATAGGAAGTATTCAAGGATACACCATATACTAGAGATCAATGAATATTTTCGATAATATCTCACACACAGTTTGTTTCATTTAGATTTATAAATAGGAAGTATTCAAGGAAACACACTATACTAAAGATCAATGAATATTTTCGATAATATCTCATATAGAATTTGTTTCATGAAGATTTATAAATAGGAGGTATTCAAGGATACGCCATATACTAGAAATCAATGAATATTTTCGATAATATCTCACATACAATTTGTTTGATTTAGATTTATAAATAGGAAGTATGCAAGGATACACCATTTACTAGAGATCAACGAATATTTTCGATAATATCTCACATACAATTTGTTTCATTATGATTTTAAATAGGAAGTATTCAAGGATACACCATATACTAGAGATCAATGAATATTTTTGATAATATCTCACATACAATTTGTTTCATTAAGATTTATAAAGAGGAAGCACTCAGGGGTACACCATATACTAAGATCAATGAATATATGCGGTAATATCTCACACACAATTTGTTTCATTTATAATTATAAATAGGAAGTATTCAATGATGCACCATATACTAGAGATCAATGAATATTTTCGATAATATCGCACATACAATTTGTTTCATTAAGATTTGCACACAGGAAATATGCAAGGATATACCCTATACTAGAAATCAATGAATATTTTCGATAATATCTCACATACAATTTGTTTCATTAAGATTTATAAATAGGAAGTATTCAAGGATACACCATATACTAGAGATTAATGAATATTTTCGATAATATCTCACATACAATTTGTTTCCTTAAGGTTTATAAATAGGATTTATTCAAGGATACACCATATACTAGAGATCAATGAATATTTTCGATAATATCTCACATACAATTTGTTTGATTTAGATTTATAAATAGGAAGTATTCAAGGATACACCATATACTAGAGATCAATGAATATTTTCGATAATATCTCACATACAATTTGTTTCCTTAAGGTTTATAAATAAGATTTATTCAAGGATACACCACATACTAGAGATTAATGAATATTTTGGATAATATCTCACATACAATTTGTTTCATTTAGATTTATAAATAGGAAGTATTCCAGGATACACCATATACTAGAGATCAATGAATATTTTCGATAATATCTCACATACAATTTGTTTCATTATGATTTTAAATAGGAAGTATTCAAGGATACACCATATAGTAGAGATCAATGAATATTTTCGATAATATCGCATACACAATTTGTTTTATTAAGAATTATAAATAGGAAGTATTCAAGGATATACCATATACTAGAGATCAATGAATATTTTCTATAATATCTCACATACAATTTGTTTCATTTAGATTTATAAATAGGAAGTATTCAAGGATACACCATATTCTAGAGATCAATGAATATTTTCCATAATATCTCACATACAATTTGGTTCATTGAGATTTATAAATAGGAAGTATTCAAGGATACACCATTTACCAGAGATCAATGAATATTTTCGATAATATTTCACATACAATTTGTTTCATTAAAATTTGCACATAGGAAGTATGCAAGGATACACCATTTACTAGAGATCAACGAATATTTTCGATAATATCTCACATACAATTTGTTTCATTAAGATTTATAAATAGGAAGTATTCAAGGATACACCATATAGTAGAGATCAATGAATATTTTTGATAATATCTCACATACAATTTGTTTCATTAAGATTTATAAAGAGGAAGCACTCAGGGGTACACCATATACTAAGATCAATGAATATATGCGGTAATATCTCACACACAATTTGTTTCATTTATAATTATAAATAGGAAGTATTCAGTGATGCACCATATACTAGAGATCAATGAATATTTTCGATAATATCGCACATACAATTTGTTTCATTAAGATTTGCACACAGGAAATATGCAAGGATATACCCTATACTAGAAATCAATGAATATTTTCGATAATATCTCACATACAATTTGTTTCATTAAGATTTATAAATAGGAAGAATTCAAGGATACAACCTATACTAGAGATCAATGAATATTTTCGATAATATCTCACATAAAATTTGTTTCCTTAAGGTTTATAAATAGGAAGTCTTCAAGGATGCACCATATACTAGAGATTAATGAATATTTTGGATAATATCTCACATACAATTTATTTCATTTAGATTTATAAATAGGAAGTATTCAAGGATACACCATATACTAGAGATCAATGAATATTTTCGATAATATCTCACACACAGTTTGTTTCATTTAGATTTATAAATAGGAAGTATTCAAGGAAACACACTATACTAAAGATCAATGAATATTTTCGATAATATCTCATATAGAATTTGTTTCATGAAGATTTATAAATAGGAGGTATTCAAGGATACGCCATATACTAGAAATCAATGAATATTTTCGATAATATCTCACATACAATTTGTTTGATTTAGATTTATAAATAGGAAGTATGCAAGGATACACCATTTACTAGAGATCAACGAATATTTTCGATAATATCTCACATACAATTTGTTTTATTAAGATTTATAAATAGGAAGTATTCAAGGATACACCATATAGTAGAGATCAATGAATATTTTTGATAATATCTCACATACAATTTGTTTCATTAAGATTTATAAAGAGGAAGCACTCAGGGGTACACCATATACTAAGATCAATGAATATATGCGGTAATATCTCACACACAATTTGTTTCATTTATAATTATAAATAGGAAGTATTCAATGATGCACCATATACTAGAGATCAATGAATATTTTCGATAATATCGCACATACAATTTGTTTCATTAAGATTTGCACACAGGAAATATGCAAGGATATACCCTATACTAGAAATCAATGAATATTTTCGATAATATCTCACATACAATTTGTTTCATTAAGATTTATAAATAGGAAGTATTCAAGGATACACCATATACTAGAGATTAATGAATATTTTCGATAATATCTCACATACAATTTGTTTCCTTAAGGTTTATAAATAGGATTTATTCAAGGATACACCATATACTAGAGATCAATGAATATTTTCGATAATATCTCACATACAATTTGTTTGATTTAGATTTATAAATAGGAAGTATTCAAGGATACACCATATACTAGAGATCAATGAATATTTTCGATAATATCTCACATACAATTTGTTTCCTTAAGGTTTATAAATAAGATTTATTCAAGGATACACCACATACTAGAGATTAATGAATATTTTGGATAATATCTCACATACAATTTGTTTCATTTAGATTTATAAATAGGAAGTATTCCAGGATACACCATATACTAGAGATCAATGAATATTTTCGATAATATCTCACATACAATTTGTTTCATTATGATTTTAAATAGGAAGTATTCAAGGATACACCATATAGTAGAGATCAATGAATATTTTCGATAATATCGCATACACAATTTGTTTTATTAAGAATTATAAATAGGAAGTATTCAAGGATATACCATATACTAGAGATCAATGAATATTTTCTATAATATCTCACATACAATTTGTTTCATTTAGATTTATAAATAGGAAGTATTCAAGGATACACCATATTCTAGAGATCAATGAATATTTTCCATAATATCTCACATACAATTTGGTTCATTGAGATTTATAAATAGGAAGTATTCAAGGATACACCATTTACCAGAGATCAATGAATATTTTCGATAATATTTCACATACAATTTGTTTCATTAAAATTTGCACATAGGAAGTATGCAAGGATACACCATTTACTAGAGATCAACGAATATTTTCGATAATATCTCACATACAATTTGTTTCATTAAGATTTATAAATAGGAAGTATTCAAGGATACACCATATAGTAGAGATCAATGAATATTTTTGATAATATCTCACATACAATTTGTTTCATTAAGATTTATAAAGAGGAAGCACTCAGGGGTACACCATATACTAAGATCAATGAATATATGCGGTAATATCTCACACACAATTTGTTTCATTTATAATTATAAATAGGAAGTATTCAGTGATGCACCATATACTAGAGATCAATGAATATTTTCGATAATATCGCACATACAATTTGTTTCATTAAGATTTGCACACAGGAAATATGCAAGGATATACCCTATACTAGAAATCAATGAATATTTTCGATAATATCTCACATACAATTTGTTTCATTAAGATTTATAAATAGGAAGAATTCAAGGATACAACCTATACTAGAGATCAATGAATATTTTCGATAATATCTCACATAAAATTTGTTTCCTTAAGGTTTATAAATAGGAAGTCTTCAAGGATGCACCATATACTAGAGATCAATGAATATTTTCGATAATATCTCACATACAATTTGTTTCATTAAGATTTACAAATAGGAAGCATTCAAGGATACGCCATATACTACAGATCAATGAATATTTTCGATAATATCTCACATACAATTTGATTCATTTAGATTTATAAATAGGAAGTATTCAAGGATACGCCACATACTAGAGATCAATGAATATTTTCGATAATATCTCACATACAATTTGTTTCATTTATATTTATAAATAGGAAGTATTCAAGGATACACCATATACTAGAGATCAATGAATATTTTCGATAATATCTCAAATACAATTTTTTTCATTTAGATTTATAAATAGGAAGTATTCAAGGATACACCATATACTAGAGATCAATGAATATTTTCGATAATATTTCACATACAATTTGATTCATTTAGATTTATAAATAGGAAGTATTCAAGGATACGCCATATACTAGAAATCAATGAATATTTTCGATAATATCTAACACACAATTTGTTTCATTCAGATTTATAAATAGGAAGTATTCAAGGATACACCATATACTAGAGATCAATGAATATTTTCGATAATATCTCAAATACAATTTTTTTCATTTAGATTTATAAATAGGAAGTATTCAAGGATACACCATATACTAGAGATCAATGAATATTTTCGATAATATCTCACATACAATTTGTTTCATTTAGATTTATATATAGGAAGTATTCAAGGATACACCATATACTAGAGATCAATGAATATTTTCGATAATATCTCACACACAATTTGTTTCATTTAGATTTATAAATAGGAAGTATTCAAGGATACACCATATACTAGAGATTAATGAATATTTTGGATAATATCTCACATACAATTTGTTTCATTTAGATTTATAAATAGGAAGTATTCCAGGATACACCATATACTAGAGATCAATGAATATTTTCGATAATATCTCACACACAATTTGTTTCATTAAGATTTATAAATAGGAAGTATTCAAGGATACACCATATAGTAGAGATCAATGAATATTTTCGATAATATCGCATACACAATTTGTTTTATTAAGAATTATAAATAGGAAGTATTCAAGGATATACCATATACTAGAGATTAATGAATATTTTCTATAATATCTCACATACAATTTGTTTCATTTAGATTTATAAATAGGAAGTATTCAAGGATACACCATATTCTAGAGATCAATGAATATTTTCCATAATATCTCACATACAATTTGGTTCATTGAGATTTATAAATAGGAAGTATTCAAGGATACACCATTTACCAGAGATCAATGAATATTTTCGATAATATCTCACATACAATTTGTTTCATTAAAATTTGCACATAGGAAGTATGCAAGGATACACCATTTACTAGAGATCAACGAATATTTTCGATAATATCTCACATACAATTTGTTTTATTAAGATTTATAAATAGGAAGTATTCAAGGATACACCATATAGTAGAGATCAATGAATATTTTTGATAATATCTCACATACAATTTGTTTCATTAAGATTTATAAAGAGGAAGCACTCAGGGGTACACCATATACTAAGATCAATGAATATATGCGGTAATATCTCACACACAATTTGTTTCATTTATAATTATAAATAGGAAGTATTCAATGATGCACCATATACTAGAGATCAATGAATATTTTCGATAATATCGCACATACAATTTGTTTCATTAAGATTTGCACACAGGAAATATGCAAGGATATACCCTATACTAGAAATCAATGAATATTTTCGATAATATCTCACATACAATTTGTTTCATTAAGATTTATAAATAGGAAGAATTCAAGGATACAATCTATACTAGAGATCAATGAATATTTTCGATAATATCTCACATACAATTTGTTTCCTTAAGGTTTATAAATAGGATTTATTCAAGGATACACCATATACTAGAGATCAATGAATATTTTCGATAATATCTCACATACAATTTGTTTGATTTAGATTTATAAATAGGAAGTATTCAAGGATACACCATATACTAGAGATCAATGAATATTTTCGATAATATCTCACATACAATTTGTTTCCTTAAGGTTTATAAATAGGATTTATTCAAGGATACACCACATACTAGAGATTAATGAATATTTTGGATAATATCTCACATACAATTTGTTTCATTTAGATTTATAAATAGGAAGTATTCCAGGATACACCATATACTAGAGATCAATGAATATTTTCGATAATATCTCACATACAATTTGTTTCATTATGATTTTAAATAGGAAGTATTCAAGGATACACCATATAGTAGAGATCAATGAATATTTTCGATAATATCGCATACACAATTTGTTTTATTAAGAATTATAAATAGGAAGTATTCAAGGATATACCATATACTAGAGATCAATGAATATTTTCTATAATATCTCACATACAATTTGTTTCATTTAGATTTATAAATAGGAAGTATTCAAGGATACACCATATTCTAGAGATCAATGAATATTTTCCATAATATCTCACATACAATTTGGTTCATTGAGATTTATAAATAGGAAGTATTCAAGGATACACCATTTACCAGAGATCAATGAATATTTTCGATAATATCTCACATACAATTTGTTTCATTAAAATTTGCACATAGGAAGTATGCAAGGATACACCATTTACTAGAGATCAACGAATATTTTCGATAATATCTCACATACAATTTGTTTCATTAAGATTTATAAATAGGAAGTATTCAAGGATACACCATATAGTAGAGATCAATGAATATTTTTGATAATATCTCACATACAATTTGTTTCATTAAGATTTATAAAGAGGAAGCACTCAGGGGTACACCATATACTAAGATCAATGAATATATGCGGTAATATCTCACACACAATTTGTTTCATTTATAATTATAAATAGGAAGTATTCAAGGATACACCATATACTAGAGATCAATGAATATTTTCGATAATATCTCAAATACAATTTTTTTCATTTAGATTTATAAATAGGAAGTATTCAAGGATACACCATATACTAGAGATCAATGAATATTTTCGATAATATTTCACATACAATTTGATTCATTTAGATTTATAAATAGGAAGTATTCAAGGATACGCCACATACTAGAGATCAATGAATATTTTCGATAATATCTCACTTACAATTTGTTTCATTTATATTTATAAATAGGAAGTATTCAAGGATACACCATATACTAGAGATCAATGAATATTTTCGATAATATCTCAAATACAATTTTTTTCATTTAGATTTATAAATAGGAAGTATTCAAGGATACACCATATACTAGAGATCAATGAATATTTTCGATAATATCTCACATACAATTTGTTTCATTTAGATTTATATATAGGAAGTATTCAAGGATACACCACATACTAGAGATCAATGAATATTTTCGATAATATCTCACATACAATTTGTTTCATTTAGATTTATAAATAGGAAGTATTCAAGGATACACCACATACTAGAGATCAATGAATATTTTCGGTAATATCTCACATACAATTTGTTTCATCTAGATTTATAAATAGGAAGTATTCAAGGATACACCATATACTAGAGATCAATGGATATTTTCGATAATATCTCACATACAATTTGTTTCATTAAGATTTGCACATAGGAAATATGCACGGATACACCCCATACTAGAAATCAATGAATATTTTCGATAATATCTCACATACAATTTGTTTCATTAAGATTTATAAATAGAAAGTATTCAAGGATACAACCTACACTAGAGATCAATGAATATGTTCGATAAAATCTCACATACAATTTGTTTCCTTAAGGTTTATAAATAGGATGTATTCAAGGATACACCATATACTAGAGATCAATGAATATTTTCGATAATATCTCACATACAATTTGTTTGACTTAGATTTATAAATAGCAAGTATTCAAGGATACACCATATTCTAGAGATCAATGAATATTTTCCATAATATCTCACATACAATTTGGTTCATTGAGATTTATAAATAGGAAGTATTCAAGGATACACCATTTACCAGAGATCAATGAATATTTTCGATAATATCTCACATACAATTTGTTTCATTAAAATTTGCACATAGGAAGTATGCAAGGATACACCATTTACTAGAGATCAACGAATATTTTCGATAATATCTCACATACAATTTGTTTCATTAAGATTTATAAATAGGAAGTATTCAAGGATACACCATATAGTAGAGATCAATGAATATTTTTGATAATATCTCACATACAATTTGTTTCATTAAGATTTATAAAGAGGAAGCACTCAGGGGTACACCATATACTAAGATCAATGAATATATGCGGTAATATCTCACACACAATTTGTTTCATTTATAATTATAAATAGGAAGTATTCAGTGATGCACCATATACTAGAGATCAATGAATATTTTCGATAATATCGCACATACAATTTGTTTCATTAAGATTTGCACACAGGAAATATGCAAGGATATACCCTATACTAGAAATCAATGAATATTTTCGATAATATCTCACATACAATTTGTTTCATTAAGATTTATAAATAGGAAGAATTCAAGGATACAACCTATACTAGAGATCAATGAATATTTTCGATAATACCTCACATAAAATTTGTTTCCTTAAGGTTTATAAATAGGAAGTCTTCAAGGATGCACCATATACTAGAGATCAATGAATATTTTCGATAATATCTCACATACAATTTGTTTCATTAAGATTTACAAATAGGAAGCATTCAAGGATACGCCATATACTACAGATCAATGAATATTTTCGATAATATCTCACATACAATTTGATTCATTTAGATTTATAAATAGGAAGTATTCAAGGATACGCCACATACTAGAGATCAATGAATATTTTCGATAATATCTCACATACAATTTGTTTCATTTATATTTATCAATAGGAAGTACTCAAGGATACACCATATACTAGAGATCAATGAATATTTTCGATAATATCTCAAATACAATTTTTTTCATTTAGATTTATAAATAGGAAGTATTCAAGGATACACCATATACTAGAGATCAATGAATATTTTCGATAATATTTCACATACAATTTGATTCATTTAGATTTATAAATAGGAAGTATTCAAGGATACGCCACATACTAGAGATCAATGAATATTTTCGATAATATCTCACTTACAATTTGTTTCATTTATATTTATAAATAGGAAGTATTCAAGGATACACCATATACTAGAGATCAATGAATATTTTCGATAATATCTCAAATACAATTTTTTTCATTTAGATTTATAAATAGGAAGTATTCAAGGATACACCATATACTAGAGATCAATGAATATTTTCGATAATATCTCACATACAATTTGTTTCATTTAGATTTATATATAGGAAGTATTCAAGGATACACCACATACTAGAGATCAATGAATATTTTCGATAATATCTCACATACAATTTGTTTCATTTAGATTTATAAATAGGAAGTATTCAAGGATACACCACATACTAGAGATCAATGAATATTTTCGGTAATATCTCACATACAATTTGTTTCATCTAGATTTATAAATAGGAAGTATTCAAGGATACACCATATACTAGAGATCAATGGATATTTTCGATAATATCTCACATACAATTTGTTTCATTAAGATTTGCACATAGGAAATATGCAAGGATACACCCTATACTAGAAATCAATGAATATTTTCGATATAAAGTATTCAAGGATACAACCTACACTAGAGATCAATGAATATGTTCGATAAAATCTCACATACAATTTGTTTCCTTAAGGTTTATAAATAGGATGTATTCAAGGATACACCATATACTAGAGATCAATGAATATTTTCGATAATATCTCACATACAATTTGATTCATTTAGATTTATAAATAGGAAGTATTCAAGGATACGCCACATACTAGAGATCAATGAATATTTTCGATAATATCTCACATACAATTTGTTTCATTTATATTTATAAATAGGAAGTATTCAAGGATACACCATATACTAGAGATCAATGAATATTTTCGATAATATCTCAAATACAATTTTTTTCATTTAGATTTATAAATAGGAAGTATTCAAGGATACACCATATACTAGAGATCAATGAATATTTTCGATAATATTTCACATACAATTTGATTCATTTAGATTTATAAATAGGAAGTATTCAAGGATACGCCACATACTAGAGATCAATGAATATTTTCGATAATATCTCACTTACAATTTGTTTCATGTATATTTATAAATAGGAAGTATTCAAGGATACACCATATACTAGAGATCAATGAATATTTTCGATAATATCTCAAATACAATTTTTTTCATTTAGATTTATAAATATTAAGTATTCAAGGATACACCATATACTAGAGATCAATGAATATTTTCGATAATATCTCACATACAATTTGTTTCATTTAGATTTATATATAGGAAGTATTCAAGGATACACCACATACTAGAGATCAATGAATATTTTCGATAATATCTCACATACAATTTGTTTCATTTAGATTTATAAATAGGAAGTATTCAAGGATACACCACATACTAGAGATCAATGAATATTTTCGGTAATATCTCACATACAATTTGTTTCATCTAGATTTATAAATAGGAAGTATTCAAGGATACACCATATACTAGAGATCAATGGATATTTTCGATAATATCTCACATACAATTTGTTTCATTAAGATTTGCACATAGGAAATATGCAAGGATACACCCTATACTAGAAATCAATGAATATTTTCGATAATATCTCACATACAATTTGTTTCATTAAGATTTATAAATAGAAAGTATTCAAGGATACAACCTACACTAGAGATCAATGAATATGTTCGATAAAATCTCACATACAATTTGTTTCCTTAAGGTTTATAAATAGGATGTATTCAAGGATACACCATATACTAGAGATCAATGAATATTTTCGATAATATCTCACATACAATTTGTTTGACTTAGATTTATAAATAGCAAGTATTCAAGGATACACCATATTCTAGAGATCAATGAATATTTTCCATAATATCTCACATACAATTTGGTTCATTGAGATTTATAAATAGGAAGTATTCAAGGATACACCATTTACCAGAGATCAATGAATATTTTCGATAATATCTCACATACAATTTGTTTCATTAAAATTTGCACATAGGAAGTATGCAAGGATACACCATTTACTAGAGATCAACGAATATTTTCGATAATATCTCACTTACAATTTGTTTCATTAAGATTTATAAATAGGAAATATTCAAAGGATACACCATATAGTAGAGATCAATGAATATTTTTGATAATATCTCACATACAATTTGTTTCATTAAGATTTATAAATAGGAAGCAATCAGGGATACACCATATACTAAGATCAATGAATATATGCGGTAATATCTCACACACAATTTGTTTCATTTAGATTTATAAATAGGAAGTATTCAATGATGCACCATATACTAGAGATCAATGAATATTTTCGATAATATCGCACATACAATTTGTTTCATTAAGATTTGCACACAGGAAATATGCAAGGATATACCCTATACCAGAAATCAATGAATATTTTCGATAATATCTCACATACAATTTGTTTCATTAAGATTTATAAATAGGAAGAATTCAAGGATACAACCTATACTAGAGATCAATGAATATTTTCGATAATATCTCACATACAATTTGTTTCCTTAAGGTTTATAAATAGGATGTATTCAAGGATACACCATATACTAGAGATCAATGAATATTTTCGATAATAACTCACATACAATTTGTTTGATTTAGATTTATAAATAGGAAGTATTCAAGGATACACCATATTCTAGAGATCAATGAATATTTTCCATAATATCTCACATACAATTTGGTTCATTTAGATTTATAAATAGGAAGTATTCAAGGATACACCATATACTAGAGATCAATGAATATTTTCGATAATATCTCACATACAATTTGTTTCATTTAGGTTTATAAATAGGAAGTCTTCAAGGATGCACCATATACTAGAGATCAATGAATATTTTCGATAATATCTCACATACAATTTGCTTCATTAAGATTTACAAATAGGAAGCATTCAAGGACACACCATATACTAGAGATCAATGAATATTTTCGATAATATCTCACATACAATTTGATTCATTTAGATTTATAAATAGGAAGTATTCAAGGATACGCCACATACTAGAAATCAATGAATAGTTTCGATAATATCTCACATACAATTTGTTTCATTTAGATTTATAAATAGGAAATCTTCAAGGATGCACCATATACTAGATATCAATGAATATTTTCGATAATATCTCACATACAGTTTGTTTCATTAAGATTTACAAATAGGAAGCATTCAAGGATACGCCATATACTAGAGATCAATGAATATTTTCGATAATATCTCACATACAATTTTATTCATTTAGATTTATAAATAGGAAGTATTCAAGGATACGCCACATACTAGAGATCAATGAATATTTTCGATAATATCTCACATACAATTTGTTTCTTTAGATTTATAAATAGGAAGTATTCAAGGATACACCATATACTAGAGATCAATGAATATTTTCGATAATATCTCAAATACAATTTGTTTCATTTAGGTTTATAAATAG
This sequence comes from Sarcophaga carnaria, assembly GCA_958299815.1. Lineage (NCBI taxonomy): Eukaryota > Metazoa > Arthropoda > Insecta > Diptera > Sarcophagidae > Sarcophaga > Sarcophaga carnaria. Next base: position 79,987,432 of record OY283149.1, on the reverse strand, counting down.
GAAGTATTCAAGGATACACCATATACTAGAGATCAATGAATATTTTCGATAATATCTCAAATACAATTTGTTTCATTTAGATTTATATATAGGAAGTATTCAAGGATACACCACATACTAGAGATCAATGAATATTTTCGATAATATCTCACATACAATTTGTTTCATTTAGATTTATAAATAGGAAGTATTCAAGGATATACCATATACTAGAGATCAATGAATATTTTCGATAATATCTCAAATACAATTTGTTTCATTTAGATTTATAAATAGGAAGTATTCAAGGATACACCATATACTAGAGATCAATGGATATTTTCGATAATATCTCACATACAATTTGTTTCATTTAGATTTATAAATAGGAAGTATTCAAGGCTACACCATATACTAGAGATCAATGAATATTTTCGATAATATCTCACATACAATTTGTTTCATTAATATTTATAAATAGGAAGTATTCAAGGATACGCCACATACTAGAGATCAATGAATATTTTCGATAATATCTCAAACACAATTGGTTTCATTTAGATTTATACATAGGAAGTATTCAAGGATACACCATATACTAGAGATCAATGAATATTTTCGATAATATCTCACATACAATTTGTTTCATTTAGATTTATAAATAGGAAGTATTCAAGGATACACCATATACTAGAGATCAATGAATATTTTCGATAATATCTCACATACAATTTGATTCATTTAGATTTGTAAATAGGAAGTTTTCAAGGATACACCATATACTAGAGATCAATGAATATTTTCGATAATATCTCACATACAATTTGTTTCATTAATATTTATATTTAGGAAGTATTCAAGGATACGCAATATACTAGAGATCAATTTATATTTTATTATTTATTTATTTATTTATTATTTTATTTATAAATAGGAAGTATTCAAGGATACACCATTTACTAGAGATCAATGAATATTTTCGATAATATCTCACATACAATTTGTTTCATTAAGATTTATAAATAGGAAGCACTCAGGGATACACCATATACTAGAGATCAATGCATATATGAGGTAATATCTCACACACAATTTGTTTCATTTAGATTTATAAATAGGAAGTATTCAAGGATGCACCATATACTAGAGATCAATGAATATTTTCGATAATATCGCACATACAATTTGTTTTATTTAGATTTATAAATATGAAGTATTCAAGGATACACCATTTACTAGAGATCAATGAATATTTTCGATAATATCTCACACACAATTTGTTTCATTAAAATTTGCACATAGAAAGTATGCAAGGATACACCATTTACTAGAGATCAACGAATATTTTCGATAATATCTCACATACAATTTGTTTCATTAAGATTTATAAATAGGAAGTATTCAAGGATACAACCTATACTAGAGATCAATGAATATTTTCGATAATATCTCACATACAATTTGTTTCCTTAAGGTTTATAAATAGGATGTATTCAAGGATACACCATATACTAGAGATCAATGAATATTTTCGATAATATCTCACAAACAATTTGTTTCATTTAGATTTATAAATAGGAAGTATTCAGGGATACACCAAATACAAGAGATCAATGAATATTTTCGATAAGATCTCATACACAATTTGTTTCATTAAGATTTATAAATAGGAAGTATTCAAGGACACACCATATACTAGAGATCAATGAATATTTTCGATAATATCGCATACACAATTTGTTTCATTAAGATTTATAAATAGGAAGTATTCAGGGATACACCAAATACAAGAGATCAATGAATATTTTCGATAAGATCTCATACACAATTTGTTTCATTAAGATTTTTAAACAGGAAGGGTTCAAGGATACACCATATACTAGAGATCAATGAATATTTTCGATAATATCGCATACACAATTTGTTTGATTAAGATTTATAAATAGGAAGTATTCAAGGATACACCATTTACTAGAGATAAATGAATACTTTCGATAATATCACACATACAATTTGTTTGAGTAAGATTTATAAATAGGAAGTATTCAAGGATACCATATACCCGAGATCAATGAATATTGTCGAGAATATCGCACATACACTTTGTTTCATTAAGATTTATAAATAGGAAGTATTCAGGGATACACCAAATACAAGAGATCAATGAATATTTTCGATAAGATCTCATACACAATTTGTTTCATTAAGATTTATAAATAGGAAGTATTCAAGGATACACCATATACTAGAGATCAATGAATATTTTCGATAATATCACACATACAATTTGTTTGATTAAGATTTATAAATAGGAAGTATTCAAGGATACACCATTTACTAGAGATAAATGAATACTTTCGATAATATCACACATACAGTTTGTTTGATTAAGATTTATAAATAGGAAGTATTCAAGGATACACCATATACCCGAGATCAATGAATATTTTCGAGAATATCGCACATACAATTTGTTTCATTAAGATTTATAAATAGGAAGTATTCAAGGATACAGCCTATACTAGAGATCAATGAATATTTTCGATAATATCGCACATACAATTTGTTTCATTAATATTTATAAATAGGAAGTATTCAAGGATACACCATATAGTAGAGATCAATGAATATTTTCGATAATATCTCACATACAATTTGTTTTATTAAGATATATAAATAGGAAGTATTCAAGGATATACCATATACTAGAGATCAATGAATATTTTCGATAATATCTCACATATAATTTGTTTCATTAAGATTTATAAATAGGAAGTATTCAAGGATACACCATTTACTAGAGATCAATGAATATTTTCGATAATATCTCATATACAACTTGTTTCATTAAAATTTGCACATAGGAAGTATGCAAGGATACACTATTTACTAGAGATCAACGAATATTTTCGATAATATCTCACATACAACTTGTTTCATTAAGATTTATAAATAGGAAGTATTCAAGGATACACCATATAGTAGAGATCAATGAATATTTTTGACAATATCTCACATACAATTTGTTTCATTAAGATTTATAAATAGGAAGAACTCATGGATACACCATATACTAGAGATCAATGCATATATGCGGTAATATCTCACACACAATTTGTTTCATTTAGATTTATAAATATGAAGTATTCAAGGATGCACCATATACTAGAGATCAATGAATATTTTCGATAATATCGCACATACAATTTGTTTTATTTAGATTTATAAATACGAAGTATTCAAGGATACACCATTTACTAGAGATCAATGAATATTTTCGATAATATCTCACATACAATTTGTTTGATTTAGATTTATAAATAGGAAGTATTCAACGATACACCATATTCTAGAGATCAATGAATATTCTCCATAATATCTCACATACAATTTGTTTCCTTAAGGTTTATAAATAGGATGTATTCAAGGATAAACCATATACTAGAGATCAATGAATATTTTCGATAATATCTCACATACAATTTGTTTGATTTAGATTTATAAATACGAAGTATTCAAGGATACACCATATTCTAGAGATCAATGAATATTTTCCATAATATCTCACATATAATTTGGTTCATTTAGATTTATAAATAGGAAGTATTCAAGGATACACCATATACTAGAGATCAATGAATATTTTCGATAATATCTCACATACAATTTGTTTCATTTAGATTTATAAATAGGAAGTATTCAAGGCTACACCATATACTAGAGATCAATGAATATTTTCGATAATATCTCACATACAATTTGTTTCATTAATATTTATAAATAGGAAGTATTCAAGGATACGCCACATACTAGAGATCAATGAATATTTTCGATAATATCTCAAATACAATTGGTTTCATTTAGATTTATACATAGGAAGTATTCAAGGATACACCATATACTAGAGATCAATGAATATTTTCGATAATATCTCACATACAATTTGTTTCATTTAGATTTATAAATAGGAAGTATTCAAGGATACACCATATACTAGAGATCAATGAATATTTTCGATAATATCTCACATACAATTTGATTCATTTAGATTTATAAATAGGAAGTTTTCAAGGATACACCATATACTAGAGATCAATGAATATTTTCGATAATATCTCACATACAATTTGTTTCATTAATATTTATATTTAGGAAGTATTCAAGGATACGCAATATACTAGAGATCAATTTATATTTTATTATTTATTTATTTATTTATTATTTTATTTATAAATAGGAAGTATTCAAGGATACACCATTTACTAGAGATCAATGAATATTTTCGATAATATCTCACATACAATTTGTTTCATTAAGATTTATAAATAGGAAGCACTCAGGGATACACCATATACTAGAGATCAATGCATATATGAGGTAATATCTCACACACAATTTGTTTCATTTAGATTTATAAATAGGAAGTATTCAAGGATGCACCATTTACTAGAGATCAATGAATATTTTCGATAATATCTCACACACAATTTGTTTCATTAAAATTTGCACATAGAAAGTATGCAAGGATACACCATTTACTAGAGATCAACGAATATTTTCGATAATATCTCACATACAATTTGTTTCATTAAGATTTATAAATAGGAAGTATTCAAGGATACAACCTATACTAGAGATCAATGAATATTTTCGATAATATCTCACATACAATTTGTTTCCTTAAGGTTTATAAATAGGATGTATTCAAGGATACACCATATACTAGAGATCAATGAATATTTTCGATAATATCTCACAAACAATTTGTTTCATTTAGATTTATAAATAGGAAGTATTCAGGGATACACCAAATACAAGAGATCAATGAATATTTTCGATAAGATCTCATACACAATTTGTTTCATTAAGATTTATAAATAGGAAGTATTCAAGGACACACCATATACTAGAGATCAATGAATATTTTCGATAATATCGCATACACAATTTGTTTCATTAAGATTTATAAATAGGAAGTATTCAGGGATACACCAAATACAAGAGATCAATGAATATTTTCGATAAGATCTCATACACAATTTGTTTCATTAAGATTTTTAAACAGGAAGGGTTCAAGGATACACCATATACTAGAGATCAATGAATATTTTCGATAATATCGCATACACAATTTGTTTGATTAAGATTTATAAATAGGAAGTATTCAAGGATACACCATTTACTAGAGATAAATGAATACTTTCGATAATATCACACATACAATTTGTTTGAGTAAGATTTATAAATAGGAAGTATTCAAGGATACCATATACCCGAGATCAATGAATATTGTCGAGAATATCGCACATACACTTTGTTTCATTAAGATTTATAAATAGGAAGTATTCAGGGATACACCAAATACAAGAGATCAATGAATATTTTCGATAAGATCTCATACACAATTTGTTTCATTAAGATTTATAAATAGGAAGTATTCAAGGATACACCATATACTAGAGATCAATGAATATTTTCGATAATATCACACATACAATTTGTTTGATTAAGATTTATAAATAGGAAGTATTCAAGGATACACCATTTACTAGAGATAAATGAATACTTTCGATAATATCACACATACAGTTTGTTTGATTAAGATTTATAAATAGGAAGTATTCAAGGATACACCATATACCCGAGATCAATGAATATTTTCGAGAATATCGCACATACAATTTGTTTCATTAAGATTTATAAATAGGAAGTATTCAAGGATACAGCCTATACTAGAGATCAATGAATATTTTCGATAATATCGCACATACAATTTGTTTCATTAATATTTATAAATAGGAAGTATTCAAGGATACACCATATAGTAGAGATCAATGAATATTTTCGATAATATCTCACATACAATTTGTTTTATTAAGATATATAAATAGGAAGTATTCAAGGATATACCATATACTAGAGATCAATGAATATTTTCGATAATATCTCACATATAATTTGTTTCATTAAGATTTATAAATAGGAAGTATTCAAGGATACACCATTTACTAGAGATCAATGAATATTTTCGATAATATCTCATATACAACTTGTTTCATTAAAATTTGCACATAGGAAGTATGCAAGGATACACTATTTACTAGAGATCAACGAATATTTTCGATAATATCTCACATACAACTTGTTTCATTAAGATTTATAAATAGGAAGTATTCAAGGATACACCATATAGTAGAGATCAATGAATATTTTTGACAATATCTCACATACAATTTGTTTCATTAAGATTTATAAATAGGAAGAACTCATGGATACACCATATACTAGAGATCAATGCATATATGCGGTAATATCTCACACACAATTTGTTTCATTTAGATTTATAAATATGAAGTATTCAAGGATGCACCATATACTAGAGATCAATGAATATTTTCGATAATATCGCACATACAATTTGTTTTATTTAGATTTATAAATACGAAGTATTCAAGGATACACCATTTACTAGAGATCAATGAATATTTTCGATAATATCTCACATACAATTTGTTTGATTTAGATTTATAAATAGGAAGTATTCAACGATACACCATATTCTAGAGATCAATGAATATTCTCCATAATATCTCACATACAATTTGTTTCCTTAAGGTTTATAAATAGGATGTATTCAAGGATAAACCATATACTAGAGATCAATGAATATTTTCGATAATATCTCACATACAATTTGTTTGATTTAGATTTATAAATACGAAGTATTCAAGGATACACCATATTCTAGAGATCAATGAATATTTTCCATAATATCTCACATATAATTTGGTTCATTTAGATTTATAAATAGGAAGTATTCAAGGATACACCATATACTAGAGATCAATGAATATTTTCGATAATATCTCACATACAATTTGTTTCATTTAGATTTATAAATAGGAAGTATTCAAGGCTACACCATATACTAGAGATCAATGAATATTTTCGATAATATCTCACATACAATTTGTTTCATTAATATTTATAAATAGGAAGTATTCAAGGATACGCCACATACTAGAGATCAATGAATATTTTCGATAATATCTCAAATACAATTGGTTTCATTTAGATTTATACATAGGAAGTATTCAAGGATACACCATATACTAGAGATTAATGAATATTTTCGATAATATCTCACATACAATTTGTTTCATTTAGATTTATAAATAGGAAGTATTCAAGGATACACCATATACTAGAGATCAATGAATATTTTCGATAATATCTCACATACAATTTGATTCATTTAGATTTATAAATAGGAAGTTTTCAAGGATACACCATATACTAGAGATCAATGAATATTTTCGATAATATCTCACATACAATTTGTTTCATTAATATTTATATTTAGGAAGTATTCAAGGATACGCAATATACTAGAGATCAATTTATATTTTATTATTTATTTATTTATTTATTATTTTATTTATAAATAGGAAGTATTCAAGGATACACCATTTACTAGAGATCAATGAATATTTTCGATAATATCTCACATACAATTTGTTTCATTAAGATTTATAAATAGGAAGCACTCAGGGATACACCATATACTAGAGATCAATGCATATATGAGGTAATATCTCACACACAATTTGTTTCATTTAGATTTATAAATAGGAAGTATTCAAGGATGCACCATATACTAGAGATCAATGAATATTTTCGATAATATCGCACATACAATTTGTTTTATTTAGATTTATAAATATGAAGTATTCAAGGATACACCATTTACTAGAGATCAATGAATATTTTCGATAATATATCACACACAATTTGTTTCATTAAGATTTATAAATAGGAAGTATTCAAGGATACAACCTATACTAGAGATCAATGAATATTTTCGTTAATATCTCACATACAATTTGTTTCCTTAAGGTTTATAAATAGGATGTATTCAAGGATACACCATATACTAGAGATCAATGAATATTTTCGATAATATCTCACATACAATTTGTTTGATTTAGATTTATAAATAGGAAGTATTCAAGGATACACCATATTCTAGAGATCAATGAATATTTTCCATAATATCTCACATACAATATGGTTCATTTAGATTTATAAATAGGAAGTATTCAAGGATACACCATTTACTAGAGATCAATGAATATTTTCGATAATATCTCACATACAATTTGTTTCCTTAAGGTTTATAAATAGGATGTATTCAAGGATGCACCATATACTAGAGATCAATGAATATTTGCAATAATATCGCATACACAATTTGTTTCATTAAGATTTATAAATAGGAAGTATTCAGGGATACACCAAATACAAGAGATCAATGAATATTTTCGATAAGATCTCATACACAATTTGTCTCATTAAAATTTATAAATAGGAAGTGTTCAAGGATACACCACATACTAGAGATCAATGAATATTTTCGATAATATCGCATACACAATTTGTTTCATTAAGATTTATAAATAGGAAGTATTCAGGGCTACACCAAATACAAGAGATCAATGAATATTTTCGATAAGATCTCATACACAATTTGTTTCATTAAGATTTATAAATAGGAAGTATTCAAGGATACACCATATACTAGAGATCGATGAATATGTATATGCGGTAATATCGCACATACAATTTGTTTTATTAAATTTATAAATACGAAGTATTCAAGGACACACTATTTACTAGAGATCAATGAATATTTTCGATAATATCTCACATACAATTTGTTTCATTAAGATTTATAAATAGGAAGTATTCAAGGATACAACCTATACTAGAGATCATTGAATATTTTCGATAATATCTCACATACAATTTGTTTCCTTAAGGTTTATAAATAGGATGTATTCAAGAATACACCATATACTAGAGATCAATGAATATTTTCGATAATATCTCACATACAATTTGGTTCATTTAGATTTATAAATAGGAAGTCTTCAAGGATGCACTATATACTAGAGATCAATGAATATTTTCGATAATATCTCACATACAATTTGTTTCATTAAGATTTATAAATAGGAAGTATTAAAGGATACACCATATAGTAGAGATCAATGAATATTTTCGATAATATCTCACATACAATTTAATTCATTTAGATTTATAAATAGGAAGTATTCAAGGATACGCCACATACTAGAGATCAATGAATATTTTCCATAATATCTCACATACAATTTGTTTCATTTAGATTTATAAATAGGAAGTCTTCAAGGATACGCCATATACTAGAGATCAATGAATATTTTCGATAATATCTCACATACAATTTGATTCATTTAGATTTATAAATAGGAAGTATTCAAGGATACGCCACATACTAGAGATCAATGAATATTTTCGATAATATCTCACATACAATTTGTTTCATTTAGATTTATAAATAGGAAGTCTTCAAGGATGCACCATATACTAGATATCAATGAATATTTTCGACAATATCTCACATACAATTTGTTTCATTAAGATTTACAAATAGGAAGCATACAAGGATACGCCATATACTAGAGATCAATGAATATTTGCGATAATATCTCACATACAATTTGATTCATTTAGATTTATAAATAGGAAGTATTCAAGGATACGCCACATACTAGAGATCAATGAATATTTTCGATAATATTTCACATACAATTTGATTCATTTAGATTTATAAATAGGAAGTATTCAAGGATACACCATATACTAGAGATCAATGAATATTTTCGATAATATCTCACATACAATTTGTTTCATTTAGATTTATAAATAGGAAGTATTCAAGGATACGCCACATACTAGAGATCAATGAATATTTTCGATAATATCTCAAATACAATTTGTTTCATTTAGATTTATACATAGGAAGTATTCAAGGATACACCATATACTAGAGATCAATGAATATTTTCGATAATATCTCACATACAATTTGTTTCATTTAGATTTATAAATAGGAAGTATTCAAGGATACACCATATACTAGAGATCAATGAATATTTTCGATAATATCTCACATACAATTTGTTTCATTTAGATTTATATATAGGAAGTATTCAAGGATACACCACATACTAGGGATCAATGAATATTGTCGATAATATCTCACATACAATTTGTTTCATTAATATTTATAAATAGGAAGTATTCAAGGATACGCCACATACTAGAGATCAATGAATATTTTCGATAATATCTCAAATGCAATTTGTTTCATTTAGATTTATACTTAGGAAGTATTCAAGGATACACCATATACTAGAGATCAATGAATATTTTCGATAATATCTCACATACAATTTGTTTCATTTAGATTTATAAATAGGAAGTATTCAAGGATACACCATATACTAGAGATCAATGAATATTTTCGATAATATCACACATACAATTTGTTTGATTAAGATTTATAAATAGGAAGTATTCAAGGATACACCATATACCCGAGATCAATGAATATTTTCGAGAATATCGCACATACAATTTGTTTCATTAAGATTTATAAATAGGAAGTATTCAAGGATACAGCCTATACTAGAGATCAATGAATATTTTCGATAATATCGCACATACAATTTGTTTCATTAATATTTATAAATAGGAAGTATTCAAGGATACACCATATAGTAGAGATCAATGAATATTTTCGATAATATCTCACATACAATTTGTTTTATTAAGATATATAACTAGGAAGTATTCAAGGATATACCATATACTAGAGATCAATGAATATTTTCGATAATATCTCACATATAATTTTTTTCAGTAAGATTTATAAATTGGAAGTATTCAAGGATACACCATTTACTAGAAATCAATGAATATTTTCGATAATATCTCATATACAATTTGTTTCATTAAAATTTGCACATAGGAAGTATGCAAGGATACACCATTTACTAGAGATCAACGAATATTTTCGATAATATCTCACATACAATTTGTTTCATTAAGATTTATACATAGGAAGTATTCAAGGATACACCATATAGTAGAGATCAATGAATATTTTTGATAATATCTGACATACAATTTGTTTCATTAAGATTTATAAATAGGAAGTATTCAAGGATACACCATATACTAGAGATCAATGAATATTTTCGATAATATCACACATACAATTTGTTTGATTAAGATTTATAAATAGGAAGTATTCAAGGATACAGCCTATACTAGAGATCAATGAATATTTTCGATAATATCACACATACAATTTGTTTCATTAAGATTTACAAATAGGAAGCATACGCCATATACTAGAGATCAATGAATATTTTCGATAATATCTCACATACAATTTAATTCATTTAGATTTATAAATAGGAAGTATTCAAGGATACGCCACATACTAGAGATCAATGAATATTTTCCATAGTATCTCACATACAATTTGTTTCATTTAGATTTATAAATAGGAAGTCTTCAAGGATACGCCATATACTAGAGATCAATGAATATTTTCGATAATATCTCACATACAATTTGATTCATTTAGATTTATAAATAGGAAGTATTCAAGGATACGCCACATACTAGAGATCAATGAATATTTTCGATAATATCTCATATACAATTTGTTTCATTTAGATTTATAAATAGGAAGTCTTCAAGGATGCACCATATACTAGATATCAATGAATATTTTCGATAATATCTCACATACAATTTGTTTCATTAAGATTTACAAATAGGAAGCATTCACGGATACGCCATATACTAGAGATCAATGAATATTTTCGATAATATCTCACATACAATTTGATTCATTTAGATTTATAAATAGGAAGTATTCAAGGATACGCCACATACTAGAGATCAATGAATATTTTCGATAATATTTCACATACAATTTGATTCATTTAGATTTATAAATAGGAAGTATTCAAGGATACACCATATACTAGGGATCAATGAATATTGTCGATAATATCTCACATACAATTTGTTTCATTAATATTTATAAATAGGAAGTATTCAAGGATACGCCACATACTAGAGATCAATGAATATTTTCGATAATATCTCAAATGCAATTTGTTTCATTTAGATTTATACTTAGGAAGTATTCAAGGATACACCATATACTAGAGATCAATGAATATTTTCGATAATATCTCTCATACAATTTGTTTCATTTAGATTTATAAATAGGAAGTATTCAAGGATACACCATATACTAGAGATCAATGAATATTTTCGATAATATCACACATACAATTTGTTTGATTAAGATTTATAAATAGGAAGTATTCACGGATACACCATATACCCGAGATCAATGAATATTTTCGAGAATATCGCACATACAATTTGTTTCATTAAGATTTATAAATAGGAAGTATTCAAGGATACAGCCTATACTAGAGATCAATGAATATTTTCGATAATATCGCACATACAATTTGTTTCATTAATATTTATAAATAGGAAGTATTCAAGGATACACCATATAGTAGAGATCAATGAATATTTTCGATAATATCTCACATACAATTTGTTTTATTAAGATATATAAATAGGAAGTATTCAAGGATATACCATATACTAGAGATCAATGAATATTTTCGATAATATCTCACATATAATTTTTTTCATTAAGATTTATAAATAGGAAGTATTCAAGGATACACCATTTACTAGAAATCAATGAATATTTTCGATAATATCTCATATACAATTTGTTTCATTAAAATTTGCACATAGGAAGTATGCAAGGATACACCATTTACTAGAGATCAACGAATATTTTCGATAATATCTCACATACAATTTGTTTCCTTAAGATTTATACATAGGAAGTATTCAAGGATACACCATATAGTAGAGATCAATGAATATTTTTGATAATATCTGACATACAATTTGTTTCATTAAGATTTATAAATAGGAAGTATTCAAGGATACACCATATACTAGAGATCAATGAATATTTTCGATAATATCACACATACAATTTGTTTGATTAAGATTTATAAATAGGAAGTATTCAAGGATACAGCCTATACTAGAGATCAATGAATATTTTCGATAATATCACACATACAATTTGTTTCATTAAGATTTACAAATAGGAAGCATACGCCATATACTAGAGATCAATGAATATTTTCGATAATATCTCACATACAATTTAATTCATTTAGATTTATAAATAGGAAGTATTCAAGGATACGCCACATACTAGAGATCAATGAATATTTTCCATAGTATCTCACATACAATTTGTTTCATTTAGATTTATAAATAGGAAGTCTTCAAGGATACGCCATATACTAGAGATCAATGAATATTTTCGATAATATCTCACATACAATTTGATTCATTTAGATTTATAAATAGGAAGTATTCAAGGATACGCCACATACTAGAGATCAATGAATATTTTCGATAATATCTCACATACAATTTGTTTCATTTAGATTTATAAATAGGAAGTCTTCAAGGATGCACCATATACTAGATATCAATGAATATTTTCGATAATATCTCACATACAATTTGTTTCATTAAGATTTACAAATAGGAAGCATTCACGGATACGCCATATACTAGAGATCAATGAATATTTTCGATAATATCTCACATACAATTTGTTTCATTTAGATTTATATATAGGAAGTATTCAAGGATACACCACATACTAGGGATCAATGAATATTTTCGATAATATCTCACATACAATTTGTTTCATTAATATTTATAAATAGGAAGTATTCAAGGATACGCCACATACTAGAGATCAATGAATATTTTCGATAATATCTCAAATGCAATTTGTTTCATTTAGATTTATACTTAGGAAGTATTCAAGGATACACCATATACTAGAGATCAATGAATATTTTCGATAATATCTCACATACAATTTGTTTCATTTAGATTTATAAATAGGAAGTATTCAAGGATACACCATATACTAGAGATCAATGAATATTTTCGATAATATCACACATACAATTTGTTTGATTAAGATTTATAAATAGGAAGTATTCAAGGATACACCATATACCCGAGATCAATGAATATTTTCGAGAATATCGCACATACAATTTGTTTCATTAATATTTATAAATAGGAAGTATTCAAGGATACACCATATAGTAGAGATCAATGAATATTTTCGATAATATCTCACATACAATTTGTTTTATTAAGATATATAAATAGGAAGTATTCAAGGATATACCATATACTAGAGATCAATGAATATTTTCGATAATATCTCACATATAATTTGTTTCATTAAGATTTATAAATAGGAAGTATTCAAGGATACACCATTTACTAGAGATTAATGAATATTTTCGATAATATCTCATATACAATTTGTTTCATTAAAATTTGCACATAGGAAGTATGCAAGGATACACCATTTACTAGAGATCAACGAATATTTTCGATAATATCTCACATACAATTTGTTTCATTAAGATTTATACATAGGAAGTATTCAAGGATACACCATATAGTAGAGATCAATGAATATTTTTGATAATATCTCACATACAATTTGTTTCATTAAGATTTATAAATAGGAAGCACTCAGGGATACACCAAATACAAGAGATCAATGAATATTTTCGATAAGATCTCATACACAATTTGTCTCATTAAAATTTATAAATAGGAAGTGTTCAAGGATATACCACATACTAGAGATCAATGAATATTTTCGATAATATCGCATACACAATTTGTTTCATTAAGATTTATAAATAGGAAGTATTCAAGGATACACCATATACTAGAGATCAATGAATATTTTCGATAATATCACACATACAATTTGTTTGATTAAGATTTATAAATAGGAAGTATTCAAGGATACACCATTTACTAGAGATAAATGAATACTTTCGATAATATCACACATACAATTTGTTTGATTAAGATTTATAAATAGCAAGTATTCAAGGATACACCATATACCCGAGATCAATGAATATTTTCGAGAATATCGCACATACAATTTGTTTCATTAAGATTTATAAATAGGAAGTATTCAAGGATACAGCCTATACTAGAGATCAATGAATATTTTCGATAATATCGCACATACAATTTGTTTCATTAATATTTATAAATAGGAAGTATTCAAGGATACACCATATAGTAGAGATCAATGAATATTTTCGATAATATCTCACATACAATTTGTTTTATTAAGATATATAAATAGGAAGTATTCAAGGATATACCATATACTAGAGATCAATGAATATTTTCGATAATATCTCACATATAATTTGTTTCATTAAGATTTATAAATAGGAAGTATTCAAGGATACACCATTTACTTGAGATCAATGAATATTTTCGACAATATCTCATATACAATTTGTTTCATTAAAATTTGCACATAGGAAGTATGCAAGGATACACCATTTACTAGAGATCAACGAATATTTTCGATAATATCTCACATACAATTTGTTTCATTAAGATTTATAAATAGGAAGTATTCAAGGATACACCATATAGTAGAGATCAATGAATATTTTTGATAATATCTCACATACAATTTGTTTCATTAAGATTTATAAATAGGAAGCACTCAGGGATACACCATATACTAGAGATCAATGCATATATGCGGTAATATCTCACACACAATTTGTTTCATTTAGATTTATAAATATGAAGTATTCAAGGATACACCATATACTAGAGATCAATGAATATTTTCGATAATATCACACATACAATTTGTTTGATTAAGATTTATAAATAGGAAGTATTCAAGGATACACCATTTACTAGAGATAAATGAATACTTTCGATAATATCACACATACAATTTGTTCGATTAAGATTTATAAATAGGAAGTATTCAAGGATACACCATATACCCGAGATCAACGAATATTTTCGAGAATATCGCACATACAATTTGTTTCATTAAGATTTATAAATAGGAAGAATTCAAGGATACAGCCTATACTAGAGATCAATGAATATTTTCGATAATATCGCACATACAATTTGTTTCATTAATATTTATAAATAGGAGGTATTCAAGGATACACCATATAGTAGAGATCAATTAATATTTTCGATAATATCTCACATACAATTTGATTCATTTAGATTTCTAAATAGTAAGTATTCAAGGATACGCCACATACTAGAGATCAATGAATATTTTCGATAATATTTCACATACAATTTGATTCATTTAGATTTATAAATAGGAAGTATTCAAGGATACACCATATACTAGAGATCAATGAATATTTTCGATAATATCTCACATACAATTTGTTTCATTTAGATTTATAAATAGGAAGTATTCAAGGATACGCCACATACTAGAGATCAATGAATATTTTCGATAATATCTCAAATACAATTTGTTTCATTTAGATTTATACATAGGAAGTATTCAAGGATACACCATATACTAGAGATCAATGAATATTTTCGATAATATCTCACATACAATTTGTTTCATTTAGATTTATAAATAGGAAGTATTCAAGGATACACCATATACTAGAGATCAATGAATATTTTCGATAATATCTCACATACAATTTGTTTCATTTAGATTTATATATAGGAAGTATTCAAGGATACACCACATACTAGGGATCAATGAATATTTTCGATAATATCTCACATACAATTTGTTTCATTAATATTTATAAATAGGAAGTATTCAAGGATACGCCACATACTAGAGATCAATGAATATTTTCGATAATATCTCAAATGCAATTTGTTTCATTTAGATTTATACTTAGGAAGTATTCAAGGATACACCATATACTAGAGATCAATGAATATTTTCGATAATATCTCACATACAATTTGTTTCATTTAGATTTATAAATAGGAAGTATTCAAGGATACACCATATACTAGAGATCAATGAATATTTTCGATAATATCACACATACAATTTGTTTGATTAAGATTTATAAATAGGAAGTATTCAAGGATACACCATATACCCCAGATCAATGAATATTTTCGAGAATATCGCACATACAATTTGTTTCATTAAGATTTATAAATAGGAAGTATTCAAGGATACAGCCTATACTAGAGATCAATGAATATTTTCGATAATATCGCACATACAATTTGTTTCATTAATATTTATAAATAGGAAGTATTCAAGGATACACCATATAGTAGAGATCAATGAATATTTTCGATAATATCTCACATACAATTTGTTTTATTAAGATATATAAATAGGAAGTATTCAAGGATATACCATATACTAGAGATCAATGAATATTTTCGATAATATCTCACATATAATTTGTTTCATTAAGATTTATAAATAGGAAGTATTCAAGGATACACCATTTACTAGAGATCAATGAATATTTTCGATAATATCTCATATACAATTTGTTTCATTAAAATTTGCACATAGGAGGTATGCAAGGATACACCATTTACTAGAGATCAACGAATATTTTCGATAATATCTCACATACAATTTGTTTCATTAAGATTTATACATAGGAAGTATTCAAGGATACACCATATAGTAGAGATCAATGAATATTTTTGATAATATCTCACATACAATTGTTTCATTAAGATTTATAAATAGGAAGCACTCAGGGATACACCAAATACAAGAGATCAATGAATATTTTCGATAAGATCTCATACACAATTTGTCTCATTAAAATTTATAAATAGGAAGTATTCAAGGATACACCATACACTAGAGATCAATGAATATTTTCGATAATATCGCATACACAATTTGTTTCATTAAGATTTATAAATAGGAAGTATTCAGGGATACACCAAATACAAGAGATCAATGAATGTTTTCGATAAGATCTCATACACAATTTGTTTCATTAAGATTTATAAATAGGAAGTGTTCAAGGATACACCATATACTAGAGATCAATGAATATTTTCGATAATATCGCATACACAATTTGTTTGATTAAAATTTATAAATAGGAAGTATTCAAGGATACACCATTTACTAGAGATAAATGAATACTTTCGATAATATCACACATACAATTTGTTTGAGTAAGATTTATAAATAGGAAGTATTCAAGGATACCATATACCCGAGATCAATGAATATTTTCGAGAATATCGCACATACACTTTGTTTCATTAAGATTTATAAATAGGAAGTATTCAGGGATACACCAAATACAAGAGATCAATGAATATTTTCGATAAGATCTCATACACAATTTGTTTCATTAAGATTTATAAATAGGAAGTATTCAAGGATACACCATATACTAGAGATCAATGAATATTTTCGATAATATCACACATACAATTTGTTTGATTAAGATTTATAAATAGGAAGTATTCAAGGATACAGCCTATACTAGAGATCAATGAATATTTTCGATAATATCTCACATACAATTTAATTCATTTAGATTTATAAATAGGAAGTATTCAAGGATACGCCACATACTAGAGATCAATGAATATTTTCCATAATATCTCACATACAATTTGTTTCATTTAGATTTATAAATAGGAAGTATTCAAGGATACGCCACATACTAGAGATCAATGAATATTTTCGATAATATCTCACATACAATTTGTTTCATTTAGATTTATAAATAGGAAGTCTTCAAGGATGCACCATATACTAGATATCAATGAATATTTTCAATAATATCTCACATACAATTTGTTTCATTAAGATTTACAAATAGGAAGCATTCACGGATACGCCATATACTAGAGATCAATGAATATTTTCGATAATATCTCACATACAATTTGTTTCATTTAGATTTATAAATAGGAAGTATTCAAGGATACACCATGTACTAGAGATCAATGAATATTTTCGATAATATCTCACATACAATTTGTTTCATTTAGATTTATATATAGGAAGTATTCAAGGATACACTACATACTAGGGATCAATGAATATTTTCGATAATATCTCACATACAATTTGTTTCATTAATATTTATAAATAGGAAGTATTCAAGGATACGCCACATACTAGAGATCAATGAATATTTTCGATAATATCTCAAATGCAATTTGTTTCATTTAGATTTATACTTAGGAAGTATTCAAGGATACACCATATACTAGAGATCAATGAATATTTTCGATAATATCTCACATACAATTTTTTTCATTTAGATTTATAAATAGGAAGTATTCAAGGATACACCATATACTAGAGATCAATGAATATTTTCGATAATATCACACATACAATTTGTTTGATTAAGATTTATAAATAGGAAGTATTCAAGGATACACCATATACTCGAGATCAATGAATATTTTCGAGAATATCGCACATACAATTTGTTTCATTAAGATTTATAAATAGGAAGTATTCAAGGATACAGCCTATACTAGAGATCAATGAATATTTTCGATAATATCGCACATACAATTTGTTTCATTAATATTTATAAATAGGAAGTATTCAAGGATACACCATATAGTAGAGATCAATGAATATTTTCGATAATATCTCACATACAATTTGTTTTATTAAGATATATAAATAGGAAGTATTCAAGGATATACCATATACTAGAGATCAATGAATATTTTCGATAATATCTCATATACAATTTGTTTCATTAAAATTTGCACATAGGAAGTATGCAAGGATACACCATTTACTAGAGATCAACGAATATTTTCGATAATATCTCACATACAATTTGTTTCATTAAGATTTATACATAGGAAGTATTCAAGGATACACCATATAGTAGAGATCAATGAATATTTTTGATAATATCTCACATACAATTTGTTTCATTAAGATTTATAAATAGGAAGCACTCAGGGATACACCAAATACAAGAGATCAATGAATATTTTCGATAAGATCTCATACACAATTTGTCTCATTAAAATTTATAAATAGGAAGTGTTCAAGGATATACCACATACTAGAGATCAATGAATATTTTCGATAATATCGCATACACAATTTGTTTCATTAAGATTTATAAATAGGAAGTATTCAAGGATACACCATATACTAGAGATCAATGAATATTTTCGATAATATCACACATACAATTTGTTTGATTAAGATTTATAAATAGGAAGTATTCAAGGATACACCATTTACTAGAGATAAATGAATACTTTCGATAATATCACACATACAATTTGTTTGATTAAGATTTATAAATAGGAAGTATTCAAGGATACACCATATACCCGAGATCAATGAATATTTTCGAGAATATCGCACATACAATTTGTTTCATTAAGATTTATAAATAGGAAGTATTCAAGGATACAGCTTATACTAGAGATCAATGAATATTTTCGATAATATCGCACATACAATTTGTTTTATTAAGATATATAAATAGGAAGTATTCAAGGATATACCATATACTAGAGATCAATGAATATTTTCGATAATATCTCACATATAATTTGTTTCATTAAGATTTATAAATAGGAAGTATTCAAGGATACACCATTTACTTGAGATCAATGAATATTTTCGACAATATCTCATATACAATTTGTTTCATTAAAATTTGCACATAGGAAGTATGCAAGGATTCACCATTTACTAGAGATCAACGAATATTTTCGATAATATCTCACATACAATTTGTTTCATTAAGATTTATAAATAGGAAGTATTCAAGGATACACCATATAGTAGAGATCAATGAATATTTTTGATAATATCTCACATACAATTTGTTTCATTAAGATTTATAAATAGGAAGCACTCAGGGATACACCATATACTAGAGATCAATGCATATATGCGGTAATATCTCACACACAATTTGTTTCATTTAGATTTATAAATATGAAGTATTCAAGGATACACCATATACTAGAGATCAATGAATATTTTCGATAATATCACACATACAATTTGTTTGATTAAGATTTATAAATAGGAAGTATTCAAGGATACACCATTTACTAGAGATAAATGAATACTTTCGATAATATCACACATACAATTTGTTTGATTAAGATTTATAAATAGGAAGTATTCAAGGATACACCATATACCCGAGATCAATGAATATTTTCGAGAATATCGCACATACAATTTGTTTCATTAAGATTTATAAATAGGAAGTATTCAAGGATACAGCCTATACTAGAGATCAATGAATATTTTCGATAATATCGCACATACAATTTGTTTCATTAATATTTATAAATAGGAGGTATTCAAGGATACACCATATAGTAGAGATCAATTAATATTTTCGATAATATCTCACATACAATTTGTTTTATTAAGATATATAAATAGGAAGTATTCAAGGATATACCATATACTAGAGATCAATGAATATTTTCGATAATATCTCACATATAATTTGTTTCATTAAGATTTATAAATAGGAAGTATTCAAGGATACACCATTTACTAGAGATCAATGAATATTTTCGATAATATCTCATATACAATTTGTTTCATTAAAATTTGCACATAGGAAGTATGCAAGGATACACCATTTACTAGAGATCAACGAATATTTTCGATAATATCTCACATACAATTTGTTTCATTAAGATTTATAAATAGGAAGTATTCAAGGATAAACCATATAGTAGAGATCAATGAATATTTTTGACAATATCTCACATACAATTTGTTTCATTAAGATTTATAAATAGGAAGCACTCAGGGATACACCATATACTAGAGATCAATGCATATATGCGGTAATATCTCACACACAATTTGTTTCATTTAGATTTATAAATATGAAGTATTCAAGGATGCACCATATACTAGAGATCAATGAATATTTTCGATAATATCGCACATACAATTTGTTTTATTTAGATTTATAAATACGAAGTATTCAAGGATACACCATTTACTAGAGATCAATGAATATTTTCGATAATATCTCACATACAATTTGTTTGATTTAGATTTATAAATAGGAAGTATTCAACGATACACCATATTCTAGAGATCAATGAATATTTTCCATAATATCTCACATACAATTTGTTTCCTTAAGGTTTATAAATAGGATGTATTCAAGGATACACCATATACTAGAGATCAATGAATATTTTCGATAATATCTCACATACAATTTGTTTGATTTAGATTTATAAATAGGAAGTATTCAAGGATACACCATATTCTAGAGATCAATGAATATTTTCCTTAATATCTCACATACAATTTGGCTCATTTAGATTTATAAATAGGAAGTATTCAAGGATACACCATATACTAGAGATCAATGAATATTTTCAATAAAATCTCACATACAATTTGCTTCATTAAGATTTACAAATAGGAAGCATTCAAGGATACGCCATATACTAGAGATCAATGAATATTTTCGATAATATCTCACATACAATTTGATTCATTTAGATTTATAAATAGGAAGTATTCAGGGATACGCCACATACTAGAGATCAATGAATATTTTCGATAATATCTCACATACAATTTGTTTCATTTAGATTCATAAATAGGAAGTCTTCAAGGATGCACCATATACTAGATATCAATGAATATTTTCGATAATATCTCACATACAATTTGTTTCATTAAGATTTACAAATAGGAAGCATTCAAGGATACGCCATATACTAGAGATCAATGAATATTTTCGATAATATCTCACATACAATTTGATTCATTTAGATTTATAAATAGGAAGTATTCAAGGATACGCCACATACTAGAGATCAATGAATATTTTCGATAATATCTCACATACAATTTGTTTCATTTAGATTTATAAATAGGAAGTATTCAAGGATACACCATATACTAGAGATCAATGAATATTTTCGATAATATCTCAAATACAATTTGTTTCATTTAGATTTATAAATAGGAAGTATTCAAGGATACACCATATACTAGAGATCAATGAATATTTTCGATAATATCTCACATACAATTTGTTTCATTTAGATTTATAAATAGGAAGTATTCAAGGATACGCCACATACTAGAGATCAATGAATATTTTCGATAATATCTCAAATACAATTTGTTTCATTTAGATTTATACATAGGAAGTATTCAAGGATACACCATATACTAGAGATCAATGAATATTTTCGATAATATCTCACATACAATTTGTTTCATTTAGATTTATAAATAGGAAGTATTCAAGGATACCCCATATACTAGAGATCAATGAATATTTTCGATAATATCTCACATACAATTTGTTTCATTTAGATTTATATATAGGAAGTATTCAAGGATACACCACATACCAGGGATCAATGAATATTTTCGATAATATCTCACATACAATTTGTTTCATTTAGATTTATAAATAGGAAGTATTCAAGGATACACCAAATACTAGAGATCAATGAATATTTTCGATAATATCTCAAATACAATTTGTTTCATTTAGATTTAAAAATAGGAAGTATTCAAGGATACACCATATACTAGAGATCAATGGATATTTTCGATAATATCTCACATACAATTTGTTTCATTTAAATTTATAAATAGGAAGTATTCAAGGATACACCGTATACTAGAGATCAATGAATATTTTCGATAATATCTCACATACAATTTGTTTCATTAATATTTATAAATAGGAAGTATTCAAGGATACGCCACATACTAGAGATCAATGAATATTTTCGATAATATCTCAAATGCAATTTGTTTCATTTAGATTTATACTTAGGAAGTATTCAAGGATACGCCACATACTAGAGATCAATGAATATTTTCGATAATATCTCAAATGCAATTTGTTTCATTTAGATTTATACTTAGGAAGTATTCAAGGATACACCATATACTAGAGATCAATGAATATTTTCGATAATATCTCACATACAATTTGTTTCATTTAGATTTATAAATAGGAAGTATTCAAGGATACTCCATATACTAGAGATCAATGAATATTTTCGATAATATCTCACATACAATTTGATTCATTTAGATTTATAAATAGGAAGTATTCAAGGATACACCATATACTAGAGATCAATGAATATTTTCGATAATATCTCACATACAATTTGTTTCATTTAGATTTATAAATATGAAGTATTCAAGGATACACCATATACTAGAGATCAATGAATATTTTCGATAATATCTCAAATACAGTTTGTTTCATTTAGATTTATAAATAGGAAGTGTTCAAGGATACACCATATACTAGAGATCAATGAATATTTTCGATAATATCTCACATACAATTTGTTTCATTAATATTTATATATAGGAAGTATTCAAGGATACACCATATACTAGAGATCAATGAATATTTTCGATAATATCTCACATATAATTTGTTTCATTAAGATTTATAAATAGGAAGTATTCAAGGATACACCATTTAATGAATGAATATTTTCGATAATATCTCAGATACAATTTGTTTCATTAAAATTTGCACATAGGAAGTATGCAAGGATACACCATTTACTAGAGATCAACGAGTATTTTCGATAATATCTCACATACAATTTGTTTCATTAAGATTTATACATAGGAAGTATTCAAGGATACACCATATAGTAGAGATCAATGAATATTTTTGATAATAACTCACATACAATTTGTTTCATTAAGATTTATAAATAGGAAGCACTCAGGGATACACCATATACTAGAGATCAATGCATATATGCGGTAATATCTCACACACAATTTGTTTCATTTAGATTTATAAATAGGAAGTATTCAAGGATGCACCATATACTAGAGATCAATGAATATTTTCGATAATATCGCACATACAATTTGTTTTATTTAGATTTATAAATACGAAGTATTCAAGGATACACCATTTACTAGAGATCAATGAATATTTTCCATAATATCTCACATACAATTTGTTTCATTAAGATTTGCACATAGGAAATATGCAAGGATACACCCTATACTAGAGATCAATGAATATTTTCGATAATATCTCACATACAATTAGTTTCCTTAAGGTTTATAAATAGGATGTATTCAAGGATACAGCCTATACTAGAGATCAATGAATATTTTCGATAATATCGCACATACAATTTGTTTCATTAATATTTATAAATAGGAAGTATTCAAGGATACACCATTTACTAGAGATCAATGAATATTTTCGATAATATCTCACATCTAATTTGTTTCATTAAGATTTATAAATAGGAAGCACTCAGGAATACACCATATACTAGAGGTCAATACATATATGCGGTAATATCTCACACACAATTTGTTTCATTTAGATTTATAAATAGGAAGTATTCAAGGATGCACCATATACTAGAGATCAATGAATATTTTCGATAATATCGCACATACAATTTGTTTTATTTAGATTTATAAATACGAAGTATTCAAGGATACACCATTTACTAGAGATCAATGAATATTTTCGTTAATATCTCACATCTAATTTGTTTCATTAAGATTTATAAATAGGAAGCACTCAGGGATACACCATATACTAGAGATCAATGCATATATGCGGTAATATCTCACACACAATTTGTTTCATTAATATTTATAAATAGGAAGTATTCAAGGATACACCATATAGTAGAGATCAATGAATATTTTCGATAATATTACACATACAATTTGTTTCATTAAGATTTGCACATAGGAAATATGCAAGGATACAACCTATACTAGAAATCAATGAATATTTTCGATAATATCTCACATACAATTTGTTTCATTAAGATTTATAAATAGGAAGAAGTCAAGGATACAACCTATACTAGAGATCAATGAATATTTTCGATAATATCTCACATACAATTTGTTTCCTTAGGGTTTATAAATAGGATGTATTCAAGGATACACCATATACTAGAGATCAATGAATATTTTCGATAATATCTCACATACAATTTGTTTGATTTAGATTTATAAATAGGAAGTATTCAAGGATACACCATATTCTAGAGATCAATGAATATTTTCCATAATATCTCACATACAATTTGGTTCATTTAGATTTATAAATAGGAAGTATTCAAGGATACACCATATACTAGAGATCAATGAATATTTTCGATAATATCTCACATACAATTTGTTTCATTAAGATTTACAAATAGGAAGCATTCAAGGATACGCCATATACTAGAGATCAACGAATATTTTCGATAATATCTCACATACAATTTGATTCATTTAGATTTATAAATAGGAAGTATTCAAGGATACGCCACATACTAGAGATCAATGAATATTTTCCATAATATCTCACATACAATTTGTTTCATTTAGATTTATAAATAGGAAGTCTTCAAGGATGCACCATATACTAGAGATCAATGAATATTTTCAATAATATCTCACATACAATTTGCTTCATTAAGATTTACAAATAGGAAGCATTCAAGGATACGCCATATACTAGAGATCAATGAATATTTTCGATAATATCTCACATACAATTTGATTCATTTAGATTTATAAATAGGAAGTATTCAAGGATACGCCACATACAAGAGATCAATGAATATTTTCGATAATATCTCACATACAATTTGTTTCATTTAGATTTATAAATAGGAAGTCTTCAAGGATGCACCATATACTAGATATCAATGAATATTTTCGATAATATCTCACATACAATTTGTTTCATTAAGATTTACAAATAGGAAGCATTCAAGGATACGCCATATACTAGAGATCAATGAATATTTTCGATAATATCTCACATACAATTTGATTCATTTAGATTTATAAATAGGAAGTATTCAAGGATACGCCACATACTAGAGATCAATGAATATTTTCGATAATATCTCACATACAATTTGTTTCATTTAGATTTATAAATAGGAAGTATTCAAGGATACACCATATACTAGAGATCAATGAATATTTTCGATAATATCTCAAATACAATTTGTTTCATTTAGATTTATAAATAGGAAGTATTCAAGGATACACCATATACTAGAGATCAATGGATATTTTCGATAATATCTCACATACAATTTTTTCATTTAGATTTATAAATAGGAAGTATTCAAGGATGCGCCACATACTAGAGATCAATGAATATTTTCGATAATATCTCAAATACAATTTGTTTCATTTAGATTTATACATAGGAAGTATTCAAGGATACACCATATACTAGAGATCAATGAATATTTTCGATAATATCTCACATACAATTTGTTTCATTTAGATTTATAAATAGGAAGTATTCAATGATACACCATATACTAGAGATCAATGAATATTTTCGATAATATCTCACATACAATTTGTTTCATTTAGATTTATATATAGGAAGTATTCAACGATACACCACATACTAGGGATCAATGAATATTTTCGATAATATCTCACATACAATTTGTTTCATTTAGATTTATAAATAGGAAGTATTCAAGGATACACCAAATACTAGAGATCAATGAATATTTTCGATAATATCTCAAATACAATTTGTTTCATTTAGATTTATAAATAGGAAGTATTCAAGGATACACCATATACTAGAGATCAATGGATATTTTCGATAATATCTCACATACAATTTGTTTTATTTAGATTTATAAATAGGAAGTATTCAAGGATACACCATATACTAGAGATCAATGAATATTTTCGATAATATCTCACATACAATTTGTTTCATTAATATTTATAAATAGGAAGTATTCAAGGATACGCCACATACTAGAGATCAATGAATATTTTCGATAATATCTCAAATGCAATTTGGTTCATTTAGATTTATACTTAGGAAGTATTCAAGGATACACCATATACTAGAGATCAATGAATATTTTCGATAATATCTCACATACAATTTGTTTCATTTAGATTTATAAATAGGAAGTATTCAAGGATACACCATATACTAGAGATCAATGAATATTTTCGATAATATCTCACATACAATTTGATTCATTTAGATTTATAAATAGGAAGTATTCAAGGATACACCATATACTAGAGATCAATGAATATTTTCGATAATATCTCACATACAATTTGTTTCATTTAGATTTATAAATAGGAAGTATTCAAGGATACACCATATATCAATGAATATTTTCGATAATATCTCAAATACAGTTTGTTTCATTTAGATTTATAAATAGGAAGTGTTCAAGGATACACCATATACTAGAGATCAATGAATATTTTCGATAATATCTCACATACAATTTGTTTCATTAATATTTATATATAGGAAGTATTCAAGGATACACCATATACTAGAGATCAATGAATATTTTCGATAATATCTCACATATAATTTGTTTCATTAAGATTTATAAATAGGAAGTATTCAAGGATACACCATTTACTAGAGATCAATGAATATTTTCGATAATATCTCATATACAATTTGTTTCATTAAAATTTGCACATAGGAAGTATGCAAGGATACACCATTTACTAGAGATCAACGAGTATTTTCGATAATATCTCACATACAATTTGTTTCATTAAGATTTATACATAGGAAGTATTCAAGGATACACCATATAGTAGAGATCAATGAATATTTTTGATAATATCTCACATACAATTTGTTTCATTAAGATTTATAAATAGGAAGCACTCAAGGATACACCATATACTAGAGATCAATGCATATATGCGGTAATATCTCACACACAATTTGTTTCATTTAGATTTATAAATAGGAAGTATTCAAGTATGCACCATATACTAGAGATCAATGAATATTTTCGATAATATCGCACATACAATTTGTTTTATTTAGATTTATAAATACGAAGTATTCAAGGATACACCATTTACTAGAGATCAATGAATATTTTCGATATTATCCCACATACAATTTGTTTCATTAAGATTTGCACATAGGAAATATGCAAGGATACACCCTATACTAGAGATCAATGAATATTTTCGATAATATCTCACATACAATTTGTTTCCTTAAGGTTTATAAATAGGATGTATTCAAGGATACAGCCTATACTAGAGATCAATGAATATTTTCGATAATATCGCACATACAATTTGTTTCATTAATATTTATAAATAGGAAGTATTCAAGGATACACCATGTACTAGAGATCAATGAATATTTTCGATAATATCTCACATCTAATTTGTTTCATTAAGATTTATTAATAGGAAGCACTCAGGGATACACCATATACTAGAGATCAATGCATATATGCGGTAATATCTCACACACAATTTGTTTCATTTAGATTTATAAATAGGAAGTATTCAAGGATGCACCATATACTAGAGATCAATGAATATTTTCGATAATATCGCGCATACAATTTGTTTTATTTAGATTTATAAATACGAAGTATTCAAGGATACACCATTTACTAGAGATCAATGAATATTTGCGATAATATCTCACATACAATTTGTTTCATTAAGATTTGCACATAGGAAGTATGCAAGGATACACCCTATACTAGAGATCAATGAATATTTTCGATAATATCTCACATACAATTTGTTTCATTAAGGTTTATAAATAGGAAGTATTCAAGGATACACCATATAGTAGAGATCAATGAATATTTTCGATAATATCTCACATACAATTTGTTTTATTAAGATATATAAATAGGAAGTATTCAAGGATATACCATATACTAGAGATCAATGAATATTTTCGATAATATCTCACATCTAATTTGTTTCATTAAGATTTATAAATAGGAAGTATTCAAGGATACACCATTTACTAGAGATCAATGAATATTTTCGATAATATCTCATATACAATTTGTTTCATTAAAATTTGCGCATAGGAAGTATTCAAGGATATACCATATACTAGAGATCAATCAATATTTTCGATAATATCTCACATCTAATTTGTTTCATTAAGATTTATAAATAGGAAGTATTCAAGGATACACCATTTACTAGAGATCAATGAATATTTTCGATAATATCTCACATACAATTTGTTTAATTAAAATTTGCACTTAGGAAGTATGCAAGGATACACCATTTACTAGAGATCAACGAATATTTTCGATAATATCTCAAATACAATTTGTTTCATTAAGATTTATAAATAGGAAGTATTCAAGGATACACCATATAGTAGAGATCAATGAATATTTTTGATAATATCTCACATACAATTTGTTTCATTACGATTTATAAATTGGAAGCACTCAGGGATACACCATATACTAAGATCAATGGATATATGCGGTAATATCTCACACACAATTTGTTTCATTTAGATATATAAATAGGAAGTATTCAATGATGCACCATATACTAGAGATCAATGAATATTTTCGATAATATTACACATACAATTTGTTTCATTAAGATTTGCACATAGGAAATATGCAAGGATACACCCTATACTAGAAATCAATGAATATTTTCGATAATATCTCACATACAATTTGTTTCATTAAGATTTATAAATAGGAAGAAGTCAAGGATACAACCTATACTAGAGATCAATGAATATTTTCGATAATATCTCACATACAATTTGTTTCCTTAGGGTTTATAAATAGGAAGTATTCAAGGATACACCATATACTAGAGATTAATGAATATTTTCGATAATATCTCACATACAATTTGTTTGATTTAGATTTATAAATAGGAAGTATTCAAGGATACACCATTTACTAGAGATCAATGAATATTTTCGATAATATCTCATATACAATTTGTTTCATTAAAATTTGCACATAGGAAGTATGCAAGGATACACCATTTACTAGAGATCAACGAGTATTTTCGATAATATCTCACATACAATTTGTTTCATTAAGATTTATACATAGGAAGTATTCAAGGATACACCATATAGTAGAGATCAATGAATATTTTTGATAATATCTCACATACAATTTGTTTCATTAAGATTTATAAATAGGAAGCACTCAAGGATACACCATATACTAGAGATCAATGCATATATGCGGTAATATCTCACACACAATTTGTTTCATTTAGATTTATAAATAGGAAGTATTCAAGTATGCACCATATACTAGAGATCAATGAATATTTTCGATAATATCGCACATACAATTTGTTTTATTTAGATTTATAAATACGAAGTATTCAAGGATACACCATTTACTAGAGATCAATGAATATTTTCGATATTATCCCACATACAATTTGTTTCATTAAGATTTGCACATAGGAAATATGCAAGGATACACCCTATACTAGAGATCAATGAATATTTTCGATAATATCTCACATACAATTTGTTTCCTTAAGGTTTATAAATAGGATGTATTCAAGGATACAGCCTATACTAGAGATCAATGAATATTTTCGATAATATCGCACATACAATTTGTTTCATTAATATTTATAAATAGGAAGTATTCAAGGATACACCATGTACTAGAGATCAATGAATATTTTCGATAATATCTCACATCTAATTTGT
This sequence comes from Sarcophaga carnaria, assembly GCA_958299815.1. Taxonomy (NCBI): domain Eukaryota; kingdom Metazoa; phylum Arthropoda; class Insecta; order Diptera; family Sarcophagidae; genus Sarcophaga; species Sarcophaga carnaria. The sequence goes on along the minus strand of OY283149.1, from coordinate 79,956,137 downwards.
TTCATTAAGATTTATTAATAGGAAGCACTCAGGGATACACCATATACTAGAGATCAATGCATATATGCGGTAATATCTCACACACAATTTGTTTCATTTAGATTTATAAATAGGAAGTATTCAAGGATGCACCATATACTAGAGATCAAGGAATATTTTCGATAATATCGCGCATACAATTTGTTTTATTTAGATTTATAAATACGAAGTATTCAAGGATACACCATTTACTAGAGATCAATGAATATTTGCGATAATATCTCACATACAATTTGTTTCATTAAGATTTGCACATAGGAAGTATGCAAGGATACACCCTATACTAGAGATCAATGAATATTTTCGATAATATCTCACATACAATTTGTTTCATTAAGGTTTATAAATAGGAAGTATTCAAGGATACACCATATAGTAGAGATCAATGAATATTTTCGATAATATCTCACATACAATTTGTTTTATTAAGATATATAAATAGGAAGTATTCAAGGATATACCATATACTAGAGATCAATGAATATTTTCGATAATATCTCACATCTAATTTGTTTCATTAAGATTTATAAATAGGAAGTATTCAAGGATACACCATTTACTAGAGATCAATGAATATTTTCGATAATATCTCATATACAATTTGTTTCATTAAAATTTGCGCATAGGAAGTATTCAAGGATATACCATATACTAGAGATCAATCAATATTTTCGATAATATCTCACATCTAATTTGTTTCATTAAGATTTATAAATAGGAAGTATTCAAGGATACACCATTTACTAGAGATCAATGAATATTTTCGATAATATCTCACATACAATTTGTTTAATTAAAATTTGCACTTAGGAAGTATGCAAGGATACACCATTTACTAGAGATCAACGAATATTTTCGATAATATCTCAAATACAATTTGTTTCATTAAGATTTATAAATAGGAAGTATTCAAGGATACACCATATAGTAGAGATCAATGAATATTTTTGATAATATCTCACATACAATTTGTTTCATTACGATTTATAAATTGGAAGCACTCAGGGATACACCATATACTAAGATCAATGGATATATGCGGTAATATCTCACACACAATTTGTTTCATTTAGATATATAAATAGGAAGTATTCAATGATGCACCATATACTAGAGATCAATGAATATTTTCGATAATATTACACATACAATTTGTTTCATTAAGATTTGCACATAGGAAATATGCAAGGATACACCCTATACTAGAAATCAATGAATATTTTCGATAATATCTCACATACAATTTGTTTCATTAAGATTTATAAATAGGAAGAAGTCAAGGATACAACCTATACTAGAGATCAATGAATATTTTCGATAATATCTCACATACAATTTGTTTCCTTAGGGTTTATAAATAGGATGTATTCAAGGATACACCATATACTAGAGATTAATGAATATTTTCGATAATATCTCACATACAATTTATTTGATTTAGATTTATAAATAGGAAGTATTCAAGGATACACCATTTACTAGAGATCAATGAATATTTTCGATAATATCTCATATACAATTTGTTTCATTAAAATTTGCACATAGGAAGTATGCAAGGATACACCATTTACTAGAGATCAACGAGTATTTTCGATAATATCTCACATACAATTTGTTTCATTAAGATTTATAAATAGGAAGTATTCAATGATACACCATATAGTAGAGATCAATGAATATTTTTGATAATATCTCACATACAATTTGTTTAATTAAGATTTATAAATAGGAAGCACTCAGGGATACACCATATACTAGAGATCAATGCATATATGCGGTAATATCTCACACACAATTTGTTTCATTTAGATTTATAAATAGGAAGTATTCAAGTATGCACCATATACTAGAGATCAATGAATATTTTCGATAATATCGCACATACAATTTGTTTTATTTAGATTTATAAATACGAAGTATTCAAGGATACACCATTTACTAGAGATCAATGAATATTTTCGATATTATCCCACATACAATTTGTTTCATTAAGATTTGCACATAGGAAATATGCAAGGATACACCCTATACTAGAGATCAATGAATATTTTCGATAATATCTCACATACAATTTGTTTCCTTAAGGTTTATAAATAGGATGTATTCAAGGATACAGCCTATACTAGAGATCAATGAATATTTTCGATAATATCGCACATACAATTTGTTTCATTAATATTTATAAATAGGAAGTATTCAAGGATACACCATGTACTAGAGATCAATGAATATTTTCGATAATATCTCACATCTAATTTGTTTCATTAAGATTTATTAATAGGAAGCACTCAGGGATACACCATATACTAGAGATCAATGCATATATGCGGTAATATCTCACACACAATTTGTTTCATTTAGATTTATAAATAGGAAGTATTCAAGGATGCACCATATACTAGAGATCAATGAATATTTTCGATAATATCGCTCATACAATTTGTTTTATTTAGATTTATAAATACGAAGTATTCAAGGATACACCATTTACTAGAGATCAATGAATATTTGCGATAATATCTCACATACAATTTGTTTCATTAAGATTTGCACATAGGAAGTATGCAAGGATACACCCTATACTAGAGATCAATGAATATTTTCGATAATATCTCACATACAATTTGTTTCATTAAGGTTTATAAATAGGAAGTATTCAAGGATACACCATATAGTAGAGATCAATGAATATTTTCGATAATATCTCACATACAATTTGTTTTATTAAGATATATAAATAGGAAGTATTCAAGGATATACCATATACTAGAGATCAATGAATATTTTCGATAATATCTCACATCTAATTTGTTTCATTAAGATTTATAAATAGGAAGTATTCAAGGATACACCATTTACTAGAGATCAATGAATATTTTCGATAATATCTCATATACAATTTGTTTCATTAAAATTTGCGCATAGGAAGTATTCAAGGATATACCATATACTAGAGATCAATCAATATTTTCGATAATATCTCACATCTAATTTGTTTCATTAAGATTTATAAATAGGAAGTATTCAAGGATACACCATTTACTAGAGATCAATGAATATTTTCGATAATATCTCACATACAATTTGTTTAATTAAAATTTGCACATAGGAAGTATGCAAGGATACACCATTTACTAGAGATCAACGAATATTTTCGATAATATCTCAAATACAATTTGTTTCATTAAGATTTATAAATAGGAAGTATTCAAGGATACACCATATAGTAGAGATCAATGAATATTTTTGATAATATCTCACATACAATTTGTTTCATTACGATTTATAAATTGGAAGCACTCAGGGATACACCATATACTAAGATCAATGGATATATGCGGTAATATCTCACACACAATTTGTTTCATTTAGATATATAAATAGGAAGTATTCAATGATGCACCATATACTAGAGATCAATGAATATTTTCGATAATATTACACATACAATTTGTTTCATTAAGATTTGCACATAGGAAATATGCAAGGATACACCCTATACTAGAAATCAATGAATATTTTCGATAATATCTCACATACAATTTGTTTCATTAAGATTTATAAATAGGAAGAAGTCAAGGATACAACCTATACTAGAGATCAATGAATATTTTCGATAATATCTCACATACAATTTGTTTCCTTAGGGTTTATAAATAGGATGTATTCAAGGATACACCATATACTAGAGATTAATGAATATTTTCGATAATATCTCACATACAATTTGTTTGATTTAGATTTATAAATAGGAAGTATTCAAGGATACACCATATTCTAGAGATCAATGAATATTTTCCATAATATCTCACATACAATTTGGTTCATTTAGATTTATAAATAGGAAGTATTCAAGGATACACCATATACTAGAGATAAATGAATATTTTCGATAATATCTCACATACAATTTGTTTCATTAAGATTTACAAATAGGAAGCATTCAAGGATACGCCATATACTAGAGATCAATGAATATTTTCGATAATATCTCACATACAATTTGATTCATTTAGATTTATAAATAGGAAGTATTCAAGGATACGCCACATACTAGAGATCAATGAATATTTTCCATAATATCTCACATACAATTTGTTTCATTTAGATTTATAAATAGGAAGTCTTCAAGGATGCACCATATACTAGAGATCAATGAATATTTTCAATAATATCTCACATACAATTTGCTTCATTAAGATTTACAAATAGGAAGCATTCAAGGATACGCCATATACTAGAGATCAATGAATATTTTCGATAATATCTCACATACAATTTGATTCATTTAGATTTATAAATAGGAAGTATTCAAGGATACGCCACATACTAGAGATCAATGAATATTTTCGATAATATCTCACATACAATTTGTTTCATTTAGATTTATAAATAGGAAGTCTTCAAGGATGCACCATATACTAGATATCAATGAATATTTTCGATAATATCTCACATACAATTTGTTTCATTAAGATTTACAAATAGGAAGCATTCAAGGATACGCCATATACTAGAGATCAATGAATATTTTCGATAATATCTCACATACAATTTGATTCATTTAGATTTATAAATAGGAAGTATTCAAGGATACGCCACATACTAGAGATCAATGAATATTTTCGATAATATCTCACATACAATTTGTTTCATTTAGATTTATAAATAGGAAGTATTCAAGGATACACCATATACTAGAGATCAATGAATATTTTCGATAATATCTCAAATACAATTTGTTTCATTTAGATTTATAAATAGGAAGTATTCAAGGATACACCATATACTAGAGATCAATGAATATTTTCGATAATATCTCACATACAATTTGTTTCATTTAGATTTATAAATAGGGAGTATTCAAGGATGCGCCACATACTAGAGATCAATGAATATTTTCGATAATATCTCAAATACAATTTGTTTCATTTAGATTTATACATAGGAAGTATTCAAGGATACACCATATACTAGAGATCAATGAATATTTTCGATAATATCTCACATACAATTTGTTTCATTTAGATTTATAAATAGGAAGTATTCAAGGATACACCATATACTAGAGATCAATGAATATTTTCGATAATATCTCACATACAATTTGTTTCATTTAGATTTATATATAGGAAGTATTCAAGGATACACCACATACTAGGGATCAATGAATATTTTCGATAATATCTCACATACAATTTGTTTCATTTAGATTTATAAATAGGAAGTATTCAAGGATACACCAAATACTAGAGATCAATGAATATTTTCGATAATATCTCAAATACAATTTGTTTCATTTAGATTTATAAATAGGAAGTATTCAAGGATACACCATATACTAGAGATCAATGGATATTTTCGATAATATCTCACATACAATTTGTTTCATTTAGATTTATAAATAGGAAGTATTCAAGGATACACCATATACTAGAGATCAATGAATATTTTCGATAATATCTCACATACAATTTGTTTCATTAATATTTACAAATAGGAAGTATTCAAGGATGCACCATATACTAGATATCAATGAATATTTTCGATAATATCTCACATACAATTTGTTTCATTAAGATTTACAAATAGGAAGCATTCAAGGATACGCCATATACTAGAGATCAATGAATATTTTCGATAATATCTCACATACAATTTGATTCATTTAGATTTATAAATAGGAAGTATTCAAGGATACGCCACATACTAGAGATCAATGAATATTTTCGATAATATCTCACATACAATTTGTTTCATTTAGATTTATAAATAGGAAGTATTCAAGGATACACCATATACTAGAGATCAATGAATATTTTCGATAATATCTCAAATACAATTTGTTTCATTTAGATTTATAAATAGGAAGTATTCAAGGATACACCATATACTAGAGATCAATGGATATTTTCGATAATATCTCACATACAATTTTTTCATTTAGATTTATAAATAGGAAGTATTCAAGGATGCGCCACATACTAGAGATCAATGAATATTTTCGATAATATCTCAAATACAATTTGTTTCATTTAGATTTATACATAGGAAGTATTCAAGGATACACCATATACTAGAGATCAATGAATATTTTCGATAATATCTCACATACAATTTGTTTCATTTAGATTTATAAATAGGAAGTATTCAAGGATACACCATATACTAGAGATCAATGAATATTTTCGATAATATCTCACATACAATTTGTTTCATTTAGATTTATATATAGGAAGTATTCAACGATACACCACATACTAGGGATCAATGAATATTTTCGATAATATCTCACATACAATTTGTTTCATTTAGATTTATAAATAGGAAGTATTCAAGGATACACCAAATACTAGAGATCAATGAATATTTTCGATAATATCTCAAATACAATTTGTTTCATTTAGATTTATAAATAGGAAGTATTCAAGGATACACCATATACTAGAGATCAATGGATATTTTCGATAATATCTCACATACAATTTGTTTTATTTAGATTTATAAATAGGAAGTATTCAAGGATACACCATATACTAGAGATCAATGAATATTTTCGATAATATCTCACATACAATTTGTTTCATTAATATTTATAAATAGGAAGTATTCAAGGATACGCCACATACTAGAGATCAATGAATATTTTCGATAATATCTCAAATGCAATTTGGTTCATTTAGATTTATACTTAGGAAGTATTCAAGGATACACCATATACTAGAGATCAATGAATATTTTCGATAATATCTCACATACAATTTGTTTCATTTAGATTTATAAATAGGAAGTATTCAAGGATACACCATATACTAGAGATCAATGAATATTTTCGATAATATCTCACATACAATTTGATTCATTTAGATTTATAAATAGGAAGTATTCAAGGATACACCATATACTAGAGATCAATGAATATTTTCGATAATATCTCACATACAATTTGTTTCATTTAGATTTATAAATAGGAAGTATTCAAGGATACACCATATACTAGAGATCAATGAATATTTTCGATAATATCTCAAATACAGTTTGTTTCATTTAGATTTATAAATAGGAAGTGTTCAAGGATACACCATATACTAGAGATCAATGAATATTTTCGATAATATCTCACATACAATTTGTTTCATTAATATTTATATATAGGAAGTATTCAAGGATACACAATATACTAGAGATCAATGAATATTTTCGATAATATCTCACATATAATTTGTTTCATTAAGATTTATAAATAGGAAGTATTCAAGGATACACCATTTACTAGAGATCAATGAATATTTTCGATAATATCTCATATACAATTTGTTTCATTAAAATTTGCACATAGGAAGTATGCAAGGATACACCATTTACTAGAGATCAACGAGTATTTTCGATAATATCTTACATACAATTTGTTTCATTAAGATTTATACATAGGAAGTATTCAAGGATACACCATATAGTAGAGATCAATGAATATTTTTGATAATATCTCACATACAATTTGTTTCATTAAGATTTATAAATAGGAAGCACTCAGGGATACACCATATACTAGAGATCAATGCATATATGCGGTAATATCTCACACACAATTTGTTTCATTTAGATTTATAAATAGGAAGTATTCAAGTATGCACCATATACTAGAGATCAATGAATATTTTCGATAATATCGCACATACAATTTGTTTTATTTAGATTTATAAATACGAAGTATTCAAGGATACACCATTTACTAGAGATCAATGAATATTTTCGATATTATCCCACATACAATTTGTTTCATTAAGATTTGCACATAGGAAATATGCAAGGATACACCCTATACTAGAGATCAATGAATATTTTCGATAATATCTCACATACAATTTGTTTCCTTAAGGTTTATAAATAGGATGTATTCAAGGATACAGCCTATACTAGAGATCAATGAATATTTTCGATAATATCGCACATACAATTTGTTTCATTAATATTTATAAATAGGAAGTATTCAAGGATACACCATGTACTAGAGATCAATGAATATTTTCGATAATATCTCACATCTAATTTGTTTCATTAAGATTTATTAATAGGAAGCACTCAGGGATACACCATATACTAGAGATCAATGCATATATGCGGTAATATCTCACACACAATTTGTTTCATTTAGATTTATAAATAGGAAGTATTCAAGGATGCACCATATACTAGAGATCAATGAATATTTTCGATAATATTGCGCATACAATTTGTTTTATTTAGATTTATAAATACGAAGTATTCAAGGATACACCATTTACTAGAGATCAATGAATATTTGCGATAATATCTCACATACAATTTGTTTCATTAAGATTTGCACATAGGAAGTATGCAAGGATACACCCTATACTAGAGATCAATGAATATTTTCGATAATATCTCACATACAATTTGTTTCATTAAGGTTTATAAATAGGAAGTATTCAAGGATACACCATATAGTAGAGATCAATGAATATTTTCGATAATATCTCACATACAATTTGTTTTATTAAGATATATAAATAGGAAGTATTCAAGGATATACCATATACTAGAGATCAATGAATATTTTCGATAATATCTCACATCTAATTTGTTTCATTAAGATTTATAAATAGGAAGTATTCAAGGATACACCATTTACTAGAGATCAATGAATATTTTCGATAATATCTCATATACAATTTGTTTCATTAAAATTTGCGCATAGGAAGTATTCAAGGATATACCATATACTAGAGATCAATCAATATTTTCGATAATATCTCACATCTAATTTGTTTCATTAAGATTTATAAATAGGAAGTATTCAAGGATACACCATTTACTAGAGATCAATGAATATTTTCGATAATATCTCACATACAATTTGTTTAATTAAAATTTGCACTTAGGAAGTATGCAAGGATACACCATTTACTAGAGATCAACGAATATTTTCGATAATATCTCAAATACAATTTGTTTCATTAAGATTTATAAATAGGAAGTATTCAAGGATACACCATATAGTAGAGATCAATGAATATTTTTGATAATATCTCACATACAATTTGTTTCATTACGATTTATAAATTGGAAGCACTCAGGGATACACCATATACTAAGATCAATGGATATATGCGGTAATATCTCACACACAATTTGTTTCATTTAGATATATAAATAGGAAGTATTCAATGATGCACCATATACTAGAGATCAATGAATATTTTCGATAATATTACACATACAATTTGTTTCATTAAGATTTGCACATAGGAAATATGCAAGGGTACACCCTATACTAGAAATCAATGAATATTTTCGATAATATCTCACATACAATTTGTTTCATTAAGATTTATAAATAGGAAGAAGTCAAGGATACAACCTATACTAGAGATCAATGAATATTTTCGATAATATCTCACATACAATTTGTTTCCTTAGGGTTTATAAATAGGATGTATTCAAGGATACACCATATACTAGAGATTAATGAATATTTTCGATAATATCTCACATACAATTTGTTTGATTTAGATTTATAAATAGGAAGTATTCAAGGATACACCATTTACTAGAGATCAATGAATATTTTCGATAATATCTCATATACAATTTGTTTCATTAAAATTTGCACATAGGAAGTATGCAAGGATACACCATTTACTAGAGATCAACGAGTATTTTCGATAATATCTCACATACAATTTGTTTCATTAAGATTTATAAATAGGAAGTATTCAAGGATACACCATATAGTAGAGATCAATGAATATTTTTGATAATATCTCACATACAATTTGTTTCATTAAGATTTATAAATAGGAAGCACTCAGGGATACACCATATACTAGAGATCAATGCATATATGCGGTAATATCTCACACACAATTTGTTTCATTTAGATTTATAAATAGGAAGTATTCAAGTATGCACCATATACTAGAGATCAATGAATATTTTCGATAATATCGCACATACAATTTGTTTTATTTAGATTTATAAATACGAAGTATTCAAGGATACACCATTTACTAGAGATCAATGAATATTTTCGATATTATCCCACATACAATTTGTTTCATTAAGATTTGCACATAGGAAATATGCAAGGATACACCCTATACTAGAGATCAATGAATATTTTCGATAATATCTCACATACAATTTGTTTCCTTAAGGTTTATAAATAGGATGTATTCAAGGATACAGCCTATACTAGAGATCAATGAATATTTTCGATAATATCGCACATACAATTTGTTTCATTAATATTTATAAATAGGAAGTATTCAAGGATACACCATGTACTAGAGATCAATGAATATTTTCGATAATATCTCACATCTAATTTGTTTCATTAAGATTTATTAATAGGAAGCACTCAGGGATACACCATATACTAGAGATCAATGCATATATGCGGTAATATCTCACACACAATTTGTTTCATTTAGATTTATAAATAGGAAGTATTCAAGGATGCACCATATACTAGAGATCAATGAATATTTTCGATAATATCGCTCATACAATTTGTTTTATTTAGATTTATAAATACGAAGTATTCAAGGATACACCATTTACTAGAGATCAATGAATATTTGCGATAATATCTCACATACAATTTGTTTCATTAAGATTTGCACATAGGAAGTATGCAAGGATACACCCTATACTAGAGATCAATGAATATTTTCGATAATATCTCACATACAATTTGTTTCATTAAGGTTTATAAATAGGAAGTATTCAAGGATACACCATATAGTAGAGATCAATGAATATTTTCGATAATATCTCACATACAATTTGTTTTATTAAGATATATAAATAGGAAGTATTCAAGGATATACCATATACTAGAGATCAATGAATATTTTCGATAATATCTCAAATACAATTTGTTTCATTAAGATTTATAAATAGGAAGTATTCAAGGATACACCATATAGTAGAGATCAATGAATATTTTTGATAATATCTCACATACAATTTGTTTCATTACGATTTATAAATTGGAAGCACTCAGGGATACACCATATACTAAGATCAATGGATATATGCGGTAATATCTCACACACAATTTGTTTCATTTAGATATATAAATAGGAAGTATTCAATGATGCACCATATACTAGAGATCAATGAATATTTTCGATAATATTACACATACAATTTGTTTCATTAAGATTTGCACATAGGAAATATGCAAGGATACACCCTATACTAGAAATCAATGAATATTTTCGATAATATCTCACATACAATTTGTTTCATTAAGATTTATAAATAGGAAGAAGTCAAGGATACAACCTATACTAGAGATCAATGAATATTTTCGATAATATCTCACATACAATTTGTTTCCTTAGGGTTTATAAATAGGATGTATTCAAGGATACACCATATACTAGAGATTAATGAATATTTTCGATAATATCTCACATACAATTTGTTTGATTTAGATTTATAAATAGGAAGTATTCAAGGATACACCATATTCTAGAGATCAATGAATATTTTCCATAATATCTCACATACAATTTGGTTCATTTAGATTTATAAATAGGAAGTATTCAAGGATACACCATATACTAGAGATAAATGAATATTTTCGATAATATCTCACATACAATTTGTTTCATTAAGATTTACAAATAGGAAGCATTCAAGGATACGCCATATACTAGAGATCAATGAATATTTTCGATAATATCTCACATACAATTTGATTCATTTAGATTTATAAATAGGAAGTATTCAAGGATACGCCACATACTAGAGATCAATGAATATTTTCCATAATATCTCACATACAATTTGTTTCATTTAGATTTATAAATAGGAAGTCTTCAAGGATGCACCATATACTAGAGATCAATGAATATTTTCAATAATATCTCACATACAATTTGCTTCATTAAGATTTACAAATAGGAAGCATTCAAGGATACGCCATATACTAGAGATCAATGAATATTTTCGATAATATCTCACATACAATTTGATTCATTTAGATTTATAAATAGGAAGTATTCAAGGATACGCCACATACTAGAGATCAATGAATATTTTCGATAATATCTCACATACAATTTGTTTCATTTAGATTTATAAATAGGAAGTCTTCAAGGATGCACCATATACTAGATATCAATGAATATTTTCGATAATATCTCACATACAATTTGTTTCATTAAGATTTACAAATAGGAAGCATTCAAGGATACGCCATATACTAGAGATCAATGAATATTTTCGATAATATCTCACATACAATTTGATTCATTTAGATTTATAAATAGGAAGTATTCAAGGATACGCCACATACTAGAGATCAATGAATATTTTCGATAATATCTCACATACAATTTGTTTCATTTAGATTTATAAATAGGAAGTATTCAAGGATACACCATATACTAGAGATCAATGAATATTTTCGATAATATCTCAAATACAATTTGTTTCATTTAGATTTATAAATAGGAAGTATTCAAGGATACACCATATACTAGAGATCAATGAATATTTTCGATAATATCTCACATACAATTTGTTTCATTTAGATTTATAAATAGGGAGTATTCAAGGATGCGCCACATACTAGAGATCAATGAATATTTTCGATAATATCTCAAATACAATTTGTTTCATTTAGATTTATACATAGGAAGTATTCAAGGATACACCATATACTAGAGATCAATGAATATTTTCGATAATATCTCACATACAATTTGTTTCATTTAGATTTATAAATAGGAAGTATTCAAGGATACACCATATACTAGAGATCAATGAATATTTTCGATAATATCTCACATACAATTTGTTTCATTTAGATTTATATATAGGAAGTATTCAAGGATACACCACATACTAGGGATCAATGAATATTTTCGATAATATCTCACATACAATTTGTTTCATTTAGATTTATAAATAGGAAGTATTCAAGGATACACCAAATACTAGAGATCAATGAATATTTTCGATAATATCTCAAATACAATTTGTTTCATTTAGATTTATAAATAGGAAGTATTCAAGGATACACCATATACTAGAGATCAATGGATATTTTCGATAATATCTCACATACAATTTGTTTCATTTAGATTTATAAATAGGAAGTATTCAAGGATACACCATATACTAGAGATCAATGAATATTTTCGATAATATCTCACATACAATTTGTTTCATTAATATTTACAAATAGGAAGTATTCAAGGATACGCCACATACTAGAGATCAATGAATATTTTCGATAATATCTCAAATGCAATTTGTTTCATTTAGATTTATACTTAGGAAGTATTCAAGGATACACCATATACTAGAGATCAATGAATATTTTCGATAATATCTCACATACAATTTGTTTCATTTAGATTTATACTTAGGAAGTATTCAAGGATACACCATATACTAGAGATCAATGAATATTTTCGATAATATCTCACATACAATTTGATTCATTTAGATTTATAAATAGGAAGTATTCAAGGATACACCATATACTAGAGATCAATGAATATTTTCGATAATATCTCACATACAATTTGTTTCATTTAGATTTATAAATAGGAAGTATTCAAGGATACACCATATACTAGAGATCAATGAATATTTTCGATAATATCTCAAATACAGTTTGTTTCATTTAGATTTATAAATAGGAAGTGTTCAAGGATACACCATATACTAGAGATCAATGAATATTTTCGATAATATCTCACATACAATTTGTTTCATTAATATTTATATATAGGAAGTATTCAAGGATACACCATATACTACAGATCAATGAATATTTTCGATAATATCTCACATATAATTTGTTTCATTAAGATTTATAAATAGGAAGTATTCAAGGATACACCATTTACTAGAGATCAATGAATATTTTCGATAATATCTCATATACAATTTGTTTAATTAAAATTTGCACATAGGAAGTATGAAAGGATACACCATTTACTAGAGATCAACGAGTATTTTCGATAATATCTCACATACAATTTGTTTCATTAAGATTTATACATAGGAAGTATTCAAGGATATACCATATAGTAGAGATCAATGAATATTTTTGATAATATCTCACATACAATTTGTTTCATTAAGATTTATAAATAGGAAGCACTCAGGGATACACCATATACTAGAGATCAATGCATATATGCGGTAATATCTCACACACAATTTGTTTCATTTAGATTTATAAATAGGAAGTATTCAAGGATGCACCATATACTAGAGATCAATGAATATTTTCGATAATATCGCACATACAATTTGTTTTATTTAGATTTATAAATACGAAGTATTCAAGGATACACCATTTACTAGAGATCAATGAATATTTTCGATAATATCTCACATACAATTTGTTTCATTAAGATTTGCACATAGGAAATATGCAAGGATACACCCTATACTAGAGATCAATGAATATTTTCGATAATATCTCACATACAATTTGTTTCCTTAAGGTTTATAAATAGGATGTATTCAAGGATACAGCCTATACTAGAGATCAATGAATATGTTCGATAATATCGCACATACAATTTGTTTCATTAATATTTATAAATAGGAAGTATTCAAGGATACACCATTTACTAGAGATCAATGAATATTTTCGATAATATCTCACATCTAATTTGTTTCATTAAGATTTATTAATAGGAAGCACTCAGGGATACACCATATACTAGAGATCAATGCATATATGCGGTAATATCTCACACACAATTTGTTTCATTTAGATTTATAAATAGGAAGTATTCAAGGATGCACCATATACTAGAGATCAATGAATATTTTCGATAATATCGCACATACAATTTGTTTTATTTAGATTTATAAATACGAAGTATTCAAGGATACACCATTTACTAGAGATCAATGGATATTTTCGATAATATCTCACATACAATTTGTTTCATTAAGATTTGCACATAGGAAGTATGCAAGGATACACCCTATACTAGAGATCAATGAATATTTTCGATAATATCTCACATACAATTTGTTTCATTAAGGTTTATAAATAGGAAGTATTCAAGGATACACCATATAGTAGAGATCAATGAATATTTTCGATAATATCTCACATACAATTTGTTTTATTAAGATATATAAATAGGAAGTATTCAAGGATATACCATATACTAGAGATCAATGAATATTTTCGATAATATCTCACATCTAATTTGTTTCATTAAGATTTATTAATAGGAAGTATTCAAGGATACACCATTTACTAGAGATCAATGAATATTTTCGATAATATCTCATATACAATTTGTTTCATTAAAATTTGCGCATAGGAAGTATGCAAGGATACACCATTTACTAGAGATCAACGAATATTTTCGATAATATCTCACATACAATTTGTTTCATTAAGATTTATAAATAGGAAGTATTCAAGGATACACCATATAGTAGAGATCAATGAATATTTTTGATAATATCTCACATACAATTTGTTTCATTAAGATTTATAAATAGGAAGCACTCAGGGATACACCATATACTAGAGATCAATGCATATATGCGGTAATATCTCATATACAATTTGTTTCATTAAAATTTGCGCATAGGAAGTATGCAAGGATACACCATTTACTAGAGATCAACGAATATTTTCGATAATATCTCACATACAATTTGTTTCATTAAGATTTATAAATAGGAAGTATTCAAGGATACACCATATAGTAGAGATCAATGAATATTTTTGATAATATCTCACATACAATTTGTTTCATTAAGATTTATAAATAGGAAGCACTCAGGAATACACCATATACTAGAGATCAATGCATATATGCGGTAATATCTCACACACAATTTGTTTCATTTAGATTTATAAATATGAAGTATTCAAGGATGCACCATATACTAGAGATCAATGAATATTTTCGATAATATTACACATACAATTTGTTTCATTAAGATTTGCACATAGGAAATATGCAAGGATACACCATATACTAGAGATCAATGAATATTTTCGATAATATCTCACATACAATTTGTTTCATTTAGATTTATAAATAGGAAGTATTCAAGGATACACCATATACTAGAGATCAATGAATATTTTCGATAATATCTCACATACAATTTGTTTCATTTAGATTTATAAATAGGAGGTATTCAAGGATACACCATATACTAGAGATCAATGAATATTTTCGATAATATCTCACATACAATTTGATTCATTTAGATTTATAAATAGGAAGTATTCAAGGATACACCATATTCTTCATTGTTATTGCAGTTTTGAAATTAAAATTGCGATTGTATTTTATAACTTCTACTAATATTTATCCTGTATTCTGAAAAATAAATTTTTAACTTACAACTACGACGAATGAAAAAATATACGAGCTATTGAAATATTTCAAGTGTTAGTTCGAGATTCTGTGAAAATGAAAACAATAATTTTGAGATTGTTTCGTTGTTCTTGTGACGTTTCTTGGATGGATATAGTAATTAGTACACGATAATATTGTTAAGAAAAAAAAAAACTATATTGTATAAGTTAAGACGTAACTATAACAATTTCTTGTTATAATTATTCCCACCCTTATTTCTTTATTCTTCTTTAATCATTTATTTTTACTCTCTTTATTCTCTCTCAAATTATTATTAATAATTACATATTTCTGTTTTATCTCTGTAACTTTATTTGACCTCTGTTCTTCTTTTTATCGTTTTAATTCTGTATTCCTATCCTTTAAAAAGCTTTTAGATTTTAGTTTTAAGTCAGTCACGTCTAGAGACTTCATAAGCGATCCTCATAGTTGGAAAGCGTAGTTAAATTAAATTAAATAAATAAGTTTTTATCCTAATTCTAAATACAACTTAAATTAATAATTTAATAAATAAATTAAATTAAATAAATATGTTAATGTGAAGAATAAACGGTTAAATAAATTAAATAAATTACACATTTGTGTTTTAATTAGCACGGTATCCCTAAAATAACTAAAAAACCCATAGAGGTTTAATTGGCGCCCGAGCAGGGACCGTGCTTTCTAAAGTCCATACAATAAAATTATTTTAAATTTGTAAAAAAATAAATTTGGTTAAAAACCAAAGTGATTAAAACAACATTAAGATACATTGTTTTTTTTTTTTTGTCAATAAATAAGCAATAACGGCAAGAATTTAAAATACCAAAAAAATAAAAACAATATAAAAAAAATTTTTTTTTTTTAAATTAAAAAGATAAATAAGATAAAAAAAATTTCTTTTGAAGCTCACCGAAATTGATTACCCGAATAAGTAAAATCATATGATCAAATAGAGGTCATAAGAATGATCAAATAGAGGTCATAAGAATGTCCAAATAGAGGTCATAAGTACTATCAAATAGAGGTCATAAATATTGGTGAGCAAAACTCTCCAACAAATCAACAAACAAAACAAACAAAGTTATAGACTCAGTGCAATAAAGAAATCAAAAATTGTTAAAAGAGCAAAATTCTCCAATAAAGCAGCAAAAATCCGTATGCCGAAAATAATTGTAGACGAAGTGTAAGAAGGAAAGCAGAAGTTGTTGTTGCAGAAGAGACAATTCTATAGGCATAACATAGTGCGATTGGTTGAAGCTGAAAAATCATAATAATAATAACAAGAAGCAAATTAATTGAGAGAGAGAGAGCATTGAGTAATAAGTACTAAATGTTAAAATAAGTCGCTGCGTTTCATCACTGTTAACACACAACATATCGCTGATTGGGAGATGCTAAGGAATTTTAGTACTAAAAGTCAAAAGCTGAGTAACAACAAATAAGTTAAGTATTAAGTATTTTATAATTATTTTTTGAATAACCTATACTGAAAAAAAGGTGTAACCAACGAGAGTACGCAATACTTTTTTTAGTTCATCTGAAAATATGTAAATTCTGAAAAAAATCTTTCTGTTGTACTAAAAAATTTATAATTAAATTTTTTTAACTGTAATTTTTTCTTCTTGTTCTTTATATGCGAAACATTTTTATTAATATTAAAAAAATTGTCGATTTGAGAAAAAAAACCAATAATTAAAAGAAATTTTTTTTAGAAATAACATTTTATGAGCGTAAATGAATTAATTTTGAACTTTGAACGTTTAAGTATAGATTCTTGTATTGAAAAATTAAAAATGGACAGTGAAGCAGTTCAGGCATTATTGGCAACGGCTATTTCCCATGCCACTGAGCAAACTCGACAAGTTTTTCAGAGTAGTATTGACGAATTAACTAAAAGGTTATCGGTTTTGGAAACACCACATCGTGTGGAAGAATATAAACCAATTGAAATAATTCCGGGAATAGTTTGTAACGAATCCCTTGATATTGTTAAATCAATACCTGAGTTTGATGGAACTTCAGCGAGATATGTTTCTTGGCGTCAGGCGGCCGTGACGGCACATAGATTATACGAAGGCTATGAGGGTAGTTCGAAGTATTACCAGGCTGTTGCAATTATAAGAAACAAGATAGTGGGTGCTGCGGACACCGTTTTAAGTTCGTATAACACTGTCCTTAACTTTAAGGCTATACTGGCTAGACTAGATTTTTCGTACGGCGATAAAAAGAGTATTTTTACGTTAGAACAGGAACTGTTGACGCTTAGGCAAGGCTCCAGTACTATTACACATTTTTATGATGAGGTCGAGCAGAAGTTGACTGCAATACTGAATAAGGTTTTAATGTCTAATGAGGGAAATCAAGAATTAATAGAATCTCTTAGTCGAAAGTATAGGGAAAATGCTCTTCGCGTTTTCATTTCTGGTTTGCGCAGACCTATGTGTGACATTTTATTTTCCAGTAGGCCAATTGACTTGCCTTCTGCTCTCGCTTTGGCCCAGGAGTTGGAAGCTAACAGTTCTCGTTACAATTTCGCTACAACATTTTGGAACAACAGTAGAGGAACTACGTTTAATAACTCACCACACTACCAAGCTGTAGGTCCCAGTTCTTCACGAGAAATGCAATATCGGCATCAAGGTGTCGTACAGAATAATCCAATTAATGCTTCTGGATACGGAACCCCACAACGTGGACAATTCCATTCTAACAGAAATAGTAACCGATTTCCTCAAGTTTCACATAATCGTTCGACACAGTATCAACCTATGGAGGTTGACTCAAGTACTCGTACAAACTTTCAACAAAAAAACAATAGTCAATATAACACGCACAATTTTCAACAGCCAATTGCTCCAAAAAGACCCAATGAATCCTCTCGTCAAAATCAGAATAAATTTCAAAGAATCAACCACTTTAGGCAACAGCAAAATTTCGAAGAACCGAGGTCCAAATGTTCTTTTAACCGCGATTTGTATTGCGTAGAAGACGATTACCAAAGTTCGGTAGATAACTTATCACGTGGTGATCATTTTGAACATCATATTGAGGATGGAATCAATTTTTTAGGACATAGGTCCCTCCTCTCATACATCGAAAGGACAATAGGGGGAAGGACGTTAAAATTATTAATAGACACTGGTACTTCGAAAAATTATATGAAAAATTTAGAGGGTTTGAAGGGTATTAAACCAGTGGAAAAACCTTTTATTATTAAGTCGCTTCATGGAAATTCTAAAATAGCTTCAAAATGCCTGGTTAATTTACTGAATTGCACATCGTGGTTTTTTATATTGCCCGAACTTTCTACATTTGACGGTATAATCGGTTTAGATTTCCTTAAACAAATTAATGCCCAAATTGATTGCGATCGAGGACTATTGTATCATAAAAATGGTAAGGAAAAACTTATATTTCACTTTTGTCGCGATGTTAATAAAATTGTCATTGATCCCGCTGATTGTAATATCCCACGGCCTATTTTTGAGAAGCTGATGATTATTTTGGACAAACACAAATCTGTTTTTGCTGACCCAAATGAAGCCTTACCATTTCACACCGATGTAGCCGCCACAATCCCTACTGAAAATGACGAACCTATTTATTCCAAATCTTATCCATATCCGTTGGCACTTACTGAATTCGTTAACAGTGAAATAGAAAATTTGTTGGAAAATGGAATCATAAGACCATCTAGATCATCATATAATAATCCTATATGGATCGTAGATAAAAAAGGTCTTGATGAAGCTGGAAGGCGGAAAAAAAGGCTTGTAATAGACTTTAGGAAGCTAAATTCTAAAACCACAAGCGAGCGTTATCCGATCCCCGATACTACTGTTATTTTGTCGAATTTAGGAAGCGGATGTTTTTTTACAACATTGGATCTTAAGTCCGGATTCCACCAAATTAACTTGGCCGAGGCTGACAGGAAGAAAACAGCTTTTAGCATTAATAATGGCAAATTTGAATTTTGTAGGCTTCCGTTCGGACTGAAAAACGCACCTGGTTTCTTCCAAAAAGTAATTGATGATATTTTACGAGATGAAATTGGTAAAAGTTGTCACGTCTATATCGATGACATTATCATTTTCTCTCCCAACGCTGGAAAACACCTACAAGATATAGATAACATTTTAAGGAAACTTTTTTCGGCAAATATGAGTGTGTCTTGTGAAAAATCGAAATTTTTTCAAAGTTCTGTGGAATACTTAGGTTTTACTGTGTGCAAAAATGGAATAAAAACATGTCCAGAAAAGGTGAAGAGTATTTTAGATTTTCAAATTCCTCAGACAATTAGAGGCCTCCGATCATTCTTGGGATTGGCTGGCTACTATCGCCGGTTTATAAGAAATTATGCTGAAATCACTAAACCGCTTACGCAATACTTGCGTGGTGAAAATGGCAAAGTTAGTAGTAGGCAATCCAAGAATATAGTAGTAAATTTAAGTGAGGAAGCGCTCAGAGCATTGCAGAAAATAAAAAATATTCTGGCTTCAGAAGATGTGCTGCTGTTGCACCCTGATTACAGCAAACCCTTTGAGCTCACTACTGACGCTTCTTCATCAGCAATAGGAGCCGTTCTCTCCCAGTACGGTAAGCCAATCACAATGATTTCGAGAACATTGTCCCATACTGAGGAGAATTATGCCACCAACGAGCGCGAAATGTTGGCAATAGTGTGGGCTCTGCAAAAATTACGCAATTATTTATATGGTGCGAAAAATATAAATATTTACACCGATCATCAACCATTATCGTTTTCTATTTCGGAAAGAAATCCTAACCCAAAAATAAGACGTTGGCGAGCTTTTATTGAGGAATACTCCCCTAAGTTTTTCTACAAGCCAGGAAAAGAAAATGTTGTTGCCGATGCATTATCCCGGCAGTATGTTAACCATATAGAAGGTGAATCCAGTGACAATGACTCAATACAAGCAACGATTGGTTCGGAAGCAGAATTAGATAAAACGCAAATAGACATGCAAACTACTTCGGAAAGTTCAGAGGTTAAAAGTTCAACAATTCACAGTGAGCAATCTTCATCCGAAATTATAAGAAAAGTATCAAATCCAGTAAACTGTTTCAAAAACCAGTTAATTCTGAACAAATCAACGGAGTCTAATATATCCTCTAAAACCATTTTTAAAAACCAAACAAGGCATTTAATGAACTATGTTAATGTAAAGGATATTTTTACATTTTTGAAACGGGCCATTAATTGCAACGTAATTAACTGTCTTCATTGCGACCTTCATGTTTTAGGCTTGATTCAGAATAAAGTAATTCATTCTTTCCCAGCAGTAAAGTTTGTTTATTCAGATAAATTTGTAATAGATATCCATAACCCAGATGATCAGAGTGAAATCATTACAGCCGAACATAATAGGGCTCACCGTAATGTGCGTGAAAACGCTAACCAGATTTTACAGCAATATTATTTTCCAAACATCAGAGATAAACTCAAGACGATTGCCTCAGACTGTAGGATATGCAAAGAGTCAAAATATAATAGGCACCCACGAAGAGCACTCAAACACCAATACCTGAGTATCCTGGGGAGATACTACACATCGATGTTTTTACAACTGACAAAACTAATTTCATAACTTGTCTTGACAAATTTTCTAAGTTTTCACTCGCCATTTTTGTTGAAACACGTTCGATTGTTGATGTTAAGGTTGCTTTATTAACTATTTTGAACATTTTTCCTAAGGCTCATACCATTGTTTGCGACAATGAGAAATCATTTAATTCGCATACCATTAAGTCTCTTCTTCTAAATCAGTTTGGTGTCGAAATCTTTCCTACTCCACCGGCGCACAGCACCAGCAACGGGCAAGTGGAGAGGCTTCACAGCACGATAGGTGAAATATCGCGATGTTTAAAATCCGAAGGGCATTGTAATGACACGAGGGAACTTGTTCTCACACCCATTACGAGGTATAACAATACAATTCATTCGGTAACTAAAGTTAAGCCGATAGATATTTTTAATTCTATAACAGAGCAGATTAGGATAAATATAAAGAACAGGCTGCTAAGGGCTCAGAATTGTGAGCTTTCCTATCACAATAAGAATAGACAGAATAAAATTTTTAGACCAGGTGATAAAGTATTTGTTAAAGTCAACAGACGGCTAGGAAATAAATTTAGCAAATTGTATGTCGAAAAGATTGTCGAAAAAGATTTAGGCCACTCAGTTCTAATTGATAATAGACCAATTCATAAAGATAACTTAAGGTAGGATTTATTTGTGTTATTTTGATAAGTTCTCAGTTCAAAGTTGATTACATTTTTCAATTATAACAGAAAGATTTGTTTTTAGCAATATTTGTAAATATAGTTATTAAAGTTTTGTATAAAAATTGTAGTATTAAGAGAATATTTAAAGAATTTTTTTATTTTTTGTATTTAAATGTATCTATAAGTTTTTATTATTATTAAGAATATGTTAAAAATAATATGAAATAGTAAACTAAGTAAAAGCAAACAGTCGGGACGCCTGTCCTTCGAGAAGGGGGGTAGTTAAGACGTAACTATAACAATTTCTTGTTATAATTATGCCCACCCTTATTTCTTTATTCTTCTTTAATCATTTATTTTTACTCTCTTTATTCTCTCTCAAATTATTATTAATAATTACATATTTCTGTTTTATCTCTGTAACTTTATTTGACCTCTGTTCTTCTTTTTATCGTTTTAATTCTGTATTCCTATCCTTTAAAAAGCTTTTAGATTTTAGTTTTAAGTCAGTCACGTCTAGAGACTTCATAAGCGATCCTCATAGTTGGAAAGCGTAGTTAAATTAAATTAAATAAATAAGTTTTTATCCTAATTCTAAATACAACTTAAATTAATAATTTAATAAATAAATTAAATTAAATAAATATGTTAATGTGAAGAATAAACGGTTAAATAAATTAAATAAATTACACATTTGTGTTTTAATTAGCACGGTATCCCTAAAATAACTAAAAAACCCATAGAGGTTTAATTTATATATTGTAAATAGAAAATATTTCTGCGAAAAATCTCATTGTTGATTGTATTTAAAAATATACAAATAAATATGAATTTAAAAAATGGTGATAAACATACAAAGAAATGCTTTTAAAAGTGGTGGCATAATTATTATAATCATATAAATATTTTGTTTGGTAAACTGGTGGTCAGTTTGAGTATTTTGTGTTTATTTTTTATTTCTTTTTTTATTTACTTTTTTTTATCAGGTTGTGTTTTATTATTTATTTATTTTTGTTTGTTTGTTTTGTAATGCAAAAGCTACAAGATACATAATAATAAATACTAGTAATGTAAAAATATTTGAGATCCATTTATTTTTAATTAAGCCCTATTCTGAAAGACATTCACATTCATTCATTCATTTAAAAATAGAAACGACTACGAGCCTGAGAAATAGTGAGTTTTTATAAGAGTAATGAGTGGATAATAGCTACATTGAGTTCAGATTGTGATTTAATACAAAAACAAAAAAAAAAAAAAGAAAACCAATATGATAAAACAACGTTAAATAAAATATATTCTAATGAAATGTTTTACTATCGATGTATAATTTTGTTTTGTTTTTGCGGTTTAATTCAGACTTGTAAACAAAAAAAAAAAAAAAACGTAAAATATGCTGATTTATTTTTGTTGTTGTTAAATTTGATTTCAAAATTGAGATTGTTTTAGTTCTAAATATATGTTTCGTATGTGATAATTTTAAACTTATATCAATGTGAAAAAGGTATTTATTTAATTAAATACAAATATCTAACCCCTAATCTAAAAGCATGTTCAATTAGCCACTAATTGTTGAGTTAAAAGTTAAATTGTGTTTCTCATCGTCGTCTTGCTTCTCAACAATTGATACTGAATCGTTGGAACTGCGTACATCATCAATGCTTGCAATTCCACTTTCTTCTAAAGAGCACCTTTTGTTGGTTGGTGTTTCAGTTGCGGCGGTGGATGTAGCATTGTTAGTTAAGCTACTGCTATTACAATTACTTGGTGTATTAGGTTTTTGTGATTCTATTAAAGGCAGCGTAGAAGGTCGTATTTTGTTAAAAGGGAAATTTGATTGGCTCTCTAATTGCGGTGTATGCACCGCGACAATTTCAGTTTGTGTAGCAGCTGAATCTTTCTTTTCTGAGGACGTCGTGGTGGAAATGCCGGTAGTATTCGGACCGTGTGCGGACATATTTGGTGCAGTTGATAAAGCTTCGGCTACGCCTGCCGTCAAAAGACGTTTCACATTTTCTTGTGGTAAATTGCAGAATAATGTCAAGCAATTCAAAATATCACGCATGGATCCTTGTAACTGTTGAACCTGATTCGTTAACATTGTACATGTTTTAGCCAAATCATTTACTACCGTGGTTGAACTATTATCCAAACTTAATGTGTTTTGAATCTGTTGACTGATTGTTCCTCCACTCGATATCGTTGTAGCGCTGTTATCGATATTTTGACCATCAATGGACACGCCAGTACTCGTTGATGCATTTTGCATAGACGACACCTTTTTCCACAAAGCATTAATAGCCTGCATTTGAAATTGTTGAATTTTGCGCTCATTCTCCAGCTGCGCTTTCGTCATTTCCATGTCTTTCGTTAATTTATCAATATATTCATGGGTTCGTTTTTTTAACAATTTCTCTGCAATATCTTTTGTTTTTTTACGAGTTCTATAGCCGCGCCACATCTTTTGTATTACAACAGCAGAGTTTTCTGTGTCCGGACTTAAATTATGACTAGAATTTTCCATATTTTGTTTGAGTTGTTGGCATCTTTGAGCTGCTTTGTTTCGTATGGTTTTCAATTTGTCCACATTTATATTGTCGCTATCTTCATCGGAACTGCCACCACCGAAGCAATCGTCTGGCGCAGCAACGTGCATTGAATTGCTAATAAATGGCCTTGATTTCATTTGATGTTTTATTCCATGTAATGGTTGTTGATTTCCAATTGATTTCGTGTTAGATTGTTGGTGCTGTGCTGTATTTTGGGTGCTAGTATTCATATTCGTTTTCCTTGGACTTATTGTTGGACTACGTTCTGTAGTGCTGCGTTTTAAGTGAGGACTTCTCATCTTCGGAGAATTTAATCGATTATCTTTGTTTTTATTAATTTTTGTTTGTTGTATTTGAGTATTAATGGCAGAGACAGTAACCTTTTGAGCCACTGAAGCTGGACAAACATCTGGACTCATAAGTGTTTCTGGTACCGGAACCATTTTAGAAGCAGCATTTAGAGGCCCTCCGTTATAAGGATTTGGTGTAATAGTGCGAGGTGTTGAATCTTACGAGTTGTTCACTTTTGAATTCGAATTGTTTACATTGGTACCATCTAGACTTTGCGATATCAAAGCATCACAATTCTTTACGTTCTCAATCAAAGTTGTTGTCATCTGAACTAAATTGTTTGCATTCGTCACTTGTTCATTTGTGGTGTTTCCGTGATAACTATTTACCATAGAATCTGGCGAACCTTGACGTCCGCTCCAACGGGAAAATCTCGGCGACTGAATACGACTAGCTGGTTTTTTGCGACCTGACGAAGGTGAATTGTTAGCGGACGCATTAGAATTTTCTGAAATTTCTTCTTGCAATTGACGCTGGTGATGTTGAGCTTTACTAAGTATTAAACGTAGTTTGCGTTCATTTTCGTTTTCTAAAGCTTTGCCAATTAGTGGGCAAACCGAACTTAAGTATTTAGATAAAGCGGCTTGTTCTCCTAAGCGAAAGCTTCGTCCACGACCCTGACTATAAAGCCATTCAGCTTTAAGACTTTCAATTGGATCCACAACAAATCCGTCTATAATTTTCAAACTTAAACACCAATTTAACACAAATGGACGATGATCAAATCCATCAGGTCCAGCTGTCATTGATACACAGGGATTTTCGTTAATAGTTAAACTATTTAAATTAATAAGATTTCCTAATGAACAGATTTCATTAAGATCACTTATATTGTTTTTGGCCAAAGTTAGTGTTTCCAATGAAGTGGGCAAATATTTGTCGCATTGTCTTAAATGTGTTAAGCGATTCCCATGTAAATACAGTTCCTTTAGGCTCTTCAAAAAAGATATATCCGATGTACTGCCAATACTATTTTCGGCTAAATTTAAGTATTCCAATTTCACATTTGTATTCAAATGTTCAATAGTTTTGATGTTATTTCCCTCCAGATTCAAATAACGCAAATGAAGGCACTCCTTGAGACCTCCTATTGATAGAATTCCATTGAATGATAGATTTAGATCACGTAAACAGTGCAGACGGCAAACGCCATACATGCGTAACAATTGATTTTTGCTCAAAGACAACTTTTCTATTTTAAGATAAGAATCAATATTATCAATTTTTTGCAATTCATTTTCATCCAGAAGTAAAGTTCGAACATTTTGAGCGTCTTCTTGTTTTGGAACCTTCTTTAATTGCTTGCGAGACAAATCCAATATCACTTTTTCATTCTCCTCTTCACTCATTATTTTTATATTTATTAGAACTTAATATCAGCACTGGGGTTTTATTTAATTATGATTCTTATATTGTTATGGAAAAATCAATTTTCGTCCTTTTGTTTTGGGGGAGTTTAAGTTTGTCTTTTGATTACAGCAGACAATGTTGTTAAATTTCTTATTCAAACTTTCATTAGATTAGAAATATATTCAAAACTTTGTTTCACTTTAATCTTAAACATTTTGTATCGATCTTTAGTAATCCTTGCTTTAATGTAATATTATTTAGCTTTTTAAATTTTCATAATTCAAATCTGTAGTTGTTTCCCTGAATCCCTGAATACTAGAGATCAATGAATATTTTCGATAATATCTCACATACAATTTGTTTCATTTAGATTTATAAATAGGAAGTATTCAAGGATACACCATATACTAGAGATCAATGAATATTTTCGATAATATCTCAAATACAGTTTGTTTCATTTAGATTTATAAATAGGAAGTGTTCAAGGATACACCATATACTAGAGATCAATGAATATTTTCGATAATATCTCACATACAATTTGTTTCATTAATATTTATATATAGGAAGTATTCAAGGATACACCATATACTAGAGATCAATGAATATTTTCGATAATATCTCACATATAATTTGTTTCATTAAGATTTATAAATAGGAAGTATTCAAGGATACACCATTTACTAGAGATCAATCAATATTTTCGATAATATCTCATATACAATTTGTTTCATTAAAATTTGCACATAGGAAGTATGCAAGGATACACCATATACTAGAGATCAATGAATATTTTCGATAATATAATAATATAATAATATAATATCTCACATACAATTTGTTTCCTTAAGGTTTATAAATAGGATGTATTCAAGGACACAGCCTATACTAGAGATCAATGAATATTTTCGATAATATCGCACATACAATTTGTTTCATTAATATTTATAAATAGGAAGTATTCAAGGATACACCATTTACTAGAGATCAATGAATATTTTCGATAATATCTCACATCTAATTTGTTTCATTAAGATTTATAAATAGGAAGCACTCAGGGATACACCATATACTAGAGATCAATGCATATATGCGGTAATATCTCACACACAATTTGTTTCATTTAAATTTATAAGTAGGAAGTATTCAAGGATACAATTTGTTTTATTAAGATATATAAATAGGAAGTATTCAAGGATATACCATATACTAGAGATCAATCAATATTTTCGATAATATCTCACATCTAATTTGTTTCATTAAGATTTATAAATAGGAAGTATTCAAGGATACACCATTTACTAGAGATCAATGAATATTTTCGATAATATCTTATATACAATTTGTTTCATTAAAATTTGCGCATAGGAAGTATGCAAGGATACACCATTTACTAGAGATCAACGATTATTTTCGATAATATCTCACATACAATTTGTTTCATTAAGATTTATAAATAGGAAGTATTCAAGGATACACCATATAGTAGAGATCAATGAATATTTTTGATAATATCTCACATACAATTTGTTTCATTAAGATTTATAAATAGGAAGCACTCAGTGATACACCATATACTAGAGATCAATGCATATATGCGGTAATATCTCACACACAATTTGTTTTATTTAGATTTATAAATACGAAGTATTCAAGGATACACCATTTACTAGAGATCAATGAATATTTTAGATAATATCTCACATACAATTTGTTTAATTAAAATTTGCACATAGGAAGTATGCAAGGATACACCATTTACTAGAGATCAACGAATATTTTCGATAATATCTCAAATATAATTTGTTTCATTAAGATTTATAAATAGGAAGTATTCAAGGATACACCATATAGTAGAGATCAATGAATATTTTTGATAATATCTCACATACAATTTGTTTCATTAAGATTTATAAATAGGAAGCACTCAGGGATACACCATATACTAAGATCAATGAATATATGCGGTAATATCTCACACACAATTTGTTTCATTTAGATATATAAATAGGAAGTATTCAATGATGCACCATATACTAGAGATCAATGAATATTTTCGATAATATTACACATACAATTTGTTTCATTAAGATTTGCACATAGGAAATATGCAAGGATACACCGTATACTAGAAATCAATGAATATTTTCGATAATATCTCACATACAATTTGTTTCATTAAGATTTATAAATAGGAAGAATTCAAGGATACAACCTATACTAGAGATCAATGAATATTTTCGATAATACCTCACATCCAATTTGTTTCCTTAAGGTTTATAAATAAGATGTATTCAAGGATACACCATATACTAGAGATCAATGAATATTTTCGATAATATCTCACATACAATTTGTTTGATTTAGATTTATAAATAGGAAGTATTCAAGGATACACCATATTCTAGAGATCAATGAATATTTTCCATAATATCTCACATACAATTTGGTTCATTTAGATTTATAAATAGGAAGTATTCAAGGATACACCATATACTAGAGATCAATGAATATTTTCGATAATATCTCACATACAATTTGTTTCATTTAGATTTATAAATAGGAAGTCTTCAAGGATACACCATATACTAGAGATCAATGAATATTTTCAATAATATCTCACATACAATTTGCTTCATTAAGATTTACAAATAGGAAGCATTCAAGGATACGCCATATACTAGAGATCAATGAATATTTTCGATAATATCTCACATACAATTTGATTCATTTAGATTTATAAATAGGAAGTATTCAAGGATACACCATATACTAGAGATCAATGAATATTTTCGATAATATCTCACATACAATTTGTTTCATTAATATTTATAAATAGGAAGTATTCAAGGATACGCCACATACTAGAGATCAATGAATATTTTCGATAATATCTCAAATACAATTTGTTTCATTTAGATTTATACTTAGGAAGTATTCAAGGATACACCATATACTAGAGATCAATGAATATTTTCGATAATATCTCACATACAATTTGTTTCATTTAGAATTATAAATAGGAAGTATTCAAGGATACACCATATACTAGAGATCAATGAATATTTTCGATAATATCTCACATACAATTTGTTTCATTAATATTTATAAATAGGAAGTATTCAAGGATACGCCGCATACTAGAGATCAATGAATATTTTCGATAATATCTCAAGTACAATTTGTTTCATTTAGATTTATACTTAGGAAGTATTCAAGGATACACCATATACTAGAGATCAATGAATATTTTCGATAATATCTCACATACAATTTGTTTCATTTAGATTTATAAATAGGAAGTATTCAAGGATACACCATATACTAGAGATCAATGAATATTTTCGATAATATCTCACATACAATTTGATTCATTTAGATTTATAAATAGGAAGTATTCAAGGATACACCATATACTAGAGATCAATGAATATTTTCGATAATATCTCAAATACAGTTTGTTTCATTTAGATTTATAAATAGGAAGTGTTCAAGGATACACCATATACTAGAGATCAATGAATATTTTCGATAATATCTCACATACAATTTGTTTCATTAATATTTATATATAGGAAGTATTCAAGGATACACCATATACTAGAGATCAATGAATATTTTCGATAATATCTCACATATAATTTGGTTCATTAAGATTTATAAATAGGAAGTATTCAAGGATACACCATTTACTAGAGATCAATGAATATTTTCGATAATATCTCATATACAATTTGTTTCATTAAAATTTGCACATAGGAAGTATGCAAGGATACACCATTTACTAGAGATCAACGAATATTTTCGATAATATCTCACATACAATTTGTTTCATTAAGATTTATAAATAGGAAGCACTCAGTGATACACCATATACTAGAGATCAATGCATATATGCGGTAATATCTCACACACAATTTGTTTTATTTAGATTTATAAATACGAAGTATTCAAGGATACACCATTTACTAGAGATCAATGAATATTTTCGATAATATCTCACATACAATTTGTTTAATTAAAATTTGCACATAGGAAGTATGCAAGGATACACCATTTACTAGAGATCAACGAATATTTTCGATAATATCTCAAATATAATTTGTTTCATTAAGATTTATAAATAGGAAGTATTCAAGGATACACCATATAGTAGAGATCAATGAATATTTTTGATAATATCTCACATACAATTTGTTTCATTAAGATTTATAAATAGGAAGCACTCAGGGATACACCATATACTAAGATCAATGAATATATGCGGTAATATCTCACACACAATTTGTTTCATTTAGATATATAAATAGGAAGTATTCAATGATGCACCATATACTAGAGATTAATGAATATTTTCGATAATATTACACATACAATTTGTTTCATTAAGATTTGCACATAGGAAATATGCAAGGATACACCCTATACTAGAAATCAATGAATATTTTCGATAATATCTCACATACAATTTGTTTCATTAAGATTTATAAATAGGAAGTGTTCAAGGATACACCATATACTAGAAATCAATGAATATTTTCGATAATATCTCACATACAATTTGTTTCATTAAGATTTATAAATAGGAAGAATTCAAGGATACAACCTATACTAGAGATCAATGAATATTTTCGATAATACCTCACATACAATTTGTTTCCTTAAGGTTTATAAATAAGATGTATTCAAGGATACACCATATACTAGAGATCAATGAATATTTTCGATAATATCTCACATACAATTTGTTTGATTTAGATTTATAAATAGGAAGTATTCAAGGATACACCATATTCTAGAGATCAATGAATATTTTCCATAATATCTCACATACAATTTGGTTCATTTAGATTTATAAATAGGAAGTATTCAAGGATACACCATATACTAGAGATCAATGAATATTTTCGATAATATCTCACATACAATTTGTTTCATTTAGATTTATAAATAGGAAGTCTTCAAGGATACACCATATACTAGAGATCAATGAATATTTTCAATAATATCTCACATACAATTTGCTTCATTAAGATTTACAAATAGGAAGCATTCAAGGATACGCCATATACTAGAGATCAATGAATATTTTCGATAATATCTCACATACAATTTGATTCATTTAGATTTATAAATAGGAAGTATTCAAGGATACACCATATACTAGAGATCAATGAATATTTTCGATAATATCTCACATACAATTTGTTTCATTAATATTTATAAATAGGAAGTATTCAAGGATACGCCACATACTAGAGATCAATGAATATTTTCGATAATATCTCAAATACAATTTGTTTCATTTAGATTTATACTTAGGAAGTATTCAAGGATACACCATATAGTAGAGATCAATGAATATTTTCGATAATATCTCACATACAATTTGTTTCATTTAGAATTATAAATAGGAAGTATTCAAGGATACACCATATACTAGAGATCAATGAATATTTTCGATAATATCTCACATACAATTTGTTTCATTAATATTTATAAATAGGAAGTATTCAAGGATACGCCACATACTAGAGATCAATGAATATTTTCGATAATATCTCAAGTACAATTTGTTTCATTTAGATTTATACTTAGGAAGTATTCAAGGATACACCATATACTAGAGATCAATGAATATTTTCGATAATATCTCACATACAATTTGTTTCATTTAGATTTATAAATAGGAAGTATTCAAGGATACACCATATACTAGAGATCAATGAATATTTTCGATAATATCTCACATACAATTTGATTCATTTAGATTTATAAATAGGAAGTATTCAAGGATATACCATATACTAGAGATCAATGAATATTTTCGATAATATCTCAAATACAGTTTGTTTCATTTAGATTTATAAATAGGAAGTGTTCAAGGATACACCATATACTAGAGATCAATGAATATTTTCGATAATATCTCACATACAATTTGTTTCATTAATATTTATATATAGGAAGTATTCAAGGATACACCATATACTAGAGATCAATGAATATTTTCGATAATATCTCACATATAATTTGGTTCATTAAGATTTATAAATAGGAAGTATTCAAGGATACACCATTTACTAGAGATCAATGAATATTTTCGATAATATCTCACATACAATTTGTTTCATTAAGATTTATAAATAGGAAGAATTCAAGGATACAACCTATACTAGAGATCAATGAATATTTTCGATAATACCTCACATACAATTTGTTTCCTTAAGGTTTATAAATAAGATGTATTCAAGGATACACCATATACTAGAGATCAATGAATATTTTCGATAATATCTCACATACAATTTGTTTGATTTAGATTTATAAATAGGAAGTATTCAAGGATACACCATATTCTAGAGATCAATGAATATTTTCCATAATATCTCACATACAATTTGGTTCATTTAGATTTATAAATAGGAAGTATTCAAGGATACACCATATACTAGAGATCAATGAATATTTTCGATAATATCTCACATACAATTTGTTTCATTTAGATTTATAAATAGGAAGTCTTCAAGGATACACCATATACTAGAGATCAATGAATATTTTCAATAATATCTCACATACAATTTGCTTCATTAAGATTTACAAATAGGAAGCATTCAAGGATACGCCATATACTAGAGATCCATGAATATTTTCGATAATATCTCACATACAATTTGATTCATTTAGATTTATAAATAGGAAGTATTCAAGGATACACCATATACTAGAGATCAATGAATATTTTCGATAATATCTCACATACAATTTGTTTCATTAATATTTATAAATAGGAAGTATTCAAGGATACGCCACATACTAGAGATCAATGAATATTTTCGATAATATCTCAAATACAATTTGTTTCATTTAGATTTATACTTAGGAAGTATTCAAGGATACACCATATACTAGAGATCAATGAATATTTTCGATAATATCTCACATACAATTTGTTTCATTTAGAATTATAAATAGGAAGTATTCAAGGATACACCATATACTAGAGATCAATGAATATTTTCGATAATATCTCACATACAATTTGTTTCATTAATATTTATAAATAGGAAGTATTCAAGGATACGCCACATACTAGAGATCAATGAATATTTTCGATAATATCTCAAGTACAATTTGTTTCATTTAGATTTATACTTAGGAAGTATTCAAGGATACACCATTTACTAGAGATCAATGAATATTTTCGATAATATCTCATATACAATTTGTTTCATTAAAATTTGCACATAGGAAGTATGCAAGGATACACCATTTACTAGAGATCAACGAATATTTTCGATAATATCTCACATACAATTTGTTTCATTAAGATTTATACATAGGAAGTATTCAAGGATACACCATATAGTAGAGATCAATGAAACTTTTTGATAATATCTCACATACAATTTGTTTCATTAAGATTTTTAAATAGGAAGCACTCAGTGATACACCATATACTAGAGATCAATGCATATATGCGGTAATATCTCACACACAATTTGTTTTATTTAGATTTATAAATACGAAGTATTCAAGGATACACCATTTACTAGAGATCAATGAATATTTTCGATAATATCTCACATACAATTTGTTTAATTAAAATTTGCACATAGGAAGTATGCAAGGATACACCATTTACTAGAGATCAACGAATATTTGCGATAATATCTCAAATATAATTTGTTTCATTAAGATTTATAAATAGGAAGTATTCAAGGATACACCATATAGTAGAGATCAATGAATATTTTTGATAATATCTCACATACAATTTGTTTCATTAAGATTTATAAATAGGAAGCACTCAGGGATACACCATATACTAAGATCAATGAATATATGCGGTAATATCTCACACACAATTTGTTTCATTTAGATATATAAATAGGAAGTATTCAATGATGCACCATATGCTAGAGATCAATGAATATTTTCGATAATATTACACATACAATTTGTTTCATTAAGATTTGCACATAGGAAATATGCAAGGATACACCCTATACTAGAAATCAATGAATATTTTCGATAATATGTCACATACAATTTGTTTCATTAAGATTTATAAATAGGAAGTGTTCAACGATACACCATATACTAGAAATCAATGAATATTTTCGATAATATCTCACATACAATTTGTTTCATTAAGATTTATAAATAGGAAGAATTCAAGGATACAACCTATACTAGAGATCAATGAATATTTTCGATAATACCTCACATACAATTTGTTTCTTTAAGGTTTATAAATAAGATGTATTCAAGGATACACCATATTCTAGAGATCAATGAATATTTTCCATAATATCTCACATACAATTTGGTTCATTTAGATTTATAAATAGGAAGTATTCAAGGATACACCATATACTAGAGATCAATGAATATTTTCGATAATATCTCACATACAATTTGTTTCATTTAGATTTATAAATAGGAAGTCTTCAAGGATACACCATATACTAGAGATCAATGAATATTTTCAATAATATCTCACATACAATTTGCTTCATTAAGATTTACAAATAGGAAGCATTCAAGGATACGCCATATACTAGAGATCAATGAATATTTTCGATAATATCTCACATACAATTTGATTCATTTAGATTTATAAATAGGAAGTATTCAAGGATGCACCATATACTAGAGATCAATGAATATTTTCGATAATATCTCACATACAATTTGTTTCATTAATATTTATAAATAGGAAGTATTCAAGGATACGCCACATACTAGAGATCAATGAATATTTTCGATAATATCTCAAATACAATTTGTTTCATTTAGATTTATACTTAGGAAGTATTCAAGGATACACCATATACTAGAGATCAATGAATATTTTCGACAATATCTCACATACAATTTGTTTCATTTAGAATTATAAATAGGAAGTATTCAAGGATACACCATATACTAGAGATCAATGAATATTTTCGATAATATCTCACATACAATTTGTTTCATTAATATTTATAAATAGGAAGTATTCAAGGATACGCCACATACTAGAGATCAATGAATATTTTCGATAATATCTCAAGTACAATTTGTTTCATTTAGATTTATACTTAGGAAGTATTCAAGGATACACCATATACTAGAGATCAATGAATATTTTCGATAATATCTCACATACAATTTGTTTCATTTAGATTTATAAATAGGAAGTATTCAAGGATACACCATATACTAGAGATCAATGAATATTTTCGATAATATCTCACATACAATTTGATTCATTTAGATTTATAAATAGGAAGTATTCAAGGATACACCATATACTAGAGATCAATGAATATTTTCGATAATATCTCAAATACAGTTTGTTTCATTTAGATTTATAAATAGGAAGTGTTCAAGGATACACCATATACTAGAGATCAATGACTATTTTCGATAATATCTCACATACAATTTGTTTCATTAATATTTATATATAGGAAGTATTCAAGGATACACCATATACTAGAGATCAATGAATATTTTCGATAATATCTCACATATAATTTGGTTCATTAAGATTTATAAATAGGAAGTATTCAAGGATACACCATTTACTAGAGATCAATGAATATTTTCGATAATATCTCATATACAATTTGTTTCATTAAAATTTGCACATAGGAAGTATGCAAGGATACACCATTTACTAGAGATCAACGAATATTTTCGATAATATCTCACATACAATTTGTTTCATTAAGATTTATACATAGGAAGTATTCAAGGATACACCATATAGTAGAGATCAATGAAACTTTTTGATAATATCTCACATACAATTTGTTTCATTAAGATTTATAAATAGGAAGCACTCAGGGATACACCATATACTAGAGATCAATGCATATATGCGGTAATATCTCACACACAATTTGTTTCATTTAGATTTATAAATAGGAAGTATTCAAGGATGCACCATATACTAGAGATCAATGAATATTTTCGATAATATCGCACATACAATTTGTTTTATTTAGATTTATAAATACGAAGAATTCAAGGATACACCATTTACTAGAGATCAATGAATATTTTCGATAATATCTCACATACAATTTGTTTCATTAAGATTTGCACATAGGAAATATGCAAGGATACACCCTATACTAGAGATCAATGAATATTTTCGATAATATCTCACATACAATTTGTTTCCTTAAGGTTTATAAATAGGATGTATTCAAGGATACAGCCTATACTAGAGATCAATGAATATTTTCGATAATATCGCACATACAATTTGTTTCATTAATATTTATAAATAGGAAGTATTCAAGGATATACCATATAGTAGAGATCAATGAATATTTTCGATAATATCTCACATACAATTTGTTTCATTAATATTTATAAATAGGAAGTATTCAAGGATATACCATATACTAGAGATCAATGAATATTTTCGATAATATCTCATATACAATTTGTTTCATTAAGATTTATAAATAGGAAGTATTCAAGGATACACCATTTACTAGAGATCAATGAATATTTTCGATAATATCTCATATACAATTTGTTTCATTAAAATTTGCACATAGGAAGAATGCAAGGATACACCATTTACTAGAGATCAACGAATATTTTCGATAATATCTCACATACAATTTGTTTCATTAAGATTTGCACATAGGAAATATGCAAGGATACACCCTATACTAGAGATCAATGAATATTTTCGATAATATCTCACATACAATTTGTTTCCTTAAGGTTTATAAATAGGATGTATTCAAGGATACAGCCTATACTAGAGATCAATGAATATTTTCGATAATATCGCACATACAATTTGTTTCATTAATATTTATAAATAGGAAGTATTCAAGGATATACCATATAGTAGAGATCAATGAATATTTTCGATAATATCGCACATACAATTTGTTTCATTAATATTTATAAATAGGAAGTATTCAAGGATATACCATAT
Organism: Sarcophaga carnaria; assembly: GCA_958299815.1. Classification (NCBI taxonomy): domain Eukaryota; kingdom Metazoa; phylum Arthropoda; class Insecta; order Diptera; family Sarcophagidae; genus Sarcophaga; species Sarcophaga carnaria. The sequence continues at coordinate 79,918,263 of OY283149.1, read as the reverse complement.
ACTAGAGATCAATGAATATTTTCGATAATATCTCATATACAATTTGTTTCATTAAGATTTATAAATAGGAAGTATTCAAGGATACACCATTTACTAGAGATCAATGAATATTTTCGATAATATCTCATATACAATTTGTTTCATTAAAATTTGCACATAGGAAGAATGCAAGGATACACCATTTACTAGAGATCAACGAATATTTTCGATAATATCTCACATACAATTTGTTTCATTAAGATTTATAAATAGGAAGTATTCAAGGATACACCATATAGTAGAGATCAATGAATATTTTCGATAATATATCACATACAATTTGTTTGATTTAGATTTATAGATAGGAAGTATTCAAGGATACACCATATTCTAGAGATCAATGAATATTTTCCATAATATCTCACATACAATTTGGTTCATTTAGATTTATAAATAAGAAGTATTCAAGGATACACCATTTACCAGAGATCAATGAATATTTTCGATAATATCTCACATACAATTTGTTTCATTAAAATTTGCACATAGGAAGTATGCAAGGATACACCATTTACTAGAGATCAACGAATATTTTCGATAATATCTCAAATACAATTTGGTTCATTAAGATTTAGAAATAGGAAGTATTCAAGGATACACCATATAGTAGAGATCAATGAATATTTTTGATAATATCTCACATACAATTTGTTTCATTAAAATTTATAAATAGGAAGCACTCAGGGATACACCATATACTAAAATCAATGAATATATGTGGTAATATCTCACACACAATTTGTTTCATTTAGATTTATAAATAGGAAGTATTCAATGATGTACCATATACTAGAGATCAATGAATATTTTCGATAATATCGCACATACAATTTGTTTCATTAAGATTTGCATATAGGAAATATGCAAGGATACACCCTATACTAGAAATCAATGAATATTTTCGATAATATCTCACATACAATTTGTTTCATTAAGATTTATAAATAGGAAGAATTCAAGGATACAACCTATACTAGAGATCAATGAATATTTTCGATAATATCTCACATACAATTTGTTCCCTTAAGGTTTATAAATAGGATGTATTCAAGGATACACCATATACCAGAGATCAATGAATATTTTCGATAATATCTCACATACAATTTGTTTGATTTAGATTTATAAATAGGAAGTATTCAAGGATACACCATATTCTAGAGGTCAATGAATATTTTCCATAATATCTCACATACAATTTGGTTCATTTAGATTTATAAATAGGAAGTATTCAAGGATACACCATATACTAGAGATCAATGAATATTTTCGATAATATCTCACATACAATTTGTTTTATTTAGATTTATAAATAGGAAGTCTTCAAGGATGCACGATATACTGGAGATCAATGAATATTTTCAATAATATCTCACATACAATTTGCTTCATTAAGATTTACAAATAGGAAGCATTCAAGGATACGCCATATACTAGAGATCAATGAATATTTTCGATAATATCTCACATACAATTTGATTCATTTAGATTTATAAATTGGAAGTATTCAAGGATACGCCACATACTAGAGATCAATGAATATTTTCGATAATATCTCACATACAATTTGTTTCATTTAGATTTATAAATAGGAAGTCTTCAAGGATGCACCATATACTAGATATCAATGAATATTTTCGATAATATCTCACATACAATTTGTTTCATTAAGATTTACAAATAGGAAGCATTCAAGGATATGCCATATACTAGAGATCAATGAATATTTTCGATAATATCTCACATACAATTTGATTCATTTAGATTTATAAATAGGAAGTATTCAAGGATACGCCACATACTAGAGATCAATGAATATTTTCGATAATATCTCACATACAATTTGTTTCATTTAGATTTATAAATAGGAAGTATTCAAGGATACACCATATACTAGAGATCAATGAATATTTCCGATAATATCTCACATACAAATTGATTCATTTAGATTTATAAATAGGAAGTATTCAAGGATACACCATATACTAGAGATCAATGAATATTTTCGATAATATCTCACATACAATTTGTTTCATTTAGATTTATATATAGGAAGTATTCAAGGATACACCACATACTAGAGATCAATGAGTATTTTCGATAATATCTCACATACAATTTGATTCATTTAGATTTATAAATAGGAAGTATTCAAGGATACACCATATACTAGAGATCAATGAATATTTTCGATAATATCTCACATACAATTTGTTTCATTAAGATTTACAAATAGGAAGCATTCAAGGATACGCCATATACTAGAGATCAATGAATATTTTCGATAATATCTCACATACAATTTGTTTCATTTAGATTTATAAATAGGAAGTATTCAAGGATATGCCATATACTAGAGATCAATGAATATTTTCGATAATATCTCACATACAATTTGTTTCATTAAGATTTACAAATAGGAAGCATTCAAGGATATGCCATATACTAGAGATCAATGAATATTTTCGATAATATCTCACATACAATTTGATTCATTTAGATTTATAAATAGGAAGTATTCAAGGATACACCATATACTAGAGATCAATGAATATTTTCGATAATATCTCATATACAATTTGTTTCATTTAGATTTATATATAGGAAGTATTCAAGGATACACCACATACTAGAGATCAATGAATATTTTCGATAATATCTCACATACAATTTGATTCATTTAGATTTATAAATAGGAAGTATTCAAGGATACACCATATACTATAGATCAATGAATATTTTCGATAATATCTCACATACAATTTGTTTCATTAAGATTTACAAATAGGAAGCATTCAAGGATACACCATATACTAGAGATCAATGAATATTTTCGATAATATCTCACATACAATTTGTTTCATTTAGATTTATAAATAGGAAGTATTCAAGGATACACCTTATACTAGAGATCAATGAATATTTTCGATAATATCTCACATACAATTTGATTCATTTAGATTTATAAATAGGAACTATTCAAGGATAAGCCATATACTAGAGATCAATGAATATTTTCGATAATATCTCACATACAATTTGTTTCATTAAGATTTATAAATAGAAAGTATTCAAGGATACACCATATACTAGATATCAACGAATATTTTCGATAATATATCACATACAATTTGTTTCATTAAGATTTATAAATAGGAAGTATTCAATGATAGACCATATACTAGAGATCAATGAATATTTTCGATAATATATCACATACAATTGGTTTCATTAAGATTTATAAATAGAAAGAATTCAAGGATACACCATATACTAGAGATCAATGAATATTTTCGATAATATATCACAAACAATTCCTTTCATTAAGATTTATAAATAGGAAGTATTCAATGATACACGATATCCAGATCGATGAATATTTTCGATACTATCTTACACACAATTTGTTTGATTTATATTTACAAATAGGATGTGTTGAAGGATACACCATATCCTAGAGATCAATGAATATTTTCGATAATATCTCACATACAATTTGTTTCATTTAGATTTATAAAGAGGAAGTATTCAAGGATACACCATATACTAGAGATCAATGAATATTTTCGATAATATCTCACATACAATTTGTTTCATTTAGATTTATAAAGAGGAAGTATTCAAGGATACACCATATACTAGAGATCAATGAATATTTTCAATAATATCTCACATACAATTTGTTTCATTAAGATTTACACATAGGAAGTTTTCAAGGATACACCAGATCCTAGAGATCAATGAATATTTTCGATAATATCTCACATACAATTTGTTTCATTTAGATTTATGAATAGGAAGTATTCAAGGATACACCATATACTAGAGATCAATGAATATTTTCGATAATATCTCACATACAATTTGTTTCATTTAGATTTATAAAGAGGAAGTTTTCAAGGATACACCAGATCCTAGAGATCAATAGGAAGTCTCAAGGATACACCATATACTAGAGATCAATGAATATTTTCGATAATATCTCACATACAATTTGTTTAATTCAGATTTATAAATAGGAGGTATTCAAGGATAAGCCATATACTAGAGATCAATGAATATTTTCGATAATATCTCACATACAATTTGTTTCATTAAGATTTATAAATAGGAAGTATTCAAGGATACACCATATACTAGAGATCAATGAATATTTTCGATAATATCTCACATACAATTTGATTCATTTAGATTTATAAATAGGAAGTATTCAAGGATAAGCCATATACTAGAGATCAATGAATATTTTCGATAATCTCTCACATACAATTTGTTTCATTTAGATTTATAAATAGGAAGTATTCAAGGATACACCATATACTAGAGATCAATCAATATTTTCGATAATATCTCACATACAATTTGTTTAATTTAGATTTATAAATAGGAAGTATTCAAGGATAAGCCATATACTGGAGATCAATGAATATTTTCGATAATATCTCACATACAATTTGTTTAATTTAGATTTATAAATAGGAAGTATTCAAGGATAAGCCATATACTAGAGATCAATGAATATTTTCGATAATATCTCACATACAATTTGTTTCATTTAGATTTATAAATAAGAAGTATTCAAGGATACACCATATACTAGAGATCAATGAATATTTTCGATAATATCTCACATACAATTTGTTTAATTTAGATTTATAAATAGGAAGTATTCAAGGATAAGCCATACACTAGAGATCAATGAATGTTTTCGATAATATCTCACATACAATTTGTTTCATTAAGATTTATAAATAGGAAGTATTGAAGGATACACCATATACTAGAGATCAATGAATATTTTCCATAATATCTCACATACAATTTGTTTCATTTAGATTTATGAATAGGAAGTATTCAAGGATACACCATAGATCAATGAATATTTTCGATAATATCTCACATACAATTTGATTCATTTAGATTTATAAATAGGAAGTATTCAAGGATAAGCCATATACTAGAGATCAACGAATATTTTCGATAATATCTCACATACAATTTATTTCATTAAGGTTTATAAATAGGAAGTATTCAAGGATACACCATATACTAGAGATCAATGAATATTTTCGATAATATCTCACATACAATTTGTTTCATTTAGATGTATATATAGGAAGTATTCAAGGATACATCATAGATCAATGAATATTTTCGATAATATCTCACATACAATTTGTTTGATTAAGATTTATAAATAGGAAGTATTCAAGGATACGCCATATTCTAGAGATCAATGAATATTTTCGATAATATATCACAAACAATTTGTTTCATTAAGATTTATAAATACGATGTATTCAAGGGTACACCATATTCTAGAGATCAATGAATATTTTCGATAATATCTCACATACAATTTGATTCATTTAGATTTATAAATAGGAAGTATTCAAGGATAAGCCATATACTGGAGATCAATGAATATTTTCGATAATATCTCACATACAATTTGTTTAATTTAGATTTATAAATAGGAAGTATTCAAGGATAAGCCATATACTAGAGATCAATGAATATTTTCGATAATATCTCACATACAATTTGTTTCATTTAGATTTATAAATAAGAAGTATTCAAGGATACACCATATACTAGAGATCAATGAATATTTTCGATAATATCTCACATACAATTTGATTCATTTAGATTTATAAATAGGAAGTATTCAAGGATAAGCCATATACTAGAGATCAACGAATATTTTCGATAATATCTCACATACAATTTATTTCATTAAGGTTTATAAATAGGAAGTATTCAAAGATACACCATATACTAGAGATCAATGAATATTTTCGATAATATCTCACATACAATTTGTTTCATTTAGATGTATATATAGGAAGTATTCAAGGATACATCATAGATCAATGAATATTTTCGATAATATCTCACATACAATTTGTTTGATTAAGATTTATAAATAGGAAGTATTCAAGGATACGCCATATTCTAGAGATCAATGAATATTTTCGATAATATATCACAAACAATTTGTTTCATTAAGATTTATAAATACGATGTATTCAAGGGTACACCATATTCTAGAGATCAATGAATATTTTCGATAATATCTCACATACAATTTGATTCATTTAGATTTATAAATAGGAAGTATTCAGGGATAAGCCATATACTAGAGATCAATGAATATTTTCGATAATCTCTCACATACAATTTGTTTCGTTTAGATTTATAAATAGGAAGTATTCAAGGATACACCATATACTAGAGATCAATGAATATTTTCGATAATATCTCACATACAATTTGTTTCATTTAGATTTATAAATAAGAAGTATTCAAGGATACACCATATACTAGAGATCAATGAATATTTTCGATAATATCTCACATACAATTTGTTTAATTTAGATTTATAAATAGGAAGTATTCAAGGTTAAGCCATATACTAGAGATCAATGAATATTTTCGATAATATCTCACATACAATTTGTTTCATTAAGATTTATAAATAGGAAGTATTGAGGGATACACCATATACTAGAGATCAATGAATATTTTCCATAATATCTCACATACAATTTGTTTCATTTAGATTTATGAATAGGAAGTATTCAAGGATACACCATAGATCAATGAATATTTTCGATAATATCTCACATACAATTTGTTTCATTAAGATTTATAAATACGATGTATTCAAGGGTACACCATATTCTAGAGATCAATCAATATTTTCGATAATATCTCACATACAATTTGTTTAATTTATATTTATAAATAGGAAGTATTCAAGGATTAGCCATATACTGGAGATCAATGAATATTTTCGATAATATCTCACATACAATTTGTTTAATTTAGATTTATAAATAGGAAGTATTCAAGGATAAGCCATATACTAGAGATCAATGAATATTTTCGATAATATCTCACATACAATTTGTTTCATTTAGATTTATAAATAAGAAGTATTCAAGGATACACCATATACTAGAGATCAATGAATATTTTCGATAATATCTCACATACAATTTGTTTAATTTAGATTTATAAATAGGAAGTATTCAAGGATAAGCCATATACTAGCGATCAATGAATATTTTCGATAATATCTCACATACAATTTGTTTCATTAAGATTTATAAATAGGAAGTATTGAAGGATACACCATATACTAGAGATCAATGAATATTTTCCATAATATCTCACATACAATTTGTTTCATTTAGATTTATGAATAGGAAGTATTCAAGGATACACCATAGATCAATGAATATTTTCGATAATATCTCACATACAATTTGTTTCATTAAGGTTTATAAATAGGAAGTATTCAAAGGTACACCATATACCAGAGATCAATGAATATTTTCGATAATATCTCACATACAATTTGATTCATTTAGATTTATAAATAGGAAGTATTCAAGGATAAGCCATATACTAGAGATCAACGAATATTTTCGATAATATCTCACATACAATTTATTTCATTAAGGTTTATAAATAGGAAGTATTCAAAGATACACCATATACTAGAGATCAATGAATATTTTCGATAATATCTCACATACAATTTGTTTCATTTAGATGTATATATAGGAAGTATTCAAGGATACATCATAGATCAATGAATATTTTCGATAATATCTCACATACAATTTGTTTGATTAAGATTTATAAATAGGAAGTATTCAAGGATACGCCATATTCTAGAGATCAATGAATATTTTCGATAATATATCACAAACAATTTGTTTCATTAAGATTTATAAATACGATGTATTCAAGGGTACACCATATTCTAGAGATCAATGAATATTTTCGATAATATCTCACATACAATTTGATTCATTTAGATTTATAAATAGGAAGTATTCAGGGATAAGCCATATACTAGAGATCAATAAATATTTTCGATAATCTCTCACATACAATTTGTTTCGTTTAGATTTATAAATAGGAAGTATTCAAGGATACACCATATACTAGAGATCAATGAATATTTTCGATAATATCTCACATACAATTTGTTTCATTTAGATTTATAAATAAGAAGTATTCAAGGATACACCATATACTAGAGATCAATGAATATTTTCGATAATATCTCACATACAATTTGTTTAATTTAGATTTATAAATAGGAAGTATTCAAGGTTAAGCCATATACTAGAGATCAATGAATATTTTCGATAATATCTCACATACAATTTGTTTCATTAAGATTTATAAATAGGAAGTATTGAGGGATACACCATATACTAGAGATCAATGAATATTTTCCATAATATCTCACATACAATTTGTTTCATTTAGATTTATGAATAGGAAGTATTCAAGGATACACCATAGATCAATGAATATTTTCGATAATATCTCACATACAATTTGTTTCATTAAGGTTTATAAATAGGAAGTATTCAAGGATACACCATATACCAGAGATCAATGAATATTTTCGATAATATCTCACATACAATTTGATTCATTTAGATTTATAAATAGGAAGTATTCAAGGATAAGCCATATACTAGAGATCAACGAATATTTTCGATAATATCTCACATACAATTTATTTCATTAAGGTTTATAAATAGGAAGTATTCAAGGATACACCATATACTAGAGATCAATGAATATTTTCGATAATATCTCACATACAATTTGTTTCATTTAGATGTATATATAGGAAGTATTCAAGGATACATCATAGATCAATGAATATTTTCGATAATATCTCACATACAATTTGTTTGATTAAGATTTATAAATAGGAAGTATTCAAGGATACACCATATACTAGAGATCAATGAATATTTTCGATAATATCTCACATACAATTTGTTTCATTTAGATGTATAAATAGGAAGTATTCAAGGATACACCATAGATCAATGAATATTTTCGATAATATCTCACATAGAATTTGTTTCATTAAGATTTATAAATAGGAAGCACTCAGGGATACACCATATACTAGAGATCAATGCATATATGCGGTAATATCTCACACACAATTTGTTTCATTTAGATTTATAAATAGGAAGTATTCAAGGATGCACCATATACTAGAGATCAATGAATATTTTCGATAATATCGCACACACAATTTGTTTTATTTAGATTTATAAATACGAAGAATTCAAGGATACACCATTTACTAGAGATCAATGAATATTTTCGATAATATCTCACATACAATTTGTTTCATTAAGATTTGCACATAGGAAATATGCAAGGTTACACCCTATACTAGAGATCAATGAATATTTTCGATAATATCTCACATACTATTTGTTTCCTTAAGGTTTATAAATAGGATGTATTCAAGGATACAGCCTATACTAGAGATCAATGAATATTTTCGATAATATCGCACATACAATTTGTTTCATTAATATTTATAAATAGGAAGTATTCAAGGATATACCATATAGTAGAGATCAATGAATATTTTCGATAATATCTCACATACAATTTGTTTTATTAAGATATATAAATAGGAAGTATTCAAGGATATACCATATACTAGAGATCAATGAATATTTTCGATAATATCTCATATACAATTTGTTTCATTAAGATTTATAAATAGGAAGTATTCAAGGATACACCATTTACTAGAGATCAATGAATATTTTCGATAATATCTCATATACAATTTGTTTCATTAAAATTTGCACATAGGAAGAATGCAAGGATACACCATTTACTAGAGATCAACGAATATTTTCGATAATATCTCACATACAATTTGTTTCATTAAGATTTATAAATAGGAAGTATTCAAGGATACACCATATAGTAGAGATCAATGAATATTTTTGATAATATCTCACATACAATTTGTTTCATTAAGATTTATAAATAGGAAGCACTCAGGGATACACCATATACTAGAGATCAATGCATATATGCGGTAATATCTCACACACAATTTGTTTCATTTAGATTTATAAATACGAAATATTCAAGGATACAGCCTATACTAGAAATCAATGAATATTTTCGATAATATCTCACATACAATTTGTTTCATTAAGATTTATAAATAGGAAGAATTCAAGGATACAACCTATACTAGAGATCAATGAATATTTTCGATAATATCTCACATACAATTTGTTTCCTTAAGGTTTATAAATAGGATGTATTCAAGGATACACCATATACCAGAGATCAATGAATATTTTCGATAATATCTCACATACAATTTGTTTGATTTAGATTTATAAATAGGAAGTATTCAAGGCTACACCATATTCTAGAGGTCAATGAATATTTTCCATAATATCTCACATACAATTTGGTTCATTTAGATTTATAAATAGGAAGTATTCAAGGATACACCATATACTAGAGATCAATGAATATTTTCGATAATATCTCACATACAATTTGTTTCATTTAGATTTATAAATAGGAAGTCTTCAAGGATGCACGATATACTAGAGATCAATGAATATTTTCAATAATATCTCACATACAATTTGCTTCATTAAGATTTACAAATAGGAAGCATTCAAGGATACGCCATAGATCAATGAATATTTTCGATAATATCTCACAGACAATTTGTTTGATTAAGATTTATAAATAGGAAGTATTCAAGGATACGCCATATTCTAGAGATCAATGAATATTTTCGATAATATATCACAAACAATTTGTTTCATTAAGATTTATAAATACGATGTATTCAAGGGTACACCATATTCTAGAGATCAATGAATATTTTCGATAATATCTCACATACAATTTGATTCATTTAGATTTATAAATAGGAAGTATTCAGGGATAAGCCATATACTAGAGATCAATGAATATTTTCGATAATCTCTCACATACAATTTGTTTCGTTTAGATTTATAAATAGGAAGTATTCAAGGATACACCATATACTAGAGATCAATGAATATTTTCGATAATATCTCACATACAATTTGTTTCATTTAGATTTATAAATAAGAAGTATTCAAGGATACACCATATACTAGAGATCAATGAATATTTTCGATAATATCTCACATACAATTTGTTTAATTTAGATTTATAAATAGGAAGTATTCAAGGTTAAGCCATATACTAGAGATCAATGAATATTTTCGATAATATCTCACATACAATTTGTTTCATTAAGATTTATAAATAGGAAGTATTGAGGGATACACCATATACTAGAGATCAATGAATATTTTCCATAATATCTCACATACAATTTGTTTCATTTAGATTTATGAATAGGAAGTATTCAAGGATACACCATAGATCAATGAATATTTTCGATAATATCTCACATACAATTTGTTTCATTAAGGTTTATAAATATGAAGTATTCAAGGATACACCATATACCAGAGATCAATGAATATTTTCGATAATATCTCACATACAATTTGATTCATTTACATTTATAAATAGGAAGTATTCAAGGATAAGCCATATACTAGAGATCAACGAATATTTTCGATAATATCTCACATACAATTTATTTCATTAAGGTTTATAAATAGGAAGTATTCAAGGATACACCATATACTAGAGATCAATGAATATTTTCGATAATATCTCACATACAATTTGTTTCATTTAGATGTATATATAGGAAGTATTCAAGGATACATCATAGATCAATGCATATTTTCGATAATATCTCACATACAATTTGTTTGATTAAGATTTATAAATAGGAAGTATTCAAGGATACACCATATACTAGAGATCAATGAATATTTTCGATAATATCTCACATACAATTTGTTTCATTTAGATGTATAAATAGGAAGTATTCAAGGATACACCATAGATCAATGAATATATTCGATAATATCTCACATAGAATTTGTTTCATTAAGATTTATAAATAGGAAGCACTCAGGGATACACCATATACTAGAGATCAATGCATATATGCGGTAATATCTCACACACAATTTGTTTCATTTAGATTTATAAATAGGAAGTATTCAAGGATGCACCATATACTAGAGATCAATGAATATTTTCGATAATATCGCACACACAATTTGTTTTATTTAGATTTATAAATACGAAGAATTCAAGGATACACCATTTACTAGAGATCAATGAATATTTTCGATAATATCTCACATACAATTTGTTTCATTAAGATTTGCACATAGGAAATATGCAAGGTTACACCCTATACTAGAGATCAATGAATATTTTCGATAATATCTCACATACAATTTGTTTCCTTAAGGTTTATAAATAGGATGTATTCAAGGATACAGCCTATACTAGAGATCAATGAATATTTTCGATAATATCGCACATACAATTTGTTTCATTAATATTTATAAATAGGAAGTATTCAAGGATATACCATATAGTAGTGATCAATGAATATTTTCGATAATATCTCATATACAATTTGTTTCATTAAGATTTATAAATAGGAAGTATTCAAGGATACACCATTTACTAGAGATCAATGAATATTTTCGATAATATCTCATATACAATTTGTTTCATTAAAATTTGCACATAGGAAGAATGCAAGGATACACCATTTACTAGAGATCAACGAATATTTTCGATAATATCTCACATACAATTTGTTTCATTAAGATTTATAAATAGGAAGTATTCAAGGATACACCATATAGTAGAGATCAATGAATATTTTTGATAATATCTCACATACAATTTGTTTCATTAAGATTTATAAATAGGAAGCACTCAGGGATACACCATATACTAGAGATCAATGCATATATGCGGTAATATCTCACACACAATTTGTTTCATTTAGATTTATAAATACGAAATATTCAAGGATACACCCTATACTAGAAATCAATGAATATTTTCGATAATATCTCACATACAATTTGTTTCATTAAGATTTATAAATAGGAAGAATTCAAGGATACAACCTATACTAGAGATCAATGAATATTTTCGATAATATCTCACATACAATTTGTTTCCTTAAGGTTTATAAATAGGATGTATTCAAGGATACACCATATACCAGAGATAAATGAATATTTTCGATAATATCTCACATACAATTTGTTTGATTTAGATTTATAAATAGGAAGTATTCAAGGCTACACCATATTCTAGAGGTCAATGAATATTTTCCATAATATCTCACATACAATTTGGTTCATTTAGATTTATAAATAGGAAGTATTCAAGGATACACCATATACTAGAGATCAATGAATATTTTCGATAATATCTCACATACAATTTGTTTCATTTAGATTTATAAATAGGAAGTCTTCAAGGATGCACGATATACTAGAGATCAATGAATATTTTCAATAATATCTCACATACAATTTGCTTCATTAAGATTTACAAATAGGAAGCATTCAAGGATACGCCATATACTAGAGATCAATGAATATTTTCGATAATATCTCACATACTATTTAATTCATTTAGATTTATAAATTAGAAGTATTCAAGGATACGCCACATACTAGAGATCAATGAATATTTTCGATAATATCTCACATACAATTTGTTTCATTTAGATTTATAAATAGGAAGTCTTCAAGGATGCACCATATACTAGATATCAATGAATATTTTCGATAATATCTCACATACAATTTGTTTCATTAAGATTTACAAATAGGAAGCATTCAAGGATATGCGATATACTAGAGATCAATGAATATTTTCGATAATATCTCACATACAATTTGATTCATTTAGATTTATAAATAGGAAGTATTCAAGGATACGCCACATACTAGAGATCAATGAATATTTTCGATAATATCTCACATACAATTTGTTTCATTTAGATTTATAAATAGGAAGTATTCAAGGATACACCATATACTAGAGATCAATGAATATTTTCGATAGTATCTCACATACAAATTGATTCATTTAGATTTATAAATAGGAAGTATTCAAGGATACACCATATACTAGAGATCAATGAATATTTTCGATAATATCTCACATACAATTTGTTTCATTTAGATTTATATATAGGAAGTATTCAAGGATACACCACATACTAGAGATCAATGAGTATTTTCGATAATATCTCACATACAATTTGATTCATTTAGATTTATAAATAGGAAGTATTCAAGGATACACCATATACTAGAGATCAATGAATATTTTCGATAATATCTCACATACAATTTGTTTCATTAAGATTTACAAATAGGAAGCTGTAGCATGATTTTACAGTTGTCAATACTGGCACAACATTTCATATGCATAAACAAAAGAATATCCAATTGCATATGAGCAGCGACCACTTGACTTAATGTTATTGACCGTCGCGCACATGCAACGATCATTTGACACTTTGTTGTCAGGCCGCTGACTGCATTGGTTTGCATATAATATGTAGTATGTGTGTTGTTGTTGTATGGCATTGCTGGTGATCGTGTGTAGCTCTCTTTACACTTTACCGTGGGAATTATTGTGGATAATAGGCGCGTGTCATATAACATCCACTTGTCCCATAATTATTACACACACAAACCAATATAATATAGTTAAACATATAATGTACACACAAACATATGTTATAGTATTAAGTCAATACAAAATTGTATTAGAATTAAGGGTTTGATTTGGAATTGTCAAATCAGCCAAAATTTAGTATAAAAGAAGGGACATTTTCCCTCAAGAAGTCAATCAATAAAACTTAACAAAATAGTGCGGTTCAACTGCACTTAGTTAAAATTATTGGTCTTTTATTTGAAAGTGCTCCTTGAGTGCACTTTATTAAAAATAAATAAATAAATACGTTGCATGGCGATCCTGCCAGTATTCTAGAAGTGCTCCAGTTATTAGCACCTAGAATATAACAGTGATCCTGCCAATCCTGGAGTGCTAATTTATCAAGCACCAAAAAGCAGGTCAATCCTGCCTGGGCCTCGGTGTGCTAAAATTTAAAGCACCCAAGGACCCGAAAAAATATATATAACAACAACTGGTGTGCTCAAAAGCACCCAAAATAAATTTTGTTTATCCTGACGGACAGCCAAGGATCCGTTGTAGGAAGAACCGCCTGGCTAAGAGATATCAGGGACCATGTACTTGTGAAGCACACGATGACCGCCTGGCAAAGAGGCATAACGATAACCAAGGACCCAAGAGGCACCAAGGACCTCAAGAATCAAGGACCAAAAAGAACAAAAACATGAAGAAGACAACCCGCATGTGGTTTAAGGTCGAACAGAATCTCTACCGCCGCTGCAGAACAAAACCAAACAAAAAAAAATTTTTTTTATTTAAACCAACGTGCTCCTCAAGGGTTGCACTGGCAGGGCCTATAAGCGTTAACCGCTCGAGGCAAAAATAATATCACAAAAAAAAAATTTTTAAGTCGAAACTTGCTACGGAAATTTTTTTAACTACAATATTTATGATTTCCAAGTGAAACAATATAATATTACAATATAATTAGAAATCATATACATGGACTTTTAATATAAGATTTG
The DNA here is from genome assembly GCA_958299815.1 of Sarcophaga carnaria. Classification (NCBI taxonomy): domain Eukaryota; kingdom Metazoa; phylum Arthropoda; class Insecta; order Diptera; family Sarcophagidae; genus Sarcophaga; species Sarcophaga carnaria. Next base: position 79,902,796 of record OY283149.1, on the reverse strand, counting down.
TCAATAATACTTACATATATTTAGATTTTTATCCATAAGTTAGTATACATTAAATTATTAATAAGGAAAAATTTGTAATAATACATAGGAAGAAAACATTAGGGATATACTGGACTTTAATAGACAATAATTTTAGATAAATATTAAGATAATCAAGCATTAATTATTAGTAAATTGATTTAGGGCATTAATGAGGTAAAAGTTAGAGCGTATGATCACAGTAAAAAATTGTGTCTACTCGCAACAAAATGGTTTATACTATCAGGAACAAGTCCGATTTCAATCAGCAATTGGAAAATGCTGGTGATAGGTTGGTGGTGGTCAAATTCTGTACCACTTGGTGTGGCCCCTGCAAAGTAATGGCCCCCAGGTTGGAGGAACTCTCCAGGGACTATGCTGACAGAATTGTCTTTATCAGGGTCGAAATTGATGACTGCGAGGATGTTGCCATAGAATACAACATCTCCAGCATGTCCACTTTCATATTCATAAAGAACAAACATAGGATTGAAGAATTTGATGAAGCCAATGCCAAAAATTGACTAAAAGGTTGGCTTAATTTTTTGTATGTATGTTCTATTAATCTAAAATTACATACATTAAACATGAACGTCACCAAGCCAAACTTTTTTTTTATATAAATCTAGCCTCTATGCTTTAAAGTAAAAATTGTTTTCATTACTTTAATATGCAATTGAAATATGAACCATGTTTAAAAAAAAAACCAGCCAATAAATTCGTAAATAGTTGCACTAAAGCAACAGGGCAACAAAACGCTATATTATACTTTAGGAAGGACAATTATATCGCGGATGCGTTATCGCGAATTACTATAGAAGATTTTAAGGAAATGAATAGAAAGGTATCGCGCGTGTTGGGAGTCACGACAAGGTCAGTGACTAAGCAAAAAGACAGTAGTAGGATAAATATACAGCATAGAGTAATTAAAACAGATGTATTAAATGAGTCCAATATATATGTACCAATTAAGAATAGTGACGTCAGAAAGTATTACAAATTAAAGATTTATCCCAATAAATGCTATATAAAGAAGGGAAAATCAATATTAGCTAGCATAAATATAAATGATATATTTACTAAAGAGGAACTTGACTTAGGACAATTTTTCTCTAGGCTCGAGAAAGCGGCCAGTAAATTAAATATCAATAAACTACAAGTAGCACCTAGTGAGAAAATTTTCGAATTTGTCTCAAAGTATGAATTTAGAAATATGGGCAATAAGGTACTAAATAGAATCAAAATAGCGCTTTTAAATGAAATAAAGATACTTGATATAAAGAATTCTAAGGAAATTCTAGAAGTCATGCTGAAATATCATGATGACCCTATCGAAGGAGGTCATTGCGGCATATATAGAACCGCAGAGAAAATAAAAAGATACTATTACTGGAAAAATATGACAAAGGACATAGCTAAATATGTAAAAGCATGTCACAAATGTCAAATAACGAAAACTACCAAGCACGTTAAAAGCCCGATGATAATAACAGAAACACCTAACAAACCGTTTGATACAGTGTATGTAGACACAATTGGACCATTTCCAAGATCAATACATGGAAATGAGTACGCAATCACATTAATATGCGACTTAACTAAATACCTGGTAACAATACCTATACCAAATAAATCGGCTAAGACGATCGCAAAAGCGATATTCGAAAATTTTGTACTTACCTATGGCCCAATGAAGACGTTCATTTCGGACATGGGTACAGAATATAAAAATTCTATATTAAACGAATTGTGCACTTTGTTGAAAATCGAGAAACTAACATCAACAGCACATCATCACCAGACCTTAGGTACAATAGAAAGAAGTCACAGAACTTTTAATGAATACGTACGTTCTTACATATCTGTAGAAAAAGATGACTGGAATGAATGGATTAGGTATTTCACATATTGTTTTAATACAACACCATCAACTGTACATAATTATTGTCCTTTTGAATTGGTTTTTAGCAAGGTACCAAACAGTTTCAAAGATTTCAATGAGGTAGACACAGTTACTCCACTATACAATGTAGACGATTATGCCAAAGAGGCAAAATTTAGATTAGAACTTGCACTTAAGAGAGCAAAACATTTATTAGAAATAAATAAAATCAAACAGAAGAATAACTATGATAAGGATATATTAGATTATAATTTTAACATAGGAGATTTAGTTTTACTTAGGAATAATACAGGACATAAACTAGAGGAATCATATAAAGGTCCATACAAAATTAAAAATATAGATTTAAGAAATAATGTAACTATAGTTGATAAGAAAAATAATAAAGAGCAAGTAGTTCATAAAAATAGACTTAAGCTATATAATAAATAAGTTTTAATTATAACACTAACCTGATCAGAAAAGTGAAATAATAATCTTTAAGACAAGATTTTTTTTTTTTAACTACATAAGTAAACTTATCACTAAACATTTATTAAAATTAAAATAAATATTAAAATTAAATAAGAAATAATATTAAGATTGGATTATGTTAAATTAAGATTACTATGTAAAACATTATTAGTCATTTAAATAAATACTTTACATTTTAAGTTCACTAATAAAATATAATTTGAAATAGACGTAAAATCATTGTACTGTGTTGTGTAAAAGAATGTCCATAGAACAAAAGTTATATGAACATTCTTGTAAAGGGTGGAGGTGTAGCATGATTTTACAGTTGTCAATACTGGCACAACATTTCATATGCATAAACAAAAGAATATCCAATTGCATATGAGCAGCGACCACTTGACATAATGTTATTGACCGTCGCGCACATGCAACGATCATTTGACACTTTGTTGTCAGGCCGCTGACTGCATTGGTTTGCATATAATATGTAGTATGTGTGTTGTTGTTGTATGGCATTGCTGGTGATCGTGTGTAGCTCTCTTTACACTTTACCGTGGGAATTATTGTGGATAATAGGCGCGTGTCATATAACATCCACTTGTCCCATAATTATTACACACACAAACCAATATAATATAGTTAAACATATAATGTACACACAAACATATGTTATAGTATTAAGTCAATACAAAATTGTATTAGAATTAAGGGTTTGATTTGGAATTGTCAAATCAGCCAAAATTTAGTATAAAAGAAGGGACATTTTCCCTCAAGAAGTCAATCAATAAAACTTAACAAAATAGTGCGGTTCAACTGCACTTAGTTAAAATTATTGGTCTTTTATTTGAAAGTGCTCCTTGAGTGCACTTTATTAAAAATAAATAAATAAATACGTTACAAAGCATTCAAGGATACACCATATACTAGAGATCAATGAATATTTTCGATAATATCTCACATACAATTTGTTTCATTTAGATTTATAAATAGGAAGTATTCAAGGATATGCCATATACTAGAGATCAATGAATATTTTCGATAATATCTCACATACAATTTGTTTCATTAAGATTTACAAATAGGAACCATATACTAGAGATCAATGAATATTTTCGATAATATCTCACATACAATTTGATTCATTTAGATTTATAAATAGGAAGTATTCAAGGATACACCATATACTAGAGATCAATGAATATTTTCGATAATATCTCACATACAATTTGTTTCATTTAGATTTATATATAGGAAGTATTCAAGGATACACCACATACTAGAGATCAATGAATATTTTCGATAATATCTCACATACAATTTGATTCATTTAGATTTATAAATAGGAAGTATTCAAGGATACACCATATACTAGAGATCAATGAATATTTTCGATAATATCTCACATACAATTTGTTTCATTAAGATTTACAAATAGGAAGCATTCAAGGATACACCATATACTAGAGATCAATGAATATTTTCGATAATATCTCACATACAATTTGTTTCATTTAGATTTATAAATAGGAAGTATTCAAGGATACACCTTATACTAGAGATCAATGAATATTTTCGATAATATCTCACATACAATTTTATTCATTTAGATTTATAAATAGGAACTATTCAAGGATAAGCCATATACTAGAGATCAATGAATATTTTCGATAATATCTCACATACAATTTGTTTCATTAAGATTTATAAATAGAAAGTATTCAAGGATACACCATATACTAGATATCAACGAATATTTTCGATAATATATCACATACAATTTGTTTCATTAAGATTTATAAATAGGAAGTATTCAATGATAGACCATATACTAGAGATCAATGAATATTTTCGATAATATATCACATACAATTGGTTTCATTAAGATTTATAAATAGAAAGAATTCAAGGATACACCATATACTAGAGATCAATGAATATTTTCGATAATATATCACAAACAATTCCTTTCATTAAGATTTATAAATAGGAAGTATTCAATGATATACCATATACTAAAGATCAATGAATATTTTCGATAATATATCACATACAATTTGTTTCATTAAGATTTATAAATAGGAAGTATTCAAGGATACACCATATTCTAGAGATCAATGAATATTTTCGATAATATATCACAAACAATTTGTTTCATTAAGATTTATAAATAGGAATTATTCAAGGATACCTCCATATACTAGAGATCAATGAATATTTTCGATAAGATCTCACATACAATTTGTTTCATTAAGATTTATAAATAGAAAGTATTCAAGCATACACCATATTCTAGAGATCAATGAATATTTTCGATAATATATCACAAACAATTTGTTTCATTAAGATTTATAAATAGGATGTATTCAAGGATACACCATATTCTAGAGATCAATGAATATTTTCGATAATATATCACAAACAATGTGTTTGATTAAGATTTATAAATAGGAAGTATTCAAGGATACACCATATACTAGATATCAATGAATATTTTCGATAATATATCACATACAATTTGTTTCATTAAGATTTATAAATAGGAAGTATTCAATGATATACCATATACCAGGAATCAATGAATATTTTCGATAATATCTCACATACAATTTGTTTCATAAAGATTTATAAATAGGAAGTATTCAATGATACACCATATCCAGATCGATGAATATTTTCGATACTATCTTACACACAATTTGTTTGATTTATATTTACAAATAGGATGTGTTGAAGGATACACCATATCCTAGAGATCAATGAATATTTTCGATAATATCTCACATATAATTTGTTTCATTTAGATTTATAAAGAGGAAGTATTGAAGGATACACCATATACTAGAGATCAATGAATATTTTCGATAATATCTCACATACAATTTGTTTCATTTAGATTTATAAAGAGGAAGTATTCAAGGATACACCATATACTAGAGATCAATGAATATTTTCGATAATATCTCAAAACAATTTGTTTCATTAAGGTTTATAAATAGGAAGTATTCAAGGATACACCATATACTAGAGATCAATGAATATTTTCGATAATATCTCACATACAATTTGTTTCATTTAGATGTATAAATAGGAAGTATTCAAGGATACACCATAGATCAATGAATATTTTCGATAATATCTCACATACAATTTGTTTCATTAAGGTTTATAAATAGGAAGTATTCAAGGATACACCATATACTAGAGATCAATGAATATTTTCGATAATATCTCACATACAATTTGATTCATTTAGATTTATAAATAGGAAGTATTCAAGGATAAGCCATATACTAGAGATCAACGAATATTTTCGATAATATCTCACATACAATTTATTTCATTAAGGTTTATAAATAGGAAGTATTCAAGGATACACCATATACTAGAGATCAATGAATATTTTCGATAATATCTCACATACAATTTGTTTCATTTAGATGTATATATAGGAAGTATTCAAGGATACACCATAGATCAATGAATATTTTCGATAATATCTCACATACAATTTGTTTGATTAAGATTTATAAATAGGAAGTATTCAAGGATACGCCATATTCTAGAGATCAATCAATATTTTCGATAATATCTCACATACAATTTGTTTAATTTATATTTATAAATAGGAAGTATTTAAGGATAAGCCATATACTGGAGATCAATGAATATTTTCGATAATATCTCACATACAATTTGTTTAATTTAGATTTATAAATAGGAAGTATTCAAGGATAAGCCATATACTAGAGATCAATGAATATTTTCGATAATATCTCACATACAATTTGTTTCATTTAGATTTATAAATAAGAAGTATTCAAGGATACACCATATACTAGAGATCAATGAATATTTTCGATAATATCTCACATACAATTTGTTTAATTTAGATTTATAAATAGGAAGTATTCAAGGATAAGTCATATACTAGAGATCAATGAATATTTTCGATAATATCTCACATACAATTTGTTTCATTAAGATTTATAAATAGGAAGTATTGAAGGATACACCATATACTAGAGATCAATGAATATTTTCCATAATATCTCACATACAATTTGTTTCATTTAGATTTATGAATAGGAAGTATTCAAGGATACACCATAGATCAATGAATATTTTCGATAATATCTCACATACAATTTGTTTCATTAAGGTTTATAAATAGGAAGTATTCAAAGATACACCATATACCAGAGATCAATGAATATTTTCGATAATATCGATAATAGGAAGTATTCAAGGATAAGCCATATACTAGAGATCAACGAATATTTTCGATAATATCTCACATACAATTTATTTCATTAAGGTTTATAAATAGGAAGTATTCAAGGATACACCATATACTAGAGATCAATGAATATTTTCGATAATATCTCACATACAATTTGTTTCATTTAGATGTATATATAGGAAGTATTCAAGGATACACCATAGATCAATGAATATTTTCGATAATATCTCACATACAATTTGTTTGATTAAGATTTATAAATAGGAAGTATTCAAGGATACGCCATATTCTAGAGATCAATGAATATTTTCGATAATATATCACAAACAATTTGTTTCATTAAGATTTATAAATAGGATGTATTCAAGGGTACACCATATTCTAGAGATCAATGAATATTTTCGATAATATCTCACATACAATTTGATTCATTTAGATTTATAAATAGGAAGTATTCAAGGATAAGCCATATACTAGAGATCAATGAATATTTTCGATAATCTCTCACATACAATTTGTTTCGTTTAGATTTATAAATAGGAAGTATTCAAGGATACACCATATACTAGAGATCAATCAATATTTTCGATAATATCTCACATACAATTTGTTTAATTTAGATTTATAAATAGGAAGTATTCAAGGATAAGCCATATACTGGAGATCAATGAATATTTTCGATAATATCTCACATACAATTTGTTTAATTTAGATTTATAAATAGAAAGTATTCAAGGATAAGCCATATACTAGAGATCAATGAATATTTTCGATAATATCTCACATACAATTTGTTTCATTTAGATTTATAAATAAGAAGTATTCAAGGATACACCATATACTAGAGATCAATGAATATTTTCAATAATATCTCACATACAATTTGTTTAATTTAGATTTATAAATAGGAAGTATTCAAGGATAAGCCATATACTAGATATCAATGAATATTTTCGATAATATCTCACATACAATTTGTTCCATTAAGATTTATAAATAGGAAGTATTGAAGGATACACCATATACTAGAGATCAATGAATATTTTCCATAATATCTCACATACAATTTGTTTCATTTAGATTTATGAATAGGAAGTATTCAAGGATACACCATATACTAGAGATCAATGAATATTTTCGATAATATCTCACATACAATTTGTTTCATTAAGGTTTATAAATAGGAAGTATTCAAGGATACACCATATACTAGAGATCAATGAATATTTTCGATAATATCTCACATACAATTTGTTTCATTTAGATGTATAAATAGGAAGTATTCAAGGATACACCATAGATCAATGAATATTTTCGATAATATCTCACATACAATTTGTTTTATTAAGGTTTATAAATAGGAAGTATTCAAGGATACACCATATACTAGAGATCAATGAATATTTTCGATAATATCTCACATACAATTTGATTCATTTAGATGTATAAATAGGAAGTATTCAAGGATACACCATAGATCAATGAATATTTTCGATAATATCTCACATACAATTTGTTTCATTAAGGTTTATAAATAGGAAGTATTCAAGGATACACCATATACTAGAGATCAATGAATATTTTCCATAATATCTCACATACAATTTGATTCATTTAGATTTATAAATAGGAAGAATTCAAGGATAAGCCATATACTAGAGATCAACGAATATTTTCGATAATATCTCACATACAATTTATTTCATTAAGGTTTATAAATAGGAAGTATTCAAGGATACACCATATACTAGAGATCAATGAATATTTTCGATAATATCTCACATACAATTTGTTTCATTTAGATGTATATATAGGAAGTATTCAAGAATACACCATAGATCAATGAATATTTTCGATAATATCTCACATACAATTTGTTTGATTAAGATTTATAAATAGGAAGTATTCAAGGATACACCATATTCTAGAGATCAATGAATATTTTCGATAATATATCACAAACAATTTGTTTCATTAAGATTTATAAATAGGATGTATTCAAGGGTACACCATATTCTAGAGATCAATGAATATTTTCGATAATATCTCACATACAATTTGATTCATTTAGATTTATAAATAGGAAGTATTCAAGGATAAGCCATATACTAGAGATCAATGAATATTTTCGATAATCTCTCACATACAATTTGTTTCATTTAGATTTATAAATAGGAAGTATTCAAGGATACACCATATACTAGAGATCAATCAATATTTTCGATAATATCTCACATACAATTTGTTTAATTTAGATTTATAAATAGGAAGTATTCAAGGATAAGCCATATACTGGAGATCAATGAATATTTTCGATAATATCTCACATACAATTTGTTTAATTTAGATTTATAAATAGGAAGTATTCAAGGATAAGCCATATACTAGAGATCAATGAATATTTTCGATAATATCTCACATACAATTTGTTTCATTTAGATTTATAAATAAGAAGTATTCAAGGATACACCATATACTAGAGATCAATGAATATTTTCGATAATATCTCACATATAATTTGTTTAATTTAGATTTATAAATAGGAAGTATTCAAGGATAAGCCATATACTAGAGATCAATGAATATTTTCGATAATATCTCACATACAATTTGTTTCATTAAGATTTATAAATAGGAAGTATTGAAGGATACACCATATACTAGAGATCAATGAATATTTTCCATAATATCTCACATACAATTTGTTTCATTTAGATTTATGAATAGGAAGTATTCAAGGATACACCATATACTAGAGATCAATGAATATTTTCGATAATATCTCACATACAATTTGTTTCATTAAGGTTTATAAATAGGAAGTATTCAAGGATACACCATATACTAGAGATCAATGAATATTTTCGATAATATCTCACATACAATTTGTTTCATTTAGATGTATAAATAGGAAGTATTCAAGGATACACCATAGATCAATGAATATTTTCGATAATATCTCACATACAATTTGTTTCATTAAGGTTTATAAATAGGAAGTATTCAAGGATACACCATATACCAGAGATCAATGAATATTTTCGATAATATCTCACATACAATTTGATTCATTTAGATTTATAAATAGGAAGTATTCAAGGATAAGCCATATACTAGAGATCAACGAATATTTTCGATAATATCTCACATACAATTTATTTCATTAAGGTTTATAAATAGGAAGCATTCAAGGATACACCATATACTAGAGATCAATGAATATTTTCGATAATATCTCACATACAATTTGTTTCATTAAGATTTATACATAGGAAGTATTCAAGGATACACCATAGATCAATGAATATTTTCGATAATATCTCACATACAATTTGTTTGATTAAGATTTATAAATAGGAAGTATTCAAGGATACACCATATTCTAGAGATCAATGAATATTTTCGATAATATATCACAAACAATTTGTTTCATTAAGATTTATAAATAGGATGTATTCAAGGGTACACCATATTCTAGAGATCAATGAATATTTTCGATAATATATCACAAACAATTTGTTTGATTAAGATTTATAAATAGGAGGTATTCAAGGATACACCTTAATACTAGATATCAATGAATATTTTCGATAATATATCACATACAATTTGTTTCATTAAGATTTATAAATAGGAAGTATTCAATGACATACCATATACCAGGAATCAATGAATATTTTCGATAATATATCACATACAATTTGTTTCATTAAGATTTATAAATAGGAAGTATTCAATGATACACCATATCCAGATCGATGAATATTTTCGATAATATCTCACACACAATTTGTTTGATTTAGATTTATGAATAGAAAGTATTCAAGGATACACCATATACTAGAGATCAATGAATATTTTCCATAATATCTCACATACAATTTGTTTCATTTAGATTTATGAATAGGAAGTATTCAAGGATACACCATATACTAGAGATCAATGAATATTTTCGATAATATCTCACATACAATTTGTTTCATTTAGATTTATAAAGAGGAAGTTTTCAAGGATACACCAGATCCTAGAGATCAATGAATATTTTCGATAATATCTCACATACAATTTGTTTAATTTAGATTTATAAATAGGAAGTATTCAAGGATAAGCCATATACTAGAGATCAATGAATATTTTCGATAATATCTCACATACAATTTGTTTCATTAAGGTTTATAAATAGGAAGTATTCAAGGATACACCATATACTAGAGATCAATGAATATTTTCGATAATATCTCACATACAATTTGATTCATTTAGATTTATAAATAGGAAGTATTCAAGGATAAGCCATATACTAGAGATCAATGAATATTTTCGATAATATCTCACATACAATTTATTTCATTAAGGTTTATAAATAGGAAGTATTCAAGGATACACCATATACTAGAGATCAATGAATATTTTCGATAATATCTCACATACAATTTGTTTCATTTAGATGTATATATAGGAAGTATTCAAGGATACACCATAGATCAATGAATATTTTCGATAATATCTCACATACAATTTGTTTCATTAAGATTTATAAATAGAAAGTATTCAAGGATACACCATATACTAGATACCAACGAATATTTTCGATAATATATCACATACAATTTGTTTCATTAAGATTTATAAATAGGAAGTATTCAAGGATACACCATATTCTAGAGATCAATGAATATTTTCGATAATATATCACAAACAATTTGTTTCATTTAGATTTATAAAGAGGAAGTTTTCAAGGATACACCAGATCCTAGAGATCAATGAATATTTTCGATAATATCTCACATACAATTTGTTTCATTTAGATTTATGAATAGAAAGTATTCAAGGATACACCATATACTAGAAATCAATGAATATTTTCCATAATATCTCACATACAATTTGTTTCATTTAGATTTATGAATAGGAAGTATTCAAGGATACACCATATACTAGAGATCAATGAATATTTTCGATAATATCTCACATACAATTTGTTTAATTTAGATTTATAAATAGGAAGTATTCAAGGATAAGCCATATACTAGAGATCAATGAATATTTTCGATAATATCTCACATACAATTTGATTCATTTAGATTTACAAATAGGAAGTATTCAAGGATAAGCCATATACTAGAGATCAACGAATATTTTCGATAATATCTCACATACAATTTATTTCATTAAGGTTTATAAATAGGAAGTATTCAAGGATACACCATATACTAGAGATCAATGAATATTTTCGATAATATCTCACATACAATTTGTTTCATTTAGATGTATATATAGGAAGTATTCAAGGATACACCATAGATCAATGAATATTTTCGATAATATCTCACATAAAATTTGTTTCATTAAGATTTATAAATAGAAAGTATTCAAGGATACACCATATACTAGATACCAACGAATATTTTCGATAATATATCACATACAATTTGTTTCATTAAGATTTATAAATAGGAAGTATTCAAGGATACACCATATTCTAGAGATCAATGAATATTTTCGATAATATATCACAAACAATTTGTTTGATTAAGATTTATAAATAGGAAGTATTCAAGGATAAACCATAATACTAGATATCAATGAATATTTTCGATAATATATCACATACAATTGGTTTCATTTAGATGTATATATAGGAAGTATTCAAGGATACACCATAGATCAATGAATATTTTCGATAATATCTCACATACAATTTGTTTCATTAAGATTTATAAATAGAAAGTATTCAAGGATACACCATATACTAGATACCAACGAATATTTTCGATAATATATCACATACAATTTGTTTCATTAAGATTTATAAATAGGAAGTATTCAAGGATACGCCATATTCTAGAGATCAATGAATATTTTCGATAATATATCACAAACAATTTGTTTCATTTAGATTTATAAAGAGGAAGTTTTCAAGGATACACCAGATCGTAGAGATCAATGAATATTTTCGATAATATCTCACATACAATTTGTTTCATTTAGATTTATGAATAGAAAGTATTCAAGGATACACCATATACTAGAAATCAATGAATATTTTCCATAATATCTCACATACAATTTGTTTCATTTAGATTTATGAATAGGAAGTATTCAAGGATACACCATATACTAGAGATCAATGAATATTTTCGATAATATCTCACATACAATTTGTTTAATTTAGATTTATAGATAGGAAGTATTCAAGGATAAGCCATATACTAGAGATCAATGAATATTTTCGATAATATCTCACATACAATTTGATTCATTTAGATTTACAAATAGGAAGTATTCAAGGATAAGCCATATACTAGAGATCAACGAATATTTTCGATAATATCTCACATACAATTTATTTCATTAAGGTTTATAAATAGGAAGTATTCAAGGATACACCATATACTAGAGATCAATGAATATTTTCGATAATATCTCACATACAATTTGTTTCATTTAGATGTATATATAGGAAGTATTCAAGGATACACCATAGATCAATGAATATTTTCGATAATATCTCACATACAATTTGTTTCATTAAGATTTATAAATAGAAAGTATTCAAGGATACACCATATACTAGATACCAACGAATATTTTCGATAATATATCACATACAATTTGTTTCATTAAGATTTATAAATAGGAAGTATTCAAGGATACACCATATTCTAGAGATCAATGAATATTTTCGATAATATATCACATACAATTTGTTTCATTAAGATTTATAAATAGGAAGTATTCAATGACATACCATATACCAGGAATCAATGAATATTTTCGATAATATCTCACATACAATTTGTTTCATTAAGATTTATAAATAGGAAGTATTCAATGATACACCATATCCAGATCGATGAATATTTTCGATAATATCTCACACACAATTTGTTTGATTTATATTTACAAATAGGAAGTGTTGAAGGATACACCAGATCCTAGAGATCAATGAATATTTTCGATAATCTCTCACATACAATTTGTTTCATTTAGATTTATAAATAGGAAGTATTCAAGGATACACCATATACTAGAGATCAATCAATATTTTCAATAATATCTCACATACAATTTGTTTAATTTAGATTTATAAATAGGAAGTATTCAAGGATAAGCCATATACTAGAGATCAATGAATATTTTCGATAATATCTCACATACAATTTGTTTCATTTTGATTTATAAATAAGAAGTATTCAAGGATACACCATATACTAGAGATCAATGAATATTTTCGATAATATCTCACATACAATTTGTTTAATTTAGATTTATAAATAGGAAGTATTCAAGGATAAGCCATATACTAGAGATCAATGAATATTTTCAATAATATCTCACATACAATTTGTTTCATTAAGATTTATAAATAGGAAGTATTGAAGGATACACCATATACTAGAGATCAATGAATATTTTCCATACTATATCACATACAATTTGTTTCATTTAGATTTATGAGTAGGAAGTATTCAAGGATACACCATATACTAGAGATCAATGACTATTTTCGATAATATCTCACATACAATTTGTTTCATTAAGGTTTATAAATAGGAAGTATTCAAGGATACACCATATACTAGAGATCAATGAATATTTTCGATAATATCTCACATACAATTTGTTTCATTTAGATGTATAAATAGGAAGTATTCAAGGATACACCATAGATCAATGAATATTTTCGATAATATCTCACATACAATTTGTTTCATTAAGGTTTATAAATAGGAAGTATTCAAGAATACACCATATACTAGAGATCAATGAATATTTTCGATAATATCTCACATACAATTTGATTCATTTAGATTTATAAATAGGAAGTATTCAAGGATAAGCCATATACTAGAGATCAACGAATATTTTCGATAATATCTCACATACAATTTGTTTGATTAAGATTTATAAATAGGAAGTATTCAAGGATACACCATATTCTAGAGATCAATGAATATTTTCGATAATATCTCACATACAATTTGTTTCATTTAGATGTATATATAGGAAGTATTCAAGGATACACCATAGATCAATGAATATTTTCGATAATATCTCACAAACAATTTGTTTGATTAAGATTTATAAATAGGAGGTATTCAAGGATACACCATAATACTAGTTATCAATGAATATTTTCGATAATATATCACATACAATTTGTTTCATTAAGATTTATAAATAGGAAGTACTCAATGACATACCATATACCAGGAATCAATGAATATTTTCGATAATATATCACATACAATTTGTTTCATTAAAATTTATAAAGAGGAAGTTTTCAAGGGTACACCAGATCCTAGAGATCAATGAATATTTTCGATAATATCTCACATACAATTTGTTTAATTTAGATTTATAAATAGGAAGTATTCAAGGATAAGCCATATACTAGAGATCAATAAATATTTTCGATAATATCTCACATACAATTTATTTCATTAAGGTTTCAAGGATACACCATATACTAGAGATCAATGAATATTTTCGATAATATCTCACATACAATTTGTTTCATTTAGATGTATATATAGGAAGTATTCAAGGATACACCATAGATCAATGAATATTTTCGATAATATCTCACATACAATTTGCTTCATTAAGATTTATAAGTAGAAAGTATTCAAGGATACACCAGATCCTAGAGATCAATGAATATTTTCGATAATATCTCACATACAATTTGTTTCATTTAGATTTATAAAGAGGAAGTATTCAAGGATACACCATATACTAGAGATCAATGAATATTTTCCATAATATCTCACATACAATTTGTTTCATTTAGATTTATGAATAGGAAGTATTCAAGGATACACCATATACTAGAGATCAATGAATATTTTCCATAATATCTCACATACAATTTGTTTCAATAAGATTTACACAAAGGAAGTATTCAAGGATACACCATATACTAGAGATCAATGAATATTTTCGATAATATCTGACATACAATTTGTTTCATTTAGAATTATAATGAGGAAGTATTCGAGGATCCACGATATACAAGAGATCGATGAATATTTTCGATAATATCTCACATACAATTTGTTTTATAAAGATTTACACATAGGAAGTTTTCAAGGATACACCAGATCCTAGAGATCAATTAATATTTTCGATAATATCTTACACACAATTTGTTTCATTTAGATTTATATATAGGAAGTATTCACGAATTCACCATATACTAGAGATCAATGAATATTTTCGATAATATCTCAAATACAATTTGTTTCATTTAGATTTATAAATAGGAAGCATTCAAGGTACACCATATACTAGAGATCAATGAATATTTTCGATAATATCTCACATACAATTTGATTCATTTAGATTTATAAATAGAAAGTATTCAAGGATACACCATATACTAGATATCAACGAATATTTTCGATAATATATCACATACAATTTGTTTCATTAAGATTTATAAATAGGAAGTATTCAATGATAGACCATATACTAGAGATCAATGAATATTTTCGATAATATAACACATACAATTGGTTTCATTAAGATTTATAAATAGAAAGAATACAAGGATACACCATATACTAGAGATCAATGAATATTTTCGATAATATATCACAAACAATTTCTTTCATTAAGATTTATAAATAGGAAGTATTCAATGATATACCATATACTAAAGATCAATGAATATTTTCGATAATATATCACATACAATTTGTTTCATTAAGATTTATAAATAGGAAGTATTCAAGGATACACCATATTCTAGAGATCAATGAATATTTTCGATAATATATCACAAACAATTTGTTTCATTAAGATTTAAAATATCAAGTATTCAAGGATACATCAAATACTAGAGATCAATGAATATTTTCGATAAGATCTCACATACAATTTGTTTCATTAAGATTTATAAATAGAAAGTATTCAAGGATACACCATATTCTAGAGATCAATGAATATTTTCGATAATATATCACAAACAATTTGTTTCATTAATATTTATAAATAGGATGTATTCAAGGATACACCATATTCTTGAGATCAATGAATATTTTCGATAATATATCACAAACAATTTGTTTGATTAAGATTTATAAATAGGAAGTATTCAAGGATACACCATAATACTAGATATCAATGAATATTTTCGATAATATATCACATACAATTTGTTTCATTAAGATTTATAAATAGGAAGTATTCAATGACATACCATATACCAGGAATCAATGAATATTTTCGATAATATCTCACATACAATTTGTTTCATTAAGATTTATAAATAGGAAGTATTCAATGATACACCATATCCAGATCGATGAATATTTTCGATATAATCTCACACACAATTTGTTTGATTTATATTTACAAATAGGAAGTGTTGAAGGATACACCAGATCCTAGAGATCAATGAATATTTTCGATAATATCTAACATACAATTTGTTTCATTTAGATTTATAAAGAGGAAGTATTTAAGGATACACCATATACTAGAGATCAATGAATATTTTCCATAATATCTCACATACAATTTGTTTCATTTAGATTTATGAATAGAAAGTATTCAAGGATACACCATATACTAGAGATCAATGAATATTTTCCATAATATCTCACATAGAATTTGTTTCATTTAGATTTATGAATAGGAAGTATTCAAGGATACACCATATACTAGAGATGAATGAATATTTTCGATAATATCTCACATACAATTTGTTTCATTTAGATTTATAAAGAGGAAGTTTTTAAGGATACACCAGATCTTAGAGATCAATGAATATTTTCGATAATATTTCACATACAATTTGATTCATTTAGATTTATAAATAGGGAGTATTCAAGGATAAGCCATATAATAGAGATCAATGAATATTTTCGATAATATCTCACATACAATTTGTTTAATTTAGATTTATAATTAGGAAGTATTCAAGGATACACCAGATCCTAGAGATCAATGAATATTTTCGATAATATCTCACATTCAATTTGTTTCATTTAGATTTATGAATAGGAAGTATTCAAGGATACTCCATATACTAGAGATCAATGAATATTTTCGATAATATCTCACATACAATTTGTTTCATTTAGATTTATAAAGAGGAAGTTTTCAAGGATACACCAGATCCTAGAGATCAATAGGAAGTCTCAAGGATACACCATATACTAGAGATCAATGAATATTTTCGATAATATCTCACATACAATTTGATTCATTTAGATTTATAAATAGGAAGTATTCAAGGATAAGCCATATACTAGAGATCAATGAATATTTTCGATAATCTCTCACATACAATTTGTTTCATTTAGATTTATAAATAGGAAGTATTCAAGGATACACCATATACTAGAGATCAATGAATATTTTCGATAATATCTTACATACAATTTGTTTAATTTAGATTTATAAATAGGAAGTATTCAAGGATAAGCCATATACTAGAGATCAATGAATATTTTCGATAATATCTCACATACAATTTGTTTAATTTAGATTTATAAATAGGAAGTATTCAAGGATAAGCCATATACTAGAGATCAATGAATATTTTCGATAATATCTCACATACAATTTGTTTCATTTAGATTTATAAATAAGAAGTATTCGAGGATACACCATATACTAGAGATCAATGAATATTTTCGATAATATCTCACATACAATTTGTTTAATTTAGATTTATAAATAGGAAGTATTCAAGGATAAGCCATATACTAGAGATCAATGAATATTTTCGATAATATCTCACATACAATTTGTTTCATTAAGATTTATAAATAGGAAGTATTGACGGATACACCATATACTAGAGATCAATGAATATTTTCCATAATATCTCACATACAATTTGTTTCATTTAGATTTATGAATAGGAAGTATTCAAGGATACACCATATACTAGAGATCAATGAATATTTTCGATAATATCTCACATACAATTTGTTTCATTAAGGTTTATAAATAGGAAGTATTCAAGGATACACCATATACTAGAGATCAATGAATATTTTCGATAATATCTCACATACAATTTGTTTCATTTAGATGTATAAATAGGAAGTATTCAAGGATACACCATAAATCAATGAATATTTTCGATAATATCTCACATACAATTTGTTTCATTAAGGTTTATAAATAGGAAGTATTCAAGGATACACCATATACTAGAGATCAATGAATATTTTCGATAATATCTCACATACCATTTGATTCATTTAGATTTATAAATAGGAAGTATTCAAGGATAAGCCATATACTAGAGATCAACGAATATTTTCGATAATATCTCACTACAATTTGATTCATTTAGATTTATAAATAGGAAGTATTCAAGGATAAGCCATATACTAGAGATCAATGAATATTTTCGATAATCTCTCACATACAATTTGTTTCATTTAGATTTATAAATAGGAAGTATTCAAGGATACACCATATACTAGAGATCAATGAATATTTTCGGTAATATCTTACATACAATTTGATTCATTTAGATTTATAAATAGGAAGTATTCAAGGATAAGCCATATACTAGAGATCAATGAATATTTTCGATAATCTCTCACATACAATTTGTTTCATTTAGATTTATAAATAGGAAGTATTCAAGGATACACCGTATACTAGAGATCAATGAATATTTTCGATAATATCTTACATACAATTTGTTTAATTTAGATTTATAAATAGGAAGTATTCAAGGATAAGCCATATACTAGAGATCAATGAATATTTTCGATAATATCTCACATACAATTTGTTTCATTAAGATTTATAAATAGGAAGTATTGAAGGATACACCATATACTAGAGATCAATGAATATTTTCCATAATATCTCACATACAATTCGTTTCATTTAGATTTATGAATAGGAAGTATTCAAGGATACACCATATACTAGAGATCAATGAATATTTTCGATAATATCTCACATACAATTTGTTTCATTAAGGTTTATAAATAGGAAGTATTCAAGGATACACCATATACTAGAGATCAATGAATATTTTCGATAATATCTCACATACAATTTGTTTCATTTAGATGTATAAATAGGAAGTATTCAAGGATACACCATAAATCAATGAATATTTTCGATAATATCTCACATACAATTTATTTCATTAAGGTTTATAAATAGGAAGTATTCAAGGATACACCATATACTAGAGATCAATGAATATTTCCGATAATATCTCACATACAATTTGTTTCATTTAGATGTATATATAGGAAGTATTCAAGGATACACCATAGATCAATGAATATTTTCGATAATATCTCACATACAATTTGTTTCATTAAGATTTATAAATAGAAAGTATTCAAGGATACACCATATACTAGATACCAATGAATATTTTCGATAATATATCACATACAATTTGTTTCATTAAGATTTATAAATAGGAAGTATTCAAGGATACACCATATTCTAGAGATCAATGAATATTTTCGATAATATATCACAAACAATTTGTTTGATTAAGATTTATAAATAGGAAGTATTCAAGGATACACCATAATACTAGATATCAATGAATATTTTCGATAATATATCACATACAATTTGTTTCATTAAGATTTATAAATAGGAAGTATTCAATGACATACCATATACCAGGAATCAATGAATATTTTCGATAATATCTCACATACAATTTGTTTCATTAAGATTTATAAATAGGAAGTATTCAATGATACACCATATCCAGATCGATGAATATTTTCGCTAATATCTCACACACAATTTGTTTGATTTATATTTACAAATAGGAAGTGTTGAAGGATACACCAGATCCTAGAGATCAATGAATATTTTCGATAATATCTCACATACAATTTGTTTCATTTAGATTTATAAAGAGGAATTATTCAAGGATACACCATATACTAGAGATCAATGAATATTTTCCATAATATCTCACATCAATTTGTTTCATTTAGATTTATGAATAGAAAGTATTCAAGGATACACCATATACTAGAGATCAATGAATATTTTCCATAATATCTCACATACAATTTGTTTCATTTAGATTTATGAATAGGAAGTATTCAAGGATACACCATATACTAGAGATCAATGAATATTTTCGATAATATCTCACATAAAATTTGTTTCATTTAGATTTATAAAGAGGAAGTTTTTAAGGATACACCAGATCCTAGAGATCAATGAATATTTTCGATAATATCTCACATACAATTTGTTTCAATAAGATTGACACAAAGGAAGTATTCAAGGATACACCATATACTAGAGATCAATGAATATTTTTGATAATATCTGACATACAATTTGTTTCATTTAGAATTATAATGAGGAAGTATTCGAGGATCCACCATATACAAGAGATCGATGAATATTTTCGATAATATCTCACATACAATTTGTTTTATAAAGATTTACACATAGGAAGTTTTCAAGTCTACACCAGATCCTAGAGATCAATTAATATTTTCGATAATATCTTACACACAATTTGTTTCATTTAGATTTATATATAGGAAGTATTCACG
Source organism: Sarcophaga carnaria (assembly GCA_958299815.1). Classification (NCBI taxonomy): domain Eukaryota; kingdom Metazoa; phylum Arthropoda; class Insecta; order Diptera; family Sarcophagidae; genus Sarcophaga; species Sarcophaga carnaria. Next base: position 79,881,645 of record OY283149.1, on the reverse strand, counting down.
AATACACCATATGCTAGAGATCAATGAATATTTTCGATAATATTTCACATACAATTTGATTCATTTAGATTTATAAATAGGAAGTATTCAAGGATAAGCCATATACTAGAGATCAATGAATATTTTCGATAATATCTCACATACAATTTGTTTAATTTAGATTTATAAATAGGAAGTGTTGAAGGATACACCAGATCCTAGAGATCAATGAATATTTTCGATAATATCTCACATACAATTTGTTTCATTTAGATTTATAAAGAGGAAGTATTCAAGGATACACCATATAATAGAGATCAATGAATATTTTCCATAATATCTCACATACAATTTGTTTCATTTAGATTTATGAATAGGAAGTATTCAAGGATACACCATATACTAGAGATCAATGAATATTTTCCATAATATCTCACATACAATTTGTTTCAATAAGATTTACACAAAGGAAGTATTTAAGGATACACTATATACTAGAGATCAATGAATATTTTCGATAATATCTGACATACAATTTGTTTCATTTAGAATTATAATGAGGAAGTATTCGAGGATCCACGATATACAAGAGATCGATGAATATTTTCGATAATATCTCACATACAATTTGTTTTATAAAGATTTACACATAGGAAGTTTTCAAGGATACACCAGATCCTAGAGATCAATTAATATTTTCGATAATATCTTACACACAATTTGTTTCATTTAGATTTATATATAGGAAGTATTCACGAATTCACCATATACTAGAGATCAATGAATATTTTCGATAATATATCACATACAATTTGTTTCATTTAGATTTATAAATAGGAAGCATTCAAGGTACATCGTATACTAGAGCTCTATGAATATTTTCGATAATATCTCACATACAATTTGATTCATTTAGATTTATAAATAGAAAGTATTCAAGGATACACCATATACTAGATATCAACGAATATTTTCGATAATATATCACATACAATTTGTTTCATTAAGATTTATAAATAGGAAGTATTCAATGATAGACCATATACTAGAGATCAATGAATATTTTCGATAATATAACACAATTGGTTTCATTAAGATTTATAAATAGAAAGAATTCAAGGATACACCATATACTAGAGATCAATGAATATTTTCGATAATATCTCACATACAATTTGTTTAATTTAGATTTATAAATAGGAAGTATTCAAGGATAAGCCATATACTAGAGATCAATGAATATTTTCGATAATATCTCACATACAATTTGTTTCATTTAGATTTATAAATAAGAAGTATTCGAGGATACACCATATACTAGAGATCAATGAATATTTTCGATAATATCTCATATACAATTTGTTTAATTTAGATTTATAAATAGGAAGTATTCAAGGATAAGCCATATACTAGAGATCAATGAATATTTTCGATAATATCTCACATACAATTTGTTTCATTAAGATTTATAAATAGGAAGTATTGAAGGATACACCATATACTAGAGATCAATGAATATTTTCCATAATATCTCACATACAATTTGTTTCATTTAGATTTATGAATAGGAAGTATTCAAGGATACACCATATACTAGAGATCAATGAATATTGTCGATAATATCTCACATACAATTTGTTTCATTAAGGTTTATAAATAAGAAGTATTCAAGGATACACCACATACTAGAGATCAATGAATATTTTCGATAATATCTCACATACAATTTGTTTCATTTAGATGTATAAATAGGAAGTATTCAAGGATACACCATAAATCAATGAATATTTTCGATAATATCTCACATACAATTTGTTTCATTAAGGTTTATAAATAGGAAGTATTCAAGGATACACCATATACTAGAGATCAATGAATATTTTCGATAATATCTCACATACAATTTGATTCATTTAGATTTATAAATAGGAAGTATTCAAGGATAAGCCATATACTAGAGATCAACGAATATTTTCGATAATATCTCACATACAATTTGATTCATTTAGATTTATAAATAGGAATTATTCAAGGATAAGCCATATACTAGAGATCAATGAATATTTTCGATAATCTCTCACATACAATTTGTTTCTTTTAGATTTATAAATAGGAAGTATTCAAGGATACACCATATACTAGAGATCAATGAATACTTTCGGTAATATCTTACATACAATTTGATTCATTTAGATTTATAAATAGGAAGTATTCAAGGATAAGCCATATACTAGAGATCAATGAATATTTTCGATAATCTCTCACATACAATTTGTTTCATTTAGATTTATAAATAGGAAGTAATCAAGGATACACCGTATACTAGAGATCAATGAATATTTTCGATAATATCTTACATACAATTTGTTTAATTTAGATTTATAAATAGGAAGTATTCAAGGATAAGCCATATACTAGAGATCAATGAATATTTTCGATAATATCTCACATACAATTTGTTTAATTTAGATTTATAAATAGGAAGTATTCAAGGATAAGCCATATACTAGAGATCAATGAATATTTTCGATAATATCTCACATACAATTTGTTTAATTTAGATTTATAAATAGGAAGTATTCAAGGATAAGCCATATACTAGAGATCAATGAATATTTTCGATAATATCTCACATACAATTTGTTTCATTTAGATTTATAAATAAGAAGTATTCAAGGATGCACCATATACTAGAGATCAATGAATATTTTCGATAATATCTCACATACAATTTGTTTAATTTAGATTTATAAATAGGAAGTATTCAAGGATAAGCCATATACTAGAGATCAATGAATATTTTCGATAATATCTCACATACAATTTGTTTCATTAAGATTTATAAATAGGAAGTATTGAAGGATACACCATATACTAGAGATCAATGAATATTTTCCATAATATCTCACATACAATTTGTTTCATTTAGATTTATGAATAGGAAGTATTCAAGGATACACCATATACTAGAGATCAATGAATATTTTCGATAATATTTCACATACAATTTGTTTCATTAAGGTTTATAAATAGGAAGTATTCAAGGATACACCATATACTAGAGATCAATGAATATTTTCGATAATATCTCACATACAATTTGTTTCATTTAGATGTATAAATAGGAAGTATTCAAGGATACACCATAAATCAATGAATATTTTCGATAATATCTCACATACAATTTATTTCATTAAGGTTTATAAAAAGGAAGTATTCAAGGATACACCATATACTAGAGATCAATGAATATTTCCGATAATATCTCACATACAATTTGTTTCATTTACATGTATATATAGGAAGTATTCAAGGATACACCATAGATCAATGAATATTTTCGATAATATCTCACATACAATTTGTTTCATTAAGATTTATAAATAGAAAGTATTCAAGGATACACCATATACTAGATACCAATGAATATTTTCGATAATATATCACATACAATTTGTTTCATTAAGATTTATAAATAGGAAGTATTCAAGGATACACCATATTCTAGAGATCAATGAATATTTTCGATAATATATCACAAACAATTTGTTTGATTAAGATTTATAAATAGGAAGTATTCAAGGATACACCATAATACTAGATATCAATGAATATTTTCGATAATATATCACATACAATTTGTTTCATTAAGATTTATAAATAGGAAGTATTCTATTAAAAAAAAAAAATTAAAACATTAAAACAAAACTCCTTTATTCAATTTACTTATTTAGAGTTAGATAACATTTTTTGAGATTTTACATTAGTATTACAACAATTGTATCATTTGTTTTAGGTATATTATTCTTATTTAAATATGTAAGTATATCACAGATTAGGGATGAAAAGTGAGGATTTAAAAAACCCTATGAATGATTAATTAATCCATATATGAATGTATTAAATGTTCATTTTACAAAATTTATTAGATAATAAAAACAGCACACAAACGAACTTTTAAACTAAAAGCTGAAGGTGTTGTCCTTAAGATAAATTTCTAATTATATCATAATTTGACTGCTGACATCGAGTGACGAATGCCAATGTCTGGTTTTTCATTACATCACTGATCTTCTTATGACCATAGTTGACATGTAATCTATTTGTGGAGTATCTAAACTTTAAATTATGTATAATCTTAAGGTTTTTATTTTGTATAATCTGTAGTTTTCTAATATGCGTCTTAGCTGTCTTAGGGGACCAAGCTTGGCAACCGTAAGTCATAATTGGCCTTATACATATTTTATAAAGTAACAGTTTGTTCTGTAGGTTCAAAATGGATTTCCTGTTTAATAGAGGGAACAAAGCTCTACCACACTTTATGGCTTTTTCAACTACGTGATCAACGTGGTTTTTAAAAGTCAACTTTTTGTCCAAGTGTACTCCTAAGTATTTGATTGAGTCCCGAATTTCAATTGTAGTATCATTTACTGTGAGAGGAAGACTGGGAATTCTCTTTGGGGATTTATTAAATGGAAAAATTATTGCCTGAGTCTTTTCCTGATTAATCTTGATTTTCCATTTTAGAAAATACTTTTCAGCGCATGATAATGACTCTTTTAGTCTTTTAATGATCGCATTAGAGAGCTTTCCGCTGCAAACGAAAGCACTATCGTCAGCATAAAATGCAGCTTCGTTATTTCTTTTGATAACAATATCTGAAGTGTAAATAGCATATAACGTTGGAGAAAGTACCGAGCCTTGTGGTAAACCTGCTGGAATTTTTCTTGGTGAAGAGCAACTTTTATCAATACATACTACAAATGATCTATCTGATAGAAAATGTTTAATGATTTTCTGAATGTACAATGGAAATCTAAAATTATTGAGCTTGAATATTAATCCGTCGTGCCAAACGGTATCAAACGCCTTTTCGATATCCAGGAATACCACGCCAGTGCTTTTTCTGTTGGATTTGTTAATTTCTATAAAATTCATAACTCTTTTTATTTGATGAACAGTCGAATGTTCTTTCCTGAATCCAAATTGTTCCTTGTTTATAATGTTATTTATCTCAGAATGGGATAGTAAGCGATGAAGTATTACCTTTTCGAACAGTTTATCCAAGACACTAAGAATGCTAATAGGCCTATAGCTATTCGGTAATTTAGGATTCTTTCCCTTTTTGGGCACTGGGATTATTTTAGCTTTTTTAAATATTTTTGGGAAATAGCCATTTAACAGACAAAAATTGAACACCTTTGCAAGGACGTCAAAAATAATTCGAGGCATATTTTTCAGAACTACAGTTTGCAACATATCTAAACCCGGAGATTTATTATTCCTAAATTTGTTCGTGATATTAATTAGTTCGTTGCTATCAGTCAAAAATACTTCTTCTGGTCTTATATTATGAATATTAATAATATTAATGTAGTTCTGAACTTTGTTATCCATTGTGGATGTATTATTTAAAGTTAATTTATGACATTGTTCAAATACGTTTGCGATTGCATTTACTTTGGAATCAGAATTACTAATTTCTCTATTGTCAACAGTCAGATTTGGTATTGTGGACCTTTTATTCCTAAGTGATTTTGTTATCATCCAAAATTTCTTGTTTCCCGGAGGTAATTTCGATAAGAAAGTGCCCCATTGGACATTTCTATCTTTAGTAAGATGATGATCAATCAGCAACCTCAATTGTCTTATAATCGCTATAAATGACTGCCTTGCAAGATTATTACTACATCTTTGCAATTTACGTTGATATTTTCTACGCTCTTTAATCAGCCTTAATGTTAGAACAGATAAGCGTCTTTGCCACCCTTTGTGTTCTCCCATTGGAATCTGATCTGTAGCATCTCTAATAATAACCATTATTTGGTTCAAGTATAATTCTATGTTATCAAAAGTTACTTGAACAGCAAGGAGATTATGAGACATAATCTCTCTTTTAACCCATCTTCCAATCTGAGTCCAATTCGCTTTGTGATATAGCGGGATTTTAGAATGTGAACATTGCACATTCCCATATATATTACATATAATGGGAACATGATCCGATTGTAATACATTTGGATAAGTTTCCAAATTCGAGAACGGCAAATTAGAGTTTGAGAGAAGAACATCAATGGTAGATGGCAAAGAAGGAGTGGAGGATTGGCTATAACGTGTAAAATTAAATGGATAATAGACATAGTAGTTGGATTGATTTTGGTGGTTAAATAGTACATTTCCGGCAATATTATTGGAATAACAGTTCCAACTTAAATGTTGAGCATTTAAATCTCCAAATATGAAAAAATCGTTTGGTTTATTAGTTAAGATGTCAAGGTCATATCTAAATTGGTCAGAATATTTTGGAGCATATACAGATGATATTGTTATTGATCTACCATTTAAATCCAAAGATATTAACAGATTTTCAATTAAAGACGTTTCATCTGGATCTAAGATCTTATGTCTTATACAATCTCGTACAGCAATCAATATACCTCCGCCATGTGATATGCGGTCCCTTCTATAAACTTTAAATCCATTTATATAAAATTTATGATTATTTTTGAGAAAAGTTTCATTTAACAAAATTATATCTACATCATTCTTTTGAACAAAAATCTCTAATTCAGCTATGGCTAAATTTGTCGTTATGCCTTGGGCGTTCCAGTGCATAACACGAATCTTACTTAAGTTAGTGATATTATATGGCATGTCTTAACATATTTCCTAACACTCTTAATTTATCATATTTATTCTTACAATTTTGGAGAGCATCGATTGCTTCAAAATAAATATCTAATAATTTATCGTTTGATATATCATCACTATTTTCTTCTTGGCTGTTATACTTTGACATGTTCGAGTATAACACTTTTTGATGACCAGCTGACTGACCATATGGTGTAGAAGTTGAAGTTAATTGGGGAAAATTTTCTTGTTGTAAATTAAAATCAATTGGAACATTTCTTCGATTTGCTGGTTTGCGAGCTGAAATTGAAGTAATCCTTTTGCGAACATCAAGGTAATCTTGTCTGCAAGGGCATCTAATATCATCCGCTTTGTGGTTAACATTTTTATAGTTTTTGCTTACACAATTAAAACATTTATGTATTACAGGTCCCTCGTTAGGACATTTACTAAGGGTACATACCGAGAGATCGTGACTACCAGCACAAGCCGGACAAACAGGAGATCGGAAGCAGTTACTAGCGCCGTGGCCAAACATAGAACATATGCCGCATTGAGTGGGCCCTTTATTGCCTTTATATGGGTTTCTCCATTTAACAGCGATGTTATAGAAGAATCTAATTTTTTGAATTTCCTTTTTTGACACTTGATCTCTATTAAATGCAATCATATATACTGCATCATCACAGCTAGAGAACTTTGTTTTTATTTCTTTTATGCTTAATAATTCAATATTGTGGGCAAATTTTAACTCATCAGTAATAGTTTTTAAATCAAGTTGGGGGAGGCCAAATAACACAAGTTTAAATTTTTTATGATCCTTAAGTTGGTGAGTGTAGAACTTAACTCCTGAGATTTTCAGTAATTTCAAGGCATCTTCATAAAGAGAAAGTGAGCTTGATATAACTTTAGTTCCGATTGACATTCTTTGAAACTTATACTGAGGCCCCATAAGTTTATGGACAGTTGAAAAACTAGTGGAAACATCCACCACTATTGGAGGAATCTTTTCATAAGGAGTTTTAATCTCCTCTTCGCAATCGCTAATACCATCCGTATCGTCGTCGAGGTATTGAAACCGGTTAGCCATAGCCGCACGACTTATTGAGGGTCGATCCGAAGGTTTTTGTATCTTAAACTTGGGATTATTACCAAAGATCTTTTTTCTTTTCATTACAACAAGATAACGTCAATATAATAGTTAAAAAAGCAATTGGTAACTTTAATTGAAAAAGATTTAATTTTTATTTGCGAGCGCTATAAATTCACGTGTAATATCAGCTGATATCAGACATAAACTTGAAATAGGAAGTATTCAATGACATACCATATACCAGGAATCAATGAATATTTTCGATAATATCTCACATACAATTTGTTTCATTAAGATTTATAAATAGGAAGTATTCAATGATACACCATATCCAGATCGATGAATATTTTCGCTAATATCTCACACACAATTTGTTTGATTTATATTTACAAATAGGAAGTGTTGAAGGATATACCAGATCCTAGAGATCAATGAATATTTTCGATAATATCTCACATACAATTTGTTTCATTTAGATTTATAAAGAGGAATTATTCAAGGATACACCATATACTAGAGATCAATGAATATTTTCCATAATATCTCACATCAATTTGTTTCATTTAGATTTATGAATAGAAAGTATTCAAGGATACACCATATACTAGAGATCAATGAATATTTTCCATAATAACTCACATACAATTTGTTTCATTTAGATTTATGAATAGGAAGTATTCAAGGATACACCATATACTAGAGATCAATGAATATTTTCGATAATATCTCACATACAATTTGTTTCATTTAGATTTATAAAGAGGAAGTTTTTAAGGATACACCAGATCCTAGAGATCAATGAATATTTTCGATAATATCTCACATACAATTTGTTTCAATAAGATTGACACACAGGAAGTATTCAAGGATACACCATATACTAGAGATCAATGAATATTTTCGATAATATCTGACATACAATTTGTTTCATTTAGAATTATAATGAAAAAGTATTCGAGGATCTACCATATACAAGAGATCGATGAATATTTTCGATAATATCTCACATACAATTTGTTTTATAAAGATTTACACATAGGAAGTTTTCAAGTCTACACCAGATCCTAGAGATCAATTAATATTTTCGATAATATCTTACACACAATTTGTTTCATTTAGATTTATATATAGGAAGTATTCACGAATACACCATATGCTAGAGATCAATGAATATTTTCGATAATATTTCACATACAATTTGATTCATTTAGATTTATAAATAGGAAGTATTCAAGGATAAGCCATATACTAGAGATCAATGAATATTTTCGATAATATCTCACATAAAATTTGTTTAATTTAGATTTATAAATAGGAAGTGTTGAAGGATACACCAGATCCTAGAGATCAATGAATATTTTCGATAATATCTCACATACAATTTGTTTCATTTAGATTTATAAAGAGGAAGTATTCAAGGATACGCCATATAATAGAGATCAATGAATATTTTCCATAATATCGCACATACAATTTGTTTCATTTAGATTTATGAATAGGAAGTATTCAAGGATACACCATATACTAGAGATCAATGAATATTTTCCATAATATCTCACATACAATTTGTTTCAATAAGATTTACACAAAGGAAGTATTCAAGGATACACTATATACTAGAGATCAATGAATATTTTCGATAATATCTGACATACAATTTGTTTCATTTAGAATTATAATGAGGAAGTATTCGAGGATCTACGATATACAAGAGATCGATGAATATTTTCGATAATATCTCACATACAATTTGTTTTATAAAGATTTACACATAGGAAGTTTTCAAGGATACACCAGATCCTAGAGATCAATTAATATTTTCGATAATATCTTACACACAATTTGTTTCATTTAGATTTATATATAGGAAGTATTCACGAATTCACCATATACTAGAGATCAATGAATATTTTCGATAATGTCTCACATACAATTTGTTTCATTTAGATTTATAAATAGAAAGTATTCAAGGATACACCATATACTAGATATCAACGAATATTTTCGATAATATATCACATACAATTTGTTTCATTAAGATTTATAAATAGGAAGTATTCAATGATAGACCATATACTAGAGATCAATGAATATTTTCGATAATATAACACATACAATTGGTTTCATTAAGATTTATAAATAGAAAGAATTCAAGGATACACCATATACTAGAGATCAATGAATATTTTCGATAATATCTCACATACAATTTGTTTAATTTAGATTTATAAATAGGAAGTATTCAAGGATAAGCCATATACTAGAGATCAATGAATATTTTCGATAATATCTCACATACAATTTGTTTCATTTAGATTTATAAATAAGAAGTATTCGAGGATACACCATATACTAGAGATCAATGAATATTTTCGATAATATCTCACATACAATTTGTTTAATTTAGATTTATAAATAGGAAGTATTCAAGGATAAGCCATATACTAGAGATCAATGAATATTTTCGATAATATCTCACATACAATTTGTTTCATTAAGATTTATAAATAGGAAGTATTGAAGGATACACCATATACTAGAGATCAATGAATATTTTCCATAATATCTCACATACAATTTGTTTCATTTAGATTTATGAATAGGAAGTATTCAAGGATACACCATATACTAGAGATCAATGAATATTTTCGATAATATCTCACATACAATTTGTTTCATTAAGGTTTATAAATAGGAAGTATTCAAGGATACACCATATACTAGAGATCAATGAATATTTTCGATAATATCTCACATACAATTTGTTTCATTTAGATGTATAAATAGGAAGTATTCAAGGATACACCATAAATCAATGAATATTTTCGATAATATCTCACATACAATTTGTTTCATTAAGGTTTATAAATAGGAAGTATTCAAGGATACACCATATACTAGAGATCAATGAATATTTTCGATAATATCTCACATACAATTTGATTCATTTAGATTTATAAATAGGAAGTATTCAAGGATAAGCCATATACTAGAGATCAACGAAAATTTTCGATAATATCTCACATACAATTTGATTCATTTAGATTTATAAATAGGAAGTATTCAAGGATAAGCCATATACTAGAGATCAATGAATATTTTCGATAATCTCTCACATACAATTTGTTTCATTTAGATTTATATATAGGAAGTATTCAAGGATACACCATATACTAGAGATCAATGAATATTTTCGGTAATATCTTACATACAATTTGATTCATTTAGATTTATAAATAGGAAGTATTCAAGGATAAGCCATATACTAGAGATCAATGAATATTTTCGATAATCTCTCACATACAATTTGTTTCATTTAGATTTATAAATAGGAAGTATTCAAGGATACACCGTATACTAGAGATCAATGAATATTTTCGATAATATCTTACATACAATTTGTTTAATTTAGATTTATAAATAGGAAGTATTCAAGGATAAGCCATATACTAGAGATCAATGAATATTTTCGATAATATCTCACATACAATTTGTTTAATTTAGATTTATAAATAGGAAGTATTCAAGGATAAGCCATATACTAGAGATCAATGAATATTTTCGATAATATCTCACATACAATTTGTTTCATTTAGATTTATAAATAAGAAGTATTCAAGGATGCACCATATACTAGAGATCAATGAATATTTTCGATAATATCTCACATACAATTTGTTTAATTTAGATTTATAAATAGGAAGTATTCAAGGATAAGCCATATACTAGAGATCAATGAATATTTTCGATAATATCTCACATACAATTTGTTTCATTAAGATTTATAAATAGGAAGTATTGAAGGATACACCATATACTAGAGATCAATGAATATTTTCCATAATATCTCACATACAATTTGTTTCATTTAGATTTATGAATAGGAAGTATTCAAGGATACACCATATACTAGAGATCAATGAATATTTTCGATAATATCTCACATACAATTTGTTTCATTAAGGTTTATAAATAGGAAGTATTCAAGGATACACCATATACTAGAGATCAATGAATATTTTCGATAATATCTCACATACAATTTGTTTCATTTAGATGTATAAATAGGAAGTATTCAAGGATACACCATAAATCAATGAATATTTTCGATAATATCTCACATACAATTTATTTCATTAAGGTTTATAAATAGGAAGTATTCAAGGATACACCATATACTAGAGATCAATGAATATTTTCCATAATATCTCACATACAATTAGTTTCATTTAGATTTATGAATAGGAAGTATTCAAGGATACACCATATACTAGAGATCAATGAATATTTTCGATAATATCTCACATACAATTTGTTTCATTAAGGTTTATAAATAGGAAGTATTCAAGGATACACCATATACTAGAGATCAATGAATATTTTCGATAATATCTCACATACAATTTGTTTCATTTAGATGTATAAATAGGAAGTATTCAAGGATACACCATAAATCAATGAATATTTTCGATAATATCTCACATACAATTTATTTCATTAAGGTTTATAAATAGGAAGTATTCAAGGATACACCATATACTAGAGATCAATGAATATTTCCGATAATATCTGACATACAATTTGTTTCATTTAGATGTATATATAGGAAGTATTCAAGGATACACCATAGATCAATGAATATTTTCGATAATATCTCACATACAATTTGTTTCATTAAGATTTATGAATAGAAAGTATTCAAGGATACACCATATTCTAGAGATCAATGAATATTTTGGATAATATCTCACACACAATTTGTTTGATTTATATTTACAAATAGGAAGTGTTGAAGGATACACCAGATCCTAGAGATCAATGAATATTTTCGATAATATCTCACATACAATTTGTTTCATTTAGATTTATAAAGAGGAATTATTCAAGGATACACCATATACTAGAGATCAATGAATATTTTCCATAATATCTCACATCAATTTGTTTCATTTAGATTTATGAATAGAAAGTAATCAAGGATACACCATATACTAGAGATCAATGAATATTTTCCATAATATCTCACATACAATTTGTTTCATTTAGATTTATGAATAGGAAGTATTCAAGGGTACACCATATACTAGAGATCAATGAATATTTTCGATAATATCTCACATACAATTTGTTTCATTTAGATTTATAAAGAGGAAGTTTTTAAGGATACACCAGATCCTAGAGATCAATGAATATTTTCGATAATATCTCACATACAATTTGTTTCAATAAGATTGACACACAGGAAGTATTCAAGGATACACCATATACTAGAGATCAATGAATATTTTCGATAATATCTGACATACAATTTGTTTCATTTAGAATTATAATGAGGAAGTATTCGAGGATCCACCATATACAAGAGATCGATGAATATTTTCGATAATATCTCACATACAATTTGTTTTATAAAGATTTACACATAGGAAGTTTTCAAGTCTACACCAGATCCTAGAGATCAATTAATATTTTCGATAATATCTTACACACAATTTGTTTCATTTAGATTTATATATAGGAAGTATTCACGAATACACCATATGCTAGAGATCAATGAATATTTTCGATAATATTTCACATACAATTTGATTCATTTAGATTTATAAATAGGAAGTATTCAAGGATAAGCCATATACTAGAGATCAATGAATATTTTCGATAATATCTCACATACAATTTGTTTAATTTAGATTTATAAATAGGAAGTGTTGAAGGATACACCAGATCCTAGAGATCAATGAATATTTTCGATAATATCTCACATACAATTTGTTTCATTTAGATTTATAAAGAGGAAGTATTCAAGGATACACCATATACTAGAGATCAATAAATATTTTCCATAATATCTCACATACAATTTGTTTCATTTAGATTTATGAATAGGAAGTATTCAAGGATACACCATATACTAGAAATCAATGAATATTTTCCATAATATCTCACATACAATTTGTTTCAATAAGATTTACACAAAGGAAGTATTCAAGGATACACTATATACTAGATATCAATGAATATTTTCGATAATATCTGACATACAATTTGTTTCATTTAGAATTATAATGAGGAAGTATTCGAGGATCCACGATATACAAGAGATCGATGAATATTTTCGATAATATCTCACATACAATTTGTTTTATAAAGATTTACACATAGGAAGTTTTCAAGGATACACCAGATCCTAGAGATCAATTAATATTTTCGATAATATCTTACACACAATTTGTTTCATTTAGATTTATATATAGGAAGTATTCTCGAATTCACCATATACTAGAGATCAATGAATATTTTCGATAATATCTCACATACAATTTGTTTCATTTAGATTTATAAATAGGAAGCATTCAAGGTACACCATATACTAGAGATCAATGAATATTTTCGATAATATCTCACATACAATTTGATTCATTTAGATTTATAAATAGAAAGTATTCAAGGATACACCATATACTAGATATCAACGAATATTTTCGATAATATATCACATACAATTTGTTTCATTAAGATTTATAAATAGGAAGTATTCAATGATAGACCATATACTAGAGATCAATGAATATTTTCGATAATATAACACATACAATTGGTTTCATTAAGATTTATAAATAGAAAGAATTCAAGGATACACCATATACTAGAGAGCAATGAATATTTTCGATAATATATCACAAACAATTTCTTTCATTAAGATTTATAAATAGGAAGTATTCAATGATATACCATATACTATAGATCAATGAATATTTTCGATAATATATCACAAACAATTTGTTTCATTAAGATTTATAAATAGGATGTATTCAAGGGTACACCATATTCTAGAGATCAATGAATATTTTCGATAATATATCACAAACAATTTGTTTGATTAAGATTTATAAATAGGAAGTATTCAAGAATACAGCATATACTAGAGATCTATGAATATTTTCGATAATATCTAACATACAATTTGTTTCATTAAGATTTATAAATAGGAAGTATTCAAGGATACACCATATACTAGAGATCAATGAATATTTTCGATAATATCTACCACACAATTTGTTTCATTAAGATTTATAAATAGGAAGTATTCAAGGATACACCATATACTAGAGATCAATGAATATTTTCGATAATATCTCACACACAATTTGTTTCATTAATATTTTTATATAGGAAGTATTCAAGGATACACCATATACTAGAGATCAATGAATATTTTCGATAATATCTCACATACAATTTGTTTCATTTAGATTTATAAATAGGAAGTATTCAAGGATACACCATATACTAGAGATCAATGAATATTTTCAATAATATCTCACATACAATTTGTTTCATTTAGATTTATAAATAGGAAGTATTCGAGGATACACCAAATACTAGAGATCAATGAATATTTTCGATAATACACCATATACTAGAGATCAATGAAAATTTTCGATAATATCTCACACACAATGTGTTTCATTAAGATTTATAAATAGGAAGTATTCAAGAATACAGCATATACTAGAGATCTATGAATATTTTCGATAATATCTAACATACAATTTGTTTCATTAAGATTTATAAATAGGAAGTATTCAAGGATACACCATATACTAGAGATCAATGAATATTTTCGATAATATCTACCACACAATTTGTTTCATTAAGATTTATAAATAGGAAGTATTCAAGGATACACCATATACTAGAGATCAATGAATATTTTCGATAATATCTCACACACAATTTGTTTCATTAATATTTTTATATAGGAAGTATTCAAGGATACACCATATACTAGAGATCAATGAGTATTTTCGATAATATCTCACATACAATTTGTTTCATTTAGATTTATAAATAGGAAGTATTCAAGGATACACCATATACTAGAGATCAATGAATATTTTCAATAATATCTCACATACAATTTGTTTCATTTAGATTTATAAATAGGAAGTATTCGAGGATACACCAAATACTAGAGATCAATGAATATTTTCGATAATACACCATATACTAGAGATCAATGAAAATTTTCGATAATATCTCACACACAATGTGTTTCATTAAGATTTATAAATAGGAAGTGTTCAAGAATACAGCATATACTAGAGATCTATGAATATTTTCGATAATATCTAACATACAATTTGTTTCATTAAGATTTATAAATAGGAAGTATTCAAGGATACACCATATACTAGAGATCAATGAATATTTTCGATAATATCTACCACACAATTTGTTTCATTAAGATTTATAAATAGGAAGTATTCAAGGATACACCATATACTAGAGATCAATGAATATTTTCGATAATATCTCACACACAATTTGTTTCATTAATATTTTTATATAGGAAGTATTCAAGGATACACCATATACTAGAGATCAATGAAAATTTTCGATAATATCTCACATACAATTTGTTTCATTAAGATTTATAAATAGGAAGTATTCAAGGATACACCAAATACTAGAGATCAATGAATACTTTCGATAATATCTCACATACAATTTGTTTCATTTAGATTTATAAATAGGAAGTATTCAATGATACACCATATACTAGAGATCAATGAATATTTTCATTAATATTTCACATACAATTTGTTTCATTTAGATTTATAAATAGGAAGTATTCAAGGATAAACCAAATACTGGAGATCAATGAAAATTTTCCATAATATCTCACATACAATTTATTTCATTAAGATTTATAAATAGGAGGTATTCAAGGATACACCATATACTAGAGATCAATGAATATTTTAGATAATATCTCACATACAATTTGTTTCAATAAGATTTATAAATAGGAAGAATTTAAGGATACACCATATACTAGAGATCAATGAATATTTTCGATAATATCTAACATACAATTTGTTTCATTAAGATTTATAAATAGGAAGTATTCAAGGATACACCATATACTAGAGATCAATGAATATTTTCGATAATATCTCACACACAATTTGTTTCATTAAGATTTATAAATAGGAAGTATTCAAGGATACACCATATACTAGAGATCAATGAATATTTTCGATAATACACCATATACTAGAGATCAATGAAAATTTTCGATAATATCTCACACACAATGTGTTTCATTAAGATTTATAAATAGGAAGTATTCAAGAATACAGCATATACTAGAGATCTATGAATATTTTCGATAATATCTAACATACAATTTGTTTCATTAAGATTTATAAATAGGAAGTATTCAAGGATACACCATATACTAGAGATCAATGAATATTTTCAATAATATCTCACACACAATTTGTTTCATTAAGATTTATAAATAGGAAGTATTCAAGGATACACCATATACTAGAGATCAATGAATATTTTCGATAATATCTCACACACAATTTGTTTCATTAAGATTTTTATATAGGAAGTATTCAAGGATACACCATATACTAGAGATCAATGAAAATTTTCGATAATATCTCACATACAATTTGTTTCATTAAGATTTATAAATAGGAAGTATTAAAGGATACACCATATACTAGAGATCAATGAATATTTTCGATAATACACCATATACTAGAGATCAACGAATATTTTCGATAATATCTCACACACAAGTTGTTTCATTTAGATTTATAAATAGGAAGTATTCAAGGATACACCATATACTAGAGATCAATGAAAATTTTCGATAATATCTCACACACAATTTGTTTCATTATGATTTATAAATAGGAAGTATTCAAGGATACACCATATACTAGAGGTGAATGAATATTTTCGGTAATATCTCACACACAATTTGTTTCATTAAGATTTATAAATAGGAAGTATTGAAGGATTCACCATATACTAGAGATCATTGAATATTTTCGATAATATCTCACATACAATTTGTTTCATTAAGATTTACACATAGGATGTATTGAAGGATACGCCATATACTAGCGATCAATGAGTATTTTCGATAATATCTCACATACAATTTGTTTCATTTAGATTTATAAATAGGAAGTATTCAAGGATACACCGTATACTAGAGATCAATGAAAATTTTCGATAATATCTCACATACAATTTGTTTCATTAAGATTTATAAATAGGAAGTATTCAAGGATACACCATATACTAGAGATCAATGAATATTTTCGATAATACACCATATACTAGAGATCAACGAATATTTTCGATAATATCTCACACACAATTTGTTTCATTTAGATTTATAAATAGGAAATATTGAAGGATACACCAGATACAAGATATCAATGAATATTTTCGATAATATCTCACATATAATTTGTTTCATTAAGATTTATAAATAGGAAGTGTATAAGGATACACCAGATATAAGAGATCAATGAATATTTTCGATAATATCTCATACACAATTTGTTTGATTAAGATTTCCACATAGGAAGTATTTAAGGATACACCAGATACAAGAGATCAATGAATATTTTCGATAATATCTCACATACAATTTGTTTCATTAAGTTTTATAAATAGGAAGTATTCAAGGATACACCATATACTAGAGATCAATGAATATTTTCTATAATATCTCACGCACAATTTCTTTCATTAAGATTTATAAATAGGTTTTATACTACAGATCCATTAATATTTTTGATAATATCTCACATACAATTTGTTTCATTAAGATTTATAAATAGGAAGTGTTTAAGGATACACCATATACTAGAGATCAATGAATATTTGCGATAATATATCACATACAATTTGTTTCATTAAGACTTATAAATATAAAGTATTCAAGGATTCACCATATTCTAGAGATCAATGAATATTTTCGATAATATATCACATACAATTTGTTTCATTAAGATTTATAAATAGAAAGTATTCAAGGACACGCCATATACTTTATATCAACGAATATTTTCGATAATATATCACATACAATTTGTTTCATTAAGATTAATAAATAGAAAGTATTCAAGGATAGACCATATACTAGAGATCAATGAATATTTTCGATAATATACCACATACAATTTGTTTCATTAAGATTTATAAATAGCAAGTGTTCAATGATAGACCATATACTAGAGATCAATGAATATTTTCGATAATATATCACATACAATTTGTTTCATTAAGATTTATAAATAGAAAGTATTCAAGGATAAACCATGTACTAGAGATCAATGAATATTTTCGATAATATATCACATACAATTTGTTTCGTTAAGATTTATAAATAGGAAGTGTTCAATGGTAGACCATATAATAGAGATCAATGAATATTTTCGATAATATATCACATACAATTTGTTTCATTAAGATTTACATATAGGAAGTATTCAAGGATCCACCATATTCTAGAGATCAATGAATATTTTCGATAATATATCACATACAATTTGTTTCATTAAGATTTATAAATAGGAAGTATTCAAGGATACACCATATTCTAGAGATCAATGAATATTTTAAGATTAATAAATAGAAAGTATTCAAGGATAAACCATATACTAGATATCAACGAATATTTTCGATAATATATCACATACAATTTGTTTCATTAAGATTTATAAATAGGAAGTGTTCAATGATAGACCATATACTAGAGATCAACGAATATTTTCGATAATATATCACATACAATTTGTTTCATTAAGATTTATAAATAGGAAGTATTCAAGGATACACGATATACTAGAGATCAATGAATATTTTCGATAATATATCACATACAATTTGTTTCATTAAGATTTATAAATAGAAAGTATTTAAGGATACACCATATACTAGATATCAACGAATATTTTCGATAATATATCACATACAATTTGTTTCATTAAGATTTATAAATAGAAAGTATTTAAGGATACACCATATACTAGATATCAACGAATATTTGCGATAATATATCACATACAATTTGTTTCATTAAGATTTATAAATAGGAAGTATTCAAGGATACACCATATCCTAGAGATCAAAGAATATTTTCGATAATGTCTTACATATAATTATATTCAAGAAAACAGCATATACTAGAGATCTATGAATATTTTCGATAATATCTCACACACAATTTGTTTCATTAAGATTTATAAATAGAAAGTATTCAAGGATACACCATATACTAGAGATCAATGAATATTTTCGATAATATATCACATACAATTTGTTTCGTTAAGATTTATAAATAGGAAGTGTTCAATGGTAGACCATATAATAGAGATCAATGAATATTTTCGATAATATATCACATACAATTTGTTTCATTAAGATTTACATATAGGAAGTATTCAAGGATCCACCATATTCTAGAGATCAATGAATATTTTCGATAATATATCACATACAATTTGTTTCATTAAGATTTATAAATAGGAAGTATTCAAGGATACACCATATTCTAGAGATTAATGAATATTTTAAGATTAATAAATAGAAAGTATTCAAGGATAAACCATATACTAGATATCAACGAATATTTTCGATAATATATCACATACAATTTGTTTCATTAAGATTTATAAATAGGAAGTGTTCAATGATAGACCATATACTAGAGATCACCGAATATTTTCGATAATATATCACATACAATTTGTTTCATTAAGATTTATAAATAGGAAGTATGCAAGGATACACGATATACTAGAGATCAATGAATATTTTCGATAATATATCACATACAATTTGTTTCATTAAGATTTATAAATAGAAAGTATTTAAGGATACACCATATACTAGATATCAACGAATATTTTCGATAATATATCACATACAATTTGTTTCATTAAGATTTATAAATAGAAAGTATTTAAGGATACACCATATACTAGATATCAACGAATATTTGCGATAATATATCACATACAATTTGTTTCATTAGGATTTATAAATAGGAAGTATTCAAGGATACACCATATCCTAGAGATCAAAGAATATTTTCGATAATGTCTTACATATAATTATATTCAAGAATACAGCATATACTAGAGATCTATGAATATTTTCGATAATATCTCACACACAATTTGTTTCATTAAGATTTATAAATAAGAAGTATTCAAGGATACACCATATACTAGAGATCAATGAATATTTTCGATAATATCTCACACACAATTTGTTTCATTAAGATTTTTTATTGGAAGTATTCAAGGATACACCATATACTAGAGATCAATGAAAATTTTTGATAATATCTCACATACAATTTGTTTCATTAAGATTTATAAATAGGAAGTATTCAAGGATACACCATATACTAGAGATCAATGAATATTTTCGATAATACACCATATACTAAAGATCAACGAATATTTTCGATAATATCTAACACACAATTTGTTTCATTTAGATTTATAAATAGGAAGTATTCAAGGATACACCATATACTAGAGATCAATGAATATTTTCGATAATATTTCACACACAATTTGTTTCATTAAGATTTATAAATAGGAAGTATTGAAGGATACACCATATACTAGAGATCATTGAATATTTTCGATAATATCTCACATACAATTTGTTTCATTAAGATTTACACATAGGAAGTATTGAAGGATACACCAAATACTAGCGATCAATGAGTATTTTCGATAATATCTCACATACAATTTGTTTCATTTAGATTTATAAATAGGAAGTATTCAAGGATACACCATATACTAGAGATCAATGAATATTTTCAATAATATCTCACATACAATTTGTTTCATTTAGATTTATAAATAGGAAGTATTCGAGGATACACCAAATACTAGAGATCAATGAATACTTTCGATAATATCTCACATACAATTTGTTTCATTTAGATTTATAAATAGGAAGTATTCAAGGATACACCATATACTAGAGATCAATGAATATTTTCATTAATATCTCACATACAATTTGTTTCATTTAGATTTATAAATAGGAAGTATTCAAGGATACACCAGATACTGGAGATCAATGAAAATTTTCGATAATATCTCACATACAATTTGTTTCATTTAGATTTATAAAGAGGAAGTATTCAAGGATACACCATATACTAGAGATCAATGAATATTTTCATTAATATCTCACATACAATTTGTTT
This sequence comes from Sarcophaga carnaria, assembly GCA_958299815.1. NCBI lineage: Eukaryota > Metazoa > Arthropoda > Insecta > Diptera > Sarcophagidae > Sarcophaga > Sarcophaga carnaria. Next base: position 79,859,887 of record OY283149.1, on the reverse strand, counting down.
CATTAAGATTTATAAATAGGAAGTATTCAAGGATACACCATATACTAGAGATCAATGAATATTTTAGATAATATCTCACATACAATTTGTTTCAATTAGATTTATAAATAGGAAGTATTTAAGGATACACCATATACTAGAGACCTATGAATATTTTCGATAATATCTAACATACAATTTGTTTCATTAAGATTTATAAATAGGAAGTATTCAAGGATACACCATATACTAGAGATCAATGAATATTTTCGATAATATCTCACACACAATTTGTTTCATTAAGATTTATAAATAGGAAGTATTCAAGGATACACCATATACTAGAGATCAATGAATATTTTCGATAATACACCATATACTAGAGATCAATGAAAATTTTCGATAATATCTCACACACAATGTGTTTCATTAAGACTTATAAATAGGAAGTATTCAAGAATACAGCATATACTAGAGATGAATGAATATATTCGATAATATATCACATACAATTTGTTTCATTCAGATTTATGAATAGGAAGTATTCAAGGATACACCATATACTACAGATCAATTAATATTTTCGATAATATCTCACATACAATTTGTTTCATTCAGATTTATAAATAGGAAGTATTCAAGGATACACCATATTCTAGAGATCAATGAATATTTTCGATAATATATCACATACAATTTGTTTCATTAAGATTTATAAATAGGAAGTATTCTAGGATACACCATATACTAGAGATCAATGAATATTTTCGATAAGATATCACATACAATTTGTTTCATTAAGATTTATAAATAGGAAGTATTCAAGCATACACCATATTCTAGAGATCAATGAATATTTTCGATAATATCGCACATACAATTTGTTTCATTTAGATTTATAAATAGGAAGTATTCAAGGATACACCATACAATAGAGATCAATGAATATTTTCGATAATATCGCACATACAATTTGTTTCATTTAGATTTATAAATAGGAAGTATTCAAGGATACACCATAGATCAATGAATATTTTCGATTATATCTCACATACAATTTGTTTCATTTAGATTTATAAATAGGAAGTATTCAAGGATACACCATATACTAGAGATCAATGAATATTTTCGATAATATCTCACATACCATTTGATTCATTTAGATTTATAAATAGGAAGTATTCAAGGATACACCATATTCTAGAGATCAATGAATATTTTCTATAATATATCACATACAATTTGTTTCATTAAGATTTGTAAATAGGAAGTATTCAAGGATACACCATATTTTAGAGATCAATGAATATTTTCGATAATATATCACATACAATTTGTTTCATTAAGATTTATATATAGGAAGTATTCTAGGATACACCATATACTAGAGATCAATGAATATTTTCGATAAGATATCACATACAATTTGTTTCATTAAGATTTATAAACAGGAAGTATTCAAGGATACACCATATTCTAGGGATCAATGAATATTTTCGATAATATCGCACATACAATTTGTTTCATTTAGGTTTATAAATAGGAAGTATTCAAGGATACACCATATACTAGAGATCAATGAATATTTTCCATAATATCTCATACACAATTTGTTTCATAAAGTTTATAAATAGGATGTATTCAAGGATACACCATTTACTAGAGATCAATGAATATTTGCGATAATATCTCACATACAATTTGTTTTATTTAGATTTATAAATAGGAAGTATTTAAGGATACACCATATCCTAGAGATGAATGAATATATTCGGTAATATCTCATATACAATTTGTTTCATTCAGATTTATGAATAGGAAGTATTCAAGGATACACCATATACTACAGATCAATTAATATTTTCGATAATATCTCACATACAATTTGTTTTATTTAGATTTATAAATAGGAAGTATTTAAGGATACACCATATCCTAGAGATGAATGAATATATTCGGTAATATCTCACATACAATTTGTTTCATTCAGATTTATGAATAGGAAGTATTCAAGGATACACCATATACTAGAGATCAATGAATATTTTCGATAATATCTTACATACAATTTGTTTCATTCAGATTTATAAATAGGAAGTATTCAAGGATACACCATATACTAGAGATCAATGAATATTTTCGATAATATCTCACATACAATTTGTTTCATTCAGATTTATGAATAGGAAGTATTCAAGGATACACCATATACTAGAGATCAATGAATATTTTCGATAATATCTTACATACAATTTGTTTCATTCAGATTTATAAATAGGAAGTATTCAAGTATACACCATATACTAGAGATGAATGAATATATTCGGTAATATCTCACATACAATTTGTTTTTTAAAGATTTACACCTAGGAAGTTTTCAAGGATACACCAGATCCTAGAGATCAATGAATATTTTCGGTAATATCTCACATACAATTTGTTTCAATAAGATTTACACATAGGAAGTATTCAAGGGTGCACTATATACTAGAGATCAATAAATATTTTCAATAATATCTCACATACAATTTGTTTCATTTAGATTTATAGATAGGAAGTATTCAAGGATACACCATATACTAGAGATCAATGAATATTTTCGATAATCTCTCACATACAATTTGTTTCATTAAGATTTATAAATAGGAAGTTTTCAAGGATACACCATATTCTAGAGATCAATGAATATTTTCGATAATATATAACATACAATTTGATTCATTAAGATTTATAAATAGGAAGTATTCTAGGATACACCATATACTAGAGATCAATGAATATTTTCGATAAGATATCACATACAATTTGTTTCATTAAGATTTATAAATAGGAAGTATTCAAGGATACAACATATTCTAGAGATCAATGAATATTTTCGATAATATCGCACATACAATTTGTTTCATTTAGATTTATAAATAGGAAGTATTCAAGGATACACCATATACTAGAGATCAATGAATATTTTCCATAATATCTCATACACAATTTGTTTCATAAAATTTATAAATAGGATGTATTCAAGGATACACCATTTACTAGAGATCAATGAATATTTTCGATAATATCTCACATACAATTTGCTTTATTTAGATTTATAAATAGGAAGTATTCAAGGATACACCATATAATACAGATCAATTAATATTTTCGATAATATCTCACATACAATTTGTTTCATTCAGATTTATGAATAGGAAGTATTCAAGGATACACCATATACTAGAGATCAATGAATATTTTCGATAATATCTCACATACAATTTGTTTCATTAAGATTTATAAATAGGAAGTATTCAAGGATACACCATATACTAGAGATCAATGAATATTTTCCATAATATCTCACACACAATTTGTTTCATAAAATTTATAAATAGGATGTATTCAAGGATACACCATTTACTAGAGATCAATGAATATTTACGATAATATCTCACATACAATTTGCTTTATTTAGATTTATAAATAGGAAGTATTCAAGGATACACCATATACTAGAGATGAATGAATATATTCGGTAATATCTCACATACAATTTCTTTTTTAAAGATTTATAAATAGGAAGTATTCAAGGATACACCATATTCTAGAGATCAATGAATATTTTCGGTCATATCTCACATACAATTTGTTTCAATAAGATTTACACATAGGAAGTATTCAAGGATACACCATATACTAGAGATCAATGAATATTTTCAATAATATCTCACATACAATTTGTTTCATTTAGATTTATAGATAGGAAGTATTCAAGGATACACCATATACTAGAGATCAATGAATATTTTTAATAATCTCTCACATACAATTTGTTTCATTAAGATTTATAAATAGGAAGTATTCAAGGATACACCATATTCTAGAGATCAATGAATATTTTCGATAATATATCACATACAATTTGTTTCATTAAGATTTATAAATAGGAAGTATTCTAGGATACACCATATACTAGAGATCAATGAATATTTTCGATAATATCGCACATACAATTTGTTTCATTTAGATTTATAAATAGGAAGTATTCAAGGATACACCATATACTAGAGATCAATGAATATTTTCCATAATATCTCATACACAATTTGTTTCATAAAATTTATAAATAGGATGTATTCAAGGATACACCATTTACTAGAGATCAATGAATATTTTCGATAATATCTCACATACAATTTGTTTCATTTAGATTTATAAATAGGAAGTATTCTAGGATAGACCATATACTAGAGATCAATGAATCTTTTCGATAATATCTTACATACAATTTGTTTCATTAAGATTTATAAATAGGAAGTATTCAAGGATACACCATATACTAGAGATCAATGAATATATTCGGTAATATCTCACATACAATTTCTTTTTTAAAGATTTATAAATAGGAAGTATTCAAGGATACACCATATTCTAGAGATCAATGAATATTTTCGGTAATATCTCACATACAATTTGTTTCAATAAGATTTACACATAGGAAGTATTCAAGGATACACCATTTACTAGAGATCAATGAATATTTTCAATAATATCTCACATACAATTTGTTTCATTTAGATTTATAGATAGGAAGTATTCAAGGATACACCATATACTAGAGATCAATGAATATTTTCAATAATCTCTCACATACAATTTGTTTCATTAAGATTTATAAATAGGAAGTATTCAATGATACACCATATTCTAGAGATCAATGAATATTTTCGATAATATATCACATACAATTTGTTTTATTTAGATTTATAAATAGGAAGTATTCAAGGATACACCATATCCTAGAGATCAATGAATATTTTCGATAATATCGCACATACAATTTGTTTCATTTAGATTTATAAATAGGAAGTATTCAAGGATACACCATATACTAGAGATCAATGAAAATTTTCGATAATATCTCACATACAATTTGTTTCATTTAGATTTATAAATAGGAAGTATTCAAGGATACACCATATACTAGAGATCAATGAATATTTTCGATAATATCTCACATACCATTTGATTCATTTAGATTTATAAATAGGAAGTATTCAAGGATACACCATATTCTAGAGATCAATGAATATTTTCTATAATATATCACATACAATTTGTTTCATTAAGATTTATAAATAGGAAGTATTCAAGGATACACCATATTCTAGAGATCAATGAATATTTTCGATAATATCGCACATACAATTTGTTTCATTTAGGTTTATAAATAGGAAGTATTCAAGGATACACCATATACTAGAGATGAATGAATATATTCGGTAATATCTCACATACAATTTGTTTTTTAAAGATTTACACATAGGAAGTTTTCAAGGATACACCAGATCCTAGAGATCAATGAATATTTTCGGTAATATCTCACATACAATTTGTTTCAATAAGATTTACACATAGGAAGTATTCAAGGATACACTATATACTAGAAATCAATGAATATTTTCAATAATATCTCACATACAATTTGTTTCATTTAGATTTATAGATAGGAAGTATTCAAGGATACACCATTAACTAGAGATCAATGAATATTTTCGATAATCTCTCACATACAATTTGTTTCATTAAGATTTATAAATAGGAAGTATTCAAGGATACACCATATACTAGAGATCAATGAATATTTTCGATAATATCTCACATACAATTTGTTTCATTTAGATTTATAAATAGGAAGTATTCAAGGATACACCATATACTAGAGATGAGTGAATATATTCGGTAATATCTCACATACAATTTCTGTTAGGTCACCGCATAAATCTATATATAATTATATTATATTATATTATATTATCCATTTTTGAATTTGTATTAGTTTTGTTTTTCATTAATTTTTCATTTGCTTTGCTCATTAATTGCATTTAAAGTCTTTAATTATATTTTTTATTAAACTCCATTCAGATTTCCATTTAAATACATTTTATATTTTATATTTTTTGCTGCTTTAGCCCACTGTAATTTGATTATATTTTGTTTAAGCTAAGCTTAGTTTGGTTGTAACCCGTTAGCTTCTATTGTTTGTTTCTCGCTTACATTCTTTTCATATTTATAATGTGTTTGTTCTTGTTACAATGGTATTATTTATTTCCAATAATATTCTTTCAGTTACATATGTAAAGTTTTTTATGCGTAAAGTTTAATAGGAACAAATGAATTGGTACATTGGAAGCGAGAAACAAATAATAGCAACAACAACAGCGGGCTTATGTTTTACATTGTAACCGATAGGTTTAAGTAAAGGATTTTAAAATAAAGAAGTTAGTATTAATATTGAATTTGAGTGAACTACTTGTTTGTCCTTTAATTGAGTCACGGTCGCAATACATTTTGGTCTTTCAATACTTAAATTATCATTGCCCAGAGAACATTTCAGTGGCATATAGACAACAATTCGATATTGCAGAATTGCTCTATATCGTCGCCGGTGGGGAAAAAGCTCCTCATCGTACATTTTGGCGCCCAACGTGGGGCACGATAATTTAAATTTCGTTTTGGTTTTTTCGTGCGGTCCGTGGAAACCCCAAAGTCTTTGTCGAAGTGCTACGTTCAACAAGTGCACAGGTCGTGGAGTAGAAAAAAAAAAATACTAAGCTTTGTCGTGGTACTACTTACAACAAGTAGACGGTCGTATTGTGAAAATAAAGATCTATTGTACGGAAAACAAAAACTATCGTTTTGAAAAATTATTTTAAAGACTCCTTGTGAGCAAACAAAAAAGACAATTCTTTTGGTGCATCAAATACTTTTAAAAATTATTGTGGAGCAACTATCTTTAAAACAAAAATTAAAAAATTTGTTGGCTCATCAGAGAAGTATTTTTTAACGAAAATACATAACACTTTTGGCTCTGCAGAGAAGTATATAAAAAATATATATATTAAATAAAATAAAACTGTGATTCTGGTTTTACCGCTAATTCTTTTACATAAAAAATACAGTATATATGTATATAAGTACATAATATAGACATTGTATACCGTTCATTTTGGCGAAAAAATTTTGGCGTCACCTACAGTGTGGAACAAAATTGTGTTTCTTTTTTAAAAGATTTTTGGAATTTTTTGATGAAAGTTTTTGGCTCATTGGTCATCCAATTCACTTGTTCTGTGATTTTTTTTTTTTTAAACAGTTTTGTGGTTCTATAATGACTCTTGAAGAAGCAAAGCAGCAACGGGCGAACACTAAGAAGAGCATCACCCGTATCAAGAATCAGGTTGAGGCTAATGCAAGGGGTGAAGGGAAAACGCTTTCTTCCGCGGAACTCAAGTGCCGTTTGGGGATTCTGGAGTCGTACTTTAAACAAATCCTGTCGTTCCAAACCCAAATTGAGAAACTTGATCCAGAGGATAATGGTCGGCCTGAAATTGAGGATATGTACATTGCAGCAAAGCGAGGATGTCCACAACACAACAATTTCTGACTCTACGATTTGTTTGCCAGCGCCCAGCCACAAATTACCTGCACTTAAATTGCCCACATTTAGTGGCAAATATAGTGAGTATAAAAATTTTATAACTTCGTTCAAGCAAGTGATCGATCGTGAGCTTGGCCTTTCTAACATTGAAAAGTTTAACCATTTGCTTAACTGCCTACATGGACAGGCACTGGAAACGGTCAAGGCTTTCCAGATTACAAATGAGAATTACCCGAAGGCTCTAGAAAGGCTGAAGACACGTTATGACAACAGCTCACTCATATTTATGGAAAATATTAGTACTCTTTTTGAACTTCCCAACATGTCGAAACACAATTGCACACAGCTTCGTAGTCTTGTCGACAATGTTTCTGCCCTCTACAGCTCTCTGCTGTCTCTTGGCTCCCACAGTGACATCGCACAGTCAATGCTGATCTACATAGTAATGGAGAAAGTTGACGATGAAACTAAAAGGAAATGGAAGGATTCATTGGACTTTATCAAACTGCCATCATGGGACGATTGCTCTAAGGTTCTGGAAAGACATTGCCAATTTCTGAAATCGGTCGAAAGCAGCCATACTACTCATGTGGCTCCTCGTAAGTCTGGTCATCAACAGTCTGGTAAGTCCAATGATAAAAATTATAAATCTGGCTCTAGCTTCTCTGTGTCCAAACGTGCTTGTCCACTCTGCTCAAAATCTGATCACACAATTAGTCGTTGTTCTCGCTTTAAAGAAATGGATGTCAGTCAACGCTTTGAAAATGTGAAACGGCTTGGCCTTTGTCTCAATTGCTTGTCGAAAGGGCATCATGTTAATAACTGTTCCTCTTCATTCAAGTGCAAATCTTGTTCTCGTTTGCATCACAGCATGCTTCATCGGTCTCAGTCTGCGTCAAAGCCCTCGTCCCCTGCTGCTGAACCACCCTCTCGTGCCACTTCGAATGAAAATCCCTCCGCGGTCCACACCCATGTGGAAAGATCCTCGCCGGAACAGGTATTGCTTGCTACAGCCATGATTCTGGTTCGTGATTCTACTGGCTGCTATCAATTGGGACGCGCTTTGTTGGATTCTTGCTCCCAATTGAATTTCATGACTGACGAATTTTCTCAAAACCTACATTTGCCCCGCACCAAACAAACTACAGAGGTCGCTGGTATTGGAAATGCTCACAGTAAAAGCAGATATAGGTCGTCAACAAATGTCAAGTCTCGAGTTACCGATTTTGAAGTCTCGCTCTCGTTTTGTGTGACGCCTCATATCTCGTATCAACCCGATTCTGAATTAGACGTCTCATCGTGGAATTTGCCTCCAAATATCCAGCTCGCTGATGAAAATTTTTTCAAATCCAAACGTATCGATTTGCTCATTGGTACTGAAACATTTTTCGATATTTTGTCGGTTGGTCAAGTTAAACTTGGTCCTAATTTGCCCAAATTACATAAAACACTTTTTGGATGGATCGTAGCAGGTCGATATCTATCTAATGGCTCTAGATCTTCTTGCATGCTTTCAATAGAAGAAGAGGTCGATTTGAAGTTGCAACGCTTATGGGAAATCGAAGAAAACCAATCTGCTTCAAATGGGCTGACTCCCGAACAAAATGATTGTGAATCATTTTATAACAACACCGTAAGTCGTGAATCTTCTGGTAGGATTGTTGTCAAATTGCCCTTCAAGCAACCTGCTGAAACTTTAGGTCTCTCTAGGAATATGGCTCTTAAGAGATTTTCATCTCAAGAAAGACGCTTTGCTCGTGACAACAATCTGAAAAGACAATACGTTGCTTTTATGAAGGAGTATGAAGATTGTGGACATATGAGCCTAGTTCGAAGCCCGCGCTTGGATGAGCCCCATTATTTCATACCTCACCACTGCGTATTTAAGCTCAACAGTACGTCAACTAAGCTCCGAGTTGTTTTTGACGCCTCGTGTCCCTCATCTTCACAGAAATCATTAAATGACATCATAATGGTTGGTCCAACAATTCAGGATGAACTTTACAAGATTCTACTTCGCTTTCGCCTTCATCGCTACGCTCTAACAGCGGATATAGTTAAAATGTATCGTCAGGTCCTGATTGACCCTCGTGATAGAAGATTCCAATACATTTTGTGGAGAAACTCGGAAGAAGAGGAAATTTGTACGTACGAACTTAATACTGTCACTTATGGAATGTCGTCTGCCCTTTATCTTGCCATTCGAAGTCTTCATTATCTCGCAGATCAATATACCGAGCAATTTCCAATGGGCTCAAAAACGATCAAATCATCATTTTACGTTGATGATTTTCTAGGTGGTGCAGACTCGCTAGAAGGATTGGCTCACATAAAGCGAGAGGTGACTGAAGTTCTCAATCGTGGTTGCTTCGAATTGGACAAGTGGCATTCGAATCATAAAGACTTCCAACATGATAATACTATAAAAGATTTGAATATCGACGACCATGCTATAACCAATGCTCTTGGTATCACTTGGGATCAACAAAAAGACGTTTTCCTATTCTCGTTTTCACCTAAGTCTCGAATCGATGCAAAAATCACCAAACGTACTATTTTGTCGCTCTCGTCGTCTCTTTTTGATCCCCTTGGACTGCTGGCTCCGATTCTTATAAAACCGAAAATCATCATGCAGGAATTATGGATTCTGAAAATTGGTTGGGACGAATCTATTCCCCAAGAACTGCAATCGACATGGGAAAATTTCGTCTCAGATCTCAGAACTTTAAGCTCGATCAAAATACCTCGCTATTGTCTTGCTCCTGATACTCAATTAGCTCAACTACATGGATTTTGTGATTCGTCAATTCGCGCTTATGGCTGCTGTTTTTACTTACGTGTGAAAACTTCTTCTGGAAAGGTTTCTGTTCGCCTTTTCACTGCTAAATCTCGTGTTGCACCTACAAAAAGACAATCGCTACCCAAACTCGAATTGTGTGGAGCTCAACTTCTGGCAAAATTGTACTCCAAAATTAAAAACTTGCTCTCGATTCCAGATCACGAAGTATTTCTCTGGACGGATTCTCAATTGGTTCTTCTTTGGCTTAAGCAGCACTCCTCAACTCTATCCGTTTTTGTTGGCAACAGGGTATCAGAAATACAGGATCTCACTAGTGGCTGTGTTTGGCGTCATGTCCCAACACATTTCAATCCTGCTGATATCGTCTCTCGTGGTTCTTCTGTAAAAGAACTTTCCTCGTCCATCTGGTTCACCGGGCCAGAATTTCTCGCTTTCGATCCTGGTCAATGGCCGCCTGACAAAATGGATAAGCTTCCGCAAGAAAATCAACAAGAAATCAACAGAGAAAAACGCAAAACTGCCCTTTGCTTTGAAGTCAGATCGAATTACATCTTGGATTGTATCGAAAAATATGGCTCCTACTTGAAAATCATTCGTGTTGTCGCCTGGATGCTTCGTTTTGTTCAAAAACCAAGAACTAATATTTTTAATACTGACTGTTTGCAGCCCCAAGAATTAGAAAATTCTTTGATTCGTGTTGTCTTCAACATCCAGAAGCAACATTTTCAAAATGACATGGATCGAGCTCTGAAGAAAAAAGATCCTGAAGGTGCTCTGAAGTGTCTCAACCCCTTCATAGACTCATCAAGCGGTTTCAATTTGCTCAAAGTCGGTGGACGCCTAGAATACGCAGCTATTTCTGAAGGTCAGAAGCATCCCATCATATTGCCTAGCAAAAATCATTTCGTCACTTGTTTTGTTCGCCATCTACATCTCCAAAATTATCACGCTGGACCTAAGGCTCTAATGGCACTAATTCGTGAAAGATTCTGGATTATCAATTCAAGAGACCTGTGTCGTCGAATTGTCAACTCCTGCCCACAATGCATTCGCTATCGCCCGAAATTGTTGAACCAGATGATGGGAAATTTGCCTGTAGAACGACTCAACCCCTCAAGGCCCTTCGTTAGATGTGCTGTCGATTTTTGTGGACCTGTCAACACTTACTTAAGAATCAGAGGAAAGGTTCCATATAAAACTTACATCGCAGTGTTCGTTTGTCTTGTTACCAAGGCAGTCCATATCGAAGTTGTCTCGGACCTATCAACTGACGCCTTTATTGCTGCTCTCAAAAGGTTGATTGGACGCAGAGGTTTGCCCACAGATATATTCTGTGACAATGCTACAAATTTCGTTGGAGCAAATTCTAAGTTGGCACAATTAAAATTGTTCCTTTTTGATCCTAAAAACTCTAATGCTATTATAAATTATTGCTCAAATCAATTTATAAATTTTCGTTTTATTCCCCCTAGGGCAACACATTTTGGCGGATTGTGGGAGGCGGCCGTCAAGTCAGCCAAAGGTCATCTGACAAAGTCTCTATCCAACTCTAGGCTCACTTACGAAGAATTATCAACCGCAATGGTCGAAATAGAAGCCATTTTAAATTCGAGGCCAATCTCACCTCTATCATCCGATCCCAGTGACTTTGAGGCCCTTACGCCGGAAAAAGTGGTCCCACGACTACCTTAATGAGCTCCAAACCCGCAATAAATGGACTGCATCCAACCCAAATGTCAACCCTGGTGCGCTAGTTATTGTTCGAGAAGATAACCTTCCCCCACAACAATGGGTCATGGGCAAAGTCATCAATATCATCCGTGGAAGAGATAACCGCGTCCGTGTTGTCGACATCAAAACTACAAAGGGAACCATGCGTCGCCCTATCCACAGACTAGCTCTACTATCTTCTTGAAAGGGTCCTTTCAATGGGGCCGGTATGTTAGGTCACCGCATAAATCAATATATAATTATATTATATTATATTATATTATCCATTTTTGAATTTGTATTAGTTTTGTTTTTCATTAATTTTTCATTTGCTTTGCTCATTAATTGCATTTAAAGTCTTTAATTATATTTTTTATTAAACTCCATTCAGATTTCCATTTAAATACATTTTATATTTTATATTTTTTGCTGCTTTAGCCCACTGTAATTTGATTATATTTTGTTTAAGCTAAGCTTAGTTTGGTTGTAACCCGTTAGCTTCTATTGTTTGTTTCTCGCTTACATTCTTTTCATATTTATAATGTGTTTGTTCTTGTTACAATGGTATTATTTATTTCCAATAATATTCTTTCAGTTACATATGTAAAGTTTTTTATGCGTAAAGTTTAATAGGAACAAATGAATTGGTACATTGGAAGCGAGAAACAAATAATAGCAACAACAACAGTGGGCTTATGTTTTACATTGTAACCGATAGGTTTAAGTAAAGGATTTTAAAATAAAGAAGTTAGTATTAATATTGAATTTGAGTGAACTACTTGTTTGTCCTTTAATTGAGTCACGGTCGCAATACATTTTGGTCTTTCAATACTTAAATTATCATTGCCCAGAGAACATTTCAGTGGCATATAGACAACAATTCGATATTGCAGAATTGCTCTATATCGTCGCCGGTGGGGAAAAAGCTCCTCATCGTACAATTTCTTTTTCAAAGATTTATAAATAGAAAGTATTCAAGGATACACCATATTCTAGAGATCAATGAATATTTGCGGTAATATCTCACATACAATTTGTTTCAATAAGATTTGCACATATGAAGTATTCAAGGATACACCATATACTAGAGATCAATGAATATTTTCAATAATATATCACATACAATTTGTTTCATTTAGATTTATAGATAGGAAGTATTCAAGGATACACCACATACTAGCGATCAATGAATATTTTCAATAATCTCTCACATACAATTTGTTTCATTAAGATTTATAAATAGGAAGTATTCAAGGATACACCATATTCTAGAGATCAATGAATATTTTCGATAATATATCACATACAATTTGTTTCATTAAGATTTATAAATAGGAAGTATTCTAGGATACACCATATACTAGAGATCAATGAATATTTTCGATAAGATATCACATACAATTTGTTTCATTAAGATTTATAAATAGGATGTATTCAAGGATACACCATTTACTAGAGATCAATGAATATTTACGATAATATCTCACATACAATTTGCTTTATTTAGATTTATAAATAGGAAGTATTCAAGGATACACCATATACTAGAGATGAATGAATATATTCGGTAATATCTCACATACAATTTCTTTTTTAAAGATTTATAAATAGGAAGTATTCAAGGATACACCATATTCTAGAGATCAATGAATATTTTCTTTCATATCTCACATACAATTTGTTTCAATAAGATTTACACATAGGAAGTATTCAAGGATACACCATATACTAGAGATCAATGAATATTTTCAATAATATCTCACATACAATTTGTTTCATTTAGATTTATAGATAGGAAGTATTCAAGGATACACCATATACTAGAGATCAATGAATATTTTTAATAATCTCTCACATACAATTTGTTTCATTAAGATTTATAAATAGGAAGTATTCAAGGATACTCCATATTCTAGAGATCAATGAATATTTTCGATAATATATCACATACAATTTGTTTCATTAAGATTTATAAATAGGAAGTATTCTAGGATACACCATATACTAGAGATCAATGAATATTTTCGATAATATCGCACATACAATTTGTTTCATTTAGATTTATAAATAGGAAGTATTCAAGGATACACCATATACTAGAGATCAATGAATATTTTCCATAATATCTCATACACAATTTGTTTCATAAAATTTATAAATAGGATGTATTCAAGGATACACCATTTACTAGAGATCAATGAATATTTTCGATAATATCTCACATACAATTTGTTTCATTTAGATTTATAAATAGGAAGTATTCTAGGATAGACCATATGCTAGAGTTCAATGAATCTTTTCGATAATATCTTACATACAATTTGTTTCATTAAGATTTATAAATAGGAAGTATTCAAGGATACACCATATACCAGAGATGAATGAATATATTCGGTAATATCTCACAAACAATTTCTTTTTTAAAGATTTATAAATAGGAAGTATTCAAGGATACACCATATTCTAGAGATCAATGAATATTTTCGGTAATATCTCACATACAATTTGTTTCAATAAGATTTACACATAGGAAGTATTCAAGGATACACCATTTACTAGAGATCAATGAATATTTTCAATAATATCTCACATACAATTTGTTTCATTTAGATTTATAGATAGGAAGTATTCAAGGATACACCATATACTAGAGATCAATGAATATTTTCAATAATCTCTCACATACAATTTGTTTCATTAAGATTTATAAATAGGAAGTATTCAAGGATACACCATATTCTAGAGATCAATGAATATTTTCTATAATATATCACATACAATTTTTTTCATTAAGATTTATAAATAGGAAGTATTCAAGGATACACCATATTCTAGAGATCAATGAATATTTTCGATAATATCGCACATACAATTTGTTTCATTTAGGTTTATAAATAGGAAGTATAGTATACTAGAGATGAATGAATATATTCGGTAATATCTCACATACAATTTGTTTTTTAAAGATTTACACATAGGAAGTTTTCAAGGATACACCAGATCCTAGAGATCAATGAATATTTTCGGTCATGTCTCACATACAATTTGTTTCCATAAGATTTACACATAGGAAGTATTCAAGGATACATCATATACTAGAGATCAATGAATATTTTCGATAATATCGCACATACAATTTGTTTCATTTAGATTTATAAATAGGAAGTATTCAAGGATACACCATATACTAGAGATCAATGAATATTTTCGATAAGATATCACATACAATTTGTTTCATTAAGATTTATAAATAGGATGTATTCAAGGATACACCATATTCTAGAGATCAATGAATATTTTCGGTCATGTCTCACATACAATTTGTTTCAATAAGATTTACACATAGGAAGTATTCAAGGAGATACTAGAGATCAATGAATATTTTCGAAAATATCGCACATACAATTTGTTTCATTTAGATTTATAGATAGGAAGTATTCAAGGATACACCATAGATCAATGAATATTTTCAATAATCTCTCACATACAATTTGTTTCATTAAGATTTATAAATAGGAAGTATTCAAGGATACACCATATTCTAGAGATCAATGAATATTTTCGATAATATATCACATACAATTTGTTTCATTAAGATTTATAAATAGGAAGTATTCTAGGATACACCATATACTAGAGATCAATGAATATTTTCGATAATATCGCACATACAATTTGTTTCATTTAGATTTATAAATAGGAACTATTCAAGGATACACCATATGCTAGAGATCAATGAATATTTTCCATAATATCTCATACACAATTTGTTTCATAAAATTTATAAATAGGATGTATTCAAGGATACACCATTTACTAGAGATCAATGAATATTTTCGATAATATCTTACATACAATTTGTTTCATTAAGATTTAGAAATAGGAAGTATTCAAGGATACACCATATACTAGAGATGAATGAATATATTCCGTAATATCTCACATACAATTTCTTTTTTAAAGATTTATAAATAGGAAGTATTCAAGGATACACCATTTACTAGAGATCAATGAATATTTTCAATAATATCTCACATACAATTTGTTTCATTTAGATTTATAGATAGGAAGTATTCAAGGATACACCATATACTAGAGATCAATGAATATTTTCAATAATCTCTCACATACAATTTGTTTCATTAAGATTTATAAATAGGAAGTATTCTAGGATACACCATATACTAGAGATCAATGAATATTTTCGATAATATCGCACATACAATTTGTTTCATTTAGATTTATAAATAGGAAGTATTCAAGGATACACCATATACTAGAGATCAATGAATATTTTCCATAATATCTCATACACAATTTGTTTCATAAAATTTATAAATAGGAAGTAATCAAGGATACACCACATACTAGAGATGAATGAATATATTCGGTAATATCTCACATACAATTTCTTTTTTAAAGATTTATAAATAGGAAGTATTCAAGGATACACCATATACTAGAGATCAATGAATATTTTCAATAATATATCACATACAATTTGTTTCATTTAGATTTATAGATAGGAAGTATTCAAAGATACACCATATACTAGAGATCAATGAATATTTTCAATAATCTCTCACATACAATTTGTTTCATTAAGATTTATAAATAGGAAGTATTCAAGGATACACCATATTCTAGAGATCAATGAATATTTTCGATAATATATCACATACAATTTGTTTCATTAAGATTTATAAATAGGAAGTATTCTAGGATACACCATATACTAGAGATCAATGAATATTTTCGATAAGATATCACATACAATTTGTTTCATTAAGATTTATAAATAGGAAGTATTCAAGGATGCACCATATTCTAGAGATCAATGAATATTTTCGATAATATCGCACATACAATTTGTTTCATTTAGATTTATAAATAGGACGTATTCAAGGATACACCATATACTAGAGATAAATGAATATTTGCCATAATATCTCATACACAATTTGTTTCATAAAATTTATAAATAGGATGTATTCAAGGATACACCATTTACCAGAGATCAATGAATATTTTCGATAATATCTCACATACAATTTGTTTTATTTAGATTTATAAATAGGAAGTATTCAAGGATACACCATACCCTAGAGATCAATGAATATTTTCGATAATATCGCACATACAATTTGTTTCATTTAGATTTATAAATAGGAAGTATTCAAGGATACACCATATTTTAGAGATCAATGAATATTTTCTATAATATATCACATACAATTTGTTTCATTAAGATTTATAAATAGGAAGTATTCTAGGATACACCATATACTAGAGATCAATGAATATTTTCGATAAGATATCACATACAATTTGTTTCATTAAGATTTATAAATAGGAAGTATTCAAGGATACACCATATTCTAGAGATCAATGAATATTTTCGATAATATCGCGCATACAATTTGTTTCATTAAGATTTATAAATAGGAAGTATTCAAGGATACACCATATTCTAGAGATCAATGAATATTTTCGATAATATATCACATACAATTTGTTTCATTAAGATTTATAAATAGGAAGTATTCTAGGATACACCATATACTAGAGATCAATGAATATTTTCGATAAGATATCACATACAATTTGTTTCATTAAGATTTATAAATAGGAAGTATTCAAGGATACACCATATTCTAGAGATCAATGAATATTTTCGATAATATCGCACATACAATTTGTTTCATTTAGGTTTCTAAATAGGAAGTATTCAAGGATACACCATATACTAGAGATCAATGAATATTTTCCATAATATCTCATACACAATTTGTTTCATAAAATTTATAAATAGGATGTATTCAAGGATACACCATTTACTAGAGATCAATGAATATTTTCGACAATATCTCACATACAATTTGTTTTATTTAGATTTATAAATAGGAAGTATTTAAGGATACACCATATCCTAGAGATGAATGAATATATTCGGTAATATCTCACATACGATTTGTTTCATTCAGATTTATGAATAGGAAGTATTCAAGGATACACCATATACTACAGATCAATTAATATTTTCGATAATATCTCACATACAATTTGTTTCATTCAGATTTATGAATAGGAAGTATTCAAGGATACACCATATACTAGAGATCAATGAATATTTTCGATAATATCTTACATACAATTTGTTTCATTCAGACTTATAAATAGGAAGTATTCAAGGATACACCATATACTAGAGATCAATGAATATTTTCGATAATATCTCACATACAATTTGTTTCATTTAGATTTATAAATAGGAAGTATTCAAGTATACACCATATACTAGAGATGAATGAATATATTCGGTAATATCTCACATACAATTTGTTTTTTAAAGATTTACACATAGGAAGTTTTCAAGGATACACCAGATCTTAGAGATCAATGAATATTTTCGGTAATATCTCACATACAATTTGTTTCAATAAGATTTACACATAGGAAGTATTCAAGAATACACTATATACTAGAGATCAATGAATATTATCAATAATATCTCACATACAATTTGTTTCATTAAGATTTATAAATAGGAAGTTTTCAAGGATACACCATATTCTAGAGATCAATGAATATTTTCGATAATATATCACATACAATTTGTTTCATTAAGATTTATAAATAGGAAGTATTCTAGGATACACCATATACTAGAGATCAATGAATATTTTCCATAATATCTCATACACAATTTGTTTCATAAAATTTATAAATAAGATGTATTCAAGCATACACCATTTACTAGAGATCAATGAATATTTTCGATAATATCTCACATACAATTTGTTTTATTTAGATTTATAAATAGGAAGTATTCAAGGATACACCATATACTACAGATCAATTAATATTTTCGATAATATCTCACATACAATTTGTTTCATTCAGATTTATGAATAGGAAGTATTCAAGGATACACCATATACTAGAGATCAATGAATATTTTCGATAATATCTCACATACAATTTGTTTCATTTAGATTTATAAATAGGAAGTATTCAAGGATACACCATATACTAGAGATGAATGAATATATTCGGTAATATCTCACATACAATTTTTTTTTTAAATATTTACACATAGGAAGTTTTCAAGGATACACCAGATCCTAGAGATCAATGAATATTTTCGGTAATATCTCACATACAATTTGTATCAATAAGATTTACACATAGGAAGTATTCAAGGATACACTATATACTAGAGATCAATGAATATTTTCCATAATATCTCATACACAATTTTTTTCATAAAATTTATAAATAGGATGTATTCAAGGATACACCATTTACTAGAGATCAATGAATATTTTCGATAATATCTCACATACAATTTGTTTTATTTAGATTTATAAATACGAAGTATTCAAGGATACACCATATCCTAGAGATCAATGAATATTTTCGATAATATCGCACATACAATTTGTTTCATTCAGATTTATGAATAGGAAGTATTCAAGGATACACCATATACTACAGATCAATTAATATTTTCGATAATATCTCACATACAATTTGTTTCATTCAGATTTATGAATAGGAAGTATTTAAGGATACACCATATACTAGAGGATAATGAATATTTTCAATAATATCTCACATACAATTTGTTTCATTTAGATTTATAAATAGGAAGTATTCAAGGATACACCATATACTAGAGATCAATGAATATTTACGATAATATCTCACATACAATTTGTTTCATTTAGATTTATAAATAGGAAGTATTCAAGGATACACCATATACTAGAGATGAATGAATATATTCGGTAATATCTCACATACAATTTGTTTTTTAAAGCTTTACACATAGGTAGTTTTCAAGGATACACCAGACCCTAGAGATCAATGAATATTTTCGGTAATATCTCACATACAATTTGTTTCAATAAGATTTACACATAGGAAGTATTCAAGGATACACTATATACTAGAGATTAATGAATATTTTCAATAATATCTCACATACAATTTGTTTCATTTAGATTTATAGATAGGAAGTATTCAAGGATACACCATATACTAGAGATCAATGAATATTTTCGATAATCTCTCACATACAATTTGTTTCATTAAGATTTATAAATAGGAAGTATTCAAGGATACACCATATACTAGAGATCAATGAATATTTTCGATAATATCTCACATACAATTTGTTTCATTTAGATTTATAAATAGGAAGTATTCAAGGATACACCATATACTTGAGATGAATGAATATATTCGGTAATATCTCACATACAATTTCTTTTTCAAAGATTTATAAATAGGAAATATTCAAGGATACACCATATTCTAGAGACCAATGAATATTTGCGGTAATATCTCACATACAATTTGTTTCAATAAGATTTGCACATATGAAGTATTCAAGGATACACCATATACTAGAGATCAATGAATATTTTCAATAATATATCACATACAATTTGTTTCATTTAGATTTATAGATAGGAAGTATTCAAGGATACACCACATACTAGCGATCAATGAATATTTTCAATAATCTCTCACATACAATTTGTTTCATTAAGATTTATAAATAGGAAGTATTCTAGGATACACCATATACTAGAGATCAATGAATATTTTCGATAATATATCACATCAATTTGTTTCATTAAGATTTAGAAATAGGAAGTATTCAAGGATACACCATATACTAGAGATGAATGAATATATTCCGTAATATCTCACATACAATTTCTTTTTTAAAGATTTATAAATAGGAAGTATTCAAGGATACACCATATTCTAGAGGTCAATGAATATTTTCGGTAATATTTCACATACAATCTATTTCAATAAGATTTACACATAGGAAGTATTCAAGGATACACCATTTACTAGAGATCAATGAATATTTTCAATAATATCTCACATACAATTTGTTTCATTTAGATTTATAGATAGGAAGTATTCAAGGATACACCATATACTAGAGATCAATGAATATTTTCAATAATCTCTCACATACAATTTGTTTCATTAAGATTTATAAATAGGAAGTATTCTAGGATACACCATATACTAGAGATCAATGAATATTTTCGATAATATCGCACATACAATTTGTTTCATTTAGATCTATAAATGGGAAGTATTCAAGGATACACCATATACTAGAGATCAATGAATATTTTCCATAATATCTCATACACAATTTGTTTCATAAAATTTATAAATAGGATGTATTCAAGGATACACCATTTACTAGAGATCAATGAATATTTTCGATAATATCTCACATACAATTTGTTTCATTAAGATTTATAAATAGGAAGTATTCAAGGATACATCATATTCTAGAGATCAATGAATATTTTCGATAATATCGCACATACAATTTGTTTCATTTAGGTTTATAAATAGGAAGTATTCAAGGATACACCATATACTAGAGATCAATGAATATTTTCCATAATATCTCATACACAATTTGTTTCATAAAATTTATAAATAGGAAGTAATCAAGGATACACCATATACTAGAGATGAATGAATATATTCGGTAATATCTCACATACAATTTCTTTTTTAAAGATTTATAAATAGGAAGTATTCAAGGATACACCATATACTAGAGATCAATGAATATTTTCAATAATATATCACATACAATTTGTTTCATTTAGATTTATAGATAGGAAGTATTTAAAGATACACCATATACTAGAGATCAATGAATATTTTCAATAATCTCTCACATACAATTTGTTTCATTAAGATTTATAAATAGGAAGTATTCAAGGATGCACCATATTCTAGAGATCAATGAATATTTTCGATAATATCGCACATACAATTTGTTTCATTTAGATTTATAAATAGGACGTATTCAAGGATACACCATATACTAGAGATAAATGAATATTTTCGATAATATCTCACATACAATTTGTTTCATTTAGATTTATAAATAGGAAGTATTCAAGGATACACCATATACTTGAGATGAATGAATATATTCGGTAATATCTCACATACAATTTCTTTTTCAAAGATTTATAAATAGGAAATATTCAAGGATACACCATATTCTAGAGACCAATGAATATTTGCGGTAATATCTCACATACAATTTGTTTCAATAAGATTTGCACATATGAAGTATTCAAGGATACACCATATACTAGAGATCAATGAATATTTTCAATAATATATCACATACAATTTGTTTCATTTAGATTTATAGATAGGAAGTATTCAAGGATACACCACATACTAGCGATCAATGAATATTTTCAATAATCTCTCACATACAATTTGTTTCATTAAGATTTATAAATAGGAAGTATTCTAGGATACACCATATACTAGAGATCAATGAATATTTTCGATAATATATCACATCAATTTGTTTCATTAAGATTTAGAAATAGGAAGTATTCAAGGATACACCATATACTAGAGATGAATGAATATATTCCGTAATATCTCACATACAATTTCTTTTTTAAAGATTTATAAATAGGAAGTATTCAAGGATACACCATATTCTAGAGGTCAATGAATATTTTCGGTAATATTTCACATACAATCTATTTCAATAAGATTTACACATAGGAAGTATTCAAGGATACACCATATTCTAGAGATCAATGAATATTTTCGATAAGATATCACATACAATTTGTTTCATTAAGATTTATAAATAGGATGTATTCAAGGATACACCATATTCTAGAGATCAATGAATATTTTCGGTCATGTCTCACATACAATTTGTTTCCATAAGATTTACACATAGGAAGTATTCAAGGATACATCATATACTAGAGATCAATGAATATTTTCGATAATATCGCACATACAATTTGTTTCATTTAGATTTATAAATAGGAAGTATTCAAGGATACACCATATACTAGAGATCAATGAATATTTTCGATAAGATATCACATACAATTTGTTTCATTAAGATTTATAAATAGGATGTATTCAAGGATACACCATATTCTAGAGATCAATGAATATTTTCGGTCATGTCTCACATACAATTTGTTTCAATAAGATTTACACATAGGAAGTATTCAAGGAGATACTAGAGATCAATGAATATTTTCGAAAATATCGCACATACAATTTGTTTCATTTAGATTTATAGATAGGAAGTATTCAAGGATACACCATAGATCAATGAATATTTTCAATAATCTCTCACATACAATTTGTTTCATTAAGATTTATAAATAGGAAGTATTCAAGGATACACCATATTCTAGAGATCAATGAATATTTTCGATAATATATCACATACAATTTGTTTCATTAAGATTTATAAATAGGAAGTATTCTAGGATACACCATATACTAGAGATCAATGAATATTTTCGATAATATCGCACATACAATTTGTTTCATTTAGATTTATAAATAGGAACTATTCAAGGATACACCATATGCTAGAGATCAATGAATATTTTCCATAATATCTCATACACAATTTGTTTCATAAAATTTATAAATAGGATGTATTCAAGGATACACCATTTACTAGAGATCAATGAATATTTTCGATAATATCTTACATACAATTTGTTTCATTAAGATTTAGAAATAGGAAGTATTCAAGGATACACCATATACTAGAGATGAATGAATATATTCCGTAATATCTCACATACAATTTCTTTTTTAAAGATTTATAAATAGGAAGTATTCAAGGATACACCATTTACTAGAGATCAATGAATATTTTCAATAATATCTCACATACAATTTGTTTCATTTAGATTTATAGATAAGAAGTATTCAAGGATACACCATATACTAGAGATCAATGAATATTTTCAATAATCTCTCACATACAATTTGTTTCATTAAGATTTATAAATAGGAAGTATTCTAGGATACACCATATACTAGAGATCAATGAATATTTTCGATAATATCGCACATACAATTTGTTTCATTTAGATTTATAAATAGGAAGTATTCAAGGATACACCATATATTAGAGATCAATGAATATTTTCCATAATATCTCATACACAATTTGTTTCATAAAATTTATAAATAGGAAGTAATCAAGGATACACCACATACTAGAGATGAATGAATATATTCGGTAATATCTCACATACAATTTCTTTTTTAAAGATTTATAAATAGGAAGTATTCAAAGATACACCATATACTAGAGATCAATGAATATTTTCAATAATATATCACATACAATTTGTTTCATTTAGATTTATAGATAGGAAGTATTCAAAGATACACCATATACTAGAGATCAATGAATATTTTCAATAATCTCTCACATACAATTTGTTTCATTAAGATTTATAAATAGGAAGTATTCAAGGATACACCATATTCTAGAGATCAATGAATATTTTCGATAATATATCACATACAATTTGTTTCATTAAGATTTATAAATAGGAAGTATTCTAGGATACACCATATACTAGAGATCAATGAATATTTTCGATAAGATATCACATACAATTTGTTTCATTAAGATTTATAAATAGGAAGTATTCAAGGATGCACCATATTCTAGAGATCAATGAATATTTTCGATAATATCGCACATACAATTTGTTTCATTTAGATTTATAAATAGGACGTATTCAAGGATACACCATATACTAGAGATAAATGAATATTTGCCATAATATCTCATACACAATTTGTTTCATAAAATTTATAAATAGGATGTATTCAAGGATACACCATTTACCAGAGATCAATGAATATTTTCGATAATATCTCACATACAATTTGTTTTATTTAGATTTATAAATAGGAAGTATTCAAGGATACACCATACCCTAGAGATCAATGAATATTTTCGATAATATCGCACATACAATTTGTTTCATTTAGATTTATAAATAGGAAGTATTCAAGGATACACCATATTTTAGAGATCAATGAATATTTTCTATAATATATCACATACAATTTGTTTCATTAAGATTTATAAATAGGAAGTATTCTAGGATACACCATATACTAGAGATCAATGAATATTTTCGATAAGATATCACATACAATTTGTTTCATTAAGATTTATAAATAGGAAGTTTTCAAGGATACACCATATTCTAGAGATCAATGAATATTTTCGATAATATCGCGCATACAATTTGTTTCATTAAGATTTATAAATAGGAAGTATTCAAGGATACACCATATTCTAGAGATCAATGAATATTTTCGATAATATATCACATACAATTTGTTTCATTAAGATTTATAAATAGGAAGTATTCTAGGATACACCATATACTAGAGATCAATGAATATTTTCGATAAGATATCACATACAATTTGTTTCATTAAGATTTATAAATAGGAAGTATTCAAGGATACACCATATTCTAGAGATCAATGAATATTTTCGATAATATCGCACATACAATTTGTTTCATTTAGGTTTCTAAATAGGAAGTATTCAAGGATACACCATATACTAGAGATCAATGAATATTTTCCATAATATCTCATACACAATTTGTTTCATAAAATTTATAAATAGGATGTATTCAAGGATACACCATTTACTAGAGATCAATGAATATTTTCGATAATATCTCACATACAATTTGTTTTATTTAGATTTATAAATAGGAAGTATTTAAGGATACACCATATCCTAGAGATGAATGAATATATTCGGTAATATCTCACATACGATTTGTTTCATTCAGATTTATGAATAGGAAGTATTCAAGGATACACCATATACTACAGATCAATTAATATTTTCGATAATATCTCACATACAATTTGTTTCATTCAGATTTATGAATAGGAAGTATTCAAGGATACACCATATACTAGAGATCAATGAATATTTTCGATAATATCTTACATACAATTTGTTTCATTCAGACTTATAAATAGGAAGTATTCAAGGATACACCATATACTAGAGATCAATGAATATTTTCGATAATATCTCACATACAATTTGTTTCATTTAGATTTATAAATAGGAAGTATTCAAGTATACACCATATACTAGAGATGAATGAATATATTCGGTAATATCTCACATACAATTTGTTTTTTAAAGATTTACACATAGGAAGTTTTCAAGGATACACCAGATCCTAGAGATCAATGAATATTTTCGGTAATATCTCACATACAATTTGTTTCAATAAGATTTACACATAGGAAGTATTCAAGAATACACTATATACTAGAGATCAATGAATATTATCAATAATATCTCACATACAATTTGTTTCATTAAGATTTATAAATAGGAAGTTTTCAAGGATACACCATATTCTAGAGATCAATGAATATTTTCGATAATATATCACATACAATTTGTTTCATTAAGATTTATAAATAGGAAGTATTCTAGGATACACCATATACTAGAGATCAATGAATATTTTCCATAATATCTCATACACAATTTGTTTCATAAAATTTATAAATAGGATGTATTCAAGCATACACCATTTACTAGAGATCAATGAATATTTTCGATAATATCTCACATACAATTTGTTTTATTTAGATTTATAAATAGGAAGTATTCAAGGATACACCATATACTACAGATCAATTAATATTTTCGATAATATCTCACATACAATTTGTTTCATTCAGATTTATGAATAGGAAGTATTCAAGGATACACCATATACTAGAGATCAATGAATATTTTCGATAATATCTCACATACAATTTGTTTCATTTAGATTTATAAATAGGAAGTATTCAAGGATACACCATATACTAGAGATGAATGAATATATTCGGTAATATCTCACATACAATTTTTTTTTTAAATATTTACACATAGGAAGTTTTCAAGGATACACCAGATCCTAGAGATCAATGAATATTTTCGGTAATATCTCACATACAATTTGTATCAATAAGATTTACACATAGGAAGTATTCAAGGATACACTATATACTAGAGATCAATGTATATTTTCCATAATATCTCATACACAATTTTTTTCATAAAATTTATAAATAGGATGTATTCAAGGATACACCATTTACTAGAGATCAATGAATATTTTCGATAATATCTCACATACAATTTGTTTTATTTAGATTTATAAATACGAAGTATTCAAGGATACACCATATCCTAGAGATCAATGAATATTTTCGATAATATCGCACATACAATTTGTTTCATTCAGATTTATGAATAGGAAGTATTCAAGGATACACCATATACTACAGATCAATTAATATTTTCGATAATATCTCACATACAATTTGTTTCATTCAGATTTATGAATAGGAAGTATTTAAGGATACACCATATACTAGAGGATAATGAATATTTTCAATAATATCTCACATACAATTTGTTTCATTTAGATTTATAAATAGGAAGTATTCAAGGATACACCATATACTAGAGATCAATGAATATTTACGATAATATCTCACATACAATTTGTTTCATTTAGATTTATAAATAGGAAGTATTCAAGGATACACCATATACTAGAGATGAATGAATATATTCGGTAATATCTCACATACAATTTGTTTTTTAAAGCTTTACACATAGGTAGTTTTCAAGGATACACCAGACCCTAGAGATCAATGAATATTTTCGGTAATATCTCACATACAATTTGTTTCAATAAGATTTACACATAGGAAGTATTCAAGGATACACTATATACTAGAGATTAATGAATATTTTCAATAATATCTCACATACAATTTGTTTCATTTAGATTTATAGATAGGAAGTATTCAAGGATACACCATATACTAGAGATCAATGAATATTTTCGATAATCTCTCACATACAATTTGTTTCATTAAGATTTATAAATAGGAAGTATTCAAGGATACACCATATACTAGAGATCAATGAATATTTTCGATAATATCTCACATACAATTTGTTTCATTTAGATTTATAAATAGGAAGTATTCAAGGATACACCATATACTAGAGATGAATGAATATATTCGGTAATATCTCACATACAATTTCTTTTTCAAAGATTTATAAATAGGAAATATTCAAGGATACACCATATTCTAGAGACCAATGAATATTTGCGGTAATATCTCACATACAATTTGTTTCAATAAGATTTGCACATATGAAGTATTCAAGGATACACCATATACTAGAGATCAATGAATATTTTCAATAATATATCACATACAATTTGTTTCATTTAGATTTATAGATAGGAAGTATTCAAGGATACACCACATACTAGCGATCAATGAATATTTTCAATAATCTCTCACATACAATTTGTTTCATTAAGATTTATAAATAGGAAGTATTCTAGGATACACCATATACTAGAGATCAATGAATATTTTCGATAATATATCACATACAATTTGTTTCATTAAGATTTAGAAATAGGAAGTATTCAAGGATACACCATATACTAGAGATGAATGAATATATTCCGTAATATCTCACATACAATTTCTTTTTTAAAGATTTATAAATAGGAAGTATTCAAGGATACACCATATTCTAGAGGTCAATGAATATTTTCGGTAATATCTCACATACAATCTGTTTCAATAAGATTTACACATAGGAAGTATTCAAGGATACACCATTTACTAGAGATCAATGAATATTTTCAATAATATCTCACATACAATTTGTTTCATTTAGATTTATAGATAGGAAGTATTCAAGGATACACCATATACTAGAGATCAATGAATATTTTCAATAATCTCTCACATACAATTTGTTTCATTAAGATTTATAAATAGGAAGTATTCTAGGATACACCATATACTAGAGATCAATGAATATTTTCGATAATATCGCACATACAATTTGTTTCATTTAGATTTATAAATAGGAAGTATTCAAGGATACACCATATACTAGAGATCAATGAATATTTTCCATAATATCTCATACACAATTTGTTTCATAAAATTTATAAATAGGATGTATTCAAGGATACACCATTTACTAGAGATCAATGAATATTTTCGATAATATCTCACATACAATTTGTTTCATTAAGATTTATAAATAGGAAGTATTCAAGGATACATCATATTCTAGAGATCAATGAATATTTTCGATAATATCGCACATACAATTTGTTTCATTTAGGTTTATAAATAGGAAGTATTCAAGGATACACCATATACTAGAGATCAATGAATATTTTCCATAATATCTCATACACAATTTGTTTCATAAAATTTATAAATAGGAAGTAATCAAGGATACACCATATACTAGAGATGAATGAATATATTCGGTAATATCTCACATACAATTTCTTTTTTAAAGATTTATAAATAGGAAGTATTCAAGGATACACCATATACTAGAGATCAATGAATATTTTCAATAATATATCACATACAATTTGTTTCATTTAGATTTATAGATAGGAAGTATTTAAAGATACACCATATACTAGAGATCAATGAATATTTTCAATAATCTCTCACATACAATTTGTTTCATTAAGATTTATAAATAGGAAGTATTCAAGGATACACCATATTCTAGAGATCAATGAATATTTTCGATAATATATCACATACAATTTGTTTCATTAAGATTTATAAATAGGAAGTATTCTAGGATACACCATATACTAGAGATCAATGAATATTTTCGATAAGATATCACATACAATTTGTTTCATTAAGATTTATAAATAGGAAGTATTCAAGGATGCACCATATTCTAGAGATCAATGAATATTTTCGATAATATCGCACATACAATTTGTTTCATTTAGATTTATAAATAGGACGTATTCAAGGATACACCATATACTAGAGATAAATGAATATTTTCCATAATATCTCATACACAATTTGTTTCATAAAATTTATAAATAGGATGTATTCAAGGATACACCATTTACCAGAGATCAATGAATATTTTCGATAATATCTCACATACAATTTGTTTTATTTAGATTTATAAATAGGAAGTATTCAAGGATACACCATACCCTAGAGATCAATGAATATTTTCGATAATATCGCACATACAATTTGTTTCATTTAGATTTATAAATAGGAAGTATTCAAGGATACACCATATTCTAGAGATCAATGAATATTTTCTATAATATATCACATACAATTTGTTTCATTAAGATTTATAAATAGGAAGTATTCTAGGATACACCATATACTAGAGATCAATGAATATTTTCGATAAGATATCACATACAATTTGTTTCATTAAGATTTATAAATAGGAAGTATTCAAGGATACACCATATTCTAGAGATCAATGAATATTTTCGATAATATCGCGCATACAATTTGTTTCATTAAGATTTATAAATTAGGAAGTATTCAAGGATACACCATATGCTAGAGATCAATGAATATTTTCCATAATATCTCATACACAATTTGTTTCATAAAATTTATAAATAGGATGTATTCAAGGATACACCATTTACTAGAGATCAATGAATATTTTCGATAATATCTTACATACAATTTGTTTCATTAAGATTTAGAAATAGGAAGTATTCAAGGATACACCATATACTAGAGATGAATGAATATATTCCGTAATATCTCACATACAATTTCTTTTTTAAAGATTTATAAATAGGAAGTATTCAAGGATACACCATTTACTAGAGATCAATGAATATTTTCAATAATATCTCACATACAATTTGTTTCATTTAGATTTATAGATAGGAAGTATTCAAGGATACACCATATACTAGAGATCAATGAATATTTTCAATAATCTCTCACATACAATTTGTTTCATTAAGATTTATAAATAGGAAGTATTCTAGGATACACCATATACTAGAGATCAATGAATATTTTCGGTAATATCTCACATACGATTTGTTTCATTCAGATTTATGAATAGGAAGTATTCAAGGATACACCATATACTACAGATCAATTAATATTTTCGATAATATCTCACATACAATTTGTTTCATTCAGATTTATGAATAGGAAGTATTCAAGGATACACCATATACTAGAGATCAATGAATATTTTCGATAATATCTTACATACAATTTGTTTCATTCAGATTTTTAATAGGAAGTATTCAAGGATACACCATATACTAGAGATCAATGAATATTTTCGATAATATCTCACATACAATTTGTTTCATTTAGATTTATAAATAGGAAGTATTCAAGTATACACCATATACTAGAGATGAATGAATATATTCGGTAATATCTCACATACAATTTGTTTTTTAAAGATTTACACATAGGAAGTTTTCAAGGATACACCAGATCCTAGAGATCAATGAATATTTTCGGTAATATCTCATATACAATTTGTTTCAATAAGATTTACACATAGGAAGTATTCAAGAATACACTATATACTAGAGATCAATGAATATTATCAATAATATCTCACATACAATTTGTTTCATTAAGATTTATAAATAGGAAGTTTTCAAGGATACACCATATTCTAGAGATCAATGAATATTTTCGATAATATATCACATACAATTTGTTTCATTAAGATTTATAAATAGGAAGTATTCTAGGATACACCATATACTAGAGATCAATGAATATTTTCCATAATATCTCATACACAATTTGTTTCATAAAATTTATAAATAGGATGTATTCAAGCATACACCATTTACTAGAGATCAATGAATATTTTCGATAATATCTCACATACAATTTGTTTTATTTAGATTTATAAATAGGAAGTATTCAAGGATACACCATATACTACAGATCAATTAATATTTTCGATAATATCTCACATACAATTTGTTTCATTCAGATTTATGAATAGGAAGTATTCAAGGATACACCATATACTAGAGATCAATGAATATTTTCGATAATATCTCACATACAATTTGTTTCATTTAGATTTATAAATAGGAAGTATTCAAGGATACACCATATACTAGAGATGAATGAATATATTCGGTAATATCTCACATACAATTTTTTTTTTTAAATATTTACACATAGGAAGTTTTCAAGGATACACCAGATCCTAGAGATCAATGAATATTTTCGGTAATATCTCACATACAATTTGTATCAATAAGATTTACACATAGGAAGTATTCAAGGATACACTATATACTAGAGATCAATGAATATTTTCCATAATATCTCATACACAATTTTTTTCATAAAATTTATAAATAGGATGTATTCAAGGATACACCATTTACTAGAGATCAATGAATATTTTCGATAATATCTCACATACAATTTGTTTTATTTAGATTTATAAATACGAAGTATTCAAGGATACACCATATCCTAGAGATCAATGAATATTTTCGATAATATCGCACATACAATTTGTTTCATTCAGATTTATGAATAGGAAGTATTCAAGGATACACCATATACTACAGATCAATTAATATTTTCGATAATATCTCACATACAATTTGTTTCATTCAGATTTATGAATAGGAAGTATTCAAGGATACACCATATACTAGAGGATAGTGAATATTTTCAATAATATCTCACATACAATTTGTTTCATTTAGATTTATAAATAGGAAGTATTCAAGGATACACCATATACTAGAGATCAATGAATATTTACGATAATATCTCACATACAATTTGTTTCATTTAGATTTATAAATAGGAAGTATTCAAGGATACACCATATGCTAGAGATGAATGAATATATTCGGTAATATCTCACATACAATTTGTTTTTTAAAGATTTTCACATAGGTAGTTTTCAAGGATACACCAGATCCTAGAGATCAATGAATATTTTCGGTAATATCTCACATACAATTTGTTTCATTCAGATTTATGAATAGGAAGTATGCAAGGATACACCATATACTAGAGGTCAATGAATATTTTCGATAATATCTCACAGACAATTTGTTTCATTCAGATTTATAAATAGGAAGTATTCAAGGATACACCATATACTAGAGATCAATGAATATTTTCAATAATATCTCACATACAATTTGTTTCATTTAGATTTATAAATAGGAAGTATTCAAGGATACACCATATACTAGAGATCAATGAATATTTTCGATAATATCTCACAAACAATTTGTTTCATTAAGGTTTATAAATATTAAGTATTCAAGGATACACCATATACTAGAGATCAATGAATATTTTCGATAATATCTCACATACAATTTTTTAATTTAAATTTATAAATAGGAAGTATTCAAGGATACACCATATACTACAGATCAATTAATATTTTCGATAATATCTCACACACAATTTGTTTCATTCAGATTTATGAATAGGAAGTATTCAAGGATACACCATATACTAGAGATCAATGAATATTTTCGATAATATCTCACATACAATTTGTTTCATTTAGATTTCTAAATAGGAAGTATTCAAGGATACACCATATACTAGAGATGAATATATATATTTGGTAATATCTCACATACAATTTGTTTTTTAAAGATTTACATATAGGAAGTTTTCAAGGATAAACCAGATCCTAGAGATCAATGAATATTTTCGGTAATATCTCACATACAATTTGTTTCAATAAGATTTACACATAGGAAGTATTCAAGGATACACCATATACTAGAGATCAATGAATATTTTCAATAATATCTCACATACAATTTGTTTCATTTAGATTTATAGATAGGAAGTATTCAAGGATACACCATATACTAGAGATCAATGAATATTTTCGATAATCTCTCACATACAATTTATTTCATTAAGATTTATAAATAGGAAGTATTCAAGGATACACCATATTCTAGAGATCAATGAATATTTTCGATAATATATCACATACAATTTGTTTCATTAAGATTTATAAATAGGAAGTATTCAAGGATACACCATATACTAGAGATCAATGAATATTTTCGATAATATCTCACAAACAATTTGTTTCATTAAGATTTATAAATAGGAAGTATTCAAGGATACACCATATACTAGAGATCAATGAATATTTTCGATAATATCTCACATACAATTTTTTAATTTAAATTTATAAATAGGAAGTATTCAAGGATACACCATATACTAGAGATCAATGAATATTTTCGATAATATCTCATATACAATTTGATTCATTTAGATTTATAAATAGGATGTATTCAAGGATACACCATATACTACAGATCAAATTATATTTTCGATAATATCTCACATACAATTCGTTTCATTCAGATTTATGAATAGGAAGTATTCAAGGATACACCATATACTAGAGATCAATGAATATTTTCGATAATATCTCACATACAATTTGTTTCATTAAGATTTATAAATAGAGAAGTATTCAAGGACACACCATATAATAGAGATCAATGAATATTTTCGATAATATCTCACATACAATTTTTTAATTTAAATTTATAAATAGGAAGTATTCAAGGATACACCATATACTAGAGATCAATGAATATTTTCGATAATATCTCATATACAATTTGATTCATTTAGATTTATAAATAGGATGTATTCAAGGATACACCATATACTACAGATCAAATTATATTTTCGATAATATCTCACATACAATTTGTTTCATTAAGGTTTATAAATAGGAAGTATTCAAGAATACACCATATACTAGAGATCAATGAATATTTTCGATAATATCTCACATACAATTTGTTTATTTAGATTTATAAATAGGACGTATTCAAGGATACACCATATACTAGAGATCAATGAATATTTTCGATAATATCTCACATACAATTTCTTTCATTTAGATGTATAAATAGGAAGTATTCAAGGATACACCATAGATCAATGAAAATTTTCGATAATATCACACATAGAATTTGTTTCATTTAGATTTATAAATAGGAAGTATTCAAGGATACACCATATACTAGAGATCAATGAATATTTTCTATAATATATCACATACAATTTGATTTTTAAAGATTTACATATAGGAAGTATTCAAGGAGACACCACATACTAGCGATCAATGCATATTTTCGATAATATCTCACATACAATTTGTTTCAATAAGATTTACACATAGGAAGTATTCAAGGATACACCATATACTAGAGATCAATGAATATTTTCAATAATACCTCACATAAAATTTGTTTCATTTAGATTTATAGATAGGAAGTATTCAAGGATACACCACATACTAGAGATCAATGAATATTTTCGATAATCTTTCACATACAATTTGTTTCATTAAGATTTATAAATAGGAAGTATTCAAGGATACACCATATTCTAGAGATCAATGAATGTTTTCGATAATATATCACATACAATTTGTTTCATTAAGATTTATAAATAGGAAGTATTCTAGGATACACCATATACTAGAGATCAATGAATATTTTCGATAAGATATCACATACAATTTGTTTCATTAAGATTTATAAATAGGAAGTATTCAAGGATACACCATATTCTAGAGATCAATGAATGTTTTCGATAATATCGCACATACAATTTGTTTCATTTAGATTTATAAATAGGAAGTATTCAAGGATACACCATATACTAGAGATCAATGAATATTTTCCATAATATCTCATACACAATTTGTTTCATAAAATTTATAAATAGGATGTATTCAAGGATACACCATTTACTAGAGATCAATTAATATTTTCGATAATATCTCACATACAATTTGTTTTGTTTAGATTTATAAATAGGAAGTATTCAAGGATACACCATATACTAGAGATCAATGAATATTTTCAATAATATCTCACATACAATTTGTTTCATTTAGATTTATAAATAGGAAGTATTCAAGGATACACCATATACTAGAGATCAATGAATATTTTCGATAATATCTCACAAACAATTTGTTTCATTAAGATTTATAAATAGGAAGTATTCAAGGATACACCATATGCTAGAGATCAATGAATATTTTCGATAATATCTCACATACAATTTTTTAATTTAAATTTATAAATAGGAAGTATTCAAGGATACACCATATACTAGAGATCAATGAATATTTTCGATAATATCTCATATACAATTTGATTCATTTAGATTTATAAATAGGATGTATTCAAGGATACACCATATACTACAGATCAATTAATATTTTCGATAATATCTCACATACAATTCGTTTCATTCAGATTTATGAATAGGAAGTATTCAAGGATACACCATATACTAGAGATCAATGAATATTTTCGATAATATCTCACATACAATTTGTTTCATTAAGATTTATAAATAGAGAAGTATTCAAGGACACACCATATAATAGAGATCAATGAATATTTTCCATAATATCTCACATACAATTTGTTTCATTAAGGTTTATAAATAGGAATTATTCAAGAATACACCATATACTAGAGATCAATGAATATTTTCGATAATATCTCACATACAATTTGTTTCATTTAGATTTATAAATAGGACGTATTCAAGGATACACCATATACTAGAGATCAATGAATATTTTCGATAATATCTCACATACAATTTGTTTCATTTAGATGTATAAATAGGAAGTATTCAAGGATACACCATAGATCAATGAATATTTTCGATAATATCACACATACAATTTGTTTCATTTAGATTTATAAATAGGAAGTATTCAAGGATACACCATATACTAGAGATCAATGAATATTTTCGATAATATCTCACATACAATTTTTTAATTTAAATTTATAAATAGGAAGTATTCAAGGATACACCATATACTAGAGATCAATGAATATTTTCGATAAAATCTCATATACAATTTGATTCATTTAGATTTATAAATAGGATGTATTCAAGGATACACCATATACTACAGATCAATTAATATTTTCGATAATATCTCACATACAATTCGTTTCATTAAGATTTATAAATAGAGAAGTATTCAAGGACACACCATATAATAGAGATCAATGAATATTTTCGATAATATCTCACATACAATTTTTTAATTTAAATTTATAAATAGGAAGTATTCAAGGATACACCATATACTAGAGATCAATGAATATTTTCGATAATATCTCATATACAATTTGATTCATTTAGATTTATAAATAGGATGTATTCAAGGATACACCATATACTAGAGATCAATGAATATTTTCGATAATATCTCACATACAATTTGTTTCATTAAGATTTATAAATAGAGAAGTATTCAAGGACACACCATATAATAGAGATCAATGAATATTTTCGATAATATCTCACATACAATTTGTTTCATTTAGATGTATAAATAAGAAGTATTCAAGGATACACCATAGATCAATGAATATTTTCGATAATATCTCACATACAATTTTTTAATTTAAATTTATATATAGGAAGTATTCAAGGATACACCATATACTAGAGATGAATGAATATATTCGATAATATCTCACATACAATTTGTTTCATTTAGATTTATAAATAGGAAGTATTCAAGGATACACCATATACTAGAGATCAATGAATATTTTCGATAATATCTCACATACAATTTTTTAATTTAAATTTATAAATAGGAAGTATTCAAGGATACACCATATACTAGAGATCAATGAATATTTTCGATAATATCTCATATACAATTTGATTCATTTAGATTTATAAATAGGATGTATTCAAGGATACACCATATACTAGAGATCAATGAATATTTTCGATAATATCTCACATACAATTTGTTTCATTAAGATTTATAAATAGAGAAGTATTCAAGGACACACCATATAATAGAGATCAATGAATATTTTCGATAATATCTCACATACAATTTGTTTCATTTAGATGTATAAATAGGAAGTATTCAAGGATACACCATAGATCAATGAATATTTTCGATAATATCTCACATACAATTTTTTAATTTAAATTTATAAATAGGAAGTATTCAAGGATACACCATATACTAGAGATGAATGAATATATTCGGTAATATCTCACATACAATTTGTTTTTTAAAGATTTACACATAGGAAGTTTTCAAGGATACACCAGATCCTAGAGATCAATGAATATTTTCGGTAATATCTCACATAAAATTTGTTTCAATAAGATTTACATATAGGAAGTATTCAAGGATACACCATATACTAGAGATCAATGAATATTTTCAATAATATCTCACATACAATTTGTTTCATTTAGATTTATAGATAGGAAGTATTCAAGGATACACCATATAGTAGAGATCAATGAATATTTTCGATAATCTCTCACATACAATTTGTTTCATTAAGATTTATAAATAGGAAGTATTCAAAGATACACCATATTCTAGAGATCAATGAATATTTTCGATAATATATCACATACAATTTGTTTCATTAAGATTTATAAATAGGAAGTATTCTAGGATACACCATATACTAGAGATCAATGAATATTTTCGATAAGATATCACATACAATTTGTTTCATTAAGATTTATAAATAGGAAGTATTCAAGGATACACCATATTCTAGAGATCAATGAATATTTTCGATAATATCACACATACAGTTTGTTTCATTTAGATTTATAAATAGGAAGTATTCAAGGATACACCATATACTAGAGATCAATGAATATTTTCCATAATATCTCATACACAATTTGTTTCATAAAATTTATAAATAGGATGTATTCAAGGATACACCATTTACTAGAGATCAATGAATATTTTCGATAATATCTCACATACAATTTGTTTCATTTAGATGTATAAATAGGAAGTATTCAAGGATACACCATAGATCAATGAAAATTTTCGATAATATCACACATACAATTTGTTTCATTTAGATTTATAAATAGGAAGTATTCAAGGATACACCATATACTAGAGATCAATGAATATTTTCGATAATATCTCACATACAATTTTTTAATTTAAATTTATAAATAGGAAGTATTCAAGGATACACCATATACTAGAGATCAATGAATATTTTCGATAATATCTCATATACAATTTGATTCATTTAGATTTATAAATAGGATGTATTCAAGGATACACCATATACTACAGATCAATTAATATTTTCGATAATATCTCACATACAATTCGTTTCATTAAGATTTATAAATAGAGAAGTATTCAAGGACACACCATATAATAGAGATCAATGAATATTTTCGATAATATCTCACATACAATTTTTTAATTTAAATTTATAAATAGGAAGTATTCAAGGATACACCATATACTAGAGATCAATGAATATTTTCGATAATATCTCATATACAATTTGATTCATTTAGATTTATAAATAGGATGTATTCAAGGATACACCATATACTAGAGATCAATGAATATTTTCGATAATATCTCACATACAATTTGTTTCATTAAGATTTATAAATAGAGAAGTATTCAAGGACACACCATATAATAGAGATCAATGAATATTTTCGATAATATCTCACATACAATTTGTTTCATTTAGATGTATAAATAGGAAGTATTCAAGGATACACCATAGATCAATGAATATTTTCGATAATATCTCACATACAATTTTTTAATTTAAATTTATATATAGGAAGTATTCAAGGATACACCATATACTAGAGATGAATGAATATATTCGATAATATCTCACATACAATTTGTTTCATTTAGATTTATAAATAGGAAGTATTCAAGGATACACCATATTCTAGAGATCAATGAATATTTTCGATAATATCTCACATACAATTTTTTAATTTAAATTTATAAATAGGAAGTATTCAAGGATACACCATATACTAGAGATCAATGAATATTTTCGATAATATCTCATATACAATTTGATTCATTTAGATTTATAAATAGGATGTATTCAAGGATACACCATATACTAGAGATCAATGAATATTTTCGATAATATCTCACATACAATTTGTTTCATTAAGATTTATAAATAGAGAAGTATTCAAGGACACACCATATAATAGAGATCAATGAATATTTTTGATAATATCTCACATACAATTTGTTTCATTTAGATGTATAAATAGGAAGTATTCAAGGATACACCATAGATCAATGAATATTTTCGATAATATCTCACATACAATTTTTTAATTTAAATTTATAAATAAGAAGTATTCAAGGATACACCATATACTAGAGATGAATGAATATATTCGGTAATATCTCACATACAATTTGTTTTTTAAAGATTTACACATAGGAAGTTTTCAAGGATACACCAGATCCTAGAGATCAATGAATATTTTCGGTAATATCTCACATAAAATTTGTTTCAATAAGATTTACACATAGGAAGTATTCAAGGATACACCATATACTAGAGATCAATGAATATTTTCAATAATATCTCACATACAATTTGTTTCATTTAGATTTATAGATAGGAAGTATTCAAGGATACACCATATAGTAGAGATCAATGAATGTTTTCGATAATCTCTCACATACAATTTGTTTCATTAAGATTTATAAATAGGAAGTATTCAAAGATACACCATATTCTAGAGATCAATGAATATTTTCGATAATATATCACATACAATTTGTTTCATTAAGATTTATAAATAGGAAGTATTCTAGGATACACCATATACTAGAGATCAATGAATATTTTCGATAAGATATCACATACAATTTGTTTCATTAAGATTTATAAATAGGAAGTATTCAAGGATACACCATATTCTAGAGATCAATGAATATTTTCGATAATATCACACATACAGTTTGTTTCATTTAGATTTATAAATAGGAAGTATTCAAGGATACACCATATACTAGAGATCAATGAATATTTTCCATAATATCTCATACACAATTTGTTTCATAAAATTTATAAATAGGATGTATTCAAGGATACACCATTTACTAGAGTTCAATGAATATTATCGATAATATCTCACATACAATTTGTTTTATTTAGATTTATAAATAGGAAGTATTCAAGGATACACCATATCCTAGAGATCAATGAATATATTCGATAATATCTCACATACAATTCGTTTCATTCAGATTTATGAATAGGAAGTATTCAAGGATACACCATATACTAGAGATCAATGAATATTTTCGATAATATCTCACATACAATTTGTTTCATTAAGATTTATAAATAGAGAAGTATTCAAGAATACACCATATACTAGAGATCAATGAATATTTTCGATAATATATCACATACAATTTGTTTCATTAAGATTTATAAATAGGAAGTATTCAAGGATACACCATATACTAGAGATCAATGAATATTTTCGATAAGATATCACATACAATTTGTTTCATTAAGATTCATAAATAGGAAGTATTCAAGGATACACCATATACTAGAGATGAATGAATATATTCGGTAATATCTCACATACAATTTGTTTTTTAAAGATTTACACATAGGAAGTTTTCAAGGATACACCAGATCCTAGAGATCAATGAATATTTTCGGTAATATCTCACATAAAATTTGTTTCAATAAGATTTACACATAGGAAGTATTCAAGGATACACCATATACTAGAGATCAATGAATATTTTCAATAATATCTCATACACAATTTGTTTCATAAAATTTATAAATAGGATGTATTCAAGGATACACCATATAGTAGAGATCAATGAATATTTTCGATAATCTCTCACATACAATTTGTTTCATTAAGATTTGTAAATAGGAAGTATTCAAAGATACACCATATTCTAGAGATCAATGAATATTTTCGATAATATATCACATACAATTTGTTTCATTAAGATTTATAAATAGGAAGTATTCTAGGATACACCATATACTAGAGATCAATGAATATTTTCGATAAGATATCACATACAATTTGTTTCATTAAGATTTATAAATAGGAAGTATTCAAGGATACACCATACTCTAGAGATCAATGAATATTTTCGATAATATCACACATACAGTTTGTTTCATTTAGATTTATAAATACGAAGTATTCAAGGATACACCATATACTAGAGATCAATGAATATTTTCCATAATATCTCATACACAATTTGTTTCATTCAGATTTATGAATAGGAAGTATTCAAGGATACACCATATACTAGAGATCAATGAATATTTTCGATAATATCTCACATACAATTTGTTTCATTAAGATTTATAAATAGAGAAGTATTCAAGAATACACCATATACTAGAGATCAATGAATATTTTCGATAATATCTCACATACAATTTGTTTCATTTAGATTTATAAATAGGACGTATTCAAGGATGCACCATATACTAGAGATCAATGAATATTTTCGATAATATCTCACATACAATTTGTTTCATTTAGATGTATAAATAGGAAGTATTCAAGGATACACCATAGATCAATGAAAATTTTCGATAATATCACACATACAATTTGTTTCATTAAGATTTATAAATAGGAAGTATTCAAGGATACACCATATTCTAGAGATCAATGAATATTTTCGATAATATATCACATACAATTTGTTTCATTAAGATTTATAAATAGGAAGTATTCTAGGATACACCATATACTAGAGATCAATGAATATTTTCGATAAGATATCACATACAATTTGTTTCATTAAGATTCATAAATAGGAAGTATTCAAGGATACACCATATACTAGAGATGAATGAATATATTCGGTAATATCTCACATACAATTTGTTTTTTAAAGATTTACACATAGGAAGTTTTCAAGGATACACCAGATCCTAGAGATCAATGAATATTTTCGGTAATATCTCACATAAAATTTGTTTCAATAAGATTTACACATAGGAAGTATTCAAGGATACACCATATACTAGAGATCAATGAATATTTTCAATGATATCTCACATACAATTTGTTTCATTTAGATTTATAGATAGGAAGTATTCAAGGATACACCATATAGTAGAGATCAATGAATATTTTCGATAATCTCTCACATACAATTTGTTTTATTAATAAGATTTATAAATAGGAAGTATTCAAAGATACACCATATTCTAGAGATCAATGAATATTTTCGATAATATATCACATACAATTTGTTTCATTAAGATTTATAAATAAGAAGTATTCTAGGGAACACCATATACTAGAGATCAATGAATATTTTCGATAAGATATCACATACAATTTGTTTCATTAAGATTTATAAATAGGAAGTATTCAAGGATACACCATATTCTAGAGATCAATGAATATTTTCGATAATATCACACATACAATTTGTTTCATTTAGATTTATAAATAGGAAGTATTCAAGGATACACCATATACTAGAGATCAATGAATATTTTCCATAATATCTCATACACAATTTGTTTCATAAAATTTATAAATAGGATGTATTCAAGGATACACCATTTACTAGAGATCAATGAATATTTTCGATAATATCTCATATACAATTTGTTTTATTTAGATTTATAAATAGGAAGTATTCAAGGATACACAATATCCTAGAGATCAATGAATATATTCGATAATATCTCACAGACAATTTGTTTCATTCAGATTTATAAATAGGAAGTGTTTAAGGATACACCATATACTAGAGATCAATGAATATTTTCGATAATATCTCATATACAATTTGTTTTATTTAGATTTATAAATAGGAAGTATTCAAGGATACACCATATCCTAGAGATCAATGAATATATTCGATAATATCTCACAGACAATTTGTTTCATTCAGATTTATAAATAGGACGTATTCAAGGATACACCATATTCTAGAGATCAATGAATATTTTCGATAATATCACACATACAGTTTGTTTCATTTAGATTTATAAATAGGAAGTATTCAAGGATACACCATATACTAGAGATCAATGAATATTTTCCATAATACCTCATACACAATTTGTTTCATAAAATTTATAAATAGGATGTATTCAAGGATACACCATTTACTAGAGATCAATGAATATTTTCGATAATATCTCACATACAATTTGTTTCATTTAGATGTATAAATAGGAAGTATTCAAGGATACACCATAGATCAATGAAAATTTTCGATAATATCACACATACAATTTGTTTCATTTAGATTTATAAATAGGAAGTATTCAAGGATACAGCATATACTAGGGATCAATGAATATTTTCGATAATATCTCACATACAATTTTTTAATTTAAATTTATAAATAGGAAGTATTCAAGGATACACCATATACTAGAGATCAATGAATATTTTCGATAATATCTCATATACAATTTGATTCATTTAGATTTATAAATAGGATGTATTCAAGGATACACCATATACTACAGATCAATTAATATTTTCGATAATATCTCACATACAATTCGTTTCATTAAGATTTATAAATAGAGAAGTATTCAAGGACACACCATATAATAGAGATCAATGAATATTTTCGATAATATCTCACATACAATTTTTTAATTTAAATTTATAAATAGGAAGTATTCAAGGATACACCATATACTAGAGATCAATGAATATTTTCGATAATATCTCATATACAATTTGATTCATTTAGATTTATAAATAGGATGTATTCAAGGATACACCATATACTAGAGATCAATGAATATTTTCGATAATATCTCACATACAATTTGTTTCATTAAGATTTATAAATAGAGAAGTATTCAAGGACACACCATATAATAGAGATCAATGAATACTTTCGATAATATCTCACATACAATTTGTTTCATTTAGATTTATAAATAGGAAGTATTCAAGGATACACCATAGATCAATGAATATTTTCGATAATATCTCACATACAATTTTTTAATTTAAATTTATATATAGGAAGTATTCAAGGATACACCATATACTAGAGATGAATGAATATATTCGATAATATCTCACATACAATTTGTTTCATTTAGATTTATAAATAGGAAGTATTCAAGGATACACCATGTACTAGAGATCAATGAATATTTTCGATAATATCTCACATACAATTTTTTTATTTAAATTTATAAATAGGAAGTATTCAAGGATACACCATATACTAGAGATCAATGAATATTTTCGATAATATCTCATATACAATTTGATTCATTTAGATTTATAAATAGGATGTATTCAAGGATACACCATATATCAATGAATATTTTCGATAATATCTCACATACAATTTGTTTCATTAAGATTTATAAATAGAGAAGTATTCAAGGACACACCATATAATAGAGATCAATGAATATTTTCGATAATATCT
Source organism: Sarcophaga carnaria (assembly GCA_958299815.1). NCBI lineage: Eukaryota > Metazoa > Arthropoda > Insecta > Diptera > Sarcophagidae > Sarcophaga > Sarcophaga carnaria. The sequence continues at coordinate 79,814,899 of OY283149.1, read as the reverse complement.
CACATACAATTTGTTTCATTTAGATGTATAAATAGGAAGTATTCAAGGATACACCATAGATCAATGAATATTTTCGATAATATCTCACATACAATTTTTTAATTTAAATTTATAAATAAGAAGTATTCAAGGATACACCATATACTAGAGATGAATGAATATATTCGGTAATATCTCACATACAATTTGTTTTTTAAAGATTTACACATAGGAAGTTTTCAAGGATACACCAGATCCTAGAGATCAATGAATATTTTCGGTAATATCTCACATAAAATTTGTTTCAATAAGATTTACACATAGGAAGTATTCAAGGATACACCATATACTAGAGATCAATGAATATTTTCAATAATATCTCACATACAATTTGTTTCATTTAGATTTATAGATAGGAAGTATTCAAGGATACACCATATAGTAGAGATCAATGAATGTTTTCGATAATCTCTCACATACAATTTGTTTCATTAAGATTTATAAATAGGAAGTATTCAAAGATACACCATATTCTAGAGATCAATGAATATTTTCGATAATATATCACATACAATTTGTTTCATTAAGATTTATAAATAGGAAGTATTCTAGGATACACCATATACTAGAGATCAATGAATATTTTCGATAAGATATCACATACAATTTGTTTCATTAAGATTTATAAATAGGAAGTATTCAAGGATACACCATATTCTAGAGATCAATGAACATTTTCGATAATATCACACATACAGTTTGTTTCATTTAGATTTATAAATAGGAAGTATTCAAGGATACACCATATACTAGAGATCAATGAATATTTTCCATAATATCTCATACACAATTTGTTTCATAAAATTTATAAATAGGATGTATTCAAGGATACACCATTTACTAGAGATCAATGAATATTATCGATAATATCTCACATACAATTTGTTTTATTTAGATTTATAAATAGGAAGTATTCAAGGATACACCATATCCTAGAGATCAATGAATATATTCGATAATATCTCACATACAATTCGTTTCATTCAGATTTATGAATAGGAAGTATTCAAGGATACACCATATACTAGAGATCAATGAATATTTTCGATAATATCTCACATACAATTTGTTTCATTAAGATTTATAAATAGAGAAGTATTCAAGAATACACCATATACTAGAGATCAATGAATATTTTCGATAATATCTCACATACAATTTGTTTCATTTAGATGTATAAATAGGAAGTATTCAAGGATACACCATAGATCAATGAAAATTTTCGATAATATCACACATTCAATTTGTTTCATTAAGATTTATAAATAGGAAGTATTCAAGGATACACCATATTCTAGAGATCAATGAATATTTTCGATAATATATCACATACAATTTGTTTCATTAAGATTTATAAATAGGAAGTATTCTAGGATACACCATATACTAGAGATCAATGAATATTTTCGATAAGATATCACATACAATTTGTTTCATTAAGATTCATAAATAGGAAGTATTCAAGGATACACCATATACTAGAGATGAATGAATATATTCGGTAATATCTCACATACAATTTGTTTTTTAAAGATTTACACATAGGAAGTTTTCAAGGATACACCAGATCCTAGAGATCAATGAATATTTTCGGTAATATCTCACATAAAATTTGTTTCAATAAGATTTACACATAGGAAGTATTCAAGGATACACCATATACTAGAGATCAATGAATATTTTCAATAATATCTCATACACAATTTGTTTCATAAAATTTATAAATAGGATGTATTCAAGGATACACCATATAGTAGAGATCAATGAATATTTTCGATAAGCTCTCACATACAATTTGTTTCATTAAGATTTGTAAATAGGAAGTATTCAAAGATACACCATATTCTAGAGATCAATGAATATTTTCGATAATACATCACATACAATTTGTTTCATTAAGATTTATAAATAGGAAGTATTCTAGGATACACCATATACTAGACATCAATGAATATTTTCGATAAGATATCACATACAATTTGTTTCATTAAGATTTATAAATAGGAAGTATTCAAGGATACACCATACTCTAGAGATCAATGAATATTTTCGATAATATCACACATACAGTTTGTTTCATTTAGATTTATAAATACGAAGTATTCAAGGATACACCATATACTAGAGATCAATGAATATTTTCCATAATATCTCATACACAATTTGTTTCATAAAATTTATAAATAGGATGTATTCAAGGATACACCATTTACTAGAGATCAATTAATATTTTCGATAATATCTCACATACAATTTGTTTTATTTAGATTTATAAATAGGAAGTATTCAAGGATACACCATATCCTAGAGATCAATGAATATATTCGATAATATCTCACATACAATTCGTTTCATTCAGATTTATGAATAGGAAGTATTCAAGGATACACCATATACTAGAGATCAATGAATATTTTCGATAATATCTCACATACAATTTGTTTCATTAAGATTTATAAATAGAGAAGTATTCAAGAATACACCATATACTAGAGATCAATGAATATTTTCGATAATATCTCACATACAATTTGTTTCATTTAGATTTATAAATAGGACGTATTCAAGGATACACCATATACTAGAGATCAATGAATATTTTCGATAATATCTCACATACAATTTGTTTCATTTAGATGTATAAATAGGAAGTATTCAAGGATACACCATAGATCAATGAAAATTTTCGATAATATCACACATACAATTTGTTTCATTAAGATTTATAAATAGGAAGTATTCAAGGATACACCATATTCTAGAGATCAATGAATATTTTCGATAATATATCACATACAATTTGTTTCATTAAGATTTATAAATAGGAAGTATTCTAGGATACACCATATACTAGAGATCAATGAATATTTTCGATAAGATATCACATACAATTTGTTTCATTAAGATTCATAAATAGGAAGTATTCAAGGATACACCATATACTAGAGATGAATGAATATATTCGGTAATATCTCACATACAATTTGTTTTTTAAAGATTTACACATAGGAAGTTTTCAAGGATACACCAGATCCTAGAGATCAATGAATATTTTCGGTAATATCTCACATAAAATTTGTTTCAATAAGATTTACACATAGGAAGAATTCAAGGATACACCATATACTAGAGATCAATGAATATTTTCAATAATATCTCACATACAATTTGTTTCATTTAGATTTATAGATAGGAAGTATTCAAGGATACACCATATAGTAGAGATCAATGAATATTTTCGATAATCTCTCACATACAATTTGTTTTATTAATAAGATTTATAAATAGGAAGTATTCAAAGATACACCATATTCTAGAGATCAATGAATATTTTCGATAATATATCACATACAATTTGTTTCATTAAGATTTATAAATAGGAAGTATTCTAGGGAACACCATATACTAGAGATCAATGAATATTTTCGATAAGATATCACATACAATTTGTTTCATTAAGATTTATAAATAGGAAGTATTCAAGGATACACCATATTCTAGAGATCAATGAATATTTTCGATAATATCACACATACAATTTGTTTCATTTAGATTTATAAATAGGAAGTATTCAAGGATACACCATATACTAGAGATCAATGAATATTTTCCATAATATCTCATACACAATTTGTTTCATAAAATTTATAAATAGGATGTATTCAAGGATACACCATTTACTAGAGATCAATGAATATTTTCGATAATATCTCATATACAATTTGTTTTATTTAGATTTATAAATAGGAAGTATTCAAGGATACACCATATCCTAGAGATCAATGAATATATTCGATAATATCTCACAGACAATTTGTTTCATTCAGATTTATAAATAGGAAGTGTTTAAGGATACACCATATACTAGAGATCAATGAATATTTTCGATAATATCTCATATACAATTTGTTTTATTTAGATTTATAAATAAGAAGTATTCAAGGATACACCATATCCTAGAGATCAATGAATATATTCGATAATATCTCACAGACAATTTGTTTCATTCAGATTTATAAATAGGACGTATTCAAGGATACACCATATACTAGAGATCAATGAATATTTTCGATAATATCTCACATACAATTTGTTTCATTTAGATGTATAAATAGGAAGTATTCAAGGATACACCATAGATCAATGAAAATTTTCGATAATATCACACATACAATTTGTTTCATTAAGATTTATAAATAGGAAGTATTCAAGGATACACCATATTCTAGAGATCAATGAATATTTTCAATAATATATCACATACAATTTGTTTCATTAAGATTTATAAATAGGAAGTATTCTAGGATACACCATATACTAGAGATCAATGAATATTTTCGATAAGATATCACATACAATTTGTTTCATTAAGATTCATAAATAGGAAGTATTCAAGGATACACCATATACTAGAGATGAATGAATATATTCGGTAATATCTCACATACAATTTGTTTTTTAAAGATTTACACATAGGAAGTTTTCAAGGATACACCAGATCCTAGAGATCAATGAATATTTTCGGTAATATCTCACATAAAATTTGTTTCAATAAGATTTACACATAGGAAGTATTCAAGGATACACCATATACTAGAGATCAATGAATATTTTCAATAATATCTCACATACAATTTGTTTCATTTAGATTTATAGATAGGAAGTATTCAAGGATACACCATATAGTAGAGATCAATGAATGTTTTCGATAATCTCTCACATACAATTTGTTTCATTAAGATTTATAAATAGGAAGTATTCAAAGATACACCATATTCTAGAGATCAATGAATATTTTCGATAATATATCACATACAATTTGTTTCATTAAGATTTATAAATAGGAAGTAATCTAGGATACACCATATACTAGAGATCAATGAATATTTTCGATAAGATATCACATACAATTTGTTTCATTAAGATTTATAAATAGGAAGTATTCAAGGATACACCATATTCTAGAGATCAATGAACATTTTCGATAATATCACACATACAGTTTGTTTCATTTAGATTTATAAATAGGAAGTATTCAAGGATACACCATATACTAGAGATCAATGAATATTTTCCATAATATCTCATACACAATTTGTTTCATAAAATTTATAAATAGGATGTATTCAAGGATACACCATTTACTAGAGATCAATGAATATTATCGATAATATCTCACATACAATTTGTTTTATTTAGATTTATAAATAGGAAGTATTCAAGGATACACCATATCCTAGAGATCAATGAATATATTCGATAATATCTCACATACAATTCGTTTCATTCAGATTTATGAATAGGAAGTATTCAAGGATACACCATATACTAGAGATCAATGAATATTTCCGATAATATCTCACATACAATTTGTTTCATTAAGATTTATAAATAGAGAAGTATTCAAGAATACACCATATACTAGAGATCAATGAATATTTTCGATAATATCTCACATACAATTTGTTTCATTTAGATGTATAAATAGGAAGTATTCAAGGATACACCATAGATCAATGAAAATTTTCGATAATATCACACATTCAATTTGTTTCATTAAGATTTATAAATAGGAAGTATTCAAGGATACACCATATTCTAGAGATCAATGAATATTTTCGATAATATATCACATACAATTTGTTTCATTAAGATTTATAAATAGGAAGTATTCTAGGATACACCATATACTAGAGATCAATGAATATTTTCGATAAGATATCACATACAATTTGTTTCATTAAGATTCATAAATAGGAAGTATTCAAGGATACACCATATACTAGAGATGAAGGAATATATTCGGTAATATCTCACATACAATTTGTTTTTTAAAGATTTACACATAGGAAGTTTTCAAGGATACACCAGATCCTAGAGATCAATGAATATTTTCGGTAATATCTCACATAAAATTTGTTTCAATAAGATTTACACATAGGAAGTATTCAAGGATACACCATATACTAGAGATCAATGAATATTTTCAATAATATCTCATACACAATTTGTTTCATAAAATTTATAAATAGGATGTATTCAAGGATACACCATATAGTAGAGATCAATGAATATTTTCGATAAGCTCTCACATACAATTTGTTTCATTAAGATTTGTAAATAGGAAGTATTCAAAGATACACCATATTCTAGAGATCAATGAATATTTTCGATAATATATCACATACAATTTGTTTCATTAAGATTTATAAATAGGAAGTATTCTAGGATACACCATATACTAGAGATCAATGAATATTTTCGATAAGATATCACATACAATTTGTTTCATTAAGATTTATAAATAGGAAGTATTCAAGGATACACCATACTCTAGAGATCAATGAATATTTTCGATAATATCACACATACAGTTTGTTTCATTTAGATTTATAAATACGAAGTATTCAAGGATACACCATATACTAGAGATCAATGAATATTTTCCATAATATCTCATACACAATTTGTTTCATAAAATTTATAAATAGGATGTATTCAAGGATACACCATTTACTAGAGATCAATTAATATTTTCGATAATATCTCACATACAATTTGTTTTATTTAGATTTATAAATAGGAAGTATTCAAGGATACACCATATCCTAGAGATCAATGAATATATTCGATAATATCTCACATACAATTCGTTTCATTCAGATTTATGAATAGGAAGTATTCAAGGATACACCATATTCTAGAGATCAATGAATATTTTCAATAATATATCACATACAATTTGTTTCATTAAGATTTATAAATAGGAAGTATTCTAGGATACACCATATACTAGAGATCAATGAATATTTTCGATAAGATATCACATACAATTTGTTTCATTAAGATTCATAAATAGGAAGTATTCAAGGATACACCATATACTAGAGATGAATGAATATATTCGGTAATATCTCACATACAATTTGTTTTTTAAAGATTTACACATAGGAAGTTTTCAAGGATACACCAGATCCTAGAGATCAATGAATATTTTCGGTAATATCTCACATAAAATTTGTTTCAATAAGATTTACACATAGGAAGTATTCAAGGATACACCATATACTAGAGATCAATGAATATTTTCAATAATATCTCACATACAATTTGTTTCATTTAGATTTATAGATAGGAAGTATTCAAGGATACACCATATAGTAGAGATCAATGAATGTTTTCGATAATCTCTCACATACAATTTGTTTCATTAAGATTTATAAATAGGAAGTATTCAAAGATACACCATATTCTAGAGATCAATGAATATTTTCGATAATATATCACATACAATTTGTTTCATTAAGATTTATAAATAGGAAGTAATCTAGGATACACCATATACTAGAGATCAATGAATATTTTCGATAAGATATCACATACAATTTGTTTCATTAAGATTTATAAATAGGAAGTATTCAAGGATACACCATATTCTAGAGATCAATGAACATTTTCGATAATATCACACATACAGTTTGTTTCATTTAGATTTATAAATAGGAAGTATTCAAGGATACACCATATACTAGAGATCAATGAATATTTTCCATAATATCTCATACACAATTTGTTTCATAAAATTTATAAATAGGATGTATTCAAGGATACACCATTTACTAGAGATCAATGAATATTATCGATAATATCTCACATACAATTTGTTTTATTTAGATTTATAAATAGGAAGTATTCAAGGATACACCATATCCTAGAGATCAATGAATATATTCGATAATATCTCACATACAATTCGTTTCATTCAGATTTATGAATAGGAAGTATTCAAGGATACACCATATACTAGAGATCAATGAATATTTTCGATAATATCTCACATACAATTTGTTTCATTAAGATTTATAAATAGAGAAGTATTCAAGAATACACCATATACTAGAGATCAATGAATATTTTCGATAATATCTCACATACAATTTGTTTCATTTAGATGTATAAATAGGAAGTATTCAAGGATACACCATAGATCAATGAAAATTTTCGATAATATCACACATTCAATTTGTTTCATTAAGATTTATAAATAGGAAGTATTCAAGGATACACCATATTCTAGAGATCAATGAATATTTTCGATAATATATCACATACAATTTGTTTCATTAAGATTTATAAATAGGAAGTATTCTAGGATACACCATATACTAGAGATCAATGAATATTTTCGATAAGATATCACATACAATTTGTTTCATTAAGATTCATAAATAGGAAGTATTCAAGGATACACCATATACTAGAGATGAAGGAATATATTCGGTAATATCTCACATACAATTTGTTTTTTAAAGATTTACACATAGGAAGTTTTCAAGGATACACCAGATCCTAGAGATCAATGAATATTTTCGGTAATATCTCACATAAAATTTGTTTCAATAAGATTTACACATAGGAAGTATTCAAGGATACACCATATACTAGAGATCAATGAATATTTTCAATAATATCTCATACACAATTTGTTTCATAAAATTTATAAATAGGATGTATTCAAGGATACACCATATAGTAGAGATCAATGAATATTTTCGATAAGCTCTCACATACAATTTGTTTCATTAAGATTTGTAAATAGGAAGTATTCAAAGATACACCATATTCTAGAGATCAATGAATATTTTCGATAATATATCACATACAATTTGTTTCATTAAGATTTATAAATAGGAAGTATTCTAGGATACACCATATACTAGAGATCAATGAATATTTTCGATAAGATATCACATACAATTTGTTTCATTAAGATTTATAAATAGGAAGTATTCAAGGATACACCATACTCTAGAGATCAATGAATATTTTCGATAATATCACACATACAGTTTGTTTCATTTAGATTTATAAATACGAAGTATTCAAGGATACACCATATACTAGAGATCAATGAATATTTTCCATAATATCTCATACACAATTTGTTTCATAAAATTTATAAATAGGATGTATTCAAGGATACACCATTTACTAGAGATCAATTAATATTTTCGATAATATCTCACATACAATTTGTTTTATTTAGATTTATAAATAGGAAGTATTCAAGGATACACCATATCCTAGAGATCAATGAATATATTCGATAATATCTCACATACAATTCGTTTCATTCAGATTTATGAATAGGAAGTATTCAAGGATACACCATATACTAGAGATCAATGAATATTTTCGATAATATCTCACATACAATTTGTTTCATTAAGATTTATAAATAGAGAAGTATTCAAGAATACACCATATACTAGAGATCAATGAATATTTTCGATAATATCTCACATACAATTTGTTTCATTTAGATTTATAAATAGGACGTATTCAAGGATACACCATATACTAGAGATCAATGAATATTTTCGATAATATCTCACATACAATTTGTTTCATTTAGATGTATAAATAGGAAGTATTCAAGGATACACCATAGATCAATGAAAATTTTCGATAATATCACACATACAATTTGTTTCATTAAGATTTATAAATAGGAAGTATTCAAGGATACACCATATTCTAGAGATCAATGAATATTTTCGATAATATATCACATACAATTTGTTTCATTAAGATTTATAAATAGGAAGTATTCTAGGATACACCATATACTAGAGATCAATGAATATTTTCGATAAGATATCACATACAATTTGTTTCATTAAGATTCATAAATAGGAAGTATTCAAGGATACACCATATACTAGAGATGAATGAATATATTCGGTAATATCTCACATACAATTTGTTTTTTAAAGATTTACACATAGGAAGTTTTCAAGGATACACCAGATCCTAGAGATCAATGAATATTTTCGGTAATATCTCACATAAAATTTGTTTCAATAAGATTTACACATAGGAAGAATTCAAGGATACACCATATACTAGAGATCAATGAATATTTTCAATAATATCTCACATACAATTTGTTTCATTTAGATTTATAGATAGGAAGTATTCAAGGATACACCATATAGTAGAGATCAATGAATATTTTCGATAATCTCTCACATACAATTTGTTTTATTAATAAGATTTATAAATAGGAAGTATTCAAAGATACACCATATTCTAGAGATCAATGAATATTTTCGATAATATATCACATACAATTTGTTTCATTAAGATTTATAAATAGGAAGTATTCTAGGGAACACCATATACTAGAGATCAATGAATATTTTCGATAAGATATCACATACAATTTGTTTCATTAAGATTTATAAATAGGAAGTATTCAAGGATACACCATATTCTAGAGATCAATGAATATTTTCGATAATATCACACATACAATTTGTTTCATTTAGATTTATAAATAGGAAGTATTCAAGGATACACCATATACTAGAGATCAATGAATATTTTCCATAATATCTCATACACAATTTGTTTCATAAAATTTATAAATAGGATGTATTCAAGGATACACCATTTACTAGAGATCAATGAATATTTTCGATAATATCTCATATACAATTTGTTTTATTTAGATTTATAAATAGGAAGTATTCAAGGATACACCATATCCTAGAGATCAATGAATATATTCGATAATATCTCACAGACAATTTGTTTCATTCAGATTTATAAATAGGAAGTGTTTAAGGATACACCATATACTAGAGATCAATGAATATTTTCGATAATATCTCATATACAATTTGTTTTATTTAGATTTATAAATAGGAAGTATTCAAGGATACACCATATCCTAGAGATCAATGAATATATTCGATAATATCTCACAGACAATTTGTTTCATTCAGATTTATAAATAGGACGTATTCAAGGATACACCATATACTAGAGATCAATGAATATTTTCGATAATATCTCACATACAATTTGTTTCATTTAGATGTATAAATAGGAAGTATTCAAGGATACACCATAGATCAATGAAAATTTTCGATAATATCACACATACAATTTGTTTCATTAAGATTTATAAATAGGAAGTATTCAAGGATACACCATATTCTAGAGATCAATGAATATTTTCAATAATATATCACATACAATTTGTTTCATTAAGATTTATAAATAGGAAGTATTCTAGGATACACCATATACTAGAGATCAATGAATATTTTCGATAAGATATCACATACAATTTGTTTCATTAAGATTCATAAATAGGAAGTATTCAAGGATACACCATATACTAGAGATGAATGAATATATTCGGTAATATCTCACATACAATTTGTTTTTTAAAGATTTACACATAGGAAGTTTTCAAGGATACACCAGATCCTAGAGATCAATGAATATTTTCGGTAATATCTCACATAAAATTTGTTTCAATAAGATTTACACATAGGAAGTATTCAAGGATACACCATATACTAGAGATCAATGAATATTTTCAATAATATCTCACATACAATTTGTTTCATTTAGATTTATAGATAGGAAGTATTCAAGGATACACCATATAGTAGAGATCAATGAATATTTTCGATAATCTCTCACATACAATTTGTTTCATTAAGATTTATAAATAGGAAGTATCAAAGATACACCATATTCTAGAGATCAATGAATATTTTCGATAATATATCACATACAATTTGTTTCATTAAGATTTATAAATAGGAAGTATTCTAGGGAACACCATATACTAGAGATCAATGAATATTTTCGATAAGATATCACATACAATTTGTTTCATTAAGATTTATAAATAGGAAGTATTCAAGGATACACCATATTCTAGAGATCAATGAATATTTTCGATAATATCACACATACAGTTTGTTTCATTTAGATTTATAAATAGGAAGTATTCAAGGATACACCATATACTAGAGATCAATGAATATTTTCCATAATATCTCATACACAATTTGTTTCATAAAATTTATAAATAAGATGTATTCAAGGATACACCATATAGTAGAGATCAATGAATATTTTCGATAATCTCTCACATACAATTTGTTTCATTAAGATTTATAAATAGTAAGTATTCAAAGATACACCATATTCTAGAGATCAATGAATATTTTCGATAATATATCACATACAATTTGTTTCATTAAGATTTATAAATAGGAAGTATTCTAGGATACACCATATACTAGAGATCAATGAATGTTTTCGATAAGATATCACATACAATTTGTTTCATTAAGATTTATAAATAGGAAGTATTCAAGGATACACCATATTCTAGAGATCAATGAATATTTTCGATAATATCACACATACAGTTTGTTTCATTTAGATTTATAAATACGAAGTATTCAAGGATACACCATATACTAGAGATCAATGAATATTTTCCATAATATCTCATACACAATTTGTTTCATAAAATTTATAAATAGGATGTATTCAAGGATACACCATTTACTAGAGATCAATGAATATTTTCGATAATATCTCACATACAATTTGTTTTATTTAGATTTATAAATAGGAAGTATTCAAGGATACACCATATCCTAGAGATCAATGAATATATTCGATAATATCTCACATACAATTTGTTTCATTCAGATTTATGAATAGGAAGTATTCAAGGATACACCATATACTAGAGATCAATGAATATTTTCGATAATATCTCACATACAATTTGTTTCATTAAGATTTATAAATAGAGAAGTATTCAAGAATACACCATATACTAGAGATCAATGAATATTTTCGATAATATCTCACATACAATTTGTTTCATTTAGATTTATAAATAGGACGTATTCAAGGATACACCATATACTAGAGATCAATGAATATTTTCGATAATATCTCACATACAATTTGTTTCATTTAGATGTATAAATAGGAAGTATTCAAGGATACACCATAGATCAATGAAAATTTTCGATAATATCACACAAACAATTTGTTTCATTAAGATTTATAAATAGGAAGTATTCAAGGATACACCATATTCTAGAGATCAATGAATATTTTCGATAATATATCACATACAATTTGTTTCATTAAGATTTATAAATAGGAAGTATTCTAGGATACACCATATTTTTATTTATTTTATTTTATTTATTTGATTTATAATGATCTACATAGCACAACAAGATACTAAATCTTATAAGTGACAGTGCTATGTTTACAATCAATAAGGTATAAAAAATTAACATTAATTAAATATAAAAAATTAGAGAAAGTTAATTTATGTATATAAATATTAAATTAAATTAAGAAGGTAAAGTATAAAAATAATAATAATAATAATAATAAGAATAATAATAATAATTATAATGATAATAATAACAATAATAATGATGACCTAAAAAATTAAATCACAAAATTTACAAATATGAGAGTAAAATTTTAATTATGAAAATAATTTAAATAACTCCTTTTTGAACGCGTTTGCATTGCCCAGATTTTGGATGTTATTTGGTAAGGAATTCCAAAGACTAATGGTGTGTATAAAGAACTGTCGCTGAGACAGAAGAGTCCTGAATCGTTGCTGTATAATCCCCACACCCCGGTGGGATCTAGCAAACTTAATTTTACAATATAAATACTTCGGCTGTTTCGTGTAAATTATTTTATGAAGTAGAAGGAGGCATCTAATTTTCAGGAGATTATCAAATTTGATACCAAGAATCAGGTAAGCTAAATGAGAAATGTGATCCCGACGCCCCTTAAGGAAAACATACCTGGCTATGTTATTGTACGCCAGGTTAAGTTTCTGGTTGTCATCATAACTGCAATTTGCGTATATCTCACATCCATATAAAAGTACCGGAATCAAGTAAGTTTTAGCAAGTTGCATGCGAATGACAAAAGGAGTTGAATCAATGACAGCCCACAAATTTCGAAGCATGCTATAAATTCTGCCAACAATGACACTTATATGGGTAGACCACGATAATTTGTCATTAAAGACAATACCCAGATTAGGAGACGACCTGACAAATTCAATTTTATTTCCCCTGATACTCAATTCAGGTATGACAAATGATCCGTTTGTTCTCGAAAGTGTAATACATTTAGACTTAGAAGGATTGATACATAGTCCATTGGCCGAGGCCCATCCGTCAATCCTTGCTAAGTCACGATTAATGTAGTCCAAACAAGAATAAATATTCTCCCTTGGAGTATATGTGTAAAGCTGCACATCGTCAGCATACATGTGAACATTACAGTTAACCAAAACATCAGGTAGATCATTTATGTACATGCAAAACAGCAAAGGTCCAAGTATAGACCCCTGGGGAACACCTCTACTAATAGTAAGTGGATCCGAAACATTGCCATTGAAATGAACCTTCTGAAATCTGTTCGTCAAATAAGAATAAATTAGATTACAGGCAGTTTCGGAGAAATAAAACAGTTTTCGGAGCTTTTTCAATAGAACCGCATGATCGACTGTATCAAAAGCCTTAGAGTAATCAAGCAGAACCAAGAACGCCACACTATTCCCATCAAGTTCCGACCTAAGTTCCTCAACTACATTTACCAGAGCGGTAGTACAACTCCTACCTTTCATGAAGCCCGACTGATTAACCGTTAAGAAATTGTGGCCCCTCAGATATTCATCGATTTGTCTGGCCATGATATTCTCCAATACCTTGGATAAAAAAGGAAGGATTGCAATTGGCCTGAACTCACAATTAGTTTTGGGAATGGGAAGGATTTTAGCCAGTTTCCAACTTTCAGGAAAAGAAGACTTAGTCAGAACTGTATTGAACAAGTAAGTGTAGTAAGGCAAAAGTTTAGGAGTCAGAGCCTTCAAGAATAAAGGATGCAAATCATCAGAACCAACTGCATTCGATTTTACCTCTGAAATACATTCCAAAACCTCAAACTGATTTACGCAACGAAAGCTAAAGGAATACTGTGGTGGAACACAACAGAGGTCATCATACAAGTCACCATTAGACCTTGGGACCCTAGAATTTACGAACTGGTCATTAAGCTTGTCCACATCCACATCAATATCAGCCTTTGGACATTTTCGGCCTATTCCTGTTTCACGAATTACATTCCATTTAGACTTGTTGTCCATAGCATTAGAAAACTTTCCGCCATAATACAATCTTTTTGCAGTTCTTATGCTCCTGGTAACTTCCATCCGTGTAAATCTATGTAAAGCTTTCAAATCATCCGTCCTAAACCTCTTCCATCTCCTGTAAGCACTATCCCTCCTCTCAATGAGTGCTTTTATTTCCGCATTAAACCAGGGCTGTTGTTTAGGTTTGATGTGCTTGGTTTTGACAGGAACGCACCTGTCATAGAGCAAACGCACTCTGTCCTGAATAAACGATAATTGGTCATTCGCATTACCCAGTGTGTATACCTGGTCCCAAGATACGCTATCCAGTTCAATATTCAGAGTTGCATAATCAATGTTTCCAAAATCACGATACGTAATATATTTGTCCACGGGACGAGTTACGGACAAATTATAATTAAGGAAGAGAAGGTCATGGTTGGAGAAGCAGGAAGCAGAAATTTGGTCATATAACAATACGCTGTCAATGTGATTCACAAATATAAGGTCTATATACTATACTATAGAGATCAATGAATATTTTCGATAAGATATCACATACAATTTGTTTCATTAAGATTCATAAATAGGAAGTATTCAAGGATACACCATATACTAGAGATGAATGAATATATTCGGTAATATCTCACATACAATTTGTTTTTTAAAGATTTACACATAGGAAGTTTTCAAGGATACACCAGATCCTAGAGATCAATGAATATTTTCGGTAATATCTCACATAAAATTTGTTTCAATAAGATTTACACATAGGAAGTATTCAAGGATACACCATATACTAGAGATCAATGAATATTTTCAATAATATCTCACATACAATTTGTTTCATTTAGATTTATAGATAGGAAGTATTCAAGGATACACCATATAGTAGAGATCAATGAATATTTTCGATAATCTCTCACATACAATTTGTTTCATTAATAAGATTTATAAATAGGAAGTATTCAAGGATACACCATATACTAGAGATCAATGAATATTTTCTATAATATCTCATACACAATTTGTTTCATTTAGATTTATAGATAGGAAGTATTCAAGGATACACCATATAGTAGAGATCAATGAATATTTTCTATAATCTCTCACATACACTTTGTTTCATTAAGATTTTTAAATAGGAAGTATTCAAAGATACACCATATTCTAGAAATGAATGAATATTTTCGATAATATATCACATAATAATTTGTTTCATTAAGATTTATAAATATGAAGTATTCTAGGATACACCATATCCTAGAGATCAATGAATATATTCGATAATATTTCACAGACAATTTGTTTCATTCAGATTTATAAATAGGAAGTGTTTAAGGATACACCATATACTAGAGATCAATGAATATTTTCAATTATATCTCACATACAATTTGTTTCATTTAGATTTATAAATAGGAAGTATTCAAGGATACACCATATACTAGAGATCAATGAATATTTTCGATAATATCTCACAAACAATTGGTTTCATTAAGATTTATAAATAGGAAGTGTTCAAGGATACACCATATACTAGAGATCAATGAATATTTTCGATAATATCTCACATACAATTTTTTAATTTAAATTTATAAGTAGGAAGTATTCAAGGATACACCATATACTAGAGATCAATGAATATTTTCGATAATATCTCATATACAATTTGATTCATTTAGATCTATAAATAGGAAGTATTCCAGGATACACCATATACTAGAGATCAATGAATATTTTCGATAATATCTCACAAATAATTTGTTTCATTTAGATTTATAAATAGGAAGTATTCCAGGAGACACCACATACTAGCGACCAATGCATATTTTCGATAATATCTCACATACAATTTGTTTCATTTAGATTTATAAATAGGAAGTATTCCAGGATACACCAGATCCTAGAGATCAATGAATATTTTCGGTAATATCCCACATACAATTTGTTTCGATAAGATTTACATATAGGAAGTATTCAAGGATACACCATATACTAGAGATCAATGAATATTTTCGATAATATCTCACATACAATTTGTTTCATTTAGATTTATAAATAGGAAGTATTCAAGGATACACCATATACTAGAAATCAATGAATATTTTCGATAATATCTCACATACAATTTGTTTCATTTAGATGTATAAATAGGAAGTATTCAAGGATACACCATAGATCAGTGAATATTTTCGATAATATCACACATACAATTTGTTTCATTTAGATTTATAAATAGGAAGTATTCAAGGATACACCATATTCTAGAGATCAATGAATATATTCGATAATATATCACATACAATTTGTTTAATTAAGATTTATAAATAGGAAGTTTTCAACGATACACCATTTACTAGAGATAAATGAATATTTTCGATAATATCTCACATACAATTTGTTTCATTAAGATTTATAAATAGGAAGTATTCAAGGATACACCATATCCTAGAGATCAATGAATATTTTCGGTAATACCTCACAAACAATTTGTTTCATTAAGATTTATAAATATGAAGTATTCAAGGATACACCATATACTAGAGATCAGTGAATATTTTCGATAATAACTCACATACAATTTTTTAATTTAAATTTATAAATAGGAAGTATTCAAGGATACACCATATGCTAGAGATCAATGAATATTTTCGATAATATCTCACAAACAATTTGTTTCATTAAGATTTATAAATAGGAAGTATTCAAGGATACACCATATACTAGAGATCAATGAATATTTTCGATAATATTTCACATACAATTTTTTAATTTAAACTTATAAATAGGAAGTATTCAAGGATACACCATATACTAGAGATCAATGAATATTTTCGATAATATCTCACATACAATTTGTTTTATTTATATTTATAAGTAGGAAGTATTCAATCATACACCATATCCTAGAGATCAATGAATATTTTCGATAATATCGCACATTCAATTTGTTTCCTTAAGATTTATGAATAGGAAGTATTCAAGCATACACGATATACTAGAGATCAATGAATATTTTCGATAATATCTCACAGACAATTTGTTTCATTCAGATTTATAAATAGGAAGTGTTTAAGGATACACCATATACTAGAGATCAATGAATATTTTCAATAATATCTCACATACAATTTGTTTCATTTAGATTTATAAATAGGAAGTATTCAAGGATACACCATATACTAGAGATCAATGAATATTTTCGATAATATCTCACATACAATTTTTTAATTTAAATTTATAAATAGGAAGTATTCAAGGATACACCATATACTAGAGATCAATGAATATTTTCGATAATATCTCGTATACAATTTGATTCGTTTAGATATATAAATAAGATGTATTCAAGGATACACCATATACTACAGATTAATTAATATTTTCGATAATATCTGACATACAATTCGTTTCATTCAGATTTATGAATAGGAAGTATTCAAGGATACACCATATACTAGAGATCAATGAATATTTTCGATAATATCTCACATACAATTCGTTTCATTCAGATTTATGAATAGGAAGTATTCAAGGATACACTATATACTAGAGATCAATGAATATTTTCGATAATATCTTACATACAATTTGTTTCATTTAGATTTATAAATAGGAAGTATGCTAGGATACACCATATACTAGAGATCAATGAATATTTTCGATAATATCTCACAAATAATTTGTTTCATTTAGATTTTTAAATAGGAAGTATTCAAGGAGACACCACATACTAGCGATCAATGCATATTTTCGATAATATCTCACATACAATTTGTTTCATTAAGATTTATAAATAGGAAGTATTCAAGGATACACCATATATTACAGATCAATTAATATTTTCGATAATATCTCACATACAATTTGTTTCATTCAGATTTATGAATAGGAAGTATTCAAGGATACACCATATACTAGAGATCAATGAATATTTTCAATAATATCTCACACACAATTTGTTTCATTTAGATTTATAAATGGGAAGTATTCAAGGATACACCATATACTAGAGATCAATGAATATTTTCGATAATATCTCACATACAATTTGTTTCATTTAGATTTATAAAGAGGAAGTATTCAAGGATACACCATATGCTAGAGATGAATGAATATATTCGGTAATATCTCACACGCAATTTGTTTTATTAAGATTTATAAATAGGAAGTATTCAAGGATACACCATATACTACAGATCAATGCATATTTTCGATAATATCTCACATACAATTTGTTTCATTAAGATTTATAAATAGGAAGTATTCAAGGATACACCATATACTACAGATCAATTAATATTTTCGATAATATCTCACATACAATTTGTTTCATTCAGATTTATGAATAGGAAGTATTCAAGGATACACCATATACTAGAGATCAATGAATATTTTCAATAATATCTCACACACAATTTGTTTCATTTAGATTTATAAATAGGAAGTATTCAAGGATACACCATATACTAGAGATCAATGAATATTTTCGATAATATCTCACATACAATTTGTTTCATTTAGATTTATAAAGAGGAAGTATTCAAGGAGCCACCATATACAAGAGATGGATTAATATTTTCGATAATATCTCATATACAATTTGTTTCATTTAGATTTATAGATAGGAAGTATTCGAGGATACACCATATACTAGAGACCAATGAATATTTTCGATAATCTTTCACATACAGTTTGTTTCATTTAGATTTATAAATAGGAAGTATTCAAGGATACACCAAATACTAGAGATCAATGAATATTTTCGATAATCTCTCACATACAATTTGTTTCATTTAGATTTATAAATAGGAAGTATTCGAGGATACACCATATACTAGAGATCAATGAATATTTTCGATAATCTCTCACATACAGTTTGTTTCATTTAGATTTATAAATAGGAAGTATTCAAGGATACACCAAATACTAGAGACCAATGAATATTTTCGATAATCTCTCACATACAATTTGTTTCATTTAGATTTATAAATAGGAAGTATTCAAGGATACACCATATACTAGAGGTCAATGAATATTTTCGATAAAATCTCACATACAATTTGTTTCATTTAGATTTATAAATAGGAAGTATTCAAGGATACACCATATCCTAGAGATCAATGAATATTTTCGATAATATCGCACATACAATTTGTTTCATTAAGATTTATGAATAGGAAGTATTCAAGGATACACCATATACTAGAGATCAATGAATATTTTCGATAATATCTCACAGACAATTTGTTTCATTCAGATTTATAAATAGGAAGTGTTTAAGGATACACCATATACTAGAGATCAATGAATATTTTCGATAATATCTCACAAACAATATGTTTCATTAAGATTTATAAATAGGAAGTATTCAAGGATACACCATATACTAGAGATCAATGAATATTTTCGATAATATCTCACATACAATTTTTTAATTTAAATTTATAAATAGGAAGTATTCAAGGATACACCATATACTAGAGATCAATGAATATTTTCGATAATATCTCGTATACAATTTGATTCGTTTAGATTTATAAATAAGATGTATTCAAGGATACACCATATACTACAGATTAATTAATATTTTCGATAATATCTCACATACAATTCGTTTCATTCAGATTTATGAATAGGAAGTATTCAAGGATACACCATATACTAGAGATCAATGAATATTTTCGATAATATCTCACATACAATTCGTTTCATTCAGATTTATGAATAGGAAGCATTCAAGGATACACTATATACTAGAGATCAATGAATATTTTCGATAATATCTTACATACAATTTGTTTCATTTAGATTTATAAATAGGAAGTATGCTAGGATACACCATATACTAGAAATCAATGAATATTTTCGATAATATCTCACAAATAATTTGTTTCATTTAGATTTTTAAATAGGAAGTATTAAAGGAGACACCACATACTAACGATCAATGCATATTTTCGATAATATCTCACATACAATTTGTTTCATTAAGATTTATAAATAGGAAGTATTCAAGGATACACCATATACTACAGATCAATTAATATTTTCGATAATATCTCACATACAATTTGTTTCATTCAGATTTATGAATAGGAAGTATTCAAGGATACACCATATACTAGAGATCAATGAATATTTTCAATAATATCTCACACACAATTTGTTTCATTTAGATTTATAAATAGGAAGTATTCAAGGATACACCATATACTAGAGATCAATGAATATTTTCGATAATATCTCACATACAATTTGTTTCATTTAGATTTATAAAGAGGAAGTATTCAAGGATACACCATATACTAGAGATGAATGAATATGTTCGGTAATATCTCACACGCAATTTGTTTTATTAAGATTTATAAATAGGAAGTATTCAAGGATACACCATATACTACAGATCAATGCATATTTTCGATAATATCTCACATACAATTTGTTTCATTAAGATTTATAAATAGGAAGTATTCAAGGATACACCATATACTACAGATCAATTAATATTTTCGATAATATCTCACACACAATTTGTTTCATTTAGATTTATAAATAGGAAGTATTCACCGATACACCATATCCAGATTGATGAATATTTTCAATAATATCTTGCACACAATTTGTTTCATTAAGATTTATAAATAGGAAGTATTCAAGGATACACCATATACTAGAGATCAATGAATATTTTCAATAATAGCTGACATACAATTAGTTTCATTTAGAAATTTAAAGAGGAAGTATTCAAGGATCCACCATATACAAGAGATCGATTAATGTTTTCGATAATATCTCATGTACAATTTGTTTCATTTAGAAATTATAGATAGGAAGTATTCGAGGATACACCATATACTAGAGATCAATGAATATTTTCGATAATCTCTCACATACAGTTTGTTTCATTTAGATTTATAAATAGGAAGTATTCAAGGACACACCAAATACTAGAGATCAATGAATATTTTCGATAATCTCTCACATACAATTTGTTTCATTTAGATTTATAAATAGGAAGTATTCAAGGATACACCATATACTAGAGGTCAATGAATATTTTCGATAATCTCTCATATACAATTTGTTTAATTTAGATTTATAAATAGGAAGTATTCGAGGATACACCATATACTAGAGATCAATGAATATTTTCGATAATCTCTCACATAGAATTTGTTTCAATAAGATTTACAGATAGGAAGTATTCAAGGATACACCATATAATAGAGATCAATGAATATTTTCAATAATATCTCACATACAATTTGTTTCATTTAGATTTATAGATAGGAAGTATTCGAGGATACACCATATACTAGAGATCAATGAATATTTTCGATAATCTCTCACATACAGTTTGTTTCATTTAGATTTATAAATAGGAAGTATTCAAGGATACACCAAATACTAGAGACCAATGAATATTTTCGATAATCTCTCACATACAATTTGTTTCATTTAGATTTATAAATAGGAAGTATTCAAGGATACACCATATACTAGAGGTCAATGAATATTTTCGATAAAATCTCACATACAATTTGTTTCATTTAGATTTATAAATAGGAAGTATTCAAGGATACACCATATCCTAGAGATCAATGAATATTTTCGATAATATCGCACATACAATTTGTTTCATTAAGATTTATGAATAGGAAGTATTCAAGGATACACCATATACTAGAGATCAATGAATATTTTCGATAATATCTCACAGACAATTTGTTTCATTCAGATTTATAAATAGGAAGTGTTTAAGGATACACCATATACTAGAGATCAATGAATATTTTCGATAATATCTCACAAACAATATGTTTCATTAAGATTTATAAATAGGAAGTATTCAAGGATACACCATATACTAGAGATCAATGAATATTTTCGATAATATCTCACATACAATTTTTTAATTTAAATTTATAAATAGGAAGTATTCAAGGATACACCATATACTAGAGATCAATGAATATTTTCGATAATATCTCGTATACAATTTGATTCGTTTAGATTTATAAATAAGATGTATTCAAGGATACACCATATACTACAGATTAATTAATATTTTCGATAATATCTCACATACAATTCGTTTCATTCAGATTTATGAATAGGAAGTATTCAAGGATACACCATATACTAGAGATCAATGAATATTTTCGATAATATCTCACATACAATTCGTTTCATTCAGATTTATGAATAGGAAGCATTCAAGGATACACTATATACTAGAGATCAATGAATATTTTCGATAATATCTTACATACAATTTGTTTCATTTAGATTTATAAATAGGAAGTATGCTAGGATACACCATATACTAGAAATCAATGAATATTTTCGATAATATCTCACAAATAATTTGTTTCATTTAGATTTTTAAATAGGAAGTATTAAAGGAGACACCACATACTAACGATCAATGCATATTTTCGATAATATCTCACATACAATTTGTTTCATTAAGATTTATAAATAGGAAGTATTCAAGGATACACCATATACTACAGATCAATTAATATTTTCGATAATATCTCACATACAATTTGTTTCATTCAGATTTATGAATAGGAAGTATTCAAGGATACACCATATACTAGAGATCAATGAATATTTTCAATAATATCTCACACACAATTTGTTTCATTTAGATTTATAAATAGGAAGTATTCAAGGATACACCATATACTAGAGATCAATGAATATTTTCGATAATATCTCACATACAATTTGTTTCATTTAGATTTATAAAGAGGAAGTATTCAAGGATACACCATATACTAGAGATGAATGAATATGTTCGGTAATATCTCACACGCAATTTGTTTTATTAAGATTTATAAATAGGAAGTATTCAAGGATACACCATATACTACAGATCAATGCATATTTTCGATAATATCTCACATACAATTTGTTTCATTAAGATTTATAAATAGGAAGTATTCAAGGATACACCATATACTACAGATCAATTAATATTTTCGATAATATCTCACACACAATTTGTTTCATTTAGATTTATAAATAGGAAGTATTCACCGATACACCATATCCAGATTGATGAATATTTTCAATAATATCTTGCACACAATTTGTTTCATTAAGATTTATAAATAGGAAGTATTCAAGGATACACCATATACTAGAGATCAATGAATATTTTCAATAATAGCTGACATACAATTAGTTTCATTTAGAAATTTAAAGAGGAAGTATTCAAGGATCCACCATATACAAGAGATCGATTAATGTTTTCGATAATATCTCATGTACAATTTGTTTCATTTAGAAATTATAGATAGGAAGTATTCGAGGATACACCATATACTAGAGATCAATGAATATTTTCGATAATCTCTCACATACAGTTTGTTTCATTTAGATTTATAAATAGGAAGTATTCAAGGACACACCAAATACTAGAGATCAATGAATATTTTCGATAATCTCTCACATACAATTTGTTTCATTTAGATTTATAAATAGGAAGTATTCAAGGATACACCATATACTAGAGGTCAATGAATATTTTCGATAATCTCTCATATACAATTTGTTTAATTTAGATTTATAAATAGGAAGTATTCGAGGATACACCATATACTAGAGATCAATGAATATTTTCGATAATCTCTCACATACAATTTGTTTCAATAAGATTTACACATAGGAAGTATTCAAGGATACACCATATAATAAAGATCAATGAATATTTTCAATAATATCTCACATACAATTTGTTTCATTTAGATTTATAGATAGGAAGTATTCGAGGATATACCATAAACTAGAGATCAATGAATATTTTCGATAGTCTCTCACATACAGTTTGTTTCATTTAGATTTATAAATAGGAAGTATTCAAGGATACACCAAATACTAGAGACCAATGAATATTTTCGATAATCTCTCACATACAATTTGTTTCATTTAGATTTATAAATAGGAAGTATTCAAGGATACACCATATACTAGAGGTCAATGAATATTTTCGATAAAATCTCACATACAATTTGTTTCATTTAGATTTATGAATAGGAAATATTCAAGGATACACCATATACTAGAGATGAATGAATATTTTCGATAATCTCTCACTTACAATTTAATTCATTTGAATTTATAAATAGGAAGTAGTCAAGGATACACCATATACTAGAGATCAATGAATATTTTCGATAATATCTCACATAAAATTTTTTAATTTAAATTTATAAATAGGAAGTATTCAAGGATACACCATATACTAGAGGTCAATGAATATTTTCGATAAAATCTCACATACAATTTGTTTCATTTAGATTTATAAATAGGAAGTATTCAAGGATACACCATATACTAGAGATGAATGAATATTTTCGATAATCTCTCACTTACAATTTAATTCATTTGAATTTATAAATAGGAAGTAGTCAAGGATACACCATATACTAGAGATCAATGAATATTTTCGATAATCTCTCACATACAATTTGTTTCATTTAGATTTATAAATAGGAAGTATTCAAGGATACACCATATACTAGAGGTCAATGAATATTTTCGATAAAATTTCACATACAATTTGTTTCATCTAGATTTATAAATAGGAAGTATTCAAGGATACACCATATACTAGAGGTCAATGAATATTTTCGATAATCTCTCATATACAATTTGTTTAATTTAAATTTATAAATAGGAAGTATTCAAGGATACACCATATACTAGAGGTCAATGAATATTTTCGATAAAATCTCACATACAATTTGTTTCATTTAGATTTATAAATAGGAAGTATTCAAGGATACACCATATACAAGAGATGAATGAATATTTTCGATAATCTCTCACTTACAATTTAATTCATTTGAATTTATAAATAGGAAGTAGTCAAGGATACACCATATACTAGAGATCAAAGAATATTTTCGATAATATCTCACATACAATTTGTTTCATTTAAATTTATAAATAGGAAGTATTCACCGATACACCATATCCAGATTGATGAATATTTTCAATAATATCTTGCACACAATTTGTTTCATTAAGATTTATAAATAGGAAGTATTCAAGGATACACCATATACTACAGATCAATAAATATTTTCGATAATAGCTGACATACAATTTGTTTCATTTAGAAATTTAAAGAGGAAGTATTCAAGGATCCACCATATACAAGAGATCGATTAATATTTTCGATAATATCTCATATACAATTTGTTTCATTTAGATTTATAGATAGGTATAGGATAGGAAGTATTCTCACATACAGTTTGTTTCATTTAGATTTATAAATAGGAAGTATTCAAGGATACACCAAATACTAGAGATCAATGAATATTTTCGATAATCTCTCACATACAATTTGTTTCATTTAGATTTATAAATAGGAAGTATTCAAGGATACACCATATACTAGAGGTCAATGAATATTTTCGATAATCTCTCATATACAATTTGTTTAATTTAGATTTATAAATAGGAAGTATTCGAGGATACACCATATACTAGAGATCAATGAATATTTTCGATAATCTCTCACATACAATTTGTTTCAATAAGATTTACACATAGGAAGTATTCAAGGATACACCATATAATAGAGATCAATGAATATTTTCATTAATATCTCACATACCATTTGTTTCATTTAGATTTATAGATAGGAAGTATTCGAGGATACACCATATACTAGAGATCAATGAATATTTTTGATAATCTCTCACATACAGCTTGTTTCATTTAGATTTATAAATAGGAAGTATTCAAGGATACACCATATACTAGAGGTCAATGAATATTTTCGATAAAATCTCACATACAATTTGTTTCATTTAGATTTATAAATATGATGTATTCAAGGATACACCATTTACTAGAGATCAATGAATATTTACGATAATATCTCACATACAATTTGTTTTATTTAGATTTATAAATAGGAAGTATTCAAGGATACACCATATACTAGAGATGAATGAATATATTCGGTAATATCTCACATACAATTTCTTTTTTAAAGATTTATAAATAGGAAGTATTCAAGGATACACCAAATACTAGAGATCATTGAATATTTTCCATAATATCTCATACACAATTTGTTTCATTTAGATTTATAAATAGGAAGTATTCAAGGATACACCATATACTAGAGGTCAATGAATATTTTCGATAAAATCTCACATACAATTTGTTTCATTTAGATTTATAGATAGGAAGTATTCAAGGATACACCAAATACTAGAGATCAATGAATATTTTCGATAATCTCTCACATACAATTTGTTTCAATAAGATTTACACATAGGAAGTATTCAAGGATACACCATATAATAAAGATCAATGAATATTTTCAATAATATCTCACATACAATTTGTTTCATTTAGATTTATAGATAGGAAGTATTCGAGGATATACCATAAACTAGAGATCAATGAATATTTTCGATAGTCTCTCACATACAGTTTGTTTCATTTAGATTTATAAATAGGAAGTATTCAAGGATACACCAAATACTAGAGACCAATGAATATTTTCGATAATCTCTCACATACAATTTGTTTTATTTAGATTTATAAATAGGAAGTATTCAAGGATACACCATATACTAGAGGTCAATGAATATTTTCGATAAAATCTCACATACAATTTGTTTCATTTAGATTTATGAATAGGAAATATTCAAGGATACACCATATACTAGAGATGAATGAATATTTTCGATAATCTCTCACTTACAATTTAATTCATTTGAATTTATAAATAGGAAGTAGTCAAGGATACACCATATACTAGAGATCAATGAATATTTTCGATAATATCTCACATAAAATTTTTTAATTTAAATTTATAAATAGGAAGTATTCAAGGATACACCATATACTAGAGGTCAATGAATATTTTCGATAAAATCTCACATACAATTTGTTTCATTTAGATTTATAAATAGGAAGTATTCAAGGATACACCATATACTAGAGATGAATGAATATTTTCGATAATCTCTCACTTACAATTTAATTCATTTGAATTTATAAATAGGAAGTAGTCAAGGATACACCATATACTAGAGATCAATGAATATTTTCGATAATCTCTCACATACAATTTGTTTCATTTAGATTTATAAATAGGAAGTATTCAAGGATACACCATATACTAGAGGTCAATGAATATTTTCGATAAAATTTCACATACAATTTGTTTCATCTAGATTTATAAATAGGAAGTATTCAAGGATACACCATATACTAGAGGTCAATGAATATTTTCGATAATCTCTCATATACAATTTGTTTAATTTAAATTTATAAATAGGAAGTATTCAAGGATACACCATATACTAGAGGTCAATGAATATTTTCGATAAAATCTCACATACAATTTGTTTTATTTAGATTTATAAATAGGAAGTATTCAAGGATACACCATATACAAGAGATGAATGAATATTTTCGATAATCTCTCACTTACAATTTAATTCATTTGAATTTATAAATAGGAAGTAGTCAAGGATACACCATATACTAGAGATCAAAGAATATTTTCGATAATATCTCACATACAATTTGTTTCATTTAAATTTATAAATAGGAAGTATTCACCGATACACCATATCCAGATTGATGAATATTTTCAATAATATCTTGCACACAATTTGTTTCATTAAGATTTATAAATAGGAAGTATTCAAGGATACACCATATACTACAGATCAATAAATATTTTCGATAATAGCTGACATACAATTTGTTTCATTTAGAAATTTAAAGAGGAAGTATTCAAGGATCCATCATATACAAGAGATCGATTAATATTTTCGATAATATCTCATATACAATTTGTTTCATTTAGATTTATAGATAGGTATAGGATAGGAAGTATTCGAGGATACACCATATACTAGAGATCAATGAATATTTTCGATAATCTCTCACATACAGTTTGTTTCATTTAGATTTATAAATAGGAAGTATTCAAGGATACACCAAATACTAGAGATCAATGAATATTTTCGATAATCTCTCACATACAATTTGTTTCATTTAGATTTATAAATAGGAAGTATTCAAGGATACACCATATACTAGAGGTCAATGAATATTTTCGATAATCTCTCATATACAATTTGTTTAATTTAGATTTATAAATAGGAAGTATTCGAGGATACACCATATACTAGAGATCAATGAATATTTTCGATAATCTCTCACATACAATTTGTTTCAATAAGATTTACACATAGGAAGTATTCAAGGATACACCATATAATAGAGATCAATGAATATTTTCATTAATATCTCACATACCATTTGTTTCATTTAGATTTATAGATAGGAAGTATTCGAGGATACACCATATACTAGAGATCAATGAATATTTTTGATAATCTCTCACATACAGCTTGTTTCATTTAGATTTATAAATAGGAAGTATTCAAGGATACACCATATACTAGAGGTCAATGAATATTTTCGATAAAATCTCACATACAATTTGTTTCATTTAGATTTATAAATAGGATGTATTCAAGGATACACCATTTACTAGAGATCAATGAATATTTACGATAATATCTCACATACAATTTGTTTTATTTAGATTTATAAATAGGAAGTATTCAAGGATACACCATATACTAGAGATGAATGAATATATTCGGTAATATCTCACATACAATTTCTTTTTTAA
This sequence comes from Sarcophaga carnaria, assembly GCA_958299815.1. Lineage (NCBI taxonomy): Eukaryota > Metazoa > Arthropoda > Insecta > Diptera > Sarcophagidae > Sarcophaga > Sarcophaga carnaria. The sequence continues at coordinate 79,785,161 of OY283149.1, read as the reverse complement.
AGATTTATAAATAGGAAGTATTCAAGGATACACCAAATACTAGAGATCAATGAATATTTTCCATAATATCTCATACACAATTTGTTTCATTTAGATTTATAAATAGGAAGTATTCAAGGATACACCATATACTAGAGGTCAATGAATATTTTCGATAAAATCTCACATACAATTTGTTTCATTTAGATTTATAGATAGGAAGTATTCAAGGATACACCAAATACTAGAGATCAATGAATATTTTCGATAATCTCTCACATACAATTTGTTTCATTTAGATTTATAAATAGGAAGTATTCAAGGATACACCATATACTAGAGGTCAATGAATATTTTCGATAAAATCTCACATACAATTTGTTTCATTTAGATTTATAAATAGGAAGTATTCAAGGATACACCATATACTAGAGATGATTGAATATTTTCGATAATCTCTCACTTACAATTTAATTCATTTGAATTTATAAATAGGAAGTCTTCAAGGATACACCATATACTAGAGATCAATGAATATTTTCGCTAATATCTCACATAAAATTTTTTAATTTAAATTTATAAATAGGAAGTATTCAAGGATACACCATATACTAGAGATCAATGAATATTTTCGATAATATCTCACATACAATTTGATTCATTTAGATTTATAAATAGGAAGTATTCAAGGATAAGCCATATACTAGAGATCAATGAATATTTTCGATAATATCTCACATACAATTTGTTTCATTGTGATTTATGAATAGGAAGTATTCAAGGATACACCATATACTAGAGATCAATGAATATTTTCGATAATATCTCACATACCATTTGATTCATGTAGATTTATAAATAGGAAGTATTCAAGGATACACCATATTCTAGAGATCAATGAATATTTTCTATAATATATCACATACAATTTGTTTCATTAAGATTTATAAATAGAAAGTATTCAAGGATACACCATATTCTAGAGATCAATGAATATTTTCGATAATATATCACATACAATTTGTTTCATTAAGATTTATAAATAGGAAGTATTCAAGGATACACCATATACTAGAGATCAATGAATATTTTCCATAATATCTCATACACAATTTGTTTCATTTAGATTTATAACTAGGAAGTATTCAAGGATACACCGTATACTAGAGATCAATGAATATTTTCGATAATATTTCATACACAATTTGTTTTATTAAGATTTATAAATAGGAAGTTTTCAGGGATACACCATACACTAGAGATTAATGAATATTTTCGATAATATCTGATATACAATTTGTTTTATTAAGATTTATAAATAGGAAGTTTTCAGGGATACACCATATACTAGAGATCAATGAATATTTTGTATAATATCTTATATGCAATTTGTTTCATTTAGATTTATAAAGAGGAAGTATTCAAGGCTACCCCATATACTAGAGATCAATGAATTTTTTCTATAATATCTCACATACAATTTGTTTCATTTAGATTTATAAATAGGAAGTATTCAAGGATACACCATATACTAGAGATCAATGAATATTTTCCATAATATCTCATACACAATTTGTTTCATTTAGATTTATAAATAGGAAGTATTCAAGGATACACCATATACTAGAGATCAATGAATATTTTCGATAATATCGCACATACAATTTGTTTCATTAAGATTTATGAATAGGAAGTACTCAAGGATACACCATATACTAGAGATCAATGAATATTTTCGATAATATCTCACAGACAATTTGTTTCATTCAGATTTATAAATAGGAAGTGTTTAAGGATACACCATATACTAGAGATCAATGAATATTTTCAATAATATCTCACATACAATTTGTTTCATTTAGATTTATAAATAGGAAGTATTCAAGGATACACCATATACTAGAGATCAATGAATATTTTCGATAATATCTCACAAACAATCTGTTTCATTAAGATTTATAAATAGGAAGTATTCAAGGATACATCATATACTAGAGATCAATGAATATTTTCGATAATATCTCACATACAATTTTTTAATTTAAATTTATAAATAAGAATTATTCAAGGATACACCATATACTAGAGATCAATGAATATTTTCGATAATATCTCGTATACAATTTGATTCGTTTAGATTTATAAATAGGAAGTATTCAAGGATACACCATATACTACAGATCAATTAATATTTTCGATAATATCTCACATACAATTTGTTTCATTCAGATTTATGAATAGGAAGTATTCAAGGCTACACCATATACTAGAGATCAATGAATATTTTCAATAATATCTCGCACACAATTTGTTTCATTTAGATTTATAAATAGGAAGTATTCAAGGATACATTATATACTAGAGATCAATGAATATTTTCGATAATATCTCACATACAATTTTTTAATTTAAATTTATAAATAGGAAGTATTCAAGGATACACCATATACTAGAGATCAATGAATATTTTCGATAATATCTCGTATACAATTTGATTCGTTTAGATTTATAAATAAGATGTATTCAAGGATACACCATATATTACAGATTAATTAATATTTTCGATAATATCTCACATACAATTCGTTTCATTCAGATTTATGAATAGGAAGTATTCAAGAATAAGCCATATACTAGAGATCAATGAATATTTTCGATAATATCTCACATACAATTTGTTTCATTTTGATTTATGAATAGGAAGTATTCAAGGATACACCATATACTAGAGATCAATGAATATTTTCGATAATATCTCACATACCATTTGATTCTTGTAGATTTATAAATAGGAAGTATTCAAGGATACACCATATTCTAGAGATCAATGAATATTTTCTATAATATATCACATACAATTTGTTTCATTAAGATTTATAAATAGAAAGTATTCAAGGATACACCATATTCTAGAGATCAATGAATATTTTCGATAATATATCACATACAATTTGTTTCATTTAGATTTATAAATAGGAAGTATTCAAGGATACACCGTATACTAGAGATCAATGAATATTTTCTATAATATTTCATACACAATTTGTTTTATTAAGATTTATAAATAGGAAGTTTTCAGGGATACACCATACACTAGAGATTAATGAATATTTTCGATAATATCTGATATACAATTTGTTTTATTAAGATTTATAAATAGGAAGTTTTCAGGGATACACCATATACTAGAGATCAATGAATATTTTGTATAATATCTTATATGCAATTTGTTTCATTTAGATTTATAAAGAGGAAGTATTCAAGGATACCCCATATACTAGAGATCAATGAATTTTTTCTATAATATCTCACATACAATTTGTTTCATTTAGATTTATAAATAGGAAGTATTCAAGGATACACCATATACTAGAGATCAATGAATATTTTCCATAATATCTCATACACAATTTGTTTCATTTAGATTTATAAATAGGAAGTATTCAAGGATACACCATATACTAGAGATCAATGAATATTTTCGATAATATCGCACATACAATTTGTTTCATTAAGATTTATGAATAGGAAGTACTCAAGGATACACCATATACTAGAGATCAATGAATATTTTCGATAATATCTCACAGACAATTTGTTTCATTCAGATTTATAAATAGGAAGTGTTTAAGGATACACCATATACTAGAGATCAATGAATATTTTCAATAATATCTCACATACAATTTGTTTCATTTAGATTTATAAATAGGAAGTATTCAAGGATACACCATATACTAGAGATCAATGAATATTTTCGATAATATCTCACAAACAATCTGTTTCATTAAGATTTATAAATAGGAAGTATTCAAGGATACATCATATACTAGAGATCAATGAATATTTTCGATAATATCTCACATACAATTTTTTTATTTAAATTTATAAATAAGAAGTATTCAAGGATACATCATATACTAGAGATCAATGAATATTTTCGATAATATCTCGTATACAATTTGATTCGTTTAGATTTATAAATAAGATGTATTCAAGGATACACCATATATTACAGATTAATTAACATTTTCGATAATATCTCACATACAATTCGTTTCATTCAGATTTATGAATAGGAAGTATTCAAGGATACACCATATACTAGAGATCAATGAATATTTTCGATAATATCTCACATAAAATTCGTTTCATTAAGATTTATGAATAGGAAGTATTTAAGGATACACTATATACTAGAGATCAATGAATATTTTCGATAATATCTTACATACAATTTGTTTCATTTAGATTTATAAATAGGAAGTATGCAAGGATACACCATATACTAGAGATCAATGAATATTTTCGATAATATCTCACAAATAATTTGTTTCATTTAGATTTTTAAATAGGAAGTATTCAAGGAGACACCACATACTAGCGATCAATGCATATTTTCGATAATAACTCACATACATTTTGTTTCATTAAGATTTATAAATAGGAAGTATTCAAGGATACACCATATACTACAGATCAATTAATATTTTCGATAATATCTCACATACAATTTGTTTCATTCAGATTTATGAATAGGAAGTATTCAAGGATACACCATATACTAGAGATCAATGAATATTTTCAATAATATCTCACACACAATTTGTTTCATTTAGATTTATAAATAGGAAGTATTCAAGGATACATCATATACTAGAGATCAATGAATATTTTCGATAATATCTCACATACAATTTTTTAATTTAAATTTATAAATAGGAAGTATTCAAGGATACACCATATACTAGAGATCAATGAATATTTTCGATAATATCTCGTATACAGTTTGATTCGTTTAGATTTATAAATAAGATGTATTCAAGGATACACCATATATTACAGATTAATTAATATTTTCGATAATATCTCACATACAATTCGTTTCAATCAGATTTATGAATAGGAAGTATTCAAGGATAAGCCATATACTAGAGATCAATGAATATTTTCGATAATATCTCATATACAATTTGTTTCATTTTGATTTATGAATAGGAAGTATTCAAGGATACACCATATACTAGAGATCAATGAATATTTTCGATAATATCTCACATACCATTTGATTCATGTAGATTTATAAATAGGAAGTATTCAAGGATACACCATATTCTAGAGATCAATGAATATTTTCTATAATATATCACATACAATTTGTTTCATTAAGATTTATAAATAGAAAGTATTCAAGGATACACCATATTCTAGAGATCAATGAATATTTTCGATAATATATCACATACAATTTGTTTCATTAAGATTTATAAATAGGAAGTATTCAAGGATACACCATATACTAGAGATCAATGAATATTTTCCATAATATCTCATACACAATTTGTTTCATTTAGATTTATAAATAGGAAGTATTCAAGGATACACCGTATACTAGAGATCAATGAATATTTTCGATAATACTTCATACGCAATTTGTTTTATTAAGATTTATAAATAGGAAGTTTTCAGGGATACACCATACACTAGAGATTAATGAATATTTTCGATAATATCTGATATACAATTTGTTTTACTAAGATTTATAAATAGGAAGTTTTCAGGGATACACCATATACTAGAGATCAATGAATAGTTTGTATAATATCTTATATGCAATTTGTTTCATTTAGATTTATAAAGAGGAAGTATTCAAGGATACCCCATATACTAGAGATCAATGAATTTTTTCTATAATATCTCACATACAATTTGTTTCATTTAGATTTATAAATAGGAAGTATTCAAGGATACACCATATACTAGAGATCAATGAATATTTTCCATAATATCTCATACACAATTTGTTTCATTTAGATTTATAAATAGGAAGTATTCAAGGATACACCATATACTAGAGATCAATGAATATTTTCGATAATATCGCACATACAATTTGTTTCATTAAGATTTATGAATAGGAGTACTCAAGGATACACCATATACTAGAGATCAATGAATATTTTCGATAATATTTCACAGACAATTTGTTTCATTCAGTTTTATAAATAGGAAGTGTTTAAGGATACACCATATACTAGAGATCAATGAATATTTTCAATAATATCTGACATACAATTTGTTTCATTTAGATTTATAAATAGGAAGTATTCAAGGATACACCATATACTAGAGATCAATGAATATTTTCGATAATATCTCACAAACAATCTGTTTCATTAAGATTTATAAATAGGAAGTATTCAAGGATACATCATATACTAGAGATCAATGAATATTTTCGATAATATCTCACATACAATTTTTTAATTTAAATTTATAAATAAGAAGTATTCAAGGATACACCATATACTAGAGATCAATGAATATTTTCGATAATATCTCGTATACAATTTGATTCGTTTAGATTTATAAATAAGATGTATTCAAGGATACACCATATATTACAGATTAATTAATATTTTCGATAATATCTCACATACAATTCGTTTCATTCAGATTTATGAATAGGAAGTATTCAAGGATACACCATATACTAGAGATCAATGAATATTTTCGATAATATCTCACATACAATTCGTTTCATTAAGATTTATGAATAGGAAGTATTCAAGGATACACTATATACTAGAGATCAATGAATATTTTCGATAATATCTTACATACAATTTGTTTCATTTAGATTTATAAATAGGAAGTATGCAAGGATACACCATATACTAGAGATCAATGAATATTTTCGATAATATTTCACAAATAATTTGTTTCATTTAGATTTTTAAATAGGAAGTATTCAAGGAGACACCACATACTAGCGATCAATGCATATTTTCGATAATATCTCACATACAATTTGTTTCATTAAGATTTATAAATAGGAAGTATTCAAGGATTCACCATATACTACAGATCAATTAATATTTTCGATAATATCTCACATACAATTTGTTTCATTCAGATTTATGAATAGGAAGTATTCAAGGATACACCATATACTAGAGATCAATGAATATTTTCAATAATATCTCACACACAATTTGTTTCATTTAGATTTATAAATAGGAAGTATTCAAGGATACATCATATACTAGAGATCAATGAATATTTTCGATAATATCTCACATACAATTTTTTAATTTAAATTTATAAATAGGAAGTATTCAAGGATACACCATATACTAGAGATCAATGAATATTTTCGATAATATCTCGTATACAATTTGATTCGTTTAGATTTATAAATAAGATGTATTCAAAGATACACCATATATTACAGATTAATTAATATTTTCGATAATATCTCACATACAATTCGTTTCATTCAGATTTATGAATAGGAAGTATTCAAGGATACACCATATACTAGAGATCAATGAATATTTTCGATAATATCTCACATACAATTCGTTTCATTTAGATTTATAAATAGGAAGTATGCAAGGATACACCATATACTAGAGATCAATGAATATTTTCGATAATATCACACAAATAATTTGTTTCATTTAGATTTTTAAATAGGAAGTATTCAAGGAGACACCACATACTAGCGATCAATGCATATTTTCGATAATATCTCACATACAATTTGTTTCATTAAGATTTATAAATAGGAAGTATTCAAGGATACACCATATACTACAGATCAATTAATATTTTCGATAATATCTCACAAACAATTTGTTTCATTCAGATTTATGAATAGGAAGTATTCAAGGATACACGATATACTAGAGATCAATGAATATTTTCAATAATATCTCACACACAATTTGTTTCATTAAGATTTACAAATAGGAAGTATTCAAGGATACACCATATACTAGAGATCAATGAATATTTTCGATAATATCTCACATACAATTTGTTTCATTTAGATTTATAAAGAGGAAGTACTCAAGGATACACCATATACTAGAGATGAATGAATATATTCGGTAATATCTCACACGCAATTTGTTTTATTAAGATTTATAAATAGGAAGTATTCAAGGATACACCGTATACTACAGATCAATGCATATTTTCGATAATATCTCACATACAATTTGTTTCATTAAGATTTATAAACAGGAAGTATTCAAGGATACACCATATACTACAGATCAATTAATATTTTCGATAATATCTCACACACAATTTGTTTCATTTAGATTTATAAATAGGAAGTATTCACCGATACACCATATCCAGATTGATGAATATTTTCAATAATATCTTGCACACAATTTGTTTCATTAAGATTTATAAATAGGAAGTATTCAAGGATACACCATATACTAGAGATCAATGAATATTTTCGATAATAGCTGACATACAATTTGTTTCTTTTAGAAATTTAAAGAGGAAGTATTCAAGGATCCACCATATACAAGAGGTCAATGAATATTTTCGATAATCTCTCATATACAATTTGTTTAATTTAGATTTATAAATAGGAAGTATTCGAGGATACACCATATACTAGAGATCAATGAATATTTTCGATAATCTCTCACATACAATTTGTTTCAATAGGATTTACACATAGGAAGTATTCAAGGATACACCATATAATAGAGATCAATGAATATTTTCGATAATATCTCACATACAATTTGTTTCATTTAGATTTATAAAGAGGAAGTATTCAAGGATACACCATATACTAGAGATGAATGAATATATTCGGTAATATCTCACACGCAATTTGTTTTATTAAGATTTATAAATAGGAAGTATCCAAGGATACACTACAGATCAATGCATATTTTCGATAATATCTCACATACAATTTGTTTCATTAAGATTTATAAATAGGAAGTATTCAAGGATACACCATATACTACAGATCAATTAATATTTTCGATAATATCTCACACACAATTTGTTTCATTTAGATTTATAAATAGGAAGTATTCACCGATCCACCATATCCAGATTGATGAATATTTTCAATAATATCTTGCACACAATTTGTTTCATTAAGATTTATAAATAGGAAGTATTCAAGGATACACCATATACTAGAGATCAATGAATATTTTCGATAATATCTCACAAATAATTTGTTTCATTTAGATTTTTAAATAGAAAGTATTCAAGGAGACACCACATACTAGCGATCAATGCATATTTTCGATAATATCTCACATACAATTTGTTTCATTAAGATTTATAAATAGGAAGTATTCAAGGATTCACCATATACTACAGATCAATTAATATTTTCGATAATATCTCACATACAATTTGTTTCATTCAGATTTATGAATAGGAAGTATTCAAGGATACACCATATACTAGAGATCAATGAATATTTTCAATAATATCTCACACACAATTTGTTTCATTTAGATTTATAAATAGGAAGTATTCAAGGATACATCATATACTAGAGATCAATGAATATTTTCGATAATATCTCACATACAATTTTTTAATTTAAATTTATAAATAGGAAGTATTCAAGGATACACCATATACTAGAGATCAATGAATATTTTCGATAATATCTCGTATACAATTTGATTCGTTTAGATTTATAAATAAGATGTATTCAAGGATACACCATATATTACAGATTAATTAATATTTTCGATAATATCTCACATACAATTCGTTTCATTCAGATTTATGAATAGGAAGTATTCAAGGATACACCATATACTAGAGATCAATGAATATTTTCGATAATATCTCACATACAATTCGTTTCATTTAGATTTATAAATAGGAAGTATGCAAGGATACACCATATACTAGAGATCAATGAATATTTTCGATAATATCTCACAAATAATTTGTTTCATTTAGATTTTTAAATAGGAAGTATTCAAGGAGACACCACATACTAGCGATCAATGCATATTTTCGATAATATCTCACATACAATTTGTTTCATTAAGATTTATAAATAGGAAGTATTCAAGGATACACCATATACTACAGATCAATTAATATTTTCGATAATATCTCACATACAATTTGTTTCATTCAGATTTATGAATAGGAAGTATTCAAGGATACACGATATACTAGAGATCAATGAATATTTTCAATAATATCTCACACACAATTTGTTTCATTAAGATTTACAAATAGGAAGTATTCAAGGATACACCATATACTAGAGATCAATGAATATTTTCGATAATATCTCACATACAATTTGTTTCATTTAGATTTATAAAGAGGAAGTACTCAAGGATGCACCATATACTAGAGATGAATGAATATATTCGGTAATATCTCACACGCAATTTGTTTTATTAAGATTTATAAATAGGAAGTATTCAAGGATACACCATATACTACAGATCAATGCATATTTTCGATAATATCTCACATACAATTTGTTTCATTAAGATTTATAAATAGGAAGTATTCAAGGATACACCATATACTACAGATCAATTAATATTTTCGATAATATCTCACACACAATTTGTTTCATTTAGATTTATAAATAGGAAGTATTCACCGATACACCATATCCAGATTGATGAATATTTGCAATAATATCTTGCACACAATTTGTTTCATTAAGATTTATAAATAGGAAGTATTCAAGGATACACCATATACTAGAGATCAATGAATATTTTCGATAATAGCTGACATACAATTTGTTTCTTTTAGAAATGTAAAGGGGAAGTATTCAAGGATCCACCATATACAAGAGATCGATTAATATTTTCGATAATATCTCATATACAATTTGTTTCATTTAGATTTATAGATAGGAAGTATTCGAGGATACACCATATACTAGAGATCAATGAATATTTTCGATAATCTCTCACATACAGTTTGTTTCATTTAGATTTATAAATAGGAAGTATTCAAGGATACACCAAATACTAGAGATCAATGAATATTTTCGATAATCTCTCACATACAATATATTTCATTTAGATTTATAAATAGGAAGTATTCAAGGATACACCATATACTAGAGGTCAATTAATATTTTCGATAATCTCTCATATACAATTTGTTTAATTTAGATTTATAAATAGGAAGTATTCGAGGATACACCATATACTAGAGATCAATGAATATTTTCGATAATCTCTCACATACAATTTGTTTCAATAAGATTTACACATAGGAAGTATTCAAGGATACACTATATAATAGAGATCAATGAATATTTTCGATAATATCTCACATACAATTTGTTTCATTTAGATTTATAAAGAGGAAGTATTCAAGGATACACCATATACTAGAGATGAATGAATATATTCGGTAATATCTCACACGCAATTTGTTTTATTAAGATTTATAAATAGGAAGTATCCAAGGATACACTACAGATCAATGCATATTTTCGATAATATCTCACATACAATTTGTTTCATTAAGATTTATAAATAGGAAGTATGCAAGGATACACCATATACTACAGATCAATTAATATTTTCGATAATATCTCACACACAATTTGTTTCATTTAGATTTATAAATAGGAAGTATTCACCGATACACCATATCCAGATTGATGAATATTTTCAATAATATCTTGCACACAATTTGTTTCATTAAGATTTATAAATAGGAAGTATTCAAGGATACACCATATACTAGAGATCAATGAATATTTTCGATAATATCTCACAAATAATTTGTTTCATTTAGATTTTTAAATAGGAAGTATTCAAGGAGACACCACATACTAGCGATCAATGCATATTTTCGATAATATCTCACATACAATTTGTTTCATTAAGATTTATAAATAGGAAGTATTCAAGGATACACCATATACTACAGATCAATTAATATTTTCGATAATATCTCACATACAATTTGTTTCATTCAGATTTATGAATAGGAAGTATTCAAGGATACACCATATACTAGAGATCAATGAATATTTTCAATAATATCTCACACACAATTTGTTTCATTTAGATTTATAAATAGGAAGTATTCAAGGATACATCATATACTAGAGATCAATGAATATTTTCGATAATATCTCACATACAATTTTTTAATTTAAATTTATAAATAGGAAGTATTCAAGGATACACCATATACTAGAGATCAATGAATATTTTCGATAATATCTCGTATACAATTTGATTCGTTTAGATTTATAAATAAGATGTATTCAAGGATACACCATATATTACAGATTAATTAATATTTTCGATAATATCTCACATACAATTCGTTTCATTCAGATTTATGAATAGGAAGTATTCAGGGATACACCATATACTAGAGATCAATGAATATTTTCGATAATATCTCACATACAATTCGTTTCATTTAGATTTATAAATAGGAAGTATGCAAGGATACACCATATACTAGAGATCAATGAATATTTTCGATAATATCTCACAAATAATTTGTTTCATTTAGATTTTTAAATAGGAAGTATTCAAGGAGACACCACATACTAGCGATCAATGCATATTTTCGATAATATCTCACATACAATTTGTTTCATTAAGATTTATAAATAGGAAGTATTCAAGGATACACCATATACTACAGATCAATTAATATTTTCGATAATATCTCACACACAATTTGTTTCATTTAGATTTATAAATAGGAAGTATTCACCGATACACCATATCCAGATTGATGAATATTTTCAATAATATCTTGCACACAATTTGTTTCATTAAGATTTATAAATAGGAAGTATTCAAGGATACACCATATAATAGAGATCAATGAATATTTTCGATAATAGCTGACATACAATTTGTTTCATTTAGAAATTTAAAGAGGAAGTATTCAAGGATCCACCATATACAAGAGATCGATTAATATTTTCGATAATATCTCATATACAATTTGTTTCATTTAGATTTATAGATAGGAAGTATTCGAGGATACACCATATACTAGAGATCAATGAATATTTTCGATAATCTCTCACATACAGTTTGTTTCATTTAGATTTATAAATAGGAAGTATTCAAGGATACACCAAATACTAGAGATCAATGAATATTTTCGATAATCTCTCACATACAATTTATTTCATTTAGATTTATAAATAGGAAGTATTCAAGGATACACCATATACTAGAGGTCAATGAATATTTTCGATAATCTCTCATATACAATTTGTTTAATTTAGATTTATAAATAGGAAGTATTCGAGGATACACCATATACTAGAGATCAATGAATATTTTCGATAATCTCTCACATACAATTTGTTTCAATAAGATTTATAAATAGGAAGTATCCAAGGATACACTACAGATCAATGCATATTTTCGATAATATCTCACATACAATTTGTTTCATTAAGATTTATAAATAGGAAGTATTCGAGGATACACCATATACTAGAGATGATTGAATATTTTCGATAATCTCTCACATACAGCTTGTTTCATTTAGATTTATAAATAGGAAGTATTCAAGGATACACCAAATACTAGAGATCAATGAATATTTTCGATAATCTCTCACATACAGCTTGTTTCATTTAGATTTATAAATAGGAAGTATTTAAGGATACACCAAATACTAGAGATCAATGAATATTTTCGATAATCCCTCACATACAATTTGTTTCATTTAGATTTATAAATAGGAAGTATTCAAGGATACACCAAATACTAGAGATCAATGAATATTTTCGATAATCTCTCACATACAATTTGTTTCATTTAGATTTATAAATAGGAAGTATTCAAGGATACACCATATACTAGAGATGATTGAATATTTTCGATAATCTCTCACTTACAATTTAATTCATTTGAATTTATAAATAGGAAGTATTCAAGGATACACCATATACTAGAGATCAATGAATATTTTCGATAATATCTCACATAAAATTTTTTAATTTAAATTTATAAATAGGAAGTATTCAAGTATACACCATATTCTAGAGATCAATGAATATTTTCTATAATATATCACATACAATTTGTTTCATTAAGATTTATAAATAGAAAGTATTCAAGGATACACCATATTCTAGAGATCAATGATTATTTTCGATAATATATCACATACAATTTGTTTCATTAAGATTTATAAATAGGAAGTATTCAAGGATACACCATATTCTAGAGATCAATGAATATTTCCGATAATATCGCACATACAATTTGTTTCATTTAGATTTATAAATAGGAAGTATTCAAGGATACACAATATACTAGAGATCAATGAATATTTTCCATAATATCTCATACACAATTTGTTTCATTTAGATTTATAAATAGGAAGTATTCAAGGATACACCATATACTAGAGATCAATGAATATTTTCGATAATATTTCATACACAATTTGTTTTATTAAGATTTGTAAATAGGAAGTTTTCAGGGATACACCATACACTAGAGATTAATGAATATTTTCGATAATATCTGATATACAATTTGTTTTATTAAGATTTATAAATAGGAAGTTTTCAGGGATACACCATATACTAGAGATCAATGAATATTTTGTATAATATCTTATATGCAATTTGTTTCATTTAGATTTATAAAGAGGAAGTATTCATGGATACCCCATATACTAGAGATCAATGAATTTTTTCTATAATATCTCACATACAATTTGTTTCATTTAGATTTACAAATAGGAAGTATTCAAGGATACACCATATACTAGAGATCAATGAATATTTTCCATAATATCTCATACACAATTTGTTTCATTTAGATTTATAAATAGGAAGTATTCAAGGATAGACCATATACTAGAGATCAATGAATATTTTCGATAATATCGCACATACAATTTGTTTCATTAAGATTTATGAATAGGAAGTATTCAAGGATACACCATATACTAGAGATCAATGAATATTTTCGATAATATCTCACTTACAATTTGTTTCATTTAGATTTATAAATAGGAAGTATTCAAGGATACACCATATACTAGAGATCAATGAATATTTTCGATAATCTCTCACTTACAATTTAATTCATTTAGATTTATAAATAGGAAGTATTCAAGGATACAACATATACTAGAGATGAATGAATATTTTCGATAATCTCTCACTTACAATTTAATTCATTTAAATTTATAAATAGGAAGTATTCAAGGATACACCATATATTACAGATTAATTAATATTTTCGATAATATCTCACATACAATTCGTTTCATTCAGATTTATGAATAGGAAGTATTCAAGGATACACCATATACTAGAGATCAATGAATATTTTCGATAATATCTCACATACAATTCGTTTCATTCAGATTTATGAATAGGAAGTATTCAAGGATACACTATATACTAGAGATCAATGAATATTTTCGATAATATCTTACATACAATTTGTTTCATTTAGATTTATAAATAGGAAGTATGCAAGGATACACCATATACTAGAGATCAATGAATATTTTCGATAATATCTCACAAATAATTTGTTTCATTTAGATTTTTAAATAGGAAGTATTCAAGGAGACACCACATACTAGCGATCAATGCATATTTTCGATAATATCTCACATACAATTTGTTTCATTAAGATTTATAAATAGGAAGTATTCAAGGATACACCATATACTAGAGATCAATGAATATTTTCAATAATATCTCACACACAATTTGTTTCATTTAGATTTATAAATAGGAAGTATTCAAGGATATACCATATACTAGAGATCAATGAATATTTTGTATAATATCTTATATGCAATTTGTTTCATTTAGATTTATAAAGAGGAAGTATTCAAGGATACCCCATATACTAGAGATCAATGAATTTTTTCTATAATATCTCACATACAATTTGTTTCATTAAGATTTATACATAGGAAGTATTCAAGGATCCACCATATAAAAGAGATCAATGAATTTTTTCTATAATATCTCACATACAATTTGTTTCATTAAGATTTATACATAGGAAGTATTCAAGGATCCACCATATACAAGAGATCGATGAATATTTTCGATAATATATCACACACAATTTGTTTCATTTAGATTTATAAATAGGAAGTATTCAAGGATACAACATATATTATAGATTAATTAATATTTTCGATAATATCTCACATACAATTCGTTTCATTCAGATTTATGAATAGGAAGTATTCAAGGATACACCATATACTAGAGATCAATGAATATTTTCGATAATATCTCACATACAATTCGTTTCATTTAGATTTATAAATAGGAAGAATGCAAGGATACACCATATACTAGAGATCAATGAATATTTTCGATAATATCTCACAAATAATTTGTTTCATTTAGATTTTTAATAGGAAGTATTCAAGGAGACACCACATACTAGCGATCAATGCATATTTTCGATAATATCTCACATACAATTTGTTTCATTAAGATTTATAAATAGGAAGTATTCAAGGATACACCATATACTACAGATCAATTAATATTTTCAATAATATCTCACACACAATTTGTTTCATTAAGATTTACAAATAGGAAGTATTCAAGGATACACCATATACTAGAGATCAATGAATATTTTCGATAATATCTCACTTACAATTTGTTTCATTTAGATTTATAAATAGGAAGTATTCAAGGATACACCATATACTAGAGATCAATGAATATTTTCGATAATCTCTCACTTACAATTTAATTCATTTAGATTTATAAATAGGAAGTATTCAAGAATACAACATATACTAGAGATGAATGAATATTTTCGATAATCTCTCACTTACAATTTAATTCATTTAAATTTATAAATAGGAAGTATTCAAGGATACACCATATACTAGAGATCAATGAATATTTTCGATAATATCTCACATACAATTTGATTCATTTAGATTTATAAATAGGAAGTATTCAAGGATAAGCCATATACTAGAAATCAATGAATATTTTCGATAATATCTCACATACAATTTGTTTCATTAAGATTTATAAATAGGAAGTATTCAAGGACACACCATATAATAGAGATCAATGCCTATTTTCCATAATATCTCACATACAATTTGTTTCATTTTGATTTATGAATAGGAAGTATTCAAGTATACACCATATACTAGAGATCAATGAGTATTTTCGATAATATCGCACATACAGTTTGTTTCATTAAGATTTATGAATAGGAAGTATTCAAGGATACACCATATACTAGAGATCAATGAATATTTTCGATAATATCTCACAGACAATTTGTTTCATTCAGATTTATAAATAGGAAGTGTTTAAGGATACACCATATACTAGAGATCAATGAATATTTTCAATAATATCTCACATACAATTTGTTTCATTTAGATTTATATATAGGAAGTATTCAAGGATACACCATATACTAGAGATCAATGAATATTTTCGATAATATCTCACAAACAATTTGTTTCATTAAGATTTATAAATAGGAAGTATTCAAGGATACATCATATACTAGAGATCAATGAATATTTTCGATAATATCTCACATAAAATTTTTTAATTTAAATTTATAAATAGGAAGTATTCAAGGATACACCATATACTAGAGATCAATGAATATTTTCGATAATATCTCACATACAATTTGATTCATTTAGATTTATAAATAGGAAGTATTCAAGGATAAGCCATATACTAGAAATCAATGAATATTTTCGATAATATCTCACATACAATTTGTTTCATTAAGATTTATAAATAGGAAGTATTCAAGGATAGACCATATACTAGAGATCAATGAATATTTTCGATAATATCGCACATACAATTTGTTTCATTAAGATTTATGAATAGGAAGTATTCAAGGATACACCATATACTAGAGATCAATGAATATTTTCGATAATATCTCACATACAATTCGTTTCATTCAGATTTATGAATAGGAAGTATTCAAGGATACACTATATACTAGAGATCAATGAATATTTTCGATAATATCTTACATACAATTTGTTTCATTTAGATTTATAAATAGGAAGTATGCAAGGATACACCATATACTAGAGATCAATGAATATTTTCGATAATATCTCACAAGTAATTTGTTTCATTTAGATTTTTAAATAGGAAGTATTCAAGGAGACACCACATACTAGCGATCAATGCATATTTTCGATAATATCTCACATACAATTTGTTTCATTAAGATTTATAAATAGGAAGTATTCAAGGATACACCATATACTAGAGATCAATGAATATTTTCAATAATATCTCACACACAATTTGTTTCATTTAGATTTATAAATAGGAAGTATTCAAGGATATACCATATACTAGAGATCAATGAATATTTTGTATAATATCTTATATGCAATTTGTTTCATTTAGATTTATAAAGAGGAAGTATTCAAGGATACCCCATATACTAGAGATCAATGAATTTTTTCTATAATATCTCACATACAATTTGTTTCATTAAGATTTATACATAGGAAGTATTCAAGGATCCACCATATAAAAGAGATCAATGAATTTTTTCTATAATATCTCACATACAATTTGTTTCATTAAGATTTATACATAGGAAGTATTCAAGGATCCACCATATACAAGAGATCGATGAATATTTTCGATAATATATCACACACAATTTGTTTCATTTAGATTTATAAATAGGAAGTATTCAAGGATACAACATATATTACAGATTAATTAATATTTTCGATAATATCTCACATACAATTCGTTTCATTCAGATTTATGAATAGGAAGTATTCAAGGATACACCATATACTAGAGATCAATGAATATTTTCGATAATATCTCACATACAATTCGTTTCATTTAGATTTATAAATAGGAAGTATGCAAGGATACACCATATACTAGAGATCAATGAATATTTTCGATAATATCTCACAAATAATTTGTTTCATTTAGATTTTTAATAGGAAGTATTCAAGGAGACACCACATACTAGCGATCAATGCATATTTTCGATAATATCTCACATACAACTTGTTTCATTAAGATTTATAAATAGGAAGTATTCAAGGATACACCATATACTACAGATCAATTAATATTTTCAATAATATCTCACACACAATTTGTTTCATTAAGATTTACAAATAGGAAGTATTCAAGGATACACCATATACTAGAGATCAATGAATATTTTCGATAATCTCTCACTTACAATTTAATTCATTTAGATTTATAAATAGGAAGTATTCAAGGATACAACATATACTAGAGATGAATGAATATTTTCGATAATCTCTCACTTACAATTTAATTCATTTAAATTTATAAATAGGAAGTATTCAAGGATACACCATATACTAGAGATCAATGAATATTTTCGATAATATCTCACATACAATTTGATTCATTTAGATTTATAAATAGGAAGTATTCAAGGATAAGCCATATACTAGAAATCAATGAATATTTTCGATAATATCTCACATACAATTTGTTTCATTAAGATTTATAAATAGGAAGTATTCAAGGACACACCATATAATAGAGATCAATGCCTATTTTCCATAATATCTCACATACAATTTGTTTCATTTTGATTTATGAATAGGAAGTATTCAAGGATACACCATATACTAGAGATCAATGAATATTTTCGATAATATTTCATACACAATTTGTTTTATTAAGATTTATAAATAGGAAGTTTTCAGGGATACACCATACACTAGAGATTAATGAATATTTTCGATAATGTCTGATATACAATTTGTTTTATTAAGATTTATAAATAGGAAGTTTTCAGGGATACACCATATACTAGAGATCAATGAATATTTTGTATAATATCTTATATGCAATTTGTTTCATTTAGATTTATAAAGAGGAAGTATTCAAGGATACCCCATATACTAGAGATCAATGAATTTTTTCTATAATATCTCACATACAATTTGTTTCATTTAGATTTATAAATAGGAAGTATTCAAGGATACACCATATACTAGAGATCAATGAATATTTTCCATAATATCTCATACACAATTTGTTTCATTTAGATTTATAAATAGGAAGTATTCAAGGATAGACCATATACTAGAGATCAATGAATATTTTCGATAATATCTCACAGACAATTTGTTTCATTCAGATTTATAAATAGGAAGTGTTTAAGGATACACCATATACTAGAGATCAATGAATATTTTCAATAATATCTCACATACAATTTGTTTCATTTAGATTTATATATAGGAAGTATTCAAGGATACACCATATACTAGAGATTAATTAATATTTTCGATAATATCTCACATACAATTCGTTTCATTCAGATTTATTAATAGGAAGTATTCAAGGATACACCATATACTAGAGATCAATGAATATTTTCGATAATATCTCACATACAATTCGTTTCATTCAGATTTATGAATAGGAAGTATTCAAGGATACACTATATACTAGAGATCAATGAATATTTTCGATAATATCTTACATACAATTTGTTTCATTTAGATTTATAAATAGGAAGTATGCAAGGATACACCATATACTAGACATCAATGAATATTTTCGATAATATCTCACAAATAATTTGTTTCATTTAGATTTTTAAATAGGAAGTATTCAAGGAGACACCACATACTAGCGATCAATGCATATTTTCGATAATATCTCACATACAATTTGTTTCATTAAGATTTATAAATAGGAAGTATTCAAGGATACACCATATACTAGAGATCAATGAATATTTTCAATAATATCTCACACACAATTTGTTTCATTTAGATTTATAAATAGGAAGTATTCAAGGATACACCATATACTAGAGATCAATGAATATTTTCCATAATATCTCATACACAATTTGTTTCATTTTGATTTATAAATACGAAGTATTCAAGGATACACCATATACTAGAGATCAATGAATATTTTCGATAATATTTCATACACAATTTGTTTTATTAAGATTTATAAATAGGAAGTTTTCAGGGATACACCATACACTAGAGTTTAATGAATATTTTCGATAATATCTGATATACAATTTGTTTTATTAAGATTTATAAATAGGAAGTTTTCAGGGATATACCATATACTAGAGATCAATGAATATTTTGTATAATATCTTATATGCAATTTGTTTCATTTAGATTTATAAAGAGGAAGTATTCAAGGATACCCCATATACTAGAGATCAATGAATTTTTTCTATAATATCTCACATACAATTTGTTTCATTAAGATTTATACATAGGAAGTATTCAAGGATCCACCATATAAAAGAGATCAATGAATTTTTTCTATAATATCTCACATACAATTTGTTTCATTAAGATTTATACATAGGAAGTATTCAAGGATCCACCATATACAAGAGATCGATGAATATTTTCGATAATATATCACACACAATTTGTTTCATTTAGATTTATAGATAGGAAGTATTCAAGGATACAACATATATTACAGATTAATTAATATTTTCGATAATATCTCACATACAATTCGTTTCATTCAGATCTATGAATAGGAAGTATTCAAGGATACACCATATACTAGAGATCAATGAATATTTTCGATAATATCTCACATACAATTCGTTTCATTTAGATTTATAAATAGGAAGTATGCAAGGATACACCATATACTAGAGATCACTGAATATTTTCGATAATATCTCACAAATAATTTGTTTCATTTAGATTTTTAAATAGGAAGTATTCAAGGAGACACCACATACTAGCGATCAATGCATATTTTCGATAATATCTCACATACAATTTGTTTCATTAAGATTTATAAATAGGAAGTATTCAAGGATACACCATATACTACAGATCAATTAATATTTTCGATAATATCTCACATACAATTTGTTTCATTCAGATTTATGAATAGGAAGTATTCAAGGATACACCATATACTAGGGATCAATGAATATTTTCAATAATATCTCACACACAATTTGTTTCATTAAGATTTACAAATAGGAAGTATTCAAGGATACACCATATAGTAGAGATCAATGAATATTTTCGATAATATCTCACTTACAATTTGTTTCATTTAGATTTATAAATAGGAAGTATTCAAGGATACACCATATACAAGAGATCAATGAATATTTTCGATAATCTCTCACTTACAATTTAATTCATTTAGATTTATAAATAGGAAGTATTCAAGGATACAACATATACTAGAGATGAATGAATATTTTCGATAATCTCTCACTTACAATTTAATTCATTTAAATTTATAAATAGGAAGTATTCAAGGATACACCATATACTAGAGATCAATGAATATTTTCGATAATATCTCACATACAATTTGATTCATTTAGATTTATAAATAGGAAGTATTCAAGGATAAGCCATATACTAGAAATCAATGAATATTTTCGATAATATCTCACATACAATTTGTTTCATTAAGATTTATAAATAGGAAGTATTCAAGGATACACCATATACTAGAGATCAATGAATATTTTCGATAATATCACACATACAATTTGTTTCGTTTAGATTTATAAATAGGAAGTATTCAAGGATACACCATATTCTAGAGATCAATGAATATTTTCGATAATATATCACATACAATTTGTTTGATTAAGATTTATAAATAGGAAGTATTCAACGATACACCATATACTAGAGGTCAATGAATATTTTCGATAATCTCTCATATACAATTTGTTTAATTTAGATTTATAAATAGGAAGTATTCGAGGATACACCATATACTAGAGATCAATGAATATTTTCGATAATCTCTCACATACAATTTGTTTCAATAAGATTTACACATAGGAAGTATTCAAGGATACACCATATAATAGAGATCAATGAATATTTTCAATAATATCTCACATACAATTTGTTTCATTTAGATTTATAGATAGGAAGTATTCGAGGATACACCATATACTAGAGATCAATGAATATTTTCGATAATCTCTCACATACAGTTTGTTTCATTTAGATTTATAAATAGGAAGTATTCAAGGATACACCAAATACTAGAGACCAATGAATATTTTCGATAATCTCTCACATACAATTTGTTTCATTTAGATTTATAAATAGGAAGTATTCAAGGATACACCATATACTAGAGATCAATGAATATTTTCGATAATATCACACATACAATTTGTTTCATTTAGATTTATAAATAGGAAGTATTCAACGATACACCATATACTAGAGGTCAATGAATATTTTCGATAATCTCTCATATACAATTTGTTTAATTTAAATTTATAAATAGGAAGCATTCGAGGATACACCATATACTAGAGATCAATGAATATTTTCGATAATCTCTCACATACAATTTGTTTCAATAAGATTTACACATAGGAAGTATTCAAGGATACACCATATAATAGAGATCAATGAATATTTTCAATAATATCTCACATACAATTTGTTTCATTTAGATTTATAGATAGGAAGTATTCGAGGATATACCATATACTAGAGATCAATGAATATTTTCGATAATCTCTCACATACAGTTTGTTTCATTTAGATTTATAAATAGGAAGTATTCAAGGATACACCAAATACTAGAGACCAATGAATATTTTCGATAAAATCTCACATACAATTTGTTTCATTTAGATTTATAAATAGGAAGTATTCAAGGATACACCATATACTAGAGATGAGTGAATATTTTCGATAATCTCTCACTTACAATTTAGTTCATTTGAATTTATAAATAGGAAGTATTCAAGGATACACCATATACTAGAGATCAATGAATATTTTCGATAATATCTCACATAAAATTTTTTAATTTAAATTTATAAATAGGAAGTATTCAAGGATACACCATATACTAGAGATCAATGAATATTTTCGATAATATCTCACAGACAATTTGTTTCATTCAGATTTATAAATAGGAAGTGTTTAAGGATACACCATATACTAGAGATCAATGAATATTTTCAATAATATCTCACATACAATTTGTTTCATTTAGATTTATAAATAGGAAGTATTCAAGGATACACCATATACTAGAGATCAATGAATATTTTCGATAATATCTCGTATACAATTTGATTCGTTTGGATTTATAAATAAGATGTATTCAAGGATACACCATATATTACAGATTAATTAATATTTTCGATAATATCTCACATACAATTCGTTTCATTCAGATTTATGAATAGGAAGTATTCAAGGATACACCATATACTAGAGATCAATGAATATTTTCGATAATATCTCACATACAATTCGTTTCATTTAGATTTATAAATAGGAAGTATGCAAGGATACACCATATACTAGAGATCAATGAATATCTTCGATAATATCTCACAAATAATTTGTTTCATTTAGATTTTTAAATAGGAAGTATTCAAGGAGACACCACATACTAGCGATCAATGCATATTTTCGATAATATCTCACATACAATTTCTTTCATTAAGATTTATACATAGGAAGTATTCAAGGATCCACCATATACAAGAGATCAATGAATTTTTTCTATAATATCTCACATACAATTTGTTTCATTCAGATTTATGAATAGGAAGTATTCAAGGATACACCATATAGTAGAGATCAATGAATATTTTCAATAATATCTCACACACAATTTGTTTCATTAAGATTTACAAATAGGAAGTATTCAAGGATACACCATATACTAGAGATCAATGAATATTTTCGATAATATCTCACTTACAATTTGTTTCATTTAGATTTATAAATAGGAAGTATTCAAGGATACACCATATACTAGAGATCAATGAATATTTTCGATAATCTCTCACTTACAATTTAATTCATTTAGATTTATAAATAGGAAGTATTCAAGGATACAACATATACTAGAGATGAATGAATATTTTCGATAATCTCTCACTTACAATTTAATTCATTTAAATTTATAACTAGGAAGTATTCAAGGATACACCATATACTAGAGATCAATGAATATTTTCGATAATATCTCACATACAATTTGATTCATTTAGATTTATAAATAGGAAGTATTCAATGATAAGCCATATACTAGAAATCAATGAATATTTTCGATAATATCTCACATACAATTTGTTTCATTAAGATTTATAAATAGGAAGTATTCAAGGACACACCATATAATAGAGATCAATGCATATTTTCCATAATATCTCACATACAATTTGTTTCATTTTGATTTATGAATAGGAAGTATTCAAGGATACACCATATACTAGAGATCAATGAAAATTTTCGATAATATCTCACATACAATTCGTTTCATTTAGATTTATAAATAGGAAGTATGCAAGGATACACCATATACTAGAGATCAATGAATATTTTCGATAATATCACACATACAATTTGTTTCGTTTAGAATTATAAATAGGAAGTATTCAAGGATACACCATATTCTAGAGATCAATGAATATTTTCGATAATATATCACATACAATTTGTTTGATTAAGATTTATAAATAGGAAGTATTCAACGATACACCATATACTAGAGATCAATGAATATTTTCGATAATCTCTCACATACAATTTGTTTCAATAAGATTTACACATAGGAAGTATTCAAGGATACACCATATAATAGAGATCAATGAATATTTTCAATAATATCTCACATACAATTTGTTTCATTTAGATTTATAGATAGGAAGTATTCAAGGATACACCATATACTAGAGATCAATGAATATTTTCGATAATCTCTCACATACAGTTTGTTTCATTTAGATTTATAAATAGGAAGTATTCAAGGATACACCAAATACTAGAGACCAATGAATATTTTCGATAATCTCTAACATACAATTTGTTTCAATAAGATTTACACATAGGAAGTATTCAAGGATACACCATATAATAGAGATCAATGAATATTTTCAATAATATCTCACATACAATTTGTTTCATTTAGATTTATAGATAGGAAGTATTCAAGGATACACCATATACTAGAGATCAATGAATATTTTCGATAATCTCTCACATACAGTTTGTTTCATTTAGATTTATAAATAGGAAGTATTCAAGGATACACCAAATACTAGAGACCAATGAATATTTTCGATAATCTCTCACATACAATTTGTTTCATTTAGATTTATAAATAGGAAGTATTCAAGGATACACCATATACTATAGATCAATGAATATTTTCGATAATATCACACATACAATTTGTTTCATTTAGATTTATAAATAGGAAGTATTCAAGGATGCACCATATTCTAGAGATCAATGAATATTTTCGATAACATATCACATACAATTTGTTTGATTAAGATTTATAAATAGGAAGTATTCAACGATACACCATATACTAGAGGTCAATGAATATTTTCGATAATCTCTCATATACAATTTGTTTAATTTAGATTTATAAATAGGAAATATTCGAGGATACACCATATACTAGAGATCAATGAATATTTTCGATAATCTCTCACATACAATTTGTTTCAATAAGATTTACACATAGGAAGTATTCAAGGATACACCATATAATAGAGATCAATGAATATTTTCAATAATATCTCACATACAATTTGTTTCATTTAGATTTATAGATAGGAAGTATTGGAGGATACACCATATACTATAGATCAATGAATATTTTCGATAATCTCTCACATACAGTTTGTTTTATTTAGATTTATAAATAGGAAGTATTCAAGGATACACCAAATACTAGAGACCAATGAATATTTTCGATAAAATCTCACATACAATTTGTTTCATTTAGATTTATAAATAGGAAGTATTCAAGGATACACCATATACTACAGATCAATTAATATTTTCGATAATCTCTCACTTACAATTTAATTCATTTGAATTTATAAATAGGAAGTATTCAAGGATACACCATATACTAGAGATCAATGAATATTTTCGATAATATCTCACATACAATTTGATTCATTTAGATTTATAAATAGGAAGTATTCAAGGATACACCATATACTAGAGATCAATGAATATTTTCGATAATATCTCACAGACAATTTGTTTCATTCAGATTTATAAATAGTAAGTGTTTAAGGATACACCATATACTAGAGATCAATGAATATTTTCAATAATATCTCACATACAATTTGTTTCATTTAGATTTATAAATAGGAAGTATTCAAGGATACACCATATACTAGAGATCAATGAATATTTTCGATAATATCTCGTATACAATTTGATTCGTTTAGATTTATAAATAAGATGTATTCAAGGCTACACCATATATTACAGATTAATTAATATTTTCGATAATATCTCACATACAATTCGTTTCATTCAGATTTATGAATAGGAATTATTCAAGGATACACCATATACTAGAGATCAATGAATATTTTCGATAATATCTCACATACAATTCGTTTCATTTAGATTTATAAATAGGAAGTATGCAAGGATACACCATATACTAGAGATCAATGAATATTTTCGATAATATCTCACAAATAATTTGTTTCATTTAGATTTTTAAATAGGAAGGATTCAAGGAGACACCACATACTAGCGATCAATGCATATTTTCGATAATATCTCACATACAATTTGTTTCATTTAGATTTATAAATAGGAAGTATTCAAGGATACACCATATACTAGAGATCAATGAATATTTTCGATAATCTCTCACTTACAATTTAATTCATTTAGATTTATAAATAGGAAGTATTCAAGGATACAACATATACTAGAAATGAATGAATATTTTCGATAATCTCTCACTTACAATTTAATTCATTTAAATTTATAACTAGGAAGTATTCAAGGATACACCATATACTAGAGATCAATGAATATTTTCGATAATATCTCACATACAATTTGATTCATTTAGATTTATAAATAGGAAGTATTCAAGGATAAGCCATATACTAGAAATCAATGAATATTTTCGATAATATCTCACATACAATTTGTTTCATTAAGATTTATAAATAGGAAGTATTCAAGGACACACCATATAATAGAGATCAATGCATATTTTCCATAATATCTCACATACAATTTGTTTCATTTTGATTTATGAATAGGAAGTATTCAAGGATACACCATATACTAGAGATCAATGAAAATTTTCGATAATATCTCACATACAATTCGTTTCATTTAGATTTATAAATAGGAAGTATGCAAGGATACACCATATACTAGAGATCAATGAATATTTTCGATAATATCACACATACAATTTGTTTCAATAAGATTTACACATAGGAAGTATTCAAGGATACACCATATAATAGAGATCAATGAATATTTTCAATAATATCTCACATACAATTTGTTTCATTTAGATTTATAGATAGGAAGTATTCAAGGATACACCATATACTAGAGATCAATGAATATTTTCGATAATCTCTCACATACAGTTTGTTTCATTTAGATTTATAAATAGGAAGTATTCAAGGATACACCAAATACTAGAGACCAATGAATATTTTCGATAATCTCTCACATACAATTTGTTTCAATAAGATTTACACATAGGAAGTATTCAAGGATACACCATATAATAGAGATCAATGAATATTTTCAATAATATCTCACATACAATTTGTTTCATTTAGATTTATAGATAGGAAGTATTCAAGGATACACCATATACTAGAGATCAATGAATATTTTCGATAATCTCTCACATACAGTTTGTTTCATTTAGATTTATAAATAGGAAGTATTCAAGGATACACCAAATACTAGAGACCAATGAATATTTTCGATAATCTCTCACATACAATTTGTTTCATTTAGATTTATAAATAGGAAGTATTCAAGGATACACCATATACTATAGATCAATGAATATTTTCGATAATATCACACATACAATTTGTTTCATTTAGATTTATAAATAGGAAGTATTCAAGGATACACCATATTCTAGAGATCAATGAATATTTTCGATAACATATCACATACAATTTGTTTGATTAAGATTTATAAATAGGAAGTATTCAACGATACACCATATACTAGAGGTCAATGAATATTTTCGATAATCTCTCATATACAATTTGTTTAATTTAGATTTATAAATAGGAAATATTCGAGGATACACCATATACTAGAGATCAATGAATATTTTCGATAATCTCTCACATACAATTTGTTTCAATAAGATTTACACATAGGAAGTATTCAAGGATACACCATATAATAGAGATCAATGAATATTTTCAATAATATCTCACATACAATTTGTTTCATTTAGATTTATAGATAGGAAGTATTGGAGGATACACCATATACTATAGATCAATGAATATTTTCGATAATCTCTCACATACAGTTTGTTTTATTTAGATTTATAAATAGGAAGTATTCAAGGATACACCAAATACTAGAGACCAATGAATATTTTCGATAAAATCTCACATACAATTTGTTTCATTTAGATTTATAAATAGGAAGTATTCAAGGATACACCATATACTAGAGATGAATGAATATTTTCGATAATCTCTCACTTACAATTTAATTCATTTGAATTTATAAATAGGAAGTATTCAAGGATACACCATATACTAGAGATCAATGAATATTTTCGATAATATCTCACATACAATTTGATTCATTTAGATTTATAAATAGGAAGTATTCAAGGATACACCATATACTAGAGATCAATGAATATTTTCGATAATATCTCACAGACAATTTGTTTCATTCAGATTTATAAATAGTAAGTGTTTAAGGATACACCATATACTAGAGATCAATGAATATTTTCAATAATATCTCACATACAATTTGTTTCATTTAGATTTATAAATAGGAAGTATTCAAGGATACACCATATACTAGAGATCAATGAATATTTTCGATAATATCTCGTATACAATTTGATTCGTTTAGATTTATAAATAAGATGTATTCAAGGCTACACCATATATTACAGATTAATTAATATTTTCGATAATATCTCACATACAATTCGTTTCATTCAGATTTATGAATAGGAATTATTCAAGGATACACCATATACTAGAGATCAATGAATATTTTCGATAATATCTCACATACAATTCGTTTCATTTAGATTTATAAATAGGAAGTATGCAAGGATACACCATATACTAGAGATCAATGAATATTTTCGATAATATCTCACAAATAATTTGTTTCATTTAGATTTTTAAATAGGAAGTATTCAAGGAGACACCACATACTAGCGATCAATGCATATTTTCGATAATATCTCACATACAATTTGTTTCATTAAGATTTATAAATAGGAAGTATTCAAGGATACACCATATACTACAGATCAATTAATATTTTCGATAATATCTCACATACAATTTGTTTCATTCAGATTTATGAATAGGAAGTATTCAAGGATACACCATATACTAGAGATCAATGAATATTTTCAATAATATCTCACACACAATTTGTTTCATTAAAATTTACAAATAGGAAGTATTCAAGGATACACCATATACTAGAGATCAATGAATATTTTCGATAATATCTCACATACAATCTGTTTCATTTAGATTTATAAAGAGGAAGTATTCAAGGATACACCATATACTAGAGATGAATGAATATATTCGGTAATATCTCACACGCAATTTGTTTTATTAAGATTTATAAATAGGAAGTATTCAAGGATACACCATATACTACAGATCAATTAATATTTTCGATAATAACTCACACACAATTTGTTTCATTTAGATTTATAAATAGGAAGTATTTACCGATACACCATATCCAGATTGATGAATATTTTCAATAATATCTTGCACACAATTTGTTTCATTAAGATTTATAAATAGGAAGTATTCAAGGATACACCATATACTAGAGATCGATTAATATTTTCGATAATATCTCATATACAATTTGTTTCATTTAGATTTATAGATAGGAAGTATTCGTGGATATACCATATACTAGAGATCAATGAATGTTTTCGATAATCTCTCACATAAAGTTTGTTTCATTTAGATTTATAAATAGGAAGTATTCAAGGATACACCAAATACTAGAGATCAATGAATATTTTCGATAATCTCTCACATACAATTTGTTTCATTTAGATTTATAAATAGGAAGTATTCAAGGATACACCATATACTAGAGGTCAATGAATATTTTCGATAATCTCTCATATACAATTTGTTTAATTTAGATTTATAAGTAGGAAGTATTCAAGGATACACCATATTCTAGAGATCAATGAATATTTTCGATAATATATCACATACAATTTGTTTCATTAAGATTTATAAATAGGAAGTATTCAAGGATACACCATATTCTAGAGATCAATGAATATTTCCGATAATATCGCACATACAATTTGTTTCATTTAGATTTATAAATAGGAAGTATTCTAGGATACACCATATACTAGAGATCAATGAATATTTTCCATAATATCTGATACACAATTTGTTTCATTTAGATTTATAAATAGGAAGTATTCAAGGATACACCATATACTAGAGATCAATGAATATTTTCGATAATATTTCATACACAATTTGTTTTATTAAGATTTATAAATAGGAAGTTTTCAGGGATACACCATACACTAGAGATTAATGAATATTTTCGATAATATCTGATATACAATTTGTTTTATTAAGATTTATAAATAGGAAGTTTTCAGGGATACACCATATACTAGAGATCAATGAATATTTTGTATAATATCTTATATGCAATTTGTTTCATTTAGATTTATAAAGAGGAAGTATTCAAGGATACCCCATATACTAGAGATCAATGAATTTTTTCTATAATATCTCACATACAATTTGTTTCATTTAGATTTATAAATAGGAAGTATTCAAGGATACACCATATACTAGAGATCAATGAATAATTTCGATAAAATCGCACATACAATTTGTTTCATTAAGATTTATGAATAGGAAGTATTCAAGGATACACCATATACTAGAGATCAATGAATATTTTCGATAATATCTCACAGACAATTTGTTTCATTCAGATTTATAAATAGGAAGTGTTTAAGGATACACCATATACTAGAGATCAATGAATATTTTCAATAATATCTCACATACAATTTGTTTCATTTAGATTTATAAATAGGAAGTATTCAAGGATACACCATATACTAGAGATCAATGAATATTTTCGATAATATCTCACAAACAATTTGTTTCATTAAGATTTATAAATAGGAAGTATTCAAGGATACATCATATACTAGAGATCAATGAATATTTTCGATAATATCTCGTATACAATTTGATTCGTTTAGATTTATAAATAAGATGTATTCAAGGATACACCATATATTACAGATTAATTAATATTTTCGATGTATGTGAGATACAATTCGTTTCATTCAGATTTATGAATAGGAAGTATTCAAGGATACACCATATACTAGAGATCAATGAATATTTTCGATAATATTTCATACACAATTTGTTTTATTAAGATTTATAAATAGGAAGTTTTCAGGGATACACCATACACTAGAGATTAATGAATATTTTCGATAATATCTGATATACAATTTGTTTTATTAAGATTTATAAATAGGAAGTTTTCAGGGATACACCATATACTAGAGATCAATGAATATTTTGTATAATATCTTATATGCAATTTGTTTAATTTAGATTTATAAAGAGGAAGTATTCAAGGATACCCCATATACTAGAGATCAATGAATTTTTTCTATAATATCTCACATACAATTTGTTTCATTTAGATTTATAAATAGGAAGTATTCAAGGATACACCATATACTAGAGATCAATGAATAATTTCGATAATATCGCACATACAATTTGTTTCATTAAGATTTATGAATAGGAAGTATTCAAGGATACACCATATACTAGAGATCAATGAATATTTTCGATAATATCTCACAGACAATTTGTTTCATTCAGATTTATAAATAGGAAGTTTTTAAGGATACACCATATACTAGAGATCAATGAATATTTTCAATAATATCTCACATACAATTTGTTTCATTTAGATTTATAAATAGGAAGTATTCAAGGATACACCATATACTAGAAATCAATGAATATTTTCGATAATATCTCACAAACAATTTGTTTCATTAAGATTTATAAATAGGAAGTATTCAAGGATACATCATATACTAGAGATCAATAAATATTTTCGATAATATCTCACATACAATTTTTTAATTTAAATTTATAAATAGGTAGTATTCAAGGATACACCATATACTAGAGATCAATGAATATTTTCGATAATATCTCGTATACAATTTGATTCGTTTAGATTTATAAATAAGATGTATTCAAGTATACACCATATATTACAGATTAATTAATATTTTCGATAATATCTCACATACAATTCGTTTCATTCAGGTTTATGAATAGGAAGTATTCAAGGATACACCATATACTTGAGATCAATGAATATTTTCGATAATATCTCACATACAATTCGTTTCATTTAGATTTATAAATAGGAAGTATGCAAGGATACACCATATACTAGAGATCAATGAATATTTTCGATAATATCTCACATACAATTCGTTTCATTTAGATTTATAAATAGGAAGTATTCAAGGAGACACCATATACTAGAGATCACTGAATATTTTCGATAATATCTCACAAATAATTTGTTTCATTTAGATTTTAAAATAGGAAGTATTCAAGGAGACACCACATACTAGCGATCAATGCATATTTTCGATAATATCTCACATACAATTTGTTTCATTAAGATTTATAAATAGGAAGTATTCAAGGATACACCATATACTACAGATCAATTAATATTTTCGATAATATCTCACATACAATTTGTTTCATTCAGATTTATGAATAGGAAGTATTCAAGGATACACCATATACTAGAGATCAATGAATATTTTCGATAATCTCTCACATACAATTTGTTTCAATAAGATTTACACATAGGAAGTATTCAAGGATACACCATATAATAGAGATCAATGAATATTTTCAATAATATCTCACATACAATTTGTTTCATTTAGATTTATAGATAGGAAGTACTCGAGGATACACCATATACTAGAGATCAATGAATATTTTCGATAATTTCTCACATACAGTTTGTTTCATTTAGATTTATAAATAGGAAGTATTCAAGGATACACCAAATACTAGAGACCAATGAATATTTTCGATAAAATCTCACATACAATTTGTTTCATTTAGATTTATAAATAGGAAGTATTCAAGGATACACCATATACTAGAGATGAATGAATATTATCGATAATCTCTCACTTACAATTTAATTCATTTGAATTTATAAATAGGAAGTATTCAAGGATACACCATATACTAGAGATCAATGAATATTTTCAATAATATCTCACATACAATTTGTTTCATTTAGATTTATAAATAGGAAGTATTCAAGGATACACCATATACTAGAGATCAATGAATATTTTCGATAATATCTCGTATACAATTTGATTCGTTTAGATTTATAAATAGGATGTATTCAAGGATACACCATATATTACAGATTAATTAATATTTTCGATAATATCTCACATACAATTCGTTTCATTCAGATTTATGAATAGGAAGTATTCAAGGATACACCATATACTAGAGATCAATGAATATTTTCGATAATATCTCACATACAATTCGTTTCATTTAGATTTATAAATAGGAAGTATGCAAGGATACACCATATACTAGAGATCAATGAATATTTTCGATAATATCTCACAAATAATTTGTTTCATTTAGATTTTTAAATAGGAAGTATTCAAGGAGATACCACATACTAGCGATCAATGCATATTTTCGATAATATCTCACATACAATTTGTTTCATTAAGATTTATAAATAGGAAGTACTCAAGGATACACCATATACTACATATCAATTAATATTTTCGATAATATCTCACATACAATTTGTTTCATTCAGATTTATGAATAGGAAGTATTCAAGGATACACCATATACTAGAGATCAATGAATATTTTCAATAATATCTCACACACAATTTGTTTCATTAAGATTTATAAATAAGAAGTATTCAAGGATACACCATATACTACAGATCAATTAATATTTTCGATAATATCTCACACACAATTTGTTTCATTTAGATTTATAAATAGGAAGTATTCACCGATACACCATATCCAGATTGATGAATATTTTCAATAATATCTTGCACACAATTTGTTTCATTAAGATTTATAAATAGGAAGTATTCAAGGATACACCATATACTAGAGATCAATGAATATTTTCGATAATAGCTGACATACAATTTGTTTCATTTAGAAATTTAAAGAGGAAGTATTCAAGGATCCACCATATACAAGAGATCGATTAATATTTTCGATAATATCTCATATACAATTTGTTTCATTTAGATTTATAGATAGGAAGTATTCGTGGATACACCATATACTAGAGATCAATGAATGTTTTCGATAATCTCTCACATAAAGTTTGTTTCATTTAGATTTATAAATAGGAAGTTGTCAAGGATACACCAAATACTAGAGATCAATGAATATTTTCGATAATCTCTCACATACAATTTGTTTCATTTAGATTTATAAATAGGAAGTATTCAAGGATACACCATATACTAGAGGTCAATGAATATTTTCGATAATCTCTCATATACAATTTGTTTAATTTAGATTTATAAGTAGGAAGTATTCAAGGATACACCATATTCTAGAGATCAATGAATATTTTCTATAATATATCACATACAATTTGTTTCATTAAGATTTATAAATAGAAAGTATTCAAGGATACACCATATTCTAGAGATCAATGAATATTTTCGATAATATATCACATACAATTTGTTTCATTAAGATTTATAAATAGTAAGTATTCAAGGATACACCATATTCTAGAGATCAATGAATATTTCCGGTAATATCGCACATACAATTTGTTTCATTTAGATTTATAAATAGGAAGTATTCAAGGATACACCATATACTAGAGATCAATGAATATTTTCCATAATATCTGATACACAATTTGTTTCATTTAGATTTATAAATAGGAAGTATTCAAGGATACACCATATACTAGAGATCAATGAATATTTTCGATAATATTTCATACACAATTTGTTTTATTAAGATTTATAAATAGGAAGTTTTCAGGGATACACCATACACTAGAGATTAATGAATATTTTCGATAATATCTGATATACAATTTGTTTTATTAAGATTTATAAATAGGAAGTTTTCAGGGATACACCATATACTAGAGATCAATGAATATTTTGTATAATATCTTGTATGCAATTTGTTTCATTTAGATTTATAAAGAGGAAGTATTCAAGGATACCCCATATACTAGAGATCAATGAATTTTTTCTATAATATCTCACATACAATTTGTTTCATTTAGATTTATAAATAGGAAGTATTCAAGGATACACCATATACTAGAGATCAATGAATATTTTCCATAATATCTCATACACAATTTGTTTCATTTAGATTTATAAATAGGAAGTATTCAAGGATAAACCATATACTAGAGATCAATGAATAATTTCGATAATATCGCACATACAATTTGTTTCATTAAGATTTATGAATAGGAAGTATTCAAGGATACACCATATACTAGAGATCAATGAATATTTTCGATTATATCTCACAGACAATTTGTTTCATTCAGATTTATAAATAGGAAGTGTTTAAGGATACACCATATACTAGAGATCAATGAATATTTTCAATAATATCTCACATACAATTTGTTTCATTTAGATTTATAAATAGGAAGTATTCAAGGATACACCATATACTAGAGATCAATGAATATTTTCGATAATATCTCACAAACAATTTGTTTCATTAAGATTTATAAATAGGAAGTATTCAAGGATACATCATATACTAGAGATCAATGAATATTTTCGATAATATCTCACATACAATTTTTTAATTTAAATTTATAAATAGGAAGTATTCAAGGATACACCATATACTAGAGATCAATGAATATTTTCGATAATATCTCGTATACAATTTGATTCGTTTAGATTTATAAATAAGATGTATTCAAGGATACACCATATATTACAGATTAATTAATATTTTCGATAATATCTCACATACAATTCGTTTCATTCAGATATATGAATAGGAAGTATTCAAGGATACACCATATACTAGAGATCAATGAATATTTTCGATAATATCTCACATACAATTTGTTTCATTTTGATTTATGAATAGGAAGTATTCAAGGATACACCATATACTAGAGATCAATGAATATTTTCGATAATATTTCATACACAATTTGTTTTATTAAGATTTAAAAATAGGAAGTTTTCAGGGATACACCATACACTAGAGATTAATGAATATTTTCGATAATATCTGATATACAATTTGTTTTATTAAGATTTATAAATAGGAAGTTTTCAGGGATATACCATATACTAGAGATCAATGAATATTTTGTATAATATCTTATATGCAATTTGTTTCATTTAGATTTATAAAGAGGAATTATTCAAGGATACCCCATATACTAGAGATCAATGAATTTTTTCTATAATATTTCACATACAATTTGTTTCATTAGAATTTATACATAGGAAGTATTCAAGGATCCACCATATACAAGAGATCGATGAATATTTTCGATAATATATCACACACAATTTGTTTCATTTAGATTTATAAATAGGAAGTATTCAAGGATACAACATATATTACAGATTAATTAATATTTTCGATAATATCTCACATACAATTCGTTTCATTCAGATTTATGAATAGGAAGTATTCAAGGATACACCATATACTAGAGATCAATGAATATTTTCGATAATATCTCACATACAATTCGTTTCATTTAGATTTATAAATAGGAAGTATGCAAGGATACACCATATACTAGAGATCACTGAATATTTTCGATAATATCTCACAAATAATTTGTTTCATTTAGATTTTTAAATAGGAAGTATTCAAGGAGACACCACATACTAGCGATCAATGCATATTTTCGATAATATCTCACATACAATTTGTTTCATTAAGATTTATAAATAGGAAGTATTCAAGGATACACCATATACTACAGATCAATTAATATTTTCGATAATCTCTCACATACAATTTGTTTCATTCAGATTTATGAATAGGAAGTATTCAAGGATACACCATATACTAGAGATCAATGAATATTTTCAATAATATCTCACACACAATTTGTTTCATTAAGATTTACAAATAGGAAGTATTCGAGGATACACCATATACTAGAGATCAATGAATATTTTCGATAATATCTCACAATTTGTTTCATTTAGATTTATAAATAGGAAGTATTCAAGGATACACCATATAATAGAGATCAATGAATATTTTCGATAATCTCTCACTTACAATTTGTTTCATTTTGATTTATGAATAGGAAGTATTCAAGGATACACCATATACTAGAGATCAATGAATATTTTCGATAATATCTCACATACAATTTGTTTCATTTTGATTTATAAAGAGGAAGTATTCAAGGATACACCATATACTAGAGATCAATGAATATTTTCGATAATATCTCACATACAATTTGTTTCATTTAAATTTATAAAGAGGAAGTATTCAAGGATACACCATATACTAGAAATCAATGAATATTTTCGATAATATCTCACATACAATTTGATTCATTTAGATTTATAAATAGGAAGTATTCAAGGATAAGCCATATACTAGAAATCAATGAATATTTTCGATAATATCTCACATACAATTTGTTTCATTAAGATTTATAAATAGGAAGTATTCAAGGACACACCATATAATAGAGATCAATGCATATTTTCCATAATATCTCACATACAATTTGATTCATTTAGATTTATAAATAGGAAGTATTCAAGGATAAGCCATATACTAGAAATCAATGAATATTTTCGATAATATCTCACATACAATTTGTTTCATTAAGATTTATAAATAGGAAGTATTCAAGGACACACCATATAATAGAGATCAATGCATATTTTCCATAATATCTCACATACAATTTGTTTCATTTTGATTTATGAATAGGAAGTATTCAAGGATACACCATATACTAGAGATCAATGAATATTTTCGATAATATCTCACATACAATTTGATTCATTTAGATTTATAAATAGGAAGTATTCAAGGATAAGCCATATACTAGAGATCAATGAATATTTTCGATAATATCTCAAATACAATTTGTTTCATTTAAATTTATAAATAGGAAGTATTCAAGGATACACCATATACTAGAGATCAATGAATATTTTCGATAATATCTCAAATACAATTTGATTCATTTAGATTTATAAATAGGAAGTATTCAAGGATACACCATATTCTAGAGATCAATGAATATTTTCTATAATATATCACATACAATTTGTTTCATTAAGATTTATAAATAGAAAGTATTCAAGGATACACCATATTCTAGAGATCAATGAATATTTTCGATAATATATCACATACAATTTGTTTCATTAAGATTTATAAATAGGAAGTATTCAAGGATAAGCCATATACTAGAAATCAATGAATATTTTCGATAATATCTCACATACAATTTATTTCATTAAGATTTATAAATAGGAAGTATTCAAGGACACACCATATAATAGAGATCAATGCATATTTTCCATAATATCTCACATACAATTTGTTTCATTTTGATTTATGAATAGGAAGTATTCAAGGATACACCATATACTAGAGATCAATGAATATTTTCGATAATATCTCACATACAATTTGATTCATTTAGATTTATAAATAGAAAGTATTCAAGGATAAGCCATATATTAGAAATCAATGAATATTTTCGATAATATCTCACATACAATTTGTTTCATTAAGATTTATAAATAGGAAGTATTCAAGGACACACCATATAATAGAGATCAATGCATATTTTCCATAATATCTCACATACAATTTGTTTCATTTTGATTTATGAATAGGAAGTATTCAAGGATACACCATATACTAGAGATCAATGAATATTTTCGATAATATCTCACATACAATTTGATTCATTTAGATTTATAAATAGGAAGTATTCAAGGATAAGCCATATACTAGAGATCAATGAATATTTTCGATAATATCTCAAATACAATTTGTTTCATTTAAATTTATAAATAGGAAGTATTCAAGGATACACCATATACTAGAGATCAATGAATATTTTCGATAATATCTCACATACAATTTGATTCATTTAGATTTATAAATAGGAAGTATTCAAGGATACACCATATTCTAGAGATCAATGAATATTTTCTATAATATATCACATACAATTTGTTTCATTAAGATTTATAAATAGAAAGTATTCAAGGATACACCATATTCTAGAGATCAATGAATATTTTCGATAATATATCACATACAATTTGTTTCATTAAGATTTATAAATAGGAAGTATTCAAGGATACACCATATTCTAGAGATCAATGAATATTTCCGATAATATCGCACATACAATTTGTTTCATTTAGATTTATAAATAGGAAGTATTCAAGGATACACCATATACTAGAGATCAATGAATATTTTCCATAATATCTGATACACAATTTGTTTCATTTAGATTTATAAATAGGAAGTATTCAAGGATACACCATATACTAGAGATCAATGAATATTTTCGATAATATTTCATACACAATTTGTTTTATTAAGATTTATAAATAGGAAGTTTTCAGGGATACACCATACACTAGAGATTAATGAATATTTTCGATAATATCTGATATACAATTTGTTTTATTAAGATTTATAAATAGGAAGTTTTCAGGGATACACCATATACTAGAGATCAATGAATATTTTGTATAATATCTTATATGCAATTTGTTTCATTTAGATTTATAAAGAGGAAGTATTCAAGGATACCCCATATACTAGAGATCAATGAATTTTTTCTATAATATCTCACATACAATTTGTTTCATTTAGATTTATAAATAGGAAGTATTCAAGGATACACCATATACTAGAGATCAATGAATATTTTCGATAATATCTCACATACAATTTGTTTCATTTAGATTTATAAATAGGAAGTATTCAAGGATACACCATATACTAGAGATCAATGAATAATTTCGATAATATCGCACATACAATTTGTTTCATTAAGATTTATGAATAGGAAGTAGTCAAGGATACACCATATACTAGAGATCATTGAATATTTTCGATAATATCTCACAGACAATTTGTTTCATTCAGATTTATAAATAGGAAGTGTTTAAGGATACACCATATACTAGAGATCAATGAATATTTTCAATAATATCTCACATACAATTTGTTTCATTTAGATTTATAAATAGGAAGTATTCAAGGATACACCATATACTAGAGATCAATGAATATTTTCGATAATATCTCACAAACAATTTGTTTCATTAAGATTTATAAATAGGAAGTATTCAAGGATACATCATATACTAGAGATCAATGAATATTTTCGATAATATCTCACATACAATTTTTTAATTTAAATTTATAAATAGGAAGTATTCAAGGATACACCATATACTAGAGATCAATGAATATTTTCGATAATATCTCGTATACAATTTGATTCATTTAGATTTATAAATAGGAAGTATTCAAGGATAAGCCATATACTAGAGATCAATGAATATTTTCGATAATATCTCACATACAATTTGTTTCATTTAAATTTATAAATAGGAAGTATTCAAGGATACACCATATACTAGAGATCAATGAATATTTTCGATAATATCTCACATACAACTTGATTCATTTAGATTTATAAATAGGAAGTATTCAAGGATACACCATATTCTAGAGATCAATGAATATTTTCTATAATATATCACATACAATTTGTTTCATTAAGATTTATAAATAGAAAGTATTCAAGGATACACCATATTCTAGAGATCAATGAATATTTTCTATAATATATCACATACAATTTGTTTCATTAAGATTTATAAATAGAAAGTATTCAAGGATACACCATATTCTAGAGATCAATGAATATTTTCGATAATATATCACATACAATTTGTCTCATTAAGATTTATAAATAGGAAGTATTCAAGGATACACCATATTCTAGAGATCAATGAATATTTCCGATAATATCGCACATACAATTTGTTTCATTTAGATTTATAAATAGGAAGTATTCAAGGATACACCATATACTAGAGATCAATGAATATTTTCCATAATATCTGATACACAATTTGTTTCATTTAGATTTATAAATAGGAAGTATTCAAAGATACACCATATACTAGAGATCAATGAATATTTTCGATAATATTTCATACACAATTTGTTTTATTAAGATTTATAAATAGGAAGTTTTCAGGGATACACCATACACTAGAGATTAATGAATATTTTCGATAATATCTGATATACAATTTGTTTTATTAAGATTTATAAATAGGAAGTTTTCAGGGATACACCATATACTAGAGATCAATGAATATTTTGTATAATATCTTGTATGCAATTTGTTTCATTTAGATTTATAAAGAGGAAGTATTCAAGGATACCCCATATACTAGAGATCAATGAATTTTTTCTATAATATCTCACATACAATTTGTTTCATTGAGATTTATAAATAGGAAGTATTCAAGGATACACCATATACTAGAGATCAATGAATATTTTCCATAATATCTCATACACAATTTGTTT
Organism: Sarcophaga carnaria; assembly: GCA_958299815.1. Lineage (NCBI taxonomy): Eukaryota > Metazoa > Arthropoda > Insecta > Diptera > Sarcophagidae > Sarcophaga > Sarcophaga carnaria. Next base: position 79,742,635 of record OY283149.1, on the reverse strand, counting down.
CATTTTGATTTATAAATAGGAAGTATTCAAGGATACACCATATACTAGAGATCAATGAATAATTTCGATAATATCGCACATACAATTTGTTTCATTAAGATTTATGAATAGGAAGTATTCAAGGATACACCATATACTAGAGATCAATGAATATTTTCGATTATATCTCACAGACAATTTGTTTCATTCAGATTTATAAATAGGAAGTGTTTAAGGATACACCATATACTAGAGATCAATGAATATTTTCAATAATATCTCACATACAATTTGTTTCATTTAGATTTATAAATAGGAAGTATTCAAGGATACACCATATACTAGAGATCAATGAATATTTTCGATAATATCTCACAAACAATTTGTTTCATTAAGATTTATAAATAGGAAGTATTCAAGGATACATCATATAAAGGGTGTTTTTTATAGAGGTATAGAACTTTAAGTTGGCATTACTTTTCAAGATGGCGACCGATTTAACAGCTGTCAAGTGATTTATTCTCAGTTTGGTTTGGCAATTCATCATGAATAGACTCACGCCTGAACAACGCTTGCAAATAGTACAATTTTATTTCGAAAATAATGGTTCTGTGGGGAAAACGTATCGCGCACTACGTCCATTTTATCGTCTACAAAATCGTCCATCAGAGCAGTTAATTCGATTAACCATGGAACGTTTTCGCACCACGTTTACTCTTATTGATAACTCGCATCCCCAGAGACGCTGTATGGTGCGTACAGAAGAAGCTATTACTGCTGTAGAGCGTAGCATTGAGGAAGACCCGAATGAGTCCATCCGCCATCGAGCACAGGAATTGGATCTGTGTCCATCCACTTTATGGAAGATTTTGCGGAAGGATCTTGGTTTGCGTGCTTACAAAATCCAACTCGTGCAAGATTTGAAGCCAAACGATCATCAAGTAAGGCGTAGATTCGTCGAATGGGCCCAAAACGAGATTACCGTTCTTCCCGATTTTCATAAGCGAATTTTGTTTAGCGATGAAGCGCACTTCTGGTTGAATGGCTACGTCAACAAACAAAGCTGCCGCATTTGGAGTGAAGGTAATCCTCAAGTGTATGTGGAAACACCGTTACATCCAGAAAAACTGACTGTTTGGTGCGCTTTATGGGCTGGTGGAATCATTGGTCCGTACTTTTTCAAAAACGATGGTGGCCGGAACGTTACAGTCAATGGTGATCGGTATAGAGCCATGATTACTAACTTTTTCATTCCTGAATTGAATAACCATGATGTCCAGGAGATGTGGTTTCAACAAGACGGCGCAACATGTCACACAGCTCGTGCCATAATAGATTTATTGAAAGACACGTTTGGTGACCGCATAATTTCACGTTTTGGACCTGTGAATTGGCCTCCAAGATCTTGTGATTTAACACCGCTGGACTACTTTCTGTGGGGCTATGTAAAGTCATTGGTCTATGCGGTAAAGCCACAAACGCTTGACCATTTGGAAGACAACATTCGCCGTATTATTGCCGATATACGGCCACAAATGTTGGAAAAAGTCATCGAAAATTGGACGTCCACATTGGACTACATCCACGCCAGCCGTGGCGGTCATATGCCAGAAATCATATTTAAAATGTAATGCCACAAGATTATCTTTCGGATAAATAAAATTCATGTCAATCGAATAATCCATCGTTGTTTTATTGCAACTTAAAGTTCTATACCTCTATAAAAAACACCCTTTACTAGAGATCAATGAATATTTTCGATAATATCTCACATACAATTTTTTAATTTAAATTTATAAATAGGAAGTATTCAAGGATACACCATATACTAGAGATCAATGAATATTTTCGATAATATCTCGTATACAATTTGATTCGTTTAGATTTATAAATAAGATGTATTCAAGGATACACCATATATTACAGATTAATTAATATTTTCGATAATATCTCACATACAATTCGTTTCATTCAGATTTATGAATAGGAAGTATTCAAGGATACACCATATACTAGAGATCAATGAATATTTTCGATAATATCTCACATACAATTTGTTTCATTTTGATTTATGAATAGGAAGTATTCAAGGATACACCATATACTAGAGATCAATGAATATTTTCGATAATATTTCATACACAATTTGTTTTATTAAGATTTATAAATAGGAAGTTTTCAGGGATACACCATACACTAGAGATTAATGAATATTTTCGATAATATCTGATATACAATTTGTTTTATTAAGATTTATAAATAGGAAGTTTTCAGGGATATACCATATACTAGAGATCAATGAATATTTTGTATAATATCTTATATGCAATTTGTTTCATTTAGATTTATAAAGAGGAATTATTCAAGGATACCCCATATACTAGAGATCAATGAATTTTTTCTATAATATTTCACATACAATTTGTTTCATTAAGATTTATACATAGGAAGTATTCAAGGATCCACCATATACAAGAGATCGATGAATATTTTCGATAATATATCACACACAATTTGTTTCATTTAGATTTATAAATAGGAAGTATTCAAGGATACAACATATATTACAGATTAATTAATATTTTCGATAATATCTCACATACAATTCGTTTCATTCAGATTTATGAATAGGAAGTATTCAAGGATACACCATATACTAGAGATCAATGAATATTTTCGATAATATCTCACATACAATTAGTTTCATTTAGATTTATAAATAGGAAGTATGCAAGGATACACCATATACTAGAGATCACTGAATATTTTCGATAATATCTCACAAATAATTTGTTTCATTTAGATTTTTAAATAGGAAGTATTCAAGGAGACACCACATACTAGCGATCAATGCATATTTTCGATAATATCTCACATACAATTTGTTTCATTAAGATTTATAAATAGGAAGTATTCAAGGATACACCATATACTACAGATCAATTAATATTTTCGATAATATCTCACATACAATTTGTTTCATTCAGATTTATGAATAGGAAGTATTCAAGGATACACCATATACTAGAGATCAATTAATATTTTCAATAATATCTCACACACAATTTGTTTCATTAAGATTTACAAATAGGAAGTATTCGAGGATACACCATATACTAGAGATCAATGAATATTTTCGATAATATCTCACAATTTGTTTCATTTATATTTATAAATAGGAAGTATTCAAGGATACACCATATACTAGAGTTCAATGAATATTTTCGATAATCTCTCACTTACAATTTGTTTCATTTTGATTTATGAATAGGAAGTATTCAAGGATACACCATATACTAGAGATCAATGAATATTTTCAATAATATTTCACATACAATTTGTTTCATTTAAATTTATAAAGAGGAAGTATTCAAGGATACACCATATACTAGAGATCAATGAATATTTTCAAATAATATCTCACATACAATTTGATTCATTTAGATTTATAAATAGGAAGTATTCAAGGATAAGCCATATACTAGAAATCAATGAATATTTTCGATAATATCTCACATACAATTTGATTCATTTAGATTTATAAATAGGAAGTATTCAAGGATAAGCCATATACTAGAAATCAATGAATATTTTCGATAATATCTCACATACAATTTGGTTCATTAAGATTTATAAATAGGAAGTATTCAAGGACACACCATATAATAGAGATCAATGCATATTTTCCATAATATCTCACATACAATTTGATTCATTTAGATTTATAAATAGGAAGTATTCAAGGATAAGCCATATACTAGAAATCAATGAATATTTTCGATAATATCTCACATACAATTTGTTTCATTAAGATTTATAAATAGGAAGTATTCAAGGACACACCATACAATAGAGATCAATGCATATTTTCCATAATATCTCACATACAATTTGTTTCATTTTGATTTATGAATAGGAAGTATTCAAGGATACACCATATACTAGAGATCAATGAATATTTTCGATAATATCTCACATGCAATTTGATTCATTTAGATTTATAAATAGGAAGTATTCAAGGATAAGCCATATACTAGAGATCAATGAATATTTTCGATAATATCTCACATACAATTTGATTCATTTAGATTTATAAATAGGAAGTATTCAAGGATACACCATATTCTAGAGATCAATGAATATTTTCTATAATATATCACATACAATTTGTTTCATTAAGATTTATAAATAGAAAGTATTCAAGGATACACCATATTCTAGAGATCAATGAATATTTTCGATAATATATCACATACAATTTGTTTCATTAAGATTTATAAATAGGAAGTATTCAAGGATAAGCCATATACTAGAAATCAATGAATATTTTCGATAATATCTCACATACAATTTGTTTCATTAAGATTTATAAATAGGAAGTATTCAAGGACACACCATATAATAGAGATCAATGCATATTTTCCATAATATCTCACATACAATTTGTTTCATTTTGATTTATGAATAGGAAGTATTCAAGGATACACCATATACTAGAGATCAATGAATATTTTCGATAATATCTCACATACAATTTGATTCATTTAGATTTATAAATAGAAAGTATTCAAGGATAAGCCATATATTAGAAATCAATGAATATTTTCGATAATATCTCACATACAATTTGTTTCATTAAGATTTATAAATAGGAAGTATTCAAGGACACACCATATAATAGAGATCAATGCATATTTTCCATAATATCTCACATACAATTTGTTTCATTTTGATTTATGAATAGGAAGTATTCAAGGATACACCATATACTAGAGATCAATGAATATTTTCGATAATATCTCACATACAATTTGATTCATTTAGATTTATAAATAGGAAGTATTCAAGGATAAGCCATATACTAGAGATCAATGAATATTTTCGATAATATCTCAAATAAAATTTGTTTCATTTAAATTTATAAATAGGAAGTATTCAAGGATACACCATATACTAGAGATCAATGAATATTTTCGATAATATCTCACATACAATTTGATTCATTTAGATTTATAAATAGGAAGTATTCAAGGATACACCATATTCTAGAGATCAATGAATATTTTCTATAATATATCACATACAATTTGTTTCATTAAGATTTATAAATAGAAAGTATTCAAGGATACACCATATTCTAGAGATCAATGAATATTTTCGATAATATATCACATACAATTTGTTTCATTAAGATTTATAAATAGGAAGTATTCAAGGATACACCATATTCTAGAGATCAATGAATATTTCCGATAATATCGCACATACAATTTGTTTCATTTAAATTTATAAATAGGAAGTATTCAAGGATACACCATATACTAGAGATCAATGAATATTTTCCATAATATCTGATACACAATTTGCTTCATTTACATTTATAAATAGGAAGTATTCAAGGATACACCATATACTAGAGATCAACGAATATTTTCGATAATATTTCATACACAATTTGTTTTATTAAGATTTATAAATAGGAAGTTTTCAGGGATACACCATACACTAGAGATTAATGAATATTTTCGATAATATCTGATATACAATTTGTTTTATTAAGATTTATAAATAGGAAGTTTTCAGGGATACACCATATACTAGAGATCAATGAATATTTTGTATAATATCTTATATGCAATTTGTTTCATTTAGATTTATAAAGAGGAAGTATTCAAGGATACCCCATATACTAGAGATCAATGAATTTTTTCTATAATATCTCACATACAATTTGTTTCATTTAGATTTATAAATAGGAAGTATTCAAGGATACACCATATACTAGAGATCAATGAATATTTTCGATAATATCTCACATACAATTTGTTTCATTTAGATTTATAAATAGGAAGTATTCAAGGATACACCATATACTAGAGATCAATGAATAATTTCGATAATATCGCACATACAATTTGTTTCATTAAGATTTATGAATAAGAAGTATTCAAGGATACACCATATACTAGAGATCAATGAATATTTTCGATAATATCTCACAGACAATTTGTTTCATTCAGATTTATAAATAGGAAGTGTTTAAGGATACACCATATACTAGAGATCAATGAATATTTTCAATAATATCTCACATACAATTTGTTTCATTTAGATTTATAAATAGGAAGTATTCAAGGATACACCATATACTAGAGATCAATGAATATTTTCGATAATATCTCACAAACAATTTGTTTCATTAAGATTTATAAATAGGAAGTATTCAAGGATACATCATATACTAGAGATCAATGAATATTTTCGATAATATCTCACATACAATTTTTTAATTTAAATTTATAAATAGGAAGTATTCAAGGATACACCATATACTAGAGATCAATGAATATTTTCGATAATATCTCGTATACAATTTGATTCATTTAGATTTATAAATAGGAAGTATTCAAGGATAAGCCATATACTAGAGATCAATGAATATTTTCGATAATATCTCACATACAATTTGTTTCATTTAAATTTATAAATAGGAAGTATTCAAGGATACACCATATACTAGAGATCAATGAATATTTTCGATAATATCTCACATACAATTTGATTCATTTAGATTTATAAATAGGAAGTATTCAAGGATACACCATATTCTAGAGATCAATGAATATTTTCTATAATATATCACATACAATTTGTTTCATTAAGATTTATAAATAGAAAGTATTCAAGGATACACCATATTCTAGAGATCAATGAATATTTTCGATAATATATCACATACAATTTGTTTCATTAAGATTTATAAATAGGAAGTATTCAAGGATACACCATATTCTAGAGATCAATGAATATTTCCGATAATATCGCACATACAATTTGTTTCATTTAGATTTATAAATAGGAAGTATTCAAGGATACACCATATACTAGAGATCAATGAATATTTTCCATAATATCTGATACACAATTTGTTTCATTTAGATTTATAAATAGGAAGTATTCAAGGATACACCATATACTAGAGATCAATGAATATTTTCGATAATATTTCATACACAATTTGTTTTATTAAGATTTATAAATAGGAAGTTTTCAGGGATACACCATACACTAGAGATTAATGAATATTTTCGATAATATCTGATATACAATTTGTTTTATTAAGATTTATAAATAGGAAGTTTTCAGGGATACACCATATACTAGAGATCAATGAATATTTTGTATAATATCTTATATGCAATTTGTTTCATTTAGATTTATAAAGAGGAAGTATTCAAGGATACCCCATAAACTAGAGATCAATGAATTTTTTCTATAATATCTCACATACAATTTGTTTCATTTAGATTTATAAATAGGAAGTATTCAAGGATACACCATATACTAGAGATCAATGAATATTTTCCATAATATCTCATACACAATTTGTTTCATTTAGATTTATAAATAGGAAGTATTCAAGGATACACCATATACTAGAGATCAATGAATAATTTCGATAATATCGCACATACAATTTGTTTCATTAAGATTTATGAATAGGAAGTATTCAAGGATACACCATATACTAGAGATCAATGAATATTTTCGATAATATCTCACAGACAATTTGTTTCATTCAGATTTATAAATAGGAAGTGTTTAAGGATACACCATATACTAGAGATCAATGAATATTTTCAATAATATCTCACATACAATTTGTTTCATTTAGATTTATAAATAGGAAGTATTCAAGGATACACCATATACTAGAGATCAATGAATATTTTCGATAATATCTCACAAACAATTTGTTTCATTAAGATTTATAAATAGGAAGTATTCAAAGATACATCATATACTAGAGATCAATGAATATTTTCGATAATATCTCACATACAATTTTTTAATTTAAATTTATAAATAGGAAGTATTCAAGGATACACCATATACTAGAGATCAATGAATATTTTCGATAATATCTCGTATACAATTTGATTCGTTTAGATTTATAAATAAGATGTATTCAAGGATACACCATATATTACAGATTAATTAATATTTTCGATAATATCTCACATACAATTCGTTTCGTTCAGATTTATGAATAGGAAGTATTCAAGGATACAACATATATTACAGATTAATTAATATTTTCGATAATATCTCACATACAATTCGTTTCATTCAGATTTATGAATAGGAAGTATTCAAGGATACACCATATACTAGAGATCAATGAATATTTTCGATAATATCTCACATACAATTCGTTTCATTTAGATTTATAAATAGGAAGTATTCAAGGATACACCATATACTACAGATCAATTAATATTTTCGATAATATCTCACATACAATTTGTTTCATTCAGATTTATGAATAGGAAGTATTCAAGGATACACCATATACTAGAGATCAATGAATATTTTCGATAATATCTCACATACAATTTGTTTCATTTAGATTTATAAATAGGAAGTATTCAAGGATACACCATATTCTAGAGATCAATGAATATTTTCTATAATATATCACATACAATTTGTTTCATTAAGATTTATAAATAAAAAGTATTCAAGGATACACCATATTCTAGAGATCAATGAATATTTTCGATAATATATCACATACAATTTGTTTCATTAAGATTTATAAATAGGAAGTATTCAAAGATAAGCCATATACTAGAAATCAATGAATATTTTCGATAATATCTCACATACAATTTGTTTCATTAAGATTTATAAATAGGAAGTATTCAAGGACACACCATATAATAGAGATCAATGCATATTTTCCATAATATCTCACATACAATTTTTTTCATTTTGATTTATGAATAGGAAGTATTCAAGGATACACCATATACTAGAGATCAATGAATATTTTCGATAATATCTCACATACAATTTGATTCATTTAGATTTATAAATAGAAAGTATTCAAGGATAAGCCATATATTAGAAATCAATGAATATTTTCGATAATATCTCACATACAATTTGTTTCATTAAGATTTATAAATAGGAAGTATTCAAGGACACACCATATAATAGAGATCAATGCATATTTTCCATAATATCTCACATACAATTTGTTTCATTTTGATTTGTGAATAGGAAGTATTCAAGGATACACCATATACTAGAGATCAATGAATATTTTCGATAATATCTCACATACAATTTGATTCATTTAGATTTATAAATAGGAAGTATTCAAGGATAAGCCATATACTAGAGATCAATGAATATTTTCGATAATATCTCAAATACAATTTGTTTCATTTAAATTTATAAATAGGAAGTATTCAAGGATACACCATATACTAGAGATCAATGAATATTTTCGATAATATCTCACATACAATTTGATTCATTTAGATTTATAAATAGGAAGTATTCAAGGATACACCATATTCTAGAGATCAATGAATATTTTCTATAATATATCACATACAATTTGTTTCATTAAGATTTATAAATAGAAAGTATTCAAGGATACACCATATTCTAGAGATCAATGAATATTTTCGATAATATATCACATACAATTTGTTTCATTAAGATTTATAAATAGGAAGTATTCAAGGATACACCATATTCTAGAGATCAATGAATATTTCCGATAATATCGCACATACAATTTGTTTCATTTAGATTTATAAATAGGAAGTATTCAAGGATACACCATATACTAGAGATCAATGAATATTTTCCATAATATCTGATACACAATTTGTTTCATTTAGATTTATAAATAGGAAGTATTCAAGGATACACCATATACTAGAGATCAATGAATATTTTCGATAATATTTCATACACAATTTGTTTTATTAAGATTTATAAATAGGAAGTTTTCAGGGATACACCATACACTAGAGATTAATGAATATTTTCGATAATATCTGATATACAATTTGTTTTATTAAGATTTATAAATAGGAAGTTTTCAGGGATACACCATATACTAGAGATCAATGAATATTTTGTATAATATCTTATATGCAATTTGTTTCATTTAGATTTATAAAGAGGAAATATTCAAGGATACCCCATATACTAGAGATCAATGAATTTTTTCTATAATATCTCACATACAATTTGTTTCATTTAGATTTATAAATAGGAAGTATTCAAGGATACACCATATACTAGAGATCAATGAATAATTTCGATAATATCGCACATACAATTTGTTTCATTAAGATTTATGAATAGGAAGTATTCAAGGATACACCATATACTACAGATCAATGAATATTTTCGATAATATCTCACAGACAATTTGTTTCATTCAGATTTATAAATAGGAAGTGTTTAAGGATACACCATATACTAGAGATCAATGAATATTTTCAATAATATCTCACATACAATTTGTTTCATTTAGATTTATAAATAGGAAGTATTCAAGGATACACCATATACTAGAGATCAATGAATATTTTCGATAATATCTCACAAACAATTTGTTTCATTAAGATTTATAAATAGGAAGTATTCAAGGATACATCATATACTAGAGATCAATGAATATTTTCGATAATATCTCACATACAATTTTTTAATTTAAATTTATAAATAGGAAGTATTCAAGGATACACCATATACTAGAGATCAATGAATATTTTCGATAATATCTCGTATACAATTTGATTCATTTAGATTTATAAATAGGAAGTATTCAAGGATAAGCCATATACTAGAGATCAATGAATATTTTCGATAATATCTCACATACAATTTGTTTCATTTAAATTTATAAATAGGAAGTATTCAAGGATACACCATATACTAGAGATCAATGAATATTTTCGATAATATCTCACATACAATTTGATTCATTTAGATTTATAAATAGGAAGTATTCAAGGATACACCATATTCTAGAGATCAATGAATATTTTCTATAATATATCACATACAATTTGTTTCATTAAGATTTATAAATAGAAAGTATTCAAGGATACACCATATTCTAGAGATCAATGAATATTTTCGATAATATATCACATACAATTTGTTTCATTAAGATTTATAAATAGGAAGTATTCAAGGATACACCATATTCTAGAGATCAATGAATATTTCCGATAATATCGCACATACAATTTGTTTCATTTAGATTTATAAATAGGAAGTATTCAAGGATACACCATATACTAGAGATCAATGAATATTTTTCATAATATCTGATACACAATTTGTTTCATTTAGATTTATAAATAGGAAGTATTCAAGGATACACCATATACTAGAGATCAATGAATATTTTCGATAATATTTCATACACAATTTGTTTTATTAAGATTTATAAATAGGAAGTTTTCAGGGATACACCATACACTAGAGATTAATGAATATTTTCGATAATATCTGATATACAATTTGTTTTATTAAGATTTATAAATAGGAAGTTTTCAGGGATACACCATATACTAGAGATCAATGAATATTCTGTATAATATCTTATATGCAATTTATTTCATTTAGATTTATAAAGAGGAAGTATTCAAGGATACCCCATATACTAGAGATCAATGAATTTTTTCTATAATATCTCACATACAATTTGTTTCATTTAGATTTATAAATAGGAAGTATTCAAGGATACACCATATACTAGAGATCAATGAATATTTTCCATAATATCTCATACACAATTTGTTTCATTTAGATTTATAAATAGGAAGTATTCAAGGATACACCATATACTAGAGATCAATGAATAATTTCGATAATATCGCACATACAATTTGTTTCATTAAGATTTATGAATAGGAAGTATTCAAGGATACACCATATACTAGAGATCAATGAATATTTTCGATAATATCTCACAGACAATTTGTTTCATTCAGATTTATAAATAGGAAGTGTTTAAGGATACACCATATACTAGAGATCAATGAATATTTTCAATAATATCTCACATACAATTTGTTTCATTTAGATTTATAAATAGGAAGTATTCAAGGATACACCATATACTAGAGATCAATGAATATTTTCGATAATATCTCACAAACAATTTGTTTCATTAAGATTTATAAATAGGAAGTATTCAAAGATACATCATATACTAGAGATCAATGAATATTTTCGATAATATCTCACATACAATTTTTTAATTTAAATTTATAAATAGGAAGTATTCAAGGATACACCATATACTAGAGATCAATGAATATTTTCGATAATATCTCGTATACAATTTGATTCGTTTAGATTTATAAATAAGATGTATTCAAGGATACACCATATATTACAGATTAATTAATATTTTCGATAATATCTCACATACAATTCGTTTCATTCAGATTTATGAATAGGAAGTATTCAAGGATACAACATATATTACAGATTAATTCATATTTTCGATAATATCTCACATACAATTCGTTTCATTCAGATTTATGAATAGGAAGTATTCAAGGATACACCATATACTAGAGATCAATGAATATTTTCGATAATATCTCACATACAATTCGTTTCATTTAGATTTATAAATAGGAAGTATGCAAGGATACACCATATACTAGAGATCACTGAATATTTTCGATAATATCTCACAAATAATTTGTTTCATTTAGATTTTTAAATAGGAAGTATTCAAGAAGACACCACATACTAGCGATCAATGCATATTTTCGATAATATCTCACATACAATTTGTTTCATTAAGATTTATAAATAGGAAGTATTCAAGGATACACCATATACTACAGATCAATTAATATTTTCGATAATATCTCACATACAATTTGTTTCATTCAGATTTATGAATAGGAAGTATTCCAGGATACACCATATACTAGAGATCAATGAATATTTTCAATAATATCTCACACACAATTTGTTTCATTAAGATTTACAAATAGGAAGTATTCAAGGATACACCATATACTAGAGATCAATGAATATTTTCGATAATATCTCACTTACAATTTGTTTCATTTAGATTTATAAATAGGAAGTATTCAAGGATACACCATATACTAGAGATCAATGAATATTTTCGATAATCTCTCACTTACAATTTGTTTCATTTTGATTTATGAATAGCAAGTATTCAAGGATACACCATATACTAGAGATCAATGAATATTTTCGATAATATCTCACATACAATTTGTTTCATTTAAATTTATAAAGAGGAAGTATTCAAGGATACACCATATACTAGAGATCAATGAATATTTTCAAATAATATCTCACATACAATTTGATTCATTTAGATTTATAAATAGGAAGTATTCAAGGATAAGCCATATACTAGAAATCAATGAATATTTTCGATAATATCTCACATACAATTTGATTCATTTAGATTTATAAATAGGAAGTATTCAAGGATAAGCCATATACTAGAAATCAATGAATATTTTCGATAATATCTCACATACAATTTGTTTCATTAAGATATATAAATAGGAAGTATTCAAGGACACACCATATAATAGAGATCAATGCATATTTTCCATAATATCTCACATACAATTTGATTCATTTAGATTTATAAATAGGAAGTATTCAAGGATAAGCCATATACTAGAAATCAATGAATATTTTCGATAATATCTCACATACAATTTGTTTCATTAAGATTTATAAATAGGAAGTATTCAAGGACACACCATATAATAGAGATCAATGCATATTTTCCATAATATCTCACATACAATTTGTTTAATTTTGATTTATGAATAGGAAGTATTCAAGGATACACCATATACTAGAGATCAATGAATATTTTCGATAATATCTCACATACAATTTGATTCATTTAGATTTATAAATAGAAAGTATTCAAGGATAAGCCATATATTAGAAATCAATGAATATTTTCGATAATATCTCACATACAATTTGTTTCATTAAGATTTATAAATAGGAAGTATTCAAGGACACACCATATAATAGAGATCAATGCATATTTTCCATAATATCTCACATACAATTTGTTTCATTTTGATTTATGAACAGGAAGTATTCAAGGATACACCATATACTAGAGATCAATGAATATTTTCGATAATATCTCACATACAATTTGATTCATTTAGATTTATAAATAGGAAGTATTCAAGGATAAGCCATATACTAGAGATCAATGAATATTTTCGATAATATCTCACATACAATTTGTTTCATTTAAATTTATAAATAGGAAGTATTCAAGGATACACCATATACTACAGATCAATGAATATTTTCGATAATATCTCACATACAATTTGATTCATTTAGATTTATAAATAGGAAGTATTCAAGGATACACCATATTCTAGAGATCAATGAATATTTTCTATAATATATCACATACAATTTGTTTCATTAAGATTTATAAATAGAAAGTATTCAAGGATACACCATATTCTAGAGATCATTGAATATTTTCGATAATATATCACATACAATTTGTTTCATTAAGATTTATAAATAGGAAGTATTCAAGGATACACCATATTCTAGAGATCAATGAATATTTCCGATAATATCGCACATACAATTTGTTTCATTTAGATTTATAAATAGGAAGTATTCAAGGATACACCATATACTAGAGATCAATGAATATTTTCCATAATATCTGATACACAATTTGTTTCATTTAGATTTATAAATAGGAAGTATTCAAGGATACACCATATACTAGAGATCAATGAATATTTTCGATAATATTTCATACACAATTTGTTTTATTAAGATTTATAAATAGGAAGTTTTCAGGGATACACCATACACTAGAGATTAAAGAATATTTTCGATAATATCTGATATACAATTTGTTTTATTAAGATTTATAAATAGGAAGTTTTCAGGGATACACCATATACTAGAGATCAATGAATATTTTGTACAATATCTTATATGCAATTTGTTTCATTTAGATTTATAAAGAGGAAGTATTCAAGGATACCCCATATACTAGAGATCAATGAATTTTTTCTATAATATCTCACATACAATTTGTTTCATTTAGATTTATAAATAGGAAGTATTCAAGGATACACCATATACTAGAGATCAATGAATATTTTCGATAATATCTCACATACAATTTGTTTCATTTAGATTTATGAATAGGAAGTATACAAGGATACACCATATACTAGAGATCAATGAATATTTTCGATAATATCTCACAAACAATTCGTTTCATTCAGATTTATGAATAGGAAGTATTCAAGGATACACCATATACTAGAGATCAATGAATATTTTCGATAATATCTCACATACAATTTGTTTCATTTAGATTTCTGAATAGGAATTATTCAAGGATACACCATATACTAGAGATCAATGAATATTTTCGATAATATCTCACAAACAATTCGTTTCATTTAGATTTATGAATAGGGAGATTCAAGGATACACCATATACTAGAGATCAATGAATATTTTCGATAATATCTCACATACAATTTGTTTCATTTAGATTTATGAATAGGAAGTATTCAAGGATACACCATATACTAGAGATCAATGAATATTTTCGATAATATCTCACATACAATTCGTTTCATTCAGATTTATGAATAGGAAGTATTCAAGGATACACCATATACTAGAGATCAATGAATATTTTCGATAATATCTCACATACAATTTGTTTCATTTAGATTTATGAATAGGAAGTATTCAAGGATACACCATATACTAGAGATCAATGAATATTTTCGGTAATATCTCACAAACAATTCGTTTCATTTAGATTTATGAATAGGAAGTATTCAAGGATACACCATATACTAGAGATCAATGAATATTTTCGATAATATCTCACATACAATTTGTTTCATTTAGATTTATGAATAGGAAGTATTTAAGGATACACCATATACTAGAGATCAATGAATATTTTCGATAATATCTCACATACAATTCGTTTCATTCAGATTTATGAATAGGAAGTATTCAAGGATACACCATATACCAGAGATCAATGAATAATTTCGATAATATCGCACATACAATTTGTTTCATTAAGATTTATGAATAGGAAGTATTCAAGGATACACCATATACTAGAGATCAATGAATATTTTCGATAATATCTCACAGACAATTTGTTTCATTCAGATTTATAAATAGGAAGTGTTTAAGGATACACCATATACTAGAGATCAATGAATATTTTCAATAATATCTCACATACAATTTGTTTCATTTAGATTTATAAATAGGAAGTATTCAAGGATACACCATATACTAGAGATCAATGAATATTTTCGATAATATCTCACAAACAATTTGTTTCATTAAGATTTATAAATAGGAAGTATTCAAGGATACATCATATACTAGAGATCAATTAATATTTTCGATAATATCTCACATACAATTTTTTAATTTAAATTTATAAATAGGAAGTATTCAAGGATACACCATATACTAGAGATCAATGAATATTTTCGATAATATCTCGTATACAATTTGATTCGTTTAGATTTATAAATAAGATGTATTCAAGGATACACCATATATTACAGATTAATTAATATTTTCGATAATATCTCACATACAATTCGTTTCATTCAGATTTATGAATAGGAAGTATTCAAGGATACACCATATACTAGAGATCAATGAATATTTTCGATAATATCTCACATACAATTTGTTTCATTTTGATTTATGAATAGGAAGTATTCAAGGATACACCACATACTAGAGATCAATGAATATTTTCGATAATATTTCATACACAATTTGTTTTATTAAGATTTATAAATAGGAAGTTTTCAGGGATACACCATACACTAGAGATTAATGAATATTTTCGATAATATCTGATATACAATTTGTTTTATTAAGATTTATAAATAGGAAGTTTTCAGGGATATACCATATACTAGAGATCAATGAATATTTTGTATAATATCTTATATGCAATTTGTTTCATTTAGATTTATAAAGAGGAATTATTCAAGGATACCCCATATACTAGAGATCAATGAATTTTTTCTATAATATCTCACATACAATTTGTTTCATTAAGATTTATACATAGGAAGTATTCAAGGATCCACCATATACAAGAGATCAATGAATTTTTTCTATAATATTTCACATACAATTTGTTTCATTAAGATTTATACATAGGAAGTATTCAAGGATCCACCATATACAAGAGATCGATGAATATTTTCGATAATATATCACACACAATTTGTTTCATTTAGATTTATAAATAGGAAGTATTCAAGGATACAACATATATTACAGATTAATTAATATTTTCGATAATATCTCACATACAATTCATTTCATTCAGATTTATGAATAGGAAGTATTCAAGGATACACCATATACTAGAGATCAATGAATATTTTCGATAATATCTCACATACAATTCGTTTCATTTAGATTTATAAATAGGAAGTATGCAAGGATACACCATATACTAGAGATCACTGAATATTTTCGATAATATCTCACAAATAATTTGTTTCATTTAGATTTTTAAATGGGAAGTATTCAAGGAGACACCACATACTAGCGATCAATGCATATTTTCGATAATATCTCACATACAATTTGTTTCATTAAGATTTATAAATAGGAAGTATTCAAGGATACACCATATACTACAGATCAATTAATATTTTCGATAATATCTCACATACAATTTGTTTCATTCAGATTTATGAATAGGATGTATTCAAGGATACACCATATACTAGAGATCAATGAATATTTTCAATAATATCTCACACACAATTTGTTTCATTAAGATTTACAAATAGGAAGTATTCAAGGATACACCATATACTAGAGATCAATGAATATTTTCGATAATATCTCACTTACAATTTGTTTCATTTAGATTTATAAATAGGAAGTATTCAAGGATACACCATATACTAGAGATCAATGAATATTTTCGATAATCTCTCACTTACAATTTGTTTCATTTTGATTTATGAATAGGAAGTATTCAAGGATACACCATATACTAGAGATCAATGAATATTTTCGATAATATCTCACATACAATTTGTTTCATTTAAATTTATAAAGAGGAAGTATTCAAGGATACACCATATACTAGAGATCAATGAATATTTTCAAATAATATCTCACATACAATTTGATTCATTTAGATTTATAAATAGGAAGTATTCAAGGATAAGCCATGTACTAGAAATCAATGAATATTTTCGATAATATCTCACATACAATTTGATTCATTTAGATTTATAAATAGGAAGTATTCAAGGATAAGCCATATACTAGAAATCA
Organism: Sarcophaga carnaria; assembly: GCA_958299815.1. NCBI lineage: Eukaryota > Metazoa > Arthropoda > Insecta > Diptera > Sarcophagidae > Sarcophaga > Sarcophaga carnaria. The sequence goes on along the minus strand of OY283149.1, from coordinate 79,724,449 downwards.
ATGAATATTTTCGATAATATCTCACATACAATTTGTTTCATTAAGATTTATAAATAGAAAGTATTCAAGGACACACCATATAATAGAGATCAATGCATATTTTCCATAATATCTCACATACAATTTGATTCATTTAGATTTATAAATAGGAAGTATTCAAGGATAAGCCATATACTAGAAATCAATGAATATTTTCGATAATATCTCACATACAATTTGTTTCATTAAGATTTATAAATAGGAAGTATTCAAGGACACACCATATAATAGAGATCAATGAATATTTTCCATAATATCTCACATACAATTTGTTTCATTTTGATTTATGAATAGGAAGTATTCAAGGATACACCATATACTAGAGATCAATGAATATTTTCGATAATATCTCACATACAATTTGATTCATTTAGATTTATAAATAGAAAGTATTCAAGGATAAGCCATATATTAGAAATCAATGAATATTTTCGATAATATCTCACATACAATTTGTTTCATTAAGATTTATAAATAGGAAGTATTCAAGGACACACCATATAATAGAGATCAATGCATATTTTCCATAATATCTCACATACAATTTGTTTCATTTTGATTTATGAATAGGAAGTATTCAAGGATACACCATATACTAGAGATCAATGAATATTTTCGATAATATCTCACATACAATTTGATTCATTTAGATTTATAAATAGGAAGTATACAAGGATAAGCCATATACTAGAGATCAATGAATATTTTCGATAATATCTCCCATACAATTTGTTTCATTTAAATTTATAAATAGGAAGTATTCAAGGATACACCATATACTAGAGATCAATGAATATTTTCGATAATATCTCACATACAATTTGATTCATTTAGATTTATAAATAGGAAGTATTCAAGGATACACCATATACTAGAGATCAATGAATATTTTCGATAATATCTCACATACAATTTGTTTCATTAAGATTTATAAATAGGAAGTATTCAAGGACACACCATATAATAGAGATCAATGCATATTTTCCATAATATCTCACATACAATTTGTTTCATTTTGATTTATGAATAGGAAGTATTCAAGGATACACCATATACTAGAGATCAATGAATATTTTCGATAATATCTCACATACAATTTGTTTCATTTAAATTTATAAATAGGAAGTATTCAAGAATACACCATATACTAGAGATCAATGAATATTTTCGATAATATCTCACATACAATTTGATTCATTTAGATTTATAAATAGGAAGTATTCAAGGATAAGCCATATACTAGAAATCAATGAATATTTTCGATAATATCTCACATACAATTTGATTCATTTAGATTTATAAATAGGAAGTATTCAAGGATAAGCCATATACTAGAAATCAATGAATATTTTCGATAATATCTCACATACAATTTGTTTCATTAAGATTTATAAATAGGAAGTATTCAAGGACACACCATATAATAGAGATCAATGCATATTTTCCATAATATCTCACATACAATTTGTTTCATTAAGATTTATAAATAGGAAGTATTCAAGGACACACCATATAATAGAGATCAATGAATATTTTCGATAATCTCTCACATACAATTTGTTTCAATAAGATTTACACATAGGAAGTATTCAAGGATACACCATATAATAGAGATCAATGAATATTTTCAATAATATCTCACATACAATTTGTTTCATTTAGATTTATAGATAGGAAGTATTCGAGGATACACCATATACTAGAGATCAATGAATATTTTCGATAATCTTCATTAAGATTTATAAATAGGAAGTATTCAAGGATGAGCCATATACTAGAAATCAATGAATGTTTTCGATAATATCTCACATACAATTTGTTTCATTTTGATTTATGAATAGGAAGTATTCAAGGATACACCATATACTAGAGATCAATGAATATTTTCGATAATATCTCACATACAATTTGTTTCATTTAAATTTATAAATAGGAAGTATTCAAGGATACACCATATACTAGAGATCAATGAATATTTTCGATAATATCTCACATACAATTTGATTCATTTAGATTTATAAGTAGGAAGTATTCAAGGATAAGCCATATACTAGAAATCAATGAATATTTTCGATAATATCTCACATACAATTTGTTTCATTAAGATTTATAAATAGGAAGTATTCAAGGACACACCATATAATAGAGATCAATGCATATTTTCCATAATATCTCACATACAATTTGTTTCATTTTGATTTATGAATAGGAAGTATTCAAGGATACACCATATACTAGAGATCAATGAATATTTTCGATAATATCACACATACAATTTGTTTCGTTTAGATTTATAAATAGGAAGTATTCAAGGATACACCATATTCTAGAGATCAATGAATATTTTCGATAATATATCACATACAATTTGTTTGATTAAGATTTATAAATAGGAAGTATTCAACGATACACCATATACTAGAGATCAATGAATATTTTCGATAATCTCTCACATACAATTTGTTTCAATAAGATTTACACATAGGAAGTATTCAAGGATACACCATATACTAGAGATCAATGAATATTTTCCATAATATCTCATACACAATTTGTTTCATTTAGATTTATAAATAGGAAGTATTCAAGGATACACCATATACTAGAGATCAATGAATATTTTCGATAATATCGCACATACAATTTGTTTCATTAAGATTTATGAATAGGAAGTATTCAAGGATACACCATATACTAGAGATCAATGAATATTTTCGATAATATCTCACAGACAATTTGTTTCATTCAGATTTATAAATAGGAAGTGTTTAAGGATACATTTTCGATAATATCTCACAAACAATTTGTTTCATTAAGATTTATAAATAGGAAGTATTCAAGGATACATCATATACTAGAGATCAATGAATATTTTCGATAATATCGCACATACAATTTTTTAATTTAAATTTATAAATAGGAAGTATTCAAGGATACACCATATACTAGAGATCAATGAATATTTTCGATAATATTTCGTATACAATTTGATTCGTTTAGATTTATAAATAAGATGTATTCAAGGATACACCATATATTACAGATTAATTAATATTTTCGATAATATCTCACATACAATTCGTTTCATTCAGATTTATGAATAGGAAGTATTCAAGGATACACCATATACTAGAGATCAATGAATATTTTCGATAATATCTCACATACAATTCGTTTCATTCAGATTTATGAATAGGAAGTATTCAAGGATACACTATATACTAGAGATCAATGAATATTTTCGATAATATCTTACATACAATTTGTTTCATTTAGATTTATAAATAGGAAGTATGCAAGGATACACCATATACTAGAGATCAATGAATATTTTCGATAATATCTCACAAATAATTTGTTTCATTTAGATTTTTAAATAGGAAGTATTCAAGGAGACACCACATACTAGCGATCAATGCATATTTTCGATAATATCTCACATACAATTTGTTTCATTAAGATTTATAAATAGGAAGTATTCAAGGATACACCATATACTACAGATCAATTAATATTTTCGATAATATCTCACATACAATTTGTTTCATTCAGATTTATGAATAGGAAGTATTCAAGGATACACCATATACTAGAGATCAATGAATATTTTCAATACTATCTCACACACAATTTGTTTCATTTAGATTTATAAATAGGAAGTATTCAAGGATACACCATATACTAGAGATCAATGAATATTTTCCATAATATCTCATACTCAATTTGTTTCATTTAGATTTATAAATAGGAAGTATTCAAGGATACACCATATACTAGAGATCAATGAATATTTTCGATAATATTTCATACACAATTTGTTTTATTAAGATTTATAAATAGGAAGTTTTCAGGGATACACCATACACTAGAGATTAATGAATATTTTCGATAATATCTGATATACAATTTGTTTTATTAAGATTTATAAATAGGAAGTTTTCAGGGATACACCATATACTAGAGATCAATGAATATTTTGTATAATATCTTATATGCAATTTGTTTCATTTAGATTTATAAAGAGGAAGTATCCAAGGATACCCCATATACTAGAGATCAATGAATTTTTTCTATAATATCTCACATACAATTTGTTTCATTAAGATTTATAAATAGGAAGTATTCAAGGATACACCATATACTAGAGATCAATGAATATTTTCCATAATATCTCATACACAATTTGTTTCATTTAGATTTATAAATAGGAAGTATTCAAGGATACACCATATACTAGAGATCAATGAATATTTTCGATAATATCGCACATACAATTTGTTTCATTAAGATTTATGAATAGGAAGTATTCAAGGATACACCATATACTAGAGATCAATGAATATTTTCGATAATATCTCACAGACAATTTGTTTCATTCAGATTTATAAATAGGAAGTGTTTAAGGATACATTTTCGATAATATCTCACAAACAATTTGTTTCATTAAGATTTATAAATAGGAAGTATTCAAGGATACATCATATACTAGAGATCAATGAATATTTTCGATAATATCGCACATACAATTTTTTAATTTAAATTTATAAATAGGAAGTATTCAAGGATACACCATATACTAGAGATCAATGAATATTTTCGATAATATCTCGTATACAATTTGATTCGTTTAGATTTATAAATAAGATGTATTCAAGGATACACCATATATTACAGATTAATTAATATTTTCGATAATATCTCACATACAATTCGTTTCATTCAGATTTATGAATAGGAAGTATTCAAGGATACACCATATACTAGAGATCAATGAATATTTTCGATAATATCTCACATACAATTCGTTTCATTCAGATTTATGAATAGGAAGTATTCAAGGATACACTATATACTAGAGATCAATGAATATTTTCGATAATATCTTACATACAATTTGTTTCATTTAGATTTATAAATAGGAAGTATACAAGGATACACCATATACTAGAGATCAATGAATATTTTCGATAATATCTCACATACCATTTGATTCATGTAGATTTATAAGTAGGAAGTATTCAAGGATACACCATATTCTAGAGATCAATGAATATTTTCTATAATATATCACATACAATTTGTTTCATTAAGATTTATAAATAGAAAGTATTCAAGGATACACCATATTCTAGAGATCAATGAATATTTTCGATAATATATCACATACAATTTGTTTCATTAAGATTTAAAAATAGGAAGTATTCAAGGATACACCATATTCTAGAGATCAATGAATATTTCCGATAATATCGCACATACAATTTGTTTCATTTAGATTTATAAATAGGAAGTATTCAAGGATACACCATATACTAGAGATCAATGAATATTTTCCATAATATAAATAGGAAGTATTCAAGGATACACCATATACTAGAGATCAATGAATATTTTCGATAATATTTCATACACAATTTGTTTTATTAAGATTTATAAATAGGAAGTTTTCAGGGATACACCATACACTAGAGATTAATGAATATTTTCGATAATATCTGATATACAATTTGTTTTATTAAGATTTATAAATAGGAAGTTTTCAGGGCTACACCATATACTAGAGATCAATGAATATTTTGTATAATATCTTATATGCAATTTGTTTCATTTAGATTTATAAAGAGGAAGTATTCAAGGATACCCCATATACTAGAGATCAATGAATTTTTTCTATAATATCTCACATACAATTTGTTTCATTTAGATTTATAAATAGGAAGTATTCAAGGATACACCATATACTAGAGATCAATGAATATTTTCCATAATATCTCATACACAATTTGTTTCATTTATATTTATAAATAGGAAGTATTCAAGGATACACCATATACTAGAGATCAATGAATATTTTCGATAATATCGCACATACAATTTGTTTCATTAAGATTTATGAATAGGAAGTATTCAAGGATACACCATATAATAGAGATCAATGAATATTTTCGATAATATCTCACAGACAATTTGTTTCATTCAGATTTATAAATAGGAAGTGTTTAAGGATACATTTTCGATAATATCTCACAAACAATTTGTTTCATTAAGATTTATAAATAGGAAGTATTCAAGGATACATCATATACTAGAGATCAATGAATATTTTCGATAATATCGCACATACAATTTTTTAATTTAAATTTATAAATAGGAAGTATTCAAGGATACACCATATACTAGAGATCAATGAATATTTTCGATAATATCTCGTATACAATTTGATTCGTTTAGATTTATAAATAAGATGTATTCAAGGATACACCATATATTACAGATTAATTAATATTTTCGATAATATCTCACATACAATTCGTTTCATTCAGATTTATGAATAGGAAGTATTCAAGGATACACCATATACTAGAGATCAATGAATATTTTCGATAATATCTCACATACAATTCGTTTCATTCAGATTTATGAATAGGAAGTATTCAAGGATACACTATATACTAGAGATCAATGAATATTTTCGATAATATCTTACATACAATTTGTTTCATTTAGATTTATAAATAGGAAGTATGCAAGGATACACCATATACTAGAGATCAATGAATATTTTCGATAATATCTCACAAATAATTTGTTTCATTTAGATTTTTAAATAGGAAGTATTCAAGGAGACACCACATACTAGCGATCAATGCATATTTTCGATAATATCTCACATACAATTTGTTTCATTAAGATTTATAAATAGGAAGTATTCAAGGATACACCATATACTACAGATCAATTAATATTTTCGATAATATCTCACATACAATTTGTTTCATTCAGATTTATGAATAGGAAGTATTCAAGGATACACCATATACTAGAGATCAATGAATATTTTCAATACTATCTCACACACAATTTGTTTCATTTAGATTTATAAATAGGAAGTATTCAAGGATACACCATATACTAGAGATCAATGAATATTTTCCATAATATCTCATACTCAATTTGTTTCATTTAGATTTATAAATAGGAAGTATTCAAGGATACACCATATACTAGAGATCAATGAATATTTTCGATAATATTTCATACACAATTTGTTTTATTAAGATTTATAAATAGGAAGTTTTCAGGGATACACCATACACTAGAGATTAATGAATATTTTCGATAATATCTGATATACAATTTGTTTTATTAAGATTTATAAATAGGAAGTTTTCAGGGATACACCATATACTAGAGATCAATAAATATTTTGTATAATATCTTATATGCAATTTGTTTCATTTAGATTTATAAAGAGGAAGTATCCAAGGATACCCCATATACTAGAGATCAATGAATTTTTTCTATAATATCTCACATACAATTTGTTTCATTAAGATTTATACATAGGAAGTATTCAAGGATCCACCATACACAAGAGATCAATGAATTTTTTTTATAATATCTCACATACAATTTGTTTCATTAAGATTTATACATAGGAAGTATTCAAGGATCCACCATATACAAGAGATCGATGAATATTTTCGATAATATATCACACACAATTTGTTTCATTTAGGCTTATTAATAGGAAGTATTCAAGGATACACCATATACTAGAGATTAATGAATATTTTCGATAATATCTCACAAATAATTTGTTTCATTTAGATTTTTAAATAGGAAGTATTCAAGGCTGCACCATATTCTGGAGATCAATGAATATTTTCGATAATATCTCACATACAATTTGTTTCATTTAGATTTATAAATATGAAGTATTCAAGGATACACCATATACCAGATCAATGAATATTTTCGATAATATCTCACATACAATTTGATTGATTTATATTTATAAATAGGAAGTGTTTAAGGATACACCATATACTAGAGATCCATGAATATTTTCGATAAGATCTCACATACAATTTATTTCATTTACATTTATAAATAGGAAGTATTCAAGGATACACCATAAACTAGAGATCAATGAATATTTTCGATAACATCTCACAAATAATTTGTTTCATTTAGATTTTTAAATAGAAAGTATTCAACGAGACTCCACATACTAGCGATCAATGCATATTTTCGATAATATCTCACATGCAATTTTTTTCATTAAGATTTATAAATAGGAAGTATTCAAGGATACACCATATACTACAGATCAATTAATATTTGCGATAATATCTCACATACAATTTGTTTCATTCAGATTTATGAATAGGAAGTATTCAAGGATACACCATATACTAGAGATCAATGAATATTTTCAATAATATCTCACATACAATTTGTTTCATTTAGATTTATAAATAGGAAGTATTCAAGGATACACCATATACTAGAGATCAATGAATATTTTCGATAATATCTCACATACAATTTGTTTCATTTAGATTTATAAATAGGAAGTATTCAAGGATACACCATATACTAGAGATGAATAAATATATTCGGTAATATCTCACACACAATTTGTTTTATTAAGATTTATAAATAGGAAGTATTCAAGGATACACCATATACTAGAGATCAATTAATATTTTCGATAATATCTCACACACAATTTGTTTCATTTAAATTTATAAATAGGAAGTATTCACGGATACACCATATCCAGATTGATGAATATTTTCAATAATATCTTGCACACAATTTGTTGCATTAAGATTTATAAATAGGAAGTATTCAAGGATACACCATATACTAGAGATCAATGAATATTTTCGATAATATCTGACATACAATTTGTTTCATTTAGAATTTTAAAGAGGAAGTATTCAAGGATCCACCATATACTAGAGATCAATGAATATTTTGTATAATATCTTATATGCAATTTGTTTCATTTAGATTTATAAAGAGGAAGTATTCAATGATACCCCATATACTAGAGATCAATGAATTTTTTCTATAATATCTCACATACAATTTGTTTCATTAAGATTTATACATAGGAAGTATTCAAGGATCCACCATATACACGAGATCGATGAATATTTTCGATAATATCTCACATACAATTTGTTTCATAAAGATTTACACATAGGCAGTATTCAAAGATACACCATATACTAGAGATCAATGAATATTTTCGATAATATCTCACATACAGTTTGTTTCATTAAGATTTATAATTAGGAAGTATTCAAGGATACAGCATATACTAGAGATCAATGAATATTTTCGATAATATCTCACACACAATTTGTTTCATTTAAATTTATAAATAGGAAGTATTCACGGATACACCATATCCAGATTGATGAATATTTTCAATAATATCTTGCACACAATTTGTTGCATTAAGATTTATAAATAGGAAGTATTCAAGGATACACCATATACTAGAGATCAATGAATATTTTCGATAATATCTGACATACAATTTGTTTCATTTAGAATTTTAAAGAGGAAGTATTCAAGGATCCACCATATACTAGAGATCAATGAATATTTTGTATAATATCTTATATGCAATTTGTTTCATTTAGATTTATAAAGAGGAAGTATTCAAGGATACCCCATATACTAGAGATCAATGAATTTTTTCTATAATATCTCACATACAATTTGTTTCATTAAGATTTATACATAGGAAGTATTCAAGGATCCACCATACACAAGAGATCAATGAATTTTTTTTATAATATCTCACATACAATTTGTTTCATTAAGATTTATACATAGGAAGTATTCAAGGATCCACCATATACAAGCGATCAATGCATATTTTCGATAATATATCACATACAATTTGTTTCATTTTGATTTATGAATAGGAAGTATTCAAGGATACACCATATACTAGAGATCAATGAATATTTTCGATAATATCTCACATACAATTTGTTTCATTTAAATTTATAAATAGGAAGTATTCAAGAATACACCATATACTAGAGATCAATGAATATTTTCGATAATATCTCACATACAATTTGATTCATTTAGATTTATAAATAGGAAGTATTCAAGGATAAGCCATATACTAGAAATCAATGAATATTTTCGATAATATCTCACATACAATTTGATTCATTTAGATTTATAAATAGGAAGTATTCAAGGATAAGCCATATACTAGAAATCAATGAATATTTTCGATAATATCTCACATACAATTTGTTTCATTAAGATTTATAAATAGGAAGTATTCAAGGACACACCATATAATAGAGATCAATGCATATTTTCCATAATATCTCACATACAATTTGTTTCATTTCGATTTATAAATAGGAAGTATTCAAGGACACACCATATACTAGAGATCAATGAATATTTTCGATAATATCTCACATACAATTTGATTCATTTAGATTTATAAATAGGAAGTATTCAAGGATGAGCCATATACTAGAAATCAATGAATATTTTCGATAATATCTCACATACAATTTGTTTCATTAAGATTTATAAATAGGAAGTATTCAAGGACACACCATATAATAGAGATCAATGCATATTTTCCATAATATCTCACATACAATTTGTTTCATTTTGATTTATGAATAGGAAGTATTCAAGGATACACCATATACTAGAGATCAATGAATATTTTCGATAATATCTCACATACAATTTGTTTCGTTTAGATTTATAAATAGGAAGTATTCAAGGATACACCATATTCTAGAGATCAATGAATATTTTCGATAATATATCACATACAATTTGTTTGATTAAGATTTATAAATAGGAAGTATTCAACGATAGACCATATACTAGAGATCAATGAATATTTTCGATAATCTCTCACATACAATTTGTTTCAATAAGATTTACACATAGGAAGTATTCAAGGATACACCATATAATAGAGATCAATGAATATTTTCAATAATATCTCACATACAATTTGTTTCATTTAGATTTATAGATAGGAAGTATTCGAGGATACACCATATACTAGAGATCAATGAATATTTTCGATAATCTTCATTAAGATTTATAAATAGGAAGTATTCAAGGACACACCATATAATAGAGATCAATGCATATTTTCCATAATATCTCACATACAATTTGTTTCATTTCGATTTATAAATAGGAAGTATTCAAGGACACACCATATACTAGAGATCAATGAATATTTTCGATAATATCTCACATACAATTTGATTCATTTAGATTTATAAATAGGAAGTATTCAAGGATGAGCCATATACTAGAAATCAATGAATATTTTCGATAATATCTCACATACAATTTGTTTCATTAAGATTTATAAATAGGAAGTATTCAAGGACACACCATATAATAGAGATCACTGCATATTTTCCATAATATCTCACATACAATTTGTTTCATTTTGATTTATGAATAGGAAGTATTCAAGGATACACCATATACTAGAGATCAATGAATATTTTCGATAATATCTCACATACAATTTGTTTCATTTAAATTTATAAATAGGAAGTATTCAAGGATACACCATATACTAGAGATCAATGAATATTTTCGATAATATCTCACATACAATTTGATTCATTTAGATTTATAAGTAGGAAGTATTCAAGGATAAGCCATATACTAGAAATCAATGAATATTTTCGATAATATCGCACATACAATTTGTTTCATTTAAATTTATAAATAGGAAGTATTCACGGATACACCATATCCAGATTGATGAATATTTTGAATAATATCTTGCACACAATTTGTTGCATTAAGATTTATAAATAGGAAGTATTCAAGGATACACCATATACTAGAGATCAATGAATATTTTCGATAATATCTGACATACAATTTGTTTCATTTAGAATTTTAAAGAGGAAGTATTCAAGGATCCACCATATACTAGAGATCAATGAATATTTTGTATAATATCTTATATGCAATTTGTTTCATTTAGATTTATAAAGAGGAAGTATTCAAGGATACCCCATATACTAGAGATCAATGAATTTTTTCTATAATATCTCACATACAATTTGTTTCATTAAGATTTATACATAGGAAGTATTCAAGGATCCACCATACACAAGAGATCAATGAATTTTTTTTATAATATCTCACATACAATTTGTTTCATTAAGATTTATACATAGGAAGTATTCAAGGATCCACCATATACAAGCGATCAATGCATATTTTCGATAATATATCACATACAATTTTTTTCATTAAGATTTATAAATAGGAAGTATTCAAGGATACACCATATACTACAGATCAATTAATATTTGCGATAATATCTCACATACAATTTGTTTCATTCAGATTTATGAATAGGAAGTATTCAAGGATACACCATATACTAGAGATCAATGAATATTTTCAATAATATCTCACATACAATTTGTTTCATTTAGATTTATAAATAGGAAGTATTCAAGGGCACACCATATAATAGAGATCAATGCATACTTTCCATAATATCTCACATACAATTTGTTTCATTTTGATTTATGAATAGGAAGTATTCAAGGATACACCATATACTAGAGATCAATGAATATTTTCGATAATATCTCACATACAATTTGTTTCATTTAAATTTATAAATAGGAAGTATTCAAGAATACACCATATACTAGAGATCAATGAATATTTTCGATAATATCTCACATACAATTTGATTCATTTAGATTTATAAATAGGAAGTATTCAAGGATAAGCCATATACTAGAAATCAATGAATATTTTCGATAATATCTCACATACAATTTGATTCATTTAGATTTATAAATAGGAAGTATTCAAGGATAAGCCATATACTAGAAATCAATGAATATTTTCGATAATATCTCACATACAATTTGTTTCATTAAGATTTATAAATAGGAAGTATTCAAGGACACACCATATAATAGAGATCAATGCATATTTTCCATAATATCTCACATACAATTTGTTTCATTTCGATTTATAAATAGGAAGTATTCAAGGACACACCATATACTAGAGATCAATGAATATTTACGATAATATCTCACATACAATTTGATTCATTTAGATTTATAAATAGGAAGTATTCAAGGATGAGCCATATACTAGAAATCAATGAATATTTTCGATAATATCTCACATACAATTTGTTTCATTAAGATTTATAAATAGGAAGTATTCAAGGACACACCATATAATAGAGATCAATGCATATTTTCCATAATATCTCACATACAATTTGTTTCATTTTGATTTATGAATAGGAAGTATTCAAGGATACACCATATACTAGAGATCAATGAATATTTTCGATAATATCTCACATACAATTTGTTTCGTTTAGATTTATAAATAGGAAGTATTCAAGGATACACCATATTCTAGAGATCAATGAATATTTTCGATAATATATCACATACAATTTGTTTGATTAAGATTTATAAATAGGAAGTATTCAACGATAGACCATATACTAGAGATCAATGAATATTTTCGATAATCTCTCACATACAATTTGTTTCAATAAGATTTACACATAGGAAGTATTCAAGGATACACCATATAATAGAGATCAATGAATATTTTCAATAATATCTCACATACAATTTGTTTCATTTAGATTTATAGATAGGAAGTATTCGAGGATACACCATATACTAGAGATCAATGAATATTTTCGATAATCTTCATTAAGATTTATAAATAGGAAGTATTCAAGGACACACCATATAATAGAGATCAATGCATATTTTCCATAATATCTCACATACAATTTGTTTCATTTCGATTTATAAATAGGAAGTATTCAAGGACACACCATATACTAGAGATCAATGAATATTTTCGATAATATCTCACATACAATTTGATTCATTTAGATTTATAAATAGGAAGTATTCAAGGATGAGCCATATACTAGAAATCAATGAATATTTTCGATAATATCTCACATACAATTTGTTTCATTAAGATTTATAAATAGGAAGTATTCAAGGACACACCATATAATAGAGATCACTGCATATTTTCCATAATATCTCACATACAATTTGTTTCATTTTGATTTATGAATAGGAAGTATTCAAGGATACACCATATACTAGAGATCAATGAATATTTTCGATAATATCTCACATACAATTTGTTTCATTTAAATTTATAAATAGGAAGTATTCAAGGATACACCATATACTAGAGATCAATGAATATTTTCGATAATATCTCACATACAATTTGATTCATTTAGATTTATAAGTAGGAAGTATTCAAGGATAAGCCATATACTAGAAATCAATGAATATTTTCGATAATATCGCACATACAATTTGTTTCAATAAGATTTATAAATAGGAAGTATTCAAGGACACACCATATAATAGAGATCAATGCATATTTTCCATAATATCTCACATACAATTTGTTTCATTTTGATTTATGAATAGGAAGTATTCAAGGATACACCATATACTAGAGATCAATGAATATTTTCGATAATATCACACATACAATTTGTTTCGTTTAGATTTATAAATAGGAAGTATTCAAGGATACACCATATTCTAGAGATCAATGAATATTTTCGATAATATATCACATACAATTTGTTTGATTAAGATTTATAAATAGGAAGTATTCAACGATACACCATATACTAGAGATCAATGAATATTTTCGATAATCTCTCACATACAATTTGTTTCAATAAGATTTACACATAGGAAGTATTCAAGGATACACCATATAATAGAGATCAATGAATATTTTCAATAATATCTCACATACAATTTGTTTCATTTAGATTTATAGATAGGAAGTATTCGAGGATACACCATATACTAGAGATCAATGAATATTTTCGATAATCTCTCACATACAGTTTGTTTCATTTAGATTTATAATAGGAAGTATTCAAGGATACACCAAATACTAGAGACCAATGAATATTTTCGATAAAATCTCACATACAATTTGTTTCATTTAGATTTATAAATAGGAAGTATTCAAGGATACACCATATACTAGAGATGAATGAATATTTTCGATAATCTCTCACTTACAATTTAATTCATTTGAATTTATAAATAGGAAGTATTCAAGGATACACCATATACTAGAGATCAATGAATATTTTCGATAATATCTCACATAAAATTTTTTAATTTAAATTTAAAAATAGGAAGTATTCAAGGATACACCATATACTAGAGATCAATGAATATTTTCGATAATATCTCACAGAGAATTTGTTTCATTCAGATTTATAAATAGGAAGTGTTTAAGGATACACCATATACTAGAGATCAATGAATATTTTCAATAATATCTCACATACAATTTGTTTCATTTAGATTTATAAATAGGAAGTATTCAAGGATACACCATATACTAGAGATCAATGAATATTTTCGATAATATCTCGTATACAATTTGATTCGTTTAGATTTATAAATAAGATGTATTCAAGGATACACCATATATTACAGATTAATTAATATTTTCGATAATATCTCACATACAATTCGTTTCATTCAGATTTATGAATAGGAAGTATTCAAGGATACACCATATACTAGAGATCAATGAATATTTTCGATAATATCTCACATACAATTCGTTTCATTTAGATTTATAAATAGGAAGTATGCAAGGATACACCATACACTAGAGATCAATGAATATTTTCGATAATATCTCACAAATAATTTGTTTCATTTAGATTTTTAAATAGGAAGTATTCAAGGAGACACCACATACTAGCGATCAATGCATATTTTCGATAATATCTCACATACAATTTGTTTCATTAAGATTTACAAATAGGAAGTATTCAAGGATACACCATATACTAGAGATCAATGAATATTTTCGATAATATCTCACATACAATCTGTTTCATTTAGATTTATAAAGAGGAAGTATTCAAGGATACACCATATACTAGAGATGAATGAATATATTCGGTAATATCTCACACGCAATTTGTTTTATTAAGATTTATAAATAGGAAGTATTCAAGGATACACCATATACTACAGATCAATGCATATTTTCGATAATATCTCATATATTATTTGTTTCATTAAGATTTATAAATAGGAAGTATTCAAGGATACACCATATACTACAGATCAATTAATATTTTCGATAATATCTCACACACAATTTGTTTCATTTAGATTTATAAATAGGAAGTATTCACCGATACACCATATTCAGATTGATGAATATTTTCAATAATATCTTGCACACAATTTGTTTCATTAAGATTTATAAATAGGAAGTATTCAAGGATACACCATATACTAGAGATCAATGAATATTTTCGATAATAGATGACATACAATTTGTTTCATTTAGAAATTTAAAGAGGAAGTATTCAAGGATCCACCATATACAAGAGATCGATTAATATTTTCGATAATATCTCATATACAATTTGTTTCATTTAGATTTATAGATAGGAAATATTCGTGGATACACCATATACTAGAGATCAATGAATGTTTTCGATAATCTCTCACATAAATTTTGTTTCATTTAGATTTATAAATAGGAAGTATTCAAGGATACACCATATACTAGAGGTAAATGAATATTTTCGATAATCTCTCATATACAATTTGTTTAATTTAGATTTATAAATAGGAAGTATTCGAGTATACACCATATACTAGAGATCAATGAATATTTTCGATAATCTCTCACATACAATTTGTTTCAATAAGATTTACACATAGGAAGTATTCAAGGATACACCATATACTAGAGATCAATGAATATTTTCGATAATATCTCACATACAATTTGTTTCATTTAAATTTATAAATAGGAAGTATTCAAGGATACACCATATACTAGAGATCAATGAATATTTTCGATAATATCTCACATACAATTTGATTCATTTAGATTTATAAGTAGGAAGTATTCAAGGATAAGCCATATACTAGAAATCAATGAATATTTTCGATAATATCTCACATACAATTTGTTTCATTAAGATTTATAAATAGGAAGTATTCAAGGACACACCATATGATAGAGATCAATGCATATTTTCCATAATATCTCACATACAATTTGTTTCATTTTGATTTATGAATAGGAAGTATTCAAGGATACACCATATACTAGAGATCAATGAATATTTTCGATAATATCACACATACAATTTGTTTCGTTTAGATTTATAAATAGGAAGTATTCAAGGATACACCATATTCTAGAGATCAATGAATATTTTCGATAATATATCACATACAATTTGTTTGATTAAGATTTATAAATAGGAAGTATTCAACGATACACCATATACTAGAGATCAATGAATATTTTCGATAATCTCTCACATACAATTTGTTTCAATAAGATTTACACATAGGAAGTATTCAAGGATACACCATATAATAGAGATCAATGAATATTTTCAATAATATCTCACATACAATTTGTTTCATTTAGATTTATAGATAGGAAGTATTCGAGGATACACCATATACTAGAGATCAATGAATATTTTCGATAATCTCTCACATACAGTTTGTTTCATTTAGATTTATAATAGGAAGTATTCAAGGATACACCAAATACTAGAGACCAATGAATATTTTCGATAAAATCTCACATACAATTTGTTTCATTTAGATTTATAAATAGGAAGTATTCAAGGATACACCATATACTAGAGATGAATGAATATTTTCGATAATCTCTCACTTACAATTTAATTCATTTGAATTTATAAATAGGAAGTATTCAAGGATACACCATATACTAGAGATCAATGAATATTTTCGATAATATCTCACATAAAATTTTTTAATTTAAATTTAAAAATAGGAAGTATTCAAGGATACACCATATACTAGAGATCAATGAATATTTTCGATAATATCTCACATACAATTTGATTCATTTACATTTATAAATAGGAAGTATTCAAGGATACACCATATACTAGAGATCAATGAATATTTTCGATAATATCTCACAGAGAATTTGTTTCATTCAGATTTATAAATAGGAAGTGTTTAAGGATACACCATATACTAGAGATCAATGAATATTTTCAATAATATCTCACATACAATTTGTTTCATTTAGATTTATAAATAGGAAGTATTCAAGGATACACCATATACTAGAGATCAATGAATATTTTCGATAATATCTCGTATACAATTTGATTCGTTTAGATTTATAAATAAGATGTATTCAAGGATACACCATATATTACAGATTAATTAATATTTTCGATAATATCTCACATACAATTCGTTTCATTCAGATTTATGAATAGGAAGTATTCAAGGATACACCATATACTAGAGATCAATGAATATTTTCGATAATATCTCACATACAATTCGCCTCATTTAGATTTATAAATAGGAAGTATGCAAGGATACACCATACACTAGAGATCAATGAATATTTTCGATAATATCTCACAAATAATTTGTTTCATTTAGATTTTTAAATAGGAAGTATTCAAGGAGACACCACATACTAGCGATCAATGCATATTTTCGATAATATCTCACATACAATTTGTTTCATTAAGATTTACAAATAGGAAGTATTCAAGGATACACCATATACTAGAGATCAATGAATATTTTCGATAATATCTCACATACAATCTGTTTCATTTAGATTTATAAATAGAAAGTATTCAAGGATAAGCCATATATTAGAAATCAATGAATATTTTCGATAATATCTCACATACAATTTGTTTCATTAAGATTTATAAATAGGAAGTATTCAAGGACACACCATATAATAGAGATCAATGCATATTTTCCATAATATCTCACATACAATTTGTTTCATTTTGATTTATGAATAGGAAGTATTCAAGGATACACCATATACTAGAGATCAATGAATATTTTCGATAATATCTCACATACAATTTGATTCATTTAGATTTATAAATAGGAGGTATTCAAGGATAAGCCATATACTAGAGATCAATGAATATTTTCGATAATATCTCAAATAAAATTTGTTTCATTTAAATTTATAAATAGGAAGTATTCAAGGATACACCATATACTAGAGATCAATGAATATTTTCGATAATATCTCACATACAATTTGATTCATTTAGATTTATAAATAGGAAGTATTCAAGGATACACCATATTCTAGAGATCAATGAATATTTTCTATAATATATCACATACAATTTGTTTCATTAAGATTTATAAATAGAAAGTATTCAAGGATACACCATATTCTAGAGATCAATGAATATTTTCGATAATATATCACATACAATTTGTTTCATTAAGATTTATAAATAGGAAGTATTCAAGGATACACCATATTCTAGAGATCAATGAATATTTCCGATAATATCGCACATACAATTTGTTTCATTTAAATTTATAAATAGGAAGTATTCAAGGATACACCATATACTAGAGATCAATGAATATTTTCCATAATATCTGATACACAATTTGCTTCATTTACATTTATAAATAGGAAGTATTCAAGGATACACCATATACTAGAGATCAACGAATATTTTCGATAATATTTCATACACAATTTGTTTTATTAAGATTTATAAATAGGAAGTTTTCAGGGATACACCATACACTAGAGATTAATGAATATTTTCGATAATATCTGATATACAATTTGTTTTATTAAGATTTATAAATAGGAAGTTTTCAGGGATACACCATATACTAGAGATCAATGAATATTTTGTATAATATCTTATATGCAATTTGTTTCATTTAGATTTATAAAGAGGAAGTATTCAAGGATACCCCATATACTAGAGATCAATGAATTTTTTCTATAATATCTCACATACAATTTGTTTCATTTAGATTTATAAATAGGAAGTATTCAAGGATACACCATATACTAGAGATCAATGAATATTTTCGATAATATCTCACATACAATTTGTTTCATTTAGATTTATAAATAGGAAGTATTCAAGGATACACCATATACTAGAGATCAATGAATAATTTCGATAATATCGCACATACAATTTGTTTCATTAAGATTTATGAATAAGAAGTATTCAAGGATACACCATATACTAGAGATCAATGAATATTTTCGATAATATCTCACAGACAATTTGTTTCATTCAGATTTATAAATAGGAAGTGTTTAAGGATACACCATATACTAGAGATCAATGAATATTTTCAATAATATCTCACATACAATTTGTTTCATTTAGATTTATAAATAGGAAGTATTCAAGGATACACCATATACTAGAGATCAATGAATATTTTCGATAATATCTCACAAACAATTTGTTTCATTAAGATTTATAAATAGGAAGTATTCAAGGATACATCATATACTAGAGATCAATGAATATTTTCGATAATATCTCACATACAATTTTTTAATTTAAATTTATAAATAGGAAGTATTCAAGGATACACCATATACTAGAGATCAATGAATATTTTCGATAATATCTCGTATACAATTTGATTCATTTAGATTTATAAATAGGAAGTATTCAAGGATAAGCCATATACTAGAGATCAATGAATATTTTCGATAATATCTCACATACAATTTGTTTCATTTAAATTTATAAATAGGAAGTATTCAAGGATACACCATATACTAGAGATCAATGAATATTTTCGATAATATCTCACATACAATTTGATTCATTTAGATTTATAAATAGGAAGTATTCAAGGATACACCATATTCTAGAGATCAATGAATATTTTCTATAATATATCACATACAATTTGTTTCATTAAGATTTATAAATAGAAAGTATTCAAGGATACACCATATTCTAGAGATCAATGAATATTTTCGATAATATATCACATACAATTTGTTTCATTAAGATTTATAAATAGGAAGTATTCAAGGATACACCATATTCTAGAGATCAATGAATATTTCCGATAATATCGCACATACAATTTGTTTCATTTAGATTTATAAATAGGAAGTATTCAAGGATACACCATATACTAGAGATCAATGAATATTTTCCATAATATCTGATACACAATTTGTTTCATTTAGATTTATAAATAGGAAGTATTCAAGGATACACCATATACTAGAGATCAATGAATATTTTCGATAATATTTCATACACAATTTGTTTTATTAAGATTTATAAATAGGAAGTTTTCAGGGATACACCATACACTAGAGATTAATGAATATTTTCGATAATATCTGATATACAATTTGTTTTATTAAGATTTATAAATAGGAAGTTTTCAGGGATACACCATATACTAGAGATCAATGAATATTTTGTATAATATCTTATATGCAATTTGTTTCATTTAGATTTATAAAGAGGAAGTATTCAAGGATACCCCATAAACTAGAGATTAATGAATTTTTTCTATAATATCTCACATACAATTTGTTTCATTTAGATTTATAAATAGGAAGTATTCAAGGATACACCATATACTAGAGATCAATGAATATTTTCCATAATATCTCATACACAATTTGTTTCATTTAGATTTATAAATAGGAAGTATTCAAGGATACACCATATACTAGAGATCAATGAATAATTTCGATAATATCGCACATACAATTTGTTTCATTAAGATTTATGAATAGGAAGTATTCAAGGATACACCATATACTAGAGATCAATGAATATTTTCGATAATATCTCACAGACAATTTGTTTCATTCAGATTTATAAATAGGAAGTGTTTAAGGATACACCATATACTAGAGATCAATGAATATTTTCAATAATATCTCACATACAATTTGTTTCATTTAGATTTATAAATAGGAAGTATTCAAGGATACACCATATACTAGAGATCAATGAATATTTTCGATAATATCTCACAAACAATTTGTTTCATTAAGATTTATAAATAGGAAGTATTCAAAGATACATCATATACTAGAGATCAATGAATATTTTCGATAATATCTCACATACAATTTTTTAATTTAAATTTATAAATAGGAAGTATTCAAGGATACACCATATACTAGAGATCAATGAATATTTTCGATAATATCTCGTATACAATTTGATTCGTTTAGATTTATAAATAAGATGTATTCAAGGATACACCATATATTACAGATTAATTAATATTTTCGATAATATCTCACATACAATTCGTTTCATTCAGATTTATGAATAGGAAGTATTCAAGGATACAACATATATTACAGATTAATTAATATTTTCGATAATATCTCACATACAATTCGTTTCATTCAGATTTATGAATAGGAAGTATTCAAGGATACACCATATACTAGAGATCAATGAATATTTTCGATAATATCTCACATACAATTCGTTTCATTTAGATTTATAAATAGGAAGTATTCAAGGATACACCATATACTACAGATCAATTAATATTTTCGATAATATCTCACATACAATTTGTTTCATTCAGATTTATGAATAGGAAGTATTCAAGGATACACCATATACTAGAGATCAATGAATATTTTCGATAATATCTCACATACAATTTGTTTCATTTAGATTTATAAATAGGAAGTATTCAAGGATACACCATATTCTAGAGATCAATGAATATTTTCTATAATATATCACATACAATTTGTTTCATTAAGATTTATAAATAAAAAGTATTCAAGGATACACCATATTCTAGAGATCAATGAATATTTTCGATAATATATCACATACAATTTGTTTCATTAAGATTTATAAATAGGAAGTATTCAAAGATAAGCCATATACTAGAAATCAATGAATATTTTCGATAATATCTCACATACAATTTGTTTCATTAAGATTTATAAATAGGAAGTATTCAAGGACACACCATATAATAGAGATCAATGCATATTTTCCATAATATCTCACATACAATTTGTTTCATTTTGATTTATGAATAGGAAGTATTCAAGGATACACCATATACTAGAGATCAATGAATATTTTCGATAATATCTCACATACAATTTGATTCATTTAGATTTATAAATAGAAAGTATTCAAGGATAAGCCATATATTAGAAATCAATGAATATTTTCGATAATATCTCACATACAATTTGTTTCATTAAGATTTATAAATAGGAAGTATTCAAGGACACACCATATAATAGAGATCAATGCATATTTTCCATAATATCTCACATACAATTTGTTTCATTTTGATTTGTGAATAGGAAGTATTCAAGGATACACCATATACTAGAGATCAATGAATATTTTCGATAATATCTCACATACAATTTGATTCATTTAGATTTATAAATAGGAAGTATTCAAGGATAAGCCATATACTAGAGATCAATGAATATTTTCGATAATATCTCAAATACAATTTGTTTCATTTAAATTTATAAATAGGAAGTATTCAAGGATACACCATATACTAGAGATCAATGAATATTTTCGATAATATCTCACATACAATTTGATTCATTTAGATTTATAAATAGGAAGTATTCAAGGATACACCATATTCTAGAGATCAATGAATATTTTCTATAATATATCACATACAATTTGTTTCATTAAGATTTATAAATAGAAAGTATTCAAGGATACACCATATTCTAGAGATCAATGAATATTTTCGATAATATATCACATACAATTTGTTTCATTAAGATTTATAAATAGGAAGTATTCAAGGATACACCATATTCTAGAGATCAATGAATATTTCCGATAATATCGCACATACAATTTGTTTCATTTAGATTTATAAATAGGAAGTATTCAAGGATACACCATATACTAGAGATCAATGAATATTTTCCATAATATCTGATACACAATTTGTTTCATTTAGATTTATAAATAGGAAGTATTCAAGGATACACCATATACTAGAGATCAATGAATATTTTCGATAATATTTCATACACAATTTGTTTTATTAAGATTTATAAATAGGAAGTTTTCAGGGATACACCATACACTAGAGATTAATGAATATTTTCGATAATATCTGATATACAATTTGTTTTATTAAGATTTATAAATAGGAAGTTTTCAGGGATACACCATATACTAGAGATCAATGAATATTTTGTATAATATCTTATATGCAATTTGTTTCATTTAGATTTATAAAGAGGAAGTATTCAAGGATACCCCATATACTAGAGATCAATGAATTTTTTCTATAATATCTCACATACAATTTGTTTCATTTAGATTTATAAATAGGAAGTATTCAAGGATACACCATATACTAGAGATCAATGAATAATTTCGATAATATCGCACATACAATTTGTTTCATTAAGATTTATGAATAGGAAGTATTCAAGGATACACCATATACTACAGATCAATGAATATTTTCGATAATATCTCACAGACAATTTGTTTCATTCAGATTTATAAATAGGAAGTGTTTAAGGATACACCATATACTAGAGATCAATGAATATTTTCAATAATATCTCACATACAATTTGTTTCATTTAGATTTATAAATAGGAAGTATTCAAGGATACACCATATACTAGAGATCAATGAATATTTTCGATAATATCTCACAAACAATTTGTTTCATTAAGATTTATAAATAGGAAGTATTCAAGGATACATCATATACTAGAGATCAATGAATATTTTCGATAATATCTCACATACAATTTTTTAATTTAAATTTATAAATAGGAAGTATTCAAGGATACACCATATACTAGAGATCAATGAATATTTTCGATAATATCTCGTATACAATTTGATTCATTTAGATTTATAAATAGGAAGTATTCAAGGATAAGCCATATACTAGAGATCAATGAATATTTTCGATAATATCTCACATACAATTTGTTTCATTTAAATTTATAAATAGGAAGTATTCAAGGATACACCATATACTAGAGATCAATGAATATTTTCGATAATATCTCACATACAATTTGATTCATTTAGATTTATAAATAGGAAGTATTCAAGGATACACCATATTCTAGAGATCAATGAATATTTTCTATAATATATCACATACAATTTGTTTCATTAAGATTTATAAATAGAAAGTATTCAAGGATACACCATATTCTAGAGATCAATGAATATTTTCGATAATATATCACATACAATTTGTTTCATTAAGATTTATAAATAGGAAGTATTCAAGGATACACCATATTCTAGAGATCAATGAATATTTCCGATAATATCGCACATACAATTTGTTTCATTTAGATTTATAAATAGGAAGTATTCAAGGATACACCATATACTAGAGATCAATGAATATTTTTCATAATATCTGATACACAATTTGTTTCATTTAGATTTATAAATAGGAAGTATTCAAGGATACACCATATACTAGAGATCAATGAATATTTTCGATAATATTTCATACACAATTTGTTTTATTAAGATTTATAAATAGGAAGTTTTCAGGGATACACCATACACTAGAGATTAATGAATATTTTCGATAATATCTGATATACAATTTGTTTTATTAAGATTTATAAATAGGAAGTTTTCAGGGATACACCATATACTAGAGATCAATGAATATTTTGTATAATATCTTATATGCAATTTATTTCATTTAGATTTATAAAGAGGAAGTATTCAAGGATACCCCATATACTAGAGATCAATGAATTTTTTCTATAATATCTCACATACAATTTGTTTCATTTAGATTTATAAATAGGAAGTATTCAAGGATACACCATATACTAGAGATCAATGAATATTTTCCATAATATCTCATACACAATTTGTTTCATTTAGATTTATAAATAGGAAGTATTCAAGGATACACCATATACTAGAGATCAATGAATAATTTCGATAATATCGCACATACAATTTGTTTCATTAAGATTTATGAATAGGAAGTATTCAAGGATACACCATATACTAGAGATCAATGAATATTTTCGATAATATCTCACAGACAATTTGTTTCATTCAGATTTATAAATAGGAAGTGTTTAAGGATACACCATATACTAGAGATCAATGAATATTTTCAATAATATCTCACATACAATTTGTTTCATTTAGATTTATAAATAGGAAGTATTCAAGGATACACCATATACTAGAGATCAATGAATATTTTCGATAATATCTCACAAACAATTTGTTTCATTAAGATTTATAAATAGGAAGTATTCAAAGATACATCATATACTAGAGATCAATGAATATTTTCGATAATATCTCACATACAATTTTTTAATTTAAATTTATAAATAGGAAGTATTCAAGGATACACCATATACTAGAGATCAATGAATATTTTCGATAATATCTCGTATACAATTTGATTCGTTTAGATTTATAAATAAGATGTATTCAAGGATACACCATATATTACAGATTAATTAATATTTTCGATAATATCTCACATACAATTCGTTTCATTCAGATTTATGAATAGGAAGTATTCAAGGATACAACATATATTACAGATTAATTCATATTTTCGATAATATCTCACATACAATTCGTTTCATTCAGATTTATGAATAGGAAGTATTCAAGGATACACCATATACTAGAGATCAATGAATATTTTCGATAATATCTCACATACAATTCGTTTCATTTAGATTTATAAATAGGAAGTATGCAAGGATACACCATATACTAGAGATCACTGAATATTTTCGATAATATCTCACAAATAATTTGTTTCATTTAGATTTTTAAATAGGAAGTATTCAAGAAGACACCACATACTAGCGATCAATGCATATTTTCGATAATATCTCACATACAATTTGTTTCATTAAGATTTATAAATAGGAAGTATTCAAGGATACACCATATACTACAGATCAATTAATATTTTCGATAATATCTCACATACAATTTGTTTCATTCAGATTTATGAATAGGAAGTATTCAAGGATACACCATATACTAGAGATCAATGAATATTTTCAATAATATCTCACACACAATTTGTTTCATTAAGATTTACAAATAGGAAGTATTCAAGGATACACCATATACTAGAGATCAATGAATATTTTCGATAATATCTCACTTACAATTTGTTTCATTTAGATTTATAAATAGGAAGTATTCAAGGATACACCATATACTAGAGATCAATGAATATTTTCGATAATCTCTCACTTACAATTTGTTTCATTTTGATTTATGAATAGCAAGTATTCAAGGATACACCATATACTAGAGATCAATGAATATTTTCGATAATATCTCACATACAATTTGTTTCATTTAAATTTATAAAGAGGAAGTATTCAAGGATACACCATATACTAGAGATCAATGAATATTTTCAAATAATATCTCACATACAATTTGATTCATTTAGATTTATAAATAGGAAGTATTCAAGGATAAGCCATATACTAGAAATCAATGAATATTTTCGATAATATCTCACATACAATTTGATTCATTTAGATTTATAAATAGGAAGTATTCAAGGATAAGCCATATACTAGAAATCAATGAATATTTTCGATAATATCTCACATACAATTTGTTTCATTAAGATATATAAATAGGAAGTATTCAAGGACACACCATATAATAGAGATCAATGCATATTTTCCATAATATCTCACATACAATTTGATTCATTTAGATTTATAAATAGGAAGTATTCAAGGATAAGCCATATACTAGAAATCAATGAATATTTTCGATAATATCTCACATACAATTTGTTTCATTAAGATTTATAAATAGGAAGTATTCAAGGACACACCATATAATAGAGATCAATGCATATTTTCCATAATATCTCACATACAATTTGTTTAATTTTGATTTATGAATAGGAAGTATTCAAGGATACACCATGTACTAGAGATCAATGAATATTTTCGATAATATCTCACATACAATTTGATTCATTTAGATTTATAAATAGAAAGTATTCAAGGATAAGCCATATATTAGAAATCAATGAATATTTTCGATAATATCTCACATACAATTTGTTTCATTAAGATTTATAAATAGGAAGTATTCAAGGACACACCATATAATAGAGATCAATGCATATTTTCCATAATATCTCACATACAATTTGTTTCATTTTGATTTATGAACAGGAAGTATTCAAGGATACACCATATACTAGAGATCAATGAATATTTTCGATAATATCTCACATACAATTTGATTCATTTAGATTTATAAATAGGAAGTATTCAAGGATAAGCCATATACTAGAGATCAATGAATATTTTCGATAATATCTCACATACAATTTGTTTCATTTAAATTTATAAATAGGAAGTATTCAAGGATACACCATATACTACAGATCAATGAATATTTTCGATAATATCTCACATACAATTTGATTCATTTAGATTTATAAATAGGAAGTATTCAAGGATACACCATATTCTAGAGATCAATGAATATTTTCTATAATATATCACATACAATTTGTTTCATTAAGATTTATAAATAGAAAGTATTCAAGGATACACCATATTCTAGAGATCATTGAATATTTTCGATAATATATCACATACAATTTGTTTCATTAAGATTTATAAATAGGAAGTATTCAAGGATACACCATATTCTAGAGATCAATGAATATTTCCGATAATATCGCACATACAATTTGTTTCATTTAGATTTATAAATAGGAAGTATTCAAGGATACACCATATACTAGAGATCAATGAATATTTTCCATAATATCTGATACACAATTTGTTTCATTTAGATTTATAAATAGGAAGTATTCAAGGATACACCATATACTAGAGATCAATGAATATTTTCGATAATATTTCATACACAATTTGTTTTATTAAGATTTATAAATAGGAAGTTTTCAGGGATACACCATACACTAGAGATTAAAGAATATTTTCGATAATATCTGATATACAATTTGTTTTATTAAGATTTATAAATAGGAAGTTTTCAGGGATACACCATATACTAGAGATCAATGAATATTTTGTACAATATCTTATATGCAATTTGTTTCATTTAGATTTATAAAGAGGAAGTATTCAAGGATACCCCATATACTAGAGATCAATGAATTTTTTCTATAATATCTCACATACAATTTGTTTCATTTAGATTTATAAATAGGAAGTATTCAAGGATACACCATATACTAGAGATCAATGAATATTTTCGATAATATCTCACATACAATTTGTTTCATTTAGATTTATGAATAGGAAGTATACAAGGATACACCATATACTAGAGATCAATGAATATTTTCGATAATATCTCACAAACAATTCGTTTCATTCAGATTTATGAATAGGAAGTATTCAAGGATACACCATATACTAGAGATCAATGAATATTTTCGATAATATCTCACATACAATTTGTTTCATTTAGATTTCTGAATAGGAATTATTCAAGGATACACCATATACTAGAGATCAATGAATATTTTCGATAATATCTCACAAACAATTCGTTTCATTTAGATTTATGAATAGGGAGATTCAAGGATACACCATATACTAGAGATCAATGAATATTTTCGATAATATCTCACATACAATTTGTTTCATTTAGATTTATGAATAGGAAGTATTCAAGGATACACCATATACTAGAGATCAATGAATATTTTCGATAATATCTCACATACAATTCGTTTCATTCAGATTTATGAATAGGAAGTATTCAAGGATACACCATATACTAGAGATCAATGAATATTTTCGATAATATCTCACATACAATTTGTTTCATTTAGATTTATGAATAGGAAGTATTCAAGGATACACCATATACTAGAGATCAATGAATATTTTCGGTAATATCTCACAAACAATTCGTTTCATTTAGATTTATGAATAGGAAGTATTCAAGGATACACCATATACTAGAGATCAATGAATATTTTCGATAATATCTCACATACAATTTGTTTCATTTAGATTTATGAATAGGAAGTATTTAAGGATACACCATATACTAGAGATCAATGAATATTTTCGATAATATCTCACATACAATTCGTTTCATTCAGATTTATGAATAGGAAGTATTCAAGGATACACCATATACCAGAGATCAATGAATAATTTCGATAATATCGCACATACAATTTGTTTCATTAAGATTTATGAATAGGAAGTATTCAAGGATACACCATATACTAGAGATCAATGAATATTTTCGATAATATCTCACAGACAATTTGTTTCATTCAGATTTATAAATAGGAAGTGTTTAAGGATACACCATATACTAGAGATCAATGAATATTTTCAATAATATCTCACATACAATTTGTTTCATTTAGATTTATAAATAGGAAGTATTCAAGGATACACCATATACTAGAGATCAATGAATATTTTCGATAATATCTCACAAACAATTTGTTTCATTAAGATTTATAAATAGGAAGTATTCAAGGATACATCATATACTAGAGATCAATTAATATTTTCGATAATATCTCACATACAATTTTTTAATTTAAATTTATAAATAGGAAGTATTCAAGGATACACCATATACTAGAGATCAATGAATATTTTCGATAATATCTCGTATACAATTTGATTCGTTTAGATTTATAAATAAGATGTATTCAAGGATACACCATATATTACAGATTAATTAATATTTTCGATAATATCTCACATACAATTCGTTTCATTCAGATTTATGAATAGGAAGTATTCAAGGATACACCATATACTAGAGATCAATGAATATTTTCGATAATATCTCACATACAATTTGTTTCATTTTGATTTATGAATAGGAAGTATTCAAGGATACACCACATACTAGAGATCAATGAATATTTTCGATAATATTTCATACACAATTTGTTTTATTAAGATTTATAAATAGGAAGTTTTCAGGGATACACCATACACTAGAGATTAATGAATATTTTCGATAATATCTGATATACAATTTGTTTTATTAAGATTTATAAATAGGAAGTTTTCAGGGATATACCATATACTAGAGATCAATGAATATTTTGTATAATATCTTATATGCAATTTGTTTCATTTAGATTTATAAAGAGGAATTATTCAAGGATACCCCATATACTAGAGATCAATGAATTTTTTCTATAATATCTCACATACAATTTGTTTCATTAAGATTTATACATAGGAAGTATTCAAGGATCCACCATATACAAGAGATCAATGAATTTTTTCTATAATATTTCACATACAATTTGTTTCATTAAGATTTATACATAGGAAGTATTCAAGGATCCACCATATACAAGAGATCGATGAATATTTTCGATAATATATCACACACAATTTGTTTCATTTAGATTTATAAATAGGAAGTATTCAAGGATACAACATATATTACAGATTAATTAATATTTTCGATAATATCTCACATACAATTCATTTCATTCAGATTTATGAATAGGAAGTATTCAAGGATACACCATATACTAGAGATCAATGAATATTTTCGATAATATCTCACATACAATTCGTTTCATTTAGATTTATAAATAGGAAGTATGCAAGGATACACCATATACTAGAGATCACTGAATATTTTCGATAATATCTCACAAATAATTTGTTTCATTTAGATTTTTAAATGGGAAGTATTCAAGGAGACACCACATACTAGCGATCAATGCATATTTTCGATAATATCTCACATACAATTTGTTTCATTAAGATTTATAAATAGGAAGTATTCAAGGATACACCATATACTACAGATCAATTAATATTTTCGATAATATCTCACATACAATTTGTTTCATTCAGATTTATGAATAGGATGTATTCAAGGATACACCATATACTAGAGATCAATGAATATTTTCAATAATATCTCACACACAATTTGTTTCATTAAGATTTACAAATAGGAAGTATTCAAGGATACACCATATACTAGAGATCAATGAATATTTTCGATAATATCTCACTTACAATTTGTTTCATTTAGATTTATAAATAGGAAGTATTCAAGGATACACCATATACTAGAGATCAATGAATATTTTCGATAATCCCTCACTTACAATTTGTTTCATTTTGATTTATGAATAGGAAGTATTCAAGGATACACCATATACTAGAGATCAATGAATATTTTCGATAATATCTCACATACAATTTGTTTCATTTAAATTTATAAAGAGGAAGTATTCAAGGATACACCATATACTAGAGATCAATGAATATTTTCAAATAATATCTCACATACAATTTGATTCATTTAGATTTATAAATAGGAAGTATTCAAGGATAAGCCATATACTAGAAATCAATGAATATTTTCGATAATATCTCACATACAATTTGATTCATTTAGATTTATAAATAGGAAGTATTCAAGGATAAGCCATATACTAGAAATCAATGAATATTTTCGATAATATCTCACATACAATTTGTTTCATTAAGATTTATAAATAGAAAGTATTCAAGGACACACCATATAATAG
Source organism: Sarcophaga carnaria (assembly GCA_958299815.1). Lineage (NCBI taxonomy): Eukaryota > Metazoa > Arthropoda > Insecta > Diptera > Sarcophagidae > Sarcophaga > Sarcophaga carnaria. Next base: position 79,692,158 of record OY283149.1, on the reverse strand, counting down.
AGATCAATGCATATTTTCCATAATATCTCACATACAATTTGATTCATTTAGATTTATAAATAGGAAGTATTCAAGGATAAGCCATATACTAGAAATCAATGAATATTTTCGATAATATCTCACATACAATTTGTTTCATTAAGATTTATAAATAGGAAGTATTCAAGGACACACCATATAATAGAGATCAATGCATATTTTCCATAATATCTCACATACAATTTGTTTCATTTTGATTTATGAATAGGAAGTATTCAAGGATACACCATATACTAGAGATCAATGAATATTTTCGATAATATCTCACATACAATTTGATTCATTTAGATTTATAAATAGAAAGTATTCAAGGATAAGCCATATATTAGAAATCAATGAATATTTTCGATAATATCTCACATACAATTTGTTTCATTAAGATTTATAAATAGGAAGTATTCAAGGACACACCATATAATAGAGATCAATGCATATTTTCCATAATATCTCACATACAATTTGTTTCATTTTGATTTATGAATAGGAAGTATTCAAGGATACACCATATACTAGAGATCAATGAATATTTTCGATAATATCTCACATACAATTTGATTCATTTAGATTTATAAATAGGAAGTATTCAAGGATAAGCCATATACTAGAGATCAATGAATATTTTCGATAATATCTCCCATACAATTTGTTTCATTTAAATTTATAAATAGGAAGTATTCAAGGATACACCATATACTAGAGATCAATGAATATTTTCGATAATATCTCACATACAATTTGATTCATTTAGATTTATAAATAGGAAGTATTCAAGGATACACCATATACTAGAGATCAATGAATATTTTCGATAATATCTCACATACAATTTGTTTCATTAAGATTTATAAATAGGAAGTATTCAAGGACACACCATATAATAGAGATCAATGCATATTTTCCATAATATCTCACATACAATTTGTTTCATTTTGATTTATGAATAGGAAGTATTCAAGGATACACCATATACTAGAGATCAATGAATATTTTCGATAATATCTCACATACAATTTGTTTCATTTAAATTTATAAATAGGAAGTATTCAAGAATACACCATATACTAGAGATCAATGAATATTTTCGATAATATCTCACATACAATTTGATTCATTTAGATTTATAAATAGGAAGTATTCAAGGATAAGCCATATACTAGAAATCAATGAATATTTTCGATAATATCTCACATACAATTTGATTCATTTAGATTTATAAATAGGAAGTATTCAAGGATAAGCCATATACTAGAAATCAATGAATATTTTCGATAATATCTCACATACAATTTGTTTCATTAAGATTTATAAATAGGAAGTATTCAAGGACACACCATATAATAGAGATCAATGCATATTTTCCATAATATCTCACATACAATTTGTTTCATTAAGATTTATAAATAGGAAGTATTCAAGGACACACCATATAATAGAGATCAATGAATATTTTCGATAATCTCTCACATACAATTTGTTTCAATAAGATTTACACATAGGAAGTATTCAAGGATACACCATATAATAGAGATCAATGAATATTTTCAATAATATCTCACATACAATTTGTTTCATTTAGATTTATAGATAGGAAGTATTCGAGGATACACCATATACTAGAGATCAATGAATATTTTCGATAATCTTCATTAAGATTTATAAATAGGAAGTATTCAAGGATGAGCCATATACTAGAAATCAATGAATGTTTTCGATAATATCTCACATACAATTTGTTTCATTTTGATGTATGAATAGGAAGTATTCAAGGATACACCATATACTAGAGATCAATGAATATTTTCGATAATATCTCACATACAATTTGTTTCATTTAAATTTATAAATAGGAAGTATTCAAGGATACACCATATACTAGAGATCAATGAATATTTTCGATAATATCTCACATACAATTTGATTCATTTAGATTTATAAGTAGGAAGTATTCAAGGATAAGCCATATACTAGAAATCAATGAATATTTTCGATAATATCTCACATACAATTTGTTTCATTAAGATTTATAAATAGGAAGTATTCAAGGACACACCATATAATAGAGATCAATGCATATTTTCCATAATATCTCACATACAATTTGTTTCATTTTGATTTATGAATAGGAAGTATTCAAGGATACACCATATACTAGAGATCAATGAATATTTTCGATAATATCACACATACAATTTGTTTCGTTTAGATTTATAAATAGGAAGTATTCAAGGATACACCATATTCTAGAGATCAATGAATATTTTCGATAATATATCACATACAATTTGTTTGATTAAGATTTATAAATATGAAGTATTCAACGATACACCATATACTAGAGATCAATGAATATTTTCGATAATCTCTCACATACAATTTGTTTCAATAAGATTTACACATAGGAAGTATTCAAGGATACACCATATACTAGAGATCAATGAATATTTTCCATAATATCTCATACACAATTTGTTTCATTTAGATTTATAAATAGGAAGTATTCAAGGATACACCATATACTAGAGATCAATGAATATTTTCGATAATATCGCACATACAATTTGTTTCATTAAGATTTATGAATAGGAAGTATTCAAGGATACACCATATACTAGAGATCAATGAATATTTTCGATAATATCTCACAGACAATTTGTTTCATTCAGATTTATAAATAGGAAGTGTTTAAGGATACATTTTCGATAATATCTCACAAACAATTTGTTTCATTAAGATTTATAAATAGGAAGTATTCAAGGATACATCATATACTAGAGATCAATGAATATTTTCGATAATATCGCACATACAATTTTTTAATTTAAATTTATAAATAGGAAGTATTCAAGGATACACCATATACTAGAGATCAATGAATATTTTCGATAATATTTCGTATACAATTTGATTCGTTTAGATTTATAAATAAGATGTATTCAAGGATACACCATATATTACAGATTAATTAATATTTTCGATAATATCTCACATACAATTCGTTTCATTCAGATTTATGAATAGGAAGTATTCAAGGATACACCATATACTAGAGATCAATGAATATTTTCGATAATATCTCACATACAATTCGTTTCATTCAGATTTATGAATAGGAAGTATTCAAGGATACACTATATACTAGAGATCAATGAATATTTTCGATAATATCTTACATACAATTTGTTTCATTTAGATTTATAAATAGGAAGTATGCAAGGATACACCATATACTAGAGATCAATGAATATTTTCGATAATATCTCACAAATAATTTGTTTCATTTAGATTTTTAAATAGGAAGTATTCAAGGAGACACCACATACTAGCGATCAATGCATATTTTCGATAATATCTCACATACAATTTGTTTCATTAAGATTTATAAATAGGAAGTATTCAAGGATACACCATATACTACAGATCAATTAATATTTTCGATAATATCTCACATACAATTTGTTTCATTCAGATTTATGAATAGGAAGTATTCAAGGATACACCATATACTAGAGATCAATGAATATTTTCAATACTATCTCACACACAATTTGTTTCATTTAGATTTATAAATAGGAAGTATTCAAGGATACACCATATACTAGAGATCAATGAATATTTTCCATAATATCTCACATACAATTTGTTTCATTAAGATTTATAAATAGGAAGTATTCAAGGACACACCATATAATAGAGATCAATGAATATTTTCGATAATCTCTCACATACAATTTGTTTCAATAAGATTTACACATAGGAAGTATTCAAGGATACACCATATAATAGAGATCAATGAATATTTTCAATAATATCTCACATACAATTTGTTTCATTTAGATTTATAGATAGGAAGTATTCGAGGATACACCATATACTAGAGATCAATGAATATTTTCGATAATCTTCATTAAGATTTATAAATAGGAAGTATTCAAGGATGAGCCATATACTAGAAATCAATGAATGTTTTCGATAATATCTCACATACAATTTGTTTCATTTTGATTTATGAATAGGAAGTATTCAAGGATACACCATATACTAGAGATCAATGAATATTTTCGATAATATCTCACATACAATTTGTTTCATTTAAATTTATAAATAGGAAGTATTCAAGGATACACCATATACTAGAGATCAATGAATATTTTCGATAATATCTCACATACAATTTGATTCATTTAGATTTATAAGTAGGAAGTATTCAAGGATAAGCCATATACTAGAAATCAATGAATATTTTCGATAATATCTCACATACAATTTGTTTCATTAAGATTTATAAATAGGAAGTATTCAAGGACACACCATATAATAGAGATCAATGCATATTTTCCATAATATCTCACATACAATTTGTTTCATTTTGATTTATGAATAGGAAGTGTTCAAGGATACACCATATACTAGAGATCAATGAATATTTTCGATAATATCACACATACAATTTGTTTCGTTTAGATTTATAAATAGGAAGTATTCAAGGATACACCATATTCTAGAGATCAATGAATATTTTCGATAATATATCACATACAATTTGTTTGATTAAGATTTATAAATAGGAAGTATTCAACGATACACCATATACTAGAGATCAATGAATATTTTCGATAATCTCTCACATACAATTTGTTTCAATAAGATTTACACATAGGAAGTATTCAAGGATACACCATATACTAGAGATCAATGAATATTTTCCATAATATCTCATACACAATTTGTTTCATTTAGATTTATAAATAGGAAGTATTCAAGGATACACCATATACTAGAGATCAATGAATATTTTCGATAATATCGCACATACAATTTGTTTCATTAAGATTTATGAATAGGAAGTATTCAAGGATACACCATATACTAGAGATCAATGAATATTTTCGATAATATCTCACAGACAATTTGTTTCATTCAGATTTATAAATAGGAAGTGTTTAAGGATACATTTTCGATAATATCTCACAAACAATTTGTTTCATTAAGATTTATAAATAGGAAGTATTCAAGGATACATCATATACTAGAGATCAATGAATATTTTCGATAATATCGCACATACAATTTTTTAATTTAAATTTATAAATAGGAAGTATTCAAGGATACACCATATACTAGAGATCAATGAATATTTTCGATAATATTTCGTATACAATTTGATTCGTTTAGATTTATAAATAAGATGTATTCAAGGATACACCATATATTACAGATTAATTAATATTTTCGATAATATCTCACATACAATTCGTTTCATTCAGATTTATGAATAGGAAGTATTCAAGGATACACCATATACTAGAGATCAATGAATATTTTCGATAATATCTCACATACAATTCGTTTCATTCAGATTTATGAATAGGAAGTATTCAAGGATACACTATATACTAGAGATCAATGAATATTTTCGATAATATCTTACATACAATTTGTTTCATTTAGATTTATAAATAGGAAGTATGCAAGGATACACCATATACTAGAGATCAATGAATATTTTCGATAATATCTCACAAATAATTTGTTTCATTTAGATTTTTAAATAGGAAGTATTCAAGGAGACACCACATACTAGCGATCAATGCATATTTTCGATAATATCTCACATACAATTTGTTTCATTAAGATTTATAAATAGGAAGTATTCAAGGATACACCATATACTACAGATCAATTAATATTTTCGATAATATCTCACATACAATTTGTTTCATTCAGATTTATGAATAGGAAGTATTCAAGGATACACCATATACTAGAGATCAATGAATATTTTCAATACTATCTCACACACAATTTGTTTCATTTAGATTTATAAATAGGAAGTATTCAAGGATACACCATATACTAGAGATCAATGAATATTTTCCATAATATCTCATACTCAATTTGTTTCATTTAGATTTATAAATAGGAAGTATTCAAGGATACACCATATACTAGAGATCAATGAATATTTTCGATAATATTTCATACACAATTTGTTTTATTAAGATTTATAAATAGGAAGTTTTCAGGGATACACCATACACTAGAGATTAATGAATATTTTCGATAATATCTGATATACAATTTGTTTTATTAAGATTTATAAATAGGAAGTTTTCAGGGATACACCATATACTAGAGATCAATGAATATTTTGTATAATATCTTATATGCAATTTGTTTCATTTAGATTTATAAAGAGGAAGTATCCAAGGATACCCCATATACTAGAGATCAATGAATTTTTTCTATAATATCTCACATACAATTTGTTTCATTAAGATTTATAAATAGGAAGTATTCAAGGATACACCATATACTAGAGATCAATGAATATTTTCCATAATATCTCATACACAATTTGTTTCATTTAGATTTATAAATAGGAAGTATTCAAGGATACACCATATACTAGAGATCAATGAATATTTTCGATAATATCGCACATACAATTTGTTTCATTAAGATTTATGAATAGGAAGTATTCAAGGATACACCATATACTAGAGATCAATGAATATTTTCGATAATATCTCACAGACAATTTGTTTCATTCAGATTTATAAATAGGAAGTGTTTAAGGATACATTTTCGATAATATCTCACAAACAATTTGTTTCATTAAGATTTATAAATAGGAAGTATTCAAGGATACATCATATACTAGAGATCAATGAATATTTTCGATAATATCGCACATACAATTTTTTAATTTAAATTTATAAATAGGAAGTATTCAAGGATACACCATATACTAGAGATCAATGAATATTTTCGATAATATCTCGTATACAATTTGATTCGTTTAGATTTATAAATAAGATGTATTCAAGGATACACCATATATTACAGATTAATTAATATTTTCGATAATATCTCACATACAAATCGTTTCATTCAGATTTATGAATAGGAAGTATTCAAGGATACACCATATACTAGAGATCAATGAATATTTTCGATAATATCTCACATACAATTCGTTTCATTCAGATTTATGAATAGGAAGTATTCAAGGATACACTATATACTAGAGATCAATGAATATTTTCGATAATATCTTACATACAATTTGTTTCATTTAGATTTATAAATAGGAAGTATACAAGGATACACCATATACTAGAGATCAATGAATATTTTCGATAATATCTCACATACCATTTGATTCATGTAGATTTATAAGTAGGAAGTATTCAAGGATACGCCATATTCTAGAGATCAATGAATATTTTCTATAATATATCACATACAATTTGTTTCATTAAGCTTTATAAATAGAAAGTATTCAAGGATACACCATATTCTAGAGATCAATGAATATTTTCGATAATATATCACATACAATTTGTTTCATTAAGATTTAAAAATAGGAAGTATTCAAGGATACACCATATTCTAGAGATCAATGAATATTTCCGATAATATCGCACATACAATTTGTTTCATTTAGATTTATAAATAGGAAGTATTCAAGGATACACCATATACTAGAGATCAATGAATATTTTCCATAATATAAATAGGAAGTATTCAAGGATACACCATATACTAGAGATCAATGAATATTTTCGATAATATTTCATACACAATTTGTTTTATTAAGATTTATAAATAGGAAGTTTTCAGGGATACACCATACACTAGAGATTAATGAATATTTTCGATAATATCTGATATACAATTTGTTTTATTAAGATTTATAAATAGGAAGTTTTCAGGGCTACACCATATACTAGAGATCAATGAATATTTTGTATAATATCTTATATGCAATTTGTTTCATTTAGATTTATAAAGAGGAAGTATTCAAGGATACCCCATATACTAGAGATCAATGAATTTTTTCTATAATATCTCACATACAATTTGTTTCATTTAGATTTATAAATAGGAAGTATTCAAGGATACACCATATACTAGAGATCAATGAATATTTTCCATAATATCTCATACACAATTTGTTTCATTTATATTTATAAATAGGAAGTATTCAAGGATACACCATATACTAGAGATCAATGAATATTTTCGATAATATCGCACATACAATTTGTTTCATTAAGATTTATGAATAGGAAGTATTCAAGGATACACCATATAATAGAGATCAATGAATATTTTCGATAATATCTCACAGACAATTTGTTTCATTCAGATTTATAAATAGGAAGTGTTTAAGGATACATTTTCGATAATATCTCACAAACAATTTGTTTCATTAAGATTTATAAATAGGAAGTATTCAAGGATACATCATATACTAGAGATCAATGAATATTTTCGATAATATCGCACATACAATTTTTTAATTTAAATTTATAAATAGGAAGTATTCAAGGATACACCATATACTAGAGATCAATGAATATTTTCGATAATATCTCGTATACAATTTGATTCGTTTAGATTTATAAATAAGATGTATTCAAGGATACACCATATATTACAGATTAATTAATATTTTCGATAATATCTCACATACAATTCGTTTCATTCAGATTTATGAATAGGAAGTATTCAAGGATACACCATATACTAGAGATCAATGAATATTTTCGATAATATCTCACATACAATTCGTTTCATTCAGATTTATGAATAGGAAGTATTCAAGGATACACTATATACTAGAGATCAATGAATATTTTCGATAATATCTTACATACAATTTGTTTCATTTAGATTTATAAATAGGAAGTATGCAAGGATACACCATATACTAGAGATCAATGAATATTTTCGATAATATCTCACAAATAATTTGTTTCATTTAGATTTTTAAATAGGAAGTATTCAAGGAGACACCACATACTAGCGATCAATGCATATTTTCGATAATATCTCACATACAATTTGTTTCATTAAGATTTATAAATAGGAAGTATTCAAGGATACACCATATACTACAGATCAATTAATATTTTCGATAATATCTCACATACAATTTGTTTCATTCAGATTTATGAATAGGAAGTATTCAAGGATACACCATATACTAGAGATCAATGAATATTTTCAATACTATCTCACACACAATTTGTTTCATTTAGATTTATAAATAGGAAGTATTCAAGGATACACCATATACTAGAGATCAATGAATATTTTCCATAATATCTCATACTCAATTTGTTTCATTTAGATTTATAAATAGGAAGTATTCAAGGATACACCATATACTAGAGATCAATGAATATTTTCGATAATATTTCATACACAATTTGTTTTATTAAGATTTATAAATAGGAAGTTTTCAGGGATACACCATACACTAGAGATTAATGAATATTTTCGATAATATCTGATATACAATTTGTTTTATTAAGATTTATAAATAGGAAGTTTTCAGGGATACACCATATACTAGAGATCAATAAATATTTTGTATAATATCTTATATGCAATTTGTTTCATTTAGATTTATAAAGAGGAAGTATCCAAGGATACCCCATATACTAGAGATCAATGAATTTTTTCTATAATATCTCACATACAATTTGTTTCATTAAGATTTATACATAGGAAGTATTCAAGGATCCACCATACACAAGAGATCAATGAATTTTTTTTATAATATCTCACATACAATTTGTTTCATTAAGATTTATACATAGGAAGTATTCAAGGATCCACCATATACAAGAGATCGATGAATATTTTCGATAATATATCACACACAATTTGTTTCATTTAGGCTTATTAATAGGAAGTATTCAAGGATACACCATATACTAGAGATTAATGAATATTTTCGATAATATCTCACAAATAATTTGTTTCATTTAGATTTTTAAATAGGAAGTATTCAAGGCTGCACCATATTCTGGAGATCAATGAATATTTTCGATAATATCTCACATACAATTTGTTTCATTTAGATTTATAAATATGAAGTATTCAAGGATACACCATATACCAGATCAATGAATATTTTCGATAATATCTCACATACAATTTGATTGATTTATATTTATAAATAGGAAGTGTTTAAGGATACACCATATACTAGAGATCCATGAATATTTTCGATAATATCTCACATACAATTTGTTTCATTAAGATTTATAAATAGGAAGTATTCAAGGATACACCATATTCTAGAGATCAATGAATATTTTCGATAATATATCACATACAATTTGTTTCATTAAGATTTATAAATAGGAAGTATTCAAGGATGCACCATATACTAGAGATCAATGAATATTTTCGATAATATATCACAAACAATTTCTTTCATTAAGATTTATAAATAGGAAGTATTCAAGGATACATCGTATACTAGAGATCAATGAATATTTTCGATAAGATCTCACATACAATTTATTTCATTTACATTTATAAATAGGAAGTATTCAAGGATACACCATAAACTAGAGATCAATGAATATTTTCGATAACATCTCACAAATAATTTGTTTCATTTAGATTTTTAAATAGAAAGTATTCAACGAGACACCACATACTAGCGATAAATGCATATTTTCGATAATATCTCACATGCAATTTTTTTCATTAAGATTTATAAATAGGAAGTATTCAAGGATACACCATATACTACAGATCAATTAATATTTGCGATAATATCTCACATACAATTTGTTTCATTCAGATTTATGAATAGGAAGTATTCAAGGATACACCATATACTAGAGATCAATGAATATTTTCAATAATATCTCACATACAATTTGTTTCATTTAGATTTATAAATAGGAAGTATTCAAGGATACACCGTATACTAGAGATCAATGAATATTTTCGATAATATCTCACATAAAATTTGTTTCATTTAGATTTATAAATAGGAAGTATTCAAGGATACACCATATACTAGAGATGAATAAATATATTCGGTAATATCTCACACACAATTTGTTTTATTAAGATTTATAAATAGGAAGTATTCAAGGATACACCATATACTAGAGATCAATTAATATTTTCGATAATATCTCACACACAATTTGTTTCATTTAAATTTATAAATAGGAAGTATTCACGGATACACCATATCCAGATTGATGAATATTTTCAATAGTATCTTGCACACAATTTGTTGCATTAAGATTTATAAATAGGAAGTATTCAAGGATACACCATATACTAGAGATCAATGAATATTTTCGATAATATCTGACATACAATTTGTTTCATTTAGAATTTTAAAGAGGAAGTATTCAAGGATCCACCATATACTAGAGATCAATGAATATTTTGTATAATATCTTATATGCAATTTGTTTCATTTAGATTTATAAAGAGGAAGTATTCAAGGATACCCCATATACTAGAGATCAATGAATTTTTTCTATAATATCTCACATACAATTTGTTTCATTAAGATTTATACATAGGAAGTATTCAAGGATCCACCATATACACGAGATCGATGAATATTTTCGATAATATCTCACATACAATTTGTTTCATAAAGATTTACACATAGGCAGTATTCAAAGATACACCATATACTAGAGATCAATGAATATTTTCGATAATATCTCACATACAGTTTGTTTCATTAAGATTTATAATTAGGAAGTATTCAAGGATACAGCATATACTAGAGATCAATGAATATTTTCGATAATATCTCACACACAATTTGTTTCATTTAAATTTATAAATAGGAAGTATTCACGGATACACCATATCCAGATTGATGAATATTTTCAATAATATCTTGCACACAATTTGTTGCATTAAGATTTATAAATAGGAAGTATTCAAGGATACACCATATACTAGAGATCAATGAATATTTTCGATAATATCTGACATACAATTTGTTTCATTTAGAATTTTAAAGAGGAAGTATTCAAGGATCCACCATATACTAGAGATCAATGAATATTTTGTATAATATCTTATATACAATTTGTTGCACTTAGATTTCTAAATAGGAAGTATTCAAGGATACACCATATAGCAGAGATCAATGAATATTTTCGATAATATCTCACATATAATTTGTTTCAGTAAGATTTATAAATAGGAAGTATTCAAGGATACACCATTTACTAGAGATCAATGAATATTTTCTATAATATCTCACATACAATTTGTTTCATTAAGATTTATAAATAGAATGTAATCAAGGATACACCATATAGTAGAGATCAATGAATATTTTCGATAATATCACACATACAATTTGTTTGATTAAAGTTTATAAATAGGAAGTATTCAAGGATACACCATATACTCGAGATCAATGAATATTTTCGAGAAGATCGCACATACAATTTGTTCCATTAAGATTTATAAATAGGAAGTATTCAAGTATACAGCCTATACTAGAGATCAATGAATATTTTCGATAATATCTCACATACAAATTGTTTCATTAAGATTTATAAATAGGAAGTATTCAGGGATACACCATATACTAGAGATCAATGAATATTTTCGATAAGATCTCACATACAATTTGTTTCATTTAGATTTATAAATAGGAAGTATTCAAGGATACACCATATACTAGAGATCAATGAATATTTTCGATAATATTTCATACACAATTTGTTTCATTAAGATTCATAAATAGTAAGTATTCAAGGATACACCATATACTAGATATCAATGAATATTTTCGATAATATCGCATACACAATTTGTTTCATTAAGATTCATAAATAGTAAGTATTCAAAGATTCACCAAATACAAGAGATCAATGAATATTTTCGATAAGATCTCATACACAATTCGTTAGATTAAGATTTATAGGTAGGAAGTATTCAAGGATACACCATATACTAGAGATCAATGAATATTTTCGATAATATCTCACATACAATTCGTTTCATTAAGATTTATTAATAGGAAGTGTTCAAGGATACACCATATACTAGAGATCAATGAATATTTTCGATAAGATCTCATACACAATTTGTTTCATTAAGAATTATAAATAGGAAGTATTCAAGTATACACCATATAGTAGAGATCAATGAATATTTTCGATAATATCTCACATATAATTTGTTTCAGTAAGATTTATAAATAGGAAGTATTCAAGGATACACCATTTACTAGAGATCAATGAATATATTCTATAATATCCCACATACAATTTGTTTCATTAAGATTTATAAATATAATGTATTCAAGGATACACCATATAGTAGAGATCAATGAATATTTTCGATAATATCACACATACAATTTGTTTGATTAAGATTTATAAATAGGAAGTATTCAAGGATACACCATATACTAGAGATCAATGAATATTTTTGGAGAAGATCGCACATACAATTTGTTCCATTAAGATTTATAAATAGGAAGTATTCAAGTATACAGCCTATACTAGAGATCAATGAATATTTTCGATAATATCTCACATACAATTTGTTTCATTCAGATTTATAAATAGGAAGTATTCAAGGATACACCATATAGAAGAGATCAATGAATATTTTCGATAATATCGCACATATAATTTGTTTCAGTAAGATTTATATATAGGAAGTATTCAAGGATACACCATTTACTAGAGATCAATGAATATTTTCTATAATATCTCACATACAATTTGGTTCATTTAGATTTATAAATAGGAAGCATTCAAAGATACACCATATACTAGAGATCAATGAATATTTTCGATAATATCTCACATACAATTTGTTTCATTAAAATTTCCGCATAGGAAGTATTGAAGGATAATCGATAATATCTCACATGCAATTTGTTTCATTTAGATTTATAAATAGGAAGTATTCAAGGATACACCATATACTAGAGATCAATGAATATTTTCGATAATATTTCATACACAATTTGTTTCATTAAGATTCATAAATAGTAAGTATTCAAAGATACACCATATACTAGATATCAATGAATATTTTCGATAATATCGCATACACAATTTGTTTCATTAAGATTCATAAATAGTAAGTATTCAAGGATACACCAAATACAAGAGATCAATGAATATTTTCGATAAGATCTCATACACAATTCGTTAGATTAAGATTTATAAATAGGAAGTATTCAAGCATACACCATATACTAGAGATCAATGAATATTTTCGATCATATCTCACATACCATTTGTTTCACTTAGATTTATAAATATGAAGTATTCAAGGATATACCATATACTAGAGATCAATGCATATTTTCGATAAGATCTCATACACAATTTGTTTCATTAAGACTTATAAATAGGAAGTATTCAAGGATACACCATATACTAGAGATCAATGAATATTTTCGATAATAGGCCACATACAGTTTGTTTCACTTAGATTTATAAATATGAAGTATTCAAGGATATACCATATACCAGAGATCAATGAATATTTTCGATAATATCTCACACACAATTTGTTTCATTAAAATTTACGCATAGGAAGTATTGAAGGATAATCGATAATATCTCACATGCAATTTGTTTCATTTAGATTTATAAATAGGAACTATTCAAGGATACACCATATACTAGAGATCAATGAATATTTTCGATAATATCACACACACAATTTGTTTCATTAAAATTTACACATACAAACTATTGAAGGATAATCGATAATATCTCACATAAAATTTGTTTCATTTAGATTTATGAATAGGAAGTATTCAAGGATACACTATATACTAGAGATCAATGAATATTTTCGATAATAGCTCACATACAATTTGTTTCACTTAGATTTATAAATATGAAGTATTTAAGGATACACCATATACCAGAGATCAATGAATATTTTCGATAATATCTCACATTCAATTTGTTTCATTTAGATTTATATATAGGAAGTATTCGAGGATACACCATATACTAGAGATCAATGAATATTTCCGATAATATCTCACACACAATTTGTTTCATTAAAATTTACGCATAGGAAGTATTGAAGGATAATCGATAATATCTCACATACAATTTGTTTCAGTTAGATTTATGAATAGGAAGTACTCAAAGATACACCATACACTACAGATCAATAGGAAGTATTCAAGGATACACTATATAGTAGAGATCAATGAATATTTTCGATAATATCTCGCATACAATTTGTTTCATTTAGATTTATAAATAGCAAGTATTCCAGGATACACCATATACTACAGATCAATGAATATTTTCGATAATATCTCACATACAATTTGTTTCATTAAGCTTTATATATAGGAAGTATTCAAGGATACACCATATACTAGAGATCAATGAATATTTTCGATAATATCTCACATACAATTTGTTTCATTTAGATTTATAAATAGGAAGCATTCAAAGATACACCATATACTAGAGATCAATGAATATTTTCGATAATATCTCACATACAATTTGTTTCATTAAGCTTTATATATAGGAAGTATTCAAGGATACACCATATACTACAGATCAATGAATATTTTCGATAATATCTCACATACAATTTGTTTCATTTAGATTTATAAATAGGAAGCATTCAAAGATACACCATATACTAGAGATCAATGAATATTTTCGATAATATCTCACATACAATTCGTTTCATTAAGATTTATAAATAGGAAGTATTCAAGGATACACCATATACTAGAGATCAATGAATATTTTCGTTAATAGCTCACATACAGTTTGTGTCACTTAGATTTATAAATATGAAGTATTCAAGGATACACCATATACCAGAGATCAATGAATATTTTCGATAATATCTCACACACAATTTGTTTCATTAAAATTTACGCATAGGAAGTATTGAAGGATAATCGATAATATCTCACATGCAATTTGTTTCATTTAGATTTATAAATAGGAAGTATTCAAGGATACACCATATACTAGAGATCAATGAATATTTTCGATAATATTTCATACACAATTTGTTTCATTAAGATTCATAAATAGTAAGTATTCAAAGATACACCATATACTAGATATCAATGAATATTTTCGATAATATCGCATACACAATTTGTTTCATTAAGATTCATAAATAGTAAGTATTCAAGGATACACCAAATACAAGAGATCAATGAATATTTTCGATAAGATCTCATACACAATTCGTTAGATTAAGATTTATAAATAGGAAGTATTCAAGGATACACCATATACTAGAGATCAATGAATATTTTCGATCCTATCTCACATACCATTTGTTTCACTTAGATTTATAAATATGAAGTATTCAAGGATATACCATATACTAGAGATCAATGAATATTTTCGATAAGATCTCATACACAATTTGTTTCATTAAGACTTATAAATAGTAAGTGTTCAAGGATATACCATACACTAGAGATCAATGAATATTTTCGATAAGATCTCATACACAATTTGTTTCATTAAAACTTATAAATAGGAAGTATTCAAGGATACACCATATACTAGAGATCAATGAATATTTTCGATAATAGCTCACATACAGTTTGTTTCACTTAGATTTATAAATATGAAGTATTCAAGGATATACCATATAAGAGAGATCAATGAATATTTTCGATAATATCTCACACACAATTTGTTTCATTAAAATTTACGCATAGGAAGTATTGAAGGATAATCGATAATATCTCACATGCAATTTGTTTCATTTAGATTTATAAATAGGAACTATTCAAGGATACACCATATACTAGAGATCAATGAATATTTTCGATAATATCACACACACAATTTGTTTCATTAAAATTTACACATATAAACTATTGAAGGATAATCGATAATATCTCACATAAAATTTGTTTCATTTAGATTTGTGAATAGGAAGTATTCAAGGATAAACTATATACTAGAGATCAATGAATATTTTCGATAATAGCTCACATACAATTTGTTTCACTTAGATTTATAAATATGAAGTATTTAAGGATACACCATATACTAGAGATCAATGAATATTTTCGATAATATCTCGCATACAATTTGTTTCATTTAGATTTATAAATAGGAAGCATTCAAAGATACACCATATACTAGAGATCAATGAATATTTTCGATAATATCTCACATACAATTCGCTTCATTAAGATTTATAAATAGGAAGTATTCAAGGATACACCATATACTAGAGATCAATGAATATTTTCGTTAATAGCTCACATACAGTTTGTTTCACTTAGATTTATAAATATGAAGTATTCAAGGATACACCATATACCAGAGATCAATGAATATTTTCGATAATATCTCACACACAATTTGTTTCATTAAAATTTACGCATAGGAAGTATTGAAGGATAATCGATAATATCTCACATGCAATTTGTTTCATTTAGATTTATAAATAGGAAGTATTCAAGGATACACCATATACTAGAGATCAATGAATATTTTCGATAATATTTCATACACAATTTGTTTCATTAAGATTCATAAATAGTAAGTATTCAAAGATACACCATATACTAGATATCAATGAATATTTTCGATAATATCGCATACACAATTTGTTTCATTAAGATTCATAAATAGTAAGTATTCAAGGATACACCAAATACAAGAGATCAATGAATATTTTCGATAAGATCTCATACACAATTCGTTAGATTAAGATTTATAAATAGGAAGTATTCAAGGATACACCATATACTAGAGATCAATGAATATTTTCGATCATATCTCACATACCATTTGTTTCACTTAGATTTATAAATATGAAGTATTCAAGGATATACCATATACTAGAGATCAATGAATATTTTCGATAAGATCTCATACACAATTTGTTTCATTAAGACTTATAAATAGGAAGTATTCAAGGATACACCATATACTAGAGATCAATGAATATTTTCGATAATAGCTCACATACAGTTTGTTTCACTTAGATTTATAAATATGAAGTATTCAAGGATATACCATATACCAGAGATCAATGAATATTTTCGATAATATCTCACACACAATTTGTTTCATTAAAATTTACGCATAGGAAGTATTGAAGGATAATCGATAATATCTCACATGCAATTTGTTTCATTTAGATTTATAAATAGGAACTATTCAAGGATAAACCATATACTAGAGATCAATGAATATTTTCGATAATATCACACACACAATTTGTTTCATTAAAATTTACACATATAAACTATTGAAGGATAATCGATAATATCTCACATAAAATTTGTTTCATTTAGATTTATGAATAGGAAGTATTCAAGGATACACTATATACTAGAGATCAATGAATATTTTCGATAATAGCTCACATACAATTTGTTTCACTTAGATTTATAAATATGAAGTATTTAAGGATACACCATATACCAGAGATCAATGAATATTTTCGATAAGATCTCATACACAATTCGTTAGATTAAGATTTATAAATAGGAAGTATTCAAGGATACACCATATACTAGAGATCAATGAATATTTTCGATAATATCTCACATACCATTTGTTTCACTTAGATTTATAAATATGAAGTATTCAAGGATACACCATATACTAGAGATCAATGAATATTTTCGATAAGATCTCATACACAATTTGTTTCATTAAGACTTATAAATAGGAAGTATTCAAGGATACACCATATACTAGAGATCAATGAATATTTTCGATAATATTTCATACACAATTTGTTTCATTAAGATTCATAAATAGGAAGTATTCAAGGATACACCATATACTAGAGATCAATGAATATTTTCGATAATATCTCTCATACAATTTGTTTTATTTAGATTTATAAATAGGAAGTATTCAAGGATACACCATATAGTAGAGATCAATGAATATTTTCGATAATATCTCACATATAATTTGTTTCATTTAGATTTATAAATAGCTAGTATTCAAGGATAGGCCATATACCACAGATCAATGAATATATTCTATAATATCTCACATACAATTTGGTTCATTTAGATTTACACATAGGAAGTGTTTAAGGATACACCATATACTAGAGATCAATGAATATTATCGATAACATCTCACATACAATTTGTTGCACTAAGATTTATAAATAGGAAGTATTCAAGGATACACCATATAGTAGAGATCAATGAATATTTTCGATAATATCTCACATAAAATTTGTTTCAGTTAGATTTATGAATAGGAAGTATTCAAAGATACACCATACACTACAGATCAATAGGAAGTATTCAAGGATACACCATATACTAGAGATCAATGAATATTTTCGATAATATCACACACACAATTTGTTTCATTAAAATTTACACATATAAACTATTGAAGGATAATCGATAATATCTCACATAAAATTTGTTTCATTTAGATTTATGAATAGGAAGTATTCAAGGATACACTATATACTAGAGATCAATGAATATTTTCGATAATAGCTCACATACAATTTGTTTCACTTAGATTTATAAATATGAAGTATTTAAGGATACACCATATACCAGAGATCAATGAATATTTTCGATAAGATCTCATACACAATTCGTTAGATTAAGATTTATAAATAGGAAGTATTCAAGGATACACCATATACTAGAGATCAATGAATATTTTCGATAATATCTCACATACCATTTGTTTCACTTAGATTTATAAATATGAAGTATTCAAGGATACACCATATACTAGAGATCAATGAA
Source organism: Sarcophaga carnaria (assembly GCA_958299815.1). NCBI lineage: Eukaryota > Metazoa > Arthropoda > Insecta > Diptera > Sarcophagidae > Sarcophaga > Sarcophaga carnaria. The sequence goes on along the minus strand of OY283149.1, from coordinate 79,672,585 downwards.
TATTTTCGATAAGATCTCATACACAATTTGTTTCATTAAGACTTATAAATAGGAAGTATTCAAGGATACACCATATACTAGAGATCAATGAATATTTTCGATAATATTTCATACACAATTTGTTTCATTAAGATTCATAAATAGGAAGTATTCAAGGATACACCATATACTAGAGATCAATGAATATTTTCGATAATATCTCTCATACAATTTGTTTTATTTAGATTTATAAATAGGAAGTATTCAAGGATACACCATATAGTAGAGATCAATGAATATTTTCGATAATATCTCACATATAATTTGTTTCATTTAGATTTATAAATAGCTAGTATTCAAGGATAGGCCATATACCACAGATCAATGAATATATTCTATAATATCTCACATACAATTTGGTTCATTTAGATTTACACATAGGAAGTGTTTAAGGATACACCATATACTAGAGATCAATGAATATTATCGATAACATCTCACATACAATTTGTTGCACTAAGATTTATAAATAGGAAGTATTCAAGGATACACCATATAGTAGAGATCAATGAATATTTTCGATAATATCTCACATAAAATTTGTTTCAGTTAGATTTATGAATAGGAAGTATTCAAAGATACACCATACACTACAGATCAATAGGAAGTATTCAAGGATACACCATATACTAGAGATCAATGAATATTTTCGATAATATCTCGCATACAATTTGTTTCATTTAGATTTATAAATAGCAAGTATTCCAGGATACACCATATACTACAGATTAATGAATATTTTCGATAATATCTCACATACAATTTGCTTCATTAAGCTTTATAAATAGGAAGTATTCAAGGATAAACCATATACTAGAGATCAATGAATATTTTCGATAATATCTCACATACAATTTGTTTCATTTAGATTTATAAATAGGAAGCATTCAAAGATACACCATATACTACAGATCAATGAACATTTTCGATAATATCTCACATACAATTCGTTTCATTAAGATTTATAAATAGGGAGTATTCAAGGATACACCATATACTAGAGATCAATGAATATTTTCGATAATAGCTCACATACAATTTGTTTCACTTAGATTTATAAATATGAAGTATTCAAGGATACACCATATACCAGAGATCAATGAATATTTTCGATAATATCTCACACACAATTTGTTTCATTAAAATTTACGCATAGGAAGTATTGAAGGATAATCGATAATATCTCACATGCAATTTGTTTCATTTAGATTTATAAATAGGAACTATTCAAGGATACACCATATACTAGAGATCAATGAATATTTTCGATAATATTACACACACAATTTGTTTCATTAAGATTCATAAATAGGAAGTATTCAAGGATACACCATATACTAGAGATCAATGAATATTTTCGATAATATCTCTCATACAATTTGTTTTATTTAGATTTATAAATAGGAAGTATTCAAGGATACACCATATAGTAGAGATCAATGAATATTTTCGATAATATCTCACATATAATTTGTTTCATTTAGATTTATAAATAGCTAGTATTCAAGGATAGGCCATATACCACAGATCAATGAATATATTCTATAATATCTCACATACAATTTGGTTCATTTAGATTTACACATAGGAAGTGTTTAAGGATACACCATATACTAGAGATCAATGAATATTATCGATAACATCTCACATACAATTTGTTGCACTAAGATTTATAAATAGGAAGTATTCAAGGATACACCATATAGTAGAGATCAATGAATATTTTCGATAATATCTCACATAAAATTTGTTTCAGTTAGATTTATGAATAGGAAGTATTCAAAGATACACCATACACTACAGATCAATAGGAAGTATTCAAGGATACACCATATACTAGAGATCAATGAATATTTTCGATAATATCTCGCATACAATTTGTTTCATTTAGATTTATAAATAGCAAGTATTCCAGGATACACCATATACTACAGATTAATGAATATTTTCGATAATATCTCACATACAATTTGCTTCATTAAGCTTTATAAATAGGAAGTATTCAAGGATAAACCATATACTAGAGATCAATGAATATTTTCGATAATATCTCACATACAATTTGTTTCATTTAGATTTATAAATAGGAAGCATTCAAAGATACACCATATACTACAGATCAATGAATATTTTCGATAATATCTCACATACAATTCGTTTCATTAAGATTTATAAATAGGGAGTATTCAAGGATACACCATATACTAGAGATCAATGAATATTTTCGATAATAGCTCACATACAATTTGTTTCACTTAGATTTATAAATATGAAGTATTCAAGGATACACCATATACCAGAGATCAATGAATATTTTCGATAATATCTCACACACAATTTGTTTCATTAAAATTTACGCATAGGAAGTATTGAAGGATAATCGATAATATCTCACATGCAATTTGTTTCATTTAGATTTATAAATAGGAACTATTCAAGGATACACCATATACTAGAGATCAATGAATATTTTCGATAATATTACACACACAATTTGTTTCATTAAAATTTACACATATAAACTATTGAAGGATAATCGATAATATCTCACATAAAATTTGTTTCATTTAGATTTATGAATAGGAAGTATTCAAGGATACACCATATACTAGAGATCAATGAATATTTTCGATAATATCTCATACACAATTTGTTTCATCAAGATTTATAAATAGGAAGTATTCAAGGATACACCATATACTAGAGATCAATGAATATTTTCGATAATATCTCACATACAATTGGTTTCATTTAGATTTATAAATAGGAAGTATTCAAGGATACACCATATACAAAGATCAATGAATATTTTCGATAATATCTCACATACAATTGGTTTCATTTAGATTTATAAATAGGAAGTATTCAAGGATACACCATATACTAGAGATCAATGAATATTTTCGATAATATCTCACACACAATTTGTTTCGTTTAGATTTACAATAAAGCAGTGTTTAAGGATACACCATATACTAGAGATCAATGAATATTTTCGATAATATCTCACACACAATTTGTTTCATTTAGATTAATAAATAGGAAGTGTTTAGGGATACGCTATATAGTAGAGATCAATGTTTATTTTCGTTAATATCTCACACACAATTTGTTTTATTAAGATTTATACATAGGAAGTATTTAAGGATACACCATATACTAGAAATCAATGAATATTTTCGATAATATCTCACATACAATTTGTGTCATTAAGATTTATATATAGGAAGTATTCAAGGATACACCATATACTAGAGATCAATGAATATTTTCGATAATATATAACACACAAGTTGTTTCATTTAGATTTTTAAATAGGAAGTATTGAAGGATACACCATATACTAGAGATCAATGAATATTTTCGATAATATTTCATACACAATTTGTTTCATTAATATTTATAAATAGGAAGTATTCAAAAATACACCATATACTAGAGATCAATGAATATTTTCGATATTATATCACACACAATTTGTTTCAAAAAGATTTATAAATAGTGTTAGAGATGAACAAATTAAGAAAAAAAATGTGTTTGTTGAATTCAGTGTATATATATATTTAAAACAGAAAAAATGTAAAGAAATTCATTTTGTATTGTCGTCCGTGCACGTCTTTTCTTTTCGCTGGCTCTCACTAGACTGAAAACTCTGTTGTCTTCATTTTATGTGCTTACAGTCGGCCATCCTGTCAGACAAGCGCCCTCGATTAGCACTCGCCTCGTCATCACCGAACTCGTTGTAGTCATCGTCGTTGTCATCGTCATCGCCTGTTGGTAGGAGTCTGCACCACGGCTTGATCTTATCAGATGCGTACACCGATTTGTAATGACGCTGGGTACGGGCAGTGTACGGTAGATCTTGAACCACGTAGCGGTCTTTATCAAGCACTTCGGTAATAATAAAAGGCCCTTTGTAACGAGGCTCTAACGTCCGCGACGTACCAGTGGCTACTGGTTCATTCTCCACTAGGATCAGGTCGCCTTTGACATATCTCTTCGGATGACTATGTTTTGAGTCATACCTTTGTTTGGCCAGTTTACGGTGTTCGTCTATTCGTTTCACTGTATCGTTACGCAGTTTTACCAGGTTTTCTTCATCAACGACGTCGCAGCTATGTAAGGCAAGGACCAGCTTATTTTGCAGTATGTCACGCGGCTTGAATCCATATAACAGTTCCTGAGGTGTCTTCCCTGTAGTTTTATTCACCGTAGAATTGAGTGTCCACTGGATTCGTCGCAGTTGTTCGTCCCAACGCTTGTCTTCCGCAGTTGATGGCAAGAGCATACTTAAAATGGTCCTATTTGCTCGTTCAGCGTGTCCGTTTGCTCGTGGTGTTCTTACGGCATTCAGTATATGTTTTATATCGTTATCCTTACAATATTGTTCGAACGCACGGGATGTGAAAGCTGTTCCTCGATCGCTGACTATCCTGGCTGGCATACCAAAGTATCCACTTAATTCGTTAAGTACATCTATAACGTGCTTTGTTGCTGTACTTTTTACTGGTCTAATTATCGAAAACTTCGTGAATGCGTCAATGACTACGAGAATGTGCTCATTACGTCGGGTGCTTTTAGGGAACGGGCCCAAATGGTCTATATGTATTGTATGGAATGGCACCGGGTTTATTTTATCTGTATGGTACTCACCCTCGTGTTTACCTCCTTTGTTTTTGTTGTAGGCACATTTTATACATGAATTGACGTGAGACTTAATAGTATTGCGCATCCGCGGAAACCAAAAATACTTCTGAAGGTTGGATAATGTTTTTTCAACACCAAGGTGGCCAGCATTATCATGTTGTCCCTGGATTACTCGACCTCGTACAGCTGTTGGCGCTACCCATAGGTGTTTATCGTTTATTTTTCGGAATAGTCTGTCGTTTTTCATCGCGTATTCGTTGCAAAAGTTTTTGTCTCCAGCCTTTACTCTTTCGACTATATTCTGTATATTTTCGTCCTTCGCGCCATGTTTGATATTCTTAAATTCCTCGCTCGCCCGACGCGCGACAACTGTTTTAGATACCGTACGATTTTCGAACTTCAGCCCGTCGTCGTTGCAGACTAAGCTTACTGTATTATTCGCGAATACGTCATTGCCGATTATAACTTCCGGTGAGAAAATATCGTCGTCTGCAATATATAGATCAATGGTCAGCTCAACATCATCAATTATCAATGTGGTCGTAATCATTTCTTTCAAGACCCGAGTGCCTCCACAAACACCGCTTATACGCACGTAGCATGGTTTTATTCTACCGGATAATGACGTTGCCTTCGACCTCTTTATCATACTGCACTCGCTACCCGTATCGATCAGAGCTAGCATATATATTCCATTGATTGCGATTCGTCTATCAGTGGTGAGTTTTTTAATAGCGTTTGAGGTTCTAACGTTTGGCTGGCCGTAATTTTCGGGCATTCCTCTTGGGTGAACTCGTTGACAGTCTTTGCATCGCGCTCGTCTCTGTGGCTTGGGGCATGCGCTAGATATGTGGCCCGCTTCGGAGCAATTAAAGCAAACGATCGGTTTATGTTCCATTCCCGTCTTAATTATATTTTCATGAGGCCTGTGAGCGGCTTTACCACCATATTCGTTACGCTTAAACATTGTCGAAGTTTTGCCGTTTGAGGAGCAGCTGTCTATATTCGCAAAATATTCTTCGACTGTCTCTCGCATTTCCTTCATTATTCTAAAACGTACAGTAGCGATTGCGAGTTGTAATTCTCGGTGTTTTAAACCTTCGCGGGTGTATTTTATAATTGCTGACTCACTCAGGTTATGCCGTTTGCCCAAAGCACTCATTCTAAAACAATATTCACTTACTGGCTCACCTGTTTTCCACGTCGAGTTGGACATTTTGAAGTGAATATCAGCTTCATCACGTACTGTACCGAATTCTTCTTTGAGCGCCACAGACAATGCTTGCCAGGTCACATAAAGTTCTACAGGCGCATCAAGCCATAGCTTAGCTGGACCTTTTAATTTGGCGTAAACCGCTAGCAGTAAGCATCTTTCGTCCCATTGGTATGCTGTCATGAGCTTGCCTACACGATCAATAAATTGCTCCACACTGAAAATTGAGTCTTTCGGTTAAATCAAAGCGGTTAAATTTTCCACTATACCGCGTAAACTACCAATTTCTGACCGTAAATCGTCATCGTCAGTCAACACGTCAGATTCAATTTCATCGGAACCGACGGCTTCAGTCAGGCGTTGGACCAATTCGGCCTTCGTTCCGATCGTTACTTGATTCCGGTCCCGTAGTAGTCGTTTAAGATCGCTATCCCTTAAAGATGCTATTGTCGGCATTATGTCGTTTTATTTGTTTTCTAGCTTTCAGCAGTTTTTAGTTTTTATCACTTTTCGTTTTATTTCGTATTATTACGTTTTATTTCGTTTCGTATTGTTTTCCTTTTTTCGCATTAATCGTTAAATAGTTCTTTCAAAATTGTCCCTTTTATATTTTTTAGTATCGTTTCGTCAAGCGTTAATCGTTTTCAACACTTCTTCCATTACGTATTATTGCGTTTTATTTCGTTTCGTTAACCAATGAGTTTTTTTCCACAAAAATAATGTTTTCTCGTTTTTTATTCTCTTCTCATTACCGTTCTATATTGTTTTATTACAACTCGTATATACATATTTTCCATACCATCGTACACTCGTAACTCACTGCGTAGTCTGTTTTTTAACATATGCGCCACATCTGGTCGTACATATCATGACACGCACAAGTATATGTCTATTTCTTTGTTCTTATGCACATATTTTTTCTCATTCATGTCCTTCACCAAATTTTGGTTGCTAACATTTAAGACATACATATACACATATGTTTCTATACACAAGTGATTTTTTCAAACAACCGTTTTCATTTTCTTTGTTTTTTATTATTATTCATTTCTCTGTTTCTATGTATGCCTTTGCCTATGTCCGTTTTTTCTGCGTTCCACGAAAAGTCTCTCTTAAAGAACATTACTCTGAGCGTAAAAAAAATGTTCGCTTCGTTCGTTTAGTTTCCGCCGTTACGCACACGCACAGAAAATTTCTTCACAACATTTTCTTTGTTTTCTATCGCGCACTATGGATATTTATCCCACTTCTGAACTGAAGAGAAGAAACTATAAATTAAGAAAAAAACATGTGTTTGTTGAATTCAGTGTATCTATATATTTAAAACAGAAAAAATAAAAGAAATTCATTTTATATTGTCGTCCGTGCACGTCTTTTCTTTTCGCTGGCTCTCACTAGACTACCTGTTGTCTTCATTTTATGTGCTTACACAAGGATACACCATATACTAGAGATCAATGAATATTTTCGATAATATCTCACACACAATCTGTTTCATTTTGATTTATAAATAGGAAGTATTCAAAAATACACCATATACTAGAGATCAATGAATATTTTCGATAATATCTCACACACAATTTGTTTCATTAAGATTTATAAATAGGAAGTGTTCAAGGATACACCATATACTAGAGATCAATGAATATTTTCAATAATATCTCATACACAATTTGTTTCATTAAGATTTATAAATAGGAAGTATTCAAGGATACATCATATACTAGAGATCAATGAATATTTTCGATAATATCTCACACACAATTTGTTTCATTTTGATTTATAAATAGGAAGTCTTCAAGGATATACCATATACTAGAGATCAATGAATATTTTCGATAATGTCTCACATACAATTTGATTCAATTAGATTTATAAGAAGGAAGTCTTCAAGGATACACCATATACTAGAGATCAATGAATATTTTCGATAATATCTCACACACGATTTGTTTCATTAAGATTTATAAATAGGAAGTATTCAAAAATAAACCATATACTAGAGATCAATGAAAATTTTCGATAATATCTCACACACAATGTTTTTCATTTAGATTTATAAATAGGAAGTATTCAAGGATACACCATATACTAGAGATCAATGAATATTTTCGATAATACACCATATACTAGAGATCAATGAAAATTTTCGATAATATCTCACACACAATGTGTTTCATTTAAATTTTTAAATAGGAAGTATTCAAGGATACACCATATACTAGAGATCAATGAATATTTTCGATAATATCTAACACACAATTTGTTTCATTTAGATTTATAAATAGGAAGTATTCGAGGATACACCATATACTAGAAATCAATGAATATTTTCGATAATGTCTCACATACATTTTTTTTTCATTCACATTTACAAATAGGAAGTATTCAAGGATACACCATATACTAGAGATCAATGAATATATCCGATAATATCTCACACACAATTTTTTTCATTAAGATTTATAAATAGGAAGTATTCAAGGATACACCATATACTAGAGATCAATGAATATTTTCAATAATATCTCATACACAATTTGTTTCATTAAGATTTATAAATAGGAAGTATTCAAAAATACACCATATACTAGAGATCAATGAATATTTTCGATAATATCACACATACAATTTATTTCATTTAGATTTTTAAATAGGAAGTATTCAAGGATACACCATATACTAAAGATCAATGAATATTTTCAATAATATCTCATACACAATTTGTTTCATTAATATTTATAAATAGGAAGTATTCAAGGATGCACCATATACTAGAGATCAATGAATATTTTCAATAATATCTCACACACAATTTGTTTCATTACGATTTATAAATAGGAAGTATTCAAGGATACACCATATACTAGAGATCAATGAATATTTTCGACAATATCTCACACACAATTTGTTTCATTAATATTCATAAATAGAAAGTGTTCAAGGATGCACCATATACTAGAGATCAATGAATATTTTCAATAATATCTCATACACAATTTGTTTCATTAATATTTATAAATAGAAAGTGTTCAAGGATACACATACACAATTTGTTTCATTAATATTTATAAATAGAAAGTGTTCAAGGATACACCATATACTAGAGATCAATGAATATTTTCGACAATATCTCACACACAATTTGTTTCATTAATATTTATAAATAGAAAGTGTTCAAGGATGCACCATATACTAGAGATCAATGAATATTTTCAATAATATCTCATACACAATTTGTTTCATTAATATTTATAAATAGAAAGTGTTCAAGGATGCACCATATACTAGAGATCAATGAATATTTTCAATAATATCTCATACACAATTTGTTTCATTTAAATTTATAAATAGGAAGTATTCAAGGATACACCATATACTAGAGATCAATGAATATTTTCAATAATATCTCATACACAATTTGTTTCATTAATATTTATAAATAGAAAGTGTTCAAGGATACACCATATACTAGAGATCAATGAATATTTTCGACAATATCTCACACACAATTTGTTTCATTACGATTTATAAATAGGAAGTATTCAAGGATACACCATATACTAGAGATCAATGAATATTTTCAATAATATCTCATACACAATTTGTTTCATTAATATTTATAAATAGAAAGTGTTCAAGGATGCACCATATACTAGAGATCAATGAATATTTTCAATAATATCTCATACACAATTTGTTTCATTTAAATTTATAAATAGGAAGTATTCAAGGATGCACCATATACTAGAGATCAATGAATATTTTCAAGAATATCTCACACACAATTTGTTTCATTAAGATTTATAAATAGGAAGTATTCAAGGATGCATCATATACTAGAGATCAATGAATATTTTCAATAATATCTCATGTCGCGTGATAAAATCAATGATAGATTAATTTTATTTAAATAAAACGCGAGGGTGATTTTGTTTTAATTGATCGATGTTTATTTCCTTCTAGTTCAATAGCGACTGACTTAAAAAATTATAACAACGTTAATTTGAAGCGCAGAAGAATTTAAAATAAATAGGTATTTAACTAAATATGTGGCCCGTTATAAAATAACAACAAAAAACAAATTACTTAAAAATGCAATTGTTATGTACTTAGGATTTTACATTACTTTCCAATAATAAAAAAAATGATCAAGTGAGAATGCGACACAAAAGAAAATATTAACAAATTTACAAAATCAATATTATTGTTGAAATTATTAAAAATAAATTTAGGATGCTCACAGTTTAATTAAATAAAATTTAATTAGAACAAATCAAAAAATTAAATTAATAAATTAAACATAAGGTGTTGGCTGCCATCTTATCCGACATGCTCACCCCGTTGAAAGGCCCCTCTTTCAAGATGAATTTAGAGGAGGTAAGGGAGCTACTTTATGAATAGGACGACGAAAAAAACCATTTTTTGACTTAAGCTCTATTACTCGAACTCGTCCATCAGAACCAAGTATAGCTTTTGTTACTCGAGCCAACTGCCATTGTTGTGGTGGGGTATTGTCTTCGTGAACTACAACAAGTTGGCCTTCGATGACATTTGGCTCCACCTTTGACCATTTGGCTCGTCCTTGTAGTGACAAGAGATAATCCTTAGACCATGCTTTCCAGAACTGGTTTTTTAAATACGAAATTCGCTGGAAATGACTAAGAGACCCTGGTTTGGTAAGATTTAAGGTTTCTTCAGGAAGGGCCACTAAAGGTGAACCAATTATTAAGTGGCCTGGTGTTAAGGCTTCACCATCATTAGGATCGTCAGACATTGGAGCGATGGGGCGAGAGTTTAGAATGGCTTCAACTTCAGCCACAAGTGTCTGCAATTCTTCAAATGTAAGATACGGCACGCCGATGTTTTTTACGAGCAAAGTTTTAGCTGATTTAACAGCTGCCTCCCATAAACCACCGAAATGTGGGGCACGAGGAGGAATGAAACAAAATTCAAAACCTTTCTGAACCGAATACGTTTTGAGCTCATGAACGACATCTTGATGGAACAACGAATTTTTTAATGCAATGAGTTTGTTGTGTGCTCCGACAAAATTTGTGGCGTTGTCGCAGTAGATTTTTCGGGAAATGCCTCTTCGACTGATGAACCGTTTCAAGCACATAAGAAATGTGTTTGTTGAAAGGTCGGACACCACTTCTAAATGCGTGGCCTTTGAGCTGAAACAAACAAAAACAGCTATATAAGTTTTGTAGGGCACTTTACCTCGGCTACGATGTGTGGCTAGAAAAGGACCACAAAAATCCACTCCAGCTACAAAAAACGGTCGATTAACTCAAAGTCTATCAGCTGGTAAGTTACCCATGATTTGGTTCATTAATTTTGGTTTGTGGTGGAAACAATGGATGCAAATTCGAACGACCTTGCGAACCACTTCTCTGGCGTTAATGAGCCAAATTTTTTGACGAATGATACCCAGTAAAACCTTTGGACCAGCATGTAAATGAAGGCGATGCAAATATTCGATGTACAATAATATAAAACGATGATTTTTTGGAACCAAAGCAGGAAATCGGACATCATATGGTATAGGTGCCTTTGCTAGACGGCCACCAACACGAAGTAATGTGATAGCTGAGCCATTTTTTAATTTCATTTCTTGTAGAAATGGTGTCAATTTCTGTAGCGAAGGATGAACAAATTTTCCTTTGGAAAGTGCGGCAATGTCCTCCTTGAAATTGGCATTTTGAATATGGCCAATTATGCGTCAGAAAACACAATCTAATTCTGCTACGGTTATATGAGTTGCATCTGCGGGCTTCAAGTTGCGGTCTACTGGGTATCTGTTAAAAATACGAAAAACAAATGAAATTATTCGAATTACTTTATAAAATGATGAATGCTTATCGATTATCTCTTCGATTATTGATTTTGGGGTATCAGTACACTTGAAAACAGCCGCTTTTCTTTTTTCTAAGAATCCTGTGCTAATTTTTGTCTCATCATTTTTGGGCCAAGTTGATTGATGATCAAGAAGAAAACTAGGACCGTTAAACCAAATTGTTGATGGTAATTCCTGTGCACTACATCCTGGGATACAATATCAGCAGGGTTGCTTTTGGGTGGAACGTGACTCCAGATAATATCTCTTGTATTGTTTTGAAGTTCGGAGACACGATTAGCGACGAAACAATGTAGAGTTGATGAGTGTAGCTTAAGCCATTGAAGAACAATTTTCGAGTCAGTCCAAAAATAGGTTTTCGATACAAAATTAGTCATTTTTGATTTTATTTTCTCTCACGTTTTACTAAGTAGAACAGCGGCACACAGTTCAAGTCGGGGTAGTGATTGTGCCTTAATAGGAGCTACTTTGGACTTAGCAATCAGCAGAGTTGTTTTGTATTTGCCTTCGACCAAAACTCGAAAATAAAGACAACACCCATAAGCACGTTGGGAAGCATCTGCGAAACCATGGACTTCACCAAGTGTTCCAGGTGATGTAAACACATATCTGGGCACCTCGATATTTTTTATATATTGTAAGTCATCTCTTATTTTGAGCCACAAAGATTTGAGATCTTCATTCAGTTTGTCGTCCCAGTCGTAATTCTAGACCCATATTTCCTGAAGAAGGATTTTACAGCGAACCACGACCGGGCTCAAAATTCCCAGCAAATCATAAATTCTTGCAACAAGAGACAGAAGTGACCTTTTTGTTGGCTCGATTAATTCAGGCAATTCAAAACGATAGCAAAAAATATCTTGTTGTGTTTTCCAGGACATGCCTAAGGTTTTCCTAATTTCGTCTTCTGGACCTTTTATCGGGACTTCAGCTTCATTTTTCGAGGTAACTTCAAAACTATTACTGCTCCATTTTGCCAATTGGAGCCCATGCAATTTAAGTAGTAAACCAACTCTGCCTTCTTCTTAAGCAACGTTTCGACGTTATCGGAGCCAGTAAGGATGTCGTCTACATAAAAATCTTCTCGCAGGGTCTTGGAACCAAGAGGAAACGATGAGTTATATTTATCTGCAATGAAAAACAAACTGCAAATTACTAAAAATGGGGCTGCAGACAAACCATATGTAACAGTGTTAAGTAAAATTTTTCCTCCCTGCTGTTGCGCCATAAAATGAGCTGGTATTTGCGATCCCGTTCGTCGACTTCAAACTGTCGATACATTTTAGAGATGTCAGCTGTGAGTGCAAATTTGTTCAAACGAAACAAAAAAAGTGTGGTGATTAGGTCCTGCTGAATTGTAGGGCCAACCATAAGAATATCGTTCAACGATATTTTTGATGAGCTGCGAGCTGAGCCATTAAATACGACACGAAGTTTTGTTGTAGTGCTCTCTGGACGAAGTACACAATGGTGTGGAATGACGAAATTTGGACTATCTAGCGAGTGAGTATACAGCGACATGTGTCCAAGCGATAAATATTCATTCATGAACTGAGTGTACATAGATTTAATTGTTGAATCACGATCTAAGCGTCTTTCGACAGACAAAAAGCGCTTGTAGGCCATATTGAATGAGTTACCAAATACCTCTGGTGGTTTTTTAAATGGTAAACGAACTTGGATCTTACCATTTTCTATAACTCTGACGTTTTTAATGTAATGTTGTTCACAAGCTGCCTCTTCCTCTGTGAACTTCGACGGATTGTTTACGTAGTCCTCAATCTCCCAAAACTTTTTTAATGTGGTATCAACGGATTCTTCGGCAATTTCAATAGCTAAGTTGCAAATCATTGGAGCTACGGGAATTTAGTTGTGAATTTACCACCGGCAATCCATCCGAACAATGCATTCTTTAAAGTTGGGCCACTATCTATTAATGATATTTGACCGTCTACCAACAAGTTAAAAAAAACCTCTGTACCTATTAACAATTCTATCCGCTGGGGCTTGTAAAGTAATGGATCGGCTAACTGAAGAGTGTTGAGTATCTCCCAATGAGATGTTTCGATGTGTTCACCGGGCTGACGAGATGATATTGACTTAGTTACCGCAAAATTTGAGGACCACTCGAACGAATTAAAACGCGATTTTACTGTAGCATCAACGTAAGATTTGATTCTTGTGCGCACTTCACCAATGCCGGAAATTTCTTGGGTGTACGGATGAAAACCCAATTTGAGCCTTTTTGCAGTTTCTTCTAGAATGAAATTTATTTCTGAACAAGAATCCAGAAGAGCGCTTACCGGTTGAAATATGCCACAAGAATCTTTGATGAGAACCACAGCTGTTGGGATGAGTGATCTTTTGAGGGCCCGAGTAACGAAAGTAGTTGAACGACTATTTTCAACTTGAACTGTATTGCTTACCGAAGAACTATTAGGTTGATTTTGAACGATACCATGAGTTACTGGAATGTTTAAATTTTCAGGAACCTTGTAGAAATGAAGCACTGTGTGATGAGCTGATTTGCATACCTTACAGCGAGATTTAGATGGGCAATTCGAAACCATATGACCTTTGTTCAGACAATTGATGCAATGGCCATTGCGCTTTACGAAAGTAAAGCGTTCCGAAACAGGATGGGATGAAAAGGATGCACAAGAATTTAAACCATGCTCCGACGAACTACAATACGAGCACTTAGAGTTTGACTGAACAAAAGTGTGAGATGGACGTTTAAAATTTGGTTTTGCCTTTGCAGCATTAAATTTTTCCGCAATTTCAACCTTTTTACCATGGCTTTCTAAAAATTGACAACGATTGCTTAAAACGTCATAAAATGCATCCCAAGTCGGCAATGATTTGAATTCTTGTTTCTCATCGTAGTTCAATTTTGTTTCAGGGTCGACTTTCGATAATACAATGTGAACCAGAATACCATTCAGCACATCTATTTCTGAACCGAGAGACAACAAAGAACCACGAATAGCCGAAATAGTATCAATGATTTTTCGCAACGAAGCACTGTCGCCTTTGATCATATTAGGAACAATAAATAAATCATTAACATGTTCCAGAAAAATTAGCACTTTGTTGTCGTAGCGTTCTTTTAATCTCTTTAGCGCCTTAGCATAATTTTGTTCGGTTACCTGAAATGGTTCGACAACTGCCAAAGCTGGGCCTGATAAGCAGTTTAGCAAATAATTAAATTTGTCAACATCCGTAATTGAATGATTTTCGTGAACTAAATTATTAAAAGCAGTAATAAACCTTTCGTACTCAGCATACTTGCCATCTAATTTGGGTAATCTTAATGAAGGAAGATGAGATGAATGCACTGCACCAGCAACAGAAGCATTAAATTGAGTAACATCCATTGATACAGAACCACGACGACGTTTTAGAATGCCTAATATTTTTACCTTTGTAGCGATAAATAAATCCTCGTAATCAGTTCGGCCATTATCAGAGGAACAAAGCTGTTCAATTTTGCCTTGCACGTGGCTCAATTGCTTGAAATACGATTCTAGAATTTCCAGTCTACATTTCAAAATGGCGTCATCGACATTTTCGCCATCTTTTTCTATCTTTTTCTGCATATATGAGAGGTTTCGCTTCATTGTACTTCTTTGATGTTTTAGTGCTGCTAATTCTGAGCTACTGGCATTCTGTGGCTCAGGAATTACTTCATCGTTGTTGGCCATTTTATTTTAATTTTTTAAGTTTGTATATTTTCAAACCACGAAACGATATCTTTATCTTCGAATTGGAGGTAGCACTTAAAGTTGGTTTCAAGACTTTTTCGAAAATGCACTTTTACCACTATAGGCAAATGCACACAAACAACGATATATTGTAATAGGTGACACGAAAATATGTACAACCTTGAAATATTTGCAGTAGGTGACACGAGAAAAACCACGAAAATTGGTACTAGGTCACGCGTAGACTACAAATTATTTGCAAGAGCTCTATCACAAATCAAACGAACAAAATATTTTTGATGTGGCTCTACGGGCCAAAAAGTCCAAAAAAAAACCGATTAAATTTTTATTTAAATTAAACTTTAGAACTACCGTCCTGTCACGGTCGCCAAAATGTCGCGTGATAAAATCAATGATAGATTAATTTTATTTAAATAAAACGCGAGGGTGATTTTGTTTTAATTGATCGATGTTTATTTCCTTCTAGTTCAATAGCGACTGACTTAAAAAATTATAACAACGTTAATTTGAAGCGCAGAAGAATTTAAAATAAATAGGTATTTAACTAAATATGTGGCCCGTTATAAAATAACAACAAAAAACAAATTACTTAAAAATGCAATTGTTATGTACTTAGGATTTTATATTACTTTCCAATAATAAAAAAAAATGATCAAGTGAGAATGCGACACAAAAGAAAATATTAACAAATTTACAAAAACAATATTATTGTTGAAATTATTAAAAATAAATTTAGGATGCTCACAGTTTAATTAAATAAAATTTAATTAGAACAAATCAAAAAATTAAATTAATAAATTAAACATAAGGTGTTGGCTGCGATCTTATCCGACATCTCATACACAATTTGTTTCATTCAGATTTATAAATAGAAAGTGTTCAAGGATACACCATATACTAGAGATCAATGAATATTTTCAATAATATCTCACACAGAATTTGTTTCATTAAGATTTATAAATAGGAAGTATTCAAGGATACACCATATTCTAGAGATCAATGAATATTTTCGATAATATATCACATAAAATTTGTTTCATTAAGTATTATAAATAGGAAGTATTCAAGGATACACCATATACTAGAGATCAATGAATATTTTCGATAATATATCACATAAAATTTGTTTCATTAAGTATTATAAATAGAAAGTGTTCAAGGATACACCATATACTAGAGATCAATGAATATTTTCTATAATATCTCATACACAATTTGTTGCATTAAGATTTATAAATAGGAAGTGTTTAAGGATACACTATATACTAGAGATCAATGAATATTTTCAATAATATCTCATACACAATTTGTTTCATTCAGATTTATAAATAGAAAGTGTTCAAGGATACACCATATACTAGAGATCAATGAATATTTTCGACAATATCTCACACACAATTTGTTTCATTTTGATTTATAAGTAGGAAGTATTCAAGGATACACCAGATACTAGAGATCAATGAATATTTTCGATAATATCTCACACACAATTTGTTTCATTAAGACTTATAAATAGGAAGTATTCAAGGATACATCATATAATAGAGATCAATGAATATTTTCAATAATATCTGATACACAATTTGTTTCATTAAGATTTATAAATAGGAAGTATTCAAAAATATACACCATATACTAGAGATCAATGAATATTTTCGATAATATCTCACATACAATTTGTTTCATTAAGATTTATAAATATGAAGTATTCAAGGATACACCATATACTAGAGATCAATGAATATTTTCAATAATATCTCAAATACAATTTGTTTCATTAAGATTTATAAATAGGAATTATTCAAGGATACACCATATTCTAGAGATCAATGAATATTTTCGATAATATCTCACATACAATTTGTTTCATTCAGATTTATAAATAGAAAGTGTTCAAGGATACACCATATACTAGAGATCAATGAATATTTTCGATAATATCTCACATACAATTTGTTTCATTAAGATTTATAAATAGGAAGTATTCAAGGATATACCATATACTAGATATCAATGAATATTTTCGCTAATATATCACTTACAATTTGTTTCATTAAGATTTATAACCAGGAATTATTCAAGGATACACCATATACTAGATATCATCGAATATTTTCGATAATATATCACAAACAATTTGTTTCATTAAGATTTATAAATAGGAAGTATTCAGGGATACACCATATACTAGAGATCAATGAATATTTTCGATAATATCTCACACACAATGTGTTTCATTAAGATTTATAAATAGGAAGTATTCAAGGATACACCATATACCAGAGATCAAAGAATATTTTCGATAATATCTCACACACAATTTGTTTCATTAAGATTTATAAATAGGAAGAATTCAAGGATACGTCATATACTACAGATCAATGAATATTTTCGATGATATCCCACACACAATTTGTTTCATTTAGATTTATAAATAGGAAGTATTCAAGGATACACCATATACCAGACATCAATGAATATTTTCGATAATATGTCACACACAATTTGTTTCAATAAGATTTATAAATAGGAAGTCTTCAAGGATACACCATATACTAGAGATCAATGAATTTTTGCGATAATATCTCACACACAATTTGTTTCATTAAGATTTATAAATAGGAAGTATTCCGGGATACACCATATACTAGAATTCAATGAATATTTCCGATAATATCTCACACACAATTTGTTTCATTTAGATTTATAAATAGGAAGTGTTTAAGGATACACTATATACTAGAGATCAATGAATATTTTCGGTAATATCTTACATACAATGTGTTTCATTTAGATTTATAAATAGGAAGTATTCAAGGATACACCATATACTAGAGATCAATGAATATTTTCGATAATATCTCACACACAATTTGTTTCATTTAGATTAATAAATAGGAAGTGTTTAGGGATACGCTATATAGTAGAGATCAATGTTTATTTTCGTTAATATCTCACACACAATTTGTTTTATTAAGATTTATACATAGGAGGTATTTAAGGATACACTATATACTAGAGATCAATAAATAGTTTCGATAATATCTCATACACAATTTGTTTCATCAAGATTTATAAATAGGAAGTATTCAAGGATACACCATATACTAGAGATCAATGAATATTTTCGATAATATCTCACATACAATTGGTTTCATTTAGATTTATAAATAGGAAGTATTCAAGGATACACCATATACTAGAGATCAATGAATATTTTCGATAATATCTCACACACAATTTGTTTCGTTTAGATTTACAATAAAGCAGTGTTTAAGGATACACCGTATACTAGAGATCAATGAATATTTTCGATAATATCTCACACACAATTTGTTTCATTTAGATTAATAAATAGGAAGTGTTTAGGGATACGCTATATAGTAGAGATCAATGTTTATTTTCGTTAATATCTCACACACAATTTGTTTTATTAAGATTTATACATAGGAAGTATTTAAGGATATACCATATACTAGAAATCAATGAATATTTTCGATAATATCTCACATACAATTTGTGTCATTAAGATTTATATATAGGAAGTATTCAAGGATACACCATATACTAGAGATCAATGAATATTTTCGATAATATATAACACACAAGTTGTTTCATTTAGATTTTTAAATAGGAAGTATTGAAGGATACACCATATACTAGAGATCAATGAATATTTTCGATAATATTTCATACACAATTTGTTTCATTAATATTTATAAATAGGAAGTATTCAAAAATACACCATATACTAGAGATAAATGAATATTTTCGATATTATATCACACACAATTTGTTTCAAAAAGATTTATAAATAGTGTTAGAGATGAACAAATTAAGAAAAAAACATGTGTTTGTTGAATTCAGTGTATATATATATTTAAAACAGAAAAAATGTAAAGAAATTCATTTTGTATTGTCGTCCGTGCACGTCTTTTCTTTTCGCTGGCTCTCACTAGACTGAAAACTCTGTTGTCTTCATTTTATGTGCTTACAGTCGGCCATCCTGTCAGACAAGCGCCCTCGATTAGCACTCGCCTCGTCATCACCGAACTCGTTGTAGTCATCGTCGTTGTCATCGTCATCGCCTGTTGGTAGGAGTCTGCACCACGGCTTGATCTTATCAGATGCGTACACCGATTTGTAATGACGCTGGGTACGGGCAGTGTACGGTAGATCTTGAACCACGTAGCGGTCTTTATCAAGCACTTCGGTAATAATAAAAGGCCCTTTGTAACGAGGCTCTAACGTCCGCGACGTACCAGTGGCTACTGGTTCATTCTCCACTAGGATCAGGTCGCCTTTGACATATCTCTTCGGATGACTATGTTTTGAGTCATACCTTTGTTTGGCCAGTTTACGGTGTTCGTCTATTCGTTTCACTGTATCGTTACGCAGTTTTACCAGGTTTTCTTCATCAACGACGTCGCAGCTATGTAAGGCAAGGACCAGCTTATTTTGCAGTATGTCACGCGGCTTGAATCCATATAACAGTTCCTGAGGTGTCTTCCCTGTAGTTTTATTCACCGTAGAATTGAGTGTCCACTGGATTCGTCGCAGTTGTTCGTCCCAACGCTTGTCTTCCGCAGTTGATGGCAAGAGCATACTTAAAATGGTCCTATTTGCTCGTTCAGCGTGTCCGTTTGCTCGTGGTGTTCTTACGGCATTCAGTATATGTTTTATATCGTTATCCTTACAATATTGTTCGAACGCACGGGATGTGAAAGCTGTTCCTCGATCGCTGACTATCCTGGCTGGCATACCAAAGTATCCACTTAATTCGTTAAGTACATCTATAACGTGCTTTGTTGCTGTACTTTTTACTGGTCTAATTATCGAAAACTTCGTGAATGCGTCAATGACTACGAGAATGTGCTCATTACGTCGGGTGCTTTTAGGGAACGGGCCCAAATGGTCTATATGTATTGTATGGAATGGCACCGGGTTTATTTTATCTGTATGGTACTCACCCTCGTGTTTACCTCCTTTGTTTTTGTTGTAGGCACATTTTATACATGAATTGACGTGAGACTTAATAGTATTGCGCATCCGCGGAAACCAAAAATACTTCTGAAGGTTGGATAATGTTTTTTCAACACCAAGGTGGCCAGCATTATCATGTTGTCCCTGGATTACTCGACCTCGTACAGCTGTTGGCGCTACCCATAGGTGTTTATCGTTTATTTTTCGGAATAGTCTGTCGTTTTTCATCGCGTATTCGTTGCAAAAGTTTTTGTCTCCAGCCTTTACTCTTTCGACTATATTCTGTATATTTTCGTCCTTCGCGCCATGTTTGATATTCTTAAATTCCTCGCTCGCCCGACGCGCGACAACTGTTTTAGATACCGTACGATTTTCGAACTTCAGCCCGTCGTCGTTGCAGACTAAGCTTACTGTATTATTCGCGAATACGTCATTGCCGATTATAACTTCCGGTGAGAAAATATCGTCGTCTGCAATATATAGATCAATGGTCAGCTCAACATCATCAATTATCAATGTGGTCGTAATCATTTCTTTCAAGACCCGAGTGCCTCCACAAACACCGCTTATACGCACGTAGCATGGTTTTATTCTACCGGATAATGACGTTGCCTTCGACCTCTTTATCATACTGCACTCGCTACCCGTATCGATCAGAGCTAGCATATATATTCCATTGATTGCGATTCGTCTATCAGTGGTGAGTTTTTTAATAGCGTTTGAGGTTCTAACGTTTGGCTGGCCGTAATTTTCGGGCATTCCTCTTGGGTGAACTCGTTGACAGTCTTTGCATCGCGCTCGTCTCTGTGGCTTGGGGCATGCGCTAGATATGTGGCCCGCTTCGGAGCAATTAAAGCAAACGATCGGTTTATGTTCCATTCCCGTCTTAATTATATTTTCATGAGGCCTGTGAGCGGCTTTACCACCATATTCGTTACGCTTAAACATTGTCGAAGTTTTGCCGTTTGAGGAGCAGCTGGCTATATTCGCAAAATATTCTTCGACTGTCTCTCGCATTTCCTTCATTATTCTAAAACGTACAGTAGCGATTGCGAGTTGTAATTCTCGGTGTTTTAAACCTTCGCGGGTGTATTTTATAATTGCTGACTCACTCAGGTTATGCCGTTTGCCCAAAGCACTCATTCTAAAACAATATTCACTTACTGGCTCACCTGTTTTCCACGTCGAGTTGGACATTTTGAAGTGAATATCAGCTTCATCACGTACTGTACCGAATTCTTCTTTGAGCGCCACAGACAATGCTTGCCAGGTCACATAAAGTTCTACAGACGCATCAAGCCATAGCTTAGCTGGACCTTTTAATTTGGCGTAAACCGCTAGCAGTAAGCATCTTTCGTCCCATTGGTATGCTGTCATGACCTTGCCTACACGATCAATAAATTGCTCCACACTGAAAATTGAGTCTTTCGGTTAAATCAAAGCGGTTAAATTTTCCACTATACCGCGTAAACTATCAATTTCTGACCGTAAATCGTCATCGTCAGTCAACACGTCAGATTCAATTTCATCGGAACCGACGGCTTCAGTCAGGCGTTGGACCAATTCGGCCATCGTTCCAATCGTTACTTGATTCCGGTCCCGTAGTAGTCGTTTAAGATCGCTATCCCTTAAAGATGCTATTGTCGGCATTATGTCGTTTTATTTGTTTTCTAGCTTTCAGCAGTTTTTAGTTTTTATCACTTTTCGTTTTATTTCGTATTATTACGTTTTATTTCGTTTCGTATTGTTTTCCTTTTTTCGCATTAATCGTTAAATAGTTCTTTCAAAATTGTCCCTTTTATATTTTTTAGTATCGTTTCGTCAAGCGTTAATCGTTTTCAACACTTCTTCCATTACGTATTATTGCGTTTTATTTCGTTTCGTTAACCAATGAGTTTTTTTTCACAAAAAGAATGTTTTCTCGTTTTTTATTCTCTTCTCATTACCGTTCTATATTGTTTTATTACAACTCGTATATACATATTTTCCCTACCATCGTACACTCGTAACTCACTGCGTAGTCTATTTTTTAACATATGCGCCACATCTGGTCGTACATATCATGACACGCACAAGTATATGTCTATTTCTTTGTTCTTATGCACATATTTTTTCTCATTCATGTCCTTCACCAAATTTTGGTTGCTAACATTTAAGACATACATATACACATATGTTTCTATACACAAGTGATTTTTTCAAACAACCGTTTTCATTTTCTTTGTTTTTTATTATTATTCATTTCTCTGTTTCTATGTATGCCTTTGCCTATGTCCGTTTTTTCTGCGTTCCACGAAAAGTCTCTCTTAAAGAACATTACTCTGAGCGTAAAAAAAATGTTCGCTTCGTTCGTTTAGTTTCCGCCGTTACGCACACGCACAGAAAATTTCTTCACAACATTTTCTTTGTTTTCTATCGCGCACTATGGATATTTATCCCACTTCTGAACTGTTAGAGAAGAAACTATAAATTAAGAAAAAAACATGTGTTTGTTGAATTCAGTGTATCTATATATTTAAAACAGAAAAAATAAAAGAAATTCATTTTATATTGTCGTCCGTGCACGTCTTTTCTTTTCGCTGGCTCTCACTAGACTACCTGTTGTCTTCATTTTATGTGCTTACACAAGGATACACCATATACTAGAGATCAATGAATATTTTCGATAATATCTCACACACAATCTGTTTCATTTTGATTTATAAATAGGAAGTATTCAAAAATACACCATATACTAGAGATCAATGAATATTTTCGATAATATCTCACACACAATTTGTTTCATTAAGATTTATAAATAGGAAGTATTCAAAAATACACCATATACTAGAGATCAATGAATATTTTCGATAATATCTCACACACAATTTGTTTCATTAAGATTTATAAATAGGAAGTATTCAAAAATACACCATATACTAGAGATCAATGAATATTTTCAATAATATCTCATACACAATTTGTTTCATTTTGATTTATAAATAGGAAGTCTTCAAGGATATACCATATACTAGAGATCAATGAATATTTTCGATAATGTCTCACATACAATTTGATTCAATTAGATTTATAAGAAGGAAGTCTTCAAGGATACACCATATACTAGAGATCAATGAATATTTTCGATAATATCTCACACACGATTTGTTTCATTAAGATTTATAAATAGGAAGTATTCAAAAATAAACCATATACTAGAGATCAATGAAAATTTTCGATAATATCTCACACACAATGTTTTTCATTTAGATTTATAAATAGGAAGTATTCAAGGATACACCATATACTAGAGATCAATGAATATTTTCGATAATACACCATATACTAGAGATCAATGAAAATTTTCGATAATATCTCACACACAATGTGTTTCATTTAGATTTTTAAATAGGAAGTATTCAAGGATACACCATATACTAGAGATCAATGAATATTTTCGATAATATCTAACACACAATTTGTTTCATTTAGATTTATAAATAGGAAGTATTCGAGGATACACCATATACTAGAAATCAATGAATATTTTCGATAATGTCTCACATACATTTTTTTTCATTCACATTTACAAATAGGAAGTATTCAAGGATACACCATATACTAGAGATCAATGAATATATCCGATAATATCTCACACACAATTTTTTTCATTAAGATTTATAAATAGGAAGTATTCAAGGATACACCATATACTAGAGATCAATGAATATTTTCAATAATATCTCATACACAATTTGTTTCATTAAGATTTATAAATAGGAAGTATTCAAAAATACACCATATACTAGAGATCAATGAATATTTTCGATAATATCACACATACAATTTATTTCATTTAGATTTTTAAATAGGAAGTATTCAAGGATACACCATATACTAAAGATCAATGAATATTTTCAATAATATCTCATACACAATTTGTTTCATTAATATTTATAAATAGGAAGTATTCAAGGATGCACCATATACTAGAGATCAATGAATATTTTCAATAATATCTCACACACAATTTGTTTCATTACGATTTATAAATAGGAAGTATTCAAGGATACACCATATACTAGAGATCAATGAATATTTTCGACAATATCTCACACACAATTTGTTTCATTAATATTTATAAATAGAAAGTGTTCAAGGATGCACCATATACTAGAGATCAATGAATATTTTCAATAATATCTCATACACAATTTGTTTCATTAATATTTATAAATAGAAAGTGTTCAAGCATACACATACACAATTTGTTTCATTAATATTTATAAATAGAAAGTGTTCAAGGATACACCATATACTAGAGATCAATGAATATTTTCGACAATATCTCACACACAATTTGTTTCATTAATATTTATAAATAGAAAGTGTTCAAGGATGCACTATATACTAGAGATCAATGAATATTTTCAATAATATCTCATACACAATTTGTTTCATTAATATTTATAAATAGAAAGTGTTCAAGGATGCACCATATACTAGAGATCAATGAATATTTTCAATAATATCTCATACACAATTTGTTTCATTTAAATTTATTAATAGGAAGTATTCAAGGATACACCATATACTAGAGATCAATGAATATTTTCAATAATATCTCATACACAATTTGTTTCATTAATATTTATAAATAGAAAGTGTTCAAGGATACACCATATACTAGAGATCAATGAATATTTTCGACAATATCTCACACACAATTTGTTTCATTACGATTTATAAATAGGAAGTATTCAAGGATACACCATATACTAGAGATCAATGAATATTTTCAATAATATCTCATACACAATTTGTTTCATTAATATTTATAAATAGAAAGTGTTCAAGGATGCACCATATACTAGAGATCAATGAATATTTTCAATAATATCTCATACACAATTTGTTTCATTTAAATTTATAAATAGGAAGTATTCAAGGATGCACCATATACTAGAGATCAATGAATATTTTCAAGAATATCTCACACACAATTTGTTTCATTAAGATTTATAAATAGGAAGTATTCAAGGATGCATCATATACTAGAGATCAATGAATATTTTCAATAATATCTCATGTCGCGTGATAAAATCAATGATAGATTAATTTTATTTAAATAAAACGCGAGGGTGATTTTGTTTTAATTGATCGATGTTTATTTCCTTCTAGTTCAATAGCGACTGACTTAAAAAATTATAACAACGTTAATTTGAAGCGCAGAAGAATTTAAAATAAATAGGTATTTAACTAAATATGTGGCCCGTTATAAAATAACAACAAAAAACAAATTACTTAAAAATGCAATTGTTATGTACTTAGGATTTTACATTACTTTCCAATAATAAAAAAAATGATCAAGTGAGAATGCGACACAAAAGAAAATATTAACAAATTTACAAAATCAATATTATTGTTGAAATTATTAAAAATAAATTTAGGATGCTCACAGTTTAATTAAATAAAATTTAATTAGAACAAATCAAAAAATTAAATTAATAAATTAAACATAAGGTGTTGGCTGCCATCTTATCCGACATGCTCACCCCGTTGAAAGGCCCCTCTTTCAAGATGAATTTAGAGGAGGTAAGGGAGCTACTTTATGAATAGGACGACGAAAAAAACCATTTTTTGACTTAAGCTCTATTACTCGAACTCGTCCATCAGAACCAAGTATAGCTTTTGTTACTCGAGCCAACTGCCATTGTTGTGGTGGGGTATTGTCTTCGTGAACTACAACAAGTTGGCCTTCGATGACATTTGGCTCCACCTTTGACCATTTGGCTCGTCCTTGTAGTGACAAGAGATAATCCTTAGACCATGCTTTCCAGAACTGGTTTTTTAAATACGAAATTCGCTGGAAATGACTAAGAGACCCTGGTTTGGTAAGATTTAAGGTTTCTTCAGGAAGGGCCACTAAAGGTGAACCAATTATTAAGTGGCCTGGTGTTAAGGCTTCACCATCATTAGGATCGTCAGACATTGGAGCGATGGGGCGAGAGTTTAGAATGGCTTCAACTTCAGCCACAAGTGTCTGCAATTCTTCAAATGTAAGATACGGCACGCCGATGTTTTTTACGAGCAAAGTTTTAGCTGATTTAACAGCTGCCTCCCATAAACCACCGAAATGTGGGGCACGAGGAGGAATGAAACAAAATTCAAAACCTTTCTGAACCGAATACGTTTTGAGCTCATGAACTACATCTTGATGGAACAACGAATTTTTTAATGCAATGAGTTTGTTGTGTGCTCCGACAAAATTTGTGGCGTTGTCGCAGTAGATTTTTCGGGGAATGCCTCTTCGACTGATGAACCGTTTCAAGCACATAAGAAATGTGTTTGTTGAAAGGTCGGACACCACTTCTAAATGCGTGGCCTTTGAGCTGAAACAAACAAAAACAGCTATATAAGTTTTGTAGGGCACTTTACCTCGGCTACGATGTGTGGCTAGAAAAGGACCACAAAAATCCACTCCAGCTACAAAAAACGGTCGATTAACTCAAAGTCTATCAGCTGGTAAGTTACCCATGATTTGGTTCATTAATTTTGGTTTGTGGTGGAAACAATGGATGCAAATTCGAACGACCTTGCGAACCACTTCTCTGGCGTTAATGAGCCAAATTTTTTGACGAATGATACCCAGTAAAACCTTTGGACCAGCATGTAAATGAAGGCGATGCAAATATTCGATGTACAATAATATAAAACGATGATTTTTTGGAACCAAAGCAGGAAATCGGACATCATATGGTATAGGTGCCTTTGCTAGACGGCCACCAACACGAAGTAATGTGATAGCTGAGCCATTTTTTAATTTCATTTCTTGTAGAAATGGTGTCAATTTCTGTAGCGAAGGATGAACAAATTTTCCTTTGGAAAGTGCGGCAATGTCCTCCTTGAAATTGGCATTTTGAATATGGCCAATTATGCGTCAGAAAACACAATCTAATTCTGCTACGGTTATATGAGTTGCATCTGCGGGCTTCAAGTTGCGGTCTACTGGGTATCTGTTAAAAATACGAAAAACAAATGAAATTATTCGAATTACTTTATAAAATGATGAATGCTTATCGATTATCTCTTCGATTATTGATTTTGGGGTATCAGTACACTTGAAAACAGCCGCTTTTCTTTTTTCTAAGAATCCTGTGCTAATTTTTGTCTCATCATTTTTGGGCCAAGTTGATTGATGATCAAGAAGAAAACTAGGACCGTTAAACCAAATTGTTGATGGTAATTCCTGTGCACTACATCCTGGGATACAATATCAGCAGGGTTGCTTTTGGAT
Source organism: Sarcophaga carnaria (assembly GCA_958299815.1). Classification (NCBI taxonomy): domain Eukaryota; kingdom Metazoa; phylum Arthropoda; class Insecta; order Diptera; family Sarcophagidae; genus Sarcophaga; species Sarcophaga carnaria. Next base: position 79,644,842 of record OY283149.1, on the reverse strand, counting down.
GGAACGTGACTCCAGATAATATCTCTTGTATTGTTTTGAAGTTCGGAGACACGATTAGCGACGAAACAATGTAGAGTTGATGAGTGTAGCTTAAGCCATTGAAGAACAATTTTCGAGTCAGTCCAAAAATAGGTTTTCGATACAAAATTAGTCATTTTTGATTTTATTTTCTCTCACGTTTTACTAAGTAGAACAGCGGCACACAGTTCAAGTCGGGGTAGTGATTGTGCCTTAATAGGAGCTACTTTGGACTTAGCAATCAGCAGAGTTGTTTTGTATTTGCCTTCGACCAAAACTCGAAAATAAAGACAACACCCATAAGCACGTTGGGAAGCATCTGCGAAACCATGGACTTCACCAAGTGTTCCAGGTGATGTAAACACATATCTGGGCACCTCGATATTTTTTATATATTGTAAGTCATCTCTTATTTTGAGCCACAAAGATTTGAGATCTTCATTCAGTTTGTCGTCCCAGTCGTAATTCTAGACCCATATTTCCTGAAGAAGGATTTTACAGCGAACCACGACCGGGCTCAAAATTCCCAGCAAATCATAAATTCTTGCAACAAGAGACAGAAGTGACCTTTTTGTTGGCTCGATTAATTCAGGCAATTCAAAACGATAGCAAAAAATATCTTGTTGTGTTTTCCAGGACATGCCTAAGGTTTTCCTAATTTCGTCTTCTGGACCTTTTATCGGGACTTCAGCTTCATTTTTCGAGGTAACTTCAAAACTATTACTGCTCCATTTTGCCAATTGGAGCCCATGCAATTTAAGTACGTAAACCAACTCTGCCTTCTTCTTAAGCAACGTTTCGACGTTATCGGAGCCAGTAAGGATGTCGTCTACATAAAAATCTTCTCGCAGGGTCTTGGAACCAAGAGGAAACGATGAGTTATATTTATCTGCAATGAAAAACAAACTGCAAATTACTAAAAATGGGGCTGCAGACAAACCATATGTAACAGTGTTAAGTAGAATTTTTCCTCCCTGCTGTTGCGCCATAAAATGAGCTGGTATTTGCGATCCCGTTCGTCGACTTCAAACTGTCGATACATTTTAGAGATGTCAGCTGTGAGTGCAAATTTGTTCAAACGAAACAAAAAAAGTGTGGTGATTAGGTCCTGCTGAATTGTAAGGCCAACCATAAGAATATCGTTCAACGATATTTTTAATGAGCTGCGAGCTGAGCCATTAAATACGACACGAAGTTTTGTTGTAGTGCTCTCTGGACGAAGTACACAATGGTGTGGAATGACGAAATTTGGACTATCTAGCGAGTGAGTATACAGCGACATGTGTCCAAGCGATAAATATTCATTCATGAACTGAGTGTACATAGATTTAATTGTTGAATCACGATCTAAGCGTCTTTCGACAGACAAAAAGCGCTTGTAGGCCATATTGAATGAGTTACCAAGTACCTCTGGTGGTTTTTTAAATGGTAAACGAACTTGGATCTTACCATTTTCTATAACTCTGACGTTTTTAATGTAATGTTGTTCACAAGCTGCCTCTTCCTCTGTGAACTTCGACGGATTGTTTACGTAGTCCTCAATCTCCCAAAACTTTTTTAATGTGGTATCAACGGATTCTTCGGCAATTTCAATAGCTAAGTTGCAAATCATTGGAGCTACGGGAATTTAGTTGTGAATTTACCACCGGCAATCCATCCGAACAATGCATTCTTTAAAGTTGGGCCACTATCTATTAATGATATTTGACCGTCTACCAACAAGTTAAAAAAAACCTCTGTACCTATTAACAATTCTATCCGCTGGGGCTTGTAAAGTAATGGATCGGCTAACTGAAGAGTGTTGAGTATCTCCCAATGAGATGTTTCGATGTGTTCACCGGGCTGACGAGATGATATTGACTTAGTTACCGCAAAATTTGAGGACCACTCGAACGAATTAAAACGAGATTTTACTGTAGCATCAACGTAAGATTTGATTCTTGTGCGCACTTCACCAATGCCGGAAATTTCTTGGGTGTACGGATGAAAACCCAATTTGAGCCTTTTTGCAGTTTCTTCTAGAATGAAATTTATTTCTGAACAAGAATCCAGAAGAGCTCTTACCGGTTGAAATATGCCACAAGAATCTTTGATGAGAACCACAGCTGTTGGGATGAGTGATCTTTGGAGGGCCCGAGTAACGAAAGTAGTTGAACGACTATTCTCAACTTGAACTGTATTGCTTACCGAAGAACTATTAGGTTGATTTTGAACGATACCATGAGTTACTGGAATGTTTAAATTTTCAGGAACCTTGTAGAAATGAAGCACTGTGTGATGAACTGATTTGCATACCTTACAGCGAGATTTAGATGGGCAATTCGAAACCATATGACCTTTGTTCAGACAATTGATGCAATGGCCATTGCGCTTTACGAAAGTAAAGCGTTCCGAAACAGGATGGGATGAAAAGGATGCACAAGAATTTAAACCATGCTCCGACGAACTACAATACGAGCACTTAGAGTTTGACTGAACAAAAGTGTGAGATGGACGTTTAAAATTTGGTTTTGCCTTTGCAGCATTAAATTTTTCCGCAATTTCAACCTTTTTACCATGGCTTTCTAAAAATTGACAACGATTGCTTAAAACGTCATAAAATGCATCCCAAGTCGGCAATGATTTGAATTCTTGTTTCTCATCGTAGTTCAATTTTGTTTCAGGGTCGACTTTCGATAATACAATGTGAACCAGAATACCATTCAGCACATCTATTTCTGAACCGAGAGACAACAAAGAACCACGAATAGCCGAAATAGTATCAATGATTTTTCGCAACGAAGCACTGTCGCCTTTGATCATATTAGGAACAATAAATAAATCATTAACATGTTCCAGAAAAATTAGCACTTTGTTGTCGTAGCGTTCTTTTAATCTCTTTAGCGCCTTAGCATAATTTTGTTCGGTTACCTGAAATGGTTCGACAACTGCCAAAGCTGGGCCTGATAAGCAGTTTAGCAAATAATTAAATTTGTCAACATCCGTAATTGAATGATTTTCGTGAACTAAATTATTAAAAGCAGTAATAAACCTTTCGTACTCAGCATACTTGCCATCTAATTTGGGTAATCTTAATGAAGGAAGATGAGATGAATGCACTGCACCAGCAACAGAAGCATTAAATTGAGTAACATCCATTGATACAGAACCACGACGACGTTTTAGAATGCCTAATATTTTTACCTTTGTAGCGATAAATAAATCCTCGTAATCAGTTCGGCCATTATCAGAGGAACAAAGCTGTTCAATTTTGCCTTGCACGTGGTTCAATTGCTTGAAATACGATTCTAGAATTTCCAGTCTACATTTCAAAATGGCGTCATCGACATTTTCGCCATCTTTTTCTATCTTTTTCTGCATATATGAGAGGTTTCGCTTCATTGTACTTCTTTGATGTTTTAGTGCTGCTAATTCTGAGCTACTGGCATTCTGTGGCTCAGGAATTACTTCATCGTTGTTGGCCATTTTATTTTAATTTTTTAAGTTTGTATATTTTCAAACCACGAAACGATATTTTTATCTTCGAATTGGAGGTAGCACTTAAAGTTGGTTTCAAGACTTTTTCGAAAATGCACTTTTACCACTATAGGCAAATGCACACAAACAACGATATATTGTAATAGGTGACACGAAAATATGTACAACCTTGAAATATTTGCAGTAGGTGACACGAGAAAAACCACGAAAATTGGTACTAGGTCACGCGTAGACTACAAATTATTTGCAAGAGCTCTATCACAAATCAAACGAACAAAATATTTTTGATGTGGCTCTACGGGCCAAAAAGTCCAAAAAAAAACCGATTAAATTTTTATTTAAATTAAACTTTAGAACTACCGTCCTGTCACGGTCGCCAAAATGTCGCGTGATAAAATCAATGATAGATTAATTTTATTTAAATAAAACGCGAGGGTGATTTTGTTTTAATTGATCGATGTTTATTTCCTTCTAGTTCAATAGCGACTGACTTAAAAAATTATAACAACGTTAATTTGAAGCGCAGAAGAATTTAAAATAAATAGGTATTTAACTAAATATGTGGCCCGTTATAAAATAACAACAAAAAACAAATTACTTAAAAATGCAATTGTTATGTACTTAGGATTTTACATTACTTTCCAATAATAAAAAAAAATGATCAAGTGAGAATGCGACACAAAAGAAAATATTAACAAATTTACAAAAACAATATTATTGTTGAAATTATTAAAAATAAATTTAGGATGCTCACAGTTTAATTAAATAAAATTTAATTAGAACAAATCAAAAAATTAAATTAATAAATTAAACATAAGGTGTTGGCTGCGATCTTATCCGACATCTCATACACAATTTGTTTCATTCAGATTTATAAATAGAAAGTGTTCAAGGATACACCATATACTAGAGATCAATGAATATTTTCAATAATATCTCACACAGAATTTGTTTCATTAAGATTTATAAATAGGAAGTATTCAAGGATACACCATATTCTAGAGATCAATGAATATTTTCGATAATATATCACATAAAATTTGTTTCATTAAGTATTATAAATAGGAAGTATTCAAGGATACACCATATACTAGAGATCAATGAATATTTTCGATAATATATCACATAAAATTTGTTTCATTAAGTATTATAAATAGAAAGTGTTCAAGGATACACCATATACTAGAGATCAATGAATATTTTCTATAATATCTCATACACAATTTGTTGCATTAAGATTTATAAATAGGAAGTGTTTAAGGATACACTATATACTAGAGATCAATGAATATTTTCAATAATATCTCATACACAATTTGTTTCATTCAGATTTATAAATAGAAAGTGTTCAAGGATACACCATATACTAGAGATCAATGAATATTTTCGACAATATCTCACACACAATTTGTTTCATTTTGATTTATAAGTAGGAAGTATTCAAGGATACACCAGATACTAGAGATCAATGAATATTTTCGATAATATCTCACACACAATTTGTTTCATTAAGACTTATAAATAGGAAGTATTCAAGGATACATCATATAATAGAGATCAATGAATATTTTCAATAATATCTGATACACAATTTGTTTCATTAAGATTTATAAATAGGAAGTATTCAAAAATATACACCATATACTAGAGATCAATGAATATTTTCGATAATATCTCACATACAATTTGTTTCATTAAGATTTATAAATATGAAGTATTCAAGGATACACCATATACTAGAGATCAATGAATATTTTCAATAATATCTCAAATACAATTTGTTTCATTAAGATTTATAAATAGGAATTATTCAAGGATACACCATATTCTAGAGATCAATGAATATTTTCGATAATATCTCACATACAATTTGTTTCATTCAGATTTATAAATAGAAAGTGTTCAAGGATACACCATATACTAGAGATCAATGAATATTTTCGATAATATCTCACATACAATTTGTTTCATTAAGATTTATAAATAGGAAGTATTCAAGGATATACCATATACTAGATATCAATGAATATTTTCGCTAATATATCACTTACAATTTGTTTCATTAAGATTTATAACCAGGAATTTATCAAGGATACACCATATACTAGATATCATCGAATATTTTCGATAATATATCACAAACAATTTGTTTCATTAAGATTTATAAATAGGAAGTATTCAGGGATACACCATATACTAGAGATCAATGAATATTTTCGATAATATCTTACACACAATTTGTTTCATTAAGATTTATAAATAGGAAGTATTCAAGGATACACCATATACTATAGATCAATGAATATTTTCAATAATATCTTACACACAATTTGTTTCATTAAGATTTATAAATAGGAAGTATTTAAGGATACACCATATACTAGAGATCGATGAATATTTTCGATAATATCTTACACACAATTTGTTTCATTTAGATTTATAAATAGGAAGTATTCAAGGATACACCATATATAAGAGATCAATGAATATTTTCGATAATATCTCACACACAATTTGTTTCATTAAGATTTGTACATAGGGAGTATTCAAGGATGCACCATATACTAGAGATCAGTGAATATTTTCGATAATATCTCACACACAATTTGTTTCATTTAGATTTATATATAGGAAGTATTCAAGGATACACCATATACCAGAGATCAATGAATATTTTCGATAATATCCCACACACAATTTGTTTCATTAAGATTTACATATAGGAAGTATTCAAGGATACACCATATACTAGAGATCGATGAATATTTTCGATAATATCTCACATACAATTTGTTTAATTTAGATTTATAAATAGGAAGTATTCAAGGATACACCTTGTACTAGAGATCAATGAATAATTTCATTAATATCTCACGCACAATTTGTTTCATTTAGATTTATAAATAGGAAGTATTCAAGGATACACCATATACTAGAGAGCAATGAATATTTCTGATAATATCTCACAAACAATTTGTCTCATTTAGATTTACACATAGGAAGTGTTTAAGGATACACCATATACTAGAGATTAATGAATATTTTCGATAATATCTCACATACAATTTATTTCATTTAGATTTATAAATAGGAAGTATTCAAGGATACACCATATACAAGAGATCAATGAATATTTTCGATAATATCTCACACACAATTTGTTTCATTTAGATTTACACATAGGACGTGTTTAAGGATACACCTGATACAATATACCGATAAATATTTTCGATAATGTCTCACACACAATTTGTTTGATTTAGATTTTTAAATAGGAAGTGTTTAAAGATACACCATATACTAGAGATCAATGAATATTTTCGATAATATCTCACACACAATTTGTTTCATTTAGATTTACACATAGGACGTGTTTAAGGATACACCTGATACAATAAACCGATAAATATTTTCGATAATATCTCGCACACAATTTGTTTCATTAAGATTTATAAATAGGAAGTATTCAAGGATACACCATATACTAGAGATCAATGAATATTTTCGATAATATCTCACACACAATTTGTTTCATTAAGATTTATAAATAGGAAGTATTCAAGGATACACCATATATAAGAGATCAATGAATATTTTCGATAATATCTAACACACAATTTGTTTCATTAAGATTTATAAATAGGAAGTATTCAAGGATACACCATATACTATAGATCAATGAATATTTTCGATAATATCTTACACACAATTTGTTTCATTAAGATTTATAAATAGGAAGCATTCAAGGATACACCATGTACTATAGATCAATGAATATTTTCGATAATATCTCATGCACAATTTGTTTCATTTAGATTTAGAAATAGGAAGTATTCAAGGATACACCATATACTAAAGAGCAATGAATATTTCTGATAATATATCACAAACAATTTGTCTCATTTAGATTTACACATAGGAAGTGTTTAAGGATACACCATATACTAGAGATCAATGAATATTTTTATAATGTCTCACATACCATTTGTTTCATTAAGATTTATAAATAGAAAGTATTCAATGATACACCATATACAATCAATGGATCAATGAATATTTTCGATAATATCACACACAATTTGTTTCATTAAGAATTATAAATAATAAATATTCAAGGATATACCATATATTAGAGATCAATGAATAATATGTTTCATTTAAATTTATAAATAGGAAGTATTCAAGGATATACCATATACTAGAGGCCAATGAATATTTTCGATAATATCTCACATATAATTTGTTTCATTTAAATTTATAAATAGGAAGTATTCAAGGATATACCATATACTAGAGATCAATGAATATTTTCGATTATATCTCACATACAATTTGTTTCATTAAGATTTATATATAATAAGTATTCAAGGATACACCATATATAAGAGATCAATGAATATTTTCAATAATATCTCACATACAATTTGTTTCATTAAGATTTATAAATAATAAGTATTCAAGGATACACCATATACAAGGGATCAATGAATATTTTCGATAATATCACACACATAATTTATTTCATTAAGATTTATAAATAGGAGGTATTCAAGGATATACCATATACTAGAGATCAATGAATATTTTCGATAATATCTCACATACAATTTGTTTCATTTAGATTTACAAATATGAAGTGTTTAAGGGTTCACCATATGCAAGATATCGATGAATATTTTCGATAATATCTCACATACAATTTGTTTCATTAAGATTTATAAATAGGAAGTATTCAAGGATACACCATACACCAGAGATCAATGAAAATTATCGACGATATCTTACACACAATTTATTTCGTTTAGATTTATAAATAGGAAGTGTTTAAGAGGAGACCATATACAAGAGATCGATAAAAATCTTCGGTGACATTTCACACACAATTTGTTTCATTTAGATTTTGAAATAAGAAGGGTGTGGCAACACTGACTGTTGGCTTGTCATCAGCTGTTAAGTGTCATCACTAATAAACTTGTAAAATAAATAAAAGAAACAATTGAAATAAAAGTTTAAGTTTTTGTATGATATAAATTACATACATTGTTTTATTATAATTAACCACAGATTAGTTATTGCATTGGCTACGAGTGGTAAATTATGGAGGTTTGATATTAGCATTAAGTTGCGTAAAATTGAATTATTTTTTTCTTTAGAATACCAGACACCATTCAATTGCGTTTAAGTTTTTTTAGATTTGTGAAGCAACATAAATTGGATTGCCTGAGGAAGATTGAATATTGGTATGTTGCCGATTAAATTCGGCATATCAAACTGACACCTGTGGTGTAGTTTAGATTGATTAATTTTAATGGAAATTTTTACAGTGCCTTCGAATGGTAAAATGGCGGAAGTTATAAAACCTTTTCTTTGTAATGCAATAGAGAAGTCGCTGCTTCGACATAAATGGGAAATATGGCTAAGATCATTTAGACTTTATTTGCCTGAAGAAGGAATCGTTGATGATGTCAAGAAGAAGAATAAACTTTTGCACTTAGATGGCCCCGAGTTACAGGAAGTAATATTCAATATTCCTGGGGCATTGATAGAAAGTGACGGAAAGGACGGTATTAAAATTTATGATATTCGAGTGGAGAGACTAAATGAATATTTCTCTCCAAAAATAAACACAACATTTGAGCGGAATTTATTCCGGAATATAACTCATGTTGAAGGCGAGAATTTTTATGTTTTTGCTTCGGCTACGTCAACAAGTAACAAAATGTAATTGAGGAAATTTTCATAAAAGACAAGATAATAGATTCTTGGACCCCTCTCGGTTTGAAAAATAGATTGTTAGAGAAGGAGCAGAGTCTCTTTGAATTTATTGACGCATGCCAACTGTACAATCAAATTAACAAAACTTCTCGTACACTTCTATTCTACACTGAGAAGGAGGAAGTAAACAAAGTTTCCACGAAAATCAATGTTCAATCACAGTCGTCAACCGAATGCAGCCGATGCGGAAGAAAGGGACATTTGTCCAATTCTTTTGAATATCCTGCCAAAAATGAAAAATGCAATAATTGTTCTTTACAGGGACATTTTGCAATACGATGCAAAACTAAGAAAAGGAAGTTTGATAATGACAACAATGTGCCGCACAAAAAAGGCGGCCTATAACAAATGTTCGTTGTACTGCAGAAGAGGAAATATCGAGAATTTGGCTATTTTAAAATTGGGAATGATAAACATAAAGAGGAAAACATATGCTGCACTATTGGTGGAAAAGATATTCCAATGAAAATTTACTCCGGGTGCCATTTTACCCTCATAAGCGAAGTTTGAACCGGTTAAGATATTTGGTCAATTCACACAAGCCGTTGTATCATTGTATTCATTGTATTGTTCGAAGAACATACAACAGTGTATGATTGTTGTTGATATTTTTCATATAAAAACCCGATACACTTATACATATTTTTTTCATATGTTTTTGGAAGTTGTATTGGTTTCGTGCTATCAAATTGTTTGAATGCCACGAGATACACAATACAGCATAGTATTGAGCGTTTACAAACAAACAAATGTATTCAATACAACATACACGATGCAAAGTCGTGTGAATTGCCCAATTAATTTCCAGCGTTGGTAGTTATAACAACCGAAAAAGTAAGAGAGGAACAGTGAAATGCTGTTGCATTGTTTTTGCCAACTGTGTTGCCTTTTCACTGTGATGCGTTTGTTTATCTAGGCGTTGTATATTCCTCAGAAAGGATAAGAGCTGAAATTTACAAAACGATGGTAGGAATTGTTGACTTTTATTTCATCATAGACTGCCATCATCAGCTTTCATTACAAAACATTACACGGAAAACTTCAACATTATAGTACCGGAAAATACAAACAAAAGAGCTGAAACAGTTGTGCAATTCACACGACTTTGTATCGTGTATGTTGTATTGAATACATTTGTTTGTTTGTGAACACTCAATGCTATGCTGTATTGTGTATCTCGTGGCATTTAAACAATTTGATAGTCCGAAACCAACACTACTTTTTAAAAACATATGAAAACATATACATATTTTTTTCATTCACACAATTTAATAGCACGAAACCAATACAACTTTTAAAAACATATGGAAAAAATGTGTATAAGTGTATCGGATTTTTATATGAAAAATATCAACAACAATCATACACTCTTGTATGTTCTTCCAACAATACAATGAATACAACGATACAACGGCTTGTGTGAATTGCCCAAGTATTTGTGAATGTTTTGGACAGAGTATGTTACAAAATATGATTTTATGTCTTTGAGAATAGTAGCAATAATACAGCATAAATATCATGTAAGTTATTAAGTTAGGCCTCAGGTTCTTATTGAGAACGGCAGTAAAGCTTACCATAGTTATTGTGCAAACATTTCAAAGGGACAATATATTCGAAATTTATACAAAATATTCATTTTAGTACTGGCAGCGTTACTGAAGCTTGAAACACAGAAAATTTAAATAATTATTCTTTAAAAATTTACTAAGGACATCGATTACTAAAATTGAAATTGGCTATTATGGCTTGATGTTGCGGTAATGTAGTAGAGAGTGTGTTAGTTTATTAGACGTGAGTCTAGGGTTCCAACACCAAGTCAGACATTTCGAACAAAACGAAATGCAGATTTCTGGCAAAAACTCTGAGAATAATTAATATTGCCATGAAAATTTTCTTTAAAATCGGTCGTTCGAGCTCGACTTTAAACTGTAGGTCCCGTCACTCATGTATAAAATTTACACACACAACATAAGTATTATGAGAAGATCGGTCGTAATCCTCACTGAAGGGTTGTAATGCCCAAGTATTTCAAGTTTTTTTATATGTTTTTGATCTGGAGTAAAGAATAAATGCGAATTCGATTAGAAGCCAAGTTCATGGAATGTCAACTTCGTTCTCATTGATTTGCGACACGGTACTTCCTTTTTCTCAAATTAATTAATAATAGCATTAACTAAACTTAAATCACGAACTTTTCAGTCCAACTGCTTAACACCAGTCAAACGTCTTGCAATAGAATCCCACTGGGAATCTGGGATAACTGGAAAACTAAAAATCTTGAAAAAAGTACAGAAAAAAAAACATTTTTCTGGTCATCAAATAAAATTTCTTGGAATCAAAAATTCTAACGCAACCCTAAAAATATCTACTACATACAGTGGACAGCAAAAGTCTATGTACTCCAACAACAATTGAGCTCCATTAACTTCTATAAGTTCCAAGTGTATTGAGCTCATTTCACAATTTATTTATGAGCATTTGTCGTGAGGGACCTCTTCACTATTACTTCAAAAAAAATTAGAAATATTAATTATTAAGTTCAGCACATACCATGTGGAAATCATCAAATATTATGTATATCATATTATACAGTTGATATTAAAATTCTTGGTACGCCAATGTATTTTAGAAGTTACATGAATTTTAAGTAATAATTTTATACAAAAAATTGCTGTATTTTATATTTATTTATATTTTATAACAAAACAAAAAAATAATATTTTTTTCACAAACCAAAAGAAAAATAGTCACCGTAGTCTCTAGTAGGTAGTGTGTTGGCTTATTAGACGTAAAACCAGGGTTCAAACTCCAGGTCTGACATCAAACAAAATACAAAAAAGTATTTCTGCGGCGAATTCCTCTCAGCAGATTTCTGGCAAAAACTCTGAGAGTAAAGAAAATTAATATAACTCCAGGAAAGTATTTCGGAGATTATTTGGGAAAAAACTAAACCTCAAACAAAAACCAACAGAAGAACTTGTTCTTGGGTAAATGGCAGCAAAAATTAAGAGAAATTACATAAAAAACTGCTGCATTCAATGCCAATTGGGTTAAATGGAGTACTTGGACTTAAGGGATATTCTACATAATATAACGAATAAGATTTTAACATATTGGGCTTTTGAATTTTAAATTTACCATGAGTTCCTCTTGAGCGTAACTACACTTTTGCGGCGTAAGAATATGGAGTTACAAAAAAAAGCTTGCCTTATTTCTCTTTTACATACATACATACATAATTGGTCATTACAACCCTTCAGTCGGGATTTCGACCTAGTTTCTCACACCACTTATGTTGTATGTGTTAATTTTGTACATGAGTGGCGGAGCCTACAGTTTAAAGCCGATTCCGAACAACTGATTTTTTGAGAAACTTTTCAAATCAATTTTATTTATTCTCAGAGTTTTTGCCAGAAATCTGGTGAGAGGAAGCCGACGAAGAAATATTCTTTTTCAAATTGCTTTTTAGTGGAGATGTCTAACCTGGGGTTTGAACCGTGGCCTCACTTCTAAGAGGCCAACACACTACCTGCACACAAAGTAAAATCGGTTTAGGATACAATGAAAGCATTAGGCTGGGGGAGGTGCTACCTCATCCGCCGTATTCACCAGACTTGACTACTTCCGACTACTAATTGTTTTCATCGATTGCACAGCATTGTCTGAGGAGCACCTCGATTCGTACGAGCAACTCGAAAGTTAGGTAACTTACTGGTATGTTTAAAAAGGCGAACAATTTTATTGGCGTGTAATCGATAAGTTTCCTGAAAAATTGAAAACATTTGTAACCAGCATTCGCCAATGCTTTTGATAGAAATGTTATTTGCTTTCCTCTTAAAAGTTTGTGTCTCATTTTTACAAAATGATGCTTGCTTCTTACCGGTACAGTATTTCACAATACATCAGACATATATATGTTTGGACACAAGTTGACACTATGAATTATAAAGAAAGGTGAGCTGCTACAAAGCGGGTTTAAATGCGTTATGTGTTGGGAAACTTCAGTGTTGTTTTCTAAATTATTCTAAGAGAACTTGTCTACGGAAAGGAAATTATAAACTTGGTTTAAATGGCTTAAGATTGTTTATGGAAACAAATCATTTCATTTTTCAAAATAGTTTTCTCTGAAACCCATTTTCTTGCTTCACACAGTATTATACACACTCTTGACTTAAGGCCCTTTATTGTGCTTAAAGTATAACTGAAATTTAAAACATATATGTATGTACGTATTTATGTACCCGTATAGGTGTTAATTCATGCCAATGCTTTTAATTTAATACTTCCATTGCATATATAATATACAATGAAATGTTTTATGGCTCAGATGTATATGTGAATGATAAACATAAAGAGGAAAACATATGCTGCACTATTGGTGGAAAAGATATTCCAATGAAAATTTACTCCGGGTGCCATTTTACCCTCATAAGCGAAAATGATTGGAATTTATAGTATTACAAGTATCAGAAGCGGTAATGTGTAATATACGCTTACATTCTGAGAACAAATTTAAGGCATATGCTGCCAACGATCCATTGGAAACTGTGGTGGTTTTTGATGTTCCGAAATGCGTTAGTAACAGAAAAGAAATGATATCTTTATTTTATGTTATTAAGAAAGCGAACCAATCTCTATTGGAAAGGGAAATAGCTCAGCGCCTAAATGTGCTCAAATTGGGATTGAATGTTAATCAAATTCAGGAAAATAAAAAACAACCCTTTCCGAAAATCCATGGAGTTAAGGTCTCATTATCTATATACCCTTCCATAAATCGGGTCCAACAACCAGTACGCCATGTTCCTGTTGCACTTGAGGAGAAGGTGTCTAATAAAATAAATGAGGCATTACGACTTGATATTATAGAACCTGTTTTCGGTCCGAGTAAATGGATTTCTCATATAGTTATTGCTTTTAGAGAAAATGACGACATTCGTATTTGTGTTGATATGAGACGGGCAAATCAGGCCATTTTTCGTGAAAATTAACCTTTGCCCAATTTTGAGTCATTCATGAGTAGATTGAAAAGAGCAAAATCTTTACTAGACTGGACCTTAAGCTGCCAAGGAATGGAGAGTCAAATGACTTTAATCTGTACATGCGGACAGCATATTAATGGTGATGGAAAACCATTGCGGGCAAAATCTTGTTGTTCGGACAGGTATTATTAATTCCTTGGGTTTATTTCCAAATATGGTTATGCTTTATATCAGCCTTCGATTTTATTTTTTGAATAAAAATAATTAATGTATTCATTTATGTACAGCTGAATATCGAATTAATTTTTAGCTGTACAATACTATGCAAAATCATTAATGGCGTGCCTTTGAAGTTCTTTTAACCCCTTTTTTTAAAAAAATCTGTACGACAGTTTGAACCGGTTAAGATATTTGGCCAATTCACACAAGCCGTTGTATCATTGTATTCATTGTATTGTTCGAAGAACATACAACAGTGTATGATTGTTGTTGATATTTTTCCTCTCTTACTTTTTCGGTTGTTATAACTACCAACGCTGGAAATTAATTGGGCAATTCACACGACTTTGCATCGTGTATGTTGTATTGAATACATTTGTTTGTTTGTAAACGCTCAATACTATACTGTATTGTGTATCTCGTGGCATTCAAACAATTTGATAGCACGAAACCAATACAACTTCCAAAAACATATGAAAAAAATATGTATAAGTGTATCGGGTTTTTATATGAAAAATATCAACAACAATCATACACTGTTGTATGTTCTTCGAACAATACACACACAACATAAGTATTATGAGAAGATCGGTCGTAATCCTCACTGAAGGGTTGTAATGCCCAAGTATTTCAAGTTTCTTTATATGTTTTTGATCTGGAGTAAAGAATAAATGCGAATTCGATTAGAAGCCAAGTTCATGGAATGTCAACTTCGTTCTCATTGATTTGCGACACGGTACTTCCTTTTTCTCAAATTAATTAATAATAGCATTAACTAAACTTAAATCACGAACTTTTCAGTCCAACTGCTTAACACCAGTCAAACGTCTTGCAATAGAATCCCACTGGGAATCTGGGATAACTGGAAAACTAAAAATCTTGAAAAAAGTACAGAAAAAAAAAACATTTTTCTGGTCATCAAATAAAATTTCTTGGAATCAAAAATTCTAACGCAACCCTAAAAATATCTACTACATACAGTGGACAGCAAAAGTCTATGTACTCCAACAACAATTGAGCTCCATTAACTTCTATAAGTTCCAAGTGTATTGAGCTCATTTCACAATTTATTTATGAGCATTTGTCGTGAGGGACCTCTTCACTATTACTTCAAAAAAAATTAGAAATATTAATTATTAAGTTCAGCACATACCATGTGGAAATCATCAAATATTATGTATATCATATTATACAGTTGATATTAAAATTCTTGGTACGCCAATGTATTTTAGAAGTTACATGAATTTTAAGTAATAATTTTATACAAAAAATTGCTGTATTTTATATTTATTTATATTTTATAACAAAACAAAAAAATAATATTTTTTTCACAAACCAAAAGAAAAATAGTCACCGTAGTCTCTAGTAGGTAGTGTGTTGGCTTATTAGACGTAAAACCAGGGTTCAAACTCCAGGTCTGACATCAAACAAAATACAAAAAAGTATTTCTGCGGCGAATTCCTCTCAGCAGATTTCTGGCAAAAACTCTGAGAGTAAAGAAAATTAATATAACTCCAGGAAAGTATTTCGGAGATTATTTGGGAAAAAACTAAACCTCAAACAAAAACCAACAGAAGAACTTGTTCTTGGGTAAATGGCAGCAAAAATTAAGAGAAATTACATAAAAAACTGCTGCATTCAATGCCAATTGGGTTAAATGGAGTACTTGGACTTAAGGGATATTCTACATAATATAACGAATAAGATTTTAACATATTGGGCTTTTGAATTTTAAATTTACCATGAGTTCCTCTTGAGCGTAACTACACTTTTGCGGCGTAAGAATATGGAGTTACAAAAAAAAGCTTGCCTTATTTCTCTTTTACATACATACATACATAATTGGTCATTACAACCCTTCAGTCGGGATTTCGACCTAGTTTCTCACACCACTTATGTTGTATGTGTTAATTTTGTACATGAGTGGCGGAGCCTACAGTTTAAAGCCGATTCCGAACAACTGATTTTTTGAGAAACTTTTCAAATCAATTTAATTTATTCTCAGAGTTTTTGCCAGAAATCTGGTGAGAGGAAGCCGACGAAGAAATATTCTTTTTCAAATTGCTTTTTAGTGGAGATGTCTAACCTGGGGTTTGAACCGTGGCCTCACTTCTAAGAGGCCAACACACTACCTGCACACAAAGTAAAATCGGTTTAGGATACAATGAAAGCATTAGGCTGGGGGAGGTGCTACCTCATCCGCCGTATTCACCAGACTTGACTACTTCCGACTACTAATTGTTTTCATCGATTGCACAGCATTGTCTGAGGAGCACCTCGATTCGTACGAGCAACTCGAAAGTTAGGTAACTTACTGGTATGTTTAAAAAGGCGAACAATTTTATTGGCGTGTAATCGATAAGTTTCCTGAAAAATTGAAAACATTTGTAACCAGCATTCGCCAATGCTTTTGATAGAAATGTTATTTGCTTTCCTCTTAAAAGTTTGTGTCTCATTTTTACAAAATGATGCTTGCTTCTTACCGGTACAGTATTTCACAATACATCAGACATATATATGTTTGGACACAAGTTGACACTATGAATTATAAAGAAAGGTGAGCTGCTACAAAGCGGGTTTAAATGCGTTATGTGTTGGGAAACTTCAGTGTTGTTTTCTAAATTATTCTAAGAGAACTTGTCTACGGAAAGGAAATTATAAACTTGGTTTAAATGGCTTAAGATTGTTTATGGAAACAAATCATTTCATTTTTCAAAATAGTTTTCTCTGAAACCCATTTTCTTGCTTCACACAGTATTATACACACTCTTGACTTAAGGCCCTTTATTGTGCTTAAAGTATAACTGAAATTTAAAACATATATGTATGTACGTATTTATGTACCCGTATAGGTGTTAATTCATGCCAATGCTTTTAATTTAATACTTCCATTGCATATATAATATACAATGAAATGTTTTATGGCTCAGATGTATATGTGAGTATATTCAACAAAATTTATATCAAAATAATGCAAAATCTCTCATGTGTTTTTATTTTAATATACTCGCATAACAGTCTCAGTCTCTATGAAGTAAGAAATATTATGATTATTTAGAACGTAAAGCAGACAAACAAGAGCCATAGCAACGTAGTTAACGAACTAAAATAAGAACGTGCATGCATGAATCCTAGTTGTAGTAGGAATTGCTTATTTTACTATTTCGTTATCTTTTTTACCCAAAAGTTGGTATTTATTTTTGCTTTTCGCACATAATACCCTTAAGTAACGGTTTATTGAAAGACAATATACCCAAGGAGCATTACAGCCCGACATTTACATATATAGGTTCTTTTAGGACAGGCTTCCGAACTTTATTTAATGTATTGTGCCAAATCCCCAAGCATGAGCAGTTGGCAGCGGACTATACATACAGTCGAAAATTTATCTCCAGCGATGAAGACCATTTCTGGATGAATGAGTACATCAACAAACAAACTTGTTGAATTTGAAACGACGTCAAACCATATGAAATACACGAGTGTGCAATACAACGTGAAAAGGTCTCCATTTGGTGTGGATTTTATGACAATATTTCTTTGAGAGCGACCTTGGCTAGGCCATCACTGTTAGCGGCGAGTCCGAAATGTCAATGATTACCAACTTCTTTTGACCTGAATTAAGTGATCTGGAAACCAACGCCATGTAATCTCAACAACACACACAGCTCATGCGACATTGAAACTTCTGCATGAGTGAATCGAAGGCATTGTCATTGCGCTTGCAGGTGATTTGAACTGGCCACCGACATCGTGCGATTTAACTCAGTAAGACTTTTTCTGAAGGTATATACGAATTGTTGTCGTAGTCTAGTAGGTACTGTGTCGACTTATTAGCCGTGAGGCCACGGTACAAACACTAGGTTAGGCAACTCCAACAAAACGCGATCAGCGGATTTCTGTCAAAAACTCTGAGAGCAAATAAAATTGCCTTGAAAAGCTTCTCAAAAATCTATCGTTCGAAGTTGACTTTAAACTGTAGGTCCCAACACTCATATATACGATTAACACACACAACATAAGTGTGGAGAGAAACTAGGTTGTGATCCTGACTGAAGGGTTGTGATGACCAATTATGTATGTATCAGAGATCAGCAATGAATCGTTTTTTCGCTACTCATAAGCACTCATAAAATTTTGAATATAAGCGAGTCAACAATATTGATATTTAACTACAGTAGGACCTTGATTATCCGTGATTCGATTATCCGGCAACATCAATTATTCGGGATGGAAAAAGAAAATTTTTTGCATCGACTTAATTTTATTTTGAATCGATTTAAATTTTTCTGCATCGTTTAACCGTGATTGCCTCCATTATCCGTGATTATATGCGAAAATTTATTTCTATTATTTTGGACAAACAAGCGAAAAAAGGGAATTCCCTCTTTAGTATACGGTGAGTCAGTACACCGTTCTCCGTTTTCTGAACAAATAATTTTTTTTTATATATTTTTGAAACATGTATGTAGATAAAATTCTTGAATTATTTAGTTTTTATATAAATATATGTACATATTTATTAACTAATAATAATAATCTATTAAAAACAAGCCAAAATTGGTACTCAATTAACCGGGAAAATCGATTATCCGGAATGCTTCCGGTCCCGACCATGACGGATAATCAAGGTCCTACCGTACTCTGATTCATTCGTACTCACTACAACATTAATTTATAGATACAGGTCGCAATGAGTATGAGTACACCGTTGACATCAAACTCATAACATTCGAAATATGTTTGATTCATACGCCTACTCATTCAGATTCAACAATTTAGAAAAATACTTATAATACTCATAAATGAATCGAGTGATTCCAATCATTCATCAAAATTTACAGTCTTAGTTGTTGTTGCATTTACAAAAAAGAAGAAAGAAAAAGACAAAGACAGCAAGCAAAGCAAACACTTAACCTTCTAGTGAGTACTGTAGTGTTCGTACGCGAATCATACTTATTTTGTGGTTCCTGTAAATGTTGAGTCATGTAGTCGCACAAGCGGCTGTTCCCAATAAATAAATAAAAGTTAATAAACTAAATAATGTGTAATTTATTAAATAATATTATAATCATACGTATTGTTAAGTATGAGTACAAACTCAAACTTTAAATATGAGTAGTATGAGTATGATATTAAAATAAGTATGAATGCGTATAAGTATCAGAGATTATGAGTATGGTTCGAATCTACTTATCTTTTTTAATACTCATTGCTGATCTCTGGTATGTATGTTAATAAACTACTAGCCATAGCTTAATCTCAAGGCCAACTTAATCCATATCATCGACCAAAGCCTGATTTATACACGAACATCATAGAAAATTGGACACTTTTTGAATACGCTTAGCCCATAGAAGCTGTGGAGACAAACGAATACGTACACTATGTTTCTTGTAAATTTAAAGATAGAAAGCTTTTAAAAAGGATCCTATAATCTTGGGCATGTGTATCTACAATGCCTGTCTCGAAAAACTTGCAAAAATTCTAAACTCATGTCATGTCAATAAATAAATAAAAGTTAATAAACTAAATAATGTGTAATTTATTTAATAATATTATATGGCGATCCTGCCTTTTAACACAAAAAAAACAAATCTATGAAATTTTAAAACAAAACATTAAAATATGGAAACTTAACAGTGAGAATTAAATGCCTACAAGAAAACTAAAATAAAAATAAATAAATATTCTCTTGGAGTTATATCAGGATTTTGTGTAAGAGTATTAAGCCTGCATTTGCAGCAGTATGATTGGGTTCTTGGACTTGTTGGAAGTAATAGTCATTACGAATTGTTAATTTTTTCCAACTTTTGGTAAATTTATTCTTAAGAATGTTTAAATAAGGAGAGACTATTTAGACTGATTATTTTTTTTAATAAATTTCTAATTGCCTACACCCAGTGCCGACACCCTTCGGCACAGTACAGAGCACATGCTTAACTATTTCACGCAAGTTCTTTGGATTGAGATCTTTATTGTTCTTCCTCCATGCTAAAGTATATCAAATTAGTTTTAGAAAAATAAATTTTCTTCCGACGTAGTTTAGTATGAAAGAAAATCGAAATGAAGCGCTCGATCTCAAGAAACGGTTAAGCATGGTGGTGGCACTATAATGCTATAGAGATGTGTGTTAGCACCAGATGTGCACAGTTGGAATTTATTAAGAAAATAATGAAAAAGAGATGGTGAAATTTGGTTGTTATATGCTATACATAGCCTTTGTTACTTGTTTTTTGAACATTAAAAGGCTAGTAAGAAAGGGGTTATACCTACCAGTGATTTTCTGTGTTAATTTTCGTTCATCTTCTATACCTTCTATATTTCCTTGATTAATTTTTTAATCGGTTTTTCGGTTAACCAGGTGAATGTGATAGTCGTGATGAAAACGCCAATTATGCTGCCTGACCTTAAGGCTATCCTCTCCAAAAACCCTTAGGCCAGGCGTCAGTTTTGTCTTATAGAGTGTTTAATAATATAGTTTTTGTTTATAAATGCATTGCATTAAAACGGAACTAAAATGTTTACATTCATGAATTCTACACATACTCTCTCATACAAACATGTACATGCACACATAAAACAAAACCACTACACGGTAAATTTTGCAACATCTTTATATGTAATCATCAAGAAATAATCGATTAATTATCGCCTCGACAATGTTATTGTTGTTGAAGTAGAAAGAGCAGTTGGCAGTGTACTATGTGAACGCAGAAATGAAGTCCCATTATTGTTAACTATTCGTAAATCAGCATGTTGGCTAAAAAGCAGTGAAAACCAATTGTGTATTAAATTCACAATTTCCGGCTGCAAAAGGAAGACTGAATTTAATTTCCTGCCTTGAGAAACTAATGAATAATTATGGAAAATTAGATATTTCGGAAGCGCTTTTCCCAGAGAAGCCGTTGTGAACATTTAAACGATATTAAATTCTACACATAATGGCACCTATAGACCTTTCAAAGGAATATATATTTTGGATGATATCTCGCATTGAAAGAATTGTCGTTATCAACTGTTAAAGTTCCGATGCTGTTGTTGGAACCCCTATACAATAGTTTTAAGTAATTTTGTGATTGTAAATGTGCGTCTTTTCACTGACAAACGACCGAGATGAGTGCAAGGTATGCATTTCGAACAGATGTTCACAATTACAATCATTATTACAGTGTTCAATAGTTATTTAAAATAGTATTTCTTTCAATTGTAACTTTAGTTTCGAGCACCAAGGATGAGTAGGGATATTTTATAAATGCGCACCGAGTACATCATTTGACTATACCCGTATGAAGCAAACAGTGAACATTTTTAAAAAATATTTCATGGTTTTTAATAGATTTTAGCATTTTAAACCTTAAATTCAAAAAACTAAACTGAATTAGAACATAAGCAAACATAGTTAAGAACATTTATTCAAGTTATTAATTTTTTAATTTACATATCTACACGTTATTCTATAATATTATACCTAATCATGTAAACATTGGAAATTCAGCGAGTGCTGCCATCAAATTCTGCTGACCTTGCTCTCTCAGCCAATCTTTGCTGCGTCAATACCTTCCTTGCGAAAACACATACTGCGTTCCAATTGTCACATGAGGTTAACATTAGGTTAACTATGTTATCGGGCGTTACCTGGAATCCTACTGTCCTCTACAGGCAATTTCGTTGAACAACATATCGCGGGCAAGTAAAGAAAACGTGCTCCGCCGTCTCCCTTTCATTGCGGCATTCTTGGCATGCCTCGTCTACGTCATGACCATACTTATAGAGATATGCCCTATAACATCCATGGCCGGTTAGTAACTGTGTCGGGTAGAAGTTCACCTGACCGTGTCTCCTTTTGGTCCATTCGCCTATGCTCGGTATGAGTCTGTGGGTCCAACTTCCCTTGGTTGAATTGGACCTGTCATGCTGCCATCTATGTATAGCGTCATCCACTAACTGAATAGGACTGGAAAGATCCATTCCCCTTCTTGTGTCATGTTTCCTCCTCTCTACATCCACTACTAGCCTCTATAGGTCGTCTTATCCATCCCCGGCCCATATAGGGGCCGCATATATAGCGAGCCTCCTCTCCTGTTTTTGGCCTCCAAGGTTATTCGGGCAAGTGCACATGATGTCGCCGCACACTTTCCACCGATGTACATCAGGTGTTCCCTAAACGTGAGCCTGTTGTCAATCATTACTCCGAGATATTTAATCGCCTGCTTTGATGTTATGCGCTGGTCACTTACTGTTATTGTAATAAATTCCACCATTCTTCCTACTGCTTACAAGTAGTATATCCGTCTTGTGATCAGTAAGTTTGAGACCTATTGCCGTGATCCAGTTCCTGACTATGCCAACCGCAGTGTTACACGTTCTACTAATTCGTCTAAATGTTTTCCCCTTATCACGAGGGCAATATCGTCCGCAAAACCAATGATCTGTGTATCTCTAGGGAATCTAAGCCCCAGTACACCATAGTATTGGGCCCAGCACGGAACTTTGCGGGACCCCCGCCGATACCGCATATGTCTTGCTGCCATCATCTGTGTCATATAAGAGCACTCTATCCTTTCCATCTAGGGCTGTTAAAGTGGCATCCCAATCCGCAGAGTTGAATGCGTTTTTGACGTCCAGGGTGATGATAGCGCAGTACTCCTTATCGCCCTCCAGCCAGCGCTCACCACTGATAGCATCCTTTGCTATCGTCATAGCCATCTGTATTGCATCTATTGTGGAACGGGCTTTTCGGAAACCAAATTGGCGATCCGACAAGCCTTCTTCCCCCAGGAATGCTTCCAGTCTCCTACAAATACTATCAATTCTATCAATTCTATTGATACAATACTTACTTATTTAATCGATTATGTCAATCTTCAGTCAGGACTTTTTTTTCCGCAGAGGAGGCGCAAATGTACCGCACCACAGGAGAAGTCGTCAGTATCCCCCGTGTGTGCGGCCATCACCCACTTAATCTCCCCCTCATCCTTTGAACTCTTTGTGAGTGGGTACACTACTGCAAGTGGAGTTCCTCTGCCCATTTGGCCCTTTATAACCATATCCGCATCCGGATTGCGCAACAAAATCTGTGGTGTTTAAACATCCATTCTACTTCTCTCATCCAAGTCAAGTTTCTTAGAATTGTAGTGTGTTTGACTAGTCTAAGTTGCCATACCTTTTGTATGCAACTTAATATCAACGCATTCTTGTTGATATTGTCCACACTGCATTATATGCCCAGAATAAACAACTCGTGGAATATGCTGTCTAAGCATTTTCCCATAATACGCATAAGCGTAGTGTGTAGTTAGTTATGATACAATTAGTTTTAAGTAATTAAGTTTAATTGTGACCATTCAAGGTGACAGTCGCACTAGCGGCTGTTCCCAAAAATAAAATTATTCATAATATAAATTAACAGTGTTTTAATATTATATGGCGATCCTGCCATCGTGTAATACTTAAATAAATTTTTTTTTTTTTTAAACCAAAACACACTATCCAAAGTAAAACAAAACTACACCTCTTTACACAAAAAAAAAAAAAACAATCCTATGAAGTTTTAAAACAAAACATTAAAATATGAAAACTTAACAGTGAGAATTAAATGCCTACAAGAAAACTAAAATAAAAATAAATAAACACACAAAATATAAAGCGATTTAAAATTTATGATCAAAAAATTAATATTAAAATCAATGTGGAGTATATAAATTAAAACCCCCGCGTTGCTTAAAATTCTTGTAACATAAGCAAAATTCAAACCTTTGTAGAATTGTGTGATAAAGTGCTAAACAAATCGTAAAAAAAAGCAAACAGCAAAAAAAAATAACTCGGAGAAACTAAAAAAAATAAATAAAAAAAACGCAATTAATAAATAAATTTCTATTATTAAACGATACTTAAATGTAAAAAAAACAAAGAAAAACAAAAATTGATTTAAAACAAAATTTTATTAAATGGTGTGTAATTTATAAATGAATTATAATGATGATGAGCGATGGATGGATGATCTTTATCTGTATAAGAGAGTGGCATGATGATAAAATAAATAAATTTAATTACATTTGAAAAGCTTAAAGATTCACATTTTCAAAATTAATTTCAAATTTATTTAAACAACTCAATTTAGTAGAAAATTATATGAAATCCATAACTGGAGTAGTGTTTGTTTCTCTAAATGAAAAAAATCTGTCCCTCCCTTGAAACAAAAATTTACGAAAAAATAAAGCACCACTTGAAAAAAATAAAAACGAGAACAACAACTAATTGTAGTCAAAATTTAAGAGAAAAAAGAATAAAACAAACAAAATAATCAGAAAAACTATTTGTTGAAATGCACATTTATATTTTAAATGAAAGTGAGAAATAATAAATAATTAATAAAATAAAAATGAATAAATAAATAAAAATTATTTATTTAAAAAACAATACAAACAAAAAAAAATAATAACGAAAGTAGAAAGCAAATACAGACAATAACCACGAAATAAACAACAAAACTAAAATACAGAATCAGCAACAATTACACCAACCTAACCTACTACAACATCAACAGCAACATCTTCAACATCATGTTAACAGTTCCATGGACAGTAATACACCATATCATACGTATGTTTTTCTTTTAAAATAAATATTACTTTAAAATAAATATATAATTATATTATATTAGTAATTTTACATAATTGTTTATATTCCTTATTTTGAATTTTTTTTTTCCTTTTCAAATAATAATAATAAATTAATTTTATACATTAAAAACAAAAAAAAATTTATTAAGTAAAAATAAAATAAATAAATTAGATATATATTGCGTATAAAAGAAAATATACTTTAAAAAATATATATAAATTACCGTAAATAATATACGTTTGTACGGTCTTTTATTTTATTTTAATTTAAATTTATTTCTTTTTTTTATTTCAAAATAAATAATAAATAAATAAAATAAAAAAAAAACAAAACAATAATATATTTAATGCGGATTTATTTGAAATTTTACAAATTATTATAAAAAAGAACAATAGCTTTAAATATTAAAATCAAATAATTTTAAGTCTTTATAATTATATAAACCTTTAATGCTGATTGGTTGTTTAATTCTACTGCGATACTTACGAGTCCCTCCAGTAGTGTAAACAAAAAAAAAACAACATCAACATCTATTGTAAACTGCTGCGATACTTACGAGTCCCTCCAGTGGTATAAAAAAAAATATTTTGTGATTGGCCTATTCAGATATCAATTGTCGATATCTGCTATATACCATCGCCTTGGGGGACTATATCTGTTGGTATGGTACCCAACGCCATGATATATAGTAATTTTTTTTAACTAACCCTGACGTAAGGTAGACAACTAACAAATACTGACAAGGCAGTTCTAGTTGCTTTACAATCATTCAATTATTTGAATGATTAAATGAGTTGAAAAAAAAAATATTTTTAGAACTATTTCGGCGATCCTTCAAAGGATCAATTTTTTTATACACTCACTCTCACAGAGAGTATTTTAATAATTCTTTATTTAAATTTTCCAATTAATAAACCATGCCTCAATCAGTAACCGAATTCCTTGGTTTAGCCTCAAAGCTGCTCCCAGACTTTGATGGCACACCAGAAAATTTGCAAAGTTTTCTTGACGCCCTAAGTCTAGTGGATTCAATCAAGGACACTCATAATGAAGTGGCCATTAACTTGGTAAAAACAAAATTAAAAGGTTCAGCACGCAACCTTATTTCTCAGGAGACCACACTCCAAGAAATTATTACCAAGCTTAGAACCACAGTAAAGGGAGACTCTGTAGACGTAGTGCTAGCCAAGTTGATGAATATACGTCAACTAGGAAAACCAGCAAAATCATATGCAAAAGAAATCGAGGACTTAACAAAGAAACTCGATACCGCGTATATTAATGATGGCCTACCATATATGGTAGCAGCCAAATATACAACCAACTCTGCTGTTAAGGCCATCATAAAAAATGCTTCTAACGACAGAGTTAGGCTTATTATGGAGGCGGGTACCTTCAATAACCTAAACGATGTTATTGCAAAATTCGTAGGCAGCTGCACCGAAGCCTGCGGTCAACCCAACTCAATTTTAGCATATAACAAGAGTAATCTCCAACGAAACCGTGGTAGGAGTTATAGAGACAGCTATAACAGAAACCGCAATTTCCATAATAATAACAACATTCACAATCACGGTAACGGTAATGGTAATAACAACCGCTACAACTATAGCCAAAGAGGCAATAGTGGTTATGGAAACAATCCCTCTCAAAAAACTAATAAAAACCCCTAATGTTTCCATTAAAACCTACAATATCAATTTAAACTTGTATAGTTATCTGAAGTTTAAATTGTCAACAAATAGTTCCACATCAATTATTTTAGTAGATACAGGCGCAGATATTTCTGTGGTTAAACACAATAAAGTTCTAAACGAACATATAGATAGCAGCAAAATAACAAATATCAATGGTATTGGAAAAGGTCTCATCCAAACAATAGGATTAACACAGGATTAGACATAGACCTGAAAGTAGCTAATATCTCAATACCAGCTGAATTGCATATTGTGAGCGATGATTTCCCAATATTGGTTGATGGAATATTGGGAATAGATTTCATCAGAAGACACAAATGCATACTTGATTATAGGGGTACGGAGGATAGAATAATTCTGAACGCTCCGTTACTACCAAACGATATTAGCCTAACACTATTAAGTGCTCCAAACATTAACTCAATTTCAATACCAGCAAGATCTGAGGTAATCAGACAAGTTAATTTTCAATCTGACGTTGAGGATGTATTGGTGCCCCAGCAAATACTAAAAAGTGGGGTATACATAGCTAACACCATTACATCAAAATCTCAGCCATTAGTCAGAATTATAAATACTACCAATAAGGACCTTGTCATTAATAACGTCCAAATAAAAACTGAAAATCTTAATGACTATAAAATGGCCCAAATCAGCTGCAATCAAAAATCTGACAGAGAGAAGATGCGAAAGTTATCCGCAAACTTTCCAGAATTCGTTAAAAGTGAGTTACATACACAGTGTTCAGAATTCATTGACATCTTCGCTCTAGAGTCAGAAAAAATAAGCGCCAATAATTTTTACAAACAACGGTTGAGACTTAAAGACAATCAACCAGTTTATATAAAAAACTATAGAATACCACATTCACATAAAGAAAAAGTGAATAGGCAGGTTACAAAATTGATATGTGATGATATTGTGGAACCCTCAACCTCTGAATATAACAGTCCCATACTCTTAGTACCTAAAAAATCATTACCAGGTCATACAGAAAAGAGATGGAGACTTGTGATTGATTACAGAGGCATAAATAAAAAACTAATTGCTGACAAATTTCCTCTACCGCATATTAGATCAATT
This sequence comes from Sarcophaga carnaria, assembly GCA_958299815.1. Lineage (NCBI taxonomy): Eukaryota > Metazoa > Arthropoda > Insecta > Diptera > Sarcophagidae > Sarcophaga > Sarcophaga carnaria. Next base: position 79,616,968 of record OY283149.1, on the reverse strand, counting down.
AGGGAGAGCAAAATATTTTTCATGTCTTGACTTGATATCAGGCTTTCATCAAATAGAGCTCGAAGAAGAATCTAAAGACATCACGTCTTTTTCAAATGACAAATGCTCTTATAGATTCAAAAGACTCCCTTATGGCATTAAAATTGCACCAACCTCATTCTTTGTCGCTTGCCTTTTCGGGATTAAAACCGTCCCAAGCTTTCGTATATATGGTTGCTCTGAAAAACATATGTTACAAAATTTGAAAGATGTGTTTACTTTATGCAGACAACACAATCTAAAACTACACCCGGATAAGTGTTCATTTTTCCGTCACGAAGTGACATTCTTAGGACACAAATGTACAGATAAAGGTATATTACCTGATGACAGCAAGTTTTCTGTAATTGAAAATTACCCTACTCCAACAAATGGAGACGAAGCTAAACGCATCATTGCATTCTGCAACTATTACAGAAGATTTATTCCTAATTTTGCTGAATCATCACGTCATATCACTAGACTATCTAGAAAAAACGTACCTTTCGAATGGACTCAGGAATGCGAAAACGCTTTTCAATATTTGAAAAAACAACTCCTTAGTCCACAAATACTACAATATCCGGATTTTACAAAAGAGTTCTGCATAACTACAGACGCTAGAAAAAAGGCGTGCGGAGCAGTATTAAGCCAAGAATAACAGGGTATTCAATTACCTATTGCTTATGCGTCCAGAGCTTTCACAAAAGGTGAAAGCAATAAATCCACAATTGAACAAGAGCTCACTGCCATTCATTGGGCAGTACAATATTTCAGACCATATATATACGGAAAAAAGTTCTTAATTAGAAGTGACCATAGGCCACTAACTTATTTATTTTTACTTAAAAACCCGTCATCTAAATTAATGCGTATGAGATTAGATCTGGAGGAATACGACTTCGTGGTCGAATACATTAGGGGTAGGGATAAACGCGCGGCGGATGCGCTGTCGCGCATAAATTTCAATGATATAAAAAATACGGAATTACAAACAATACTGAAGGTAACAACTAGACTTCAGGCTAAAAAGATCACAAACTGTGCAAATAAAATAGCACAGCCCAGTCCATCGGTTGAACTAAAAGTATATGAAGGAATTAACGGCCTAGAGCACCGAAAAATGCCATGGTTGCATTTATCGAAGAATAAATTAATTATCCTAAAAGGAAAGAAAAAACTTTCCCAAATTATGTTGCATGACTTTGTTATTAATGGAATAGTTGATCTAGATCTACTTTTTCCAAAGCTTGAAAAAATAGCTGATAACATAGGTCTGACAACCTTGCGACTTTCTATAAATGATTGTCTGCTCAATACCCCGGGGATAAGTATTGAAACCTTTAAGAATAAAGGTAATGGTCTATTAAAAAGATTGACCATACTGCTCTTACCAAACGCAGAAAAAGTAACAACCGATGCTAAAAAAATTGAAATCATCCAAAAATATCATGATGATCCCATTAATGGAGGTCACACAGGAATCACTCGGATGATTAGAAAAATAAGACTCCGTTATCATTGGAAAGGCATGACTAGAGACATTACTAAATATGTCAAGAAATGCAAAGCATGCCAAATGAATAAACCAGTAATTAAGGGCAAAGAACCCTTTATCATAACTCCTACTCCAATAAAGCCTTTTGAGATAATCATTATAGACACTATTGGACCTTTACCACGGTTCGATTCTCAAAACGAGTACGTGGTAACAATAATGTGCGACTTAACAAAATACTTAATTGCCATACCCATTAACAACAAGTCCGCCAGAAGTGTGGCGAAAGCAATCATGGAAGGATTCATTTTAATATATGGTCCAATGACTAAAATAGTCACGGACATGGGTACGGAATACATAAATCAAGTATTGCAAGAGCTATGCGCACTCATGAAAGTGGAGAAGGTAAATTCTACTCCATATCATCATGAAACACTCGGTACTGTTGAAAGATCACATAGAACATTCTACGAGTATCTAATATCATATATTTCAAATGACGGGTCTGATTGGGACAACTGGTTAAAATTGTTTGTGTATTGTTATAATACAACGCCTTCCACAGCTCATGATTATTGTCCTTTCGAACTTGTTTTTGGAAAAATTCCACCTGTCTTGGATTTCACAAAAGACGTCAGCATAGCTCCCTTGTATAATATTGATTCCTATGAAAAAGAAGTCAAATTGAGACTTCAAGTTGCACACCGCAGAGCCGCTAGTTTAGTGGAAAATGCTAAATTGAGTAGACAGAAAATTTCTAGTGATCACGCTAATCCAGTAAATTTTTCGTTAAATGACCGAGTCCTCCTTAACAACGAAGCAGGTCACAAACTGGATAGTATTTACAAAGGACCCTTCAGGGTCATAGAAATACGAACCGATAACAACATTAAGATTGAGGATGATAACGGTAAAACAGCGCTTGTACATAAAAACAGACTGAAAAAGTTTATCCGAAAATTGTATATCATATCTGTATAAACTACTGTTTTTACAACTTCCATGCCTTCAATATTTTGACCGAAAAAGGCATTGAACAAGCGCCTACTCCTTTATAGAGTCAGACTGCTCAGTTTCATATCCTCTATATCCTTTTATATTCCAGGCTTTGGCAGGAATATTGTTATACAAATCAATTTTAAGATGTATATATTCAATATGTCAAAAGTCTACGGTATGGCTTCTTTCAATTTTTTTTTCTCCATACGCTAAAACTATAATTTTTTTTTTGTTTTTAATTAAGTGGTTTTAACTTATTACTATATAAATCTTATATAATTAGAGTATTTTGGTTTTTTTATAGAGTCTACATTTTCCATTTTCTGAAAAAAAAGAAAATCTATTTCTTTTTCTTTTCTGAGGGGAAAGTGAATGACATAATTTAGATATTTTATTATGACAGAATTTATGTATATTTTATTTCGTAAAAAAAAGTATATTGGTAATGAACTATTGTTACATTTATTTTTCTGTATTTTATTTTTACCTTTGTAAAAGAACAATCAACTCATGTTGATCGTTCTTCGTTAAGAGGGAAGGTGTAGTGTGTTTGACTAGTCTAAGTTGCTATACCCTTTGTATGCAACTTAATATCAACACATTCTTGTTGATATTGCCCACATTGCATTATTCCTCTAGACATAAATAAATCGTGGAATATGCTGTCACAGCATATTCTCACGTATACATTGTATTAGAGCTTAAGAATTTAACATACAATTAGTTTTAAGTAATTAAGTTTGATCATAACCGAAGAAGGGAACAGTCGCACAAGCGGCTGTTCCCAATAAATAAATAAAAGTTAATAAACTAAATAATGTGTAATTTATTTAATAATATTATAATCATACGTATTGTTAAGTATGAGTACAAACTCAAACTTTAAATATGAGTAGTATGAGTATGATATTAAAATAAGTATGAATGCGTATAAGTATCAGAGATTGAGTATGGTTCGAATCTACTTATCTTTTTTAATACTCATTGCTGATCTCTGGTATGTATGTCAATAAACTACCAGCCATAGCTTAATCTCAAGGCCAACTTAATCCATATCATCGACCAAAGCCTGATTTATACACGAACATCATAGAAAATTGGACACTTTTTGAATACGCTTAGCCCATAGAAGCTGTGGAGACAAACGAATACGTACACTTTGTTTCTTGTAAATTTAAAGATAGAAAGCTTTTAAAAAAGGATCCTATACTCTTGTGCATGTGTATCTACAATCATATACTCTTGTGCATGTGTATCTACAATGCATGTCTCGAAAAACTTGCAAAAATTCTAAACTCATGTCTATGTATGCTCGCTCCATATAATAAATACTTTATCGTTTTCATAATTTCACTCCCTTTTTGTTTTCTTAGTCTATTTTTTATTTATTTGGCAGTAGTTTTAGTCCTTTATGGTATAGATAGCAGAGTGTTCTTGCTTATAGCAGTCTCATCTATACATTGCTGCTAAGTAAAACCCCAAGAATGTTCAGAATATTTTTATTATTTAAAGTGAAATAAATTGTGAATAAACAGTGGAAATTTTATGAAACTTTTAAAAATTAATGTTTAAGAGATAAACAACCAAATTTAATTTTCAATTCAATGAGAACAGAATAACAACAAAAATATTGAATATAAAAACATGATACAACTTCATTCACAATCTATTTCTATTGACGGCTTCAAATATGCCAACTAGTGATATTTTGGATCAAATTATCATCAAATAAACTTCGAAAAATTCTCCATTCTGTGTGTTCATGTTCATGGTAACTGCTTGGCCAACCTCATTTTCGTAGAAGTGTTACATTTTGGGGATTACTCGTGGATTTTCATTTGCTTAAATGCGTCAGAAGTTATTGTAAAACCGCTAAACTTTTTCAGCTTCATTGTTTCCTATGCAAGAAATTATATCATAAAAATTATAAAGAATGTCTTGCGAATAATAATTTCTGTGATACACACCCTAACTAAACTAAATCCAAAAACAAAATGTATTTACTTGAATTAAATATTTTGTTCTTATAACCAAACATCACTTTTCTTTCTCTCAGTAGTCTATGTCCTAGTTGAGACCTGCTAAAACCTTAAGGAAATCAATGGAAAAGCATTGGTTCTGCAGACAACAATAACATGAACGTTTCTTGCAATTTTGTACAGTGGTGGACATATAATGAAAACATAAGTATGATATCTCATTTCGTTGATTATGATGTAATGAAACATTTTTATAAATTTCAAACCTCAAATAATGTACCCAGTACCCCCAACCTCTGTAAAACCACAGCCACGGAAAGTGCAATAGCCATAAGAGCGTCTAAAGCTGACCCATTTAAAAGCTCTGAGCGTCATCATATTGTATTGATATATGTATCATCTAGAACTATAAGAAGAGTGCCAAATGAAGCTTCCTTACTTAGATACATTGTACTGAAATAATCTTTCGCATCAAAAAAAAAAAAAAATACAAATCCAGATTGGATTTTGTCAAACAAATCATGAAGAAATAAATAAGTTTTTTAATAACCATTTAATCGAGTGACGAATCGAAATTTTTCCAATGGTAATCGGATGATAAACAACATCTACATTCCAGATATACCATCAAAATAATTTCGTGTAATGGCGGAAACATTTTGGAGTGGGTTAATTGTTCTTGACATGGTATTGGACAAATTTTGGAGATCATGTACCTTAATGTTTAGATACTATACGTGGAAAAAAATTTACCGTTAATGTGACACTATCATGCACGACACTTCACGACTTGTGGAACGCTGTTTAAAGGAACAAAACGTAAATATTTTAATGTGGCCATCTTAATACCCTGATCTAAACTCAATTGAGAACCTATGAACCTATGAACTAAAAATTCTGATGAATTGTTCTAAAACATCGAAATGTTTTGTAAGGATATTCATTGATCTCTCTATCGGCGCTTAGTTCAGAATTCGCCTAATCGATGTGGAAATGTTATTAAAAATAATATTACTCCACGAATTGTAGTCATCGTAGACTATTAGATAGTGCGTTGGCATACTAGGCGTGAAGCCACGGTTCAAACCCCAGGTCCGACATCGTGCGAATTAACTCTGTGAGACTTTTTCTGGAGGTATATACGAAATGTTGTCGTAGTCTTGTAGGTCCTGTGTCGACTTATTAGACGTGAGGCCACGGTTCAGACCATAGGTTAAGCATCTCCAACAAAACGCAATCAGCAGATTTCTGGCAAAAACTCTGAGAGCAAATAAAATTGCCATGAAAAGCTTCTCAAAAAAATCTGCTGTTCGAAGTCGACTTTAAACTGTAGGTCCAAAAATAAACACACACAACATAAGTGATGTGAGAAGCTAGTTTGTGATCCTCACTGAGGGTTTGTAATGACCAATTATGTATGTAAGTTTTCCTCACGACTTCTGAGAAACTAAACATATTAAAGTGACGAGCTCAATCCTTTGATCTTAATACAATTAACAACTTGTGAACCGAATTTAAAAGAGAATTGAAATTACAAATACCAAAAATGCTGTTGAAATATCGAAATGTGTTAAAGGGCTACTCCTCGATCTCTCTGTCGGCATTTATTTCAGAGCTTGCCGCATCGATGTGTGAAGTCGCCGTAGTGTAGTGTAGTGGTAGTGTGTTGGCTTATTAGACGCAAAGCCAGGGTTCGAGCCCCAGGCCAGACAGCAAAACATAAATACAAAAATCATTTCTTCGGCCACTTATGTGTGTGTTAATTTTATACATAAGTGGCGGGACCTACAGTTTAAAGTCGACTCCGAACGACAGATTTTTGAGGAACTTTTCATGACAATTTAATTTACTCTCAGAGTTTTTGCCAGAAATCTGCTGAGATATTGCGATAAAAATGAAACTATCAAATTTATTAATATTTTTAAATATTTTTTCTTTACAAAATTGTCCGTTTAAAGTTTAGATTTTTTAAAAACCGAAAAGTAAATTTTATAATCTTTTTTTGATTTTGAAAGTAGAATGAATAATTTACGAATTGCTTTAATTATATGACCATCACTGTACATTTTTTAAATGCAAGGAATACAGACTGATGATTGTATACCCACCACAATGGCTTATAGAGAAATAATAACGATGTGTTGTAATATAATCTAAGAAACTATCTATGAATTGTGTATTACATACCATAATACGGCAACATTTACTTCACTTCATTGAAAGAAGACAAAACTTTCATTTCTAGGGTTTTTGCAATACCGAACAGTATAATGTTCGGAAAAGAAAATTAGAAAAAAAAGGAACGGAAATTCAAAAAAAATAAAGGAAATTAGAAAAAAAAATTATTTTTATAAAACTTCATTGAAACTACAATTCAACTAAAACGTCTTTATGATACATTGGTATTGAAATCAACGAATTCAGTCCAAAGGAAGTGTATAATAATCGATCGATAGTGGTTGCCGATGACTTGACCCACATTGTTCTCAAGAAAATATGAATTGATTGTTGCCAGTCTAAAATCCGCACTAAACTTTCTAATTTATTGGATGCTATAAGAACAGTTAACTGTTCTTCCATACATATATGCATAATTGATCATTAAAACGCAATTTTCAGTTGGGATTACGACCTAGCTTCTCACACAAATTACAAAAGTGGTGGGATCTACAGTTTAAAGTCGACTCCGAACAATAGATTTTTGAGTAACTTTTCATGGCAATTTTATATACTCTCAGAATTTTTGCCAGATATCTGCTGAGAGGCACTCGCTGCAGAAATATTTTCTCATATTTAATTTTCTCGGAAAAATCTGTCCTAGGGTTTGAAGCCAACACACTATCTGCTAAACTACGGCGTTGTATATTATCCACTAAATTTTTACATGTTTTGACTCTATACTGTTCCATTTTATTTGCATAGTAATCCATAATTCTTGAATATTTCCAGGATAACAGGCAACAACTCCTTTGAAAGGTTCCCAGAACTGTGCGATGGATTTAAGATCTGCTGCCATGGACCGCCCATAAAGACCTTTCTAGCGGATGCTATGGAACCAATTTGTTTTTCTGTTGTAAATTTAACAGAATATTTAGGATAATTTTAATAAAATTAAAACTTTGCTTATGTAATCATCATTTAATTGTATACACATCGTTCGGATGCTCAACTTAGTCATGCAAGAGTACAGTACATATGTAAGTCCGCTAAATTGTTAAAAAAAGAAACAAATTAATTATGCATACTGATTATAATCTGACTAATTGTGTGGGTGCAAAAACATTTTTTAATTCTCATTAGAGGAAATTAAAAATTAAAAAAATTTAACATTTTTAATTTATATAAAAATTTAAAAAAAAATTTAAATTTTTTAATTATATCATAGCGGCTTCCGTAGTAGTCCTGGTGGGATAGAACGAGTTTGTCGGCGAAACTGCCAATAGCGCAGTGTACCGTTAGAGTTCATGTTAGAATGCGAACCGTTTTCTTGTCAAACTCAAGTAGTTCTCCTGCTGTACGCTGCTGCACACAGCAGTTTTGAAATTCGGCAACCTTCGGATTACTCACTTAAAATTTACTGAATTCCTTGCTGCCTTTTTCCCATTTCGAATAGTATTCTTGTAGGGGCGCATATATATCGAATTGTTATTGGCGATGAAAAATGGATTTTTTTCAGAATCCTAAGTAGAAAAAATTATAGATTACTCCGGGATAACCATCAATTTCGGCTACACCTCCACTCGATTCGGTAGCAAAACAATGTTGTGTGTTTGGTGCGATCAAATAGGTGTGTGTAGGTAAAAACTTGGTGAAATCGTTAATACAGAATGATATCGACAACAAATGAGTAATTTGAACCAAACATTGATCAAACAACGCAATTTGCACAAAACACCGCAATTTGCAACATGACAATGCACCTGCACACAAAGCTAAACCGGTTCAAAATAAAATCAAATTATTCGGCTGGGAGCAGCTACACTACCCTCCGCATTCACAAGACTTGGCTCCTTCAGACTACTAATTAACTACGGCGATTTTAGAATATTTCGTATTGCTTCACTGATATGGAAAACCTCGCCCAGAGTATAGTTTGTTAAAAAATACTTTTCACTTAGGCCATACCAGTTATCACTGATAATTTAAGGGAGTTCTTTTCAAAACATCAACGTTTACTTTAATTAACAAGCTTACATGATTAGGTCAAATTAATTGGATTACTGTTGTTTAGAGAGTTACCCACAGTAATTACATTATATTACCACTTCCAGTAGTCAATTAGTGTGCAAATATAACATCCGTATAATTCCAAATCATTAAAATTTAAATGACAATAAACAAGCAAATAAAAGTAAAAAACAGTTAAACGCTATGCATGTCAATAGATATGCAAACAATTAAATAACATGGCATTATATGAGCATCATATGAGGAAGGCAAAAAAAAACAAATGTAGGACATACATATATCAGTATCTATCAACAAACATTTGACTGCAAATATTTTCATATAAATTAAATGTCAACGTATATCTAGAAAACTACAAACGTTACGGTTAAAACGAAATTTTTCTAGTTTCCATCAACCCATCAAGTCCGCCCATTCCCAGCATAGCTTGCAGGGTATATTTTGTATATAGATTCATCCAACAGCAAATTCCGAACATTTACCGTTAATAATGGCCATCTTTTTGAAGTTTTATCTGTCATTTAATCACAAACGACGACCATAGATAACGAATGTGTTCGCTATAAAGCAATTTTTCACCGAAATATCATCTTCAGTAATTAAGCCGATTTCTGGATGAATCGAACTAAATTGTCGATATAGGAAAACTCCTCTTAACGCTGTTTCATTATTACACGGTAGTATTGCGATTCCCCTAAAAAGCTCAGTGCATTGATACTTGGTGTATATGTGTTCAAATGAAACGGCCATGCACCAACCAAAAGCGGTGCACTATATAGCCACTGTGTATACTCTGTATCTTTTTCAACGCTCTTTTGTTAGTCTGTTCAGAATAAAGATTCCAACTTTATTTTCCGAAGTCGCAATTACAGTAAGTTGCCTCGTTTAACGCTGTTTCGATTAGCGCTGGAACTTATTGGAACGTATCCCCCGCGTTAAGCAGGGTCTTACTGTACTACATAGATACATAAGTTTCAATAGCGTCCAATGCATCCTGGAAAAATCACTGTTTGGTGGAGGTTTTGGGCTGGCCAAGGCCAAGTTAGGAAGACGAACTTAGAGGAAAGGATGAACAAAGCTATGAATGCCTTGTACGTCTGTAAAAGGACGTTTGGTCGTAGATGGGGCTGCAGGACATCATGGCAGCTTCCGTAGTAATCCTAGTGGGACAGATCGAGCTTGTCAGCAAAACTGACAATAGCGCAGTGTACCATTAGAGTTCATGTCAGAATGCAAACCCTTTTCTTGTCGAGCCCAAGTAGTTCTCTCGTTCTGTCCACTGCTGGACACAGCAGTTTTGAAATTCGGTACCAAAATATCTTAATCCACCTACGGTTTACTGTATTCCTTGCTGTCTTTTCCAATTTGGAACAGTATTCTTGTAGAGGTCAGACATCAGAACGAAAATATGAAAAAAATATTTCTTCGACGACTGTTTTCAGCAGATGTCTGACAAAAATTCTGAGAGTAAATAAAAATTGCCATGAAGAGTTTCTCAAAAATTTGTCGTTCGGTGTCGACTTTAAATTAAACTGTAGGTCCCGCCACTTATGTATAAAAATTAACGCACACAACATAGGTGGTGTGAGAAGCTAGGTCGTAATCATGACTGAAGGGTTGTAATGGCCAAATATGAATGTATTTACCTGAATAAAACGCTAACCTCTTAGAAATATTAAAAAAACCTAAAGCAAAAGGAAAACTGCTTTAAACTATTTTTTTTCGCTCTACTCAACTAAAAAAATTATACGCCTCTTTATAACTCAAAAACTACCACAAAATGTACGTCAGTTTAAGGCTCTTTTTTTCTTTAAACCAATAGAGAAGTTCCCTATTGGATAAGTATTCCTTTTCTTATTTAATATTTCAACTTCATTTGTGATTTAAATCTTTGCTATCAACATTCACTCGAAATGTGGCCACACAAATATTCGCAAGAGCTTTACGTTAAAAGCAAAACGACAGCTTGGAGCAAATGCCACAAGTTAAATGCAATACAATGAGTGTGATTTTCTTCTTTTTTTTTGTTTTTTTTTTTTTTTGTTATGCTTCATTTGAAATATTCAACACCTTTGATATCATGAAAGGATATACTGTGTAGCAAATATGTAAATTCCGTACAAAATTTGTAGATTTTAGATTGGGTGAAACGGTAGAAAAAAACCCTTCCTCCTCATTTTAAAAATTCGAACTACTTATTCACAAAATGGAGATGCATTGTACATTTTATAAAGCCAAACAATTACAGTGGCAAGCAAAACTTTAAGTCCATTTCTTTTATATTTACTAAGTGTGCGTAAAAGCCATCAAGAAGACCTGCACATCATCCAATTCATTCCGCACACTTTTTATATCTTTAGCAGTACAATATGGCACAAGTAAAATGTTCATGTGTTACTTTAACTACTATTTTAATCGAAGTATAGAAAAGAAGTTGCCATATTCTAGTATGTAGGGGCTTATTAGACGTGAGGCCACGGTTCAAACCTCAGACCAAACATTTCCAACGAAATGAAACTTGAAAAAATATTTTTTCGATGACTGATTCATTGCAGATTTCTGGCTAAACCTCTAAGAGTAAAAAGGTTGCGATAAAAAGTTTCGCAAAAACTTGTCCTTCAGAGTCGACTATAAACTGTAGGTCCCCCGCCACTCATGTATAAAATTAAAGCACACAACATAAGTGGTTTGAAAAGCCAGGTAGTAATTATGACGGAAGGCTAGTAATGTCCAATTATGTTCGTATTGGTACGTTTTTACCTTTTAAAAACGTTTGAAATATGAGCTCGTAGATTGCAATAAAAATTAAAATAAATTTGGGTTCAGTTTTAATTAATTTCTTTATTGTTCGCACAATTATGTGTGCCACTGTGTAAACAACAACTTAATGTAAACAACAACAATTGATTTGTTTCTTATTCTGCTTAACACTCTTGTGCGTAAACAATAACAATTGTTCGATCGATCTTTATAAGGGAGATCTTCAAACCGCAATTATTTTCTTCAAAGGCAACGCGTTTTCACACAAGACTGCCTAAATTTTTCTGAATCCGTTTTCTGCTTTACCTTGCATTTTATATGGCGACATAAACAGTCTGATGAATGATCTTGAAATGTTTGTAGCTTCGCCTTCTCGGGATCTCCATAAATGTAAACATCGTTGTTTCATTGTTGTTTGTGTATTTTATTTACGTTTGTACTTGCAGTGTTGTTGTTGCCTGTTTGTTTACTTGTTTATCCATTTTTTATACTGATGTTGTTGTCATATTTTTGTTTACTTGTTGATCGTGTAAACAAGTACATTGTTTATGTTTTTGTAACTTTCATTTATCATTTTAATATTAAACGATGTAACACCTTTTCCATTTTCCTACAGTATGTATGTGGATGAAACCTCAACACAACTTTACTTTCACGTAATAATCGATTTTAAGGAATTTCGAGAATTTACTCTTTGTGTTGCTTAATCTGAACACGTTTATCCTACGAATACTAAAAAATAACTATGGACTGTGATGAGTACTGTTCTTTTTAAAGTTAAGTTAAACAATTAATTTTTAAACCTTTGGAAAATGATTAAATGAATGTTGAATGAATGAATGAGTAAATGAAAGGTGGAATTAATTTTAATTTCACATCACAAATGAATATTACTTGTGTCTCTCACTATATATTAAATGCTTTTAAAGTGTTAAACTAAATTGATGGCGTGAAACTGATTATAAGTTTTTCTATGATGATTTTCTTCCATGTTTTCCATGCCACTTTTCTAAGAATCTAAAATTTTTTTTTTATTTTTGCATCTATTCATTATATTTTTTATGCGCTGCCAACATTGAATTCAATAAACAAGTATTTGTATTCACAAAACTCTACTCTCTTTACGCTGATAATCTACCCTTGATTTCATAATTTCATTTTTTCCCCTTGCTTCTCCGCATACAATATTTAGTTTTTCCATCAAGTTAATCTCATCTACCACATGGAAAATAGTTTGTGGCATTAAAATGAGAAAAGTTTCTAGATTGTCTGGTTGAGGGCTTCGCTGTAATTTTTATTTGTATTTCTATATGCAAAACTAAATGAGCGAGCGTATTGCGTTTAATGCGAATGTTGAAGAATGTTTTTTTTTTCTCTTTTAACTGCTGGAATTATAAAACTTTTCTAATGCTCAATTTCACTCGAGTAAACGCAAAAATTTGTGGAAAGTATAGAAAAGCAAATCCGCTAACTTTATGTGATTGAGATCGCTTTCATTTTAATGTTCACAAATTGAAATTTATTTTTTCACCCCCGTTTCCCCCGTTTGTTTATATCACAATAATTGTTGCAACTGCAACGAAATATTAGTAGAGGGTTTTAGATGTTGAGTTGTTCGGAAAGGACTCAGGATTTAATTGTATTTTTTTGCACCTAACTTCACACTTAAGCCGTATAATTTGTATATACTTTGAGAGCTCATATAGTAAGACTTGTGTGTGAAAAATTCCAATTAATTCTACGCACTTGGTTGGTCCCCTTTTAAATATGGACAGCGATAAGCAGCATTTTCGAAATATCTTACTGTTTTACAACAGAGGGTAAGCTGCGATAAGCAGCATTTTCGAAATATCTTACTGTTTTACAACAGAGGGTAAAAATGCTGTTCAAGCCATAAAGAAATTGGCCGATGTGTATGGAGAAGGTGTGTTGACAGTACTCTAGTGCCAGAACTGGTTCGTTAAATTTCGATCCGGCAATTTTGATGTCGAAGATGCACCACGTTCGGGAAGGCCGTTTGAAGCTTATATTGATGCAAAAAAGTCATTAGTTTATGCGAACCGGCGAATAACAATACGTGAGATCGGATTGAGGTTAAAATTATCAAATTCAACAGTTTATGACCACTTGATTAATATTATATGAAAAATGTCTTTCATTTCCACAAAAAAAAAAAAAAACGAAATTAATTTCCGAACAACCCAATATTTTGTGTGAACGCATTTTGTAAAAAAAGTAGTTAAGAAAATTTTTTCGTTTATGAATACGATGAAATGGAACTTTTCTTTAAATTCAGCAATAAATTTGAAGGTGTGATGTAGTAAAATCGTTTGACAAGCTTGTCGATGAACGTATTTATTATTGAGTTTCAAATTTAATATCATGCTTCCCAAAATTAATTCTCCTCAACTACAAATCATTCTCATCTTATGATTATTATGACAAGAGAACGGTACATATTATAAAGTTGCCCGGGCACGAATTAAATAATGGATCAAACTGGCATTTTTTGTTAATGTGTTGGTAAAACTCTACTTACACGTATAGACTGAGAAGAGTTTGAAGAATATCAAAATACTTTTGATTTTCGCTGCCTGCGTTGCATAAATCATATGTTCTTTTCTGCTTCACAGCAACAATATAATGCAGTTTGAAGGTTCAATTTTGATGTGTTGTGCTAAGCAAATCAAATATTACCAACACATATGCAAAATTTGATCAGAAGTCGGCAGGATGTGGTAGAAACGGAATCGATACAATACCTTTTATGTGACTGCCTTCAAAACAGACATCATCAGTTTGAAGATCTGGAAATACCCCATAACGCTTCAACGACAATTCAACGACAAGGAAGAAGAAGACGACACAGACCATTTTCTCTGCCATTGTCCGGCGCTTGGGAAGCTGAGAAGAAGAATTCTTAGACACTTAGACACAAAACATGTCTAGCCAAAGGCGATTTAAGAAAAATTCCAACCTTCATTAGACTCTTGGGATGGTTGAGAGATACCAACTAGGAGCTGTAATTACATATATGACGGAATATATAATATTAGTGTTGACAAGTAGTCAGTGTGTTCTGCCTTATCTGTCGTGAGGCCATGATTTAAACCTCAAGTTCAGACATTTCGAACAAAATGATATACGAAAAATATTTCTTCGGCAACTGCCTCCCAACAGATTTCTGGCAAAAATTCTTGAGAGCAAATAAAATTGCCATGAAAAAGTTTCTCAAAAATCTACCGTTCAGAGACGACTTTAAACTGTAGGTCCTGGAACTAACAACATAAGCAGTGCGAGAAGCTAGATTGTAATCCTTACTTATATATGTTATGTGTGTATTTGATAACGTTCATGATGCACTGGCGATTTGGGATTTACAGACTTAAACATAAAGTGGGTTGTTTAAATTCTACTTATTGAAGTATGATAGTATCATAGGTAGAAGAAATACGGTTTTCATTTGGAGATGATGAAGTTGGTCTGTCTCCGTAGTGTAACCTAATCTCACGCACGGGTGCATAGTATGCTGAGGATCCTAGAGACAGCTAGGTACTACTCAAAGATGTATCTCTTTGGGTTAATCGCATGTGCAGTTAGGAGTACTTCTTAGACAGGTGATTAAGAGGTTTGAGGCAAGAAATTTTAAGAGAGTGGTTACAAGCTGCAGGAAAGCTTTAAAAGATTATTGAACAGATACTGGGTAGTAGTGCGATGGGTACTGGAAGATTAGGACGTATGGGGCAATGGAAAGTTTCATAACTGGCATTTGCTATAAAACTGAATTTTATTTATTATAATCACGTGGCCAAATATTTACTTGGTTATATCTAACGCTGAGCTACAGAGTTTAAAGAGTTTATAAAATTCACTTTGATGCAATAGAATCGATTTAAGAGCCCTTCATTGGTTTCTATCGTCAATGATTACGTAGTCGGTGCCAGACTTGCTTCTACCGTCTTAAAAGTTGTTGCAACGTAGCAATTTTCATGAAAATTAAAAAAGGGTGGTATCTACGATACTCTGGAGCGGAATCACTGTATAGCGTAACATAATAGACTAGAATTTCTGACAAACTATCACATCTAGGCAAAAAGAACAACCACGATGTACCCACACTATATTATAGACTCTGTTTCCTAAAAATTGGGAATAATGCTTGACAAATTTGTGAATATTTTGGAAATTAAAAACGAAATTCGTGTATGACTTTTCGACTTTTTTGAAAAAAGTTGTGAATTGTGAATTTATTATCTATCACTCGATAATGAAAAAATTTTTCTGAAATTCATTTTTCACTAAAATCATTCTCCGATTTAGCTTGGAAAAAGAAGAAAAAAAAGTAATCTGGTTTTCTAACAAGGACTTCCCAATATTGATATTTGATTACATGTATCTTTTGAGTTCTTATTTATTCAGTTTTTTTTTTTTTTTTTTGCCAAATTAACATTGACGGATATTGCGTTCAACACATCAAAATGACTACTCTGTTCGGGCAAAGCAATGCGCGTTTCGCCTATTTTACAATCGTCATAATCCTACTACCAAGAGACTATTCGCAATGTGATGAATAAATTTGGGTTCACTGGCTTAGTAAATGTTCGATCAACACTCATGTAGATGAAACGCAAGATCTACCGAAAACATCGCTGCTGCCCGTGGGAATTTGTACTGGACATTACTCACTCATAGGCCATAACTAGTTGAATTTTGCTTCTATTAATTTCTCTTTTGGAATGTAGAAAATATTCCGAACTCTAAAGCAATAGACTGAAAGAATCATAATTTGCTACAATCATTTGCGTCTGATCAAAACCTCACGTTATAAACATTAACCACTTAAAAACTTTTCTTTTAATTCATCTGAAAGTGATTTCAACCGCATAGAGCATAATAAACAAACAAAATGTGTTGCTACGAAGAGAGTAAGAAGTTTATTTTAGTTTCACCCTTTTTTGTACGTCAAATTATATTGTATGTTCGTAGAAAAAAAAATGCAAAGAAAATCGCAAAGTAATTGACAAGAAAGGTTTCGTTTTAGATTTAATTCATGCAGCATTTAAGTGTGAAAACGTGTTGTCATAAGACGTGTGAAACCGTAAAACATTTTAACTTTTTCAGTTGTAGCAATTTAACTTAAAATAATGAGTGCGCATGGAAACATTTTGGAATTATTTTTAATGATATCTCGCACTGTTAAGGAAGAAATAATTACCGTTACTTTGATTTCGTTAACCGTCTGTGTGTGAATAAAGGAATCGATAAACCATTGCGTAAAAGAAAAATCGATATTTTCAATTTATATTCGCTTCGTCCATGAGAAACAAATAGAGTACTCGGCGGTGGAAATTATTGTAAATTCGTTCTAAAAAGAGAGGATAGTAAAGGAGATAGGATAGGGGCGAAAATCAGAAAAGAATTAGAAAAATGGAGGAAAATTGCGAAGGAAAAAGGGATATAAAAGATGCCCACAAGCACAAGACCAAGATGTCCTTCTCTATCAGCTCAAACTACTTATAACCATATGTAGAACTCTTATGACTCTGTGTATAGACAGAGAATCTAAACCCTCAAAGAAGCGCCTACTAACCTCATTTATGCTAATTAGGTGGGAAATATTGAAAACTAATGTCACATGCAAACTATTGATACGTATAGCAAAAGAAAATTTTTGATTTGCTATTTTAGCACATTCGCATCGAGCTATTTTCACCAAAACTTTCCTATAAATCGGGATATTTTTTGTAATTTTTACCATTTGCTGTATAGATTTCGATTAGGATATTGAAAATTAAGGCAATAAGAGGATAAGGGAGTAAGAATCATCCTTGAATGTAAAAAAGGCGACTAACGATGCTTCCGTCATAGAGCGATGCGCATTACAAGAGGACCTAGTAAGCAAGGAGTGATCGCACTTGAGAAAGTGAATATTCTGGCCAATATGGTCAGAGTATTACATATCATGAGCTTGGACAATTCAATGTCTCCCAGTACATTTTAGACTATGCTGAGAAAGTAGAGCGATGCATTAGGATTGAATAAATAGGCTGAAACATCTCGAACAAAACGAAATAATAAAAAAAATATTTTTCGACAGCTTCCTCTCAGCAAACTTCTTGCCAAAACTCTGAGAGAAAATAAATTTGTCATGAAAAGTTTCTAAAAAATCTGGCATTCGAAGTCGACATTAAACTGTAGATTTCACCACGTATTTATAAAATTAACTCAAACAACATAAATGCTGCGAGAAGCTAGGTTGTAATCTTAATGCCACTCATGTACAAAATTAACATACACAACATACATGGTGTGAGAAGCTATGTAGGTTATGATGATCAGTTATGTATGTATGTATGTATGTATGCATTAATATTTCTGTTATACAAGCTCATTTTAATTAATTTCATAAGGCTCGCTATTCTAATTCAATACTTCTGGGACTGTTGTTCATTTAATGCAGGTACGTATTTGTACGCGAATCAAAATGTTTGGATGAGATGCTAACATTTGTACGTAGTTCCTACAATCTTCTTTAACTTTCTCCATAAAAGTACGTATGTACGTCCAGTTGCCTTATACTACAATAAATAAATATTTTCCTTTCTAATGTATTAAAGCTTGACGATGATGAATCGTAGACTTTTAAATTCTAAATATTTGTGCAAAAATATTTGAAACTTTTCGTTATGCGTTCTTTGATGTACAGTCGAAGTACAAGTACAGCTTTTAATCAAATTGAATTTGGCCAAATTATATTTCATTTTTGGATAAGAAATATTCGGTAGTAATTTTTAAAAAATGTCAGAACGTCATATCTAAACGAAAAAAGTTATGTCGTCTGCTGAATATTTATTTCTTTTGTCATTAAAAGTATTGCTTTACCTTCAACCAAAAATTAAACTTCAAAATATATTTTTGAAATATTGTATGTATTCTGTGCGTTCACTGGCAAAAGTTTTAAACATTTATTAACCTGTAACTGAAGTGAAAGCAAATTAAAAAGTTAGTTGGTATCGTTTACTCATAGCAGTCACAGCAGCTGTCCTTAAAAACAAATCTTTTTGGATTGATTTTAGTAAAAAAAAGGATTATTTTGCTTAACCTTAATAAAAAAATAACTAGAGATTCAGGTCAATAATGTCATAAAGTGAGAAATTAAAAACCTCCGTCGTTTT
Organism: Sarcophaga carnaria; assembly: GCA_958299815.1. NCBI lineage: Eukaryota > Metazoa > Arthropoda > Insecta > Diptera > Sarcophagidae > Sarcophaga > Sarcophaga carnaria. The sequence continues at coordinate 79,598,348 of OY283149.1, read as the reverse complement.
ATGGCAAGACTAGGGCACTGACATACATATGAGGTGAAAAACAGCCTACTCCTTTTTTTCAGGCCCGGAATACCTAGTCCTTCGGCATGCCTATAAAGAAGACAGTGGGCAAAAGAAATCGCTAATGTACAATGGATGGTGTAGTAAATGTTTCTGGGCTTTCTTGTAACGATAAAAAACAGAACTTCAATTTCCTGTTGGCCCCACGTTGGTTTCGGGTGCCCCAGGTTGGTTTTTCGGGCCCCACGTTGGGCGTCATTTTTATTTGTGATAATGTTTAACTCTACTTTTATTGTACTTCAAAAATATAGAAAGCTTTTCGTCAGTTTCCCAAACTGGAAACTGATTTTCATTTGGACTAACTTTGGAACGTTACGCACGTACTTGATAGCTAGCTAGTTCGGGAGATGTGGGAGGGGATCTTGTTCCGCGCGTCCAGTTTTGTACAACAATACCACAAAAATAAAAAAAAATTACGTGCGAATCAGATGCCTCATTTTGGTCAACAATAAAAGAAAATAAAACAATACACAAGACTCGTCCTCGCATGTTTTTACAGTAGCGTTGTTGTTGTGCTACCTCCCTGAACCCACCCTACCCTGGTTTTCGATTTAGGAAAAATTTGTTTCAAAAACCCCTAAAAGGACTAAACCTTACCCACACCTATGGAGTTTTACTTTGCAAAAAAAAATATGTTTTCATCATATTAGGAACATATACAGGTTATATTAAAATAAAAAAAAATTATATTAATATAAAATATCTTATACTATGAATAAATTGAAATTATACAAAAAAAACCAATTAGCATGACATTAATATCACTACATGTTATCATTACAAATGATCAGTGATGACTAAATTCACTATTACAAAAGAGAAATTGAAGATAAAGAAAAACAAAAGCAAGTATAACAGTTAAGAATTCAATGAGAGTATCATCTTCAATTGCCCTTTTGCAAACATATGAGAGAATATGTAATAAATATATCAGTGATGGGACAAATGTAATAGTACTTCATTTGGTACTTTTTTCTTAATTATTTCTTCGCATGTAATACTAAGCTTTTAAAAATGCCGTCACTGGTATTTTTTGTGAAACAAATACTTAAATAATAAATACATGTGTATTAAACAAAAGTAATAATATTTTTAACTTACAGTAGGGTCTCGATTCCAACGATATGGAAGGCCTTCAGCTTCATTTGATGGAGTCGCTTTACAATCATTATGATTTTTATAGGTTTTAAATATTAAGGTATTGTATAATAATTCATTTAAGGTAATTTATAATAATTCACTTTTATAAGAAATAAATGGTTAAATATAGAAATAGGTTATATGTAGGAAAAATTAGTACTAAATAGAGAATTTTAACATTATAGATTGAATTATAATTTAATTGTATTTTATAGGTACAATAAGTGCATATTGTTAGAATTTTTAAATGATTTAATAGAACATATGTATTTAGATAAATGAATTCATTGTATTTAAAATTTAAACATTTGAGTTTTAAAGGTTAGAATATTTAATTTATGATTTAGAATTTAGTGAATAATATTAATAATGTTATAGTGAAAGTATGGTTATTTCTAGGTTTTTATGTGGTTTTTAGCAAAACGAAACATTTTTGAGGTTAAAAGTTCTAGACTTTTATGATGAGATATAAGTAGTTCGGCTGGCTTTTCAAAATCTATGGTATATATGAAATATTTATTCGAAGATTTTTCTTTCCAAAAATGCCAAATTTCCGTCGAGTGAATTGACGCTGAGTCTGCTCCGAATTGGTAAATGGCTGATTCACTCAAGGTACTGATGGTGTATAAAATTAACTATATGAAAAACGCGATATTTTATTAATATGACGTTAAAAAAATAATACCTTTTAATGAATTTACCTTCACTAAGACTTTTAGATTTCCTTATAAAATAATTGTTATTTTGTATATATCAAAATTTTTTTATTTTTCCACTTAATAATTTACGAGCTTTCTTTTATTTTTGTAATAAAAATCACTTTCTTTACTATATGTATAGCACTTTACTTTAATTCCCCTTCAAGATGTTGAAGGTCCCACAGATCAAGTTAAAAAGACCTTATGAAAAAATTTAGCTTTCGATCAAACCTCAGTTCTGTCTTAAATAAATAACGTGATGTTAATTTTTGTTGTTGTATATAATCTATCACGTGATACTATATATCATAGATATGTTCTCTTTAACTGTGTAATACTTGTTTTTCTTCGTTAAGTTGAGAGCTTCTATACTCTGGGAGACTGTAAAAATAGAACAAAGACTAATACATGGGATGCTGAAAAAAATACTGTTGTAAGACCTTGAAAGATTAAGTATAAGGGAAGGTATGCCAACTAACATTACTGTTGTTCAACTACTAATTATAATACTGATTTTAGGGTATGATCTGAGTAATTATAAGAATGATGTATTACAATGGCCATGTAGTTTAAGAATAGAAGTGGGTCGGTCTACTTCTTATCCATACGTATTCAGCAGACTCTAGCAATATTTGCACGTACCGCTCTTGCTGTCAACGAGATGGAGTCTTTCAATTTAATTGAAGCAATAGAATCTATTTAATTTATAGCCTTAGAACCCCTTTAAAAACGCAAGGAATTGTGATTGAATAACTTGAAAAAAACAAATCCGTCTCAGAATATTTTAGCGAAAAGTCGCAAGCATGGAATAATATTTTTGAGAAGAAAAGGAAGGAATGTGTCCAACAAGAGATGAGTTTACGAAAATAATTCCTAACTTAAAGAAAGAAAGTCAAAAAATCTAATCAATAGCAAGACCAGATAACCATTTAAAGGTTTAAATTTAAAAATGCAATTAAACAAAAACTGTTAGCCAAATTTAGATGCAGATTTAGAAGATGCAGGCCATGATGTAGTACCCACTAGAATATAACATAGAATTGTGTTGTTTTTTTTATTTACTTTTATTTGCTTTTAATTGCTATATCATTGGAAATGTTTAATTCCAAATTAATAGGGTATACTTTCTATTTAATTGGATTTGAAATATATTACTCATACGCATCATATCACACGTACTAGTAAATTTACTTTGAAAAGTATGCAATAAAAAAATTTGATATTGTCATGTATGAAACTAATGGAATTAAATATCACTCATACGTCATATATGTACTCGGTATTCTGAATTTTACATATTAAATACGAGTGGTGGGTGGGCCATGTCAAGGTTTAAATTTAAAAATGCAATAAAACAAAAATGGTTTGAAATACTTATTTTTTATTTTATTTATTTATTTATTTATTTGTTCAAAACAATACAACAAGTATAAACCTTATATTACAATATTGCTTAGCAATTGTTATTAACATTAATTTTGAGTAATTTATTTTAACTAATTTAATAAAATTAATATAAAAAAAAAATTTAAAAGAAAAAAACTTAAAAATTAAGAAAATAAAACGAAAATTAAGTAAGGAAAGGGAAAAAAACATCATTATCACAATAATGTTAATAAAAAGAAAATGTCAGTTATAATAAGACTAAGTGGGAAAAAAATCAAAAAAAAGTTAGAGAAAATTGTCTATGCAAAGCGCTTGAAAATGGCATTTATAAACTGATTGCATTATTGATCATTTGTATTCGAGTGAATAAATGAGACGGATGGAGTGTATGAAAACGTGTTGTTGAAAGATGGCCTTATTACATTTTATAGAATTTATCTTGTTCCCTCTATTCGACCTAGAAAATACTAATCTCTCATATAAATAAGCTGGCCGTCGCTTATATCTTAAATTGTGTAGAAAGAGTACAGTCCGACAATTCACTAAATTGCCAAATGTAACTATATATATTAGTCCGGCGAAATGCGATATGTTCTTATTTCTCCTAATGCCAAAAATTTATCGTGCTATAGCTTTGTAAGTTACGTTAAGTCTTCGTCTACTAACTGCATCGCAGCTAGCAAACAGCTCACATCCGTACATAAGAGTCGGTAGTAAATGTATCTTCGCTAATAGCATTCGAATATTAGTTGGTGTAAAATACTGTGACATCCAAATATCTCAAAGCATTCCAAAAGTTTTTCCACAGCTCATTTTGACCATTAATTTGAATTGCTGGTAGATATGCGATTAAATTTACTTTTTTATTGTAAAGTACACTTGTTTCGATTAGAAATGGACTCGGCTAACCTAACAATACATTTTTCGATCGGCCTAATTTTAGTGCACTTTTTCGAGTCGTATATCTGCACGAATGTTGGTTTTCAAATGCTCAATTGACTCTGGTTTATTGGCATAACACCTTTCTCTAACCGCGCCTCACAAAAAACAGTAATACTATGTCAAATCGCAGCATTATTTTTTATGAAAATTAAAAAACGATGGTATCTACCATACTCTGGAACGGAATGACTAAGAACTTCTGTATGGTGTTTCGTAATAGACCAGAGCTTCTAACGTTTCAAACTGATAAACTAATACCTTCAAGCAAAATGACCACCCACAAAGTACCCACACTATTTTCTGTTATAAACTCTGTGTCTCAAAAATTGGGAACAATGCTTGACAAATATCCTGCAAACAAAAAACCCAAATTTATGAACAATGCTGTAAAGTGTGAATTTATTGTAAAAAAAAAACTTTATGAAATTCCTTTTTCACAAAATTGTAATTATCGTTCGACACAACTTGGAAAAAGGAAAATATTTTCTAAAGGACCTAAAAGTATGTGTTCTTCCAACAAGGACCCCCTAACTTTGATAGTGGATAACGCCTATCTTGTTGAAGCTACATCTGTCAAACTGACTGTTATTTATTTAGTTTTTGCAAAATTGCATTCAACTTACCAATACGGGTATTCTGTTCTGGCAACGGAGTTCGTGCTTCGCTAATTTTACGAGCGTCATAATCCTTCTACTGGGAGAGTATTCGCCATGTGGTGAACAAATTCGTGTTCACTGGTAGATGGTAAAGGATCGACCAACATCCATACGAAACACAAGATCTGCCGAATTCATCGCCGTAAAACATGTCCGTAAGAAAGTGCAGGAGAATATGAATATCCCTCACAAGAAATCAGCCTTTCACAGACATAACTTGACGAGTTTTTGACCGATCCACTTCTCTCTTGACAGGTTTTCCTACCTGTAAAGAAGCCGGCGTAGTCTAGTAGGAAGTGTATTTGCTTATTAGACGCGAGGCTACGGTTCAAAGACCAGGTCAGACATCTCCAATAAAACGAAATATGAAGAAATATTTCTCCAGCGACTTCCTCAGCAGATTTCTAGCAAAAACTCTGAGAGTAAATAAAAATTGCAATGAGAAGTTTCTCAAAAATGTATCGTTCAGAGTCGACTTTAAACTGTAGTCATAGCTGCCAGATTTGACGATTTTGAGCTCCAAAAATGTCCTATTGACGTTATGACGATATATGCCCTTATTTTGACGATTTTAGGAAATGAAAAATTTACATCATATTCTTTACTTTAGTACATTAAAAGCCACTTAAAGCTTTGTATTTACTTTAAAATTTTTACTATTCGAAATTTATGTTAGTTAAAACAGGGAGTAAATTATTATATTCTTAAATTACTTTCGAATACCTGTGATGATTTTTCTGTAGTTTAGTCCTCTTTAACCCCTTAAAAACCAAAAAATTACAACTGCTAAATAACCTCGTAGTTGAGAATAATTTATCACTTGTCATTGCGGACAATTTTAAAAATTCGAGTATAGCTTCTAATATTACCATCGGAAGAACGATTATTTATTTTATTTTTATTTATATTATTTTTTTTTTTCGTACGACCAACACTCAGGGGATGGATGGCATTGTGTTTGCAACTATGAAAATATATTATGGGAAGAAGGAAAGAGAGAACAATGTTTATGGACACTAGGCTTGTATATTTTTATATTGGATACACTACCGTCATTAACCAGCTACTATGGTCTCTGCTGTACACGGACGTTGAGGCACCGACCCATGCATGAGAGTTGTATCCCATTCGCGCTCGGTTATAAATGCAGTAGTAAGATCAGATGGTAAGATCTTAAGAAGGAACTGAAAAATGTGTCGGTTCCAGCCAACATTACACGGAATTTTCACTCTGAACGTCAAATGCTTCTGACACTCTAATATTTACATCGCCCATTGCTATAGATAATGCAATATTATTACTGCGCTTATGGGGTATATTGTTTAAACCTTGAACAATTTTTTCCTGAAAATTATGTAATATTTCTCCATTTTTGGAAAAAAAATTAAAAATGAAGATGAGGGATGCTAGCGTTGAATTTCTAACAAATTTTTTAAATGTTATATTTTTTAACTCAGATATGTACATACATTGACTTTATATGTTTTACTACAATAGAAATAATTTTGGTTTTTAAAAAATTTTAATTAATTTATTTTTTTTGACGATTTTTTCTTAAATATTTGACGATTTGATGCCTCATTGATCTGGCAGCTATGACTGTAGGTCCCGCTGTTCATGTGTGCAATTAACACACACAACATGAATGGTGTGAGAGACTAGGTTGTAATCCTGACTGAAGGTTTGTAATGACCAACGATTTTATGTATGTATCTCTAAAGAAGTAGACAGAAAAAATCTAATTTTGCTACAATCATGTGTGTCTGATTAAAACCTCAAAGTATAAACGTTAACAACTTAAAAACTTTTCTTTTAATTCATCTGAAAGTAATATCTGTACCTATGGCGCAGAATAAACAAAATGTGTTGCTAGGAAGAGAGTAGAAAGTTTATTTTAGTTTCACCCCCATTAAGAGTTTTTTGTGTTTCTATGGTTGACATACCGTACAAGAGAGTTGTGTAGTTGAAGAGAATTTTCAAATTGAAACTTAAATATTATTACGAAAATGGAAATGGTGTTATCGTTTAACATTAAAATGATAAACAAAAGCTACAAAAACAAAAACTAAGGACATGTTTACATGATCAACAAATAAACAAAAATATAGCAACATCAGTATAAAAAAAGAGGATAAATAAGTAAACAAACAAGCAACAACAATACTGCAAGGACAAACGTAAACAAAATACACAAACAACAATAACATAAACAACATGTTTACATTTATAAAGATTTCGTGAAGGCAAAGTCATTCTCCTTCAAGAGCATCCATCAGACTTTTTACCCTGCGATATAAAAAACAAGACAAAGCAGGCAACGGGATTAGAAAGAATTCAGTCAGTCTTGTGTGAAGATGCGTTGCGTGTGAAGAGAATAATCGTTGTTTGAAGATCTCCGTTGTAAAGATCTAATGAACCATTGTTAGTGTGTACGCTGAAGAGTGTAAAGAAGGGTAACAATTAAAACAAATTGTGTTGTTTAAATCAAGTTGCGAACAGTGGCACATGAAATTGTGCGAACAATAAAGAATTTATCTGAAACTAAACACAAATTTATTTTTTGTTTTATTTGCAATCTACCAACTCATATTTTAAACGTTTTTAAAAGGATAAAAATTCTTTCGTTCTTTATGACGGTCGACCAAATGCTGTTCATACATTTGACGACATTAAAGAACAATTTAGCTATTATTGCAGGAACGTATATATGTATATGCGTGACTGTCTTGACTGTGTTACATGTTATATAAACATTGCATGGTTGGCTGACTGAATGGGTTTTTCAGTGAGTATTTTATCATTGTCCCTCTATAATAAATGTCGTAATTAATTATCCTAAACATTGTTTTACAAGCATTTGTATGTACCAGCTGTCGTCCATGACTGAATATGAGTATTGCTTTTGCTCAACTTAATGTTTTTTTTTCTTTCATGTGGCTTTAGATATAAAACACTTAGATTTGTTTGTGTTTGTTCAGTACATACAGTATAATAGAAATAAAACCATAATTTTTTACATTAGAGAGATGTAGTAATCAGTAACTCATAGTAATTATATACGAGTATGTAAGTGTTATTGGATCACATATGAATTTGTTCAATATATTAATGTAGTCCCAAGTGGGGGTTAGTAACTAAATCTTCAAACCATGGGTACACACGATATATAAATTTCAAAAGGTGGAATTCCATTTCCGACTTATGACAACATTGCCCGAAAATAATCGTAAGCGAATAGCTTTAAGCGGAGGTAAAGCATGACCTTGTGTATATTCATGTGCATGAAGTTTTTGCAGCACACGTGATGCTTTTAGCGACAAATAATCTGCATTTTCAGTACATCTGTGATCTTGTAAATAATTCAGATGAGTACTGTCAACAAATGGACAGTCTAAATACAAAGGAAAGATTAGCCTATCGATGGGACACCCAGAGTTAGTTTGAGTGTTCTTATTTATACATCTTACACTCCGAACACCAAGTGATTACTCATTGTTTATTTATAGATCGCCTTAACAACAACTTCTGAACATTGTTTGTCGAAGTTTTCTGATAATAGGAAGTTTAAATTATGTAAAATGAGGGACCGAAATAATGAAATAGTTCTCACTTTGTAATACCACAATCAATTCTAGCCGGGGGTCAAACATTCCGTGGAGAACCCCAAATCATATCCAAAATAAATTTTGCTATTTCAGTAATCTATTAGAGAGCTCTGTCAAAGATGACAGAAAGTGAGAGATTAAAAACCTCCGTCTCTTTATGACACATGTGGTGAAAGGCAGTCTCCTTATTTTCCTCAGTCCTACAATTCCAGCAGAAGCCATTTGCGGGAATTTTGAGTTTTTTGACATTCCTACCAATCGCTCCCTTTAGAATCGCTATTGGGCGATGGACGGGTGGCAGTTCTTTTCTTATCCATATGCAATCAGACGTTTCCATACGAATCTAGTATTGTTGCACATACCCTCTTGCTGCAAATAATGTCGAGCTTCTTTATAACAAAGTAAACTTTCAAGTAAACTGAAACAATCGGAATCCTGTGCCCTGTAATAAACCTAGTTACAATTCTAAAATCGAATGTTCAATTCAGAAAGTTATAAGGAATACTGTAATCGACCCTAATGTGTCTATGTCTATTGGTGCCGTTATGTGGGGGGTATACAATCGTTTAAATGTCCGCCATGGCTTCTGTGGGTGGAGCACATCCGAAATGTTTAGTTTTTCATGACTTCTGTACATAAATCACACAGAACTTGACCGATGGCGTGGGTAAAGTTGGGTTCGTGGGCCGGTGTTGTTTGTGGCTTATTCAGATACACCTGCGACTTAAGAAAATTCAAATCTTTCGTGCAGAATATGTTGCATGAGGGATGTCGAACGTATTACGTTTGACAGATGTCATCGCTAACTCAAAAAAATTTGTTCACAACAAATGTTTCCCATGGAGACAATTCTATCTTGACGCTCACTTCATATTGACATTATTTTAGCGAATTTGATATGTCTGCTTTTGTGACGCACTATAAATTAATTATTTCGAAATAATCCACACTTAATTTATTTTGCTTGCAAAATAAACAACATTTGGCATGAAGCAGTCAAGCAAATATTATTACGTCAATATTAACCCTTACACAATAATGATTGAGGGATGTATTTACCATACTTATGTACATACACTTGTTTCATAACTATATCACACACTCACATGACATGTAATTATCAGCATACAGTAAATTAATTCTGCCGTTAGGTAGAGTTATAGTGTAAACACAGGAATTACCTTTGTCTTCGTGGAAGTAGAAGATGTATTGGTTTAACATCATTTTAGCATGGAAATGGACAACCATTTCGATAATTAATGAAAAGTATATGTGTGAGTGTGTATGTAAGAAATAATTCCTAAAGTCTTCTGCCTTTCGCACCAAACAGGAGCGTTCACAGATAGTTTTATGCAACGTGTTTACGCAATATTTTTACAATTTATGTTTTGATTATTATTTGATACAAACAAAAATGACGAAACTGTTAGTAAAGATCTCAATAAACATCAAAATATTTTGAAGTTTATGAAACTTAAATGAAACTACACTACACACTATGCAACCAACAACGAACATGCCTGGTGTCATAAAGAAGTTGCATCGTGCCTCGCTATCATTACCAATAATATTTATTTAGATAATTTGAACACTTGACTACAAACACGAGCAACAATGCCTATAAGAAAAAAAGAAAAATAATTATGAGTGTTTTCGAGTTCATATAATCAATACAAATAATCCATCTAGGAAATACTATTTCGTAATGTTCAAAGTAAATGAATATCGCTAACTGTCAGTTTGAAGACCTCGATTTGAATTAAATAAATTAATTTTTACAAATAATTACAGTGTATATTCACTCTTAATATGGTAAAGAAGCATTACGGCTGTAATCCATTGAAATTTCATAGTATGTGATAGAAAGTATTCTACAACGATGCAGCAACAAACAATGCATTTGACTGGCCGGATCAAGATCCAAGTCCAATCAAGAATTTTTAGAATATAACAAAACAAAAACAGAGGAATGATATCTTGGATTGAGTACATCGTGTTACACCGTTTAACATTAAAATGATAAACAAAAGCTACAAAAACAGAAACTATGGATTTGTTTACATTATCAACGAATAAACAAGAATATATCAACAACATCAGCATTAAAAAAGAGATAAACAAGTAAACAAACAGGCAACAGTGTTATTGTTGCAAGGACAAAGGTAAACAAAATACACAAATAACAATTACGTAAACAACATATTTACATTTATAGAGATTTCGCAAAGATAAAGTCTTCTTTAAGAGCATTCACCAGACTGTTTACCCTGCGATAAAAAAGGCAAGATAAAGCAGGCGACAGGATCAGTAAAAATTCAGTCAGTCTTGTGTGAAGACACGTTGCGCGTGAAGAAAATATTCGTGATTTGAAGATCTCCGTTGTAAAGATTTAACGAACAATTGTTAGTGTTTACGCAGAAGAGTGTAAAGAAGAATAACAAACGAAGCCAATTGTTGTTTACATCAAGTTGTGAACAGTGGCACACATAATTGTGTGAACAATAAAGAATTTAATTAAAACTAAACACCAATTCAATTTTATTTTTTTTTTGCAATCTATGAGCTAAACATTAAACCTTTTTTTTCGAACGTCCCCGGCCTCACACTAATCCACCCTCACCCGACCGCGGAGGGCTCGTCCCCATTACGTAGGGACACGTACACACTACAGTCCGAACTGTAGCGGGTAAGGGAAAAGTAATGGCAACGAGAACATAAATCAGCTACAGAACTTAATCACAAGCTGAATAAAGTAACAATAAACAGGAACCAAGACATATGACAAAAACGAAAATACATTTTTATATAATAACCAGCTGTACCCTGCGCGTGTTACTGCGCCGCCAACAAAAGTAAATTTGAAGGAAAGACATTACACAAATATCCAATTAATTTTGAATCAGTTTATGCATTTTGTTTCCCGTTGTCCAGATGATTCAGACGAACAGGCCTGAGTAGTACGCATTCGATCAGTTTCTAATCTCACTTCTCGTTGTTCAAGTGATTCATGCCAACGGGTCTCAGCGGCATGCACTTGAAGATTTTCCAATCTCAATTCTAGTTGCCCGTCTGATTCTGAGGCTCGTAATGATATTTTCTTCCGTGCTCCAGTTGTAGGTGGACCAATTGCTTGCCGCTTTGGAGGCATAATTGCACGGGAACGACGTGAAAAATGTGTTAAATTTATTAGAACCTCACCAATTCAACCCAACAGCATTTTTAAAATTTTTCCAAAATTAAAATGTTTCAAACTTGTGATTGACATTTTACGGGAATGAGTTATACTAAATGTTATTAAAATCATAAATGATGAATCGTAAAATGTCTGATATTTGTCCGATCAACACATGATCAAATGCATAGTTTACGATTCAATTAATTTTGAATAATTTTCAGTGGCGCTATCTATCGGAAATTAATCGCACTAACTTAGAAACCTCGGTCGACTTATGCGCAACAACTTTGCAAAAGTTCATATCGTGATCAAATGCACAATTTACGATTTAATTCATTTTGAGTAATTTTCAGTGGCGCCACCTGTCCTAAATTAGTCATGCCAACTTATAAAACTTCGTCGGCTCATGCGCAACTACTTTGCAAAAGATCATAACATGATTAAATACACAGTTTACGATTTAATTCATTTTTAGTAATTTTCAGTGGCGCCACCTGTTGGAAATTGGTCATACCAACTTAGGAACCTTCCCCGGCTTATGGGAAACAACTTTGCTGAAATCATAACATGATCAAATGCATAGTTTACGATTCTATTAATTACATACAAACAAACATTCATTTTTATATATATAGATTTACAAATTAATGCCAGCATATAAGCTACGTTTTATATTACAAACATTACTATTAAAATCAATAAAATCATAATATAAGTTAAAATCGTTACATAATCTACGAAAAGGAAAATTACATCCATAGTTCGTTCTATAAAAATCTAAAGAAAGAGGACGATAGTACCGTGAAAATCTTGCTGGAATACTGTAATTCAGGTTACAAAATAAAAACTCAGAATCGATATCACCTTTAACCAGATTAAAAACAAAACAAACAACTAAAACAGCCCTTCTACGTTCTAAAGTTGGAAGTTTTATCAAACCTAATCTAGCCTCATATGACGGAAAACCATTGGCACAATCCCATCCTAAGCCACGTAAACAGAATAATAAAGACTGCTTCTGCACAGATTCTATTGAATCACTATGACAACGATAGTATGGATTCCAAATAATAGACGCTTACTCCAAAATAGATCTAACAAATGAAATGTATAGCAGTCTTGTTATATAAGGATCAATGAATTCCCTAGCCCATCTTTTCACAAAACCAAGAACAGTCCGAGCCTTGCCAATCATCATACTAATATGATCAATAAAAGACAATTTCATACATAATAATACCCCCAAATCAAGAAATGTAGTCAGTTTCCAAAGGGCAAGAATTAATCACATAAGTGGACGAAATTACGCCCCCGCGAGAAAAAACCATGCATTTACATTTTTTCAAGTTAAGATCCATTAAATTAATTCTGCACCAAGTTACAAACAAATCAATATTATATTTATATTATATTTAAAAGGTAAAAACGTAACAATATCTATATATACTGTCTTAACCGTCTAATCTTACCGGAGTCACTAAACGAATTAGTTTTTTTTTTTCTTAAAATATATAAGTTAATTAGCCCAGTATAAACCAAAATCATAAGAGTACATTTTGCTTCGAACTGTGTTTTTAAAATTTAACTTGGCTACCAGAAAATTTTATCTGAAAAGCGATAAAGAACGGTTTTAAAAAAGGCTAGGTTAGGTTAGGTTAGGTTAGAGGACGTGTACTTGTCAATTAAGACAAGTACAGTACCCGGAGGTCGAATTGACCCATTGTACAACGTCCTAGTTTCTCACACCACTTATGTTGTGTGTGTTAATTTTATACATGAGTGGTGGGACCTACAGTTTAAAGTCGACTCCGAACGACAGATTTTTATTTATTGAGAAACTTTTCATGGCAATTTTTATTTACTCTCAGAGTTTTTGCCAGAAATCTACTGAGAGGAAGTCGCCGAAAAAATACTTTTTGTATTTTGTCTTTGATGCCTGGCCTGGGGCTCGAACCCAGGCTTTTGCGTCTAATAAGCCAACAGACTACCTACTAGAACACGGCGCTTCAAAAAAAAAAAAAAAAAAAAAAAAAAAAAAAAAAAGACTATAGGATATACAAATTACAAATTAGATTGATACATACTAATGCTTGCATAGGACTACAAAAGACAAATAAAATGACATGAAAACCTCACATTTACATTTATTGTAAAAGACTATTTTTAGCGAAAATTCTTATTAGATTTCACTCATCTACAGTATTCTCTCTACTAAAAGTTGAAATAAAACTAAATGAAAGGATTGCGGCTTGTTGCATACACATTGTTGTTAATTTTTTTTGTGCATGGAAAAGTCAAGGCGAATGAGAAGGAAAGAGTCGGTTACAGTAACTGGCCTGGTATCAAAACAAATACGTGGGGATATAGCTCAGTGGTAGAGCATTCGACTGCAGATCGAGAGGTCCCCGGTTCAAACCCGGGTGTCCCCTACAAATAAACTTTATTTTTTATATTTTTTTTCAGTTTCATTAACTACGAAAGCTGAAAGAGCAGTTAATAATGTAGTGTTCATGCCTCATGAGAAAGACAGATATGTATGTATGTTGCTGTTTTACTTTCCTGCAAATGTAAAAATCAAATTTTAATTTTAATTTATTTACAAACTACACACAATAGAAATAGTAATATTTGCTTATTATGCATGAATTACCATTACAGTATAAAATTTTTAAATTAATTTATTTATTACACTCAACTGTTTTTAAGGTACAAATTTTATTTAATTTAAAATAAATGTAAATAATGGTCTATCCAATGCAATTACGTGAATAATACAAAACGAAAACCTAAAAGAGCATTCATAACATGAACCTGAAATGCATACAGTGATGCGTGAAGTAATAAGGACACCAATGTGACACTTAGAGAAAGAAAATAAGTAAAATGAAAAAAAATGCAGGCAAGTAACTACACTTCTTCACAGCTTATACAGTGGTGGTCTTGTAATTAACACACCTTTACACCAAAAAATTTGTGTTTAGTATTTTATGCTTAAAAGGGTAATTTTTTTTTCACATGCTATTTAACCTTTATGTCAACAGATACATATGTTATGTTTGGTATGTTTTGTGTTTTTAAATCGCCGTATCTCAGGAAGTAATAACTGTATTATGATATCCTCGCTAGTAGTGTTTTCTATCTTATCCCTAGACTTGAGTAAAATTACGGGATGGGGGCCAATGATGTGGCCATTTTTTCATTCCTATTCCTTACGTTAACAGTGCATACCTGGGTATGTATAATGAAATATGTGAAAATATGTTGATATTGGATGTTTATTGAGTAAAATTTACAAGTTTTTAATAAAAAAATAACATTAAAATTCAATCAAATATAAGAAAACATAAAAAATATTAAATACTAATTTTTCTTAAATGCATTTATTACAATGCGGAACATACGGGCTTTTAACATAACCTGTAGGATTTTTTGGTTGGTCAGCGTTTTGTACATATGTAGCAATTACCTTTTGCTTTTAATCTACCAGAGCTACGACGTCTGGAATATTGTAGAGGAAAGTCCATATTATCGACGCCACCTTTATATTTCTTGTAATCTAAGATCATGAGTGGATTTTTCTTTCGACCTTGCATTTCACATGAATAATGCATTGTGGAAAGAAGTATAACCGATTAATTTTTTTTTTTTTTATGTAAGAGCACAAGGTATTATTGTTACTGAAACCAAATGTAGTTGACATTACTTCCCGTCCTTTAGATAAAGCGAAATATGGTGGTACCAACTCTCGCCTTCTGTTTAATGTACCTAAAATTGATAAACTGCTGTCCATCATTAAATTTTTCGCTACGTTATATGTTGTGAAGAAGTTATCACAAACAATATTCCGTCTACTTCCATGAAAAAGATTGACGCACAAGTCCTTCACTACACTCTCGCCCACGTTTTTTTTTCCGTTCGCCGGATGCCGCCAATCCAGTATAAATTTGTCCCTTCATTGGATGGGATGAGACGAAGTCACATACCCACCATACATTAATTCCGTACTTGGCGGGTTTCGATGGTATGTATTGGGTAAAGCCAGTACCACCTCGGAAGGGATACAACTGCTCATCAACTGTCATGTTTGAACCTTCTACCTAATTGATGCGTATATTATCATACAGCATTAAAAATATGTCCGTTGTGGCGTCAGCTTTTGTTTACGCTGTTGACATGTGTTTCCGTTGTCAAAACGTATAAAGCGGTTTACATATACCCCGAAGCTCGATATAATAGAAGTGAGGTCGTTTTCCATTAGTCTTTAGTATGTATGTAACCAGAGTGCGTAACACCACCCAACAAGTAAGTAATACCAAATCAACACAGAAATAAGCTTAACAACAAAAGAAATTCCATATAAAATGCATGAACATACCCGTCTATACTTCTGTCGACGTAGGTATAATTTTTTAACTGTTGACATAAAGGTTAAAATAACTTACTAACCGCAATTAATAAAACAAAAGAGTAAATAAATAGTAAAACCAACAATAGTTACACTATGCAACAAAAAAAGGAGTTGTGTCAATTGTACAGTTAGTGGAGTAGATCTCAAAAAATTATAATAAAAAAATATTTTTAAAATTTTTGATGGATCTTCATTGTTTACCGAAAAATTTGCCATATCCATATTTGAGGAACTACCAGAAGTCGATTAATGTTTGCGCAAAGCGAAATAATAGTATTTAAAAAAAACACATATATTAGCCGACTTCTGGTAGTTGCTCAGACATAAAAAGGACAAATTTTCCGGTAAACAACAAAGAATTTTTTCCCGATTTTATCAAAAGAAGTGCCAATTTCTTCACAAGAGAATGCACTTGAAGAATGTCTCTACTTATTTTATATCTCTTAATAAAATTGTGCACTTATGAATGTTCAAACTTGAAAAAATAAGAAAAATATCATATTCCTAACCGATCAAACCTTATGAGATATAAGTTTGAACACTATGTTTATGTACGCCTTTTCAAACGGTTATCTTTCCGGTTTTCAAAAACTATTGAACAAAAATCGGTTCAATAATTTTTTGTCAAAAGTTGAAAAAAGTTTTTGTCAAATAAAACAAATTTGGAGGGTATGAGAAATATAAAAAAAGTGTATTTAAGTTCTACTCAGCCAACTGAACGACTTAGGCAATTCGCCATGTTATTAAAATTAATTTTCTTTTTTTGAAAAGATCAAACAAATATCGGGACAGGTATTTAGCAGAAATCAGAGTCTTCTTAAAAGTTTTCCTGGAAGTTTATAATTGATAGTGAAAGAGTGGGAGTGTCTCTACAAAATATTAAAAAGAGTTAAGCCTAGCTTTGATTCCAATCCAATTCATGGAACAATCTTGAGACACAAGTTGAACAAAAAAGACGAAAAAATCTTCTAGACGTCTTGAAAGTCTCTCTGGAAGTTTTTTAAATGGCTCTTAAAGAGAAAGGTTGCCAAAATAAAATATTACAAGAATTAAAGCCAAACGACTATTTTGTCCACCTTTAATGTAAGTGTGCTAATTACGTGACGAAGGAATTTTTTGCTTTTATGGTTTAAAGTGCTACTTCTGGTTAAATTCTTTTACTCTATACGTTACTTAAGTATACCCCATAGAATATTTAACTGCGTTTAAAATAAGTTCTGAAAAAATGTTTCATTTTTGTTTATTACTGGAAAAAGGATGTCTAGATGAATGTGCTAATTATAAGACCACCACTGTATATCACAAAAAATGTCATTGCATTTTTAAATTTGAGAATTTTTATTAAAATTTAAATTGTAATAGGAATTCACATACATAAATGGTCTTTACAACCCTTCAGTCAGGATTATGGACCTAGTTTCTCACATCACTTATGTTGTGTGTGTTAATTTTATATATGAGTATCAGTAACTACAGCTTAAAGTCGACTCCAAACGGCAGTTTTTTTTTGAGAAACTTTTCATGGCAATTATACTCTCAGAATTTTTGCTGAGAGAAAGTCACCGAAGAAATATCGTTTTGTTTAAAACTAGCAACCATCGTTTAAAAAAACGATCAAAAAGATTTTGGATTACCGAATCTGATTTATTATATCATGCAGCCTGAATTAAATTATCACAATGTGTGGGACACTTTAACCTGACTCTTGTCTACACTATCGTCCACATGTGCTGCCAATAAGTTCAGTTATTTATCAACAATTTTCTCATTTTACTTATTTCTCAACAATTCCCTAAGTGTCACATTGATGTCATTATTATTATTCACATCACTAAGTCTACAATGCAAATTATACTTTAAATAGCCCATACATATATACCTACTACAGATATGTACATACTTATGTATTGTTTAATTAAAACAATTATGTCAACAAAATTTTAAATGTTTTATAAAATGAAAATCACAAAAAAGAACAATTATGTGCAAATTTTTTTTGAAAAACAAATTTTGATTATTTAATGCAGGCATACAAATTAAATGGAATTGTTAGAAATCTTTTTTTTTTAATTTATCATCGAATTTAAATTTATTGTAAATTCAACCAGCCACTTTCAAAGGAAAATAATGATAAATTATTAGAATTTTTTTTAAACCAAATATTTGCAAAACATTTCATTGAATTAATGAATAATATGGGACACATTATTTGTTAATTAAAGATATTAAAACCAAAAAATAACTATGATATGTAAAGCAGTTAGTATACGAAAATTTCTTAAATAAATAAGTGGACAGCAAAAGTCTAGGTAACCCCCAATATGTGAAAACAATTTTATGAATTTTAAACTGTAAAATTTTAAATGTAAAAATAATCGATATTTTTACATCCGTATGCTCAGCAAAACATGGGGCATTTCGCATTTGGATTTGCATTTCCATTAATACAATGTCCAAGTCATGCAGCAATTAAAGTCAGCTGGTCGTTCATAGCGCGATAAATTATTTCAGAGAAGATTCTAGAAACAAAAATTACTTCCGCAATACAACTCATTTCTCCGCAGATGCCATAAGGCCATACTTTTTCAATAATGATCTCAGAAGAACCGATACCATCAATATAAAGCAGTATAGCTGTGTGATAGCCCGCGGCAAGACTCGTTTAATGAAATGCTTTATGATGATTCTATGTTCCTTATCCCTGGACTGTTACTGTTCGTCGAATCGACGAAGCTCATTTACTCTTTATCATATAACTCTTTTATGTTTGCCCAAATTTCGCTCTTTTTTCAACAACGTTAGTTGATAATGAAAGCTTGCAGTCAGTAGACGAAAAAAAATTTTTTTTATTCGTCGATTTAACAAAGAGTAACCTTACTGTACAAAAATGACAATCCAGGATTAAAAAAATGGGTGGCCAGCATACGTTTACTCACTACAAAAGAATTATATGATAAAGAGTAAATTAGCTTCGCCGATTCGACGAACAGTAACCAATTAGGGTTAAAGTGTTCGTCAATTCAACGAAGAGTACAATGTAATGTAATAATGTACAAAAATGAAGAGTAACCATCCAGGGTTAAAGAGATAAAAAGAAAACAAAATTAAAGAGAATTCTAAAAATAAAACAATTTTATTTAAATTTTATTTAAATACTTTACCCAGTTAGCAAAAACTAATAATTTTTTACGTATGTTTGTTATTCATCTATTATTTGAAGTTTTTTTTTGTTTTTCAAATTGTTGTTCACATTGTTTTAAGTTTCTTAAGTGCTTCCTCCGACTCGACTCTACTCTACTTACCTAAATATAATACTTGAGTTGCCATAACGTCTTCTTCAGTGGCATAAGTCCTTAAATACACTTGTATTTTTACAACAGCAAACAAATGTTTTTGTAACTTCATTTTTAAATGCAAAAATGTTAAATAGCCACTCGAAATATCTTCTATGCCTTAATACCAATACTTTTTTTAATGTACTGTTTAGGGATGATTGTATTTTACTCTACAAACATACATATGTATGTTTATAGTATACATCTGGTATTTTTAGACGCAGTAGTCTAGTGGTAGTATGTTGGATTATCAGATGCGAATTCGTGGCTTTGCTTTAGTACGAGTATTTATTTATTTATTTATTTTTTTGATACACATTATAATGGATTGGAATTCATACATAACAAATGGTATGTCCGTGCATTTAAGTGCATGCGAATGTAAACGACGGGAATATTTTATTAATTATTGAAATATATTTTGTATTGGCTTCTTTATAAAAATTTAATCAATTTAATGGATATTTAAAGTAAAAGAGTAACAGGGCTTTACATATTTAATCAATTAAATGGATATTTTATTATATTTATTGTTAAATTTTTAAATATTTATGATATTCATTGGGCGCTGTTTCTCATCTGTAATGCACTTTACATCAGAGACGTATTAATTTTCGTGGAAATACAGCACAAAGTGTTTAACAGCACAAGTATTCGATAAGGTTTGCCTTGAAGGCCTAATACTTCAATTAAATCTAAGCCTACCTATTAATCTTGAGGAATAATTGAAGCTCTGCATAATGGTATGAAGATATTTTTTTATTGAAGTTAACTCTATTAACCGTCTCAAACTGATATCGGTCGGTATGTAGTTGGAAACTGTTTTATATTCTTGTATGTACTTGGACGCACACTTTAACTGTTCACACTATTTTCCTCAGCATACATAAGAACTTCAATGAAACCTCTTGTTACTTCAAACTGATATCAGTCGGTATGCCACAGAAGTAGTTAGAACTTGTTTTACAATGTGTATTCAAAAATATAAGTAGATTCGAATCATACTCATAATTTCTGATACTTGTACGCATTAATACTTATTTTAATATCATACTCATACTACTCATATTCAAAGTTTAAAGTACTCATTGTACTAATACTTAACAATACTCCTGATATTGTTGATTTCGACTCTCCATGACTCAACATTTACAAGAATCGCAAAATAAGTATAATTCGCATACGAACACTACAATACTCAATAGAAGGTTGTGTGTTTGCTTTGGTTGCTGTCTTTGTCTTTTTCTTTATGCTTCGTTTTTTGTAAATGCAACAACAACTAAGACTGTAAATTTTGATGAATGATTCGAATAACTCGAATCATTTTTGAGTATTATAAGTATTTTTCTAAAATTAATGAATCAGAATGAGTAGGCGTATGAATCAAACATATTTCGAATGTTATGAGTTTAATGTCAACATTGTACTCATACTCATTGCAACCTCTACTTTTAAATCAATGTTGTAGTGAGTACGAATGAATCAGAGTAATTGAATTTCAATACTGTTGACTCACTCATACTCGAAATTTCATGAGTACTTATGAGTAGCGAAAAAACGAATCATTGCTGATCTCTGGTATGTACTTCGGATATGCCAAAAAATAGACATACTCATACTCCTACCTTTTCTGTTCACACTGTTTTCTACAGCATGCGTTAAAACCCCAACGAAGTCTCTTGTTACTTGCTGGATCCAATTTTATTGTTAAAAAAATTATTAAATTTGTGGAGAACAAAGGCAAATGAAAATATGTCTTCAAGTAACTTTTATATTATACAGGGAAATACGCTCTTCCGTCCGTTTAAATAAATAAATTCGATAGACACCTGACTTACTTACTTTCTTATTTAATTGGCTATTAAAAACACGATTAGCGAATTTCGGTCTGGCGTCTCTGCTTCTTGCGCGCTTTCTCCAATTGGTTACACTAATCCATGAAAGGGCTTCCTCGATTTCCAGAAAGTGGAAGAAACGGAATCGATGCAACATCTGAGTAACCTCAATGAACTGTAATCAAACAAAAATAGACAATTTCGCCACACTTAAACCCACATCTAATATTGTTGAAACGATTTGAGAAAATATGAAAACAAAAAAATCTTTTTGTTGAATTCTTGTAATCCTGTTGTAATCAATATTTACTTAAGCAAAGGTTTTGAGGTGAATTTTTATAGCTTCAGTGTGTCCTTTCTTTTGCTAATGCCCGTATGTAGCTTTGTTTAAGAATTTGTATGATTAATAATTTTTTGAATTTGATAAAATCCTTTTTCGTACTGCTTTTAAATATATTAATTTAAAAAGTTTAAGGTTTTCAACAGACAAAAGGCTTCTTAGTCATTTTAAATGTTAAATAAAATGTTAAAAAAGAAGGACCAAAGCAAGAATTTAATTACCCAGTCTTTTAAAAGCATTAATTTTGTAGTATAAGGCCAAATCAAGGATTTCATTCAAGCATTTCCCTTTTTTTGAGGAGAAAAAAGGTATCCTTTTGTATGATTAAATAGCGCGTAAAATATTATCGATGATGGTGTCTTGACAAAATACATACTTAAAAACAATAAAAATCTTTTCTAACCTTTTCTCAACCATATTTCTAACAGCTTTTATTGGCATCAGTTTTTGTAGCATAAAATCTACGCAGGGTAGAGCCAAATCTGATGTCTGCACCCCGCTACTGATTTTGAGTAAGGAGAACAAATGAAAGAAAAAAAATGGTCAAAACTCACTGTCTTTATTAATGGTTTAATGTTAAATGATTATGAAAATTTAATTTGAGTTTCTTTATACTGTAAGAAACAGAGAAGACTTCTATTCTATTCTAAATTGTCTTCCAACGAAATTTTAAAACTCTGACAACAGATAACGACAATCTAGTTAAATTTAAAGTCGCCGTAGGCTTATTAGACGTGAGGACTCTGTTCAAACTCCAGGTTAGGCTCCTTCAACAAAACGAAATATGAAAAAATATTTCTTCGCCGACTTCCACTCAACAGATTTTTGGCAAAAAATCTGAAAGTAAATAATATTGCCATGAAAAGTTTCTAAAAATCTGTCGCTCGGAATCGACTTTGAATTGTATGTCCCACCACGCATGTATAAAATTAATACACACAACATAAATGGTATGAGAAACTAGGTCGAAAATGGGAATGGAGGCTAGTAATGACCAACTATGTATGTATGTATGCATATATTGAACAGGTTCTCATTGTCGCATATATACTACTGCAACTTATCTAACCCCACCTAAGACATTTTCAAGAAACCGATTATGTATTGTATATCGTATACTTGTATCGGGTGGGCCATCTATCGGTTTAAATTTGAACCGTATAGAATCTAGCAATACTTATGTCATCATATCTTTTCGGATGAAGCTCATTTTCATCTTGGTGGGTACGTTAATAAACAAAATTACTTACAGTAGCAAATGCACCAGCTAGGTATGACTGTTTGGTGCGGCTTGTAGAGCGGAGGCATCATTGTCTTTGAAAATGAGGACGGCACAACCATTAGGGTCAATGGAGACAACTATCGCATCATGGTAACCGATTTTTTTGTACCCGCTTTTCATGGTATTGATGTGAATGATGTTTGATTTTAACAGGATGATGCAAGCGTTTGATGGCCGTTTAATTAGCCGAAATGGTGATGCCAATTAGCCTCCAAAAAGCTGACATTTGACACCGTCGGACTATTTTTTTTTCTTTTTTTTTTTTGGGCGCCGTTAAAGGAAAGTATTATGCCGATAATAAAGGGACAATTGAGCATTTGAAGGCCAATATTCGTGATGCCATTGCCGAGATACGACCCCATACACTCGAAGAAGTGCACGAAATTTGGTCCGATCGAATGAGGTCAGCCGATGCAGCCTTATGAAAAAAAATAAATTTGGCAAAATTTCAAACCGGTTTTGTTTTATTGCATTTTTAAATTTAAACTTTTAAAAGGCCCATCGATTATATTTACACACAACATAGCTCATATTTAATATGTAAAATTCATTCATGATAAGTACATATGTGACGTATGAGTGATATCGAATTCCATTACTTTCATGCATGACAACATCAAAGATTTTTTATTGCATACTTTTCAGAGTAATTATTCTAGTACATGTAATATGGTGTGTATGAGTAATATGTTACAAATTCAATTTAAATAGGAAGTAAGCAATAATTTCTAGTGGATTTTTAAACATTTAAAATTTTCCTATATCCCACATCATGGACTTTTTTTCTTAAAATCAGGCAATCTTGCCATTCAGAACCTTTTTTGAATCATTGCGTTACATTTTTTTTGTCTCGGCGATATCGTTGAATGTCGAGTGTTATTTTCTAAAGTTGATCGACTTTTTAAGCTGATTCTGAAATTCATTTAATTTAAGTTAAGAAATCAATTTTTTATACGTTATTTTATATTTTGTATATACAAAAACGTCAAGTATATACAATAATATCCAAATAAAAAGAGCTTACGTAAAAGAATGGACAAGTAAAGTAAAGCAAAAGTCTGTTTAGTGCTTAGAATTATATCAACAGTATGTAAACATTTTTCACAAATCCACTGCATTTGAAAGCACAACCTTAATGTAAAAATAATTCACTTTTTACAAATGTTCCAGACACACAAACAATCCCTTTCCGTCTAAAATTAATCATAAAATCCCGGTTGCCAGACAGTCTAAATTGCCTTAAACAATTCTATACTGCACGAGTCGTTCTGCTGACAAATCCAGGCTTTGCTTTTATGGTGAAATGTTTTAAAGTCTGAATCATGCCGAGACATTCAGAGTTAAATCTGCCTAATATTAAGTATAAATCCAATGCTTGATAGACTCAAGGTCTTTAGAAAAATTTCTACCTTATATTTCCGTACATCTTAAAATCATTCTCATCGGGTTAAAGATGGCGAATTTTTTACTTGAAAATGATGATTTACGAAAAGCATTATTTTTTTTTGTTTTATGTATGAAATTATATTCAATTTCTAACCGTAACAATTGTACTTCACAACAAAAAAAATAAATAAGGCAACAATACAAACCGTTTTTGTTTTATTAAACTTTTAAGTTTAAACTTTTAAATGGCCCACTCTTTATATTGTGTAGTTGTATTAAGTTTTTCATTTTGATGCACCAGAAAAATCAATGTGTGTGTGTGGTTGACTTTGTAACAAATTCGAATGGTCGGTTCTTTGAAGTCACGACAAAGAATATCAAGAATTGTTAAAATAGACAACAAACCACACAAAATTGGTAAAATTGTTTGACGTTAAACAGGAGTGGTAATATCTGTCTGATACATACGTACATACGTACACAATTGATCAGCTAGGATTATAAACTAGCATCTCACGCCACTTACGTTGCGTGTGTTAATTTGAGTACGGGACCTTCTGTTTAAAGTCGACTACAGATGACAGATTTTAGGAAACATTTCATGGCAATTTTATTAACTCTCAAAGTTTTTGCCAGAAATCTGCTCATATGTAGTTGCCAAAGAAATATTTTTTCGTTTTTCATTATTTTTTTTTTTTTTTTTTTTTTTGTATTATATTTTGCGTCATTTCATTTAAATTAAAAATTTTATTTTATTTATTTATTTATTTATTTATTTATTTATAGTAAATTCAATACAACAAGAACAAGTCTTATTTTAAAGTTTTGGTTAGGTAAATGTCATATAGGTTTTTTGAAATAATAATTATAATTATAATATAAAAGTGGAAATTTGAAGTTAATTTCAGTAAAATAATAAATTTAAGAAAAAGAAAAGTTAAACTATATTATATAACATGTTGTTTTTAAAAAAGATAACATTTAGACAAATAGAACATAAAAGAACAAAAAAAGAAAAACATAACTATGAAAAGTGCTTAAATATGGCAGTTTTAAAATGGCTTGCATTTGATATTATTTGTAATTGTGGGGGTAGTTGGCTCCAAAGGCGAATAGAGTTAATGAAAAAGTGTTGCTCAGAGGTAGCTTTAGAATATTTCATACAATTTATCTTCTTTCCTCTATTAGACCTTGAAAATTTTATTTTCCGATATAAGTAGGGTGGTTGCTGATTATAGACAATTCTATGCAAAAGCAGTAGTACTCGGCACTTCAATAAATTATCAAACGTGATATTATAAATTTGTTTGGCATAATGTGATATGCTACTATTTCTTTTAATACCAAATACATATCGTGCAATGTTGTTAAAAGTGGCATTAAGCCTGCGCTTACTAACAGCATCACAGCTAACAAACAGCTCGCAACCATAAATTAGAGTTGGCAACAAGTAAGTTTTAGCCAAAAGCATTCGGATATCGATTGGTGTGAAATATTGCGTCATCCAAAGATTGCGAAGCATAGCAAACGTTTTTCCGCAGTTAGCTTTAATGTGATCCGACCAATTAAGTTGTTTGTTGAGAATTACTCCTAGATTTTTAACAGATTCAACAATGTTTATATCTATATTATTAATATGTATTGGAGGAAGATACGTCATAAAAGTTTTCGGGTGTCCAATAAGTAAAACAGCTGATTTCTTGGGGTTTAGGCCTAGTCCATTCGCAGATGCCCATAAGTAAATTTTATGTAAGTCCCGGTTTATTAAACGTATACAATTGGGCGCATCATCCACTTCACAACTAATGTATAGCTGCACATCATCAGCGTACATATGTATTTGACAATGTTCTACATTCAATGGAAGATCATTAGCATATATGGAATATAAAAGTGGACCAAGTATGGAGCCCTGTGGTACACCCCTTGGCATTGAACAACTTCTGGATACGTTTGAATCATGATAAACACTTTGGCTTCTATTACTTAAGTAGGATGATAATAATTTTAACGCAGTTGGGGAAAAATTGCACATATGTTCCAATTTATGAAGTAAAATGGAATGATGTACTGTGTCAAATGCTTTTGAATGGTCAAGCAGTATGAGAAATGACATAGTATGACGTTTATCAACTTGCAATCTGATTTCCTCAGTCACATCAACTAAAGCACTAATACAGCTGTACTTAGGTCTAAAACCAGACTGCTTTTCATTAAGCAAGGAGTTAGTATGTAAGTGACGGCTTATCTGCGTATGTATTAATTTTTCAAAAACCTTTGATAAATACGGCAAGATGGCAATTGGCCGAAAACTCTTATCCGGTTTCAAAATCGGAACAATTTTGGCATGTTTCCACATAGATGGGAAAGTAGATGTGGTAACTATCGTGTTAAACAAATGGGTAAAATAAGTGAGTGATAAGGTAATGTCATTTTAACAAACTTCGGATGCATTCCATCATAACCAACAGCATTAGATTTTACATTAAGAAAGAACTCCAGTACCTCCTCTTGAGTAAAGTTTATAAAATTGAATTCATGTGATTGTCGTTGGCTTAGGATTACGTTGTCATAAAAGTTAATATTTATAGGTGGCATGGGAATATTTGAAAATTTATAATTTACTTCGTTGACATCTATTATCTCCGCGCTGGCAGTGTCACGATTTACTAAACCCATCCTATGAATTTCTCTCCATTTTCTTTTTGAGTCAATACAGTCTCGAAACTTATTTCCATAAAACATAGACTTGGAATTTCTTATCTTAGCATTTACAGCAGTTCTCGCAGATTTAAAAATTTCATAAAGCTCTGGAGTTTTAAACCGTTTCAATCTAGAGTATGCATGATTCCTGATATCAATTAGAGTTTTAACTTCGGAAGTAAACCAAGGTTTACTATTCCGTAGGGATTTCGATTTTATAGGAATATATTTATCATAAAGATATTTTAGGTTGTTATCAAATAAATGCAACTGCTCATCAACAGCAGAGGTTAGGAACACATGATTCCAATCTAGAGATAATAACTCGGTACCAAGAGACTGATAGTCTATATTTTCGAAATCTCTGTATTGAAAAATTCCTGTTTGAGCGCTCCTTCTAAGGTTAAAATTGTAAGATATAAACAGTAAATCATGTCGTGAAAACTTTGGTGCAGATAGTTGGTCAAAAAACAGCAAGCGGAATATATTATTGGTGAAGCAAAGGTCAAGTAAGGTGCTGGATGTGGACGTAAAATGGGTGGGATTTTCATTGTTAACCAGGTTTAGACCAATGGAGTTCAGTCCTCCACTAAACTAGTATCCTCCAAAATATTGGCTATATCCAAGAGTGTAAGTACTCAGCATTTCCAACAACATTTTGATGGAGATGTCTGACCTAGAATTTGAATCGTGGCATCATGTCTTATAAGCCACCACACTATATTACTACACTCCAACGACTTCCACTAATCTCTTGCCACATTGATTTGAGGGATTTGAGGTTATAGTAATTTCAATTGAAGGAGATTTAAACTGACCATATAGATTACGATAACGACTCAATTTCACTATACGAGAAGATGATGCATCGAAATCAATCAATGATGACGTCTTGAGGGTTCCACCGTCCAGCATTGAAGGCTCAAAGTTTCAATTCAGCGACTTAAGGAGAACGAGGCTGATAACCCTCATGACCTGCTTGCTAAATTGTTGATGTAGGTAACGAGATGGTAAAATGCATATACCAACTCATATACCTCAGGTGTCCGCTTTTCTGTCCTGAAAACGGGAGTCCCCACGATTTGCATCAACTACAGAGTTATTTCTCCCTGTCACATATAAGCTTGTATTTTGTAAAGAATTAAGATCATTCGTCAAAACTTCTATTGGATGTTATTAGTGGGGTTCCAGACCTGTTAAGTCCATCCGGGTATACATATTATGCGAAATCCTGGAGAATATCCATTAAAACCTCGTCGATTCACACGATCTTTGTGTAGACTGTAAATCAGCTTTACTGCAGTGTTTGAGTTCGCTCCTTCTGATAATCTGATAAAATTGTGTTGAATACATACATACATAATTGGTCATTACAATCCTTTAGTCAGGCTTACTACCTACTTTCTATATATATACATGAATTGCGGGATCTACAGTTTAAAGTCGACTCCGAACGACAGATTTTTGAGACACCTTTCATGGCAATTTTATTTACTCTCAGAATTTTTACCAGAAATCTGTTGAAGAAGGCGCCGATGAAATATTTCTTCATATTTCTTTCAGTTGGAGACACGTGACCTGGAGTTTAAACCGAGGCCTCACGTCTAATAAGCCAACACACTATCTACTAGACCACGGCAGCTTGTGGGGAATATCATAGTGCAACTCCTGCAGCTCGGTCAAGATAGGAAACAACTTCTGCGAATAAATATGAGTGGAAACTTAAGACTTAAAGTGAACTTAAGACTTAAAGAAATATTTCTAAAAACAAAAAATTAAATATAAAGAAAACAACTAAATTGTGAGATGATCCTGTGCCATGTTTTCTTAACTAATTAAGTATTATTGTAATATGAGTGCTTTATTTGCTGTATTAAAGGAAGTGTGTTCGCAGAAAAAAATCTTATGCTCGTACTCTTCTTGTATTCTGCGTTTTTCAATTATTACTGTTGCTTTATTTTCTTTTACTTCTAAAAACAAAACAAAATAAAGAAAAGCAAGACAATGAAAACATACAAATAAACAAATAAAAAATTTTGTTTTCGTCTACGTGTTTGTTATTCTTGCACGTCTAATGTGGCAAATCGTTAGAAAAATAATAACAAGTGACATTATTGTTATTATTGTTGTTGTATATGCAAGTAAACATAGTTTTATTTTCACCACACACTTACAAATACAAAACATATACCATATACATATGTTTACATACACTATGTACACATACGAGTACATGTTCCGATACTGGAGTTAATATTTGCTTTTATCAGGATTATAATAAGAAAGTGAGAGAGTAAATGTTCCAGAGAATACCAAATGGATGAGGGGATGTTATGCTATTTGAGCAGCATAAATGAATATGAGAGTATGTGCTAAATGCCAGGAAATCGTTAGGCTCGGCTGTGGAATCTTAGTGCCTTGTTTATGTTGTTTATGTTAATGTGCTAAACAACGGCAACGACAACAATATTAACGAATAGATAAGAAAGGAAGACAAAACATACAAAAGCATCATTATTATGATCCATAAAGAACTCGAAGTTCGATTTTATTAAATAAAAGTGTTCTACTCTGTTCTATTAAATATGAGTAGCACAGATCGTAGCTACTGATATTGATGTTATCATCAATAACATCATTATGTTAGCTATTTAGGACCTTTATTTCGTATACTGTCATCAAAATTGTTATTAATTGTTATTATAATTGTTGTTATTATAGTAGTGTAGTTTAGTAGATAGTGTGTTTGCTTATTAGACATGAGACCTCGTTTCAAACGAATATCTACAAATCAGATATCTCCAACAAAACGAAATATGACTTCCTCTCAGCAGATTTCTGGCAAAAATTCTGAGAGAAAATAAAATTGCTATAAAAAGTTAATCAAAAGTCTGTCATTCGGAATCGACTTTAAACTATATCTCTCGCCACTCATGTACAAAAAATTAACACGCACAACATAAATGGTGTGAGAACCTAGGTCGTAATCCTGACTGAAGTGTTGTAATAACAAATTATGTATGTTATGTATAAGCTAAGTGGTAAATAGAGTCATCTTGTTGAAACCACATGTTCTTGGCATCCAGATCATTTAACTAAGGCCAAAAAAGTTTGGTAATCATTGAGCTGTACTGCTCGCCGTTAACAGTAATGTTTGTCAACGTCGTTGTCAAAAATCATGGACCAATAATTTTTTCAGCAAAAAATCCACACCAAACAATGACATTTTAGAGATGCCTTTGACGCTTTTGAATTTCATTGGATTGACATTGCCTTAAGTTTGCCAATTTTGTTTGTGCACATACCTATATATCCAAAAAAGGCCTCATCGTTGAGTATAAAGCATACTGAATAAATGACAACCAATTTGACAGATATAATTTCCACAAGATGGCCGTTATGAAGTCTCAAAATTTGGAAATTCTATTTGGGAGCTCCTATACAACAAACTATTTCTTTATAAGCAATAGAAATTAAGCAACCAAGCTTCCGCAAAAGAATTTAATTTGAATTGAATTGAAACAGAAGACTAAAAAAATTTAAATTTTTTCCATTCTTTACACTTAACAAGAGAATATTCTTCCGGATTTAAAGATGCATTTAAAGCAATACTTTTTCTACAAATGATAGATTTATGGTTTGGATATAAGTTAGCTCTTACGTACCAACTTCAAGTTATGGGTGGATGGATCAACCATAGTCACAGATCCTATCATACATATATAATTGGTCATTACAACCCATCAGTCAACATTACGACCTAGTTTCTTACACCACTTATATTGTGTGTGATAAATTTAATACATAAATTGCAAGACCTACAGTTAAAAGTCGACTCCGAACGACAGATTTTTGAGAAAGTTTTTAATGGCAAATATATTTTACTCTGCGAGTTTTTGCTAGAAATCTCATCCATACACTATGTTTAATATTTTTTTAATTTTATTTTTTAATAAAAAAAAAGTGCAAAACCTTTAAATGCTCATGTCAAAAACTGTTGTTGCCATACATTTTATATTTACTCATAAAAACATTGAAACTTTTATTGTTAAAGGTCTGTGCATGATTTTATTATTCTGACCATAGAAAACATTTAACTGAGAACATACAAACGTAACATGAAGTAACGCTTTTTATACGAAATTATTAAAATTGGAATTGTTATAAAACGTTAAAAAAAATGAAAATAATTCAATAAATATTTCTTTTGAAATTGCAAATTGCTTAATGTTAAAATTTTTGTGGTGAAACAATAAAGATTAAAATTAAAAAGTTTTGTTGTCTATTGTTTAAATTCACAAAATAACAAAATATGCCGGAATTCTTTCAAAAATTTTTTTTCTCTGGATACACATGTGAGCATATACATATGTACATATATACACTTTTGTCAAGCATTGATACCTTGGGGCCAGTAGTGGTAGTTTATTTTTCTTCTTCGTGACATTTAATTTTGGGCTTGAATTTTAAGGTTTAATTTTTATTTTCAATAGCCCATGTGTTACTTTATAAATTTGATATCTTTGTAAAAAATTTATCAGCTGGATCACTGCAACAGTTTAATACCAAAACCCTTAATAAATATACCAGGTACTGGAAAGAAGTGCGCTTGATGATACATATTACAACATTTATGGTGAGACCTTTTTTTGATGTCTGAAACATACATACATACATATATACATACATACACATATTGTGTGTGTTAATTATATCCCTGAGTAACGGAGGACCTACAGATTACAGTCGAACGACGATCAAACGACAGATTCCTGAATACTTTTTCATTGTAATTTTATTTATTCTCAGAGTTTTTTCCAGATATTTGCTGAGAGGAAGTCATCGAAGAAATATTTTTTTCATATTTCGTTATCTTGGAAATGTTTGACCTGGAGCTTGAATCGTGGCCGCACGTCTAATAAGCCAAGATACTACCTACCAGACTATGGCGACGTCATTCTTTACTCACTCTTATTATTTAGTCAAGGTGCAAAGTACTTTTCAAAATAATAGAGTTCGCTGGTTCTGTACAGGGGACAATTAAGAAAGGAATTGACGGTTAGTCGACCCAATAACCCTGTTGAATTTTCCGTTTGACTAACTTTCAGTTGATGGCGTTTCTACATTAATAGTTTTAAAGTTCGAACAACCTACCCATGTAATGCCTCCATTATTATCACTATGGTCTACGTTGAAGTCTGTTATACCTCCAAGATTTTCCTGTAAGCCTGCTACAAATCATTGAGGCATATTTGACAATCCTTAAAACGTTCCTTACGCGAGTCCTCCATATCAGTTTACATACATAATTTGTCATCACAACCCTTTAGTCAGGATTACGACCTAGTTTCTCACACCACTTCAGTTGTGTGCCCTTAATTTTTATACATAAGTGGGGAACTTCAGTTTGAAGTAGATTTTTGAGAAATAAGAAATATTTTTTCATATTTCGTTAAGTTGGAGATGTCCGATCTGGGGGTTTGAATCTAGGCCTCACGGCTAAAAAGCCTAGTGCATAACAATAGAGCATATTTGACCCTTCTTAAAACGTTCTCTATATCAGGTTAGTAACCAGTACCATTTCCAGTTAGTTGCCTCCGTTTACTATCGTCAGTTTACTATCCTCAGTTTACTATCCAGTACTACTCCCAAAATATTTGGCATCTAAGGACAACTTACCCAGGAGTTAAAGATTTTTCCATTAGAAAAGTTTCGTCCTCCTCGTTAATAGTTATATGTATTGTGATTTGACTTACACCACCGGCTTACAGTAGGGAATTTTCCTCGACTTTTGGTGCACCATGATGCATGTCTTTTCCATAACGCAACAATATGTCACTGAGAGATGTGATCCTCGCGATGACTAACCTGATTCTCAATTAGGAAGATCACTGCATTCCCCATATCTGGTTTTCGGGATCTTATATAGTATTCTTATGTAGAGGGAACTAACCCGGGATCAGAGGTATTTTAAGTGAACTTGATGCCGATCCATGTCAACTAACCTTAATTAGCAATGAATAACGCAACAAAAATGTTTATGAGATCTTTGAATGTAAGTGCTTTTCAATAATAACGTATACCTGTTTCTTTTGTCCTCTCAACTATATATATAATGGCGTTGGAACAATATTTTATTAATTTTGTTTTTTTATTTATAACTTCGTAGAAATGATATTCAATTCATATTCAATTCACTTTTGAATGTTTCCCTCTGTGACTTTTAAATTATAACTGTGGTTAAAGGACCGTTTATTCAACGACAGCATAACATTTATTTAAGCCGTCTTAGTGTTCACTTTATTATTTTTTTTTTGTTTTGCTTTTGAAATATTGAATAATGAAGTTGAAAGCAAACAAGCAATAATTGCTAGCAAAACAGCAATCAGTTTTAATATTTTTTTTCATTTCATACTCCAGTTTAATGTTTACAGAGGGAGGATTCTTTCTTTCCGAACATTGTTTTAAAATTTTATGTCTGCAGTATTACATTTGACTGAATTTATTTTTTTTTTATTTCGATGATGGTATTACCAATCGAATCATTTGGGAAAATATCTTCCAGTCATACATACGTGCAACATGTGGCAAAACAATTTTACTCGCATTGTCCCACATCAGCAATCCTTTCATACAAAAAGCAAAAAATCCTTCACCCTCTGTCTATTTTCCTCGTGTATACTATAAAATATTAAAAAGTCCCGTATGTATAGAAAGTATTTCAGTATGTATACAAAGTATTTCAGTTTCGTTTTTGTTTATTCTTTCAAAAAAAGGTTTAAGGAGCCAAAGTTAAATTGTGTGAACATAGAAATGGTTGAACCAATTTTTTATGTTTGGTAAATTGAATATCATGCCAGAGTAAATTTTCCTTTCTTTCATCCATACTCGAAATAAGTTTAAAATTATGCCCAACGCTACACAAACGGTGATTTTCGTACATACATAAAGCGAGTTAATAGAAACAGAGATAGCTTGGTCGATTTGAGGACGAGTCTAGCCAAGACAAAACACACAAAGGTTATGGGGACCATGTTCGTCATAGAAAAAAGCACAATAGAAAAAATAAAATAATAAAATAGTGAGAAAGTGGTAATAAACAGAAAAGCAATAGGATCAGATACACCAGTATGGACGCATATCCCTTAGTCAGCGTAATAAACTACAGGACAACCTGATTATGTCTCCCGATAGAATTGAAACCTTCAAAGAATTTCCTCTTGAGAGAGAATTTCCTCTTCTACCAAATACTAGAGATTCGTCCTCAAATCCTCGTCATATCCACATACCCTTCTAATATCCGATTGAAATTTGTCCCGGATCACCGTCAGTGACCTGAAACTACAATCTCCTATTTCTAAAGCAGCAGCTGCGAACTATCGACAACAGGTCACCGTCAGCGAACTGAAACTACAATCTCCTAATTGTTCAGTTGCAGCTGTGAACCAAGGACAATAGACGGCCAAGAGTTTCCACCCATAGAACAATCCATTCTATTTTCTCCTTTTCCCAAATCCATTCATAATTACAAGTTTCCTCATTTAACAAGAGCAACCGTTTTCTTCTCCCAATCATATTATTAAGTTCAGAACTGAGCAGAAACTAATTCAATTCGATCCAAAGACTCTTATATAATCCTTAACAACGTGAACCACTAGATCGATCTTATTGTCCTCAGCGTCACTTGACTGTCCATGAAAATTACGTGAGAACTTTCATTATAAGAAGAGAGAATAATATAATGAGAACCATTCAGCAAATATATTCGCCTGAACAATCCTGCAGTTGCCATTCAGATCAGAGATCAGTAATGAGTATTCAAAAAGATAAGTAGATTCGAATCATACTTATAATTTCTGCTACTTATACGCATTCATACTTATTTTATTATCATACTCATACTGCTCATATTCAAATTTTTAAGTACTCATCGTACTCATACTTAACAATTCTCCTTGATTCAACATTTACAAGAATCAAAAAATATGTATGATTCGCGTACGAACACTACAATACTAACTGGAATGTTGTGTGTTTGCTTGGCTTGCTGTCATTGTCTTTTTCTTCTTCTTTTTTTGTAAATGCAACAACAACCACCACTGTACATTTTGATGAATGATTCGAATCACTCGAATTATTTATGAGTATTATAAGTATTTTTTTAAATTTGTGAATCTGAATGAATCAAACATATTTCGAATGTTATGAGTTTAATGTCGACGTTGTACTCATACTCATTGCAACCTGTACTTAGAAATCAATGTTGTAGTGAGTACGAATGAATCAGAGTAGTTGAATTTCAATACTGTTGACTCACTCATACTCAAAATTTCATGACTGCTTATGAGTAGCGAAAAAACGATTCATTGCTGCTCTCTGATCCAGACCCCGTCCAAAATGCTATCAAAAAATTCCAGCACCAGTGCCTCTATGCTGTTTTTAAAGTTATTTAGAAACTATGGGACAAGATCCTATCCGGTGATGTTTGAATATGGCGATGATGTGTGAGTATGATGATGATATGTGAGTATATGATGATGTATTCTTCCTACCAATGGAACAAGACATTTAGGATATTGAAGTAACCGCATGAGCTTTGCCATGAGCATGGTATTAAGCGCCTCCTAGTAGAATTAAGTAGAGAGCAATCTAGCTCGCCGTACCTTGTATAAGATGCCTTGTAATTATGTGAACTTATTACAAAAATTTGGAAGGTAATACTGAAACCTCAAGACAACTTGAAAGACTCTTCAGTTGAGAAAGGCCATCTAAAGTGTCGATCATTAAAAAACCCGAAAAATTGTACGGACATTCTTTGCATTAACGTTCCGGTCTGACTCTTGAAAACATTCCTACTGCAAACGATCATATGATAATGGAGTTCTTGTGGCCTCAACCGTTACATACTGTACTGAGCAGTATTTTATCCTTACGAGTGACTAATTGGTTGGCGTGATATCCACAAATTACCTGTAAGATAGATGTGTAGCCAGCAATGACCAATAGTTACGAATAAAATGTTTCTTATTTTCCCATTAACACTTAAGGCTATTATTACAACTTGCCGTTAACTAAAGGGAGAATTTTAACAGGCAGATAATTTGTTTTTCATTATTATAAGTGGACAATATGGTAGAAGTGAGCGTTAAGCTAAAGGGAGGATCATTCTACCCGTAACTTTTAAAGTTAAGTTTATATTTGAACTTGCCATATTATATATTATTTTCAAATACAACAAAAAACAGAAGGCCGTCGCTGCCACTGCGTTTAAAAAAAACTTATTAAATTGAGCAATGTTATCGACTTTTCTCCGGCACTGCCATATTTTTAATAAAGTTAACTTTATTTTATCATTAGGTTGTAATAACGAAAAGAAGTTAAGGCTGACTTTAAAGTTCACTTTAGCTAAAGTTACCTTTAACTAAACTCAACTTTAACGGCAAGTTGTAATAATGGTCCTTAACATTTCCTTTTCACAAAAAAACGCTCATTTCATGGCTATTGCCATGATTAGTATGGTGTACAGACAATTATTTGAGTCAGTGTATAACTGATTGTAGCAGCTATTTAATTATTACATATACATTTTTTAATATTTTTTAATTTCTAAAATATTTTTCAAGAAACTATTTATAAGGTGCTGGAGTATCCTTGCTTAAGTAGTCTTCAAGAAAAACGTTCATTTATTAAACCAAAGTGAACGTTTTTAAAGAAAAAATTTTAATTTTATATGAATTTAGAATTTAAGATGCATTTATGTTAAGTTCGTAAAAACCTACCGATGTCAAAATGGCATTCTTTACATTACATAATATTGCATTATTTATTCATGTTCTACATTAATTGCAGTAGTTGGATGCACAATATTTAGCCTGTGGCTTAATTATAACACAGAACAAGACAACTGCACTCAAGAAAAATAATGTCTTAAAATTTGTAAAGATTGTTTTAATGTTTTTTTTTTTAAACATCGATAACCTATGTTCGTAAAAATGTGTTCATTAAAATTAAATTACTGGAAAATGGATGCAACAACCTAGTGTGAAAAGACATGATAGAAAAACAGTGTTAATGAAAAATAGATTTATTTTCAGAGTCCTAAACTTCGTCTGCACAACCAGATCGATTCGCCCGGAGGACAATACTGCAGGGACCAGAATTGTGTGGTGTCCCACAAGCTCCTAAAACCTGGTTAAACCATTAAAACAGATCATCACCGTTAACAAATTGATCAATTTGAACCATGCATTGATTGAAAAACGATCAGAATTGGGTCACTAATTTACTCCAAAAGACGAACAGTTTTATTGGCACGGAATTTACAAAATCATGCCGCCTCGGAACAAATTAAATTTCATATTTACGGATGTAAAAATTTTTCAGAGAGTATTTGGTAATTTAGTAACCATACTATTACCATACTTAAATGTCAACCCTACAATAAGCTGAATAAAAGCCTAATTTTGAAACTGTCCGATAAAAATCTCTGCCATTCCATATTTCGTTTACCAGTGTTTGTTTATCACATTTTGTTGCGTATTTTGGAAAGGGTGGGTTTTTTGAAACCATATTTCTTTGAAAACGACTTAGTCAGGTCATCACTGTCAACGTCGAGCACTATATGTAGATAATTACCAACTTCTTTTAGCCTAAATTGGATGGCCTGGATACCAAAGACATGTGGATTCAACAGCACGGCGCTATTACCTCACGTGGAGGTAATATAAATTGCCCACCGAGATAAAGCAATGACTTCAAAGCCAATATAACTCATGTCATCGGTCAAACTCAGCATGATTTGTGCGTCAGAGTCATGTAAATTTAAATTTGTAAACATTTTAATCGGAGAAGTCGCGACGGACATATAAACGATGTTATATGCCGCCGTAGGATAGTAGGTAGTGTGTTGGCTTATTATATATGAAAAAATTTCTAGCAAAAACTCTGACAGTAAATAAATTTGCCATGAAAAGCTTCTGAAAAATCTCCGGTCCTGTATAAATTTAACGCACACAGCATAAATGGTGTGAAAAGCTAGCTGTAATCTTGACGGAAGGTTTGTAATGACCAATCATGTATGTATATGCCACATATAATAACATCGATAAGTCTTTCAAGCAAAAAATATCGGTGATGTATCACACCCACTTTCTTTTATTTAAATTTAAATATGAGAAACGCTAATGAAAGACCTGATATATACATGCATACATACATAATTCAGTCAGGATTACGGCCTAGCTTCTCACACTACTTATGTTATCGGTGCTATATTTAGACATGAGTGGCGGGGATCTACAGTTTACAGTAACTTTTTCATGGCAATTATATTTACACTCTCAGATTTTTTGCCAGAAATCTGCTGAGAGGAAGTCGCCAAAGGAATATTTTATCATATTTCGTTTTGTTTGAGATGTCTTACCTGAACTGAGACTTCATGTCTAATAAGCCAACGCACTACTAACTACTGCGGCTATTGCAAACTCAGCCTGATTTATGCATGCGTCATAGTCAGGAAAATTTGACAATTTACCCTTCATGCTACTTATCAATAGGTCTTTCGAACAAAAAGAATCGGTGATATCTCCCACCCAATTTCTTTAATTTAAATTTAAATATAGAAAACGCTAATGAAGACCTGATATATTCTTATTGTAATAGTGCAAAGGATTACAAATGGATTTAGTTTTGATTGGAGAATTTATATATACAGTAGACAGCAAAAGTCTTAGTACGGCAATATATTTTGACAAAAAAAAATGTCCACTCAGGCTTAATACTCTTGCACAAAGTCCCGATATGACGTTAAGACAGTATTTAGGAGATTATTTGAAAGACCGGTTGCGTAATCGGAAAACCTCAAACAAAAGTCAACCGAAAAATTTGCTCATGGTGCCACCAGAAAACACTAAACAAAACTTGTACATTCAATTTCAAATGGGTTAAATGGAGTGCTTAACCTTAAGGGATATTCTACTAAATACAAGGGATAACATTTTCATATATTAGGCCTTTGAATTTTAAATTTACTCAAGGTACTCCTTAGGGGTATCTATGGAATCATGTGAAACTTTTCCTTATTTTTCTCTTGTTTTATGAAAAACATTAAAAAATTGTTTGTTTTATAATAAAACAGAAATAAATTAATAAAATAAATATGGGTGCCCTGGTAGTCTAGTGGGTAGTGTGCTAGACTATTAGTGCGAGGGTCGTGGGTTCGATTCCCACCAGAGACTCTGGTCAGTGACACTACACCGAGCACATAGTCAAGTTACTTGGCTCGTATATAATTAGGATATAATTTTTAATTGTATTGTAATTAATAAATAAATAAATAAAATAAATATATAAACTATAAATTTTTATACAAACTTTTGGCTAAAATTCATGAAATTGCTAAAATATATTGCCGTTCTAAGACTTTTGCTGTCCACTGTATATACTTTGTAGCCACTTCATAGAAGATCATGTTATGAATTGATAGATATATCCTACTGCTTATAACGGAAGACAATGCAGGCATTTGTCAGTATAATCTGCAGACCCCTAGATACGCATAAGTCAAAAACAGAATTCCCATCAATCATATTGTTTACATCGGACTCTGTCGTACCTCGTTTTACATCTCCACGCGGTACATGAATATTGCAATGATTTTCGACGTTAAAATAATATCTTGCTTGTATTCAAGAAAAATACTATTTACTTCAACATAGCTGTACATGTCTAACCAAGTAGAACATATACGTTAAAGTTGAGTAAAATATTTATTTACTCTTGTTACTTTCGTACTTTTGAGGGAGGAGTTCTTAACAAAACTTAGACAGTTTCTTATTGCTGACAGTTTAAGTGCTATTGTTAGCTTAGTTAGTTCACCTACAGT
The DNA here is from genome assembly GCA_958299815.1 of Sarcophaga carnaria. Classification (NCBI taxonomy): domain Eukaryota; kingdom Metazoa; phylum Arthropoda; class Insecta; order Diptera; family Sarcophagidae; genus Sarcophaga; species Sarcophaga carnaria. The sequence goes on along the minus strand of OY283149.1, from coordinate 79,558,514 downwards.
CGTTGAACGAATAGTTGATATTTCGCTTTGGGTACTCGTGTACACATTTGTTTTGTTTTACGTAATAATCAGGTAGAATCTCTACATTTCACCGGCTGAACTTTAAAGAAAATACATTTTCTTATATGTTGGTATGGTACTTTCATTTTTTCTTGATACAACCGTAACAGCTACACAACAATGGTTATGGAATTCATGTACAATCAAGAGAAAATTAAGAAAAGGGAAACTCAAACGGTTAAATTTTCACCCAATGTTTTTAGATAGAGAATAAGTGTATTCAAACCAGAAAGTAGTTTTTAGTTTAACAAATGTTAAGGGACTTGAAACAGGCAGCATACAGTGGACAGCAAAAGTGTAGATAACCCTAAGAAGAACTCTAAGTAAATTTAAAATTCAAGGGCCCGATATTTTAAAAAGTTATAAACAATATTTAATAGGATATCCTATAAGGTCAAGATGTACATTTAACCCATTTGGCATAGAATGTACCAGTTTTGCTTAGCGTTTTCTGTTGGGTAACTAATAAATTTTTTCTTTCACTGCTCATCATAGGTGAAATTATTTTCTATTGTGTAGGTTGGGAAATTTAAAAGTTTAACTTTAAAAATGCAATAAAAGATAAACTTTTTGAAATTTTACCAAATTTTATTTTTGTTATGAAGTATAGTTATTTCACCTGGCCTGTCAATACCATACAATCGATCGGACCATTTTAAATGCTCAATTGTCTCTGGTTTGTCGTCATAACACTTTTCTTCAACGGTGCCCCACAGACAATAGTCCAACGGTGCCAAATCGCTGCTTATTGGCGGTCAATTTACATCACAATTTCAGCTAATTAAACGGCCATCAAACGTTTGGCGCAATAAATCGAATAAGGCAATTTTGCTTATTAACGAACCCACCAAAACGAAAATGAGCTTCATCTGAAAATATGACTTTTTTTTGGCAAAATCGACATCATCGTGTAGTTTCTCGTTTGATCCAGTAAAGCCCAACGTTGCTCAAGCGTAAATCGATTCATTACATCCATTGGGATAAAATATACTAAATTTTTGTGACAGAATAGAATGAAATAAGTATTACCAGATTCAAAATAACCGATGTTTTAAATTTAAATCGATAGATGGTCCACCATATATTTTTTCTTACAATAACAGACATACAAATATCCGTTGAAAAAGACAAACGCATAAGATTTAAAATAGTGTCGGTGGATATAAACGTCCTTGTATTTCCTTATACCATATTAAACGAAATTCATTGAATGTCCTCTGCACTCGATTTGTATTTTTTTGTTTTTGTCATTTTCGTTAGAATTGATTTCCATTTTGGTCATCAATATTTCCACCCGTGGAGAACGATATACTTCATGGGTTGTATTTTAAATCTGAAAACAAATGCATGGAAACGCACATTTATGCACGTTTTCATTTTAAAGGATATTTCATGGTATGGATTTATGTGTTTGTACCTGTCCGTAAAAATATGGACAATATCATGTCAGAAAAGTAAGTTTTTATGGACAAAATCGGTTTTTTTACCTTAAATTCAAATTCGAAAAAGGCCTAAAATATATGAATACATTTTAGATTTGACAAACAAAGACTGAAAATAAAACTGAAATTATATTCTATTTATTATTCTGAATACTGAAACACCAGTTTGTATCCTTATTTGTATTTATCCTACTACTACAACATATTACGATCATTGAAAAACCCAAAAAAGTTATGGTTCTATTGATAGAAAGGATCCAACACGAATTAAATCATATCAGCCTAGTTTTTTTTATCAGATCCGTAAAAAATCTATCAAAACACTTTAATCCATGTATGTCAGTTCTAACATGGAAATCCATTTGATCAGTCCAATTTCCGGTAAATCAGGCCGCATACCGTCTATGGATCATATATATGCCAAACCAACGACGTACCACAATCATAAAAAGACGCAGGACACCTCTCACTTTCTGATATCTTTGACTGAGCTCTTCAATATAAAGATTTCTGCAATAGCAAGATTTATTTTGGGCTTGAGTTCGTTTACTCAACTAAATGTTTGATTCCCGGTTTGAATATTGATTATAGTAACCCTCATTGTGACCTAAATACTGGCCTAAAAGGACCCTTTTCATTCAAGGAAGGTCTGCTTTACCTAACTCTGTTAAGTTTTTCTGGGAATAATGCATAACATTGGCTAGTTTCAATGGATATTATTGTCTGGTATCAGCATAAGAACCCAAACATGCTTCAGACGAGTCATTATCAATCTGTGTGGTCTGGCAATGTATTGTGAGTATACAAAAACTCCCCAATTGGACAATCACACACGAGAACAATTATGCTGGCACAAAATGGCAGCTTGTTGGCAAAAGAGGTGAGGAGAGTGGTTTTTTGCTGGCATAATTTTTCAACCAGCTTCCAACCCGCACAAACCAATACATAAGCACAAAAATCATACACAAACATTTATAAAACAGCAGGTTCAGAAAAAAAATTTGTATAGAGCATATTTAGTCTTTCGTTGTGTGTTGAGTAGTGAAGATAAGTAAAAAAAACTAATACACACAAAGCAGAGTACTGAAAGAATAAAAATTGTGCAGCTTAAAAAATGGTCTTGTGTGTGATAGCACATTGTCTATCTATATTCACTTGAAAAATATTTTCTTGCGTTTCGGTATAAAGGAATTCTCATAAAGTGGTCAAATTATTTTTGGTGATCCTTCTTTTTTAAAACTAACTAACAAAACTCGATATGTTTAAATGCGTTATGACAACTGTTATTTTATGGCTTACTGGTTATCCTTATTCGATAAAGTTCAGTCAAAAGCCAGTTTACATTGGCCAGCCAATTGAAAGTAGATTCAAATTATCTGTTGGCACAAAGGCTATAAAAATTTACAATTTTTAGGTGCCCTTTCATAAACTTGTTTCTTCCGATTATTTTTTATTATAATATATGTAAAGAATGCAAAAAAATGTAAAACACCGTTATTTTATTTTAACATTTTGTTATTAAACCCTGTGAAAAATTACAAACAAAAATTTACCGTCTAATGATACATGTTGTGTTTGTAGCATGAAATCAAATTGTTTTATAATTTGATGTTTAATTTTGAATCAAACCTTTTTAGTCAACCCAAAAAATATGTAGGAGCACTGCAAAATAAGTTTCAGATTTTCAAACGCCATGAAGTCACTTCCCCCAGGCAATGTTACTGTTAAGAACCAGTAACCAGTGTCTGTTCACAAAACATTTTCCATTAGAAATACTATACCATGATGTTGCCTCACAGTCTTATTTTTCTGTTTCCTTTTCTTTTTTGCTTTTTGTTTTGTTTGCTTTCTCAACATTATTTGTCCTCTGGTATTTGGTTTTTATTTGTGTATGAAAATTTTAATTTTATTTATTTATTCGCTTCCGCTAAAACGCGTCAATACTCTCGTATATTGAGACATCATAAGCAACAGTGGGTTCACCAAAGGTTGTACAAATGCTGTACAAAAAAAATTGTTATTGTAGGCCAATATTATTTCTAAGTAATACATACATACATAATTGTTCATTACAACCGTTTAGTCAGGATTTCCTCACACCACTTGTGTGCTCTTAATTTTTATACATGAGTGGCGGGACCTACAGTTTAAAGTCGACTCCGAACGATAAATTTTTGAGAAACTTTTAATGGCAATTTTATTTACTCTCAGTGTTTTGCCAGAAATCTGCTGAGAGGAAGTCGCCGAAGAAATACTTTTTGTATTTTGATTATTGTCTGGCCTGGGGTTTGAACACTGGATTTACGTCTAATAAGACAACACACTACTTACTAGACTACGACGACTTCTTGTTCTTGTTCTATGTTAGAATTCACTGCCTTAAATAGCCGCCTGGGTATCTCGCCTATAGATATATCGCCTGTAGATATCACCGGCACTTTCGTCTGAAAGATGCTGTACTTATTTTGCAGGCTTATAGACTGGACTATTCCATTCGATTTCGAAAATAGTTCCATTCAATTTGGAAATATCAGTGAAGAATTGTACGGACTCTTTTAAGAGGATATCCTGAATCTCATTGCGAAGTCGCTCCCGATACACTAAATCATACAAACCAACGAAATAATAAAAAGATGAGCAGATTCCATGAAAAAATGATGGAGTTTAATTTAACTTGGCCGTTGGTGTCATATATATATTATAAAGTACAGTTAACCATTGGTAAATTACTTCAATACAGTCGAGTTTGATGAAATTTGATAAAAAAAAGTTATTAAATCGTATTACAATGGCAAATTAACATGTGGAATAAATGAAACAGTTTCCTAATCAAGGTCTAACAAAAACATCCTTCGATTATTTATGTACGACCCCACTGTACACATTTTCCGTTTGGTGGACTTATTATTTTATTCGCCTTGGCGTGGGAGGATCCACTATTTGGTGCGTATTTCGATGTTTTTGGGTTGTTGTTTAACGATTTTGTTGTCTGCTTCTTTTGGTTTTGTTTGTTTTTTGATTTCCTTTTTGTTTTTTGTTGGGACAACTTATTAGTTTGAGTTTTGTGCCACTTTATTAAACTTTATGTTACTTGTGGGCTGTAAGAGGATAAATGAATTCGTATTAAAAAATGGATAAATTTCGCCATTGGCATTTTAATTTTATACCCAAATACTTTGTGTTTTCTTTTCGGTTTTCTGATTAATCAAGGGATTTAGATAAACAACACGAAATATTAAACTTTTTTTTATAATGAATATAAACGTTAATAAAGATTTAAATAATATTGTGATAAAGTGATTTAAAGAATTCTCACAACTTTTTACTCCTGGAGTCTATTCATGGTAATAATTTGAATAAATAAACAGTTTGACCAATTCGAATATTTACTGAAGATTTGGCTCAATTGCCAAGTGAAAATAATAAATATTTTTAAGCAGAAAAAAATTCAAACAAAAAGATGGAAAATAGGCTAGGATCGTATAACTAGTGGGAACAGATGATTGGAAAACTATACTCAGCGAAAGGAAATATATAGAGAGACAAAGTCTCAAAAATTTTGTCGGAAAATTCCATTAAACAAAAGCTTTCAGTCAATTGGCTTCGGACTATCTTTAGACATGCAACTTTGAGTCCAAGTCCATTTGTTCAGAATGGGTATATAGATTCTTTGATGGCGAGTATAAATTATCAAAACACATTCTTGAAAACTGTGAGGCCTTTGAAAACACTTGGTGCATACCATTTACTAGGCATTGTTTTTGCTGACATCGAGCAGCATCCTACAATTTTTAGGGCAATAGGTTTGTAGCAGACATTATAGGAATGGTCTATACAGTTTAAGGGGAGTACGGTAAATGGTATAGTCGCTATGGCAACTCTTCATAAAGATAATATTAATAATGAATATCGACCTTGTTTCTCACACCACTTATATTGTGTGCGTTAATTTATATACATGAGTGGCGGGACCTACAGTTTAAAGTCGACTCCAAACGACAGATTTTTTTCTGTCCGTCCATACATACACTTGTTGTGTTTTTGAAAAATATAAATATGTAATGCGCTTAGCAGATTATATTATTTTTGAGGACAACATATTTTGCAACTCCTGCTTGCACGCAACAATTGCAGCTGGTATCAGTTATCCTTACAACGGACTTTTAATTATCGAACCTTTAACCAAATTCTGCTCTTGACTTTTCATCTTCTTCTTTACGTATGTCAAAGATTTTCTTAGTAGTAGTAAAAACGCTCAGCAATAGACTATGGAATTAGTATTTTGACCACTGCAGTACCCAAAGGACCAGAAATATAGTTAGCTGAACGGAATTGGTTTACATCAACTGACGTATGTTTATACTTACTGGCATATAAGAATCATTTGGCAAATGGCATTATTTATACAACAGACTTATAATTATCGATTATATAATAAAGCTCATGGTTTTCTCATCATCTTCTTTACATTTGTCAAGGAACATTTCTTAATACGTTTATTTCCATAGCATACATAACATAATTGGTCATTACAACCCTTCAGTCAGGATTACGACCTATTTGCTCACACCACTTATGTTGTGTGTGTTAATTTTATACATGAGTGGCGGGACCTACAGTTTAAAGTCGACACCGAACGACAGATTTTTGAGAAACTTTTCATGGCAATTTTATTTACTCTCAGAGTTTATGCCGGAAATCTGCTGAGAGGAAATCATTGAAAAATTTTTTTTAATTTATCGTTTTGTTCGAGATGTCTGGGCAGAAGTTTGAACCATGGCCTTATGTCTAATAAGCCAATACACTACCCAATAGACTACGGCGACTAACAGCCATAGTAATCTAGTCAATTTGGTCGAAAATGTCGATGTGTTCTGCAAAAGGCGGGAGTGCATCGCAATGGCACTATTTTTCAAAAAAGTGTCCAATTGCTTACGTACGCTGACGACATTGACATCATAGGGCGTACCAAACGAGATGTTACTGCTGCCTTTAGTGTTATTGAACGGGAGTCTACTAAGATGGGTCTGGAAGTAAATGAGGACAAAACAAAGTATATGTTATCGACAAGTAGAAACGTGCAGTGTATAGATTTTCAGATTACGGCCGATAACTATACTTTTCATACAGTCAAGCAATTTATTTATCTTGGCTCCGCCGTTACCACTAAAAATGATGTCAGTCTAGGAATCAAGCGCAGGATCACTCTTGCCAACAAGTGCTATTATGGCAATTGAGTAGCAGAAACCTTTCTCGTACTACAAAATAAATACTCTACAAGACGCTCATCCTTCCCGTGCTTCTTTATGGCGCAGAGGCATGGATCCTATTAAGCACTGATGCAGCAGCCTTGAGAGTATTCGAGAGAAAAGTCCTACGTAAGATCTTCGGTCCAGTGCGAGCTGGCGATAATTTCCGCATCCGATCCAACAGTGAGCTGAATGAGCTCCTCAACGTCATAGACGTTGTGCAGGGTATTAATATTCAGCGGCTGCGCTGGCTCTGCCATGTCGTTCGAATGGAGGAGTATGCTCCGGTGAGGCGGGTATTTCATGCGGGGAGCTGCCGATATACACTTGATATACTCAGTGATTTTCTGTCTAGAGAATGTCGATATAGGAATCCTGTGATGTGAAAAAATTTCCTTATCTTCTTCCAGTCCACACCACCGAGATGAGCTATGTCTGGTATTGAGTAGTGTGTTTATGTATGTTCTAGATCACTTACTCCATACAAATTTAGGAGCATGCATAGCTGTAAAAGAGTAAGAACATTGCAGAATTGTGAAATGAATTGTGTGCGATCGGTCTTTAGGTTTGTAACATGTATTATGAAAAGGTAATGCTTTTTAATGTGTATGTGTGTGTGTGTGTGTTAAAATTTGGGAGAATGCATATCTGGAAAAGAATTAAATCATTTTTATTTCCAATTTTTCCCTACAAATTTGGGATCATACCTGCTTATTCTTGTTCATTTTATTTGTATTGCTTTTCAAACGAATGGTTGGACGGACAGAATGAGTGTGTGCACGTTTCCTCATCTACATCCCAGAGTACAAGTAGACTGTAATGTGAAAATATACATACGTATGTACGAATGTTTGGACGGACAGAATGAGTGTGTTCGTAACATGTAATGTGTATGATCGTTTTTTTTTTAATAGTAAATTCTTGGCACGTATTGCTCATGATCACAGATAGAAGAAATAGAAATATAAACTGATAAGAAGGGATAGGTTGGTTGTGCGGTTGTTTTTAATTTGATGAGAAAGAAATGTATAGTTGTGCCTGTGCGTTTTTTTTTCACGTATAAGTATAAGTAATATCTGTTTTCACTAATTGAATTTACTGATTGATCTACAACACCCCAAAGTATAAATAGACTTGTTTTTAAGGATTTAGAATTTTTTAGTTTTACTGTTTTAAATAAATGAAATTATAGAATAAAGGGATTAATTAAAACAAATTAGTTTTTTATTTTTTGAAAATTTTATTACATATTTCTTTTTTCAGATTTTTACAGATTCGAATTTAAAAATACGTTTATACAGATTAAATAACTTAAGTGTTAACAAATATTGTGTATAGAATGTTTGACATCGACAAATGTTGAAAGATTGTGAATAAGTATTTTCACAATAATACAAACGTATGACATATTAATACATACAAATGGATTACTTATTTTACTAATGTTACATATTCTTAGTTCATTTATAAGTTTCATAAATAAATCTATATGTCTTATTAATAGTTCTTCCAATACAGCTGATGTTACCATTTTTGTTCCCCTTCTTTAAAAATTTAATAGTAGGTTGTGTTAGTGCGGGACGATGTACTCTGAATTATTTCATTTTAATTTATATTTATTGAATAAAAATTTTAAACACAAGTGCCCACAATTAAATGTATTAAATTTTTGGTTTCGTTCATAATTATATTCAATAGGAAATTTTAAGTAGTTGACAATCTCAAGTGGTGGTTGTAAGTTTCCAAAGCTATCAAAGTATTCCTTATAGTTGTGGTTTTTATAATATGCTACCCAATGTGTTCCCATACCATTTGAATCATCTAAATTAACAATGCCGCATTCTTGTTTGAATGGTTTTTCAGGTAAAGAATCACGCATGAAAACACCCCTAAAATGGTTGAGATGTCTTCCATATTTATTCAAATCCAAATCTGTTAATGGGCGATTGGGAAGGTTATCTAATAGTTTTTTGGAGTTGGACTATAGTAGAGACCATATCCAGTTTTATATGGTTTGAGGTACAACCCTTTACCCATTGCAATTGATTCCATATATCTATTATGACGGTTAGCTTCAGCCAATTGTTCTTTTCCATTTTTGATAGCATTTACTGCTTTGACAATAGCGGATCCTCCACTTGCCAAACCACCAAGCGCTGACAATGCTGTTAGTACGGGAATAAGTGGAAGAAATCCTCCAATTTTCGGTACAGGTATAACTCTCGGTATTATAATGTCTGCTCGCTTTTTCCCTTTAAAATTTGAATGAATAGCCTTTTGAGCTATTTTAACAGCATCATTTATATCAAGGGGTTTCTGTTCTTTCAATTATTTTAAAGTTTTTCTCACAGTAGCTGTGAATAATTTCTTATTACACTTATTCATTTTTCCTTTTCTTTTCTTATGTCTCTGCTCCTTCAAACCTAATCCAAATTTCACTTTAGCTTTCATAGCGTTTGTCACAAACCACGCGTTAGCACGTTCTTTAATATCACTATCTTTAGATTTAACTCGTTGCCAGGCTTTTTCAGCTAATATTTGATCTGCTTGATGTCTTGTGTCTATATCTTTTGATTGTGAATATGCAATATCGTGCTCTCTACAAGCTGCGTCTAATAAATTTATACCCTTATCTCCTCTTGCTAAACGTTTTTCAAGTTTTGTACCAGGTCCACAAAACTGATAACCAGGTAGATGTAATTCAACAGGTACTTTATTTATTAAGTTGTTTACAAATCCTCTTCTCATCTTACACTGGCTGAGGTTTTGTTTTGACCGTAGATTATAACAAATTTTTTTTCGTTACTTTTATACCTCTTCGCAAAAATAACTGAAATCAAGACGATCTCCTATCTCTCTCCTTGCTAGTATAGCTAGTACAGCTTGCTAGTATAGCTAGTACAGATTGTACAGCTTGCTAGTATAGCTAGTACAGCTTGCTAGTATAGCTAGTACAGATTGTATAGCTTGCTAGTATAGCTAGTACAGATTGTACAGCTTGCTAGTATAGCTAGTACAGATTGTATAGCAGGTATAGCTGGTATAACAGGTATAGCTTGCTAGTATAGCTAGTACAGCTTGCTAGTATAGCTAGTACAGATTGTACAGCTTGCTAGTATAGCTAGTACAGCTTGCTAGTATAGCTAGTACAGATTGTATAGCTTGCTAGTATAGCTAGTACAGATTGTACAGCTTGCTAGTATAGCTAGTACAGATTGTATACCAGGTATAGCTGGTATAGCTGGTATAGCTTGCTAGTATAGCTGGTGTAGTGTTTCATGCGAAGAGGTATGAAAGTAATGAAAAAAAATGGTTATAAACTACAGTCAAAAGAAAAACACCTAATCAGTGTAAGATTGGAAGAAGATTTGTAGACAACTTAATAAACAAATTATATGTTGAATTACATCCACCTGGTTATCAGTTTTGTGGACCTTCAAAACGAATAGCAAGAATAAAGGAAATAAAGGAATAATTTATTGGATGCAGATTGTAGAAAGCACGATATAGCGTACTCAAAATCAATGGATATAGACACAAGCCATCAAGCAGATCGTGATCAGGTATAAATCAGATCGTGACCAGATAGCAAGCAGTTCGTGATCAGATATAAAGCAGATCGTAATCAGATACAAAGCAGATCATAATCAGATAGCGAGCAGATCATAACCAGATCAAATTCAATAAAAAAATTATTATAATGTCTAAAAATTACCATAATAAAGTGTTGGAAGATCTTGTAAAGACAAGGACTGTTCTAAAGAAAAAGTTAAAAAATATTAAACTGAATCAAATAGATAGAGTTAATTTATTAGAAGATACCTTTCAACCAATAACAAAACCACTTAAAAAAATCATTGGAAAACTTAAATATAAATATAAGGATATAGACAACACTATTAATGATGACGATGATCATGATGATGTAAATGATGATAATGAAAACATCCCAAAACTTGAATATAAGCATAAGGATGTAGACAACACTATAGATGATGATGAAGATTATTATGATGTAAATGGTGATAATGAAGTCATTGGAAAACTCGAAGATAAGCATACGGATACAGACAACACTATTGATGATGATGATGATTATTATGACGTAAATGGTGATAATGAAATCATCGGAAAACTTGAAGATAAGCATAAAGATATAGACAACACTATTGATGATGACGATGATTATGATGATGTAAACGGTGATAATAACGATTTTCAGTATGAAAATATTTCAACTGATGATAATGATGGTGAAAAAAACTGTGACCATAATAGACCTGTATCAAGTACATGTATCAAGAACTTGGAAAGAAAACAATGTTTAAAGCTGACGAAAAGCTCTCCATTATTTGAAAATATACAACACTTATTAATAATAAGCAATTGGATACAATTTATGGTTTTAATCAAGATGTAGACGGTAGTTGGAGATATGGCAAGGAAAAATTAATATTTAATAGAGATAATACTATGCAGATAGGGAATATGAAATTGAAAATGACGCCTGGATTATTTGAACTAGTATTTCATAAAAAACCTCTCCATTATTCTAAAAATGATTTAAAGAAATATAAAGAGATTTTAATTAATACCAATGCACATAAACGTCGCTATGAACCTAATGAACAAGTGAAAGGAACACGAGCCTTCAAATATATACGAATAATTAAACGTTTATTCGAAACCACAACAAACATTTTAACAAAAGGCAGTGATTTAATGCTAAAATTACAAAATAATCTGAGATCAAATTACATACATTGGGATGATCCTAATGAACTAGTTGACAGACTACGTTTACTTCTTTCATCGGAAGGTTCTGGTCACAACAATCATCAAAACGAAATAATCTCTATTATCGAAGAACTTAAAGAAGCTAACATAATTTATTAGAAGAGTGAAAGAAATGTCTTATATTAATAAATTTGGAGAAGGTTTTAATAAATATAACCATAAAAACAAAAATATCGTAATCGAAAAACATATAACACAAATACATGATGATCTAGCTGATCAAATAAACAATTTAAACATTGAGGTAGAACATGTATACCTAAAACATGGTAATGTCAAAAAAAAAAAAATTAAAATAAAATAGACAAAACCAAAAAAGTAGATCGTTATCAGATATAAAATAGATCGTGAGCAGATACAAAGCAGATCGTGATCAGATGTAAAGTAGATCGTGATCAGATACAAAGCAGATCAAAATCAATATCAAAAAATTAACATACTGAAATCATATAAATTGCTGTATATATAGGAGATCGTCTTGATTTCAGTTATTTTTGCGAAGAGGTATAAAAGTAACGAAAAAAAATTTGTTATAATCTACGGTCAAAACAAAACCTCAGCCAGTGTAAGATGAGAAGAGGATTTGTAAACAACTTAATAAATAAAGTACCTGTTGAATTACATCTACCTGGTTATCAGTTTTGTGGACCTGGTACAAAACTTGAAAAACGTTTAGCAAGAGGAGATAAGGGTATAAATTTATTAGACGCAGCTTGTAGAGAGCACGATATTGCATATTCACAATCAAAAGATATAGACACAAGACATCAAGCAGATCAAATATTAGCTGAAAAAGCCTGGCAACGAGTTAAATCTAAAGATAGTGATATTAAAGAACGTGCTAACGCGTGGTTTGTGACAAACGCTATGAAAGCTAAAGTGAAATTTGGATTAGGTTTGAAGGAGCAGAGACATAAGAAAAGAAAAGGAAAAATGAATAAGTGTAATAAGAAATTATTCACAGCTACTGTGAGAAAAACTTTAAAATAATTGAAAGAACAGAAACCCCTTGATATAAATGATGCTGTTAAAATAGCTCAAAAGGCTATTCATTCAAATTTTAAAGGGAAAAAGCGAGCAGACATTATAATACCGAGAGTTATACCTGTACCGAAAATTGGAGGATTTCTTCCACTTATTCCCGTACTAACAGCATTGTCAGCGCTTGGTGGTTTGGCAAGTGGAGGATCCGCTATTGTCAAAGCAGTAAATGCTATCAAAAATGGAAAAGAACAATTGGCTGAAGCTAACCGTCATAATAGATATATGGAATCAATTGCAATGGGTAAAGGGTTGTACCTCAAACCATATAAAACTGGATATGGTCTCTACTATAGTCCAGCTCCAAAAAACTATTAGATAACCTTCCCAATCGCCCATTAACAGATTTGGATTTGAATAAATATGGAAGACATATCAAACATTTTAGGGGTGTTTTCATGCGTGATTCTTTACCTGAAAAACCATTCAAACAAGAATGCGGCATTGTTAATTTAGATAATTCAAATGGTATGGGAACACATTGGGTAGCATATTATAAAAACCACAACTATAAGGAATACTTTGATAGCTATGGAAACTTACAAACACCACTTGAGATTGTCAACTACTTAAAATTTCCTATTGAATATAATTATGAACGAAACCAAAAATTTAATACATTTAATTGTGGGCACTTGTGTTTAAAATTTTTATTCAATAAATATAAATTAAAATGAAATAATTCAGAGTACATCGTCCCGCACTAACACAACCTACTATTAAATTTTTAAAGAAGGGGAACAAAAATGGTAACATCAGCTGTATTGGAAGAACTATTAATAAGACATATAGATTTATTTATGAAACTTATAAATGAACTAAGAATATGTAACATTAGTAAAATAAGTAATCCATTTGTATGTATTAATATGTCATACGTTTGTATTATTGTGAAAATACTTATTCACAATCTTTCAACATTTGTCGATGTCAAACATTCTATACACAATATTTGTTAACACTTAAGTTATTTAATCTGTATAAACGTATTTTTAAATTCGAATCTGTAAAAATCTGAAAAAAAGAAATATGTAATAAAATTCTCAAAAAATAAAAAACTAATTTGTTTTAATTAATCCCTTTATTCTATAATTTCATTTATTTAAAACAGTAAAACTAAAAAATTCTAAATCCTTAAAAACAAGTCTATTTATACTTTGGGGTGTTGTAGATCAATCAGTAAATTCAATTAGTGAAAACAGATATTACTTATACTTATACGTGAAAAAAAACGCACAGGCACAACTATACATTTCTTTCTCATCAAATTAAAAACAACCGCACAACCAACCTATCCTTTCTTATCAGTTTATATTTCTATTTCTTCTACCTGTGATCATGAGCAATACGTGCCAAGAATTTACTATTAAAAAAAAAACGATCATACACATTACATGTTACGCACACACTCATTCTGTCCGTCCAAACATTCGTACATACGTATATATATTTTCACATTACAGTCTACTTGTACTCTGGGATGTAGATGAGGAAACGTGCACACACTCATTCTGTCCGTCCAACCATTCGTTTGAAAAGCAATACAAATAAAATGAACAAGAATAAGCAGGTATGATCCCAAATTTGTAGGGAAAAATTGGAAATAAAAATGATTTAATTCTTTTCCAGATATGCATTCTCCCAAATTTTAACACACACACACACACATACACATTAAAAAGCATTACCTTTTCATAATACATGTTACAAACCTAAAGACCGATCGCACACAATTCATTTCACAATTCTGCAATGTTCTTACTCTTTTACAGCTATGCATGCTCCTAAATTTGTATGGAGTAAGTGACCTAGAACATACATAAACACACTACTGTATTGTTTTTTTTCAAAATGTTAGGATCTCCATCTTTAAGCATCGCATTCATTACTATCGATTTAGAAACTGTTAACAAGTTTCGATAAGCTGGCACTGAACAGGTCATACAGATTACCTAACCAGTCCAGTGTATTTCAGTCAGAGATTTTTGCTGTTGAATAAGCTGCACGTATGTTTAAAAACAGGAACATACCTCCATCGATCTTGATCATATGTGTGGACAGTCCAGCAGCAATTAAAACGATGGGATCCCACCCCGTCAAATCAAGGAGTTGCATATGCTCTCTTCACCGTATACGTCGACACAACACTCGCCATAGAAGAAAACGAAAAGACAGCCGAACTGGCACGGCAGGGATCAGAGATGTCTGAGGAAGAGACGATAGAGGGAATATATGCGCTCCTATAAGAATACTTTTTCAAATTAGAAAAAGCATGAATTCCATGATTCAACAAACCGTAGGTGGTCCAACAGACCTGGATGCCGAAATTCAATCCCTGTTGTGTTCAGCAGTAGACTGCAGAAAAACCAAGGAAATGCTTGAGTTCGTCAAGGGAACGGTTCGCACTCTAACAGGAATTCCAACTGCCAATGTGTTGAAGAAACGGAACTGGTGCAACATCATTTTTGTGAGTGCCCTGCACTTCAAAATAGACGTCATCGGTTGTTGGGCCACAGAACGTTGTAGAGAGAGCCGACCGGTTTCATCTGAAGCTCGGGGTGGTTAAAATCCATCACTAACAAGTCATGATAAGGGGCCGTACTTTGCACACAATGGGCCATATGGGCCACCGAGAGATCTTTCCTGTGAATGGCAAACTACACGCTAACCTAACCTAATATAATGCAATAGATATGATATTAAATGAGCTTTCCATTAAAATTTAAATCGCTGCAGTAGTTTGTGCTGACTTATTAGACGAGAGCCCGTGGTTCCAGCCCTAACTTAGATATCTCGAACAAAAACGAAATATTAAAAAACATTTCTTTTAGCCTCTTCCTCTCAGCAGTCTTCTGGCAAAAACTGTGTGAGTAAAATAAAATTGTAAAACTCCTAAAAAATCTGTCGTTCGAAGCGGAAGTGAACCTGCAGGCCTCAGTACTCAAGGATAAAATTAACCCACGCGTTAAGTGTGGTATGTCTAGACGAGAAGGTTATAATGAGCAATTAAGTAAACAAGTATGTATTATTTAATTGACAATCTTTTATAATAAAATATCGACAGATTAATATACAGAACAAATTCTGAAATCAAAATAAATTAAAAATAAACATTTTCAGTTTGCCGTATATTTTGTTGTTAATTTCAATACATATTCAGTACAACAATAAATTTTTAATCACATACATATTTATTGGTGACATTATGTCTGATTAAAGGTCCATATGATAAGCGTGAACAAACTAAAAGTTCTTATCTTTTATATACGCTTACATTATTAATCGTGTTGTTGTATGGTGTGTAATGAATAAAATGTGTTGTTGTAAAATTTGATACAAGCTTTATATTTTTACCTTATGGTTGTCTGTCTTTAATTTTTTTGTTGCTCGAACCATTCTACTTCTGATAACGCCTCTAGTTAGGTTCTCTAGTTATATCTTCTCTCTTTGATCTGTCGCAGCTGAAGTTAATTGTACATCTATACCCTTAAGTTAGAATTACGACCTGGTTTCTCACACCACTTATGTTGTGTGCGTTAATTTTTTTTTATACATGAGTGGCGGGACCTACAGTTTAAAATCGACTGCGAAGTTAATTGTACTACAAAGTATTACTACAATATCGCTCCTGGACGTAGATTTTTCACAACATTCGTAGGCACAAAATAAAGGGTCCGCCAAATAACTTTTTTTTTTGAAAGTGCTTTAAAAAAAACTACTGAATATTTTCTCAAATTTCTTTTTTTATTTGAAAGTACAATCCTTCCGGTTAATAATGGAAAATAATTTCATTCAAATGGCTGCCTCGGCTGGCCATGCAGTAGCCTACACGATTGGTCCAATTTGTAAGCACATTGTCGATTGTGTGCAGCTGTATTTCACCAATGGCTTCACAAATATTGTCCTTTAAAGCGTCAATTGTCTCTGGCTTGTCGGCATAACACTTATCTTTGACGGCACCCCACAAATAATAGTCCAACGGTGTCAAATCGCAGCTCCGAGGTGGCCAAAAGACATCAGCTCTGCGGCTGATAATGCGATCTTCAAAAACAGGGCGCAAAACATCGAGTGTAGCTTCGGCTGTGCAGCACGTAGCGCCGTCCTGTTGAAACCAAATGTTGCCAATATCCTCCTCTTCAGTTTTTGTGAACAAAAATTCGTTCAACATGGCCCGATAACGATCGCCATTGACTGTAACGGCCACTCCTTGCTTATTTTCGAAGAAAAATGGCCCAATTATGCCTCTGGACCAAAATCCGCACCAAACAGTGACTCGTTTTGGGTGTGTCGCCTTTTTAATGTATGCGCGCGGGTTTTCCGTGCCCCAAATGCGACAATTTTGCTTGTTTACATACCCGCCAAGATCAAAATGAGCTTCATCTGAGAAGATGATTTATTTGCCAAAATCGGCATCTTCTGGTGTGGGCTACTGCATGGCCAGCCGATGCAGCCATTTGAATGAAATTATTTTAAATTATTAACCGGAAGGATTGTACTTTCAAATAAAAAAAGAAATTTTAGAAAATATTCAGTAGTTTTTTTTAAAGCATTTTCAAAAAAAAAAGTTATTTGGCAGACCCTTTAGATCTTGAAATCGAAAACCAGACTGTCCTGTGCAGTCAAAAAAAAAATTTTTATTCCTAGTGAAATTGGCATGCCTAATGCATACTAACGGTATTTTCAATGTTCAGAAAACGTTAAAATTTGCTCAACATAATATAATTAGACATTACAACCCTTCAGTCAGCATTACGAGATAGCTTCTCATCAGAGATCAGCAATGAATCATTTTTTCGCTACTCATAAGTACTCATGAAATTTTGAATATGAGTGTATTGAAATTCAACTACTCTGATTCATTCGTATTCACTACAACATTGATTTATAGTACAGGTGGCAATGAGTATGAGTTGACAACGTTGACATCAAACTCACAACATTCGAAATATGTTTAATTCATATGCCTACTCATTCAGATTCATAAATTTAGAAAAATACTTATAATACTCATAAATGATTCGAGTGATCCGAATCATTCATCAAAATTTACAATTGTGACGACAAAAGGCGGAGACCTTGTTTTTGCCCACACCATATCACTGGATGATATTTTTGATTTGATGTATTGTTCATTTTCTTTTATATTTTTTCTTTTCTATATGAATTATTACAAATAAAATTATTGTAAATATTTTAGTATAAGTTCATAACAGGCCCCACTGTACCTAAAATATTTAAATTAATTTTTGTTAAGCTCCTTATGATCTATTTTTAGAAATTTTATTATTCTTTCTAACGGTGGTAGTACGACTTACATTTGACTTACAAGACCTCTCTGCTGAATTCAATCGGTGCTTGCTCTCACATTGGTAAGTTGTAGAGTAGGACACAACATGTTTGATCTGATTCGTGACTTTTGTGAATAAAAGCGAGCATGACTTTAACAGTCGTGGCAGTTGATGATGAGCTGCTGGTAAGGCAGGTCGATTTTATGACATCGGCTGATGCTAAAAAATATCAAATCACAAGTGGTGTGGTTGTCCCCACTAGTGAGAGATTTACAGCCAGCAAAACATCGGCAACTGTGACTGGACGGACACCGGAGACTTCAGAACCACAACCATCCTGTGCGTAGGCAGTTTGATTGTTGTTCTGACATCCTCCTCCGGGTAATTTGACTGACTGGACGAACAAAGGGAGATCTTGGAGCCACAATCATCCTGTGGGTAGGCCGTTTGATTGTTGCTCTGACATCATCCTTTGGTTGACTTGACTGTGACTAGACTGACCCCGGAGACCTCAGAACCACAATCATTCTGTGCGTAGGCCGTTTGATTGTCGTTCTGACATCCTCCTCCGGATAATTTGACTGCCTGGGCAAACAAAGGGAGATCTTGGAGCCACAATCATCCTGTGCGTAGGCCGTTTGATTGTTGCTCTGACATCCTCCTCCTCCTTTGGTTGACTTGACTGACCGTGCCGGGGTAATAGCAAGCACCAGTAGAAACCACAGTCATCTATGGCGCATGCCGTTTGACTGTTGTTCTGACTCAACCCCCTTGACGCCTTCGGCACTATGACTTGACGAACCGTTGTTTGGCCGGCCTAGGGCTTATTAAATAATATTTAACTTAATTTTTCCCTTCATCTAGATTAGTTCGTAAATTATGTTACTTACTTATTTATTTATTTATTTATTTATTTATTTATTTATTTATTTATTTATTTATTTATTTATTTATTTATTTATTTATTTATTTATTTATTTATTTATTTATTTATTTATTTATTTATTTATTTATTTATTTATTTATTTATTTATTTATTTATTTATTTATTTATTTATTTATTTATTTATTTATTTATTTATTTATTTATTTATTTATTTATTTATTTATTTATTTATTTATTTATTTATTTATTTATTTATTTATTTATTTATTTATTTATTTATTTATTTATTTATTTATTTATTTATTTATTTATTTATTTATTTATTTATTTATTTATTTATTTATTTATTTATTTATTTATTTATTTATTTATTTATTTATTTATTTATTTATTTATTTATTTATTTATTTATTTATTTATTTATTTATTTATTTATTTATTTATTTATTTATTTATTTATTTATTTATTTATTTATTTATTTATTTATTTATTTATTTATTTATTTATTTATTTATTTATTTATTTATTTATTTATTTATTTATTTATTTATTTATTTATTTATTTATTTATTTATTTATTTATTTATTTATTTATTTATTTATTTATTTATTTATTTATTTATTTATTTATTTATTTATTTATTTATTTATTTATTTATTTATTTATTTATTTATTTATTTATTTATTTATTTATTTATTTATTTATTTATTTATTTATTTATTTATTTATTTATTTATTTATTTATTTATTTATTTATTTATTTATTTATTTATTTATTTATTTATTTATTTATTTATTTATTTATTTATTTATTTATTTATTTATTTATTTATTTATTTATTTATTTATTTATTTATTTATTTATTTATTTATTTATTTATTTATTTATTTATTTATTTATTTATTTATTTATTTATTTATTTATTTATTTATTTATTTATTTATTTATTTATTTATTTATTTATTTATTTATTTATTTATTTATTTATTTATTTATTTATTTATTTATTTATTTATTTATTTATTTATTTATTTATTTATTTATTTATTTATTTATTTATTTATTTATTTATTTATTTATTTATTTATTTATTTATTTATTTATTTATTTATTTATTTATTTATTTATTTATTTATTTATTTATTTATTTATTTATTTATTTATTTATTTATTTATTTATTTATTTATTTATTTATTTATTTATTTATTTATTTATTTATTTATTTATTTATTTATTTATTTATTTATTTATTTATTTATTTATTTATTTATTTATTTATTTATTTATTTATTTATTTATTTATTTATTTATTTATTTATTTATTTATTTATTTATTTATTTATTTATTTATTTATTTATTTATTTATTTATTTATTTATTTATTTATTTATTTATTTATTTATTTATTTATTTATTTATTTATTTATTTATTTATTTATTTATTTATTTATTTATTTATTTATTTATTTATTTATTTATTTATTTATTTATTTATTTATTTATTTATTTATTTATTTATTTATTTATTTATTTATTTATTTATTTATTTATTTATTTATTTATTTATTTATTTATTTATTTATTTATTTATTTATTTATTTATTTATTTATTTATTTATTTATTTATTTATTTATTTATTTATTTATTTATTTATTTATTTATTTATTTATTTATTTATTTATTTATTTATTTATTTATTTATTTATTTATTTATTTATTTATTTATTTATTTATTTATTTATTTATTTATTTATTTATTTATTTATTTATTTATTTATTTATTTATTTATTTATTTATTTATTTATTTATTTATTTATTTATTTATTTATTTATTTATTTATTTATTTATTTATTTATTTATTTATTTATTTATTTATTTATTTATTTATTTATTTATTTATTTATTTATTTATTTATTTATTTATTTATTTATTTATTTATTTATTTATTTATTTATTTATTTATTTATTTATTTATTTATTTATTTATTTATTTATTTATTTATTTATTTATTTATTTATTTATTTATTTATTTATTTATTTATTTATTTATTTATTTATTTATTTATTTATTTATTTATTTATTTATTTATTTATTTATTTATTTATTTATTTATTTATTTATTTATTTATTTATTTATTTATTTATTTATTTATTTATTTATTTATTTATTTATTTATTTATTTATTTATTTATTTATTTATTTATTTATTTATTTATTTATTTATTTATTTATTTATTTATTTATTTATTTATTTATTTATTTATTTATTTATTTATTTATTTATTTATTTATTTATTTATTTATTTATTTATTTATTTATTTATTTATTTATTTATTTATTTATTTATTTATTTATTTATTTATTTATTTATTTATTTATTTATTTATTTATTTATTTATTTATTTATTTATTTATTTATTTATTTATTTATTTATTTATTTATTTATTTATTTATTTATTTATTTATTTATTTATTTATTTATTTATTTATTTATTTATTTATTTATTTATTTATTTATTTATTTATTTATTTATTTATTTATTTATTTATTTATTTATTTATTTATTTATTTATTTATTTATTTATTTATTTATTTATTTATTTATTTATTTATTTATTTATTTATTTATTTATTTATTTATTTATTTATTTATTTATTTATTTATTTATTTATTTATTTATTTATTTATTTATTTATTTATTTATTTATTTATTTATTTATTTATTTATTTATTTATTTATTTATTTATTTATTTATTTATTTATTTATTTATTTATTTATTTATTTATTTATTTATTTATTTATTTATTTATTTATTTATTTATTTATTTATTTATTTATTTATTTATTTATTTATTTATTTATTTATTTATTTATTTATTTATTTATTTATTTATTTATTTATTTATTTATTTATTTATTTATTTATTTATTTATTTATTTATTTATTTATTTATTTATTTATTTATTTATTTATTTATTTATTTATTTATTTATTTATTTATTTATTTATTTATTTATTTATTTATTTATTTATTTATTTATTTATTTATTTATTTATTTATTTATTTATTTATTTATTTATTTATTTATTTATTTATTTATTTATTTATTTATTTATTTATTTATTTATTTATTTATTTATTTATTTATTTATTTATTTATTTATTTATTTATTTATTTATTTATTTATTTATTTATTTATTTATTTATTTATTTATTTATTTATTTATTTATTTATTTATTTATTTATTTATTTATTTATTTATTTATTTATTTATTTATTTATTTATTTATTTATTTATTTATTTATTTATTTATTTATTTATTTATTTATTTATTTATTTATTTATTTATTTATTTATTTATTTATTTATTTATTTATTTATTTATTTATTTATTTATTTATTTATTTATTTATTTATTTATTTATTTATTTATTTATTTATTTATTTATTTATTTATTTATTTATTTATTTATTTATTTATTTATTTATTTATTTATTTATTTATTTATTTATTTATTTATTTATTTATTTATTTATTTATTTATTTATTTATTTATTTATTTATTTATTTATTTATTTATTTATTTATTTATTTATTTATTTATTTATTTATTTATTTATTTATTTATTTATTTATTTATTTATTTATTTATTTATTTATTTATTTATTTATTTATTTATTTATTTATTTATTTATTTATTTATTTATTTATTTATTTATTTATTTATTTATTTATTTATTTATTTATTTATTTATTTATTTATTTATTTATTTATTTATTTATTTATTTATTTATTTATTTATTTATTTATTTATTTATTTATTTATTTATTTATTTATTTATTTATTTATTTATTTATTTATTTATTTATTTATTTATTTATTTATTTATTTATTTATTTATTTATTTATTTATTTATTTATTTATTTATTTATTTATTTATTTATTTATTTATTTATTTATTTATTTATTTATTTATTTATTTATTTATTTATTTATTTATTTATTTATTTATTTATTTATTTATTTATTTATTTATTTATTTATTTATTTATTTATTTATTTATTTATTTATTTATTTATTTATTTATTTATTTATTTATTTATTTATTTATTTATTTATTTATTTATTTATTTATTTATTTATTTATT
The DNA here is from genome assembly GCA_958299815.1 of Sarcophaga carnaria. Taxonomy (NCBI): domain Eukaryota; kingdom Metazoa; phylum Arthropoda; class Insecta; order Diptera; family Sarcophagidae; genus Sarcophaga; species Sarcophaga carnaria. The sequence continues at coordinate 79,535,574 of OY283149.1, read as the reverse complement.
TATTTATTTATTTATTTATTTATTTATTTATTTATTTATTTATTTATTTATTTATTTATTTATTTATTTATTTATTTATTTATTTATTTATTTATTTATTTATTTATTTATTTATTTATTTATTTATTTATTTATTTATTTATTTATTTATTTATTTATTTATTTATTTATTTATTTATTTATTTATTTATTTATTTATTTATTTATTTATTTATTTATTTATTTATTTATTTATTTATTTATTTATTTATTTATTTATTTATTTATTTATTTATTTATTTATTTATTTATTTATTTATTTATTTATTTATTTATTTATTTATTTATTTATTTATTTATTTATTTATTTATTTATTTATTTATTTATTTATTTATTTATTTATTTATTTATTTATTTATTTATTTATTTATTTATTTATTTATTTATTTATTTATTTATTTATTTATTTATTTATTTATTTATTTATTTATTTATTTATTTATTTATTTATTTATTTATTTATTTATTTATTTATTTATTTATTTATTTATTTATTTATTTATTTATTTATTTATTTATTTATTTATTTATTTATTTATTTATTTATTTATTTATTTATTTATTTATTTATTTATTTATTTATTTATTTATTTATTTATTTATTTATTTATTTATTTATTTATTTATTTATTTATTTATTTATTTATTTATTTATTTATTTATTTATTTATTTATTTATTTATTTATTTATTTATTTATTTATTTATTTATTTATTTATTTATTTATTTATTTATTTATTTATTTATTTATTTATTTATTTATTTATTTATTTATTTATTTATTTATTTATTTATTTATTTATTTATTTATTTATTTATTTATTTATTTATTTATTTATTTATTTATTTATTTATTTATTTATTTATTTATTTATTTATTTATTTATTTATTTATTTATTTATTTATTTATTTATTTATTTATTTATTTATTTATTTATTTATTTATTTATTTATTTATTTATTTATTTATTTATTTATTTATTTATTTATTTATTTATTTATTTATTTATTTATTTATTTATTTATTTATTTATTTATTTATTTATTTATTTATTTATTTATTTATTTATTTATTTATTTATTTATTTATTTATTTATTTATTTATTTATTTATTTATTTATTTATTTATTTATTTATTTATTTATTTATTTATTTATTTATTTATTTATTTATTTATTTATTTATTTATTTATTTATTTATTTATTTATTTATTTATTTATTTATTTATTTATTTATTTATTTATTTATTTATTTATTTATTTATTTATTTATTTATTTATTTATTTATTTATTTATTTATTTATTTATTTATTTATTTATTTATTTATTTATTTATTTATTTATTTATTTATTTATTTATTTATTTATTTATTTATTTATTTATTTATTTATTTATTTATTTATTTATTTATTTATTTATTTATTTATTTATTTATTTATTTATTTATTTATTTATTTATTTATTTATTTATTTATTTATTTATTTATTTATTTATTTATTTATTTATTTATTTATTTATTTATTTATTTATTTATTTATTTATTTATTTATTTATTTATTTATTTATTTATTTATTTATTTATTTATTTATTTATTTATTTATTTATTTATTTATTTATTTATTTATTTATTTATTTATTTATTTATTTATTTATTTATTTATTTATTTATTTATTTATTTATTTATTTATTTATTTATTTATTTATTTATTTATTTATTTATTTATTTATTTATTTATTTATTTATTTATTTATTTATTTATTTATTTATTTATTTATTTATTTATTTATTTATTTATTTATTTATTTATTTATTTATTTATTTATTTATTTATTTATTTATTTATTTATTTATTTATTTATTTAAGTTAACGGTGGTGTTGGCTCAGCCAGTGGAATAAATTCTGCACAGTAAGCTATTCTTTGTTTTTCACCGTGCACCTTTTTCACCGTGCACCTGTGTCCGATCAAGTTACACGGTGGGAAACAAAATTATAGTTAGAGGTATGCACCTGTGTCGGATCAGGTTGCAGTATGTGAAAATATTATTTCTGCTGGGTCAACATCTACAGCAAACATGTGGTGGTGCAACGCGATCGTGAGATGGGATGAGCATGTTTGGTTGACGCCAAACAGATCAGTTTGGGTTGTGCGGTCGGAGTCTACAGTTCGTTAAGATTTAAATAATTAATATACTTAAAATATTTGATATTATTATTTGATATTATAACTTGTTTGTGCGAATAAATTAAAATTAAAGTAAAAAAATTGTGTTTCATTCGGTGGTTCAGTTGGTCGTACCACCTTAATATATTTTTTTAAATTACCGGTTCAAGGTCCTTTAACTGGCGCCCGAGCAGGGACCCGCCTAAATATCAAACGGCGGTGTCCTAAAAATAATAATAAAAAAGAAGTCCTGAGATTCCTACGGGACCCTCCAGGACCAAATAATATTAATAAAAAAAACGTTTTTGCGATTCCTACGGGACCCTCCAAAAACGCATAATTATTTAAATAATACAATAAATTGCTTCTCCTCCTTCGCCAAATTGGTATTCCTGGTGGTAAAAATTGCCACAGAAGGTTACCAAAGCGAAAGTGAAGTAATCCGTACCTTAGTAGGTATCCGCGATTATTAAAGCGGATTTCCAAAAGGGAACATTACGGACCTTCCGAGAGGAGTCAAGGGATTTTGAACCGGTCGCGTCGATAGTTCCAACCCAAACTCTAAACTTATTTTTTTTCCTCTCCTTGAATAATTTTAGTTGAAAAATTAAAAAGTGAAGTTCAAATAAAAAATTAATTATAAAAAATATAAGAGAATATATTATTTAAAAAAAAAAAAATATATGTTTAAAAGAGGAAAAAAAAATAAAGTGAAAAGTAAATTTAAAAGAAAAAAGAAAATCTGAAGAAAGAAAATAAAGAAAAATATTAAAATAAAAAGTGAAGAGTAAAAGAAAGAATATATACATAATTATAAAAAGAAAGTATATTATTTAAAAGAAAATCTATGTTTGAAGAAAAAATAAAGAAAGAAGGAAAAATTTGAAAATAGAGAAAAATATTCAAATAAAAATATATACATAATTACAAAAGAAAATATATTATTTAAAAGAAAATCTATGTTTGAAGAAAGAAATAAAGTGAAAAATAGTTGAAAAATAAAAATAAAAATAAGTATTAAAAGGAATTGAGAGAAAATATTTGAAAAAGAAAATATAAGAGCATTAAAAAAGAAAAGAAGAAATTAAGAGAAATAAAAAAAAATAAAGAAAGAAAAAATTATAAAATTTAAAAAGAAAAAAGAATTATTTACGGTGAAGTGAGTGCTATAGTGGACATCCCCTTAAAATAAAAAACAACACAAAAGACGATTTGAAGGTAAGTGAATTTTTCTATTTTTTCATCCTTGTCGGTACTTGCTAATAATAATATGGAGGAGCTTAGATCAACTGTAACCACCTTGACTGGTGCCATGAACCGTTTCATGGAGCAGGTTAAGGGAGTGGAAACTAGAATAGGAAATATTGAGGCTAGTTTAAGTAACAACGCCTTAGGCCAGGTGATTAGTAGATTAGAATTTCTTGAAAATAGTCAGGCTGCCGCCGTAGGTGCTGTGGTTTCAGAGGAAGGACCCCTTCAACGACCACGAACTGAGGACGATTTGAAGGATATAAGCCGACTCCCTGACAGCGTGAAGGAATTACGATCTTTCGATGGTAATCCAACTCAATACATATCGTGGATACACTCGGTGGAGACTATTCTTAAGGATTTCGAAATCGTAAGACAAAAACCCATTTATCGAGCCATTGTCCAAAGCATACGCCAGAAAGTGGTGGGTGCTGCGGACACAGCATTGATTTCATACAACGTGTTTGACGACGATTGGAATGAAATCAAAAAGATTCTGTCCCTCCACTACGCTGATAAGAGAGACATTCAAACCTTGGAACATCAGTTAAACCAGCTTTCTCAAGGTTCTTCAAAAATGGACGAATTCTATGCTTCGGTGAATCATCAGTTATCACTAATCATTAATAAACTAAAGACTGAATCCTATAGTCAGGAAACTGTGAGGGCACTTATAGAGACTTATAGGAATAGGGCTTTGGATGTATTTGTGCGTGGTTTGAGTACAGATTTGTCGCGGATGATTATTATTCAGAAACCGAAAACCCTTCCAGAGGCATACTCCGCTTGCTTGGAGTTGCAAAATTTAACTATGAGAAATAACATCCTACATATTAAGGGTAATAATAGAATCACTGTTCCAACCTCGATCGGAACAGCAGATAGGCAATTTCCTCCTCGACCACCAAAGTCCTACCCAATACGTCAAAATAACAACTGGCAGCCTAGAAATTATAAACAAAATTGGCGAAGTGGTTATAAACCTCAAAATTTTCGTGAGGAGTTTTATGACTCTAAATCGAGGCCACCAATTCCTCCTCGTTATCCTGTGACCAAAAGTGAACCAATGGATGTTGATAAAACGATTCAATCACGTCGAATTAATTATATCAACAATCCGAGGTCTATGGTTAAAAGGAATCAACCCGAAGAATATATTTCAAACAAACAACCACGATTGTATCATATCGAAGCCCAGGAGGAAAATGCCAGTGGGGCACAAGATGACATTGCCCAGCCAGATATAGTTGATGAAGTAAATTTTATGGGGGTCAGCCGTCAAGCTTACCTTACATAGAATACAAGACACCGAACAACAAAGTGTTGGAATTCTTGATTGACACAGGCTCAAACAAGAACTTCTGTAGTCCTCCTTTGTCTAAGGGTTCCACACTTTTAACCAAACCAATATTGGTTCGATCAGCGGGAGGAGATATCTTAATTAATGAAAAAGTGGAAGGTCAGTTCTTTAAGTTTGCAGGAATAGATCTACCAATATCTTTTTATATATTGCCTGGACTTAAAACTTTTGATGGTATAATTGGTGATGATACCCTTAAGCAACTAGGTGCTATAGTTGATCGTAGAGAAAATATCCTTATTTTGGAAAACAATATTCACATTCCTCTTAAAGAAAAAGTTTCTGTTGAAATAAACTATGTTATTGATGACGAATTCCCTGATGATATTAGGATTAGGTTAGATAAGCTAATAGATAAATATAAATCCTTGTTCGGACCATTAGATGGTAGTGAACTAGCATCAACGAATATCCAGGCAGAAATTAGAACTAGTACGGAGGAACCGATTTACACAAAAAGTTATCCTTATCCAGTCTGCATGAGGGAAGAAGTAGAGAGGCAAATAGGAGAGCTGCTCTCAGAAGGAATTATACGACCTTCGAAAAGCCCATATAATTCTCCAATTTGGGTAGTGCCCAAGAAACCTAAACCCAGTGGTGAAAAACAATACAGAATGGTTGTTGATTTTAAGCGCCTGAATTCTGTAACTATTTCAGATACTTATCCAATTCCAGATATTACATCGACTCTTGCTAGCTTAGGGAATGCCAAATATTTTACGACAATTGATCTCACATCAGGTTTCCATCAAATAGCCATGAATCCAAAAGATATTCCGAAAACGGCATTTTCAACGGCAAATGGTAAATTTGAATATTTAAGACTTCCTTTCGGTTTAAAAAATGCTCCGGCTATATTTCAGAGAATGATAGATGATGTCCTTCGCGAGTACATAGGAAAAATTTGTTTTGTCTACATTGATGATATCATTGTAATTGGAAAAAATGTCGAAGATCATTTAAAGAATGTGGACACAATATTCGCTAGGCTTCGTGAGGCCAATTTAAAAGTCAATCTCGATAAGACGCATTTTATGAAAACCGAGGTAGAATTTCTTGGATACATCGTTGGTTCAGAGGGAATCAAACCAGACCCCACCAAAGTCAAATCTATAGAGAACCTGTTACCACCCACAAACCTGAAGGAATTAAAAAGTTTTTTGGGTATGACTTCATATTACAGGAGATTTATCCGAGACTATGCAAAAGTTGCGAAACCTCTCACAAATTTAACCAGGGGGGAATACGCTCAAGTGAAAGCTAGTCAGTCAAGGAAAGTTCCAATTACCTTAACCGATGAAGCTCTAAAGGCTTTCGAGGCATTAAAATCATTATTAACGACAGCGGAGATTTTATCTTTTCCAGATTTCGAAAAGCCATTTAATTTGACGACAGATGCCTCTAATACGGCATTGGGTGCTGTACTGTCACAGGGTGAAATTGGAAAGGATAAGCCAATAGCTTATATTTCTCGCTCGCTCAACAAAACTGAAGAGGGGTATGCTACTAATGAAAAAGAGATGTTAGCCATCGTGTGGGCTTTGGATAATCTTAGAAATTATTTATATGGTGCTAGGAAGATCCGAATCTATACGGATCATCAACCCTTAACCTTTGCATTGGGTAATAGAAATTTTAACGCAAAATTAAAAAGGTGGAAGGCACGCATAGAGGAGTATAATCACGAATTGATTTATAGGCCTGGTAAATCAAATCACGTGGCTGACGCTCTCTCAAGACTAAAAACCATATCTAACCATTTATATTACTCTGCTACTGACACAGCTAGTGAAGGAATGCCTGTTGATTTGGAAAATACTATAACTGCCACCGAAGGCAATGGGAGTGATATGGGTGACACCTTAACTGCATCTGAGGGTCGAGAAGATGACGGACTTTCGTCAGGAGCAACAGTTCATAGTGCCGAACAGGACTCCTCTGACTTAATACCGCACGTAGAAGTTCCAATTAATGTCTTTAGGAATCAGATTATAATCGGAATCGGAATGGATATGGTAGCGGTTGAGGAACCACACCGTGGGTTTACTAGACACTTTGTATCAGCGAGAGAATGGAATGAAGATGCGCTTACTTCAATATTAAAAGAGAAACTTAGACCAAATATTCTAAATGGTATCAAGATACCCGAAAAACTGCTTGGCAGCTTACAAGAGATTTATATTGATCATTTTTCTAGATATAAGATTAGGATTACGCAAAAAATGGTAACGGATATTACATCGAAGGAACGTCAATTCCAGATAATTGAAACTGAACACAGACGAGCACATCGTAATGCTAGGGAAAATAAAGAACAAATTTTAGAGCAATTCTATTTTCCACAAATGAATGCTTGCATTAAGAAATATGTCGCTAGCTGTGATGTTTGTAATCGATGTAAATATGACAGAAAGCCTCCACACATACATCACCAAAGAACTCCCGATCCCAAATACCCATGTGAGATTCTTCATATGGATATTATGGAAATTCAGGGGCAAAAGTTCATTTCATGTGTAGATAAGTTTACAAAATTCGCAAAACTATTTAGTATTAAGGATAGGTCGCTAATACAGGTGAGGAAGAAATTGATTAAAATTTTACATTATTTTACAGTGCCAAAAATACTGGTCACTGATAATGAAGGTAGTTTTTTAAGCCCGTTGGTAGAAACTTTTATTAAATCATTGGGAATTCAGTTATATCTTACGCCTTCACAACGAAGTGAGGTAAACGGGCAAGTTGAGAGATTACACTCAACAATAATCGAAATATATAGGTGTCTGAGGACAGAATATCCAGATTTATCGGTAAAAGAATTAATTGAGATATGTGTCGACAGATACAATAATACCATACATTCGGTAACAAAGAAAAGACCCCGAGACTTGTTTTTTAATAAGTTTGGAGAGATAAGTTATGAAAAGCTATTGTCCACACAGAGGAAAGTAAATAGAGATCTTAGACACTTACTGAAGAGAAATATGACAATCCGAAATGCAAGATTGAATAAAAAAAGGCAAAGTCCGAAGAATTATAGGAAGGGTGACAGAATTTATGTTGCTATTAAAACTATTAAGGGAAAGAATAAGGCGCTGTATAAAAAGGAAATAGTTGAAAGAAATAATAGGGCAACAGTACTGACAAGGAGTGGAAGAAAGATTCACAAAGAGCATATTAAAAATCTAAAAGGGGCAAGTCCAAAAAAATTTTTTAAAACTTAACTAATTTCACTTCTACGTAAATGTTTCTTAAATTAAAAAATTTTTTAAAATAAAAATAATAATTTGAATTTGTAGAATTAATTATTAAACAAATGAAAAGATTTATAACAGATAAGTATATCCCTTGAACAAATGGGCTCAAAATTTAAGCGGAAAGCATGTATTTATGCTGGGGTTCAACTCCCCATGGGTCCCATGAGAACTAAGGGAATACGGAAAAAATAAGAAATAATAATAAGAAAAAATAATAAGAGAAAAATATGAAAAAAAAAGAGGAAGAAATAATATTAAAAAATTTAAAAAAGGAATTATCTTTTAACAAAAATATAAAAAATTATAGAGTAAATAAAAGTATATGATATATATATATATACAACAAAAAAAAAAAAAAAAAAAAAAAAAAAAAAAAAAAAAAAAAAAAAAAAATATGGCTCTGCCAGAATTATACTAACCTTTACTATTTTACAAAAAATATGGCTTTGCCAGAATTTTACTAACCTTTACTATTTTACAAAAAATATGGCTTTGCCAGAATTTTAATAAATTTTAACACTTTACAGACAATATGATTTTCCTGTTAACCGTACTTCTTATATCTCACATGGGCATTCTCACCCCACACGCAGCACAAATTTTTCGTTATGATACTTCTATTGTAACACTAAGAGCTGGAAACGCGTGGACAATAAATGGAAATATGAAATTGATTCATGTTATTAATTTGGAGGACTACACCATAATTGCCAATAATGTATCAACGATAGTTCAAAAACATCTACCACCTAGTCAGAACAAGGATATCATCAACTACTATCTTGCACAGGTGCAAGAGAGACTGACTGAGCTTAAAGGTATAAGTAACAAAAAGAAAAGATCAATTGATTGGATTGGTTCTGCATGGAAGTGGGTAGCTGGGAACCCAGATGCCACCGACTGGAATGAAGTTTTGAAAACACAAAACGCCATAATCACAAATAACAATGAGCAATATAAAATCAATACGCAGCTTCTGAATGCGACAAACGAAGTTGTCCAGAGGACTAATGAACTTGTTTCTAGAATGAATGAAATTGGTAAGGGTAATGAGGCCGAGAGAATTGGACAGGGAACGATAAATCAGGTGCTCGTTCTGAAAGACGCCATCGACGACATAGTAAGAGCGTGTCAAATGGCTAAGAGTGGGATCGTCAACACGAACCTTTTGGATAGAACCGAAATTGAAGAAATTATTACGGAAATGGAAACCTTACCATACTCTAATGCGATTGAAGCCATCGAGTATGGAGAACCTACAATCTACACTAATGGTACCTTGTTGTTATATATTGTTTCCATCCCAAAGTTGAAAAAGGACTTTTATCATCGGCTTATAGTGAGACCTGCAATCAAGTCTAATAAACAGATTGAATTGCAATTTAATGAAATCCTGATCAGTCAGAATGAAACTTTTGGAGTAAGGAGTCCCTGTCTATATATAAATAACATAACAGTATGTCGAAAATCCTCCCTTAGCCAGTTACCAGAAGAGAGCTGTGTACCGCGTCTGCTGAAAGGTGGAACTGCCAATTGTCAATATAGGACAGTAAAAGTGCAGATTGTCGAGATGATTACCTCCGATATGGTCTTCCTAACCAACTTCATAGGAGTCATTTCTACACGGGATCATAGTGAATTGCTGAACGGTACCTACCTGATACAGCTTTTTAATGAAACGATATTGCTTGGGAATGAAACATTCTCTAGTACATCCATATCCACAATCCAGCCATTACCTCCTGTTCTGACTAGTGTCACAAACGAAAGATTACTGGTGGACATTGATCAGGTCCACAATATCAGCCTAAACAATATCGATAGAATCCACTACCTGAAAATAAGGTCAAATCTGTCTCTTGGAGGCCACATTGGTATAATAATTATGATGAGCGTTTGCTTGGGGATACTGTGGTATAAGATAACCAGACGTCTTAACCTGCCAGCACTAGAAGTCCCTCCAACAGTTGGTACCTCGCTTCAACCGTCCATAATGGCCTGCGGGACGCAGACATTTGAGGAGGGAGGAGTTAACGGTGGTGTTGGCTCAGCCAGTGGAATAAATTCTGCACAGTAAGCTATTCTTTGTTTTTCACCGTGCACCTGTGTCCGATCAAGTTACACGGTGGGAAACAAAATTATAGTTAGAGGTATGCACCTGTGTCGGATCAGGTTGCAGTATGTGAAAATATTATTTCTGCTGGGTCAACATCTACAGCAAACATGTGGTGGTGCAACGCGATCGTGAGATGGGATGAGCATGTTTGGTTGACGCCAAACAGATCAGTTTGGGTTGTGCGGTCGGAGTCTACAGTTCGTTAAGATTTAAATAATTAATATACTTAAAATATTTGATATTATTATTTGATATTATAACTTGTTTGTGCGAATAAATTAAAATTAAAGTAAAAAAATTGTGTTTCATTCGGTGGTTCAGTTGGTCGAACCACCTTAATATATTTTTTTAAATTACCGGTTCAAGGTCCTTTAACTTTTATTTATTTATTTATTTATTTATTTATTTATTTATTTATTTATTTATTTATTTATTTATTTATTTATTTATTTATTTATTTATTTATTTATTTATTTATTTATTTATTTATTTATTTATTTATTTATTTATTTATTTATTTATTTATTTATTTATTTATTTATTTATTTATTTATTTATTTATTTATTTATTTATTTATTTATTTATTTATTTATTTATTTATTTATTTATTTATTTATTTATTTATTTATTTATTTATTTATTTATTTATTTATTTATTTATTTATTTATTTATTTATTTATTTATTTATTTATTTATTTATTTATTTATTTATTTATTTATTTATTTATTTATTTATTTATTTATTTATTTATTTATTTATTTATTTATTTATTTATTTATTTATTTATTTATTTATTTATTTATTTATTTATTTATTTATTTATTTATTTATTTATTTATTTATTTATTTATTTATTTATTTATTTATTTATTTATTTATTTATTTATTTATTTATTTATTTATTTATTTATTTATTTATTTATTTATTTATTTATTTATTTATTTATTTATTTATTTATTTATTTATTTTATTTTTTTGCCTATGGAAATATTCCTTGCAGGCAATTTAGTAATGTTACAAATTATAAATTTTAAAAAACTACGAATTTAAATATATAATTACATTATTTTTTATAACATTATTCGATGAAGAAAAATCTATTAGCATATACAATTTATTAAATTCTTTACACATTCTCCTTATTGGATCAGCACCAGCATAGTTGGATCTAAAAAATTGTATTGATAATGGGGAAAAATAACGTTACGGACGTTGAGGAACATTAAACGTGATATTATGGATTAAAAAACCGGAGCCTATATCACCAGTAATTACATTGAATATGAACGAGATATTTAACATAGTTCTGCGGCTTTTAAGTGTCGGAAGTTTGATTAATACTAGTCTGGCAGAATAAGAAGGTAAACTTGTGGGATTAAAATTCAGTCCTCGAGACAAAACATCAGAAATTGCTTTTGTACAGATTCGATGACGTCGGAATATTTTTTATATAGAGGATCCCATATTATGGATCCATACTCGAGTATAGGCCTTACAAGAGACGTGTAGAGCGATTTAGTAACATAAGGATCGTTAAATTCTTTTGCCCACCGTTTTCTAAAACCAAGTACGCTTCTAGCTTTATTTACTGTCATAGTTATGTGCGGAATAAAATTTAGTTTGGGATCAAGTAGAACTCCTAGATCCTAGATCCTATTGATAATAAATAGCATAGAATTTACAAAGAAGTGTTTTTTATGTAACCACTGGACGCCGCTGAACTACCCCAGCACCTTAGCGGAAACGTGTCGTTACACAGTCTTAGTTGTTGTTGCATTTACAAAAAAGAAGAAAGAAAAAGACAAAGACAGCAAGCAAAGAAAACGCACAACCTTCTTATGGGTATGTAGTGTTCGTACGGGAATCATACTTATTTTGTAAATGTTGAGTCGTGGAGAGTCGAAGTCAACAGCATCATGCATATTGTTAAGTATGAGCACGATCAGTACTTTAAACTTTCAATATGAGTAGTATGAGTATGATATTAAAACAAGTATGAATGCGTATAAATATCAGAACTTATAAGTATGATTCGAATCTACTCATCTTTTTGAATACTCATTGCTGATCTCTGCTTCTCATACCACTTATGTTGTGTTTGTTAATTTTATACATGAGTGGCGGGACCTGCAGATTAAAGTCGACTCCGATTGACAGATTTTATAGTAACTTTTCATGGCAATTTTATTTACTTTTAGAGACTCATCAGTCGACATTATTAAATTAAACTACGGCTACAGACCGGTACGTGGTAGAAATATGCATAACCTGAGGTACACATATATATATTTCTGTATCCAGGGTCTAAAGACAAAATAACGATTATTTATAAACATTTTTCATGCAGTATTTGATGGAATAAAGTTCTGGCGTATGCAATTTAAACCGGCAATCAAATTCAGCAAAAACTTTTAATCATAAGGAAAACAATAACTTTTATGAACCCAAAATTGCACACCATTTTAGCCTTAAAAACGCAGTAGCGTTTGAATCTTTTTGTTTAATTACTTACACTAGAATATCAATGAAAAGTTTGACAATTGGCCACGTAAGAATAATAGAATAATATTTTCAATGATTTAATTGTACTTTGTGCCAGATGCTTGTGCTAAAAACAATTGCAAGAATTAACTTGTATGCTGTTGATAATAAAATAAAATTTGCTAAGTAATGCCCAATTTAAAGTGGTGTCAGTGGAAACAAATCAAAATTATTAAAATGTGTTTAGAAATATACACTTAAAAAAAATTATGTTCAACAATATTGCTAGAAAATATATTTATTGCTTTCTTTCGGCAACATAACTCTCTCATACATACATACATGCCTAATTGGTCATGAGAAACCTTCAGTGAGGATTACCACCTAGCTTCTCCCATCACTTATGTTGGATGTATTAATTTTATACATGAGTGGCGGGACCTACAGTTTAAAGTCGACACCGAGCGGCATACCTTTTTTTGAGAAACTTTTCATAACAAAGTTTAATTTACTCTCATGGTTTTTGCCAGAATTCCGCTGAGAAGAATTCACCAACGAAATGTTTTTCCGTATTCCTTTTTATTGAAGACATCTTATCTGGGGTTTGAACCGTGGTCTTACATCTAGTAAGATAACGCACTTGCCACTAGACTTTTGTTTCATTGAGATGCAGTATGTAATACAAAGAGTCGCTATACTCTTAACCGTTTATAAAATTAATATTATGAACATTAGTCTCTCAATTTCTCTCAGTGTATGTATTATCAGCTATTTTATACCCTCTATATCAACATTAAATTTCAATTTAAAACCAAATATTGTCAAGAGTGTGTGCCCACAGTCAATTTTGAATTTACCAACACAATGTTCTTATCAATGGATCAGCTGTTATCGGTTTATTGACCACTTGCATGTCTCTGATAATCGAATAAACGACGCTCGTATTTAATTTTACACATAAAACTTGCGCGTATTGAATATACACTAAACAATTTCCCTGCAATAGTCGTTGGTCAAAAATCAAATTGTGAACATGTTTAGCAGACGTTACTGTAGATGCATTGCAAATTTCAATTATTTTCAAACTAAACAACAATCGTTAAAGAACCTGTTATCAACAACAACAGCAACAACATCAGCAATAAATACATGCCTTAAACGCTTGCTTAGTACACAACTGAAAAACGATGGTAAATTGATAATTGTAAGCGACGCAAAGTCTAAAAGTGATACCACTGCCTCTGCAGCAGTGGCCAGTTCTATAGACTCCAAATGTGAAATGAAATTTCCAACTGTTTGGTTGCGCGACAATTGCCAATGTAGTGAGTGTTTTCACGACACGACTAAAAGTCGTAAAATCAATTGGGAACGTTGCAACAATGAAACGGCTATACGTGCTGCACAAGTAACAGTTGCTGAAAATGAAAATGCCATAATAGTGGATTGGCAAGATGCCCACAAATCAAAATACGATTTAAAATGGCTTAAGCAGCGCGATTTCAGTCCGGAGCAACGTAAAAAATACATTGAAGAAGATTATAAGCCAAAGGAAATTATGTGGGGCAAACAGGATTATAAGAACGCATTGAAAATTTATGATTTTCAGAAGATTATTGCAAACGATTTAGGTAAGGTTAAGGTGCTATTAAATATTATTACTATGTACCATTTTTATTTCAATAACTCTCTATGTATATCAGACGAAGAGAGTAGTTGCTGCTGCATCATAAATGTACAAAGAGTATTAAAATCTACTTAATATGTACAGATGATAAAATCATTTGGGGTGAAGTGAAAGACAGACAATAATATTGCATGTGTCTTAAGTCCGTTAAAGGATGTCGTTTAAGAAGAAAGAACAAATTTTATGAATTTTAAATTCGATGACAAGATTTCCTTACAAATTACAACCGTAATTACCTATGATTGTTTGTGGTATTTAAACATCAGAATTATTATTCTGGCAAGCAATTCAAAATTTTTGGTCAATCAACCGCACTTCAGTGTGATTAAAAAATTTGAAAAATTCTTCTCGAAAACATCAGTTTGGCTTCACTCCAATAACGTTCAACTTACAACGGAAGCTAAGACTTTTTTCCTGCTTTTTTTCAGTTTATGGATTCCGTCCCAAAAAAAACAATCGCATTTTGGGATCAAGAAGGATCGCGCCGGTTTTTGAAAATTCCGCTCTGAAGTGATGCGTATTCCAGTGTTTCCAGTATTGCTTTCCCCATCGATCATAGCAAATTGTGGTCAAAGGGGGCAATGTCTGAGCTATATGCTAGGTAAAGTAAAATTTCCCATCCATCGTTTTTTAAATAAGGTTTGGGACATTGAGAAGTTTAAACTTTGCCAAATTTATTGTTTTGTTGTGATGTACAATTGTTCCGGTTAGAAACAGAATATTATTTCATTCATTATTTCATCACAGCTGCCGCGGCTGACTTCAGAGTACCTTATACGATCGCACCAATTTTTGAGCACTTTTTCGTGTGTAGGCATGGAGGAAGGTTTTCGATAGGTGTCTCCATTAACCGTAATGGTTGCACCGTTCTCAATTTCAAAAAATATGGCCCAATGAGTCCTCCGCGCCACAAGTTGAACTAAACAGTAACCTGTAATGGGTGGGGGGCTTTTCTGAGTATTCAAAAAGATGAGTAGATTCGAATCATAATTTCTGATACTTACACGCATTCATACTTATTTTAATATCATACTCATACTACTCATTTTCAAAGTTTGAAGTACTCATCGTAATCATACTTAACAACACGCATAATGTTGTTGATTTCGACTCTCCATGACTCAACATTTACAAGGATCACAAAATAATTATGATTCGCCTACGAACACTACAATACTAACTAGAATGCTGTGTGTTTGCTTTGCTTGCTGTCTTTGTCTTATTCTTTTTTCTTTTTTTTGTAAATGCAGCAACAACTAAGACTGACTAAGACTTTTGAAGAATGATTCGAATCACTCTAATCATTTATAAGTATTATAAGCATTCTTCTAAATTTATTAATCTGACTGAGTTGGCGTAAGAATCAAATATATTTCGAATGTTATGAGTTTGATGTCAACGTTGCACTCATACTCATTGCAACCTGTACTTATAAATCAATGTTGTAGTGAGTACGAATGAATCAGAGTAGTTGAATTTCAATACTGTTGACTCACTCATACTCAAAATTTTATGAGTACTTATGAGTAGCGAAAAAACGATTCATTGCTGATCTCTGTTACGTACCCACCAAGATCAAAAGGAGCATCATCCGAAGAAATGATTTTTTGGCAAAATCAACATCATCGTGCAGTTTCTCGTTGGCCCACTTAGCGAAGCGAAAATGAAGCCGATGGTCATGCTGCTTCAACACTTTCAATTTAGTATGGCGTCATACCGAGATCTTTTCGCAAAATTCGACGTAAACTGATGCGGAAATATTCGGTTCTTGAGAACGATGACGAATTGCTAGAGTCACAGCTTCGACATTTTCTGTTATACGCACTATACGAGCATGCTCACGTCTTCGAGCATCAACAAAGAAACCAGTATCACGAACTATAGCAATAAACTTGCATATACCGAGTACTCTGCGCCCAAAATTTGTACGACATTTTCGTGCAATTTCCGATAAACTGAAAATAAATTTCCAATGATTCCCCACGTTGCTCAAGCGTAAATTGATTAATTACGTTCAGTAGAGATAATATACTGAATTTTGTGACAGAATAGAATGACATAAGTATTGCCAGATTCGAAATAACCGATTGTACAAATATAAACTGGTAGGTGCCTCACCCGATTTTCATGATGGAAAATTATTTCTTCGTGTATGTTTGAATATTCAGGGCGTTTTTCAATCATTGCTGCTTCAATCGAAATAATTGTTGTGTGTACAGATTTTCCATGATAGTCTGGCCCGGTTTTATCAATTCATAATTTATGATCCATTCCTTCCGATATCATCAAATACATTGGCGTTGGAAATTATATATGATTTCTTGTTCCTGATGTAGTGAATTAATTTTTCATCGTTACAAAGACGATTTCCTTTTAAATTGATAGAACACCATTGGAGACAAGTGGAATGGTCTGTTGATGTCACTCGACTTCAGCGGATGAGTTAGCCAATTTCGTAAGTTTTGAAAGAATTTGTATGCTTTTAAATATTTTGAAATGTCTGCTTGAGTCACGCTTGCTGTATGTGCAAACTTTACTTGTGTTTGACACGAATCTCGATCGAGTAATGTTGCAAATTTGTGGTCTTCAAACTTTTTTGGCTGTTCCGGACTCTCTTTGTATTTGATGTTAAAAGAACTTTTTCTGAAACGTGCAAGCCACTCGATAACTAAATACATATAATTCCATAAGCAAACAATGACTTACTCGTGCATTCAAATCTTCTCACCATACCACGCTTACGATTCGGCGACACTCTCAGCACACAATCCTACACACCATTTATACCATGGTACAGAACCAACTTAACTTCTTTCATAATTGGTAAATTAAACGAAATATAAAGATTAGAAGTCTGGGAGAAAATAAAATTGCCATGAAAAATTTTTCAAAAATCTGCCGTTCGGAGTCCGCTTTAAGCTATACATAGGTACCGCCACTTATGGATAAAATTAATACACACAGCATAAGTGATGTGAGAAGCTAGGTTGTAATCCTGACTGAAGGGTTGTAATGACCAATTATGTGTATGTATGTTTATATTTTTTTGTTTGTGTTTTCTTTTTCAGATCTTTACAAATGGCTGGAATCATTGGCAGTTTATGGTTTTTCTATTATAAAAAGTGCTCCCCATGACACGACCGTAGCTAGACAATTGGCTGATCGTATTGGTTTCATTAAGAGGACCACATATGGGTAATACTTGTAAATTATTGTATAAAAAATCAATTCTTTAAAATTCCTTATAATTTAGAGAAGAATTCGAAGTAAAGTCGAAAGAAAATGCTCGTAATTATGCCTATCTAATGACGCCTTTGCCCTTGCACATTGATATGCCCTATTATGAACATATAGCGGGTATAAATATTCTACATTGTCTCGTACAATCGAAATCTGCAGGTGGAGCCAATCTGTTAACAGATGGATTTTATGTAGCAGACCAATTGAAACAAAATTATCCAAAATACTATGAAGTACTTTTAAAAACCCCTGTAGATTGGTATGACATTGGCCAGGATAGCGGCATGGAGTTCCATAATATATGGCGTGAACCCGTTATAAAGTAAAATATTTAATTACAACAAATAATGATTGTTTTGATAGATTTAATTTAAAATAATTTATTTTTTTTAACTTAGTGTGGATGTTGATGGTCGCTACCATCGTATTAATCATAATACCACAAAACGTGATAGCCATTTCACTGTACCTCTAGATGTCGTGGATTTGTGGTATGAAGCTTATGACAAATTCTTACAATTGGCTTACGAATCAGCTGTAGAATTCAAGACTAGTCCTGGTGAGGTATTTGTTTTCAATAATCGCCGCATGTTGCATGGTCGTACAGCTTACATGGATTCTTCGGAAAATAAACGTCATTTGATTGGTACCTACGTGGACTGGGATATTATTTACTCAAAAATGAGAATCTTGAAAGCAAAAATTGAAAATGAATAAAGAAAGGAATGGAATTTATATGAAGCTTCATAATGTATAATGAAACTAAAATTGTTTAACCCTTTAATTACCACAGAAAATCATATGAAAATCAAGTTTATATGACCATGTACATATAGATAGCAAACGCAAATACTCTTCTTTACACACATACATACATAATTGGCCATTACAACCTTTCAGTGAGGATTGCGGCTTAGCTTCTCACACCACTCATGTTGTGTGCGTTAATTTTATACGTGAGTGACGGGACCTACAGATTAACGTCAACTCCGAACGACAGATTTTTGAGAAACTTTTTCATGGCAGGTTTATTTACTCTCAGAGTTTTTGGCAGCAATCTGTTGAGAGGAAGTCGCCAAAGAAATATATTTTCATATTTCATTTGGTTCGAGAAGTTTGACCTGAGGTTTGAACCGTGGTCTTACGTCTAATAAGCCAACACATTACCTACTCGAATAAGGCGACATACTGTCATATATACTGTCATACTTTAATATTCTGTGAAGTTTCCTAGAATAAATAGAGTGTGATTACTACTAATAGGTTAGGTTAGGTTAGAGGACGTGTACTTGTCAATTAAGACAAGTACAGTACCCGGAGGTCGAATTGACCCATTGTACAACGTCCTTAGTTTCTCACACCACTTATGTTGTGTGTGTTAATTTTTTACATGAATGGTGGGACCTACAGTTTAAAGTCGACTCCGAACGACAGATTTTTATTTATTGAGAAACTTTTCATGGCAATATTTCTTTACTCTCAGAGTTTTTGCCAGAAATCTACTGAGAGGAAGTCGCCGAAAAAATACTTTTTGTATTTTGTCTTTGATGCCTGGCCTGGGGCTCGAACCCAAGCTTTTGCGTCTAATAAGCCAACACACTACCTACTAGACTACGGCGACTTCAAAACTACTAATAAGAAATGTAAGATCTGAAAACCATTCTCCCACAGAGCCCTATCCGTTAGGTTTCGCTTTTGACAGAAATGTTGTAATAATCAATTGTGCATATACTTATGTATATATGTATAACAGTAATATGCCCATAAGACGTCAACAGTGGGCACACGGGTCTGTCAAGCACCAGGAACAAAAAGTTATTTACAGTTAGTTTTCTGTAAAGTTGTGCTGAATGGTATGGTTCCAACCGAATAGTTTCCTTTTTTTCTCGAAGCTCGTTATTGGTAACCGAATTGTTTTTTTTAGGACTTCATTTAGTTTGTGCATATAAAAACCGACTTTGTATAAGTACAGTTAACCGTAGTACTAGAAACAAACTTGAACTGATCTGAAAAAGGACATATCGCAGACCCTCCAAACTATAAGGCGTATCTGAAATTCATCAAATTAATTAACTATTATAAAACTTAGGAAATTGATGTTTTTAAAGCTCAGAAGTAAAGCCAAATACACAATTTTTAAACTATCATTGAAACTCTTCTTCCTACACAAAACAAAATTTAAAACGATCTGAAGAAGAAAAATTTAGAAAATTTTATAATAAATATGTTCAAGGAAATTGACAATAATAAGCACATTTGTGTGAGTGTACGTACGTACATACGTGCACATAACATAACCTTAACTGTGGGTATGATGTCTGAGGTTATGATTTAAAACCATTGTTATATGACTACGAATAAATTTCTTTTCTACGCATTCTCTGTCCAATGTTGTTAACCTAAATAAAAAGCTTAAGGAAAATATTGAAAAAGAAAAATGCAAAACCAAATCATATAAACGAGTTAAAAACGATAAATCCTTTTCTTACATTCACTCTGTTTTTCTCCTTTTTCTCCTACCGGCTGTCTGATAGAATATTTATGTGTTGATTTGGCATGCTTTCAATTTGAGCAAGAAATGAATTAAATTTCTGGAAAAGAGGTCAAAATTTTACGGCATAACCTTGAATTCGTTGTCTGTTTGAAGCAATAGATTTATGCGATACGTGACATGGATTTGTTTTAAGTTTTCAAATATTTTTAAATTGAACTTTTGAAAAATTATGAGGCAATTTAAATGCAAAACAATGAGCGCACACTCCTACTTATAAATTGTGCAAAAGTTGTCGAAGTGATCGATAATATTTTTAATGGCAACTTTTCTATTCTACTACACTACCCCAATCACAACGTTACAGTAAAATTTATTAAATAAATAAACTCACTAAACTGCATGATTTAAAGACTTCAAACTTAACATGTGTTACAGTATTGCCCGGGAATGTCTCAATCCCAATATAAACTCAATTTATGCAGAGTAGGTAATATAAAGGTTTAGAGCTCAATGACATAATGAGCTCTCATTGCCTGTTGGGAATACTGAAGAGTCTAAAATTTTAATTGAATGTTTAAATTTTGGTTACAAATACCTCTTGTTGACGAAATAAAAGAACTTATGATATAATACTGGTCACCACCTCCCATAGAGCGACATTCAAATATTCAATGAGGGCTTCATACGACGCTGTGGGAAACCGAAAACAGAGTATGATACCGTATGACGATATAAGCATATTTACCATCAGTAAAGCGGTCCTCAAAATTGGCTTATTAGACGTGAGGCCACGATTGAAAGTCCAGGTCAGATACGAGTATGTCTAACAAAACAAAACATGAAAAAAAAAGAAAATATTTCCTGGCTGCTTCCTGTTAGCCGAAGTCTGGCAAAAACTTGGAGAGTAGATAAAATAGCCCTGAAAAGTATTTAAAAGAAATCTGTCTTTCGGAATCGACGGTGAACTATAGGTCCCGCCACTCATATATAAAATTAACACACACAATGTAAGTGGTTGGGAGAAACTAGGTCGTAATCCTGGCCGAAGGGTTGTAATGACCAACTATGAATGTATTATCAAACTCTGCTCATGGTTTTCTCATCATCTTATTAGTACGATTGTTCCTATTAGGACGGTAACCTAAATCACTTAGCAACTGTTAAAAAAGTTGTAAGAATACATTTTATGACTAATATAACACGACTGTTATACTCTTTGAATAATAACTAAGGTAATTTTTGTGCAAGTTGATCAAACGAAGTGTCAATCTCTTCACAAGATAATGCAATTTCAGAATACCAGCACTTTTTTCATACTTTTTAATTAAATTTTGCAAATAAGAATAGCTAAACTTGAAAAAATGAGAAAAAGAAACATATTTTTCAAGTTTAACCGATCAAAACTCATAACACGTAAGTTTGAACTATATGTCTATGTATATCATTTTAAAGGTTAAAAAATATTTGGGTAATCAACAATTTTGTGTGAAAAGGTCAAAAATAAAACAAGTTTGTCGAATAAAACATGTTTGGAGGGTTCGAGAAATATAAATAAATTATTTTTGAGTTCTACTCAACAAAACTCACAATCTGCACTATGTCATTAGCTGGATGTATTTTGACTGTCGCACCGTGTTATTAAAAGAGTATAAAAGAGTATGCAGTGGAACTTGTCGCAACCCTATACTTATAGCGAAACCAAACTGACTTCACTTTAATAAACATCAACTGACGTGGGTTTGCGTAAATTTTTGAACTATACTTATAGCCATTGTACATAAATTAGCACAGAAACATTTTATGGGTATAAAACCAAATACACATACATACATATGTATATAATATAATCTATAAAAATTTAAGAAATTGTGTGACTCAAGACGGTACGAAATTAACCAAAACAAGTCCCCATACTTGTATGTTTATCCAATTTGACTAGATTATTAACGCAATAAAAGCAAATCAAATTTATTCGTAGTACATTTTTTATAACCGTAAGTCTTCCTAGTAATTATTAATGCATAATTTTTCTAATTAATACCAATACTTATTCCGGGTGAATACCATCCCTAAGTAACTAAGTCTTCTCAGGCAGGATTGCAGAATCATAATGCTCTGATGGCGTTTAATAAATAATTTTCAATAACCTCATTCTTAACTTTTTTGTTTGTTTTCAAATTGAACTTTTAGACCATTTTCTTTTAGAAAAAGAAAAGAAAAAACCCTGAGTATTCAAAATAAATTATATGGTTCCAATGAATGATTTTCTTTAAAATGTTTGTCTGCGTGGGCAGGTGTATTTTCTAAAATTCGTTATATTATTTGTTATTTGTTTTATCTGTTTTAGCATTATTTTAACATAATTTATTACGTGTGTGATTTTAGAGAAGTGAAAATAATAAAATAAAATATTAATATGAATGGCATAAGTTTTTTTATTTTTCTTTGCGGAACAGTAGAACAAAGTGGAAAGTAATAATTTTATTAACGGAAAATATGTTTTTTTTTAGGTATTTAAGACACTCTCCCTAGATCAATTTCATAATGCCATATAAGATATCATGTTCGAAACCAGAAGTTTACCAGATGTACCGGAATGAAATAAGCGTTATTTTTGTGAAAATAAAACACTAAGTTTTAATGGGAAAATAAAAAAACATTTTATTCAAACTATTGGCCATTGCTGGCTACACATTTCTCCATCTGTCAGACAATTTCTAAAATCCACGCCAATAAAAATATCGTCTATTGAAGCAAACCAATTAGTCAGCCAATTTTCGACTTCGTCGTTGAAATACTTCCCTCATCGAGGCAAGCAAACAGCAGTCGAAAGGAGCCAATACGGAAAGAAATCAAACACGAAAAATCGAGAAGTATTAATTATCCTGTAGTTCGCTAAAAGAACATTTGGAGACGCACGTGACACCAAGCACTGTAATACTTCGACCTTATATGGACGCACGAGTTGTAGATAACATATGCTCGCGAGAGGAATAATGAACAAAATTAGACACTCATTTCAATAAAAATTAGTTTGGGCTCAAAGTTTTGATCCCTTCTTAACTACTTTTAGTCCCTGCCCCCATTAGACTAGTGGGTGGTATGCTAGACTATTAGCGTGAAAGTCATGGATTCGATTTCTAGCAGAAACTCTGGTCTGTTTTACCCTACACAGAGCTTATGCTCTAAGTTACTCAGCTTGTAGAAATTAGATATAATTTGTAATTGTATTGTAATTAATTATGATTAATTAATAAAGGATATACAATGCCACAACATTTCAAAAAATATTACAGTGAGCATTATCGATTAAAGCTCTTTCAACACTGTGTGTATAAACCCTTACATAACATAATTGACGATTACAACCTTTTAGTCAGGATTATAATCTAGTTTCTCACACCACTTATGTTGTGCGTGTTAATTTTATTTTAAAGTCAACTCCGAACGACTGATTTTTGAGAAACTTTTCATGGCAATTTTATTTACTCTCAGATTTCTTGCCAGAAATCTGCTGAGAGGAAGTCGCCGAAGAAATATTTTTTCATATTTCGTTTTTATGTCTGACTTGAGGTTTGAACCGTGGCCTTACGTCTAATAAACCAGCACACTACCTGCTATACTACGGCGGTGTGTAAACCCTTAGGTTAGGTTAGGTTAGAGGACGTGTACTTGTCAATTAAGACAAGTACAGTACCCGGAGGGCGAATTGACCCATTGTATAACGTCCTAGTTTCTTACACCACTTATGTTGTGTGTGTTAATTTTATACATGAGTGGTAGGACCTACAGTTTAAAGTCAACTCCGAACGACAGATTTTTGAGAAACTTTTCATGGCAATTTTATTACTCTCTGAGTTTTTGCCAGAAATCTGCTGAGAGACTGTCGCCGAAGAAATATTTTTTCATATTTCGTTTTGATGTCTGACTTGAGGTTTAAACCGCGCCCTTACGTCTAATAAACCACGCTATCTGCTAGACTACGGTGGTGTATAAACCCTTACACTTACCAAAAACCTGCCCTTCATTTTGACGATTTATCAATTATACATGCATATGGATTATAATTATAACTGACATCATATTCTACCAACAAAATTCACTGTTTACTCCCACTGTAATTGCTTTCCTCAATGCGTCGCTTTTTATAGACCTCCAAAAATAATAATAAATTTCTTCTTTAAATTGAAATATCGATGCAAAAAATGCTAGCAACGATATACAACGATATATACAACAGCAGAAAAATGTTTTTTACATGATTTTATTTTTTCTAGGCCAATACACTTTATACATGATGCCGCTCCTTAGCATATATGTACATA
Source organism: Sarcophaga carnaria (assembly GCA_958299815.1). Taxonomy (NCBI): domain Eukaryota; kingdom Metazoa; phylum Arthropoda; class Insecta; order Diptera; family Sarcophagidae; genus Sarcophaga; species Sarcophaga carnaria. The sequence goes on along the minus strand of OY283149.1, from coordinate 79,511,152 downwards.
TGTACATGTGAGCTGTAAAGGAGATTTTTATTATTATGCTTTATTGTTTAGCGTCCTTCATGTTTCAATTTCTTTTTGGAATAAAAATAAAATATACATTTTTATAAATTTATCATGTTCTAACAATATCTACTAGAGAATCTACAGTTAGTGGAATATACATAAATAATATCGAATATATGTCGCCCGCATTTACTTTACACAGGCGGCATTTTTGCGAAAACAAAACAAAAGGAGTGGTGCTTGATCATTACAATTTGGCACAAAGCATTCGATTGATTAAATTTCGAAAAAAAAAATTAATTTAATAAAATTAAATTAAATTTAGGTAGTTTCATACAATTGAAATCAAAAATTACGCATAAAATTTTTCATAAGGTTAGAGGACGTTTACTTGTCAATTAAGACAAGTACAGTACCCGGAGGTCGTATTAGCCCATTGTACAAAAAAATAAAGTCTTCAGAAAATGTAGCACATTGTTTAGCATTCGGTAAATGCAGTAGAATTTTTTAGCTAAATTCAAAGCATAAATTCTGCCCCATCATTTGGTTACAGTAAAAATACTGAGCTAACTTATTGCCTTTTTCTTTCATTGAAAAATGTTATCACAGGCTACTGATTAGTCTGAAAATTATGGGGTTTTCTTAATTAAACATTAATTAATTAATTCCTTAATTAATTTCTTTTGCCACCAAAACACCACTGTACCGTGCTCCAGTACTAATCTCATTTCAATAGGAAACAGTTCTGGCTGATAAAATGTATTCAAAATATTGTAAAATTATAGATCATCATATTCTTACAAAGTCGTCGTTGTCTAGTTGGTAGTGTGTTGGCTTATTAGACGAGAGCCCGTGTTTCAAATCCCAGCTCAGACATCTCTAACAAACCGAAATAATATGTCTTTCGGCTACTTCCTCTGGCGAAAATTCTGAGAGAATTGCCATTAAAGGTTTTTCAAAACTGTCGTATGTCAATATTAAACAGTAGGTCCCGCCAGTCTTGGATAAAATAAACATACGTACACAGCTTGTAAATCGGACCAAGGGTTTGTAATAATCATTGAGTAAATAATTCTTCTTCATTCATTGCAATGAAATCACAATTGCATGGGCTATGTATAATGTACTATTTATAGGAAGAGCGCAGTATTATGTCCTAGAAAAATACGCAATATTGCAATCCATTGATGTAAATCTCCTTCCTAAAAGGGTTTGCAAAGAATGATAGTCTTTGTTACTGAACCAGTCTACGATTACAAAGGGTGTCTTCGTTTTTTATTGGATTGTAAGCAACACAAGTATGGAATAAAAAAGACCATCAGCTATAACCCTTTTCTTTAAATTTTCCTTGACTTTTTCACAGAGATGTGGCCGTATTGCTTTGATGACGCTTTAGATTTCGGATTTCAGCTCAAGAATTTCTTGTGGTTAATTCGCATAAGACCGAGATTTCTGAAAATCCCAAAGAAAAATGGAATGATAGCAAGGCATTAAACGACATCACCATATATAAAAATTTCTTGAGATGATTTGTTCTGGATACTGTTGATACAATAAAGTGATTAAAGCGCGTGTGGTGGAGTAGGTGATGTCATTTTGCTGAAATCACATGTCGTCCAGATCCTTGCGTTCCTGTTGAGGTCAGAGACACTTCATTATCATGTTTCTGTAGCGACTTACTGCATTTTTGGCCTCATCTTCAGAGAAGAGAGACCAAATCACGCCACATGACCAAAATCTATACCAGACAATAATTTTTTTCTCATGAGAATTTTCTGAACATCAAATTCGACATTTTTGTATATTCACTAAGCTATTCAGATAAAAATGTAGCCGCCGTAGTCTGGATTCAAACCCCAGGTCACGCATCTCCAACCAAACGAAATATGAGAAAATATTTCTTCGACGACTTCCTCTTAATAGATTTCTGCAAAATCTCTGAGAGTAAATAAAATTGTCAGGAAAAGTTTCTCAAATCTGTCGTTCGTTCTCCAGGTCCCGTCACTCATGTATAGGTAGTAATCCCGGCTGAAGGGCTGTAACATCCAATTACATGCGTATGTATACATTCAGATAGAAATACGCTTCATCGAAGAAGATGACTTTTTGGAAAACTGATATTGACTTCAGCTTACTCCATTACTTATGAAATGTAATGGTCAACTGATTTGAGATCCTGATTATATCGCCGAATTTATGTTTTCAGGCTTTGGCTTATACATTCGTTTACAGCAGCAATATTTAAAGAAACCAATCGGTACGTTGACGTACAGGAGTCTTACTGGCCATAACTGAACCAACTTCTTCAAAAGGGAAAGTCTTTCAACAGAAATAAAACAGTATTAAAAACGTAAGTTTCAGCTTGCGAGACCCTTTAGCTGTATTTATGTATTTATGAAACAAAATATGAATATTTTCAAAGTCATGCCACGTTTTCAAAATTTATTTCTTTTTTGTTTCTTGTAATTCTAATTTCTATTTTTATGGTTGATTAAATTTAAGATTTATTCTCATAGAAAATGAAAATGAAATGAAAATATTTTGAAAATACTTTCCTTGCCAAGGTGTAATTGGCTTAAAGCATGACTAAGCAAAATGTAAAATCATGTATTTTGCTGCAATATGTTATTGCGACTGATTACGGTTGTTACGGGTGATTAATTTTCTTAGATTCTTATTTTTTCTGAAGAAACCTGCACGTTTCCCATTCCAGTTTAAAAGTATTTATTGAACAATTTCTTTTGCTGCTTTTATAACACAATAACGTTTTATTTAATTGTTATTACACACTTATCGTAATCGCTTTTGAATCCAAAGATATTATGTAAAGAAATAAAAGTTAGGGAAACTTATGCTACAAATTACATTTAACGCGTCAAAGTGCTGCGCAGCAGTCCAGCAAAAAAGAATACAAGGAAATGATTATTTCAATGGCAGCACATAAACAAATGTCGATGCTGTTGCTGTAAGCTAATTTCTATTCTTGCTTGCAGCAATGAACGAGTTAGGGCCGTCAATATAATCAAATGCATGATATAGAGGTTACTAAAAGGTGATATATCGCTGCAGTCTAGTAGGTAGTGTATTGGCTTATTAGACGTGAAGTCACGGTTCAAACACGAAGTCAGTCATCTTGATCAAAACGAAATTTTAACAATTTTCTACGGCGACTTCCTCTCAGCAGATTTCTAGCAAAAAAATTTAAGAGTAAATAAAATTGCCATAAAAACTTTCTCAAAAATCTGTCATTCCGAATCGACTTTAAACTGTAGTTTATGCCACGCATGTATAAAATTAACACACACAACATAATTGGTGTGAGAATCTAGGTCGTAATTCTGATTAAAGGGTTGTAATGACGTATGTAAGTATGTATGTAAAACGAGATACACAAAGTATAACTATTATTCTTTCCACCTCACTGTATATATAGATATACACCAATACGGTATTCGGGTGGATCCAAATGAGTTGATAATGAGTATGAGTACGAATGAAAATAATTGCATGCGGTCAAATGCCTCTTAATAGTTCCCCATTTACGTCACAACCTGAATATTTGAATCAAGTGACATTGAGCTAAATCCCGACGTATGCCAAAAAGGAGGCTAAGTCCAATTTCGCTGGATCTACTCCAGCTTCAACCATCAGTAGTAGTTTTCTGAATGGAAATATTAAAATAACATCTTTGGCCTTCACAATTACAAAAATTTTCTCAACATTAATGCTAATAAAGCTAGTTTTGGTCTGAGTTTGGACAGAAAAAGTTTGAATATGCTTTCGTTGTTACTTGTCAATGTGTCTTAAATAATCTGTACATCTGTACTGTAGTATAATCTGTACTATTGTCAAGGAACCCCTAATTATATTACAAAGAAAGACGAAGTTGCCATTACCAATGTGTATATCAGACTATCGATTTGACTTGAAGAAAACCAAATCAATCTATTCAAATTATAAGTGCGAGATTCAAAAAGAAGAAATACTTTTCTTCCTTTCTCATACAGTCCGCAAAGTTTGATACAAGAGTTGAAATTAAGTCTTCTTATTTAAAATTGACAAACAAAATAATGATCAAATCTTCCATAAATTCTCTTCTTATCAAATCAAAAAAACTTAAGGAGAATTAATGAATGAATATTAAAATTAAATATATTAATTAAAACAGGGTCCCTTTAAATTTAAATAAAACAAGGTGTGTATGAGATAACATCGATATTTGTTATTCTTTTTAAAAATCTATTAAAGCCACTATGTATGGAATACAACAACGTTTTAATATTCTCCACGGCTTTATGGATGGAATTTATCCGAAATGTCCAATATTCTATGGCTCTGGCGCATAAATCAAGCAATACTTAACCATTGGCAGGTGTTATATTGGCTTTGAAGACCCCTGCATCGTAAGAAAACTCCACAAGAAAAAGTCTAACGGGGTTAGATTGCACAATGGTCAGTTTACATCATGCCTCTAAATCGTTTACATAGAGTATCGAATGTGGCATGAGCACATTTCATTGGTGTCCAGATCAACCAGTTCAAAGAAGTTGGCAATCATCAACCTATAGTCGTCGCCGTTAGCAATGATGGCCTGGCAAACGTCAATCTCAAAGAAATATGGATCTATGATGAGACTAGCTCAAAATCCGCACCAAACGGTGATATTTTCGAAATGCATTTGAAATTCTTGGATATGTTAATTGGTACCGTTCCAAACTCGACAATTTTTTTTGTTTATCTACCTATTCATCCATAAATGGGCCTCATCGCTAAAGCGAAGTTGTGTGTGTTAATTTTATACATTCGGGGCCGGACATACAGTTCAAAGTTGTCTTCGAACGAAAAATTTTTGAGAAACTTTTTCATGACAATCTTATTTATTCTCAGAGTTATTGCCAGAGATCTGTTGAAAGACAGTCGCCAAAGAAATATAATCTTGTTATTTATTCTCTATAGTCCCTTTTGATCTCTTTTTTTTTAATTTTGTTATACCTTTAAATGTTAACAATTTTAAACCCTTCTGCGAAGCAGTTACACCAGTTCTTGTACAGACATAATCAATTAAGTAACTTTTTATTATTAAAAATGATAGCTTAGCCTTGATTTGAGTTAAATTCTGGTTTTTTTTACTTTTTGTTTTAAATCAATGGGTAGTCTATTATTAATGACCGCAAAACTTAAAGAAAAGTATGATGATAATTGACGGTAATGATGATGATAGTCGGTAATGATGATGATTGACGATGATGATGGTGGTTGACAATGTTGTTCAAATTTTGAAACGAATCCAATGACAAACTGGTGCTGACAGGTGCAGTGTTGCTTAGTTAAGAGGCGGTATGCTCAAAAAATTACCGTCTTTTTGACTCGACTTCGTACGATCAATTAATCTGGGCATTATGTAATAAAAGTAAAGCTGGATAAGAAATGCACAGGGTGAAATAGGCAGCACTCAGAGTATATTAAACTTATAGAGGTAAAATGTATTAACCTATACAATTTAAGCAGCATTAATGAGATCGAATTGAGATAGTAATGTAACAACAACAAAAATTATCGATTTAATAACTCAAAAGTTTTATGAGAAAATATTGTGTATAGTTTTTATGCGTACTGTAAAACAGTAAATAAATATTGATATTAAATACTATAATAAATAAATAGAAAGAATATTTATATTTTATTTCCTCCACCTGGGTAACAATCTTGTCGCGATGTGGGGACTTAAGTGTACCAATCCCCAACCCGTTGGGGATGTGGTGCATGACTAAAGGTTACCCTAATATCGTGAGGGGACAATCTTCGAATCGACGTCTCTGTGTGATCTTTTCGACTCGCCCTGTCACGTATATTTCTTCTATACCCCTAATCCGGAGTGTTAAGCGACCCGTGCTCATCGGACGGTTTGCAGTCGGGGGTCTAATCCAGACTGTATTATAACGGAGCCTCACTGATACCTGGTCGCCTCAGTGAGTATTAGGTTTCTACCAAGTCCTTGTCATGCTAATGGGGGCTATGGCATGATCGACCTCCTTTCCCCCTCACTCGTGGGACTTATATATAAAAGACACACAATACAAAAGAACTGAACGTGACTAACAATGACGAAATGGCTATGAAAACCGGACAGGACGCGTCCCAGCTCATTGCGCGAATCCAGACGAGTATCGTTAACAATAACAACGAAATCGCCAGGAGCTTCGCCCCAGCTGGCATGAGGATTACGACTGTGGAGGAGTCCTTTAGTGAGGAGACTGCGTTGGCAATCCCCACTTCAACAGAAGATATGTGCGTGGAGTCAGACTCTGTCTCCCCACTATCGGATGAAGACGGTGACAATACGGTCATCGAAAGGCTCCCCTTCACCCGTACCCGAATTTCTTCTGGGAGCAATGAGGTGGCGACTTCCCCCTTAAGGAACCCACTTATCAGACAGGACGCCTCGGACCCACTAGTACAATCATCTGATGATTCGGACTGCATGAGTAAAGGTGACTTGTCTGACAAGGGGGGCAAAAGTGGGCGGAAACGCTCCGCTATGTATAGAGAAATGAATTCATATCGCAGGGCCTGCACGGTCTTAAAGAGATTTGCAAGTCGTAATGTGGATTCCCTCTCTATCAAAGAACAGAAGACGCTGGCTCGACACAGAGGCACTGTTTCGCGGTATGAAACCAAATATCCGGGCAGTGTCCTCTCACGAGGCGCTGATTCTGGTAAGAAAGATGGACCCTTGAGTGCGGACGGGAGCGTAGAGCCAATTGCTTCTACCTCTCAAGCTGCAAGCAAGGGGCATGAAGGTTTTACACCCCTTCTCCCAACTGGTGCAGAGAGGACTACACAAGTTTTCATGCCTCCGGCGAAAAGAAAGGGTGATAGTGTTCCTTCCACAATGGATGAAGGAAAGGAGGTAGAAACTACCGCTAATCCTTTATCCCAGAAGAAGGACGTAAGGTTGAAAGCGAAGGAGGTGGGGGAGGACATCTCGTTGGATGTGTCTTCTAAGGTTTCTCGTAAAGGAAATCACATGAAGAGAAATAGATCCGACGAGGTGCCTTCTTCCGGCTCCAAGCGTCCTAAGAAACAAGGTAGCCTAGGAACTAACCCTTCCCTTCAACTGGCTTTCATTGACAGGTCGGATTTAGATGGCAAAATCTCTCCTGAAAGATGGGATCTGGTTGAGGAAAGGCTCACTGAGTTTATGACGGAGGATAGTTGTGATGGCAGAAATGCCCGCATATCTTCCATCGGTTGGTCCAAGGGCATCAAGGTAGTGGACTGTGAAAACGAGGGAACTGTTAAGTTCCTTGTGGAATCAGTGAAGCGCCTTGGTGAACTCTGGCCTGGTGCTCGCTTGGTGGTGGTCCCTCAATCCGACCTCCCTCTACGTCCAATAGTGACGGTATGGGTCCCGCCTACCTTTAGGCAGGTGAATGTCATACCCAAACTTATTGGAAAGCAGAATGACGGATTGAACACCAGCTCGTGGGTAGTTCTCAACTCTCTGGCTGGTGATGGTAAGAAAGGCTACGATCTTCGGATCGCTATTGATCAGGATTAACTTCAGTGGCTGGGTGCAAGGGGTGGCGTGGTGTTGTGTGGGTTGGCACGCTTAAAGTTCCGTCATCCGGCCATAAGTGGTGCCAAGGACCCAGAGGAGGCTAAAAGTGGTGCAGATTAATCTGCATCACTGCGAGGCCGCCTCACACAACCTGCTAACCACCCTGCGCCGCCTTGAAGTTAATATTGCTCTTATCCAGGAACCTTGGATCCTTAGGGATAGGATTCTGGGTCTGAGCGATCCTGATTATAGGTTACTTGTTCCTAGAACAAATGAGAAGGTAAGAACCTGTATTTTAGCTAGAAGTAATTTGGATTTGTTAATTACTCCTTCCTTTTGTACAGGTGACGTAACAACTGTGGCGTACAGAGATGACTTTGGGATCGATTTGATGCTGTCATCTGTGTACATGCCGTATGACGCTGCATCCCCTCCTGGTGACTTAATTGAATTACTGGTGGAGCATGCGAAGAGGAAAAGATGTCGCCTTGTCTTGGGTTGTGATGCCAAAGCTCATCACACACAATGGGGAAGTGCTGACATAAACACTAGGAGTGAGTCGATTTTGAATTTTATTATTCTTAATAGGCTTACTATTTGTAACGTTGGTAATACGCCAACGTTTAGGAACCGTGTTAGGGAGGCGGTAATTGACATTACACTCTCTAATATGGATAGGTCTATGATTAGTGACTGGAGGGTTTCAGATGAGTGTTCTATCTCTGATCACCAACTGATATCCTTCAGTATTAATCTATCTGGTGGCTTTAATGAGCCCTTTAGGAATCCAAGAAGAACCGACTGGATCAGATATGAGAAGCCTGTGGAGGAGGAACTTAGGGCCCTTAGGGGTCGTTCCCCTCCTGGCATCAATGATCGAGTTGGATCTTTGACGGATATTTTGTTGTCTTGTTATAGAGATGCGGAACTCCAGAGACTCCGCTGCTGTACTAGGCGACTCTTTAATAAGGCTAAGAGGTCGGGTAGGGATGTCGACTGGTCTGCATATAGATCCAGTTTTAATGATTATAAAAGGGAAATAAAGCGCTCAAAAATAACCGCCTGGATGATTTTCTGCACGAGTATCGAGGGTGTTGCCGCCGTGGCTCGTTTCCGAAGGATGCTGTCGAAGGACCCCAAAGTCCTAGGCTTTATCCAAAGGAATGATGGTACGTGGACATCCTCGAGGAAAGAAACCCTAGAGGTCCTATTGAGCACTCATTTTCTCAATTGTGAGGATCCAGTAAGCTATCCATTGGGCGTAGCTGATCCCTTCTGTGATGCTGGCATGATGCCCGTCTTAGAGGATATCATTACAAGAGACAAGGTCAAATGGGCTATAAGTAGCTTTGGGCCCTTTAAGTCGCCTGGTCCGGATGGTATCTTTCCGTGTGTGCCTTAGATAAGAGTTTTCAACGGAAAATCTTAGATAAGGTTCAACGGATTGACTCCTTGAGTATCACTGGAGTGAGGAAGAGTTGCCCTCAGGCTGCTCTTGACACTGTGCTCTGCCTGACTCCGCTTGACTTGTATGTCAAGCGGTGTGCAGCGCGTAGTGCCATACGCCTGAGGGAATCGGGCTGCTGGAAACAGCGTTCGATAGGTCACTCCAGAGTCCTGAATGTCGTCCTTCCTGATGGAAGATATGCGCTTTCAGAAAAAGTCACTGATTATATTGTGCCTGAGGCTATGTTCCTGCCTGGTTTAAGAATACTTATACCGGATAGGGCACAATGGAATAGTGGGGTACTCCAGGGGCAGAGTGGTATACCCATCTTCACAGATGGGTCTAAGTTAGGTGGACGTACAGGTGCTGGGGTTTTCTGTAGGGAAATCGGTCTTGAACTCCACTTCAGGTTGAATGATGACTGCAGCGTTTTTCAGGCGGAGATTTTCGCAATCTTGAAGGCTATTGGGGCCATAGCTGGTGGCCCAGCTTCGGATTCCGAATCTTACGTGATCTTCGTTGACAGTCAGGCTGCTCTTAGGGCCATTGCGTCGGTCTGGTGCAAATCACGGCTTGTTCGCGAGTGCAAGGAGTCGTTGACGACTTTTGGACCGGACCGTATCCGTCTGTGCTGGGTTCCGTGACATAGCGGAATACCGGGCAATGAGACGGCGGATGCCCTCGCTAGGCTAGGTTCGCTTTCAGTAGGCGATTTGATGGTTGGTCCTGACCCCCCAGTCTGTCACCTCTATGGCCTCATCAATGGATGGGTCATGGAGAAAGAGCAGAGGCGTTGGGGGAACGGATCGGGTTGTTTTGTTTCTAGGTGTCTATGGCCTGCTGTGGACAGTAATAGAATAGGTTGGCTGCTGGGCTTGAATAAGGCCAGCTTAAGGTTGTTTGTCGGTTTTATCACGGAGCACTGCGAGATTAGGTCACTGACGGGGATCTGGAACAGATCCCAGCCGGACTATTGCAGGGCGTGTTGCGATGAGGAGGAGTTGGAGACTATCGAACACCTCCTCTGTAACTGCCCAGCCCTTGGTAGATTGAGGTTGAGGACCCTTGGTAGGCCCTTCTTTGGGAGTCCTCTAACCTAACCTAACCTAACCTATATTTTATTTGATAAAATTGTAAATAATATTTAATGTGGTTATATAATATATTCAGAAAGAGAACTCTTTTAAAAAATTTTGTAAATAAATTTTTAATAAAACGAATTATTTAATTTGAAGAGTAGAGAAAACCACACTTTTAAATATTTTTTATTGTCTTTATTTTATTATTTTTTTTTTTTATTTAAAATATTTTGTTTCAAATTTACCACAAAAATTAATAAACAAATAATTGACAATATTTTTTTAAAAAAAAGGAAAACTAAAAATCATTCCACTCAATAAATGTATATAATCATAAAAATTATCACCCAAAATGCAGAAATCGTTGGAAACATTTTAAGAAAGCTTCAGGAGTATTTAATTGGTGAGAATCGACCTGCAACTGCTCACAGTAATCTCTCTCCTAGAAACAGAATAAAATCAACCTTAATTTTCATTGAATTCAGCGATGAGTCCCATTACTGCCTGAATAGTGAGCAAACAAAATTTTCTAATTCTCAAATTGTAGATAATCTGGATTCCAACGACATATGGTTTTAACAGTCCTCATGCCACATTAGATATTCTGCACGAGCGATCATTGCACGTGGATGTGATGTGAACTGGCCATCTCGATCATGCGGTTTAATGCCGTTAAATTACTTCTCGTGAAATTTTCTTAAGTCGCAGGCATATGCAGATAAGCTACGAATTACAGCAGTCCTCAAGGCCAATATAACACATATAATCGATCATATTCAACCTGATTTATACGCCAGTATCATGAATAATTGAACATTTCGAAAGAAATTACAAACATCAATAAAAACCTAATAGCTTCTCTTCCCCTTTATTGGAATCGAAATCGTTTGAAATTTCGCGATCTTCATAAAAATTATGAGAAAATAGTTTTCTTATCTTGGAAGTAGCTGTAGTATAGTAGGTAGTGTGTTGGCTTTTAGACGTAAGGCCACGGTTCAAATCCCAGGTCAAATATTTCGGACAAAATGAAATATGAATAAATATTTCTTCGGCGACTTTCTCTCAGCTGATTCCTGGCAAAAACTCTGAGAGTAAATAAAGATTGTCAAGGAAAGTTTCTCCAAAAATCTATCGTTCGGATTAGACTTTATACTGTCAGTCCCGCCACTCATGTATAAAATTAACACATACAACAACATAAGTTGTGTGAGAAACTAGGTCGTAATACTGGCTGAATGGTTCTCATAACCAATTATATATGTATGTATGTACTTTTCTTATTTTATTCAAATTTTTTTCTTAAATTATTTTTTAAATTATTTATAATCTAGTACGTATTAATAATATTAACAATAGTATCACCTTATTAGAACTGCAGACTCCTTTTCGCCTTACAGAACACTTGACGATTCTTTATGGGTCTTTTACAATTTGATTTCATCTTTGACAGACCAAGAATATCTTCTGGTGTTTCAGGATAAATTATAGCGCGTCTGAATGGAACATCAGAGTCAAGAGGCAGTAGACTCAAGCCGCTTATATTAATATCAGTTGTTGTTGTTATCCTCCTTATCGGTTGAATACTGGGTGTGGAAAGCGGAGCAGGCTCCTCTAGCTTTACATAGTTTTTGCTCTTAACAAAGGCATATTTGATTAACTCATACAGAAAGAATAAAAGCAAAATCTGAACGTAGTCCGAATTATCCATCATTTTTAATTTTTAATACAAGAATTTAAAAAAATTTCGTTTCAATTTTGCAGCAAACCAAATTCCACACGCTATTGTGGTGACAGTTGTAATGACGATTTTTGATGAATGAATGCGAATTTATAGTGCGAAAATTTATGAAAACTCAATAACGGGCAGGTAAACTTATTTTCCATTGCCTGACAAACAAGAATTATTTATTTCGATCGTTGTTCATTGTTTTTTTCATTTTGTTAAAAACAATATTTTTGTTTACGTTTTTCTCAATGATAATTTCTATTACATTAAGGGTATGTATGCCGATAACAAAACAAATATTTTTGTTGATTGTTTTTATGTCTTAATATGTTGTAAAAGTGTGATTGGATAATGTCAAAATAATAATAATGTTTGTTTGTTTTGTCAGTTGTTTTCTTACAAAACAGAAATGATGAGACCGTGGACTGGATATTTTCATAACAAATTATTTGATCTGTTGCAGGCACAAGTAGAATTTTTTTTATTCAAAAACCTGCTGCTTTTCGTATACAGAGTGGATATTAATTATTTTAGAATCTATAGCATTGAATAGCTAAGATGTTAAAATTGTAAATGTAAATATGAGAGAAGGCCAGATCGCTGGTTCCTTTAATACTGGAGAATTACTTCAGTTTAATCAATATGGAAAACATTCCTATCTTGTATTTTTTCTTCAGTCATTATGTTTACCAATCCTATCGTGCCTCTCACTAAGTTCTTCCTATATTTTAACTTATATAACACAAAAGTTGTATGAGATATCATCAAAAATTTTTATTCATTTGAAGGACCCATCCTTCAAATGTCGACTACGGCTTCTCTGAATATAGCGCATCTGTAATGTCCAATTTTCCATGACTATGACGCATAAAGTCGTCATAGTCTAAAACGAAATATAAAAAAAAATTCTTTGGCGACTTCTGACAAAACTTCTGAGAGCAACTAAAATTGCAATGAAAAGTTTCTTAAAAAATCTGTCGTCCGGAGTCGACTTTAAACCTCAAATTAACACAAACAACATAAGTGGTGTGAGATACTAGACCGTAATCCTGACTGAAGGGTTGTAATGACTAATTATGTACACACATACATGTATGGAACACAAATCAGGTTGAAATTGACTATTGGCATTGTCTTTGAGGATCGCTGTTTTTTATGGCTTGTGCGCAAAGACCTGGCACTTAAGGAAGTCCCTCAAGAAAACGTCTACAGAGGTAAAATCGCATGATCTCGATTGCCATATCACATCACCTCCACGTAAGATGACCATGCGCTCATATCGTTCGTGCATAATATCCAGTAAGGCATGAGCTGTGTGCCATCCTATTAAAACCATATGTTGTTGGTGCCCAGGTCTTTAAATTCAAGCCAAAATCCATACCAAGAAGTGACTTTTTCGGGATTCATTGGTTGCTCTTGGATCTTATTTAGATTGGTTTCGTCTCAAATTTGATAATTTTGTTCTGTCATGTACCTATTCATCGAGAAATGGGCCTCATCGCTGAAGATGATATTACAATGGAAATTAGAATCTGTACGCAACACCGCCAGGGCCATTCAGTAAGCTTGCGCTGTTTTCTATAATCGTCCATGGTTGTTTGGCAAAACAAACAGAATGAATGACAACTGACTTGAAAGATTAGCTTCAATAGCATGGCTGTTACTAACTATCAAAATTCAACAGTTCCAATCTTTGCAGACACCGTGTAAATGACCTAAGGTTCACAATTATACAAACCAGATCTTAGTTTTATCGTCATACATTTTGAATTGAGCTTCAAGATGCGATATTGAATAGATTCATACGATTTCATACATAATTGGTCATTAAAACTCTTCATTCAGGATTATGTCCGAGCTTATCACTCCACTTACGTTGGGTGCGTGTAAATTTTATCAATTAGTAGCGGGACATACAGTTTAAAGTCGACTCCGAACGACAGATTTTTGAGAAAGCCTACATAGTAACTTTATTTACTCTCAGAGAGTTTTTGCCAGAAATCTGCCGAGAGGAAGACGCCGAAAAAATATTTTTTCACATTTCGTTTTGTTCGAGATGTCTAACCTTACGTCTAATAAACTAATACACTACATACTAGGCTACGGCGACTTTTTTGTTTTCATATTTTTACTAAATTCATTGCGATCGATTCAAACCTTCCTACTCTTTCTTCAGCAAGAAGGTCAATATCAAGGTTCTGAAGTCCTTGTTGAAAGACACGACAGTATTAAAGGGATTAATATCAAGCAAAATTTCGTTCGTAAACTTTCTTTCCGGTTGTGTACAAGTTTCGTACAATTATTTACAAAATGTCAGTTTTGATTACAAGTCTAAGATGCTCTGTTCAGAACATCATGATAAATAAGTATTGGTGAAGAGGAAAAGAAGGAAAGAGAATAATTTTAAAAATATTTTTATTCGATTCATTTCCTTTAATTAATTCCTAAACTATTTACAATATGGTATATATTAACAATATTAACTAAAGTATTAATTTATTAGAACTGAAGAGCCCTTTTGGCCTTGCAGAACATTTGACGATTTCTTATACGGCCTTTACAATTCGGTTTCATCACTGATAGACCAGGAATACCCTTTGGTGTTTCAGAGTATATTATAGGTCTTCTAGATGGAACATCAGTTTTAAATGGCAGTAAAGACAAGCCGCTTATATCGATACTAGTTGTTGTTATTAACCGCCTTGCCTGTTGAATACTGCGTGTGGAATGTGGAGCAGACTCCTGGCGCTTTACATAGTTTTTGCTCTTATTATAGGCATATTTGATGAACTCATACAGAAAATAATAAAAGCAAAATCTGAACGTAGTCCGAATTATCCATCATTTTTACTTTTTAATACAAGAATTTAAAAAAAATTTTGTTTAAATTTTGCAGCAAACCAAATTCCGCACGCTATTGTGGTGACGCTTGTAATGACGAGTTTTGAGAAATTAATGCGAATTTATTGTGAGAAAATTTATGAAAACTAAACTACCTGCAGTTGTTTTTAAAACATTGTAAACAAGCAAAACTGATTTGTTTTGATCCTTACTTGCCTATTTGTTGAAAACAACTTATTTATACACGTCCTGTTTATGTTTTTGTTTTCAAAGATATATTTTTTTCTGTATTTAAATCATATTAATAAACAAAATATTACAATCATGATGATAAAAACAAAGTCTATCTCCCATATAACATCATAACAGCCAAGAGCTCGACTTTCAGAGAGTGTTCATATGTCCCGTCCTTTGTACCTACACTAATTTAATGGCTTAGACTTCCGCTTAGAAGAAACCGACGAGTTTTCCTAGAAATATTTTATCATATATTTTATGAGACTAAAGACTCCTGTCCTAAGATTTAGTGTTGAACTATACGTACACCACAAAATGCTGGCTTTTTTAAGACTATATAGCTTTAATTCGCCGTAGTCTAGTAGGTAGTGTGTTGGTTTATTATATGTGAGGCCACGATTCAAACCCCAGATTAGACAAATCCAACAAAAACAAAATATGAAAAAATTCGTTACCAAACTCATTACAAATCAATGGCAATGCTTTGCAGTTTAAAAAAATTTTATTTTCGAAATTCTAATGTAAAATTATAACATATTTACATGCACATATTTTCGTTCTTGTTTTTACATATTATTTCAATAATATTTGCTTTTACTACTTTTAATTATTTGTCTTATATATATTTCATTCTTTGTAATAATATATTATATAATCACATACTGTAATTTAAAAGATTAATTTCTTGTTGTATGTGATATGCTATAAAATAAATAAATAAAATAAAATAAAAATAAAATAAAATATTTCTTTTGGCCGATTTCTGCCAAAAACTCTGAAAAATAAAATTTCTATGAAAAGATTCTCAAAAAATCTGTCGTTCGGAACCGATTTAAAACTTTAGATCCCGCCACTCATGTATTAAATTAACACACACAACATAAGTGGCGTGAAAAGCTAGGTTGTAATCCTGACTGAAGGCTCGTAATGACCAGTTATGTTTTATGTATTACTAAGTTTTCATTATTACTCAAAGTCATTATCATGGTTCTGTCCAGAGTTTAATTTAAGAGAAAGCTGTCGGCCACATTTATTATGTTACGGAATCCACTAATGAATTTTATATTAGACTTGCCTCCCATTGTCCTAGCCTTAGTTTACCAAGCTGCTCAAAAATTTGTTGTATTTAACCATCATAGTATAATAATTGCTGGGTTCCAAAGATTTCCCTGAAAGCCCTCATTCTGCATATCATCAAGAATGGTACTTAGCTACTTACTAAATTGGCCATTAACAATCCGATTAACAAATTTCAGCCTGCCTTAACACATCCTTCCAGGCGGCTCTGCTTCTTACGCCCCATCGCCAGTTGGTCACATCAATCAAGCACAGGGCTTTCTTGATTTGGTCTTTCCAACGAAAACAAGGTCGTCCTTTTCTCCGACTTTCGCAAATCCCTGTATCAAATACCCGTATCGCCGGAGCTCTTCCTTCTTTCGAACGACATGGTCGAGCTAGCGTATCCGCTGTATGTTAATACGCTGTACAACGTCCACGTTCTTAACGAGATCATACTGCTCATTGTTGGATCGGATGTGAAAATCATCACCATCATTGTGATAATATTCCGAGGAAATTACACCCAGTTTCTATGATACTATCACAACCAGGAGACGGATATTTTTCAACTTAGGTAGTTGTCTTGTTGTGAATGGAACTAAAGTGGCCTTGCCCGTGTTTATTCTCTAGCCCACTGACATGCACCATCGACTTACAGCTTTAAGACCTTTGATGAATGAATGATGTAGCAAAGAGTCAAAGAGTCTTGATCCTTTAGCTATGAAGACTATATGTAGCCCATGGTCGCCTCAAGATTTAGACCGCATCAAGCTCCACTTCATTAATCTTATAATACATCGCCAAATCGTGTGTATACGATCTGTGCCATCTAGCTGGATATCATGACCTCTACACCATTTCTGTTAACACTCTATTTATGATTTTCTAAGGAGTGTTATCAAATGCGACCAATACGTAAAAAAATAGACAGGCATTCATATTCAAAAAACTTCGCTTTTAATTGATTAATTAAAAAAATTGTCTTAATTATGGAAACAGTGTAATCACATCATGTCGAAGTAGTAATCAAAAATTGTCACAAATTTATTTTCGTATATACAAACCCAAAAAAGCAGGAGAAACTAGTTTACATTTCAATCAAGGAAAAATTTCATTTCAAACCGAAAGACCAATCAAGTCCTAGTTTTCATTGGAATGACACATAATGCAACCACTGCCTGGAACAATAATGACGTTGAAAGCAACATCGAATATCTCGAGGGTACGTTTCCATGATTTTACATTACTTTGATGTTTATAATTGAAATTTTTTTTTCTAAAGTATCCGATATATTGGATGTAGAGAGCGCAACAAAAAACCTACTTTTTGATGAGCCAAGTGTTCGCAGAAATTTCATACGCAAAGTTTATTTACTACTAACGGCCCAACTTTTATTAACGTTTGCCTTATTAGCCAATTTTGCCTTTAATAAAGCGCTGCGTGACATTGTGCTGCGATATCCGTCGCTATTCTGGGTGGCATTCTGTTTGATTATGATGACAATGTTTGTGATGGTCTTCTGCGAGGATGCACGACGTCAAATACCTTTTAATTATTTATTTTTACTGGCTTATACACTGGCTCAGTCATTTATGTTGGGTACCATAATTTGCAATTATAACGCACTTGAAATTCTATTGGCCGTGGGCATAACGGCCGTCATATGCTTCAGCTTAAGTATATATGCGATGCAAACTAAATTCGATTTCACTGTGATGGGCAACGGTCTCCTTGTGATAATGGTTGTATTTTTAATTGTCGGTCTATTCACTACAGCCTTTCAAATGAGCCTAATCATGGCGTTGTACAGTGCAGTGGGTGCAATATTGTTTACTATCTACTTAATCTATGACACACAACTAATGGTGGGTGGCCAGCACAAATATTCTTTAAGTCCCGAAGAATATGCTTTTGCAGCATTGAATATATATGTTGATGTTATAAATGTATTTTTATATATACTATCATTAGTATCAAGTGGTAGAACTTAATTATGTCTTTGTTTAAATAAATCACAATTTAAAATATAACCGCAAGCAAATTAAATTATCCTGATAACGTCTTAATTACAACATATCGTACATACCCTTAACACAAGCCGGGGAGTGTAACTTTCAAATGCCAGCGACCTTTGTCTTCTTGGCAGCAAGACAGTACGTGTAATGTTGCTAGACTCTGCTAGGCACGTTTTAATCCTTTTGGTAAACATGCCTGACAATTTCTACTAGATCTGTAGGTCTGTCACAAAAGGTCGGTAGTTTTTAACCTTTCTATTTAGGACACTCTTTCGACAGCCCTCTATTATAAAACTTGCTGCAATAACACGATTTATTTTGGACTCGGGTTGGTTTCCTCTAGAGAATTCTTGATATTTGGGATGAAAATTGATTATGCCTAAATGCTGGCCTGTGATGACCCTCTTTTTTTAAGAATAGTCCGCCACTAAAAAGTAATTGCGATATATTTTGACATTTTGACCACAGTATGCTAAGCTTGAAGTCACCGTAGTCTAGTAGGTATTGTGTTGGCTTATTAGACCGTAAGGCCACGGTTCAAACTCCAGATCAGACATCTCGAACAAAATGAAATATGAAAATATATTTTTTCGGCGACTTCCTCTCAATAAATTTCTGGCAAAAACTCTAAGAGTAAATAAGATTGCCATGAAAAGTTTCTCTAAAATTTGTCGTTCGGAGTCGACTTTGAACTGTAGGTCGCACCATCATGTATAAAATCAACACACACAATATGGGCGATGTGAGAAGCTAGGTCGTAATCTTGACTGAAGGGTTGTAATGGCCAATTATGTATGTATGCTAAGCTTATAATAGATGTCTCAGATGTTTTTTTACTTTACTTTTAAGGGATGTTTTTCAATTTAACGTAAACAAAACATCCTTTAAAGAACAACAAAGAAAGCAGGTAAACAATTGTAATCAAAATATTTTTGTTTGTTAAGATACAAAGTTACTAAAAGGTTTTGTTTATGGATGAAAGCAGAAAGAATAGCCTGAATCTATTTTACTTAAGAAAATAAACAATATTTCGTTTTCAAATGATCATGCCATATGTGTTAAAGAAAAAAAATGATGTTTAGTTGGCATTCACAATAAGCCTCTTCAAAATTAAAGGAAAAATTTAAAATGCTGTTGGAGGTACAGAAAAGGAGTGAATGAAAAGCTCTTAAGTTGGATATAGAAACGTTCATAACTTTTTTCGCTATTTAAGCTATAATTTGCGGTGGGTGATACGACATCGAATAGATTTAAAATGGTAACAATAGTAGAAAAGTGGTCCTACAGTCTCCAAGCACATACTTTATCTTTCCAAAATCTATCACATCTGGAATCTTTCGTCTATCGGTGGGCCAGTATGATAGCAGACCATTCGAAACATATTCTAGATACATACGATTTGAAACATAATTAGCCGTTACAACTCTTTAGTCAGGATTACGACCTAGTTTCTCACACCGCTTATGTTATGTTTGTTAATTTTTATACATGAGTGGCGGGACCTACAGTTTAAAGTCGACTCTGAACGACAGATTTTTGAGAAACTTTTCATGGCAATTTTATTTACTCTGAGAGTTTTCGCCAGAAATTTGCTGTAAGAAAGTCGCCGAAGAAATATTTTTTCATATTTCGTTCAGTTGGAAATGCCTGACCTGGGGTTTGAACCACTAACCTAACAAGCCAATAAGACAACACACTACCCACTTTACCATGGCGACTTCAACTTGTTAGAGAATAAATCTACAAGTGGGGTAGGCTTCTCAAATCCAAGTAACAATTAGATTTAAGACTTCAGGAATATAATATAGGAGGAATAGAAACATATTTCAGAATCATATAATAGAATGCAACGGCTAGTTATAATAAGCGAATATCACAGAAAATTGTCAAATATCGTTCTAGAGCTTTATAAAATTTAAGCTCTTTGACTTCTGTAATCAAATATCTTGTAAATGAAAATTATTTTCCAAGGTTGAGGAACACAATTAAGAGATGTGAAAGTCAACCTTTCACGACAGACGTCAGGATCGTAGTCTAGTAGGTAGTGTGTTGGCTTAATAAACAAGCTATTTCGAACAATACGAAATATGTATAAAAAATATTTCATTCGTATATTTCCCCTCATCAGACTTTTGGCAAAAACTCTGAGAGTAAATAAAACTTACATGAAAAGTTTCTCAAGTCTGTCCTTTAGAGTCGATGTTGAACTGTAGATCCACCCTTATGGATAAAATAAACAGACATAACATAACTTATGGGAAACTGAAGCGTACAAAAGAGACGTACTTTTTCACATAGTCAATTCTTTCCAAAAGTCAAGCTCACCCACTGTCCTTCAAGGGCTTGGTGTCCCCTGTCACGCTAACGAGGCTCTGACGACCGACCATGGACGGTATAACCCTAATACTTGCACGGCTAAATTCCGGCACTTTGCATGCCTGGTGGCGACATTGGCAACCCCAACACCAGGATTGAACGCTATAGCCTAATAAGCTGTATGTCTTAAATAACCATTATTACTGAAACCAAGTTGCGGTCCTATGCTCTCTAGAAGAGTAAAAGGAACATATACATATATAATATAAGTGGTGTGAACAACTAGTTCATAATCCTGACTGAAGGATTGTAACGACCAATTATGAGTACGTCTATGACTTATTACGGTTAAGCTCCTTTTTAACGTGATATGTGGCACTGTTGTGAAAAAAACAACAAGAGAGGCATAAAATCGAACCGTTTGACGACAGACATCATATGTCTTACGACATACATATATCATATATTCGTTAGAAATGTTAGAAAACCCAATAATAATATAAAATTTATAATTAATATAAATAACACGAGGGTAAAGCGTGAACACATAGGGCAACACACCTATCTCTATTCAGAACATCTAATTTCAGTAACTAGTGCACTTAGGTAGTATATTCAGCAACTACTGGAGGCTAGTCAGAAAATAAGATAAAACTTTTATACTTACAACCAAATCAACATGCTGTTTAAAAATTATTATCTTGTGTGAAACTTGGAAAATAGCTGCTGAAAATGTGAACACATACCAAATTTTCATCAATCAATATTTGAGACAAATCTAACAGTCAAGCCAAGTGTATGGAAATGTGGCCAAGGAAATGATGATGACTATTGCACATTCCGTGGTGTTTTTACGGAGCTTCAAATGTATTAAAATGTTTCATTACATTATAAATCAATCGTTTTACTAAACCATTGAAAAGGTCCAATTCAAATATCAGAAATCATATATAATACCAAGGAAATGAGATAACAAACTTATGTTTCAATTATATGTCCACCATGTTCCCTTATATGGACAAGCTGTCAAAAATCAATATCTCCAAAACCAAAAAACTAGGGTTTTCAAAATTGGTCAGCCGATAGCATGTCCTAAGAGCTTAAAGCATTTTTAGAAAAATTTTTAACAGCTGTAGCCAAAGTAGCAATTTGATTTCTGAAGGGTTAATTGGCTTATAGATTTGTTTTAAGAATTTTTGAAATAAAGTATGAAAATTCGTTAAGAACTGCCGTCGAATCCCCATTTTCCAATCAGTGTTAAACGTTTTTCTCCTCTCTGTAACTGTAATGTTTTTTGTGCTTGGATAACAGGTTTTCTTAGCCGTCAAGATACATTTATAGCTTGGGAAATAATTATTCAACATTTTTTTATTCACAAAATCTTTTATAGTTAATAGTGTTGCTTAGTAAGCCTTGTTTCAACGAAAAGAGTCAAAACCTCGTAAATTTTCGCATTGTATGTCGTGGGATAATTGTGTTTTTGTAAAACTTCGGTTAAAGAATTATCACCTTTCGTAATTTTAGATATTTTAAGACTCTTTGTTCTTTCCGAAGACTTGAAAAATTCCTTAGCAGGACGACCACGCTTGTGACTAGGTGCAGGTAGTTCTTTTCCAAGGGATTTTGCTTCTAGCTGAATAGTTGCAAGACATTCAAACCATTTTTTATGCTCCTTCAGAATAATTAATTTGCTTCGATAATTTTTAGTACAAAGTTTACCAATCCGCTTACAAAGACTTTTTAAAACTTTTATTAAATTCCTCAAGTCGAATTTTATTTTTTCAGCCTTTAATTTTTCCTCCATAATTTGAAATATTTTTTTTTTCTTTCGAATGATAATTACCAGATGTGGAACTCCAAATATCAAGCACATACGTTCTAGAAAATTGGTACTGACAGAATAAACCTTCTATTTTAATTTCCAAATTGCAATAAAAATTTTAAAACAACAATTTCTTAAACAAATGTTTCTTTATTCATAACTGTATCAAATGCCACAAAATTGCAATATAAAGTTTAAAAGAACAACATTTAAAAAAAATTATTTGTCTTTACTCATGTTCTTAAAAAGATATAGTACAAAACAAAATGCGTTTTTTTTTATTATTTTTCATAGGATGACTATGCAAATCACATCCATTTGTGAAAATATGCAAAAACCAGCGGCCACAATATTATTTAATTTAAAGAGGGATAAAAAATCTACAATTTGATGTACAATAAGTTGTGGGCAGATGAGGGCCAAAGAACTAAAAGTCTACGTGAAAAATTAGTTTTTAAGAAACGTGTGTTTTGAAAAGGTCAAAAAAGTATCCTTAAGGCATATTTTAATTGGCTTAAATTTTTGCAAACTTTTATCATTTAATTTGGTAGAAAACAAGTTAAAATTTAATTTTTGTTGAATTTTTGGAGACTTCTGCCACAATAACACGAAAAATTTTTTAATTAAACTTAAGTTTTTTTGTAGGATTATGAGATCACAATATATGCAATATAAACATAATTCCACTTTCAAATGACGCAAATATTAAATCTCGCAAAAAAAAAACAACAAAATTTGTAAGATTCATAAAATTTAGAGTGTTGACAATAAATTTAGTGCAATAAATCTTAGAAAAAAAAACTAACTTTTTTTGATTTTTGGCCTATGGGGGAAACCAGAGTGCACTGTACCTACGTACATATGCATATATTTGTAAATTTAGATCTCATAAATAATATTTATTAACACACAACTTTTATTTTTATTTATTTAAATATATATACATGTATTATAAAACATAAGTTCAAGGCAAATTTATATATGTAATTCATATATTAAGTTCACCTTGCAGAAGTCTGATTCAATACTTTTTAATAAAATAATTCAAATGAAAAAAATTTTTTACGATTTTTTAAACAGAATTTCTTTAACTTTCAACAATTTATTCCTTCAAAATTCTGTAAATATTTTTATATTTTTTGAGCAAAATAAATTTACCATTAATTTTTTTCATTCTCATTAGAAATCCATTTATATTTGAAATCTCGTGCCCTATTACTGTATAAATTTTATTTTGATTTTTAATAAAATTATGCAATTCGTACAGATTTACGTTAAACACAAAATTTTATAAAAATTACAGACGATTTGAAGGCAAATTGCCATACAAATTATTATTAAAATATAAAAACTAATAAGCAGAGCATTAACTAAACACAATCACATGCAACATTTAAGCAACATTATTAACGACGACGACCAAGTAGACGCAGTATGAACAAGAATATCTTCAAAATATCAATAAACAGGTTTAAGGCAGCAAAAACATGCTCATCGGGACTCAGTGAATACCGATGATAACCGCCCAACATCAGTTGGGTATCAACCAATAGGTAGAGTGAAAATATAATCACACCTATACCACAGTAAATCATTTTCATCATATGGTCACGAAAAAATATCATAAGTATGCCAAAGCCCATGAATACTGTTAAGACCACCAATAAGAATCCGCGCAATATGGTGAAATCTATTTTCGTTTGCATAGCAAATATAGTGATAACAAAACATATAGCAGCCGTTATACCAACTGCCAGCAAAACGGTCATGGGATCATACGTCGAAGCAATCTACCCCAATAGAAAGCTGTTAGCCACTGTAAATATTACCAGGCATATGTAATTACCAGGTGCCCTACGCCGTACTCCAGGTAAACAGGCCAAAACCATAAGTGTTACAACTGTTAGGACAGCGGCGACTATTACTAAATAGATATTTTCCGTTACATAGTCTTGCAGATCTTCGATGTATACAAAAGTACAAATTACTCCCAGAAATATTAGAAGTTGTACGGTTAATATTAAATATACACGACGTATGAAAAAATGACGTACACTTGCATCTTCAAATTCGTCATAGTCCTCCTCCTCCTCCACCTCATCATCCTCATAATCCTCATTGCTTGAGGGACCTAAAAATAACAAAAAAATACAGAAAACAAAGTCAAGTGAAGTAAAAATATTGCTAATGCAAGAACTTACGAGGACTTGAACGTATCATTGCTAACAATGAAGATTTTCTCAAATAACTTTTCGATTAATTTACTTTGAATTGTGTTTTATTTCTTTTATTTTATTTTATTGACAAAAATATTTTTGATTTTGACTTTCGTACAAAAGTTACCAACTTAAAAAAAGCACAAAAAAATCATCGATAACACGCTGCGACAGTCAAAATACACCCAGCTAATGACATAGTGTAGGTTGTGAGTATTGTTGAGTAGAACTCAAAAAATTGTTTTATTTGACAAAAACGTTCTTTTTGAAGAAATTGAGATATCGACGCCTCCATTCTATAACGTTCTAAGTATACTTGCATTTTTAAATTCTACGTTCTCTAACTTAAATACTGTCAAAATTTGGTTAATATGCGCCGATCCGTTCCGAAGTTATAGGGAAAAAATCTACTTAGAATACACATATAGTCGTATGTCGCGTGAAAACTTTGACAGCTCATAACTCAAAACACACTTTTTCGACATAGAATTTTATAGAACGTCGTTTTTATAGGCGTCGATATGAGCCTTTAAGACAGCCTTTTACATAAATATATAGTTCAAACTAACATGTTATGAGTTTTGATCGGGTAAACTTGTTTGCGCAAAGCTAAATAATATTTGCAAAAGACACAAATATTAACCGACTTCTGATGATTGCTCAAACGTGAAATTGACACATTATCCAATAAACAATCAAGATCCATCAAAAATTGTGAAAACTTTTGAACTGAAAGTTCGTTTGAAAAAAAATATATAGGAAAATTATAAAACGACTGTTAGACTCTTTAAATAATAACTACGGTAATTTTCGTCTGATTTTATCAAACGAAGTGTCAATCTCTTCACAATAGAATGCTCTTTAATATGTCAACTTTTATTTTAAATTTTTAAATAAAGTTTGCTACTATGAATGGAGAAACTAGAAAAATATTTTCGCATTTGCCAAGTTTAGCTCATCAAACTTCATAGAATATATATATGTATGTAATATATATATGTATACCGTTTTAAAGGCCTATCCCTTCTCTTTCTAATAAAGCTTAAATTTGATATTGATATATGATATTATGTTTGTGTGATCAATAAATTTGTGCGTAAAGTTGAAAAAACAGTTTTTTTTTTCAAATAAAACAAATTTTGAGGGTTCAAGAAATATAAAAAAAATTTTTTGATTTCTACTCGATAAAACTCACAACATACACTATGTCATTAACTGGGTGTATTTCATTTTTTTTTTATTTTGTCGCATAGTGTAAA
Organism: Sarcophaga carnaria; assembly: GCA_958299815.1. Classification (NCBI taxonomy): domain Eukaryota; kingdom Metazoa; phylum Arthropoda; class Insecta; order Diptera; family Sarcophagidae; genus Sarcophaga; species Sarcophaga carnaria. The sequence continues at coordinate 79,485,570 of OY283149.1, read as the reverse complement.
TGATTGCTTCAAACAGAAACTTACTATAGTACCTGTAGTTTTAGAAGTAATTAACATCGTTATGTAGCATTTGTTAAAACCAATATATCCATCTTTGTGAATCGTCAAAAAAACCTTTTCAACATATCTTCCGAGATAACGGGATCCAGCGAAGAGATCACGCCAATTTCCATTCAATCAATTATCAATCCGAATCCACTATCGATAAGTGGGTCTAATTTATATGAAGCCAATGTGTAAAAGAAAATTGGTAAACAAAAAACCGATTAAATTGACATAATTGGCCTACTGCAGCAGGTCCAGGAAACATTGCTCTCTGTGAAATTTTATATATAAAGTAGTCGTGAGCAACTTTGCTCTTTGAGTTCAACTATTTCCCAAGAGGCGTCATTGTTTGACCTTCCTGTGATGTTTGTTGCTGATGAATTGCTTTTAGATTGAATGACTGTTTAAATTCCTTTACTAATGAAATAAAGCCTGCAGTGAAACGCATGCGAACACCAATCTAACTTCCGATGATCGGTGAACAGGCGGTTTTTAAAGAACACAAATGATTTTATCGCTCTCATCGGGATGTGTCGATGGTATCGCAGATATAGGGGAAAAAAGTTTTTACAGAATTATCTTAATATGACAATTATGTATGAAACAAAATATCATCGAAACGTTCGCTACAGCTTCAATGCTTACCTTTTTTCGATGGTCCATACTTTCAATGACTCTGAGATCAAATTGAGATTCAGTTTTGTTAATATGTCGAATGATCTTATTCTTTAGCTCTTGAATTGTTTTTTGCTTATTGTCGTACACTTCTTCTTTTGAATATCCCCAAAGAAAGAAGTCCAACAGTGTCAGATCACATGATCACAGCAGCCTATAACATTGGCACGGTGTGAGATAGGACGAAATTTGTCGCGTAAAAAAACTTTTGCTTCGGTGGCTGTGTGGCAAGTGGCGCCATCCTGTTGTGATATCCTCAAATTCTGACCACAAGAAGTCCGTTATTATCTCGCGATAACGAACACCATTAACGGTACTTGCTTACTGACCACACGCCGCCGGCCCATTAACTACACCAAACAGTCACTCTTTGTGAATGTATCGGCTTTTCAACGATCACTTGTGGATTATCATTTGCCCAAATGCGGCATCTCTGCTTGTTAGCGATTCCACTGATGTGAAAATGTGCCTTGTCGTTGAACATCATTTTCTTTGTAAAGTCATCATTCACTACTGTCTGTTCCACCAACCATACGGCATATTTACGACATAGGCTTCAGATCTTGTCCATTGAACATTGTAAGCATGCAAATTCGAATCTTTATTCAAAATTCGCTTCAATGCTATTCGAAAGATGTTCAGTTGTTGGGTACAACGACGAGTCAAGGTTCACGGCCCTTCTGCCACACTATCGCGAATAACAGTAATGTTTTCTGTAGAACGAACCGAGTGAGCATGCACAGGTTTGTTTACATTTCCTATTGAACCGGTTATCTGAAATTTACATCCAATAATGGAACGTGTTATAAAGACAATTCAAATGTCAAAGCGTTTGACTGCGTCTAAAAGGTTATGGCGATTGAATGACATGTGGAAAGAGTTGAATCGATAAAAGCAACAATGAATTCTTAAATAATATTGATAAAGGAACGAACGGTAAAAAATTATTTTTATTACAGGAGCAAATTACACCAATTTTAACCCAACTTTATAAAAAATGCCTGCACCAATGGAAATAAGAAACATCAATTATGACATAGAAAGTTTTGTAATTCCTCGCAATACATTTCTACGTATAAATTTAATTTTTAATGAATTTATGGTTTGATTAATGACAATGAATTTTATTTTTTAAAACTAAATTTATCACTTTTTAAGATCCATTTAAAAAGATAGTACTTTACGAATTATAGTACGTATGTGCAATTTTAAATTCGGTTTACGTCGTTTTGATTTATATACATCGTAATTTTTTGGAATCAATCACAACGTAAATCGAAGGATTACTATACGCAACAACATACCATATTTAAAATGAAAATACTACTAAGGTCTACATGTCGTATAATGAATAATAATTCCACATGATGTATTAAGTATACATCATACGCCATATGTTACCAAACAACGGTGTAGGCAAAAAATCTATAAACAAAACGATTTATTTTATTTGACGCATAAATATAGTAAACAAGACTTTGAAAAAAATTTAGTAAATTTTAAGTAATTTTTAAATAAAAATATAAAAATTAAGAGAGACATATCCTCTGGCTGTACATTGATGTTTGCTTAAATAACAGCAAGAAAAACGTTTCCCGAAGGAAGACTTTCGAGAATAATTTCAGTTTTGTTTGCAAAGCAGGATCAAAGTGAAGATCAGCTACACGGTACTTCTACAAAATTTCTTATCCGATTCCTTTGCGCCAAAACGAGATGAATCAAGTGTTGCTGAATACTTATGAACCTAAATTAATGACTGAGAATGAAAATGTACTGGAAAGGAGGTTTAATTTCAAACAAATATAACTTCTAATATACATATCTACAATTCAAAGATCTATAAACCAGCTAAAGTACTCCTAAGGCATCGATGTTCAAGTTAACAGCTCATTCGTACATATACCCCAGCCTGAGAATTGCTGAAGGGCATACAGTCACTCAGACAATTGTCTGAATGTTTAGTTAGCATTATCAAATATTGGTTCAACAACAAAATTAAAGTCTTAATCGTTCTAATATTTTGTACATTTACTTATTGAACTTTCAGTTACAACTGCAATTTAACTAATTGGGACAGTATTTTGGGTATTTTTTTACTCAGTATCTTGTATAGCTTTTTTGGCACCAACTACATCTTCCATAAGGTGAGTTCGATGAAGTTAAGTTCGGATGGCTAGAGTCACCGATTAAGATATTTCTAGCGGTCATTATAGAGTCATTATTTTTGTAAATTAATCGGTATGCTTAGGGTTGTTATCATGTTCAAAAATGAAATCCTTAGTCGATAAACCAGATTTTTCTGTAGCGGCAGGTAAGTCCATCCTTAAAATGTTTACATACGATGTATTAAGCAGTCATTGTACCAACTCTCTTAGCCTCCTCGCAATTCCATAGCATCACGAATCCACCGCAAAACTTCAAAGTTGATCTGATATATTTCCCTTGCAAAGTTTTGGACATAGATTTTGCACAAAAATATGCTTTATGAAGGACAGACAACTGGCAGAAGATTATTTAACAAGTGAAATCATAATCAATCGTCTGCTGCCAGATTATAAAGCATTGTATTGGCAAAAGCCAGGCATTTGATTAATTAATTAAGCCGATGGTTATGGTTTATGTTTATGTTGTTTTCATTTACAAGATGAAAGATTCGTTGAAGACGCCGTAGTCTAGTAGATAGTGTGTTGGCTTATTTCTCCGCCGACTTCCTCTCATTTCTGGCAAAAACTCTGAGAGTAAACAAAAAATCTGTCATTCGGAGTCGACTTTAAACTATAAGCCCCACCACAAATGAATAAAATTTACACACACTCCCAATATGGGGTGATGTGAAAAGCTAGGTCGTAATCCTGCCTAGAGGGTTGCAATGTCAAAAAAAAACTGCTTAAGAAAGAAAGATGAAATAAACTTAAAAATTAAATGTTAATATTCTCTTAACTAATAACAGATTTTATTTAAACTTATAAACAAAATAAAATGTCTAATAAATTTAATTTTTATTGTGTATTTTATGTGTGTATGTCATAAATATCCTCAATACTATATTCAATTATAAGTGTGCGTATTAAATAAACTCCATACACACGTATCTGTACACTAACAATTTTATAAAACTATCAACAAGTGATGTTGTATGTTTGCCCATCATCATGTGTTAAGATGTGTTGACATATTGACACTGATTCTGTGCTGCTTGGCACAATAACAAAACAGCTTCAGCTGTTGGTTGTCCCATACCTCATTTAATACAAACAATAAAATACTCACCGCAGAGGACAATTGTTTTTGTATAACAGTTATACAGATAAATCTCTACAAAACTAGTAGACTTTTGCTCTTCTAATGTTTCAATTCCATATTTGCAGTCTGTTCAACACTTCTGTTTACTGTGCAGACTGCAAGAGAAACCTTATAATCGATTTTTCCACAGAGAAACAGCAAAGGAAGAGAGATATTTTCTTGTTTAAATTTAAGAGAGAAAATATTTAAAATATACAACCTTATCGACTTAAGCCAACATAGTTTAACCTTCCTCAATACAAAGAAAAAGCAAAAAAACAAAAAATAAAAAACAAAGACAAAAACAAACAATTTCAATAAAGAAAAAAATGGTGAAAAATGCAAGAATAAAAACAAAGAAAACAAATTCATGTGACTTGAATTTAATTTTCAAATTCTCTGTAATTTTTTTCTTAACATGTCGCATTTCCGTAGAAACTTTTGCAAGTTTTTTCAGGAAATAAAATTCATTTAAAAATAATTTCTTTAAAATTTTAAAGACCATTTCGGATGTCTTTTACAAATTTTAGTTTCGTATAGTCTGAGTATTTAAAAAGGATTTTCAAGTTGTTTTTACATAGAAATCAATACCTGACTAATAGTGGCCTATGCATTAAAATTAAGGAAAGAGAAAAAATGTCACTGTGAACAGAACTGGAATTCAAGGATAAGTACCATTTTTAGGAACTAGTTCTGGATAAAAAACGGTTTTGGAAACCATACATAATACGGAATACATACATACGGAATCGGTCATTACAACCCTCCGTCAGGATTACAACATAGCTCCTCTCATCACTTTGGTTGGATGTGTTAACTTTATACTTGAATGGCGATACCTACAGTTTAAAGTCGTCTCCAAACGTTAGATTTTTAAAAAAAACTTTACGTGGCAATTTTATTTGCTCGTAGAGTTTTTGTCAAAAATCAACTGAGAGGCAGTCGCCGAAGAAATTTTCTTTCATATTTCATTTTGTTGAAGATATATGACCTTGGGTTTGAATCGTGGCCTCACGTTTAGTAAGCCAACACACTGCCTACTAGACAACGGCGGCTCATTAACAGAATTAAAAAGACCTCCATTACCTTCTATACTTGTAATAAAATGTTGAGAAAAATGGAGCTTAGAACCTAGAAACATACACTGGATCTTTTTTGTATTAGTAGTCAGGGCTATCTTAACCTACGGATGTATGGTTTGGTGGGAATCTCTGGCAACGACAAGTAATTTGAACCTAATAAGGCGGCTGCAAAGATCTGCTTGCATAATTATTAGTCGTGCCATGCGCACTGCACCTACTATGGCACTGAAGATATTTGTACGGCTCTTTCCACTTGATCTTTATTATAAGGACTTGGTAGCTAAAATTAGTATAAATCTTTGGGCAAAATATCAGTGATATGGATAAAATACTTATCACGCAAGGAACCTGAAGGAATTTGAGACTATGACAGTTGCTATTACATAATACTGCGATTCGACTTTAGAATGAGATTCAGTTCAGCCACTCCTGATAAAGAGGTTTGTAAAAATGATGCAGCGCACCTCGTAAAAGATTCACTAATGCTTCACATCTTCACTAATGGCTCCAAATGGAATAGTGCTATGGGTGGCGAAATTTATCGGAATCGATTGAAATAGCCAACAATAACTGTAGCGTCTTTCAGTCGAAAGTCTCGGTAATACTGGCTGCGACAGGAATTATTAAGATCGCAAATATCCACAGTCGAGATATTACCGTACTTTCTGGCTATCTAAGCACTAAATTGTAAGGTAATGAACTCCAAGAAGATGTAGAGACGTAATGAGGAAGAAGATGAATCTATTCTTACCTATTGGTTACATGCCTAGATCCATGTCAGAGGAGAAAAACACTGTGTTCTTATGGTATTATACCAGCAAATTAGATACAATGTCTCTAAATTTGCTATCTCTAGTATCAACGGAGTAGCTCCTACTCCATTTAATAGCTGCAATTATATTGAACAGCAAATTGAAGAGGATCATGAATACACAATAAAAGACTATTAAGGCGACAACTGAATTTTATTGTTGCAATGGAATAATTAGGGTTAACACCCTAGTTTAGATTCCAAAGTGGCTATACGACTTTGTAATCAAACCAACTATATTCTACGGAGGCGCGGTTTTGTATATAGCTAAACCTGGTTTGAGGAGATTATGGGGATAGGCAATAATGATGGCAGGAGCCATTAGAAGTACATAATCTGAGGCATTATTATTATCATTAACTGGCTATTGGCGAAACAAATTACTGGGAACACGGTGATGAGACTGAACGCTACAAAAATATGGAAGTATTTTCGTCTTGCTAAAATATTAGATTGCGCTGACCAACTTCTCCCTTCTTAGTTCGGAGGAACTTGGTCAGTAGAAGGACTGCGTTCACCTGTGGCGTCACAACGGACCGATATGCGTGCTCAAGTGAGCTTTTGGTATGAAAGCTACCACACTAACCTAACCTAACCCAATTTTAGATTGCATCTTTCACTACCCGATTACTGTAGATACTGTATTCAGGTTGAAATAATGACTACAAAAATAGCTGCTATGAAATTCGGTATCAGAATATATCGCATGACGATATACACAGATAGTAAAGCGGCCATTAGATCCTAAGATTGTCCATGAATGTCGGGTGTGTCTGAGCAAGATAGATTCCTAGACGATTTGAAAAAATTCACACCTTCTTAGATCTCTCGGGGTCGTTGAGAGATGCAAACCAGAAGTAGTAATGATTTGATGTAATAAGTAATATCGGTCTTACAACGGGATCATATAGGCACCAAGCCAAGGCAAACTATGCCCATTGAAACGTCTGCCAATTAAACCTAACCTAGCCAATGGTTGAGCCACCTTTCATTTTCTGTATTTCATTTCCTTCAATATGTTCTGAAATCTGTGTTACTGATGGTGCTGGTCTAGAATATTTTCCGCATGATTCTGATGTCCTTATTGAAGAAAGCCTGTAGCTTTATTGGGCGCAATGTTTTAATATATTGGGCATTTGCATTTTAAATTTATTCTGTGTTCTTCTTGGGGGTACCTACCAGAGATCAGCAATGAATCGTTTTTTCGCTACTCATAAGTACTCATGAAAATTTGGGTATGAGTGAGTCAACAGTATTGAAATTCAATTACTCTGATTCATTCGTGCTCACTACAACATTGATTTATAAGTACAGGTTGCAATAATTATGAATACAACGTTGACATGAAACTCATACCATTCGAAATATGTTTGATTCATACGCCTACTCATTCAGATTCATAAATTTAGAAAAATACTTATAATACTCATAAATGAATCGAGCGATTTTATCATTCATCAAAATTTACAGTCTTAGTTGTTGTTGCATTTACAAAAAAAAGAAGAAAGAAAAAGACAAAGACAGCAAGCAAAGCAAACACACAACCTTCTAATGTGTATTGTAGTATTTGTTCGCGAATCATACTTGTTTTGTGATTCTTGTAAATGTTGAGTAAAGGAGAGTCGAAATCAACAACATCATGGGTATTGTTAAGTATGAGTATGATGAGTACTTCACACTTTGAATATGAGTAGTATGAGTATTATATTAAAATAAGTATGAAGGCGTATAAGTATCAGAAATTATGAGTATGATTCGAATGTACTCATCTTTTTGAATACGCATTTCTGATCTCTGGTACCTAAACTTTTGTGGTGTAAAAATATGAAGTTACGAGAAAGTTTTTCTTATTTTTCTTATGGTTTGTGAAAAACCTTAAAAATTTTTTTGTTTTATAATAAAATGGAAATCTATCTATCTATATATATAAAAATGAATGTTTGTTTGTATGTAATTAATAGAATCGTAAACTATGCATTTGATCATGTTATGATCTTCAGCAAAGTTGTTGCGCATGAGCCGACGAAGGTTTCTAAGTTGGTATGACCAATATCCGACAGGTGGCGCCACTGAAAATTACTAAAAATGAATTAAATCGTAAACTGTGTATTTAATCATATTATGATCTTTAGGAAAGTAGTTGCGCATGAGCCGACGAAGTTTTATAAGTTGGTATGACCAATTTAGGATAGGTGGCGCCACTGAAAATTACTCAAAATGAATTAAATCGTAATTTGTGCATTTGATCATGATATGAACTTTTGCAAAGTTGTTGCGCATAAGTCGACGGAGGTTTCTAAGTTAGTGCGATTAATTTCCGATAGATAGCGCCACTGAAAATTATTCAAAATTAATTGAATCGTAAACTATGCATTTGATCATGTGTTAATCGGACAAATATCAGACATTTTAGGATTCATCATTTATGATTTTAATAACATTTAGTATAACTCATTCCCGTAAAATGTCAATCACAACTTTGAAACATTTTAATTTTAAAAATTTTTTAAAAATGCTGTTGGGTTCAATTGGACTGGGTACATTGTGAGATTGTAATAAATTTAAACGCATTTTTCATGTCATTCCCGTGCAATCATGCCTCCAAAGCGACAAGCAATTGGAAAATCTTCGAGTACAAGCCGCTGAGACCCGATCGAATACGTACTACTTATTCCCGTTCGTCTGAACCATCTGGACAACGGGAAACAAAATCCATAAACTGATTCAAAATTAATTGGATATTTGTGTAATGTCTTTCCTTCAAATTTATTTTTGTTGGTGGCGCAGTAATACGCGCAGGGTCCAGCTAGTTAATTAATAAAAGAAATATAAAAAACAACAATTATTTTTTTTTACAAACTATTACTTAAAATGCGTAAAATTACTTACCTAGACTTTTGCTGTTCACTATACATTTATAAGTAATATGTTCTGAGCAGGAACGACAAATTTGAAATGTTTGTTGGCAATTAATTACATGGTGTTGCTAGAACTTTACCAAGATAACAGAGCTGTGTTTTGAACTCGAAATTTCTGTTTAGTAAAATAACTCACTATCACTACTAACTAGACTACAGCAACTACTTATCGTTTCAAGCAAGAAGTATTTTAAAATCGATTAATTGCTTGGATGGGATGCGATGGTTTATTTTTATGGTTTTTTCAAAAACCTTCTGGCCTTCCCTGCCCTTAACTAAACTTAATACTTTAATAGCTTGTCGAAGAGGCAGGAGGAAAACTTGCAAATATTCATTAACAACTTGACAAAATCACTTTAACTTTATGCTCTAAACACTAATACTCTAAAGATTTGAAGCTATTTTAAGCTGGCACAATTTTTAAAACGTCATTTATTAAAAGAAAGAGAGAAAAAACGAAAAACACACTCGCAGATACACAATTATATACTCTCGGTGATATAAATAAAAATAAAGGAAATAGGAAAAGGATTCTTACAGCAGCAGTCAGTAGGACTCGAAGTTTAACAACATATTGAAACAAAAAAAAATCGTTTTAAGTACGGCTACTTCACATACAGCAAATATTTATGTTTGTGTGTCTACCAAACAGAAGCATTGAACGGCAAACACAACCCAATCAGCAAAAAAAAACTTTATACAAAGTGAAGAAATCCAACATCTGAACCAAAATTTCTGGCTTTAAGTGTTGGCAACAATCTTTATTTGGCGATTTGTCTCTGTTGGAGCAAATCTGCCTATTTCTCGTGCACTATTTTCATACAAATTTGCTTTTTTGCTTATTGGGTTATGTGCTGGTTTAAATGCAACTAACTTGTGCCTTTTCTTTTGCCCCATGCGTTTTAGTTGGTTAAGCGTAAATAATTTGACAGAACATTAAATCGTTTATGCCAGTGTTGGAATTATTTATGAAAATAAAATCCAACCGAACATGTAAATTCTAAACAGCGTTTTATTGGCTTAAAACGATGCCAGACGAAAGATTACATTTGTTCTTAAAGTTGAAATACATAACAAACAATATCAATTTCATTACACAATACATACATAAATCGTAAACCGGTAAAAGTACGCATTCAATTGAATGAACATTAAAGGAGTATTACGTACATAGATACATTGTTACAGAAAACTCTAGTAAAATATTTTAATATTATTTTTGAGTTTAAATTCACCTTAGGGGCCAATCTAAAGTTCTACAGTTAAAATTCAATGTAGACTTGTAAATAATGTGTTAGCTTATTAGCTACAAGCCCCCCATTCAAATCCTAGCTTAGGCATCTTAAACGAATTACAATTTTAGTATTTTGCGTCCTTCGTGTTAAGTGCCTCGTGACTTTACTGCGTCCACACTATCGCGAATTCCCATATGATCTACAACCCAGCAGATGTCAGAACTATTTGCACTTTCGTATACAGCAAAATAGGCGCTCTTTTAATCACGTACACTGGTTCTGTCCAAGGTACAGTGAAGCAGAGAGTCAGTGAAGCAGAGAGTCAGTGAAGCAGAGAGCCACTCGATTCATCAAGTCAGGACATCTCCTAATGGAATTTGTGTTAAACTTGTCTTCCATTATCATCGCTATAGTCTCCAAAGCTTTGGTCTTCTCTATCATTTATAGCAGAATGAAATCTAGCAGACCTTACATCTACACTCTGGATCAGGTTATCACTGCGATTGTAACATCAACACACGATACTCTCTGTATAATGTTTAAGTCCGTTTAAGCTGTTTGTTTTCTCTGTCCAGACAATGGCCCTATAGATCACTAAAATGGTATACTACATTCAGTACATAATTCCTGGGTTTTATTCCCAGTAAGGCTTCTGCATATTATAGTGCTCTCTACGTGATCTCTGTTTGTCGATTTGCTATCCACTAATAATGCCTAACTTTTTACTATCAATTCCTGTGATACTATCTCAACCAGAAATCGAATATTTTTCCATTTAGGAAGTTTTTTTAAATTACAAATGGTACTATATTGATACGGCATACGTATGTGTTAGCTTATTAGACGTGAGGGCACGGTTCAATCCTAGGCCAGACATTTCCAACAAAACAAAATATGAAAAAAATATTTCTCCGGGGACTTTCTCTCAACAGATTTATGGCAAAAACTCTGAGAGTAAATAAAAAATTGCCATGAAAAGTTTCTCAAAAATCTGTCATTCAGACTCGACTTTAAACTATATGTCTCGCCACTCACATATAAAATTAACACACCCAACATAAGTGGTGTGAGAAGCTAGGTCGTAATGACCAATTTTATACGTATGTGATTATCACTCATAATTTTTAAATTTCCTGCCATATGGACTAATCAAAAGATAGGTTCGAAAGAGCAGATTTGTTCGAAGCTTTTGGCCATCAATTGGTGGCGATAGAACTATCTCGATTCTGGAACTCAAGAAGAACAACGTGAAACGGATGATTGGATTCCTTACGGAAAATTTTTATATCAGGTCGCTGACAGGAATCTGTAATAGAACTTAACTGAATTCCTGAAAGGGTGCTTGGTGGTTAGAAGTTGGAGTCTAGTGAGCATCTTCTTTGTGGCTGTCCGGCTTTAGTAGATGAATGTTGGAATGATCTGGGCAGGTGCTTTCTGCTTGCATTCTGTAGGATTTATTCTGTCTTAGGAGTTGTGCATCCATTTCCGCATCGCTAATCTCTCCGTTTATTTGTTCTGTTTTCATCCCGCAGTTTTTGCATTTTCTGTTATGGCTACACACGTACTCAACCCAACATACCTTCTTTTTATCGTTCCAAAAAGCTTTTCACGATTCATCTCATTTCTTTGATAAAAGAAAATTTGATAAGATTGGATGTACATGACACTATTCTGAGCGAGAACATTACCAGTGGGATAGCTATTGCTCCTCTCTAATGGTATCTTGTAATGAATGAGTCATGCTGGAAGAGGTTTAAAGTGGGACAATTGTCTATGTTCTTAAAATTTCGGACAGATTTGTGTGCAATATTAGAGAGTCAGCGAGTGGGCTTCTGATTGTTGATATCAATTCTGATATTAATTCTGGGAAAACGGAGGTTGTGTCTATTCTCGAGAAAGTCGCCATCTTTTCACCCCCTGAGATTATATGCAGCCAAACTTGAACTCATGAAAAAAGGCATTTCTTGGGCATAATTCTGGATAGAAAGCTGTCTTGAAAACCAATTACCCGTAACAGGATAAAAAAGACCTTGATTATCCTCTTCGCTTGTAACAAACTGTTGGAGAAATCAGGGGTCTGGGATCTAGACTGACACACTGAATAGGTCAGATCCATCTCAAACTACGTATGCATTGCACGGCGGCAATCCTTTGGCAGAACAACTAACTTGAAGCCACTCCGAAAAGAGATTCGAAAAACATTATGCAGTTCACGTCGTGATCGATTCCGGTCAGCCTTTTACTTATGACTCCAAATTATATGCAGTGCCCATATAGCTCCCTAGGTAGTCATCACCTAAAATAAGCTTTAGGTGGTGGTATATTTTCGGAATCAACACATACATACATAACATACATAATTGGTCATTACAACCCTTCAGTCAGGATTACGACCTAGTTTCTCACACCACTTATGTTGTGTGTGTTAATTTTATACATGAGTGGCGGGACCTACAGTTTAAAGTCGACTCCGAACGGCAGATTTTTGAGAAACTTTTCGTGGCAATTTTTATTTACTCTCAGAGTTTTGCCAGAAATCTGCTGAGAGGAAGTCCCCGAAGAAATACTTTTTTGTATTTTGTTTTGATGTCTGGCCTGGGGCTCGAACCCTGGCTTTACGTCTAAGAAGCCAACGCACTACCTACTAGACTACGGCGACTTTTTTCGAAATCGACAATCATTGCTAAATCCATAACGCTATCTATACACTGCAGGTGGTGTGTTTATTGGAAACCTTACAGGGCATTGTGTTATGATATTGAATAATTGAATTGAACACATGGTGAATGATTCCCTCAGAAGCTTTAGACATAAAAAAAGGGGAGGAAGCTATCCTTAAGCTACTGTGGAGGAGAAAATGGCATTTTGATGTCTACTACATGTACTATTTATGCAAACTATCGATGATGGAGTTCTAAGCTGCTTTATCAGAAGCTACGAATCGTGTAGAGATTAGAGGTGGGATTAACCATCTCTCTTACCTACCCTTTTCCTTTTCGAATTAAAAACTGGTTAACAGTATATATGTAAAGTAAATTATATTTTTTTAATTAAATTTATGCATAAAATAAATATATTTATAACAAAAATAAATGAAAGTTTTTATATATTAAAACCATGTTCTTTTAAATAAATGTTACATACTATGTAATGATCATTACATTTAATTGTAAGCCGACATAGATTGTCTTTTAGTACAGAAATACGTTTTGATGATTTGTAAAAATTGATGACTTGTTAAATTTACAAATTTTATAAAGGTTTACATACAATATATATGTATAAAGCTGTAAACAACTTTAAGCTTAATTTAATGATACAGCAGTAAACAATAATTAAACATTTTTGTCTTATTCATCAAAGTTTAAGTTTATCTAAAATAAAAAGAAATTCTTATACGTAAATAATAATAAATATTACATTCTTAAGATATAGATTTCATGTTAGTTACGAAGTAATACAGCAAATCAAAGAAAGTGTATAGTAGTTATTCATGTATTATCAATCCAAAAGGCACTTTGGCTTAATCTTTTTTTATCTATCAATAAATAAAATGTTTAAAAAATATATGGTTTTTTAGTATATCTTATAAATACTTGTATAAAAACAGTTTAAAAAAAAAATGTGCTTCAAAAGTTTAATTTGTATTTTATGTCTTGGTTCATCGCTATTCAATTAATTGTACTCTTGGCGGGGAAAATAATCGGGTAAAAAAATATGTATCAATATGCCAGTCATCATAAGGGAGAAATAGAATATAACTGCAATCCACCATAGTATACGTTCCCAGCGACGTACTTCAAGATTTCGCAATACTCCTATACCAACTAATAGACCGGCTACAGCACCTGACAAATGGGCCATGTAGCCGATTTGATCGTGTTGATCGGTAATATGACGATATATCGATGTACCCAAATCGGTAAAGCAGAAAATCAGGAATACAAGTAGTTGTACTATAGCGTATTCCATTTCATTCCAATTCTGAAAATAAATACAAACAAATACGCATAAAATTGCAATTATTTGCGAAATCTTTTTCTTATAAAAGCATAAATAATTGATAAATTTTTTTTTCTTTAATTGGTTTGTTTATAGTCTTCTAAAGGATCTAAAATCAGTGTTCTCAATGTTATCAATATTTGCATCAGCACTGTGAACATATGACTCATGTTGCTACGTGTCAACAATGCCAGTTCCTTGTCCAGCATCTGGTATGCACCCTTCTGGGATGCTTTAATATCTTACAGGTTCCAAGAATGTGTTCCGATGATTCATTTTCATCGTCAAGTATATTTAATGCCACTATCAAGTGGATGTAACCAACAAACTCTGAGTCTGAGTCTTAATAGTCTGAAATCGGCTTTTATTGTAATTTCCCAACAAAAATTGTGATTGCCTTCAACCCACTCGGTTTATCTATCTTTATCTTTCTTTACATTAAAAATCCCTGTCCAGAAGGATCCAGCAACAGCGTGGAAACTTCTCTCTTCGCAAGCTCATCTGCTTGCTCGTTGCCGATAATTTCCACATAACCTAGGACCCTCTACTGAGGGTAACTTTATTTTGCCTACCTAACCGATTCAGTTTCTCTAGATAATTTCATGCCATGTTCGATATAACCTCATAAAAAGTCGAGTGCTCGCATGGTGACTTGACTGCCTGATACTTTTGCTATGTCCTGTCTTTTGTACCTCTTTACCATTTCATTGTCTGTTTAGTTTTGAAGAAGAAGAAGAAGAAAAAAACTTTAGTAAGGGTTTCTTGCTTGTCTAGAATGTTATTGTTGTTGTAATAACATTGCTTTTGTGGAAGAAGTTCTTCTCTGGAGAACATAATAAAATTATAAGTAAACTCGAGAAATGTAGCAACCTGGGTTATGTCAACCAAAGATCCACTAGAGGCAAATCCACTGCTTGACCAGTTAAGTAGGTACCCCATGTAATAAGAACATTAAAGACAGGTAAAGCCACATTTAATGGAACCGGGGATAATTCTCTTCCGGAAACAGTTTAGATTGCTGGACCACACAAATTTCAATTGCACTAGGGTAACAGCCTCTCACTGTTCGAAAGCAGGAGAGTGTTCAGTAAGGATTTGGTTGCACTTGTGGCCGTTTATGGCTGTTTCTCTTTTCTTTTCAAAATCAATTTTTGCATAACAAATTAGAATATTTTCTGTAGAACTGGGTTATATCGTTAAAATCTATGCTGTAAGTACAATGATTTTGTAAAACCGATTTACTCATCCTATCACTGAGTGGTCGGTCTAGTGTTTAGTGTAAGTATATAAATTAAGGAATTCCAACTTACCATTATAATTGTAGCTATATGAGCTGTAATTAAGGCATAAACACCACCCGAAGCACCGGCTAAAAATATGCGAGGACTTGTCAATGAGGTGCCCATTGAACCAGCTACGACGCCAGCCAAATAAACTAAAGCTACACGCCACCAATGGTGCACCAATTCCAGTGCAACACCCAAAAATATTTGAATAACTAAATTCATAAATAAATGCATAATGCCGACATGAACAAACATGTAAGTAACAAAACGCCAGGCTTCAAAACGTTTGTAGGGATTGTAAATAAAAAGAGTGGCAGCAGGACCATTTGTACTTTCACCAATACGGCGGTTATTATCAGGATCATCTCTACAAAAATAGTACAACAAAAGCGAATTGAAATTAACAAATAATATTGTATAAATCAAAAAAAAACTAAATACTTACTGAAAATGTATGACATCTATGAGAAACATAATAATTTCCACCACAGAAAATATGACCATAGTTAATGGAGGGGGGCATACAGACATTTGTTTTTCATAAGCACCATCTACAACATACATATGTAGGGGGAACAAACGTTAAAACCATGCTAACAGTTGTCTACATCTTGTTAATTGTCTTACCCAATTGATCGCCTTCCAAAGGCTTTGGTGGCGGTACCACCAGACGACAATATCGCGTCAAAACATTCCTTATCAGCCACTGATGTTTCTGTGACATTCGATAAAATTCTTCGAAATCCAAGTGGCCATTATTATCGGTATCTGATAATTTCAAAATCTGTTGTGCAAGATTCGGTGGTATATCACGACAAAGTCCAGCCTCTATGAGACCTTTTAGTTCATGTATACTAATTAAACCATCACTGTCCGCATCGTGCTATAATTAATATAAACATACCATGAGAAAAATTAAAAAGCTAAATGAAAAAGAAATTCTTAACAAAAATTTACAATTTAAATTCTATTAATTTATTGGAATTTACATCACTTAGATCATTCGAACTACCTACGTGATGTGACTTCTAAATAGAACAAGAAGGTGAATAAACTTTTAAAGCTAGTGACGTATGTATGCATGTATGCTGTGTAAATAAGGTTTAACGTGCTAAATAAGGTTTGATGATATGTGTAGAAAATAAAATTCTTAATATTTTTTAAATTTATTTTTAAACAAATACTTATACATTTTGCTATTAAATAATACACATACATATTTACATACAATATATGTATATGCTAAGATATAAAGATGTTTTTATTTAAATTATTTACAATATTTAAAATACTTTATAAAAAAGCAATATATGAATATTTTCTATACATACAATAAAAAAACAAGTATCAAAACGTCATTGGCGCTATTTGTTTACAAAGTTATCGTCTATATAGTACATAGAAAAGCGGTGATCCTATCAATACAATAAGGTTATTGCCATTAATCTATTGAAAGCTTTTAATAAAGTCGACCACTTTAACAAATTCGAGCGATGGAATGTTAGTTTTCTATGTACATTGGTATGATTGATTTGTTAGTTAGAAGCAAAATATGATCTGGAGGTAACCGAAACCGCTTCGCATGCTCAGTAATGACTTGAATAATCAGGCTAAGCGTGAAACTTTGCAGTTTAAGCAATCTTTTCGGGCGCCCTTTAGTCAGCTTTTGCCAGATTTGCCGTCCATCCTGTGTATACGGAATTCATAACTACATTATTAATTAATTATAAGATCGCAAGCCTTTAAAGGGCCTACAGTTTAATTAGACAACAATCCAATGGAAAACTGTGATTGTCTGTAATGAATATAAATTTAATCAAGAAGATTCCGATGTAATAAAGCTAAAACGGAACTCAAAGGTAGCCCCTCTAATCTAGATACAGGACATGTACAGTAAAACACGTAAGAGATTATCAGTGATCTGGAGATGTTTGACTGCGTTTGGTTCTATAAAATGAGTAGACGAAACGCCCATTAAGTGGACATATACAAACGACACAACGACCCCAAGCTCACATCTAATTTATTCTATCTTTCATCGCTACCTTATCTTATTATTTCATTGCTTTGTTTATTAATCAAATTTATTCCATTTAAGCAAAGGTTGTTGCTGTTGTAATTTCTTGGATGTTTCCAAAGTAAAGCCAATGTCTATGATCGTCCGCACGACCATCGGATCTAGGCTCCAGAATGAACTGAATTATTTCGGTCAAGGATTTTAAATCCAGTAGAAACTGTTGCTACCAGTTGACTCTTCTACTGTAGCACAACCTAAGATGACAGGGTTGTTTTCTATCATTGCCCAGAAACAATACATATTCTATAAATAATTATCTTTTAATTCCAACGAAAACTTCGTCACACATCGTCCGACCTATTAAAGCAACAACAAGGGTAATACATCGGTATTTTTTTATTTTTATTTGAACAAAAACAACTACAACTAGCGACAAACTATACTGCCAGTCTTTTTTAAGAAACATTAAAAAACTATATTAACTAATTTATCTTTAAAAATCGATTAATTATTTACACATTTAAAAAGGGACATGCGTCTTTCCAATTTTCTCTTATTATTATTTCGAATTACATACGATTTTGAATCTATTCGTAATATATATTCTAAAAAAGCAAGACCTGAGTGCAATTACTAACCAACCGCATAAAATCCGAAAGACTGTAAAAAGACGGCAAACAATTATTTTTATATCGATTATGACGAATTTATTTGCTAAGAACTAACTCTGAAAAGTTGATTTTATTTGTTTTATGCATTGTTAATACATGTACATAAATTGCTTATTTATTTTTCTTTTTGATTTAAGAAACACAATCACATTCTTTACAATAGAGGCAGAGAAGTAAAACATTGTGGTATTTAACGTAATTGCGTTATTTTTATTTATTTAACATTTAATTTTACCAAATTTGGTCACAAAAAATTGCGTTAAATTAAGCAAAAACAAAAAATCGGTCAAATTCTATAGTTTTGGTAAAGAAACAAAAATCTAGTTTTGTTGTAATGATTTATTAACACAACCTTATGAAACGTGTTTTTGCAAATATTTTATAGCGAATATAATTATTATTATTATTATTTAGACGGCTTTTGCACGTTGAAATTAGTTTCGAAACAAGTTTCAAAAACTTTTTTTCATTTTCTTTTAAAATTTCTTTCGCTTTTGCACGTAAAAAATTAATTTCACAAATTTTGTTTTCTTTTATCGCGTCATTCTGCTGTTTTTGACAGTTATAACTTTATTTGGCATTGTGATTTAGTTTCAAACAACGCCAGACAATTCTTTAAAAATGAACATTATATGAATATTATATTTTTTTATAATATTATAATATATTATACATATATTTATGTATGTATTATTATTTTTTAATATATTTACCTTATTTATTGATTTTTATAAATTAAAAAATTAAATTATATTCTTTTTGATTTTTATATTTTCATTTTTATAATTAATTGTATGGTACTAAAAATTTTCTTTTGCAAATGTTTTGATTTCAAACACAAAATAAACAAAAAGTAATGTTATTTTAAATAAGGAAAATTTATATTAACACGTTGACTGCCCACTACGAGATAATTCATAGTTGGCTCCCTAGAACGGAACGCAATCTACAAGTTATCTCGTACTCATATTAAACCAGTTTTTCTTCTAAAAAAACATAATTTTTATTTTTGATATTTATTTTGAAGATTTATTACGATCTAAAAATAGAGTTTTTAAGTAATATAATGTAAAAAAATCAAATTGTCATTTTTGGCCAGTTTTTTGAAAATTGCCGCGGCAGTCAGCATGTTGACTTCGCTATGTGAAACAAAAAATAAAAGAAAATGTGAAATCAAATACAACTCTGTGTATATACGAATAAAGAACAAAGCAAGTTTTGCGAGTACATGAAATTGTGAAATCACCCCCGCTCGTTTTTCCCCTCTCTCACACAAACTCAAGAGTCTTGAAATTTGTTTCGAAACAAATTTCAACGTGCAAAAGGCGTCTTAGTAATCTTCTTGTATGTACTTATATTTGAAACTATCAATCATTTATACTGCTTCTTGGTGTTAATACCATAATGGTATAATTATTTTAAAGTCTTTTTAATATAAGTAACACGGCAGGTTTAAAAGAATTAATTACTATTGGAGATAAATATAACAGCCATTAAATAAGTCACACACATTTTTTATAATAATCAATGTAACAATTATTGTTCTGATGTTTTAAAGATTTTTCTAAAATATTAACAATTTATGGATTTTTTAAATAGCTTTTAGAACATACATATATTAGCTTCTGGGTCGTTTATTTTTACAAATAATTAAATCCTATTAATTTTAAAACTATGACGTATACATACATATATGTAACCTGAAGTGTTCATGTGAAGCACTTTGATAACTGCACTACGCCACATCTCATTTTTTTTTTTTAAGTGACAACAATAGAATTCTGGCAAAAACTCTGAGTAAATAAAATTGTCATGAAGTTTCTCAAAATTCTGTTGTTCGGAGTCGACTTTAAACCGTTGGTGTCCCGCCACTCATGTATAAAATTAACACACACAACATATGTGGTGTGAGAAACTAGGTCGTAATCCTGACTGAAGGATTGTAATAATGACCAATTATGTATGTATGTGGTATTACTATAAGATATCCGCGGTTTACACAATGCATAACAGATGGTAGATAGATAGGGGTGTGGCAGTCTAATCAAATAAGTTGAATTTAGGGTCCCGATGCGCCGCGGCATTGGGTTCTATTTCCACCAACGACTCTGGGTATTTGTAATTGTCTGCTTGTTTGTCCGATATTATTTATGATTAACCACAATAGAAGAAAGAAAGTAAGATTATTACAAAGTTATTCTCGAGAAAGAAGAAAAATGACCACGTATAAAAACGAATTGAAGTTGAACAATTTCTTTCGCTAAAATCTCATTTTAGGTATTGATACAGTTAAGGCGGGTTCACCCACAAGTTTCTGAAACATTTTTGGTTCGGAGAAATTTCTTGTTTACTGAGAGTTTTCTCCAACATGATTCACCCATTTCAGAAACTTTGTTCGTAAAAACAGTGCTTCCATATTTAATTGAAAATGACGTAAATACATATTTGCATAACCTTAAGAAAGTTAATTATATTTGTGTCAAAATAAAGAAATAAAAAAATTTATATTTATAACAAAAAATAAACAGTATTTGTGGTGAATTATTTGGTAAGAATAAAAACATCTTGTTCTGCGATGGATAAAATGGATATAAATCATTTGCAACTCTTGTTCGCCATTGAAGTGACCAAAGTAAAATTACTTGCAAAATATATTTATGAAAAACGAAAATCAAAGATAAAAAAGAGGACGGCTGTAAGACCACTTTTGAAACAAAGAGAAGCCAAAGGGTATTTTCACTCACTAGTTCCCGAAATGCGTTTAAATGACGTAGATTCATTTATAAATTTTCATTGCATGGACCCTGGGACTTTCGATGAACTTCTGGAAATATTTGTGTATTGTATAAATTTCATATTGTGTGGCAACCTTTTCTAAAATGGTTCGGACCAAATTTAAAATTAATTTAATTCACACTGAGAGTTGTTCGCACAAAATAATTTCTCTCGCTCTCTGAGAGAAACGTCAAACTCCATATAAAAAAAATTTTGTGCGAACCAAAAATGTTTCAGAAACTTGTGGGTGAACCCGCCTTTAATTTAATTCTTATTTCCTCTAGGAAAGAACCAGTGTTGCCAGTAATTTTTTAAAAAAAAAACTTTTTATTTCTGGGAAAAAAACTTTTTTTTACAAAAAAAAACTTGTTTTCTACAAAGTATCAAAATTTTTAAAGGAAACACCGGAGAACGGTGTCCTCTATTGGTGTTTGTTTGCTACTTATGCCCGGGACGAATAAAATGCACAATATTTTATATAAAAATGTAAATATTTCGTGTTATTGTTGAATTTATTGAAATTTTGAATTTTTCGAAAAAACTTATTTTGTTAGAAAAGAATTTGAATGAAAACTTTTTCGCACCTCAAAAAACTTGGAAAAAAAGGGAAAACTTGGCAAATGGCAACGCTGGAAAGAACTCACGACAGCAGCAGAACTGTTATAACAACAACAATTCCTATAAATAACAAACAGCCAAAAGAACTGATAAAACCTCTTGATAGACAAATACCCCTTTTTATTCCACCAAAGAACTGGGTGTTCGCAATGATGAAATCATCCATAACAGGTAGAAATGTTTCTATTTAACCAATTATTAAAAAAAAGATAATAAAAACATTCTATTATATTTTTAACATTCTCAAAAGGGAAAAACAAAACAACAACCGCAAACAGTGTTACCATATAACAAAGTAAAATTAAATTAATTTCTAAATTTTTCAATATCTTCATTATTCCTCAATAAATAAAAAAAGGTATTATCTACAAATCGTTGACCCTAATTTTCAAAAGTTTTTTATACTCAATGTCCTCTCAGAGCATAAAAACTAAGGCAACCTCTGCTGGCAACTTAAGCTGCCACTGGGCACTAATGGATTAATAAAGCTATGAAATTTTATGATTTTTCAACGAATTATAAACCCCAAATCTTGGTCCATTCGTTTACTGAGTTGGGTTTTTTTAGTGAGTAATGTTTTCTTTGATATAATTGCTCATTTGTAGATTTTGTCATAGATCTTCTAAACCGAGAAAATCTCTGAAATAATCTGTCATACGGTAGAAATTAAATTTGAGTGCAATTTGTATTTGCATTTTATTTTATTTGCAATTCTTTCAGAAAACGATACAGGCGGGGAGCTTTTATAAATAATCTTAAAAAAATAGTACATACATAAAATACAATTTCAGAAAAAATGTATTAAATTTTAAGTAAAAATTATAACATGGCAACACCATTCACAGCAAAGGTAAACAAGAGCACGACGGCAAAAAACATTTCTTATTACCGGTTTTATACACACTCATCCACATAATAAACACTAAACGAAAAACAACAACAACGTATTAAAAAGAAATCCATATCAAGATAAGAAAATGAGAATAACAGTCAAATTTATTGCTATTGTTTGTAGAAATACTAAAAACACCGCAATTAGTGCGTTAAAAAGTTTATATGACAACAACCAATGTCAAGAAAATCTATAAAAAAAAACGACAAACAAAAGTGTCAAGTGCAGCAGAAAATGACTAGAGATCATGGCAAGGTGTGGAAGAGTTAAAGCGATTGCTGTTGTTTTTTTAAATATTTAAAGAGAGATTAAAATCAAATTAAAATTTTACAACATTTTGTTTTCATTTCTCAATAGAGAGAATTTCATAACCGAAGGAAATTTCATTGATAAAAAGATGATTGAAAACATGACTATTGTTGCACTGTAAGAAAGAAGAATCGTGCAACAAATATAATGCACGAGCAACAATAACAAACACAAAGAGATACTCTGTTTTTTTTCTCCCAATAAATGCATGAATCATAAAATATATGAATATATGTATATGTGTGTATAGAAATTTCTTTTAATAAAGAAAGTCCATTGTTATTATCTTTTTGCTTTTAGTTTTATTTAAAAAAAAAGAAAAATTACTTACTCTTTCAAATACATGACGTATTTTACGTTTTTCCTCTGGTTCTTGTTGTAGATTATTGAGAGGAATTTCTTCCATGTCCACCGTATCCTGACGTCTAGTTTGCGGTCTTTGTTGTAATTGTGGATAAATCCCATTTTCTACATCTCTTTGCTGAATGTTGGACATTTTTTTTTATCGTTTTTGTTTTTAATTGGAAATTATTGGGCTATGTAAAGAAAAAGCTTTTTTATTCCCACTTGTTTGTTGTTTTTTGGATGTCGTTTTTGTTTTATTCAATATTCACACTTTATTGCTTAGCACGTTACTTACAGATAATTTATAAATATGTTACTTTACAGAGATAAGATAAATTTGTGCGGATTTGTTGTTGATTACATATAATTAGAAATATTTATTTTCTATAACAAAAAAATCATTGAATTAAATTTCTTTTGTATGCACAACACTCCGTTAACAGCCGTCCGCTTCAGAAATAAATAAAAAACAAATGCCTCTTCTTTTTCCATTTTATAAGGAACCAGTGTTGCCGGGCTTAGTTATTCTCACCAAAACTGGTTATTTTTGTGTAGATTTTTTTGGTTAGGGTTTTCTTTTTGTTGCCAAAAAATTAAATTTAATTACTGATTGTAAACGAAATAAACATAACTTAATTTTTTTAAAAATAGAAAAACTAAGGAAATTAAATCTTTGTATATTTTTTCCTATTTAGTGATTATTTTTTCAGGAGTTGATAGAATATTTTTTCTATCTGGCATCACTGGAGGTTGGAAAAATTTCAAATTTCGTTTAAAACGTTGAATATTAATTCGCGCATTCTCTTTTGCGTCTAATTTGTAAAAGGAAAAGTTATGTGTGTATTTTTGGAATTTGCTCATTGCTTTTTAGTTTGGTGTGTTTCTAATGTGGTGAATTTGTGTGGTGTGGTGAGTTTCCAGGATGATGGGTTTTTGCAAAGTGTGGTGAGTTTCTAGTATGGTTAGTTTCAAAGTGTGGTGCATTTATGCGGTATGGTGAATAGAATTGAAATTCACCAAAGTTCCGTTATTCGAAATAGGTACTATAGGTATATTATCATAGATAACTGTACTATCAGTGGTGAATTAACAGGTGTGTGTCTCAGATAAATAATTCTCACTTCCGTTAGCGAAGCCATTAGTTTAAAACAAACCCACCATACATAATTTGGGGTGCAAAACAGGGATAGGCGGAGTAACGTAGTGTTGCCATAGCTCAGCAAATTAATAAGGGAGAGAACCAGAATTTTTTCTTTTCGAACTTAGTACAAAAGAGAAGAATGAATTTCATTGTCGAAATAATTTATAATTCTTTTAGCTTTGTTCGAAGGATATTTGTTCGGGCATAAATTAACATCAGCAAAAATTAATAATAAAAAACTATGAATTAAATAAATTTGGTTATTATTTTCCCTCTTTGGTGATTTCTACTTCAGAAGTTGGCAACATTGTAAGAGGCTTCTTCAGAGCAGTCAGCTTTCATATATGTAACAAGTTTTTACATACAAAAGATTATTAACGTGATGCAAAATTAAGACAAAAATTAATCACTTATGACTGTTTTAAGACGTTTTTTTCGAAAAAAATATAATCCTATTTGAATTTACCTTCCTCTACAGCTTTATATAACGTTATAAACATGGAAAGTTTTTCTAATATTATGTTTGATTTCCGAACACCCTATGTAAATATTTCATCCTGTCCAATAACAATGGACAATAAACTTTTTTAATAATATTGCATTTTAAACTCTTTTTGTTGATATTTTTTAAATATAACGTTTTTTAATAATAAGATAGTCCTGCCAGATTGTTATATGGAATCTATTAAAAAACATAGAGCTCTTAGTACTAATATATACAACACTGAGTCGTCTCCGATAAACGCTGAAAAAAAGTACTTGATTTTCGGTCGCATTTTTCGTCAACAATTTTTGTCGTAATACAAATATACGAAAATTTAATTGCAATTTCCAAGAAAAAATACCAAAAAAAGTTTTTATTTCTTAAATATTAAACAAAGAATCAAATGAGTCCAAAAAAATTGTGTGAAATTAAGTAAATCAAAAGAAAACCATAAATGAAAAATTGGTAGACAAAAAATCTCTAATTGTGTCAATTTGTCTTTGATGACTTTTTTACACACATACGCATATAAATACTACACAACCTTTAGCAGCTATAAAATAAAATATGAAAAAAGAGGAATTCTAGCTGAATATAGAGGAGTTATAGAGGACACGTAAGTGTCCATTTAAAAACAAAATAATAAATAATTTTATATTTTCAATGTCTGTAAATTGAAAGAAAAATAATATTTTCTAAAAATTCATCACATCGTCCTTTGTTATTATTATTAGAGTGATAAAAAGTGGTGTTTTTTAAAGCAGTGGTGGTAGTGTCGAATGTGACACAGCCTGCATTACAATAAAAATACAAAGAAGTAA
Source organism: Sarcophaga carnaria (assembly GCA_958299815.1). Lineage (NCBI taxonomy): Eukaryota > Metazoa > Arthropoda > Insecta > Diptera > Sarcophagidae > Sarcophaga > Sarcophaga carnaria. The sequence goes on along the minus strand of OY283149.1, from coordinate 79,460,161 downwards.
ATGAAAGAAGTAAAAAGAAAAATAAAAGGAGGAAAGTATTAAAGCAACAGCAGAAAAATCCTATTTTATGGATTTTTGCAAGAAAAAAGAAAACTGCATTGGTGTGTTGAATATAAATATTAGAAGAAAATTGTTGAAAAGAAAAATAAGCATATATTTGAAAAAAAGTGTAAAAGAGAAAAAAAATTCATTGAAATCCGTTTATTTTTATTCAGCTACTTTGCTGCTATGTTTTTATTCTTTCCTTTATTCTTCGCTACAAATCGAGAGAACGAAAAATTTTATTGTTTTTGTTTTGTTAGCAACGAATACAAACAGTGAGAAAGTAAATACAAAGAGAGAACCTAAATTGGAAAGCAAAATTTTGAATAAATGGTAAGTAATTATTATTGATCAATTGAAATTGTTAATAAATTTTATTTGAAAATTATAAAACTACAGTATCTTTCATTATAAAAAAACAAATTAAAAAAAATTGTGTAAGTTATTTTTCGCTTCTCTTTATTATTTTCTTCGCAATGGGATTTTTTCCGACACAGTGTTGAACATAAAAATAGCAATCAGATGAACGATAAACTAAGATGGAACGTATAAAGTAAATAAAGAACTTATTTCTGTAGTTCTTAAATTATGAATTCTGTAAATTCTTAAATTAATAATTAAATTAACGAATATATTATTTTTAAAAAAATTTACCGTAAGTGTAAAGATAGTTTGATTAAATTTAAAACAATAAAAAACTTTTTAATTAATGAATTAGTTTTCAAACAATTACCTTCCAGATATTTTCTATTGTACTAAATATTAAATAACACGTATAAAGAACAGTGTAAGCCAATATTTATGTGTCCATTATCTATTATGTATGAACTAATTTTTTTGATTTGAATAAGGCTTCTAATGCTTTTGATGCGCCTTAATTATTTTAAAGGTGGCAGCGCTAAAGTATAAGTAAATTAAATAAAAAGAACAGCTGATCACTTCTTTACCATTAAAATGATTTTACTCATTTTTTAATAGTTAAATTTCCTAAATAGGGTTTTTTGAAATCGCTATGTAATGCATCTTATTGATAGCGCTAACCCGTTCATTAGCGTTAAAGAAAACAGAAATTAGCCCAAGTGCGCAGCAGTGCATTTGCGCTTTATAGTGCGCTGCATTTTCGCTATGCTTAAATTTTGTTTGTTTAATATACAATATTTAGATATTTTACATTAAAAAAATACATATATTAAAATGGTTTCAATCCAAATACACTTTCGATTTGTATGGTGAATTTGTTGTTCGTCAGGTGAAATATTACAATGTAAACAATTTCCAATTAGAATTTTTATTTTTGTCTTATCAGGACATTGTTATAAAAATATATGACTAATAAATGCAATAACTTGCAATTGCATCATTAATTAAAAAAAAATATTTTCTAGCAAACGTTAACCCACTAGCCCTCCAATTTTGCAATTATCTGTACAACTTAATCAAGATGTACAAATAATCACAACGTACATATATATGTCTCACATAAACATTCATATTAAAAAATTAAATTAATTTAAGTAAAATTAGACTATTTTTGGCTTAAATTCTTAACTTAATTTTTATATTTAAATACTGTTTAATAAGTTAAGTGGTGTGTTTCGCGAAATAAACATGTGCTCATTAATCATCCGCTACTGCAAGTGGAAGAAAATTATTCATTCACAATAGTTCGTCGTCACGTTTATGTTGTTAATTATTTTGTGCAGATTTTTAAACGTATACCAACACACACGTGCGATAATAGTGCTGTCCTTATTCAACGTATAAATAAAAGCGGTAAAACATAAAATGTAAAGTGTAAAAGTGTATCAAAAGAAATAAATGAACAAGAGAAAAAGAAAAAAGGAAAATCTAAAAGAGCGAACAAATCGCCATTTCTTGTTGTGTGTAGTGTGGTGCTGTCAAAAAATTTAATCTGAAAAATATTTTCACTAAAATTAACGAAATAAGAAAAACTGCAACACTTATTTTGAAAATTATTCCTAAAAATAAACTGGAGCCAACAAACGAAAAAATTTGCGAAAAGGTGAGATATCTATTAAACATTTTATACAATTCAGAACATACGACAAAAATTTTTCTATGAAAATTCTGCAAAGGGTCTACCCCAATCAAAGTTCTTTTTTTTATCCCTTTATAATTTTTTTACTTTTAATTGTTTTCCGCTATTGTTTTTATTTCCTTATTTTCTGTATATTTATTTTTGTGCTTTAATTGTGTGCTTAAAAGTCCGTGTTATAAAATGCTTTTCAAAAGTTTTTATTTACATCATTTTAGAACACGTATGGTGAAAATATTTAACAAGAAGAAAAAACACTTCGTTTTCATTTTTTTGTCAAAGTAGAACATAAAAAACGTATAAGATGAATTGGTTTTTTTATTTTCGCTGTGCGTAAAAGTAAAATGGTCTTCTTGGCCAATGTCAAACAGAAATACGCATTTCTTGCACGTTGATTGGTTATAAAAAAATACAATTTTTTTTGGTTGGTATAATAATTTTTTACTTTTATAAAAAACAAATTTGGAAAGCTACAGATTTATGGTTAAAATAGAAATAAAAACATTGTTGTTTGTTTTGTTTTTTATTACCAGTGGATACCAGAACGTGACAGAGTTGCCAAAGTTCACAGGCGATATAATAAAGTACATAGGATATTTTGTTTATTTTTATCGAAAATTTACAAAATTAACGTCTCGATTATGAATGTTCCTTGAACTTCATACGCGTTGGCAACTGACAATCATAAATTTGTAGTTGACGAAAAGTTTTATTTTTTTTGGTACAATGGGTCAATTCGACCTCCGGGTACTATACTTGTTTTTATTGACAAGTACACGTTCTCTAACCTAACCTAAAAGTTTTATTTTTAATGCAGAACAAATTCCTTTTTCTAATGAAAGTACCTACCGCTGAGTAGTATGGGAGTTATCAGCTGATTTAATTTGATTTTTTTTGCCGTTTTAGGTATTCTAATGAAAGTACCTACATAAGTACTCTTTGTGTTTAACAAGCAATTTTATTCATAGTACTTCCTATAACAACAAACTCAAGCTAATAATATTTTTAATTAAGAATTGTTTTTAAAATTTATCGAATTCTTATTATACTCTGTATACTAATCAAGGAATTAATATCTAAATATAGTTTTGTTTGAATTTGTAACACATTCTAATTGGTTTAAAAATATTTTATTATAATATTTAATCCACGCACAGTGTTTTCAACCCTTAAAAAGTTGATTTTAATACAAGACTGAAACTAGTCCAATTATAAAATTTGATAAAACGCCAAAAAAGTGATAGAATTTATGCCAGCGCAATTGAAAAATCATTAAATTTGAGTGATTATATAAAGGCTTGCCAAAACGTGTCAGTTCTGTGAACCTAGACAAAAATTCGATAATATATTATACGTCATTAGTTGGCCCTTCTTATGTCAATTCAATGCAAAACTTGTTTATGTTTAGTTTTTAGAAAAAGAGAAAACCTATTTTCTTCTCAACAAATGTTATGAAAATCAATTCTATGTTAATGAAATCTCTCGTTATAAGTAAACTGAGATATTATGTATTAAGGGTACTGTTATTAAACTTTCGTATGGGTAGTCTGACTAATGCCGTCGTAGTCTAGTAGGTAGTGTGTTGTCTTATTGGAAGCGAGGCCACGGTTCAAATTTCAAGTCAGGCAACACCAACAAAACGAAATATAAAAAATATTTCTTCGGCACCTTCTTAGCAGATTTCTGTCAAAAACTCTGAGAGTAAATGTATAATTGCCATGAAAAAGATTCTCTGTCATTCGGAGTCGACTTTAAACTGTAGTATCGCCACTCATTTATAAACAAAAATACAGCATAAGTGGTGTGAGAAGCTAGGCCGTAATCCTGACTGAAGGGTTGTAATGACCAATTATATATATGATGTTATGTAGTCTGACTACAGACAGAGGTTATGATCATTTTGAAATTGGTTCTTATTCCAATTTTCCCCTAAAATTGCTAATCTCATCTATCACTTTTTATTGGAAGTCATGCCGATAGACTTTGCATTTTCTCAAATGTCTTCTACAGGAGCTGCGAGTCTGAGAAGGAGGAAGGAACTACCTTAGTGATAAAATTACAACTTTAAAATTAAAAACAAACGATTTCTGCTAAAATTTATACAAGCTGTGTCATTTAGATAGTGTTTGATAGCCATTGAAGAAGGAAATAAGAAAAAATTAATGAATTAGGCTAATATTTTTGACATAATGAACAAAATCTTATGAAAAAAATGTGCGTTTCATTAAAACATGCCTCACTTTCGTTTATTGAAATAAATACATTGAATACGAATTTTAGCGTTAATTAAAAAATTAATTCAGGCAAAATCAAAAATTCTACGACATAAATGTACAAAACTCGTAAATTCGACGCCACCGTTCTATAATATTCTCGAATTCGAAAAAGTGTGTTTTGAGTTATGAGCTCTCAAAGTATTCACGCGATATACGACTATATGTGTATTCTAACTTCCCTATAACTTCGGAACGGATCGGCGCATCTTAACAAATTTTTGACAGTATTTAAGTTAGAGAACTTAGAATTTAAAAATGCAAGAACATTAAAAACGTTCTAAGTACACTTAGAACGTTATATAATGGAGGCGTCGAATTAGAGACGTTAAAATATTGCATCAGTTTTCGTTGTAATCGATGTTTGAGTTGTTATTATCAAAAACAACTTGTGTTTTTGTCCCGTGCGAATATCATGGTTTTTTGCAAACATTGATAAGTAAAATTCGATTCAAAACTAATCTTAAGGTAATTATTCGTCTAATTACTGCCTGCAAGTTTGGCCTATTATTAAAAATTGATTTTATTTTGATTTTGTTTTTAACTTTAAAAACGTGTAAATGTCTATACATACATATGTATGTATGTATATGGAGACTAGTTAATTAAATTATTTGCAATTCAAATTATTTATTTCACATTATAGTTTAATTATCATTTTCAATTTGGAATTTTTCCTATGAAACAGAATTCCTATCTTTGCATCGTTCTATTTATAATTTAATATATTTTTTTAAAATTTTCTAGTGTTCCCAGTTGTCTGGAGTACGGGATTTGCAATGTAAATGAGGGTGTGTTTTATATTTGCATCAGCTTTTATTTGTGCATGTAATTTACTTACATACGTATGCACGTATGTACAATAAACAAATATACTCTACACTGATAAGCCATACAACAGTTGTTAAATTCTAAATATGCATTCTTTACATTTAATAGACAAGTAATTAATTCATAAATTTGCGTCACAACAATTAAATTATCAGATTGCTGGTAACTATTAAAATGTATTGAAATACCGTCAATGGCAATATCACGTGTTTTTTTTTTTTTTTTTTTTTGATTTGTTAACTTAATTTTAATTTAAAAAATCTACAACCAACCTGCAGTTCACATGTCGACTGATGAAATATTGGTTATTTTACTTAGGAATTCAATGAGAAGAAAAGAAGAAATAATTTATTGTAAAATTATTGTAATTTATGGTAAAACAAAAGACTGCAGATTTCACAGCCTCAAAGCATTAATAATATAAGTGCTAGGTACCTTGTGGGTTAAAAGTTGCTTAAAAGAAAAGCTTTAGCCAAGGAACATTTAAGAAAATCTGTGGAGATATATTACTTTTATTCAAAACTAAAGTCTGTAGTAACCAATCCAATCTTTCAGAGATATTGGGCATTATCCTGTTGGTAAATGAATTTTCTTTGGAATTAGCTCACAGGAGAAAAACTCATTGATTTCGTATTATTTAATACTATAAGGTTGGTTCACAGAACTGCGAAAGATCATAAACTTCTCTTCTCCTCAATATGATATAGACTTCCAAACCATTGTGTATGAAATATCATCGACTTTTTTTATTCGTTTGCAATACCTGTGTGGAATATAATATCTTTCAAATGTCCGCCATGGCTTCTCTGGGTGAAGCATAGTCTAATGGCGCCAAATCGCAAGATATCGATGGCCAGTTCAGTTCACATCCACGTGAGATGACGAATTCCTCAAATTGCTGGTTTAAGAATATTTAATGTGAAATCAGCGGTGTGCCATTTAGTGCCCTTCTGTTGAAACTACACGCTATTGGCGTCCAGATCACAAAACTCAATCCCGAAAAGTTGTTAATTATCAAACTACATCCTAAATTTTAAATATTCGTCTTTTGGTTTTGAATGTTACTGAAGAAAACAATTATATTTTTGTCAACACCTACTTAAAAACAGTTACCCTATTATACACATTCCTGTCATAACTTTCTAGTTAATAAATTTGGTTTTGCGCACAATTATTTCTTTTTTCATTTCTACAAATTACAATGACCCTTGATTTCGATAAGACCACAACAAAATTCAAAATATCTCAATGATATTCATTTTAAAATATAATTTTATTGACTTGTTTTTTTTTTTAATTTCTATTTTAAATTCTACACGATAAAAAAATAATGTACAAAATTCTTGTTATAAAATTCCATGACAGACGACCACGATTGCGATGACATATTATTTACGTTTTGAACAATAAAGATCTATAAACTAAACAGAAAACGGGTCAATTCTCTTTAAGTTTTAGCGCTTTTGTTTAAGAGAGAAATTTATAAAAGTATAAACAAGTTTATCTAGTTCTTAGGTTTTTTTCTATTCAATAAATTTCAGCTGATTATATATGAACGCACGACTAGTCTTTAGTAGACTGTTATCGGTTTCTCTCTGAAACTTCGGTTCTATATAGAGATATTAAGGGTGACAGTGTGGTATTAGTGTTATCATTTGTATATACACAATTCTGTACGTGTGATAATAAAAACATGATTTGTTACTGTTGTTATTATTATTATTGATATGATTTTATTTTGGTTCGTATTGTATTTGCGCAAAACAACAAATAGGAATTTTTATACATATTTATATATGGCTGCATTTATGTACATACACCAATATATACAATATCTATATAAATCTATGTATATAAGGTTATTGTTATTTGTTTTGTTTTTGTGGTTATTGCTATTTTTCATGTAGCCAGATTGTTTCGCTAGGAAATAAATTCAACTTTTTTGGGAATCAAATCGGGTTAATATTATCAATAACAATTCAAGTGGAAATTTTAAATGTTTTTCTAGAGTTAAAATATACGTATGTATGCGACGAAAGAGGTACTAAAACTTATCGATATCTAATGTGTTTCTCTCAAGAGATAAAAATATTTTTTTTTTAATCTTTCGAAATATTTAAAAATTTTGATTCATTTAGAATAATGTCTTCAATTCAAAATTCTCGATTGAGCTGAGCTCATTGCTATGCTAATATCGCTCTGTGACGCAATATGCTGGCCTCTTTGTACAACAAATCTTTTCAAGTTTCCGCTATATACGATGGCTTAAGTCATTCTATATTGTATACCAATTACAATTCTACAATAGCCCCTTTTTAATAGTATTTCTTATTTGTATTTCAAATCTTATTAAAAAGAAATATTAAAATAAATATTTTATTTGGACTTTAAAAATTTAAAATAAATTTTGGTCATCAAATGGTCCTTTCATTTGGAAAATGTTCGGATTCAAGAATAAATTCCCATAACCTCAATTTAAATAAAAAAAAAATAGATAATTGAAATAAAAGAAGCGCAACAGTGTTTTATCTGTATCCGAAATGGATTATATATATATAAATCGTAAGAAATTGTTGATATTTTCTGTCGTTAATTAAGAACCCTAACAAAGATCTCTTCAGTTGGTAGCTTTTTTTTGTGCTATCCAACACTACACAACCGTACTAATATGTACATATTTGTTCAGCAGTAGTTGAAGCTTTTATAAATATTGTTCCTATTACTAGTTTTGTTTTGCTTTGTTTTTGTCGTCATTTCTTTCTTTTTATAGTTTTCAACATTCATTCAATACAAAATCTGTGGTAGAAACGAACGCATGCATGCAATAAAGTGAAATACTCAACACTACATTAGGCGGTCAACAAAGAGGCAGATAAAGAGATGGGTCGGTACCCGATCGTTGCGAATTTATATGAATAACTGCTTTCTTAAGTTTTTCAATATTTGCTTTTTACTCATTCTTGTTGTGGCTGTCTAAGCGTTAAAAACAATTTCTCAGTGAAACCATCAATTGTTGTTTCGCGTTATCGTCGACTTCGTAGCCGTAACCGTCGTCATCGTCATCATCATCATATCGTTGACGGTGTCTGAAATATTTGGCACAGACGGTACTTAAAGCGTTGGTTCGCAAATTCATTCAGTTGTTGGTGATATTTCCTTACCGGATATTTAAAAGAAATCAAATAAAATAAAAAAAATATTTACATTTGTTTCGTTTCGCGTTAATGCTTTTGATTACAAATAAAGAAGAAATAATAACTTGTTTCTTTTTTTTTTAATTTTCACTAATTATTATATTTTTTGTTACACATATACACACTGTGAAGTACAATAACACGTACATACATTTGAAAGTTTATGTGTTTATAACGTGTTTGTAAATAAAAAATATATTTTTGCTGTTTTGTTATTATCTTTACAAAAAATCGAGTGTTTAAACAAGAGAGAAAGAACATTACATCTGACGATTTTGTGACAAGTGCTGCGCGTGTGTGTGTTCAACTACATTTATTGGCCCTCCGGTTTTATTGCTTCTTAATTGCCAACCGGTGGGAGCCTGTTACTTACGTTAGACAGCTTTTGAAGAATATTGATTTTACATACGCCGTTTATACACAATTTTGTATATTTTTGCTTTTTATGCATAAAACTTATGTTGGTAATTACGATTTTTAATATAATTTTTATATACAAATTTTGTTTGTTTGTTTAACGTGCGCAATATGTTGAAATTCTATGCCAAAAAAAGGGAAACTTGTTGATCATAACAAAATATAATTAAATTTATTTTAAAACGAGCAAAAAATCTGCTGATGTGAAAGTAGATTTAAAATCACACATTTCCTTTGCTGACCTGTTGTAGAAAATTAATTATGCAACTTCAAGCATTAAATTTTTAATGATATCCATCCGATGAGGTTTTATTTTTTGCTATTTTTATATTACATTTTAATAAACAACGAAGAATATTCATTATTTATTTAATTATTATATTGTTTTTATGACACATTCTTCTGTAGGAATTTCTGAAATATGCAGCTTGTTCTTTAGGGGATTTTTTCGTTGCATTTCTTTAATACAGTGTCTGGCCATAAATTCAACGACAATAAACAATATAGAATATATTTGAATTATTATTATTTAAATAGAATGAGGGGCTATTGAAAATTAAATTTAAACATTTTTTATTCTTTAATAAGGTGAAAGATAAAGGAGAGTGAATCTTTAAAAAAATAATGGTAAATGTAGTATTATTTAATAGTCTTTCGACAAGTCTTTGAAATTAAAATAATTCTACATATTTAAGTATTCCACTCTTCTTTAACATTGCTTGCATTGTCTATAATCCATCGATATGGACGGAAATGATTTTTGATTATCTACATTAAAAACAAAAGTCTTTCCTCTGAATTTAGAGTGAATCATAAGCGAAGCTTATTTTATTGCAAAGCTTTTGAATTTTTATTTTTATTATTGACCCTGGAGTATTATATTTTGCTTCTTTTAAGAATTTTCGTAATGAGCTCTAACCATAATAGTAGTAAAATTTTCACCGAAATTTCTTTATTTTAGAAAATAAATTTCTATTATTTTAAATAAGAATACATGTATTATTTAACGTATATAACACACGACAGCATAAACTGCTGTTTAATTATGTAAAGGATTTCAAATATGCACAACAGAAATCCAATAATTCGCATTTTATTGCACCACATTTTTTACAGCCTAAAAATCTGCTACACTTTTCTAATTGAATTATTGTAAAAGAAATGCGTAAGAAAATTCTTTTATATAAAATAAATTAAAAAGAATAATAAAACAATGTTTATACAAAAAGGAAATAATAATAATAATAAAATTTATATTAATTAATAAAATATAAATTTTAGAAGTTTAAAAGTTTAATTTTTTCAAGGCAAAATCACCTATCTAACACCAACCTTATCGATATAATTGCATGTTTTGGTATTAAAAGGGTATGGACGTTTTTCAATGATTATATTGACGAAAATCACAAAGCACTTCATTTCTTTATTTTTTTTTTAAGAAATGTTCTTGCTTGTTTGGACTAATTTCTTTTGTTTACAACGAATTTTTTGGAATTGAATGTCATTTCACTCATAAATTATTAGTCTAATGCACCCATTTACTCCTAAGCATATAAGAAATATCAAAACATAATTTGGCATTTAGCCAAATTTTTCATAAATGCGTAATAAATAAAAGGTGTTTTTTATTTTGATATGATCATTCCAAACTTGTTCATTTTTGAATGTTATTTTCTTATCTATTGGTGGGTACAAAATCCAAAACACTCTTAATACTGTTTATTGTTTGACGAGAGTGTTAAATATCAAATATAAAATTAGCATTATTTATTAGTACATGTATTAGAGATATTTTGATCACAGTCTGCTTGTTGGGTTTTCGATTTGTCTGTTCGTATTTTTTTGTTTGTATTTATATTGTATAATAGATTTTCGTTAATAATTTTAATTATAATTAAAACCTTCCGTTTGATAGACGAACACATGTACGTATTTTAGTACTGTTATTTTCAATTCTTCTGTGGTATTATAAAAATATTTTGATTTTTGGACCGCACACAATAGGAAGGTTAGGTTTAGGTTAGGTTGATTGTATTGATTTTGTATAGTATTGATTTTAACTCAGTAGTTATTTTCAATTTTAAAGAATATCAGAATAAGCACAATTTAAAAAAGTACAGACTACCAATGAAGAAAATTTTGCAATAATTTAAAAAATTTCAAATTTAAAGCGTTGAAAAATGTTTTATACGAAAATTTAATAAAAAAATATATACCAGAAGTCGCCGTAGTCTAGTAGGTAGTGTGTTGGCTTATTAGACGTAAAGCCAGCGTTCGAGCCCCAGGCCAGACATCAAAACAAAATACAAAAAGAATTTCTTCGACGACTTCCTCTCAGCAGATTTCTGGCAAAAACCCTGAGAGTAAATAAAATTGCCATGAAAAGTTTCTCAAAAATTTGTCGTTCGGAGTCGACTTTAAACAGTAGGTCCCACCACTCATGTATAAAATTAACACACACAACATAAGTGGTGTGAGAAACTAGGTCGTAATCCTGACTGAGGGGTTGTAATGGCCAATTATGTATGTATGTATGTAATATAAAACAATATAAGCAATTTTTTGATTTTAACACAACTAGTGCATTTATGTATGTAAATTTTACTAAAACAATACTTACGCAATTCCTTTTTAAACAATATAAATACTTCTGTTAAATGCAAAATTATACACATAAATAGAAATTTAGTTGATCTTTTATCTTATCTTTAAACGTTCTGAAGTAGGTACCAATACAATTTACTTTGTTCAGGTTATGCTCGATTAGATGAGATTAAAATTCTAGTGATTGAATTATGACATGGATGTCAATAAAAACACAACAAATAAAAAAATTGTCGACAATGTTGTATTAAAGAATATAAAATATGTTTCTATTAAACTTTACCAGAATCTTAAGAATTACAAAAAAAAATTTGGTTGTTAACAGCCAATATACTCTGAAAATCGAAATACTTGCAAAAGTACAAGTATATGTACGTATATAAATGTAAATTTGTATACTTACACTTATGCTCGTCCGTATTGTCGTCACTAGCCTTTGGCTTTTATTTTCATTACGATCGCAAATGTCTTATCTATCACTCATGCATTTTAAAATGCAAAATTATATATTTGCTCTTATCATTGTTGTAAAAATATTAATAATTATATTCGCCGGCAGGTTCAAACGAATAACAATTCAAACATTTCGAGATTAATTTCAACATTCATACGTGTGTGTATATAACGAAAAATGAAATTGCAGTTGTTTGAACCCCGTTTTTTAATTTGATCACCAAAATTTTTATAATTTATTGGTATACAATTCAGTTTAAAATTTCATATTATAATCAAATCTTTATCATGTGCTTTTATAAGTCATAAAATTCCATTTACATTATTATATTTTTGTGATGTATGTAGCTCTTGTTCTTGACATTTAATTCCAGTTTGCTGTTTGAAACACTCAGGACTTATTTACAATATTGAATCGAATAGGGATATGTTGGTCTAGGTGCAAGGATTATTAGTGAAATTTTTCCATAAAATCTAAAATTGAATTGAATTGAAAGGTTTTATGCTATAGGCCGAGTCACATAGAATCAGTGATACGTTAAACTTTGGGAACTCCTTTAAGCAACATCATGGATTATAGCGGCAAGTGGTATTTAAACCTTGTTTTATAAAAAAGAATTTTTTTACTTGAAATATTTTGATGTTAATAGATTGCAAATTTAGTTTTCAAATCAAAATTTTCACAAATATGTATTTATTAATTCCCAAAATAAGTTTGTATGTATTCCCTAAAGGAGTTACAAATATTAAATCAATGTGCAGTTAATTTTTATGTAATAAATTCGATGTTATCTTCTCCACAACTGGCAAATTAAAGAGTACTATACAATAATTTGTGAATTGGTTAAAGTGCTCGAATTGTCTCATGGTTTTTGAACTTCTAAAATTAAGAAAGAATCTTCTATCCACTGCAAATAATCCATCTACAAAGTTTTCTTATCCCTTAGAAGATCGAAAAAAAAACATAAGAGGAAGGTCAGGTAGCGCCACATCCTACGAAATACTTGCATCATGTTACACTAGACCAATCACCTTCTTATTGGAGAAAAACTTAAATTAAAATAAAAAACTTAATTAGACAAACTGAAACATATTAAGCAATAGGGAGACGTGGAGGTGACAGCCGTATGTTCCTAAATGGAAAGAAAAGGGTATAATAATAGATGTTGATGGTCATAACACAGCGATGTTTGTTATTGGAGAAAAAAATCGTCCTAAAACATTGCGAAAAAAAATTTTCTGTTGTAATATTGGCACGTTATTCATGTTAAACATGAAAACAAAACAAAAATTAATTACCACTCGCCGTAGTCTAATAGGTAGTATGTTGGTTTATTAGGTCAGATAACTTCAACAAAACTAAATATGAAAAAATAGTTCTTCAGCAACTGCCTCTTAGCGGATTTCTGACTAAAACTCTGAGAGTTAATAAAATTGCCATTAAAAACTGCCTTTAAACTGTAGGTTCCGCCACTAATGAGAATCTAGGTCATAATCCTGACTAAAGGAAATTAAGTCGGTGCCTTGTTAGAAAATTCGAACCATTGGTATATTATCGGTTGCATAAGCCAACGCTATACTTTTTAAATGAATAATATAAATAAATCCATTTCCACAGTTATTTGGTAAATTGGTCTTATATCAGAATATGCTTTATTACAGAATTCTATGCTTTTCTATAATAAAATATTTCAATAAAATTTAAAAAAGTATTCAACATTTTGACGAATGCTATTCATTTGAGCCACCATTTTGTTGTGGCTTCAGCGGGTAAAATTTTGATTATTGTATTCTTTACTGAGAAATTTTTCATTTATAATCATTATTCTAAAAGACCAAATCCACATTTATTTTTAATTTTTTAACAGAAATACCTGACATTGCGTGTGCTTTTTTGGCATATGTGGTACATTATTATTAATCTTAAATAATTTAATGTTTTCTCTACGTTTTAGAGATATGAAAGATTAACGGTATTACATTTGATTGAATAAAATTATTTTAAACGCATTTTAAATAAACAAATGTGTTAAATACGCAGTAAGCCTTTCCTATTCTACATACATATGTACATGTATTTATATAGTAGAAGGTTTTAACACGATTTCTTTTTCAAATTTTATAAAATATACACTCAGTGTATATTTTCAACGCAATTTAAAAAGTAATTTATTTATTTATATTTACAGTAATTATATTAAAGGTGTAAAATACTAATACCGAATTACCTCACCCTTTATCCACAAAAATTAAATACGAAATTTCAATTTATAAAATTAATATAAAAAATTATAACGAAGTAATATTTCACTGAATTTATAGTAAATTTTGATTAGTAAACGTTCGAGTTTTACATTTTCAATTTGATTTTTTAAAATATTGTTTTTTGATTTACTATACTATAATTTGCAAATGCAAAGTAAATGATCATTTCAAACTTTTTGTTTTGATTCCTCTGCAATATATTGCTACATACCCCCTACTTATATTGAACTGATCAAAAAAGATTTCTGTATGAAAACAACACATGTTTACTAATAACATTAATGAATATTTGTTTTGTGTTTTTGCTTTTATATTTATAAATTTTATTTTAGTTTTCGATAGTGGTGAGCTTGACTTTATTGTTTCCTATAATTCTCTGTCATGTTTTACTTACTGAGACTAAAATTTTCAATTTAGTTTAACGTTGGCACTTCACTAAGAAACATTTCGCAAATAAAATAAAGCCACGTATTTAATAAAAAATAAATTGTATATATTTTTGAAACGCATTCGAGCCGATTTTTGATGCCTACATGCATACAAAGCTTTTTGTTAATAATATTTAAATTAGCCGACTTTTGAGTTTTTGTTTTGTTTTAAAAGTAAGTGAATTAACAATTTTTGTAATGTTGTTGTCGTATAGAGTTTACCAATAAATACTTCAATTTTAATCATTGTTTAGTTTTTTTTTCACATATTTGTTCAATAAAAATATTTAAAGTAAGCACAAACTTAACTTTGTATCTACAATGCCTGGAAAATAATAGCACTGTTAACAAATATTGCATATACAATGTGTGTTTTTGACTCTTATTTGAAAATTGAATGTTAAGGTTAAAAGAATTTTGAATTGCATTTGATTGTGCTATTAGACAGTATACATATATTTCTATTTTCCGTACAGAGAGGCCTTAAGCGCGGTTTTTTAAACTAAATAAAAAAATTATATGTATGTAATGGTAAAATATTTGGCTGACTTCCAAAATGTTAGTTGCTTTGTGTTTGAACAAAGTATAGTGTTTCATAAAGCCACTGTACAAAATATTTACAATATATACTATTTCAAAACGTCGTCAATGTGTACATTTAACGTAATCAAAAAGCTATCAGGCATCGGATTTATAGTTGATGCATTGTTTGGTAACTTTGCATATGTACAAAATTTATATACCGTAGTAGAACTGTATACAAACTTTGTATTGATACATTTTGGATGTCAGTCTTTTAGATAAACATGAAAAATAACGAAACTTAAAACAGAATTCGAACTTAAAATGTTACTTTTACTTCTATCAAAGTTATACGCTATTAGAGGGTTTTCAATTGGTTTTATATATTGCTTCCATAACCCGATCCCTAAATCATTGCCAAGAATTTTTGCTAAAATGTTTGGAGTCGATATCTTGTCGAATAGCTAACAATAAATCCATTATAAAAAAACATGAACATTAATATAAATGCTTCAACTAACAGGTTTTATCGTCTTATGCAAATCGAGCATTTGTATATGACAACCAGCTAGTCTAATGTATGAACGAGACACTTTTCCACCAAACAAAACAACTTAACTCTCGTCAATCTATATCTCAATGTAGATGCTTGTACAAATACATATAATTTTTTCGAATGTTTTGCCGTCAGTAATGGTGGTTTTAGTGGACCGCAGGCTTGAAGACTATGATGATCGCAGTCTGACGCGAAGTGCTCCAAACAGCACTTTTTCTTTTAGTTTGATGTAAGCCTACCATCATGGGTCATTTTTGGTTTGGTGAAACAAACACTTAAAGGTTAAATTAGTCATTGCTAGCGTTCATTTTTTTCCTTTTGAACAATTGTGCTTAGTTTTACCTATTTTCATTCTTTCGTCAACGTAGTGTTTTGGATAGAAAAATAATATTTCCCTCCAAATCGATTTATTAAATTTATGTGTGTTACTATATTTATTTTTATGTTTTTATTTATGAGAAGACTTAGCTGTGGATCTGAGTGGTAAGAAGAGGCTGTCTTTCACTTCATGTGTCAGTGCCCTGCTCTTTTTATTAAAAGGCAGGAGGTTTTTAATCTTCCTTTTTTTGGCATTCTCAATTGAAATCTTCAATATAAAGATTGCTGCAATCTCAAGATTTATTTTGGATTCAAGTTAGTTTCGTGTAGGGAATGATTGATTCCTCTTCCTTTAAGGAGGCTACACCACATTATCTAACCTAATCTAGGACTAATATTACTATGTTATATTATATAAAAGTGAAAGCAAAACCTATAAGGAATTCTATAGAAAATATTGCTTATTATAATAATCTTTTATTTAATGGTGCTATTTAATTCACCAATACTGTAAGTGAGTGTGCACACTTAGATATTTAAATTAATATTGCAAAGTGCAATATGGCTTTCAAAAATTGAGTGAGTAAAATAAGGACGTTTACTTTTTAATTCACTGCTTACGAGTGCCATGTAAAATGATTACTTTTCTAAAATTAGAACCTTGAAAACAAAATTTCCTTTAAAAATATAATTTTATTGTACCCTTAATATCTGGTATCAAATTAAAATTTACTTCTTCAATTCACTTTTTTCTATGCTGGGCTGGCCCAATCTTTCTTTCGAAGTTGATAGTTGGTTTATTAGATTTCACATATGCATTGTTATAAAATTATTTAGTTAATGAAAGTTTAGAGAAATAACGAATGCAAGTGGGATTGGGTCATATGCAATATTAAACAAAAGCTATGGAATTGGCGTCGTTTGCATTTACTAAACTAATTATATTAAATCATTTCGTCTGGGGCTTTTCGCCAAGGTAATAAAATCAAGAAATTAACGCGAGTAATATTTTGAAACAGCACGTTTAATATTTGCAAACAAAGTAAGTGCCAAAATAATTTGGTTTATTCGTTTTTAGTTTTATTTCCTTCATTTTAAATACAGAATTTTAATTTTATTTTGCATACAAAGTATTATTTTTTTTCGTAATTAATATAAATATAAACCGCTATCGTATCAATATAATTTATTTCTCGATATTGTTTTATTTACGCGTTTTCATTATTTTTTTTTTAATAATTACAAAAAGAAAAAAAAAACCCTCTTTATGTATTTAATTTCAAATTCTTAATTTTTCAATCTTTCATACGAATTTCAACATATTGCGTCTTATTCATATAAAATTTCTTCAGACTCGTTACAGAATCTTTTGCATTTAAATTCCACGAAACAATACTAAAACCGATTTTTATTTATTTTATTTTCTCACAACTTTACTTACAGAAAATATAAAAGCAAACTTAACTTTATAGAGAGAATAATAGTGAGAGTATATATTTTTTCCAAGAAAGATTTCAAAAAAAAGTACCAAGAAATTGTTTCGAGACTGCCGCCGCACGACAAGAAACAAAGCGTCCGCTGTGATATATATGATAGTATACGACAGACTCACTAAAAATTTGGTGTGCATAATACACGTCTCTGCTGTAGAATTGAATTTGAGTTTTGTACTGAACCGATTTAAGATTAAGTTTTGCCTTTAGAAGATATAGATATTTTTGGATTGAAAAAGGATATCAAATCCTTCCTTTTACGAAGGCCGAAACGATTGTGATATTAACTTGGAACATATTGATCTAGAGAAAGAGGAAGAAAGATATTCGTCGCATATATTAAATATTTTTAATATTCCTTTTGTTAGGAAACTTATACTTAAAAACATTTTTTTTTGTGAAAAAGTCTTGTCTTTAGAAATTTAAATCTAAACAAAATTGTACTTTAAATATTTCATCATTAACATTTGCAGAAATTTTGTATTTCATTTAATATAATTACTTTTTTCTTAACTCGTTCTTAAAAACACTACATTTATGTATAACACTCAACGTAAATCGGCAAACGCATCATCTTCATCATCCTCCTTAACATCATCATCATCATCAGCATTGCCATCACATGAATTAACCGGGCTTTCAGCTAATCCATCATCATCATCAGCATCAACGATATCGTCATCAGCAAATGCATTAACGTTAAAAGCAGCTGTATCATCATCAAGTGCTTCTGCTGATATTACATTACAGTCTCCATTATTGCATAGCATAGCACCTACTTCACCTACACCTCCACCTACTCCACCTACGCCTCCGCCTTCAGCTAGTTATTCTAATGCGTCCTCCCCTCCCTCCTCACCCTTTGCGGGAATTTCATTGAATTTTTCTCCACCCACTATTCAGAATTCATATGAAAGTGGTAGTGCTCCTACTTCTCCTGCAGATAAGGAAGAAGAAACCTGCTCCAATTCCTGCTGTTCTTATCCAACTTTAGAGCAAATTAAACAAAAACTCAGAAATCAAGAATCACAAACCCAACTGACCCTCTTAAATTCCCTACTACTTTCCTCCACAGCAAACGCCGCTGTCGTCCAGCACATCCCACACTCGACTTTAGTAAGATCTGTAACAGCTACCAGTATCATGGATATGCCCTACAACACCTCACCTTCCTTACGTGTGCGCACCACTTCGCTTAATCAACTCAAGAAAACCGCTGATCTTGCTATAGAAAACGAGTTGCACGTCTGTCCTAGTGAAATGCCTGATGAATTGCGTAAACTCTTGCCACCCACATCGGAGACTGTAATGACAAAACCATTTCCTATTAGAGGTGAACGTGCCATATCTGATGTTTCCACTCCTCACGTTATTGCCATGGTCGGTTTGCCAGCCAGAGGTAAGACGTTTATCTCTAAGAAACTGGCACGTTATCTAAATTGGATTGGTATTGCAACAAGAGTGTTTAATTTGGGAGAATACCGTCGCCACGCCACTAGCGCTTACAAGTCTCATGAGTTCTTCCGTGCCGATAATGAAGAGGCCATGGCCATTCGTAATCGTTGTGCTAATCAGGCCTTGCACGATTCCTGTGAATGGCTTCTAAGCGGCCAGGGCAGTGTGGCTGTTTTTGATGCTACAAATTCTACATTAGAAAGACGTAAGCTGATACATGAAATCGTCGTGAAACAACATGGTTTTCGACTTTTCTTTGTCGAGTCAATCTGTGACGATCCTACCATTATTGAACAAAACATCAAGGAGGTCAAAGTCAGTTCTCCGGATTATGTGAACATGAATACCGAATTGGTGGTGCGCGATTTCTTGCAGCGCATTGAACACTATCAAGAACGTTACCAACCGATTGATGAGGTAAAAGAGGAACACTTAAGTTTTATGAAGATCTATAATGCTGGGAAAAAAGTGGTCGTTTACAATAATGAAGGTCATGTAGAATCGCGCATAGTTTATTATTTAATGAATATACATATTACACCTAGAACTATCTATCTAACACGTCACGGTGAATCCGAGCATAATCTGAAGGGACTTATAGGTGGCGATTCCAATCTAAGCGAACGAGGTCGTTTATACGGTAAGGCCTTGTCGTCTTACATCGAACAGCAGAATATTGAAGGCCTTAGAGTTTGGACTTCGTGGATGAGGAGAGCTATACAAACAGTAGCCGATGTTAAGGCTCCCCAAGAACGTTGGAAGGCACTTAATGAGATAGATGCTGGTCACTGCGAAGAAATGACCTATGAACAGATAAAGGAAACCTTTCCCGAAGAGTTTAAAGCAAGAGATCAAAATAAGTTTGCTTATCGTTATCCTCGTGGTGAAAGCTATGAAGATTTGGTAGCACGTCTTGAACCCGTTATAATGGAGTTGGAACGTCAAGGCAATGTTCTGGTAGTATCACATCAGGCTGTATTACGTTGTCTTTTTGCCTACTTCCTGGATAAGTCAGCCGATGAGCTACCATACCTGTATGTGCCCTTACATACTGTTATTAAACTGACTCCGGTTGCCTATGGCTGTAAGGTCGAGCATATTAAACTGCCCATAGATGCAGTTGATACTCATCGTCCCAAGCCAAAGATACCCGGAGATGTTTCATTGGGTCTTGATGGATTAAGCGGTGATTTGGTAGCTCCTGATGGCGTCGGTAAGGTGTTGATAGTTGGCGATGATGTGACTAAGGCGACTAATGGCGGTATTATAGGCAATGGTATTGCTGCGGTATCATCTTCTCCCTTAGACACAAACATTAATGACGCCACCAGCAACCCCCCAACAACTCCTGTCAATAACGGAAATATAAACAACAACAATCAGTAACATAGTAGTCAACATAAATACGTCCTCATCAAATGTGAACTTCTGACTCAGCTTCATTTATAAATCGTTTCAACACATTTTAATTTTAAAAATTCTCTCTTTTTTGACATAGTGTAAGTAAGATTAAAGGATATAATAAAATTGAAATCATTTTCTTTAATTAATAAACCAGAAGATACTTAAGAGTGGTGACTATAATTAAATTAAAGTAATAAAGTCCAGATTGTGCAGATTGTCCATATTGTTTGTGTCAGTTTGCTGTTTTAAATTTTTGTTTTTTAATCGAAAAATGTTAAATTGGCTTATTAAAATAAATAAAAATAATAAAATTTAAAATTTCCTCAGTGCCATGTGTTTTAATTATGGAAATATGACAACGTTTAAAACGAGAAATTCACCATTTACTATTGAAATTACCTCCACAGATTTTATAATTTTCCCTTCGCCATTAAATTTCGTACTTATATTTATTGCACATACATTAAGAACTGCATATGCTGATAATAAATGTTGAATTGAATCAAGAACGTATAAATTCGATTTTAAAAGTTGTAACCTTTGTAACAAAAATATCTAATATTTTGCTTAACTAAATATGTATGTAAGTAGTAATTTTTAATATCAAAAAAGAAGTATGGCCAACTAAAAAAAGAATGACTGAATATGAAATAAAAACTAGATATGTTAACTAATAAATAATATTTCTATTATAGACATACTATTTTTATATAGTAAACAATATTTCTGCCTTTAAATGTAAAATGATTTAATGATTGTTTGTATGTATTTTATTTTTCAAAAAAATAATATATTTTTTGCACTTTTTTCATATTTGTTTAATTGTGTGCTCAAAACACGAAGGCAAGACTTTTCGACTGAAGTAAATGTAAACTTAATAAAAAAAAATATTATGTAAAACAATTTTTACTTAAATAAAATAAAAATACTTATTTAACTTTACCGAAATACTTGCTTAATATATGCTATATTAATAATATTTTGTAAAACATGTATATTTTGAAATCTAAATTGTAAACATTTGATTGTATCTCTGATATATTTTATTTTAAATAAAATAAATATAAATACTTATATTGACTTATTTTACTTATTTCATAACAATAAAATTTTATAAAATCCATTCGACAATTTAAAGTTTGTTTTATTTATTTCATTTTATTATATACAGTAAAGGAAAATATATTAAATACGATATAATATTTTAAAATTTTAGAAATAAGAGAAAAATTATTTTATTTCAATCCTTAGGACATTTACACAATTCTTACAGAGAAATGCCAACAATTTTAAAGCTAAGTCGCTGTCTGTCCAAACAATAATAAGAATACAAAATCAGCGATAATATCATACATAAACCGTAATATTTAAGAAGTATGAATTCTCAAAAAGGTCAATTAAGATTCGAAAATAAGCGCTCCAAATTCGGCGAATAATAATAAATTTGAATAATAATAAATTAAAATGCAGAAGAATCCACAAAATACTATTTATTTAAAAAAAAATGCTAACTTCGCATTGAAATTTGCTACAATTCACATGAACAAGAATATTTATTTATTTATTACAATACAATTACAAATTATATTTTAACTATATACGAGCGGAGTAACTTGACCATATGCTCGGTGTAGTGTCACACACCAGAGTCTCTGGTGGGAATCGAGCCCACGACCCTCACGCTAATAGTCTAGCACACTACCCACTAGACTAACAGGAAACCCATGAACAAGAATATTATTTTTTGGAAATAATGTTTTATTTACTGATTAGAGTAAATATAACATATTTTAAAATGAATCATAATCGGAATGCCGAATCTCACCCATAAAATGATACCTCAATAGTGAAAAAAGACGGTGGATAAAATGGATCTAATGGCATCAGTTGGCATATTCTTATGGTAAATTCGTGACTGGGTTTTATACGTTATTATGTATCCAGACAGTTTATCACCACCTCCATAATCACCAAACCTAAACTCAATTAAGTATTTTACGAATGTTTAGGATAGATAATTAATTAAATATATTACAGAGAATTTAATGATTTCAATGCCTCTTCATCCAGAAATTGTAATTCATATCCAAGGTGGCCCGACCAAATAAATTTTTTAAGCCTTTTTTAACTTCTTCACTTCAAAAATATAAAATTGATCATTTTAATTTGTTGAGTCTGTATGAACAACAGAAAAGGTGATATATTCCATTATGATACAGCCAGATCACAAAGATCTTTGGTGGCTTGGAAGAATATAAGAGATATTTTCTCGGAAGTTTTGATGAATCCACCATATAAGCGCTATAAAACTTCAGGTTACCATTTATATCGATCTCTGCAAAACTCTATGATTTGATTTTAAATTCCGTAAAGTTCTACAAAGTGCACTTGGATCAGATATTTAGTTAGAAATTGCAAATAGGACCTCTTCTTTCAAAGAGAAAGAATTCTTCTTGGCGAATTAACTCGTTTGCATACCCACAAAATATTTTTTTTTATTCAATCGCTGTTATTCAAACATTTTTAGTAAAACAAAATTTTTTCCTGGTCAATTTGCAATAAAATGAATCACTTGTCTGAACTCAATTTTATTTTAATTCTACTGTACATCATCTTCATGTATTTACATCATACAGTTTCAAATATTCCAATCAAAAAAATCTACTGTAAATAATAAAATAAAACGAAGTAAATTACAAAAGAAAATATTGTCTCCTGGATGATGTTATTATCTTAATTATGAAGGTAAGTTGTAGCGTTTAAGATCATTAAACTTTTATATTTCAATGATTTTAAAACTAAGAAATATTATTAAAAAAAAAATTAGTGAAAGTTTAATATTGATATACCTGTAGATTAATAATTCCTAACAGTTTCATCTCTTGATGTTTAAAGGTTATAATAGTTTTGTAATGCATTTTAAAAATAACCTTAAGGAGGTTATCAAATCATTTAATACTCGTGTAAACAAGCAGTAGCGAATACATTTCATTAAATAAGAATGAAAAATCGATAGAAAATTTATTTTTTATTTTATTGCAGTTTAAAACAAGAAAATATTATGTATACGAAATTTTTATTAATACTTTTACATTCGATATTTTCTATTCGTAAGTTAGAAACTCATTGCATATTACATGTTGTACCTATTTGAAAATAAAAAAATAACAATTAATTAATCCATTAATTGAAATAAATGAAACTAAGATATTCTACTGTGACACTGCTTGTAAACTGTTTTACATAACAGATAAGTATTTAATAAATATTAAAATTGAAATTTATTAACTGAATTTATGGTTTTTTACTTTTTTAATTTCAATATCAAAATACTGTACACTTTATAGTTTTATTAAAAAAAGATGCTGTAGTTTTATAATGTTAAAAAAACTTTCTTTTAATTGTTCATTTTCATTAATTCCATCATTGTTTTTTACAGCGTAAGCATATGAGATGTAAACCTGATACATATGAACATGACTAAAACGACGACCAATTTGGCGTCAAATTCATGCAAACAACAACACGACGATCAGTCAGTCAATTGAGAATTTTAATTATTTTTTTCATAAATATATACATATATAAGGATAGATCCGAACATACATTATGTCTGAAGACAAAGTTTATACGGATGGTGATATAGTATGGGTAAAATTGGGCAACAATTGGTGGCCGGGCGAAGTGACAGGTTCGAATCGACATCCAGAGGGATTAGTTAAACATTTGAAACGAATGCCCTATTGTGTGGTCAAATTTTTTAATGAGAATTCATAGTAAGTACGATATTGGCATACATTTCTAAGTACCATAAAATTATATATTTTTGAATAATTATATGAACCAAAATTTACAGTTACTATACTATATATAACCATAAATTTCTGTTGTTTTTGCGTAAGATGAACTACATAACTTTTTTAAACATGTTTTCTTCATAACATGGATAGCTAGTTAAGGAATACAAGAAAAGAAAATTACAAAATTAATTTATCATCGAGTTCTGATATTTTTTTCCTAAATGCTATGATTCGAGAAAAAATACTTTATTTTTGATGCAATTTATTAACAATCTATCAAAAAAAAATCGAGAAATTTAATATATCTTGAAAATTTATTTAATTTTGAAGGAAGGCAAGTCAATATGTATATTTTTTCTGTTGATATTATTCACTAATATTATCAAATAATATTTTGGACGACAAATTATTACGAATGCTTAGTCTGTTCAAGTAATTTGTCCCAATATCTCTCGATTTCACACTTAACCATTGATAGGTCTTGACCAATAGCTTTGTTTGATGTATACAATGAATGTCCATAAAGACTTAAAGCAACAACTGTATACCATATGTCCAATATATGTACCATATTGCTTTTAGCATTTTTTTGTATATTCTTAGCTTTTGCTTAGCCCCGTTTGTCTTGAACGAAATAACCATTATTAGCGTTTATATTTCAAATCAAAATATAGTCATTTTGCAGTTAACAGCTCTACTACTGCTGTCCAGAGTTCGTTTTTAGAACGGTTAAAGAAAATACAGGTGAATGAAATTAGCAATATCTTGTATAAATATTTATTTGTTGGGTGCACTTCTTGGTTACTTATGTTGGCACTTACAGAAAAATTGATACCACTATCGAACGTAGCCACAGATCATCTGATGGTTGATCGCCCTAATCGCTATGACGTCCATATTCATTCTTTGCATTCATTATTCCCTGCTGATGAAATTGTCTATAGACATCCATTGAGGATGTATAATCAGTAATAGGTTGTGTAATGTCTCGAATGTAATTAAAATATCTACAGATTTCTTGCCTAAAGTATCTGGGTGTGGATTATACGTCTTTACCTTATGATAAGACTGCTAGCATCCCGCAAGAATTTGGTTAGTAAGCTCTAATGTTGTCTAACTGGAGGACTTCTGATTTTCTCATGGAGATGATCAAAGCTAGTTATTCTAAGATCGTTATTCAGCAGGTTTAAAGTTTGACTCGTTTAGGAATAGGGTCTAAACGGCAATTTTACTTGAAATGAGCTACAATACTA
The DNA here is from genome assembly GCA_958299815.1 of Sarcophaga carnaria. NCBI lineage: Eukaryota > Metazoa > Arthropoda > Insecta > Diptera > Sarcophagidae > Sarcophaga > Sarcophaga carnaria. The sequence goes on along the minus strand of OY283149.1, from coordinate 79,434,797 downwards.
AATACAATGCTCATCCTTGCGCAGTTTCAAATGAGCTTAATCAGCATAAGTTCGACGCAAACAATAGTCGCTTGTTTTTAATTCTTGAACGATCTTCTTATATATCCTTATGTAAAATTTTCCACGTAGTTAAGGTACTAATCTCAACAAATTGAAAACGGCAATGAGCCGACATTTCTTCGTCTTCTTCAATACACATTCTTCTTCTTCGTCTTCTTTCGGTACACATATTTCTTTGTCTTGTGGAAGGTTTTGAATCTAGTAAAATTAGTGCGAAAATAACTGCATGAATTAGTTGCATCAAGTGGAAAATAGAAGAACGAAATGAATTTTAAGTAAATTTTCACAAGTTAAACGATTCATTCATTCAAACCTTACTTAATAGAAATATCAACACAGTTTGACATTCTCAGTTATCAAACCATATTTATCGCTATTGATAGTTCTCATGCCGACTTTAAACTTTTTGAAACAGAAGCAAAATAGATTGTAATTGATTCCTATACATGTGTTATTTAATTTTTTTTTTTCATTTGATAGCTGGTCCTGATCCCCAATCTGTCATTTCGACGGACTCGTCATTAGATGAGTCAATAAGATTAGAAAATATGGCGTCTCTGGCCTGCTAAAAAAGACTACTGGGCTTAGTTAAGCCCAGCCTGAGGTTAGTTGTTGGCTTTATTACAGGTCACTGCCTGATTAGATCATTGGCGAACATCTACAGATCCCAGCTGGACTATGGCAGGGTATGTTATGATGAGGAGGAGACTATCGAGCATCCCCTCAGCAAATACCCAGCCCTTAAGAGCTTGAGGTTGAGGACCCTGGGCAGGGGCTTCTTTGAGGGTTTAGATTCTCTGACGACAGCCGACATTAGGTCTCACCAGAGATTCATAAGCAGCTAGAGTTAGTTGTGAGGTGTCAGGGCATTAACCCATTAGTGCCCAGTGGCAACTTAAGTTGCCAGCAGAGGTTGCCTTAGTTTTTATGCTCTGAGAGGAAATTGAGTGTAAAAAACAAAACGGCAACCGTTAGAAAAAAAAAGTAATTCGGGAATTAATGGGTTAAGACTGTAATCGCACTTTTTTGCCTCTTATCCTACCTCCTTTCCTGTCCTTTTAGGACGAATTTACAATGGGTCATTTTGTCCTCTGGGTTTTGTGCTTGTCCTAATGATAAGTATACGTTCTTAAACCTACCCTCCTACCTACCCTTATTCAATTAATAGAACAAACAACGAAAAACAGACGAATCGACTAAGGTTATGTTTCAGATGCACCCAAACAATTACATGAAATAGGATTTAATCTGTTCTTTCCTATATAACGTGACGATAAGCACCGATTCTAGTAGAAAACATTATTTTCACTTTTCTAAAGGTGAATAAATAGTTCAAAGTAAGCCTAAAATGAAAAAAGCTATAGTCTTAGGTCCCTAAATGTCAAATCATTAATTTATTTTACAGACATAAAATCTGACGCTAACTTGATTCCTCATTGTAAAATTATAATTGCTATTGCATAAATTATAGTCTAGATATTGTATTATATTTAATTTCTTTTTTAATTAAATTATTTCAGTGAATATGTGCGAAGTGCAAAACAAATATTTCCTTTCCAATGTGCAAAAAAGGAAGAGTTCCTTAGAAAAGGTTATTGTAAGTTATAAACTGCTGTAGTTAAAGGAACCACAATAAAAGAAAATCATTGATTCTTTTTTAGCTCTTTATAACAGCGGTAACTCCTTTATGGAGAAATTTCCCGAAGATGTTGAAGTGGCGGAGCGACTTACACGTCGTAAAGAACCTTCTTTAATAATAAACGATCGTCCAGACAGTATTGTTAAAGCGATATTAGGTCAGCCTTTGATAGCAACGTATGATGACTGTTATGATGGAACAAATTATCGAGAAAAACGTCGTAGTGGCGTGAGTAGTAGAAATAGTCTTTGTAAGTACTTTTTTTTAATTAAATACACATTATTTTTACAGGATTCTGTTACTAAAATTTTAAATATAACTCAAAATCGTAGTAATGAAACGTCAAACGATAAACTGGGAATATCATCAATTTCTATATTGACGTTACCAAATTCGAACGCATCGTCAAATCTACCTTTAAATAATACCAAAAATGTTACAAACAACGTTGTTAATAATAGCACCAATTACCAGTGTAATTTATGTGATTTTACCAGTGTGCGACAAAATGTCATGATATTGCATCGAAAAATGCACAGCAATAGAAATTCAATAGGACCTACCAGTACAAAATTATCTTCAAAACCATCACCAGCACCACCACCAGCCTCAGCAGCAGTAGCTACTGCTGTTTCAACAACATCAACAACAACGAGTCTTAACAAAAATAGATCAAATCAAAATCATATTATAAGTGATGATAAAACTAAAAATAAAACCAAAGTAAGTACAATCACAACTACAAAAACAAGGTCAGACAGAGAGACACAAGATGCGTCAATAAGAACAGCCACGCCTAAGGAACCAATTGATACAAACACAAGCACTTTGTCAGTAACTAAAACTATCAAATCTAAATCACCAAAATTAAATAAGAATAGAAAGTCAAACAAGGAAAGTAAAGTGGAAAGTGCTTATGCTATCATCCTTTCCGATTTCTGTCCGAATGAAACGGATATCATTTCGCCTATAGCTGTCGACAAACAATCTAGACGTTCATTAAGACATCGACAAAATTCGGATGAGTCATCAACAGTTGACATGACTAATGGATCTTCGATATGTATTGATGTTACTGAAACAAGATCAATACAAAAGGTACCTAAAAAACGAGATTTTTCTTCGCTACAGTTGCGAAAAGATAGTCAAACGGAATCGTCAGAACCCGATGTATACATAGTTGATAAGGACAAAGAAACTACTGCAAAAAGCACAAGTACAGCCATCATTAATTCAGCTGAAAGCGCTAAAAATGATGTAGAAGATTTGCGCAAAATTTTGTTAGCTGACTGGAGTGATGATGATGAAACTCCCCCTGATGCTATTGTTGTGGAAGACAGCATAGTAATTAATGAACCAAATACAAATGCTGTTGTAGCGGCAACATCTACACCGGTCGTCTCATCTTCATCGTTATTAACTGGTCGCATAAGAAACATACCAAAAAAGGATCGCCGCGATGTTGTGTTACAAGATTTCAACAGCGATATATCTTTAATAGAGGGTAATACCAAAGTCGGTGAGAGTAGAAAGCCCATGGCTGTAGATTTGGATAGTTCAAATTCTTCGGTTGTGGAGATTATAGAAGATGATCAATCAACAGCACCAATAATAACTATTAACGACGATGAAGAAGACGTAGACGTATCAAAAACCCAAAATGATCAAAATACAGTTGTAGTTTGTGAGTCACGCGACATCGATTCCGCTGTTGGCCTAGCAAATCAGAAATCTAATTCTGCTGCCACTTCATGTTCGACATTATCCTGCTTTGATTTTCAGGAAGAGGAAGATGAACAGGAATCTGCAGCCCCTACAATTTCACATTTCAAAAAGAAATATCTCTCTGGAGAAAAACTACAAAATCTATCATCTTCTGTAGATGATGTTGAAGATGAGAGTGTGGCCAAGAACCGAGCAGAGTTAGCAGAAAGCGATCAAAAATTAACAGCTGATATCGAATCACTGTTGGCACAAACACAACCAGCAGTAACGGACTTACTCAATGCAAATAGCTTAGAGGAGAGCATCTCCGTCAAAGATTTACCAATTAAAGAGAGAGGCAAAAGGATATTTAAATCACGAAACAAGTCTAGAATAGAGGAGAGAACAACTACGGATGCAACTACTGCTACAGTGCCTGTAGTGGATGATAATTTAAAAACGTCCGAACACAATAAGTCTAACGAAAATTCTCAATTAGAAACCATAATTAACAAAGAGAACGAAACTAGCGAATCGATTCAAAGTGAAAATATATTGGACAATGAAATCATATTAGAAGTGTATGAAAATCTAACCTCCAAGAATAATTCAATAGAAATTATAAATGACGAGATATCATATAACACATCAACAGATGAGCCATATTTGCACAATGAACCTGCTAACGAAAACAAAGAAAATGAAGATATTTCGAAAAGCGATAATAATTCAACTATTCAGACCGAAAAAAGTCAATTAGACAAAGAAAAATTGATAGATTGCGAGGAAAAACTTATAGAAAAAGAGGATACTACGGAAGAAATAATAAAAGCTGTACCAGAAAAAGAAACACAGATCGTAGACTTGAGTGAAAAATTGGTGAATGAAATAACAACTAATGAAACGGTGTGTGAACCTAATGAAGACAGTGAAATCAATATCCTGAAGGAATATTCTGTTGTACATCTTGAAGATTATAAGGAAGAAGTCAAAATTGATAAACACTTAAATAACATAAAGGAAAATATGTTAATAGAGGATATTGAATTGGACTCAAATGGCAAAGTCGAGGCAACAGAAATCACCGAGTCTCTGGAGGAATTGAAAGAAACTGATCAGGAAAATAAGTCTCATATTGAAGTAAAGATAATAGAAACTGACAATATCGATACTTTATTAACTGAAGAAAGTAAAATTGAAATTATTCGTAACAACAATACTACGCCAACAGGCAATGAAGAAATTACAGCAGAATTGAAAACCGCAGAGGAAGAAAACAACGATATTAGCGATAATGAAAATTCAGATAATGTTTATAAAATACGCGTAAAATCGTCTGAAATGTTATTTGAGACGACGTTTGATTTGGCACCAGAAAAAAATCAAGAAACAGTGTCAGTCACTGAGGTGAGTAATGTTGACACTCGATTGATTACCACAACACCCACCGATGAAAACAGCAGCATGGGAGCCTCAGATACTGGCGCTGAATTTGGTTCTCCGACATCTATGTTAAGTGAAGAGCGTTTACCAGAATTTCGTTTCGAAAGCAACCAATCACCGCAACAAGAAATAGATGCTGCTGCTGAAAACGAATTGCAGGTTGCCGTTGAAAATCCAAAACAAACAACTCATGAAGAAACAAATCATGATGCAAAAACGAATCTAAAGGAGCTATTTAATGACTTTTCATTAAGCAGTGTAAACTTGCCGGAAATTTCTCTGTGCTCGCTTAATCCTTTAATACAAAGGCGATTTAGCATGATCTTACACTCTTCACACACTGAAGCAAATCCAATAAAACGTCCACGCTTAAGTGTTGATGATAGTAAAATAAAAAACAATTTGGAAAGTTCCAGTGGAAGAAACTCACCGTCACCTTTACTTCAATTTAGATCAGAACTCAATAATCGCCCCAAAAATCGTCATATGAAAATAACACCACGTCGTAACGTTAGTGAATTGTTTAAAACAAAAACCAATGGAAATGATAACGATACAAATGAAACAACGAATTGTGTTTCGAGTATAGAAAATTCAATTGGAAAAATACAAGAAACCGAAAAAGAATCCAGCACCGAAAAGCTTACAGAAATTTGCGAAGAAAATTATAATTCGGAGAATAGAAATGAAAATGCTGAGGGGCAAACATCAACAATAGAAACAGTTGTTCAAACTAGTGAACAGAAAGTTATTCCTACAGATGAAAATGTCGCCAGTGAAGAAAAACAAATAAATGAAAACTTTTCAGGGAGTGAGGTCAATCAACAGCAAGACAATGTGAAAGAAAACATTGTTTTTAAGGAGAATAATGTAGCTATAGAAGTCAAGGTTAATGAAGCATTAAATGACGAATCACAATCTGATAAAGCTGTTGATTTACAAGATAATTGTTTGGTGTCAAAAGTTTCTGCAGACGATTTGCCTTCTGAAATCATAACAACTAAGGAAAATCAAAATAATGTAGAATCTAACAGCCCTGTGGCTAATGTATCAAGTAATATACCTGAAACTGATTTAATAGAAACAGACTTGAAAGAAAAAGATTATGGTACAGATGATGTACACGAATCGCAAGAAGAGGATTTAAGTCAAGTTGTAAACTCTGAAGTTTCCTTAAATGAAAATTCTCACATAACAGTAAATAATATAGAAAGTACAGAGAATAGTATACCCACCCCGAACATAGTTTCTTCGCTGGATAAAGTAGAAACGGATTTTTCGCCTGATGTACCACCCCCTACTCCACAGGAACGTGAAATTGTTATAGAAAGTGAAAATACAAATCAAACTATCAATGATCAACAGCAGCTGCAAGAAAAATGTGAAGAAAGAGTTGACGCTATTTCTCGCTCAACGACTCCAACAGTGAATAATCATTTAAACGAAGGAAATATTCAACCTGAAACACCAAATGCAACGAATCTCGTTGAAGAAGTTGAAAGAAGCTCTCCGGCACTGGACATGGTGAAAAGTCTGAATGAAGACACAGATAAGGAACTGGTAGACGAATACGAAACAAAAGTTCCATCAACTTCACAGCAACAATCTGAAAATATAATAACTATAAATGAACATACAGATGTTTTACTTTCCTCGCCGCAACAGAAAAACGATTCTGACGCAAGACATGAACATGCAGATGTTTTACTTTCCTCGCCGCAGCAGAAGAACGATTCTGATGCAAAACATGAACATGCAGATGTTTTACAATCCTCGCCGCAACAGAAGAACGATTCTGACGCAAGACATGAACAAGCAGATGTTTTACAATCCTCGCCACAACAGAAGAACGATTGTGACGAAAGACATGAACATGCAGATGTTTTACAATCCTCGCCGCAACAGAAGAACGATTGTGACGAAAGACATGAACATGTAGATGTTTTACAATCCTCGCCGCAACAGAAGAACGATTGTGACGAAAGACATGAACATGCAGATGTTTTACAATCCTCGCCGCAACAGAAGAACGATTCTGCTGAAAGGCATGAACTTAAAGATGTTTTACAATCCTCGCCGCAACAAAAGAATGACTGTGACGAAAATGAAACTCCGATATTGAATTCACCTACTCCGCAAATCAAGGATTTTATAATTGAATGTGAACCTCAAACGCCTCAAGGTATTATCGAATGTGACCACAATATACCAACACAAATAACACCAGAAAAGGAAGTCATCATAGAAAGCGACATGGCCTCGGTTATACCAGAAAAAGATATAATTATTGAAGAAACAATTCAAATAGAGGAAAAAGAATCGCTCATTGAAAGGGAATTTCAAGAAATACCGAAAGACCAAAGCGTGCAGCAAGAGACTCAAGCTACAGTTTTACAAACTGATGCCGATAAAGCAGCAGAGGAATTTCTTATAGAATTTGATAATATTGTTAATCATAGTCATTCGGTAGAAGAGGACAAACCAAATAATTCCATTGAGGAAGTCATTAATGCGGAAGATTTAATAAGTAATATAATTGAAGAAGTTCATGAGGATCATCAGCTTAAGCAAGATACCCCCAGAGACAAATCTCCCGCACCGTTGCAATATGAAGCGAATACAACTTATACAGTATTGGCTCCAAAAACTTCATTTAATCAAATTTTCAAAGAATCGTTTACAAAGCAATCAACCCCTGCTAAGAGACGTCAAACAATATGTTTTGAAATATCGGATACAAAGGAAGGAGTTGCTTGTAAAAAACAAGCCTTGGACTTTGAATCCATACTACCAGTGAATCGAACTCTTAAACGTACAGCTGAAAGAAAGCTGACTTTGCCGGCCATTGAAACTAGACCATCAAACAGCAAGCAACAGCATGGCATTTTTGCCTTAAAACATAATCAACTTACTCTCAATAAAAAACTTATACCAACAACGAAGCGTAAATTATCTATAGAAGATAATATTACATCGTTCATAATAGAGCGACCAAAGCAGCAACTGCAACAGCAGTCACAGCATTCAACCAGCGGACCACCACCTTTGCAAAGAATACGATCTCTGAGCCGTCAAGGTCATACAAACGCCACGACCAATGAAGACACCATTGCGGAACCACCGCCTCTACAAAGCCATGACAATTTGTACCAGGAATTATTCCATCCGGTTAGCCTTATAAATTAATACGTTATTGTTATTGGTTTTATAATTTGTTTTTTCCTTTACAGATACCCTCATCACCTACTCCATGCGTAGAATCATCCCAAAGACCTGAAGGAGCGCGTGTTATTCATCAGCAAATTCTAAGCAGCCCAACTGTAACCTCCATTCCCACAAAAACATCAACGGACTCAAAGATCTCTAAAAATAAGCAAATTGGAATAGATTCTCGTGGAAATAAATATGTCATAATAAAAACACCACCAACCGATATTGTTGTACAGTCAACATTAACATCGCCATCAAATGCTGCTGTTACTGCTACAAATAATTTTGGTACTACGATAACCATACAACCTTTGCCACGAAATGCTACTGAAACTGTTGCCACAAAGTCAACAAAAAATAAAACTTCTTTAACATCTTCGTCAGTCCGTAAACAACAGCAACAACAACAGCAGCAACAACAACAAATGAAACCATTTTCAATCACTGTGCCAGCCAAACCTCCAATTGAGATTGGAAAATCTTCTGATATTGTTGGTAAAACACCATCACGTAACAGACGAAAAACAACTCAAAACAAAGCTTTGCAAACAAATAGCAATGTTAACAGCGCTAAGCATAGGCAGGCTATGGAGGCTTTAAGCCGACGTTTAAGTATTGCCTCAGAAGCTCCGCCTTTAGCTAAAATATCCAGAACGTCAACCACACATGTACAAACACAACTGTCAAATACAAGTAACTTACCAACTTTCTTTGGTGATACTCAAATATCAAACATAGTACAGCAGCAGCTGATACAGTTACAACAGCAGCAACAACAACCGCCATCACCGCTACCGCCACCTATAATCTTAAACAAGAATGCGCATCAGCAATCGGTTATACAACGCAAACCCCGAAAAATAGCGCCACAGCAGCAAAACATACAACAACAGCAACATTTCCAACAACAGCAAAATGCTGCAAAATCTTCGCAGTTATTACAACTACAGCAGCAGCAACAAACTCAAATGCAACAGCAACAATTGCAACAACAATTTATAACACAAATAACAGCACAACAACCGCAACAACAGCAGCATAATATATTACAACCACCGCCTCTACAACAGATACAACCACAAGTACAGCTGCAACAACAGCAAATAGTACAACAAACTGATGGTGTCATAATAACAACAGCAGCTGAAGATGTAAGTTTCAATTTTAAAACAACTGCAACATTATCCTGCATCTCCACGTCTTACTCTTTTCGTTCCAATATACTTTGATTTTAATTCGAAAATTCAATACTTACATGTATGACTGATTTCAGTCTGTAGGATAGGTCTCACAATGCTCCTTGTCAAAGTTGAGTTAGAAGGGTGCCGTACCGCTGAATCCACAGTTTCACTCCTTCATCCGTAGTCACATTGCTCCTTTGTGAGCTTTCATAATAAAAACAAAAATGATTAAAGGGAAAAAGAAGAATAGAAAAATATCTTGCCAGTTTATCTGCAACCACATTATTAGTAACGTCGTAATTACCAGATGCTCAGCATAGTCTAATTTGCTTATCTGCTATAAATTCACGTAGGAGTCTTTTACACTCCAAGACCCGACCAAAGCTTTCAGTGTTGCCTGATTATCCAAATAAATAGTAACTTTTGAATATTTCGATCTTCTTAGTCTACATAAAATAGTATGTAAGAGTGTATCCAAACCTATCTAGAATTACCTGTTAGGTATTATCACAATCGGTGTATTGCAGAAGTGAAGTATTGTGGCCATGTAATCCCCTATTCCTACAGTCGAAATAACTTTATCTCGCTACTTTAGTTCCCCATCCTACAGAAACTCAGGAGACTTTCTAGATTGCATCTTCTTCACATATTCCTCAATCGAGGTATTACAAGTGCCGATAGAAGCACATCTCTGTACTTTAGAAATGCTGGACAAACATAGTATAAAACTGTAATGGGCTTCAATACATTGTGACGTTAGTTGTAATGAAATTGCAATTGAACTGGGCACATAGAGCATGATTATGCGATGAAATACGTAGATTAGTATGTTAGGCCTCCCTTAAAATACTTCAATCAAAGGTTTGTACAGAGAGTAAACATTTTATGGCGAAATATGAGACAGGACTTCACGGGTATTAAAGCCTAGATTGAAAGTTTGTAAAACAGAATGAATACTGAACTTGGGTATGGTGTTCATTAGGACTTTGATAGGTTTTCTAACTGGGCATAGTGCTCCGAGAGAAATGATTAGTTTGTTCTCTGCAGAGCATATTCTATGCCTGTACCCTGGTATTTAAAGACCCAGACTCAGAAACTAAACCAGGGTCTCAAACAGAGATCAGCAATGAGTATTGAAAAAGAAGAAGAGAAAGAATTCGAACCATCATAGACACGATTTACTTCAGAATGCATTCCTATTATAATGTACATTCAGTTCAGATCTGATTTCAAAATTCTTTATAGAACATGACTTACAATGCTCTGTACCGAACAGAACAGTATCGGTAAGTGTAGACTTTAATTACGTTTTACTGAATCAAATGTAAGCTCCACAGTTGCTTTATTTTAAAAACTTGTCCGCGAGCGAATTTTATCTCTTCGATAATTTTTCAATTTAAAAACCAATCATGCCGTCGGCGTCTGATTAAAAAAAACGTAATAATCTAGTTTCAGCGCGGATAGCAAGAAAAATCAAGACAAATGTGGGCATCAGTAAAGAAATCTAAATTGTATGAAAACCATTCGCAAAATTCTTACAAAATGTGACGACAGTATATTAGTATTTATTTTAATAGTTTATCTTTGTTATTCTCTCTAATTGATACGAAATCGTCTTATATTTTGTTGTTTTTTTTTTTTTTTTTTTTTGTAGGATAACGTCATTGATTCAAATACGCAGCTGATAGCTCTGCCCACTCAACCCTATCCCGGTTACTCAGAAACGTTTTTGCTATGCAAAGTTAAGGGCAATACTTGTAAACCAGTTGATAATGTACCACTCTATTTGAATCATCAATTAAACGAACTTGTGCCTGTTCCTTTAGAAGCACTAGAGGGAGGACCCAAACCACCGCATGACCATCAAATTGCAATTAAATCATCAAATAACCAACAACAAATTTTAACGGGTGCCCACAATAATGCAGTTCTCCAGGGTACTGAAAATAATCTGCAGATGGCCAATATAACTTGTGGCGTTACGGATGGTGAGACGTTAGCAACAACTGGCATTGAGACGGAACATAATCACCAACAGCTCAGTCAAAACCAAACGCAGCAACAGATAATGGAGGAATGTGTAGTTGAAGAGAATGCTGCTAATACGGGCAATAATCAAATGGCTGATTTCAGTGGAACACAAGAGGTGAACAGTGAATTAATACCAAATAATGGTATTTTATTGAATATAGAGGGCCAGCAAGTGCTCTTAGATGCGGCCACTTTTGCACATTTATTAGCAAATCCTGATGCTAATACTCAGTTGATATCTGACGATGGCACAGAATATGTTCTGACCCATGAAGTCTTGGCAGCTCTACAAATGCAGCAGGAACAACAACAGGCTTTAGAATTAGCGAATGCAGCTGCAGCAGAACAACAACAACAACAACACCAGCACTTGGAACAATCTGGAGGAAGTGATATTATTGCCGTGGCCTTGGCAAGTTCCGATTTATATGACAACGGTGTTCTGACAATTGATACTTCACAGGGCATGCAACTAATTGGTGGCGATGGCAGTATTGTTTTTCCGCAACAAACGGTTGCAATAACCCAGCATCATTTAACACCACCGGCAGTTGTCACAAACGCTGTCTTAGACCAATCCCCTATAATGTCAACACTCGAAGTGCCCTCCTCAATAGCCACGGGCCATAAATTACAAGGCTCCCAATTGATAACTGTGCCCTCACATCACTTGGCCGCTTCTTCTAATGCCGCTCTGGGTGGACGTTCCAACTTAGAAGATAGTTTGGCCGCTATTGGTGTTACCACGCAATCGTCGAGTGTTCCTTCTTCGCTAGGATTGCCTATTACGGTTACGAATCCCAATATTGCCTCAAAGGTAACATCAGCTGGTCCACTTAATGAAATGTTACAATTCGTTTCTCACCGTCCCGCCACTGCGGCTGCTACAGCAGCTGCCGTAGCCGCTGCTGCTCTTGCGGGCGAATCACGTATTTTTACCGATTAGATTTTACTCAACGACGATGAGGTGGACCTATATGATACAATTGTTGACACTCACTATGAAACTTTTTAGTTTGCCCCCCCACAACTCTTAGAATAGAAATGTGTCAGCAGCTCATTTGCAAACACTTTGTTGTTAAACAACAATTTACAAAACAATACAAATAAACCGAAAATTATCAATGTTAAGTTTCTTAGTTTTTTAAGGTTAAATAAATGGAATCATTAATGTATTAATTATTAAAAATTACTCTTAAAATTGCCCTAAAAAGAACGTTTTATTGAAACAACTTTTCAATGAGATGCTTTGATTTGAGGGCTTACATAGATGAAAATTTTTTTAAACTTAAAATCAAATTTTAATAATTTTAAAATGTTTTTTTTTAAACAATCTACACAATTTACGATATTTTGAAACTTGCAAATAATTGAAATTTGTCGAGATTAAAACGAATTAATTCCTTTTGAAAAGAATTAAAAACAAAAATTCAATTAGTTTTAAACTGTACATTTTTTTTTACTTACATTTAGTGTTTTATAATACATACAAATAATGTTATCATATAGCATTAAAATTGCGCTTTTTTCATTAACTAAAATCCCAGCCCAATGCATATAAAATAATTATATTTTCATTAAAATAAAAACAAAAATCTGCATATATTTCTTGAAAATAAGACTTTAGATTATAGGCGAATTTATAATATAAAAGAAAAAAACCTAAAATTTAGTTTACATTTAAAATGTATAATATTATTCAAAATATCACAAAAAGTTTATTTTTTGTATTTATTATTAGAGTAAAAAAAAATAAAAGAATTAATATTACGAAGAAAAAATAAAAAAATAAATAAAAAAATATATAAATTATTGTAAATTAAAAAGAAAATGAAACAAAACAAAATCAAGATGTGTAGTGAAGCCTTAATAATATTAACAATACAAAAATAAAATAAAAAACAAAAAAAAATCGTAAAAAATATAATTATACTCCACTCTATTTAAGATAAAACAACATACATATTTAACATTAAATTACATATAATTTAACAAAACAAAAAAAAGAGAAAATCTAAGAGAATATATAACTAAAATTATTTGTAATAATATTAAAAAAAAGAAAATAATATTTTATTGAATACATACATACTTCTTTTGTAAAACACTAGCATGGTTTCCTTTTCGGCCGAGAGTTTCTTTAACGACATACAACGTACATATATATTTTTTATATTTATTGTAATTACTAAATAATATTGGTTTTATTAGTTTCCTTCTAATCAAAATCGTTAAAACTATAGAAAAATCAAATCGTAAATGAAATTTTTCACTGAATTTGAGAACTTGATTTTAATTTATTTCGTTTTTAATTCGGTAATATTTAACGAGAAATAAATATAAATAAATATTATCAACTGAATTTATTTTTTAATATAATTATTTAAATTGTATTATTAACTATAACAAGCAAAACAGATAATTATTATTATGAGTTAACCCAATGCTCCACCAGAATAAGAGATTTCTTAAAAGATTTAAAAAAAAGAAAATTACGTAAACATTTATTGTTTTCAGAAAATAAGTGGTTTCTCTTGTGTGTACTTTGTTTATATTTTTTTATAAAGCACCATTCTCATTTTCAATGGACTCTAATAGATTATTAAAAATTGAAACACCTTTGGCCCCTTTTACTTTTCAAAATTCACAATGAAGATTTGATTTCTTGGAAAGGAATAGTAACATTTACAACCTATAATCTAAGATAATAAAATATTGATTTCTGATACGAACTGTATCATAAGTCCAGATATGTAAACAATCTAGTAGGTAGTGGACTATTAGAAACGAGCCCGTGGGGCAAACCCCCGCTCAGACATCTCGAACAAAACGAAATATGAAAAAAAATTTTTCGCGACTTCCTCTCAGCAAAAACTTTGAGAGTAAATACAATTGCCATGTAAAGTTCCTCAAAAATATGTCGTTCGTTCGTAGTGTGAGAAGCTAGGTCGTAATCCTGACTGGAGGGTTGTAATAACCAATTATGTATGTAAAGAATCTAAAAATCTGCAAATCTACAAAAAATAAAAAATTATTCAAAAGTATGGCTGACTTCATAAACGTAGTTTGCAATGTAGCCTTACAGTGCATGGTGTTCATAAAAGCAGTAAAATTTGTTTTGGCAATGCCTCATGTTCATAATTGCATGGGAATGCTTTTCAGTGCTCATTATTTGCCAATTTCGTGCATGGTTTTTATTTGTGATTCTTTGTAAACATTTATTGACGGCTAAAATTTTGTGGTAGAAATGGCAGATTGTGGTAATTAAAATTTTTTTTTATATAAGTACAAATGTGATTCAACATTTTTTTATATGTATATGTATACATAGTGAAAAAAAAATGGATTCATGAAAGAAAAAAGCTATTCATAGAACTGCGTTTGAGGCATGAGCCAGACTTCATAGCGAAGAAAAGAAACTAAATTTGAGAACAAAACATGCGGGATATTAAGGAAATGAAAGCATTTGTCCATTTACCAAAGATATTTTTATTTAAATATTTATTATTATATTTATTAAATATTAATGATCAAAGCGCTGCTTGAATTTTTATTATCATCCAAATCGAAAGCGGTTTTCAAAAGAAGACTGTATTTTTTCTGAATATTCATTTTAAGAAATTAAATTATACAAAGTTTTCGCGTTCATAAAAGTATTAAAATATCATCTCATTATTTGAGAAAGAAGTGTTGCAATAAAACATTGCTTTGCCTTGTAAATGAATTTCTTTGCAGTGTTGCATTGCAAACTGCGTTTATGAAGTCAGCCTATATTTCATTAAAATACCCCGATTTATAGGAAACTTTAAGCGAAAATAGCGGAATGTATTGAAATACCTTATGGTAAAAACAAGAAGAAATTTTTTAATTGCATTATTTTTATACTAATGCTGGTCGATCTACCTGAAAGAGTTTCTTTACTTACTCTCGGTTGACCTTGTGATATTGAAGGTCCCATATTATGATCTTTGGGTAAAGGTAGGTACCATCCGAAACTATTAAAAAACAAAACCGTAAACACAGCAAACAGAAAATAACGAGTTTCTGCGAAAATTACCACAAATATGGTTCAAGAAGCTGTTAAAACGTCTCTTCCTACAAAATGTAATGAACAACCCCTAACCTAAATTGCCATGAAAAGTTTCTCAAAAATCTGTTGTTCGGATTCGATTTTAAACTCTAGGTCCCGCCACTCATGTATAAAATTAACACACACAACATAAGTGGTGGGAGAAACTAGGCCGTAATCGTGACTGAAGGGTTGTAATGACCAATTATTTTATTTACTAATGCATACACACTTAAAAATTTGCTGAGAGCAAGGGTGGTGATAATACCCAAACCTGACAAAAACTAAAGGCCCTTCGTTCGACTAGCATAACCTTTTCTTTAAATCATGGAACGGATTGTCGATACCATATTGAGAGCACTATATCGAATGACAGACCGCCTACATCAAGGGATACTATTCTGCACAAAGTTATTCATAGAGAAGTACCCTTGCAGATGCATCAACATAGAAGGAACTTTGTTTAAACCAATACAATAATCCAATTCCTACACGAGTTTCATGTGGATCAGACGCAAAGGAATAAATGGAAAAATTGCGTTACATACAACATAACACTAAAGGGTGACTTACAGGGTGGCTGATATGTATTGCAACCAATTTCAGGTTGTTATCATTTGTAAACCGCTCGTCTGACAGCTGACAGATTTATTCCAGTGACACTTCATTTTATTAACAAGTTTACAAAAGCATTTTGATCTATTGCATTCAGAAAAAAAGTTATTCGTGATGGAATTCAAGCGTGATAGTGTGATTGCTTTATATTTGGCTGGAAAACCACAGGTGGCTATCGTTAGAGCCCTCCAGCATTTAAATCTGAATAAATCTTGTTTCTCGTACCATTGCTCGTTACCGTGATACTGGCAGTGTTACGTCGCGTCCAAAAAGTGGACGAAAAAAAAACACGTTAACAACACCAGAAATGATCCGAAAAGTGAAGGCCAGATTTGATCGAAATCCACGCCGCAGTGGTAGAAAAATTGCTCGTGAGCTGAACATATCGCGAGAACGGATGCAACGCATATTGAAAAATGAGCTTGGACTAAAGCCATTGAAGTTCCAAAAAGTGCAAGAGCTCACCGATTGACAAAAAAAAGTTAGACTGGAAAGAGCCAAGGAGTTAGTTCGCTTCCACGAAAGTGGCCAGTTACCGAATTTGGTTTTCTCCGATGAGAAGCAATTCGAAATTGATCAGTTTGTGAACAAACAAAATGATCGAGTTTACTTGCCAAAGAGGTCAGCTGAAAATTTACACCTGCGATTGGCCACCAGAACTCAAGCGCCGCCGATGGTAATGGTGTGGGCCGCCGTAACGCCCGATGGTCGCTCTCAGCTTGTATTCATCGACCGTGGGGTCAAAATAAATGCCGAATATTATCGGGAAAATGTCTTAAGGACAGTATTGAAGCCCTGGGCAGACAAACATTTCGGCCGCAGACCATGGACATTCCAACAGGACTCAGCACGCGTCAACCAAGAATGGCTTAAAAAAGAGGTTCCTCGCTTCATTTCTACCGCACAATGGCCACCAAAATCTCCGGATCTCAATCCGTTGGACTTTTGCGACTGGGACATTTTGGAGAGTAAGGTTCTCACTAAAAAATACCAAAGTGTCGATCATCTCAAGACGGCGCTTCGCCGGGAATGGGCC
Organism: Sarcophaga carnaria; assembly: GCA_958299815.1. NCBI lineage: Eukaryota > Metazoa > Arthropoda > Insecta > Diptera > Sarcophagidae > Sarcophaga > Sarcophaga carnaria. The sequence goes on along the minus strand of OY283149.1, from coordinate 79,417,809 downwards.
AAAATACCGCAGAGCCACTTTTGTGCAGCCTGTGATGGCTTTGTCGGCCGTTTGAAGGCCATAATTCGTACCAAAGGTGGCCAATTCGAACAAATCTAAAATGATTCTAAAATTTGATAAAATTAAAAAAAAAATATATATAGCGCTTTACTTTGTTGCATTATATATCAGCCACCCTGTAGACTATCACACAAGTCGCATCATAATCAAGCTTTTGTGTAGAATAGAGCGGATAGTATTGTATGAACTCAATATGTAATAAGATCGTATGACATGAAATTTTGGCTCTCTTCGATTTTTGAAACTATCACACTTCATTAGATCAGGGATACAATCATTTTACTTTGTGTTGATAATGTTACCAAAGAAGTAAACGTTTAGAAACACACTCTGAGCATAGCGCACAATTGGCACGACAGTGGTATGGTATGGACATCGATGAAAAGGAAATCCCCTGTTGGAAAAATTGCAAAGTTACCGTAAATATGTATGTTAAGGCAATTTGAGAACACTTATTAGTGTTCATACGAACACATGAGCCATGTGGACGGCGTAGATTGTAATGAATCCAGCGAATTCGGAGGGGCATCGAAACAATGAAAAGTAAGGCTTACCATACCAGACATTACTTATCTCTGACGATTGGACTGGAAGAACTTAAAGAAGTTTGTATAGGATACACATTTCCTGAACAAAATATGATTGGTACCTCTTTCAAGCTGAGCTAAACCGCTGTTCAACTTACCTACCCACAAATTATAAAAATTGCCAGAATACACAATAGGTTGTAAATATGTAGGCCCTGAAGGCCTGTAATATTTTAATTTTAAACATTTTTAAGCATTTACTTAAAAACTATTTTACCTTTGTCTAAATTTTTATCCTTAGGAAGAAGCTGTTTAGTTTATATTTTCAATAGTTATTGAATTTGAATGATTTGGAAATTTTGACATCTTATGCATTGCACTTCAAAATTGAAACTTTTAAATTTGGTATATTCTTGATTCATTCTTCTTAGAAAACGTAATTAAATCTGATTTAGTCTGAAAAATAAAACCGTTTAATATCTTTTATTTAATATTTTATTTGTTTTTTATTTTCTCAACAATTTGTTTTTATATATGACAACTTTATTATGGTCTTAATTTAATCTATGTATGCGCGATAATAATTGTTACGTTATACAGGGAGTTTTTAAATCTTTTCCTTTTTTTAAGTAAAAGAATAAAAATAAATCAAAAACAAGGCAAAGCAAAAAAAGATACAAATTATAATAAATAGTTAAAAGAATTAATTTATTTAAAGGCTAAAATTACGTTTGAACAAATGAAAATAAAACTATATAAAAATAATAATTACGAATAAAATAATACGGCAAAGGAGGGATAATGTTTTAATATGCAATAAAACTTTTGAAAATACAATCACGTATATTTGTAAGTATAAATTTTGAATAAAAACAATTCAATTACTTAAGTATTCGAACGTACAATACTATCTGTTGTGTTTTAGGATTATATTATTGTTTTTCACTGTTTCCTAATATAATTTAAATAAGTATTTAACACCACATTAAAGCTTAGTAGGTTGTTGTGGTTAAAAATCTTTTGGTTTGTAAGTGAGTGGGTTTGCAGTTGGGAGTTTTGGTTACTTTATGTTTCTTTTTGGTGGCAAAGAGTCTTGAATTCATAAATTTGTTTACAGTTTGCCACAAATTTCATTTGTGAATTCAGAGCACTTGGCTTTGCCGCCCAAATCACCAGTCAAATATTTGCCTTCTTTGATAACATCAAAACAGGCTCTTTCAATTTTATCGGCATGCGAGTTGAGTTCCATGTGTCTCAACATCATAACGGCAGACAACAATAAGGCAGTGGGATTGGCCAAATCTTTGCCAGCAATATCTGGGGCAGTACCGTGAACCTATTCAAGCAAGAACAAATTAAAGTGTTTAAATGAAATACGATTAAGAAGAATTCTACTCAAATTTATTTAGGCTTACAGATTCAAAGAGGGCACCATTAAGGCCCATGTTGCCAGAAGGTGTCAAGCCCAAACCACCGACCAAACCGGCGCACATATCAGACAAAATATCACCATACAAGTTAGGCATAACCAAAACGTCGTATTTTTTGGGATCTTGTACCATATTCAAGCATACAGTATCCAAGTAACGTTCTTCGAATTGAATTTCGGGAAATTTCTCAGCCATATCACGTACGCAACGCAAGAACAAACCATCAGACATACGCATAATATTGGCTTTGTGTACAACAGTGACCTTCTTTCTGTTGTTGTTCTTGGCATAGGTGAAAGCATATTCAGCAACACGTCTGGAGGCTTCCTCGGTAATCAATTTGATACTTTGGACGACGCCATCAACAATTTCGTGTTCAATGCCGGAGTATTCACCTTCAGTATTTTCACGAATGGTTACAACATCAACATCATCGTACAATGTTTTGTAACCCTCCAAACTTCTGCATGGCCTTACGTTGGCATACAAATTGAATTCCTTACGTAAAGCCAAATTTAAAGAACGATGACCCTTACCAACGGGGGTCATTAAAGGGCCCTTTAAACCGATTTTGTTTGTGTTAACCGAATCAATGGCAGCTTGTGGAATACCGAACTTTCCATCTGGACCCTTTGCAAAGCAAAATTATGCAATTAGATTAATATTCAGACGATTATAGTTTGGTTATCTTACTCTAACGGGTGTCACATCGACAGCTTCCCATTCAATAGGGACATTTGCAGCGGCAAAAATTTTCTGCACAGCAGCTGAGATCTCGGGACCAATACCATCGCCGGGAATAAGGGTAACCTTGCGTGTACCCGAAGAGTAGGCACGTCCAGACACGGGGGTTGTGTTAACCTAGAATGTTCAAATATAAAGTATACATATGTATTATATATTGGAATTATCAAAAATAAATATTGGGTTAGAAGTTAAGACGACATACATATAAAATAAATTGATTTCAATGGAGATGATTAAATAGAGATTGTGTAGTAGAAATTTAAGTTTCAGTTTTTTGGAACAATCGCAGTATTACATAAATGGAAGCATGGAAATCTTTTTTATGGCAATTATAAGATAGATATTAAGTATAAAAATTAAAAGGAATAGTAAGATTCTTTTCATAAACAGTCATTACAATTCATCTTAGATGCTATTTTATGATTTGTTCTTAAGCTTATTTATAGTAAACTATGAAGGTCAACAAAATTCGGTGAGATAGCATAGGAAAACCATGAATAAATTTAGGTACAGTACAGTAGATCGTGTGATTGCAATAATTTAGTAACCAACAATAAACAACAGTTGTATCTGAATTTGATGTATATTGCTACATTTTAAGTTATTGAAATTTATTTAGATGTTTAGTTAAAATTTTCCCCACATTTATTTAACACGTTGACTGCCGACTACGAGATAACATGTAGATTGCGTTTCCTTCCAGAGCGCCAAACTTCTAGTTATCTCGTATTCACAAATGTGAAAAAATCAAATTGTCGTTTTTTGGCAAGTTTTCTGAAAATTGCCGCGGCCGTCAACGTGTTAAATTTATCAGCAGCGTTCTTTAAGTTTTTATTTAATATGATAATAGTAGCTTATCATACACACATAATTGGCGATTACAACTCTTCAGTCAGGATTACGGCCTAGCTTCTCACACCACTCATGTTGTGTGTGTTAATTTTATACATGAGTGGAGGGACCTACAATTTAAAGTCGACTCCGAACGACAGATTTTTGAGAAACGATGATAATAGTAGCTTATCATACATACATATAGAATTGGCCATTACAACCCTTCTGTCGGGATTACGGCCTAGCTTCTCACGCCACTCATGTTGTCTGTGTTAATTTTATACATGAGTTGAGTTTAAAGTTGACGCCGAACGACAAATTTTTGAGAAACTTTTCTGCTGAGAGGAAGTCACCGAAGAAATATTTTTTCATATGTCATTTCTGATGTCTGACCTGCGATTTGAACCGTGGCCTTACGTTTAATAAGCCAACATATCAAAACAAAACCAATATAGGACGAACTGTTTTCAATTCAATACTGTTTAAAGATTTCAACGTAATAAACACAGCCTAAGAAAAATTTTTTATATGAATTAGCGAAATGTTTTCTATTTTTGTAACGGCTGTACTTTCTGAGAATTCTTTACTCTAAAATACAGAATTAAATAGAATTAGTATGTTAGTTGATATCAGATGATAGTCAACTATGAATTGAGAATAACCGATGTATTCTTAATTATACGTCCAATGGGCGCAAACCAAGACGATTGTATATGAGTACTACGCCAAAAAGGCCTTGCCTCCCTTTCGAAATCACGGGACACTGTTGAATTTATAGCCTCTTTTGGCCTCCGCCAGCTTTGATTCTTGCAACGCTGTACTTTTAAAATCGATAATTAGTCCCTAGATGGATTCACTTCTTAGTTGTTTACATTAATGTTGCTAAAGTCAAGTGAGGAAATCTTCTATTACTATTGAGCGACTAGGGTTTGTGAGCTGTGGAAATGCCAGCAAGTATTGTTGGCTCAAAAACACATAATGTTGCCTGAAATACAGCATCACGGTGTCTATATTTGTTATACTGACGCAACAGCTCGATATTTGAAGCGTAATGTCTGGGTCGTCTACAACGCTCACCATTCTGTTTCGCTTAGGGAAGGGGTGCAGAAAGTGATTTCCGATTGTTGTTTAGGAATTTCCAACATTTTAAATTATAAAAGGCAAATTTTAAACATGTAAAAGCTTCAATTGCATTATAAACACTGAGAGAAAATTAAGCCAGTTTTAATTTAATTTACAAGTGTTTAATAGGTTTATCTACTTTTATCAATTTGTAACTTTTATAAACTGAAAGTATTTTAAAAACTGAACAATCCATTAAATCAATTTGTATATCCAATTTATTTTCATTAATGTGAGTGCAATAAATTCATTTTATAAAATATCGTTGCGTAAAACGCAAAACAAAAAAAATTATTTTTTAATAAAAATAAAGCTAACGTACACATATGTTCAAAATAATAGGTACACCTTATTCTAAAATATTAAAGAAACGTTAACTGTAAAAAGACCCTCGAATCTTCCAGGGAAAATTTGCTAGAAAATGTTTACTAATGAGAAAACGAAAGAGAGATTACAATAATAGAATCGAACAAACAGAAGAGGAGCAGATGGCGGAAAAAGTAACTAGAGATAATCTCAAGCGATGAAACAAAAATAAATTCGTTTGGAAACGATGGCAAATTCGTTTAGAAACTAATTTATTTCGGTTTCATCGCTCCCATACAATACTTCGCCATATTTTGCGGACCAAAGTAAATGCTCCTTAGCAAGTTGTAATCTCTCTACTGTTTTCTCATTAGTAAAAATTTTTCCTGGAAGACTCGCTTGCACAAGTCGACGACGAATTGTTGTGGACTAATTTCAATAAAAATCTCAGCAGAAATAGCATCATAGGATTTGAAGAGGTCATTTTTTGCCAATACGATTATCCGTCTGTTTCTGGGAGGATTTTCTTCAGTCTGCCACGAAGTTCTTCCGTTCGTATTTTGCTTAAACCATTTAGCTCAAAGTATAAAGACCTTCCTAAGTTCATCGATATCTCTCTTAATGATTTTCCGTAATTCCTCATGGTTTGAACAACTTTTTCCTCTTCTTCAGTTCATATAATTACCTTCCATTTTCTTTAAAATATTTTTTTATTTTTATGTAATTTTATATCAAAATGGAACTATCCTTACCGTTTCACATAAACGCAATGAAAAATCACTCAAAAATTTAATTTACTATGAAAAAAATTATAAATAAGTCAACAATTTATATGGATTCACCGGAATTTCACTTTTTATATTTAAATAAATGCATGTACTTGTCAAATTTTTCGTTTTACATATGTAGTCAGATGAAACTATAATAAAAATAGTTCTCGTTGCGTTTTCGAGGGTATTTTTACAGTTAACGCTTCTTTAATATTTTAGAATAAAATGTATCCTTAAGTAAAATAAAGGATGGGGTTTTCTACACGTATTCTACCCAAATGTCTTCATTTATTAGAATATAAGTTATAGAAGTTATTTTTTGCAAATTACAAAAACTTGACTTTAATTTCCAAGGAAACCACCCCTATCATGTTATTCAGTTCATGGATGATTAAGTTTATAAATCTTGGAAATCCCCGTATAAAAGTCACGTCGGAAAAGTGAACAAAATCGAAAACATAAGAACCCTTTGCAAAAATGAGTTCACAGTTCTTCGAGCTCCTGCATATCGATTTATAAGCATGGATTAAATTTGTATCTTAAACCGCTAAATCTTTATTAAACAACTTTATTCTGATCTAACCGAGAATTCAAATTATTTAAAATAACCAGATGATTCACTTATGGACTATACCGAGAAAATCAGAGGCAACTAGAGACTTGAAAGACATCATTAGTGAAACTGTTAATACAGATTAAACGCAAATTTTCCCAAAACAATTGACATATAAAAATTGTACGCGCGGATTTGGAGATATAAATTGTGTACTCTCCAATGCATACATACACCAGGATGTATAATAAACAATAAGCTTCCATTAAACATATTTGATTAATTTGATTTGATTTGTACTTAAAGAACAAACTCAGAAAAAACGTCTTTCATAAACCCTTAATTATGAAAATATAACGTATGCAAAAGTCAATCGATTAACAATAAGACATGCTGTCTAGGGAATAGTGTCTAGCGTTATATTGTATTTTAGTTGATCGTATGTAAATATGTATAATATATTTAAATTTTACAATTGTATCAGAAGTCACACGATAACAATAAACAATAATTAATTGGATAAATTACAATGACAAACATTTGCAAATTGATCATGTATCAGTCTACAAGTAGTCTGCCTATATACTGCGAATATGTTTTCCGTCTGTCTGTTTGCCAACACCAGCACTAATTGAAACAATTTTTGTGTAAAAAAAAGAGAAACGAAAAATTACATAAGATATAAACTGTAGTAAAACGCACAGATGCAAGTTAATTTTTTTCTAATTAAAAAAGAGAGCAATTTAAATTATTTCTTTTCTCCTTTAGAATTTATAATCAGTTAATAATTATTAAGAAGTCAATGGTTCTGAGAGAGAAGATAATTTTTAAAAGTTGAGGTTAAGGACTCTGGAGAAAAATTGAACAAAATATTTTTAATGGATAATGAATGCCAAATTATATTGAAATTTTCCGATAAGTAAGTTTTCATTTGAAAATCTTTACTTTTTAACGATTTTCATGAGGATTTTGTGCAAATTATGCATATTTTTTCATTTTAATTCGCTAGTGGTTATGTAAAAATTTTTTGACAGCAACCGCAAAGTTTCTTATGGCAACAAAATCGCCACAAAAATTGTATTTGCGTTTGCTTTAAACACTGATTTTGGGCATCCATGTCATTTGCAGGATACCACAATTAATACCTTGGCTTTATTGGCCACTTCTACAGAATCCCGGCCGCCGTTAATTCCAATACTTTTTAACTAAAATTAAATAAAAAACAAACAAAAGGAAAAACTTCTTTGGATTTAGTGGATGGCAGGTATTTCTTCGGGAATGTGTTAAGATTTATAAATTAGTTTTTACGGATAATTTTAGCATCACTTTTTAGTTTTTGTGTCAAACATTCAACGGCAATTTATGTTTTGCTTACAATCTTTTGAATTAATCTTGCTGCCATGATTTTTGTTGATTTTTTCCTCGGGTTTATGCAATTTTCTTATAATTTTTCACCAAAAAAGTTTTTCACACCAATAACCGCACATACACTCGTCCGGATTCCGTTTTGCCACTCGATTGAAATTTGTGATAATAGTTGATAACGCATGGCAAGAGAATTTTCTTACGAAAAATTTCAACACTGCAGTCATGTGTAATGTATTAATACACTCGAACAAATTGTTCATACAATTATTCATAAGAAAATAAATATTACTTTAACAGATTTCACATATTTTAGGTACGTTAAGTTTTTACGCATTATATTTGGGTACTTAGTTCATTGGTCATTACAACGATTTAGTAGGAATTACAATCTAGCTTCTGATACACAATTCAATATGGTATATACATATATATATATATGAAACAACTAATCAAAAGTCACGGCATTGGAAAAAATATAATATATAAATAAGTAACCAGGCTTTATGGAACAATTTCGCCCGATTGTAAATTTCTTAGCGTTACAGAAAAGTGAACTGGTTATATATATTTATTGGTTGTGTATTTATTCATCGCTTATTCGGGACAAAAAATCGCAAATACATCACTGCAATGGGATTGGACTCTTTAATAAATCGCATGGCAACATTAAAGAAAATTTTTGTTTTGGCGCAAATAAACAACAAACAATTTACGAAAGAATTAATAAGAAAATAATTCTTCGAGTGATATTTTTATAAATTAGTATAATATTTGAGAGAATAAATTATGCCAGAAGTAGAATTAACAGCCGAAGAAATTAAAAGGCGTAATTTGCCTTGGTAAATATTAGAAACCTATTTTGTCAACAATACAAATGTCATTCTGCTTTAAAATCTTTGCAGGATTGAAAAATATCGACCGGCAAAATTCGATGAAATTGTGGGCAATGAGGACACCGTAGCCCGTTTGTCGGTATTTGCAATTCAGGGTAATGCTCCCAACATAATTATAGCGGTAAGTAATAAACACCATCTCTAAATTCATAAAATATTAAATGATATATTGAATACTTTTTCCAGGGTCCACCTGGCGTGGGCAAAACTACAACCATTCAATGTCTGGCCAGAATTCTTTTGGGTGACAGTTATAAGGAAGCCGTTTTAGAGTTGAATGCTTCAAATGAACGTGGTATTGATGTAGTGCGTAATAAAATAAAAATGTTTGCCCAACAAAAGGTTACACTTCCTCGTGGTCGCCATAAGATTGTGATATTGGATGAGGCCGATAGTATGACTGATGGTGCTCAGCAGGCCCTTAGACGTACCATGGAAATTTATAGTAATACTACACGTTTTGCATTGGCCTGTAATACGAGTGAAAAGATTATTGAACCCATACAATCACGTTGCGCTATGTTGCGTTTCACAAAACTATCGGATGGACAGATTTTAGCCAAACTTTTGGAAGTGTGCCAACGTGAAAACCTAGAATACGATGAAGAGGGTCTGGAAGCTATTGTTTTCACTGCTCAGGGTGATATGCGTCAAGGTTTGAATAATTTACAATCAACAGCTCAAGGGTTTGGTAAAATTACCGGACAAAATGTGTTTAAGGTGTGTGATGAGCCTCACCCCATGTTGATACAGGACATGCTGCAGTTCTGTGCCCAAAATGATATTCATAAGGCATATAAAATATTGGCTAAATTATGGCGTTTAGGTTATGCTGCTGAGGATATTATAGGTAATATATTTCGTGTTTGCAAACGTTTGAATGTGGATGAGCATATGAAATTGAATTTTATACGTGAAATTGGGGTGACACACATGAAAGTTGTCGATGGTTTAAACTCGCTACTGCAATTGACTAGCCTGCTAGCAAGGCTTTGTGAAATTGCTGATGCTCATTAAATTATGTTAGTATTTAAGTTTCTGGTATAAACTATATATAAAAAATAAAGGTATAAAGAAAATATATTCAAAATATATAGAAGGACGATTAATTAGCAGTTAGTCTGTTGCTTGGAAATGCTGTTTCACACGCAAGATTAAGTATTTAATGTCGATCATAACAAAGTTTCCATTAGCTTAAGTATATTGCTGCCAATAATTGCTTTGGATAGTTGGATAGAATTGTTGTATAAACATCGTAGTCTAGTGAGTAGGACTAATTATACGAGACATCAAGTTCCGGCATATTGAAAAAAATAGAAATTATCTGTTTTAGCGTCTTTTCTTTTCATGAAAAAGCTTCTCAAGCCTGTCTTTCGGAGTCGACGTTTGGCTTTAGATCTGGCTCATACACACAGTATTGACGTAGGTCGTGATCCTGACTAACTATAGGATTGCATTGGTGTATTAATGCGTAAATATGGAACATCTTTCGTTTTAGAGATTAGATTATTTTTATAGGTAGGGTTTTCGAGCCATAAGACTGTTTTTGTTAGTTTTTTTAGCCTGATACAAATACAGTGTATCAATAGTGATCGGTCGGTGCAAGCTGAACCAATAATCGATTACTTCTCTCGTATTTCCAGGATCCTTGTTTTGTGGTTGTAGTTCTTGAGTATTCTTGCACTATTCTTGTGATGCTATCAGGTATCTTTCTTTGCTCCAATAATATTCGTCATCGTTAAGTGTTCCCTGATAATGTTGGACCGAAATATCGCGCACTTGATTGATGAATAATGTAACTTTTGCGTAATGGTAGTCGACATAATAATAGTACTACGTTTTTATACTTGCGTTTAATATTCTATTTTATGTTTGAATGAATATTTGTGATCTGAATATTGATTGATCGTAAGCGGAACGTTACCCCATTCTGAGCAAGTGTTCTTTGAGTCTACAGTGCCCTGTAACCTCAGATCAAGTGTCGGGCAAATCTCCTTTTATTATAATTTTCCAACAAAAGTTTTGATTTCCCACAACCCATTAGGAGTTTTAGCCTCTCTTTATTTTCCCTTTCGTTGAGTATGCCTTTCCGAACAACCATCGCCACTCGAAAGAACGATTCTATCCTCATCAGTTTCGTGGTAGCTCCCCTTCTCGCAACCTCATCTATCTGCTCATTGTCTCTAATTCCGACCTGAGCTGGAATCCAGCATTGACTTCTTGAAAGACATCCGTGAGTTTTCTAATTGTTTCGAAATATATGTATCATTCTGCAACCAAATCTTCCGCTTCTGCTCCCAGGTCCATCTGCATACCACAAAATTAATCCATTTTTAAAAGATTATATAGCTTCCAGTTTACTCCATTCCCATTTATTCCCTTTTCGTAGCGAAGCGTGTTCCCAAAATCATAATCTACTGGTTCTTTCCAGGCGACACGTAGGGATAGAGCTATCGGTTCTGATCTTTAATACCGTGTTCAATGGACTTATATCCAACAAAGCGTTTAGCGTTGTTGTAAAACTCTGTAACTTGTCCAACTCTATTAGAGCTATTTCCAGATTTCCTCTGATGCAATACTTCCGAAAGATGCTCCTTTCAAGAAGAAAAATATGTTGTCTAGTAACAATTCACATTCAAAAAATATATTATTACTCATGATGGCTGGAGCTGCGTTTTATTGTCGAATCCAAATAACAGACTTCAGAAACTTTTTATTGGCAATTAGCTTTAACCTGAAGGCTGTTGAAACAAGTTGCTGACATTTTTTTTCATGTTTCTTGTTTTTCAACAAGGCATGAGGTTTGAATTCTCGTTTAGAAAACTATTCATTAGATTACGGGGACCACGGAAAAACCGCAATCCAATTGACCTATTCTTAAAAAATAAACTAATTATTCGGAAATAAAAACTGTGAAGTTATGTGTCATATAGTCGGAGTTATCAGATTTAAAGATTCTTAAATTCATTAATTTATAATTTTTTTTTATTATAATTTTCGGGTATTAATGTACTTGGAATTTCAACACCGTATTATTCGAGATTATGCATGTACAGTAAAAGATTATGTCGATTCAAGATATTTGTCAACATCCATTTGTTTTTTCTCAAATTAATTAGTATCTAAATTAAAATTAATCCCCTCTTCTGTACAGGAAATACGTTATCATGTTCTGTAAATAAAAAATTTATTACCTCGATTTGCGTTACCTTGTGTACCAATTTAAAAGCAATTATTTTAAAAGCTTTTTCCATAATTCTGCAATCAGGAAACGATAAAAAACTTTTGATCAACAATAAATTAAATCCTTTCTAAGTATGTATGTATGTATGTAGTTTGAATATAAGCTACTTATTGATAAACAATATAAACATATTTATCTTTAATCACATACATACATACAAATAATCACACACACTTACTATAGTATATGTATTGTAAAGCGCACTTGAATTTCTTACTATCCTCTGGAGGCTACAAAAGAAGGGAGACAAAACGAACCACAGCTAAGTAGCATTAACGGTAATTTTTGGTATTTAAGAAAAACGAGACGAGAAAAATGAAAAGTGTAACAAAACTTTTCAAAGACGTTTGAATTATGAGATTTTTCAAAGATTTATGGATGACAAAAAACTGTCTTACTTGTATTTGTGTGTTTTTAAATCTTCTTAAAATCCAAACAAAAACTCTACACCCGCCTCTGTATATATGTAAATATAAGTAAGAATATTTTGCAACCCTAGAGATATACATCCTTTTTACAGACTGTGGCCAAACTATTGATGACAGAAAATTAACAAGAAGTATATACGAAAGCGAGAAAGATTTCGGAATAATCAAATTAAAAGACTTTAATCCCCTTACATATCCGAAAGATATCAATACGAACGAACATCAAAAGAAGGCTGGGCAGCGCCACCTCTTGAGCTAGTGAAGGGAAAAATTATCAAAATGATCCTCATCACAGAAGCATTTTCCGTATGTTTGAGAAGGGCATATCAGAAAGAATGCACTTTTTCGTTGGAATTTTTATTGAAATGTAAGTTCCTATTAAGTATAGAAGAAAGTATCTGTGTCAAATGGCTACTAACGGCTCTAATGACAGACTATTTCTGTTTTCGTGTTCTCGGATTTCAGCTCATGAATTGTTTGTATAAACTCGAGATTTCGCAAAATCTCAAAGAAAAAATCTCACGATGTTAAATCGCACAATCTTGATGGCCAGTTGAGTTTCTTAAGGTAATTGCTACTGGATAAAATTGCTACAATAAATCGATTGCAATCGAGTCGTGTTTTCCAGATGAGTGTATCAGTTAAGGCCACAAGAACTTCCTGATTATGTTCCTGTAACAAATGCCGTATACAGTCACTGCAATTTCGGGCTCAACTTAAAAAAGGAAAGTGTAATGACATCACCACTCGTTGTGGGTACTTTTGTTTCTCATGGATTCCATGAGGATTTTTTGAATCCTAATTTTGACAATTTTGTTATTCACTAAGTCATTTGGAGGGAAATGCGCTTCATGGGAAGAGATAAAAATTGGTATTGACTTCACTTTGCTTAATTATCTTTCCTGAATGACATGCTAACGCTTGAATTGGCTACTGATTTCGAGCTCCTGAGTAAAATAAATTTCGTTTGTATGAAAATGGAGGTTTTCTGTTTAAATTCGCTGCAGATTGCTTCCGGAAATGTTATTGAATCCGAATTGGAGTTTTCGAGTTTTCGGCGACATTTGGCCAATTTACTACACCAGTAGACATAGGAGCGAGATATTTAATAACCAATTTATTTAAATAACCAATAAAAAATAATGCTGTTTCTTGTTAAGCATTCAACATGACTTTTTTTTGTGTCCTTAATAATTTGACCACCTTCTGCAAATAACAAAAGAAGTATGTACATGAATATTACAAACATTGCTTAAACAATAAGAAAAAAAGAAGGTTGTATAAAAACTAAGCATGGGATGCTTATAAATCTACCACAATTAGGTTGAATTTCAATTTTTCATAAAGGCCACTTAAAAAATCATAAAATATCGAAATAATTGACGTCAAACCGAGCATAGTTTGAGGGAAAGTATTTGAAGAGAGTTGTGAAAGGATGTGCTTATTTAAATTGAAATTTACCGCTTTCTGTTGATTGTAAATGATATGAAAAAATTAATATTAAAGCGGAATCATAAATAATTTTCTTTTTCTCTTTGGAATTATAATTTTAAAGCATATTTTTTTTAAATTTTATTGTTAATTTTATACCAACATAGCAGTTTTTCTGCTTGACTACATTTGAATGAAATCGATCTCATTGTCAAGTCAAAGAGTTGCAGTATTTGTAAATTAAAAAAGAAAAAAAAAAATAAAATGCAAACGAATGAGCATAAAGTAAAATGATTAAAGTTAGAAAGTCACAGCCGATCCTGACCGACTATATGATAGCCTGTACCATGATAGATTTTATAGAATAGGTTGTCGTATAGCAGCTAATAGTAATTATGATTAAAGTTCTAGTATACAATATAAAGGCTAATTTATCTACTTAAGAATTTTGTGACTTCTAACGATATCCCCCTAACCAGTCAATCTTATTAGATCCTCAAGTTTGCGATCCTTTAGGTCTACCAGTCCTCAACAAATCGATTACCTAGCCGTTTCTGCCTGTTCTCTGTACTTGCCAACAAGGAGAGTGACATAAAACTTTGCTCCTTCATATAGTCAATAGAAATTCGAGATATCGGTATTCTATCTGCTGATCTTATGACTAGAGCGCCATGTCCCGTTAGTACTCATGTACTTCGTACATCTCCTGCCTACTTATGCCTGCGATTGGTTTCGTTCCTATAGGATTGAGTTTCGGTCAGAAGCTTTTGAAATCCTGTAATCCGTTCTACACGCCCACGCACTGTTTGTTAGTCAATCAATTTTTCCCTCAATAATTTCAGTGAAGAAAACTTTTGGTGGTTTCACCGAAAACTGAATCCGATCTTGCTAATTCATCCGAAATTTCGTTGGCAATAATGCCGCAATCCTAATTTCATAATCAGTGTTGTAACTATTGCACTCTTCAGTACCTGTTTCCTGATTAGTTCGGTGGCCGTTCAAGCGATTGGAACGTCTGTCTGAAAAACACTACATTCTGCTGGAAACCTATGTGAATTTTTGACATTACTGATCTCTGCATCCGTCCCTATCTCCATTTTAAACTGAAATTTGAAAGTAGCTCAGCTATCGAAGAGTTTATCAGTACCTATCTAGAATTCCCTATCAGCCATTGTTAAGGAGTAAACTTTAGTACCTATTAATTAAATATTCAGTCTGCATGACAACTTGGAGTCAAACCTACGACTAGCTTTCTGAAGTTTTGAGGTTTAACGGGTACGAGGATTTAGAATTCAATCCTTAGCTTTGGCATTTTGATAAAAAAGAATTGTGAAAAAAAATATTTCTTTCGGCGGCCCAGTCTTAACAACCTTATAGCAAAAGCTCTTAGAATAACTTCTGAAATCTGTCAGTCTGTGTCGAGTTTAAACTATAGTGTCCGCCACTCGTAGATAAAATTAATACACCCAGAGTAGTGTATCTTTAAGCAATGCAATACAAAAATATAGCAACAGTTGTATTCGCATATTGCCATGCATTTTTCAATCGCCTTTAATTCTTCCTTTTGCACATCTACAACTTCTATATTGTCTGTCTGCTTGAGCATTTTATTCATTTTTTAACGGCGGAAATCAATGAATGGTGTAAAAATTAATATCCTGGAAGTAAATCACAGACTACAGTTGACATGGTTTGGCAAACGTGTAGCACAATCCATAATCAAGCTTCAAGCCAACCAGCCCACAATAATTTTAATATTTGATGACAATACAGCCAACAGCAGTTTTAATATTTTTATGATTATTTTTTTTTCTTTCGTATTGTTTTACGGATACCAATTTTTTGTTGTTTTTTTTTTGCTTTACTTTTTTTCAATTTAACACCACAATTGTCGTCCGTGGTGGAAAAACCTATCTATCATTTCACATCTAGCAATTGAAAAATGCCTTGCGGTTAAGGACCATCATACTTCAACAAGAAAAAAACCATGAATCTACTGGTAAATGATTTATGAAATCACTTTTTGGTGTTCGTTGTTCGGTTGAATTTCCTTCGTTGTCAATTAAATACAGACGCATTTTATGAAACCATATTTTGTTTTAAAATTATTTTAATTTACACATTTTGTAGATTTAAATTATGCTCTTTTACGTATACAAATTGGTGGGTGGTTTGACTCTAAATTATACTTGATTTTATCCTGACAACAATGACAAGAGCTCCGCGTAACAATTTTTGTCATTATCTTATGCTGTTGATTGACTGCTGCAAAGCTCTCATGGTTTCATTGGAGGTTTTATATTGTAACACCTGGTGCAGTCATTTTAATGCGTGTTATTGTGTTCGAAAAGTATTTTCACTTTTAATAAAACTAAAGCGTTTTCATTCATACATACAACACTTATGTATGTACCTAAACATGCATTATAATTGAATTTCTATTAATGTAAGACAAAAAAATCCTTTTAAATGTAATTGGGTTAGGTTAGATTGAATTGGCAGCCGCTGCAATGGGCATAGCTTAATTGGGAACTATAAAGACCCGTAGTAGCACCGTTATTGCCGGCAGCCTGACTGTCAACAAAGATCATATGATTCCAAATCTGAAGCAAGCCTACTAGCTACGCCCCCAAATAGTCTTCATGATTGCAAAAATCTCTGCCTGAAACACGCTACAGTCATCCTTTAACCTAAAGTGAAGTTTAATACCGAGATGCTTACAAAAAACCTCATCACCTGTGCCTCTATCTATCTTCGACCCATCAGTGAAGATGGAGTACCCCACCATTCCTTAGTGTCCTATCCGGTATAAGTATCCTCAAACCATGCAGGAACATAGTCTCAGGCACAATATGGTTGGTAGCTTTTTCCAAAGTCCGTTCCCCCTTCAGGAAAGACGACGTTCAGAATACCAGAGTGCGCTATCGAGTACTGTTTTAAGCAGCTCGGTTTATTAAGACGTATGGCACTGGGTGCTGCACACAGCTTGACATACAAATCAGGCGGAGTCAGGCAGAACATAGTATCTAGAGAAGCTTAGGGACAACTCTTCCTCACTTCAGTAACTCTCAATCAAGGCAGCAATCCGGTGAACTTTATCCATGATTTTCCGTTGGAAAGACTTATTCAAGGCAGCTAGGCAAACAACACGACCATAAGCAATCACCAATCTAACAATCGCCAGATATATCCAGCGAATTGTTTTAGGCGGGAGACCCCAGCTCTTACCTATGGGGCTCCTACACTGATAAATAGCATTCAGTCCCTTCTTCATTCTTTCCCAGGTGTTCCTGTTCCAGTTAAGCTAGCTGTCCAGAACAACACCGAGTTACTTAACCTCAGAAGACAACGGAATCTCCCTACCACCTATCCTCGGTAACCAGAAGGTTTTAATCTTGTATTTACGCGAGAACAAAACAACTACTTAAAGCTCATTTGAGTCTATTCCTCGTAATGATTTTTTCCAAATCTGGCGTCATGACAGGATCAGCTACTTCCAACGGAAAGCTATCGGGATCCACACAATTGGGAAAAATGAGTGTTCAGTAGAACCTCTAGGGTTTCTATTCTCGAGGCAGTCCACGCGCCATCGTTTTTTTGTATGAAACCTAAGATTTTGTGGTCCTTAGACAACATCGTGCGGAAACGGGCTACACTATTTTATATTCATTAAAACTGGGTCTATATGCAGAACAGTCAAAATTCTCGCCTGACCTTTTAGCCTTGTTAAAGAGCGTCCTGGTATATCAGCGAAGTTATTCAAGTTCCGCGTTCCACCAAGCTGGCTGGTTCCTCTTAGCCGGGTAAGTAAGAGGACAAGCTTTTCTGTAACAAGACAATAAAATGTCCGTCAAAGGTTCAACGCTATATTGATGCCAGTAGTAGAATGACCCCTAAGGGCCTTAAGGTCGCCCTCCACAGCTTTCTCAAATTTGATCCAGTCGGTTCTTTTCGGATTCTGAAAGCCACTGTATAGATTAATATTGAAAGTTATCAGTTAGTGATCCGAGAAGGAACACACTTCATTGCTCCACCAGAAGTGCAATAAAGTTATCAGAGGAAGCTACAGGCTAGTACGGCATGTACACATATGACAGCATCAGTTCGATCCCAAGGTCATTTCAGTACGCCACAGTTGTTAGGTCATCTGCGCAAACCCAGAATCCTATCCCTAAGAATCCAAGGTTCCCGGATTAGAGCGATGTCAACTTCAAGGCGGTGCAGAGGTTAGAATGTTGTGTAAGGTGGGTTATTGGCATCACCTACAAATGTCCGGAGGACGGACCCATAGATGACCCAACCCACGAAACACTATGCCACCCTTTGCCCTTAGCCACTGAAGACATTAAACATTAGTGTATACAAAATTGAAATAAGTATATCGATTAATACAAAATTATTATCAAAATACCTATTAGACGCACAGTTTTTCAATAAAGCAAGGCTAAAATATTTGTAACTTTATTAAATTCGTTTTTTATTGCAAATATTCAGTTAAGTTCACATTTTCTTCTAATCTATTTGCGTTATAGATGATTCATCAGGGCTTGAACAGTGACTACTATTTCCATCGGTACGATATTTAATTGAATCAATAATTTCCACATCGATATCTCTTTCACGATTTGAACTTTCGTCGAGATCGTTATCATCAGAATTGCCCACAGAATGACGATCATCAGATTCATTTTCACAGTCATTGTCCGATTTATTATCTGCTTCTAGGATATCGTTATTGAGATGATGATTAAGACTCTCACTTTGAGCCTGAGCAATTAGATCTCTTGCGGCAAATTGACTATATAGACGAGGCAAGTGCTGCAACATATAGTTGGCATTGCACTTGGCAATATTTGGTTGATTTTCTTTGCTTTCGCCGAAATCATAATATTTCGCATAGTTTTCGAATTTATTAACTGCTGATGCAGCCAATGCACTAGCATTAGAACTGAGATTAATGGCATCTGAGGTTGGTGTTGTGCTTGCAGCGGAGTGTTGCAAAGAGGCTATTGTTTTTAATTCATTACATCGTGGTGTGGGTACAGTAAATGCTGAACCATGACGATGTTTATTTGGCAATGTTATGCTATGTGTAGCTGGTGGTGAATTCGTAGCATCACTGGTTGTTGATGTATTTTCAGCACTGGCTAAAGGTGAAATATTTTCCTTTTTACGATCATAAATATGGCCTGAGACTCTCAAATCTATAAAAAAGTGTAATGGATCTATGCCATAAGGTGGATAAAGTGGTGGATACCAGACCGGTGGTGGAGGCGGTAAGACCAAATCTTGTGGTGGTAACGATGCGGCTGGTGGAGTACCCTGCAAGGTCGTATCCACCGTACCCCCCGTTAAAGCAGCATTTGGAGTGGCATTATTGCTGTCGCCATCTCTTTCATTTGTTTTCACTGCACCTATTAGCTTTAGATCGCCACCTTCTTTATTAGACTCCGTTTCCACTTTTCGATATTTATTTGCTAAATGCTGTAAATATGGTTTATGTGTGGTCAATTCTAAAGGCTTTTCAGCTGATTGCAATTGCGATATTTGAGTTGTATGTGGTTGAGTTTTTTCTAGTACCTCGCTTTCTTTAAAATATGTACGTTGTTGAGACCAAGTTCGTTTACGTGGTCGTCTAGCCAATGCAGCCGAATGTTGGAGCTGCAAATTACGTACATTTTCTTGATTACGTGCAGCCACCAGTGATCTTAACATATCGCTAAAGAAAAAATTATTTGGCCCCATGGGAGCTGAATATAAATAGGGAGGTGTGGCAGCCATTAAACGACTGACGAAGTCTTGATTTCTCATTTCATGTACATTCGTTTTTCTGGGTGGTGTTGGTGTATTTGGTGTCGTTGTATTTGCGTTTGAATTACTTGTATCCTTAGGAGATTTAATCTGTTGTTGCAGCTGCTGTTGTTGGTGTTGCTGCATTTGTTGTTGCCTTTGTTGTTGTTGTTGCTGTTGCTGCTGTTGTTCATCAGACATGTTCCTTCCTTTCCTTGTGCTGTGTTTATAGCTGGCAGCTTTTTCCTTCTCTTCCTGTTATTTGTTTTCAGTAAAATCTGCAATTAAAATCACAAATGGGGAAAACAAATCTGTTTAAAATGTCTTTCTAAATGAATTTCTTGTGTTCTTTCGTTTGGTATATTTAAGATTTTCTTAATGTATATACAAAATGCAAATAATAGACAAAGACATTTATATTCACTTAATTCCATTTGTCTTCAAAATTTCATCTTTTTTATTCTGGGGTTGTCGGAATAACAACACGTAGAAGGTGGATCTTAAAAATTATAAGTATTTCTTCTTGTTTTATGCCATGTTGTTGAATTTTGTAAGAACTGTGCTCTCAGCATGTTGCTGAAATACTTCATGTTTTATATGGAAACTAAATATAAAGTACATCTCTTACCGAAACTAAACAAATTAACAGGAACATCCATTTGAAATACTAATTTTTCCTTAAACAAAGTCTTCCTTAATATTTAACTAGTTCCGTCCTGTATAAAAATAAATGTTAAAAGAGGTTTTTTTTAATTCAGAAAATGTACAATCAAAATCAAAAAAAGACTGATTGCCATTTGTATACTACTGCTCAACATTGACTTCCATTAGAGAGGTAAGAGTTTTACAAGAGATTGGAATCGTACATCACAGTTGTAGAAAACATAGTTCTTAACTCCTCAACTATTCTGATAAACAAGTTTTACGATGTAATCATTGCATACATAGATACCATACACATATAATTGGTCATTACAACTCTTCGATCAGGATTACGACATAGCTTCTTAAGTCACTTATGCATTTTTAAGTCGACTTTGAACGACAGACTTTCATGGCAATTTTTATTTACTCTGAGGATTTTCGCCAGAAATCTGATGGGAGATAGTGGGCGAAGAAATATTTTTTTCGTATTTCGTTTTGTTGAAAATGCCTAAACAGGAGTTTGAACCGTGGCCTAACATCTAATAAGCCAACACACTACCTACTAAACTACGGCAACGATATTGTCGAATATAGAGCGATACCAATCCATATCAGATCCAAGAGCGTCCAATGTACACCGAAGAAGACACTGTTTGCTGTGGCTTTTGGCCTGGCAGTGTCATTGGCCCATAGATCTTTGGAAACGATATTAACATTATTAACGGCGGACAGTACAGGTAGATGATTACTAACTTCATTTGGCGTGAATTGTACGACCAGGACATGTGTTTTCAACAGGATGACGGTACCAGCCATACAATCCATGCCACATCGGATATTCTGCACGAGCAATTAGAGGGCATGGTCATCATACGAGGAAGTTCTGTGAATTGTTCCGGCCAGTTTTATCCGTCAAATTCATTTAAATGATGTTTTATTCCACACATAATGGCGGCAATAAGTCTTTCAAACGAACAAAAATTTTCGATTATATATCACATACAAATTTAAAGATAGGAAGCGCTTAATAAAAAGACCTTATGATCGCTGAAAATTTACAGATCAAACTTTTAGTTCGACAGACTACCACACTATCCAATAGGCTACTAATGCACACTGTACATAAAGTAATGTGATACATAAGCTAATAAAATTGATGTATTAAAGTATTAAACAATGTAAAATATAGTTTGGAACACAAACCTTTTACTTATTATTATAACTTATAACTCGATTTTGTTGGCAGATCATTTTTTAAGTAATAATAAAGTTTATTTAATTTAAGAGTAATTTTCGCATCATAATTCCAATTTCAATTTAATGCTGAATTTAAAAACAACTAAAGAAAATACTAGACTTAGCAATAATTCTTTTGGATTTATAATAAAAAAAAATTTAAAGCAAATAGTAACAGAACTTAAGTTCTTTTTTATTATTTATTTCTTGTTTGTTAAAAAAAACTATGCACATTTCATGCTAGAAAACTTAGAACATATTTTTCTAAGTGCCAACTGAGTAAGAAATAATTATTTGTCGGCAATAAAAAGTTTTGTAAAAAGAATATTAAAAAAAAAATACTGCAGAAGAATCAGAAATAATAAGGAAGACAAGAAAAAAAGAAGGATTTAAAACTAAAATTAAATGAAGTTTTTTACTAATATTTGGGTAGTTCATAATTTATATTGTGATAATAACTGACTTACATTTGTCGGAAGATTTAAAAATAGGTATTTTATCTATAAAATGCATTCTTTTTTATAAAACTAAAATACTAAAATTTATGAACTCACGTCAATAAATTTTGTAAGCAAACAGCAGAACAAATTTAAACTCAATTCGCAGGCAATATATCACTATGCCGTATATATTTTTCTATTTTTTATGATTGTTTAAGAAATGGTTATTCTAACCAGAATAACATTTAAAAAAAATATTTATAGAAATGGCAACCCGCGGCAATGGGTTGTCCTCGAACCTTAGAGATGTAATAATAAAACTGTACTGAAAAATTCCAGAAATTGTAGGAAAAAATCATGCAAAAAGAGAAAAAACTAATAACACAGTGTCAAGACCCGGTGGGTAAATCACATTTTACATTATAATTAAAAATGACATTTCGTATGCCAGATATAAAAACCGTCAAATTTCTGCACTAATATACGATTGGAAATTGAAATCAATGTGGGAAAATTTGTAGTACAGAAGCGATACGTAAAGTACACCGTCCTTCTTAAACCGCTGCCGCCTAGCCCAAAAGCCATTTGTAAGCTTCATGAACCGTAAAAAGCGCTCATGTTCGCAAAAGAATATGAAACATCCAACTAAAGCTTTTAGAACACGGCTATTTTTCCGAACACACTAATTGCCACACTCTAGTAGGTAGTGTGTTAGCTTATTAAACGTGAGACTTCAATTCAAACTTTATGGCAAACGTCTCAAATATTTCTTCCGTGACTTTCTCTCAGCAGATTTCTGGCAAAAACTCTAAAAAAAGACTCTATTACAACTTGCCGTTAACTAAAGGGAGGATTTCAACGGACAGATAAATTGTTTTTCATTATTATAAGTGGACGGACAATAATGTAGAGGTGAGCGTTAAGCTAAAGGGAGGATCATCCTACCTTTAACTTTTAAAATTAAGTTTATGTTTCAACTTATATATATTTTCAATATGGCAACTTCATATATAAACAAAATGAGCAAATACAACAAAAAAAAGGAGGCCCTGTGTTGCCATTGCGTTTAAAAAAACATGTTTAATTGAGCAGTTTTATCGAAATTACTCCAGCACTGCCATATTTTTGAAAAAGTTAACTTTATTTTATCATTAGGTTATAATAACGAAAAGTAGTTAAAGGTGACCTTAAAGTTCGCTTTAGCTAAAGTCATCTTTAACTAAACCCAACTTTAACGGCAAGTTGTAATAATGACCCTAATAGTAAATAAATCAAAAATCTGTAGTTCTGAGTTGAACGTGTATGAAATGGTCGCACAACATGAGTAGTGTGAGAAGCTAGGTCATGATCCTGACTGAAGGGTTGTAATGACCAATAGATCCAGTGGACTAGCTAAGGATAGCTGTAAACCGAAACCTATAGCCGATATTCAGATTTGAAATATTATGATATTTTCAGTCTTTTTATTTATCGTTTTTAAAGCATTTTTTAAGTTTATTTCTTAAACCTAAATTGTAAAAATCCATGATGGTGAAACATGGTTAATTATCATAATCTAATTTAGCATTCCTGTAAAGTATTGCTTCTCTGTTGTTTTTGTTGTACGAGAAAAAAACACATTTTGTCATTTTATGGAATTCATCAACGAAAAATAACAAACAAACACAAAAAGTGTCTAACAATTTTCTAAAGTTTATTTTTTTTAACCAAATGAAAGAACAATAAAAATTTGAATATTTTAAAATCGTCAAAAATGTAATGAATTCTTTGTGCAGAAACAAATTTAGAGAGTTTCTCAAACTTTTAATCATAATTATATTGTATTTCATTAAATTTCTTTGGAAGTTACCTATCTTTTTTTTAAATAAATTTAAAAAAGTTCCTAGATTTCAACTAAGAAAAATTGTTCTTCTTAGGTTCACGAGCACAGAAAAGATGTTATGTGATTTCCTCCTCGTTGCACCTTCTACGGAAATCGTTATGAGTTATTCTCCGGGCACCTGACATGAACATCCAGAGATCAGTATTTCTTTAAAACTGTTATGAGTTTCCTTAGATGAAATCTTGGTTGGTTTAATGCAAATTCTGTTCTATATATATATGTATATGCGTCAAGCCAGAACTGTATGGTGACTATACAAATGGGTCAAATCTCCCATCTTACCTTTGCCAATAAATGAAGTTTTTGTGAGACAATGTGTTTGCCTATCTGTAGAGGAACGCCGTGGTCTAGTGGGTAGTGTGTTGGCTTATTAGACGTGAGGCCTCGGTTCAAACCACAGGTCAGGCATCTCCAACTGAAAGAAATATGAAAAAATATTTCTTCGGCGACTTCCTCTCAGCAGATTTCTGGCAAAAACTCTGGGAGTAAGTTAAATTGCCATGAAAAGTTTCTCAAAAATCTGTCGTTCGGAGTCGACTTTAAACTGTAGGTCCCGCCACTCATGTATAAAAAGTAAGGCACACAACATAAGCGATGTGAGAAACTAGGTCGTAATCCGGACTAAAGGGTTGAAATGACCAATTATGTATGTATGTAGAGGAACGCTATACTCAGTAGGGATTCAAATGAAATTTTCGTAGTTTTCAGGAAGCTAACTGACCGTCTCGCTATCGCTAATCTTAGAAGTGGTGTACATATTCTCTAGGAATCTAATGGCTGAATTACTGTCGCTAAATATGCGTATATCACCATACGATATACTCTGTTACCGACTGAGCACGCCAACATTTTTAATGGCCATTATTTCAGCCTGAAAAGTACAA
Source organism: Sarcophaga carnaria (assembly GCA_958299815.1). Taxonomy (NCBI): domain Eukaryota; kingdom Metazoa; phylum Arthropoda; class Insecta; order Diptera; family Sarcophagidae; genus Sarcophaga; species Sarcophaga carnaria. The sequence goes on along the minus strand of OY283149.1, from coordinate 79,393,219 downwards.
CAATAACCTGGTGGTGCAATGGATGATCTAATATTCAGCTGTTCTGCAAAGATTCCTCATCCACTTTCTGGCGTGATCTGGATCCATCAGGGAAAACTTAAATGGCGTTTCTTGGGAAGTATAAATTATTATCGTAAAAGGAAAGCAGGGTCAGGTATCGTATAGGGTGCCCTGGTAGTCTAGTGGGTAGTGTGCTAGACTATTAGCGTGAGGGTCGTGGGTTCGATTCCCACTAGAGACTCTGGTCTGTGACATTACACCGAGCATATGTGTATACCCCCGTATATAATTACAATATAATTTGTAATTGTATTGTAATAAATAAATAAATAAAATAAAGGTATCGTATAGTCTATAGGTATAGTCAGACCAACCATGGCCAAAATTTTAAATGGTTGGCATTTGATTCTAACATCTAAATCCGGGTGGTCTGTTAAGCATAATAATTCTGATGTGGGAATCGCTGATGTATGCAGATAAGGCTTACAACTTTACTGCAGGATTTTCTATGCCACTAGCGGTAGCGAAAAAAAGTCAACAAAACTTTTTTCGTGTTAAAAGTACGGGGAGTATATGTATGTATTAATAATGCGAATATAAAAGAGCGCTAAAAATTCCAAAGTGTGGCAACAGATTGCTAAAGAATAAAAACATATTTTTTGTTATTGTTTTTATTATTGTAACGGTTTGTATAATTGAAACTTGGCAGTAAGTATGCTATGGAATATCATGGCTGACTGGCGTCGTTTGTTATTCTGTATGCAATGAATAGAAGAAGTAGAGAATTTTCAACACCATCTATAAAAAAACCAGATATTCTTGCATAGAACGAGAGGTAGTTAGTATGAGAAAAGTTTTTTAAAATGATATCTACATTGAGTTTTTCTTTTTTTGCTCTTTGTTGCACAAAAGGGTTTAGTTTTTTAATTTCTGTTAATAATACATGTTTTCTAATCCTCATGGAAAATGGACGAATTGTTATGATACTGTTTCGTATACATATGTATATGTTTCCAATTCGAATACATGCATAAGAAATACTCTTATTTACTTCATTTAAATATGTTCCCTGTGTGGCATATTTTGGTAAATATTTGTCATTAATCACACAATTGTGTTATTTTTCACACTTTAATGTCATTGTTGATATTAGCCATAAAAATAATTTGCATATGTACATATGTATGTATCTGTAAAAATTGTTTACCTTATTTTAATTAAGGATGTTATGTTTGTTTGTATTATTCAAATGTTAGAAAACTTTTTTTTTAATTTACATCAATCCGAAGAGTTATGGACGCCAAAATTTTACAATTTAGAACTTCATCCATGCAAAGCTTATGGCTGAGTAAAGGCTAATTTACACGATAAGTGTTTACGATAATCGGAGAAAAAATATTACAGAAATCCATCCGTATTCTAAAAATGAGAGTGAAAATCCTACGATAGGTTTTTTGCGTTTACACGATTAGTAAAATACCGAGACAAAGTAAAATGAATGAAGTGTAATGGTTTTCAAAAATTTCAAAAAAAAATGTGAGCCGTACAAATGCCAAATATCCATCCGTATTTTCTCTCAATGTCTTACGCTTTCATTACATATTATGCTTACACAATGCTACCCACTCTCTTCTATACAAAAACTTGACATGTTATATGATTTGCTTGACCGTCAAGATCCACCTTAAACAGCATTGCATTTGAGGGCATTAATATTTAGACTGTGTAGCCGCCGTAATTTTGTAGGCGTAAGGCCACGGTTCAAACCTCAGGTCAGACATCAAAACGAAATTTGAAAAAATATTTCTTCGGCGACGTCCTCTCAGCAGATTTCTGGCAAAAACTCTGAGAGTATACAAAATTGCCATGGATAAGTTTCACAAAAATTTTCGTTCGGAGTTGACTTTAAGCTGTAGGTCCCGCCACTCATGTATAAAATTAACATACACAACATAACTGGTGCGAGGAGCTAGGTCGTAATCCTGACTGAAGAGTTGTAATGACCAATTGTCTATGTATGTGTGTATGTAATATTTAGCCTGTTTTCTGAAAAGTTCGTTCTACGATCGATTGAATATGTTGGAGTCCACTGCCAAGAAGAATACAATATGTGGAAGCAATACGTTTCGTTAAAGACGCAAAAACTTGTCATTTTAATTAAAACAACGATTATAGGACGTCGGTAGCAGAACGAAAGCAGTCAAATTATCAAGTCCGTGGTCTAGATGATGGTTTTGCAACAAAAGGAAGGTTTACATAGAACGCAAAGTAGGTTAGGCTATGCATATACTACAACAGCCACCAGCCAGTAAAAAAGATGCTGATGAATCGTGCTCGGAATGGATTCTAAAAATTTTTAATTAATGAATTGCGGTTATTATATATTATATTATATTTATATTTGGCTATAAGAATCTTTTAGTCGTTCGTCCTTCGCACCACCAGATTATTGTAGTACTTGCCAGGCTGAAATAATGGCTATAGAAATTATCGTCATTCGAATTCGCTGGCAGAGTACATCGTTTGGTGACATATACGTATTTACCGACGGTGAAGGGGCCATTAGATCCCTAGAGAATGTGTACGCTATATCTAAGATTGTCTAATAATGCCGGATGTCTCTGGAGGAGACATTAAACGGTTACCCTCATTTGAGTTCCTGGACACGGGGACATCAAAGGTAACAACGAAGCCGATGTACTTGCAAAAGCGGACACAATGGAATGTCGGCTCCGAACAACAGGTCCGAGAAGTTTTTTCATGACAATTTTTACTAGAAGAGTTCTGAAAGGAAGTCGTCGTTTTGTTCGAGATGTCAGAGAGCTGGCGTTTTAACTCACGAGCTCTAGTCTGTGTTATTGATGTAATTTCGAAAATAGAAATTAATGACAATTTATATGTATTTGTTTTATTTAAGAGGCATTATGTGTATTCTTTGGCAACTTTTATCAATTGCGCTCAATTCATCATAAACCGGCACTATAAGTAAAAAAAAATCAAATTCAATTTGACTACTCTTCAGGAAAACGCATGCTGACGTAGTAAATGGGTTTGTATTTAATAAAGAAATAAATGAGTTGATAATCTATATATATAAAAATGAATGTTTGTTTGTATGTAATTAATAGAATCGTAAACCATGCATTTGATTATGTGTTGATTTTCAGCAAAGTTGTTGCGTATGAGCCGGGAAAGGTTTTTAAGTTGGTAAGACCAATTTCCGACAGGTGGCGCCACTGAAAATTACTAAAAATGATTTGAATCATAAACTGTGTATTAGATCATGTTATGATCTTTAGAAAAGTTGTTGCGCATGAGTCGACGAAGGTATCTAAGTTGATATGACCAATTTCCGACAGGTGGCGCCACTGAAAATTACGAAAAATTAATTAAATCCTAAACTGTGCATTTGATCAGGATAAGATCTTTAGCAAAGTCGTTGCGCATATGTCGACGGAGGTTTCTAAGTTGGTGCGATTAATTTCCAGTAGATGGCGCCAATAAGAATTATTCAAAATGAATTGAATCGAAAACTATGCATTTGATCATGTGTTGATCGGGCAAATACCAGACATTTTAGCATTTATCATTTATGATTTTAATAACATTTAGTATAACTCATTCCCGCAAAACTTTAAGCATTTTAATTTTGGAAAATTTTTAAAAATGCTTTTGGGTTCAATTGGATTGGGTACATTGTGAGATTCTAATAAATTTAACGCATTTTTCATGTCGTTCCCGCGCAATCATGACTCCAAAGCGGCAAGCAATTGGTCGACCTACCTCGAGCACGGAAGAAAAGACCATTACGAGCCTCAGAATCAAACGGGCAACTAGCCTTCGAGTACATGCCGCTGAGACCTGTTGGCATGAATCACTTGAACAACGACAAGTGAGATTAGAAACTGATCGAATGCGTACTACTGAGGCCCGTTCATCTGAATCATCAGGACAACAGGAAACAAAACCAATAAAATGATTCAAAATTAGTCGCAAATTTGTGTAATGTCTTTTCTTCAAATTTATGTTAGTTGGTGGCGCAGAAACACGCGCAGGGTTTAGCTTGTATAATATAAATATTAAATATAATATAACCTAAAGTAATTATTTGATCATTTTCAATATAAAAATTTTTGAACTGTGATAGTTGATAATGGCCATTTTGTTGAAGCCACCCACATATGTCAAATTAGATGTCATTTATTCACTCTGTTTTCCCAAATAACCATGGACGTGTAGACACGGACCATAGACAAAGACGAGTGTTCGTTGAATGGGCTCTGGAGCATGACTTTTATAGAAAACCCAGTGATTACGCCCATTTCTATGTAAACGGGTAAATGAACAAACAAAATTGTCCAATTTGAGACGATACCAATCCAAATAAGATCCAAAAACGTCCTATAGATTACGAAAAATTATTTGGTGTGAATTTTGGGCTGTTACATTATTGGTCCATATGTCTTTAAGAACCATGTTGGCCAGGCAAACACTCTCAAGGTCGTGCTCTATAGATCGATTATTACCGCCTTTATTTGACATGAACTGGATAATCTGGACACCAACGACATATGGTTTTAACAGGATTGCGCTACATTCCAGATAGCTAATGACTCTTTGGAGACAAACGACCTGAGGGCAATGTCGTCTTATGTGCAGGTGAGGTGAACTGGCCACTGAGATCAAGCGAATAAGCCACAAGTCACCATGGTCCTCAAAGCCAACATAGCTTATGCCATAGGCCAAATTTAATCGCCAACGCAATGGAAAATTTGACATTTCTGATGCGTTTCATCCTTAGAAGACGTGGTAAACATTTGTACAATATTATATATATTCTATACGTGATAGCATCAATAGATCTTTCAAAGGAATAAAAAATGTCGATGATATCCTAATTAAATTTAACGATAGGAGCAGGATAGGATAGACTAGGTTTAATGGAAGATCCAATAAAACCCCAAACAAATAAGTCACAAGTCACCATTGTCCTCAAAGCCAACATAATCTATACCACAGGCCAAATTTAATCGGATTTATGCACCATCACAATGGAAAATTTGACATTGCTGATGCCTTTCATCCGTAGAAGACGAGGTAAACATTTGTACGATATTACATATATTGTATACGTATGTAATAGCATCAATAGATCTTTCAAAGGAATAAAAAATGTCAATGATATCTAAATGAATATGAAAATATTTGATTGGAGTTTAGTTAATATGCACTTGAATGATTCAACTCTAATTCCTAAACAAGATTCAACTGTACAAAGTTCAACCGTTGTTGGATATTTTGCAAATCAAAATGCAGACAAAATACAAATTAATCTAATCCATACACAATTTTTAAGTTATATTTTTATGAAGAAAAATAATAAGAATTGATTTCTGATGTTACTTATATTTTGTTTATTTGTTGAAGTTGAAGTTGTTGAATTATAAAATTTTTTATCTTTTCGGAAAGAACTTAAAAAAATTAATATTTTTCAAAATTATTTTTTTTTTAAAGTAAATTAGTGATAGAAAAATTTGTCCATACTTTTAGAAAAGTCCTTTTAAATTCATATTTATCCTTACAATACTTGTTTTATATTATTTTACGTTTTAATATTTGAATTAATCACATGTAAGAAACAAATGTGAATGTCAATTTCGTAGTTGGTATAGGTATAATTTTTAATGTAAAATCTTAATTAATATTTGAATTTTCTACATTTGGGTTGAGGCCATAAGGGTAGTATTGCTCAGCATCAACCCTCTGATGATTGATTCGTAGTTTAACAAGGTTTTATTTTAAAATTCTTTAACAATGCTTAACTTGTAAACAATTAAAAAAATATATGTGTATGTACATACATATTTATCAAAAAAAAAAAAATAATAATAATAATAATAACCCTTTGAAAATGCTTATAAACGTTTGGATAACGACATAAATATGATGTGAGCTGCTGCTTTAACTTGTATTATGCACCACTTGTAGATTTTCAAATTTTAGTCAACAATTATGAAAATTTATAATTTCATTTATTTATAGTCCGTTTAGATGCGGCTATAGTACAGATATTTTTTTAAATGAAAAGTTCAAATTTTCAGTTTAAAATTTAGCTATGGGTGCTCAACTATTGTAACTAAAACATTTTGATTTCAAAATAAAATATTCGTATGACACTAATTGGTCTGTTACGACTATTTGTCATTCTATACGCCATTGATTTTTGCGAAATAATTATTTATAAAGTTGACTTAACAAACATTTAAATTTTGCCTCGTTCAAGGCCCTCTTCCAAATTGGAGCTTGAAGTATTGGCATCGCTTTGCATGAAGGAAGGATACGCGTTGGTGATAAAGAAATTTATATTTTAGTTTTGATGATAGACGCTATTAAAGGGATAACACACCACATTTTAAAATTTTTCATCGATTTGGGTGACTGGAAATAAAAATACTACATGGTCCGCATATTGAACCAGCTAACAACATGCATTTACTGGAAATTAAATGAAAAAGAAGTACCACACCCTGGAAGGTAAATGATCGAAAATATAAGCCATAAGTTCGTGTTTAAGTCGCAATAAAGCAGCGTAAATAGTGTATAAGCAGTCAGGAAATTTCAATTATATTTTATTTTAGACTTATACTGTTAATAACTGAAATAACGGCTTTGGTAAACCTAGACCCAAGCAAACAATTTTTTACCATTAGGGCAGAATATTGTGATTTGCTTGAAACTCCGAAAGGTAGGATCGCAGGTTCTCTTCTCTAAAATCGTCGATAAAGTAGATTGAGAATTTAGATTTACATCATGTCTAGGTTGGGAATTTATATGCGACTTAAGTTGTATCGGAGAGACCCGATAAGCAGTCTTTATTTTTAAATTCAAATAAAATAAAGTTTCATTGAGATATTATAAAAATGTTTTATTCCTTTGAAAGAACAATTGATGCCTTTATGTGTGAAATATAACATGGATTAAATGACTGCCACGAAATTTCAAATTTTACATGACTCTGGCACATAAATCAGATTGAATTTTAACGATGGAATGTGTTAGGTTGACTGTGGTATATTCTCACACATTTGAGAAAACTTTACAAGAAAAAGTCTAACGGGATCAAATTCCCGGAATATCCAATGTGGCATGAGTTGTGTGACACGTAGCGCCGTCCATTTCAGCAGGTGTCCAGGTCATCCAATTCAGGCCAAGAAAAGGTGGCAATCAGTTTTGGCCTGACAAACGTTGTTCAGACGCTTTCAAGTATATTGGTTTCACGATATTAAACAATGGTTTATGAAAGAAGTTGAAGTCGTCCATTTTGGTTAAAGAAGAATTGAAAAATGGTGTGATGAAACTCGTAAACGGCTTTAAAAAGATCCCGACGGATGGAGCGAAACTGGATTGAGCTGTGAGTGGAGTGGGCAGCTTCAAATACGGGTAAAATATTAAAGAGCACTTCTACTTTCCACTTAATCCTCAATCTCACTCTTCAATTTAAAGCAATTTGCTGATTTCATCAGATAGAAATGTTCTTTCAAACAAAAATAGATTATAAGAAAATAATTTTTAAAATATCATTAAATTGTTATTGATTTTGCAATTATGTAAAGTAATTCAAAATATTGTTTGATGATGTTGCAAACGTTATACTCATCATAAATTAACAATCTTTTGCTGAGTAGAGTATAAAATCCAAGTGAAGAGACATTTGTCATGTTTACACTTCAGTATATCGAGCAGTGCGTTTAGAGCACAATGATAAACTCTTCATTCTTAATACAGCCGAAGTCAGATATTTTGCATTTACCCTTAAATCAAATTCAATTTTGAAAAATACCCTTTCGGTTATAAAATTGCCATCCGGCACCGTCAGACTAAAACCGACACACTTGCAAGCATATAAAGTGCGTTGTTTATGGGTGAGGAAGAAGTTATTATGAAGTATGTGGTGTTAATGCATGCATTCACATACTCGCACATACACATACTATTTATCATATTTATTCACTTTAGAGTACTTAATCATTTTGTATTTAAGCCTTTGGCCTTGATATCATCACCACTGAACGTAAGGATGTATTAGTGTGTATAAATTGATGGTATTGTTGGTAGTTTTTCGCTTTATTTGATAGAGAGAGTTTTATAAACTTGTTATCCTTCGTAATTGGTCATGTGTGAGTTGCGAATAATGTACGTAGTATATGTGGGAAAGTGTGAATATAAATGTAAACGTACTACTGAACGTAGTTACATGATTGATAGCAGTAGAGTCACACATTGTATTTTTAAAGGTTGTAACACAGGCATTTAAAATGTAATTATTTTCGACTTGTTAACATAATTGTTAAACACTTTTGGCATTATGGCAAATACCAAAAAGTCCATGGAAAAAATTAAATGAATTATTATACGATACGGAACTACCATAACAGCAAATGTTACATAAATTGTACAAAATGTTTAATAAATTGTAACGAAATTTGGTTTAAAAAATAAAGTAATTTTGGGTTAAATAGGTAATCGGTTGGAAGAGCAAAACTGGTATAGGACAGAGGGCTTTTTTGAGATGTTAATATTCAAATATACAGACTTGCAAATATACTGACAGACTTTGTCAAAAAAATTAAAAAACTCTAATTTTCTTGTTTTAAATGTTTAATTACGAGCAGTTTGTTAATAAGTAAGTGAAACAAATAATAATTTTGTACCAGTTGAATAGTTGTGGTTGGTTTTTGTTATAAAAAAAAAATTTAACCATGATTTATAGTCTTTCAAATTGAGTGTTCTGGAGAACCAAACCTTATCGATATCGTAGGTTCCTGGACGTTGTTATAATTCTATAGCCTGTCATTAGGGCATCAATGACCTAAGTCTGTGGCAAACGGATCGTGTGTTACTCCATTGAAACAATGACTAATTAGTCTGATTGATAGTCGGCGATTGTTGCAATTTTCCAGTACTTTTAAAGAATGTCAATTTAACCACGTACCAAAATTCAAGTGTTTTAGAGATTCTGGGGTAAATATGTGTGCAAAGTCGGTCACATTTCTTTAACGTCACTGAAGAAATTACTTTGTAGTATAGATTTTTAAGTGTTTAATTGAGATCTGGAAGAGAAAATCCGTATTAAACTGTGGTCTCTGCTTGTGGCCGAAAGTGATTCCTCAAGGTTAATTTGTGTTCGAGATCAGCATAGTAAGTATCGAGAAGAAATTTGTGAATGGCCACGGAAGTAATGGTAGTAATCATTTGAATGATACGGGAATATAAAGGTTTTGTGACATTTTTCGATTTTTTTACTTCGAGTTATACTACTATGTTCCAAGACTGCTACGAATCTTGTAGGATTACTACAAGAGAGCTCCGAAGTTTAAACTCCACTTCTGATATCTTAGAATAACTTCTATTATAAATATTTCTTTCGGTGTGTTTCGGAGTTGACAATGAGCTGTAGGTTCCACCACTCATGACTAAAATTAACACACACAAAATGGTTGGTGTGAAAAGCAAGGTCGTAACCCTGACGAATGGGTTGTGTTGGGCAGTTAAGAAAGTCAAGTCATACTTTCTCCATAATTGAATAAGTTTAATTTTTGAATCTCCAGTTCTTTTCAAAACTAGCTTAGAATACAATTGACCCAGAAACTTAAAACTCTTGAATGAAATCATTAATTTAAAATCAATTTGCCAATTGATTTTTGTGTTTCACATGTAATCCACTTTATTCAAAAAGTATCCAGTGAAGCAAATTAAAAAATCTTTAAAGAAAAATTAATATTATGAACCGGTAAATATGGAAGTTGCCGTAGTCTATCACGTAACCCCGGGTCAAACATCTCCAACAACACAATTTGAAAAAATATTTCTTCGGCTTCTTCATCTCAGCAGATTTCTGGCAAAAACTTTCGGGAGTAAATAAAAAATTCCCATGAAAAGTTTCTCAAAAAATTCTGTCGTTCGGAGTCGACTTAAAACTCTAGGTCCCGCCACTTATGTATGTATAAAAATAACACACACAACATAAGTGGTGTAAGAAGCTAGGTCGTAATCCAGGCTGAAGGGTTGTAATGATGAATTATATATGTATGTATGTATGTGAATATTAAGCTTCTCAATTTAGTTCTAGCCAGTATCAATTTTAACTCTAAGTGTAAATGAGGGACTTGAATCAAACATCTATCTGTTCATTTTTCTTTGCAATGAAATCGAAAGAAATTACTTACAAAAGATTGAATGTTTGTGGATAGCGAACTATTTTCGAAACAATATATATTTGGAGAGTTTAATCATTATCCATTATATCCTTAGAATAGAATTAAGTGTACCAAATTTAAAAAAAATTTTAACTCTAATCAGTACAACTTCAAAGTTTACAAGAGAAGTGTTTCATAAAATCTATCATCTCAAGTATAATAATTGAATTAATGCTAATTCTCCATCCAATATTTGTCAGCTTGCAGTTCAAAAGTTTTACCCTAAAAAAATTACTTAGTAGAGTAAAAGCTTTAAGTAAAAATCTTCCCAGCACAAATTTTAGTTAAAACTTTAGCACATTTTATTACCTTGAAAATCTTCAGTAGTCCGGCTTTTTGTCAGCTATGCAAAAAGAGAATCTACGATGAAAAAGGCTCCAGACTGAATAGATTTCAAGGTTTTGGTATTTATTCTTCAAGCATTATTTTCGAACAGTTAAATATTATCTGGATCAAATAAAATCGGCATTATAACATTATTGCCGGGAAAATAAACCGTCGGCTTTTCAGAAATTTTTATATTTCAAATTACGTTAATTTTTTATTATTAATATATACATATGTACGTACATTACTTGCATATATATTTTAAGGATGCAAATATTTATTTTTAATCACAAACAAAAGTGATTAATAGTTTTCAAAATAATTGTTTTTCTCACTGAATAATTTGATTAAATATTTTAATTTTTTGTTTCGTTATTAATTGTATTAACTTATTATTCCTCTAGTTTTTTGTTTATTATATTATATAAGAAATATTTTATTTATTATTAATTTCATACGATATTGAAATGAAACCGTTTAATTTTATTTTACCGCTTTTACCACCGTTACAGATGACAGTTGAAAATCAAATGAAATCAGTGCAAAACCGTATCTACGGCAATTTAAAATTATGAAAAAATAAAGTTGAATATAAAATATTCAAACAAACGGAAGAAATACGGCGCAAACAAAGTGCTGATGGTACAAAGGCGCATCCAAGGCAGCAGGCATACGCCAGCCTGCCAACCGAACGTATTGCAAAGTGTTAAAAGCAACAAAAGCTTAAAATACTTCCAACCACTGCCACCACCACTATGCTGTTCGTAGTTTGTCATCATCATCATCATCTCACGTGGGTGTTTGTTGTGGATGCACAAGCAAAACCACACAAATAAGGGAAAAACATCAAGTTGGTTAAATAAAAAAAAAGTGAAGAATATGTTGAGAAACCAACCCCCAATAATAAAAATTAAAAAAAAAACAGCAAAAAGATCCTTTACCGTTTCATTAGCAACATCATAGACTCAATGTTCGTAGTGATAACTGTTACATTGTTTTTGGCGCGCAACATTCGCATTATGCTTACAAATTTGGGTTGACAATTATTCGATTCAATTCAAAAAAAAAATCGCACAATCAGCTTTTTAAATAGAAAACAGTTTGATTTTGCACAACGAACGTATTTTTTTCAGCCATATTTTTGGGTAAGTTGTAAGCTTATCTACACATATTAATAAAAATATCTTAATCGTATCTCCAAGTGAATCTGTAAATAAAGAGAATTATCCCTCTTTTTTGTAAAAGTGTGTTGACTTTGCCAAGTTTTTTGTGGAAATTTTCCATTTTTAAGCTAATCGGTTTTAATACCTGCCCAATTAGTTGTCATTTATTCAGTCTGCAAGTCTATAACATTCAACCGCACGTGTAAGTAATAAGATTGTTTTTTCAAAATTGGTTTTCTTTCGGAAAACGTACTGCACGCTTCGTCCACTTTAAGATTGCCATAATCGTTTGAGTGGACCATTCGCAAAGTGGTGAATATTGCGAGTTAACTGACCCAGTAATCGACCCACCAACACCCTGATGTCGAAGAAAAGGAAGGAAAAATCGAGGCAGCCGGTTGCATGTCACTCACAAGAACTCAGCTTTTCGCAGACCACAACTTGACTAATTATACATGGTGAACTGGGTCTGCAACCGTACAAAAAGTGGTGGATAAATTCGAGTCAACTGGTCCAGTAAACGACCGACCAACACCCGTAAGTCGTAAATGAAAAAAGAAAAGAACAAAGTTGTCGAATTTAGGAAGATGCCAATCCAAATGAGACCCAAGAACGCCCAATATATTGCGAAGAAGGTACTAACACATATTTTTTTGAGAACGATATCAACCAGACCATCACTGTCAACGATTAGCACTATTGGTCGATGAATCCAGACATCTTTTGAACTGATTTGGATGATTTCGACGCTAATGGCATACGATTACAACAAGACGGCGCTACATTGTCACATTGGTTATTCTGCACAAGCGATTTTAATAATGGTAATTTCATATATCGAGCGCGATCGTGTGATTTGATACTAACATCGAAAAAAATCCGCCTGATTTATATGCCAGAGCCATGGAAAGTTGGATATTTCGTATGAGCTCCACCCAGAGAAATCGTGCCGGACATTTAAAAGATTTTATATTTCACACATAATGGCCTAAATGGGTCTTTCAAATGAATAAAAAATTTGATTTATATTTCACGCACATTTTTCTTTATTTAAATTTAAAGATAGGAAGCGTTAAAAAACACGATATAAAATTTTTAAAAGCCTAAAACTTGAATACAATTTATTTATTGTAAACAACTTTCCTCAAAAGTAGTCGAATACTAAATATTCCTTTTTTACATTAAAATTAAAGACACTAAAATCTTTCAAACGAATACAATAATGGACACAGCAAACCACCAATAACAATTGTGTTGTGCAAATACAACAATACAGACAACCATATAAAAGAAACAAAACAGAGTTCGTAGGCAATGTGGTCTTATAAGTCACTATTCAACAATGCCAATTTACGAAATTTATTCAGAAATTTTAATTTTTCTTGAGAAATCGGGGCCCTATCAATCCAATAAACGCAGTTTTATTTTGAGAAACACTTAACTTAATATAAAATAGACTAGTATCTATTTAAAACTCGGATCAATTAGCTTCAATTGTTAGCCGCTTCGAAGAACATAGCTTACTTGGGTTGTAAGTACTGTAAGTGTCCGTTGTAAGCAGTGTTGGCCTATTCCATCAAACAATTATAGATCTTGGTTGGCATCTCTGATCCATACCGATAGAATTATGAAGTTACGGATTTAGTTCAAATCGACTTTGGCTATATACGTTTTGTCAACAAACACTGGGTACCCAAAAATTCTTCGTCTACTCTTTCCACTTACTGAACAATGACAAAGAAGTGGTCTACATTCGTAAACTAATATCGTAATGCATTTTTCACAAGCTCGAGAGTTTAATAACAGATCTATGTATTTTTATATTGTCATGTAGGGTATACCAAATTATTAAAAAATGAAAAAATGAAATTCGCAATAACCTTCTAGAGGATGAATGTTGCTAACATCATTTTTAGTTGTTCATTCTTTTCGACCGTATTTGGTTTGTAAAGTGGTAAACATTCTATGCGCTTTGTTCCTGTTGCTACAAATATACGAAGTAAGTATATTTGATTGTAATGCTTACATTTTACATTCATATGTATGTCCAACTGTCTAACTGTCTTGTTTGCTGTTATTTATCATCACTTTGAGTTTTTTTTTTCATTCTAAATGTCTGTTTAAATTGATTTTTTTAACAGGAAAATATCATCAGCAACACTGTCAGAATGCGAGTGTTTCAGGAAGAAAGAGAAGAGGGAGAGGTGCATCAACATCACACGTTTGACAATGTCATCTGATAAACGGTGAATCTTCCATACAATTCCTTAGCAACAATGTTGACATGCAATGTATATAGAAGAACTTTTGAAGAACAACTGAAAAATTTTAAAAATCTAAAAACAAGCTAATACTGATTTTAAACCTATTTCTCTTTATGATAAGTGTTTAATTTCATATTATGTTAATATTTAAAATTAATCTATTTTTTTACGTAATATACGCTAAGTTCTCTCATGATAATTTTTATTCATAGATGCTTCCTTAAGCATTCAATTTCTGGATTATCTAACAGGATTCTCTTACAAACTGAAACTGTAATATAAGATAAATTGTTCCTGTGGGTACGATGACTGCAAGATACCGTGGCTTAGAATGATAGCAATTTCATATGCTGTTGCCTAGGGATAACACCCTCTTTGAACATGTATACAATTATTTGGAAGAAATTATTTTTTTTTATTATTACGTATTGCATTGCTTAGTCAAATTTAAAAAAAATTATCACATGCTGCTTCTACTGTTGCTTGTTTCCAGCGATACGTCTTAGTTCCTTAAAGGACTCAGATAATTCTTAAGACCTTTTACATGATAAGAATTTAAGTGCGTAAAGTCAGAGTAAAAATATTACAGAATTCCGTTCGTATTTAAAAATGGGAATAAAAATCTTACGACAGATTTTTTTTGCAAAACAAAGTAAAATGAATGCTTACCTGATCTAGTGCAGTGTGATGGTCAAATTTATATCCGTACTTTCTCTTAATGTCGTATGTTCGCATTATATACTGAATTTATACAATACTATCCGCTCTCTTCTACACAAAAACTTAACATGTCGTACGACTTGTGTGATCGTCTAAATTCCCCTTTAGATATTATCTTGCGCCACATAGTTTTTGGATGTTCTATGTTTTGTTTTTAGAAGTCGCCGTAGTTTAGTAGGTAGTCTGTTGGCTTACTAGACGTAAGGCCACGGTTCAAACCCTAGGGTAGCCGTATCCAACAAATCGAAATATGAAAAAATATTTCTTCGGCGTGTGGTCTAATAGGTAGTGTGTTGGCTTATTAGACGAAAAGCCAGGGTTCGAGCCCCAGGCCAGACATCAAAATAAAATACAAGAAGTATTTCTTCGGCGATTTCCTCTCAGCAAATTTCTGGCAAAAACTCTGAGAGTAAATAAAATTGCCATGAAAAGTTTCTCAAAAATCTGTCGTTCGGAGTCGACTTTAAACTGTAGGTCCCGCCACTCATGTATAAAATTAACACACACAACATAAGTGGTGTGAGAAGCTAGGTCGTAATCCTGACTGAAGGGTTGTAATGACCAATTATGTATGTATGTATTTCTTCGGCGACTTCATTTCAACAGATTTCTGGCAAAAACTCTGAAAGTAAATAAAATTGTCATGAAAAAATTTCGCAAAAATCTATTATAAAATTAATACACACAACATAAGTGGTGTGAGAAGCTTGATCATAACCCGGATTAAAGGATTGTAATGACCAATTATGTATGTATGTTTTGTTTTTCCTGTAGGTTTCATTCCTAAGCTATAAAAATGACCTTGTATTAAATGTTTTCCGCACTGCATGTATCATAGCCAACCATAATGCTTATTCTTATTTTAACATTTGTCTCCATTAGACATGGTGTTCCGTCACTAATTACTCAAATTCACCATATTCTGGCACCAGTTATTTCAGTTATCTCAGAAGCAGCTCCCTTCAAATTTTGCCTGCTAAAAGTAGTTTCTTTTTTATATCGATTTTTGGTTAAAAATTTATCAGGCAGCTTGGACAGACACTTGCTTATCCAAAAAATTAAGAAACTTTTTATACATATTACGATTGAAAAAATTCTAATAAATTCTATAAAATTTTGCGATTTTTTTTTGCAATATTGTGCGTGGTCATTGGAATCAGTTACTGAGTATGATCAGTTGTGGTTCTGGTTCCAAAGCTCATACCAAAACTCATTCCGTTTGGTGTTGGTAAGTTCTTCTTCTCAATTTGATCAAGTGTTGTTGCAGCTCGCACTAATTGAAATATTTCAAATAAATTGAGATCAGATGGGATCACGTTCCATTCCATATTTTTAACTTATATAAGCTTTTCTTGTTTCTCCACTTCTACAATCTGTTCGAATAGTTTCAACTTATGAGGGGGTAATATCAGATAAAAATTTTAGATGATAAATCGATTAATAATAGATTAGGTAAAGGTTATAACGACCGTAGTAATAATTCGTTCTAAAATTGTACACCTTTTCTCACACAACGATTTTTGGAATATTTTAAATCCGCACTTGTAAATCATTGAAAATCCCCCATGAATAAATTCTTTTCAATAAATGCTTGACAAGCGTCAATTTGCAATTTAGTTTATTTACACAGGAACATTTTATCTAAATTTTATTTGTTGTTTGCACATGACACTAAACGCAAAAAAAAATACATCGCAAATTGAATTTTAGAATATCCCCATTTGGGTACTTACGCCCGTACATGCAAATAAACTGAAGTATTTGACGTTGGTGAAAGCAATATGTACTTACGAGTATGTGGAGATAAAAATACATAAATACAGTATGTGACAATTTGTTATTGCTTCCGTTTTAAATTGAAAGGTATTATCACAACAGTTTAGATGACAACATCAATGTAATTTGAATTACAATCGAACCTTTTGGGCCAAAATATATGATAATAAATGAAAATAAATAATTTTAAATTAAACGTTTTTGTTTTTCTTTACGTGTTATAAATAAAATTGATTGCTTTTTTTCAGATTATATAGGGTCTTCTTCAGTTCACATCAGCTCCATATGAGATAAAAATGCCCTAAAATCGCACGCGCCAAATATCGAATGTGGCATGAGCTGCGTTGCACGTAGAGCTGTTCTGTTGAAACCACATGTACTTGGTGTGCAGGTTACCCATTTCAGGCCAAAAGAAGTTGATAATCAGTCACTTTTTCAGATGCAAAAGAAGATCTTGATCTCATCTATCGTTAGGGAAGTTAGCAACTGCTCCAGAGCTCATTCATAGACAGAAGTCGTAGTCGTATGGCCGGCCATGGAGATTAAACAAAAGAGTCGGAATAAATGCCAATGCTAATTTGACAGATGTATGTAGTTTCAACAATATGGCTTTTATCAATTGTCAAAAGTTGGAGGACCCTATAATTAATAGCATTGATTTAATTTATTTCATATTTTAAATATATTTGCCATTGACAGTTGTGGTGATACACCCAAAGTAACTTTGTCCTTATTTGGTTATGATGGGCTCTTGTACGGCAAAAAAAATTGATTCAATATTTAATGTGTAGGTTTAAAAAAATTATTTTAATGTTTAATTTTTGCGGCTTAAGAAAATACCGCTTAAACTCTCCTCATTTCAAATCTTATTTAAACAATTAATTTTTTATCAAACAAATAATTTGTTTGAACAATTATTTGTCTGGATGGAATCAAATCTATTGAGTCTGGATTGCGAATTATTTTATTTATGCACACATTTACCACCAAATGTCTGCAACCTATTACTAAGTTATCTATCAGAACAAAAATTTAGAGTGAAGGAAGGCGATTACGTAAGCGAACCCCGGTAAATTAATGCCGGTGTACGTCAGGGAAGCATCTTAGGTCCTTTATTATATTTAATATATACCTCCGATATGCCAACATTCAGCAGGGCCATTACCTCGACTTTCGCTGATGACACAGCCATTCCAAGCATCGATAAAGACCCGCAGGTAGCACCTGGGTATTTGCAAGACCATATAGTGCAGCTGGAAGCTTGGTTAAAGCAATGGAGAATAAAGGTCAACGAACAAAAATGCACTCACGTAATATTCACATTGCATAGGGAATCATGCCCACCTGTTGAAATAAACAACCAAATAATACCTCAGAGCACGGGGGTTAAATATTTGGCCTTATATATTGACCGGCGACTAACATGGAAGAATCACATAGATGCTAAGTTAGCACAGATTGAGTTAAAGGTGATACAGTTAAATTGGCTAATTAATAGAAACTCGGTCCTTAGCTTGGACTGCAAGCTTCTTCTATATAAAGCAATTTTAAAACCAATCTGGTGCTACGAAATACAGCTCTGGGGCACTGCCTCATCTTCAAACATTAATAGAATAAAAAGGCACCAAAATAAAATTCTGAGACTGCTGACAAACGACCCATAGTACATAAAAAAATTCGAACATATACAAAGACCTAAACGTGCCAACAGTTGGAGAGGAAATAGCGAAATATGCTGAAAAGTATCTAGAGAAGCTAAGGGATCACCCGAATCCACTAGCTCGTGCTATTTTGAATGATGCCGGCCATATCCGACTAAGGATTAGAGAAACTGTGGACCTCATTAGAAGACGAGCGCAAATAATGTCAAATTGACTTAACATTCATGAAACTATGCAATTCTGTTCCGCGCTGGCGAGTCTTACTTATTGTTATTAGTTTTAAGGTTTGATAAAATAATTCTTAGTTCACTTTTATAGTGATGATTCAATTAAATAAACTGACAGAAAAAGAAATTATGCACATCGAATTCATCATAAATTAGAAGAAGGCGGCTGTGTTGAGTTCATTAGTGACGATGAAAATCTACTTACGCATATGCATGTGAGATTCCGGTGGTAACAGATATCAAAATGCCTGATTTTGAGAAGCACGTAGAAGATAGATATTTTAAGAAATTATTAATTAGACTGATCAGCACTGAATTAAAATTATAGAGTAACCTTAACTGAGTAGTTTATTCATTTGTTGTATCATTACTTTATATATTAATAATAGTAATAACAATTTTTTCAAACTTCATAAGAAATTAAAAATTTGGTACTAACACTCCACTGAAAACGAAATTAACAACTGCAGAATATTTGAAATTGTACTATATATGAGTGCTAGAAATTATTAAATAAAAATGGAACACAATTTCCTAATAAATTTAAACGATATAAAATATTTTACTATTTTGTTGTAGAGGTACACTCATATAAAAAAGAACAATACATCAAACTTGAGAGTAAAAAAATACAAATATGTTCATTTAGGTTTAAAAAAAATTAAAATTAAATAAATTAAAATTTATTTATTTATTTTTATTTATTAAAATAAAGTGTAATTATTTCATATGCGACAAAATTAGAGTTTATAATATACAGTATAAGCGTTAATTTTACAAAAATATTAAAGAACAAAGGAATTAAAATAAAAATATTGTGTACTCTAGCAAATAGTGAATGAGCTATTCTGCTAGTGTGAGGGTGTTAGTTCGATTCTCACCAGAGATACTGGACTATTATACTACACATATGGTATTGTCACTCCGTATTGTATTGTAATTAACAAATAAAAATTCATCAATTAAAATTAAAACTAGACATTCAACAAAAATAATTGCTTTTTAAATTGCGGTTGTTTTCTGGTAATTTGATAGGGTTTCTGGTAATTGGTTCCAGAGACAAGTTGTAAGATTACATTTTGAGTCTGGAATAAACGACAGAATTGTTTAATGTTGCATAGTAAACAATTTGAGACCGTTTAAAAGCTATAGGAAAGATCCAAAAGTCTGGAAATTGGGTGACACATAAATTTAACGACAGACATAGAAAATCGAAAACCATCTTGTGAAATTTTGCTTCAAAGATACGATAGAAAATCGAAAACTAATTAGTGAAATTTTGTTTAAAAACACGATAAAAAATCAGTGTTGCATCGAATTATTATAGGCGATGAAAATTGGATTTATTTGCAGAATCCTAAACGGAAAAAATCATTGGTTAATCCGGGACAACCATCAACTTCGACTGCAAAACCAAATCAATTCGGCAGTAAGACAACGCTGTGCTTGTAATGGGACCAGAAAGTTGTGATGTATCACGAGCTCCTAAAACGCGGTGAAACCGTTCAAACAGAACGGCACCGATAACAAATGATCAATTTGAACCATGCATTGATCGAAAAACGAACAGAATGGATCACAAGACACGGCAAGGTAATTTTGCAACATGAGAATGCAACTGCACACAAAGTAAAACAGCCAAAGCATTAGGCTGGTAGTTGTATTCCCTAACGCCGTATTCACCAGACTTGGCTCCTTCTGACTACTATTTGTTTTCATCGATGGGAAAGACATTGGCTGATCAGTACTTTGATTCCTACGCCACAGTCTAGTAGGTAGTGTGTCGGCTTATTAGACGTAAAGCCAGGGTTCAAACCCCAGGTCAGACATCAAAACGAAATACAAAAAGGATTTCTTCGGCGACTACCTCTCAGCAGATTTCTGGCAAAAACTTTGAGAGTAAAATCAAATTGCCATGAAACGTTTCTCAAAAATCTGTGGTTCGGAATCGACTTTAAACTGTAAACATGTATAAAATTAACACACACAACATAAGTGGTGTGAGTAACTAGGTCGTAATCCTGACCGAAGGGTTGTAATGACCAATTATGTACGTATGTAACCCACAAATTGCCTCAATTGCCAGTATTTTGAATAAAATGATTTTTACTTTCCCAATAAAGTTTAGTGTGTTATTAAAAATGCTTACTTCATAAAGGTACACCTGGTAAAAACTATAATGATAATCTCATTTAACATTGATTTTTTATACTTAATAGAATTTGAGTTACTGAAATACTATGTCGAACTCACAAAACAAGAAACACAATCATCCATTTAGGTTTTACAATTAAGAATGCTAGGTTTATATCCTCTATTGCATCTAAAAATATAATTTTTTAAATAACCAAGGATTTTCACTTACATTTCTTTACAAAGAAAAAAATCACTACGATGGTGATGATGCTGTGCATTCGTATAAAATTCGCACTTTAATGCGAGTACATTTTCCATAACCCAGTGAAATGTTTAACGAGTTATGGCAATTGATTAATTTTATTTTATTAAAATCATAACAAACGTATTTTTATAGTAATGAACTCTGACTTTTATTTATCTTTCGAACTCCGAAAATTTCTATTCAAAATTCAGTTGAATGTGCGATTTTTACATTTGTCACGATGGAACACACATATACTTATTTAATTGGTCATTACAACCCTTCAGTCAGGTTTACGATCTAGCTTTTTCATTGCAATCTTATTTTCTCCCAGAGTTTTTGCCAGACATGTGCTGAGAAGCAGTCACCGAAGTAATATTTTTTATTATCCTGTTTTGTCAAAGATGTCAGACTTGCCGTTTAAACCCCAGCCAATACACTACCAACTAGACTACAGCGACTAAATTCCAATATCAACGCTAAATAAATTATTAAAAATGTAACCTTATGTTCTGAACCAACTTCGCATGTGACGTTAAAATAAAAATGCATCTGATTAGTCAAGAATAGTAAAATATTGGACTACTAAAATTGTATGTATAATTTTCTCCTGGTCTCCAAGTTAATTATATTTTGGTTCAATTAGTTGAAAAGATTGATAAAACAAAGTTTTTGAAATTATATCTTCTTTACTTGTAAGCCTTTACGTTTGGTAGGTTATATGTATCGTAGCTCTTTATATACCAACTGGCTGCAAGCAAACCTCCTTTCCCTGTGTTCCTGCAAAATATACACAATCAACTTCATATTTCAATCAAAAGTGTAATATATCCTTTAAAATCTGTATGTTTGTTTGTGTATGTATAAATGTTGTACAGGATAATAATTTTTTTCTTGTTGCAGTGCCGAGTATCTCCATCAAATCTCTGGCATGCGGATATGTTTCCTCACAAATTGGTTACAATACTGACTGGCAATGAAAAAAGAAAAAAAAATCGAAAAAAGGAGAACATGTACATGAAATAAAAAGATGAGTTCGAAAACAAGCAGAGTGAAAAAAAGTGTTTTTCAAGCAATAAAAAAACCATCTCTAACCATACAAAACACACTGTTATAGTGGTTGTATTTGGAATAAGATTTTATGGAACGGGTGTGAAACTCTCATAGAGAAATTTCTAAAAAAAAAGAATAAAAATCAGTAACAACAATAAAAGCATTGGTATTATTGTGGAAAAATTTCAAAAAGTGTAAACAATATGCAACAAATCCCGGCGCATCACAATCCAGCCCTACCCTAAAAATTCATTTTTATAATAATGGATCTATGCTGCCTCTCATATTCATATTTCCTTTTTATTGTTGTATTTTAAAAGTAAGAGGTGAGTTTTTTTTTCTACAGAAAAGAAAATTTAAAAACTCCAACAATTTTAATCTTTTTCTTATTAACATAAAATCTTTTAAATTGTACAAATTCTGATATGGAGGAATTGCACGCATTTTGAAATTAGCACTTCGAAAGAAAATTTTCGGTGAAATCATTTGTTTATTTAAGAATTCGAATTCAATATTAAACTAGAATCAATAGACAATTCATATCCTAAATTATGCCAGAAAATATTTATTTTCTATGGTTTATTTTTCAATTAGTAACAATTATTCCCTGTTTACGGCCAGAGAACGCTTTGTGCCACGTTTTATTTTAATTAACGCTAGATTCAATCGGCAGCTTGAAGACTGCTGGAGTGCTCTTTTTTCTCCTTTATAATCAACACCATCAGAGACTTCTGATTTAAAAAAAAAATGGTATTGCCTTCAATAAAGCGAATATGAAATTATAATAAAGTTTCAACACTTTGCAAAACAAAGTCAGGAAGTGATTTTTATTATACCAACGAATCGCTAGAATAAGATTTTCTCTGAAAAGTATGAAACTCTTAGAAAGGCAATCCACTAAATGTAGTATGGAGACTTTGACACAACATAACAAGGTCAAAACGAGCAACCACAATATAGCTTAGCTACTAGCCTACCTTCATATTTACTAGAAAGTCTTATGAAATCGATGAAGTGATTGGTACAACACAGGCGGCGACTAAGTATCATTTTTGACGATATAAAAAATTTTCAATAAAATTTTGATTTCTGCCAATATATACATTTTAATTATAATGAGAGATATTCTAGTTCGAAACGTTTCAGAATACCAGAATTGATAGCAGCTATAAGAAATTAAAATGCTTGCATAAAAACTGCAAAAACTGTGTATTATTCTAGACGTTTTGCTGCTGCGGTTGATTCCATGCAAACATTGAAATGTATCGAGTCATATAACAGGGACTTTCGAAATTAGCCAGTTCTTGTTGAAGCCACTACAATGGTCGAATTCGGAACGAAATTGATCTTCATGAGAGCAAAGGGCACCCAATGAATCCAGAAAAAGTCACTGTTTTGTGTGGATTTTTGACAGGCGTTGTCATCGGTCTATATGTCTTTGAGAACGACGTTGGCCACGCCACGATTTAATATTGCAAACATAGTCGCCATAGTCTAATAGGTAGTGTGTTACTAGTCGTGAGGCCACGGTTCTTAACATATAATCACATTGTTATATGTAAAATAATATTATTAGATAAGCGTACGACTTAATTTTCCGGCATAGCTTTGTGGTTTCGTATTTAAAGTCAGTTAAGTTTTTCCGATGACTTAGAGGTAGCACAGCTATCTGATATCCGAATGCCATGTTTTATACATGCGGCAAGCCTTTGAAATTATCTACATGTTAGGATTAGGAAATTTTTATATATGTACATACATGCCTATAATTTTATTTTATTTTGCTCATCAATAAATCCTTAATAAATAATAAAATATAGTCTAATATAATAGTTTAGTACTTAATATAATAATAAAAATAACTTTATGTAATATAAACAAAATGTAATATAGTCAAGGAAATCTACGTAAAACGGAGCCATTTGTGGCGAAAATTGAAAACAATGTTATAAGTTGCTTAAGGCATTTACAACAAAGAATGTTTGAAGATAAAAATAATGTGACAAAATATAAAATTAATTATAGAAAAACATAAAAATTAGCGGGTAAAAAGTCTACATAAACCATTGTATGCACAGTTTATTTAAAACAGTATTGTTTTTTAAAGGTGCTGGTGCATTCCTGTATGGTAAAGATGGGAGTATGGCTTGTTGTACATGAATTGAGTAAATAAAGAAACAAATAAAAACAAGTGCAACAATTGGCATTTGAATAAATGTGATAGATTAGAAATAGTGCTAGGTAGTAGAGCCATTAATTCCAGACTAAGTGAAGGAAAAATTAAAAAAAGGTCACACCAGGAAAATCTCTATGACAACTCTAAAGAGTCTAAAGTCAATCTTGGATAATTTGTACCTCTCGTAAGAGGTAAATATTAATGTCTATAAATGTATTAGATATGAAACTGGACTAGACGATGATGTCATCCTAGAGTTCAAAAGTATCTAAAGTATCTATAGGATGCCGAAAATACTTTGTGCCTTTAACTCCTTAAATCTCAAACTGAATATAATTGACGCGTACTCAATATGGACATATACCACATTGGTTTGCCGATCGTAGACTACCATGGTTACGGGATCACTGGCCATTCCGTCTGGACTAGGAATGTTTGAAGTACATATATCTGCCATGCAGAAAAGGCAGGATTGCGGGAGCTACCATCAAGAAAAATACGTTTCCAATGATCATGAACAATTTACAGATGGATATAGAACCGTAAATTCTATTTGTTTGAAAACTTAGTCTGGCTAACTATTTCATAAAACATGGAAGATAACTGACATACGTCACTTGGACCCACTGATTACTAATATTTCTATTATTAGTTTTTCGATTGCACAATTTTAGCGAACCTCCCCGAAGTTGCCACAGCATGGATAGGACGTGTAATGGCGCTAATGACAGACTACCTAAATGCAGGATTCTGGTTGTAAGCGAATATTCGGAATCCCAATCGTTCTATATTTCCCCCCCAATAGTTTTCTATTAAACACATGATTAATTTTATTAATTAAATTTACACTTACCTCGTTTACATTTGGTGAACATAAAGGGACTTTGCGTAAGGGGTATATATTTCTTTATTTTTCAAAATGGAGAAATATTTTCTCACAGAGGCCGGCCGACTCGCTAAACATTGGAACACCAATCATATCACGTTTTGTTGTTACGAGTCTTTTGGATTCTTTTAATTTTGTAAACCTTTACACACAGTTTAAATAGAACATAAAACGCACATTTATGAGTAAATCCATACTTATTTCAGTAACATTTAAAAAGGTAGATTAGAAACAGCCAACCAAATTTAAAATTTCTTTTGCCTTTCTCGAACGTTTCATATAAAACATTATAATAAATTGAATTTTTAACCTGGCAATGCCTTTACTTAATAATCTTATAATGTTGGCAATATTGTTTGTTTAGAATTTCTATTGCAAATGAAAAATGCCGGCAACAAATACCGTCTATTGTGAATTGCTAGTTTGCAAAATGGTAAAAATGTCAAACATGACAAAATACTGAGAGACGAATGACAGGCGTCTGCAGAGAAATTTATTGACTACTGCAAGCAGAAAGAAAAAGCATTCTGTGGAAGAAATTTCTTAATTTTTTCTTTCAAATAATTCTTTAAAAATCCTAAATAATTTGTTTTTAATTTTTATAATAATAAAAAATCAATAAAACTATGAATCGTAGACGTCATCATGATGGCGACGACGATGGCTATGGTGAGTGGAAAAAAATATTTTGTGGCCATACGAATAACGTGGAAATCTACAATATTTTATTGAAAATTTTCTGATTAAATCTCTTAATTTTTAGAACATCGTAACCGCAAACGTAGGAGGGTGTCAGAGAATCAAGAAATTGAAGATCGTTTAGAATCCCTGATTCTTCGTGTGGGTGAACGCAGCACTTCATCTGTTGAGTCCAATTTGGAAGGTCTGGTCTCAGTATTGGAAGCCGATTTGGGCACTTTTCGTTTGAAAATTCTACGCATTTTATCGGATTGTGCAGTCAAAATGCCTGAGAAATGTACAATTTATACCACGTTGGTGGGTCTTTTAAATGCCAAAAATTACAAATTTGGTGGAGAATTTGTGGATCATATGGTCAAGACATTTAAAGAAAGCCTTAAGTTATGCCGCTGGGATGCTGCCCGTTATTCACTACGTTTCCTGGCTGATTTAGTTAACTGTCACGTAATATCGGCCTCTTCATTACTACAGCTGATGGATACTATGATTGATGTTTCCAATGAGGATACAGTACCACAGGTGCGTCGTGATTGGTATGTGTTTGCAGTACTCTCTACGTTACCCTGGGTGGGTAGAGATTTGTATGAAAAAAAGGAATCTTCATTGGAATCACTGCTATTGCGCATAGAGGTGTACTTAAATAAACGTTCTAAAAAACATCATAATGCCTTGCGCGTATGGTCAGTAGATGCTCCCCATCCTCAAGAAGAATATCTTGATTGCTTGTGGGCTCAAATTCGTAAACTGCGCCAGGATAATTGGGCTGAGAAACATATACCTCGACCATACTTGGCCTTTGATTCTATTTTGTGTGAGGCCCTGCAACACAATTTGCCACAAATTGTACCACCGCCTCATCATGAGTCTTACGATTATCCTATGCCCTGGGTTGTTTATCGTATGTTTGATTATACCGATTGTCCAGACGGCCCCAATCTGCCTGGTGCTCATTCTATTGAACGTTTTCTTATTGAGGAACATCTGCATCACATAATTGAGATGCATCATGGTGAACGTAAAGATTGCGCCGCCCAATTGTTGGCGTTTCCCTATAAAAATAAGATTCCTCTCGAATATTGCATCGTAGAAGTTATATTTGCTGAGCTTTTCCATATGCCTACGCCGAGGTATATAGATATCGTCTATGGATCTATTTTAATTGAATTGTGTAAATTACATCCAGCCACGTTGCCGCAGGTTTTGGCACAGGCTACTGAAATTCTATTCATGCGCATTGATTCAATGAACACATCGTGTTTCGATCGTTTTGTTAACTGGTTTTCATATCATTTGAGCAACTTTAAATTTACTTGGTCTTGGGAAGAGTGGGACAGTTGTTTATTATTGGATATGGAACATCCGAGACCAAAATTTATTCAAGAGGTTTTACAAAAATGTTTAAGGTGTGTATGAGCGGCTGTTATTTATGTTTTTAAGTGTTTAAAATACTCGTATCTATTTTTAGATTATCGTATCACCAACGTATTGTTGAAATGATGCCCGAAACATATGCAAAGTTACTGCCAGTATCACCACAACCTAACTACAAGTATGCCTCAGAAGAAGCTGGTAAGTTCTCAATATTAAGCATGTAAAATAATTTCTTATATTGGAAATATTTTATCGCGGTTTTCTTTGTTCTTTAAGCATCTGTTTTTTTTTTGTTCACAATATTTGATTTAAAGGGTCATTGAGTAAACACAAACTATTGTTTACTGATCAAAATTAATGATAAACAAATTTTAAAAGAGAGCAACCACTACCTTATTTTACCAATAAAATTAAGCACGGATGTTGTCAGTTTTGAGAATTTTTCGTTTATTTTGTTCTTGTAATTTTAAAGTTATAAAATCCGTTATTTCAATGCAGATTCGAAGAAATAAAAAAATATTACAAAACAATGTAACTGCGAGGTTTTAGACGAATTTAGAAACAACTTGCCGTCCTTACTACCAGTGCCCTCAGCTCGATATCTAGGACATTATACGCAATGCTAAATTGTCATCATTCTTCTCCTTGAGCGGCAGGTAACTTTTGCGGTAATCAGGTTAAAGTCACGTAAACCTAAGCAGTTCCATGGTAATTTTATTCATAACCCCTTATTTCTCGGTTTCGATTGATTATATGGTCCCCTGCAACTATATGAACAGGTCTTTAGGTAGCGTCATGCCAAGTAGAGATTACTGAAATGCGAATTTTATAGAAATATGCACCGTAGACTAAAAATCTGATCACTGTTGTGTTTTCCAAGCGAAATATATCGTGAGAATGTACTAATACACTCGTACAGCCTGGCTGTTTCTACGGGAAATGGCGGATTATTTTAAGGTCTACTTTATTTGTGTCCCCGAACATAGAAACATAACTGGAAACTGTATTGCTCAGATACTGGAATGGGTATCACATTGAAAAATCCCATATGACTTACACGCATATGTATCGCCTTAACCACTATTAGACATACTTTATTTGTGTCCCCACATAAAGGGACAACTAAAAACTGTATTTCTCAGCTATTGAAATAGGTGTCACATTGGAAGATTCCATACGTGGTCCATACGCATATGTGTCACCTTAAGCACGATTAGGTTGAAAGTTAAAAAAATTTCACTCTTTGGCTAACGATTTTGGGATTGAAGAGAGCTGGCTGGTCAGGACAAGACAGTTTATTTTTTTTTTCTAATTAATTGACATTTATTATGTCCTCTGAGGATAAGAGCACTGCCTGTTGGCGAAGCGCCTCCTCATTATATTTGTGTAAAACTTACAACTTGGAGGCCGTTTGTCATTTAATGTGTCGCTATATAGCACTTTTTACTGACAGAACTATAACAATTTGATATAAGGGACAATGTCTGGTATGTAAGTAAGTTTGGGTGACGTAGGCTGTAGGGCTTCTTGCTATTGGCGTACATTGTCGCCTTTTAAATATAATGAGGTAATTGGTCTAATGGAGATGACGTCACCTAATCTAACCTATATTGCTGGATTTTCCAATCGGTTAGCTTAAGTTTTTATGGTTTTGCTTTTATAACACGTATGGGTATTCTTTTAATGACGTAAGTTTGATTAACTTTTTTCTGCTTTTTTTTGTGCTTGATTTTTAAGCTGCCTTGCAGTTTTCATTTTTAGTTTTACTTTTTTTTTAGGGTTTTTAAACATTATTTTTATAACAATTGCAATTTTTGTGTTTTACTTCTAATTAAGGCTGACTCATGGTTTGTCTTTTTATACAACATTTTTTGTCTCATGAAGTTTATGAACTAAACAGTAATTTTTGATTTCTTCACTTACATCAAGTTTGATTTTAGTAGTTTCTGTTAATATTTAGTTCTAGGATTACAGCCTAGCTTCTTACACCATCTATGTGTATATCTATTTTATTTGTGAGCGGTGGGACTTACAGTTTCAAATCGAATCTAAACGATATATTTTTTAAGAAACTGTTCATGGAAATTTCATTTACTCAGATTTTTTTGCCAGATGAGGAAGTCCTTGAAGATATATTTTGTCTGATACGTCTAGGCTTGGGTTTGAACCACGGCGTAAGGTCTAATAAGGCAACACAGTACTTAGTAGACTACGCCGACTTCGTCGTTGAACATGTGAAGATTAATTCGAATTTAAGAACCAAGACCCAACCAAAAAATTGGAGCAAGCCAATTTTTAGCGTTAATTGTGGAATAGGTACAAGGCATAGGAGTACCATAAGACATTCAAACGAAGGATCCAAGTCCTATTCATATAACATTGGCAAAATAATTGCATACAAAGTGATAAGGTAGAAAGAAAATTGAATTTGGAAATTTTGTTTGTGATTATTTTTCAAAAATGCAGAAGACTGTATAAAGCTGATTGTGGTTAATTTTGAAAAATGAATTACATGTTTAGTGTTATCAATAAAAATCCTTTTATTATTTTATTTTACAACTTAACTTCAAGTTTCTTTGTCGAGGGATTTACACTAATTGAATTATAAGTAAAACTACATGGTACGCTGAAAACTTATGACGCCGTCAAAATATACGTTTCATTCAAACATGTGTCAGTGGATTAGTGAGATGTCAAATGTTGGAGTTGCCATGTCGTATACAAGTGGGTGTGCACACTACACCACCCCCCTTCCAGTTTCGTGGTGCGACATATATGGAAGCTGGTCCAAAAATCTAACCTTACGTGGTTTGTACTCCAACTCGGATAATTCCATAGGGATGTAAGCTGGTTTCAATCTGTCCACAGAAACGGTCTTGGACCTGGTTCCAACGAGTATTGTATAGGTTTTTGGATGTCTCTCCAGTACAGCATAGGGGCCGTCATATGGTGCCTTTAACGGAGCACGTACGGTATCGTCCCTCAGAAAAACATGGGTGCAAAATCTCAAGTCCCTTGGAACATATACTGATTTTTTTCCGTGTTGTGTCGTCGATGTGGGTCGTAGATTTTCAAAATGCTGCTGGAGCTTTGTAAGAAATTCGCTCTCGTTGATATGTGCGCTAGATTCTTCTGATAGGAAGTCGCCGGGTAATCTGATCGCCTGTCCATACACCATTTCGGCTACCGATACCCCTAAGTCCTCTTTTACAGCTGTTCTTAGACCCAGCAAAACAATAGGAAACACCTCAGTCCAATTGGTATTGGCATTGTGACATTTCAACGCTGCTTTAAGAACTCGATGCCAACGCTCTATCAGGCCATTAGCTTGGGGATGGTATGGAGTTGTTCTAATATGTTTTATGCCCAACATTTTCGAAAGGTGGTTAAAAAGGTTGTTTTCGAATTGGCGACCCTGGTCTGTCGTTATGAATTTTGGTACTCCGAAATGACTAATCCACCCATTGAGTAGTGCCTTTGCCACAGTTTCCGCCGTGATGTCCGTAACTGGAATAGCCTCGATCCATCGGGAATACCTGTCAACACATGTTAAACAGTAGCTACAGTTGTTCGACATAGGAAGCGGGCAAACCAAATCGATGTTAATATGTTCAAACCTTTTGTCTGGTACAGCGAATGTTTCCAAATCGCTTTTCGTGTGTCGTGTTACCTTGCATCGCTGACATTGTTGACAATTTTTTACTAATGTTCTTACCTCGGCTTTCATCTTGTTCCAAACGAAATTTCTAGCGATTAATTTTGTTGATGCCCTTATCCCTGGATGTGATAGTCCGTGTAATGATTCAAAGACGAGCGGTCGTAATGAACTCGGAATATATGGACGTGTTTGGCCTGTGGATGTGTCGCATATTATCTCGCCGTCGCAACCTGGTACCTTTATTTTCTGCAGGGTAAGTGAAGTAGAATTCGATTGTATGAGGTTTCGTAGCTCGGGGCATTTCGCCTGTTCCTCAAACAGTAATTTGTAATCGATAGTCGCTGGTATTCGTAATGTCTCTAAACGCGAGAGAGCATCTGCCACAATGTTCTGTGAGCCGCTTATGTGTCGTATATTCACGCAAAATTGGCTTATGAAACTCAACTGTCTCGTTTGGCGTGGGGATAAGCGTTCCCATCTCTGTTCGAAACAATGCAGCAGTGGTTTATGGTCTGTGAACACCGTAAATTGTGCGCCCTCCAAATAAAATCGAAAATATTTAATGGCTGAGTATATAGCCATAAGCTCGCGGTCGTACGTACTATAGCGTTGTTCCGTCGTAGTAAATTTTTTGGAGAAGAATCCTAAGGGCTGCCAATGACCATTTACTCGTTGCTGCAGAGCTGCACCCATGGCCTTGTCGGAAGCGTCTGTCATTAATGCAATGTCGGCCCCCCTACGGGGAAATGTTAATAAGGTTGTGTTTGCCAGTTCGGCCTTAATTTTCTCGAAAGCCTCTTCGGTTTCGGCGGACCACTTGAGTTTTGTCCGGTCGCGCTTTTTGCATGGACCCATCATCTTTTGTAGGGGTAGTTCTATTTCGGCCGCATGTGGTAAGAATCTTCTGTAGAAATTTATGGCACCCAGTAGGCTTCGTAAATCCTGCACCTCCACTGGCCTTTTTCGATTAATGATGGCTTCGACTTTGTGAGATATTGGTTTAATGCCATTTGCGGTTATCGTGTGTCCTAAAAATTCGACTTCGGATTGGCCCAACTGACATTTCTCTATATTAATAACCAGGCCTTTTTCCCTATAAATTTCAAAAAGTTGTCGTAAGTGGGATAAATGTTCTCCCACCGATGATGATGCCACGAGCACGTCATCTAAATATGGGAAAACGAAGTCGAGGCCCTTAACCGTATCGTCCATGAAGCGTTGAAATGTTTGCGCGGCGTTCCGTAACCCAAATACCATATATTTAAATTCGAATAAGCCGAAGGGCGTTATAACTGCCGTCTTCGCTACGTCACCAGGGTTAACAGGTATGTGATGGTATGCTTTTTTGCAATCTATTACCGAAAATATTGTCTTACCATCGAGTTCACTCGTAAAATCTTGTATATGGCGTACCGGGTAATTGTCGTGTATTGTTCTGGCATTCAAAAGTCTGAAGTCGCCACAGGGCCGCCATGACCCATTAGGTTTTTTGGCCAAATGTAAGGGACTAGCCCATTGGCTCTTCGATCGTACACAGATGCCGCGGTCCAAAATGTAGTCGAACTCTTTTTTCGCAATCTCCAGTTTCTCGGGTGATAATCGTCTGACCTTCTGCGCCACCGGGGGCCCCTTTGTCTCAATATAATGCTTGACCTCCGAAGGTTTCTTGGACAAAGCATGGGAATCATCTGTGAGGTCGATGTATTGTGTCAGTAGTTCATGGAAGATGCCATTTGTCTTATGTATCGTTATGACTGATGAATCGCTGTTGGTTATCCGGCACACTTGACGTAGTTGTGTCATTGCGTCTACTAAGGACTTACCTTTCATGTCCACCAAAATGTTAAAATTCTGTAAAAAATCCGCGCCGATTATGGGGTGCGACACGTCGGCCACCGTAAAAAGCCATTTAAACTGACGTCGCAATCCTATGTCCAATGATAGGAGTCTTTTACCATAGGTGTTGATTTCCGTATTGTTCGCTGCAAGTAATTTCATTAAAGATGGTTGTAGATGAACGTTCTTTGGTTTGGGAATTACAGATAATTCCGCCCCTGTATCGATTAAAAATTGTAATTTCGAGTTTTTATCCTTAATATAAAGACGGCGTGTATTATTGTTGTTGTGGCCCTCTTCGTTTGCCGTCGAAAACGGAGGGCTTACAAGTTTTCCGAATGTCGTGGTCGAAAGCTGCAAGGTGATCGGCACTTTGTTGCCCTTTCCCCAAATATTCGGTGATACCAACACATTTCATTTGATGGTGAACGGGACGTGCGTGAGCGTGAAAGGTTACTGCGTCGTGGTGATCGTTGCCGTTGAGGGGTCGTATGGTAGTTGCGGCTGTTCTTCTCTAGGCGATCAAATTTCTCCGTCAATTCGGCTATGGCCTTGTGCAAATTTCCGCTTTCATCGATGTTGTTGACTTTCGGTTGCTCTTGCACTTCCATCATACAATCGGCCTTTTTCGCCAGTACACTGACGTCACCCTCAACTGTTGCTAAAATTTGTTGAATTTGTATTGGCAATTGACGTAGCCACAACGATTTCAAAATTTCTGAGTCCAACTTATTGCCAGCCAGTTCTCTTATCTCACGTAGCAATATTGAAGGTTTTTTCCTTCCATAGCCAAATTGTCGAATAGACGTTTAAATCGGCTGTCGTCGGACTCACAAAACTCGTCGATAAGTCTCCTTTTGAGTGTTTCGTATTTCCCAATGGCCGGAGGCATTGTTATTATATCCGATGCGCATTTTAATATCGATGAATCAATCTCTGACACCAGCGTATAATATTTCGTGTCGTCTGTAGTAATACCAGCTCGCATGAACTGTGCTTCCACCTGTAGAAACCATAGTTTAGGGTCGGGTTTCCAAAAAGGTGGTGGTTTTACAGCTACTCGGGATATTTGTGAGGACGCTGCGTTATCCTCAGCATTTACTGTGGCGTTTGCGTTAGTGTTCTGCATCGTAGCAGTCGGTGGTCACCACTTTAGTGTTTTCAATAAAAATCCTTTTATTATTTTATTTTACAACTTAACTTCAAGTTTCTTTGTCGAGGGATTTACACTAATTGAATTATAAGTAAAACTACATGGTACGCTGAAAACTTATGACGCCGTCAAAATATACGTTTCATTCAAACATGTGTCAGTGGATTAGTGAGATGTCAAATGCTGGAGTTGCCATGTCGTATACAAGTGGGTGTGCACACTACACATGAATATTTCATCGACCTAAACATGTCTTAAAATTATTTCTAATTTCAATAGTAAATGTTTCCTTCTATTTGTTATATTGTTTACTTGTTTATTTGTAATTGATTATGATCTCACTGTTCGTTAAATACGCAGCAAACAAAACACATATTTTACGTTTAGCACAGATTTACTTTGTGACTTTCATTTGGTATCATGCACTTATCACTTTATAGCATCGTCGAAATAGTTTATAAAGATTGGTTTAGACAGTGTATTTATTATTTATTTATTTAATAAATAGTAGATAGTAAATTATGCTATTGAAATAAAAAAAAAAATAGTGTAAAGTAAAACACAATAAAGAGAAAAGCAAAAGCGTTCTTAAAAATATATACAAAAATTCTTTTTAAAATATTTGGTTAATAATAGCAACAAATTCGAATGCAAAACAATGTCTTGCAATATAAATTACTTGTTCTTAACTTCATTTTCTTCATCATCAATAATAATGGGAATTTCTTCGCCATTAGGGCCCACTTTTAAACTCACAGATTTACTAACAGATTTTTGTGTTAAAACTTCATAAATTTCTGTTTCTGTTTGTGTTGTCAAGGGTGACGGTTGTAAGAGTAACGATGATGAAGTTGTGCTACTGCTGGCACTAATTAAAGTATCAGATGCTTTAGTAGTTGTTTCTGGTGTTATCGTTGTGTTAGATATTACGGTAAAGTTTAAGTTTTTAAGGTTATTACTTTCATCTGTTTTAATGCTATCGTTATCATTGTTTTCATCACTTTCGCTTTCGGTTTCGTTTTCATTGTCTTTGTCTTGGGCTGGCGTGGTTGATTTTATTGCCAGAGATTTTGCAATGTAACCTTTACGTTTCGGTGTCCACTTTAATACTGGTTTTTCAGTTGTACTAGTAGTTGATGTACTTGTGCGTGCATTAGAATTACGATAACGGCTAATTGTCCTTAACGGTGATTCCGTGGAAGATGTGGATACAAAATATTTTCTAGGTTTAGAAGGTGTAGACAATTTTATATTCTCTGTAGTAGTTGCAGGTAATAATGGTTCTTTTATTGTTGTAGACATTGTTGACGATGTTGTGTTACCCGCTTTAAGACCGATTCTTTTTTTACGTAAAGAAAATATTTTAGATCTCGGATTTTCAGTGGCTATAGAATTCAACGATTCTGGTTTTTCGCTATTGGGAGTTGTATGCTCGTCGACTATTCTTACAGTGGTTTTTGATTGACTGGTGTTTTGTTCAGACTCGTGTGCAATTTCCTTTTCGTTTAAATCCTTTGAAATTTCAACATTATTTAATTGTACTTTTGTTGGTTGATTACTGTTGCTGGGAGCTGGTAACTGGGCTTCAATGGATTCACTGTGCTCTCTTTTGCTATCAGTTTCCGTTTCTGCTTGCTGAGCCTTTTGCTGATGTCGGTTACCCTAAAGAGAGGAACGAGCCCATTATTAATATCAATAATGACTACAAAATATATCTTCATTTAGTTTACTTACATGTTCTGGAATTTCTAATTGCGGCTCTTGATTATTTCCATTTTGGTGATGATCTCCTCTTGGAATATGTTGATTTACATTTACGTTTTCATTATTATCATTGATGTTTGCATATAATGGATCTGGTTCTGAATAACGGATAGTTTCCCCTATTGGCTCACTTTGTAAAAATGGTTTGTTGCGTGGTGTTGGGACATCCATTCTTTCCCCTTCATTTACTGTAGCTGGATAGGAAATCAACAGTGGTATATTAACTGTTGTATACTCTAAGGCTGTCGTATATGGATAACTATCATATTGTTGTGGTTCTGGCTGTGATTGTTGTTGCTGCTGTTGCTGTTGATACTGAGGTTTTTTTATGGGAGGTGTACTTGTTACATGTATGACATGTTGTTGTTCAATTTGGGTATTTGGAAAGATAAATTTCTGTGGTGCAGGTGGCATAAGTTGATAATCCTGATATGGATTTTGATTATAGTTTGGCTGTTGATAGTTAATTTGATGATGGTTGTGGTTCTGGAACTGTGGAAGCGAATGTGACTGTTGTTGTTGTGGTTGTATATTTAAATTATTTTGGAAATTTTGTTGAGGTGACTGTTGATACCTTAAGGTGGTGGTCAATGGTTCATCATATTTTGTTGTTATATAATGATGTGGTGTGATTTCTTCTGCAACTTCATTATGATAAATTTGGTCTTTGTTATGTTCTGCACTGTTGTGTTGAACTACTTGCTCCAATGAGATACCGCTATTGTTGGCCATAAAGTAATGATGATGATAATGGTGAGTAACCAGTGGCACCGATGTGGGTACAGTTTGTTTAAACTGCTCCGGTGAGTAAGGCTGGTTAAAATCATGAAATTTCTGAAATTCTTGTGTTGGTTGCTGATGTAGGGCATAAATTTCTGGCCTTGGAAACTTCATTTGACTTGTGGGAGGTCGAAATGTTGTAGGTGGTGGTAAAGGTCGTTGAGGTTTGCCCATAAACATATTAAGTAAACTGGGAAATAATTCAATTTTTGGTGATGCTTTTGGGCCATAATTGCCATGATAAAACTCCCCGGTATTTAAACGTTCGGCTTGTGGAATCTGATGCTGATGTAAATGTGGTGGTATATTATGGGCGTGTGTTATGTGATGTTGTGGTTGTTGTTGTAGTTGAGGCTTTGGAAGCGGTGGCGGATTGCGATATATTCCCCTTAAAAATGTGCTCTGTGGTATGGGTGTAACTTGTTGCCCGGGTGAACGTTGATTAGTTTGACGAAAATTTCTAGCAGCATCATAGCGCCTCTTTGAAAAATCTTCATCGTTAGGCGGTATAATTTTTTCAAAACTCTGAGGATAATCATCTTGCGTTTGTATAAATGTCTGGACATTATTTTTTTGTTCCTCCATTATTGTACGTTTATTTGGACCACCACGCACAATAGTTTCGGTTGGAGCTTTAGTTGTTATAGGACTAACACTGAACTTCATTTCATAATGGTATTTGCGGTCAGCTGTATCACGATGTCGTATTTTTTGCACATGCCATAAGGCAACTATATTGCTTTCTCGTGCACATTCGTAATCGCATTCACCCTCCATAAATCGATAAGAACCGTTCGACATCGATTCGAGACGTCCCTCAGCCAGTAGAACAATATCACCAAAACGTGAATCGATACATTTTGGAGAACGTATGTACGAAGAATTTAAAAAATTATTGTACTCTTTAACTTTGCTAGAATTCATGAGAATAAAAAAGAAAAAAGGGCATTAAAAGAGAGAACCAATCTCAATATGTAAGTTTCTCAATAAATAAGTTGCAGAATACATTTCAGGAAAATAATTTGTTTAATTATATGCTTGATAAGAGTGACAATTTTAAACTTTAAGAACAATTAATGTAGCTTCAGAAGTGTGTTTGTCTTTTCTTCGTATGTATATTTCTTAATTTAGGGGTTTTATTTCGATTTTTTTTGTTATTTAAAAATATATTTGAAATTATAAGTTTGGTAGTAAATTACCATCTTATTTATTTATAAATATACACTTTGTTAACTTGAATAATGCCGATATATTTTTATTATTTTAAAAATGTGTTACTTCGTACTAATTCATGACGTGTGGCAGTGCCAAAAATGTTCAGTAAAATATGCCATTTCACCATGAATTGGCAAATAAACGAAACGAAAAACGCTTGCAAGTCATTACATTTTATTATCAAAATGCAGAGAGCTGAGTGAGTAGTGTGTTTCGTAAATTACTTTATGAACGAAGTACATTTTTAACGGCATACTTGTTGAAAAGTTACAGTCAATAGAGCAAGAAACCATGCGAGGACTTTTGCCTTTTTTTTGCCCAAAATGGAAGAATCGCATTTGGTTGGCTCGCGGTTTTAACAAGACGATGCTGCATGCTACACGTTTCGTGATACAATTAACCTATTGAGCTGCGAGTTTGGCGACCAGCTAATCTCATGTTTGCTAACAATTTGACCCCCTTAACTATTTTCTGGGTGGAATATGTGATGCCTACAGGGACAAACCAGACACAATTCCAGGCCTGGAAGACAGTATCGTAGTTTTGCTAGAAAAGGTATGTCAAAATTGGAGATCACGGATTGATTCCGTTAATGGCAGGCACTCACTTATCACCCCAAATAAATATTAAATTTACTGTTGGAAATTTTTTGTGTTTTTAGCTTTCAATATTCCAATTACCCGTTTATCAAAACTCACCAGTTCATAACTCAGTCCACTAGACTTTTTAACAGACTTTTATCTTTCTTTGTACAATGGGTCAATTCGACCTCCGGGTACTATACTTGTCTTTATTGACAAGTACACGTCCTGTAACCTTTCTCTTCTTGTTTGTATTCATTTTATTATGAATGGCTGGACCTAATGTTTAAAATCGACTCTGAACGATAGATTTTTGAGAAACTTTTCATCAGAATTTTATTTACTCTCAAAGTTTTCGCCTGAAGACTGTTGAGATGAATTCGACGGAGAAATTTTTTGAGTATATTTTCTGTTCGAGATGTCTGAGCTGGAGTTAGAATCACAGGGTGTCGTCTAAAAAGTCCACACACTACCTGCTGGACTACGGTGATTGTGTATAAAAAATTAAAATTTTTGAAAAAATTTTGGCGTTTCAAAACTTTAACATTTACTTGCGTTTTTCTGACGATTTTTTTTCGTATTTTTCGTTTTGAGGTATCCTGGACCTGTACGTGAAAATAAGTTTCTTTGCTACATAGCCTAACTTTTTTGCTTTAAAGAGGAAAATATATTAATAGCCTTAAATCAACTGTTAATTTTCACTTTGATTTCTGCTCTTCTGCAAAAAATAATTTCTTACATATATGATAGCTTCATATTTTTCATTTGATATTTTATGTTGGTTATTAAGTTCAATTCGATATTTATTGATACTCCTGACAAAGATAATAAATAGAATTTTCTTTTCCTTAAATTATAAATTTTTTATTCAAGTATGGTACTTTTTTTAAGTAAATAAACTAATACCATATTGATATGTAATTATGGCTGACTTCCAAAATGTATCAATACAAAGTTTGTATACAGTTCTACTACGGTATATAAATTTTGTACATATGCAAAGTTACCAAACAATGGATCAACTATAAATCCGATGCGTGATTGCTTTTTGACTACGTTAAAAATACACGTTGACGACGTTTTGAAATACTATACATTGTAAACATTTTGTACAGGGGCTTTATGAAACACTATACTTTTTTCAAACACAAAGCAACTAACATTTTGGAAGTCAGCGTTTCTAATGTTCTCGTATATAGGCTACCGAATATATGTACATGTGCACAGTGTATATCAAAAGTATAGTTCTTTTGCTATTTTTTCATTATTTTTTTTAAGAAATATTAGAGCTTTAAGGAATTTGTATGTGGAATTACCAAAATTACATCCTTTCCGGACTATTAGTTTTAAAACTAAAGCAACTAATATTAAGGAAAATATTTATTAACTGTAAAATTAATTATTTCCTTAAATTTTCCTCACAAATAGCACCTTATTTACACAGAAATAAATTTTTAATGCATTTTAATAAACGAAAACAAAAGCAACTTCTTTTAAAATTAATTTTTAAAATTAATAAACTTTAGACTTCTCATTAGTATTACAATAACAGTATATCTGTGCGGCATAACTGTATTTTATCCTTTAAAAAACAATACATCATACATATATGCTTGTTAGTTTCTTTATCTCTTTTAATTTATCACTCTACAATGCTTCAAAGATTCCCAACAGGATATACGTTATACGTTGTGCTGTGTTTTGTTCGAGTTGTTATCATGTTGGAAAATTTAATGGGACATTTTATTATTCAGGAAACTTTTATACACAAGTATTTTCACTTTCTTGCTAATTTGACAAATAAGTTCAATTGTAAAGTAGAAAAGGTTTTTCCATACTCCGACTGCATGCATACCTCTCCAATATCAAGTTTTAACACATTTCTGTTTCTTATTTTGCCAACAGTAAAGTTTGTTATATCCTACGTTTAATAATAATAAAGAATAATATACTTCACCAAGCGTTAAGAGCTTTTGCAAAAGCAAATCTGTCTAGTCGATTTTTAAGTGATGGCTACCTTGGTTGTAACCTAGGTCTTGCAGCCTGTCTACGTATCGTTTTGAAGCCTACTTCTAATGAAAACCCTATTACAAATTCCGTAGCACTTGTAAACAACTGTAAGATGCCTAACGGTACTTTTTATTACCATATGTATCATACTAGAGTTATTTTATTATATTACATTTGATTGTGATACTGTGATAAAATAAATTTGTAAATTAGATTTGATCAATATGTTTTTAAAATATTGAAACAAATTATTTTATTTATTTTACAAATATGGAATGAATGGCTACACATTTTATAAAAAAAATTAAAAAAATGTAGTTAATGTCTGAGTGGAATAGACGCCAAAAAAGGTTCATTATATTGGATACCTTTAACATCGCAGGTTGCAAAAAGGTCGCAAATGACGGAAGAAATATACAATAGAAAATGTTAAAGGTTATGTGAGTGTTAAAAGCAAAGAAGAAGAGAATATAGACTAGAGAAATAAAAAATAGGGTCATCTTACCAGCCAATAAATGCCTGAGATGAAATTTAAACCTCAGTAATCGTAACAAATGCCACTTCGCACAGATTTGCCCTAAATCCTGCAGAAAAAAGGGTTGTTATGTTACATAGGACCCTAATAGTTTCCCTGTTCAGATTTAGTGCCCATTCTATTATAGAACGGTCGAACTTAAACTGGAATAACCTGAACAATTTTTCATACATACATACATAATTGGTCATTACAACCCTTTAGTCAGGATTACGACCTAGTTTCTCATACCACTTATGTTGTGTGTGTTAATTTTATACATGAGTGGCGGGACCTACAGTTTTTTGAGAAACCTTTCATGGCAATTTTATTTAAATCTCAAAGTTATTGCCAGAAATCTGCTGAGAGGATGTCACCGAAGATATATTTTTTCCTATTTCGTTTAGTTGGAGACGTCTGACCTGGGGTTTGAACCGAGGCCTCAAGTCTAATAAGCCAACACTCTGCCTACTAGACTACGGCGACTACAAATGTTTCAATTTCCCTTATTTCCCTTATTGACTCCTAACTGACCATTCCCCAAGGTCTAAACATTCGCTGCGCCAGCCAGTACCAGCTTTCTGCTAATAAAGGGTCGATAATAAGATTTATTCGGACACATGTATTAGATTTGTCTTTTAGAGGAAAATCTAAATGGGTAGAACTCCAGTTAAGTTGCAAGTTGACAATCATTACTTGACAATTTTACATGCAAAAATTTTATTTTTGGCAGCTAGAAATTTTTGGTAATGGCAACACAACTGAAGTTTGGTTACTTTTCACAATAGACCGACCCACCCATAAGTTGTCGAAACTATTGGACACTAGAAATAAATGTAACATCAGCTGAATGTAGTTAATCCGTCTTAATTTTTTCGTCTTTACTTCATATTGAGATGACAATGGCGTTGACGTTAAATGTAGCAATAAATATTTTTTTTATTTTCCAAACATCTTTCATTGTTTCCTTTATTTATTTTCGTTTACATATTATTATATAACAACTATTCATACATTGTTCATTTATTTTCAAAATAAACATTTATCACATACAGTTTTGTTAAACAAAACATTTCCCTGTTATAATTAATAATAGAGTGACATGGTAAATAAAAAAAAACAAAACGGTTACCTAAAGTTTCCAGTTATTATACCATTGGCAGCATTTGTGAATAGCGTGAGATACGTAACATGCTTTAAGGTACGTTCCCAGGGTCGTACCTCTGTAGCATGGTCTGTAGTACCATTTTTATGAAACGACGACTCATTGGTATTGCTTTCCTCATAAAATATGCGTTTACCACTTAATTGTAGGCCTTGTTTGGGTGTTAAAACTAAATCACGATTTACAATACACAAACCGTAGGGCAACTGTAAAATTGATTTCAAATTATTAACGGAAACATTTTTTGAAAATGTTCTTTAATTTTATTTATTACGATTTGTTTTCTTTTTTTTAAATATATTCTTTTTTGTATTTTCCACTTAAATTTTCTTTAAAAAACTTACTAATTTGAATATTAATAAAATAAAAATAACGAAATAACATTGAAGTCTGGGTTTAGACACAATTTGGTAATCCATTGTCCAAATTTGTGCATGAAAAGATTTTGAGAATTGAGAGATCTTTGTTTTTATTTTTTTTGTTATTTAGCAATAATTGTAATGCAATTATGTATTTCGTTTTTAATTACACTACAATTTTCGTTTATATTAATTCTCTCATATGAACAATGAACAACATAATATTTCTCAATAGAAGATGTATTTTTTGTTTTCAAAAGTAACGTTTCTTTTAAATTTCCTTTGGCTGAACCGCTAAATTTTGTCTTACAACTGTTCGCTACGCGTAAATAAAGAAAACTGAAACGTTTTGATCACAAAACACTACTTAATAAAATGTTTAATTTTCCTATTTTATTTGACTTTATGTGTCTTATTAAAGGTTGGTTGCTGCTACTATTTGAGTGTATTTTTTTAAATCTACGTTTCAGTGTTGTTGTTGTACAATTTTTTTCGAGGGGGAGTTTGATAGACCAGACATCTCAGTACTCACCCGGAGTGTTTTTGTTTGTCTATGTATTTTATTTTGTCTTCTTCGCTGCTTCAACGAAGTGAAACATTTACTGTATGTTTGCAAAAACCAAAATTTGCTACCAATGTTTCGCAACAAATGTTGCTACTGCAACAAGTTGAATATTAGACCGGTACCTATGAATGTAAATTTAATAATAATTATATATTGTATGACTGTTATTGATTCCCGTGCATCGTTTTGTTCAAGTAAATTCTATTTAGCTGTAGAACATATATACATACATACATAATTGGTCATTACAAACCTTCAGTCAGGATTTACGACCTAGTTTCTCACACCATTTATGTTGTGTGTGTTAATTTTATACATGAGTGGTGGGACGTACAGTTTAAAGTCGACTCCGAACGACAGATTTTTGAGAAACTTTTCATGGCAATTTTATTTACTCTTAGAGTTTTTGCCAGAAATCTGCTGAGAGGAAGTCGCCGAAGAAATAATTTTTCTATTTTGTTTTGTTGTCTGGCCTGGGGTTTGAATCCTGGCTTTTCGTCCAATAAGCCAACACACTACCTACTAGACTACGGCGGCTTCTAGTAGCTGTAGAACGTAGAAGGAAACTGTGTAAAATTTGTATATCATTTGCAGTTTTTTTGTTTAGATCGACATGGGTAGCCCCCACACGTACAGGGCATTGTGATGCAATTTGGAAAGTATTTTATATGTGGAGATTTTCGCAATCTATTGAGGCCATAGCTGGTGGCCCAGCTTCGGATTCGGAATCTTACATGATCTTCGTTGACAGTCAGGCTGCCCTTAGGTCTGGTGTAAATCACGGCTCGTTCGCGAGTGCATGGAGTCGTTGAGGATTTTTGGACTAGACCGTATCCGTCTATGCTGCCTTCCGGGTCATAGCGGAATACTGGGCAATGAGACGGCGGATGCCCTCGCTAGGTTAGGTTCGCTTTCTGGGGGCGACTTGATAGTTGGTCCTGATCCCCCAGTCTGTCACCTCTACGGCCCCATCAATATATGGGTCGGGGAGGAGGAGCAGAGGCGTTGGGGGAACGGATCGGGGTGTTTCGTTTCTAGATGTCTATGGCCTGCTGTGGAAAATAAGAGAACAGGTTGGCTGCTGGGCACTGCGAGATTAGGTCGCTGAGGGGGATCTGGAATAGATCCCAGCCGGACTATTGCAGGGCATGTTGCGATGAGGAGGATTTGGAGACTATCGAACACCTCCTCTGTAACTGCCCAGCCCTTGGTAGATTGAGGTTGAGGACCCTTGGCAGGGTCTTCTTTGAGAGTTTGAAATCTGTGTCGAGAGCCGACTCATGGCTCTCCACAGATTCATTTGTGGCTTAGGCTGGTTGAGAACCGCTAGGGCTTCGTCAGTGTAGTCGCGCTCTCACCCTTTTTGTTGTGTCTCATCTGTGTAATGCCTCCACTTCCCATTCTTCCCTTTCCTACATCCTCTCCTTTTTATCCCTCTATTATCCTTTCATCTTTAAGGACTTTGTACAATGGATCAATTCGATCTCCGGGTACTGTACTTGTCTTATTTGACAAGTACACGTCCTCTAACCTAACCTAACCTTATATGTGTATTATATTGATGTTAACGTGTATTATATTGTTTTCAATTGCTTTGTCCACAAATTAAACTAAATGCAACTAAATGAAGTCGTTGTAGTCTAGTAGGTAGTGTGTTGGCTTCTTAGACGTGAAGTCACGGTTCCAAACCTAGGTCAGACACCTCCAACAAAACGAAATATGAATAAATATTTCTTCGGTGAGCTCCTCTCAGCAGATTTCTCCCAAAAACTTTGAAAGTAAATAAAATTGCTAAAGTTTCTCAAAAATCTGTCGTTCAGAGTCGACTTTAAACTATAGGTCCCGCCGCTCGTGTATAAAATTAATACACACAACATAAATGGTATGAGAAGCTAGGTCGTAATATATGGTTGTAATGAAAAATTATGTAACGGAGTGTCTGACAGGTGGAAATCAAACCCCCAATACAATACAATACAAT
The DNA here is from genome assembly GCA_958299815.1 of Sarcophaga carnaria. Lineage (NCBI taxonomy): Eukaryota > Metazoa > Arthropoda > Insecta > Diptera > Sarcophagidae > Sarcophaga > Sarcophaga carnaria. The sequence goes on along the minus strand of OY283149.1, from coordinate 79,348,679 downwards.
ACACACAACACTCGCTACGTAACCTGTTTTTGAAACCGGGTTACCTGGTTCTGAAACTCAGCAATCTTCTCTTTAATGTACAATATCAGTGCCTTTGTCAAGAAATCGGTTTTCTAAAAGTAAACTTGAAATCCATGTACTGCCTTATTGAATTTCTTTTTACAAAAACTGCATTCAAAAAAAAACTAAATTTTTGTTTGTTGTTGTTTTAGCGAATAATACTTAAGACCGCATACTATTGATTAATTAACACAAATTCAATGCAGATAAGGGCTATTCCCATTATAGACTTTATAATGCATGTAAAGGGCTCAAAGCTATTCAAATTGTAAATTATGTGCTTAAATACTTCCTATATTTGCGCTCGATTATATAATATTATTAATGTTCAATGGTTTTAAAATCGTTTAAAATCGTTAAACTAATAAATATTGTTACGTTCATATCGTTAAAAAATTTAAGCAATTTAAACAAATATTTTCAAATATTTGCCATCATAAAATTTCATTCATTATTATTATTGAATTGATTAAAGAATTTAATTTTTTTACAATTATTAATCAATTGCTTTTCTTTTATAAATTTTATGAATATTTGCCATTTTTATTTACCATAAGTAAACTCGTGTTCCGTGGATTTTATCTTCTTTTGTTTATGCTAAATTTTTAATAAAGTTTCCTATACATACTGTGTGAGATTTTCTTTGCTATTTGTGGGCTTTGTTTTTATGAGATTTTCAACTTGAACAAATTACTGAAGTATTTTTTCTTTTTGCCATTTTTTAAACCTTAATCTTTGACATCAGCTCTTTCATTAGCCTTCTATATGTGAATTTTACACATTTTTCGGTATTTTTTGTGTACACTTAGAAAAATTATGTGATTTTTGAAAACAAAACGGCACGGGCTACAAGTAATCGTTTGCTTGTAGAATTATATGCTGAGTACAGTTTATTAAAAATACAGCGTATCGATGGGTTTGTGTGTTTCAAAAATTGTGCTTTTAACATCAAAGACAAAGAGTGTTGAAGATAGCTAAAAAAAGTTTGAAGACCATAAATTGTAACAATTAGTTAAAAAAAATCGTGTCCGGCGCAAGATTATTAGGTGTGCCTCAAGCAGCATTCTAAAAAAGTTTAAAAACAGAAGGTTTCGTTCAAAGGCAAGAAATATGGTGCCACGTGAACTGCAGAGACGTTGAAGAACGATTTTGCATGTCTGAACAGTCCGTCCGTTGGAGCATATCCAACGAAATGAAATACGAAATTTTTTTCTTTCGGCGACGTCCTCTCAGCAGATTTCTGGGAAAATCTCCGTGAGTAAATAAAATTATCATGTCAAAAAAAGTGTGTCGTTGGGAGTCGACTTTAAAGTGTATGTTTCGCCATTCACGTATAAAATTTACAAACAATATAAGTGGTGTGAAAAACTAGGTCGAAATCCTGGCTGAAGGGTTGTAATGACCAGTTATGAATGTATGTATGTCTGAAATGCTGTTTGATTGCTTTGAAAAGATTTTTGCATCGAATGATCATTGAAAACGAAAAATACATTCATTACAACATGTGAAGCGTGAACAACGAGCAAATCTGCCACCAAGCACAGTATCTATTATGTCAAGGTAATACTCTGTATTTGGTGGAATCAAAAGGGTGTGATCCACTATAAGCTGCTAAATCTGGACCAAATTATCACGGAAGACCTGCATATACAACAATTAATTCATTTGGAGCGAGCATTGGCCGAAAAACGTCCTGAATATGGAAACAGACACGAGGCCATATATTGCGGCGACAGTGAAAAACTGTCTGGAATACAGTGGGTTCGAATTTTTACTTCAGAGCAGGGTTTCAAAATTTGGCACGATTTATTCTTGGTCTTCAAACAAGTGGTTGTTTTGGGACGGAATCCAGCATTGCTAAAAAGATGAGAAAGCTTTCTGAGAGAAAATACTTTTAATGACATGTCCTTTCAGAAAACTATCTTAATAAAGGTTATAGGTTATACTATCAATAACTAGGCTTTATTTTTCTATAAAAAACCTGTAAGGGATCCTATTAAAGCCACAAAATTTAAGCGAAACAAACTTAATAGCAATCTTTGTACTTTTAAATAAAAGATCACATGGAATAAAAGTTTTTTTGATTTAAAAAATAAATATTTTGTGTGGTGAGCAAATATGTTGCAATTTATTCATAAGTTAAGATAATTAAAAAGACAGTTGGAAATCAGACATCTAAGTTTTTAAAATTTTAAAACCGTTTCTATTCGTTTTTTTATGCATGAGTGGTGGGACCTACAGTTTAAAGTCGACTCCGAACGACAGATTTTTGAGAAACTTTTCATGGCAATTTTATTTACTCTCAGAGTTTTTGCCAGAAATCTGCTGAGAGGAAGTCGCCGAAGAAATATTTTTCATATTTTCGTTTTGATGTCTGACCTGCAGTTTGAACCGTGGCCTTACGTCTAATAAGCCGACACACTACCTACTAGACTACGGCGACTGTAGTAGCGATGGAACAGTGAAACACTTACCACATTGCGACAATGCTCCAATGAATCAATATAATTGAATACCGTCAATAATGAGCACCATCGTTCTCTACTGTAGGTGGTCGAGAAGCCTCAAAATGGATTTCGAGACACCGCCCTATACCTGAGTGTTGTATTCCATTCTCCGTCGGACATAAGTGGTGTAAATAGTAAGGAAACCTTAAGAAACCAAGGCACTTGAATGCTTCTTTCGACATTTGAAAAATGTGCTGGTTCCAGCGAACATCACATCTGGGTGAAACTCACCCAGAACATCAAGAGCTTCTGACTCCCTAATATTTCCGCCACCCATAGATACAAATGATGCAATATTATTGCTGCTCTTATGTGTCTATAATCTGGTTTGCCTCATTCTCAATGCTAAAGCAAAAAAAAATATATAAATTTTATATTGATCAATATATAGTAGAGTTTTGTACATTAATTTTTTTGAGTGTATTTAGTTAAATCATTTTCTTTTATTGTTTTTCAAAGTTTTCACAAACATATCATTTACATTTTTATTTTCTATCGACATTGTCTTTTTTTCATTTTCGGCTATTCTTTGGAAAATATTTCTTGTTTGTTTTGAGTTTGCAAGACATCCAAATGGCAAGGCCTTGTTTGTTTGTTTGAAATTATTTAATTAATCTTTTATGTTTTAATGAATACAAAGACTACTTAAAATATTAATTGCTGCTCATTATTAACTCTTATTATTTAAATCAGACGTTAGACCTTGTGCATAATTTCGAACCAATAATTTTTTTTTCTGTTTTTACTTGATACAATTATTTTTTAAAATTTATAAAATTTAAAATTTAAACTTCTGTCTATAGAGTTAAGTGTGACTAACTTCAATACATATTAAACGCACTGTTGAGTCTTACAGTCTTTGTACATAATAATTCACTGTATTTGATAATAGAAAATTTCGATTACTGCGTTTATTTGATCAATTATCGTTAGCAAGAAAAATCGTTAATTATTAAATGCATATTCGCTTAGTATAATAAGTCATTATAAATTGTTCCAGGCTACTAAGCATAGATACATATGTCATCTATGTACATAGTACATACAACGACCAACACTTCTAAACGTAAATATTTAATTTGATTCGAATTTAATATTTTGTTGTTGTTGTTGTTGTTGTTGTTGTTGTTGTTGTTGTGCGCATGTGTGCAAATAAAAATTTCTTTTATGAAATAAATTGCATTACAAGTGAACGAATCGTAATATATCATGCTCACCAGTGATGAACGTACATTGTCCTCCTATTGTCACCAAAATGTTATAAATAACTTAATGACAGTGGAATAACATGAATAAATTTTAGAAAAATAATAGAATGTGTTCTACATAAATATTAAAATTGTTTAAATAATTTGTTTCAAATACAGGTAGCTCCTAGCTGTGATTCAGATTTTAAATGAATTTATATTAAAAAAATATTGAATTGGATTTTATTTCATTTTATTTTGTATAAAAAATTTATTTATTTATTAATTACAATACAACGAGCGGAGTAACTTGACCATATGCTCTGTGTAGTGTCACAGACCAGAGTCTCTGGTGGGAATCGAACCCACGAACCTCACGCTAAAAGTCTAGCACACTAGCAACTAGACTACCAGGTAACCCTGTATAGAAAATTAAAAATAAACTTAAAATGAAATTAAATTTTTGTTTGTATAAAATTGATGCCTTGGACAGTTGGAATTTTATCAAAAGAGATTAGGTGATAATCACTCGTATGAAGCTTCCAAGCTCGTAACTAGCACTATCGATGTGTGTGGTCTGGTGTTGTTCTGATTGAATACAAATCCTCGGTATAAGACTGAAATAAAAGTTTGACCATATGGGATAATATACAAATAATTCTCTGCCAATTCCATCAAATAGACAATTTTTCCTTTTTCACTAACAACCAACACTCAGGGAACTTCTCCTACTTATGCAGTGCATTGTGTTGGATCTACGAAAATACTTGTAGGTTAAGGGAGGTATGTGAAAGGAAAAATTTCTGTGGGTAGAGTGTTCCATCTACGAATAGTACGGCTAAATAATGAATTCTGTCTGTAACGCATTGTGCATTCCACTGGCCAATCGATCGCAAACGGATCGGCTTTGCGAGAAAGATGAGTACCACGTACGAATATATGGTTTTCGGGAGCAAGTCTCTTTATTTCGTTAGTGCAGTATCCGTTGTAGTACCGATAGAATAGTGAAACACAAGTCATATTGCGACGGAAGTCCAATGCATCAATAGAGTTGGATACCCTACCGTCACTAATGAGAACGTTGGCCCTTTTCTGTACGTGGTCGAGAAGCCATAAATGAAAGTTGTATTTGGATGTAAGTGGAGTAAATAGTAAGGAGATCAGATAGAGCAAGGTATTTCTTGCACCGTCTTAAAAAACCGATGCCCTTGAATGCTTCTTTTGACACTTAAAAAATATGCTGGTACTAGCGAACGTCACAATTAAATTTCATGCCCAGAACATAGATAGCTTATCACTCCCTAATGTTTACACCACCCATAGTAATAGATGAGGCTATATTACTGTCGCGTTAATGTGTCATTCATGCATTAAAGACGACCCTATTCGGAGATTGACTGCATGTCGAATGTAAGAAAGTCATTCATATTACGTCTTTTCGTCTCAATCCACAAAGGGCTCGGCCTGTCATTGAACGAACATGAAAACAAAGGCTGACTGAATCAATACAAAGTTTGCATGCAGTTCTGCTACGGTATATAAATTATGTAGATATGCAAAGTTACTAAACAATGCATCAACAATAAATCCGTTGCCTGATTGCTTTTTGACTGAGTTAAAAACGTTTTGAAATAGTATACATTGTAAAAATTTTGTATAGCGGCTTTATGAAACACTATACTTTGTTCAAACACAAAGCAACTAACAGTTTGGAAGTCAGCCAAATATTGCTGTCATCTAAAAAGTGTAGATAGGATTTGAAGTTAGAGAGAGCAGATCGTAAATAAACAATGAAACTTTTCTGATCGCAATTCCTGACTTGGTCACCGTTTGCGGTGGCTCTTTGCGATTTGATCACGACATACGTTTCATCCCGACTAACTGTAAGCTTTAGAAATTGATTAATAATCACATGTAAAGCGATACGTGTGTGGAACCCATTCACCGTACATCTTCTGGTGCCGTGCCAAGGGTTCTAAACGATAATGTGAGACATCAGGATAAGCAATTATTAAATAGCATTGAAGGCGATGCACTTCTATAGTGTTAAAATTGTTTTTTTAGTTGAATTCAATATTTAGAAATTTGTTGAATACATTGATAAATATTGTAATTTAAAATTATCACCTTTCTAGCTTGACAAACTGTTTGTGGTCTACTTGCTGCTCTAGAGTCTAGACGCATAAGTTATATGCGATAATTTATATACGTATGTACATATATATATTGTCAATATAACCCACTGTAAAAATGCAGATATGTGATGAGCTAAGAAGTTGACTGGTGTAATAATAATGACAACAACATAAAGAGACACACAAACGTTCGGTTTAGTAATAATTTGATTAAAAAATGAAAGTGTTATTATGGTATATGCCTATGCAATGTGTTTATTGTTATTGTTGTTGACATTTTTTCTTTTGCTAAAAATACAACATATACATACATACCGACGATTACAATTGCCAATTAATGAAAAAATATTAAGTTTTTTAGTTTTTTTACAGATATTTCCTTATTACCATTTATTTACAATTTTTTTATATTTTTTTTGTTCATTATTATTAATATTATAAAACAAATAATTATATAATACATTGAATTAATTGCTTTGTCTATTTGCTTTTATTTAAATCAACAGCTTCGTTGGCTGGTACCCAAGTAGCCCATCAATTGGTTGTGGCTATACGCCAAAAATGTACACCAGAAGAGGTGATTAATATATTAAAAGAATTACCAAATTCAGGTGAAAATGCTGATCAGGAAATGTCTGAGACCTCATTTAATCCGCTGAAGATTGATGTTTTCGTACAAACCCTATTGAATTTGGGCTCTAAATCGTTCTCCCATAGTTTTGCTGCAATATCGAAATTTCATTTAGTTTTTAAGGTAAGTTTCGTTTCGTGCAGATATATACATACATATACGAGGTGTGATCAAAAAATAACCGTTATTTTCAAATTCCGTGAGTTACGTATGTTCGATTTCCCATTTTTTTCTGTTATGTTGGTACACATGTCTGTTATATATATTGACAATATCAGCCATTTTGGATTGTCAGTTTGTTTTTGACAAATAAAAAGGTTAGTCGTGTTTTGGTGTGTTCTTCGATTTTTTACTGTTCAAAAAAATGGATCAAAGAAACTGCATTAAGTTTTGTGTAAAAAATGAAATTAAATGTGCAAGGACATTTGAAATGTTGACTGTGGCGATTGGCGAATCTACTATTAGCATTGAAACCAAAGCCCAATCATCCCAATGGAAGCGTCCAAAAGAGCCGAAGAAGAGACCGAAAAAAGCACGGCAAGTTCGGTCAAATGTGAAGGTTTTGCTCACTGTTTTCTTCGATTGAAATGGCATGGTGCATCATGAATTCTTGCCACAATGTCGTATGGTCAATAAGGAATACTACTTGAAGTTATGCGCCAATTACGCGAAGCAATTCATCAGAAACGCACAGAATTGTGGAAAAACCAATCATGGATTTTGCACAATGATAACGCACCAGCTCACACATCGAATCTTGTGCGTGAGCTTTTGGTCAAAAACAAAACGTAATCATGCCTCAACCGCCGTATTCGCCGGACTTGTCCTCCGCTGACTTATTCCTCTTCCCAAAATTGAAGACACCGATGACAGGAAAGCGTTTTGCTACGATTGAGGAGATAAAAGAAAAATCGAAACAGAAGCTGTTGGCGATACCAAAAAGCGCGTTTCAGAAGTGTTTCGAGGCTTTGAAAAACCGCTGGCTTAAGTGAAAGGGGTTACTTAGAAGGGGACAAGATAGTTATTGATAAATAAATAAAAACTTTTTGAAAAAAATTGAAAATAACGGATATTTTTTGATCACACCTCGTATGTATATATAAGAGAAAAAAATTTACCAAAAATTAAATTCACTTAAACATTCTTAATATTGTAGGCCTTAGCTGAGTCTGAAGAAGCTCAAATTTGTATACTTCACAATGTATTCGAATTGTGGCAGAATCACCAACAGATGATGGTTGTCATCATTGATAAACTGTTGAAAACACAAATTGTCGATTGTTCTGCAGTAGCGACTTGGATATTCTCAAAAGAAATGACCGGAGAGTTTACAAAAATGTATCTGTGGGAGATTTTACACTTGACCATTAAGAAAATGAACAAACATGTTATAAAATTGAGTAAGTATTTCAATTAGTATCAATTGGCTTTAATAATAATAAACTAATATTTCTCTTCTTAAAGATAATGAATTAACTGACGCTAAGGAAAAGTTATCCAAAGCCGATTCGTCATCAAGTGATTCTGAAGATGAGACAGCACCAAAACGTAAAAAACCAGTTACCATTGTGGACAAACCAACCGAAGAGGTAAGAAAGAAACGCTAGTAATAGAAGCAATTTATTAATTAATAAGCTAAACATGTGTTTTCTAATATTAAACGAACTTCAAAATTCGTTTTAAATAACAAAGTGATTTAATTATTTTATTATTATAAATACGAGTACATATTATATAATTAGAAATATGGGTTTCGTTTATTTGTTGCAGCTATTTAAAACAATGTTTTGAAAGAGACGTTTGTACAGAAACATGTAGGAAATCTAAATTTTAATATTGAATTTTAAGTTTCGATTTAAAGATGAATTAAAAATTTTTTTTGTATTAAATTAAAGTTATACGAATGAATTCTTTTGTTGACCGCTTAAAGAATTCGTATTGCTTTTAAAGCTAAAATTAGAGTTTTTTTCTGAATGGTATTGAAAACTATGTTTGTAGCATTTATTAATCATGCTTCGTTTAACACCATATTGTATACTACACCGCCCTAGAAGTTTTGTAGAAAAAAAATAAAAAAAAAATATTTTCTTTGTTAAATCTAGATTAATTTACGTAAATATAAACGTTAATGTTAAACAACTTTTATTTTCTAAACGAAAATGTATAACAACTAACGGAAGACAAAAACGCTTTCCATTTAATTTCAAGGTTTATTTTATTTAGGAATGATTTATGTTGTAATTGATTTAAATTTAAATAAGTTTATACATTTTATGTTCGTATTGCAAACTATAATCTTTGAATATTCTGAGTATTGTGATAGTGTTAAAGATCTAGATGTTGCTGTGTTATTGATTGTTGCCTTAAATCAATTTCCTATTACAGATGGTCGAACGCATGGAAGAAAAACTAGAAGCAGCTAATGTGGATCAGAAACGTTTATTCCTTATTGTATTCCAGAGATTTATAATGATTCTATCCGAACATTTAGTACGTTCTGATACTGATGGCCGTGATCCAGATACGGATTGGTATCGTTGGACTATTGGTCGTTTACAACAAGTTTTCCTAATGGTATTTTTTTTTTTTTTTTTGTTAATTCTTTTGTATATTTTAGTTATAAAACAAAATTTTCGTTTTTATTTTCAGCATCATGAACAAGTCCAAAAATACAGCAGCACATTGGAAACTTTACTATTCACCTCTGATTTGGATTCGCATATATTGGAAGTTTTCCATCAATTTGTTGCTCTTAGAGCCTAATTCTGTAAAATAATAACATCTTTATTAAACAGAAAAGTAAGAAAACAACTACAACAAAACCAATATTAATATGAAAATATTAACGTTTTTTTAAGTTAATTCTATGATTTTATTACAAACGAAATAATATTTTAAATATTTTCAAATTGAAAATAACAATTTAAACGGCAAAGTAAAATCATTGTATAAAATTAATGGAACAATAAAAATTTTATTTAAAAACACTGAAAATATCACCTTTTTTTGCTTAGAAACTATGAAATGCTAAAGGAAACACAAACAAAATATTTGTTTTCGTTTTTATTTAATTTTTAATAAATTTACATTGTTGTTGTTGTGTATTTATCGGTTTTATTTTGTTTCGTTTTTGTTTATCAATATACAAGTTTATTTAACTTTTTAAAATTAATTGTTTATCATTTGCATACATATTCATATTTTTCAATTCAATATTTGTATTTTTGCTTCATTCAATGAATACTGTTGTTGTTGTTCGCTTGATTGCAAAGTACGTTTACGGTACGCAATTCTTTCTAATGAAATGTGGGGGCTTTTGGGAAAACTTAGTAATGAAAAGAAGGCGATGTTAAAAGGTATACAAATATAAAAAAATGCTAAATCAGAATTTTATCTTAAAACATTTTAGCAAATGAAACGTAAAAAGAATATCTGGTAGGCATATGAATACAGGAGAAGGGGTTCAAAAGTTAAGTTTAGTTTAGTTAGTCTTTGTTTTATTTGCTTATGGTGAAATTATGAAATTCTTTATTTATTATTAGGTGCGTGCTGTATATTATTTATAAATTATGCACATTTGTTTTGTCTTCATCAGTTTCTTAATTATTTATTTTGCTTTAATTGGTTACTCTTTTCTTTACACTAAATGACTAAAATTATTACTACAATATAAACACACCATATCATTTTGGTTTTATGACTTTTTGACTTTTTTCTTTGTAAACGTAATGTCGTTCTTGCTTTTGCATTATACTCTAATCTGAATTTCAATACTTAACTAAATATGTATGTATGTATGTAGTATATACATATATATTCTATTTTGGTTTTGTTTTGTATTAAATTATTCTATTCAATTTTTGTTTTAACAAATAGATTTTGCTTTCAAGTCATTAAGTTAACAGAATATTAAATTGTAATGAAAATGTGCTGAGTTTTTTTTTTTTTGTTTTTTAAATCTCATATTGGAAAATCTGTGATGGAACATTTATATCATATATTATAATTATAATTTTCTTTTTTATTTATTTTTTTTATACAATTAATGGTAAATAATTTATTGCTTTTATAAATTGCTGTTTATATTTTTTAATTTACTTTACGATTTCATAATTTTGCAAAAAAATTTTTTCAAAAAAATGTTTTCGTGAACATTAATATTGGATTTTGTCTTGAGTTTAAGATAACTCGTTAGTTTTTCTTTTACAGTGTATAAAGATGTGATTGAATTTTGCTTTTTGTTGTTTGTTTTGTTTGAGGATAAATTAGAATGTTAGGTTATGGTTACGTAGACGAAAATTTAGTTTAAATATTAGATTTCTCTCAGTATAGATGTTTTCGTAATATTTTTTATCCTTTTTGTTTTTTTTTAATATTTTTTATCACAGAAATTTATTTTTAGTAAAAAGTCTGTACATGTGAATGTGTAGTAAGTTGTTAGTATTTTTTTTTATGAGAATAAGTGAATGGAAATAGTAACAACTGAAATATGGAATAAAATAATTGTTATTCGGCTGTGAATTTTTATTTCTGAAATTTAGTATCGACTTTTAGGTTTTATGGAAAAGTTAGAGAATACTGCATGGGTCTAGAATGAACAGTAACAAGAGAATTTTTTAGTTTTGATTGACAGTTTTGATAGTCGTAAGCCTAAAATCAATAGGGTTATCAAGCATACAAATAAATCAAGCAAGGCCAAAGATTTGTTACTTGTTTCTCAAAATGTTAAATTTTAAAATAATATCAATAAAGTCAATACAAATAACGTCATTATATCCACTTTTTACGACAACTTTTCTAAAGATGTTGAAAGCTTTGCAATCTATGGAGTATCAATTCCAAAAGTGTTGGTTAATGGACAAGTTAAAGTAAGGAAATAAAATAATGCTTCCATGCGGCTGTAAAGTACGGAATATATCTCCTTCGGAAATTACTTGCGTAATTTTTAGGCAATACGTTCCACTAGAAATTACATGTGGAAGTTGTTTATTTTAAAGTATGTATGTGTATATAAAAGTAAGTCTGTCTAGATTACAAATTAAATGTGTCCTCAGATTATTTTTTCCGTAATAATAAATATATGGACAAACGCATACAGCATACAGTCAAGACTGTAATGATCTTTGGCGTCTTACAATATATTCAGGTTAGATCAAAGAGACATTCACAACTTTTTGAATACGTCAATTTTAAATATACCGTCAATATAAATCTCAGAAGGACGAAGACCACCGTATTGCTTTATGAAAGATGTTGGTACAGAAAGTGTTGCGTTGCGCTATCCCATGGTGCTACAATTTTACAAATGCCTGTAAATTTTAATTCTACATTGATGATGCACATACATATACATACAACACAACAAGAACAAAGTAAACACCACGGCGTTTAGCTGCTCAACTCCGGCTGTAGATAAAGATGTTGCCGAGGACCTCTGGTTATCTTTCAGACTTGCCACGCAATTGGGAATAAATCGCTGGTTTTCACAGAGAATTTTGTGAAAGAATTTAAGGTATTTCTTCACAAAATGTGGGAACTACATTAGCTGCTTACCGTTGAACGCCAAGCACGTGTAACATAATTCTCTTCCATGGAAAAAATTAGTTCTCATCAAAAATCATTATTAGCTGCGATGAGATCATTTCTGTGAATAGATGAATTAGAAGAACTATAGCTTCTTGGACATTGAAAATACGCATATAATACATGAAATACCAACCACAAAGTTACTGAATGCTGTGATGTTTACACTGGAAATGTTATCGGATCCTATTTGTGATCTGCCCTGGGCGGCTAGGTCTGCCGTTTTTACTGTTCTGGAACTCTTTTTGTAAGCCTTACAATAGTCAAGTGTCCGCGTTAACAAGTCCCAGATTTTTGAAGTCATTAAAGAAAATATTAATCAGAAATACAAAAACCTATTGTCAGAACTTTTGACAAGCGTGACGAAAAAGGCTTTAAATCGGACCTGTATTGATGTTAAATCTGTCGCAGTGCCTGCTCAAGATTGTGAATTAAAATAGAATCTATCCCACGGGCGCATTTACCGACCATTTTAATTGTTACGTTGTATAGAAAACCCCGCCATGGTCGTATTGTCTTGTTAGACTTTCAAGGAGTAAATATTTTGTAGTTAATGATAAAGAGGTCATGCATGCCGCCTTTTGAGAAAGAATAGGACGCAAACAACGACGGAAGGCAAATCAATAGGCTTAGGATCTGATTGAAACGCTTGATAATTGAGTCTTAAGTTAGCAAGTAACTGCGTTGCAGAGATCAGCAATGAATCGTTTTTTCGATACTCATAAGCACTCATGAAATTTTGAATAAAAGTGAGTCAACAATACTGCAATTTAAATACTCTGTTTCATTCGTATTCATTGTAACGTTTATTTATAAGTATGAGTACAATGAGTATGAATACAACGTTGACATCGAACTCATACCATTGGAAATATATTTGACTTATATGCCTACTCATTCAGATTCATAACTTTAGAACAATATATATACTTATAATACTTATAAATGATTCGAGTGACTCGAATCATTCATCAAAATTTACAGTCTTAGTTGTTGTTGCATTTACAAAAGAAGAAGAAAGAAAAAGACAAAGACAGCAAGCAAAGCAAACACACAACCTTCTAGTGAGTATTGTAGTGTTCGTACGCGAATCATACATATTTTGTGATTCTTGTAAATGTTGAGTCATGGAGAAATCAACAACATTAGGCGTATTGTTAAGTATGAGTACGATGAGTACTTCAAACTTTGATTGTGAGTAGTATGAGTATGATATTAAAATAAGTATGAAAGCGTATAAGTATCAGAAATTATGAGTATGATTCGAATCTACTCATCTTTTTGAATACTCATTGCTGATCTCTGCTGCGTTGGTGGTGAATAGAAAGTAGCATCGAAAGTATTATAGATCATAATTTAAGTTTTATGGCTACACAGACATAGTGAGACACTACATTAAACACACCCTATGTGGGACATGGAAGAATAGCCATTGAAACAATTGTTTTTAATGCTCGTATTTCAGTTGTTTGATTAAAAAAAAGAAATTGCTGTTTGACGAAATGTGTTTTATTTAAAATGTAGCATGTATGTATGTATGTGTTCGAAATGTGTGTATTAAATTTGTAATTACAGTTATTTATTATTTTAATAAGACAATATTTAACTAAAAAATACTCTTTTGTTGTGCAAAATACAACATATTTTTATATATATATGTAGATATAACTTTATTTGTTTGTTTTGTTTTTACTTTTATTAGTTTATAATTTATTTTGATTTCATTTAAAAATTAATAATTGTTTTTGTTTTATTTATTTTAATTTATTTATAAAATCAGTCTCAATACAAGCCATCTTAATAAGGTTTTTTTGTTTTGTTCAATAATAATATTTCTGTTTGCCTAACAATTTTTTGTTATGCTTTAATATTTTATTTTATACCTAAATTAAGTTTGAATTTAATTTATTTTGTTTTTTTTATTTTTTCTGTAATTCATTGTTTTGTTTTACTTTAGAAAATTTGTTTCTGTTTTGAAAGCAACTAAAAATTTTGTTTCTCTTCGTATTTTTTTTTTGTGTTTTATTTTTAATTCATCGATGGGTTCTTAAGCAGTAAGTTAATCCTTTTGTTGTTGTTTTTTCTGTTAGATTTCTATACTATTTTATTTATTAATAATTATGTTTAGTGCTAATTTATTTTTTAATTTTATTTTAGAAATATTGTGCATCATTTTAAATAAATTTTTTTTTATTTTTATTCTAAGATATTGCTTTTTGTATAAAGTACAGTAAGGTTGTTGTTTTTAATTTTTTTTTAGAAATTTAATGAATATTCGCTTTCTTTGTTTTTGTAGAAAAAAAATATTTTCTTTAGAATGGTGTTTATGGTGTGTAGGACAGACAGTATTGTTTCCGATTTAAAGTAATTAAAGGCAATTAAAAAAATGTTTTAAAATAAATTAATGTTTCTTTGAAATGTTAAAATTTTAATTGAAAATTTTTCTTAAGGCCAAATAAATAACAAGAAATTTAATTATTTTTTTTTATAATCTTCACAAACATAGAAGTTCCTTTTCAATAAGTCACATCATGCAAATAATATTTGTTGAATTATTTTACTTTAAAATCAAAATCAATGTAAATAATCTTATAACATGTTTGTATGTATGTATGCTTTTAATCATAGTTTGATAATCTAATCATGAGTTTTAATGGATAGCTTGGTTGGTATGGAGTTAGAAATTTGTATTTTTCGTTTTTTTAATTATTTATCCAATGAAATAAAATTTATTGAAATTTGTTTTTTCTTCATTTACAAACAAACACAGCGCAAATTGTTGAGCACACCATTTTTGTTTTTGTTATTTTTTGTTTTACTTCCTATTCTGTATTAAATACTAAAATAATTAAACTATTCTCATATCTACAGTTATTGCTAATTTATAGTGACAAATATTCATTCGATATACACAATTATTAATCAAACGCTGTAATGATGTATTACAAAAAAGTGCCCACTTATATTGGAAAAT
This sequence comes from Sarcophaga carnaria, assembly GCA_958299815.1. Lineage (NCBI taxonomy): Eukaryota > Metazoa > Arthropoda > Insecta > Diptera > Sarcophagidae > Sarcophaga > Sarcophaga carnaria. The sequence continues at coordinate 79,333,602 of OY283149.1, read as the reverse complement.
TTTAATTGTGAATATTTTTACTTTGTTTTTTAAATTTTTTTAACGTAAAAGATCGTCATAGAAGATGTTCTTAAAATAACCTTAATTGTATCAATGTCTTGCCGATACAAGATGCACGCTGGCAGAAAGTCTTATTAGCAGAACCAATACCAGGATCAGGTGGTGTAGTCCAATCATGTACGCATCTGAAAACGATAGCATTAATGAGACCACAACATATTCGAATTTAATTTAACCCACCATCCCCTAGATGATGAGTTAAAGCTTTAACAGTTAGTTTAAGAACATAAAAATTGACTCTAGTCGTAAAAGAGTTACTTAATAACAAACTTCTCTTCAAGGCCCTCTGTGAAATTCGCTTCTCAGAAAAAGGCAGATATCATGGCAAATGAGGAATAGGTGCAAATATATTTATAGAGTGGAAGCTGTATTCTCATAGGATTATTATAGTTTGCTTCAGAGCAAGTGACAGAAACGAGCTGTGGATGCTGCAGACATCACTATGAAGTAGAATGTTCATAATTAGTATCTGCAGTAATTAAGTAACGTGTTTAGTTGGTAACGGAGAAACATCAGAGAATTAAAATTCAAGCTGTTAACAAGATAACGCAGAATAATCAAATATTGAAGATCACATTCCCCATGGTAAGTTAGATAGGTTGGTACTTTGACACTTTGATACTAAAGCTCAATTGAGCATGTATAGCGGTCAGTTGTGATGCCACAGGTAAGCGCAGTGCCTTTACTGACCGAATTCTATCAAATTCATACAATTCCCCATATTACGCATGGACATTGACAGGGTAGCGTGGATATCCCTCGACAGTTTTCTACAGTGTCAGATTGGCAACATTGCCGTCAGCTCGCAAATTCGTGACTCACGTTTGGATGCTTGGAAAGGATGTGGTAGTGACTGTATTTTTGTTTAAAAATTGCTTCGGTAAAGCTTTAGACCCCGTAAATGATTTCTATGGAAAACCGCATGTATTGATGTATTGGAAACCTCAGATTTGAAAGATAAATTTTGAGTAATCCCTAGCGTTCCCCGCTTTACATTGGATCTTTTGATTCTAAAATTCTGCTCTGTACGTCAACTGACCAATATCTATTAAAACTTGTTTTATATACTTTGTACTACAATGACTTATCCACACCAAGATGAATATACTGTATATTTATTAACACAAAAAACGAGGATGCCAACTAACTTATGTTTTAAGCATAGGAGTGAGAACAAACTCTGCTAAAATAAAATAAAATCTACGACTGCATTTATTCACGTCTTTCAACTATTATTACACTGTCAAGAAGTAAATAGTTCTTGGTTAATGATCTGTCGCTTAACGAGTATAACATCAACAACGAACTCCACAGGATAGGTAAAATGATAGAAGGCAAAACTGTCACCTTATGATCTGAAAGTAATATAGAAATGATCCAATGACGTCGATATTACGGTAACGCCTAATGTCGGCCAGAGCAAACGCTGTGACTGAAAAGTTATTAAAGACGAAACTGCCAAATTCTAAAAATTAGACGACAAAGGCTTGATGGAAAACTTTTAACTTTTAGTATAAAATATGTTTATACAATACGTCTTTGCAGTTTCGAGAGGCACTTTTTTGCTTGTTCATGAAAAAAATATTTTTTATCTTCATTCGACTGTCAAACCTACGAATAGATTTTTATGAAAAATTTGTCACAACAACGTTAAACTTTATCTTGTTTTGTTATTTTAATTACTCTTTAGCAATACAATTCAATATTTGCATTGATTAATTAATAATTCCTCATTACTAATAATAATAATACCTTATTCATATAGTTAATGTATGTATGTACTATGTATGTATTTGCTAAAAAAAGTGCAATTTTTCAAAAATAATTCATTTGTTTTTTTTTTTCATTTTTACAACTACATTTTTAGAATATTTACTACAAATGACTCGCTTTTAAGAATTTTTAGTCTAAGAGTATAAAGAAACATAAATTGATTGGACAATCTAGGCAATAGAGGACTCACGTAAGTGAAATATCAATTCCATAACGTTTGTATTAGTGTAAATAGGTAATGTAGTGGTGTTCGAATGTATGTATGTAAGTATATGTATGTATGTAAGTGTATCTTACATTTAATGGTTTTAACTTTGAGGTTATTAAACCTAAAATTTTTTAATGTATTTACAATAGAATTTACAAATTAGAATTTTTTGTTGTTGGTTTTACGAGTATTTATAAAAGTTAAAAGTTAATCACTATTTAAGTCATCCCCAATCAAACTACGATCCATGCCCTTCCAATTGCTAGAATTTAATGCTGCCGCCGTTATACCATATGTCCCGCTCGGAAGACGTTTCTGTCGACATAATGCCAAACGAACTTTACTCGGTGATGTTGGTTGTAGTAGTGGCGATGAGGCTTGCGGTGAATCCATGTCATCGGTATTCTCTTCGGGACAGCTGTCGGAAGGTGAAGCAATACGTTCGCGAGTTTTTATTGATTTTTCCAGCCGCCTTAGAAACCTATAAAACGAAAGTGTAATTAAATAACATTATTTGAGAAGTCATTGCATTAGAAGCCGAACTCTTGAGTGGAATAATGTTTAATTAAATTGTAACCTTTGCATCTATTTAATACACAAGTAGGCTTTATTATTATAATTTATTAAAAAAGAAAATATAAACATTTTTTTTAATTCCTTTCAATACTTCAATTTTAAATTGTAATATAAAAAAGGACTGATCTACACAAGGAATTATTTGAGTTGTCATATTTGATTGTATTGGAAGATGTTTTCAAACAAATGTGTGAACGAAAATCAAAAATATTACAAGTGGATTTGGATTATGGAAGATAAGCTTGACTGCTGGCACGTCATTATTTTTATGTATTGTTAGGTGGGAAAAATAAACTAAATGAAAACAAGTAAATAACACCAACAGACAACAACAAAATACACACAACATACGGTACACTGAATAACAACAAAAGAAAAAAGACGATCCCACAAAGATATCGTGAAGTTTTCACACTTAAAATAAGGTAGCAAAAAAATATAGCGTAGAACGATTTTGCCCGAGACTCATGAATATTCAGTCAGTGCTGAGACGTGAGTCTGTGATTAATAACCAAGAATTGTATTGACAAGTGCCTGTTAACCACAGTGGTATTGAAAACAGCTGCTTTGATCTTTGTTAATAAGGAACGTGAATAAAATTGATAGGTTGCTGATATACATAAGTTGAATGGTGTTGCTATTTAAATAAATAAAGAAAGCAAATAACGATCGAAATGTAAAGAATGTAATAAACAACAGAAATCGTTTTGCAAAATTTAAAACGTAATGTTTTAGGTGTTGCTGTAAACATAGATGGGAATTTGATTTGAAGTCTGCACTGTGTAATGCAATTTTGGTATCGATGTCATGATTAGATCCTACATTTTCAAGAACGTTGAATATTAGCAACTTTAGAGTCAATTATGTAACGACGGATAACCGACAGAATAGAAGAAGACGTTACTGCATGCCATACAGGACGTGATGAATCTATTAAGAGACAAATTGAGTGAGCAGTTAATCTCACTTTCTGTAGTAGTAGACTGGCCGTCAAGATCTTGGTTTTAATAATCTCTTCCAACAAAGTGCAGTTAAAAATTAATTTTTCAAATAAGCCCCTAAGAATCGTTTATCATGTTGAGAAGTAAAGAAATACTTGATCTTCCAGTAACTATGAAATCTACAGGCCTTGTCCTATACTGTCGATTAAATTAAATAAAAAAACAATGAATTCTAAGTCAAAACCATCTAAGATACACAGTGATAAACGTCTTGTATTTGCCTAAACCCACATGTCATGGACCGATGAATGGAAAAAGTTATTTCTTCCCATGTAAAATGCATAATTTAGGTGGTTCAGACTGCTACAATTATTATTTGCGTGATTTGGACCAAGCGAAATTTTAAAAACGAAAATATATTCTAAGCCATAAAGAATTAGCCTCCTTTTCTGAAGTCCAAAAAAAAATTGTTACTTTACCTGATTTGATTTCCAATTGCTCTTAAACGATTTATTTTACACTTGGGCCTGACTGTTGATTCATCTTCCTTAACAATACTGGGTGAGATGCGTCTTAAAATGGACTATTAAAATTAGAGAATTATTGTATGTACAGATAATAAATATATTCGATACCACATACATCAGCAACTTCATCTTCGCTTAGACTCTCTTGCTTACGTGGCTTCTTTTCACGGTTTGGCGAATTTAAACCTTAATCAAGTTGAAAAAAATTAATAAAATTCAGACAATTTTCGAAATTATTTTGCATTACAATGTGTAAAATTCACTTACGTCTGGGTAGAGGTCTAACGCTTAATTCCTTTGTCGAGTTTAAACTCTCCGAAGACGAAGAACTGCTAGCTACGGCATGACGATTTAGTAAACGTCTCTTTGGACTCTTGCGTGTTGTGACTGTAACGGCAGGGCATGGATGGTGATGTGAATGGCAATGCTTGTTGCAGACGTGTGTTATACTACTCGGCGTCGATGAAGTGTTCAACGACTCTTTTGATGGCAAATCCAATTGTTGCTTAGTAGGCGACTGAGTCGACGAGCACTTGGATGATTTACGTTCTCTCTTCTTGCTGCTACTGCGGCGTTGATGCGAGAACGTATGCGCTGAAGTTCCTTTGCCATCGGACGATGGAAAATCGTAAAGACCATCCGAGTCAGTGAAAGGCAGTTGATCTTTACGTCCATAGAAGTGAGGCGAGAAGCGTCCTATGCCCGCTCGTTCACTGAGAGGGCTTTCAGAGCGTGAGGATACCGGTGATAAAGTCTTATCACCGCAACCATCAATTTGTATCACAATGGAAGGCAGTTGTAGTTGTGCCATTTGAGGTACACAATTAGTGCTAAGTGTACTGGAGCCACCTAGCGGTGGCCCAGAGGTTGAGGGCAGAGTCGAGGCAGGTGGTTCATCGACTTCTATCAATATCTCATCGTCTAGAAACATGTCGAAACGTCGCGAATTCAAACGTGTATCATCAAGTTTTTCGTCAACATGATCGGTGCCAATTCCTTCGTCATTCGACTCTATAAGTATATCATCGGAAAATGTTTCCGAATCGGAACGGGGACGATGTGTATGCAAACGATCTGAAGTTGCTCCCGCTGCTGTAGTGCCCGTACACTTGCCATTGCTAATGTTCTCTTTGCAGCTGGGCAATACGGATGACTTGCGACGATTCAGGAGGTTAACATGCAAAGAAAGACCTGGTCCCGTATGACCACTTCCCGGTTCATCCATTTCATTCGGATATAAAGGATTACTAGAGCCACAACGGCTTGGTCCTGGACTTGCCATGCTCGAGTAACCCGACGAGCTTAAATTACTCTCGGATATTGTGCGGTCTGCACGAGTACACATCGTGAATGGACTCAGATAGCACATACCCACGGGATTTGGAGGCATCAAACCTCCACTGCCAACGCTAGTTTTCGGTGCCGGCGATAATGGCTCTGTGTCCGATTCTAGTTCGCTCATATTCGATGTCACCGTTATCGTAGGCGGCGCAAAGGGAGACTCCAAAGAATTTGGCTTCTCAAATTGTTTTAAGAGTCTAGAATTAAACAGTGTTCGGAAATTTATTATAACTGAAGCAAAAATTTATTTCAATTTAAAAGCAAGAAAGAGTGATAGATAGAGAGAGAGAGAGAGAGATATTGGCAATTAAAGCTGTTTAAAGAAAGAAAACAAAAATATTTTTTTTATATTTTATATACAAAGAGGAAACACAACAAGTTGCAAGTAGAACTTCGGTATAAAGTTAGTATTTATGTATGGTATGGTAATTGTAATTGTAAGTCAAAATATATTCATCTACATATGGTAACTCTACGTAGGCATGTATGGTATGGAGGAGCTAGAACTACAAGTATTTAAATACTAAAGGAAAAAAAAAATAAAAAAGAAATTTCATTAACAAAATCAAAACAAAATTTAAGCCATTTTCTACCATTTTACAGCTTAAGCTCTTCTTGTTACAGAGTGTCATTGAAAAAAAACGAACGAACGAACTACAAACAAAATGTCAAAAATTGTTACAAAAATTGTTACAAAAATTAGTAAATTTTCATCCGTTAAAATATCTTTTGGCACTATTTTATGTAAAATTGTTTTGAATGGTAAGAATTAAGATTTTTAGGAGCGCCATACATACAACAAACAACCTAAAGTTGTGAACAGTTTACAGTAAAAGTGTTGGTACCATTGTGTCTCTACTTGTATACCTTTTTTGCTGTTGTTTATTTGGAAACATAAAACTGGTTTCACCTATGCTGGCTCGTTGTGGTGGCGGTGATCCCGGAAATATAATCATTGGATGGCGATTCTTTGTGGGACTTGGCTGTTCTACGGTCAGTGTTGGTATAATCAAATCTCTAGGTCTGGCATGTTTTTCATCTGGCGTGGGCGGCTCTACATCTATGGTTATGACGGGCGTTTGCATAGGTGCAGCTGCAATGGCGGGTGTAAAACTGAGTTTAGGTATCTTATAGTTAATGCCACCAAATGGCTTATTCAAATTGGCAATGGATGTGGTCGTAGTATCCGTAGGTGTTGTTTCCACATCCGAATCGAGCAAACGTGTTTTCTCCTTTTGCAAACCAATTCTTAGTTTCTCCTTTAAATAAAATATAAAACAAGAAAAAAACCAAAAATAATACTTTTCATTAATAAACGTTGTTTATAAGAAACATAATGAATTTTACAAACAAAACTATGAGTGTTTATTTTGACTATCATTAAGCATTTATAGTGTAACTATTTTCTTGTTATGTATCTAGCTTCTGGAGAGGTTTAGCAAAAACAAAATCATTTATTTAAACATAATGAAACATAAAAACAAAAAAAGAAACTCAACAAAATAATTCATTATTTATTGCCTTTCAACTGAACCATCTCCTTATTTCATGCTTTTTGCCAAACTCTATAACAATACCGCCATCGGAATCAACCTGGGAAATATTAAATAAATTTTGTTAAAAACATCTATTGGGAATGGAATGCACACACGATATGCACACAATATGCCACAAAAAGGAAGCTTTCGAAAAGATTATGCTTAAAATTATGTTTTAAAATGAATGAAGGAAGCAGTATGAAAAAAGCCTGGTAATACATACGATATGTGGTTTTCGGAGCTTTTTGAAATATGTATGTTAAGTCGACACTGCCAACTGGGTGGTTTTAAAACGATGTAATTCACTAAGGATTGATTTTTTAATAGTTCGTGGTAATTCTTGGGGTTCATAATATCAATAATTCCTCAAGGTACGTATAATTATTTATGAGATCACGATTGCGCTTATCTGATTTAGTGAATAGTCATGTTATGGAGGGCAAGAATTTTTTTTAATTTTATTTATTAATTACAATATAATAACGAACTATATTTAATTATATACATGCCGAACAACTTCGACAATATGCTCGGTGTAGTGTAACAGACCAAAGTATCTGGTGGGAATCCAACCCACGATCTTCATGCTAATAGTCAAACACACTACCCACAAGACTACCAGGGCACCCAGAGAATAAGCAGTTGGAAGTCAGCTAACAAATATTTTTGATTTTTGAATATTTGCAGCCCTTGCGCTGACCAACCTGATTTTGGAGGAGCTTGGTCAGTACAGGGACTGCGTTCACCCTTGGCATCACAACGGGCCGCTATGCGCGCTTTGTGAAATCAGAGCTACCACTCAGACCTAAGACCTAAGAATATTTGAATAAAGGATTACCGTTATTCGATCACCCCTGGATATTAGAAAGTACTTTTGTAAGGGGTTTTCCACAACATTTAATGTCACACAAGATCACATGATTCATCCTCGCAAGTTCATAAATGTCGGTAAAAGTAATATCTTTCATAAAAGGTTGCTTACTATCATGTTTTGCATGACAATCATTTAAGAAGGAAGATATTGGTAATATGGGCGTATGACATCGCCGTAGTCTAGTAGATAGTGTATTGCCTTATTAGACGTGAGGCCATATTTCAAATACCAGGTCAGACATCTCCATCAAAACGGAAATACGTAGAAATATTTCTTCGGCGACTTGTTCTCAGCAGAATTCTGGAAAAAAACTCTGAGAGTAAATAAAACTGCCATTTTTAAACTGTAGGTCCCGCCAGTCATTTATAAAATTAGCACATACGCCATAACTGGTGTCAGAAGCTAGGTCGTAATCCAGACTGAGGGTTTGTAATCACCAATTATGTACATATGTATGTATGATAAGCAGCGGAAACGGCCCCACTGTATTTAATATTGTCTCGGATATAGTAATGGCGCGTGCTACAAGCTTAAAATGCAACATAAGATGGGGTATGCATGCATATCATAACACATTCGCATCAGAAAACGAGAACGCTCGAAGAGACAATATTTATTCGTTTTCAAAATATAGCTCACCGGGAAACGATGTTGATGTCGTGCGTGCGCTTTGTTGGTAATTACATTTTTTTTTATAAATTGTTGCTCCCACAAGTGGTTAGAATAAATTAATAAAAATTTAACCACCTTGTTAACCAAAGTTCTAAGAACTTTTAGTTTAGAGAAGAGATAACTAAAAGTCTCATGCCTAAAATAAATACACCCAAAACATCAAGTATCAGTTTTCAGTTTCCTTTAACCCAGCCCCCTAAGGCGACTTATGTCTGGTATAGTATCTCCTTTAAAATATCTTGATATGAAGGCCACGATAGCTGGGCAATGACATAAACAATGTTCCATGTCCAGCATTCATTATTATCTACAGTGCTTCTGACGGAGCTATTGGACACTCGGCTGAAGCGATCGTCAGTATACTAAAGTCGTCATTGTTCAGTCTTAATACAGTCATGTTACTTTCCATCAGAAACGCTTTAGAGCATCTTTGCCATTTTTCCTACTGAGTCATTGTTGCTCAGTAATCAATGTGACTACTTATTAGTGAAGACGAAGATCTACTAGTTACGGGGTGACGAAATATGTAGTAAACATGTCTTTGGACTCTTGCGTGTTATAACTGTAACGGTAGAGCGTGGATGGTGATGTGAATGGCAATGCTTGATGCAGACGTGCGTCGGTCGATGGAGATGTGACGCCTTAGCTTAATCATCAATGCAATAAAAGGCATTGGGTTATCTAAGCTTATGATTTGGAGTACTCTGCCGTGGCTCTATTAGTCAGAATATACGCCATTTAATTACCAGTAAATATATTTAAATCCCTATATGTCAAGACAATCATTCTAAAATAATCAAAACTGATTGCGCTTTGTATGCTAAAACAAGTCCTGTTAGTTAAACAATCACGAAATCTACGCTGCAATCGGTAAGAAATTCCAAAAAAGTCCCCTTTTTATAGTATAATGTTTAGTGATCAACAGCATTGAGAAAATTAAAATCTTCAATTTCAAACTCTATGATCCTTCTAGGAGCCAAGGGAATATATATATTTGATTTATAAACTTTTAAATCGTCTTGCGATACTGGAAATCGTCTCACGCGGATAGTGTGCCTCTTGTAAACTTAGTAATCACGATTCTATTGGCTTTTTGGATATGGGCACTAAAGATTATTCTACTATGTGTTCTGAATATGATTATGCTGATTCTCTTTGATTATGTTTTTCTAACCTAAAATGTTACACTTATTCTTCAAAACAAGCTAAATGTGGGAAATTGAATTTACTGTACTCACCGACAGCTGAGTGTCGCTACGATCACTCTTATCATCGTCATCGCTAAAGTCAGCGCCCGATGATGGGTCCTCTTGGAATATGGGACTGTTGGAACGTTGGGGTCTCGGCATTATAGGTGTCAATGCTGGCGATGGTATTGGCGTTGGCATTTCACGTATGGGCGAAAGACATTTGTTATTAATTGTCGGTATTTCAAGCAATATTGTCGGTGGGTGCAACAGATTCGACGATGAAGATGTGGATGAAGATGATGTGGTTGTTGTTTTGTGCGCATTTAGAACATCTAGCACAGGCACTTCGATGGTGGTTGTCTGACGATAGAACACCGGTGAATCGGGTGCACCGCTCGAGAAACTGACCGGTGTATGCATTGACGAGGTTGATGATTCATCATCGCCCGGTGCATCGTCCTGCGGACTAGAGACGGTGGGTGTGGTTGAAGGTGAAACAAACACCGAAGTAGACGAAGGCATTGTATTAGTTGTTGTATTCGATGCATTCGCCGCCGCATTGGCAAAGTTACGAAACATAGCTAGTATAGAGTCAGCACTGGATACCTTGGGTCGGGCTGGCGAACCGATGCGACAACGTTGCGGCATACCAATCGGCAGGCCACTGAGTTGATTGTTATTTGTGCTGCCCATTTCACTGCCACTGGTCTGTATCGAACGTAGACCAAAATCGGTTAGTGCTAAATCGGAACTAGAAAATGAATCGCTGCCATGTGTAGATGATGTGCTATGAGGTGAACGCATATCGTTGGTGCATGGTGATGGTGGCATTGAACTTGCTCGCATTTGTATATCAGTTGGCAGGCTAAGGGCACTAGAATTACGTGTTGCCTGTATATAAAAAAATAAATTATAATATTATATGTACATATGTATGTATATAAAATATAATATTAATTAATGAAAGAGAAGAGTGAATTGTTATTTACACAATAATATCTAGTTATTAATTGAAATATTTAATTACTTGTTATTATTATTAGTTATCCATTAGCATTTATTAAGGCATTTATTATTTTTAAAACGTGTTAGTTTAAGCAACTGTTAAGCTTTATTTACACAACTTTGTAAAGTTTTTCTCCAATGGGAACCGTTAACCTTACCATTTGCTTTTTAACTTAAAATTGTTCTCTGATAACTGTTCATGTTTTTCCGAATGTTACACATTGAACGAGGCGTGAGCATAAAAGATGTGGCCATACCAAAAGTTTAGATACTTTATTGACTACACGATATCCTGCCTCACTTGGTATTATACGGAAGAGAATCTATTATGAAAATGGTTTATATCAACCACAGAACATTGTTAGAATTTGGCGGATCAAGAGCACACGACAAAGTAAGTTGTAGAATATTTTTGGATCAGTTAGAACTTGGATTATCCTTTAAACATACGAGTATTATAGTATTATTCAGGTTAGAATAATGGCGTAGATATACATCTGTTAAGTGATCTTAAAAGTATGTGTACATTACACTTAAAAATGTACAAATATATTGAGTGTCACTGCAGTGGATAACGACACATTAAACGCTCACTTTCCCGTACACGGTGGGATTAAAAGTGGCAACATAACTGACGCACTTCCGAAAGCTGGCACCAAAACTAATTCGAACGAATTCACGCATGAGATAAGTGCCTCCCAGTAGAGGGGAAAACAAATGTCTTGACGGAAATGAAAGATGGCAAGATATCCGCGCTGGGTTACTCATTACGTGGGATCACGATTTACTTTAAGTCTATCTAGAAACCATCTTTGGAACCTTATAACAGTTATAACAGGACACTGGTGTTTGCAAATGGCTATCCATAGATTGAAAACTCCTTATACCACCTTGTCTGACCATCTTCTCTGTCATTGTGCGGTGTTTAAAGACCTGAGGTGAAAGATTTTAGTATACCCAGCATTTACCAATAGAGCTGGTGTCGAGCTGGAGATGATTTGATAAAATCCATCTCTTCATAAAATTGTTACATTTGTATTACAATAAGAGCTGATGGCAACCAAGTGTGCTATGGAACGGAAAATTTAACTTAATTAATTTATTTATTAATTACGCCGTAGTATAATAGGTAGTGTGTTGGCTTATTAGACCTAAAGTCCGGGTTCGTATGCCAGGTCAGGCATCAAAACGAAATATGAAAAAATATTTCTTCGGCGATTTCCTCTCAGCAGATTTCTGGCAAAAACTCTAAGAGTAAATAAACCTACCATGAAAAAGTTTCTCAAAAGTCTGTCGTTCGGAGTCGACGTTAAACTGTAGGTCCCACCACTCACGTATAAAAAATTAACGCACACAACATGAGTGGTGTGAGAAGCTAGGCCGTAATCCTGACTGAAGGGTTGTAATGGCCAACTATGTATGTATGTAATATATTTATATTATCGACTTGTGAAAACAATTAAGATGTTCAGAGACACTTAAAAATTTATTTAGTGACTAAGGCTCGTTTTAATTTTGTCTTTCCTACAGTTTATATTTTAAACTTTCTTGCTTTAAAGAGCTGTTCCTATGGTTTAAAATTTCTTCTTGGTAGTAATAGAATAATAATCTTAAATAAAAAAATATATATTGTATATATGTATAGATGTTACTATGTAGTACTCTAGGTTTGAACTGAAAATTATTAAGACAATTTCAACACAGGGTGATTCCCAGACAAACAGTTGAGATATAGAGAGTGTTTAGTGTGTTTTAAACTACAAATTTTGTGTAAAGATACGTTCACATTCGGCCAATATTTGACGAAAATAATGAAACTATAACTTGTTTAGGCCCTAACTCACACTTTTTTGGAAATTGATTATTTTTGTGATTCCAATGTGTATTTATGTTTAATGCATTGGAATCACAAAAAAAAAACAATTTCGAAAAAAGTGTGAGTTAGGGCCTTTCTAGAGGAGACCAACTATATAAGAAAGTAATTCATCAAATATTTGCCAAATGTGAACGCTGCTTAAGTGATTAACAAATTAGTTATCTTTCGCATGGTTGGTGTCTGCGCTATTTAGTGTGCTTTAATATTGAAATTCTAATTTGATGCTTTAATTTAAAAAAAGTGCTTTTCATTGTTAATTGAATTGTTTTGATTGTAATGTATTTAATTTCGTTTATTTTTTTGTGGTTTTCTTATACTTTGTTTCGATTTAAAGAAAAGCTTCATTCTCTTCTTCACGTTGTGGATGAGCCCTTATGTAGTGACTCTTTGCTTTTGCCTGAGAATCATTGCCCTTGTTGTATATTAAAATAAAAAAGAGAGAAAACATTAAGAGAAGAAAAATATTGAATTTAAAATCATATTTACATAAATAAAAATTTTTAATTGAAAATTTGAAAAAATAAATCTAAGGACGATAGCTTAAAATGAATTAAGCTTACCGCCATTGTTCCAATATCTACCTCGGAACCAGAACTCATTTCGGCTGAAACTTTATTCAAAAGGCGGGCAAATGTCACCTTCTTCTCCAGCTTCGGATCATTAATGGCCCTCTCCACTGTAGCTGAGGTCAATGAACCCGTATTCTCCGAGAAGGTTGTTTCCTTCAGATCACTTTCCGAATCCATATTATTGGCTCTTAAACGATTCTCCGACATTGATATTAACTCACCCAAACTTACTTTTGGCTTAGCCTGTTGGGCTGCCGGAGACACTAATTGTTGTAAGATTTGTTTTTTCTCGGCAGCATTCTTCTTAACTGGTGTCGAATTGTTGCGTTTTTTGCGAGGTGATGGTGAACCTGCATTCGTGTTTATTATTTATTAACGCATAAACATACAAAATAGAAAAGAAAATTTCATAAATATTAGTCTTCATTCCCCATGTAGCAAACATAAATAAGAGATAATTTTTTTTTATTTGCTAGGTTTTGTCGAAATTATAATTAAACATTTAGTAATTTTTGCTTAAGTTAAATAAAGAAGTAATTTATAAAGAAAAAAAAAAAAACACATAAAGAAACGTAGAAGTGTGTTAATAATGCAAAATTTTTTTAGAATTTTTTCTTTCTTCAAATTGAGTTATTTGAAGATAATTTAAAGCGTTTTTCTAAGGGGTGCTCTACAAAATAAGAGGCAAAAGTAGCAGTTTAATTAAACTAACAACTACAAATATATTTTAATAAAATTAAATTAATATTAAAAACGAATTAAATTAAAACATGCAACCTAAAGATACTACCACTATATATAATTGGGCTACCTAATGGGAAGCTCTGCGAAGTGACATGTTTGGAAATTTACAAAAAAAAAAATTTTGTTTATATTTTAAGTCAATAAAAACTTATTTAATTGGCTAAAGAATAAATAATAAATTTAATTGCTATGATATATTAATATCGAGTATCATTCCGAAGATTTTTAATTACATTTTTTATCTATTGTACCGTGTCAGCATGAATTCTTGTTAAACGAATTTTGTTTTTATTTCACTGTTAATAACAGCTTAATAACAGAATTTTATCGTGAGTTTCCTTATGGTTAAAGGATAGGATAAATTTTGAGCACTGCACAAATTACATGCGGCATTCCTCCACTTCTAGTTGCACAGAATTTACCAAGTTTTCCAACTGCAGTAATTTTAAAAGGTAAATGTAGCTCTTGGGGATAATAATTTCGAATCCAGAATGATGAGTTAAACAAAATTCAAATGAACAAATGCTGTGACTTTGTAGCATATAACTGACAGTCGCCCGCCAACGGATGATCTCTTGGAAAAAGACTAGCACTCTATTGGTAATTGATTACAACATATTACGCCTTTGTGTATATAGGCAGTGAAACAACATTAATATAGCGACTGTATTTTAAAGAAGTTAGATATTCTACTCTCTTCTATACCGCCGTTTGCCGGCTTATTAGACGCGAATATTTCTTCGGCGAATTGCTTTCAACAGATTTCTGGCTATAACTCTGAGAGTAAATAAAATTGCCATGAAAAAGTTTTTCAAAAATCCGCAGGGCTTTTCACTCCTGTATAAAACTAACACACAACAGCATAATTGGTGTGAGAAGCTAGGTCGTAATTGTGGCTGAAGTGTTGTAATGACCAATTATATATGTATATATTTTTGCCAAATCCTTCTCTTCGCCTTAATTTGTTCCATTAGAGTTCAGTGCGGCATCAACGTGTCTTCTTTCTGTGTAAGCGGAATATGTCGCTTCATCTGTTTCCTTCCGGATTCCAGTCTTTAGCACTATTAGTAACATGATAAATTCAACGTCTTCTTTTCTCGTTCATTTACAGTTCATGCAAAGACAACGAACGGTTCATTTCATTGCTCCAGATTCAACAAACATGCAAAACTGTGAATGTTTTATTTTTGTTTTAAAGATTGCAACTTTCATACAAAAAGGTAAGAAGAACGAATTCCAAAGGAATGTAAGATGACCTAACGCTTTGCGGGTTTTTGTAATTGATTGTGCGTATACTTTTGATATAATAATCTTTCGGCCAACCGTTTTCGTTGCGATATTAAGGTGCTATACTTTCGTAGCTGAGAGCCAAAAGGCAAATATCGTGTGTGTAGTATTGATTTTTCCGGGTGCCTTTGAAACCCCAGGAAATGTTTCAACAGTTATGACATTTTTTTTCAGAATTGTGCCCAAAACTATATTAAATAGTAGTGGACATACCTTGCCGTTAGCCAATTCCAATTTTAAGCATTTTAATGAACAATTTGGTGTGCGTAATCCTGCAGGATGGGTTGGAGCATAATGGGCATTCGTTTTTAAGGGATTTTTTTACACGACAAAGCTTACTCGAAGTCTAGGAAACATAAATACCAGGATGACATCGATTGAAGTCTCATGGGATAAAAATTCAGCTTGTTTTTTACATAAAGCGAGTGTCTCTATCGTATATACTTTTAGAAATCATGTGAAGAATTGCATTATGATTTACGCAGAGCAGAAGTCTAGTAGGTAGAGTGTTGGCTTCTTAGTCGTAAGCGCACGATTCAAACACCCAATCTTCAACAAAACGAAATCTGAATACGAATATTTCTTCGGCTACTGCCTCTCAGCAAATTTCTGGCAAAAACAATAAAATTGCCATGAAAACGGTTCCTAAAAATATGTCGTTCGGAGTCCTCTTTAAACTGTAGGTTCCGTCACTCATGTACAAAATTAAAACACACAACAGAAGTGGTGTGAAAGGCTAGGTCGTATTCTTGGCTGAAGGGTTGTAATGACCAATTATGTGTGTATGTATGTAGAATAATAAATTTTTTTATATTTAATTTAATTACTTCTGATGTTATCTAACATAGGCTAAAACGTTTATGTGATAGCACGAATGTATTTAAAAATACATACAAGATTTTTGAAATTATTTCGACGTGAAAATAAATTTTATTGTTAGTGAAGGTGACAATATTATTCATTATGGCCGTGTAGACAATGTATTATAGGATCTAAATGTAATAGGATCTAAAACTCTATATAGACGAAATCTAATTCACTATAAACAAAGTATTTTTCTTGAATAATATACTGCACGTTTGAGGATTAGGGCATGACGAATGTGCCGAACTGGCGGGTTTCATTCGAAGTTCGCAGTGGTTAAAGCTCATCTCTAATGTATAATGTTACAGTGCGTAACACAATGCGTCATATGCGCCACCGAGTGAATTTGCCGCAAACCTAACACAACCTAATAATGTATCCTGAATTTGACAAATTTCAAAATACAGGATTTTAAATGGAATTGCTAAGTGCTTTGTTGTCAAAACACAGCTTTTTTTATTTTGAATGAATAATTAAAATCTGATTTGAGCACCAAATATGTCTCTTCGTTAACTTCCCTTAAAACAAACGAAATGAATAAAAGAAATTATAATTTTTATAGCCATAAATCTACTCATATTACCAATATTATTTCTGTAGCTAATTATAATTAAAAAAAATAACACAAAAAAAGAAACACAACAAAAATAAAGACAAATTCACAAATATAAACTGAAATAAAATTTACAATTTCGCTATAAATATTTAAAATGTTAATTATTTATTAATAAAGTTATAAATTCGCCCACCAGCAGCCACAAAAACTCTTGGTTTTAACACTTTCTTTACATTCTTTTCATTCTTTTAGGGATTTTTTGTAAATAAAAAAAATTATAATTATTAAAACAGTTTTTAAATACAAATATAATCAGAATTGGTCAAACGTTCAAATAAAACATTTTTTTTATTGAAAATGTTTCTTCAATATTCTTAAGTCACTTTCTTAACATTTATTATGTGCTTCTATTGTTATTGTTATTTTTTGGTTTTCAAAATATATTCTTTATTTATTAATTTAAAGAATAAATATTTACAACTTAATTTCTAATAAAACGTTATTTTATATTTTCTTTTTTTTAACTCTTTGCTGTTTGAGCTTTTCTAGCTGAGTCCTAGACGACAAGACAATGATTGCTGATTGAATGTTTCAACTGTATTTAGAATGCTTATTTCGGTTTTTTTTTAAAGGGAACATTAATATCTAGCCGATGCATAAACACTCTTTAGCGGATAGTTCTATAATAATTGGCAAAGTTTCTCTTAATAATTTAAAGGCAGATCGTACACATAGGCCTTAGTTAAGAAACATTTTTAAGCAGCCCAATGACAATGACTAGCATTCCCTGGCGGACTAGAGTGGAATTTAAATATCTTAACGCCTTTCATAATTGAATGTTTATTTGTTTTCTTTACAAATTTTAGGTTAGAGTGTGTTCTTCAGTGTGTTTTCTTTTGGCAGATAGAAGTGAAAACAAGTTCAAGTTCACTTTAAAAATGTGTTGCAACCCAGATGGGTAGGCATCTTTTTTAAACTGTGTAATAACATACTCAGAAGTCGCCGTAGTCTAGTGGATCACAACCCAGACCAAACATATCCAACAAAACGGCGGCTTCCTCTCAATAGATTTCTTGCAAAAAAATTTGAGAATGAATAAAATTGAATGCTCATTCATGTATAAAAATAACACACACAACATGAGTGATGTGAGAAACGAAATATGATAAAAACATTTCTTCGGCGACTTCCTCTCAGCAGATTTTTGACAAAAACTCTGACAGTAAATAAAAGATTCTCAAAAATCTGTCGTTCGGAGTCGACTTTAAACTGTAGGTTCCGCCACTCATGTATAAAAATTAACGTGCACATCATAAGTGGTGTGAGAAACTAGGTCGTAATCCTGACTAAAGGGTTGTAATGACAAATTATGTGTGTATGTATGTCATGCAATTTAAAGGTTACACCCTTTTGGTGTGGTTTTGGAACGACGGCATTATGTTACCCGATTGCTTCAAGAATGATGTGAATTGTTACAATGGTACCGTGCAATGATTATTTGACCAAAATAGAACAATTGGATATTGTTGAGATGTGGTTTGAAGAAGACGGTGCAAAGATGCAAAGAACCTATTGAGGGACGAATTGGACGAGCAATTAATTTCACATATTGGAGCAGTCCATTGGCCGTCAATGTCAAGCGATTTGCTCACACTAGATTATTGCCGGAATTTCAGGCCAGCTGGCATTGATGAAATACCAGTTGTAAGGTGACAATATTGCATTTATTTTATTTGCAAAAAAATATTTGCCGTTAAGAAAGTCATCATACAAATCTTTGCTTAAGAATACGACAAGATAAATAAATTCATGACTTAATATCGATATTAAGGCATCAGAAGTTCCACAATTTTTGAATTAATATACAAAAAACTATGAATAATTGCAATCTAGGTTACTTTTTAGTCAGTACAGAGCTACAGAAATATTCTTCAGAGAATCTGGTTGGACTTTCGAAAATATCCAATAATTCTAAGTGGATATTATTTGTATGATTGTTAAACTGATTCTTCAAACTCGAAATAAGCATTTCTTAATCGAATTTGAAATGAAAAAAGAAAAAAACAGTAAAAATAAAAAGAAAAATAATTATAAGAATCATAAAGACTCACATTTAATGGTTTCTGTCTTTCTAATTTTTTTTTTTATTAATTTGCTCTTCTCTTTCGCTGAAACTTACATAAATATTAAATAAAATTACAAAAAAAACCAAAAAAGAAAGGGGGAACAATTACATTGTAAGCAGGTGTTTTAAAGCTCAAGCTTTATATTTTGCTCGAATCATATACAATTTTGGGGATTTCAAATATATTGTACAAGGAGTGCAAAATATTTTTTATTATTACAGGTAGTATTGCTCAGATAGTTCTTTTATATTTTGGTGAATTTATTTTTTTTAGCAGGAAAGGATTTTCAAAACAAGCAGGGGGGACATACAAAGTGCATTAGCTGTTACATGATATTTGTAATTTAGAAACATAATGTGAGCAGATCAAGTGTAAATTTTGTTGGGAGACGTTCTTGTATTTCAGATTTTATTAACAATTTATTTTAAAAATATTCACATGTAAGTACATATTTCGTATATTTTCCGATGATATAAGGTGTACGTAAAGTGTATATAAGGAGTATAATTCACATTACGCACGTTGGTCAAATATTTGAAGCTAGTTTTTAGGGTTACTAAAAACAATATAACAGTTTCTCTGCCGAAAAGTAAACTTTGTCAGTTGACTGATTTAATCCTTCTTTAAGCAGCCAAAAGTTTTTGAAACAGTTCGACGATTTGCAAGCGTAGGAGGGAAAATGGTAGTGTTAGAATTAGAAAGACTTTACGCAAATATTAATAAGGTCTTGCTAGTAAATTTGATCAAAGCCTTATCGTAGTATGATAGTTTTCGTTTTCATTAAGAGGACCCTAGGACTTTTATACCGGCTTAATACTTCATTGCACAATTTCACAGTTTACTGTAAGTGTCAGCTCAAGTTTCTAATAAGAATTTTTATTAGTTCCTGCAGGAAAATGAAAGCTTACTGCCTGCATCCATTAAGAATACAGGTTCCTAGGACTTTCATACCGGCTTAATACTTCATTGCACAATTTCACAGTTTACTGTAAGTGTCAGCTCAAGTTTCTAATAATAATTTTTATTAGTTCCTGCAGGAAAATGAAAGCTTACTGCCTACATCCATTAAGAAGACAGGTTCCTAGGACATTCATACCGGCTTAATACTTCATTGCACAATTTCACAGTTTACTGTAAGTGTCAGCTCAAGTTTCTAATAAGAATTTTTATTAGTTCCTGCAGGAAAATGAAAGCTTACTGCCTACATCCATTAAGAAGACAGGTTCCTAGGACTTTCATACCGGCTTAATACTTCATTGCACAATTTCACAGTTTACTGTAAGTGTCAGCTCAAGTTTCTAATAAGAATTTTTATTAGTTCCTGCAGGTGCCACATTTTGGAAAGAATCATAAGTAATTCTTATTACAATATTTTATGATAGTATTAGCTAAGGAGACATAAACATAGCTGGTGTAGTTACAGACAAAAGCAGGTGAAGCAGAAAAGACTACAGAGTCTTTAAAATTTAGGATAGTAAGTAGAACGACTCAAGTATAGTCGTTAGATTCGAATTAGAATTAGCCAATCGTATATGAAACGTAACGGAACGTACGTTCGTTTCCAGCATGTGAAAGGCAATAGGAACGATTACTTAACCATAGTGTAGTTTCGGTAAGCATTTGTATTATTTTCTTATACTATAAATTAATGTAAGTTCCGTTACGTTCAGTGAATGTTCGGCTAATTCTATCATTAATTTATCTGCTTGTCTAAACAGCTGACAGTAAGCTACGTATGCTTTATTATAATTTAAACACTACAATTCTATGCTTGCATGCCTCTGTATTAAATATTTCTGTTTTAATTTTGGGTCTCAGTTGTCGATCATTTCAACGTACGACTAAAGTTTTGGATAAATCTCTGTTAAAAATGGATTAATTTGTTCCATATTTTGACGTCTACATCGGTTTCAATATATTGGGTGTTCGATTACAAATTTTATTAAAAATTAAACAGCTTTTTCTTATATTTGAAAGGAGTCTTCTTAAACTAAATATGAAGCGATTTAATTAAAATTCATAATTCTAACATCATATATTTTTTAGGTATTCCGACCTAAAAACTGTTTTAGGGCCTTTATTAAAACTTGCCGTTAACTAAAGGTAGCATTTTAACTGGCAGATAAATTGTTTTTTATTATTATAAGTGGACAAAATATCTCCAGGTAATTTTTAAAGTTAAGTTTATGTTTGAACTTGTCATATTATATATTATTTTCAATATGGCAACTTCAAATATAAACAAAATGAGCATATACAACAAAAAAACCGAAAGCCGTCGTTGCCACTGCGTTTAAAGAAAACTTGTTTAGTTGAGCAGTGTTATCGACATTTCTCCGGCACTGCCATATTTTGGAAAAAGTGAACTTTATTTTATCATTAGATTGTAATAACGAAAATAAGTTAAACGTGACTTTAAAGTTTACTTTAGCTAAAGTTACCTTTAACTAGCTAAAGTGAACTTTAAGGGTAACTTTAGCTAAATTGTACTTTAAAGTCACCTTTAACTAAACCCAAATTTAACGGGAAGTTGTAATAATGGCCCTTAGCATTCTTTTAGCATATATGGTATTATGGAATACTAATACCGACATACCTCTTTTCTCAATGAAACTACACATTTTTTATTCAATTACATACATTTTTTGGTTTCAAATGTCGTTTCATTTCTAAAATTTACTTGCGGCGTCGGAATGAAAATAAGGAACGAAATAAAGAACCGCCCTCAAGCGCGCCTCTTGTCGGTTGTTCCACTAGATCGTCGTTTGAATGAAAATCAAATATTTCTAGCGATGATTAACCGGTTTTCCAACTAGCTATTCAAAGCTACAACTTGAACAAACGTGCAACGTGTATGGGTCGCGAAAATGAACCGAATCGAACACCTAATAATAGCTAACGGTTTGTAAAAACTGAATAATTGATATCTGGGGGACTTGTGTATTACACTGTCACAGCCTGATCCGTATGTCGATATCGTATTTGCTAATCAGAGTATAGATCGGGTTAACTTTTTATTGAAATACAATTTGACATGACATTGTTATTTTAAGCTCTTTGAACTTTTTAAAAAGTGTAACAGGTGCTAATAATTTTTCAGAAAGATGATTAAGAAAGTTGTTCTTGCATTTCCTTAGAAATATATTTTAAAATTATTATTATTATCGGATTATAAATACGTATTTTTTTGTTGTAAATATACATACTATATACATATATACGAATATATAAATTGGTGTTAACACGACATCAAGATATTATTTTATGAAAAAAGGTAGAATTTGCTTTAAAGGGGAAGGAAAATACAAGTGATGGAATATGGTGGTTATTGAAAATAGTTAAAAAACGTTCAGATTCATATGCCAATTACAATTGTTTTATTGTTACATAGAAAAAAAATAGACAGATAGAGCTGTGATACGAATATATTAGATAAAAAGAGAGAGAGAGAGAGAGAGACAAAGAAAAGAAACAAGTTTTGTTGTGTGTGTGTATGTTAATATGTGACATAAATCAAATCCATAAAATCAAAAGAAAAAAGTCAATGAATTGTACGTTTGAATTAGAAAAAAAGGTGTCCTTTAAATTAGGAAATTAGAAGAAAATTTTTGTCATTTTTTTAAACAATAATTTTTTTTGTTTGTTTAGGTTGTGGTTTATTTTTCCATTCGTAAATATCAGATTGATTTTCTTTTGGAAAAAGTTAAGGGTTTTCTTTTGTTCTTTTTGTTTTTTTGTTTGTTATTAGTTTAGATTTTCAATTTTGAATTTAGCCTAATCTTACGTCGGGGAGGCGGTCGTAACAGATCGTCAAGTGAAAATGTACGCGCTGCTGCCCCTCCCCCTCCAGGTATTGGATTGGGGCTGCTGAGGCTCAATAATGATGGTTTTCTTATACCCAATCTGTTGAATATGGAACGAGGTGCGCCCGGTGCGTTATTAACGGTCGTTTGTGGTATGGCAGTTGTAAATTGCAATTGTTCACGCAATGATGTGTGATGATGATGTCCATGTATAGAACCAGGTGCTGTTAATTTGAAAAATAATTTATTTGTAAAAAAAAAAATTTACATAAAAACACATTTCAGTTGACAATGTTTTTTTGTTTTGTTTTTGTTTTTTTTCCAAATATAATTTTATTTAGAAAAAGTAGACATAAAAAACAAAATAGAAAAAGAGAAAAAAGATTAAGAAAAAATATTGCATTACAATAAATAAATCTTCCACAAAAACAAGAGAAAAAGGAAAATTATTTTTCTTTGAATTTAGATTAAAGAAAAATGTTCGTATAGCGTTTAAAAAACTTTGCATTGTATAGCGTTAATATTTTAATAGGAACCAAAAATGTTAGATTTTATTTATAAAAGCCTATTAAAAATTGTTTTAAAAATGTTTTTCACATCGAATTTAATGTTCTGCTAAATTATTTTTTGGCATATGATTCATGTCTATGATGTAATAATAAAAGTTTTCATAAAATTGATATCAAAATTGTACCAAAAATAGTAAAAAACGGGTCTCAACACAATCAAACTATCAAATCATTTTTATAGCAAAATAAACTTGACTAAATTTAAGGTAAAGGCATCTTAGTCTAGTAGCTAGTGTGTTGGCTTATTAGACGCTTATCCACTGGTTTAAATCCCGGTCCGACATTTCTAACAAAACGAAATATGAAGAAATACTTCTTCCGTGACTTCCTCTCAGCAGATTTCTGGCAAAAAATCTGAGAGTAAATAAAATTGCTAAGAAAAGTTTCACAAAAATGTGTCCTTCGGAGCCGACTTTAAACTGTAGATTCCACCACTCCTGTATAAAAATTAACGCACACAACATAAGTGAAATAAAATAAATAAATAAATAAATAAGTGGTGTGAGAAACTAGGCCGTAATCCTGCTTAAAGGTTTTAATGACCAATTATGTATGATGTAAGTATGTGTTTTAAATTTAAGGTAAAGTCATCGGAGTCTAGGAGGTAGTGTGCTGGCTTATTAGACGTGAGTCCACAGTTCAAACACCGGTAAGACATATCCAGCAAAACGAAATATGAAAAAATATTTATTCGGCTACTTCCTCTCAGCAAATTTTTGGCAAAAAGTCTGAGAGTTAGTAATCCTGACTGAAGGGTTGTAATGACCAATTATGTATGTATGAGCCATAGCATGTGACGAATAAAATACGAGCAATTGTAACACTGTAAAGGACACATAACAACAACAAAAAAATGACAATTATTGTATGATGTAAAGGACACATAACAACAACAAAAAAATAACAATTATGTATGATGTAAGTATGTGTTTTAAATTTAAGGTAAAGTCATCGGAGTCTAGCAGGTAGTGTGTTGGCTTATTAGACGTGAGTCCACGGTTCTAACCCCGGTCAGACATCTCCAGCAAAACGAAATATGAAAAAATATTTATTCGGCTACTTCCTCTCAGCAAATTTTTGGCAAAAAGTCTGAGAGTTAGTAATCCTAACTGAAGGGTTGTAATGACCAATTATGTATGTACGAGCCATAGCTATGACGAATAAAATACGAGCAATTGTAACACTGTAAAGGACACATAACAACAACAAAAAAATGACATATGGCATCCTCCCGCAACGCGAACCACTCTTGAAAAGCAAGAAAAATTAATAATTACCAAAGGAAATGAACCAAATGTTCCATAATTGCCATATATTGGATAATATTGGTCACTTTCTGAAAAAGTTGATTCTCTAATCCAAAGAATAAGGAAGGTATTGAAAATCATATTTACAGAGAGTATTCAGAGGTTATTGCGTGAACTACCCCGAAACTTAGGGAAGCAAATCGTGAAGGAGTCAATTTTTTCTTGGAAAGTTGCTAATTTTATACTTGTTCGCATTTGATTTACCACACGTTACAATAATATTGCAACGTGATCTTTGATTAGACCCAAGTGGATTATGCTTAAGATGGACGTCAATTAAACAATGCCTTGACAAGTGTGACCATCATTGAGTTTTATTATTTCTTAGTCCACAATGTCGTATGTTTTGCGTTCAACCAGAAATAAGATAATTGAATACTTTTCACAAATAAATATCATTCTTAGCTTTCTCAACACTTGAAGGCATATTTCAATGTCCTATATCGGCATAGCTTCCAAGACTTTCTCCTAATATAATTGGTAATGATAATACGAATGTCGTTGAAATTTCATCAGAAGTCTAACTTACTTAACGCTGCCTAATATTGTGGTACTAGATAATAATGTATACATATTATAAAATGTCTTCCAACAGGGGTTTCTGAACTTTAACAGTTGAAAACGGACATATTGTTGAAGATACAACTGTTAAATAAATTATCTTTAATTCAGCCTAATCACCTTAGAGAATGACGTGTTGTTACTGCTCCATATCATTTTCGAGCCAACCTTATAAGAGTCGAGCATTAGGATGGCGGCCTGATGTTGATAATGATGTTGCTAAGATCCATTCTTTGTGCCTTCTTTTCAAGTCTATATTGTAGATCGCTTTGATGGTATCTGCAAGTTTGCGCACGAACCAGGTTCCATTTTCGTTTATTTGTTTTAGTACGACGAGCACTATAGGTCGATAATTACCAACTGCTTTTGGCCTGAATTTGAGGATATGGATACCAATGACACGTGGTTTCAGCAGTACGACCCTACGGTATCACATAGCTTATGCTACATTGGATATTCTACACGAGCGATTTCTGCGCATGGTTATCTCACATGGAGGTGCTACCAATTTGCCACTGACGTTAGACTTTTTCTTGTGGGGTTTTCTTAATTCGCAGGTGCATATGAGTAAGTCGCCGTAGTCTAGTAGATAGTGTGTTCGCTTATTAGACGTGAGGCCACAGTTCAAAAATCAGGTAAGACATCTCCCACAAAACGAAATATAAAAAAAAATTCTTATTTGATGCTCAAAGATAACCAGGATAACTCATGTCATCACACGCCAGAGTCATGGAAAATTGGATATTTTGTATGCAGTCCACCTTGGCGGCTATTTGAACGATTTTATATTTCACTGAACATTTCGAAGATAGCTTATCCAATGCTTTAAAAATGACTCTATACCTGCTATATGTTATCGCTAATAATTTACATCTTTTAGTCTGGCACTTACATACGTGCATATCACACCAATTTTTGTTAGCCATTAAAGAAGAGTTAAATGTTCTGTCACTTTTAAAAGCCATGAACATTTAAAATATTATATAAGTATGTGTTACGTAGTAATCGAATGTTTGTGCTAATGTGTTTGTACTACTTGGACTTCAGCAGTATGGGATTTGAAATCTGATCTAAAAAAAACCCATAGGTTAGCGCCTATAATCTAAAGCTGGTCGTAAAACACCCACTAGCCTAGCAATTGACACATAAATGCTAAATAATATAACAGAGTAAATCTATAATACACAGCTACACAAAAGGATATATTTTTTTCAATTGAGTAAAGAAATCTAGAAACTATTTCCACTTTATGTCTGCACATTTAAGGGGAAATAGTTTCCCATTCTTATGTCATCAAACACCTATTATAAGCAATTTGAAGAAAAGAAAACAACAATAATTTAGCAGAACATTTTATAGGGAATTTAAATTGGCCAAGCTTAATATGGGTCGGTAAACCCTCCGGCAAAAACCATAAATTAAGGGTTTGACTTGTGTGATTTGGTGTTCAACTTACGCCTATTGCGATCAGCTTCTTCGGCCAAAAGTTTTTCGATTTTCTCTGGAAAATGTCGCTTCGCACACCAAACCAAACCTATAACAGCTAAAACCACAAATACAGTAATTAGACCCAACCAAAAGGGTTCCTGCAGCATACGCTCCGATAAAGGTTTGTAAGGTATGTGAAGCATACGTTTTTCACAGCGGTGGCCCTCCCACCAAGCATAGCAACTACACATAGAAAATAGAAAATTATAACACAGAAATATTTTAAACAATTCATTGTGATCGATCGACTCACAACCATCAGCTTAAAATATATTGGAATTCTTTTTTCCCCTCTTTTTTAGGGCTTTACTTACCGGCAAAAGAAGCCGCCATTTTTTTCAATACAAATACCTCGTCCTTCACATGGATTGTCCGCACAGGGTCTTTGTTTCTGTTCACACGTTGTACCCATATAACCAGGTTGACACTGGCACTATAATGAATAGAAATTTCATCAAAATAGCAGCAACCAGAATGACGTATAAACCATACATTTAGAGCCAGCCTTAGTTGAAACGTTTTCTTACCTTGAAATTGTTTGTTGTCAATTCGCATTTACCAAAAACACAAGGCTCTAATTCACACAAATTTAAACCACAAAATCTAGAAAATGCAATCAATTATTCAAACGCTTCCATACCCATTGATTACCTCAGGTATTTATGTGTTGAGTTCATGCAGATGGTTTTTACTTACCTTCCCGTAAAATGCCCCTGGCACTGGCAATACCTGGTACCATTATTTACCACACATTTACCGTTATACTGACAAGGATTAGGTTGACACGATTCGACACTCTTATCCCCAGATGCTAATTTCATTTTGTAATTATTATCTGAAATGGATTGAAAACAGTAGAGTATGTGATTGTGTAAAAGAAAATCTACAGGTGACTGCACTTAAAGTGAAAATAAAGATTTTTTAAAAGAATTTTTCGGTCGTCTGCAATTTGTTTGTATGTACATACATATATACCATATCACATGGTTCTTTACTTTTAAGTCGTAAAAAAGAAAGAATAAAATTAAAATTATTTGCTTTGATTTAATTTTAGATTCTGTAGATTTTTTAAGCATAAAAACTTTCATTCACAACTTCATAATTTTTATAGTTATTTCACCTGTAGAAATGCGTAGAATAACGGTAAATTAAAATAATGCGTTTCGTACTTGATCTTAAGAGACAAATTGATTAAGGTATTAATATTACTTCCGTAGTCTAGTAGGTAGAGTGTTGGCTTATTAGACGTACAGCCAGGGTTCGAGCCCCAGGCCAGACATCAAAACAAAATACAAAAAGTATTTCTCCGGCGACTTCCTCTCAGCAGATTTCTGGCAAAAACTCTGAGAGTAAATAAAAATTGTCATGAAAAGTTTCTCAAAATTCAGTCGTTCGGAGTCGACTTTAAACTGTAGCCCGCCACTCATGTATAAAATTAACGCATACAAGTAAATAAAAGATTCTCAAAAATCTGTCGTTCGGAGTCGACTTTAAACTGTAGGTTCCGCCACTCATGTATAAAAATTAACGTGCACATCATAAGTGGTGTGAGAAACTAGGCCGTAATCCTGACTGAAGGGTTGTAATGGCCAATTATGTATGTATGAAGGACCAAAGTATACATATATATATAAATGAGAACGGCGCAACCATTACGGTTAATGGATACACCTATCGCACTATGATAACCGATTTTTTGTATTCGCTCTTTATGGTAATGATGTAAACGATGTTTGGTTTCAACAGGATGGTGCAACTTGCCACACATCTCATGCCACAATCGATTTAATGCTTGATGGCTGTTTAATTAGCCGAAATGGTTTTGTTAATTGGCCGCCATGAAACTACGACACTCTTGAACTGTTTTCTGTGAGGAACCGTTAAAGATAAGTGTTATGCCGACAAACCAGAGACAATTGAGCATTTGCAGGTCAACATGTGTGATGCCATTGCCGAGATACAACCTTATACACTAGAAAAAGTGCACGAAAATTGTTCCGATCGAATGAGTCCAGCCACGGCAGTCATATGAATGAAGTGATATTCTATTTCAACTTGGAACAATTGGACTTCAGGGAGGATTGTTGATACGATATCAATGTGTTGTAATTCATCTTAGTAGATATCCATGGTATCCTGTCTGATATTTTATTAGCTTGTGTATATCCTTTCCCTTTCACTCCAAATAATACATAACGAAATCCGCACCAGGATCGATCATTTGAAACATCATAGTTGATATTGTCCTCAGCTCGGCGTCTATTTTCAGACACAATATCCTTTGAACCCTCTCCACCATATGTTGTTTTCATCCCAGTATCCTATCTGGTTGAATATTTTAATCTCTTTGCATGTCGTATCTGATTCAAGTCCTACATCATGCATAATCCCGGCCTTTGAATGTCCAGGTTATAGACAGATAATTAAAGCCGCATAGCAGTATTTGAATTCTGCAGCGTGTGAATGTTACCTCTATATACGTTTGTTGCAGGAGACGTAGAGTGCAGGCATACATACCTCTGTTTCAAAAGCATCAGAATTCAAACGAACATTACACCTGAAGTCGTTTTATATCTCGCGTATCAGTGCAAATATCTTATTCGATATGTCCTTGCTGTGCCTTGTCTTCCACGGAGTAAGTCATAAAACGATATCAAAGACTCGCCAAAATCAGCAACAAGCAGGCGTAATGGGCTGTTATGTTCAATGGATTGCTCGACCAAAATGCAGACAAAGTAAATGTGATTCACTCGAGATTTATTTTGTCGAAAACCCCTTACGCAGATTCAATTGAGTAGAGGTAGAGGTGTTCCACTAAATACAATTGTTATAAGATATTTATTTATCGCATTTTGCCGATTAATGCGTTTTAAATCGCTCTTTTTTGGAGCAACGCCCTTTCTTTTATTTACCAGGAATTTATTTCTCAACTCAGCTTTCTATGCTGCGCATTGGCTTTGTATTTGAAAAGTTCCTAGGATAACTTATTTGGTCAGAAGAGCTTATTAAATTTCAGTTTTAATTTAACAGTTAAAATTTCGTCAGAAAATGGTGGATCAGTGGAAATGTTCTTTACGATATTTTCTGCAGCCAAGGAAAATTGGAGGCTTTAAATTCATTAAATCTCCTGGACTGATTGAAAAATTCTCACTAGCGATAAATCTGTCCGCTGATAACATTGATGTCTGTTCCGTTTACGGATTAATAGCATCTGTATTACGAGTTCTCTTTTCACATAATTTCTTTATAGATGATACTGATGTCTTTCCGAAAAATTGGTGTTTTAATTGTGGCTCAATATTCAGCATTCGCTTGTAATTTTTCTATTTAGAGAATCTTCTCTCTAAATCTCAGCCTCGTATGCGTTCTAACTAATGTTTCGAATTACTTACTTACTTAATTGGCCATAACAATCCGTTCAACGGATTTCGGCCAGACGCAACTCATCCTTCCAGGTGCCTCTGCTTCTTGCGCACCTACGCCAGTTGGTCACACCAATCAATGACAGGGCTTCCTCGATTTGGTCCTTCCAACGGATACAAGGTCGTCCTCTTCGCCGACTTCCGCAGATTCCCGCATCAAATAACCGTCTCGCCGGAGCATCCTCCTCCATTCGAATAACATGGCTGAACCATGGCCGCTGGATATTAATACGCTGTATAACGTCAATGTTGTTGAGGAGCTCATACAGCTCACTGTTAGATCTTATACGGAAATCATCGCCAACTCGCACTGGACCGAAGATCTTACGTTGGACTTTTCTCTCGAACACTCTCAAGGCTGCTGCATCAGTTCTTAATAGGGTCCATGCCTCTGCGCCATAAAGAAGCACGGGTAGGATGAGTGTCTTGTAGAGTGTTAGTTTTGTTGTACGAGAGAGGCGGAGCCAAGAGAAATAAATTCCTTGACTGTTTCAAAAGTATAGTTATCGGCCGTAATCTGAGAATCAATACGCCGCACGTCTCTACTTGTCGATAACATATACTTTGTTTTGCCCTCATTTACTGCCATACCCATCTTAGTAGACTCCCGTTCAATAGCACTAAAGGCAGCAGTCACATCTCGCTTGGTGCGTCCTATGATGTCAATGACGACACTTTTTTGAAAAATAGTGCCATTGCGATGCACTTCTGCCTTTCGCAGAACACTCTCCATGACGAAGTTGAAGAGGTCGCATGATAAGGGATCGCCTTGTCTGAAACCTCGCACGGTATCAAATGGTTCGGAGAGGTCCATTCCTACCTTGACGGAGCTGTAGGAATTGCTCAACGTCATTCTGCATAGCCTTACCAGCTTCGCAGGTATACCAAGCTCAGACATTGCGGTAAAAACACGATCCCTTATGGGGCTATCGAAGGCAGCCTTATAATCGACAAAAAGATGGTGTGTGTCGACTTGTTGTTCGTGGGTCTTTTCCAGGATTTGGCGTAGTGAGAATATCTGGTCGATGGTGGACTTGCCAGGTATGAAGCCGCACTGATAAGGTCCAATCAGTGTTTTGACGAGTGGCTTCAGTCTTTCACACAATACGCTTGTAAGAACCTTATATGATATAATAATGTTTCGAATTATCGGCCATTTTTAAACGCAGATAACATTTCACAGGATATTGTGATTTTAGTAATTTCTTCTAACCAAACCTTGAAGTTTGAAATGTTGCTTGATGCAATTAATATTACAATTTTGAGCCATTTGCGTAAAAGTTTTAAACAAACTTTCGCAAGAATCTAATATACCAGGAGCACTGGTGTGAATCGAGTGTCAGGATACAAATGTTTCCATAAGGAACATTGATTGTAAGCGAACCGTACATATTTTTGCTTGTATTGGCGATGACATCTGTCAAACATATTCAGTATACATCAAACCAGTGAACAAACATCATAGTGATGTTTCATAGTATTCAAGATGGTAAATTTTGTACGATTTGCAGAAAAAATTAATATTTTCGTTTTCATTTGTAGAAAACTGCTGAAGAGATGCATCGAATGCTTGTCGAGCCATATGATGATCATGTTCTATCAGAAGCCACATGAAGAAAATGATTTCGACAGTTCAGAGATAACAAGTTTGATGTGAGACATGAAGAACATGGAAGACCACTAAAAAATTGCAAACAATGTTAGATGAAGACGACGAAGTCGCCGTAGTCTAGTAGGTAGTGTGTTGGCTTATTAGACGCAAAAGCCTGGGTTCGAGCCCCAGGCCAGGCATCAAAGACAAAATACAAAAAGGATTTTTTCGGCGACTTCCTCTCAGTAGATTTCTGGCAAAAACTCTGAGAGTAAATAAAAATTGCCATGAAAAGTTTCTCAATAAATAAAAATCTGTCGTTCGGAGTCGACTTTAAACTGTAGGTCCCACCACTCATGTATAAAATTAACACACACAACATAAGTGGTGTGAGAAACTAGGACGTTGTACAATGGGTCAATTCGACCTCCGGGTACTGTACTTGTCTTAATTGACAAAGTACACGTCCTCTAACCTAACCTAACATAACCTAGATGAAGACGACGCTTGAGTCAGAAATAAATGACAGAAATGCTATTAAATGTAACACAACTAACAATTTTTGACTGTGTCATTTGGATGGTCGAGTGGGAAGTTAACTTACCCGTTATCCCTTACAGAAATGAAGAGACTGTCCTTTTATATAAAAATGAGTGTTTACTTCAATGATGTTTAATGTACCCCTATTCTCAAAAGACTGACTCTGCCAAACAAGAACAATATTGTCGTTACCAATTAAAATTAATTATCATGTGAAGCCCCTAGCTGAATTCTGTCTAGCAACCAGAAGGCTTACCAGATGTATCAATTAATGATATTCAATTATATAAAAATAAGAAATGTCACGTTGAGTGACAACTGTTTAAAAGCTATGGGAAACCACTTGTGAAATTTTCCTTAAAAGGCTCGAGAGTAAATCAGTGATGCATAGAATTGTTGCTGGCGATGAAAAATTGATAAATTTTTAAAATTCTAAACGGAAAAAATCATGGGTTAATCCGAGACAATCGTCAATTTCAGATGCAAGATCAGATCGATTAGGCAGGACGAAAACGCTGTGTGTCTGGTGGCAATAAAACGGTGTGGCGTAGCTGGTGAAACTGTCAATACAGATTGCTGCCGACAGCAAATGTTTAATTTGAATCATGCATTGATCGAAGAACAACCAGAATTGGTTACAAAAACCGTAAAGATAATTTTGCAACATGACAATGCCTCTACACACGAAGCAAAAGCCATTCAGAATACAATCAAAGCATTAATGTGGGAGTTACGACCACACCCGCCGTATTCACCAGACTTGGAACCTTCCGACTGCTCTTTTTCATTGAAGGGCATACCTTGGTTGAGTAGCATTTCGATTCCTACCAAGAAATAAAAAATTGGTTGACTAGTTGCTCTGCTTCAAAAGCCCAAACAGTTTTATTGGCATGGAATGCACTAAATGTGTAGACAGAAATGGCCAAACAAATGTTTTTACCGTGTTTTATTTTCACAAAAAAAAAAAAGAAATCCTTTCATACCAATACTCCTGCTGCGCCACTATTAATACTTTCTTCACTTTTCTTTTGAAATTCCAGAATTTTAAGAAATTTCAGAACTAAAACATTCATAATGTAAAACAGTAGGCGGCTTATGAAAATAATTTTTTTCTTGAATTGTAAATATCATTCAAGATTCTTTCATACTTTTGTATTTAATAATATACACCTGTAGAGTTTCAAGCCGTTTTAATTCATAAAATGCACATTCAAATTTTCAGTAATTTTTTGTTATTTATTATACCCCTCTTATTATGTACATTTTATAAAAACAATTTTTCATTTTTATTTTTATATATATAAATACATACATACGTATATAAAGGGTCCGCCAAATAACTTTTTTTTTGAAAATGCTTTAAAAAAACTACTGAAGATTTTCTCAAATTTCTATTTTTATTTGAAAGTACAATCCTTCCGGTTAATAATGGAAAATGATTTCATTCAAAGGGCTGCCTCGGCTGGCCATGCAGTAGCCTACACCAGAAGATGCCGATTTTGGCAACAAAATCATCTTTTCAGATGAAGCTCATTTTGATCTTGGCGGGTATGTAAGTAAACAAGCAAAATTGTCGCATTTGGGGCACAGAACACCCGCACGCATACATTGAAAAGCCGACGCACCCAAAACGAGTCACTGTTTAGTGCGGATTTTGGTCCAGAGGCATAATTGGGCCATTTTTCTTCGAAAATGAGCAAGGAGTGGCCGTTACAGTCAATGGCGATCGTTATCGGGCCATGTTGAACGAATTTTTGTTTACAAAAATTGAAGAGGAGGTTAGGCAACATTTGGTTTCAAAAGGACGGCGCTACGTGCCACACTGCCGAAGCTACACTCGATGCTTTGCGCCCTGTTTTTGAAAATCGCATTATCAGGCGCAGAGCTGATGTCGTTTGGCCACCTCGGAGCTGCGATTTGACACCGTTGGACTATTATTTGTGGAGTGCCGTCAAAGATAAGTGTTACGCCGACAAGCCAGAGACAATTGACGCTTTGAAGGACAATATTCGTGATGCCATTGGTGAAATACAGCTACACACGATCGATAATGTGCTTAAAAATTGGACTGATCGTGTAGGCTACAGCACGGCCAGCCGAGGCAGCCATTTGAATGAAATTATTTTCCAGTATTAACCGAAAGGAATGTACTTTCAAATAAAAAAAGAAATTTGAGAAACTATTCAGTAGTTTTTTTTAAAGCATTTTCAAAAAAAAAGTTATTTAGCGGACCCTTTATATATATTATAGACTTTTATGTTAACCATAAATTTTAAAGAGCATTTTATATGCAAATAAGCCTGGTTGGTATACAATACATATTTGCATATTTTGTATGGCATTTTTAATTGTGCAAAAACGTTTATGCCTTCATACAAACACATTATTGCACTTGTATTGTTTGTTTTGTTTTATATTGTATTCGTATTTGTTTTTGGGTTTTGTTAAAAAAGGAAGTTTTAAGGAAGGATTTTACGGAAATATATTGCATATGTTTTGTGGTTATCATACCGAATAAATATGCTACAAATTTGCTAATGTTTGCAAGTGTACAAAATTATTATAAAAATAAATATGATGATATGGAGGGGAAAATCGATTGTTTTCATAAACATCAGAGAGTATCATTGCTTGATCAGGAATTTTAAGGAATTTTATGAAATAAGGACGACTTGTTCTGATGGTAGTATAGCTTTTTCGGTTTCTAAATATCGATTGTAGTCAATAACTACCAAAAAAGAGACGTAGTAGTTGTGGCAAGCGGCCAATAAAACGAATGGGACAAGTATATTCCGCGGTTTCTGGTGGCATTCCGGTCAACCATATATAACTTAACATCAAGAACACCTACAAAGTAGTCGTAGTTAATAGGTTAGTTAGTTAGCCGAACAGTAGTTAGTAGTGTGTTGGCTTATAAAACTTGAGCCCACGATCAAACTTCAGACAAAACGAAATTTGAAAAATATTTCATCAGTGACTGCCTCTCAGTAGAAATCTAAGAGAAAATAAATTGCCATGAAAAAGTTTCTTAAAAATCTGACGTTCGGAGTTAAATTAAAACTGTAGGTCCTAAAACTCATTAACGCACTCAACATAAGTGGCGCGAGAAGCTATATCGTAATCATGACTGAAGGGTTGCAATAGCCGATTATGTATGTAATAAGTTAACGTTGTCTCATTATTTGAAATTTGGTGTCAAATGAAGAACCCAACTACAACAGAAAGACCTGAATAAGCCACACAACCTCATGAGATCTCGAATTAAGATCGTCAGCGGTAAAATGAAAGTCAGAAATGATCGAGCAGTCGAGCATTTAAAAAGCAACAACTGGTTTTACTGAACAGCACACAAGTAAATAAGGGATGGCCCTGCAGAACAATCGTAAGGTTAAAAAACATGGTCTTCAGAGTTCAAGAACATTACAACCCGATATTCAATTTGAAGTCTAGTAAATTGCCGAACCACAACAAAATATACATTTCTCACGGTACACAGGATTACACAAATAACTACGTAAGAAATTGGGAACAAAACAAAAATAATTAAAAAAAGGTCGCAAAGTTAGCAGATGTAAATTATGGCAGCATAGTTTGTTCCTTTTCAATAAGGATTCTTTAAATGAACAAAGAAATAAAGATCAGAGTTTTTCTTTCAATTGTAATCATCAATCCATTAAACATTTTTTAAAATCCAATCCATTTTAGAATTAAATGATATTTAAATTCCTTTCAATATTTTTGGGCAACATTTTTCTGTATAAAAAGAGAACAACAAAAAATGACACGATGCAATATTTAAATTGCTAGCAATTTTAACATGCCAACATCCATTAAACGTCAACTGCCTTAATAAAAGTTACATGCAATAGTTTCACCAATAACGATTTATCCACAGCTTACTTTAGTGAAAACATTTAAAAAAAGCTTGCAACAATAAGAGGTAAAAAAAGAAAAAAAAGCAAAAAAAAAACTGAAATAAATGGCGTAAATAATTAATTGTTCGTTCTTCATTTTTATGTCCTTTATTTGTAATTTTTCTGAAAGATTAATTTGTTGTTTTATCCTGTTTATAAAAAAATACTAAAATAGCACCTTGAGTTAAAGCATTCAAATCCAGTTAGTTGTCCAAAAAAAGCCTTAAATTTTTAACATTTTAAAGCGTAAAATTTGCTCGTCAATTTGAACTAATTTCAATTTAGATGCTTCGAAAATAATTTCTAGGTTTCATTAGATCAAAACTGTGTACTGTGCTGTACTAAGTTTTTCTTTGTTTCAGTCTGTTTTGCTAAATAACCCTGGAAGGCCAAGGACAACAACGTGTGTTTGCTGAATGGGCTCTGGAGCCGTTGGCAACTGACCCTGATTTTCATCAAAAAATCTTCTTGAGCCGTAGTCTAGTAGGTAGTGTGTTGGGTTATTAGACATAAGACCACTGTTCTCCAACAAAACGAAGTATTTATTAAAAAAAAAAATATTTCTAGGGTGACTTCCTCTCTGAGAGTAAATAAAAATGCCATGAAAAGTTTCTCAACAAATCTGTCGCTCGGAGTCGACTTTAAACTGTAGGTCCCGCCACTTATGTATAAAATTAACACACACAACATAAGTGGTATATGAAACTAGTTCGTAATCCTGACTGAAGAGTTGTAATGACCAATTGGTGTATGTATGTATCTGCCAATTAGTTCTTATTTATTTAGTCTGTTTCGCCAAATTACCATGGCAGGTCATTTGCCAAATTAGTTGCGATTTATCTAGTCTGTTTTGCCAAATCATCATGGAAGGTGAAGAACAACGACATTAGTTTGTAAATAGGCTCTGTAGCATCAAAAAAATTAATTTCGATGATATTGCACAAAAACTGTGTTTTATTTAAATTTAACGTTTTATTAAAATTACGTCTGACTGTTTGGAGCGGCTTGTGGAGTGGAGACATCATTGACCCATATTTCTTTGAAAATGAGGACGGCGCAACCATTACGGTCAATGGAGATACCTATCGCACCATGATAACTGTTTTTTTGTACCCGCTTTTCATGGTAGTGATGTGAACGATGTAAGGTTTCAACAGAATGGTGTAATTTGCCACACATATCATGCCATAGTCGATTTATTGAGTCAACCGTTTGATGGCCGTTTAATTAGTCGAAATGGTGATATTAATTGGCCGCCAAGAAGCTGCGATTTGACACTGTTGGACTGTTTTCTGCGAGGAGCCGATAAAGAAAAGTGTTATGCCGACAAGCCAGAGACAATTGAGCATTTGGAGGCCAATATTCATGATGCCATTGCCGAGATACGGCTCCATGCGCTCGAAAAGGTGCATGAATATTGGTCCGATCGAATGAGGTGCTATGAGGCCAGCCGATGCAGCCATATGAATGAAATAATATTCCATTTTTAGCTGGAAAAATTGTACTTCACAACAAAAAAATAAATATGACAAAATCTCAAACCATTTTTGTTTTATTGCATTTTTAAATTTAAACTTTCTTTTTTACTCACATTATGCTCATATTGAATATGTAAAATTCATAATACTGTGAACATATGTGACGTATGAGTGATATTTAATTCCATTAGATTCATACATGACAATATCAAGGATATTTTATTGCATACTTTTCAGAGTAACTATTCTATAACTATAATATGATGCGTATGAGTAATATATTTCAATATAAAGTATACGGCATTAATTTGGAATTAAAGATTTCCAAGCTATGATATGGCAATTCTAAGGGATTTTTAAAAATTTTAAATATTTCGAGATATCCCAACCTAAAAGTAAATGGCTTGTATAAATTTGACAACATTTTTCATATTATTTAATTTAATTATTTTACAACACACTTTTATCTAATACACTGAGCTATCAGATTTATTTACAAAGCTCACACTTTCAGTGTAAAATAACTCTGTCTAATGCTGACATGATATTGATGTGAATGATGTTAGGCTTCAAAAGGATAGTGCGATTTGCCACACATATCATGCCACAATCGAATTATTGCGCCAAATGTTTGATGGCTGTTTAATTAGCCGAAATGGTGATATCAGTTGGCCGCTAAGAAGACGCAATTTGACAGCGTTGGACTATTTTCTGTGGGGCGCCATTAAAGAAAAGTGTTATACCGACAAACCATAGGCAATTGAGAATTTAAAGGCCAACATTAGTGATGCCATTGCCGTGATACAACCCCAGACACTCGAAAAAATCCACGAAAATTGGTTTGATCGAGTGAACTACTGTGAATCTAGCCCCGGCAGCCATATTAATAATAATAATAATAATAATAATAATATTAATAATATATAATATTAATAAAATATTATTATACTTCTAACCGAAGCAATTATACTTCACAACAAAAAAAGTAAATTTGGCAAAATTTCAAAGCGTTTTTGTTTCATTGCATTGTTAAATTTAAAATTTTAAATCACCCACCCTATATTTAAGATTATAAAAATGTTTAAAAATGCGTTGATATACTTCTAAAATGCATTTTAATATTTTGGAACACCCTATTAGATTGATATAAAAGTACTTTACCGATAACATTTATACATTGTACTTCGAATCTTTTATTCCAGACTTTCCATACTTATAATATAATATTAGCCTTAGTGTTGTCATTATTGCTGTTGTTGCTCTAACCCTAAGTATTTTGTTGATCTACATATTCATACATATATAATATAAATAAACAAAGAGGAGAAAAATAGGTACTTACCCCATTGTAAGCGTATGGTACAATTTAGATTGGCAATGGATTTGGCAGTGGTACGCTGACGTATATACAACGTATTTAAATATGATGTTATGTAAACGGGTGGCGGTGGTGGCGGTATTGGCATATAAAATTGTTGCTGTTGCCGCTGTTGTTGTTGTTGTTGCTGTTGATGCTGACGCAGTAGAAACTCAGCAACAGTTGTTGATGATGACGACGATGACGAATCCATTGTTTCCATTGCTGTTACAGCCGTATTCATATTTAAATTATTATAATTTAAATTTGTTAATATATCTGCTGGATGTTGTTGTTGTTGTTGCTGTTGGCCATATATATTAGTGGTTAAATAATTGTCATCTAGAGGGCTGCCCGTATGAAAATTAGTATTCTGATATTTGCATAGTTGCCACTTGGTGCCATTATAATCTGCATAATTATCATAGACCTGGAGGAGAGAAGTTATATCAATAGAAAAAATACAGAATAAAACAATGGGAACAATAAAATATAAATACACACGTATAGGGTATGACAAGCAAGCTAAATGCCAATGGGGCATTAATTAATAATCGATTAAAGTAACATCTGTGTTATCGGCACGGATAGATAATAGATAACAGAGTTTAATCTAGAAATTTTGAAAGTGGCCTACTTTGGCTAGTAAGATATTACTACAGCTAGTCCGATCCTATTTGTAAATTATTGGACGGTATAAAACGAAGAATCTTTGTCGAATTACGTTATATTAGAATTTTTGCCGGAGGCCCAGACATCACTATTTAAAGACCCAAAGAAAGTGAAGGCACAGAATCGAACTGGAGAACACAGGAGTGTACAAGTCTCTTGCGAAGAATGGATCCCGGATGATGATGTTATTGAGAAGGGAGGATGGAAAATAATAAAACAGAAAGGGCAGAACTTCCCAGGAAGTGGTAAGTGGATGAAATATTTCCTGCCCTATTAAAAAGCGGCATAGGTAAACTATTGCCATTCTTAATAAATATATGTATGCATGTCATAGCAGCTTAGCTCTTGGTGAGATAAACTACTTATAGGGGGAGAGTGGTGTTCATTCCAAAATGTGAAAAAAAGGACACTATACATCCGAAATCATTCAGGCTAATTAGTCTCACATCTTTGATTTTAAAAACGCTTAACTCTATACGAAGTGGAGCAACACGTTTATTGGGCGGACAGCTTTTGTAGATTTAATGGTAACCATTCAGTCAATGAACGTACATTTATCGACATAAAGATCGCATTTGATAACACTCCTAACGAGGCCATATGTAGGTCCTTAGATAGAAGAAGTATAGAACCAATGATATCCAGATGCATGGCAGAGCTCTTATAACCTCGATCTGCGGCAACATAAGCAGTAAATTATATAATAAGAGTCCAATCAGGAGCCTGGTTGTGGCCGAATTGTTAACAAAACTATCTGAGCCGGGCGTCGTTTGCTAAGGATATACACATGATATAAGTTTCCATTACAATATTGTTACGGAAATGGAAACAACCTAATATCATTTCACACGAAAACAATAAGCAAAAGCTACAAAAACAAAGACCATGAGTATGAAAGAGATAGTAACGAAAACGCAACAAAAGCGAACGCAACAAGAAACAATGTGTGCACAATACACACGACCCAAATACACACTAACAAATACATCGAACACGTTCCAAGTAAACCAACAACAACAAGCATGAGAGAAAAAGGGATAGACAAGTGTGCAGAATGCACAGACAACAATGTGGTCGCGATAGAGTTCACGAGAAGGCGAAAACCTTCTACTTCAAGAAGGTTCGTTAGACTGTTTGTGTTGGACTATAAAAGGGCAAGACAAAGCAGGCAATAATGTGTAAGAATTCAGTCAGTCTTGTGAAGATTGCTATTGTGAAGATCTATAGAGTAGTGAACAAGCAATTATTGGTGGAGTTGGAACAGTGGCACATAAAAGTAGTACGAACAATAAAGAGTTTAATTGAAACTAAACAAATATTTGTTTTTACTTTGTTTGCAATCAACGAACTCATATTCTAAACATTTTTAAAAAGGTAAAAACGTAACAATATTAACAAACTAAACCTAAATGGAAGAGTATTCAACTCCTATGTGAGACAATATTATGAAAATGGCGGTAAAACAGTGTTTCAACTAAAGAGTGTTTCTGAATGGATGTTCGATCTCCGAAAATAATATGTTATTGCATTTTTTTTGGACTCAAGACCTTATTTGCACTTTTCCTTCCTTTGTCTTAGTGTACGAGAGTGACTATTCAGGAACTAAGTTAATCGGTTACGGGTGCCATGGAATCCCTTAGTTCTGATTGATATTATGAACGAGATTGAAAGTTCAGTTTTGGGGCAAAAGAAATCATAATGACTTGCGCATATATGTACGGTACCCTATATATATATAGAGTCACCAGGAAGATTTTCCTATTTCTCTTTTGTCTTGTTGAATACATTAATAATTTTTTTGTTTTATTATAAATTAGATGTTAATTAATAAAATGAATATAAAAAACATCAATTATTGGGCCACGGTTCAAGCAATAATTTAATTTTGTAAAAATGTTTACATAACTTAGGGTACCTAGACTTATGCTGTCCACTGTATATCAAAAACCATCTCTCAAAATATTTTCCCTTATAATTTTTATTAAATTTCATTAATAAGCTAAGCATGTGATCGATCCTTAGGTGATAGATCTGCCATTTGTCTTTGCCTAGAAATAGAAATTCAATTGTCTGTCCCCTGCACATGCAATATTTTTACAATCAATATTACGTCCATAATGGATATACTTTTTACGAAATGTTATAGAATGTCATGTGATGGGTATTCATTCGAATAAGAACGGAAAACTCCTCACTTAACTTGTGCAATTTACACTCTTACTTACTCAGTGTCACTATATGCCCTTTAATAGAGACTAACATAAAATACTATAGATTTGTCCTAAGATTCGAACAAAATCAAAAATGGCAAGAGTCATTAAAGTACGTGCAAAAGAGTCTTGTACGGATGGGATTTCTGGCCACCACTTGCTAGACAACATATTTA
Source organism: Sarcophaga carnaria (assembly GCA_958299815.1). Classification (NCBI taxonomy): domain Eukaryota; kingdom Metazoa; phylum Arthropoda; class Insecta; order Diptera; family Sarcophagidae; genus Sarcophaga; species Sarcophaga carnaria. Next base: position 79,291,787 of record OY283149.1, on the reverse strand, counting down.
CAAAACGATATGATATTTTAACATTTAAGTCCAAAGAATTACACGCAAACTAAATGGGTATGAAGGCGTACCGTAAGGCTACGCTAAACACCATTTCGGTTATACACAAAATGAATACAAAGTTTGGATTTCAGATGATACCTGGGACTTATCGAATTGAGTTGTAAAAAAATTTTATGGGAACTTCAGAAAAAGTTCTGCTTATCTCAAAGCTTTTATCCAAACTAAGTGAAGGAGGTACAATTAAACTGCATAAAAAGGGAGGACTTACGAATTCTTATCATGAAAAGGTATATCACGGATAGCTATTATTAGAGACTATAATGCATGCAAGACTGTCGTCCGCTCTTTTAACAGATCATTGAAACTAGCTGATTACACTAATCTTGACTAAACACATCAAACAGCTTAGATGTTATAGTAGAAGACTTCGTATAGAGCATTCTATATCAGTCAGCAGATGTTATGTGAAACACGCTGCATTATAATAGGATTTGAAATGAATTAATATAGTTTAGTATTCACCTTCAAAGACTATTGTTGAGCATTCCAATTGCTGGAAATATGTGACTTGAGCAGGAAAACATATCGTTTAGAATTCCGTTATATAGCAACAGGCATTGGAATGAAGGACACATCACATGAGTCACGGCCTAGGCTACGTCTTATCTTTGAATAAAGTATACCAGTGAGGTTGCTGTAGGCTAGTAGGTAGTGTGTTGGCTTTTTAGACGTTGAGCCACGGTTCATACTTCAGGTAAGACATCCCGAAGGAAACGAATTCGAAAAAATATTCCTTCGGAGACTTCCTTTCAGCAGATTTGTGGTAAAATCTGTGAGAGTAAATAAGATTGCCATAAAAAGTGTCTCAGAATCTGTCGTGCGGAATCGAAGCTTTAGGTCACGCCACATAAGTGGTATGAGAAACTAGGTCGTAATCCTTGCTGAAGGGTTGTAACGACCAATTATGTATTTATGTATGTATATAGATATATCTGTCGAGATTGGGCTGTACATTACCAACAGTAAGAGTCCTGTATTCCTTATAATTTTACACTTGGAAAATATTAAAAATAATTTAAAAATAAGTATAATATCCCATGGTGATCTTTGGCCGAGAGCAAAGGTATACAAATTATCAACGAAATTGTAAAAAGAAAATGAGGCTCTTTTGAGCACACCCTTAACGATGATGGCGAATGACAGAAATTTCCAGGGCAGTAGAAGAAAAGGTAGATGTGCCTAACTGGCACCCGCGATTGGCACCCTTGATTAGCATTGTTTATTCATTTATTTACTCAGATTCATCATGCAAAAGCTTTCTATCATTTTGGATTTCACTGGGCTCTACAATAACATTCGTCCTGTTTTAAATGAGCATGAGTTTTGTAATAATTTTTCTTATTTCCATTAACTACGTTTATTAAAACATTTCATATCTTATTTGTTATTTAAAATTTAAGACTTCATTCAATTTGAATTTAGTTGCCCTTATTTTAGCGTTGTTAGTCCACTTATTTAATTCAACAGCACCCTTGTTTATAAATGAAATACATTGAAACGCTGTCTTATTTGAGTTCAAAACTCAAACATGTTAAATTTGTTGCCTTTTAGTTGCTCAACCCTCCCAAGAGTAGTTGCTGGCCACTTTACCAGTCAACTAGATAGAGAGAGACATGAAACTGACGAGGTAGAAAAGAGGCAGTCTGGGAGTCTTAAATGTTTGCACACTTTATTGACCAACCGCTCTTCCACACCCTTGCCAGAAGAATATTAATGTTGTATACTGTATATGGGTTATGCAACTCATATTGCAGCCACTGCGTTTGTGCTGGTTGCGGCGCCACTTTTCATATCGCATTAATTTTCATTTTCATTACAATGAACCCAATAAAAACAAGAACACACAACACAGTAACGAAACAACGAAACTGAAGGAAGGTATGAACATAAATTTTCACGTGTACGAAAAAGGTGTAAATGTAAGTTTATATTTCCGCACGTCTTTGCACCTCCACTGAGTGCCAGCAATATTGAAACACACGAAAAAAAAGAAAAAAGAAAGCCTCAGAAAAATTTTTTGAGTCTGACAATTCTATCTATCAAGAATAAACGTGTAGAAGGAGCTAACCACGCAGGACGCTATTTTGTTAGACGGATCCCCAAAATTATTAATTACGGGATATAGAACCTCTACTTACAAGTAGTTTGGCTATTTAAATCATAAGAAAAAATATTCCAAAAATGCGATAGTATCGATACAAACATACGTAGTTTGGCCATTAAAACCCTTCAGGGATTACGACCTAGCTTCTCACACTACTTATGTTGTGTGCGTTAATTTTATATGTACATGAGTAGCGGGACCTACAGCTTAAAGTCGACTCCGAACGACAGGTTTTGGGCATTTTATTTAGTCTCAGAGTTTTTGCCAAATATCTGCCGAAAGGAAATCGCCGAAGACAGATTTTTCATATTTCATTTTGCTAGAGACGTCTGACCTTGGGTTTGACCCGAGGCCTAACGTCTAATAAGCCAACGCTATGACGACTGCATAAGGAAAATCTGCAATCTTTATTCTAAGAGTACAAGGTATTTAACGCCATGCCGAAATTACTACCTATCAAGCTTTCACTGGAGCTCCTTGGACAATGACAAAGCCATGGATCCCCATTCCTCTTTATCAATTGATTTTGTGGTCCCCTATAATTATATAAGCGAAGTTGGAAGTCATGGTTGGAAGTTTAACGGAAAAACGCGCTGTACTGTGCGGAAGTAATTGGTCTTAAAAGGGAGCTAAATAGCCAAGTTAGGTTAGGTTAGGTTTGAGGATGTGTACTTGTCATTGGGATAAGTACAATACTCAGGGTCAAAATGACCCAATATAAATACGTCCTAGAAGGGAAAGAGAGAGAATAGCTAAGGAGATAAGGAAATTGGAAAAGTAGAAGAGGTGAGAAAGAGAGCGCGATGATGCCCTAGCACTTCTCAACCAACTCAACATGTTTATGAATCTATGGAGAGCCCTAATGTCGGCTCTCGACAAAAAGTCCAAGCCTTGGAATTATACGGATGTACGTGGACAGCAAGGCTATGATGAAGTTCAATCTGGATGTCATGTGATGTCGAACCTAAATTCGTCTATTTCTGCTTGGCATTAGAGTCGTACTAGGTATTTGGTATTTGGTATTTGGCCACAATTAGGCCTGAAAATAGGCTAAGACTCGCTAGATTGAAAAGCGGCAGGCGGACCTGGACAAATTCTAAATCAAAGAGGGTCTTTCGTCTGGTTATATACAACGTAGTTTCATTCCTTAGGCGACTCTGCCGAACAGGCAACCGTAACCGTGTCGTAGGCGTTCTTTGCATAGCCCTCATCGGAGAAGTTTTTGAAAAGAAATCGAAAAACTTTAATGTTTTTAACTGCACTGTCTTATTATTGAATCTTAATTTGAAACACTGTTACTGAAGTTCCTTATCACTAAATTAGATCTTCAAGGCTTTAATATCGTTTCATTGTTTGATGTTAACCAAAAATTTTTTATGAGTGTTAGTACATAAGAACTAACCTACAACTGTTTTAAGTTTAAACATGTTTGTGAAACACGCAAGTAAATAGGCCAATACATCACATGCCAACTACAGGGAGCCACATGTGCCTCAACAATATGAAAATAACACCCTTCGTTCCATGCGTTACAGTTTCGTTTTAAAAATGGAGCACAATGGAGGAACAAAGCTAACCATACTTCGTGGCCAAAAAAAACAAAACCCTGTAATGTTATCCATGCACATACAATCTTATGACAAACTTACCTCAAGCAGATTGTTATCGGGGCATCCATTTTCTGTAAATTCCACACCATGCAACTCCAATAGTATATTGTGACCGAATGGTGCCACCAAATGTTGTGTGAAGTCAACATTTTCAGGCATATCGTGCGGATAATTCAATTGATACAAATAGCCTGTGCTGTTACTGGTCAGATTGATGAAACGTTCACGTCTTTCCATTGGTGCAACTAAAATAAAAATTCGGAAAAGAAAAAAAGAAAACGTAATGATTTTATGATTATAAATGAAAAGTTACAAAGAAAATTTTAAGAGAAACCCATGCATTATTAATGTATTCTGCCCAAACTAAGCCATATGAAAAGGTGAATAAACCAATAGGAAAAGGTCTTATATGTCAAACTGATAATTTACGGTTCATTCACTAAATCGTCCTCCGCCCTATACATTAGACTCACTTCCATTTCTTGTGCCTTTTATCATTCTGCTTTGCTTCAACAAACAATTACTTGAAAAAGGAGGGGTAAAGTGTCAATCTGTTCTATGGTCGATGCTTTGTCAAAATGTTAATCATGTGCCATTTACTGTGAATAATACCCCAAATGGTTAACTATTAAATTTGAGTCTATTCCATTAAAGGTATTTGTTTCTTAAGGATTAAATCGAAAAAAGAACTTTTTGGGAAAGGGATATGTCACATGAATTCTTCTTAATTTTTGGAGATTTTTAGAATCCTTCTCTTGTAAGCCTAAGAGTGAGCAATTGGGTTAGTCATTTTCAATTAGTGCGTACACATGTGATGGTAGGATATTTTCTGTTCCAACATTTTGTACAATAAATTGGGGTAATTTAAGTTAAATTCTGCCATATTGACGAACGTGTAGTTCTCAATGAGAAAGATTTCTCACTACTATACCAAATACAGCAAAATAATACATTTCCACAAAAGATGCTTCTTTCCGACAACGACAGATGACAACCATATTATCCTAGGACCTAACATAGTAGGCAATCTGTTTAGCTGGAAAAAATTGATTGATAAAAATGACACAAAGCAATGAAAATGCCTTGAGAGTGTTCTATTTTTCTCAAAGGAACGAAAAAAGTCTTCTGCTGCCAGTTAACTTCACTTATTACAGAAACTGTACTTGTTTCCTTTTGATATTGTTTTTTCCGTTCTGAAAATCACAAGACATTTACGTTTAACCCCGCTCTTCGATCATTACTAAACGTCTTTGCCTTTAAATTCTTTATTTATTTAAATGAGATTACAATCTCATAATTTTTATTCACAATGCTTGTTAACAAACATCAAATTTTCGATGTTCAATACCACTGTGCTTAACTCCGAACTTTTGTAATTGTATTCTCGTCTAGTCACACAAAGGTTGACACTATCTAATTCACAAACCACTACTCGCTCTATTTATACGGTCTCATTTTTATGTTCAACAACTTCGAGATCTTCCTATACAGTGTTGTTCTGGTATTTTTAATGCTTGTGTTGTACTCCTTCCCTTACACTCTAATGTTGTTGACTTTTGTAATACTATTCTTGGTTAGTCACACAAAGTTTGTCAATGTCTAATTCACAAATTACTACTCGCTCTATTTATACGGCCTCATTTTTATGTTTGACAAGTTGGAGATCTTCCTATACAGTGTTGTTCTGGTATTTTTAATGCTTGTGTTGTTTTCCTTCTCTTACACACTAATGTTGTTGTTTGTATTGTGTATTGTACTATTTGCAAGTTTTTTTTGTTGTTTGTTTTTCTTTGCCTCATTAATATGTTTTTGTCGGCATACGCACAAGAAATACAAATATTATTTGCTATTGTAATCCTTTAATTAGGATTACGTCCTTAATCCCGACCATATTATGTACATTAACTTTACGAATGACGGGCGAGAACTACAATTTAACCTGGACTCCGAATGATAAATTTGGGAAGCTTTTCAAAGCAATTAATTGCTGTCAATGCAATTATTAGTAAGTAGAAGGTAGAAAGAGGGCGTAGTCGAGAGAAATTTTGTTTGTTTTCATATTTGTTTTCTAGAAGTCATAGTTTGACCTTTCGTCTAGAAATCTAGACTAGAGAGTGATTGTTAAAATACTTTTATTAGAAAAATGCAAGTACAGTAAGTCCACGCTTAACGCTGCGGATACGTTTCAATAAGTTCCAGCGCTAAACAAAACAGCGTCAAACGAGGCAACTTAACACGTACTTAACTAATAAATCAACTGTGGCAAGAAAGATGCGTTCGTACTGTGATTGCGACTTCGGAAAATAGAGTTGGAATCTTTATTCTGGACAGCCTAACAAAAGAGCGTTGAAAAATATACATAGTATACATCGTCGCTATATAGTGCACCGCTTACGGTTGGTGCATGGACGTTTCATTTGCACACATACATATACAACAAGTGCGCGATTTAGGGGTATCCCAATACTACCGCATAATACTGAAACAGCGTTAAGCGGGGTCGTACTGTACCTTAAAATTAAGAAAGATTGTTCATTAATGGTTGTCACCGTTCAAACTCCAGGGCAGACATCTCCAACAAAACGAAATAAAAAAATATTTCTCCGACGTCTTTTTCTCAGCAGATTTCTGGCAAAAACTCTAGTTGTGTCGTTCGTAGTCGACCTTAAATTGTAGGACCCGCCACTTATGTATAAAATCAACACACTCAACATAAGTGGTGAGAGAAGCTAGGTCGTAGTCGTGACCGAAGGGTTGTAATGACCAATTATGTTTGTATGAACATATGTATGCCCATTAATGGTAGCGAACCTGACTTACGCAAAAGTGATTGTTTCGGTTTTTTTGTTTCAGTGCAAATTTTTTAGGTACAGTAATCCCTCGATTTACATCGCAGTTGGTTCCAAAAAAAGGCGACGTAAATCGAAACGACGTAAATCGAATTTCATATTACTCATACTACAAAGTAGTACATATAACTTAAAAAAGATTCATTACATGTGGAAATGCGAAAAAGTCTCAGTAAGTGTGAGGAATTTTTTCAATTCTGATTTTTAGATCAATAGCTGCGTGACTAAACAGAATTCTAGAGCTGCCAAATGGTGTTTGAGACCCACCATTGAACTGTTCTTTTTTGTGAATAATGAAAATTGCAATGTTACAGAGTTAATTAGGTAAAGTACCGTACTGACTCCTTTTTTTTGTGTAAAATGGAAAACATGCGCTTGGTTAACATGTAGTTTCAACAAGATGATGTAAATTATCATACGGAATGCGATAGCATGAAGCTATAGAGAGGCGAGTTTGGAGATCAATTAATCTCACATTTTGTTGCAGTCCATTGACCACGAAGATCAATGATTTGATCCCGCTAGACTATTCTTTTCGGGTATTAAGATGTGCAACATTACAGCTGCTATTGTCATACTGGCCGAACTGCTGAAAAAAGTATGCCAAATTTAGAATTATTTAATCTTAAAAACATAGGAGGGAAAAAGTAGGAATTAAGAGTTATAAACCTTCTTCAGCACTACAGCACATACTCGGAGGGCGTTGTTTCTAGGCAACGATATATGGCAGCACCATTATCTTAGAGCCTGCTACAGCAGACCAATCACCTGCTTAGCTGGAACAACAAAATATTAGGAAAACGAAAACAAGGCAGAATAACAACCAACCGGAACTTATGGCAACAACAACTGGATAAGCTGGAAAATGCTTTGTGGAAGCCATATGTTCCCAAGGGGCTTCATTCACTTTTGAAAAATTTGTGTGTTTTTTTTCAATTTTCAAACCTCAACCGAATAAAAGAACAGCCTCGATTAGATTAGATTTATCAGATCAAGAATTAAGTTCTTGGATTGCTAAGCTCACATTAATTAAAAACTCTTTCCAACTTATTAGGACAATTACGGTATAACACATTACAGAGCAGGTCAAATATCCTTGTATAGCTTACCATGCATTTAATTCAACTCACCAGTATAATACACAGCATGAAATCCTTTACCTCTCGGATGCTGACCTGTGCGAAATTGTACGCGCAGTTGCTCCTTCATACTCACAAACATGCCATCGTTCAAATGATCGTCTAAACGAAATGGTCTAAACAGGCCATTGCCAATATCAACTTCAAGCATGGCATCCGTTTGGAAATCGTATTCAATGAACTCCAGCCATACTTTCTTACCTATTGGCGCTTGTATTATATAAGCACAATTAAGATTGTTAAGCAAAAAGTGTGGATAGTTCGGTGAGAAGACGGTACCCTCACGCGAGGTAAGTGTGTGCATAGGACAACCCGATACATCGATGGCTTTCCAAACGGCTGCAAAACCCAATCCTGTTATCGAATAATCGCTGTGAAAATTTAACATGACTTCATTGGAACGCGATACAAAGTCAAATTTTGACATGTTAGACTCGTGGGAACCACACCAACGTACGTATGGCAAAAAAGATTGAGCATTATCGGAGGCGGGTAATGAGTCATCACTTAATATGGTGCTGCGACGATAACGAGCAGCCTTTGCAACCTTATTCATATTTGTACTTTCCAAAGGATTTACCACGGATTTTTTTCGCCTACGCCTTTTGGGATTTTCATTAATTCCAGTGGTACGGCTACGATGATGACTTTCTCCTCCTGTCACCATAACCTGGTGATGTGCTGCATTTTTGTTATGTTGGTGTTTACTTCGATGAGTTCTTTTATTATTTTTCGTTTTTTTATTTTTATGGCTATGGTTACTATTTATAACGCCAATGTTGCGTAAATGACGTTGATGGTTGATTTTTTTATCATCTGCATGCCTGTAAAATTTCTGTGCTGGTTTTTTCATTTGTTTCATATTTACATGGGTTAGTGGATGTCCTTGTAATTTGGCAGTGTTACTTCTTCTACGTCTTGTTCTTTTGCGCTGAATTTGATTTTCTTTTGATATACGACGTCTACGTATTGCAAGGGAGTCTTTAAAAATACTACGACGTAATCTTTCATGTGGCTGTTGCTGCTGTTGGAAATTACCATTGCTGTTGTTTGTGGCTCGTTTTACAGTTGTTTCATTATCGTTGACACCGTTGTCATCAGCATCATTATCATCACTACTACTATTGTTGCTATTGTCATCATCATCATCATCCGTTTCAACCTTACCTCCGTCAAGACTAGCATCTCCATCATTGACACCATTATTGTCATTGCCATCGTCGTTGTCCGTATCAATATTATCCGCAACACCGACATCGCTGTCATAAGCTGGAAATTGTTCATCTGACATCAGCATTGCCATTGGTACTGTGGCTGGTTCGAGGATTATTTTCGATACAATATCATAATCCTGTATACTTATAAAGTCATAAAGACATTCATCTTGTGGCTCCAAATCGATTTTTTGAAATTGTACAATGATCCTTGTACGCTCGGGTGCCTTTATATGTATCCAATAGTCAATGTTCAAAGGATACGTATTCGGATATGCTGTAATAAAATGATAATTAATTGAAATTGTTTAAAACATACGTAATAATAAAATGTAATGTGCAAGAGTGATAAAGGCAAAGAGATCCTTTTTTTGTATTGTCTTAAGGGTTAGAAAATTGAAAACAATTAAATTATGGCAATGGTACCCATTCTAAGGTTTTCTTTTTGTCATTCACATACGTCCTGAACAATACCCCTAAACCCATTGTTATCAAAATTTGAACACTAACATGCTAAGTTGGTCCAATACGTTTACTGATACTTTGGTGAGCTGTTCTTCGAGAGTTGGGGCGCCCCAAAATAAAAGTGTGGTTATGTTGCTGAATGGATAATAAATGCATTGCTAAAGAAGTTGAGTGTCAAAGGCCCCAAATCTCTGTTGCAGTTGACTTATTAAACTCTTTCATAGCACGTTACAAAATCACAATACGATCTATGAAATAGGATTTTCGCATCCTTTAGTTGTCATTTATTCAGTTAGTTTTGCCCAATCATAGACTACGTACATACGTTCTGTGAATTGACTCTGAAGCATTGGAAAAGTGACCTTAATTTTTATTGAAAACTCATTCCTGTATGAATGGCTAAGAGAATAAATAAAATTGTCAAATTTGGGATGATACCAGTATGGGGTTTAAGAGTGTCCAAAGCATTACAAAAAAGTGTAATGCTGTTTGGTGTGGATTTTGTGCTGGCAGCTTCATCGGTCCCTATATGAGAACGACATTGGCCAGACCATCACTGTCAATGGCGATAACTATAGGTAGAGGATTACCAACTTATTTTAGCCTGAATTGAATGACCTGGCAAAAATTACACATGGATTCAATAGTACGGTTCTATGTTGCCACACAGTTTAGGTAACATTGGATTGGAGCGATTTGGGTGCATGATCATCTGTGATATGATATATGGAGATGTTAGATTCTATTCTTGTAGCGTTTCCACAAGTTGTAGGTGTATGTGAATAATGTTAAATTACAGCGATCCTCTAAGCCAAAATAATCTATTCCATTGGGCGCCAAAGTCATGGAAAATGCAGTTTATCGAATATTCTGATTTTGGTCGTCTTACATCGAGATTATGTGAATTGAACACCAAGATCGTGCTATTTGAAGGTGGATTCAGTGCATTAAAGTTCAACAATGATTTGGTTGCAGTACGCTTTATAAAACCAAGCCAATGACACTGTCGACACTGCTAAATAATAACGAAACAAAATTGACTCCACAGTGCGACAGTAACACTCGAGTATCTACATAGTCGTAGTTATTCACTAGGTTGAGTAGAACTCAAAAATACTTTTTTATTTTTCTCGAACCCTCCAAACTTGTTTTATTTGACAAAAACGTTTTTTTATCCTTTCGCACAAAATTATTGATTATCCAAATATGTTTGAATCTATTTTAAAAATCCAAAGTTTTTAGAAAGAGAAGAGATTAGTCTTTAAAACGGTATACATAAACGTTTTGTTCAAACTTATATGTTATGAATTTTGATGGGGTAAACTTGGAAAATATTATTTTTTTCTTATTTTTTCAAGGTTAGCCATTCTTAATTGCAAAATTTAATTAAAAAATATAAAATAAGTGATGACATTCTGAAAGTGCATTATCTTGTGAAGAGATTAACGCTTCGTTTGGTCCAATCGGACAATAATTACCTTAAATGTTATCACTTATTTCATATATTTTAATTAAAGTTTGCTATTATGAACTGACAAACTTAAAAAAATTGACAAACATAAAAAAGAATTCGCATTTGTCAAGTTTACCTCATCAAACCCCATAGCATATTAAGTCAAATAATATATATACATACATATGTATACCGTTTTAAAGGCCAATAAGTTTTAAATTTTGGACATCGGTTCAAAAATGTTTGTGTAATCAATAAATTTGTGCGTAAAGTGAAAAAAACAGTTTTTTGTCAAATAAAACAAGTTTGGAGGGTTCGAGAAAAATAAGAAAAATATTTTTGAGTTTTACTCAACTAACTGAACAACTTAGATCAGGTAGTTACTCAAGTGTATTTATTTTTTATATTTTGTCGCATAGTGTTATTACTGCTCCATCTGACTGTATTTCTTCCGAAATATTTAAAATTTTGTTTGTGTGATGATAATTGCTTGATATAATTTTTCGATAAAACTGCATTCAACATTTTTAAATACCACATAATCATACGTAATTACCTTCATTATACATACATATGTATGTACATATGCCACATGTTTGATTTTCATTATAGCTTTGCTATGATATTCTAGGATTAGTTAAATATTTTACTAACGATAACATTTTGTTTTTCATTAATTGGACAAATATATTGGTAAACTCATCTAATATGCACTTTATTTTATTAACCAACAATTAATTATTTCCCAGCAAAATTTTGTGTCAGCAACTCATTTCAATTAAACAAAGACATAAATTTTGAACCTGAACGAAATTCTGTGATACACAAACTAGATATTATCAAATATTATTCGGTATACGCTAGGCTCTTTAAACCTCTTACCACTAAGAAACTTATTCACAGGATTATTTGCGTGACAAAGGAAAATTAATCCTGCAAAATTTATTTGCAGGTTTGCCTTCTGAGTGCAGAATGTTTGCTAGATAGATGTCAATAGTCAATCCCAAGATTTTGACACAATTTGTAACAGATAACCTTCTGTTATTTGGTTTCTTGATGTAAATTATTTTAGTATAAACAAGAAGATTCGTAACATGTGGCAATACCAAAAATGCTCAGTATGTATTGGCTCAAATATTCGCAGGATGGGAATTAATGTGTTTCCATAAAAAAAATATTTTAGTGACGAAAGACAATTTTTCGTTCAAACTGTAGGTGAATACAAAAAATTCTAAGCTTTGATGTAAAAAAAACTGGTACAGGGTACAGGCATTGCTAAAGCTTACAATGTGTCCTGAAAAATGTATTGGACTCGACACAGGCATGGGATAGAAACAAATAATGTTACAGCTGCCATTGGCAAGATAGCGGCTAAAATGCTGGAAAAGTAACACAGTGTTGTAGTTCACTAATGGAGCACCTACGGTTACAGCTGCTATTGGCAAAATACCGGCTAAAATGCTGAAAAAGTAACACAGTGTTGTAGTTCACTGATGGAGCACCTACGGTTACAGCTGCCATTGGCAAAATAACGGCTAAAATGCTGGAAAAGTAAGTCAATATTGCAGTTTACTAATGGAACACCTATGGAACAACGTGGGTAACATTTACATGAAATAATTTTTAAAAACTAAATGGTAAGGATTTATTTATCGCTTCAAATTAATATTGCATTCATTTTTGTACATTTTAAGATTTTATTTTATTGTCAAAACTAAACGCTTAGTAACGAGAATATATGACTAGAGTAGTAGCTTTCATAATATTTTATTTGTTGTCTTGAAGTCACTGTAGTTTAGTAGGTATTGTGTTGGCTTATTAGAAGTAAGGCCACGTCAGACATCTCTAACAACTCACGTATAAAATTAACACACACAGTATAAGTGGTGTGAGAAGCTAGGTCGTATTCCTGACTGAGATTGAGTTGGTTGTTAAGGGAGATACAGACGATCACACAAGTCGTACGACATGTCAAGTCTTTTGTAAAATCAATATGTAACGAGAACGTAAGACATTCGGAGAAAACATGGATTGAAATTACGCTGTCGTATAACCTATTGGCCAGAATTGCACGAAAATGTCGTACACAATTTGGTTGCAGAGAAGGACCAATGGTGTCTTTTATACGCAAGTTTATTGCTAAAGTTCGTACAACTGATATGCCAAGACGTAACCGTGCTCGTACAGTGTTTACACCAGAGATCAGCAATGAATTGTTTTTTCGTTACTCATAATTACTCATGAAATTTTTAGTATGAGTATGTCAACAGTATTGAAATTCAACTAATCTGATTCATTCGTACTCACTACAGCATTGATTTATAAGTACAGGTTGCAATGAGTATGGGTACAACGTTGATATCAAACTCATAACATTCGAAATATGTTTGATTCATACGCCTACTCATTCAGATTAATAAATTTAGAAAAATACTTGTAATACTCATAAATGCTTTGAGTGATTCGAATCATTCATCAAAATTTACAGTCTTAGTTGTTGTTGCATTTACAAAAAAATAAGAAAGAAAAAGACAAAGACAGCAAGTAAAGTAAATACTTAACCTTCTAGTGAGTATTGTAGTATTTGTACGCGAATCATACTTATTTTGTGATTCTTGTAAATATTGAATAAAGAAGAATCGAAATCAACAACATCATACTTTAAATATGAGTAGTATGAGTATGATATTAAAATAAGTATGAATACGTATAAGTATCAGAAATTATGAGTATGATTCGAATCCACTCATCTTTTTGAATACTTTTTGCTGATCTCTGGTGTACACCCGACAAAATTGAGGTTATGGCTGAGAGTGTACACAAGAATCCATCAAAATTTTACGCACCAGTTTATGTCGAATTTTGCGAAAAGGTTTCAGTTTGGTGGGTAGGTTAATAAGCAAAATTGCCATATTTGGGGCTCAGAAAACCCACAAGTCGTCTGACAGAAACCAATGCACCCATTTCAAACGACTATTTGGTGCGGCTTGTGAAGCGGAGGCATCATTGGCGCGGTCACCTATGAAAACCCTTTATATTTAATTTCATTATCAGCTTAAAAAGCGAATGGATATGAAGTACTCCAATGTAACAATGAAAAAGAGAGGATAATCAAATAAAAAAGAGTTTGTTTCTCACATATGTAGGTTAGGTTAGGTTAGGTTAGACGACGTGTGCTTGTCAATTAAGACAAGTACAGTACCCGGAGTTGGAATTGACCCATTGTACAACGTCCAAGTTTCTTACACCACTTATGTTGTGTGTGTTAATTTTATACATGAGTGGTGGGACCTACAGGTTAAAGTTAACTCCGAACGGCAGATTTTTGAGAAACTTTTCTTGGCAATTTTATTTACTCTCAAAAATTTTGCCAGAAATCAGCTGAGAGGAAGTCGCCGAAAAATACTTTTTGTATTTTGTCTTTAATGTCTGGCCTGGGGCTCGAACCCTCGCTTTGCGTCTAATAATCCAACACACTACATACTAGACTACGGCGACTTCTTCTCACATATGTATGTATGACGTGTAATTCAAAATCAACATTGTATCTTATGTTACGACTATAGGATAATGGTATTCTACATCATAATAAGCATTTTTTATAACAAATTGGAACAATAAGGAAAGTAGATGAATACGTATAAATTTCGTTTTTCTTGAGAGTGATTTAAAAAATTTTGCTGGATTTTCTCTATTTTTCAATAGAATCTTTTACTATACCTTAAACATTTGAAATATTTCATTCGATTTCATGCAAACTAATCCACATAAATCTTTGTTTTTGTAACAAAATCACGAATATAGTCGGTGTACTGGTGTGTATTACAATATACACACAATGAGCACAAAACGAGACTCTCTAAAGCAACCTGTCATGGACAAGATGCATGGATTTGAAACTGAAATTGTAAAACATTGCAACAAAAAGTTTTGTGACCAAATACAAACAAACTTATACAAATACAAATACACAGTAGAACATATATACTCGACACAATCTGCCATTGTCATCATTCACTTACCATACCATACCATACCATGCTATACCAGAGGAAAAGTAGTTGTACTTACTCATATGAAATATCCTTTAAGGATATTTACTAATAACGTATAATGTTAAACTATTTCTTTTGTTACACATGGTTGAACATGTAAAGGACATTATTGTACACATACCTGGCGATATGAGACGTCCTTCGCTGCCCGTTACAGTAAAATTACTGAAAGCAAAATTACCAAAAGATTCCTTTGGTTTCTTGCACACATAGCCACCGATTTTATTGCACTTTTGCGATTGCCAATATAGACCAGATGGCAACATCGGTGTGGGGGACATTTTCCATTGCAGACCCAAACAAATGGCATCTGAGGGCATTACACTAAACTGACCCTGGCCAGGTAACCAACCCTAAAATAAACACACACAAAAATATATACAAATACAACCATAAACGCCCATACATACAGCGTAAAAAGAAAATTAGAGATTGAATAAAATTTTTTTTTCATTAAAAATAAACGAAAAAAACAAAAACAAAATCAAGTGTAATAAAATTTATTGAAATTACTAAAGAGAGTTAGTTAACCATGACAGCAGAAAAAAATTTCAAATATTGAAACTACAATACATTATATTGATTGTATGATGATATTATGTATGTGTATAAATGTTGCAATTTCATGGATATGTATTTGTGTTCAACAACATATTAACTATATGTATGTATACAAACAAATACACCCACATACCTATTCATATGATATGTTATAATGCATAATGGTTTTAAAAACTTAAATAAGAGTAACATTGAATGATGATGCAGAATGTTTATGCTTTAATACGAGGGTTGGTAAAAACGCTACAACAATAACCGCCGATTAAAAACTTATGAAATCGTGAGAGATGCACTGCCATGATGATCGAAAGACATCAAATAGTCAAGTTATCAGTAAAAAATCTGCTGATGCCATTGACTTCTCGGTTGATCAATGAATTTTTATATCCTTGATAATACAAACAAATTGTCAGTGAATAATGTAGGAAGAGGCATATAAGAGAAGGAGCGCAGTATATATTTGGTGATGGGAAATTATGAAATAGCCGTTAGAGAAGTTACTGATGACATTGGCTGTGTCAATAACTTGAGCTTAAATGAGTTGTCAAAAAAACTGTTTAATTTTGATCAGAAGAATAGTTGCTTGAGTATAGTTTAAGAATTGTTCAAACGCATTAACATACCTCGTACAGTGTGTGTACAGTGAGACACCGCTTAACGCGGGGGATACGTTCTAATATGTTCCAGCGCTAAACGAATCAGCGTTAAACGAAGCAACTTAACACCTAAATATATAAGTAAATACATATATAATAATCATAATCTAATAAATCAACGGTGATGCAGGAAAGATGCGTTCGTACTGTGATTGCGACATCAGAAAATACAGTTGAAATCTTTATTCTGGACAGACTAATAAAAGAGCGTTGAAAAACATGCATAGTTTACATCGTCGCTATATAGTGCACCGCTTTCGGTTGGTGCATGGCCGTTTCATTTGCACACATATACAACAATTATCAACACAGTGCGCGATTTAGGGGAATCCCAATACTAACGCGTAATACTGAAACAGTTTTAAGCGGAGCAGCGTTAAGCGGGGTCTTACTGTATTGTTCCATCTTCCAGTTACTAATTTAACGTCAATACTCACATGAGATTAAAAACACAGAATACAACCTCCTCTATAGCAATATGTTACGCACAACCAGCTGTAGAAACGTCTGGAGTCTAACAATCTGATCATATATACAAACATACATACATAATTGGTCATTATAATCCTTCAGTCAGGATTATGACCTAGCTTCTCACACCACTTACGTTAGGTGTGTTAATTTAATCCATAAGTGGCGGGTTAAGCTCGACTCCGAACGACAGATTTGTTGAGAAACTTTTCCATGTTAATTTTATTTACTTTCAGAGTTTTTGCTAGAAATCTGCTGAGATGAAGTCGCCAAAAGAATTTTTTTTTAAATTTTTGTCAGAAATCTGCTGAGAGGATGTCGCCAAAAGAATTTTTTTTAAAATTTCGTTTTATTGGAGATGTCTGATCTGATTGAACCATGATCTCACGTCTAATAAGGCAACACACTACATACTAGATAACGGCGAATTCAAACGATCAGCAATAGGATATGCGTGTACTCCTTTTTTTGATGAAGTCTTAGTATTACTTCCAGAGATATGAAACCACTCTGCCAATGGCATAGTGACAGCAAGGTTGTGGATCTAAACATTTCCAAAGCATTTTAAAGAGTTATTCCTTTTGCCATCGGTAGCAACTTTTCTTGATTCATATCCTGCTTCCTTAGTGAACATATGATACGGATTGTTGTGTATGGGCTTCCATGTGATGAGTTTAGGTCTAATTCTGGAATACCACAAGATTTCTAATTCAACTTCTTGTTTTTCTTAGTAATTAATTTTTTAACTTTTTTTTTAAAACGCAGATAGAATTGCGTTTTGCTTATGAAAATAGTTTTTTTATATTCATATTGCTTTAATAGAAGACCCAGCCCTTAGGAAATGGAGGCCCTTTGAAAATGAATGCGAAAAAGCTTAATATGACTGCCCAAAATCGCATTCGGTGAAACTTCTAATAGGGTTGAGCGAATAGAGTCGTTTTTAATCATTTTTATTGAATCACAACCGTGTATAAATGTTACGAAAGGGAAAACTTTTCAACGTAATGTTCGCTGGAACTAGTTTTGTCTGTAAAAATTTAGAAGCATTATTCAAGGGCCTGGGCATCTCCATCTAATCTCTCTACCATTTAAACTGTTTATAATGTAATATGTTAAGGGAATACAACTTTAAGTCACCGTAGTCTAGTAGGTAGTGTGTTGGCTTATTAGACGTAAGGCCACGATTCAAACCCCAGGTCAGATATCAAAACGAAAATATAAAATATATTTCTTCGGTGACTTCCTCTCAGGTGATTTCTGGCCAAACTCTGAGAGTAAATGAAAATTGCCATGAAATGTTTCTCATGTCGTTCGGAGTCGACTTTAGACTTTAGGTCTCGCCACTTATGTATAAAATTAATACACCCAACATAAGTGGTGTGGAAGACTAGGTTCATAATCCCTGACTGAAGGTTTGTTATGACCAATTATGTATGTATGTATGTAATAAAAGTTTAATGCATAGACCGGTCATTTAAGATCTATTGCGAGGTTTATTTACCGCTGACAGTAGAGGGTGAAAAGGCTTATTTAAGAAAGCAGGGTATCATCCAACAATATACATATCTTAGTTAGAGCATGGTTGGCTTTAATGCAAGATACTCGATCGAAACAAAGGAACTTATGGCTGTAAATTTTATACTACAAGTATTGCTCATCTGTCTAGCTGAGCATAAATGGTCGTGGTTGATTGGTTAGCATATCGCCATCCTGCAATAGTTTCTGCCAATCTATTTTCCTAGTTCCAAGACTATGCAACAAATTAATAGGAGCACATCCCTTGAGTTTTATTAAAAAAAAATTATTTTAATTTCCGAAAGTCATTTACAATGAAGCATAGGTATATGGTCATGACGTTCAAATCACAGCCCAATTTTACAATGAAAATGTGAAGCAATTGAAGAAAGAGGCAAAAGAATCAAGGAATGGCTTTAAAACAGAATGTTGAGGATGTCATTAATTTTCTTGGATAGAGCCAAGCTCTTTTTTTGTCATTATTAGCTTATGCAGTTTAATTGTGACCTGAAGAATCGTCCGTCTCGTAAATGATAATTAACGACAAACTGATAATTATCCATCAGTTTGTCGTTAGTTATCATTATATAATGTATATTATCATGATATAATGTATACAATAATCTTATAAAGCTCAGAAAACTCCAGATGATATATAAACAGTACAATCGACAGAAAGTATTTTCTTGAGAGGTGTAATCACCTGTCAACCATTCTATTTTCTTTTGCCTGATAGCCCTGCAACCTGTGATCTTGTTCGCTAGACGGCAGTGAATGATGGAAAGACAATCATTCCAATAAATGATATCAGAAGGGAATTGCATAGTTTGATAAGTTAATAAAAAATTTTAAAGAGAATTAAAAGATTTCCATGTATTCTTTTAACAGACCTCGTATGTGCAATGACAGAGGGTGTAGAGACAAATAACAATAAGAGCCATGTACATACATGTAGTAATACTGTGTGTAGTCATAAAAAGTAATGACAATAAATGTAGAAAATAAATTAATAAGCTTGAATGAGTTTTCATTTTTAATATTTATTTTAAAATATTATATTTAATAATGGAATGGAAATAAATATGTATGTTTCAATTACAAAACATTAGTATATAATTTTTTTACGATTTATTTCCAAATACTGTAATTGGATCTGGGTTTCTTATATAAGAAATCGATCTAGAAAAAGTTCTTTACTTAACTGTTTTCAGTAGTCTGTATGATTTGGGCTAAGGTTTTGCAATAAGACTCGAAGTATATTCGAGCAAAGAATGGATTATTCGAAGCCTATGAAAAACGCCCTGGTCAAGTAGGTATTGTGTTGGCTTATTAGACGGAAGGCCACGGTTCAAACCCCGGGTCAGATATCAAAACACAATATGAAAAACAATACGAAATCTCAGCAGATTTCTGGCAAAAACTCTGAGAGTAAATAAAATTGCAATGAAAAGTTTCTCAAAAATCTGTCGTTCGGAGTCGACTTTAAGTTGTAGGTCCCATCACTTATGTATCATTATAGGCGAAAATAAAGATATAGGGAGATAAAGATTATTTTCAATCTAGACGAGAGAATAGAAATCGGCTTTTTGACCAGAAATTGTAAACTCCAAGGACATTTGTACAGAATGGGAATGTTTTCACGCCCAATAGGTATGGTTCGTCAGGGTAATAGAAAGTCATTATGGAGAAACCTATATACGTATAGATTGTAAGCAGTAGTATAACAGATCACATATTTGGAAGATGACATGTTGTTTATTTCATCGCATATGTGTAAAGTTATAAGGATTTGAAAATGACTGCATTATTGAAAGGAGTACACTTGGGTGTGATTTCCAAAATCTGTAGTGTTTACAATGAGAATTCTCTTGATATGTTGGACAAATCATCATGGCCTTATACTTCTGGATGAAAGAGTACGAAAAAAAAATGTTGCCGAACTTGGGATGATACCAAACCACTTGAGAACCTAGTACTAGCGAATGAGTTACTAAAAATTCAATGTGTGGGTTTGGGGCTGAACGCATCACGTTCACGAACCATATTTCTGTGAGAAAAATACAGGAACAACACCATCACTGCCAACTTCTTTAGGTCTGAATTGGGTAATCTGAACACCAACGATGTGTGGTTTCAACAGGACGGCGTCAGTTGCCTAACAGCTAAAGCCACATAGTAAATACTGCACGAGTGATTTGAGGACAAGGCCATTTCACGTAGGGGTGATGTGAACTGGTCACCAAGATCTTGCAATTTGAAGCCGTTAGATTTCTTTTAGAGGTTTTTTCAAATCCGAAACCACAGCGGTTCTTAAAGCCACCATAAGCCATGTCTTCAATCAAATTCCACCTTATTTAGACGTCAGAGTCATAAAAAAATTAGAAATTTAGGCTATGCTTCACTCAAACCGATGTAATATTGCAAACATAATTTCATTAAAAGTCTTTAAAACGAATAAAATTTTTTCAATAATTAGCAAGCACTTAAGGAAAGACCTGATATTTGAAATTCCATTAGCTAACGGTGTTATACATGTGTATTACTATTTCTAATCCATAAATATAGAATATATTGCACACAAAGATAATTTTTTATTGAAAAATAAAAAGTGACTTCTTACGGGAGAGCATAACTTTAGATGACATGACAATATGGATGGATAGTCTCTATATAAATAAATACATATGTATATATGTATACGAGTTGCTAATGGTAAAATGTTAGATTCAATTAAATAATGTGAACTGTTGAAAGACAATTGTCATGGGGGAAGTTGATTTGTAGAGTTTGAAATAAAAATAAAAAGGAAAACAGAAAAAAGAAATCTAAAAAAAAAGAAAACAATTTTCTTTTATGAACTGTTTTTGTTATTGTAACACATACCTGAAAACTCATGCGAGAGTCATCTGTCCATTCGAATTGGCCATTCTTCTCTAGTTCAGCCCCCAGCCAGTAAATCAATTGTGGCGAATAGTCAATTTGATTACGGATATTGGATGTTATAAATCTAAGTGTGTTTTTGTTGTCAAACAATTGCAATTCATTTGAAACGAATACAAATAAATAAAGTAAGAAAGGAAGTACAGAAATGGAACAATAAAATTTGAAAAATTAAATGAACTTTTTCAAAATGGAAAAAAATAACAACAAAAACAATAATGTTGCTAAGGGAGAAAGATATTTATTGTTATTAGCTTTGCTTTACCTGTGTTCGTCGGCGGATGATACTGATGTCAATTTGGCACCCATGCCGCGACATACTTGTTGGGCTGTCCACCAATCTACTTCGGGATATGAAACGAACAGGTAACATGAACCATTATAAGGTTTTAAACGTTCATTTGAGCATTCAGAAGCGGCTGCAACAAAGAGTAGACAAAAAAACGAAAGCAAAACAGAGTCCAAGTATTTTAGTTCAATTATTATTCATTCGAAAGGCTTTAATAAAAATAAGTAAATAAATTTTTTCTTTTCAACATTCTTTGTTTATTTATCTGCAATAAAATTCACATTTAATTGAATAACAAAACCAAGTTTTCACGAAAAACCAAACAACAAAATGAAAAAAACAAAAAAATGAAAAACACATTAAAGTAAACATTTATAAAAAATTAGACATTTTACACAAAAAGCAAAAAAAAGGAAGCTTTGCATAACTTATACATGCAACAATAGTTGAAAAGCAATAAAAAACTGTTGAAAGTATTAAAAATAAAACGAATCGATTCGATTCCAATGCAAATAACGTGCTCAAATTTACAGTTTTTCACAATCAGTATTTATTTGTTTGTTACAAAACTATAAAAATTTAAAATTAAATAAAATTTTAATAACGGTAATTTTTACAATTGTTAATAAAAATATTTTCATATTTACGTTTTTTTTTGTTTTGAATTTTTTAAAAGGCAAATTAGTTTTTATTTACAAAAGGAAAAATATTTAATATTTAAATACGAAGAATTTTTAAATGCCATTAATTAATTGACTTACATACGTTTTGCACTCCATCCATTAGGGTTAAGAGCATAGTTGAACTTTTGCATTTGTTTTCATTCAATTCGAATATATGAAGTTTACTCAAAACTTGAGATATATATTCCACCGAATATATAGGTACGGGGTAGGCCTTGAAAAGTTTCTCAAAAATCTGTCGTTCAGAGTCGATTTTAAACTGTAAGTCCCGCCACTCATGTATGAAATTAACACTCACAACATAAGTGGTGTGAGAAACTAGGTCGTAATCCTGACGGAAGGGATGTAATGACCAATTATGTATGTATCTATATAGGTACAGTCATGTGAAAATTAATAAGGATACCAATATGATACTTAAAGAAATTTGCCATTATCTTGTTGGAAGAGAATCCATAGTGTAATTATTGGAAAAAATTTATTTATTTAATGCAGATCGAGGAAACCGTTAACGTCATTGTTCAATCCTCAGTACACTCTTAAGACAGTAAAGCAAATAACTCTCTTTCAACAGATTTTTGGCAAAAAATCTTGAGAGTAAATAAATTTGCCATGAAAATGTTTCTCAAAAATCTGTCGTTCGGAGTCGAATTTAAACTATTGATCTCGCCACTTACAAATTAACACACACAACATAAATGGTGTGAAAAGCTTAGTCGCAATCCTGACTGAAGGGTTGTAATGACCAGTTATGTATGTATGTAATTAAATCGACAAATAGAATTGCCAAATTTTGCTTGAAGAATAGCTTGATTTTGCCGTAGTCTAGTAGCTAGTGTTTTGGCTTATTAGACGTAAAGCCCGGGTTCGTATCGCTTTCTTATTGATCATTCGATACCGATTGTTGTGCACGGGCTTCCATGACATGAACTTAGGTTTAATTCTGGGATACCACAAGATTTCTAATTCAACTTCTTGTTTTTCTTAGTAATCTATTTTTTTAACTTCGAATTTTATATACGTTTTGTTTATGAATATAGTTTTTTTATCCATATTGCCTTAACAGAAGACCGAACCCTTAGGAAATGGAGGCCCTTTGAAAATGAATGCGAAATGGCTTAATATGGCTCCCCAAAATCGCATCCGGTAAAATTTATAATAGGATTGAGCGAATAGAGTCGAGTTTAATCCTTTTTGTTGACTCAGAACTGTATATAAATGTTACGAAGGGAAAACTTTTGAAGTTTAACGTAATATTCGCTGGAACTAGTTTTTATATGTAAAAATTTTAAAGCATTATTCAAGGGCATGGACATCTCCATCTAATCTCTCTACCATTTAAACTGCGTATAATGTAATATGTTAACGGAATACAACTTTAAGTTACCGTAGTCTAGTAGGTAGTGTGTTGGCTTATAAGACTTAAAGCCCGGGTTCGTATCCCAGGTCAGACATCAAAAGGGAATATAAAAAAAATATTTCTTCGGCGTCTTCCTCTCTGCAGAATTTTTCGTTCGGATTCGAACCCTCATGTATGAATTTAACGCACACAACATAAAGTGGTGCGAGAAGCCAGATCGTAATCCTGACTGAAGGGGTGTAATGATCAATTATGTATGAATAGCTGGAGGCAGTACAACAGCTGTCAATGTAGCATGCACTGTTTAGTGCAGTTTATGGTGGCATAATTGGGTCCTATTTCTCTCAGAATAATATAAATTTCAACTTTACGGTCAATGTCATAAGTTACCATGGCAATCAACTCCATTCAGTTTTCTTTGCATAAAATGGAAGAATTTTGTGCAGAGAGATTGCTAGGTAATTCGCAGCAGTTCTTATAGAACGCATTTGTTTACATCAAATAATGTTGAGGTTAATGGATTGGGAAGCACATTCTTGGAAATATGATGTTTATTATCTGAATGTGTTTTCGTCCAAAACCGTCAATTTTATGACTTATCTTTACTAAAATCTAAAATATTAGATGAATGGGGAAGAATTGACAAAAATACTGCTAAAAATCTAGTCCTAAAAATCGTCCAAAGCCGTCATTTTTATGACTTATCTTCACTAAAGACTAAAATTGAGGATGAATGGAGAAAAATTGACAAAAATACTGCTAACAATCTAATCAGCAGTGTAAAAAACCAGAATATTTTCTTTAATTTTCTAATAATCTTAAAGATGTTGTACAAGTCGAATCTAGAAAGGGATATAAAATAAATGTAGAAAAAAAACGAGAAGGAAATAGACAACTTCTGCGATCTCAGATTACTCCTAGCAAAGCAAACATTTTGACAAAATTTTGCCAATCGATTTTCACCTACATACGCTAGTATTTAAAAATATTTGTGTATTTACTAAGAATCTATCGAAACACAATCTCAAATGGCATACTAAACACTGTAAATCAAATGCCAATAGAGCGATAAATCAGAAGACGTCTTAGGGTGATCGTGCGATCTTCACGGATGGTTCCAAGATGAAGGTGGATATTTATGCAGAAATCTATATTAAGGGTAGTAATATTGGGTTGTTCGGAAAGTAATTTGGTTTTTTTTCGTGTGGTAAACAAATACTTTATTAAATTATATATTAGCGGTTCTGGTCCAACACCTTTTGCCACCTTTCTGGTAGTAGCATAATAACACGCTCATAAAATTTTTGATCTTTGCCGGCAAAAAACTGATCGAGGTAGTTTTTGATCTCCTCATTTGAGGTGAAGGTTTTACCGTCTAAAAAATTTTGGAGTGACCGGAACAAATAATATTCCGATGGTGCCAGGTCTGAAGAATATATTGGGTGTAGCATTGTATCCCATTCAAGCTGTAAAAGCTTTTGACGAGCGACCAAACTTGTGTGAGGCCTCGTGTTGCCTTGGTGAAACAAACACTCCTGTTGATTAGTTCTGGCCTTTTCTGTTGAAGTGCATCATTCGGTTTGTCCAGCTGATGACAGTAGACTTCTGAATTAATCGTTGCGTAATCCGGTAAAAGCTCATAAAAATTATTCCTTTAAAATCCCACCAAATAGACAGCATCACCTTTTATTGGGTGAATATCGGCTTTGGAAATGGTTTGAGGCGGTTCATCTTTTTTGCTCCATGACCTCTTGCGTTTGACGTAATGATGCGCTTCAAAAACGGATCATTTTCGTGACGTTTGAGAAGCGAATCGCAGACGTCAATGCGGCGACACAGATTTCTCTCTGTGAGAACATGGGTAACCCATATATCGCGCTTCGAGGATAATCCCAAGCCTTTCAAGTGGTCATAAACTGTTGAATTTGATAAATTTAACCTCAATCCAAACTCACGTGTTGTTATTCGCCAATTCTCATCAACTAATGCCTTTATCGCGCCTTTATCAGCTTCCACCAGCCTTTCCGAACGTGGTGCATCTTCGACATTAAAATTGACGGATCGAAATTTAGCGAACTAGTACTGGCATTGGCGTTCTGTCAATACACCTTCTGCATACACATCGGTCAATTTCTTTCCGGCTTAAACAGCATTTTTAACCTTTCTGTGGTAAAACAGTAAGATATGTCGCTCTCCATATTTAAAAGGGCACCAACCAAAAACTACTGCTTAGAATTAATTGGAATTTTTCACACACAAGCCTTCCTATATTAGCTCTCAAAGCGTATAAAAATTTTGCGGCTTAAACGTGAAGTTGGGTGCAAAAAAATACAATTAAATCCTCTGTCAAGAAAAACGAAATTACTTTCCGAACAACCCAATATTATATAAGAACACAACTATGCGTGTGTTCTAAAAGTCAAAAAAGTAGACTAGTCCAATACGTCAGGATATATTAAATGAGTTTTATTAGATAGCGACTTTCAGGATTTCTAGCCTAAAGGGATTAATCTCGGATATAAGCTTGCTTGTGAAATAACTCTTCTTAGCTTCTTCTTTCTTTCTCTTAGTCAGTTTTTGTTTATTCTTACCTTAAGTTTAAATTTTTCTATTTTTCGTATCTCGCAATGGAGTGTGTGCACAATGAAACTTCCTCTGGCCTTCGGAGTCTAACCTAACCTTGGGTAATAATAGTAAATTATTTGTAGGCCTTATTTCAATTTTTAATTTTTAAAAATTTTAATTACATTCCAACAATTATCAGATAATTATGTATATTCATACATTTTATTCATACATATGTATTTGTATGTATGTACATACATATATACATATTTAGAAATATAGTGTGAAACAATTTTCGTTCATGAGATTGTATCACATATTTATACAAACAAATATTTGGTCTCTATTCGTATAAATGTTGCAGGTCATTTGGCCACTGTAGCAAAATAATGGAAAATGAAAATAAATTTTATGAAACAAAAATTAAAAGTTCTTACTAAAAGGATTTTATTTCAATGAAAATTGTTTGTAATTGAAATTAAAAAGAAGAAATAATTGCAAACCCAACAACGCCAGAAATACAAGTTAATGGTTTTTGCAGTTTGCCAATTATTGGTAGTAAATTGATGGTTTTTGTTCATATTTTTCTTTGTTTAATGTTGTGTTTTGTTTTTATTTAAAATTAAGTTATTAAATGGTCAGTAAGAAATTAAATTCCATAAAGTCAGTGCTGTCTTCAGTCTTGATAAAATTTGGTAACCTAGTTTACACCAACTACAAGTCAACACAACGATCTTGGTGAACTATTTTTATCATAAAATTGTCCTTCCAAAGGTTAGGTTAGGTTAGGTTAGAGGACGTGTACTTGTCAATTAGGACAAGTACAGTACCCGGAGGTCGAATTGATCCATTGTACAACGTCCTAGTTTCTCACACCACTTATGTTGTGTGTATTAATTTTATACATGAGTGGTGGGACCTACAGTTTAAAGTCCATTCCGAACGACAGATTTTTGAGAAACTTTTTCATGGCAATTTTATTTACTCTCAGAGTTTTTGCCAGAAATCTGCTGAGAGGAAGTCGCGGAAAAAAATAATTTGTGTATTTTGTCTTGATGTCTGGCCTGGGGCTCGAATCCTGGCTTTACGTCTAATAAGCCAACACACTATCTACTAGACTACGGGGACTTCTTCCAAAGGTTTATTTCTTTTATTTTAAAGGAAGCTTAATGGGTCTCCAGTCAAAAAATGGAAACAATTTTGAGCAACTTATTCGACACAATATAAGGGTCTATGCATGGAGATTGGTCCTTAACCGTTTAACTGCTACGCGGCGCAAAAGCGCTGCGTTCATTTGTTAAGAAAAGCGCAAGTGTTAGTGTCAAAATATATCCCGCAGTTTTCGGACGTTCTCACCAGAATCGTTTCAAACGGTTAATATGATTAAGAATATCGGTTATAATTTGGCACGATTAAGATTTTATAGTTAAGCAATGTAAATTTATTCAATTCAATCCAATTTTATTAAATTTTTTTGTAAACTGTAACAGATGTTGTCTATTATTAGAGTCATTTCATACCTGATGTAATTTTGTATCATGAGATTTAAAATACTTGCAATAAATAGAAAGAATTCTTAAAAATTAAAAAAAAATAGAATTAAAAACATTCACACACACACAGACACACAAAAGACATGTAAAAAATATGTTTTTTTTTTGAAAAAAACGTTAAAACAGAATTAATTAAAATGAAAATCTAAAGGAATTTTGAAATTGAAAAAGGCAACTTACCGTTAAACAAATGACTTCCTGGATAGATTTTATAGTTGCAATTTTGAGTTTTATTATTGATTTATTTGGATATGTTTTTAGTTTTGATTAAAGCGTAAATAGTTGTAAAAGTAGCAGTAAAAATTTCAAATAGTAATAAGAAAATAGCAGAGTAGTAGTAATAGTAGTAGTAGTAGTAATAGTGGTGGTAGTAGTAATAGTAGTAGTAGCAGTAGCAAAACGAATTTTAACAGAATACATAATTATTGTATATTTTACATGTTATTTTGCATAAAAATTTTGTAGAAAATATTTCATTTTGCAATTTCATATTATTGTTGAGGGTTAGGTAGATAGGATGGCAGGTTGTTTTTAAAACGTTTTTTTAATTTATTTACATACATACGGTTGTTTTTTCAGCAGGTGCATTTTTAATATTTTATTGGTTTGTTTTGTTTTTTTGTTATTATTTGTTTAGATTTATTTGGATTTATTTGCGTATGATTAAATAGTAATAAATTTAAATACATATTATATAATGTAAAATTATTTATTAAATATAGAAAAGATATATGTATGTATATATAATGTATAATAGGTAGATACTATGTTTTAAAAAAATGTCAAAATGTTCATCGATTTATTTTTATAAAGAATATAAAAAAGTATGTACATGAGATTAATAGTGAACAGTGAAAATGTGCTCAAATTTACTAATCGACATTATAGTTAATGCAAAATGTTATTAAAGTTACAAAAAAAAAGTATTAAATAAGTAACAAAAAATAAATAAATATGAAATCTCTAACAAGAATAATACTGGATAAAGAAACTAAAATCCAGAAAATAAATACAATTTAAAACTATCGATATTCGTGATCATTTTCGGTTTCTTTTCTTTGAAAACTAATTTGATCAAAATTTCAATAATTAGTGTGTTGATTCAAATAGCACCTTAGACATTTCGAACGAAACGGCTTTTTCCTGTGAGAGTAAATAAAATTGCCATGAAAACCTTCTCAAATCTGTCCTTCGAAGGCGACATTAAACTGTTTGAGGTTTGAGGCAAACAAAACTTTTGTTGGGAAATTATAATAAGTGAAGATCTGAGTCATGTATCAGACTATCAGAAAATAATCCAATGCTGACCACCAGATTTTTACCGGTGAGTACACTTTCTGAGAGCGACGATTGTCTGAAATGCAACATACAAATTCTCTAACGATGTGTATGAATCTGAATCTGTTAAGCATTAGAGCATTTCAGAAGAAAACACTTGGGTGCACAACCGAGACCAGCAATGAGTATTCAAAAAGATGAGTAGAATCGAATCATACTCATAATTTCTGATACTTATACGCATTCATACTTATTTTAATATCATACTCATACTACTCATATTCAAAGTTTGAAGTACTCATCGTACTCATACTTAACAACACGTATGATGTTTTTAATTTCAACTCGCCATGACTCAACATTTACAAGAATCACAAAGTAAGTATGATTAGCGTGCGAACACTACAATACTCACTAGCGGGTTGTGTGTTTGCTTTGCTTGATGTCTTTGTTTTTTTCTTTCTTCTTTTTTTGTAAACGCAACAACAACTAAGACTGTAAATTTTGATGAATGATTCGAATCACTCGAATCATTTATGACTATTATAATTTTTTTCTAAATTTATGAATCTGAATGAGTAGGCGTACGAATCAAACATATTTTGAATGTTATGAGTTTGATGTCAACGTTGTACTCATACTCATTGTAGTGAGTACGAATGAATCAGGGTAGTTGAATTTCAATACTGTTGACTCACTCATACTCGAAATTTCATGAGTACTTATGAGTAGCGAAAAAACGATTCATTGCAGATCTCTGGTGCACAACAGGTGCTGTTGACAACAAGTAGCATCCTGGGCAATAGGATTAAAACAGACATTGTAGAGATATTATGTAGTAATTTAAGTATTAATGAAAAGCATTGTGTGGAAAATTTTTCCTATCGATGATTGATTTTTACTATGATTTTTGTATTTGAACCTTTTCTATATTCTCCTGTTCATACACCCGAAGATTTCTATGGAGGAATGAAGACTGTTAATGGATTTAGAGTTGAAGACAGCATTACTGATTAGGATTAAGCTGGACTACATAATTAAAATGAATTGTGACAAGGACGTCATAGCGATGTTATAAATCAGAGAGGTAATCTTATAATCTAAAAGTGTTATTTCAATCGAATTGATCTTATTATTGATGGTGGGTTTAATATAATATACTCAGATATGGTACCTACTTATGAATTTACTTTATAGACGCGGGAAAAGAAAAATAAAATATTAAAATTAAAATGTACAAAAATAACGGTAATTATAACAGTAATAATGATGACATTTTCGAATAAACAAAACATTAATTAAATTTTTTTTAATGTTATAATTAAAACAAATAAATGTCATCGACACACACTCACATACATTCTCGTATATAGACATAATAATGAATGAGAAAATGTTTCATAAGTATGCACGAAAATAAATGAAAAACGATATTTTTGTAGTATATCATTGCATTGTTTATCTACAAATATATTTTAATACTCACTGTTTTCCATGTAGGTTTTCGCCTTATAACCACCAAAATGATGAGAGTAATCGGATGCAAAATGTAAACCCAAATAGGAACCGGCTGACACATAACGTAACAATTTCAATTTTGTACTCCAATCGCCACATAAACGCTTGGGTATTACTTCTTGGCCAGCTTTGCTATTCGGCTGGCTATTAATGTGATTGCCATGTTGTTGATGATGATTATGATTGTTGTTGTTTGTATTGTGTTGCTGATAATAAGGATTACCTTTCGGATAATCCGGGGTTTGTATAACAAAATTATTACGTGGACTATATAGACTTGAATAGATTTGTAAGAGTTTCTGATAATTATTCTGCGTCAAATCATAGCCATTGTAGTCAGTATTTTGTGGAGCATATGCGTGTTCCGTTCTTAAATTGCTATTCGAGAGAAATGATGTTTGGAATGTTGCCGTAGTAGCAGCAGAACTTCGCTTGCGAAATGATCTTAAACTAGGATTATTATAGTTTCGAATTAGATTAACACTGTTCTGTATATTGCTATCGATCGTTGGATTATAACGATGCTTGGAAGATGTAGTTTTCGCTGATGACCTCATAGATTCAGTTAGTTTCGGTTCTGTAATCTCGAGGTAATCGTAAGTACAACTAAAAAATTTATAAAAAAAGAAGATAAACCCAAGTCATATTTACGTCTGCAGTTAATACTCGTATAGCAGCAGTCTTACCCTTGTTCGTTTTCAATAACGAGTTCTTCAAATTCGATGACAATGCGATAACCCGCAGGCGCTGTTATGGTGGTAAAACAATTTGCATTATCAGGATATTGGCGTGGAAATGATGGACTCCAGATGGAAGCTCGTGGATGTTCTTTCGTTAATGACACTGTCTTATTGCAATCATTAATCCAATTACGACGAAATGAGTCTATTTTGTATGTTTTTTTAGGTTATGAAGTATTTGTACTTTTTTAAACTTGTTATCACTTACCATCACTCATGGCTCTTTCGCAGATTAAATAATTTTTGGCACTACAGTCCCGATCATTCCACATGTATTTATTGGTTAAAGGACTGCGATTGCTTTGGACACCAGGCGGTGTACGAAAGTATCTACGCAGTTCAATGCAGTCTTGGCTACTGAGACCATCATCATTGGGTTGCTTATTATAGTGGCCGTGCTGGGACCAACCCGGAAACCAATCTATTTGAAATTCTTATTGAAATTTTTATTTCTATTAAAAATGAAAATGTCTATTCTTACTTGTATACTGAAAGGTTAGACCATCACTCCAGCGGAAATCACCCTCATAGCTTTTGTCCGAACCCCCCACCCAATAGGCACTTTGTTCCGCATATCCAGGACTATTGAGTAGTAGTTCGTTAATGGTTTGTTGTTGTTGTTCATTGCGCACCGATACCAAATGTCCACCTATTTTCGAACAATGCTTTTCGGCCTCGTACCAAGTTAGTGATGTTTCGATGGCGGTTATACAAAATTGCTCCATAGCAATCCAACCAAAGGCACAATTTGACACAATATCCGTTAAAGGCCTCGATTGATAAGACATATAAATGGCTGGCAGTTGTCGCCTACTCATTGCATTGCTTGCTCTTACTGACGTCTGTGTTGGTATTGTGGCAGCAGCACGAAAAAGATGGACACTTAAAGTATTGCCGGAGGATTCCAAAATGAAACCTCTCGTGTGTCTGGTGTTATTCACACAATGCGACCATTTGGCATGATCATTTTCAAATACTTTTATTACCACGCCCACACAGTTGGCTGTACCGGAAAATGCCATTTGCAAGTTGGCTTTAGTGGCCGCCAAAAAGCCAAATGAATCCAAACCAAGGTTAGTAAATGTCTTTTGTTGACTATCTCCCATTAACTTGTGTTTATTTGTAATATTCGTATCCGGCAGTTTAAAATATGGCATAAACGAGGAAAAAGCACCAAAATTATTACCACTATTTACTGTTAAATTTATCACTTGTGCATCCAACGTTGAACCCTGGCTTGTAAATATCGTATACAGCTCCTCTTCGTTAACAGCATCTCCTATGCCCTCATTCATTAGAGTAGGCATTGGCAAGATATCGCTGTCATTATTTGTGACCATGCGCAGCAGTATACGGTTTCCATATGGCAGGTGAATACGAAAATAACATTCCAGTGAATCCTTCATACTGGGCCGTATATAAAATTCTCCGCTTTCATTGCTTGTACTTACATTATAACAGTAATCGACTAATTTATAACTTAAACTAAACATAGGATTCCTATAGAATTGAACGGACGCCTCATCCTCAATGCTAAAATGATATACACGATCCGCAACAGCTAGCTCTTCCAATTTGCCACACAAAATCTTATGGCCATTGAAGCGTACAAATCCTCCACTGGCGCAGGGTACATTTAAACGTTGCAACTCAACCAGCATACCAGGTGGCGCCTGTTTGGGATCGGATATATCAGCATAATTGGAATGTTTGTAGGAGGGAAAATGCACTGTACAATCTATGCAGTATAAAGGCAAAATGGTGTAATCCAATGTACCCAAAGATTTCTCAAGTAATATCAAATGGCAGTCTGAAAATAAACAAACATATAATAGGGAGAGAGAGAAGGGTAGAGATTGGGGGAGAGAGATATTAAAATAAGACAATTGGATGACTTTTGGTATATAAGTCCTAAATAAGCCTTTTTCTCTAGTCTTATATTAAGGATAACAAAAAGTTCTGCGCAATTAGTTTTTTCGCGTTTCTGCCTTTTTATGTCGAACGAGTGGTGAATATAATTTCCTGTCAGTTCTCCTAAAGGTAAGAGAATCTTTTGAGTGCGTCAAAAGATATCAGTCCGTAAACAGAGTGACGCTTATAACCAAAGTTAACTTAAACTTGGCCAGAGTCAAACAATTTTCTTAGCCATTGTCAGTATGGATTCCGTCTTCCCTAATGTTTGAACTCTTTTTGGAATGTATTGTATGACCCATATATGCTATTTTTTGGGAACAGGTTCCATTATTTCCGTCGTGTATATTTTGTTGAAGTAGTGATGAAACAATTAAACAAAAG
The DNA here is from genome assembly GCA_958299815.1 of Sarcophaga carnaria. NCBI lineage: Eukaryota > Metazoa > Arthropoda > Insecta > Diptera > Sarcophagidae > Sarcophaga > Sarcophaga carnaria. The sequence continues at coordinate 79,258,411 of OY283149.1, read as the reverse complement.
CCACCCCGTGGTGGTGCTCTAATGAGTGAATAGAGTTGGATAATCTATTAGACTCCGTAGTCCAGTAGGAAGTAGGTAGGCTTATTAGACGAGACGCTACGGTTTAAAACCCAGGTCAAACTGCCAGGTCAATACTGCCTCTTCTGACAAAAACTCTTCAGTTAGGATTTCCACCTAGCCTCTCATACAACTTATGTTGTGTGTGTGTTAATTTTATACATGAGTCGCGGAATCTAAAGTTTAAACCCGACTCCGAATGGCAGATTTTTCGAGAAATTATCATGGCAATTTTATTTACTCTAAATGCCATTATTACAACTTGCCGTTAACTAAAGGGAGGATTTTAACGGGCAGATAAATTGTTTTTCATTATTATAAGCGTACAATATGGTAGAAATGAGCGTTAAGCTAAATGCAGCATCCTCCTACCTTTAACTTTTAAAGTGATGTTTATGTTTGAACTTGCCATATTATATATTATTTTCAATATGGCTACTTCAAATATAAACAAAATGAGCATACACAACAAAACAACGCAGCCCGTCGTTGCCACTGCGTTAATTTTAGTTAACTTTGTTTTATCATTCGGTTGTAATAACGAAAAGAAGTTAAAGGTGACTTTAAAGTTCACTTAAGCTAAAGTTACCTTTAACTAAACCCAACTTTAACGGGCAGTTATAATAATGGCCCTAAGAGCTTTTGCTAGAAATCTGCTGAGAGGTCGAAGATATATTTTGTTCTGTTGGAGATGACTGTCCTAGGGTTTGAACCGTGGCCTCAGGTCTAATAAGCCAATACACTACCTACTAGACTACGGATTAATGCTGTAAAAAATTTGCATTAAACCTGACCAGATTCTATTTGAAGAACCTTATAGCAGTTATGATGGAACAATGACTTCTGGCGCAGTGACCTCTTGCAACTTCTAATGGTTTCTACGAAAACTGTAACGAAGATAAATACAAGCAGACCTCAGAACATTTTCTATGTCATTGCCTAGCACTTGGGAATTTATTCATAAGCCATTGTCTACCCGAAGTCGGTTTGAATAAAATTCAAATCTTCATAAGACTCTCGGGATGGCTAAGAGATGGCAACTGGAACTTGTAATATATGACAAAACACAGGAAATGTCGTTGTTCGGACCTTAGAGGACACAATTCAATCTAACCTATCTCGGGATTTTAGTTGATTTTATTTCTTTTTGCGTCTGGCAACGGAAAACTTTTATTGCTAAAGAATTTTAATCATAAAATGAAATGAACTAACTTAACTTTAAGTCTTTTATAACTTCTTTGGGAAAAAAAAAATTTTGTTTATTACTCTTTTAATAGCCTGTAAAAAATCTATTAAAATTCTTATGTGTTGATGCTTATGCTTATGCTAATTTGAAATTATAGCTTCAAATACTAAATCAAATATAGTGACTATTGTAGTTAACACCCATTTCGTAGCAAATAAATTACCCTGCCCCTCATAATGAAGAGAGGGAGTAAAAAAATTGAAACTGAACTGAAAATTAATGAGAAAATTACAGCATTTTGCACTTACCTTTGCGTATATGAAATTGAAAAGTTTTCCTAAATGCCACTATTTGTGCTTCATCGACAATTGCTTCATTGCCACTGGCATTTGTCCATTCATTGTTGTTGTTGTTGTTGTTGTTACCACTGTTATTGTTGTTGTTAGCATTGCTGCTACGCATATTGTTCGTTTTGATATTCATACGAAAAAATACTCTGAAATGTTTCGGAGAAATTAAAATGAAATTCCTTTCAGTTGAAAATACATGAAAATAATTTAAATTATTTTTAAGCTCTGCAAATGGGTTTTAAAGAGTTGTCTTTTATTGTTTCTCTGTTAAAAATATTGTTTTGTGAATTTTTTTTAAAAATTATTCCATATTTCAATGGCAACTTTTATCGTTCTATATACAGTGGACAGCAAAACTCTTAGTACGGCAATATATTTTGCACAAAATCCCGATGTGGCTTCAAGAGAGTATTTAGGAGATCATTTGAAAGAACGGTTACGTAATCGCTAAACCTCAAACAAAAGTCAACCGAAAATCTTGCTCATGGTGCCACCAGAAAACTCTAAACAAAACTTGCACATTCAATTCCATATGGGTAAAATGGAGTGCTTGGCCTTGGGATAACATTTTCATATATTAGGCCTTTGAATTTTAAATCTACTCAGGGTTCTTCTTGGGAGTACCTATGGAGACATCTGAAACTTTTCCTTATATTTCTCTTGTTTTATGAAAAACATTAAAAAATTGTTTGTTTTATAATAAAACAGAAATAAATTAACAAAATAAATATATAAATTATAAATTTGTATACAAAATTTTGGCTAAAATCTATGAAATTGCTAAAATATATTGCCGTACTAAGACTTTTGCTGTCCACTGTATATCAATTTCCAAACAAAAAATTTAGACGTCCAAATAAAATTAAAAAATACCATCAAAAAGTGCATGACTACATTAAAAAAATTTTCGTTTATTAACACATTTGGGTCCTGGGCTATTTTCACTCAAACGTGCCTATAAATCGGGTTATTGTTGCCATGTTTTATCATTTGCGGTGTCAGTTTCGAGATTGTTTAACTAACTGAGTTTATTTTCACACACAGAGCGCAATCGATATCTGATTAGCTTACGTACATACATGACATAATTGGTCATTACAGCACTTCAATCAGGCTTATGACTTATCACTTATGTTGCTTGTCTTAATTTTATACATGAATAGGTTAAGTTAGGTCGGAGTGGTAGCTCTGATATCAAAAGGCTCACTTGAGCACGCATAGCGGCCCGTTGAGATGCCACGAGGTGAACGCAGTTCTGTACTGACTGTACTGATCAAGTTCCACAAAAAAATATCAGGAAAGATGAAGAAGTTGGTCAGCGCAAGGGCTGCACATCAAAAGCACGACTACCCCACACTGGAAAACCAGTCAGAAAGCTTGATAAACGAAGCTATATCCTTGACATCAATAGATGATAGCTCCGTCGAGCTGACCTGCACCTCGCAAGAGATGGGCACTGAAAAAGAAAGTGGATAACAGTCTCCTTTTCCTCAGCGGATCTGCATGCACGGCGGAAGTCGTTAAATGGGAGCCACATCCTTTCCGCGTGTCTGCCCATAACACAATGACCTGTAAGCATGGCCACTGTGATTGAGATGATGCCACGACCAAGTCCAAGCAACTGGTTGGTACGCCGTCTATCCATCAAGGGCCAAGTGAGTCTAGCAGTGGAGCAGGACTCCTCATTGACCCAGGATAGGTTGGCGTCTAGAAATAATTTTCGCGTAATGTCCAACTTGATCTAGGCATGCCCAAGTCTACTGAAGAGGATTCCGGAAAGAGTACATTCCCTAACGATCCTGGAGTTATTCACCACCTACACATGAATGGCGGAACTTATATTTTATAGTCGACTCTGAACGACAGATTTTTGAGAAACTTTTCATGGCAATTTTACTTATTCTCTCTCTTTTTGTCAGAAATCTGCTGAGAGTAAGTCGCCGAAGAAATGCTTTTTTATATTTCGTTTTTTGACCTTGGTCTGGCCTGGGGTTTGAACCGTATCCTCACGTATAATAAGCCTACACACTACCTACTAGACTACGGCGGCATAGGCAGAATGCATTGACATAAAGGCATTTGAATATCATCACTGATCGGCAAATGGTAATTAGGGAAATAACAGGATACCGTCCTAAAGTTTAAAAAGGTAATTAAGAAATACCCCAGACATGGAACTGCACACATAATGCGGGTTCCTTATCATCAAGGAGTAATCGGTAATGTGCCAAAGTACCATACGCTTGGCACACTTGAGCACGCACAGCGGCCTGTTGTGATGCCTTAAGTAAGCGCAGTCCCTGTGCTGACCGAAATCCACCAATACAATCGAAGAAGTTGGTAAGCTCAGAGGTTGTACTGCGCCGTAGGCAATAATAAATGCAGTGGTGAGCATACAAAAAGCCATGAGATTATACGTTAAATTTAAAACCGTTCCATATGGCAGTGGGTACAATAATTATGGATACTATTTTTAGCTTAATGGTAGGCAAGTCAATCGTGAGATTCATTAGAGAATATCGTGACCTGGCAAGTGGAAAAGCGGGTGGGAACCTACCCTATACTATCTCTTAAGACAGTACCAGTAAACTCTATGATCTTGCGAACTACTTCACGTAGAGAATGAGTACAAAGAATTAAGAGGGGAACTATTCTGCGTTGTACAGATGGGGCAAGAACATGTAGTGGAACCGAAGCACATGTAGTGGAACAGAAGCGGAATTTGTTTTTAAAGTGAAATTTTAATATTCATCACTAGCTATGCGTACGTCTTGTTTACATTTAGTATATAGAGAGGTTAAGAAGTAAGTAATAAATATTAATAAATGGCAAGTGGCAAGTCAGATTACAACTACTTTTCTGCATCTTTCTTTGTCAACTTCAACACCAGAGGTACCTGAAGGGCAACCTAAAAGAATTTTTTTTAAATGACGAGTAAGACTGGGGGTTGTTTTAACCGCTTAAAAATTTCTTTAACTTAAAATTTATTCTATTGATTATTTACGATTTTACTTAAAAGTTTTTTTTTGCTGGTAAAAAAGAAACAAAAACAAAAATAAACATTGAAATTCCCAACAAATTTAAAACCAACTGACAAGCAAAATTGTGCATTTAAAAAGGCTATTAACAGTTCAATAGCTTTACAATAGAAAATGACATGTTAGCAGACACGGATCTGTTTAAGACAAACGTTTATTAAAATTTACGTACACCATTGCAAATGACATGCCCAATGTCCCATGTCCAATGTCCAATATCTAATGAACAATTAATATTAATTTCAAATTTAGTACCAATTAAAGATAGATCGCAAATCCAATCGCAATGGTTGTGTCTATTATTCAGATTGGATTACGTAGTGTGTGTGTGTATGTGTGTGTCATTTGCAGCACCTAAAGAGCACAATGACAGTGTATTTATGGGTAGTAGCACTTACCTAAACTCAATGGTGTCGTCTTGCTCGCAAAGCTCATTTACCAGCCATAAACCCAGGGATTCAGTACTAATGCCGCCAGCAGCATTAGTATTGCTTTTCGTTTTACCCTGCCATTTATTTTCCGACGAACAGATGTTTGCATTTTCAATCTCGACAGATTTTTTACGCTTTTTCGATGCATTGTTTGTGGATGAGGATGAGGCGGATAAAGAGCCTGCCGTTAAAGCTCTGGAATACCATGTATTGCTGTAGACGTTTGTAGTTTGTTGCCTTTGCTGTTGTTCTTCTTGCTGCTTTTGCTGTTGTAGTTGTCGTTGTTTTAGCTTAAAGCCATTTTTTGTTGCCTTATAAAAACCATTTGATTGTATATTGTCAATATTTTTTTCATCAATTTCTACATCAAATTCAGGTTCCAACTTCTCGCCAGCCTCATTTTCATTTTCATCATCATCATCATCATCTTGGCTGATAGTTACCTTCGACATTGTATTCGTATCACTGTTGTATACATTTCTGGTTAACGCATCAGCGTTTGTTTGACGTTGTGCATTGGCATTATTTTTTAGTTGCCTATTCCCCGTTGCAAACTGGGATTTGGCGAACCATGAAATTGGCAACTTGTTGCCTAAGGTTTCATCACTACTGCTTACTGCAATGTTACCATTATTGTTATTATTGTAGTCATCACTAGTATCACCATTATCGTTATCATCACTCGTTGTAGCATCACTGCTTGTAACAAAGCTGCCACGTTCTTGGGAACTTAAAAGCGAAACACTTTCAACAAAGAAATCTCCCGTGTATTGAAGGATTGTGCGATTTTGCCTTGCTGTTGTAGTACGCTGTTGCTGTTGTTGCACTGTTTCTTCTGCAGTTGATGAGGGGGATGGCGTTGCTAATGTTGGCAGAATTGTTGTAAGACGAACTGAAGCATGTGCAGATAATGGAAAGAAAGAAGAGCATAAGAAAACAATTCAACTTTAATAACATTTTAATGGAATTATATTTTAAAATAAAAATAAATGTAAACGTAATTCTTATTTTGCAACTACCACGATCTCTTGTGGGCTTAAAATCTTTAGTGGGCCATAGATGAATATAAAGTAGACATTGTGTGAAGACGAATCCCCCTGGGAAAGTAAAATAGCTATTCCATGCAATTTAATTTTTAATTTCATTTCATTGAATTCCTTATTTAAAACAAATGAGAGTAAATCATTGAAAATACCGGGTAGTGAGGTATAATAAAACGAATAAAGTACTGAATAAAGTAGAATCATAAATAATATCTTCAAAGTACTAAACTTTTAAAGCCATGATTAAGCAGCATTAAACTGTGGGTAAAATTAGATTAGGTAATGTGTCGGACCCTCCTTGAAGGAAGAGGTCTCATTGCGATACCACAATCAATATTGAACCTGGGGATTAAACATTACCCAGAGGAAACCAGCCCGAATAAATCTAGCTATTGCAGCAATTTGTATATTAGAGACCGCACTCAATGATAGCTGGCAGAAAGTGAGAGGTTAAAAATCTCAATCTTTCTATGACAAGAACGGGGCTCTGAGACATGAGATCAGAGCCACTGCTCCTGTAGAAGTTATTTGACGGAATGTCAAGTCTTTCGGCATGCCTACCAAAGGAACAACTGTACACTCATACATACATATACTATATACATACAGTGGACAGCAAAAGGCTTCGTACGGCAATATATTTTAGCAATTTCATGAATTTTAGCCAAAAGTTTGTATAAAAATTTATAGTTTACATATTTATTTTATTAATTTATTTCTGTTTCATAATAAAACAAACAATTTTTTAATGTTTTTCTTAAACAAGAAAAAAATAAAGAAAAGTTTCAGATGTCTCCATAGGTACTCCCAAGGAGAACCCTGAGTAGATTTAAAATTCAAAGGCCTAATATATGAAAATGTTATCCTTGTATTTAGTAGAATTTCCCTTAAGGACAACCACTCCATTTAACCCATTTGGAATTGAATGTATAAGTTTTGTTTAGTGTTTTCTGGTGGCTTTTGGTTGACTTTTGTTTGAGGTTTAGCGATTACGTAAAATATATTGCCGTACTAAGGCTTTTACTGTCCACTACATATTCATTACGATCTGTATTATTGTCAATTTAATCAATAAGCGGCGTGATCTTCAGATTAACGTCTACAACGTTTTCATGTTAATTTTATTGCTCTCATAGCTTTTGCCAAAAAACCTGTTGAGATGGCTTAAAAGGAAGATATTTTTTTTAAGAAGAGTTCTGAACTATTGAGCTTTCACTTACAAAGCCTATATACTGCTCTCTAGACAGAGGCATCTTTTTCTGTAAATTAATAGAGAATATTTCTATCTTTGACGCGTAGATGGAACAATGGAAGAAACTCTTCATCTTATGATATCATTTTTTTTCGAAATTGTTGCATCTGTGGCCGACTATATCTTTCTGCAGTTTCCCATCTTAATGATAATCACATTGCCATTTAGGCAATGCGGATATGGATCGAGTCAATGAGCTGTGAAGTTCATATATGGAAAAAATATTTAAATCAAGCGAAAACCGGTTATCCTAAATAGTTCAGAGACATGAAAGTTCTTTACAACTCTTCAGTCAGGATTACTACCTAGTTTCTCACACCACTTATGTTGTGTGTGTTAATTTTATGACGGGACCCACAGTTCTTAAAGTCAACACCGAACAACAAATTTTTGAGAAACTTTTCATGACAATATTTTATTTACTCACAGAGTTTTTGCCAGAAATATGCTGAGAGAAGACGCCGATGAAATATTTTTTTATATTTCGTTTTGTTCGAGGCGTCCAACCTCGTAAATAAAAAGGTTAAATACTTCCCAAAGTAAGGAAAGTAGCTATCCAGGTAATACCACAAGTTGTCACATGCGATTAGGAAGCCATCAATACAGACATTGGGTTTAGCCATGTTGAACTAATCAGATCATTGCTTAGCACTCTTTTCAATAAGACTCTATTTTCGAAAAAATCTATCTACCTTTTCGATTGATGATATATTCACTGAAAAAATCGTATAGAATCGATTTCAAAGTGAAGTTGAAGAACAAAAAAAAAACATTCTTTCCTTGACCAAAGTACCTCAAATTTTTATCTAGAAAATGGCAGTAAAAATCTGTAGCCTTGTGTTACAAAATACAGCGTTCAATAGAAGAAAGCATTGTGATGCATTTGTAAGAAAATATCGCAAAGGATACTAACAAAGGAAATAAAATTGAATTTTTGGCTTTTATCCACCATGGTATTGGACAGAAAAAATAAAAAAATAAAAATGGGAACCAATAACACTTATTTGTGCTGTCATTAAATTTCTTATGGCATAAAGGAAGAAATATTTTAATAAAGACTTTTATCGGATTAAAAAACAATAGGAAGCAATAAAAAAAATTAAATTTCTTACACTGTCCTTTTTTGTGTGCAAATTATAGCCACTGTCACGCTTAAATGTACTGAAAATATTTAATGCGCTTCTTCCGTTGGCATTGTACAAGCAAAATAGAAAGAAATAGAAATACTTTTGCGGAATAAATGGCTGTTGAAAAGAGTGTTAATTTAGTAGAACATTATATTAAAATGTTTTATAAATGAATTGTTTCATTTAAAATTGTTGTAACAACATCACCATCAACAGCAGCAGGAAGACGATGAATGCATTTCCAATTACAGAGTGAAATTAAACGTATTGGGAAACCAAGCGCCTGGTTGGCTGTTTAATATATGTATGTATACTTTCTCCTAGTGGATTCAATACATATTAAAAGCCTATTATCCAGAACTATTTTGGTATTTTAATACATACAGACATACATAATTGGTGATTACAACCCCTAAGTCAGTACTATGGACCTAGTTTCTCACACCACTTATGTTGTGTGTGTAAATTTTATACATGAGTGGCGGGACCTTCAGTTTAAAGTCGACTCCGAACAACAGATTTTTCAGAAACTTATCATGGTAATTTTATTTGCTCTCAAAGTTTTTGCCAGAAATCTGCTGAGAGGAAGTCACCAAAGAAATATTTTGTCTGACCTGGGGTTTGAACCGTGGCCTCACGTCTAATAAGCTAACACACTACCCACTCGACTACGGGTATTTTTTATACCTCCATATACAGGGCTATATTCATTAATTGGACGGTGTTCTTATTAGTTGGGCGTGTTAAATTAAATGGGAAAATTAAATCTACTTTGTATGGAAAACATAACCCATTGGCAGCTCTGTTCAAGTCTGTCTGGACAAAAATCAATTTAAATTAAATTTAAATTTTAAAAGAAATGTAATGCGGACAAATATTTCTGAAACATACAAATTATAATATAAAGTTTCTGAATTTGTTCACAATTTTTTTTTTAGCAACATAATTTTTTAACAACCGGTTTAACAGGTCTCATTATAGGTATTCATGGAAAGACTTACATCTGAGTAGGGGTTTCAAGTTAGAGGATTTTTTTCTTATCAAAAAAATTATTCTGTTGGTCAAACTTATCGTAGATTTCATCAGCATGGTGACATATGTATTCTCCCTTTAGAGTGGCTATATTGAACAGCAGTGGATCGTTTTCGTATTACGTTTGTACTTACTTACGGTGACACACTGTCTGTTGTGCACAGAAGCACAAGTAACCTCTGCAATCAATCAATTCGTAACCGCAACCTTTCAAAAGCTAGGGTCGTGAAATGCCATTTTATGAAAGATTTTAATGCAGGATTAAAAGCTCTCAAGATTCAATTTGTACAGAAATTAATTCTAAGCGACCATCGTATGCATCGCTAGTTATGAGAGGACTGAAGCTCAAACTGATATTGGATTCCCATTCAAAATTTTGTTCTGCGAAGAAGCGCATTTGTGGTTAAATGAGTGTGCAAAGGAGTAGATTTTACTTATTGGAAGTGAAGATAATCCACAAGTTTTTATTCTGCTTTATGTGCTGACTGAAACATTGTTCTAAACGTCTTCAAAAACCATAATGATCAGAATGCAAATATCAAAGGTGAATGACAAAGAAACGTGTTGAGACATTTTTTCGTTCCTCAATTAATTGGAATCGCTGACATGTAGTTCAAACTGAACAGAGCCACATGCCACAGAGTGAGCTCTACCATTGATTTGCTCAAAGAAACTTTTGATAAAAAAATTAATTTCACATAGTGGTCCATTTAATTGTCTGCTAAGATCGAATAATTTAACCCCATTGGATTATTTTCTTTGTGATTATGTAAAGACTCTTATCGACTTCGATAAACAGAAAGAATTAAGCACCTGGAAATCAAAGTTCGAGAAAACGACTGCATAAGCTATGAAAAGTTTATGAAAATTGGCAGCAGAAGTGGCCGTAATCTAGTAGGTAAAGTGTTGGATTTAATCCATACTTCAGCCGCTGGTTCAGACATCTCCAACAAAACGAAATATGAAACTCTGGCAGAAACTCTGAAAGTAAAATAAATTTGCCATGAAAAGTTTCTCAAAAAATCCGTCGTTCGGAGTCGACTTTAAACTGTAGGTGCCACCACTAATTTATAAAATTAATATACACAACATGATTGGTGTGAGAAGTTGGGTTGTAATTTGAAGACAATTTTCAGTTCATTGCTATTCATGTAATTGAAAGTAAACAAAATTTGCAACATCATAGAGTCTATTCGTACTACCCAAAGTGCAGTTAAAAATTGAGCTGTCAGCCAATTGATTGCTTAGGTCACGAAACGCGCTAGTCCCTCCTGTATCTTATTCAACTTATTTGAACTTTTTTCAAATTTGTTCTGCCTACCCAGACCATTGCTCCATAGATCACTATTGGCCTAACCATCATAGTATACATCCAATGCCAGGATTTCCCTGCAAGCGTTCTGCATATTATTATGGCTAGATAGCCTTTCCTGAGATGCTATCTATGTGAGCCTTTCATGACAATTTACTATCCATTGTTATTCTTAAATATTTGAATTTAATTTTCTGTGATATTATTCCAGCTAGGAGTTGAATACTTCTTTTTCTTGTAAATGGTATAGTTGTGGTCTTGCCGGGGTTTATCCCTAAAGGCACTGTCATACGCCAACGATTGAAAATCTCAAGACCTCTTTGAATGATGTCGCAAAGCATTTCTTAAAAATTTCCTTTAGCCACCAAGAATATGCCATCAGCATATTCTTTGCATTCGATGCGCACCTTAATGAGTTCTGACAGCAGATTTCTGGCAAAAACTCTGAGAATAAGTCACCGAAGAAATATTTTTTTATATTTCGTTTTGAACCGTGGCCTTGCGTTTTTTTACCCTACCTACTAGACTACGGCGACTGTAACATACAGCCGATTAATTAGAAACATCACCTGCAATATGGACGTACATATCGACATAAAGACATAATAAAGTTTTATTCAGTTGTTTAAAGATTAAAAATTTTTAATGAAAGTGACAACATTCTCACACATTAATTGTAAAAATAGTGTTTTAAACCTTAAATTTCCACGAAACTTTAATTTTAAATACAGCTTCATGGGTATTAAAACCACAAAATGTTAATGAGGCTGAGTTTTTCGTCAAAAAATAATAATAATAACGAACGAAAGGAAGAGAAAACCATACAAATTTCTTTTATTGCTCATTCATCACTCTGACACTTTAGAACATTACTACAGCATATTGGCTGTCGTTTCACTACAGAAACCACCAAAAAATCTCATTAGTATGCAATGAAATGAGATTTAAATCTTTACCGAAGGAAAGCGAAACTTTTTTCAAGTTTTTTGTTCGTATTTCCGCTCTCGCTTTATATACGAGTATAACTCTAATATTAAAGTGAAAATTGCAATTGAGTGAAGGGGTTTTTATTTTTTTTTGTGGAAAAATAAAAGTTTACATTTCTTTGCACTTTTTTGGAAACAGTGGGTAGTATTAGATCTTCTACGTTGAAAAAACGGGAAAAAACTGAAAACTGATAGAGCAAATACTGCCCTTCCATAGTATCCAAGCCTTTGGGTATATACCAACAGCCTAGCGAAGGGCGAGCATAGTGTTCATTCCAAAAGTTATTAAAAAAAATCACTATCCACCCAAAATCCTTCAGACCATTTTTTTTTATACGATCAACACTCAGGTGATGGCCCCTACTTATGCAATGCATTGTATTGGAACTAGGAAAATATGTTATGTGAAGGAGATAAGAGGGTGTAGTGTTTGTGGTCATTAGATTTGGATCTCTTTATATTACAACTGACAGGAAAGACCTCTGCAAGTATGGAGTTATACACACGGGCAATCCGGCTAAAGAACGAATTTTGTCTGGAATGCAGTATGCAATACACTAGCTAATCGACCACAAACGTATGTGCCCAGCGAGAAAGACGGGTACTATGTGAGAATACACGATTTTCATGAAAAAATTCCTACCATCATTAATGAGCACCTTCGCCTTCTCTTGTATGCGGGCACAGGCCCAATACATAAGAGTTGTATTACATTCTCGATCGAATATAAATGGTGTAAATAGTAAGGAGATCAGATGAGGTGAAATATTTCTTGCACCGTCTTATGAAACCAAGGCACTTAAATGTTTCTTTCCACCGTTGAAAATTGTGCTTCTTCCAGTAAACATCACACTGAATGTTAATGCCCAGAACATCAAGAGTTTCTGACTCCCTAATATTTACAACACTTATAACATACAGGCTATGCAATATTTTTGCTGCGCTTATATATCAACTGGGTCTTTCGTGCATTGAACCCATTCGGAGATTGACGAATGGGCGCCTTTTCGCCTCAATTTCCAATGTGCTCGGCCTACAATTAAAAGAATGTGAATGACAAATATTGCTGTCATCTACAAAAGAGTATATACGCTTAGAAGTTAAAGAAAAAAAACTATGAGTTTAACCTGAACCCTGAAGATAGCCCTGAGTTTAACTTGAGCTCTGAGTCTGATGGTATCCCATCTATAACAACCCGTACAGTGCGACTCCTGAGAAACCTCGTTATAAATCGAGAGAAGTGAGTACCAAAATACCAAAAGCAATAAGTTTCGATAGAAGTGCAGCTTAAAAACTCTTGAGAAAGTTGTGGACAACTATTTAAGATGTGGGATGTTACATGCTAAGCAATGTATTTATAGAGAACCCAGATATACTGGGATTTAGTGGAGAACGTTCGGGAGGCCTTAAATATGAAGGATCATAAATTGGTCAGAGGTATAGAAAATATAATATCCACATAAATGACTGAGATCCTAACTAACTCGATCTGAGGAAACATGTTCAGGAAACTACGGGATGTCCACTGTACGGTGTCCTTTCACTACTTATATGAATGAACTCCTAACAAAACTAATTGAGGCGCGCATCGATTCTTGATTTCTAAAGGAAAATTTGAAGAAATTCTTTGCGACATCATTCAAAGAGGTATTGAGATTTTCAATGGTTGACGCATGACTGTGCATGCATAATTAGTCATTACAACCAGGATTACGACCTAGTTTCTCACACCACTTATGTTGTGTGCGTTAATTTTATACATGAGTGGCGGAACCTACAGTTTAAAGTCGACTCTGAACGACAGATTTTGGAGAAACTTTTCATGGCAATTTTATTTACTCTCAGATTTTTTGCCAGAAATCTGCTGAGAAGATGTCGCCGAAGAAATATATTTTCATATTTTCGTTTTGATGTCTGACCTGGGGTTTGAACCGGGTTCTCACGTCTAATAAGCCAACACACTACCTACTAGACCACGGCGACTTAAGGACAGTTCATCTAGGGATAAACCCGGGCAAGACCACAAGTATACAATTTACAAGAAAAAGAAGTATTCAACTCCTAGCAGGAATAATATCACAGAAAATTAAGTTAAAATATCTAAGAATAACGCTGGATAGCAAAACGTCATGAAAGGCTGACATAGAGCGCATCTCAGGAAAGGCTATAGATACACCGTAATAATATGCAGAAGGCTTGCAGGGAAATCCTGGCATTGGATGTATACTGTGATGGTTAGGCCAATAGTGATCTTTGGGCACACAGAACATATTTGAAAAAAGTTCGGATAGAGTTGAATAAGATACAGGAGGGACTAGCGCATTTCGTGCCTAAGCACGATTGGCTGACAGTTTAATTTTTAACTGCACTTTGGATAGTACGAATAGACTCTATGATGTTGCGAATTTTGTTTACTTTCAATTACATGAATAGCAATGAGCTGAAAATTGTCTTCAAATTGCAATTTACTTTAAAACTTAAATAGTTTTCGTTTCGCTGTATGGCTTCTTTCTTTCTTTGGTTTTTTTTTTCACCATTTTGGTAATTGCTCAAGGATTTCTTGCAATAGCAAGTAAACTTTTTTCATTAGGCTTATAATACTTTTCTAATTAAATGGAATAAATTTACAAAGTTTTGCACAAATCATCAAACACACTCGGCATACACTCTATAGCTCTATAGGTGTACGTATATACATATCATAGAGTTACTAACAAAAAATAAATGAAAATTTAAACTTTTCCCCAAACCAGCATTACATATATTTTTTTTATTTGTAATTTAAGCGATATTGCAACATTTGTTGCATATTCTCAAGTTGTCAGTGAAAATTACAATTGTCAACAGCAGCATCAACAGCCATGTCATGCCATTACAACAATAAATTGTCGAATGAGTATAACAAGTCTAATTAACCTTCTGTTGCAGCTTACAATGCCTCTGTTGCAATGTGCTTCTTTTTTATTCGTTTCATTTACTTTGTTTCATTTCTTTTTAACACTTTCAGTGTGATAACTTTAAAGGCTCTTTTATGGAAAATTGGCAACTGTTAATTGACAATTGACATTTTTTTCTTTGCGAGAAATGGAAGAAAAAGACTGTATTGCTGTTGGTAATGGAACATGTAATGACTTTTTATAGCAAATCATCACAAGTGCAAAGAGATGTCCATTTTAAATTATTCATACACATACACAGTGCTATTCGCATGCTAATATTAGTTATCAATACTTATTGTACCATAACAGGGCAACAATACAACAGGCCTGCATTACACACAGGAAAATAGTGGTTCTCAAATGTTTAAAATTTTTTTTAAATTTTCTTTATTTTCATAACTTTTTAGTGATCGATTATTGAATTTAAAAAATCAGTAATTAAATTCATTCGAGAATATCGTGACCTTAAGAATCGATTGGCGGAAAGCTTAAACATTAACTGTTCTCTCGATCGAATCAGCGGACTCTAAGATTTCGGGAAGTGCGTCGCATTTAGACTTAGTAACAAAAACGAATGGAATAACATGGAAGCTGCACATTATCTTTAAAGGAAGGGATTTTTTTTTTGACCAAACAGATCGGTGAAGAAGGAATTTTAGATCAGAAGCAGAAATTTTGATTTTTATGCCATCGAAAAATGTGTTCAATTCAATTTGTATAGGTGGTACAAAAGACAACATATAGAAATACTATTTGACTGTCAGGCCGCCATTTGAGCACTTAACTCCTATAAGATTAAATCAAAAATAGCATGGGACTATCTGGGAAACCTGAATCAATTGGTAGGTAGGGGAAATAAGGTTGACACTTATCACAAAAAGAAACATATCACGGTGCTAGGCAGGGAATTGTCGTTGTTGACACCTGGGATGTTCGTGAGGATGATAGGCTTGGAGGAGAATGTTATAAAGGGTACTCTATAAAGTTGGAGACGACCGTAATAAAGCGTATAGTCGTAGTACTAATGTCATTGTAATGCTGATGTCTCATCTGAACCGTGTATTTGAAATACAATGTGTGTGGTCTATTCCTTCGTTTGTAGTCGCCGTAGTCTAGTAGGTAGTGTGTTGGCTTATTAGACGTAAAGACAGGGTTCGTGCCCCAGACCAGACATCTACACAAAATACAAAGAGTATTTCTTCGGCGACTTCTGGCAAAAAATCTGAGATTAAATTAAAATTGACCATCCTACTTTTAAGTATATATTTAAGTTTAGTTAAGGTGTACAAACCACCCCTGTGTTAATATGAATTAATTGTGAATTGTTAAGGATATAAACGAAAAGAATTGATCAATACCCGATCAACCCCCAACCCGAAAGGTACGGTTATGTACAAACAAATAAATAATAATTGATTATTTAAAACTAATACATTTGTATTTTTATTTACCCCAACTCTCGCCAAATATGTTATTTTATTGCTTCCCCGCTCACATCCACCCTTTATAACAATTGCATAAGCCTTCTCCAAATCCTGGAAAAGACCCACAAAAAGCAAGCCTACACACACCATCCTTTTGTAGACCATAAGGCAGCCTTCGATAGGCTCATAAGGCTATGCAGAATGACGTTGAGCAATTCCTACAGCTCCGTCAAGGTAGGAATGGACCTCTCCGAACCTTTTGATACCGTGCGAGGTTTCAGACAAGGCGATCCCTTATCATGCGACCACTTCAACTTTGTCATGGAGAGTGTTCTGCGAAAGGCGGGAGTGCATCGCAATGGCACAATTTATCAACAAAGTGTCCAGTTGTCAGATTACGGCCGATAACTATACTTTTGATACAGTTAAGGAATTTATTTATCTTGGCTCCGCCGTTACCACCAAAAATGATGTCAGTCTGGAGGTCTAGCGCAAGATCACTCTTGCCAACAGGTCCTACTATGGTCTCAGTAGGCAATTGAGTAAACTAATACTCTACAAGAAGCTCATCCTACCCGTGCTTCTTTATGGCGCAGAGGCATGGACCCTATAAAGCACTGATGCAGCAGCCTTGAGAGTATTCGAGAGAAAAATCGTACGTAAGATCTTCGGTCCAGTGCGAGTTGGCGATGATTTCCGATCCAACAGTGAACTGTATTAGCTCCTCAACGACATAGACGTTGTGCAGCGTATTAATATCCATCGGCTGCGCTGGCTCGGCTTTGTCGTTCGAATGGGGGAGGATGCTCTGGCGAGACGGGTATTTGATGCGAGAATCTGCGGAAGTCGGCGAGGAGGACGACCTTGTATCCGTTGGAAGGACCAAATCGCGGAAGCCCTGTCATCGATTCGCGTGACCAACTGGCGTAGGCGTGCAAGAAACAGAGCTGCCTAGAAGTGTGTGTTGCGGCAGGCCGAAATCCGTTAAACGGGTTGTTATGGTCAATTAAGTAAGTAAGTAAGTAAGTAATAAAGAGATCAACTCCGAAACCTGATGTTTTCTGTACGTCCAATTAAACTAAATAATCAAGATGTGATGGTCGAAATTTTTGCTGCACCCATCCACTCATTTAGCCCGACAGAGTGATATTTTTCTTTTGCATCGACAAGTGCCACATAAAACTATTTAAGTCAACTTTACTGTTGATGAACCAAAGATTGGCAGAAAAATATCTGAACTCTATTAAAGTCGGTTCTCAAAGAAAGAAATCTTTAATTAAAAAAGTCCAAAAAGCACAGGTATTTTTCTAACCAAATCATGTTTAAAAACATCCTGAGTTTGAAAATAAAAAATTTTTATAAAAGATTTCTAGAAACTTAAATTATTCAAAAAATTAAAACATCCTGAAAATGTAAAATGTTTAAGACTCTCTCATCCGAAATGTCATTTAATGTTTACGTTGTGAGATGACAGTATTATAGTTGTAAATATTATGGAAGTGTTTGTTTTTGTTTTTGTGATTTATATCGAAGGAGAAATAAAATTTGCATATAAAAGTTGACCTAACAAATAACAAGACAACAAAAAAAAAAACAGCGCTGACACCAGTAACAGCAGTAGGAGCAGTAAAAACAAGACCATTAAGTCTATCGAATTTTATTTATTTGTCTGCCTATTAGTTCCACCCTTCTCCCACCAGCAGCAACAGAGACAGGCACTCGTTTATGAATATTTTTCGTTTTTAAAAGAATTTGTCCTACAGGAAGTAGGTGTTGTTGTTGTTGTTGTTGTATACATGAATAGAACACACCAATTGAAATTCATTATACGTAAAAAGTGTTTCATTATATGTGTGAATGAGTGTACAATTTTGTCTGTGACAGAGGGAGATTGTTATCAGGGAGTTTGGGTTGTTAAAATGCCATTCAAGAAAATATGGTAAATATGTTAACATCTCTATTGTTGTTGTTGTTATTGAAATTTTTGTTGTTGTTGTTTCTTTACAGGCAATTTCCATAATCCTATTTACGATTTTCTTGTTTTTGTTTTTTTTATTGTTTTCATTTCGAGTAGTATTCTATACGAAGTTTATTATCCTATTCGATTTTATTCTGTTTTGTTTCGTTGTTGTTGTTTTTTTGCATTTATTTGGTAATCAAAACATGTTAAAAGCTAGAAAAACGAAAATAAACAGACAATTTGATTTAAATCAGTCTTAAACGGCTTACGGTTAAATTGAAAAAAAAATGGAGAACTTAAAGGAAGAAAACGTTACACTTCTTATTAATACCATAATATTTATAAATATACTTACAGGGTTGAATGGAGAGCATTGCCATATTAACGTAAATCTTTGTAATGAAATACAGTTTGAAGAAAATTCATAGAAATACTGTCGCTCATGGTTTTTAATATAAAAATTCTCTCCAGCCTCTCGACAGCTCATTCGTAGGTTAACCTTCTCAGACGCAACCGATCGGTCTGACAATACTTATGTCATTCTATCCTATCACAAAATTCCGTATAATATCTCCATTGAACGTAATGAATCGATTTACGCTTGAGCAACGTTGGCATGTATTGGGCCAAGAGAAATTACTCAATGATGTCGATTATACAAAAAAAAAAAGAAATCAGCTTTTCGGATTTTCATTTTGGTGGGTGCGTTAATAAGCAAAATTTGCGTGTTTGAAGTTCAGAAAACCCATACGTGCTCTTACAGAAGCCAATGCACCCATTACGAGTGACTGTTTAGTGCGGCTTGTGGAGCGGAGTTAGCATTGGCCCATATTTCTTTGAAAATGAGAACGGCGAAACTATTATAATCAATGGAGACACCTATCCCCCCATGATTGCCAATTTTATTGTAAACGCTCTTCATGGCATCGATGTGAACGATGTTTGGCTTCAAAACGATGGTGCAATTTGCCACACATATCATGCCTCATGAATGAGGTACTATGAGGCCAGCCGAGATAGCCATATGAATGAAATAATATTCCATTTCTAACCGGAAAAATTGTACTTCCAACAAAACAGTAAATATGACAAAATTTCAAACCCTTTTTGTTTTATTGCATTTGTATATTTCAATTTTTTAAGTGCCCCACCCGCACATTATATTTACTCACATTATGCTCATATTCATAAATCAGGGAACATATGTGACGTATGAGTGATATTTAATTCCATTAGATCCATAAATGACACTATTTTTGTTTTATTGCATTTTTAAATTTAAACTTTTAAATGGCCCACTCACCCATTATGTTTATTCACATTATGCTCATATTTAATATGTAAAATTCATAATACCGAGAATATATGTGACGTATGAGTGATATTTAATTCCATTAGATCCATAGATGACAATATCAATGAATTTTTATTGCATACTTTTCAGAGTAACTATTCTAGTACATGTAATGTGATGCGTATTAGTAATATATTTCAAATTGCAATATTCTCTCGCAATAATCAGTTTCCTCCCTTGATGTAATATTTCCTTCTAAACTTTGTCATTTAGCTGGGAATTTAAAATCTTTACCACCTTGAAAAATAATTGCATGATGATGGGATATCAACAGTGTAGGTCAAGTCACTTCTAAAATAAAATTCACACGTATGACATAAGTGGTGTGAGAAGCTAGGTTGTAATCTTGGCTGAATTTTCCTGTAAATTTTACATGGATGAAATTTTCCATTGGGAGGGTCTTTTTAAGGCTCTTCTCTTCTGTTTAGTCTCCTACGAGGAATCCTTTTCCATTTTAAGATGTTGGAAGTTCAAAGTAGGGATAATTGTTATCCTTATATTGTTTTACATCATAGTAATCCAGGCTCATAGCCTCATGCTTTACCCTAATAACACCTGTTTTCGATCTGATATCTGTGAATCTGATATCACATACTTGTATTATAAACGAATACATAACCTCAACGACTGCTGTAAAGAATGAATGAAAAAAAAATCTTTTTATTTTTGAGTTTCATTCTTCATTTGAAGTATTCTTATAAAATAATCCCATGAATTTGCATTTTTAATTTGAGTTTAATTAAAGCAAAACACAAAAGTTAAAAGTATCTTAATGAACGAAATATCAGTGTATGTCTGTTGAGAAATGTTGAAGAGAGGAATTAAATTTAATACTCACTCGTAAGTGTCCATTTTATTGATGTCCGTGTGTTTTCTTAATTTGAAATTGAAATTGATTTGATTCTTAACGTAATTAATTGATATCAAATAATCATCTTATAACAGATTATTCAAATATTTATTGTATTTTTTATCTCTTATAATTCATATTGTAGTATTTCTCAGACAAATTTATTACGTATGCAGTAGATAAGACTTAAAGATTCTTTTTCACTTGTTCTAAAAGAGAGTTTTTTTTTTCAAAATTTACTGTAAAATTCTGCACGAAAATTAAATTGATAAGTTATTGGGTGCCTTCTCTGCAATACGTTCATTTACAAATCATCAATAAACCGAGGTCCAAGTTACCCAGACATTGGATATAAGTTGATGCTACACTGGATTTCAGACCACTCGTTATGTGATTGGTTATAAAAGATCCTGCACGTTGCAGCATTAAAAAGAAGTTGTACAATTTACAGCACGAAACAACTGCTACTTTATTAATAATACTGCGACCTTTCCAGAGGTCATGTAGTTGAGTTCAGGTAGGAGGGCCGTTTAAGACCTTTCTAGCCGTTTTTATAGAACCATTTTTTGTTTGTAAGTTTATCGATATGCTTAGGGTCATTAACATGTTGGAAAGAAGTACATAAAACCGAAAAAAGATGAAATAATGAAATCCTTAGCCATACCGGCTCTCCAAAAAAATATTTACATTTGGTTCACCATACACGGGAATGCAAGAAGCCTTAAAACTATTAAAGAAATTTTGGAAACTAAACTTAATCAACCTCCAACAGTAAGTGCGTGTATGGAAAACAAACTGGTCAGATAGATATTGGAAGTGTCACGTTATTGGGGACTAAGAGTAGTAGGTTTGAGGACGTGTATTGTCGTAAAGAGAAGTAGAAATTTAACCCAGAAGCCATTTGACCCTTTGTGATCGCCCAAAAGAAGAACATGAAACAGTGAGGAAAGAAAGATGGAAATAGAGAGATATAAAAAAGGGTATGGTAAGTGAATTTTTTCACTTACTTGGAACGCAGGCGATACAGTCGAGAGACATAAAGGAAATTAGTGCAATGACATCAGCATGAGCTCAAGACGCTGGTTTGTACCTTCGTCTACTACATTCCGTCGGGAAAATCACATCCCCCTCATGATGAAATATGCTCCGCCCGATTCGAATTAAGGGTGCCATTTAACTGGGCGTCGTAGTCGAGTAGGTAGTGTTTTGGCTTATTAGGCGTAAAGCCAGGGTTCGAGCCCCAGGCCAGACATCTAAACAAAATACAAAAAGTATTTCTTCGGCGACTTCCTCTCAGTAGATTTCTGGCAAAAACTCAGGCAGTAAATAAAAATTGGCATGAAAAGTTTCTCAAAAATCTGTCGTTCGGAGTCGACTTTAAGCTGTAGGTCCCGCCACTCATGTATAAAATTAACACACACAACATAAGTGGTGTGAGAAACTAGGTCGTAATTCTGACTGAAGGGTTGTAATGACCAATTATGTATGTATGTATGTATTAACCTGGGCGGGCATTAATTTCTATTTGCTAGGAAAAACTATAAGCTGGTAATGTGGTATGCTATACTACATTGCCTTCATATGAAATACCATATCACAATATTTTTCTCAAATGCTTTTGTGGAATCCTAACACAAGTAGCATTTTTATTGCACGAAAACTACAAATTTGGCGAAGTATGGGAGGATTTATCGGTTTAAATTTGAACCATCGCTTATTTTGAAGACTTATGTCATTCTATTCTGTCACAAAATTCAGTATATTATCTGAACTGAAAGTAATGAATCGAATTAAGCTTGAGCAACATTGAGGTTTATTGAAATTTTTTTCCAGAACCATTGGTCGGAAATCGCACGAAAATGTCGTATAAAATTTAGCCTTAGAGAAAGCCCGACAGTGCCCGGTATACGCAAGTTTATTGCTAAAGTTCGAGAAACAGTTTTCATTGTTGATGCGTCAAGATGTAAGCGTGCTCATACAGCGCGTACAACCGAAAATATGGAAGTAGTAGCTGAGAGTGTGAGTGAGAAATCCATCAACATCAACTTGTCATCGTTCTTAAAAATTTAACATTTCACGCACCAGTTAATGTTAAATTTTGCGAAAAGATCTCGGTATGATGCCTTATAAAGTTTAATTGGTTCTGGAGTTGAAGCCGCATGACCATCCGCTTCGTTTTCGCCTCGCTAGATGGGCCAACGAGAAACTCCATGTTGATGTCGATTTTGCCAAAAAAAAAAACATCTTTTCTTTTTTCGGATGAAGCTCATTTTCATCTAGGTATTTACGTTAATAAAATGAAATGAAAATTAATTGAATATGATGATGGTGCAACCATTACGGTCAATGGAGAACCTATCGCACCATGATAACCGAACTTTGTACCTACTTTTCATTGCATTGCTGTGAACGATATTTGGTTGCAACAGGGTGGTGCAACTTGCCACACATCTCAAGCCACAATTGATTTATTGTCTCAAACGTTTGATGGGTGTTTAATTAGCAGAAATGGTGATATTAAATGGCCGCCAAGAACCTACGATTTGACATCGTTGGACTATTCTCTGTAGGGCGCAGTTAAAGAAAAAAGTTATGCCGTCAAACCAGACACAATTGTGCTTTTAACGGCCAACATTTGTGATACCATTACCGAGATACGACCTTATAAACTTGAAAAAGTGCACGAATATTGGTCCGATCGAATGAGGTACTATGAGGCCAGCCGAGGTAGCCATATGAATGAAATAACATTCAGTTTCTAACCGGAGCAATTGTACTTCACAACAAAAAAGTAAATATGACAAAATTTCAAACTGTATTTCTTTTATTGCATTTTTAAATTTAAACTTTTAAATGGCCCACCCACATTATGTTCATATTTAATATGTAAAATTCATAATACCGAGAACATATGTGACGTAAGAGTGATATTTTATTCCATTAAGGCGGGTTCACCCACAAGTTTCTGAAACATTTTTGGTTCGGAGAAATTTCTTGCTTACTGAGAGTTTTCCGCAACATGATTCACCCATTTCAGAAACTTTGTTCGTAAAAACAGTGCTGCCATATTTAATTAAAAATGACGTAAATACATATTTGCATAAACTTAAGAAAGTTAATTATATATGTGTCAAAATAAAGAAATAAAAAATTAATATTTATAACAAAAAATAAACAGTATTTGTGGTGAATTATTTGGTAAGAATAAAAACATCTTGTTCTGCGATGTTTACCATTGAAGTGACCAAAGTAAAATTACTTGCAAAATATATTTACGAAAAAAGAAAATCAAAGATAAACAAGAGGACGAGTGCAAAACGACTTTTGAAACAAGAGAAGCCAAAAGGTATTTTCACTCACTAGTTTCCGAAATGCGTTTAAATTACGTAGATTCATTTATAAATTTTCATCGCATGGACCCTGGGTCTTTCGATGAACTTCTGCAAATATTTGTGTATTGTATAAATTTCATATGGTGTGACAACCTTTTCTAAAATGGTTCGGACCAAATTTAAAATTAATTTAATTCACACTGAGAGTTGTTCGCACAAAATAATTTCGCTCGCTCTCTGAGAGAAACGTCAAACTCCATATAAAAAAATTATATAAAAATTTTTGGTGAACCAGGCCTTAGATTCATAAATGACAATATCAAAGATATTTTATTGCATACTTTTCAGAGTAATTATTCTATTTAGTACATGTAATATGATGCGTATGAGTCATATATTTCAAATTCAATTAAATATAAAGTATACGCCATTAATTTGGAATTAAATATTTCCAAGCTATGATATGGCAATTCTAAAATTTAAAATTTTTCGAGATACCCCAAACTAAAAGTAAATACAAAAACCACCATTCTAGGCTATATTCTAGTCGATGCTACATCATGGTCTGTGTCTTCCACATCGTCACAACAAAACAATAAATTTGACAAAATTTTTTACATTATTTAATTTAATTATTTTACAACACACTGTTACCTGATACACTGCGCTATCAGCTTTATTTACAAAGCTCACACTTTCAGTATGAAACAGCTCTGTCTAATGTTGACATAATATTGGTGTAAATGATGTTTGGCTTTAAAAGGATGACGTAATTTGCCACAAATGTCATGCCATAGTCAATTTATTGTGTACATCGTTTGATGGCTTTTTAATTAGTCGAAATGGTGATGTTAATTGGCCGCCAAGAAGCTGCGATTTAACATCGTTGGACTATTCTCTGTAGGGCGCCGTTAAAAAAAGTGTTATGCCAACAAACCAGACACAATTGTGCATTTGGAGGCCATATTTTGTGATGCCATTGCCGAGATACGTCCTCATAAACTCGATAAAGTGCACGAAAATTGGTCCGATCGAATAAGGTATTGTGAGGTCAGCCGCGGCAGCCATATGAATGAAAGAATATACCACTTCTAATCGTAACAATAGTACTTCACAACAAAGATATAGCTGACAAAATTTTAAACCGTTTTCAAATTTAAACATTTAAATTTCCCATCCTATATGAATGCAAATGATTTTACGAAATATGCCCTAAAAAATTATTGAAAATTAAGTTGCAATTCATTTATATTTTCCTAGATAGTTTGTCCTAGCAACACCTTTGCTATTGAATACAGAATTTTAAATGAATCTTTTTTATTGTTGACTTTTTCGAAAACATATTTTCTTCATTTAATCTGACTTCTGCTGAAAATAGTTCTAAAATTGTTTTTTATTTGTATTTATTTATACTATAAATGAACTTTAAACATTAAAGTCATATGTGTTATGGTGTGTGTTTCTTTTTTGTTGAGTCATTATTGTCAATGAATGAGAAAATTAAATGAGAATCTTAGTGCATTTTTTTTAAATTTCTAAAAGTCTTCTGCCAATTCCATCAATTGTCAATATAATTTCTCTTAATTTCTTTTGTTTTTATTTTATTTTTATCACACATTTTCTTTTTGCCAAATCCGATTCAATTAAAGTTTGAATGAAGTCGTCGAAATAGTGTAAGGGACCACCAAAAGCAAATTTTGTGGAATTTCCAAGCCAAATGCGAATTAAATTGTATCTGACCACTTTTTCTACTTTTTGTTCTTTTGTTTTTATCACCAACAAATGTTACACAATCAATTCTACTTACCTTTATACAGTAGACCACAATTGATACCAAATGCGGTTGAGGTATCAAAGACATCGTGATAAAGTTGCAATTGAATTTTAAAACCTTTTAATAGTGCTGGCATTGCGGACGACGATGTCGTTGATGTTGATGAGGATGTTGTTGTTGTTGTTGTTGTCGCAGAAGAAGAGTGTTTTGCATTTGATAAACTGTCATTATTATTATCATTATCGTCGTCATCAACTTCAATCACAGTAACATCATTGAGGAAATCATACAGATCTGCATCACATGACGACATAGAAGAGGCGGCCGAGTGAGAGACATCAGAGCTTGTGCTTGAGGTTGATGTTAATGTTGACGTTGACGTTGACGTTTTAAGAGCTGAATACGTTTCTGCATTAACGTGACCATTGTTGTTTTGAGTTTTATGCGTTGATATGGCGGGTATTGTTTTCGTACGTTGACGAAGTCTTTCATGTGTCGTTCTGGTTAAATCAATATTTTTATGTGTGACTGTCATCTGTTCATAGTCCTCGGCCACACTCTCCGCCAATTCTTTACTTGTTGGATAATTATATGTGCTGGTATTTGCATTAGTATTGGTTTTTTCATAGTCATCGTTACCATCACCATCACCATCATCATCGGTGTTATCAGTGTTGTTATTATTTTTATTATTATTATTATTGTTGTTGTTGTTGATGTTGTTATTGTTATCTAAAGGATTATTGTTGTAATTGTTTTCATTTGTTAATTGAAAATTAATTGCTTCTCCTAAACGAGCACTTGTTGCTGTTGTTATTGTTGTTGCTGCTGCTGCTGCTGGTGGTGGTGGTGCTATGGAGATAATTTCATCACTGTTACCATTTTCATCAGGATGATGCAAGTTTCGACTCAATGCTATGGGTGCGCCCTTTATATTGTGGTTGTAAAAGTCATTAACTGGTTCTACTCTATCACTGGACTTTGTTTCCGGTTCGTTGTTATTGTGGTTAAGTTGTTCTTGTTGTTGTTGTTGTTGTTGAAGATTTCTTAAATACGTTGTGGCCGTTGCAAATGCAACATGTTCAACATTATGTATGACGGGCCCATTGAGTTTTTCATTACTGTGGCTGTCTGTGTTGTCTCTGTTGTCTGTGTTGTGTGTGATAGAGATATCAACAGGCGGACCTGGTGAACGTCCTGGCGCTGGGTCACTGTTCATATGTCCCACTACTGTCTGTATTGCGTAGAGCCCAAATACTAAAAGGCAAATGACTAATTTCCTCATTATCACTACAACGGCTGCAGTTTAGTGATTTTGTCGTCGTCGTCTTGTTTGTTCTCTGTGATGTATAAAGCCTTGTATCCCTATAAGGATATTGAGATCTTTGTCTAACCAAACAGTCGTTTATTATTTCTATGGTATGTTCGGCTAACGTCTCTGCTGTGTTCTCGGCTGTGGCTGTGGCTGTTACAGTGGGTAGTGGTAGTGATGGTGGTAGTGTTAAAGGTGGCGGTAATGGTGGTTGCTGTTGTGTTCCTTTTAATTGGATTTCCATAGACCTTCCTTTTGGTAAAATGCTTAATTAGGAAATGTTATCAAGTCGTTTGACAAAAAAATTTTTTCTAAAAGCTTTTAATATTTTTGTTGTTGTTTAGTCCATTTGGCTGTTGCGGTTATTGTAGTCGTAGTTGTGGTCTGTTCAAAATTTTTTTTTCGATTTACCTTTTATTGTTCTTTTAGTGTTTCGTGTGGCTCTTGTTGTTGTTGTTCTGGCTTGTATTGTTTCTCTATTTTTAGTTATTATTGTTGTTGTTGTATGTACAGCACTTATCTCTATTGTTGTCATTATTTAATGTAAAATTGTTGCTATTGTGTAGCCTTCTTTTGTGGCACTTATTACTGTGTGGCTGCTGATATTAGATTGAGCTGCTATTCAATTGGCTGAAATCTGAAAATTTATAGAAAAAGAGAAAAAGACATTAAATATTAAAAACATGTTTATACAATTGAATTTAATGGAAAAACCTTTCTTTACAGACAAATTCGTTGGAATTAAAGTTCACTTAAGCTAATTTTGAAAATATGTGAAACGATGGTCGCGATCTCATTGACATGTTCTAATTTACAGACTTTGACAATCAGCACCGGAGGTTTGCATTAAAGCAAGGCACTCTTAAAATCAGAAGGTAATTCAGCCAGAAAGTTTAATGCATCTGGTAATCGATCTGATCTTAGGTAAAGATAGTGCCGTTAGACTATCAACAAAGGGTGAAATAAATGACAGAAGTCCGTATTGTTCCAGAAATAGATCTCAACGTCTGCAAGGCATGTAAACAACGACTGTACACATGCTTACGAAATGACCCATAAGGATAGATAAAAAATGATTCAGTGGGCGTGGCACTACTAGGCTTTCAATTGTTACCAAATTTACTAAAATTGATGCTAAATAGGCAAAGTTATAAGAGTTTACATTTAATTTGCTTAAATATCTTAAAGTGGGCGTGGCAAAAATTATAATATTTACAGTGAGAATGAAAGTTAATCTTTGTAGCTTTAATTTGATACGCATTTTATAAAAATTGCTGAATGCGTTATAATGTAATAAGAAGATTAAGAAAATACTTTACGAAACACCCCCTTGCTACACAATTCTGTTCGTCTGGTAGAACACAAAAAATTTTTCAGATGAAATTTTTGCAAAAATTTTTTTATTTCCTTTAACTTCTTATAACTTTGTAAGTAGAGCACCAATTTTTATAAATTTGGTATCAAATAAAAGCTAAGAATCCGGACTTTCATATTCTTATATTATTTGCCACGTCTACCCTCCTTCTTCTTCTTCTTTTTCTTCGAAACGTGCAAAGTTAGAACATAGTACATTTAATCCATCTAAAAAAGATTCAGTGTGCGCGGCACTACTAGGTGTTAGGAGAAGATTTAAGTTCAGGTTCTTAGATTTCGTTTGCTACCAAATTTATTAAAATTGATACAAAACAGGCAAAGTTATAAGAGTTTAGATTTCATTTGTTTAAATACCTTAAAGTGGGCGTGTCAAAAATTATAATATTTACAGTGAGAATGTAAGTTAATCTTTGTAGCTTTAAGGAATTTTATAAAAATTGCTGCCTGCCTTTAAAGTAATAAGAAGATTAAGAAAATACTTTACCAAACAACCCCTGGCTACACGATTCCGTTCGTCTATAGAACACACAACATTTTTCTTCTTCTTCTTCTTCTTTTCCTTCGAAAAGTGAAAAGTTAGAAGTTAGTGCATTTAATCTATCTAAAAATGATTTAGTGGGCGCGGAACTATTAGGTGTTATGAGAAAATGTAAGCTTAGGTTCTTAGCTTTCGTTTGCTACCTAACTTATTAAAATTGATGCTAAATAGTCAAAGTTATAAGAGTTTTGCCAAACACCCCATGAGTGTTGTGAGTAGCTGGATCGTAATCCTGATTGAGGGCTTGCAATAGCCAATTATGTGTGTATGTGTATGTAGGTACGTACATATTTCTCATTATTCGACTTTTTTAAAATTTAATTACAATAAAAATATTAATTTTAACGTGTCATTTACAATATTTTCTGATCCATTCATTGATGACTACAATTATTCTTTAAAAGGAAATGAATATTCTAAATTTTATGATTTATATGCATGGAATGTTCCATCATAAAAATAAGTCAAACGGCTATAAAACTAAAGGTTAACTTAAGAAATATATTTTCGTTCATTTCATTTCCTATTTAAATTCATCATCTTCATCGTTTCAATAATTCTACTGCAATATTATGATTTAATTAAGATTTCAAATGGTTTTGCAGTTTTATGAGCGCAATAAGGAAAACAATAAATTTGCAAACTTCAACTTATTTTTCCACAAAAATTACTTTTGATGGATCTTTTGAATATAATTAAGCACGAAAAATTTCGAAAACAATTGTACTACAGCTGCTACTGTTTAAGTTAACCACCCAAAACATGCTTTTGCCCCCAACTGGCATGAAATTCTAATTTTTGTTTCTGCAGAAATAATGCATCTAATGAAGTGCCGTTTAAATCAAGGACATTTTCAAAATTTATTATTTTAAAGGGACAACCTAGTGCTTAAGCATTACAATACTTGTGTGTTATTTGTGACGAAATTTCGTGGTTACCAAATTTTTCGCAATTATTTTAAGCAAAACTAGAGACCAACAATCCGGGTTTATCGATTATATGCTTGTAATTCATTTGAAGGCAAAAATTAAGACAGTGTGCGGTACACTACAACGACCTATTGTACCCTCGTCAAACTTTATAGTGTATCCCTATAATATCTCCTTGAAGCCTATTGCCCTAACAAAGTTTAGTGTACTGCTCGGTGTCAACAATAACGATTTCCACTTGATATGCATGCATGTATTTCTTTCTGGGATGCATTAATGTCTCACATGTTCAAAGAATATGTTACGATGATTCATTCTTATCTTCAGAGAATCTGCATCTATTCTGAGTAAGTGCACTCTGACTCTACAATACCCTGTCAAAAAAAAAACTCGGCTACTAACTTTAGCTTATTCCTGAATAGTCTGATACATTACTTAGATCTCTACTTCACAACAAAAGTTTTGATTGCCAAAAACTCCCTTTTTTGAAAAGAGACTTTGTCTCTCTTTATTTTCCCTTTTTGTTGTGCATCCATTTACTATTCTGTGAACGTTAGATTGAAAACTATTTTGATTATTCGAATGTTTCATAAAAACCAATACCTTTTGGGAAAAGATGTCCTCTTGTAGAAAGCCGAATTTTATATAAAAAATACGACTGTCAGGTTCACCTATCGCATAATATCGCTACAACACCACGTCGATAACGTTGCTGTAGGCTTTCCGGAACCCCTAGAATGCAGATGGCTTCCAGTCAATTCATGGGCATGCAATTCAGGAATTTTACACGGGATGTATACCATGATAGTCAGACCACTAATTATCTTTAAGGCAATTGTCTGGGGAGATTGCACAAATCTGTAAACAGTTCAAATGAAGTTTAACCAGATACAGAGAATAGCGTGTGCTGGCATAAAAGATCTGAGTCACGAAATCCATTCTGTAGTTGGTAACCGATTGCGATACATTTATTCAGAATGGGATTCTTTCGAGCTCAACACATAGACTTTATGAAGATGAGAATGAATCATCGGAATGCATTACTGGAACTTGTGATGAAATAATGCAACATAGAGTTGTTGGGTAAGGAATTGTCATTGTTGACACATAAAATTTGACAGGAAATTTTTTTTCATATGTATTGTGTTGGGAACAGTATGATTGTTGAGAATTTTACTGCTTCCCTAGAAGAGATGCTGTAGTATTTTTCAATAAGGTGTGTAGTTCTTTAATGATTAATTGTCTTACTTATTTACTTGCTCAATTTGTCACTACAACCCTTTAGTCAGGATTACGACCTAGCTTCTCACACCACCCATGTTATGTGTGTTGAATTTATTCATAAGTGGAGCGACAGTGGAGCTACAGTTTAAAGTCAAGATCGAAGACAGATTTTTGAGAAATTTTTCATGGTAATTTGCCTGAAGACTGCTAAATGAAAGTTGCCGAATAATATATTTTTTCATATTTCTTTAAATTTGAGTTGCTTGACCCACAGGTTGAACCACTGGCTGTCTTGTAATAAGCAAAAGTACTGCCTACTAGACTACGGCGACTAATTGGTCTTACAGCATGAAATATTTAAATAAGATATAATAATATTCGAAAACCATAATAAAAATTTTTTCGTACATGGAATGCTGAGGTTTGCTGTTGTGTACTATTTTTTCTCATATACTATTTATTGAATCTTTCCTTTCGGAATTTACAATATGTATTCAAAACTTAACCTAAAATAATACAAAAATAAAAGTTGTTATTGCCACCGCAACGTACAACTAAAAGTGCTCACATAAGTAAATTTATGTGATCAGATCATTTGTTTGAACTCTTTTGAGACGCTTGTGACCCTCGAATACAAGTAAATCTCTTACAAGACGGTTGGGATGTTCTGTAATCCTAGAGATGTAATTGACACTTGCTATTATTTATTTCCTCTCGAACTAGGGGCACCTTCATATCTTTGTGGATGTTACTGTTTCTTAGCACCTGTTATTATTCTAAGAAGTCTAGATTGCCGCCTTTGAAGCTTCTCTACATTGTATGGTGAAGCTGTTCCCCACAGTTGCATGACATAAAGCCAATTAGGTTTCAATACTGACTTATACAAAAGCAGTTTTAGTTCTAAGTCAAGGGTTGACTTAGGCCCAATAACACAGTAAAGCTCTGTTGTTCTGAGTTTCATCTGGGTAATTTTGGCAGCTGTATGGTTAGGCCAGGTAATGCGACGGTCGAGATGGATGCCCAGATATCTTACACTATTATGTTCTGGTACTGTCACACCATTAATCTTGATGGGCGGACAATTTTCGCTTCCCAGTATTAACGTAATGTGCACGCACTTAGAAACAGCAGCCATTTCAGCAGCCAATTTTTCAATTCACTAACGTGAGATTGAAGACTTTGTGACGCAACTGTAGAATGTCTATAAATACTTAAAAACGCCGTATCATCCGCAAAAGTAGATGTGTGAGTCACTACGCTGGTAGGCATATCTGCAGTGAACAATAAGTAAAGGAACGGCCCTAGAATACTTCCTTGTGGTACGCCAGCAGACATCTTTCTGCGGGAAGAGGTGACATATTTTGATTTTATTTGGAAATATCTATCCATAAATAACTTTTTAGCAATTTATGCACATTCGTTGGTAAAAACTGCGTGATCTCAAATAGAAGTCCTTCGTGTCAGACTTTACCGAAGGCTTGAGATATATCAATAAATAGCGCAGAGCAATACTGCGTGTTCTCAAAAGCACGTCTAATTAAATTGGTAAGTCTGTGCACCAGCTGAATCGTGCTATATTTTCTCCTAAAGCCAAACTGATGGTCGGGAGCTATAGCATTAGCATCCATATGTTTTCGAACGTCTTAGAAAATATTGGCAGTACACTTATTGGACTATATGACAATACTTGCGTGATGTCCTTGCCTGATTTGGTTATCATCACTAAATCAGATAATTTCCAAGATGCAGGAAAGTAGCCGTCGTCGATTGAAACTGTGGCAATACTACAACAGAATTGTATGGTGTAAAAAAATTCTCTAAGTAGGTGGCAAAAGTCTCCACTTTCTGTTCTGGGCTTTTTGCCCAATCACCGTGCTGTAGTCATACAAAGTAGGTCGCTCTTGTTAGTAACAGCAGAAGAAGGAGACATAAATATCAGTTACTCTGTATGGTGCTGTAGTATTGCTAATATCCCCTCAAAGACCATTTTAATGCATAAATCTGGCCTAACTAATAAAACTACAATTTCATGAATATAATGAAATTTTTTTCATATCCATTACATCACTAACATAAATTTTAATAGCTGGGCGTACAATACCTCAGCTATTGACAAGATAGAACGACTATGTTGGCATTTTTGGCCTTAAATTTAAATTTAAAATGAAAAACAAAAACGAGATTTTTCAGAAGGAAGCCAGTCAGTTTATTTTACTGATTACAACTTCTTACTATAATAGGACGACATAATCATAAAATTTTTTTTTATGCCTTTGGATGACTCCCAAAAGTGTAACTTGTAACACGACTGTGTAGTGTGAAATATTATGGAAAATGTAAGGAAACACAAAAACAGAAACAAAAAATAGAACACTGAACGAAAAATTATTACCATGATTGATGCACTTATTCGTTGGCGTGATACGAATTTTTAAAATAATTTTATTCACAGAGTACTTTATATACGTTTTTGGTTTGGTTTTGGATGACGAATGAATGAATGTTTTAAGAGATCATTTTATTACAAATGATTTCACGTAAAAATATTATTAATCTTTGCAGATATTTTTGTTGTTGAGGCTATCAAGAGAATCGCGTTTTAATTTGAATGTCAACGCGGTCTAGGCTACAATTTATTAAAAAAAAAAATTCCCAATGTCATGGCATGTTTATTTTAAGTGAAAATTTTAACAGCAAGAGCATTATATTATATGTGTAATAAATATATTTTTAATTTTTAACAGAAAATTTTTACAAGAATTTTTTAGGATTTTGACAGTCAGGTTCGAAAGCCAAAGATCTAAGCTCTTCTATGCTACATATGTACGTATGTGTAATACCTTTAACTCTTATAAGCAGCCTTAGACTTTTTTAGACTTTACACAATAGAATACGGTTTCCGGATTTTTTTTATTTTGTTTTCAATTTGGTCCTAGAATGATTTGAAATGTGGTACACGTAATTTAATATAAAATTTAGCTGGAGGTTGCCATAAATCAGTTGAATATAAATTTAATCTGACGACCACTAAAATCAAGAAAGTTTTAAATATTTAATGAAAAAAAGGGTGCCCTGGTAGTCTAGTAAGTAGTGTTCTAGACTATGAGCGTGAGGGTAGTGGGTTCGATCCCCACCAGAGACTGTGGTCTCTGACACTACACCGAGCATATGGTCAAAGTTACTCAGCTCGTATATAATTAAATATAATTTGTAATTAATAAATAAATAAATTTAATGCAAAAATCCTCATTCTAATTAATTAAACTTTCTCTGCTGTTAAACTTTTGTACGAATTTTTTCTTTTGAATTGTCTTCCAACAAGGACTTGCAAACTTTGACTGTTGATAACAGCCATCTTGTTGAGCCTACATACATACAAACATAATTGGTCATTACAACACTTCAGTCAGGATTACGACCTAGCTTCTCACACCAGTTATGCTATGTGTGGTAATTTTATACATGTGTGACGGGACCTACAGTTTAAAGTCGATTCCGAGTGACAGATTTTTAATAATCTTTTCAAGGCAATTTTTCCAGAGTTTTTGCCAGAAATCAGCTGAGTGGAAGTCAACGAAGAAATATTTTCTCATATTTCGTTTTGTTGGAGATGATGAATTATGACCGCACGTCTAACAAGCCAACACACTACCTATTAGACTATGGCGACTTCATCTGTCAAATTAGTTGTAATTTATTCAGTCTTCTTGGACGATGGCGTGAGTTCGCTAAATTTTCTTTGGATCAGTTGGTAAACAATTATCTCCTACAATGAAGTTTACATACATACATACATAATTGGTCATTACAAACCCTTCAGTTAGGATTACGACCTAGTTTCTCATACCACTTATGTTGTGTGTTATATTTTATACATGAGCGACGGGACCTACAGTCTAAAGTCGACTCCGAACGACAGATTTTTAAGAAACTTTTCATTGCAATTTTTATTTAATCTCAGAGTTTTTGCCAGAAATCTGCTGAGAAGAAGTCGCCGAAGAAATACTTTTTGTATTTTGTTGTGATGTCTGGCCTGGGGCTCGAACCCTAGCTTTACATCTAATAAGCCAACACACTACCTACTAGACTACGGCATTTTCATTTGGGATGATACCAAGCCACATGAGATCCAAGAACGTCCAATGCATACGGAAAATGACCAAGTTCGGTGTCGATTTTGAGCTGATGGCTTTCAACATCTTTGAAAATAACGTTGTTGCTGTCAACGGCAGGTCGATGATTACTAACTGCTTTTGGACCGAATTGTACGACTTGGACACCAACGATATGTGATTTTTATATGACGGCGCTACATGTGATATGCATCTCACATGGAAGTGATGTCAACTGGCCAATGAGATTGCGCTATTTGACTCCGTTAGACTTTTTCTTGTGAAGGTTTCTTAAGTCGCAAGTATATGCGAATAAGCCACACACCATAGTGGTGTGTGGCTGGCTTTATGTGCCAGAGTCATAGAAAACTGGACATTTCGAATGCACTTCAATCAGAGCTGCTGTGGCGGATATTTGAATGCTATTATATTCCACACAGGAGTAGCCGTAGTCTAGTAGGTAGTGTGTCGGCTTATTAGATGTAAGGCCACGGTTCAAACCCTAGGTCAGATATCAAAATGAAGTTATTAAAAAATATTTCTTCGGTGATGGTCACTCAGCAGATTTCTGGCAAAAACTCTGAGAGTAAATAAAATTGCCATGAAGAGCTTCTCAAAAATCTCTCGTTCGGAGTCGACTTTAAACTGTAGGTCATGTATAAAATTAACACACACAACACATGTGGTGTGAGAAGCTAATTTCGTATTCCTGACTGAAGGGTTTTAATAACCAATTATGTATGTATGTATGTATGTATTATATTCCATACATAATGGCGTTAATAGGGTTTTCAAAGAGATATGAAGAGGTTACATGAAGATGTTGCGTCCTCAAACCAGCCTGCAGTTAACACATGTGGATGTCTTTATTAAAAGGTTCTTTGCATAGTCGGTATTGAGACTCAGGATGTTCTGGTATTGGTCACGGCAGCATTCGATCTTAGGCAGTAGGACGGATTTTGTGACATGAACTTTGTACTAATACTGGACCCTATAGGATTCGAATATTAGGCCGGGATTAGAAGATTAGGCTGAGAAATCAATATTTCATGACCAAGCGAACTCAGTTTTTAGTATTGACTTAAAGACGCAACGGGTACATAATCGGTAACTCTTAGATTGTCAGTCAAATGTATTCAGGAATTAAATCCTTAAACTTTGGTTGTCATCATTACATTGATTAGGGTTTCCAACTTTAATGTAGTATTGTAAGATACAAATGTCTTCTCAATTGCTTTTGATCACTGAGCCAGCTCGGCTGATAGCTTATCGAACTGATATATAAGGGTGTGATTCATTTTTATGGATGTTTCTTTGTGGAAAATGCATATTCTTTTAGTTATGTTATCGAACTAGATAAATGAATTTGCCTTATAGAACAGATAGAATTATGTGAATATGAAATACCGTTCAGTCTCACAGTTTAGGATTTTTCGCTTAATGAAAGCGGAAGGCAATATGTTCGTGATACTCTGACCTGCTCTGACTAGGAAAGGCACTAGAGGTTTTTAGACTATTGAGAGGATATCAACCAGACACCTTAATTAATTATCGGACACTGCATGATTGAAGTAATGCCAAAGCCACGTTCTGACAATAGTTGAAGCTGTTAGGGTGAAGAAGAAGGAGATTCAATGCAGCAATTTTTATTTGTGAAAGTTCTGTTCTATGAACACCTAGACTAAGTTACGTTAGTTTATTAAGAATATAAACTAAAAATGTTAGACGTCGCCGTAGTC
Source organism: Sarcophaga carnaria (assembly GCA_958299815.1). Lineage (NCBI taxonomy): Eukaryota > Metazoa > Arthropoda > Insecta > Diptera > Sarcophagidae > Sarcophaga > Sarcophaga carnaria. The sequence goes on along the minus strand of OY283149.1, from coordinate 79,221,736 downwards.
TAGTAGGTAGTGTGTTCGCTTATTAGACGCAAAAGCCTGGGTTCGAGCCCCAGACAAAATACAAAAAGTATTTTTTCGGCGACTTCCTCTCAGTAGATTTCTGGCAAAAACTCTGAGAGTAAATAAAAATTGCAAGGAAAAAGTTTCTCAAAAATCTGTCGTTCGGAGTCGACTTTAAACTGTAGGTCCCACCACTCATGTATGAAATTAACACACACAACATAAGTGGCGTGAGAAACTAGGACGTTGTGCAATGGGTCAATTCGACCTCCGGGTACTGTACTTGTCTTAATTGACAAGTACACGTCCTCTAACCTAACCTAACCTAACCTACGTTAGGGCAGCAAGTTTTCAGAAACAGGGTGGCTTCGGGTGCCAGTGTCGAATCCGAAAGACTGGTAGGTCCTCAAGAGAATGGAATATAAGTGGGACTGGATAAGAGAGAAAGATATAGAATTTTCTGAGTGAATTTGCAAGGTTAAGCAAGGTTAAGGTTAACAGTGAAAGTTAATGATGATTACTAACTGTTTTGTTAAACAATATTTAATAATTTTGCTAATGTTTTGTGAAATTTGATTGAGGCCAGGTTAAATGAAATGAAAAAATGTTTCAGTTTAATTCATATTTGGAACTGCAATGTATTAACCATGATAAGGTTTCATTGGATAATTAAGTGAGCATCATTACTAAGACTATATCAATAGAATTTTCAAGGATTTTTTTTTTTTTGGAAAGTTGTCTTCCCTCAGAAAATTAAAAATTTTAATTCTATTGGAATTTAATATTTCAATGCAAACGTTTTTGATTTAACATTTGTTTTTGTTTACAAAACTACATACAAAATATTTTCCAACAAAATAAAAACAAGGAAAAAATCGATTAAATATTGATATTGATTAACCTTAGCAACAAAATAATGGGGGTTGGTTGTTACGATATAAACAACTAAAAAAAAGAAATGAAATACACAGAAAGCACTCACATATACAGAATAATTGTTTCTGTTTTTTTTTTGTTGCTTTTATTAAATTTTCCACTTTGAATCCATTATTTTATTCATGCTTTACCAACATTTACGTGTAAATAAGAGAGAGGTAAAGGTAAATGAGAGGAAAAGGTCAAAGTTCAGATTCTTTTTGTTAAGCAAAGTAAGGTAAGAAAAACTTACCTTAACGTAGGTAAGCAGCATTCGTTTGAGGACAATTTTTGTTGTTGTTTTGCTTGCGTTTTATGGCATTTGTTAATATTTTATTTCATTTTTATTTTCGTTTTTTTTTGTATTCGGTTTCGGTTTGATGGTCTCACTTCTTGTGTAGCATGAAATAGTAATTCATCTTGCAAACCGAATTATAATTTCAGCAAGAAAATATTTCGGAAAATATGAATATACAAGGTAAAGGTACCTTTTCATTAAAAAGTTTTCTTTCTTTTTTTTTGTTTGTTTGTTGCTATGTTTGTTGTAATAAAGGGTCGTTATGAAGTACTTGTTTGAAAAGTTTGTTGTAGGATGTTTTATGGTAAGATTTTTACATTTTGCTGCCATTAGTCGTTGATATTTTGAACTGTTTGTCAGCTTGGAATTGCAAATTTAACATTTTCTTGATTTTTAAAGGAAAGAAACTCCTTTAGTCGTTACTACAAACAACACGCCAATACGTTAAGTTATTTATTTATAGAATCTTTCTTTAAAGGGCTTTCTATCTTAAAAATTCAAATCAAAGAAAGTATGTTAGATATCACTAAAGTTTTTTATTTGTTTGATGTCCAATTTTCCATCCCAGGCCAGTGTTGCAAAACTGGAATTTTGAAATGGTACTGAACTGTAACTGAAAGAGTACTTTTTTGCATCAAATGGTACTTTTCTATAAAAATACATCCTAATATCCTAATATATATTATAAATCTTTCTGTAAGTCTGTTTTTTGTTTGTTTGTTAGCCAATCACGCCTGAACGCCTGGACCGATTTTCTTGAAATTTGGGATATAGATCGAGCTTTTGTCGGTGCAGGTTATAGGCTATAAATCTTTTCAAAAGGGGAGAAAAAATGGGCAAAAATTATTACTTTTATGCATAAAGCTGTATTTTATCTGTTTTAAAGGTATTTTTTACGATTTAGCTTTGTTAAGTTTCCCAAATAGCTATTGCAAGTGTTCCGTTTATAAAGTTGGACTAAAAGTGGTCAAAAAAGGGGGAAAGGGGCGAAAAACGGGCAAATTGAGTGCATTTATATTTAGGACTTAGAGTATTAAAAAACTGGATTGTTTGTTAAACCGGTTTCCGAATAATTTGAAAAATTGCATTTTTTAAGAAACCGGTTTCGAAACCGATAAACCGTTTATTTATTTATTGTTATTTTTAATGCAAAAATAACCCAATAATATTTTTTTTAAATTTAAAGAAAAATGTGGCCATGGCCATCTTCTTTGTAGAAATACCTCCCAAACATTGCCTGTTAATGTTCTGATTACGAGAAAAAAATATATTTTTTTTGTAATAGTATTATGGTATTATGTTGTTTTTTTAACTTTTCACGAGAACGTGTTAAAGTTTTGAATTTCAATGCAAAACAATTGAAAATCACCTTTAAAAATATTTTTTACAATTCTAAATTGATTATTATAAAAAATTGACAAACTACATAACCCGCGCAACGCCGGGTACAATCTGCTAGTACATGCATATTTGTATTTTGGTTGTATTAATTTTATACATGATTGGCGTTATCTACAGTTTAAAGTCGACTCCGAACGACAGATTTTTGAGAAACTTTATCATGGCAATTTAATTTACTTCCAGAGTTAATGCCAGAATGAAATCGCTGAAGAAATATTTTTTTTTTAATTTTTCATTTTGTTGGAGATGTCTGACATGGGGTTTGAAAAGTGGACTCACGTCTAGTAAGCCAGAACACTACCTACTAAATTATTTATTTATTTATATTTAATGCACGTACGGAACGGAACAGAGAAACTAACGACTTATACGTATTCCTCACATACAAAAAAAAAAACAGCTGATTCGGAACGTAACAAAACGTAAAAGTCGCGTTTAGTAAAACATCGACGGAACGTAATAGAACATAGGTCCGTTTTCAGCACATGAAGAGCAATATAAATGCTTACTGAAATTACATTACATTCTAAGAACAAAAGTACGTTTCGTGGACGTTTGGCTAATAGGGACTAAAGACTAATTCTACCTTTAGCATTGAACATGTTGCCAACCCATTAATAGTTGAAAAGCCCAAGACATAAAATATTTAATAATAAAAAAGTACTGGGAGCACCGCGAAGGTTCTGCGGTATTTTGAAAATGAAAAAGTACTGAAAAATGTATTAAAGTACTAAATTTTTCAATACTGTCCCAGGCACATAAATCAGACTGTATTTAATAAATAGCATAGGTTTGTGGCTTATTTGCATACACCTGCAAGCAAAAGTCTAACGGGGTCAAATTGAATAATCTAAGTAACTAGTTCATATCACCACAACGTGAGATTATCTTGTAATCAAATCGCTCCTGCAGATTATACAATGTAGCATGTAACATGTACTGGGGTCCCGTTGGTATCCAGATCATCTAATTCGGACCTAAAGAAATTGGTTATCGTCGGTATGCATTTAAAGCTCTGGAATCTCATGTGGATTGAAAAATTTGTTTGTTAACGTATTCATTTTGTATTCATTGAGAAATGAACCTTATCGTCGAAGATGACTTTTCAATTAGTTTGTTGACTGGAGTCAGTTGCCAACTGCTGAAGAGTTTATTCTTATCTTCTGAGTTCACGCTATAACTAGGTAAACATATGTATATTTGGCAACAGAAAGAACAGAAGTACAATACAATTTTAGATTGTCACTTTTGACGATAGGAGCAGGATGTGGCCATGGATTGAAAATACATTTATGAAACGGGAGAGAAGAAGTTCTTGAATGGGATCCACACTATAGCAGCCACAGGGACAGCTCCACTCAAACATGAAGACTACAGATCAAAATGAAACATTTATACATACATACATAATTGGACATTACAACCCTTCAGTCAGGATTACGCCCTAGTTTCTCACACCACTTATGTTGTGTGTGTTAATTTTATACATGAGTGGCGGAACCTACAGAAACTTTTCATGACAATTTTTATTTACTCCCAGAGTTTTTGCCAGAAATCTGCTGAGAGGAAGTCGCCGGAGAAATACTTTTTGTATTTTATTTTGATGTCTGGCCTGGGGCTCGAACCCTGGCTTTTCGTCTAATAAGCCAACACACTACCTACTAGAGCACGGCGACGGCGAGATGAAACATTCACGAAGCATATATTTCGATACGAAATGAATGAATAAATAAAAAGAGCAGCATTGATGAGAAACGATTAGAACAATTTTATAGTGACCCTATATTTAACAAAGAACCCGAATGATAGTAATTAAAAATTTTTATTCAATAATATCATTTTAATAACCGCAACATTTCAATTGAGCAACGCTGGCAAGCTCTGGGTTTTAGACCAACAAGCAAATACTGGCTCTATCAGGCGATGATGGAACCAACCGTGCTTTATCGTGTTCATGGATGGTGGTGGATGGAGTGCAAACACCAATGTCACTGCCGACTGATAGGCAGATTACGTTTGGTTCTGATCACCAGTGAGTTCTGTTCCACTCCAATCAAGTCATTATTTGCTATATTCAATGGATTTTCCTCTGACCTTCTGTTAAAGCAGAGGGCTATGTTGGTGACAATGAGATGCAATGTAGGTAAATATTAGACCAATTTGCTCTTATTCTGGGAGGACATAGACACATCACTGGTGATTATATGGTTCCTTGGAAGTTTCCGAAAAACATTTACTTTCAAAATGCCAAGATCCGGAGTTTTCCAATCCGGCCCTTAATACCGAAGGCTCATAGATGTGTTACAGAGTGGGCTGTGGTTTATTTATTAAAGTTTTTGACATTAAACTTTCTTATAGGCTGCCTGACTACGGCAGTGTTTTCCAAGCCGGGGCCGGGATTTTTCCTTACAATGTGTCGATTTACTTGGACCAGGCTGCGATTAAGTCTCTAACGAACGTAGTTTCAACGTAATTTCGAATCAAAGTAAGTCTTATATAGATTCCGATGCATTATCGTTGGAAATTACATTGCTGATGAGCTAGCCAGGGCCGATACGGAGCCTCAGTTAAATTGGATCGTATTCCTAGACTCTGCTGGACACGTATGGATAAGAAGCGAACGATTTACTTCTGTCCTTAAGTTGCATTTCCATCCATCATACAATACCGATTCTAACGAGCTGTGCGTAGGTATGTCGAAAGACTTAACATTCCGGGAAATAATTTGTAAAGGAGCTGGGGGTCTGAGGAATAGACTTGACAATCCGGCAAATGATTTGTAGAGGAGCTGGGGATCTGAGGAGTAAAAGACTATCTTTCACCTGATGTGCCGCTCTTACTATCAAGGACCGATGGTTCCCAACATTCTAATTCTACCATCATTGACCGAGCGCTCTAATCATTAGAGTCTAATGTAAAGATTTCTGTAATTACAAGATTTTGGAATTTGGTTGGTTTCCTCTAACGAATGTTTGATTATCGTTTTGGCCTAAGTTCGACTTTTTTCTTCAGGGAAGAAATTACGTAACCTAACCTACAAAATCTTATTAAGCAAATAATTTTCATAAGGACCTTTAGGAATTTTTCTCACTAGATGTTTGAAAAGCTGTTGTAAAATTACTTGTATTCGGCTGTTATTGTTATTTCTTCTAAAACCACATTCAATATGAATAAAAGGTAAACAAAAAATAAAAAACAGCCGGATTATTTTAGTATTTATTTAAAGTTTAATTGCATGTATGTACATATGTATAAGTCTGTGTTCAAAAATTATAAAATATTTTGGATTCTGGTATAAAGCTGTGAAGTATATTTTCTTTGGCAAATGATGTTTCTTTAATAACACGGTGCTACAGTCAAAATACATCCAGCTAGTGACATAGTGTAGGTTGAGAGTTATGTTGAGTAGAACTCAAAAATACTTTTTTTTATTTTTCTCGTACCCTCCAAACTTGTTTAATTTGACAAAAACGGAATTTTTGATCTTTTGACACAAAATTATCGATTACCCAAATATTTTTCAACCTATTTTCAAAATCCAAAGTTTTTTGGAAAGGAGACAGATGATACTTTAAAATGGTATACATAAACGTATGGTCCATACTTACATATTATGAGTTTTGATCGGGTAAACTTGGAAAATATGATTTTTTTCTAATTTTTTCAAGTTTAGCTATTCTTAATTGAAAAATTTAATTAAAAAAATATAAAATAGGTATCGACTTCTGATAGTGCATTTTATTGTGATGAGATTGACACTTGGTTTAATCAAATCGGACAAAAATTACCGTAGTTATTAAATAGTATAACAGTCATGTTATATTTCTTATATATGTATGTCATCTTATCAAATGAAGTTTCAACAATTTTTAAGTGGGAGCGTTCAACAATTTTTAAAACTTTTTATGGATCTTGATTGTTTGCACCACTACCAGAAGTTGGCTAATATTTGCGTTTTTTGCAAATATTATTATTTCGCTTTGCGTAAACATTGTTAACTTCTGGTGGTCATTTCATCATGAAATTGACATATTTTCCTGTAAACAATCAAGATCCATTAAAAATTCTGAAAATTTTTGAACTAAAAGTTCATTAGATTTGATCAAACGAAGTATCAATCCCATCACAAGATAACGCACTTCCAGAATGTCATCACTTATTTCATAGTTTTTAATTAAAGTTTGCTACGATGAACGGAAATATACAATATATTCGCATTTGTCAAGTTTACCTCATCAAAACTCATAGCATATTAAGTCAAATAATATACATATGTATATCGTTTTAAAGGCCTATCCCTCTCCTTTCTAACAAGGTTCAAATTTTGGACATTGGTTCAGAAATGTTTGTATAATAAATAAATTTTTGTGTAAAGTCCAAAAAATGACAGTTTTTGTCACATAAAACAAGTTTGGAGGGTTCAAGAAAAATAAATAAAAGTATTTTTGAGTTCTACTCAAGAAGACTCACAACTTACACTTGTCATTAGCTGGTAGTATTTCATTTCTTAATTTTGTGGCATAGTGTAATTTATGGCAGACAGTAAAAATAAATGCCTCTTTTAAAATGACAATCAAATAGAACATAATAATGACAGTCATTACATAGAAAAGCTTTTTAATTTCTACAATTATTGTGTTAATATCTAGTAGAACTCGCAATATTAATCAATAACCGAACTTTTTTTTTGTCATTTGATAACAATTAAAAACACATTGACTCAAATATCAAATGGACAAACTGTGTGACATAATTAATGTTTTTAATGACATTTTAAGTGTTTGCATTAAGGGCATTAAATACGTTGAATATATGCATTTAAGAATGTCGCTAATAGAGAATATAACAAAATATGTACTCAAGCAGTAAAAAAGTGTATCGGATATGGATCCTCCCATATGGAATATGAAGTTTAGGTATTCGACAGTAACATTGAAATCCAATTGTATTGCTATAAAAACAATAAACGCAACGCAGCAAACACAGCCATCTTTCAAAAATAGTAGTGCGTTGCATTTATTGTAGTTAAAGCATTACCACTCTACAGGCAAACTACTGTACAGTAACAGTGAAATTGAAATAGAAGATAAATTGTGAAACATTTTTGGAAAATATCAATCAAACGCCACGTAAAAAAGGACCTGCTGCTGCTGCTTTTTATGCGAAACACTATCTTGAAAAGGAGTGACAGCTTTGTTGAAATTAAAACTTACTTGAACAATCATAGCGGCTCGTTCTGTTACCTCACAATGTGATGCCTCAGTACTAACTGACAAATCCTAATTAAACGATCTTGATAACTTACATTAAGACTTTGTATTAAAGCATAGCTCCCTTAGAATTAGTCAGAAAACCAGCCTAAAAGTTAAGTGAATCTAGAGATCGATTTGGGATACATTCTGATGGATAATGTTGCCTTGTACCTACTTATTATAAAATGCCAGGTAAGAATAGACGTTGACAGAGATGTGTCTACGCTACAGTTTATTATCTAGGTTAGTATGGTTCTTATTGACTTTAGCCTAAGTGAGCCTGGCATATAAACAATATTTTTTCCACCCCGGAATTTGTCAGAGACCTAATGGACAGCCGAAGGAATGTAAGAGATATACATATCTATTTTCATATATGGATTGTTTTGGCTACAAGATCATCCGAAATGTCATTGTTACACAACAACTATCGCTAGAGTCAATAAAGTAGCCGCGGCTGATATCAACTTATTTCTGCTTTAAGGTTAGGTTAGGTTAGCGGGTAGCTTGCCGTTCATAGGAAAGTTCATTCGGTGGAAAGTTCATATGTTACCCAGTGTGGGGTAAGCCCGACATGATCCGTTAGAGGTGGGTTTGAACCACCGCGAGTTCCGGTTGAAACCGGCCGGGTCGCTTAGTGGCAGATCTTCACATAAAACGTATTGCTACGATTCCGTTTCCTCCACATCATTGCAGCTTCTACTAGTGGGGCAGACCGAGCTTGTCAGCGAAACAGCCAAAAGCATAGTTTCTCATTAGAATTCCTGTTACAATGCAAATTATTTTTTTTGTCGAACTTAAATAGTTCGCTGGTTCTCCCGCTGCCGCCGCAGGACACATCAGTCTTGAAATTCGACAACCAGGTACAATTGCAGCATGCAAAAATAGCAAATATTTCCTTCTGAAATACTCTGGCCTGGTTAGGTAATGTGTATGACCCGTTCATTGCCAGTTTAACGGAATAGACCCCAGATCCAGTTCTGTATTCCATTTTTGAGCCATGACTGCTTGAGCAACCCATTTTTCCCGTGTGGGAGTGTGAGTCTTGTATGATCGTCCGAAAACAGACCATGCAGTCACATCTAAAACCTTGGTGATTCGGTTCTATTTCACACAGTATTAAAGCGTGGCCCTCCGTACTTGGTCTAAACATTTCTGAGAAATCAACCCTCAGTGCAGTTCTATCAGCCACGTTTCGGAGTAAGATGTCCAATGGTTGTGGAGAGAAGATGTCCTTCGAAGCCAGCTTGCGGCATGGACTTCAGAGTACCCGTTCTCTCAATCTGATTGCCGCTTGGTTGAGAATTAAATTGGTATGATAGCATTTGTGTTTTCCTATGATGATGATTTTGAATAATTTGTACGATTGTAACTCACGGATAAGGATTTGAATGCTACTATATAGTATACAAATGGTAATTCAAAGAATTTAATTCACGTTCTTATTAGTGGTATATTTCAAATAATCTTAAAATTTGAGAAAATTTGCTTTGAAAGGAACATTTGTCCAAATTTATTTCTGGAGAGGATCAGCTGTCATCTTTGAAAAACATGGAAGTGCACACTAGTGACCATAATGGTATGTAAATGGTAGTTTAAAAGGATCTACTTCAAAGCCACATTTGAGGATTTGCTTACTCAGTGCGATTTAATTTCGGTTTGCACACAATTCGGTTTTAAAATATATTTCAAATCGTAGTGACTTATTGAACTCAAGTTTGCTGAAAAATTAAAATTTTTTCCGGAAAACTGGAACTAACTTTAACGAAGGAGATATTAAACTAACGGATGAACTTTAAAAACAATACTAATTTACGTGATTAGCATAGTAAAAGTTAGATTTGGAACAAGAAACTAACACATATACTATTGGACCATAGTAATGTAATGATTGCTTGACATGAAAACCGTATTGCAAATGGCTCATCATCTTTTGTAAATAACAAAATAAAATAAAAACAAACCAATGTAATCTTGGTAAACTTAACCTGTCATTTATAAATAGGTTTTAAAAAAAGGCAATTCATTATATGCTAATATTCTTTGAGGTTAAGTTTATACTACACTATGTTTGTCTTTTACCCTCTAAATGACTGTGACTTTGTGCACAAAGTTAATAAAGTTACTGCAGCTTTTAAAGCGAAAAAATAAATAAATAAAATGGCAAACAGTAGGATTAGAAAACAAAGCTGAAATGTATGGTACCCCACTCGTATTTGTTGATGACTACAACACTATGCATCAAATGCATAAAAAGAGAATCGAAAACAAAAGCTTTTGACGCCCAAAAAAGGATTTCTGTTTGATTTGAACCAGTTTATTACCATAGAATACGTTTTTATCATGTAGTTTAGTACATATAAAGCAATTTTTGTTTCTGAATCGTAATTTACTAACTGAGTCAGCCACTCAAAGCAACCAATTGTACGCTCAACCCACTTTTTCATTAATTCATTCACTCATTTACTTCTGTGGCTTTAAAACTGCAACTGAATTTCGAATCACTTCATTATGGTATTGTGAGGGCAAAAGAGGAAAATTAAGACCAACACACACAATGTAATGAAAGACAATTGCAACAGAGGTTTTTTTTAATGTGAAAAAGTTTTTTTTCATTTCAAATTGCAAAAGTTTTCGCTGCTGCAATTTCATATGTATGTGTGAGTTAAATTCTGCAATTGGAAAGCATATTAAAAAAAATAAATGAAATACGATATGATTTTACGAAAAATAATTTACAAAAAATATTTAAAAAACGACAATTTGAATGGAAACTGTAAATATAATTAATTTTAAGAGCTAAAGCAGCTTAAGTGTCGACATTTCGTGAGGTCAACATAAAAGAAATTTTTTTCAAAGTTTGCTTCAAAATTTTGGGGAGGAAAAAAATTACACTAAGCCAGTTGGTCATGGTCGGTCGTCGTAGTCTAGTAGGTAGTGTGTTGGCTTATTAGATGTGAGACTATGGTTCAAACCACAGGGCAGACATCCCCAACAAAACTTAATAAAAAAAAAAATTTGTCGCTGACTTTCTGTCAGCAGCTGTTTGGCAAAAACTCTGAGAGTTTTATTTGCCATGAGAAGATTCTTAAAAATCTGTCGATCGGCTTTGAATTTAACCGTAGATTGAGCTTTGTATCAAAAATTATCATTTAAATTTTTTAGACTACATAATTTTAATTCAGAAAAAGTTAGATGCCTGATAATTTTTATAATTCGTTAGTATTATTATCGCCATTATTTTAAACCAAATAAAAAAAAGAAAATTTCATACAGGACTTAAAAAATTTAAAAACTTCATAATTCAGGCTAATGTATCATTTTTGAGATTACGACTTTCCTAGGGATTCTTTGGCGCTGCGTATATAATTTTTTTAAGGTTTCAAAGATTTTGTGAGGTTTTATCGTAAATAATACAATATTTACGGCTTTTGAGAAAGAATTGAAAGTTAAGTGTGGTACGAAAGTGAAAAGGTTGAATTTTCCATTCTTCATATGTTCTTGATATTGATTGAAGTAGTCGTAGACTAGTATGTAGCATGTTACCTTATTAGACGTCAGACCAAGGTTCAAACCTCAGGTCAGACATTTCCAATTTATAACGAAAGGTTGTAATGACCGATTATATATTAATTATATATGTAATATTTCTGCTGCTAAAGATTTTGAAGAAGAAGAAAATAGAAGCTCGTATTATGAACTGAAGAAAGTATTGGCAGCAACAAACATGACAACAGGATGTTTATCGCCAAAGATGGTACTACTTGGAACAGAACAAACTGCCTTTAGTAGTTTGAGATGAAAAAATATTACAAATTTTCACGCAGATTGCTAGCATCTGTTCCTGAAATCTTGTAGAGTCTTTCTTACTGCTCTTCACATATTTATCTCACCTGACAGACAAACATTAGAAAAATGTGTTTCGTCCCATGTTTTATTACAGATGATAATATTTCATTCAACTACGTACGTATGAGATAACAGAATCATTCGCTTTGATAATGATTTATTTACACCTATTACGCCTTTTCGAAAAATTATCTGAAAGTTTTCCAACCTTAATAATCATGCTTAAAGCCTTTTTTTGAATTTCGAATGAAAGGATTTTCTTAATTTTTTGTTAGAAAATTTTAACCACTTTCATAAAACCTTTATCACACAACTTGTAGTTTTATGTAAAAAATAATACTGTATAAATAGTTTGGGATTAGCTATCACACTTTCAGAGGAGCCCATATATCCTTTTTTTAAGATTTTAAAAAATTTAAGTTTTTGTTCGCCTAAAAGGTAAGAAAATTAAAGGAAATATATATAAATAATGATGTTTATGTTTTTATGTTCCCTTTTGGTATATTTTCATTTCAAATTAAAGTTTTTTAGCAATAGAATTCAAAAACTTTTTAGTTTTATTCTTAAAAATGAAAATTACCTCCAGCGATTTTAATTGAAATTTTATACTTAATGATGGAAGACTTACAGTGATTGTTAGGGAAATTCATTTAAGGATATTTATATAAACCAAGCTTCATAAAGAGATTTACGGAGTAATGCTTGGTATTGATTTATGTTTTCTTTCCTTTTGTTTTGTTTTATTACCTTTTCAACTCATATTTAATTTTGTCGCTGTAGATTAGTAACTAATTGAATTTGATGGTCGTTATAAATTTCGTAGTCCACCGAACACGAATTGGCAGTTTTAGATTCAAGTACATGCATGTAATTGGGGGAAACCCGTATCCGGGAAACCAGAGAGGAATCAAAGAGAGAACATTGTTATTGACATAATCGATGTTCTATTGCAACAGGAAACTTTTTTACCTCACATGACCTTGACTACAAATATTTCTAACGAATCACAAGAATGGTTTGCCCTCAACTGCAAGTGTTACTGATGCCAGTGACAATAAGCTGTCCTATCTAAGCAATTGGAAACTTATTAATCGCCACAAAGCAGGATGCTAGACATTAAACTATTACCATTTAGAAAGAAATAAAACCAAGCTGACATGACATCATTCAAAAATTTTGGCGCAAATTTCATAAAAGTGATAATAAAATGTAATAATAGCAAATAAATAGTTTTATTAAAATGGATTAAAATAAATAAAAATATTTAAATTTTTTAACAAAATCTATCAATAATTGCGAAAATTCTATGTTACTACAAGTATGTATCAAAAGTGATACATAAGTTATGTATGTATGTTTTTTTAAGGCTCTATCTACGGTTAAACTGTACGTCCAGCCACTCATATAAAAAATTATGGTTTGAGAAACTAGGTCATAATCCTGACTGAACGATTGTATTCACCAATTATATATGTTATGTGTAGTTGCTCATGGTGAGTCCATTTTGTACGATAATATAGCGCAGTCTTATTAAAAAGACCGACAAGACTCTAATGAAGTCAGGAAAAGTGTGTACGAGATGGTACAGCCAAATACTTACTTACTGGTTATTACAACCCTTTAGTCAAGATTTTGCTTTTCACACTACCCAAGTTGTGTGTATTAACTTTTATCGATGAGTGTTAGGACTTACTGCTTAATGTCGACTCCGAAAGACAGAACACGAACAAAATATTGTAAAATAAGTCTATACTCGTTAACGTTTCTCATCATTAAGTTGGTTAAAGAAAAAAACAGTCATTTACATAAAAGGTAAATAAATAGATGGCCCATCTATCAGTATAAATTTGAACCATCGGTTATTTAGAATCTAACAAATCTTATGCCATATGAACGTAATGAATCGTTTTGTGCTTGAGAAACTTTGTGATTTATTGGAATAGAAGGGCCAACAAGAAACTGCACAATGATGTCGATTTGCCAAAAAAAAAAAAAAAAACATATTTTCGGATGAAGTTTATTTTCATTTTGGTGGGTAGGTTAATAAGCAAAATTGCAGTATTTATGGCTCAGAAAACCCACACTTAGTCTTACAGAAGCCAATGCACCCTATTACGAGTGCGGCTTGTCAAGCGAAGGCATCATAGGCCGATATTTCTTTGAAGAAGAGGACGGCGCAACTATTGCGGTAAATGAAGACACCTATCGCACCGTGATAACCGATTTTTTTTTTGTATCCGCTCTTCATGGTATTGATGTGAACTGTGTTTGGTTTCAACCGGATGGTGCAATTTGCCACACATCTCATGCCACAAACGATTTATTTTGTCAAACGTTTGATGATCGTTTAATTAGCCGAACTGGTTATGTCAATTGGCCGCCAAGAAGCTGCAATTTGACTTCATTGGACTACTTTTTGCAGGGTGCCGTAAAATAAAAGTGTTATGCCGACAAACCAGAGACAATGGAGCATTTGAAGGCCAACATTTGTGATGTTATTGCCAGGATACGACCCCATACACTCGAAAAAGTGCACGAAAATTGATCCAATCAAATGAGGACTTTATTATGGCGTATTCGTCAAATTTGATTACCGTGACTTGATAGATTTTTTGCAGTTATGTCTGCATTACTGCTAGTTGCCGTGGCATTACAAGTGAATAAAAAAATAAATTTGGCGAAATTTCAAACCGTTTTTGTTTCACTGGATTGTTAAATTTAAACTTTTAAATTGCCCACCCTATATATGTTCAGTCAACATTTTTTTAAGTTAAAAAAGTTATGCAAGTAAATTTGAAATTCTCTATCTCTTAAACTCGTTTAAAGCAATCAAGATTATTACTTGTCAGACATGGCTGAACATTAATTGTGTGCGCGCAAATGATTGAAGCAATGAAATGCATAAACAAGTGAATAAACCGAGTTATGCGGTATCTAAACCAACTTTACACGTAGTTTTTCTCACATTTTATACAAACAGAACTTTGCTGACAATAATCTGCGTATTGTCAACACTATAACAGTCATAATAAAATTTTGCAATTGAAATGAAATTTCATACTCTTCTAAAACGTGTTTTATAGAATTTTATTTGGTTTTTTTTAAATTAAAATTCAATATGCTTGATATACCGTTATTTTAATGCCTAAGGAAACATTTAAAAAGCATAGAAATGATGACATTTTCTAATAAAAATGCTTGTAATGGATACCGTTCGATGAAAGTAATACGTTTGAACAATAAGTTGAAATGCTACAAGTGACATTGAAGAGTATTGTTGTACGCAGAATTACTTTTCGTACACCGTGGCTTTTGAAATATAAAACTTCTAACCGAAGAAAAACCTTATTAAAGTAAATGATAAGTTAGAAATTTATGAATTTTCATAGATATTTTACAGGTTTTTATAATCATTTGAATCATGATTATGGATAATGGATGTACACAGTGATTAAATTAATTACCAATAATGCCAATAAACTTAAGGGGTTAGTATAATTCCTAAGGGTATTTTTTCCAAAAATAAATTAGCGCTAAACGAAACAGCGTTAAGCGAGGCAACTAATAAATCAATTGTGATGCAGGAAAGATGCGTTCGTACTGCGACTGCGACTTTGGAAAATACAGTTGGAATCTTTATTCTAAACAGACTAACAAAAGAGCGTTGAAAAAGATACATAGTACATTCAACCCTCCTATAACGCGGTACTCTCAGAACGCGGTTTCACACATAACGCGGAACTGAAACTGCGACAGCCCTCCTATAACGCAGTAATCTTACTGCGCGGTTTTCGTTCCACAGCATCCCAAAAGTTCCTTCCGTACAGCCTGGAAATGACTCTAGTAACTAGATATTGTAAGAATGTTTAATATCAGTTGTAATTTCGACGCAAAACCACAGCCGAGTTATATAAACAACATGTTTATATAAACACGCCAACTTATCTCATAGCCGTCTACAACATCGGTTTCAGTCATCTCAGAGCTCTTTCACAGTACATACCTTTTGTTGGTGACCAAGCCTTTCTAAAAATATTTCTGCATTTCATATCTGACAGTGAGGATGAATGTTGAAAAATTACAAAATTTTACAAAGTTTTTCTTATTTTTGGTGGAAAACAGTCTTTTAGTTTAGTTTTTGTTTCATTTTTTTTTATCAATCCTTATATGAGCTCTTTAATTCAATAAAAATAATTTATAATTTATCTTGTCTTGATCTCCATATAACGCGGTACGAATGATGTTATTTGTACTAATTCCGAGTTTCTTATAGCGTGGTTTCCACACAACGCGGTAGACGATCTCCATAAAACACGCTACGAATTAGACTGGTTTACGATTAAATCCGAGTTCCTTATAGCGCGGTTTTCATACAACACGGTACACACTCACCGCGTTATAGGAGGGTTGACTGTATACACCGTCGCTATATAGTACACCGCTTTTGTTTGGTACATGGCCACCATATACAACAAGTATCAATACAGTTTGCGATTTAGTGCAATCCCAATAGTACCGCGTAATACTGAAATAGCGTTAAGCGGGGTCTTACTGCATTTAAACAAATGAATCTTTTTATAGTTAAAGAGAACATTTCATTCTTTATAATTTTCTTTTTTTTCAATTATGATGAAGTCCGGTGGTGGTATGACAGCCTGAAGAGCGTCATTTCAAAATTTCGCGGTCATGATTTGAGGAGTTAGGAGTGTCTGAAAGCAAAATTCGAAATGTGTTCTTAAAAAGTATGTAACTGAATCGTAAATTATTAAATTAATTATTGATGGATCAAAAACCCTTTTATTATAACCCTTCAGTTAGGATTACGACCTAGTTTCTCACAGCATTTATGTTATGTGTGTTAATTTTTTACATGAGTGCTGGGACCTACAGTTTAAAGTCGACAAGGAACAACAGATTTTTGAGCAAGTTTTCACGGCAAATTTTATTTATTCTCAGAGTATTTTCCAGAAATCTTCTAAGCACTAAGAATGTATCACAGTGCCAGCCGTTAGTAGTAATGGCCTAGCCAACGCCAATCTCAAAAGATTGTGACCAATGATGCCACACCACAGCAAATAGTGACTTTTAGGGTTGCATAGCGCACTCGAGAATCTCATGTGTATTGGTATTATCCCAAATACAACAATTTTATTTGTTCACATACATACCAACATATCCAGAAATGGGCCTCATCGCTGAAGATGATTTTTCGCTGCGTTGGCCTAAACAGAACACCCACTAAGATAAAAACAATTTTGGTATTTACAAGTGTTGTTGTATGCTATATCCGTCCACGGCTATTGGGCAAAAAATACTGAAACTTGACAGATGTTGCTTCAACAAGATGGCCGTTATCAACTGTCAAAGTTCGGAAGTTCCTTTTAGTAGATCCAATATAAGTTTCTCATATTAAGTATTTTGCATCAATTCAGTCGAAAAACTATTTTCGTATATAAAGGTGATACGAATCATATCCACTAAAGCTACAAAAGCTACAGGAACGTAAAGGTGGCATAAATGCTACAGTGATCCGATTTATTAGGAGACTTGAAGGCTAGCTAGACTGAGCAGTTTGCTTTCTTAAAGTCAAGAAGAACTTTAAGTATGAAATTCACCAGCAACAATAGACTGAACCATTTTTGTATTTTTTGCAGTATATTTAGGGTCATTATCCTGCTGCAACACTTATCGCTGTGGCATAACTAGTCGGCATAATATTGAATGAAATTTCGATGGATTACAACATAATCTGTTACTTTTTGAATGCCTGCCACACGATTTTGTGTCCTAACATTGTAGTAGGAAAATTACCTCCAAATAACAATATAACCATCGCCATGCTTTGCTGTCTTAGGAGTGGACTGAGGATTGTCTACACTGTGTTCATTATGAAAAATATTTCTTTTGCCGACCAAAAAATAACATATCACTGAAAAGTTTCTCAAATTCTGTACAAAATGAAGACAGACAACATAAATGGTATGAGAGCTAGGTCGTAAACCTGAGTTAAGGGTTGTAGTAACGAATTATGTATGTATGTATGCACATGCCTAGTGCTATGTCACTTGCTATGAAAGCATCTGAGCTGCTATTATGAATATTTTATTGAAAATTGATAAACTCAGTGGCTTTATCATACCCTACTGACCTAATTTTGTCCATTCTTCTTATTTTGATAGCCACGTTGACCTACCTTCTTATACAAAACTAAAAGAGGATTTCAAGTCGTATAAACTCTACACGACGTAGTGGCAGATTTGATACATAAAACAGAAACTTTTTGAAACAATAACATTCTATGAATATTGCTTTATGTAAATATCTTGTAACAATTAGCTTAAAAACTTGAACAATGTGTATGAGTAGCTGGAAAAGATAAACGAAACTACAAAATACTTTTGTCATAACATTTGTTTAAGGAAATAGAGATTTTCTTTCTACCATTCTTTATTTTTATTATCTTATCTGCATGCTATACTACACTATAATATACAAGAGGTAATACGATACGTTTGTATAAAATGTGTTGCATTTAAATATCGAAGTTAAGCTCACTTGCCAAGAGAGTACAAAATAAAGCAAAAGTACTCGAGTCTATTGTCCTTGTAACATATTGTGTGTGGATTTCTATTTTTTTTTCAAGTGTTAGTTGTTGTTTTCTTTCGTATGCTTTATAATGGTTTTCTTAGCATACTCCACTTAGTCGTGAATATTTCATTTTTTTTGTTAACCTTCGTATGAACAAATGAACAAAAAAGCAAAAAAATCTAAAGCAAACAGAGGAAAAGGAAAATATTCAAGAAATGTAAGTCAAGATGGTTTTTTTTGCCGAGGCGTTGGACATGCGATGGTTTGTTGGAAAATAATTTTTAATTTGAAATATAAATTGTGAAATCGCCATAGTCTAGTAGGTAGTGTGTTGGCCTCACGTCTAGGCCACGTTTCAAACCCCAGGTCAAACATCTCCAACAAAACGAAAATTTGAAAAATTTTACTTCGGCGACTTTCTCTCACCCGATTTCTGACAAAAACTCTGAGAGTAAGTGAAATTACAATTAAAATGTTTCTAAAAAATCTGTGGTTCGTGGTCGACTTTAAACTGTAGGTCCCGCCACTTACAAATAAAATTAACACACACCTGATCAATAATATTTAAAATATAAATTGTAAAGTCGCCGTAGTCTAGTAGGTAGTGTGTTGGCTTATTTGACGTGAGGCCACGTTTTAAATTCCAGGTCAGACATCTTCAACAAAACGAAAATTGGAAATATTTTACTTCGGCGACTTTCTCTCAGCCGATTTCTGGCAAAAACTCTGAGAGTAAATGAAATTGCCATTAAAAAGATTCTATATAATCTGTGGTTCAGGGTAGACTTTAAACTGTATAATCATGTATAAAATTAACACACACAACATAATTGGTGCGAAAAGCTAGGTCGTAACCCTGACTAAAGGATTGTAATGACAAATTATGCATATTACTTACATATAAGTTAACGTTCAGGTCTTCAGAGTTCAAGAACCTTAGAAAACGAGATTCAAAATGAAGTGGAGTAAATGGGTAAATGGGTACGGTTATGGCAATAGTGAGGCAATAATAAGGAAAAAAATTACAAACAGACAACAACAAAATATACATATCGTACGGTACACGGAATAATACAAAGAACTAAGCAGAAAATTATGATAATAATTATGCACAAATCCCTCGTATCTCATTTGTTACAATTTACAAATGTTTACTGTATAGATTTTGTTTATATTTTTTGGGTACTTTAGACCCTCTTTGAAACTTTTTTTATAGTTTTTTTTAGTGAAATTGAAAAATCGAAAACTCTTAAATTTAATTTAGAAGCACAGGTGCATAGAACGATCCCATAGTTCACCTAAATTATAATAATGAAATAATAAAATTCTAAATTCGTCTATATATGTATGTATACTTAAGTCATACCATATACTTTACGCTTTAGAGTAATAATGGAATTCATCAACATGGAATATTTGAAATTTGCATAGAATATGAAGCATATTTCATATGATTTTCATTCATAATGAACGTTCAAACTGGATAACATGTTGCATGAGACGAGCTAAAAATAAGTTTTAGCAAAGCAAAAGCAAAGCAGGTATTCATATATATATTGTGGCTGTTACTGCTAATGGCTAACAACATAATTTTATACATCATTTCACTTTTTGAAGACTTTGCTTTAAATGACTCTTATGGATATTCATAAAGGAATTTTATTAATAACGGTCGGGATAAGCAACGTACTACCAAAGCCGTGCTTAACTATTTCACGCAAGTCCTTTGCATTGAATCCTTAATTTTTCTTCTTCTATGTGCAAGCATGTGAAATGAATTTTAGAAGAATTTGTTCTCTTCAGGAGAGTTAAAGTATACCATATCATATTGACTCGTACGAATGTACTTTAGTATGGAAGAAAAAGAAATTGGCAGATCGATCTCGAGAAACGGTTAAGCATGCTCTTGTGGCGGCACCAGATGTGCATTTTGGAATTAATTGAGAAAATAATGAATAAGGAAGACTATTTAAACATTCTAAGGAACAAAAGTTCGGAAGATTTAAGCATTTGTAATGTTTACAACAAGTCATTGAAGCCAACCATACTGCAGATAATGTGAAGACCAGGTGCTAGCCTCTTCTCTTTTGAAATAAATGTTCTGGCATTTATTTCCAGAATAATCCATTCTAGCCTGTGTTAAAAACATGTTTTTCATTATCAGATTTTCCTTCAACTATTATGTTAAGAAGTAATTTTTTTCTTTTAAATTTTTCTAAACATCCTCCACTTAAATTAAAACAAAAATCGGCTGAACGTCTAAGACGATGTAAATCGAATGACTACTTAAACCGAAGTTTTATTGTGTATTATCATGCAGGTGTATTATAACTTCAGGTCAGACATCTCTAACAAAACGAAATATGAACAAATATTTCTTCTGACGACTTTCTCTCAGCAGATTTTTGACAAAAACTCTGTAAGTAAAAAAAAAATTTGTCATTCGGAAACTACTTTAAACTGTGAGTAACGGCATTAGCATAAGTGGTGTGAGAAGCTAGGTCGTATTTCAATCAAAAATCAGCAATGAGTATTCAAAAAATATGAGTAGAATCGAATCATACTCATAATTTCTGATACTTATACGCATTCATAGTTATTTTAATACCATACTCATACTACTCATATTCCAAGTTTGAAGTACTCATCTTACTCATACGTATGATTCGTTCGTATGCGAACGAAGAAGGTTGCTGTCTTTGTCTTTTTCTTTTTTCTTTTTTTGTCAATGAAACAACAACTAAGACTGTAAATTTTGATGAATGATTCTAATCACTCGAATCATTTATGAGTATTATAAGCATTTTTCTAAATTTATGAATCTGAATGGAGTAGGCGTATGAATCAAACATATTTCGAATGTTGTGAGTTTGATATCAACGTTGTACTCATACTCATTGCAACCTGTACTTATAAATCAATGTAGTAGTGAGTGCGAATGAATCAGAATAGTTGAATTTCAATATTGTTGACTTATTTTTATTCAAAATTGCTTATGAGTAGCGAAAAAACGATTCATTGCTGATCACTGATTCCAATGCAATGTAATTTTAAGCAAAATTCGTCGTGAAATTAAATTTCAGCGAAAGTTTTGATTTTCAAATCAATTTAAAGAAACAAAATTGTCTCTCATTTAAATTACCGCACATCTGTTACACAAAGCTTTCCCTAATTGAAATAATGTCCTTCACTTTAATGCCATCATTGGATGGTTGTCACTGGTAGCAGTACTTCTGTAGTTACTGCAACAGCAGCATATGCTTTAATTGAATGCATTTATTAAACGGCTGGTCATTTATAAATGCTTTGTTTGACAAACTCAAGAGTTATGAAAACATTCAAAAATCTTTTCAACGTTTAAAATTTTTGCATTTTTGTTTTTTAAATGAAAAAAATTTTTGATTGTTTTTAGTTTATTTATAATGCTTAAGTGCTGCAACAATTTTCCATTGTTGCATGAGTAGTAAAATTTTGTTTTTGGAACGGCAACTCTGCTGGGTTTACAATATTGAAATTAAAGAGCGATGAAAAAATATGTATCCTTGAGGGATATAAATGTCATTAAACCAACACATGTATAATATCGCCCACCCACAAACTCAAACAAATACAAACGTATGTATATTTATTCATTGTGTTAAATGTTCAACATTTACTTGTTTACAGTGGCATTTGTGTTTTGTTTTAATTGTGGTTTAATCGATTTTATATTTTTGCGCAAAATGTTGCCGAATACGAAAAGAATACAAAATTAAAAAAAAAATAATTTAATACCCACAAAAAGGCTTAAAATAACAAAAAACTTTTTCGCCGTATTTTGTTTGAGTGTGGCAATGAAAGCAGAAATTTGCGAAAAACAAATAAAAAAAATTATTCATTATTTGATATTTGCTTGGTATTGGCAGTTTGTTGCCGTTGCTGTTGTATCGAAATGCATTTAAATTTGACCTAAATAGCGTCGTATTTAATTACTATGAGTATTTATTTTAATTAAAATTGTTTTTTTTCGTATCGCTTAATGTTTTCAAAGCAGTAGAATTACTATCGTGTACAATAATTTAAAGATTCGATAACTTTTTACGAACAAAAATTAAAAAAAAGTAAGCTTAACCAAAAAAAAAATATTTTTCTTTGTGGTCATACATAACATACATACATACGTACATAATTGGTCATTACAACCCTTTTGTCAGGATTACGACCTAGCTTCTCACACCACTGATGTTGTGTGTGTCAATTTTATACATGAGTAGCGGGCGCTACAATTCAAAGTCGATTCCGAACGACAGTTTTTTTAAGAAACTTTTCATGGCAATTTTATTTGCTCTCAGAGTTTTTACAAGAAATCTGCTGAGAAAAAGCCGCGGAGGAAATATTTTTTTATATTTTCGTTTTGATGTCTGACCTGGGATTTGTACCAAGGCCTTACGTTTAATAAGTCAACGCACTACCCACTAAACCAAGGCGACTTCTTTGTGGCCACCCAAAATTATTTGATAGATTTTTCTGATCGGTTACTGTCTCTCTTTGGGGCGTTTAGTGCTTGTATTCTGCTCAGTGTTCATTTCGTTTAAATTTAGCAAAGTCCAAATAATATTTATCAAGTCTAGCTTGCATTGTTAATGAAAGAATTCAAAAAGCGAGTAGTATGTGTAAATTTGTATGTATAAATTGAAGTCGCCATAGTCTAGTAGCTGGTGGTGTGTTTTATTAGACGACTTAGTCATCTCGAACCTGGCTTAGTCATCTCGAACGAAACGAAATATGATGAAATATGTCTTCGGCGATTTCCTCTGAGCAGTTTTCTGACTGAAACTCTGAGAGTAAAGTAAAATTGCCATGCAGAGTTTTTCAAATCTAACTAACAGGCACAACACGAATGGTTCGAGAGGCTAGGTTGTAATCCCAACAATTAAGTAAATAAATATTTAAAAGTAAATGTCACAGTCATACAAATTAAACCAAAATTTTGTACGGCTGTGATCCTTAAAGTTGAGAGAGGTTAGACATATGTTGTGTGGATAGTAGAAATCATCTAACTTTCTCTTCCAATTTCTTCTCAAAATACATGATATTTCCAAAACTATATTGAAGAACAGTGGTGGTACTTTTGCCAAACTCCAGTATCAATGATATTTATCACTAACGCATCCTTCATGTAAGACCCAGTTTGCATTATTTGCATTTAGCTGAGTGTGAGAGTAGTAAATGGCTTTTAAAAGCCTATGAAGACTACGCTAGGTTAGGTCACAACGATAGCGGCCCGTTGTGATGCCACGAGTGAACGCAGTCTCTGTACTGACCAAGTTCCACCAAAATCAGGGAAGAGAAGGGAGTTGGACAGCGTAGGGGCTGCATGAAGACTACGTACCTACATACATATATGTGCTATGAAATTCCCGGCAAGGAGAGTAGTGTATTAAGAGGGAGCTATTGTGAAAATACTCTTCATTTATTGATATTTTAATAAATTTTACAGTTCTTGACATCAGACAAAGCATGCAAATCGGTTGATTAACGTGGTATTAAGTTCATCAGAATTCCATATCATCTGGATGGAAACCCGAATATTCAATAGCTATGGCCACAGCGAAGACTTTACGCTTTTATGTACCAAAGACTATCATGTATCCTTCAGTTAGGATTACGACCTGGCTTCTCACACCACTTATGTGTGTTAATTTTATATATGAGTGGAGAAGCTACAGTTTAATATCGACTCCGAACGACAAATTTCTTCATGGCAATTTTATTTATTCTCAGACTTTTTGTCAGAAATCTGCTCAGTGAAAGTCGCTGAATAAATATTTTTCATATTTCGTTTTAATCAAAATGTCTGACACGAGATTTGAATCATGGCCTCACTTCTAATAAGACAACACATAACCTACTAAACTACACAGACCTCAAAAAGACTAGCAGTTTGATTAAATTCATTGTGAATCTTTGCGCATGCATAATCTTAGCAATAAAACTCTTTGTGTTGTTACGTGCCAAACTCTTTAGACCGTTATAATTTACGCCAGCAAGTGCCGTTACATAATTGGTCTTTACAACCCTTCAGTCAGGATTATGGATTTAGTTTCTCACACCGCTTATGTTGTGTGTATTCATTTTATACATGATGGCTTTCATGGCAATTTTATTTACTTTCAGAGTTTTTGCCAGAAATCTGCTGAGAGAAATTCACCGAAGAAATAATTTTTTTATGTTTACGTTTTGATGTCAAACCTGGGGTTTGAACCGTGGCCTTTTGTCTAATAAGCCAATACACTACCTACCTACCTACCTACTAGGCGACGGCGACTTTGGCGTTACAAGAACTGCTTGGAACTTTGGAAGTTTGACTGGTTGTAGTTGATTCAACATTAAACAAATGATCAGCGATAGGATTGCTTGGAAAAATTAATGTTAGAATAATGCTGTGTTCATTATAAGAAAAATTTAAAAAATTTTAATAAAATTCTGCTATTCATTCGTGTGCGGTGGCAATAATAATTTAAGAAGAGTGCCCTGGGAGTCTAGTGGATAGTGTGCTAGACTATGAGCGTGAGGGTCGTGGGTGCGATTCCCATCAGAGACTCTGGTCTGTAACACTAGACTATAATTTGTAATTGTATTGTAATTAATAAATAAATAAATAATTTAAGAAATTCTATCATTTCATTAATAATAATTAATAATAATGAAATGATAGAATGGATGCGATTTATAAAAAGTGAACCTTATAAAATGTTTTATAAAGAATCTATGGAAGTGGATACACAGTTCAAAATACCTCATTTATTACATTATCAGGGAAGATCAAGGAACTTTAACAAAATAAAATTAACACCATTATACGAAAATGTACGTCCCATTTCAACTCCTAAGTATAAGGATATGATGGAGTTACTAAGGTATATGTCACCTATGCACCATGAATATTTTAACAACCTCACACATAATCTAAATGAGCAGAAATGATATGGCAAAATCTTTAATATTATTCTTAATAAATAAATGTTAGTTTAATTTTTCAATAAATGAATTAACATTTTTTAAATACATGTTTTTCTAATTACATAAATAAAAATCTGTATCTAAATTGAAAGCTTCCCTATTTAATTTAAGGCTATTACATTCATCTACATCAAAAATAAAATATTTACAATTACCATTATTTAATTTTATTAAAATAATAATTTCAAGAACTTACCTTAAAAACTCAACTATTTAGAAGAATCACTAGGAATACAATGCTTTTGGAAAATTTGTTCAATATTATTGTGAAAATAAAGTATTTTGTGTTTTGTATTTTGTATTTTGATTAGCAAGCCCATATAATAATTATATGGGAATTATATAAACGTAGTGGAGTAACTTTAAATGAAAAAATTAAATTATAATAATACTGAACAAAGAACACAAAGTGGACTTATTCCTTTTCACAAACAAAAAAGTCATTTCATTAATTATAAAAGTGGTTTAAGTTCATTTGAGGTTCTGAAACACAGCTTATTTCTCTAGAAAAGTTTACAAAACGTATTACGTTATATATTCTAACATGTTTAAAATCACAAAGCCATAAAAACAAATTAAAACCAGTTAACAATATTTTTGAAACAATTCAAATCTCAATATCTCAATATAAGAAAAAATGGACTTAAACCACTTTCAAAATAAATGGCTCAATTAATCAAAAGTTGAATAGCTATAGAGTTTTCACCATAAAATTCTAACTCTTTAACTATAAATATATGTATATACCATTTTAAATATTTTCTATGAAATGAAAGGATAGAATGGCTTTCCATAAATAAATTTCTATCATAAATTATTCTTATTATTATTATAACGAACATGAATTTATGTCATCAATACGATTTAAGAATTATTCGTGCGGAAACTTTATTGTTGTTCAGTTGTTTTTTCCTTTCATTTCATATTATTTGTATTTGGTGTGTGGTGCATTTACACTTAATGAGCGCGTGACCTCGTTCTGTTCTGTTCTGTTCTGTTCTGTGCTTTTCTGTTTTCTTTGTTGTTTTCTTTTCTCTTCATTTGATGCTGTTCTACATTCGCCAATTGTCTTAATTATCTTTATTAATTTAACACGAAAAATACCCTGTTCATCCTTATATAATCCTTTCAGAGTCAATTTGCCTTATTTTGTTAAATCGTTTGGCATACGATGCCAGGCAATCCAAGCAAAAGGAACAAAAAACAGAAAAAAGCAAGAAAAAAATAAAAAATAAAATTAAACAGTCATGCAACATTCGTTCTTTGGTTAATTTTTATTGTTGTTAGTGTAATTAGTTTGGATAACAATGTGTACAACAGTAGCAACAACAACAACAACAATTGTTCATTGTTTTCGAGTGTGTTAAAATTATTAAGAGATGTTGCTGCGAACACTGTTGTTGCCTGCTACACATAGCAACCATTGCTGGTGTTGACAATTCCTTATAGCGTATATCCCTACGTATGTACGTACGTAGTGCATATACGTACATATATTTGTGTGCTGCTTTTATTCTTTAGCACTACTGCTGCAAATTAAACCAAATTATTGCAGACATTTTCCAAGAACGCTTATATATTTTTTTTGTCTTCGTTAAACTTTTTTATGTTTATTTTTAAACTTTTCTTTTTTAATTTCTTTTTATTATTATTTTTATTGTTTAAAAAGAGTTTTTCTTTTTATTATAAATGTAAAGTTTTTTTTTATAGAAATTATGGGGCTTTAAAAACTTTAATAATTTCGCAAGAAATTCAATTTGTTATGCTTGAAAAACAAGTTTTTTTTAAGAGTTTAATGAACTTACTGTAAGGAAATCTTGACCCCTGCTGTCCTTGAGAAGCTAATATTATTATCGAAGATTAAAGGAAGGTCAGGTAGGGCCACCTCTTAAGAAATAATAAGGCTCAATCAACAAAAATTAATAAACACTGCGCAGAATTCATACTCCCAGATGGAGCTGTTTGTGGGCAACAATAAAAAAGATTTAATAAACGAATGAGAGATGCGTAATGTCGGCCCTGTATTAGTCTATTGACCGCAAGTCTATCAATAAATCAAAGAGCGATAATATATAGGCTCTTCTAATACGGATTTTCGAATTTTGACAATTGATAGCGGACTTCTAGTTGCAGCTAAATCTGTCCAATTAGTTATTATTTTCTAAATCACCATGCACGACCATAAACAACGACATGTTTTCTTCTGCAAGGGTTGTCGAGTTTTAGATGATACAAATTCACACGAGATGCCAGAACATGTAATACAAACCCAGAACTTCACTGTTTAGTATTGATTTTAGGCTAGCTGCGTTGTTGGTACATGTCAGAGGTCAGCAATGAGTATTCAAAAAGATGAGTAGGTTCGAATCATACTTATAATTTCTGCTATTTATACGCATTCATACTTATTTTAATATCATACTCATACTACTGATATTCCAAGTTTGAAGTACTCATCGTACTCATACTTCACAATACGTATGATGTTGTTGATTTCGATTCTCCTTTACTCAGCATTTATAAGAATCACAAAATAAGTATGATTCGCGTACGAACACTACAATACTCAATAGAAGGTTGTGTGTTTGCTTTATTTGCTGTCCTTGTCTTTTTCCTTCTTCTTTTTGTAAATGCAACAACAACTAAGACTGTAAATTTTGATGAATGAATCACTCGAATCATTTATGAGTATTATTAGTATTTTTCTAAATTTATGAATGTGAATGGAGTAGGCGTATGAATCAAACATATTTCGAATGTTATGAATTTGATGTCAACGTTGTACTCATACTCATTGTATTCACTGTCAACGATGAGCCCAATAGATCGATTATAATTAATTTCTTTTGGTCTGAGTTGAACGATCTGAATACCAACACACACATTGGATATTCTGCTGGAGCGATTTAACGGCATGGTCATCTGTCATGGACATGATGTAAACAGGCTACCGTGATAGTGCAATTTGACCCTGTCAGGCTTTTTCTGGCAGGATGATGTGAATATATCACAAACCATAGCTGTTCACAAAAATGCAGCTTGTTTTCTGCACGGCGACAAATTTTGTTCGTATTTAGGCTCAAAACTCAAATTCCGTTTGTAGTTGAGAGTGATACTCTCGATATTCGTCTTTCTCAAATCCAAATCATCATTTAATATTTGAACGACTTACAGACATACATATTTGGTTCTTTAGTAAGGATTACAACCTGCATAGCTTGTCATACTACTTATACATGGGTGGCGGGTCCTACAGTGTAAAGTCGACTGCGAACGACAAATTTTTGAGAAATATTCATGGTAATTTTTTATTTATTCTCAGAGATTATGACAGAAATTTGCTGAGGGGAAGTTGCTGATGAAATATTTTTCCGTATTTCGTATAATTGGAGATGTCTGACCTGGGGTTTGAACCGTGGCCAATACACTATCTAGGCGATTTCAGGGCTTAAATAAGCATCCAAAACTTTACCGTCTGTGGTACTGGATCGTTCAAAATGAAATTCAAGAAACTGCTTTCATGTGATTGAATTTTATGACACAGAGTTCCAATGGCATTCAACAAGTTTAGGCTTAATTTGAGAGATAAATTGCATATTGCCAAAGACAGAACGTACAAAAAGCCACTGACTTATTGAACGACTATCGTACTATAAGCATACAAACATTTTTTCCCTACAATATAGAGTTAAATTAAAAGAACTTCACATTAAACATTGGAAACGTTTGAGATGGACAATGAAAAGCATCAGCATTTGTCATGTCAACCTACATTTCAATACAATTGACTTTTTCCTTTTGACATTACAATTGCGGTTGTGTTGAATAGAAAAGAAGACAAAAAACCGAATTGAAAAATAAATTAAAATGAAATGGGTTTTCTAAACCAAAAGCTATTCTGAATCATTTCAATTCATTCGTTTTATGTTTTGGTTTTGGATCTTACTTACGCACATACTATCCACTTACACGTATTCAGAGAAAACGTATTGCATGACAAATGACTACAACGTTTAAATGAAATTATTTTTATATCTCCCTGTCTGTCTGTTTGCCTGTCTGTCTGTTTGCCTGTCTGTCTGCCAGCCAGCATATTTTCCAATATTTTCTTTTTTCCAGTAGATATTTCAAATACTTTCTATTGCTTACAAGCAGCTATGGAAGTAGGAGACCATATTATCTGTGTTCATAAAAATTCATTCCATTGCGAAATACTTGGTACTTGTTCTTGGTTATACGTGAAGGCATGCTTGTGGTGCATTTAAGTGAAAACTAAAAGCTGTCAAAGGATTTATGGATTCAGAATTTTTCCTGTTTTTTTTGCTTTTTCCTTACACTCCGGCAGGTTTATTGCAAACATGTTGGTAGGTAGACTAGTCTCCATAGGTACTTTTTCACAAAGGCAACACAAGGCAAGACAAGACAAGGCAATCGATTTTATTGGTTCTTTTGGATAAACTCTTTAAAATTATATTACGTTTTATAACTTTATGGATTTACTTCGGATTCAAAGAATTAAATATCTTTTGTAGGTATTAAAACTGACATAGGAGTAAAGAATAAATGCAGTCAGTAACCAATGAAAAATACTATGAATATTACATTTTATAGGATTTCCGGAACATTTAACAAAAGAGTTACGAATTTGTAATAATGCAAGTGGAATACTGAAATGTCATGTTAAATTACTGCCATAATTTACTTTAAAAACTATTTGGAAATATGAACACAATATTTCAGAATTTATTTTGCAGTGATAAATACATTTACTGGCTACTTGTGAGCAAAAACGATAGATGTTGAGAATATCGTTGCTTAAAGTGGAAATTGTAGCAAATTTTAGCAATTATTTTGTGGTTACTGAAAAAAGTAGGACTTTCTCTAGGCAACGGCTGGAGGACCAGATATTTTCGTAGGATCTGCTACAGTAGATCAGTCAGCATAGCGTAGCTAAAAAACTCATTTAATAATGAAATAAAACAAAAACAATAAAATGAAAAAAGGAGCAATATTGTAGTCGCCGTAGTCTACTGGCTTATTAGGCGTGAGGCCACGTTGCAAACCCCTGGTCAGACATCTTCAACACAACGAAAATTGAAACAATTTTACTTCGGCGGCAGATTTCTGGCAAAAACTCTGAGAGTCAATACAATTGCCATTAAAAGTTTCTTAAAATCTGTCGTTCGGAGACGAATTTAAACCGTAGGTCCACCGCCACTTATAAATAAAATTAACACACACAACATAAAGGGTGTGAGAAGCCAGATCGTAATCCTAACTGAAGTGTTGTAATGACGAATTATGTTATGTATTTTGAAAAAGAGTCGTCGTAGTATAGTAGGTAGTGTATTGGCTTATTAGACATAAGGCCCGGGTTCCAACCCCAGGTCAGACATCAATACGAAAAATGAAAAACATTTCTTCGGCGACTGCCTCTAAGCAGACTTCTGGCAAAAACTTTGGTAGTAAATAATACTGCCATGAAAACTTTGTAAGCTACTACGAGCTTTTAGAAGGAAGCGCTGTTTTAAAAGATCTCGCTGAAATAAATTATGCGAAAAGTTTTATATTTCAACAATATAGTATTAACGGAATAAAAGCATTTTCAGAAATGTTTGTCAGACAGAAGCGGAGAATTCTTGTATCGAAATACCGTACCTTTGAGCATATAGCAATTTGTCTTTTGATCATCTCTTACTTGGTGTGGTGAACAAAGTTGTATTTGCTGGACACTTCTGTTACTTCGGTATCGCTGCGAAGAAATTGCTGAAAAAGATGGATCCGCATCAGACTTTATAGGCATAGTCGGGAGTGCTATTGTAGCGTTAACTCGGCAGAGGGTCTTGTCGTTAACTTGCCCGATACCTGCACTAATCTCCAGGCCAGATTAGTAGAGGAAGTGCTTTAAAAATTACTAAAGGCGAACATTGGTGGATTGTAGATTTTCTATCAGGAATCAATTATCTGAGCTTGTGTTATCTCAGTTGGTTACGTTTTCTAGATGGGATAGAGTGCCTCGAGGAGAGGTAAAAGACGATATAGAAAAGTTTAATCGCATGAACGAGGGAGATAGTGAATAGAACGAGTTAACAGAACCGCAAAGCGGATTTATATAAACGAATTTGTTTTAAATAAATTTCAAGTATGAAGTATAAATTTTCGTAAATGTTTTAGTGCTACTAAGCGAGAAATATTATATTCGGAGTGTTTATATCCGAGAAATATTGTATAATGCGGCGATGTACGTGAAATTTAAGTCAATCTATAAGTTTTAGATTACCTAACATTTATTCTGTTGCAAATGCATGGGCGCTGGTTTAATTCCTAAAAAGCACACAAAGAAATATCATTAACGAGGAATGGTTCAAAATTAATAGAAATAAGTTTCATAAATTAATTAATTTGATTTTTTTGCATTAATGAAATCATAAATATTCATGCAGATAACGATTATTAATTTATAAGATTTAAACGCATAACTTTTTAAATTTGACTGTACTGTACCATATATGTATGTGTACGTATTTCTTACGAGGGTTGATAAAATTTCATTGAAATTCAAATTCAAATAAATATTTAAAAAAAATGTTATGATCAGCTGATAAGACAAAGAACTTGTATTAAAATAAAGATATATCGTAATAATTTATTGCAGAAAAAATTTGATTGATTTGCATCAAAAAATAATGACGTAGTGGATTGAACAGCATGTATCCCAGATTTTAATCGAATGACTAATATATGAGGAATGTTATTAAGGTGTTTTCTTCACTAACAGAAATTTTAAAAGAATGCGAGAAAATTGATGAAAACTTTACTTAAAATTGAGGAATAAAATTTCCAATTATAGTAAGCAAAAAAAAAAAAAATTAACAAACAAAAATTTTATAAAATATTGCTACTAAAATGGAAACGGTGTAGCATCGTTTAACATTAAAATGATAAACAAAAGCTACACAAACAAATGCAATGAACTTGTTACAAGTAAACCAACAACATCAGTATGAAAGAAACGGGGATAGACAAGTAATCGAAAACGCAACAACAAGTAATGTGAAGAAAATACAAAAACTACAATGAAGTCACGATAGCATTCTCAAGAAGGCGAAACCATGATCGTTCGACTTCAGGAAACTTCATCAGACTGTCTACCGTGGGAATATAAAAAGCCAAGACAAAGCAGACAACGAGTAGTAAGAATTCAGTCAGTCTTGTGTGAAGACGCATTGCGTGTGAAAAGAACAGTCGTGGTTTGAAGATCGCCGTTGTGAAGTACTACCGAACAGTTGTTAATGCTTACGCAAGCAGATGTGTAAAGAAGAATAATGACTAAGCAAATTGTTGTTGTAACATCAAGTTGTAAACAGTGGCACATGAAATTGTGCGAACAATAAAGAATTTGATTAAAAGTAAACACAAATTCATATTTATTTTGTTTGCAATCAACGAACTCATATTTTAAACGTTTTTAAAAAGGTACAAATGTACATACATACATAATTGGTCATTACAACCCTTCAGTCAGGATTACGACCTAGTTTCTCACACTACTTATGTTGCGTGTGTTAATTTTACACATGAGTAGTGGAACCTACAGTTTAAAGTCGACTCCGAACGACGAATTTTTTATTTTTTTTACTCTCAGAGTTTTTGTCAGAAATCTGCTGAGGGGAAGTCGCCGAAGAAATACTTTTCTGTATTTTTGTTTTGATGTCTGGCCTGGGGCTTTAACCCTGGTTTTACATCTAATAAGCCAACACACTACCTAATAGACTACGGCGACTTAAGACTAGGTAAAAATTTAACAATATTTAAATACCTTTCTTTAATACGGAAATAAATAAATTAACGTTATAATTATGAAACACCGATTAATGGATTCTGTAACAAGGATTACACAACAACAATAATAATGTACACATGTATATTAGATCATAAAAGAACATAAAAAGATAAATAAGTCAACAAAGGAAACATAATTAAAAAAAATTACAATGACACGCCCTGTATATTTATCCCCATACCTGTAGTCTTGCTTACAATGACTTTTGTAAAAATGTAAAAAGGACAAAAAGTCGTCAAGGATGGGTAGAACTTTATTCTTGTAAAAAAAAACTCAGATTTGATAGATATGATAAGCCTTTTGATTTATGATTTGAACATTCAACATTATTTTTAATTACAGCAAATGTTATCAAATACCGTTATATAATCATTGTAATCCTAATTATTTAATGCTTATTACATTAAAATGTCAGTATCAGTTCTCTGGCATTACGCAACTCCTCTGCAATTTGTTACCTAATCAAACTAGTTTTTCACTTCAAATGCAAACTCAATCTATTTTGTTTGAAATAATAATTATGCACGTAGTCATGAATGTTTTTCTTTCCTTTTTTATGATTTTTTTTTTCATATTCAAGGCAATTTAAATTGTGCATTTTATTTGCAATTGATAGAAATCTCCATTCAACTTCGTTTTTGACCCCCTCCCACAGTTTGTGGTCATTTGAGAACATTTTCGAAAGTTTCTACAGCAAAATGTTGCAAAAGTGAGTGGCCGATTTTTCTATTTTTTTCAGGGGAAATGGCGAATTTATTATTTCTTAAGTCGCAAAAGAAAAGAAAAAAACTACACTGACCGTGAAATGTGACACTTGTTTAAAACATTTATACAAAAACACTCTCTCGCAAACACAAAAACCCGAGTGTTTATATGTATGCATGTGTAAATAATTTTTTGGCAGTGAAAGTGTGAGTAATTGTGGGGGTTTAGCTATGTAGTGTGTTCAGTTGCACGTTGGTTGGTTGCAGCCAAAACTATTTGGCATCCTTTAAAAGCGATTTTATTCAAAACCAGAACATTGTTTGCAGCAGCAACGGTATCAGCAGTTTAAGTTGGCGTCATTTGAGTGCAACGCCATTGTCTGTTGTCCAAATTTTTTTTGTTTTACTTTGGAAGGGTTTGGAGGATTTGTTCGTTTCTGTAAAAATTATAACAAAAAAGGAAATAAAAAAAAACCGAACTACATGGCGCCATTTAAATTAGTCAACATCTGTTTTGTATTACGTTTATAATGTTTTTTTTCTGTTTTTTTTCTACTCTAAGTTCACTTAACCTCGCGTCTTAAACCCTGTCGTGTTTAGATTTGTTAAAGAAATGTTGAATTAGTTTTAAGCCAAAACCAAAAAAGAAAGAAACGGAATGATGGATTTTATTTTAAGCCAAGTACATGACACAACAAAATTTTCTTTTTTAAAGAATTTACGTATCTGAACGAATTTAAAGCAATTATACTTTCCCTTTCTCTTTTCTCTTTTCAAAATATTTTGAATAGAGTTTTAGACTCCATGAGTATTAGGAAACTTTAGTGTAATTTTTTCCATACAAATTTGTAAAACTAGAGTGGGTCAAGAACAAAACATTGTTTCCTTTCCTTAAAACTTTTCTAAATGTTAAGCTAACTGCCAGTGCACATTTCCTGGCTTATAAAAATAAACGAAAAAAAGTATAAGTTTCGTTATATGATGAGCAACAGATTTTTACATTCTGAAACAATTGAGAGAGGTGCCTAAAACTTTTTAAATTTTTTTTCCTTCAGCTTTTTTTTGTCGTTCTCAGCTTCCTACTTTAAACAACTGCAGGACAATCGCAGTAGTGGGAAGATGCAATAAAATAAGCGGTTTTCTGCTTACTTCACAATCTTGAGAATAATGATGAGATTTATGTATATGCACACAGTCCTGTTCGCTTTTAAATA
The DNA here is from genome assembly GCA_958299815.1 of Sarcophaga carnaria. Taxonomy (NCBI): domain Eukaryota; kingdom Metazoa; phylum Arthropoda; class Insecta; order Diptera; family Sarcophagidae; genus Sarcophaga; species Sarcophaga carnaria. Next base: position 79,186,670 of record OY283149.1, on the reverse strand, counting down.
CTGAAACATACCTTTCCGAATACAACTGTATTTTTTGAGCTTTAGAACATAATTATACTTTGATTGTTTTTTTTCCTTTTTTTTTCAAAACTCTCCTTGTGAGATTATTTTTCCAAATATTAATTGATTTCGTTCGAATTTGTTTAAAATTTCTTTTTTGTTTACTTATTTATAACAGGTAAAAATAAATCCCTTACAGTAACCTACCGAAATCGTTCCTTATTTGCTATTGTTTCTTAAAAATAATTATATTTCATCCCCAGGCATTAGCTTTTTAATGTACTCTTAATCACTACAGCTGGTGTTGTGAGGTTCTTCAAATGGTTGGTAACACTTAAGAAAATCCATTTCCAGCATCTTTCATTTTATTTATTGATCATTTTTATTACAATTAATTTATAATTTCAAATGCTTTTCCGTTCTAAAAAAGGCAATTGTTCTGAAAAAAAAACTTAACCTGTATGCTTCTTTCCTAAACTATTGTTCTGACAAAGCCTATTACACGTACCTACATATACATGGTACTTGGTGTCAATAAGAACAGTTGTCTGTCCTTCATTTAAAGAAGTCAAAAGAAGAAGAAATTTACTTAAGAAAACGTTCGTAACTTTTGCACCTTTCACTGCAATTAATGGAAATTGTATCACAATTAATTCGTTGCTAATTCATCTTACTGTAGATCATCATTACAATCCTTCAGTCAGGATTACAACCTAACTTCTCGCACCACTTCTGTTGTGTGCCCTTAATTTCTATACATGAGTGGTGGGATCTACAATGTAAAGTCGACTCTCACGGCAGATTTTTGAGACATTTTTCATGGCAATTTTATTTTACTCTCAGAGTTTTTCCAGAAGTCTGCTGAAAGAAAGTCACGAATGTAATATTTTTTCTTTATATTCCATTACGTGGGGTTTGAACTGTGGCCTCACGTTTAATAAGCCAACACACTACCTGACAGACTACGGCGACTTCGTATTAGCTGTAGTTACACCCGCCAAATTAGTTGTCATTTATTCAGTCTGTTTTGCCAAATCATCATAGACGTACAGTGGACAGCAAAAGTCTTAGTACGGCAATATATTTTGACAAAAAAAAGTCCCCACAGGCTCTCTTGCACAAAGTCCCGATATGACTTCAGGAGAGTATTTAGGAGATAATTTGAAAGAACGGTGACGTAATCGCTAAACCTCAAACAGAAGTTAATCGAAGAACGTGCTCATTGCGCCACTAGAAAACACTAAACGAAACTTGTACATTCATTTCCAAATGGGTTAAATGGAGTGCTTGACCTTAAGGGATATGCTACTAAATACAAGGAATAACATTTTCATATATTAAGCCTTTGAATTTTAAATTTACTCAGGGCTCTCGTTGGGGGTACCTATGGAGTCATCTGAAACTTTTCCATATTTTTTCTCTTGTTTTATGAAAAACATTAAAAAATTGTTTGTTTTATAATAAAACAGAAATAAATTAATAAAATTAATATATAAACTATAAATTTTTATACAAACTTTTGGCTAAAATTAATGAAATTGCTAAAATATATTGCCGTACTGAGACTTTTGTTGTCTACTGTATATAACAAGCAACAACACGTTGAAATAATAAAATTGTTTTATCATAATCTTCAGCAATGAGGTCTATTTCTAGACGAATACCAATCCATCTGAGATCCAAGAGTATACAATGCAATCCGAAAAAGTCACTGCCTGGTATGTATTAAGGCGTGGCGGCATCATTGTTCCATACTTCTTTCAGATCGACATTGGCCAGGCCATCACTGTCCATGGCGAGCAATATATATCGAAGACTACGAACTTCTTTTGGGCTGAAATGGATGTGGTTTCAATAGAACGACGCTACGTAGAACACAGCTCATGCCACATAGGATTTTTTGCATCAACACTTGGAGGACAGGATCATATTACGTAGAGGTGATGTGAACTGATCACGGATATCAGGTGTTTTGACTTCGTTAAACTTATTTTTGTGGGGATTTTTTATGTTCGATCAAATTTAGCCTGATTTATGCTTCAGAGTCAAGGAAAATTTAATATTTCGAATGCTCTCCATCCAGAGAAACCATTCCACACATAATGGCGTCAATAGGTCTTTCAATCGAATAAATAGCTACGATGTATGGCACATATTGTTTTCTTTAAATTTAGGGACAGGAAGAACTTAATGAAAGACACAATATAAAGTTACCCAGCCCAGCCATAAGTCTCTCCTTGGGCAGAAAGAGTTATTAAAGTTTAATGGGAATCGAAAGTCACCGTAGTCTAGTTGGTAGTGTGTTGGCTTATTAGGGTTCGAACCCCAGGCCAGACATCAAGATAAAATACAAAAGTATTTCTTCGGCGACTTCCTCTCAGCAGATTTCTGGCAAAAACTCTGAGAGTAAATAAAATTGCCATGAAAAAAGTTTCTCAAAAATCTGTCGTTCGGAGTCGACTTTAAACTGTAGATCCCACCACTCATGTATAAAATTAACACACACAACACATACATATGTGCAGTGTGAAGCTCGTTCGTAATTCTGACTGAAAGGTTGTTATGGCTAATTATTTATGTATGTGTGTATGATGGGGAAAAGTATATATTGTATGTATGTTGACTCTAAAGTAACTAAAACCGAGAAAAAAATCGATTTTTAGAAAATTATGAAGTATAATGTCGTTGGTGTTTGCGAATAACTCAAATACCACAGCGGTCCTCAAAATCAACGGTCCTCAAAACCAACGTAACCTATGCCATCGTTCAAATACTGCCCTATTTATGCGGGGTATTGAAAAATGGAGATTTGAGATGCGCTCCATCCAGAGAAGCTGTGGAGGGTTTTTGAACGACTTCATATTCTACACTCAATGGCGTTAATTGGTCTTTTAAACATAAAAAAAAAATTCAATGATATCTCACACACACTTTGCATTGATTTAAGTTAAAGGGTAGGCAGCACTTAAAAGGAAACACATTGTGGTTAGAATACATAAGAACAAAACTGTTATAAAAACAAACATAGCAAAATTTTACATTCAATTCACGTAATGCTCGAATATACATACATTTTAAATATAATATTTGTAAAGTAAATGAAAATTTTATAAAATTTTTATTGCAAATTTTAAATTGATTTTAGAAAGATAAAAATAAAAAAGGCGCTTAAAATTAAAATGTAAAATTCTTTCATAAGTTTTCATAGTTTATGAGACTATTATCTCAAATTCTTGCATTCATCCTTCGACGGTAATATTACTCCTAACTGGAGAGTTCATGTATAAAAATTGAAATTTAGTCACGTATATTGATAGGAACATACGTATAAGTTAAGCTAATTCATAATTCTGGATAAAGATACAAAATGTCTACTCCACTCTGTATTTAAGCCGAACTTAGTGAAAATTCTTTAATAATTTACATTAGTTGATGCTGCCCTAATATAACTTATACCCAAACTTTAATCGCTTGCCTCTAGCAGCTGTGTATTTAAGCCAAACTTTCTTTAATAATTTGCTTTAGTTGATGCTGCCCTAATGTAACTTATACACGAACTTGAATCGCTTGCCTCTAGCAGCTATGGATCAAACTTGTCCCAGAAATCCATTGTGATGTATAGGGTGTCACAGATTCAGAATTTTTTTGCAGAAATTTTTTATTTTTTTTTTTTAATTTCAAATATTGAATATTTTTATTCATCCGGCAAAGCATTTTAAATTTTTCATTTTTTCATATTTCGCTGACAACAAAAGAATTCTCCAATATTCTTGCCACGATTGTTTATTTTTCGTTCTTATATGCTCCCGTGCTGCCGCTGGTGTTATTATTTGAAATGAAAAAACGGAAATATTTTCCAGCTGAGTCAGTGGATGGGTATGTAAGGGATTTATTTTTATTTATTTTTTTTTCATTTAATAAATACAGGTTAAAAGCACTTTATAGAAATGTAAGGATAAGACAGAGAAGGGATAGAGAGAACAAACATCCGAAGATAAAAGAAACAAAAGAAAAAAACATGTCTGTTGCGGTTTGTTTTGTGCATGGGCTTATGAAGTAATTGTGGTATCCAATGTAAAGGTCAGTTTAGAATTTTTTTATTTTTTTTCAATTTTTTGATTGTCTTTTTATTTAATTCTTATACGATTAAAAATGCTTCAGTCTCTGGTGTTATTATTTGTGGGATGCATTAGATTCTAGCCCTTTTAATCCTCTCAAAGTTAATTGAAAAGCATTGTCTTGGAAAATTTTTAAGTAAATCATGAAATGAAGAAGACTAAAAAAAAGAAAATATTTTTTCGAAATGTTTTTTGTTATATTTCGGTAATTTAGTGTAAATAAAGTCATATTTTCTTTGGTTGCTGTGAATTGTTAAAGTTATTCTTTTGTACCCAAATCAAAATATCCTAAACTGAAGTGTTAATATTTTTTAAAAGGAATTTTTCTCTTCGTTTCTTTTCTTCTGAAAATAAAATATTTGTCGTAAATTTCTATTTTAAAAGCTATTTTCAGGAGATGACCTCTTTTCAGGCAGTGTATTGTGTTGCATGATTGAACACATTTAAGGTAGAGTGGTAGATGATATTCCACAAGAAGAGTCTTTTAAAGTAAAAAAAAATTTCGGAAAAAGTGAAAATCCCTCCTATATTAAGATCTACTGGCCTAGGGATCAAGACCTCTTACATATTTTTTTATTAAATGCTGAGAGTGTCGGTTAACAGGCTGAAATATAACGAATTTCTTACGAGTCCATATAGATAGAGACCCCTCTGTTATTCCTTCCATCTTTTGTTGAAATTGACCAAAATATCGCGAACTAGACCTGGATATAGTAATTTATACATGGGTGTGTATTTGATACGTATGGTGTAAATAGTGATTAAATCAGCTGAAGTGAAGTAGTCTTTATTATTCTTAAAATGTTCTTCTTTTGACATTGAAATTCGTCCTTCACATTAATCCATATCATCCGAATATTCAATTTTTTCTAACAATTGCTTTTAAAGCTGATATGTGGTACAGTAAGAATACGTTCCAATAAGTTCCAGCGCTAAACGAAATAGTATTCGTACTGTGATTGCGACTTCAAAAAAAAAACAGATGGAATTTTTATTCTGGAGAGACTAACAAAAGAGCGTTGAAAAAGATACATAGTATACGTAGTATACGTCGCTATATAGTGCACCGCTTTTGTTTGGTACATGGCCGTTTCATTTGCATACATATACAACAAATATCAATACAGTGTGCGATTTTGGGGAATCCAAATATTACCGCGTAATACTGAAACAGCGTTAAGTGGTGCAGCGTTAAGCGAGGTCTTATTGTAATGTAGCAATACGGTAGTGGTTGTATTCATTTACCTTTACTTATTATTCTTTTGAAAACGCCGTATTCAGGTAGATTGTATTGTATGGTGTTTTATTAGACATAAGGCCACGGTTCAAACACCTAGTCAGACATCTCGAACAAAACGAAAAAAGAAAACATATTTCTTTGGCGACTTCCTCTCAGCAGATTTCTGGCAAAAAAAAGTCCGAGAATAAATAAAATTCCCATGAAAGTTTGTCAAAAATCTGTCATTCGGAGTCGAATTTAAACTGTAGATCTCGCCACTCATATATGAAATTAACGCACACAACATACGTGGTGTGAGAAGCTAGGTTGTAGTCCTGACTGAATTGTTGTAATGATCAATTATTTATGTATGTATGTATGAATTTGGCCAAAAACTCACGCACAAGCATCAATGTGTGAGCTGGTGCGTTATAATGGTGCAAAATCCATGATTGATTTTTCCACATCTGTGCGTTTTTGACGAATTGCTTCGCGCAATCGGCACATAACTTCAAGGTAGTATTCCTTATTAACCGTATGACCTTGTGGAAAGAATTCATGATGCACCACGCCATTGCAATCGAAGAAAACTGTGAGCAAAACCTTCACGTTTGACCGAACTTGACATGCTTTTTTCGGTTTTGGCTCTTCTGGACGCTTCCATTGGGATGATTGGGCTTTGGTTTCAATGTCATAACCATACACCAATGAGCAAATCTGGATCGTCGTTGACGACGTTCAACATCTCCTGAGCGATGTCCATGCGACGTTGTTTTTGCTCAAAAGTTAGCAATTTTGGAACATTCTTCGCTGGCGCACGTTTCATGCCTAAAACATCCGTAAAAATTGCTTGACATGAGCCGAACGATATGCCAACATCATCAGCAACGTCTCTAATAGTGATTCGACGATTATCCAAAATCATTTTCTTCTCTGCTTCAATGTTTTCATCGGTTGTTGACGTGCTCAGGCGGCCAGGACGAGCATCGCCATTGACATCTCTCTGCCTCCTTTAAACCGGATATACCACAATTGAACTTGTGTTCTGCTCAAAGTAGACTCGTCAGCATTTCAAATGTCCGTGCACATTTAATTTCATTATTTACACAAAATACAATTTCTTTGATCCATTTTTTCGAATAGTAAACTGACAATCCAAAATGGCTGATATTGTCAACATATATAACAGACATGAGAAAATCGAACAATAATTCACGAAATTTAAAAATAACGGTTATTTTTTGATCACACCTCGTATGTATGTATTTATGTATGTTGTACGTATGTATATATTTATGTGTTATTCTGTTATAGAAAGAGTTCAGAACCCTTACCTGGCAGAAATCTGCCAAAATAATATTTCCAAACGACAAAGAAGTATGTATAAAAGAAAGCCATTGTCAAACCTGAAAACCGAACCAGAATATTTTCAATCCGTCAATAATTAATAATTTTTATTTAACAATTAAAGTAGAAAAAATAGGCACAAACAGAAAAAAATTAAAAATGACGCCATTTTGTTATTTTTTGACTTTTTCAAAATATCCTAATTCAGGCTATAGCCCGTAACATATTTTACAAGTATACATACATACATACATACTTTGCCATTACAACCCTTTAGTCAGGATTACGGCCTAGCTTCTCACAGCATTCATGTTATGTGTGTTAATTTTATATAGACCTGCAGATTAACGTCGACTCCGAACGACAGATTTTTGAGAAACTTTTTCATGGCAGGTTTATTTACTTTAAAAGTTTTTGCCAGAAATCTGCTGAGAGGAAGTAGCCGCAGAAATATTTTTTTTCACAATTCGTTTTGATGTCTAACCCGGGATACGAACCGGGGCTTTACGTCTAGTAAGCCAACACACTACCTATTAGACTACGGCGACTTTTTATAAATATACATCTTGATTTTTGCTTACAAACACTCCTAACTTCTCAAATCATGGTCTCCAAATTTTAAGATGATCCGCTTCAGGCTGTCGTATAACCCGGGTTTTTTTTTTATAAATAATCAATGAATTCTTTAACGTACAAAAGGATTCATTTGTTTAAATAAATTCACGTTTGAAAAAGGAAAATCGTAAAATTACCCTTTGTAAGTATACTAGTCCGTTAAGAAAACTCCACAATAAAAAACTAACATGGTGAAGGATTTCAGCTTAAATCTCTCTTGTAGTACCATTGCCAGAATTCATTTGCTGTGTTTAGTTTGGTGAGTATTTAAATTCACACTAGACAGGAATATATTGAACTAAAAATATTGGTGTGCTAGCAGTTATTATTGAAAACCATAAAGAGTATAATTATATCGTAATTAAGTGTACAAATTTAGGAAATTGTTATTTATACTCATTTTTTTGTTCGTTTTCTTTGTTATTTGCTTAACCATAAAATATATGCTCTCTTAAAGTAATCAAACATATGCTCTTAAAAAAGTACTTGAAATTTTATCTTAAGAATACTTAAATAAGCACTTATGATATGATAATAATATTGTCATGGCGAATATATCATAATGTCAACACACAATATGAACATATTATGGAAAAATGATGGAAGAAAGGAAATGCTAATGCAGGAGGTATTGTCTGATATAACGTGAACTTTTTCTTTGAGAGTTGTCCGATATATCAAGGGTCAGATGATACTTTTAAAGAAAATTCAAATTTTACATGTTTCAAGTGGGCACATCAATCCAAATCCTTATGAATAGGTTGGCCTATCTATCGTTTTAAAGTAGAACCAAAGAATTCAGTATATTATCTCCACTGAACGTAACTAATCGATTTACGCTTTAGCAACGTTGGGATTTATTGAGCCAACGAGAAACTGCACGATTAATTCGATTTTGCCATAGAAATCATCTTTTCGGATGAAGCTCATTTTCATCTTGGTGCGTACGTTAATAAGCAAATTTACCATATTTGGAGATTAAAAAACCCACACTTGGTCTTACAGAAGCCAATGCAACTATTACGAGTGACTGTTTGTTGCGGCTTGTGGCGTGGTGGGATCACAGGTCGATATTTCTTTGAAAATGAGGACGGCGCAACCATGGTATTGATGTGAGCGATGTTTGGTTTCAACAGAATGGTACAACATGCCACATACCTTATGCCACAATCGATTTATTTCTTCAAAGTTTTAATGGCCGTTTAATTAACCGAAATAATTATGTCAATTGGCCGCCCAGAAACTGTGATTTGACACAGTTGGACTATTTTCTGTGAGGCGCCGTGAAAGAAAATTATTATGTCGACAAACCAGAGACAATTAAGCATTTTGAGGCCAAAATTTGTGATGCCATTGCCGAGATACGACACCATACACTCAAAAAAGTGCACGAAAATTGTTCCGATCGAATGAGGTACTGTGAGTCCGGGCGAGACTGCCGTATGAATGAAGTAATATTCCATTTCTAAACAGAAAATACGTACTTCACAAAAAAAAAGTAAATTTGACGAAATGTCAAACCATTTTTGTTTTATTGCATTTTTAAATTTAAACTTCTAAATGGCTAAATTTATGCTCATATTTAATATGTAAAATTCATAATACCAGAACATAGGCGACGTATGAGTGATATTTAATTCCATTAGATTCATACATGACAATATCAAAGAATTTTTATTGCATACTTTTCAAAGTAACTATTCTAGTACATGTAATATTGTGCGTATGAGTAATATATTTCAAATTGATTTAAATATAAAGTATACGCCATTAATTTGGAATTAAATATTTCCGAGGTATGACATGGCAATTCTAAGGGATTTTTAAAAATTTTAAATTTTTCGAGATATCCCAACCTAAAAGTATTTACAAAAATCACAATTCCAGGCTATATTCTAGTGGGTGTTACATCATGGCCTGCATCTTCATAGTCTGTATCTTCCACATCTTAACAACAAAAAAATAAATTTGACAAAATTTCAAACCGATTTTGTTTTATTGCATTTTTAAATTTAAACTTTTAAATTTCCCTAATTCAAGTTTGTCCGAACATTATAAAAAATTAAGCAAAATAAAAACCTGATTAGTAAATCTAAGACGTAAAATTGAAGTTACGCCAAGTAACTATGAATCGATAAACAAAGAATATTTGCTGTTGGGTTTTAAAATAAATTAACGTCAAAGCATTATATTCCTGCTAATAATTATGCTGGTAATTTTTATGATGTTTTTGGTTTTCGGTTTTCATAATTATATGTGAGACTGATTATTAAAATTCGATGTCAAAGTATCATCATGTGTTATATTAAAACCAAGTAATAATTCCATACAGCTAAGACACTTTCTTTCTTTCTTTCTTTAAAATTGATAATCTTTTAAAGAACAATCATGATATTGCTCCCAAGAAGAATTATTTTATTTCGCATTTTTAAGTACATATAATACAGGCTTTATTATCCTTAAAACCATAAATTAATATACCATCTTTCCTTGGTGCTTATTTATGCTCTATTAGACGAGATATTTGTATGTTTATAGCCTACTTGTCATGGCATGTGGATTGCAAAATTTATATTGAAACCAATAAATAAATACACAAGAGTAACGATGTTCTCAATACCACATAAGGCTTATACTCAAGAAAATTTAAATTTTTTACTTCAATAAACATGGCTGCGCTTAAATAGACAAAGAAGTTGATGGAATAAAAGTATTTAATGACATGCAGAATTTATAATGAATACATTTGCATATAAGAACTGACTGTAGAAACATAAAAACATGCGTGAACCAAATTTCAGAACGTAAAAAACAGGAATTCGAACAGTTAAACAGAGGGAGAGAGAGAGAGGTAAATCATAAAAAACTGGAAAATGCAAATACAACGTAGTAGTCAAAGTCCTTTAACATTATCATGTAAATGTATACGAACATGATAAAGTTTTCTTAAATACTTTTAAGACGTAATTTTTTTAGTTCAGTCTGCCTTTAATATTCTGTTTGCTTTACTGCTAACTACTAACAAACTAAGGTCCCAAAAGTCGTCAAGGCGTTAAACGAAGTATCGTGATTAGGATTTGAAAAATAGCCAGTAATATGATCCGATTCGATTAAGCACCTACCACCAAGTCATTCCAACGTATTGTGTTACATCGTTTAACATTAAAATGATAAACAAAAGCTACAAAAACAAAAACAATGAACTTGTTTACATGATCAGCAAATTAACCAAATATATCAACAGCATCAGTATAAAAAAAGGAATAAACAAGTAAACAAAACAAGCAACAACAACGCTGCAAGGACAAACGTAAACAAAATACACAAACAACAATAACGTAAACAACATGCTTACATTTATAGAGATTTCGCGAAGGCGAAGCCATTCTCCAGATTGTTTTTAACTCGCCATAAATAAGGCAAAGCAAATCAGGCAACGGAGTCAGTAAAAATTCAGACAGTTATGGCCTATTTTTACTCCAATTCAACTTTTGACTTACTTCCTTAATTGGTTATTACAACACTTTAGTCAGTATTACAATTAAGCTTCTCACACCACTCATGTTGTGTGTGTTCATTTTATCTATGAGTGGAAGAACCTACAATTTAATATCGACTTCGGCACTACTTACTAGGCTTCAATTTTATTTCTATTTTTAAATGCCAAAATGTACGAGTATCTACGAAGATAGTATGAGTAACAATATGTTGAAGGACCGTTAATTCCAGTCCAGTCTGGAAAACAATGCAAACAAGAAAATTTCTTCAAGAAATTATAAAAAAAAGAAGGTATCACCGAAAGTGGACGACGTTGACGTTGACGTTGGTAATATTTATTTCGAGGTGACCAGAAATTACTTCTTATCGATTACTCTTTTTGACAATTTTTTCGTATATTTAACGCACTCCTAGTGGTTGAATAGGAAACTACTTCTACTTCCACTTGTTTATAGAATTGCAAATTTCTGAGACAATAAAATATTTATTTTTATTTATTTATTTCAAGTCTATGGAAAATCCTTACAGACTATTACATTTTATATTTCAATACAGAATATTATTATGATTTCAATACAAAAAATAAGTTAAAAAAGAGACAACATTGAAATTATTAATTAAATGAGTTTAATTGTACAATTATATCCTTTTTAATGGATTCCAAACTTTTATTAAAATCTATATGAAGGTAAAGATTATTAAAATCATCATGGATCGAAGTTTGCGTAGCTAACTGTGTAATATTTTATATTTATGAAATTATGGTATCTTGTTGGACGAACAGGTACCTTTATGGAAAGTGTTGCGCCATAATTATATTCTATACATTTAGATATACTTGTTATATATTTGTCATTAAAGTCATTGTCATTAAGTAATTGAATATTTTGAATTAATATAATAATCATAAATTTGTACCACCCTATTACTAATTAAATTTAAGATTGTTCGATACATAGAATAAGGTCAATGAATAAATAGCAATAAGGAATTAAAATAAGCAACGGAGTTGCTGAATAGATGTACACAGTTAGAATTAAGTATATAGAATATGTTAGGATTAAATAAAGATTGAAGAAATAAATTAGTTGATAATCATAAACACACTCGATCGGTTCTTTTCAATTCGTATATAGTTTGGTCTACGCGGTCAGTATTCAAGTGCCCAATTTTTAAAATATTAAATTATAATTTATTTAATTTAATATTCCTTAAAAAACATTAAGGAAAAACAGAAAGTTTTTCTAGAAGAGATTGAGAGTTGATAACACCATTAATCAGCTTCAGGAGAAAGACAGCATTTAGCATTTTACGACGGCTTTTTAAAGTTGGTAATTTAATGAGTGCTAGTCGTTTTTCATAAGATGGTAACCTTTCATTAGGATCCCATCCATTCCCTAAACTACGAAAACAAAATAATAAGAACTGTTTTTGAACTGATTCAATTTTGTCAGAGTGTACAGCGTATTGAGGGTCCCATATTACAGATCCGTATTCAAGAATTGGGCGAACCAGTGTGGTAAACAATTGTTTGATGACATAAGGGTCAGAAAACTCTTTAGCCTATCGTTTGATAAATCCTAGGGTACATGTAGATTTGCTAACAGTTCATGTAATATGATTTCTGAAGTCCAATTTATAATCGAAAACTATCCCTAAATCGTTAAAGGTATTGACTAGTTCAAGAGCAGCACCATTCATTGTATAAAATCCATTGGTTGGAGACGATCTAGTGAAGCACATATAATTACATTTTTTAACATTCAGCTCCATTAAATTAATACTACACCAAGTAGTACTTGGTCTTCAATGTTATTAAATGATAAAAAATATTTTAACATCGTCTGCATACATTAATGTGTTTGAATTTTTGATAACAGAAGGGAGATCATTTATAAAAAAGTAAATAGGAGCGGCCCAAGATGACTACCCTGTGATACGGTTGACAGTACATCAATAAAGTTAGATTGCGTATTCGTGAATTTAACGTACTGTTTTGTGTTTACTAAAAATGATTTAATCCAATTCAATAAAGATGATCTAAAACCAAGTTGATTAAGCTTATAAACGAGTAAGTTATGATTTACTTTATAAAATGCCTTACTGAAATCTATATAAGTGACGTCAGTTTATTTGCCTACAATAAATCCATCATTTACCAAAGTTGTAAATTCAAGAAGATTTGTGATTGTTGATCGAGACTTCCAGAATCCATGCTGGGAAGCAGATAAAATATACGATGATTGAAATGACAGTGTATCACATAAGAGTTTTTCAAATAATTTCGGTATAATGTTGAGTTTAACAATTTCTCTATAATTTGAAATATCAGATACTAATCCTGATTTAAACAGTGGAATTATAAATGATTGTTTCCAAAAGGAGGGAAAATAGCCCAATTTAAGTGATTTGTTGAATAAGTAGGTTCATGGAGTACTCAATAATTGAGAATGGTGTTTTAAAATACTACTTGGAACCCCATCAGGACTGGCAACATGCGAAGATTTTAATTGTTGTATATCCTTGGAAACAGTACGTTGATCAATAAAATATGTATCAAAGGCCTTTACTTCAGGAATATAATTTTGATTCTTGCCGTTAAATGTAGATGATGAATAGGCAGAAGCAAAAAAATTCCGCAAACAAGTCACTTATAACCTTATTATCTGAAGATTCGTGGCTACCAAGCTTCATAACAGAAGCGTAATCTGCTGCTCGACGTTTCGAATTAACAAATTTGTAGAATGATTTAGGATCACTCTTACATTTGTTCTTTACCTTAATTAAGTAGATGTTATAAGCCGTTTGGTTGGCGATGGTGTATTCAGATCTTACTAAGTATTTGGAATAATTTATTATTGATCTATCCTTTTTAAAATTTTTATACAATTTATTTTTCTTGTTTTTTAATCTTGATAGACATTTTGTATTCCAGGGCGGACTGTGATTAGAATGTGGTAAAACTTTTGGCACACAAGCTACGAAACAATTGTAAAGTAGTTAATAAAATTTCATAATACACTGGTCCAAATCATTGCCATAGCCAGATAATTCATTTATCCAATCAAATTCAGATAGTTGAAGTTAAAGTTGAATCAAAATGTTTTCTGTTTTTAATTTAAATTATTTGCTTGAAGGAAAGGATGATGGAAGAAGTTTATTTCAAGCGTCGGATGATCAAATCAAACATACCAGCAATTGTTCTGATATCCAGGCAAATATGTAAACAACTTCGGAACTTATCTTTATTGAGTATGACTAAAAGATGCTTACTTAATTGTTCATTACAGCCCTTTAGTCCCGTTTACAAGCCATATTCACAAACCACCCATGTTGTGTGTGTCAATTTTATCCATGAGCGGCGACACCTACAGTATAACGTCGTCTCTGAAAGGCAGATTTTCGACAAACTTTTCATGGCAATTCTATTTACGCTCAGAGTTTTTGCTAGAAATCTGCTGAAAGGAATTTGCTGAAAGAGTTATTTAGCATATTTCGTTCGAGATGTCTGAGCTGGGGTTTGAACCACACGTTCTCGTCTAATAGGTTAAGTTAGAGGACGTTTACTTGTCAATTAACACAAGTACAGTACCCGGAGGTCGAATTGACCCATTGTACTCTCGTCCAATAAGCCACTACACTATCTAATGGAATTAGTATATAATTTCTTACAGGTTTTAAATTGAATTGAAATGAAATATAAACATAATATAAGACCTTTGTGGATATCACAACATAATGTTTGTTTGTGGAAAAGCAAAGTTGCCAGTCAACAAACTAGATATGGCTCGAATCAAGACTACGAATTTCCAAAAAGTCATCATGGTAAATCTTTCGAATAGAACTATTGAGTGGGTCTAGAGGAAAAAAATGAATGAAAGTTTTTACCCACTGTTTTTAACAATCAATTGAGTACTTGGAAGACCCTTTATTTAACCCGCAGCAAGTTGTGGATATACAGAGTACCCGTTGTAAAAACAAAATATTTTTAGAAGTTATTCAAAATAATTTTATTTAAAATTTTCAGAACCTAATTTCTCATATCTACAGTTGGATTTTCGCAACAATGCTTTAAGTATTCTTCTGTTTGAATTTTTCTTTTGTAATTTCCAAAGATTTTTGTTTTAAATTATTTAAAAACTTTCTAAAGTTGATTATGATTGCCAGCAGACTGCATGTCTGCTTAACTGTCTACCTTCACTACACATTTCAATCAAATTTGATTTCTAAAAATATTTCATCAGAGTGGCATATACATATGTACATACAACGAAGATTTTTATTTTTTCATATTTTTTGTTAAAATATACCTTCGGAAGGGAATTAAATGAAGCATCTGCAGAAAGAATTTCAATGGAATGTTGTAATAAAAATGTTGTCATGGATGGTATTACAATATATAAGCAAATATGAATGTTGTTATCAAATGATAAACCAAAAAGAAAAAGAAAAAGAAAAATGGAAAAATGAAATGAAATACAATAAAAATATTTGCTTACCCTTTTTATTTTCGAACTAAAAAGGGTGAAAAATTCCATTCATATTCAAATTTTCAGATATTTTTCATCCATATGAGCCTATAAATAAACATATTGCCTGCCTTAGTGACAACCTGTAAAGTTTATTTACGTATCAATATCATGGGAAGTTGGCATTTTATTCTTCATGCATTTATTTGAAATGAAATGATACCTTAAGGTGATATTGATTACACTGGCACTGGCACTGGCACTGGAACATATTTTTTTGTATCATAGGGAAGTACTTGGTTTATGATTTAAAGAAAAGGCATCTTCTGTAATATTATGCTTGAACTTAGAATTTTATTGTTAAAAATTGTTTTTGGGTTTTTTTTTATTGGTATTGCTATCTTGATTGAAACATATGAGACAAATAGTATAAGAAATGTGTACCCTACGCAATCTTGGATAGTTGTATTGGTATTAACAAGGTGTTGTACAAATAAATACATTGTTAAGTCAATAGGTGGTTTTGTATCTTACTTATATACTTAATTGGTCACTAACAACCCGTTTATCGGATTTCGGCCTGCCTTAACACATCCTTCCAATTGCCTCGGCTACTGGCGCGCTTTCGATGACACACCAATGCAGAGATGGTAGTTCTTTACTTACTACAACCGCTAACCCCCGTACCTTCCATCCGAACGACATGGCCTAGCCAGCGCCGTAGCTGAATGTTAATTCGATGTGCAACGTCCAGGAGGAGATAGTAAATAGTGTAGTGGCTTATTAGACGTGAGGCCACAGTTCAAACCCCAGGCCAGACAGGCATCTCCAGCAAAACGAAATAAGAAAAATATTTCTTCGTTGACTTCCTCTCAGCAGATTTCTGGCAAAAACTCTGAGATTTATATAAAGTTGCCATGAAATATTTCAAAGTCGACTTTAAACTGTAGGTCCGTCTTGCCACTCATGCATAAAGTTAACATACACAATATAATGGATGGGAGAATCTAGGTTGTAATTCTAGCTGAAGAGTTGCAATGATCAATTATGTTTGTATGTATGTATGGTTATATTTAAATGAAACAAAGTGTGCGAGATATTATCGACATTTTTATTCCTTTGATTAACCAATTGATGCCATTATGTGTGAAATATAAGATCGAAAATCGATAATCGAACGCACCCGAAATGTTCAAGTTTACTTGAATTTAATACATAAATAAGAGTAAAATGGACCGAAGACATGAGTTATATTGGCTTTGACTAACAGTAAGTCAGCAATTATTTGAAAATACCTGCGACTCATGAAAGCCACATATGAAAAAGTTTGACGAGCTGAAAATGTAAGAACTCAGTGGATAACCATGCCTTCACTTCACTTATGCCGAATATCCAATATGGCGTTAGCTGAAATCGATCTATATCCTCAAGGAAACGTGGAGCATTGATGCCGTCGGATCAGTGATGCATTGGATCTCATGTATATTAACATCGTCACAAATGCAACAAAATTTGTTTATTCATGTACCCGTTATACAGGAATAAGATGATATTTCAGTATAATAATTTTATTATTTGTACGTATTGTTCAAATGATATAATCCGCCCCTGGTGATTTGGTGAAACAGGCTGTATAAATGGCCACTAATTTGGCGAATGTAAGTTCAGCAAGATGGCCGTCTCCAACTGTCAAAGTTCAGCGGTCCCTGTTGGAAGATCCTATATAATCGTTGAGTTTGTTGGATCGCGATTGAAAAAAATAATTTTAAATTGGTGACTAAAATGAGTATTAGTAAATATTTCATTAATAAGTGTTATGAACCATTAAAAACTATAATTATTTAATGGCTTTAAAAAGCATTAAAATTCCTGCATTTGTATTTTCCCAATACCTATAAAATATTATTTTTGTTATGGCCTATACATACACATTCTAAAACCATTTTTATTTTCTTTTTTTACCACACAAAATGAAGTTTGTTTTTTGGGGGATTTTTTTGTTTAAGAGAAATCCTTCCATAATGTTGTTGAAACTTAATTTGCGAATTCTTGGTTTTTTATCCTGCAAGGTTGTTTTTTCTTCTTTTTGTGTTTGTTTCTTGGTCTGAGCATGTAAAAATATTTCTTTTAACTTTTGATTCAACGGCTTGTGCACTTGCGAACACACAGTTAAGTTAACGATAAAAAATTCCTTTTGGAGTGTAAAAATAGCGGTTAACTTTTGGTTGCAAATGTACAATTTTTGTATATATGTTATAGCCGTAGGGATTTATAGAAATATTACAAATATTGTGGCGATATTTCAACGATATATCAAATGAATAAATTCTGTGTGACACCATTTGTTTGATCCTCTCTGAGTTCAATTAACCCTTTGCACTCGGCACAGTTTCGGATGCTACATACCAGCAACTCGACGCGACTTTTTAACGAAAACGTACATCCTGGAAACAGTATAATTTTAGAACCAAGTAAGTAATTGTAATGAAATTTGTTTTATATGAATTTGTGGAAATTGAAGAACAAATATTTACAAAAAAAAATATCAAATATTTTTTCTATTCGACGCTTCAGTACGAATTGAGATCATGTATATTTCTTCTCTCGGTTATCGGATTTTTTTATTATCGTATCAAATTTCTCACTGCATTGAGTCACACCCTTGTAACTTTGGACGCATAATCCACTATATCTACAATTTGCTCAACGGATCATAGAAGTGTACAGTCCGTCGTGAACGTACTTCGCACGTTTCTTTTCGACGTGTAGAACGGACGATTTATCTATCATGCATCTTGTTAATTTTATCACATTTTGATCAATTTTTTTGTGCCATTTTAACAGAAAACTACAGGAGAACACGTGTTTCTTAAAAAATTGCGGTGGAATAATTTCATTTTCCGTAATCACTAACAAACTATCATGTCCCCTCAGAGGGGACAACCGAGTGATATGCTATACTTACGTTGTCCCCTCAGAGGGGACAGCCGAGTGCAAAGGGTGAAATATTCCATTGTGCCAGCTTTTGCAAAAGCACCGACTTTGTTGGTTCGTCTAATGTTTCCGAGCTCAGAAACAGGCTTTCGAACAAAAATTTTTATTCAAATGTATATGCAATTTGAAGTCGCCGTAGTCTAGTAGGTAGTGTGTTGGCTTATTAGACGTAAAACCACGGTTCAAACCCCAGGTCAGATATCAAAAAGAAATATCAAAAAATATTTCTTCGTCGACTTCCTCACAGCAGATTTCTGGCAAAAACTTTGAGAGTAACTAAAAATTGCCATGAAAAGTTTCTCAAAAAATCTGTCGTTCGGAATCGAATTTAAACTATAGGTCCGTCTCGCCACTCATGTATAAAATTAAGATATACAATATAAGTGATGTGAGAATCTAGGTTGTAATTCTGGCTGAAGTGTTGTAATGACTAATTATGTATGTATGTAGTTAAAAGCCGATTCATTCTAATGTATAGTGCCTTCTTTGAACTCAATATTAACAATAACGACTGATAAAATATCGAATTTCTATACTGAATTGAAACCGTCTAGCTACTTACTGAATAATTTTCAGTCCATATAAGGTAGAATCTGTTTTTATGAAATTTATTTTTTACTACCAAACCATTACCAAACAAATGATAAGACTTTACAAACCATCTCTTACTTAAAACCATAGTTTATGATACAAATTAAATGATAAAGGAAGAGAAGAGAAAGAAAGGAGAGCACATTATTATGATTGAAATAATGAAATGAAAATATTTTGCATTTTTCTTTTCATCATATCCTTTTAAAACAAAAGATAACATGCAGGAATAATATTATGAAGGACTGCTGTACTCCAACATGTTGTTTCATTTTCTTTTTTTTTTGCTTCGGTCCATAAAATGTTTAATAAAACATTACAGAATGAAAAGAAATAAACTTGAATTGTTTCTCTTTCTATATTAAAAGTTAATTTCATTTAAGAAATGTTTGTACAGTTGCATAAAATAAAATGTTGAAACTTAATTTGCAAGCAAATTTTATAAGAATCAATTTTAATTTGATCAATTTAGTCATTTTAAATCCAATATTGTTCAGAAGAAAAAATTTGTTCTAGAAATATTAAATTTAAAAATAATAAAAAACAAACAAATTGTATCTATAATACAACAATAAAGAATTTACGATAAGAGAAGTGTTACAATAACAAAACTACACGGCAAAACTATGAAAATAATAATTAATCAATAAATTCTAGAAGTTCCCAGATATAAATTATTTTTAATTACAACGTAGAGTAAGTAACATTGCTGGTTATTTGAAGTAAAGTAAGTAAAAAGCGTGACGTATAATCACTGTTGTAATATATTCTGCAGAATTTGAACATTGTAGTAAAGGAACCATGTTGTCAAATAAAAAGTGTTGTTAATTCCCTCTAATTAAAACTGAAATCTTCGTATCCACGGGAAATAGAATGCAGAATCCTACAATCCTAACTGTTGAATACAAATTCATTATTTCTACATCACGATAATGGACTAGCCTTCTGATATTTTTCTAACAATACCTTAATCATAGTCGCCGTAGTCTAATAGATAGTATGTTAGCATATCACAAATGGGAAAAAAATTTGCAAAAAAATGTTTCTCAAAAATATGTCGTCAGGAGTCGAATTTAGACTGTAGGTCCCGCCACTTATGTATGAAATTAACACACACACAACATAAGTGGTCTACTGACTGAAGAGTTCTAATGAATAGTTGTAGTGTGTTGGCTTATTAGACGTAAAGTCACGGTTCAAACCCCAGGTCAAACATCAAAACGAAATATGAAAAAAAATATTTCTTCGACGACTGCCACTGAGCAGATTTATGGCAAAAACTCTGTGAGTAAATAAAATTACCATGGAAAGTTTCTCAAATCTCTAGCGTTCGGAGTCAACTTTAAACTGAAGGTCCCCCACTCATGTATAAAATTAAAACACATAACATGGGTGGTGTGAGAAGCTAGGCCGTAACCTTAACTGAAGGGTTGTAATAGCCAATTAGGTTATGTATGTGTATATATAAGATAGATAAGCTACTGTATTCAATAAGTTTATAGGGCATGGTTTAATTTAGATTAGGTTAGGTTGCGTTGACAATTGCCTCAGTGGGCACAGCTTACTTGAGTCTTATAAGGTCCAGTTGAAACACCGATATTACCTCTTTCGTCATTTAATTATTGCTCCTGGTTGGCATCTCTCAACCATTCCGAAAATCTTATGAGAATTTGAAAGCAAATTCGGTTCTACATACAATCGGGTTAGATCTATCTGGTGCCTCTACAAGTATATTCACAATCCCATCTTCGAATGGAGGTTTTGTAAGACCATTCATTTGCCTCTCTGCAGAGGAATTCATCTGCATTTTCCATAGTGCTACATTTAGCAAGTGCGTCTGCCTTGTTGTTATCTTCGACGTTCCCGTGTCCAGGAAGCCAAATGACCGCAACTCGCAAATACCTCACAATCTCCTCCAGCAAGGTATGGCTTAAAAACGTCAAGGCTGCAACAAAAAAAAAATTCAATCGCAAGTTCTCTTTAACTCCAAAAAGCATTGTCATATATGTCTTATATCCATATTTATTTTAGCATATTTTATACCCAAGTAATATGGTGTAGAGTAAGACGGTTAGGAATCGATGTGGGTTTTGGTAGTAGGGGGATGAACAAGATAATTAGTCTCAGACTAAGGAACGAATATAGTGAACTAACGAAATTGGGTAAGGAACTACACATACGAACAAAATGCCAGATCCTTTTCGGATAGCCATAAGAAAGGAAGGATGTTAAACAAAATCTATCCTAATTGATACATACTGGATACCTCTTGCCATGAGGCAGCAAGACATTTGAAATTTACTTCTTTGCTTCTTTATATAATTGATTAACTACCCTTTAGTCAGAATTACGACTAGGCTTCTCTCATTACCATGTTATTTATGATAATTTTTTTCTGTAAATGATGAGATGTACAGTTCAACATCGTCTCTGAACGACAAATTTGAGAAACTTCGTGGCAATTTGATTTTGATATTTTTTTACTCTCAGAATATTTACCAGAAGACTGCTGAGAGGAAGTCGCTGAAAGAAATATTTTTCATATTTCCTTCTGGATCTTGTCTAATAAGTCAACATACTACCCATTATACTCTGGCGATTACATTTTAGTGTTACCCTCGCTAAAAGGTTAGCTAAAGTTACGTTGCTATGCAATTCTGTCATTCTGACGTTTGGTTTCTCATTACCACATACGTACGAGTAACTCAGTTGAATCAGATCTTTATATCCTAGCGGGTTGTGCAATTTATTTGTACGCCTATGTAACATAAGCATTTGCATGGTATTGTTTATCATTTTTTAAATTGTAAAACTCTTAGCCGTTACAAATAAAAATCTACAACACCCTGTAAATATAGAGAGTGAGATATCATGATGTTAGCCGACTATGGCATTCTATCCTAACGATAAGATTTAATTTAATAGCCTTGAGTTAAAGTAAAAATCGAACTCCTAAATGTTTAAAGTAAACTTGTAAACATGTGTTACATGTGAAGTTATTCAATCACAATGTACCGTGGATAGCAAAAGTCTCGGTACTTCAAAAATATTTTAGCAGTTTCATAAATTTTAAGCAATAATTTATAAAAATAACACAGCCATGCAAATTTGGACTTTTTTGTGCAAATAAGATGGCTCCAGGTGTTTCACGTCAGGTTTTCGAGAAAAACTGGGTTGAAACCCCTATAAATAGCGTTTTTGGCCATTTTTGAAAATTTGTAGGGCTAAACACTGACGTGCTAGAACCATCGCTATTGTCAGAAATTGACAATTGATCTTTGCTCTTTAAAATGAGCCCAAAGCCAAATTGTTTGCATGCTTCCTTAAAGTAGGGGGTGGGTTTATATCAAGGGGTGCAAGAGAAAAAGAAATACATTACGGAGGTCCTTAAAAATTAATCAGATTTACTTGAAAATTGTTACTCAAGTGTTTTTGGGGACACTGATTACAGATCTTCATTCAGTTTTAAAAAATTAAAATTGGCGGGTCCAATATGGCGATCGAGGTATATAAAAATTAATCAAACCATATTGCATCCGCCATTTTGAATTTTTAAAAGAAGTAAGAAGAGAGTAAGAGTAAGAATTATAATTGATGTTTTTTATATTTATTTCATTAATTTTATTTCTATTTTATAATAAAACAACAAAATTTGTAATGTTTTTCACAAACCACAAGAAAAATAAGAGAAACTTTCTGATGACTCCATATATTTGTACCGCAAAAGTGGAGGTCCTCCCAAAGAAGAACTCAGAGTATATTGAAGATTCAAAGTCTCAATATATTAAAAATTTATTCGTTAAATTCAGTAGAATAACCTTTAATGTATCAGTTTTGTTTAGCGCTTTCTGTTGATATTTCCCGCCCAATACTCATGAGCAAGTTTTTTAGTTGACTTTTGTTTGAGGTTTAGCGACTACGTAATCATTGTTCGAAATTATCTCCTAAATGCTCTCTTGAAGTCATATCGAGACTTTGTGTTAAAGTATTGAGCCTGTGTGAACTTTGGTGCTCAAATGACATCTTCGCGTTAGCAACAGTATGATTGGGCTCATTGACTTGTTGCAAGTAATAATCACTACGAATTCTTAATTCTTCTGAACTTCAGCTGAATATGTTCTTTAGAATCTTTGAATGCTCTCTCTTATTCATTATATGTACATACATACATAACTGGCCATTACAACCCTTCAGTTAGGATTATGACCTAGTTTCTCACACCACTTATGTTGTGTGTGTTAATTTTATACATGAGTGGTTGGACCTACAGTTTAAAGTGGACTCCGAACGTCAGATTTTTGGGAGAACCTTTTCATGGCAATTTTATTTACTCTCAGAGTTTTTGCCAGAATTCTGCGGAGAGGAAGTCGCCGAAGAAATATTTTTTTACATACGTTTTGTTGGTGATCTCTGACCTGGAGTTAGTACCGAGGCCTCATGTCTAGTAAGCCAACACACTACCTACTAAACTACGGCGACTTTATTCATTATATCCTCCATTAATTTCAAACTGGCCACACCTGCTGCCATCGAGTATTTGTACAAATTATTTCTTAAAATTCGTAACATTTTTTACACTTACTGGTATATCTAGACTTTTGCTATCCACTGTAATAGTGTATAAGTAATAAGAATTATAATTAATATCGTAATTAATTAGAAATATTACTCATACGTAATAGTGTGTTGCATGTTACTATGGTTGCAAGCAAGCAAATTTAACATTTTAAAAGGTTTTCTCTTCACATATAAAGAGAGAAGTCTAATGAACTAAGACATGTTAAATAATACCAATGAGTGTATAATTATGTAGTGATGTTAACTACACAAACATACGTTTGCCTTTACAATATATGTATATGGTATGGAATTTTCAAATGCATTTAAACCATACATTCATACATACATATGTATGGCATATGAATTTTAAAAGCCATTTACATCATCATCTGTATATGATATTAAGGCTTTTGGTTTATTTGGTTGCCTTAATACTTACAAATTGTAACAAATTTACAACAACTCTAAGACACTTGCAATTAGTAACGTATTAATAATATTCATGCCAAAAGAACTTTACAAATATTTACTACAACTCATTGCTAACAATATCCAACAAAGATTCTGCTGCTGTTTTATGTACATTGGTTTGTAAATATTGTTAACCTGCTCTTTTGTATGTCTTTAGGCCCCAAAGGGAAAAATACTGTCTATGACTATGTATGTATAAAAGACCAAAAAATTTTTGCAATTTACAGAGTTTTCTCTATTGTATCGTAGTTATACAATATTTTACTCAAGTGCATGTTTCTTCTGTCTTTTGTATCATGTTACGAAGAACGTTTTTAAATGTAAAATGTTTCTATATGCACAAGGGATATATGTACGGCGTATAAAAGGAGAAATTCATCATTATTTGTTTAAAATTGTTGTGCAAAGGAATTACTAGAGTATGAGAAAAACGAAAACAATATAAAAATTTTAATTTTTTTTCGAAGCTGAATGCAAAACACTTATTCTATGGTCGGCAAGATTTATTATATTTTTTCCTCTACGCTGCAGTACATTTCAAATGATTAATTAACAAATTTCTCACATCTTTTAGCACGTGATCGGAATATCCGAGTCTATAAGGCTACCGAATCACTACAGCCTCTTTCAGGCGGAAGTGTCAGCAATTCAGGCTGCTGTGAAAATTATTGCGGACAAAAATGTTCACAGGCGGAAAATCATCATACTTTTCGATAGCCGGTCTGCTATCAAGGCATTGAATTCTAGTGTAATAAATTCCAAGACGGTGTACCATTGTCGCAGATATGTCAATGATGTGGCGAACCGATATGATGTTTTTATAACATGGGTACTGGGACATAAGGATACTCTCGGTAACTGCAGAGCGGATGAACTGGCCAGAAGGGTCGCGACCATCGAATTCTCTGATAAATTCTCCACATTGGTGATCCCTTTGGGTACCTGAAAACTTGACAATGCAATCGTAGATCTTGTCAACAGAATGTGGACAGCTTCGGACAAGGGCAGAGCGGCGCAAAAGATCTGGCCAAGGCTGAATAGAAGTCGCACGGCAACTCTGCTTAAATTCCAAAGAAGTAGGCTCAGCACTGTTACCGGGGTTATTACGGGGCATTGTATTACAGGAACATTTGAGAGGCGTATTGGTCATGGACACCTTGCAAATGATTTCTGCAGAAGCTGTGGAGACGAGGAGGAGGATGAGACTATACTTCACTTGGTCGGTGGAGAAATAGACACCTGGGTGCCTACTACATGGAGGATATAGATCAACTGTCGTGCATGGATATTGGCAGTCTGAGTCGCTTCATCAGAAGCTCAGAATGGTTTCTAGAATAAGGGAGATTGAGAAACTGTGGTATCACAATGGGCCCTGTGTGCGGCCTAAGTGTGTCCGCTCATGACTCCATCGGGGGGACAGCCACTACCTACCTATCATGTAAGTTTTAATCTGGTTTAGTAGAAATATAGCAGAGTTATAAATTTATTTGCTCAAGGGACGCAACTATAGCCAGTTGCGTGGGTGGGACTACTAAAAAAAAAATAATAATAATAAAATGTATGAATTGTATGTTCTTTCTAATGAATTGAATGAAAGATTTAACATAAGTGAACAAATACATATACATACATATCTAATTGGCCATTACAACCCTAACGTCAGGATACGGCCTAGCTTCTTACAGTGAACAAATACTCTTCTTTAATATTTAAAGTACTTTTCTCACTTATTTACTTGGCCATTTCACACATACATACATAATTGGTCATTACAAGCCTTCAGTCAGGATTATGGACCTAGTTTCACACACCACTTATGTTGTGTTTGTTAATTTTATACACGAGCGGCGGGACCTACCGTTTAAAGTCGACTATGAACGACAGATTTTTGAGAAACTTTTTCATGGCAATTTTATTTACTCACTGAGTTTTTGCCAGCAATATGCTGAGAGGACGTGGTCAAAGAAATATTTTTCGTATTTCGTTTTGTTGGAGATGTCTGATCTAGGATTTGTATGGCGATCTAATTGGCCATTACAGCATTTTATTCAGGATTAAAACATAAATTGTCATTCCAACCATGTTGTGTGTGTTAAATTTTATCCATGAGAGGCAGGACCCCCAGCTTACTATTCATGGCAATTTCATTTACTGTCGCACATTATGCCAGAATAATGCTGAGAGAAAGTCGCCGAAATAAAAATATATTTTCATATTTCATTTTGTTCGAGATGTTTGAGCTGGGTTCTCGTCTAATAAGCCAACACACTACCTTCTAAACTATCAATTGTTACGAATGATAAAATTGCACTATAATTTTGAACCATATTTTCTCTAACTTTAATTTGTTCTGGACTCCACTGACTTGTTGTCGAAATAAGTCCTATCAAACACTGCAATGAGACTTACATTCAGTTTACATTAAGACTTTTTTGACGTCTTTCTCTTTAATACTCTCCGTCTCAAGTAATCTAAGCATTTAAGGACTCGAATACAATTTTTTGTATCTTCTAATTTTTTCTAGTTAGGTGGGTAAGTATGGGTGGCTGGTTATCTAAGAAAGTTAGATGGACACACTTAGGTCACATAGAGCTCATTGTGTCACCGCTATCCGCCAGTCCCGGAAAGACTCGGAGCTTCTGATGAAGCGACTTAGACAACCAATGTCAATGCGTGGCAGCTCCTCCAGATCATCTATATAAAGTGGCTTTTTCTGCTTTGACGTAATGTCCAGTAGTTGTAGGAAAGTTTCTGCACAAATCATTAGCAAGTTGTTCAAGACCAATGTGCATCGTATGCTTACCCATAATGCAATGTCCCGTAATAACCTTAACAACCATAAAGAACGTGCACTCTACAGTTTAAGCAGATCATAACGGGCCGCTATGCGTGCTCAAGTGAGCTTTGTGATATCAGAACTACCACTCCGACGTAAACAGTTTAAGCAGACTTATCATGCACCCTTCATCCAGCTTTGACCAGATTTTTCGGGCCGTTCTATACGTTTCTGAGGCCTCCCATTTATCGTTGACGGAATCGATGACGGCATTGTCAATAATTATCAAGTATTATTAAGCAGCTGGTAAAATTTCTAAGAATGCCATCATGATGGTACGAACATTCCAGATGTAGATTGAACTTGATTTTATTGAAGATCCTGCAGTACCAGGGGAATGAAGATATTTCCACAGAAGAAATAAACGATTCTCTGCCGTTTTGGCTGAGACAATGTTTTTGTCAAAATTCTGTTTGCGGTACATTCTCAAAGGATGAAGAGTGACGCTATTTAAATATAAACGGGCGCCATAAAATTGGTTAATTTCTGATGCATCTGTTCTTAATTCAATACCAAATGCCTTTCTAAGGCACATTTGTACGAACTGTGCTACTTGCTTAAGATACTCATCAGTAAAATATCATTCAAAATACTTTATTAGTAGCAGGGCGTGCAATGGTTGTTGAAAATTGTTAAATTGTTGCGCAGATTACTATTAAAAGAGCTGAACGTTCCCCTATTTCATAATCATTGTCTTTTGTCTTGCCTAAACGACGTTTTTAGTTTCTACAATGCTTTCGTCGCTGACTTTTAAACTCCGTATCTATGCTGCCTCTTAAATTCACTTGATGAAATGTTGTCATCAGCATCCAATTAATTACAAAATAATTTGAGGACTTCTTCTACATTTGATTCATTTTTCAAATTATATTTTTTTTTGTTTTGTTGTAATGATGATAAAGGGCATTTAAGGGGTAAACATCGAGATAGTAATTTGTAATTTCTTTACAAAATACCATAACTTTACCTACATATTTGAGTAAACAAAGACGGAAAGGTACAAATCTGTTCTGATACAATTTCCAGCACCCTTTGCAAGCATACGACCTTTGTCACTTACTATTAGAATTTTTGCTAGAAATCTGCTGAAAGGAAACCGTCGAAGAAATATTTTCGTTTTGATGCAGTAGAATTTAGAAAGAGGCCTATGCCTTAATCGACTTAATGGAGAGATAACCTTCTAATCTAAACTAATCTTGTTTACGAGATACACATTTCATACTACACTTTTATCATTAAAAATAATAAGTGTTGATTAGCTGCTTACAATTTAACTGCATTTAAGCTTACAAATGAGCCTTTATAAGAAAAAATCATAAAAACAATAATGGCATTACAATAAAATAATGTTTCTTTAATCTTTAAACCAATCGATGCTTTTATACAATTTCTGTTATTACAATTGAGTCTAATCCTTGAACAATAAATACGTATCTGTTGTGAACGAATTTGAATAAATCGAAACAGAAATTTACAAAAACAGTTATTGAGTGCGATTAAGCCCCTCTCATAACCATAATCATACCATATTCCCATGCAAGCAAGCTATGGTATAATCAGCCCACACTTGTATGCTTTCACATACATACTATATATGCAATAACAATGGCCATCATTATTATTACTAATGATAGTCACCGACTTAATGATGGTATTTCAGTTGAAATATTTCTCTCTCTTTACATTCAATTCTATACAGAACTAAGTATGGTATGGTACGGTACAATTGTTATTTGGTGAATAAGGGGAAAAAGGGGGAAAAATAGAGGAAATAATTCTTTAAACGAAAACGAAAACAAACCAAAAAACATATGGTATTGGAATGACACAAATGATGATTAGTAATCTGTGTGTAATAAATGACCAAAAACTTTTGGAATTTGGAACCAAAATTGAAATATCCTATCAAGCATGTTTGTATAGAACAGTGTGTGCTTATGTGTTTATAGCCTAATAATATTATAATTTGTATGGCTTTAATTGGGCAAATAGTCATTGGCTATTGCCAGTAGAAACATTAGCAATTAATTGAATAGATTCTTTCAAGTTAAAGCTTTAAGGATAGTGAGTTGATGTATCGGCGTGAGGGTTGTAAGTTTTACAGCCACCAATAGATTTGTGTTACCATAATTAACAGAGCATAGGTTTTAGGTAAGTTTGCCTCGTAATAAATGGACTACAGACTACTCCATAGACTCAATGACAAAATGAATTCAAAAATGAAATCCAAAATAGATATATCCCGTCTAAATATCTTGTCTTTTCGATAACTTGATTTAATGATTGAATATCATTTCAAATTGAATATTTCATTTGATCAATTTTTGTTTTTTGGATTTTGATAAATAATCTTTAAACAACACTATCTAGTTTTCATTGTCTAGAATCGGTTCTTGAGTTTCAGTTAAAAGCTTACAAAAATTAAAATTCCATGACTTTTGCATTCCCAATCATATAAGCCATTAGATTGCAAACTACAAATCATGTCTACAAGGCTGGAAGCTATATTTTTCGCAAACACAGTCAAAAAAAGCAAACAACAACAAAATACCCACATCGTATGGTACACAGAATTACACAAGCAAAGAAGGGAACAAAATAAAGATCAAAAATCTAACAATAACACTTAAATTAAAAATTCAAAGTTACCAAACGTGAAATAAGGTGAAAGCCAGCCAGTCATGAAATCTAAGTCTGTGATTAATAATCTTAGGTTGTGTTAAAATGTAAAGTGCTTATTATTCACAATGGTGAGTTGCGTCAAAACGGTACGATTTTTTAATAAAAAAAAATTCTTTTAGCAGCGTAGAGATTATTTGAGCACATTTCTTAGTTTTTCTTCGAATAGAGCAAAAGCACTAGCTAGGTGTCTGATATGTTTTACATACATAACATACATAATTGACCATTACAACCCTTCAGTCAGGATTATGGACCCAGTTTCTCACACCATTTATGTTGTGTGTGTTAATTTTATACATGAGCGGCGGGACCTACAGTTTAAAGTCGACCCCGAATGACAGATTTTTGAGAAATGCCAATTTTTATTCACTCTCAGAGTTTTTGCCAGAAATCTGCTAAGAGAAAGTCGCCAAAGAAATACATTTTATTCTTGTTTTGATGTCTGGCCTGGGGCTCGAACCCTGGCTTTACGTCTAATAAGCCAACACACTACCTACTAGACTACGGCGACTTCTCCGAAATGTTTTCAGTGTTAAGAATAAAAAGACCGTAAAGGGCTACAATTCATATAATTTTGATGTCAATGTTTTAAAACAGCATTTGGTGGCCAATACGTCATCAAGACGTTCCAGTCATAAAACCAATTCATTCTTTTAGCAGTTTGCTTCAGCAACTAAGGTAAGAAGTATGTTACGAGGAGAAGAATAGGTTAGGTTCGGTTAAACAGCCAGTTGCCTCAATTGGCACAGATTGCTTGGATCGTATAAGGTACCATTGTAACACCGATACTACCTATTATGTGATTTAATTATAGCTCCTGGTGAGCATCTCTCAACCATTCCCAGAGTCATGTGAAAGTGTGAATTTTTCTCAAATCGCCTTTGGCTAAGTATGTTTTGTCACTTAATTTTGGGTGTCTTAGAATTCATCTTTTTAGGTTCCAAAGAGCTGGACAATAACAGAGAAAATGTTCGGTAGCCTCTTCTTTCCTTCCTCGTCGTTATAGCTTCTGCAGAAGTTGTTATGAGGTATTCCTAGTCTCCCGGCATGAAAACTTAGAGTACAGTTTCTACCGTTACAACTACTATGAGGCTCCTTAGGTGAAATCTTAACAGGTTCAATGCAAATTTTGTTCTCCATATATCCATGATGGACCAGAGCTGTTAAGTGTCTCTACAAGTGGATTCTTATCTTTGTTTTTGTGAGAGTATTTATGAGACTATTTGTCTAACTCTCTGTAGAGAAACGACATTAGGAATTCAATTGAAGAGCAGCTTTAACAAGTTGCACGATCTTGTTGTTACGTTCGATGTCCCCGTTTCCAGGAAACCACACCATTTGCATTTTATATGACATATTTACGTGAGTGTAAATAGGAGGCCTTAAAAGCTTTGCTTGTTGAGGTTTTTGTCTTTAACGTAAGAAGCAAAATGAGTTGCAATTTGATTTTTTTGTAACATAACTGGCCAATAATGACAACGTCCAATAAACATTTGAAATGAATAGAGAGTGGGCATAAATATTTTCAATTGCTGAATGATTCCTTAAAGAGTTACAGTAGCAACGAGGTTAAGTATAAGCAACATGTCGAATGAAATCTTTTCGTGAATGTTACTTTTGAGAATCTCGGTAGAAAGGCGCATGGACTTAAGAGACAAAATGAGTTGTAACTTCATATACAATGGTAGATCTAATCAGCTCTGTCTAGAACCCTAGAACTATGCCGTCACATCTACTTTGCTTAACTAACATTTAGAAACATTCATTGAGAAAAACAAATATCGTGACTTAAACTGGGTTAAAATAAAAATATTTTTACACCCGACTATAGAATTGTACGTTTCTATTTCTACTTTTGTACACCCCACTGTATATCCTCTATTTATTATTTGTTTTCTTTGCTATTCTATGCTATTCTACACAAATATTAAGGCTGTTGGTCTATCAATGTCAATGACTGATGACGTTGATGCTGATGATGGTAATGTTTATAATGGGGTGATTGGGTGATGCAGCAGTAACAATAGGAGATATTAAAATATTAACTCTGTAATATAAATAAATCTGTATGATGTGTCATAGATTTGTGTCGTTATTTAGATCCACTCAAATGAGATGTCTGTGTCAATGTGTTCACAAGTGAAGAATGCTGACATGATGTTGACTCTAATGATGATGCAGGAATAATGGTTTAGGGTTATTGTAATAACTTTTTTGCTTGCGGCATTGCAATAATTTTTTTGGAGATTTTGCACAAACCTTTTAACAATAAATCAGCATTTTTTTCCATTCTTTCTCATACGCATTTGTATTTTCTGACATCATGTCGATGGCAAAAATATTTGTGATTTGTGATACAGTTTGTGGTATATTTTGGGTTTTATTCGTAGAATAATGTTAATTTTAAAAAATGCCTACAATTTCGATGCTGTAGTAATAATAATTATAATGATTTTATATTTTATGGTATATATAATAAGGTCAACTACAAATGTTTGTGCTTTTAATTATTGCTAATGAGCTTTTCCCAATTAAATTAAAATAACAACGATGTTATGGTTCTTTAGAATACTATGTATATTAAATGGAATATAAAAATTGTTAGTTTTCCTTTTTCTTATTCCAAACCTTTTTGTTTAGTTGCACATTAAAAAGTCAAATAATTATTTCACTTATAAAAGCAAATTTCCTAATATAGAAACGATTCTTTTATAGAGACGATCTTATTCAAGAAGGAACCGATCACATCCTATGGATCATATCATAACGGAGTGTCGACGTTCTCTCTGGTTATTGCAGTGTCGCCCAGGAACGTGCTCCAGGCAACTGTAAGGCCGAAGAGCTCTAAGGTACAGAGCAGAGATCAGCAATGAATTGTTTTTCGCTATTCATAAGCACTCATGGAATTTTGAATATAAGTGAGTCAACAGTATTGAAGTTCAACTACTCTGATTCATTCGTACGCACTACAAAATTGATTTATAAGTACAGGCTACAATGAGTATGAGTACAACTTTGACATCAAACTCATAACATTCGAAACATGTTTGATTTATACGCCTACTCATTCAGATTCATAAATTTAGAAAAAAAGTTATAATACTCATAAATGATTCGAGTGACTCGAATCATTCATCATCATTGTTGTTGCATTTACAAAAAAAAGAAGAAAGACAAAGATAGCAAGCAAAGCAAACACGCAACCTTCTAGTGAGTATTGTAGTGTTCATACGCGAATCATACTTATTTTGTGATTCTTGTAAATGTTGAGTAAAGGAGAGGCGAAATCAAGAACATCATGCGTATTGTTAAGTATGACTACGATGAATTCTTTCTTCTAACACTCCTTCTGGAACCCTTGCAAATCGAATTTCATACATATAAACTTAATTGGACATTACAAGCAATCGCTCAGGATTACGATCCAGCTTCTCCCGCACATGATATATAAGTGGCGGGAACCAAAGTTTGAAATCGATTCCGAACGACAGATTTTAGAGAAACTTTTCTTGGTAATTTTTTTTTACTCTCAGAGTTTTAGCCAGAAATCTGGTGAGAGGAAGTTGCAGAAGAAATATTTGAATATTACACACTAAACTACGACTAACTAAAATATAGCGTGTGTCAGACTTCCTTAAATTTTTTTTATTGGTTTGAAAACCCTATTCATGCCATTGTCTGTGGAACATAACATCTTAAATGTCCGCCACGGTTTCTCTGCAAACACAGATTTTGGAAAAACTTTTCAAAACAATTTCATTTACTCATTCAGATTTTGCAAGAAATATGCTGAGAGCCAGTCGCCAAAGAAATTTTTTTACAGATGTCTGACCTGGGCTAATAGGACAATACACTACTTATTAGACGCTGCGACTACTCTACTATATCTGTTGCATTAGCCAGTAGGCAAAATGTCTTGCGGGACGCCAACCTATCCAAGGTTAATGAGGAATCTTGTTCTACTGCCAGACTCACTTGGCCTACAAGCGACAGAAGGCGTACCAACCAACTACTCAAACTTGATCGCAACGTCATCTCGCATAAAGGGGAAGGCACGCGAAAAGACAGCAGCTCCCATCCAATGACTTTTGCCGAGATTGTGGATCTGCTGAAGAGAAGGAAACTGTTGTTCACTTTCTTTGTAAATGCCCCTCTTTTGCGAGGTGCAGATTAAGATTAAATTGGCTCTCTATTTATTGTTGAAATCCATTGATTTCAAGGAAATAGCTGCGTTTCTTAAACTTTCAGGCTGGTTTTCAACAAAGGGAAGTCGTGAATTACTATATACTCAATGCACTGACCAACTTCTTTGATTAGTTTAGTGGAATACGGCCAGTGCAAGGCTGCGCTTACCTATGACACCACAACGGACCGATATGCATGCTCAAGTGGGCTTTGGTATCAAAGCTACCACTCCAACCTGCCTACCTACCTACGTACCTACCATCTTCTGGAAATTTAAGTTCAAATATGGCATTCACATGTTGGTTTTTTTAAGTATTCTCTGAAGGGGTTGTCGTGTACCTTAATTTTATTTTTTCCTAAGTATCAAGGCACAATTTCAACCTTGAAAATATTTGTTAACGGCTTTAGTCTACAAATCTTAATGGTTTGATTTAATTTTTGTTATTTTATGTTTTTATTTTTATTTTTTTTGTTCTTTTTGGGGTTTCTATGTTTTAATTTACATTCTGTTGAAATATTTTTTATGACCGCATCATATGTTGAGGCAACCATCAGTATATTTTGTTTTATGATTACGATTTTAAGAGAAAAAAATTCAAGAATAAACCACAAAACAGAGGTAGTAACACAGGCAATAAAATGAAGAATTTGGCAGAAGAAAATAAGCACAACTCAGCTTAAATACAAGGTTACAAAAACCTCTTTAAAACGCATATAAAAACGTTACGGTTACTGCAAGTAAAGCTCAACTATTTGATACCCTACGACACCATTCAGTCAGAAGCATTGCATGTGTATGGAGACTAAAAATTCAAACTCACCTGTTTGCTCAGAGAAGCTTGAAATTTACGGCTGATTGTTTAAATAATATCTCTCACCTTTGTTTTACCACCACTGGAATGGTGTAGAGTGGTAGTCTTCGTACCGAAATTCGCGTACCACACCTACGGACTTTTGAGAGAGTCTACCAGAAAGTGGAATTAGGCACTATATTCGGCCCACTGTCAAGATTGGATGTACAAGGCACTCTGATGAACTCCTTTTCTATACTGCTCTGAGGGAAAATGATTTTGCTGACGGTAGGGAGGTCACACACTTCCTATGGGATAGGAAGCTGTCTTGGTGTTAATACGATTAAAAAAATGGGGTCTGGGACCTAGGGCAACTAGGGCAACTGTACGGCAGTAGACAAACCTATCTTAACCTATGAACTCTTTGTATGGTGGGAATCCCTTGATAGGACAACTAATTTGAACCTGGGGAATACAGAATATTATTATTACGTACCACAACTACATTAGCGCTGGAGATAATTGTTTCCTGCTTCCGCTAGACATTCACATTACAGGGCATCGCTGGGTGACTGGATAGTAAATTTGGGCCTATGGAAGGAATTGAATGCAGGATAGCATGATGTGACTTCTCAGGGAAGTTAGGAACATCCAATCCGAATAGAGAGGCCTCTTGAAATGGTGTAGTGTACATCGCGCACAATTTCTTAAAGATTTTCGCTGACGATTACAAATTAAATGTATGGACCGGAATCGCAGGCACACCTAAATCCATAAAAATACCGTATCACTGCAGCGTCTTCCAGGGAAAATTGTCAGCAATTCAAACTGCGACGAGAATTATAAAAGACGCTAAAATTATCGGAAAATATATTGCCATAACTCTGATATCTAGGCGGTTGTTAATCCACTGAATTTCGAAGTAATAAACTACAAAACGGTGTATAGCATCGCAACGAGATAGCGGCATGGAATGACGTTCATATTATGTGAGCATCGGGGCATAACGATATTACGGGTGACGGCGGAGCTTATTAAAGGGCCAGATAGGGCCGATGAATTCTCTATTTAAGGAATGCTTTAAAGTCCTATGGGCTCATAATCATTGTAAATGATTCCCTTACCGCCTGATGTCCGTCATCGGTAGAATGTCGCGGAAAAGCTATGTAAAGGGCGTATGGAAAGTTTGCTTAAACTGAAAAGACGCATGCTGGGTGTGGTTGATGCAGCTATTCTTGGAGATTGCATTATAGGCACTCAAGCAAAACACATCACTTTTGTGCAAATGACAAATGATTTCTACGGAGATTAGGATGAAGACGAAACTGTTCTCCACCTACTAGGAATATAGGCAGTACTATATCGGAGAAAAAAATGCACCTTAGCGTCTACTACGTGGATAATTTAAGCAAACTATAAATAGACACAAAATTCGCCGTAGTTAAGTAGGTAGTGGTCGCCGTAGTCTAGTAGATAGTGTGTTCGCTTATTAGACGCAAGTCCAAGGTTCAAACGGCGACTCCATCTCAGCAGATTGCTAGCAAAAACTGTAAGAGTAAAAAATTGTCATGAAAAAATCTATCGTTCGGAGTCGACTTTAAACTGTGGGTCCCACCATTCATGGATAAAATTAACGCATGCAATATAAGTGATGTAAGAAACTAGGACGTAGTGCTGACTGAAGGTTTGTAGTGACCAATTACGTATGTATGTATGTGTCAGTAGACATGGGTAGCCTACAGCATTCCATCCTAATCTCTGAATTGTTCAGAAATTATGGGAAATGTTAAACGGTGGTATCAAAATGGGCTTTTTGTGGCCTAAGTGTGTCCATAACAATCCTTTGGTAACGATTGAATTGTTAAAGTTTGTCTGTTTTCATTCATTTATTTAAATAAATCCTTTAATTGTTTAAGATAACAACAAACTTTTTTATACCTATTCTGCACTTAATTTTATTACACGATCCCTTTGCGGCAAATATCAAATCTCCAGTGCATAATACAGCGGTGTTTATATGTCACGCTTTTTACTAATACTCTCTCAGTACTGTGTAGCAATGTTGTCTTTCACTCTATTTATACCACATTGTATATAGTTTGAGAAGTTGCTGTTCATTTCCTTTATTTCTATCTTTTATTTCTTTGCCTACTATTACAGTTTTATTTCAAATACTTTTTTATCACAATGTAATACTTTTGAGATTAAATGCTGTACAATTCTTTAATAAATTTCTAAATAATTATTAAATTCTGGTTGAAACATACGCATGTAGGGTATAAAATATTCGACTCAAAAATGTCTTGTAATCCTTTCAATATTCGTGTGCCATAAACGATACAAACATCTTCTCGAAGTCCAAGCCATAACATTTTATTTTAAGGCCAACTAGTAAATAAAAGTAGTAAAATTTCATTTACGATATGCCATACATATTATATTACGATATATTATATCGTAACAATATTACAAACCTACATACATATATATTAAGTAAATACTTTTATTAAAACAATTTTATATGTATTTTACCATATTCATTTAGTTCATGGCAGTTAATTACCTCCCAAAAAAACTTTGTTACCAAACTAAAACAAAAAATGAAATGAAAGATTAATTAGACTTTAGGGATATCCAGGCAGAGAAAAACGTTAAAAGGGAAAAAAGATGGCTAATGTTGTATATAGTTTGTATGTAATTAATATTTACTTAAATAATACGAGGGTTCTATAATAAGTCATTGATTGATTGGTGTGTTCAGTATTCGGACAAAAATCCTGAGAGTAAATAAAAATTGCCATAAAAAGTTTCTCAAACATCTGTCGTTCTGAATCGACTTTAAACTCTAGGTATTGCCACTCATGTATAAAATTAGCATACACAACATAAGCGATATGAGAAGCTAGGTCGTAATTCTGACTAAAGGGTTGTAATGACCAATTTTGTAAGTAAACTGACATGAATAATTTTTAAACTAAGAAAGCTCTTCAGTACTTCAGACTCGCGTCCATCACATTACATCGCATCACATTCCATCAAACGACTTCTGTGCTTTAAACTTTCTATGTGTTATACCATTGGTTATGTGATGATAGGAAGGTAGGTAGGTTGGGGTGCTAGCTTTGATTACCAAAGGTCATTTGAGGACATATAGCGGCCTGTTGGGATGCCATAGATAAGCGCAGTCCCTGTACTGACCGAATTCCACTAAAGTCATAGAAGAATTTGGTCAGCGCAGGGACTACACACTATAGTACGACTTCCAGACTTCCAGGAAACCAGACTGATATCAACGGATGATAACAGCCTTAAGCTGAAGCGCTAAATAACCTAAAACTGCACCTCGCAAGAGAGGGGAATTGACAAAGGCAATGGATAATATCGAGTACACCCTCGGCAGAAGTCGTTTGATGGAATATAATGTGATGTGATGGACTCGAGTCTAAAGTACTGAAGAAGAAGTCTAACAGCAATGTTCTCTGCTGTCTTTAGATGAAAGCATATGAAACCAGTTGAGCATGTGTTAAGTAATCTCTACTACTTATGCTGAAAGCGATACGAATTATTGTGCGAGAATAAGTCGAAAATAATTCGAAATTGCAGTTGGGATAACTGGCGTGGTAGCCGTAGTCTAGTAGGTAGTGTGTTGGCTTATTAGAT
The DNA here is from genome assembly GCA_958299815.1 of Sarcophaga carnaria. NCBI lineage: Eukaryota > Metazoa > Arthropoda > Insecta > Diptera > Sarcophagidae > Sarcophaga > Sarcophaga carnaria. Next base: position 79,148,634 of record OY283149.1, on the reverse strand, counting down.
GTAAAGCCAGGGTTCAAATCCTGTAGTATTTCTTCAGCGACTTCCTCTCAGCAGATTTCTGGCAAAAACTCTGAGAGTAAATAAAATTGCCATGAAAAGTTTCTCAAAAATCTGTCGTTCGGAGTAGACTTTAGACTGTATGCCCCGCCACTCATGTATAAAATTAACACACACAACATAAGTGGTGTGAGAAACTAGGACGTAATTCTGACTGAAGGGTTGTAATGACCAATTATGTATGTATGTATAACTGACATGGAATAAGTGCTTAAAGTTCTTAACTACAAACCCTCGTAATACCGATTACAAGCTGCGAAAATGGAAACAAACACGCAATATATGCTTTCATTAGACGTAACTCTCTGATGAATCTGTTGTCATTCTAGAACCAGTTACAGAACCATCAACCACCAACATGAGAACAACCCGCAAACTAGTCTTTACACGTTGATATTTATTTTGCTACTCAAGCCTATTTTTTAACCTTACGAATTCTCAAGAAATCCAGGGAAATCAATCGAGCTACTTAAATTCAATCTGTAAAGTGTTGGTTTTTTTACAAGTAAGTACCTCAAGAAGAGGTAAAATCTCTCAAGAGTTTTCAAATCTGCTTCCAATTACAGAAACTTAAGGAAAATTTAAATGTTTATAAGGTTTTCTACGTAATAAGACGGTATAGGCATATTGAAATTCTGAGAGTGAGAGCAAATTGTTGCAAAAACAAAGTTTTATTGTAAATATCTCACTTAAAATTTCTTTCTGTACTGCTGTACGGCTGCAAAGTTTGGAATTTCTACTCGTAATTAGTAGCTGACAATTTCAGGTACTAAAAACTGTTATGAAACTGAGAAGATTTCAGGCAGATTTTGTAACAACTGTAGAGTACAGCAATTAATAGCAACTGGCTCAACAGGAATAAGTTGTTCAAAATAAACACTGAAGACGCAGGAATTTATTTGCTTTTTTTCGTTCCTCCGAGAAACAGTTTTGTTGCCAAACGGTAATAAAAACATTTATGAATTTCATTTGAAAATTAATAAACTACCCACGCTGTTGCAAATAAGTTTCTCAACAAATTTGATCGGTCAATATGAAAAGTCTTTCGTTCTTTTTTTTAATATCAACAAGCTGTGATAGTTTTTCTTCTCTTGCTTTTTCTCAATATTCATGCTCAACACCGTCAACAAATCGTTTAGTGAACCATGAACCCCCCGTCTTCTTCTCTTTTTTTTATTTCAGTTTTCTTAAGATTATCGAAAAGTAATTTTTTGTTATTCTTACTAATAATTCTTCTTTAATCCTCCAGTAGTTTTAGCAAAATTTATGCTCATGGGGCTTTTGAAAGTAAAAGTGAAACAAAAAGTTTTACTAAATCAACTCCGAATAAATTAGGAAAACGAATGGACGTGAGGGAATAAAGCATTTTAAGTAATGTATTCTTCATGTTATTTTTTATTTCTTATTATTTTTGAACTTTATACACACACATATTAATTTTATTGATAAATTGACAAAATTTAATGTCGAATATTTCTAGAAAAAAAATGTTGTTTTTTTTATTTCATGTTGAAAAGTTTCATGGTATTTTCAATTTTAGTACTTTTTACTCGAAGTTAAAAGCAAAATTCATATAAAATTGTGGAAAACAATTTCAAACTAAAAAATTTATTTGATCTTAAATCAATTTAAATTTGAATAAAAAACCATGAAGCAATACTAGTTGTGCCGGTACGAAATGAGCGGTTTTTTAGTGAAAATAAAACACAAATTTTTAATGGAAAGACAAACAACATTTTATACCATATATTGGCCACTGCTGGCGGCACATATTTCAGGAATTTTATAGATTCTACTCAGTAAAACTTTTGAAGCAAAAAATTGAAGTGCTGCTCAGCTAATGCGTGTCTCATCGATGAAAACAATAGGAACCAAGTCTGGTGAATACGGCTGTTGTGGTAGGAGCTTCAAGCCTAATGTTTTGATTGTATTCTGTACCGGTTTCACTTTGTATACACACACAACTGGCCATTACAATACTTCACTCAGGATTACGACATAGCTTCCCACACCAACTATGTTGCGTATGTAAATTTTATACATGAGTGATGGGAGCGGCAGTTTATGTCGAATCCAATGGACATATTTTTGTCAGAGTTTTTGCCAGATCTGCTGAAAAGAAGTCACTGAAGAAATATTTTCCATATTTCGTTCCGTTGGAGTTGTCTGTCCTGGAGTTTTAACAGTAAGCCAATATGCTACCTACTAGACTACGGTGATGCAGGTGCCTTGTCATACATACATATACATAATTGGTCATTACAACCCTTTAGTCAGGATAACGACCTATGTTGTGTGCGTTAATTTTTTTATTTATGAGTGGTGGGACCTACAGTTTAACGTCAACTCCAAACAACAGATTTTTGAAAAACTTTTTCATGGCAGGTTTATTTACTCTCAGAGTTTTTGCCAGAAATCTGCTGAGAGGAAGTCGCCAAAGATATATTTTTTTCTTATATTTCGTTTTGATGTCTGACCTGAGATACGAACCCGGGCTTTACGTCTAATAATAAGCCAACACACTACCTACTAGACTACGGCGACTTACATTTACTTATTTGTTTATTTTATTTATTTTATTAACTACAATACAATTACAAATTATGTTCTAATTGTATACGAGCTGAGTAACTTTGGTCTGGTGGGAATCGAACCAACAACCCTCACACTAATAGTCTAGCACACTATCCACTAGACTACCAAGGCACCCACAAGAAATTTTAATTAGGAAAGCATATGCAAACAGTATCATTGAATTCGTTACTCGTTATATGAATAATTAATTAATTTCATGATTTGACTACTTCCCCTACTCATTTTTTTTAATTTTAATTTATAAAAAATTTAAAATTTTTCTTCAAAAATTCTACAAACGAAAAATTGTCATGACAACATTTTGGAAAACTATTTTATTTCACTTTTTAAAGACAATAAACAAAGAAAAGCTTTAAAAGCAATTCCTAGAATTTCATTTTATTTTCCTACTTTTATTTTCACTGGGTATAAAAACCAAGTGATAAAGGCGACACGGAGAAAAGTGCCAGAGTTGTAAAAATTATTTCGATTCCACTTTTCTTTTTTTCATTTAAAAATAAATGCGGCTTTCTCTACAAAAAAGGTGTTTTGCATTTATTTCTCTTATTCTTCTTCTTATTCTTTTTCTATTTTTCAATGAAATTGTTGGCTGTTGATGAAATGTAATGTAACGCCATTAAGAAATTTCCAACACCCGTAAAATGCCAAGCAACACCAAAAAACAAAAAAAAAACAAAACAAAATTCAACCGAAATATTTTAAGCCACTAACTACAAGGTGAGTAATAAAAACTAAAATAACAACTATAAAGCGTCTAAAAGTATTTAAAAGCTTTAAGAACATGATATTGAGATACTTGCTACATTTGAGTGTGTTGATAAATAGCGAACGTAAGGAGAATTCTAAAGAAATGTTCTTGTGGCACAAAAATAGTAAAACAGATTAAAACCAATTCCTTTTTAAAGACAAAATTAAAACAGACCAAGACCAAGAATCTACGAAGTGCTCCAAGATAGAATTTTTGCTTAGGAGTAAAATGCGCATCATGTACTCTTGAACAAAATTTAATACAAATTGAATGCAAACTACTAACACCGGCCACGGTCAAATTGCACGTATTTAGTGTAGTAATGTAATATACATACATAAGTGGTCATTACAACACTGTAGTCAGGATTACAACCTAGTTTCTCACTCCACTTATATTGAGTGTGTTAATTTTCAAATAAGTGGCGGGACCTACAGTTTAAAGTTGACTCCGAATGATAGATTTTTAAAAAACTTTTCATAGCAATTTTATTTACTCTGCTGAGAGTAAGTCGCCGAAAAATTATTTTTGCATTTTTCATGGTGTTGAAAATGTTTGACATTTGGTTTGAACCATGGCCTCACGTCTAATAAGCCAACACACTACTTACCAAACGACGGCGGCTATAGTGGTGTATATTAATCTTAATTCAACCCAATTTGATAATGTTTACGTTTTTAATTGTAGCACTTTTCAGCCGGATTGGTTCACATTGGCCACAAGCATGGGTAAGAACAGAGATCAGCAATAAGTATTCAAAAAGATGAGTAGAATCGAGTCGTACTCATAATTTATGATACTTATACGCATTCATACTTATTTTAATATTATGCTCATACTACTCATATTCAAAGTTTCAAGTACTCATCGTACTCATACTTAACAATACGTATGATGTTGTTGATTTCAACTCTCCATGTCTCGACATTTACAAGAATCACAAAATAAGTATGATTCGGGTACGAACACTACAATACTCACTTTTTTTTTCCTTTTTTTGTAAATGCAACAACAACTAAGACTGTAAATTTTGATGAACTATTCGTATCACTGGAATCATTTATGAGTATTATAAGTATTTTTCTAAATTTATGGATCAGAATGAGTAGGCATATGAATCAAACATATTTCGAATGGTATGAGTTCGATATTAACGTCATACTTATGAATTAACGATGTACTGAGTACGAATGAATAAGAGTAGTTGAATTTCAATATTGTTGACTCATTTATATTAAAAATTTCATGAGTGCTTATGAGTAGCGAAAAAACGATTCATTGCTGATCTCTGGTTAAGAACATGTGCTTTAAATTGCCTTACGGTAGAAAGAGTGTTACACTCAGTCACCGTAGTCTAGTAATTAGTGTTTTTTCTTATTACTGGAGAACCCCTAGTTCAAATCTCAGTTCAGGCATCTCGAACTCAACAAAATATTTCGTTTACCGATAGCTTAAAGTTGATTTCAAATTTTATTGAGAAGCTTTTCATGGCAATTTTATTTACTTTCTGACTTTTTGCCAGAAGAAAGAGAGAATGATGCCGAAGCAATATTTTTTTAATATTTCGTTTATTTCCAAATGTCTGGACTAGACATTGAATCATGGGCTCGCTCGGAGTTATTACACGTCAACATACTAAGTTACTAGACCGCGACGACTTTTGATATCATTTCTGGCTATTAATTCCTTAAATAACCTAATTGTTCTGTACCTTATCTGCAAACTCTCCTCGACCAGCGCATATAAACTATAAATTTCAACTACTGTGCTGTGAAAAGCTCATTCATTGCACTCCCTATTAATAGCAACAATTCTGCCAACTAATAAATTTGTGGTCGTCATAGTCTACTGGGTAATATAATGAATAGTTAGCGTCTGGAATCAAGCTAAACGATTACATGAAACCTATAGCGTATACAATGAATTTGCCGGAGTATGTAATCGTATATGAAGCCGAATAGCATATTATATTACATTCATATCCCATTAATAGCTACAGTCGTGATAGCAATTATCCCCATTGCCATAGTGAAGGAAAAAACATTTTTTAGACTGATAAAGAAAGGAGAAAATCAACAGAAACTACTTTACTCAAGGTCTGGTTGAACCCAGTGGTCGTTGCAGTTTTCGACAACATAAACTCGTATCTTTAATGTACCAACAAGCAGTAAACAACGCAACACGTTTTGCTTGATGTCCACGATACTCGTCTATCAAGAATGTTTTCAAAATTTTAGCCGGCAGGATATGGCGTAGCGTACCAGTTAAAATGTGGAACCACAAAACCAAGTAGCACAGTTTAAACATTGGAGAAGACGAAAGAATGTTAATCATGGTTTTCGTGGTTTGCAAACTTCTTTAAATAATGTGGACTAAGTGGACTGTTGATCCCTGCTTCTAGATACGATTTAATCAAGAACAATCATTATAGTAAAGTCACGCTGGGCCTCTTCTTGAGAAAGATTGGAGTTAAATCACCATAGTTATATATGCACAATACATGGTTGCCGAGAGCTAGGCAACGGCAGATAGGCCTGATATCATACTAGGGCATGCTTCAGTAAACCACCTTGATTAAAGAAATGGAAAAAAAGAAGAGAAAATAATAAGAGAACGTGTGATATGCTTTGTGACAGGCCCATGCTTATTTATATAATTGAAATATATACATACCAGAGATCAGCAATGAATCGTTTTTTCGCTACTCATAAATACTCATGAAATTTTGAGTATGAGTGAGTCAACAGTATTGAATTTAACTACTCCAATTCATTCGTACTCACTACAACATTGATTTATAAGTACAGGTTGCAATGAGTATGAGTACAACGTTGACATCAAACTCATAACATTCGAAATATGTTTGATGCATACGCCTACTCATTCAGATTCATAAATTTAGAAAAAAAAACTTATAATACTCATAAATGATTCGAGTGATTCGAATAATTCATCAAAATTTATAGTCTTAGTTGTTGTTGCATTTACAAAAAAAGAAGAAAGAAAAAGACAAAGAGAGCAAGCAAAACAAACACACGACCTTCTAGTGAGTACTGTATAAAATCGTACACGAATCATACTTATTTTATGATTCTTGTAAATGTTGAGTCATGGAGAGTCGAAATCAACAACATCATGTGTATTGTTAAGTATGAGTACGATGAGTACTTCAAACTTTGAATATGAGTAGTATGAGTATGATATTAAAATAAGTATGAGTGCGTATAAGTATCAGAAATTATGAGTATAATTCGAATCTACTCATCTTTTTCGAATCTACTCATTGCTGATCTCTGATACATTCATATGCAAACATATTTATACACTGTGTATATGTAACCGCACACACACATTGCTGTTCAAATATCATTTCCTGGTATTTAAAATTTTTTGTTTCGTTTTGCGTTTAATAAAACCATGTTCATATTTAATATTTTCCTTTTAATTTTTAATCATTTAATTAATGAATGTATATACATATGTACGTATGTATGGTATGTAAATGCAAATAATAAATATGTATACCATTACCAATGCTCAACGATACACAAGGTAAATATCAAATTACCCTTAAAGTAATTTTTTTTTAAGTAAATACTCCGGTGTATTCGATTCTCCCTGCGCTGCTATAATCATTCATATACTCAGAGTAATTTTGTCTATACTATATGTAGGTATAGCCGTACTTAAAAGGGCAATAATCCGATAGAATATAAAAATTAAAACGGCCTTAAATTACGTTTTAAAAAATTTATGGGAATTTTTACCTCCAAAATCTCTTTGTACTTCCATTGTATTTCAACACAGACTAACGACGTTACAGTTCAAGTGAACACGAAGAAATTAAATTTAATGTTTTTGACAAAAAACAGGAAAAAAAAGAAAAATAAAAGCAAATTAATGATATTTAGTTTCCATTTTCTTTTGTTTTGTTTTGTTGCTTTTGTAATCATTCTGGTTTCGAAGTTACAAATTCTTTGTTTGATTTCGAAATGAAAATGTTTGAACACACACCAGTTTCAAAACAATACATAAAGTAAATGCCAACCGAGGCATGAATGGTATACGACAATACACAAGCCCACGCTTTGAAAGTTATTAAATGAACTTTAACCTTTTATTAACATTAAGGATTTCAAACAATACACATAACACAAACAAAAGAAGAAATGGAGACAAACCGCCGTTAGTGAAGACTTTTGACATTTTCCTCGCCCAACGCAACACAAAATATTTCAAAGAACATTTGTATACTTAGAGAACATGGCTAATAGGATGGATGACTGGTTATATTTTAAGAAGAAACGTTTCAATTTGGAAAAAATATTGGATTAACCGATTTTAATTAGTTCTAGATCTGGAAAAATTAAAGTAGTTCTTTTGCAGTGAAGAAACCAAACCAAAACCAAACGCTCAAAATGTTATTTTTTTAAGGTACTTATATACACAATGAATCTCATCAAAAAACGATAGCAAAGGGTTAAACTCCTTAGCTAAAAGTTTTTAGTTCAATATCGCATACTGTGACGTAAAAAGAAAATACCTATACTCTTAGACCGCGTGTCACACTGACTGCCTTTCTGCGTATTAAAGGAGCACCTACAGCGATGTGGATATATGAGCACTGACAACATTGTGTGTACAGGACACTATAGTGAACTGGATATCTAAACTACTCTACAGGAGAATAATCTATCCGGCGCTAGGGAGCTGACACATTATCAGAGGTATAGGTTTAGCAACTTCATAGGGTGGAGTACTCTCCCGTCTCTTATAGAATCTACAGATGAATGAGCTCCTAGAGATGCTGAAATAGATTGGAAGAGAGACTGTTGCCTATAAGTAAAATGTTGTTCTTATACTAGGAGAGATAGAATCCAACTTTGTCTGTGGAAAGTAGTGGACGTCTGAACCCGAATTGGTAAGATACAGGCTTTATATTCTTCATGATAAGATATAAGTCGTCTCTTCGACTACTGAAATTATACAAACTCAAGGAGGAAAAGTATTTCTTATGCCTTATTCTGGAAAGAAGTCTCCCTAGTTTAGTAGCTAGTGTGCTGACTTATTAGACGTGAGGCCACGATTCAAACCCCAGTTCATACATCTCCAATAAAACGAAATCTGAAAAAATATTTCTTCGGCGACTACCTCTCAATAGATTTCTGAGTAAAACTCTGGAAGTAAATAAAATTGAAATGAAAAGTTTCTCAAAAATCTGTCGTTCCGAGTCGATTGTAGGTCTCGCCACTTATGGAAAAAATTAACACACATAACATAAGTGATATGAGAAGCTATTACCATTAATGTTATGTTATGTATGCATGTACGTCGCCGTAGTATAGTAGGTAGTGTGCTGGCTTATTAAACATAAAGCCAGGGTTCGAGCTCCAGGCCAGACATCAAAACAAAATACAAAAATGGGAAATTATGTATCTATGTATGTATGCATGTACGTATGATGATGTACGTAGGATGAAAAAGACCTCAAGTGCCATCTACGCTTGTAACAAAGTGTTGGGAAAAAGTGGAGTCTGGGGCCTAGGATCTATTTTAAAATACGGATGAATAAGGATAATTAATCTGAACCTGATACGGTGGATATAAAGGTCTTCCCGCATCAGTATTAACGGCACCCTGTGTACCACATCTACTTTATCTCTGGAAATAATTATGTGCTGCCTTCCACTTGACCTTTACTGTTGGGCCTTGGGCGACTGGACAATGGCTGGAAACGAATATTGATCACGCGAAAATGGTAAGCGTATTCGGGACTATGGGAAGCATGGATTATGCGATACCACGATATGACCTCTTATGTTTGGGAAAATGATGCATATCGTACAGATTTTCGCTGATTGCTCCATTAGCTAAATCCATGCAGCTACCGGATCACTGCAGCGTCTTCCAGGCAAAAGTGCCGGCATTTCAGTCTGCGGCGAGAATTATAAAAGACGGTAATGTTTGAATAATTTGATTAACAAAACGGAAACAAAGCAAAGAATAAAAAACGAAACCGAAAAAACTGCTGCTTTGTGACAAATATTTAGCAGTTGAAGAAAGGATACTTGAATGGATATGTGAACAAAGAAAAGTGTCAAATTTGGGACGATATCAGTCCTCATGAAGATCTAAGAGCATCCAATGTATCACGAAAAAAGCACTGTTGGCCACTTTGGACTCATGGCATCACAAGTAAATATTTCCTTGAGAAATATGTTGGTCAAGCCATCACTGTCAACAGCGAGCATTATATGTCTGATGACTACCAACTACTTTTGGTCTGAATTGGATGATTTGAATTTCAACAACAAACAATTTTAATAAGACCCCGCTACGTGCCATGCAGATCATGCCGCATTGTATATTGTGCACGATTGATATAACGATATATCAATGAAAAAATTTAAGGAAGTCTGACAAACGCTATATTTTATTTAAATTTGAAGATAGGAAGCATGATAAAAGCCGCCGTAGTTTAGTATGTAATATTCAAATATTTCTTCGGCAACTTCCACTCAGCAGATTTCTGGCTAAAATCTGACCTTACGGCCCCGCTTCTCATGAATGGCTCTAACTACAGCTTAAAATTATCGCCGAACGACAGATTTTTGAGAAACTTTTCATGGCAATTTTATTTACTCTCAGAGTTTTTGCCAGAAATCTGCTGAGAGATTTAAGTCGCCGTAGTCTAGTGGGTAGTGTGTTGGCTTATTAGACGTAAGGCCACGGTTTAAGCACCAGGTCAGACATCAAAACGAAAATATGAAAAAATATTTCTTCGGCGACTTCCTCTCAGCAGAAACTAATTGTTCACCATACCTAAATTTCATATATGCCTTGTCTCTAAAAGGCATAAATGCCATTTTTTAGGGTTAACTTTCATGATGGCAGAGATATGCTTTTAAGCAGCAAACACCCTTTTCTTGTTGAAATTGTCTGAAAGCATACATAGGTTGTGTTGGAAAGTATTTGTTTTTTTTTTGTGATTGTATTTTAAAATTCGCAAAAGAAAAACCCTAAACTAACATGCAAAACAGTGTGAATTCTAGAAGAGGTGAACAAAATAAAAAATTAATTATCTAAAGTGTTTATAAGTAGAATAGGCGGGATTTTTTATAAGGCATCACCACCACTTGGCTATCAGAAAACATGTCGAGGAAATAATTTATGTTGAAAGTTTATTTTTCTTTTTTTTTCATTCCTTGTTTCACCTTATTTTGCTTCAACTAATTTGCGTACATTTATTATGTAGGAGTTGCAAAACAATTAACCAACATGTCGAGCTGTTGGGACTCCTACTGGCAGAGAGAAATGCGAAGCGAAATGTAACGAAATTTATATAAATTTTTTATTTAAAAAAAAAAATATATTAAAAAAAGGCATTTTAGGAATGAGATAAAGTTAAAAATGTTCTTTAATTAAAAGCAAAAAAAAACATTTTAAAAAATTTGTTGCTTTCTTGTAAAATAATTACAATAAGGAATACATGTACTCTTTAGCTCCTTAAGCTAAATAGGCTTAAAGTCATAAGTAATAAGTATTAGCATTAATTCCTAATCGTTTTTTAATGAAAAGTTAATGTACTGTTACGAAAACGGAAATGGTTTTACTAAAATGACAAACAAAAGCTCCAAAAACAAAGCAATGGACTTGTTTACAGGATGAAAGAATAAACAAGAATATAGCAACAACATCAGTGTATAAAAAAAGCGATAAACAAAGTAAACAAACAAGCAACAACAACACTGCAAGGACAAATGTAAACAAAATACACAAACAACAATAATGAAAGCAACTTGATTACATTTATAGATGTTTCGCGAAAGCAGTCGTTCTCCTCCGAGAGTATTCAACAGACTATTTACCCAGCGTTATAAAAGGCAAGACAAAGCGAGATGAGAAAGAATTCAGTCAGTTTTGTGTGAAGACACGTTGCGTGTGAAGAGAATAATTGTGGTTTGAAGATCTCTGTTATAAAGATCTATTGAACAATTTTTTTTGTGTACGCGAAAGAGTGTAAAGGATAATAACAATTAAAGAAAATTGTTTCTGTTTAAGCCAAGACGTGAAAGGTGGCACACGGAGTTGTGCGAAAAATAAAGAATTGATTTAAAACTAAACACAAATTTATTTTTATTTTATTTGCAATCTACGAACTCATATTTTTAACGTTTTTAAAAGGGTAAAAACGTAATAGTATATTTAAATGTTATGTAAGCTATGATCAAAAAAATTCTTAAGACACATTTCACCTCCTTGTGGATTTCAAAGCTGCTTGAAAGTGATAGGCAGGAAAGGGTTTGAGGCCTCACTACACAGTATCTTGAAACCACATTCTTCAGTTAGAATCGGTAAGGATCTACAAAGCACTGTGTTGGCTTATTAGCTAAAAGCTTATGATTCAACCTCCAGTTAAAATATCTCGAACAAAACGAAACTTGAAAATATTTCTTCCGGCAACTTCCTCTCAGCAGTCTTCTGTTAAAAGCAAAATAAAATTGCCATTAAAAGTTTTTAAAATCTGGCATTCAAAGTATGTAAAATTAACACACAACATAAGTGGTGCGAGAATATAGTCCGTAATCCTGACTGAAGGGTTATAAAATGACCAGCTATGTATGTATATGTATGTAAAGGAATATTTAAGAAAACAATAAAAATTGACAATGACTTCTATCAGAACTTTCATAAAGCGCTTCCTATTTTAAGAATTTAAGCAAAACAAGGTGCGCTTATGTTAGATATCATCGACATTTTGTATGCTTTTGGAAGGCCTATTGATGCCACTATGTGTGAAAATATAATATTTTCGGGGCATCCAAAATGTCTAATTTTTCCTGATTAGCATTAAATTGCATGAGTTATGTTGGCTTTACGGCTTGTACGGCTTTGAAGTCGCCGTAGTCTAGTAGGTAGTGTGTTGGCTTATTAGACGAAAAGGCCGAGGTTCAAACCCGAGGTCAGACATCGAAACGAAATATGAAAAAAATATTTCTTCGGCGACTTCCTCTCAACAGATTTCTGGCAAAAACTCTAAGAGTAAATAAAATTACCATGAAAAGTTTCTCAAAAAAATATCTGTCGTTCGGAATCGACTTTAAACTGTAGGTCCCGCCACTTATGTATAAAAAAAAATTAACACACAGAACATGAGTGGTGTGAGAAGCTAGGCCGTAATCCTGACTGAAGGATTGTAATGGCCAATTATGTATGTATGTTGGCATTGACGATCGCTGGCTTATTTGTGACTTAAGTAAACCACACAAGAAAAAATCTAACGAGATCAAATTGCACGACTTCGGTGACCACGTGGGATGACCATGTCCTTGAATCACTTGTACAGAATATCCAATGTGGCGTGAACTGTAGGGTACGTAGTACTATTGTTGGTCGCCAGATTACCTAACTCAGTCCACAAGAAATTGTTAATCATCAACCGCAAGATCAGTCTTGCCATCAGGTGTTATGATGGTCTCAACAAGCAATTGAATAGTAGAGACCTCTCTCGTACGACAAAACTAAAACTCTACAAGACGCTCATCCTCCTAGTGCAGTTTTTTGGGGCAGAGGCGTGGACACTAGTCAACACTGATGCAGCAGCCTTGAGAGTAATTTCCTAAGTAAGATCTTCGGTCAAGAGTGAGATTTTCTCCAAAAAAAAACATGTGCCGATGGCCAAAAACCAATATCTCCACACAATAATGACTTTTTCGGAAAGCATTAGCCGTTTTTAGATCTTATGCAGCTTAGTATCGTTCCTAAGTCGACAGTTTCGTTTGTTCGCAATTGATTGATTTCATAAGTGAGATGATTTTTCGATGAAAATTATTGTCGAAATACACGTTTTGATAAAACAATTTAATTATTTGTATTTGTTTTTGAATGATATATCCATCCATGGCGATTTGACAAAACAGGCGCAATATATGACAATTAATTTGACAGCTGTAGCTACAACAATTTGGACATTGTCAACTGTCTAAGTTCAGAAGTACCTGGATTTCAGAAACAGAATTTTCTGCAAGAGAATGATTTCCTTAATCTATTATTTTTCTAAATGAAAATTTTCTTATAGAAAGCGCTTAGCATTACATTAAAAATGCAAAACAATAAATATTTATTACATGAAATAGCGAAAACAGTTTTAAAAATATCGCTTAAAATTTCATATTTGCGTTCATATTTAATGTATAATGTTGAAAGATAAATTATGTACGTAGAACAAAAGGGCTCTTAAATTTTCAAAATCATAAACTTCACGCAAAATATTGCCTCTCCCAAGCCAGCAAAACCAACATAAACTTGAAAGTGTTGAATAAATAAACAACCAAACCAAAAAAAAGGAAGAAAAAATAAACCCTTGCGGAAAATAAGTCGGTTAAAGTAAACATTAAAAGAACAACAACAAAATGAAAGTTTAAATAAAATATCCCAGTCGTAATTAAATATGACAGATTTTAATTAAAAACAAATTTTAAGGTTTTTTCCCCGATAAAAATTCATACAAGAACAACAAACACTTATTATTTCTTGTAAATTTTTTCGTTTTTCGTTAAGTATAAACATCTAAGCCACTTCTGTTATGAGCTTAAGAGATAAGGATTTAAAACCAAAAATGTTAAATTGAGCGCGAACATCAAATTAATTGGAATTTTAGTGTTATTTTATAAAGCTATGTTAATCAAGGGAAAAATGTGTAAAAAAAATTAAAAGAAACTGGAACTGGAAGAATATTTCATATACTAGTTATTAAAAAATATAATCGCATTACATACACACATACATACATAATTGGTCATTACAACCAGTGTTGAAAAATTCAGTACTTAAGTACCTTTTTCAGTACTTTTTATGGTTTGTGCTTTTGAACTATTAATGAGTTAGCAACATGTTCAACGAAATGCTAAAGGTAGAATTAGACTTTAGCACTGGTAAGCCCCACGGCCACGCAACGTACGTTCGTTTTTAGAATACGAAAAGCAATGAGAACGCTTGACAAATAATAATGTAATTTCGGTAAGTATTTAATTTGCTCTTCATAAGCTAAAATAAACGTATATTCCGTTACGTTCCTTCGACATTTGACTAAACAGGCCACTTGTACCACTTGACGCAAAAAAGTACTCTTTCAGCTATCGTTCAGTACCATTTCAAAATTTCAATTTTGCAACACTGATTACAACCATCCAGTTAGGATTACGACCTAGTTTCTCAACCCACTTATGTTGTGTGTGTTAATTTTATACATGAGTGGCGAGACCAACGGTTTAAAGTCGACACTCAGAGTTTTTGCCAGAGTATGAAGCTATTTCGTAATCCTGAACTGAAGGGTTGTAATGAGCAATTATGTATGCATGTATATTTTTGCCAGAAATCTGCCGAAAAAATATTTTTTCATTTTTCGTTATGATCGATATGTTTGACCTCCAGTCTAACCCACATTCAACTAGACTACGGCTACTTCAATTACTAATTAACAATCACATGATTAATGTCAAACGCTCTAGATCTTTTCAGAGAAACAGTAAATTGTCTTGGTTTCCCAAAACAGAAGTTTACAAACAGCGGTGTTCAGTGGATTATCATTACACAGAAGCTAAACTTCACATAAGATCTCTTAAGGATCTCAACTTGATCACATGCTTTTTTCGCTCCTGGCATTTTCATTAAAATAGTGGTCTTTGGTTTCGATCAATATGAGACAAACATATGATCAGTACTCATTACCTTTTTGAGCAATTCAGGGAATTCTTTAAGATTTTTCAAAAGTTTAATCAATTAAAAGATTTGCCGCAAACCCAATATCTATAGAGGCTAGAAGTAGTCTATTAACATTTAAAAAGTACGTATTGGCATTGGTATTTGAGACAGCTGGTAACGTTATTCAATTTTTTTTTTTTTTCAATTATTTGATGACTTCATGACTAAGGTTTGAGTAAAAATTGTTCACCGAATTTTTAATAGAAAAGCCGATGCTACTGATTTCTTCAAAGTAATTATAACTCGGGATACAGTTATTTGAGAGGAAACTAATATAACAAACTAATATAACGCCAAATCCTGAAAAAGACCCACGAAAAACAAGTCGACACACACCATCTTTTTGTCGACTAAAAGGCAGCCTTCGATAGCCCCATAAGGGATCGTGTTTTTGCCGCAATGTCTGAGCTCGGTATACCTGCGAAGCTGATAAGGCTATGCAGAACGACGTTGAGCAATTCCTGCAGCTATGTCAAAGTAGGAATGGACCTCTCCAAACCCTTTGATACCGTGCGAGGTTTCA
Organism: Sarcophaga carnaria; assembly: GCA_958299815.1. Lineage (NCBI taxonomy): Eukaryota > Metazoa > Arthropoda > Insecta > Diptera > Sarcophagidae > Sarcophaga > Sarcophaga carnaria. The sequence continues at coordinate 79,132,948 of OY283149.1, read as the reverse complement.
GACAAGGCGACCCCTTATCATGCGAGTGTTCTGCGAAAGGCGAAAGTGCATCGCAATGGCACTATTTTTCAAAAAAGTGTTCAGTTGCTTGCGTCCGCTGACGACATTGACATCATAAGGCGTACCAAGCGAGATGTTACTGCTGCCTTTAGTGCTATTGAACGGGAGTCTACATACTAAGATGTGTATGGCAGTAAATGAAGGCGAAACCAAGTATATGTTATCGACAAGTAGAGACGTGCGGCGTATTGATCTCAGATTACTGCTCCGCTGTTACCACCAAAAATAATGTCAGTCTGGAGTTCAAGCTCAGGATCACTCTTGCCAACAGGTGCTACTATGGTCTCAATAGGCAATTGAGTAACAGAGACCTCTCTCGTACGACAAAACTAATATTCTACAAGACGCTCATCCTACTCGTACTTCTTTATGTCACAGAGGCATGGACCCTATTAAGCACTGATGCAGCAGCCTTGAGAGTGTTCGAGAGAAAAGTCCGCATCCGATCCAACAGTAAGCTGTATGAGCTCCTCAACGACATAGACGTTGTGTATGTGCGTATTAATATCCATCGGCTGCGCTGGCTCGGCCATGTCGTTCGAATGGAGGAGGATGCGCCGACGAGATCGGTATTTGATGCCGGGATCTGCGTAAGTCGGCGAAGAGGACGACCTTGAATTCGTTGGAAGGACCAAATCGAGGAAGACCTGTCATCGATTGGTGTGACAAACTGGCGTTGGCATGCAAGAAGCAGAGGCGCCCGGAAGTATGTGTTGCGGTAGGCCGAAATCCGTTAACCGGGTTATTATAGCCAATTAAGTAAGTAAGTAATATAACAAGACAAAAGAGCAAGAAAGGGTGTCCAAAGCTAAAATTACACCTTGACGTACATGTACCCAGTCAGCGTAATCTAGTAGGTAGTGTGTTGGCTTCTTAGACATGAGGCAGTGGTTCAAACACAGGTCAAACATCTCCAACATAACGAAATACGCGACTTCCTCTCAGCAAGTTTCTAGCAAAAAATCTGAGAGTAAATAAAATTGTCATGAAAAGTTAAAAAAAAAAATCTGTTGTTCGTAGTCGACTTTAAACGGTATGTCCTACCACTCATCTATAAAATTAACACACACAACTTAATGTAGTTGTAATTCTGACCGAAGGGTTGTAATGATCAATTATGTATGTATGTATGTACACGTACTATATATGTATAGGTACACTTATATTTGCTGTTTGTGGAAAATATTTCAAAAAAACCTCAGAAATTTTTTGGAATCTATTTTTTTCACTTTTTTGTAATCAACATAATCCATGTATGTACTCGCTCATTATAAATTCTGCCTGATTTCATTGCCAAAACGATACCACAATCAGAATCTCAGTTGCGGTATAAACCAGTTTTGCTACTAAAAGGCTGACTTCCAAATTGTTAGTTGCTTTGTGTTTGAACAAAGTATAGTGTTTCATAAAGCCGCTGTACAAAATGTTTACATACATACATGTGTACTATTTCAAAACGTCGTCAATAAATATTTTTAACGCAGCCAAAAAGCAATCAGGCATCGGATTCATAGTTGATGCATTGTTGGGTAACTTTGCATAGCTACATAATTTATATACCGTAGTAGAACTGCATACAAACTTTGTATTGATACATTTTGAAAGTCAACCAAACTGAGATTTTTTAGCGATAAAGTTGACACAAGTCAATGAATACAATATCACAGAGAAATTTACAAAATGTTTACATACATACATGTGTACTATTTCAAAACGTCGTCAATAAGTATTTTTAAAGCATCCAAAAAGCAATCAGGCATCGGATTTATAGTTGATGCATTGTTGGGTAACTTTACATAGTTACATAATTTATATATCGTAGTAGAACTGCATACAAACTTTGTATTGATACATTTTGAAAGTCAGCCAAACTGAGATTTTTTAGCGATAAAGTTGACACAAGTCAATATCACAGAGAAATTTACTATTTATGAGCAGGGCCAAGTGGATATTGATTACCAAATATTTATTATTTAACAAATGCGTACAATAAAAGCAGATAAGCATATAATCTCTCTGGTATTTATAACTAAGTTAAGTACGAAAGATTGCTTGGAAATTTCTTATTGTTAGAAAATATGTTTTTTTGATTTTATTTCTCTGCAAAATATTTATCAAACAAAGGACTTATTTTTGTAAATTCACTCAATTTACTACACTTATCGATAACATACTCACACTTATGTATGTCCTCCTACGTATACATCAGTCAATGGATGATGCTGATATTAATTGTGTAAAACATTATTTAAGTAAAATTACCTGTAAAATTAAAATAAAATTGATTAGTCGATCTATCTTATGCAAATATTATTATAAATATTCAATTAATTAATTGAAAAATTTAAAAGCTTAACAAGGCGATTAGTATCGAAATCAATCACTTTTTAAAGAAAAGTAAGGGGAGAAAAGTAAGTGTTTTGTCATTCGACAATAAAATTAGAAGACCTCAAACGCTTGTAAATTTGATAAAATGTACAAATTTACCTTCAAGCAATTAATTGAGGATAAAACCTCACATCAATTGTAAAACAGTTTCGGACAAATACTCTTTAGGAATTGTACAGAAAAAATGTTTCAAATCAAATGTCAACTTCGAAAAGAGCTTAACAGATGTACAATTTGCTTTATGGTTTCCAAAAAAAAAGGAGAAAAAAACTAAAACAGGTGGTTTGCAATTTGAACACATGAATGGCAGAGTAGTAGTAGGTGGCACCACTGCTGGTCGTTCTTAGATTTAAATGCTCCACACACACACACACACTAAAATCAGCTTAAGGCTGCAAAAACAAGTATTCGTACGACCGAATTTTATTGCAATGAAATAAAAATAAAATGTGGCTAAATTGCAACAAATCGAAAAGTAAATTGGATTTAAAAAAAATGAAAGTTTATCGAAGACCTTGTAATCAGCACTGGTTGTTGGGGGAAAAGTACAAATAAAACAAAAACTTTTAAAATAAGTAAATAAGAGAGAATGAATTTCTTTTCTTTCTGTTGCTGAATAATAAAATTGAAAGGCTTTTAATATTTATTCCCCATTGAAGGACACTTTTAGATTCTTAATTAAGAAAACAAAAAAAAAAAAATATTACTTATGATTTAAAAGCCTATTTAAGCAATTGAAAGTAATAAATTTACACTCAGTACATATCATTTACACCATATAGTAATAGGTTAGGTCGTTTCAACCTCCTATATGGTGTTGCTTTCTGGTGGACTGCTCTGAACAAACTACACAACGTTAGACTTCTTGACAAGGTCAGAAGATCTCCGGCCATTTATATAACTGGTGCTCTGCGCACCGCCCTCACAAAGGCCTTGTTCGCAATGCTCAACTGGCTTCCTACTATGCTTCTCGCTAAGCAGGCAGCCAAGTTGGCTGCGACAAGACTTAATGTCCTATCTCGTTAGCACATTGTACCTTCTAGACACTCCTCTATTTCGAAAGTCGACCCAGTGGCCCCATCGAACATCGATTATCTCCCTGTGGAATACTGTTTTGACAGGATTTTTCAATATCTGATGCCGAGTAGGGATGACTGGTACCTTAACACCGTCCGTCCGGAACTCTTGGACATCTTTACGGACGGCTCTAAACTCGACAATGGAGCTGGGAGCGGAGTCTATTCTAGGAAACGAGACCTAAGAATCTCTCTTCGACTGCCGGATTACTGTAGCGTGTTTCAGGCGGAGGTGATGGCCATTTACCGAGCTGCTAAATGGATTCTCGTCAACGGTACTCCTTTTACCCGCATTTTGGTCTTCTCTGATAGTCTGGCCGCCATAAGATCTCTATCGGGTGTGGTGAATAACTCCAGGATCGTTAGGGAATGTCATCGCTGTCTCGACCTTCTTTCTGAGCGCTTTAATGTCTGACTGGTCTGGGTCCCCGTGGACAGTAACATTCCGGGGAACTGTAGGGCCGTTGAGCGCGCACTCCTTCCGGAATCATCTTCAGTAGAGTTGGGCATGCCTCTCGCCTTGTTTAAGCTAGCCATTGTGCGGAAATTCTTTCTAGACGCCAACCTATCATGGGTCAATGAGGAGTCCTGCTCCACTGTTAGACTCACTTGGCCCCTGATGGATAGAAGGCGTATCTACCAGATACTAGGACTTGGTCGTGGCATCATCTCAACCACAGTGGCCATGCTGACAGCTCGTTGTGTTATGGGTAGGATGCGGCTCCCATTCAACGACTTCTGCCGCGGATGCAGATCCGCTGGGGAAGAGGAGACTGTTATCCACTTTCTTTGTCAGTGCCCTTCTCTTGCGAGGTTATTAGTTAGGTTATTTGGCTATACATTTCTTGTCAGCTTGACGGAGCTATCACCTATTGATGTCAAGGATGTAGCTTCGTTTATCAAGCTTTCTGGCTAGTTTTCCAGTGTAGGGTAGTCGTGCTTTTGATGTGCAGCCCTTACGCTGACCAATTTCTTCCTCTTCCCAGATTTTTTTTTTTTGTGGAACTTGGTCAGTACAGGTCAGTACTAGGCATCACAATGGGCCGCTATGTGTGCTCAAGTGAGCTTTTTGATATCAGAGCTACCACTCCGATCTAACCTAATAGAATACCGATTTGCACAAAACTTTTGGGAGCATATTATGCATAAGACTGTTCCCACGAAGATGAGGTAAGGAAAAGATCCCACTTAAACTGATATTCAATACCACTGTAAAATCAAGAGGAAACTAACCCCCCCAGACCAAAATAAATCTTGCTATTGTAGCAATCTTTATATTCATCATAAAATGGGATATCAGAAAACTCCGTGTCTTTATGACTAGAGGAGGGCACTGGCACATGAATTGAAAGACAGTCTCAATCTTCACCTCAGACTAAAACCTCCTGCAGGATTCGTTTGCCGACTATTTCGGCATGACTAACTAAAGGACAGAGGCCCGTAAGAATCGCTATTAAGCGATGAATGACCATGTGACTTAAAGGCAGTAATGAGTCAGTCATCTTGTTATCCACACACGTCTAGCAGAGTCTAGCAATATTGCACGTACCCTCCTGTGCTATGCATGGCCTTGCGATTTAAGGACAGAAGTAAGTCAGACATCTTGATATCCAGTACGTTCTTGCAGCCAACGATATTGAGCTTCCCGATAATAAGTGTTGATATAATATCCTAGTTAACTGAAGCAATCGGAATACCTTTGCGCTATAACATGTCGGCGATTGTAAGCTCCGTACCGACTTACGGGCTAACAATGCAATTTCCAACGATATCTCTATGTCCCGGAACCCATATAAGAGTTAAATTTCAATAATTCGAAATTTCCCTGAGATATCATCGGCATTCATGTTCAAGGACGGACATTGAAACTATGTTCGTTAGGGGCTCAATCACAGACTGGACTCCGACAAAATCAAGAGATTTTCAGGGAAAGTCTCGCCACTCAACTAGCATTGCGCAGTTTTCAAAATTTGCCATGATATCTGCTTGGAAAACACTGCAGTTTAATGGCAGAACTCTTAATAAATATACCACAGCCCACCCTGTCACTCCTATTTGAGCCATCACTGCAAACGTCGGGTCCCATTGGGAACCTCCTGATCTTGCAATTTATTCAGTGATTCTTGTCAAATCACCATGGATGAGTACTTACAATGACGTATGCTCTCACATCGCTTTTGCATAATAATGTTGAAACTACTTTTTGGATGTCCAGAGCATTTAATTCAAACCAAAAGAAGTTAGTAATCACCGCCGCACTCTTACCCTTGACCGTAACGACATAGTCAATATCGTTCTCAAAGAAATATGGACCGATCCATTCCAAAATCCGTATTAAATCATGACTTTTTCGGGATGTATTGGACCCTCTTGGAACTTATGCGTCAATATTGTTTGATCGTGTATCCATTGATCCAGAAACAGGCCTCATTGTTCAAGATGAATTTTTCAGTGAAAATTATAATCAGAGACCACTCAGCAAACACACGTCGTTGACTATTGGTAGTCATGATGACATTTGACAAAACAGACGGAATAGATAGTAACCGATTTGACAAATGTAGCTTCAACTGTTAAAGTTTGGAAGTCCCTGTTGTAAGATCCTATATATATAAATAAGGTGGGCCATTTAAAAGATTAAATTTAAAAATCTAATAAAACAAAAGTATTTTTGTTATGAAGTACACCCAAACCTTTTTTTACACGGTAGATACGTTCCAGTGGATACCGTGTAAAAAAAATAACGCGTAAAAAAAGACAAATATTATGTATGTATGTAAGTGTATAAACAAACTGGAGAGATATACATAGGATTGATGCAGCAGCCTACATATGCCTAAAAAATTGAATAACTTTATAAAAACACACAGATTTAGTTCAATAGTATACACAGAGTTTTTATTTTATTAAGCGATTTTATCCGTATAAAAAGGAGCGAACAAAAAAAATGGTAAATTTGTTAAAAAAAACCGTGTTATTTCAAATTCGCGTAAAAAAACCGCGTAAAAACAGGTTTGGGTGTACAAATGTTCCGATCGGAGTATTATTTCATTCAAATAGCTGCCGCGGCTGGTCTCACAGTGCCTCACTCGGTCGGACCAATTATCGTGAACTTTTACGAGTGTATAGGGTCGTCTATTGGCATTGGTACTGTCATATCATAGCTTAATTCCAAATTAATTCCAAATTATGCCATTTTCTAATTAATTGAATTTGAAATATATTACTCATACGCATCATACTACATGTTCTGCCATAGTTACTCTGAAAAGTATGCAATAATTTTCGATTTTGTCATATATGAAAGTAATGGAATTAAATATCACTCATACGTCACATATGTATCTACTTATGAATGAATTTTACATATTAAATATGAGCATAATGTGATTTAAACTACATTTTAACAAAAATAGTTGTTGTTATTGTTTTGCTGTGAACTACAACTGTTCCGGTTGGATATGGATTATGATTTCATTCATATGGCTTCCGCGGTTGACCTCGAACGGACCAATTTTCGTGCACTTTTTCGAGTGTAAGGTGTCGTATCTCGTCAATGCCGTCACAAATTTTGGCCTTCAAATGCTCAATTGAAATGCTGGTTTGTCGGCATAAAATCGCCATTTTGTCTAATTAAACGGTCATCGAACATATGACGCAATAAGTCGATTTTGGCATGAGATGTGTGGTAAGTCATCCTGTTGAAAGCAAACATTGTTTATATCAGGTGTCTCCAATGATACCTCCGCTCCAGAAGCCGCACCAGGCAGCCACTCGTAATGGGTGCATTGGCGTCTGTAAAACCACGTATGATTTTTCTTACCCCCAAATACGGCAATTTTGCTTATTAACGTATCCACCAAGATGAAAATGAACTTCACCCGAAAATATTTTTTTTTTTTTTTTGAAAAATCGACATCATTCCGCAGTTACTCGTTGGCTCAAAAAAACCAACGTTGCTCAAGCGTAAATGGATTCATTACCTTCAGTGAAGGTAATATACTGAATTTTTTGACAGAATAGAATGACATAAGTGTTGCCAGGTTTGAAATAACCGATACGTCAAATTTAAACCGATAGATGGCCCACCCGATATAATGGGTGATTTTTAAGAGCTATAGGAAATTTTTTCAAAAAAAACATATAAAATTCAGAAAAATGCATGAAATCTTTATTTGAATCGATAGTGCGGTCCATATAATTTAATGTTTGAAGATTATTTCATGCAAATGTTGAAAACACATGTCATGCAAGTCAAGCTCTTGCATTTTGGGCAAAAAAAAAAAATTGGATATCATCTCACGGTAGAGCTCACCATTCACAGTTACGCCACCATTCGCAGCATCTTTGAAGAAGTACGGTCCAATGGTCCAATTAGGCCAATACAGCTGCGATATTTTCTTCAGTTCGCACTCTACGTAAGCGTGTTGGTGGTTTAATGTCTAACAATGTAAATTTGGTGCGAAATTTGGTCACAATAGCCTGAATAGCCGCTTTAGTGGGTCGATTAAACTGACCATAAAATGGAAGAAGCTCGCGATGAACTTTCTTAACAGAGCACGCATTTTGATAATAAAATTCAATGATTTGCAAGCGTTGTTCGTTTGTAAGACGATTCATGGTTAAATTATAGACCAAACTGAAGATGATTGGCAGTGAAACAAAACACGAAACGTGCGTGAGCTATTTAAACCAGTGTTGCCAAAAAGATAATAGCTAAAAAATTACCCGTTACATATATATTGTAAAAAGACAAGAAATATAGTGCCCTTATACTCTGATTAACAAACTCAAAAGAGTTTGGACTTGTTTACCTTGTAGCTTATACGTAGGCTGTTGGATAAGATTTACAATAAATTGCATGAGTAAAGTTTAGAAGGAAATTCAGATATGTATGCTTTTCGCACAATAAAATAAATTAGAAGTAATTTAAAACACTGTATTAAAATTTAATTCTCCCTTCAGATTTATTTTAAAAGGCATTCGAAATATTTCCTTCTGCTAAAAAAAATCCCTCAATAATTAATCACTTTTAAAAGTATGCAGCTGTTGACAACCATTAATTAATTTAAAATTAATAGCAGAGAGAAAATTATTTAGGCTACCAACAATTGTACTGCAATAGTCAGGAATTAAAGATTTTTAGAGTTGCTTTCTCCTGGCAAACCACAATCTTTTAATTGGCCTCTAATAAATTTTTAAAAATTACAAACTTTGACATCAAAGTTGTTGTTGTTTACTATTTAGTCACACATTAACATATGGCGTTGTGTGGGAACTGAAAAACTAAGGCTTTGCCACATCAGAAAACATCGATCACTTTGACGTTGTGGCAATTTAATTACTCGCCATATGAAGGAGTATAATGTAGGAACGTATTCGCACGCTTATGTTGATGGCATACAACAACCAGCAACTCTCTGTCATCATTTATGTGGCCCGTAAAGGGGAAATAATTTTCTTTTCATGACCTTGTAAAACAAAAACTTTTTCGTTTTTAGTAGCTCTTCATGCCACGGAAGTTATATTTTTTTTTAAACTACTGGGTTGTAAATGATAAAACAAGAAACATGAAGAATTTTTAAGAAAACTTTTATAAAAATTTATCATTCGTTGGTGACTGTCAACTAAATTGGTCTGCCCACAAACCAGCAAAAACTTTAGTACACTGCTCTACCGTACTTCAAAGAAAAAAAATAAGAAAAAAACGGAAAATTTTTAAATTAAAAAGTTTTTTTGAAATTGAGATAAAAAATAATGTCAGCCAGCCATATACATATATAAGCGCGCATAAAACAAAATTAAAGAAAAACAATTAATTTTTCGTTTTTTGTTCTGTTTTTCGGTTCTGTTTTTTACAAAAACTAACAAAAACTTTAAAAACTTTAAAAAGTTTGGTAAGTTATATGGGAAAAACAATGTTTTTTTTTTGTTTTTATTGTTGCATATTTTATTTGTTTCGTAATAACTCAGCCATGAATATGTTGCAAGAATTTGAAAATTTTTCATTTGTGAGGAGTATACAAATGTTTTTTTTTATTTTATTAACCGTGTTGCATATTCATTTGTTGGTTTTTGTTGCAAATACTTTTTTATTTCCTACTTCTTCTCTTATTTATCTGTTGCAGCAGTCTATAGCAGTGAAATTCGGGAAATGAAAACAATTTATGTTTCAACATCCGCTTACGTTGTCCTCCTGCCTTCAGCACTATTATTGCGTCAGTGCTTCAAAAAAAAAAAAAAATACAAAAATCATAACCAACTCACTCCACAAAAATATTCATAACAGAACAATTTTATGCTTGAAAATACATTTTACAATTGAATTGTTATTGTTTTTTGTGTTGTTGTTTTCATTTCATTTTATTCTATTCAGAAATTCAAATTTTTTTGTTATGCATTTTCAATTGTACAATATTTTTTGTGGATTTTTTATTGCAAAAAAAGAAAAAAAAATAGCAGGGACTGGTGAAAAACATCTGTGAAAACTATACAGCAGTCCATGAATAATCAAGTAACGCTTGCATCAAAGTACAGTATAAGATGAAAACTCAGATTATATGTTAACAAATAGTCAACTCGTTATTTAAGGGAACCACCACAATCGATCAGGTGCGTCTATTTAATAGTATTCACAGGGATACTAAAGTACAATCGATTCGAAACAATTGATCTGCGATATCATCGGTTCTTTTATTTTTAACTGCATAAGAACTATCCAAGTCGATATTTATGATTTGACAGCTGACGATGTCAAACTATGTTGACATTGCTGTCGTCATGGATCATTGGTCATTGCAAACATTTAGTCAGAATTAATACCTAGTTTCTCACACCATTTATGTTGTGTGTGTTACATTTTAAAATTGAATCCGAACGACAGTTTATTGAGAAACTTTTTCATTGCAATTTTAATTTACTCCCAAAGATTTTGCCAGAAATCTGCTGAGAGGCAGTCGCCGATGAAATATTTTTCCGAAATTCGTTTTGTTGAAGATGTCTGTCCAGGGCTCAGCCAGCACAGCGCTTTAAAATTGGAGAAATTAGAGAGATTAGAAAGTACTATCCACGTTTTATTAATTAATTATTGACTGTATTCGCACTAATCTCACAATGATAAAGAAAGTGTAGCAAAAATTCTTAAAGAAAACACTGAAATGTCACTTCGTTGTCATTCTGAACATGTTGGCTTTTGCCTTGCGATTACTTGCCTATAAAATGATGCCAAAAAACCATAATTTGCATTGCATTTCTGATAATTCATTTCTATTATGCCGAAGATGATCAAAGAATTGTTTCAAGTAATGAAGCTCATTTTTTGGTAAATAGGTCTGCCAGTAAGCAAAATTGCCATATTTGCAGCAAAGGCAGTTATGAAGTCTTTAATAAATCACCATTCCATCTGTTAAAATTGACTATTTTAGGTTGTTTACATGCTGGCGGCATCAACACTCCTTGCGGAATGATCATGCGGACCTGCCCTTACGGTGAACATAATGTAACATGCGGTTATTTCGAATCTGGCAATACTTATGTCATTTTATTATGTCACAAAATTCTGTATATTATCTGCACTGGACGTAATGAATCGATTTAAGCTTGAGCAACGTTGGTATTTATTCGAATAGAAGGGTCAACGAGAAACTGCAGGATGATGACGTTTTTGCAAAAAAAAAAAAAAAAAATTATCTTTTATAATATATTTTAGCAATTTCATGAATTTAAATCAAAAATTTGTATAAAAATGTATATTATATATATTTATTTTTTTAACTTATTTCTGTTTTATTATAAAATAAAATTTTTTTTAATGTTTTCCATAAAACAAGAGAAAAATAAGGAAACGTTTCAGATGACTCCCCAAGGAGAACCCTGAGTAAATTTAAAATGCAAAGGCCTAATATATCAAAATGTTATCCCTTGTATTTAGTAGAATATCCCTTAAGGTCAAGCACTCCATTTAACCCATTTGGAATTGAATATACAAGTTTTGTTTAGTGTTTTCTGGTGGCACCATGAGCAAGATTTTCGGTTGACTTTTGTTTGAGTTTTAGCGATTACGTAACCGGTCTTTCAAATGATCTCTTATATACTCTCTTGAAGTCAAATCGGGACTTTGTGCAAGAGTATTAAGCCTGTGGGGACTTTTCTGTTGAAATATATTGCCGTACTAAGACTTTTTCTGTCCACTGTATATTCTACGCTTTTAACTTTAAAGTCACATATTCTTTGACCATTCATTGTACAAACCAATCCGATTAAATGATTATAATAAGAATACTTCACCAGAAAACCAAATCTTTCTCTTTTTTAATTAGTTTTTTGCGAAAAAGTTCGTGGTTTTCAATTTAAACACTTCATTAGTTGTGTCTCTATTCTTTCTTCTTTCATGCGAATTTACTTATTTGTTTAGTTTTCTGGAAATAAATATTAATTTAAGAGATAAAGAATACAGAATTCCATTTTTTTTTAAATAATTTACAGTATGGTTCCATCAAGATTTATCATTATCAAGTTATTTAGAAAAGAATGTCGTCTCTCCTTCTTTCAACATTTAAAGGTACATAGGGTACTACAGAATACATATGACCAGCATAATTTTTAAATGTTTTAAAATTCATTTGATAAATATATTCAATTCAATGCCAGTTTTTGTTATATTTTGTTTAAGAAAAAAAAACTGAAAATATTTGTTTTTCATAAAGCGAACTGAAAAATTCTGTATTCATATGAAGATTCATTGGCATTTTAAAAAATTTTTGATTACAATGAATCGAAACAAAACAGAGGAGAGTATAAATAAATCGATTAACTATCCGATTGAAATTTATTTTATAATAAGTTTTAAACGATTTCCAATGTCCAGAGAACTCTGAATTTTGACAGTTCATAGCGGCCATCTTGTTGAAATTAAATTAGTCAAATTAAAAAGAAGACCATAAACAACAGTATGTAGTCTATAAATGAGCTTTAGAGCAGTTATCAAATATCATTGAAAAGTCATAATCAACGATGAGGCATGGCTAATTGGACAAAAAAAATTGTCAAATTCAAGACGATACCAATCTATATAAGATCAATGAGCTTCAAATGTATCCCGAAAAAGTCTCTGTTCAGTGTGAATGTTAGAATAACCGTGTCATTGGTAGATATTTCTTTGAAATTGTCGTTCATGTTTTTTAACTCCGTTTAACAATTTCTTGGGGGGTTTTTCTTAAGTCGCAGGTGTATGGAAATAAGGCACAAACCATAGCGTTTCTCAAAGCCCACATAATCCATGGCGATTCAGCTTGATTTATGCGTTAGGGTCACAGGAAATTGAATATTTAAAATGCCCTCCACCTAGGGAAGCCAGAGCAGACTTTTAAATGAAGTTATATTCCACACATAATAGTATCAATAGGACGTTCAAAAGAATAAAAAATGTCGATGGTTTCTTACACTCTTACTTAGTTAATTGGCTCACCTACTTTCGCTAATCCCCGCGCGAAATACACGTCGGCATGAACCAGCGGCTGGCTTGGATTTTAATACGCTGCACAATGTCTATATTATTCAGAAGCTGTAGTGGACAAATATCGCGGATCTCCCTTTTTTAGGATATACATAGTAGAAAACACTGACGTTCCAATCGTTGGGCATAGTCTCTTTTAGCCATATATAAATAAGCTGGTGCAGCACCTCCGGCCTTAAACAATTCATTGGCTAGGCCATCAAGACCTGGAGCTTTATTATTCATAAGTCGCGTAATCCTGACTTTGAATTCTTCATAGCTAGGCGGCAGAATCTCCATGTTGTCATCGATTGGGTCCGGTACAGGGACGGAATTGATATCGTCTTCGCCTAATAATTGAGGAAAGAAGTGTTGTCTTCAGCACGATTTCTAAATGTAGACTAAGTTTCCGTTTTCATAATTGCACACACTTTGTTTTATTCAAATTTAAACATAGAAAGCCCCTACCAAAAGGCTCTCTATAAACTTTAGTTCAGCACTAGCTTGGAAAGTTAAATTTCAATTTTAAAATATGTATGTAGAAAAGAAAGAAAACAGATTGTAATTTCAAAGTTGTATCTGTTAAAATAACCATTCACGTATTGTCTCCCTCTTTTGCTATGCCTTGGCTTGATAAAAAAAGAAAGAAAATATTTCAAAAGCAGTAGTGTTTGGGTGGAATATGTTTACAGTGGAAGTGATATGTTAAACATCTACGTAATATCGTAGGTATCGTTTAGTAACTATACCTAAAGAACCTATTTTCAATAAGCCACAAATGGACATGATACATTAACAACCACTATTTACGATTATCATGAACAAGCTGCATAGTGAGATGGTGGTATGTTTCACTTACTGTTGTACCAGCAATAAACTATAAAAAATTTCAAGTAATTTTAAACAGACTTTGAATTCTGGGTTACACATTGTCAACCAATTTCCTTTTTTTTGTACTCAGAAAATCTAGGAAATAATACAAGGGAGTTTTACATATTTACTTTAATGCTACGCGATCACTTTTTCCAGTCTTTCTCTGTCTCTGATATCTTGTGTGCCCGTTTTCACACTTCATTTCATCTCCTCCATTTATCTCCAGACATATGGATGTTTGTTATATTTACTTCGTTGTTCCAAGTTAGAAATTGCATTTGGACACCATATTTTAAAGATTATTTTTATAAAAGTGAGTAAACACCACTGAAATAATTCATTTTCTTAGGATAGCGAGAAAAGTAAATGAATGAATAGTCGAATAAATTTACAAAAATAAAAACGTTTATTTATTACTTATAAAATGTTAAAACCAAAACAACAATTCATGATAAAGGAACTTTTTTTATACTTAAGAACAAAAGTGTTGACTCACTTATGGCGCTCACTGTACATACATAATTGATCATTACAATGCTTCATCTGGACTACGACGCACGCTGTAACGAGGGCGGACAAAAATAAAAAAACTAAATACTGAATAAAAAGAAAAGTACTATCTGATGTTATTAGTAACATTATAAAATAAATTTTTAAGTAATAATGACTTTTAAAAAAGATATGATGATTTAAAGTTGAAGGTTGTAGTTAAGTATGCCATTATTTGAAAAAATGATAGAAAAGTATGCAAACTTCAAAGAATTGGTTTTAAAAAGGTTTTTGATATAGTAGTAAAATTTAGTCCAAAATATAATTGTAACACAGGTATGTTATTAAAACAATACTTTTTTTTACAACTTGTAACTCATATGCGATTTACCGTTACAAAGAAAGCAAACAACAAGAAACAGATCAATTATTGTGAATATTACAACTTTAGTGGACAATAAAAAAAAATACCAAAAAATACTTTTTCCATATTTTAATATAATACTTCTACAAGTAAGTATATTTAAACAAAATTGGTTTCATTTCCAACTTCGTTCAACTTTGATTTATATTTACAGTTTTTAGTGCCAAGACGTATTAGAATTCGTGCTTTTTTATATCTGGCTTAGGCACAAAAAATTTTGTGATGCAAAATCTGCAGCAATAAGTTATGTAGAAAACAATAATATAGAACAATAAGTTATGTAGAAAATAATTCTGAAATAAAACTAAGTTAAAAAAAGATAAAAAAAATGCATTTCATATTAAATATTCATATGAAATAGAAACTAAATGGAAAAAGAGTTGTTATATTAAAAAAAGTTTGAAGAAAAAAATGGTACATGGCTGGATTCATATTTCTTTGCAAGTGATGAAGACTTAGACCTTGTAAGTAAAGAGATTATGTTATTTTTTATTTTAAGTAGAAATCTTTGAATTTATAGGCTCCTAGTACCAATAAAAGGTAGGCCAATAGTAGAGTTTAATGATTGTTCTGAACGTACTAAAAGGAGAAAAGTTGCTGAACTGGTGTCATCAACAAATCAAAATCTGTTAAAGAAAGCCTATAATAAAGTTTTTACGCGGGAGAAGAACACATCTATTTTTGTGGGCAAATCGTTAGCACTTTCATTAGATATGAACTTGTCATTTAGAAAATACAAAATTATGAAAACAGTTGTTAATTCTGCGCACAAAGACTGTTTTCCGTCTTATTATGCGTTAAAAACCGCAAAAAAGAAATATATTCCGGAGGGAATCGTTGTAACAGAAACGTCAGTAGAAATACCACTCCAAAATATGCTTAACCTTACGGTTAAAAGTTATTTAGACTTACTTAATTTTGATTTGAAAAATCATATAATTTGTGAAATTAAATGGGGATTCGATGGCAGCTCTGGTCATAGTACATATAATCAACAGTTTAGTGATTCAAATTCAAATGATGAATTTCTATTTGTTGCTTCTTTTGTTGTAATAAGATTTCTAGATCAGTGTTGGGGAAAAATTTTAAGACATCCTCTACAAAACATTGCCGACCAATTTGTTTTTATTTTCAAAAAGAAAGTCCAACTTTAATTAAACGTGTGCAAAAAAAAAAATTGGAACCATTCTGCCATATTTCTAACACCATACCTGTTAATGTACACTTTAAATTTAACTTTACGATTATAGATGGAGCAGTGGTAAATGTTTTGAGAGAAAATAGCAGCAGTTCTTCTTGTTTTATTTGTGGAGCAAAGCCAATAGATATGAATTCAATTGATGTTTTTGATCGAAAGGTAAAGCAAGAGGATTTTTACAAATAAGGGCTATCAACATTGCACGCATTGATAAAATTTTTTGAATGCTTGCTCCATATATCATATCGGTTACCAATTAAAAAGTGGAGAATTTCAAGCCCTGAGGACAAAAGAATAGTTACCGAGCGGAAATTAAAAATTCAAGCCCAATTCAAAAAAGAAATTGGTATTATAGTAGACAAAGTAAAAACCGGTTATGTTACCACAAACGATGGCAATACTGCCAGAAGATTTTTTAAAAACGTTGAAATATCCTCTAAAATAACAGAAATTGATCCTTTCCTTATACAAAATTTTTCCCTCATTTTAAGAACTCTTTCCAGTGAAAAAGAAATTATCATACAAAACTTTCAAAAACTTCTTAAGGAATCATGGAAATTATATATAGAAAAATATTCTTGGTTTTATATGCCACCAACAGTTCATAAAGTTTTAGTCCATGGAGCAGAATTTATAAAGCATTCAAATATACCTATAGGGATGCTACCTAAAGAAGCTTTGGAAGCAAATCATTAAATTATTAGAAATACACGATCAAATTGTACTAGGAAAATAAGTCGTGAATCCACTAATGAAAGAATGATTTTGATGTCAGAAACAAAAATATTTATTTTAAGACAAGATGATAATAATAATAACCTTTCTGATATAAACAGTTTAAATTCAAGCGAAAATGAAGTAAGTGATAGCGAATACGATAGTTTAAGTGATTAATACTTACAGTTAAGTTAAAATAAGCTTGTTTAAGCTTTATTAAAAGAAAATAAGAAGCAAAGAAATTTGTTTTTGTCTATTTTAAGTTAAAGTAAGTTTCAGAAATTTATGGAGCCTTCAATGGACTTTATATAATTTCGCATGTGGAACATCTATTATATTATGTAAGTATAATACCGGAAGACAATTGTAATTCAAAGAAATCAAACAAATGAAGGATATTTAACAGAATTTAAAATCCTTGTTGCAATTTCAGAAAAAATCTGCATATAAATTGCTAATTTTTAAGTGTAGACATTTGTAAATTTTTAAAGTGTTTTGTTTATATGAATGTATAGAACAACAGATGTTTTAGTACACCACATATAGGCGGTGGGCGTGTCCTTCGCCCGATTATCCTTAAAAAAACTTATTTTTCCTGATTTAGATATTCTACGAAAATGTATGAAATTTAAAAACACTACGATAGGTCCTTCTATTTTTGGCCTCTAGTTATATGAAATGGGTACACTGTGCGACGTAGCTTCTCACACCACTTATGTCGCGTGTGTTACTTTTAAAAGTCGACTCCGAATGACAGATTTTTTGAGAAACTCTTCATGACAATTTTTTATTTACTCTCAGGCGTTTTGCCAGAAATCTGCTATTAAGATTACCAATACCAAGAACTGTTCAAGCAGTTAATATTTTCAATGATAGAAGCTGATGTTTCTCACAACGAATTAAAACATTTTTAGAGAAAAATTACACCGTCGTTTTAAAATTCGTACAGATAATAGATGAAGATCAATGTATGCAAAAGATTTGCATATATCAACCAGCATATAGTACGTATTCATATAGGTTTTTATCCCAGGACATTTTCAATGTCCTTATTATACATAACATGCATACCTAATAGGTCATTACAACCCTACAGTTAAGATTACGACCTAGCTTCTTACACCACTTATTTTGTGTGAGTTAATTTTATACATGAATGGTGGGTCCTACAGTTTAAAGTCGGCTCCGAACGACGGATTTTTGAGAAACTTTTTCATGACTATAATCCTTTAGTCAGGATTACAACCTATCTTCTCACACCACATATGGTGTGTAAGTTATTTTTAAACATTGGTAGCGGGAACTATAATTTAAAGCCGACTCCAAACGACACATTTTTTTGAGAAACTTTTCATGTCAATTTTTTATTTACTCTCAGAGTTTTTGCCAGAAATCTGCTGAGAGGAAGTCACGGAAGTCATATTTCGTTTAGTTCGAGTGTTTGACCTGGAGGTTTGAACCGTGGTCTTACGTCTAACAAGCTAACACTTTACATACTAGACTGCGGCGACCTCTATCCTTATTATCCTAAACATATCACTTTCCAAAGCAAAAATCTGTATATCCTTGAAAAAATCCGTGTTAAAATGGTCCAACTATGGACTCGTGTTTGATTAATTCTTATCTAAAAACGATCAGTTCCCTTAGGTACACATATGCTTGACTTTTTAGTTTCAAAATAGAAAAATAGTGTTAGTTCAGCATCAATAATTATTCAATAAAAATTTGAATTGAAAGATAGGGATTCGGAGCTGTACTTGAAGCAATTTTCTTGCTTTTGAAAGAATCCTGGCAGTTTCACACCAATGAAATAATTAAAAGAAATTGAAAGGAGTTCAACATATGCGGAACACACGCTCTTGTGACTATAGAAATAGAACAATGCCAGTATTATAGTTAACATGAATCTCAAGACCTTTCTAGACCTCTCTAGTTGCCTCAATTTCAGCAAGAATACGACCTAAACTCAGAATTTTAATTAAAAAAAGAATTACAAACATTTCCAAACCTTACTGTAGAATTCTTTTTCAAATATGAATACAATTTAAATTACCTCATAATTCTATACTATGCAATACTCATAATTCTTTCAATAATCACAATAACAACAATAATAACAACAGCAGTAATATTAATTAATTAATTAAATTTTAATGGGTATTTACAAACTGCAGAGTATGAGACTTCATTATCATTTTACCTTCACCTGTAATTACTTTAAAAAAAACTGTTGAGGAGCAAGCATTTAACGCCCCCTGGTTTTTTCTCAAACATGGCAGTAGTGGCAAGTAAAGGCAGAATAGAGAAAAATGTGTAAGTAGAGTGTGTATTCTATGCTACACATACCTACATTTCTGTTAATATATATTTTTATATGAGGAGAACTATGTACATATATGAGTAGAAGTATTTTCATATCTATTCATACATAAATTTTATGGATACTTAATAATGACTTATATTTTATTGCTACATATACATGCATATATACATACAGGCATACATACCATATTCGTATTTGTTTTTTATACAAAAGCATGCTATAGTGTCAAGCAAAAAAAGCATCACGTTGGAAGTAAGTTAAAAAAATAAAATACATGTTATTTTTCGCTTTCGGAACTTTGAGTTAACATCACTCTTTTGATGGACAGTCGCTTTGGTGTGGCATCTTTTGTAATTAGTTTCCATTTCAAAACTTATCTGTTTAAGCCGCATGATACTTAGAAATTCTTGCAATATTTTAATCAGAAATTTACTCTAGTAAATCAATACAACGTAGAATTATGGAATGTTGAGCTTGGTATTGCTGTGAAGCTGATAAGTCTATGCGGAATGATGTTAAGTAACTCCTGCAGCTCCGTCAAGTTAAAACTGGACTTCTTCGAACCTTTTGATACCATGCGAGGTTTCAGACAAAGTGATTGCTTATCATACGGCCTCTTCAACTCTGTCATGGACAGCGTATTGCAATGGCACTATTTTTTATAAAAGTGGCCAGTCTCTTGCGTATGCTGCCAACATTCACACTTGGTATTAGTAACCAGTTGTCAATAAATTTATTTATCTTGGCTCCGCCGTTAACAGCAAAAATGATGTCATTCTGGAGATCAAGCCAAGAGGTGCTATTATGGTCTCAATAGGCACTTGGTTAGCGGGGTATTCTCTCGCACGGCAAAATTTACTCTAAAGTCGCTTACCCTTTCTGTGCATCTTTACGGCACAGAAGTATGGACACTATTAAGCACCCTTGCAGTAGCCTTGAGAGTATTTGATAGGAAAATCCTACGTAAGATCTCCGATTCAGTGTGAGCTGGTGATGAATTCCATATTCAATTTAATAAAGAGCTCCTCAACGACATGGACGTTGTGTGGCGCATTAACATGCAGCATCTGTGCTGGCTGGGCCATGTCGTCCGAATGGACGAGGATATTTTGGCGTGTATTCGTTGCGGCGATTATAGGATGTCGCCGAAGAGCCAACTTTGTCTAGCTTGGAAGGACCAAATTGAGGAAGCCCTGTCATTGATTGTGGACTAATTGCCAACGGCGCGCAAAAAGCAGAGACGTCTGGAAGGATGTGTTAAATCAAGCCGAAATCCCATAAACGGGTTGTTAGCGACCAATTATGAAGTAAGTTGATCAATATGAAAAATGTCTGAGTTGCGGTTTGAAACACGGCCTCATGTCTGAAAAGCCAGCCAGGTTACTTGCGAAAAGACGTAGAGTTAATTAATTTATCAAACTAACTTTAATCAGTTTCAGACCACTGCTCGTTATTATTAAATGTGGGTAAATTTTTGTAAAATTGAAGTGAAAAGTATTTGGAAGTTTCACAAGACATATTTCATTCCAAAAATTCAACTGACCTGAACTGAAGGTAAATTACTATGGACAACATCGTGTGTTTGATGAATAAGCTCTAGAACTGTTATCAATGATCCTAACTTTCATCAAAATATCATCTTGATAAGGCACATTCCTAGATGAATGACACAAAATTGTCGTATCCAAGAGCGTTCAATGCATTCCGATAAAGTGTGGATGTGGATTTTGGGCTGCCAAGCCATCACTGCCAACGAAGAGCGCGATAACTACATAATTACCTTCTTTTGGCCTGAATTGGATGATCTGAACTGCACACCATTGCTTGCAAAAGGAGGACGCTACATGCCAGAAAGGTCATGCTATTTGAACGATGTTATATTCCACAAAAAAAGAATATTTCAAACGAATAAAAAATTCGATAGTAATGGAGAGTTAAAAGGTTCAATTATGCCAACTGAACTAAATTTGTGAAAACAAAGTCATATGCATCTAGAACTGTTTCATTTGAATTTTAAAACATTGCCGACTATTTCTCCGCCACTGTCTATTTTACAAAGCCTTAAGCACATGAACGAAAGAAAACCACCTTGTGCCTGTTCATGCATAAGTTAATGAAGCAAAAAAACGAGCGTAAAAATGCTGTGAATCTACAAAAATGAAGTGTTTTTCCAACAGACTTTTCGAAAAAAAAAATAAGCGGGGGAAAAAAAGAGAAACACATCAACTCATTAAGCCATGAAAACCACATATAATAACCCAAAGAAAAAAAATAAAAAGAAAATTCGGGTACAGTATTATTAAGATGTATAAAGAAAAATATTGATTTTCCTATCATGCCTTGGCTTTCATCTTAAATTAGAAAAGCAAATAAAATTAAAACAACAAAATACTCTAAAATAGTTCATAAAGTTTCGATAATAAAGGCTATACAAGACAAGTTCTTGTGCTACTTTCAACAATTTGATTTGAGTAGAAAAAAAAGAAGAAAAGAAAACCAACGAAATAAAAGAAAATAAACATTTAAAGTTTTTTCAACAATTTGTGAAAATTTTGAAAACAAACAAAACGTAAATGATAAAATCAAGTCTTATTACACAGCCAAGGAGCCGAAAGAAACCTAAAGAAGAAGGAAATCAAATACTAACGCCTTTATACAGACATTCATACCCCGATAGGTTTTGCCACAACTCAATACCAATCAACTTAGACAAACAAATACTTGGCCAAGAATAACAATAACAACCAACAAACAACAACAACAAAAAAATAAAACTTGAAGTGTATATTTCAACGATGATAACCATGATGGGGAAAAAAACAGAAGACAACAAAGAAACACAAGCAACTTTTAAAATAAGATAAAGACATACGTACGTACTCATAAAATTATAGAATTGATTGAAAAATCAATCTTGAAACTGACTCTTCCACATACTCATCCATACTTACTTACCCCACCACAACACACAATTATATTTATGACACACACACAAACAATTTTTTGTTTTATTTTCTTAGCCATTGTCAGTGTGTTTATATATCTGACCAAAATTTTTCACCTATTTTCCCTTCCAGCCCCCTCTCCCACTAACAACTGTCTTAGTTTATTTGCCCAATTGACAGCTCAACATTCGATGGAAACCTCAACTAATCCCCATGAATTTGTAGACAATGATACATCAGATATTTCACTCCACGCAGCCACAGTGAAATCAATACTCTACCACTCCGCACTTTTAAAGCCAATCATAAGTGTTCATGCTTCGTCTTTGTGATTTTCAACACCCCCCCAAAAAAGCTGATTGTCTCAGCTTAAGATGAATGAATAAAATTGTTTTCCTTGAACAGTGTAACAAGAATAGCCATGAAATATGATTGTATCATAGCTAGAGATGACAGTTTACGAGGTTGGCAGATAAATGTTTGGTTGCAGAAAATAAATTACAGACGAGTATTAATAATAAATGAAGTGGAAAACAAAACCGAAATAAAAAAAATTTTATTACAAATATTTCTATAATACTGGATGGCTTTTAGAAGGTCATATCATTAAGTTGACAACATTGTTTTCGTTAACTGCCTATGTGAGTACTGACGCCTGGTTAAACATTTTAATCAAAATATTACTGGCGCTTATCGAATCCAAACGTTAATTAATATTCGAAGAAATAAGAAAGCATATTCCTGGCCTTTCGGAACAGCTCTTCAAACATATCAGATGAACGTAATGCTATAGGCAACGGAGAACGATTTAGATACTTGACTTCTTCACACACCAAATCATTTTTGCTGAGTTTTTCAAAGTCCATCAAGTTTTTACATACATACATACATAATTGGCCATTACAACACTTCAGTCAGGATAACGGCCCATCTTCTCACACCACTCATGTTGTGTGCTTTAATTTTACACATGAGTGGCGGGACCTACAGTTTAACGTCGACTTCGAACGACAGATTTTTGAGAAACTTTTTCTCAGAGTTATTGCCACAAACCTGCTGAGAGGAAATCGGCGAAGAAATATTTTTTTCATGTTTCGTTTTGATGCCTGACCTGGGATACGAACCCGGGCTTTACTTCTAATAAGCCAACACACTGCCTATTAGACTACGGCGACTTCATGCTTGCTCTCTGACTTTTCGTACGTAAAACTTTATCGTGTTAATTGGCATTAAGCAACTCTTACTATTGTAAATAGGTATTGGATTTTTGAACTGAGTTCCGTAGTGAAGAATTTAACTCATTAAGTCCTACCCTTTCTCAATAGGGGAGTTACCTCCTGATTTTGTTATGTTTGTTGTTTAATTTGCCATTGCTGGGAGGTAAAGTGGCCTCCAATGTGGATTGTTTGGAAAGGTATTGACGCCTCTAAATTTGACTTTCTTTATTCCGAAAACTATGATGGACATTTTTTTGTTCATTCTTACATTTGCTCTTTGATTGATTGTATACCACACCACTACTTAACGTTTCACACTTTTCAAAGATTATATAATATAAACGTGGCATATAAACTCAAATTTTGACATTCTGTTTTCGCTATTACTATCCAGAAATAGTCGCCATAGACTAGTAGGTAGTGTGTTGGCTTATTAGACATGAGACCGTGGTTCAAACCGCAGCACAGATATCTCGAAAAAAGTAATTGAAAAAAATATTTCTCGACATCTGTCTCTCAGCAGGTTTCTGGCAAAACCTCTGAGAGTGAAATTTGTCATTCGTAGTCGACTTTAAACTGTAGGTCCCGCTACTCATATATAAAATTAACAAACACAACATAAGTGGTGTGAGAAGCTAAGTCGTAATACTGAGTCAAAGATTGTAGTGACCAATTGTGTATGCATCAGAGATCAGCAATGAATCGTTTTTTCGCTGCTCATAAGTACTCATGAAATTTTGAGTAGGACATTGATTTATAAGTTCAGGTTGCAATGAGTATGAGTACAACGTTGACATCAAACTCATAACATTCGAAATATGTTTGATTCATACGCCTATTCATTCAGATTCATAAATTTAGAAAAGTAGTTATAATACTCATAATTTACGGTCGTAGTGGTTGTTGCATTTACAAAAAAAAGAAGAAAGAAAAAGATAGCAAGCAAAGCAAACACACAACCTTCTAGTGAGTATTGTAGTGTTCATATGCGAATTATACTTATTTTGTAATTCTGGTAAATGTTGAGTAAAGGAGATTCGAAATCAACAACATCATTCGTATTGTTAAGTATGAGAACGATGAGTACTTCAAACTTTGAATATGAGTAGTATGAGTATGTTATTAAAATAAGTATGAATGCGTATAAGTATCAGAAAATATGAGTATGATTCGAATCTACCAATCTTTTTGTATACTCACTGCTGATCTCTGGTATATATGTATGTTTGCACTATTTCACCCATTATCTGATTCGGCACTATGCACTAGAGTCTCCTCATATCTCCTCAAAAAAATCTCAACCTGTCAAATTGCAAACTTGTCTGTCTATAGTCTCATGGTATTGAGAGTAATGTGGCATATGATACCGTCTTTTTGAAACTGCACAAGTTGAATTTTTCCATTTTGGGCAAAAAAAAAGTCAGTAATCAGCGCATGGCACCTTCTTTATTCTGAGTAATGATACGATTTTTAGCGACCTTGACAAAGTGCGGTAGAGTGATGCCGCAACCCCGTAAACGATACCAAATAATGCATATTATGGATGCATTATTATCTATTAAACTTAACCTGACTATTATTCATCCGAATTCAGAAATTCTGTTTGACCACGTAACCATACATAAGATTGTTGAGAAACTTTCAATGGCAATTGGTATTTACTCTCAAAGTTTTTGCCACAAATCTGCTGAGAGGAAATCGCCGAAGAAATACTTTTTGTACTTTGTTTTGATGTCTGGCCTGGGGCTCGAACCCTGGCTTTACGTCTAATAAGCCAACACACTACCTTGAGGACTACGCCGACTTCAATTAACGTAAGCATTGAGCCTAAAAAGGAGCTTCGTGGCTAAAAATATTTTTCGGTCGAATCGTATTACTCACACGGTACGAATTTTAACAGTTTGTTAGTATGTATTTCAGTAATACGTGCATTTTTTGCTTTAGCACATGTCACGAATTTTTTTTTATACTAAGAAATATCTGATCAGCTTTATTGTGTCATTAAGTCTACTTAATATTTATTTGGAAAACGACATTAGAATTCATATCAGTTAAATTTAATTTAAATTTATCAAACAATAACTACGAAGACTCTCCGTCTCTCTCTCTCTCTCTCTCTCTCTCTTTTACTCTGTATGCTTTTCTGAAATCTTCAGGGTACCAAAATCCAACTATAAAATATTGAATTTTACAAACTAAAGTCTATTGGCGTTCACTTCTGTTTCAATAATCTTCTCCATATCACTCTCTTTCTCTCTCTCTATTTCACTCGATTCTATTTAGATTGTATTTATGGAATATGTATTCGTATTCTAATATTTATTGACAGTGGGGATATGTGTTCAAAACCATCTTCTTCTATTGCCCCGATAGCCATAAGATAGATATTTTACACATGAAACTATCTCGTATAGTCATATTCTCTTTCTCTGAAGTGCAGTATATTTTACGTTGTCTTTCACGTTGTGGCCAAATAATGCTATGACGTTGGAAGAAAAGCAAAATAGAAGAAAAAATCATGAAATTTATGAGGGAGCAAGTGAGTGAATGACTTGGAGTAAAAAGTTTTTTCTTTCATTTTCAATTTTTTTTTGTATCCTTTTTTATGCCAAGGTTGACCATGTTGTTGTTACTGTTGTTCCTATTTATTTTGCTATTACCACTGTGTATTTGTCTTTAGAATTTTATATACATATGTACATAAGAGTATACCCAGGTTAAAATGCTACATATGGACGTTCTTGAACAAAAATAAAATTCTAAAAAAAAATCTCACAAAGACGAAACTATGTATAGTTGAGATGGAAAGGTTTACGCAACAGCCTTGTCTTGGCAAGATTGAACGAACTGTTGAAACATTACTAAAATGAAGCATTTAATATAAAATCAACTCAACTCACCTGTTTTTTTATTCAGGAAATCATACTAGTTTTTTAAAACAATAGATTGAAGCATAATTTATTGCAATGAAAAAAAAAACAAAGTAGTATACATGGTGATGGAGAGCATCAATTAGCGTTGACCAAATAATAGCCTTAGGGCCATTTTTTGAATGCAAGTTTAAACTCGAGATTAAGTTAATCTCCAGTTAAACTCCGTTTTCAGTTTTTGAATTTACTTAATCTTGAGTGTAACCTTACGGTTAAGCAGTTAATCTCGATTTTAAACCACCAACGTTGATGGTTTAAACTCAAGTTTAACTATGAAAAGTAGTTGACAAATTTTATTTAAAAAAAGCTTTTAAGTGAGGGGAAGCCGACTAAGACAAATATTTAAGTGACTATGAATTATATAAAACACAAATTGATAACAGACAGTCCTAATTTATTTATTATTTTAAGAAAATAATTTTTTTACATAAAGATCAACAGTATTCTGCTTTTGTTTGTTTGTTTTTGTTATATACAAAAGCAAATTGCAAAATAAACACAACAAAATAAACGAAAAAATGTTGCCATTTTTGCTTATAAGTACGGCAGCTCTACAAGGTTAATCTCCAGTTAAAGTCCCATTCAAAAAATGAAAACTGAGTTAACTGAAGATTAACTTTAACTGGAGATTAACTTAATCTCGAGTTTAAATTGCCCTTAATAGTGTAATGTAGTCGCCGTAGACAAGTAGGTAGTATGTCGGCTTATTACACGTGAGATCATTGTTCAAACGTCTGACATATCCAACAAAACGATTTAATCTTCTGATGAAATTTTTTAGAGTAAATAAAATTGCAATGAAAAGTTTCTCAAAAATTTGTCGTTCGCAGGAGGAGAAGTAAAAGCTTTTGATTCATTAAAACAATATTCGCGCACTTTCCAAAATTGTAAAAAGTAGTGTTAACCTTCGCCTTAGGAAATACGAAGAGTATAACAATGTAATCAGCGCAAACATCATAGTTTCTGTAAAGATCGAGATGTTGTGATCCATTGTGCTGGTCTCAGTCCAAACAATGATTTAGTTGAAGTAGTTTTTTGCGAAATTTCGGTTCAAGACATTTTAAAAGCGTTTAATGGAACATAGCACTGTGCATTTACATAACATAACAAAATTGGTCACTACAACCCTATAGTCAGGCTTACGACCTAGTTTCTCTCACCACTTATGTCGAGTGTGTTAATTTTATACATGAGTGACGGGACCTATAGTTTAAAGCCGACCCCGAACGACAGATTTTTAAGAAACTTTTCATTGCACTTTTATTTTACTCTCAGAGCTTTTGCCAGAAACCGGCTGAGAGGAAAACGCGGCAGAAATATCGGGTTGTGTTGAAGATGTCTGACCTGGCGTTTGAACCGTGGCCTCACGTCTATTAAGCCGACTTACTACCTACCAGACTACGGCGACTTTAAGGGTATACGAAATCAATTTCTTCTCTCTTTTACTACTGATATTATCTACTTTTTTGCAGTTGACAGAAATTTATGTTCTTAATATTTCTGTAAAATAAAATGATAAAATGTAAATGATTCACGAACATCTAAACAACAAGTTGAGCCCTGCAATTAGCATTGACGTTAATGCACTTTTACCTCATCTGTCTCAATTTTGTAATTTAAAGCAGTTGTAATAGCAGGTCTTTGCTATTTTAAGGATTATTATGTCCTCCAACATGGACTTCTGAACTACGACAAGTTGATAATGGCAATATTATTGAAACTGCATCTGTCAAATTAGTTGCCATTAACTCAGTCAACACCACTATGTAACAAAACTTTTTCATCAATTTTCATTGAAAAATCAATTTCAGCAATGAGGCAAATTTATGGATGAATGAGTGCGTAAGCAAGTACAATTGTCGCATATAAGACGTTACCCATTCTTTCTGAAAAAGTCGTTGTTTGTTGTGGATTTTGGCTACCTGGGTCATTACTGTCTACGGCAAATACAATAGATCAATGACTACTAACTTCTTTTGGCCTATTTTGGAGACCACCTCCATTTGATATTACATATTTACGGAGAAGGTCATCTCACATGAAGATGACGTGAACTGACCATGGAGATTGTGCTACATTACCCCGTTATATTTTTTTTGTTGGGTTGTTTTAAGTCGTTATAGCGTAGATACAAGGCGTTTTTAAAATACAACCTGATTTCCACACTAGAGTCATCTGAAATTTGACATTTCGAATGTGCTCAAGCTCAGAGAATCAACCGGTCTTTTAAATGAATAAAAATGTTCGTTGATATCTCATACGCTTTGTTTTATTTAAATTATATATAAGAAGAAATTAATGAATTCTTCAATAAAGGAGTCCACCAAAAGTATAATAGGCATTAATTGAAAAGCTTGACTTTATATTGAGGACATTATCTTAGCTATTCAAAGAACAATCAACAGTTAGAGAAAAAAGTATTCAATACATTATGCCCAGCATAAAGATTTCACGTCATTGATAAATGGTAGATGACAATACCAAAGAATAGATTTAGTATTCTCAACAAATTCCAAGTTCCAAATGTATTCATATGGAATTTGTTTACTTTAGGACGCTTGTTAGAAGACGTGTTAGTAATCATATTAGAAAATATTCACGAGGTAATAAAAATCAAGAGCAGACTTAAGTGTTATTGTGTAGGGATTCCACATTATCTTTAAATATGAATGTAAAGAACAAATTTAAATTGCTTTTAGTCAATATGGAATGGATGAAGTAATTGAAGAGTATGCTCCGTTGTAATGAAACTCGTACTGATGATACTACAGACAACAATTCAAAAAATATGTAAGTATGTATGAACTAATCTCAATTCTTGAAACCTTAGTTGCCGTGTAAACACAGTACCATAATATTGACATTTATCTGTTTATTTATTATTTATTTATCACTAGCTGTACCCTGCGCGTGTTGCTGCGCCAACAACAAACATAAATTTGAAGGAAAGACATCAATTACACAAATATCCAATTAATTTTAAATTATTTTATGGATTTTGTTTCCCGTTGTCCAGATGATTCAGACGAACGGGCTTGAGTAGTACGCATTCGATCAGTTTCTAATCTCACTTGTCGTTGTTCAAGTGATTCATGCGAATGGGTCTCAGCGGCTTGTACTCGAAGATTTTTCAGTCTCAATGCTTCTTGAGGTGTAGGTCGACCAATTGCTTGTCGCTTTGGAGGCATGATTGCTCGGGAACGACGTGGAAAATGCGTTTAAGTTGATTAGAATCTCACACTGTACCCAATCCAATTGAACCCAACAGCATTTTCAAAATTTTTCTAAAATTAAGATGTTTAAAACTTGTGATTGACATTTTACGGGAATGAGTTATACCAAATGTCATTAAAATCATAAATAATGAATCCTAAAATGTCTGGTATTTGTCCGATCAACACATGATCAAATGCATAGTTTACGATTCAATTCTATCTATCGAAAATTAATCGCACTAACTTAGAAACCTCCGTCGACTTATGCGCAAGAAATTTGCTAAAGATCATGATCAAATGCACAGTTAACGATTTAATTCATTTTAAATAATTTTCAGTGGCGCCACCTGTCGGAAATTGGTCATACCAACTTAGGAACCTTCCCCGGCTCATGCGCAGCAACTTTGCTAAAGATCATAACATGATTAAATGCATAGTTTACGATTCTATTAATTACATACAAACAAACATTCATTTTTATATATATAGATTGAATTGTCTACCAATTCTAACCAATAAATCCTGAATGATCCCGGTAACATATGAAGCTAGACAACAATTTAAAGTATACTTGGATATTTCAATACATTTTGGGACACAGTAAACAGAATCACTGGAGTGGTTAAAATGTTTCCTTGGAGGTTTTGGAATAGCGACACTTTAGAAAAAATAATAGACTACACTGTGGCTACACAATAGGTGTCCTTTTTTCAGACCAACACTCAGCAAATGAACTCATACTCAAGCAGCGCATTTTGTTAGAATAACAGAAAGATTATTACAAATGAAAGACTAGAGAGGAAGCATTGATTTTTTTCTCGGTAATGGCTTTAAAATAATTCCCACTTTCTTTTCTTATTGCAGTTAATCGTATACAATGTTAACAATCAGATAATCGTAAAGCACACACTGTCTCTGAACGGAATTGAAGCCACGGCCTCAGCATTTAAAGTGTAGCACGCTATCTAGTCTAGTTGATAAGAAGGGCACCCAAAACAACAACAAGTAACAACAAAATTGAAAATTAAAACAAACCTATAAAACACTTTCTATGTAAAAATCGTGGTTTAAAATTCATAATGACCTAATATTTCATGGATGACACTTTGTCAGAAGTTATTCATCCAAAAGAAATAATTTGGAAGCAAATTGAGGAAAGCTTTTAAGGCTACGGATTTCTTTCAATGTTGAATACCTAATATTATGGCTTAGAGGCATAGGTTAGGTTATGTTAGAGGACATGTAGTTGTCAATTAAAACAAGTACAGTACCCGGAGGTCGAATTGACCCATTGTACAACGTCCTAGTTTCTCCCACCACTTATGTTGTGTGTGAGACCTACAGTTTAAAGTCGACTCCGAACGACAGATTTTTGAGAAACTTTTTCATGGCAATTTTATTTACTCTCATAATTTGTGCCAGAAATCTGCTGAGAGGAAGTCGCCGAAGAAATACTTTTTGTACTTTGTCTTGATGTCTGGCCTGGGGCTCGAACCCTGGCTTTACGTCCAATAAGCCAACACACTACCTACTAGACTACGGCGACTACAACACTCAAAATTTACTACAACTGGTGGTAGTGGATTTTGAAACTTCACAACCGCATACAAAAGAGGGCGTCTATTGCCACTAATGTCCTAGTATGTTGTCTATTGTTGTTCCACTATTTTATCGTTAATACAACTAAATGTACTCTAGTAAAATAAAGCAATATTTCCCGGATATTGTTTGCCTCGTAGATTACATCAATCCGATTATCTTTTGGTTCCGATAAAGCGTTACAAAGTGAATTCATCACACTATGAGCATGGGATACATTACAATTAAAGATCATTTAATTGTATGACAAAAAAAGACTATTTTTCAAGTTTATTGTATTAAAATAGAAGACACGTTCAGATGATATCTTAAATTTTTTTTAAAATGTTCAAAAATTCATAAATTTTCTAGAGATTAGTGACAAAAGATTGTAATTTGTGTTGCAAATCTTTATAATAGCATCAGAATTAATAATATTGGAGCACTATGGGTAAAATTTTACACAGTAATACCTTAACCTTTGGTGTTGTATTATAAGTTCAGTGTCAAACGTCCTTGTGACACTATTTTACACCTCCAAAAATATAAAATTTTATGAAATGAACAATTTTAATAGCGTTTTACACAAAATCCAATACAAAGATTTTATCTTTAAAAAAGGAAGTCAGTCGATAACAAAAAAATTCATACTATGAAGGTGACAAATTCTTCAGCATTTATTTATTTATAAAATTTTAACACCCTTCACCACAGCGCTATAAAAAATGCATCTGTAGAGGCAACATTCGGTCTTTTCCACAATTTTTATCTCTGGCATAACTTCTCAGAGCAAATTGTTGTGTAGTTCAGGTTTAAACTCTTTTTCATTTTTGTTTTTCTTTTTTTATACCCGAATTTTATTTTTATTTCCTCTTTCTTGGCCACAATTTAATGACGTTATTTGGATTTCATTCAAGTCTATGTATACGTATGTGTAAACACCAACACTTACTACTACTACTACTGCTACCCACATATGATGGTATTGGTGTTTTACCGTGTAGGTAGGTGATTGTAGTATCATCGAATGGAATTGCGGCTTCCGTGCAAGTGAAAGTAATACATTTGCAATGCAAAAATATTTTATTTCTTCTTTCCTTTCCGAAAAATAAACAACTTCTGTCAATATTTATGCCAAAAACATTAAAGTCAGTGACATTTTTTCTGTCATTTCTTTTTCTTTCGAACTTCGAAGGAAAACTAAAAGTGTTGCATTCTTCTTTTGGTTCTTTTTTTTTTCTTTGGAAATGAAAATAATATTCGAGTTGGTATGCTGAAAACCTTGAATGCATAAATTTTACGGAATTTCAACACATAAAGAAAAAAACTTTTTTTTGGAGAGAAATCGTTGTTTTCGTTGCCAATCTAAACAAAATATATTCAACAATATTTGCAATGGAATAAAATTTTATCTAATTTATAATCTTTTGCTAGGTGAAGTGCATTTGAACACTCATATATACACACACGTTGAGGAATATAGGTATTTTTTAAAAATCCTGTATTTCTGCCAGAAATTTTGGTAATCAAAAATATTTGTATACCTTACACATGAGAGGAATCCAAAAATAAATTCAAAACTAACTCACATATATCTATTCTTTCTTTAACTTGTAGCCCTATCTACTCCTTTACATTTGCCATTCATTTTTTAATGGTAGGCCGAGGCCTTTGGAGACTGAAACAAAAAGGCGTAATATGAGTGACACTCCCACCACAGAAGCGTACCAATAATATTGCCTCATCTATAGTTATGGGTGCTGTAAATATTAATGAGTCAGACTCTCTTGGTGTTCCTGGTCATGAAAATTCAGTGTGATGTTTCCTGGAACCAGCACATTTTTCAAGTGTTGAAAGTAGGCATTCGAGTGCCTCGTTTTCTTAAGATGGTGCAAGAAATAATTCACTTCATCTATTCAGCTTTCTATTTACACCACTTATATACGACCAAGAAAGGAATACAACTCTCTTGTATGGGCCGCTGCCTCAAAGTCTGTTTTGAGGCCTCTCGACCGCGTACAGGAAGAAGCTCATTAATGACGTTAGGTAACCAACTCTTATGGATTCATTGGAGTATCGTCGTAATGTAGCTTGTATTTCATTGTTCTATCTAGTAACGATTTTGCTTTAGCGAGATAAAGAGACTTGTTTCCGAAAATCGTATATTTTCACATAGCTCTCATCTTTGGCACATCCGTTTGTGATCGAATGGCCAGTGAATTACACACTGTATTTCAAATAGAATTCGTTTTTTAGCCGGATTATCCGTGTGTCGAACTACCTGCCTACAGAGGTCTTTCCAGCCACTTATAATATAAAAATATTCAAATCGAATATCCACAAACACTGCTATCTATGTCCTCCTTCCCAGAACCTATTTTCCTAATCCCAACACAATGCACTTCATGAATATGGGTCATCCCCTGAGTTTTGGTTTTAAAAAAACAAAAATATCTTCCTTAGGGATCGTGTTCGGCAATCCACTGTAATTCAACGAATTTTTTAGTTCTGGAAACCTTAAATTTAGTATGGGGATATACACTGGTGTGCTGTGACAAAAAAAAAATTATATACATTGACGTTCCTTTAATAAGCACAGAAGCTATCACAAGCCATATCACTTTAGTTTAATTAATCAAGTTTTTTCTGTTATAAAGCTGGGTAGTCTACTATAGCAGATCTAAAGATGATCGGTTTGCTATTTGTCGTTGCACAGAAACGATAACTTCAGTGATTATTAGTTGGATTACTTAAAGGGTTTAGAGGAGTGATGAGAATTTGTTTACCTTTTCCGGAGTTTGTACACAATATTTTTCCTATAATGATGAGTGATAGGAAGCGTTATCGTACTTAAAGTACTTCATTCAAGGATTTCAAACTTTATTTCCATATTGTTCCCCACAAAAGTTGAATTACAAATTGATATTCCTTATGACTTTACAAATTATGATAGGAACCACTTAGGTGGAGGATTTGTTCGATATCAGCGTACTTTATTAGTCTTGACTCTTCAAGTCACGTGCTTAGAATCATGAATCATAACTACATCAAAACAATTTGAACAGATCAGAATTTAGACCCTGTTGAATCTAAACAATACCCCATCCTGTTCTATTGTTCAAACTTAAAAAGTTTCACAATCAATTTCGTTCATACTCCGCTTACGTTCATGGACAAGGATTCTTATCCTACATGTGCAGCAGAGTTTAGCAATATTGTACCACGTCAGAGCAAATTCATCAGCAATGCAATCTCTATATAAAATTAAACTTTGAATGATGCGAAATTTCCCTGCGAAATCATTGACATTCATGACAAACAAGGGACGTTGCAAATACATTCGTTAGAGGCTTAATCGCAGCCTGGTTGGAGTAAATCAAGAGATTTTTAGAGATAATACCGCCAAGCAATGCGCAGCTTGCAAAATGGCCATGGTCTTCGCCTGGAAAACCCTAAAGTAGTCGGATAGCTTAAGTTTAATATCAGAACCCTTAATAAATATACCGCAGCACACCCTCTAATGCATCGTTAATCTTTCATTAGAATTATATTTGAATCTCTTCTGGCATACGAGACTTTTTAAGGATGCAACCACGGACCTAAAATGAATATTTCATATGCTTTGAATGATTACTTTTCTATACATACATCATTAGCCATTACAACCCTTCAGGATTACGGCCTATCTTCCCACAACACTCATCTTGCGTGTGTGTTAATTTTATACATGAGTGGTTGGACCTACAGTTTAAAGTCGACTCCGAACGACAGATTTTTGAGAAACTTTTCATGGCAATTTTATTTACTCTCATAGCTTTTTCCCAAAAATCTGCTGAGAGGAAGTCGCCAAAGAAATATTTTTTCATATTTCGTTTTGATGTCTGACCTGGGGTTTGAACCGTGGCCTTGCATCTAATAAGCCAACACACTACCTACTAGACTACGGCGACTCCTATACTTTATACTTACTTTTCTATAATCTTTACAAGTTTCAAGAAAAACGACTTCACTTGACCTCTACAAATGTCTACATTAGAAGTATCACGGCCAAGACTCAGATGCAGTTAAGCTGCTTCTAAATCCGTCTAGAATCGTTATCGCATTGCCTTACTTAGGGGAATAAATTTCGAAACGTACAACGAATTCATTGTACCAAATATGGAGCTACCATGAAGTCGGAACAGTCGAATAGTTAGTGTGTTAATTTATTAAACGAGAGCCCGGGATATACGCCTTAGCTCAGACAACTCAAACAAAACAATATATGAAAACATATAAAAACTCTAAGAAAAAATAAATTTTCCATAAAAGTTTTCCCAAATCTGTACTTCAGAGTCGACGTTAAACTGTAAATCCAACCACTCATGCATAAAACTAAAAGAAACTATGTTGTAATCCTGACTAAGTAAATAATTAAGGTATTTGATAACATTTGGAACAAATGTGACCGCAGTTTTCATGATCAACTCGAATATGGCTGGAAGCGATGTTCTTAAGTTACATACATACATAATTGGTCATTTCAACCCTTCAGTCAGGATTAAGAAATAGTTTCTCACACCCCTTATGTTGTGTGTGTTAAATTTTTATACATGAGTGGCGGGACCTACAGTTTAAAGTCGACCCCGAACGACATATTAATTGTTGGATGTGAAATATATTTGAATTTGGTATGGCAATTCCTTCTAAGGACTCTAACTAACTTTCATTTCTGCTAGAAACACGAATGATCGCCTTCGATGTTCTTAACAATTATCTCAAATGTATAGAAGGGTTCCAAGGACTTTAGAAGCGAGGTTGCAAAAGAAATTTTAACACAACTAGTATTCAATAAGAATGAATTACATACATATGTACATACATAACTGGTCATTACAATCCTTTAGTCAGGATTACGACCTAGCTTCTCACACCACTTATGTTGTGTGCGTAAATTTTATATATGAGTGTTGGAACTTGCAGTGTAAATTCGACTCTGAACGATAGATTTTTGAGACAACTTACTATCTGAGTTTTTGCCAGAAATCTGCTGAGAGAAAGTTTTTTTTCATATTTTGTTGGAGATATGTGACCTGGGATTTGAACCGTTGCTTCACATCTAATAAGCCAACACACTGTATACTAGACTGCGACGGAAAAAGAAGTTCGAAACAAGTGTACATACATGAAAATAAAACTTAAGAAGTCACCCCTCTTATTGTACACTCCTCGTATAGCACAAAAATTGCCTATTGACGACATATATTATATTATATTATATGACCCTTAACCTATTATGTCTCCGAATTGTTATTTGACCTTTAAATTTTTGGCACGTGCTCTCTACCAAACATATTGTTAAAGTCTCTCTTCACCCAAAATGTTTAGTGTTTAGCCTAACTAAGCAAATAATTTAAATGGTAATGTATTTGGAAATGCCAAGTTTTTCTTTTAAATTTTATTTCTAAACAAACTCGTATAATCGTAATAAAATAAAAAAAAGGATGAAAATAAAAGCAATTCTACAAGCACGTTTGGTTATAATGGATATGCAAAGGCAATATTTTAAAATTGTTGTATTAAAATGTTTGTACTTATTTCCACAACAACAAAAACAGCAATAAGAAAAAGAAATAAATAAGAGAAGGAGATATTAAGCCGGAAAACATTAACATAAAAATACATCAGGAGAAAAAGCGAAATAAACGAAGAATTTTGCTATCCTCAGTGAATTTATATTCATGTAATGCAATAGCAACCACAAGTAAACGTCTAGCGATATGGATGTTCGAACGAAAACTGAGTTACGTTTCTTTTTTTGTGTCGAAAAACCGATGCCATTGATTTCCTGTCATTTACCTTGGATTGCAACATTTAAAGTTAAGAGGTACTGCAACTAAAACTAAAATTTAAAAACAAAAGGCACTAAAACTGCATGAAAAAAACTTTTCGGGGGGCAATATTTTGTCTTACGAAAGACATTTAAAATAAGACTCAATAAGAAATGAGTTCCTAATATTTTAGTTGATTATGTGTTTATGTTTCCAGTTTAAGTTTGTCTTTAAAATGAACATTTTACACGCACACAATATAAGATCAGAAATTTAACATCCATAAAAAGATCTCTCAATGATACCAAATGTTTGGCAAGCAATCTCAAGATCACAAACTGGGTGGTGTGAGAACCTAGGTTGTAATCCTGGCTAAAGGGGTTGCAATGATCAATTCTGTGAAGTAGTTGTAGACAACTTTGTTTAAGAAACATATGTTTTATTAGATATGAACAGGGCACGATTGCAACGAATATAGGCGCAGGACAATGCGCCAGAAGTCGCTTAGTCCAGTATGTAGTTTGTTGGCTCCAACAAAATAAAATATTGTCACGAAAATGGAAACGGTGTACCATCGTTTAACATTAAAACGATAAACAAAAGCTACACAAACAAATACAACGAACTTGTTTGCATATACCAACAACATCAGTGCGAAAGAAAAGGAGACAGACAAGTAAGAAAGAAAGCAACAACAAACAACGCGAACAAAACACACAAACAACAATGAAGTCATGATAGAGTTCTCGTGAAGGCGAAACCCCGAACGTTCGACTTCCAGAACCTTCATCAGACTAATTACGTGCGCATATAAAAAGTCACGACAAAGCAGGCAACGAGTAGTAAGAATAAAACAGATTATTGTTACACGGTGGCAGACAAAAGTAGTGTGAACAATAAACAGTTTAATTGAAACTAAACACACATTTATTTTCATTTTGTTTGCAATCTATGAACTCATATTCCAAACGTTTTCAAGAAGGTAAAAACGCAACAATATGAACAAATATTTATTCGATGACTTTCTCTCAGCAGATTTCTGGCAATAACTCCTTAGAGTACATAAAATTGCCTTGAAAAGTTTCTCAAATATCTGTCGTTTGGAGTCGATTTTAAACTGTGGGTCCCGCCACACAACATAAGTGGTGTGAGAAGCTAACTTGTAATCTTAACTGAAGGGTTGTAATGATCAATTATGTATATATTATGTATGTGTACAATGCACCAGCCGACTCAAATTTTTTCTGAAACTTTCTGATTCTAGTCTCGTTCCGATGTTTCTATGTCCAAAATTTGGGCATTCTGTTTTTAACATTTTGAGAAACTTGAACCTCTTTTACTACTTTTACTAACTCCACAACCCATGTAAGCTGTCGTATAGAGAAGTTCAAATTAATATTTCCTTTAAGGATCGTCAGACCATCGCTGTCAACGGTGAGCATTATAGGTCGGTGATTAATAAATTTGTTTCATCTGAATTGAATGCTTAAGACATTGAATGCTTGTTTCAATAGGACGGCGCTATGCCACATTACATATTCTGCACAAGCGATTTACAGGCATGGTCATATCACGTGAAGGTGTTGTAAACTGGCCACCGAGGTCGTGCAATTTTATTTTGTTAAACTATTTCTTGGGGAACTTTCTTGAATCGCGGGTTAATGTGAACAGGCTGCAAACCACAGTGGCCTCAAAGTCAACATAACCAATGCCATCTATCAAATTCAATATGATTTTTGCAGCAGAGTTATGTAAAGCTTTAAATTTAGAATAAGCTCCATCTCGAGAATCCGTGACGGAAATTTTAACGGTTTTATATTTCACACATAATGCAATCAAGAAGTCTTTGTAGTCTAGTAGGTTGTGTGCAGGCTTATTAGGTCATGGTTATGAGGTCATGGTTCAAACCCCAGATCAGACATTTTCAACAAAACGAAATATAAAAAATATTTCTTCGTCGGCTTCCTCCCAGAATATTGTAAATAAAAAATTGTAATTGTAAAATTGTAAATAAAAAATTTGTTATGAAAGGTTTCTCAAAAAAATCTGTCGTTCGGAGTCGACTTTAAACATTAGGCCCCGCTACTAATGTATAAAAATAACGCACGCACATAAGTGGTGTGAGAAACTTAGTTATAATCCTGACTGAAGGGTTGTAATAACCAATTACGTTATGTGAATGCCATCAAGAGGTTTTTCAAACGCATAAAAATTTTCGTTGATATCTCATATAGACTTTATTTCCTTTAAATTAAAAGATAGAAAGCTCCTTATGGAAGACCATACACACAGGTAAATCAAGGTATAAAAATTACGGTTCATAAAAGGGCAATATAACAGAGCAATATATCCACTATTATTTTCTAATATTATATAACGGCACGGCATGGATTCGATGTTCATTCGGCATAGTCCCATGGACTAAACTATTTACATTCAACGTATTGTTTGCTTGAATTCTCAATTTTCCCAAGAATTTTAAAACGGGTTACGATTATTAATGAAAATTTATTTTAAAAAAAATCCTATTTCAACACCTATTTTTAATTGAATTTTATTTAAGACAAATTTAGTAAATGCTCGAGCGAAATAGGAAAAAAGAAATGCTTGAAGACATTCGCGTGTCCAATAAATGTTTCATTTCTTTTGCGTTCTTTAAAATTCAAAGGTTAAAACGTGGACACCTTTTAAAAGTTCAGGAACAAGAAAAATTAATCCATTAAGTCAGCAGTCAAGTGACGATACTTGAATTGCTTTAAGTTTTTAGTGTCCTTAGCACAGTTGAGTAAATTGAGTCCTCTTTAATAGCTTTTTTTAATTTAAAAAACACGTGCCAAAGCAAATAATTAATAGAATCATTTGGCCTTTTTATATGGAATTTTATAATACCATTGCAACTAAATTACGTACACAAAAAAAGTTCAAAACAAATTGAAAAAAACTGAAATAAAATTCAAGTGCAGACGGTGTTCAGATATGCACCTTTATTGCGTAAATTACAATAAACGCCATTATTAAGCTCAATATTTCATATAAATTAATTATTGCGTAATAAATACGCGATTTGTTATAATATTGAGTAAAACTTAAAATGCAGCACTGTCATAATTATGTTCAGTGAGCATATTACAATTAAGCAGCTGAACTGCGTATATTATTATGCCTGAACACTGAAAATATTGTACTCAATAAACCGAATATTGACTCAACTAAAGTGCATATCTGAATATAGTATTAGGGGGACAAAATAAAGAATTTAAAGAATTTATCACAGATCTATCCGACTCTACTAGGCAGGATTACAACCTATCTTCTCACACCACCCATGTAATGCTTTTCGAAGCATATGGTGATCATGCTCAATCAGAAGCAACATGATGGTTCAGAGATAACGATTTTGATTTGAGAAGCGAAGAACGTGAATGACTACCAAAACATTTGAAAACGCCGAATTAAATTAAAAGTCTAAAAAATGAGTGCCACATGAATTGAATGACAAACAGAGGACAAACCTAAAAACTACATGTGAAATTTTACTTCAAAGACATGATAGAAAATCAGTGTTGCTGTAGAAACTGGATTTATTTTCAGAATACTAAGCAGAAAAAAATCATCGGTTAATCAGAAACAACCATCAACTTCAGCTGCAAAGCCAGATCGATAAGGTAGGAAGATAATGCTGTGTGTCTGGTGGGACCAGAAAGGTGTGGCGTATCACGAGCTTCTAAGACTAGGTGAAACCGTTAATACAAATCTCTACAGACAACAAATGATCAATATGAACAATGCATTGATTAAAAACTACTAGAATGGGCTACAATACACGTCAAGGTAATTTTGACACTTAACAATGCATCTCCATATAAAGCGTAGACCGCCGTATTCATCAGACTTGGCTCCTGCCGACTGCTACTTGTCTTCATCACCGACACATGCATTGGCTGAGCAACACTTCGATTCTTACGAGGAAGTCGCAAATTGGATTTATTTCAGAATTCAGCTTTATTGGTGTGGAATCCACTAATTGCCTGAAAGAAATGGAAGAAATGTAAGGCCAGGAATGGTCAATAGTTTGAATAAAATGTTCTTTAGTTTCCCATGATCCATGAATGTTTTATTTTAACAAAAAAGAACTCATTTTATGCCGGTACATTTGGTAAGTTGTTCTTCCAGCCTTTACTTGAAAATTCCCCAGTCGGATTTTAATACAAATTATTTACTTCCATCTAAAATCGATTTCTGTGACCCAGTTTTGTCATAAGATGTACGTAATTAGTAGTAGTAGTACATCATAAAACATAATTTCTAAAATAATCATTCATTTGATATATTCTACTTTATTCGCTTTATACATGTGTATGTACATATTAACGTATTCTATTCTAATATTTTAGGTATTCAGACAATATTTACAAACGACACCCCTCTTCTTCTGCTCGAAAAACAAATACAGGCCGTGTGTCAAAATGACATGAAAGCCAACAGCCAGAGGTAATAACACCATTAAACAAGTTACACATTTCGTGCTTTCATAATTATAGTAGAGACAAAATTGTTTGTTTAACACGCCACCGCTCCCATCATTTCCACTACAAACTGATACTAACCATTAGCCGAAGGACAATTAAATTGAAATTTTCTCTTTGATATTTTCTTTTTTGTTTTTTTTTTATTTTCTTCTCCTTATTTAGTATTCACTGGTAGTCTTTATCTACTGCCATTAGACAGGTTCACTGACATGTTGTCGTTATTATCATTGTCATTGTTGTTGTTGGAGTAGCAGTAGTAATAAATCTTGAATGTTTCTTATTTGCTTTTATTAACTTAATTTGTGTTTTAGTGTACATTTATTGAAGCAGTTTGTATTTCTATTCGCTGAGAAGTTATTGACCTTTTCGGATACCCTACAATTCAATTCGTCTTCGGAAACAGCTTTTGAGTCGCGTGAAGTACATACGCATCTGCTATTATTTTAACATTAAACGGTATTTTAAAAATAATTATATTCACAAACACACACACAATTGGTCATTACAACCGTTCAGTCAGGATTATGACCTAGTTTCTCACACCACTTATGTTGTGTCTGTTAAATTTATACATGAGGGACAGTGGGCCCTGCAGTTTAAAGTCGATTACGAACGACAGTTTTTTGAGAAATTTGCTGGGAGGAAGTCGTCGAAGAAATATTTTTTCGTATTTCATTTTGTTGGAGATGTCTGACCTGGTGTTCGAACCGTGCCCTCACGTCTAATAAGCCAACATACTACCTACTTGACTACGGCGATAAAATTATTACATTAATTACGATAAAACACTTGATCGTTTAACCGTCAATGATGTTTCTGCGCGGAAAGCTTTACGTGATCCTCTCGAAACAACTTCTTTCTGTTAGAAGGCTGAGAATAATTAAAATTGTCATGAAAACTTTCTCAAAAATCTGTCGTTCGGAGTCGACTTTAAACTGTAGGTCCCGCCACTCATGTTTAATATTAACACACACACACAACAGAAGTGGTGCGAGAACCTAGGTCGTTATCCTGACTGACGCGTTCTAATAACCAATTATGTTTGTATTGCTGTCCATACAACGGTATTATCAACTAATAAAACAAACCTGCAGTAAAGTTCAACTGTGATGAGACGATTGAATTGAGGACAAAGGTACAATGGCAACGACTGCAATATAGTGATGGAATAAATCCATTGGAGCTAGCTGTAGAGTTACTTTGGTTAAACAGCATTGTCTTATTATGGGTTTAGAATATCATCAACCCAATAGTGTTTTAAGAAACTACTGCAGCATTACGAAGAAAAACTTATCAAACCAAAATTCAGGCAATCATAGAGACTAAAGCGGTTAAAGTAGTTAACTTTTTCAAGTGAATTTTACTACTAAGGACAGGGGAATATCTGTTATAGACATTATGATCGTTACTGAGACAAATCCTTGAATAGACTGGCGTTAGACTGGCGGAATTTAAAGGAAAATTTATAATGAAACTTTCACTTTTCAGGGACAATTTGCTTATTAAATGCGCGGAAACAATGGTGTACATTATGTTTTACTTGACAGACTGGATTTGAGGCCAGTAATTGACAAAATTAACAAATTTTTATCCAAACCTTGACATATAGACGACATTTGTTTCTGTTAGATTTTTCCTTCAGTAGATGACAGTACATGTCTACAAACTTGAGCAAATTAAGTTCAAATTTGTAGGAAATTAAACACATTTTTATCATCATCAAATTCTTGAGAAGGCTAAGGGCTTACAGATCAAAGTTCTTCATCACAAATTCAACAAGCCTTTGCATTCCCACAAAATGCTTTATTTCCAGATAATAACGAACAGAAACCCTGTCATCGTAGAATGGGCCATGCGCTTCAGGCTTCGCAATTTATTAATAGTCTCCGGAATAATATGAAAATTATAAAAATTTAAAGGGAAAACTTTTCTTGAAAACATATTCAAACGGACACCAATTGATAATAAAAAGTTCAGAATTTCTCATTGAAAGTCTGAAGATGACGTCTGGGTTAAGTTGGCTTAAATCACAACTTGACTCGAACTAATTTTGCTGTACTTATAATCACTATCACAGTACTATGATTAAAAAACGTTTTGGATCTCTGTTAACCACATTTAAATTCATATTTATTGTATGCTAAGCAGTATCCGGTGTAGAAAATTTCCATTGCGTTGTAGTGTAGGGTTTAATGTAGCCTAAAATGACGCTGTAAATATTTGTCTAATTTACTCCAAATTAAGAATAAATTAAAAAACCAAGTCAAATATTATTCAAAAGAAATTCTAGCAATTGAAACGTACAATTATGGGCGTACATTTGGGTGGCCAAGACAAATATGTGAGTGCTTGAGATAAGGTTACAATATTTTAATTGAAAAATATAAGAATTTAATTGAAAACAAAATACATAATTCATAATGTATTTTAATATTTTAGAAGCATAAAAAAACAAAGCAAAATTATGCAGAACTTGTGAATGAGAAGACGTATTAAAATCAAAAGAATTGTCATTTATTACAGGTGTTCGAAAAAGTCCGAAGAAGACTTACGTATTTATTTTGTATTTAGTCATTTATTAATTACAACATAATGACAAATTACATTAAATTAGTTACGAGTTAGTAACTTTGACCATATGCTCGGTGTACTGTAACAGACCAGACCTCTGGTGAGAATCGAACCCACAATCCTCACGCTCATAGTCTAGCTCACTACCCACTAGACTAGCAAGGCACTCAACTGACGTTTTAAAGTTCTATCTCTAGTAACTCAAAACTGTCACTTCAAGCTTTAGTAATCTATCTTAAGTAATCTACGAAAATTATATTATTTTGTGAACAGCACAAATGACTGAAATTTCGAAAAATATTTTGCTATTTGATAGTGTAGCCCTTGCGCTGACCAACTTCTTCCTCTTCACTGATTTTGGTGGAACTTGGTCAGTACAGGGACTGCGTTCACCCGTAGCCAGCGTTACCGCTGGAAAGTTTTAAGAAGTCGCACAAAAAGGGGATTTTTGAAAAAAAAATCGCACATAAAGGGTATTTTGGCAGTAAAAAGGGGCAACATTTTTAGAAGAAAAGAAAATGAACTAATACAGATAAAAAAGTAAAGTTTTATTGAATTTTGTAATGTACATTAACAAACATATAATAAGTTTATTTTTTAATAATTTTTCAAATTTTTTATAATAGAAACACATTTTTAGCCAAAAATTAATGAACCTAAACAGAGATTGTAATTTTTTTAAAATTATTTGTTCTCTTTTATTTCTAGCTTTAAAATGTAATTTCATTCAAATTTATGAACGTTAAGACATTTAAATTTCAAAAATAAAAAATGCATTTTTAAATTTATAAAAATTCCATTAAATAAAACTTTTTTGCTAAACAGTATATAATAATACAAAACTTTTTTGTTGTAATACTAAAAATAAATAAAAAATTATACAAAATTGCGTATTTTGTAACAAATTAAAAAAATAACAGAAAATATAATATGTATTTTAAAATAAAAAAAAACAATTCAAAATTATACAAAATTACTAATTTTGTAATACATTAAAAGATATGAAGTTAATAAGGTACATACATTTGAAATAATT
Source organism: Sarcophaga carnaria (assembly GCA_958299815.1). Classification (NCBI taxonomy): domain Eukaryota; kingdom Metazoa; phylum Arthropoda; class Insecta; order Diptera; family Sarcophagidae; genus Sarcophaga; species Sarcophaga carnaria. Next base: position 79,088,076 of record OY283149.1, on the reverse strand, counting down.
ACGCTAAGGTATGATAAGACTTAGAGTACATAGTATTTGGAAAATTATTGTATTAAACAAACTGAGATCAAAATGTTAAACATAAATACTAATTTTATTACAACGGTTCATTTTAGAAGTAAATAGAAACATTTTGTAATAAGTTAAATATGATATATAGTTTTACATTTTATATTATATTATTTATTTTTATGTCATAATATATCACAATTTTATGAAAAAATATATCATAATGGAAGGCACATTTTTTATAACATTATTGTTCAGGCATGGAAAATAAAAATTCTGAAATTTAGATTTTTTCAAAACAAAACAACAAAAATAATCAAATTACACAAACTACTATTATTCAATAGACTAACCAATAGAATAGTTTATAAGTTATTTCATACACCAGTCCATAGACTAGTAGTAGTCTATAAAATAGTCGATTGAATAAACCATTCACTAATACAGTTGATTAATTCATGTTCTATTTAAAAAACTAATTCAAATGCTATTTAAAAGACCGCAGAAGTCAATAGACTGGTCAATATATTATATCATATACTAGTATAATATATTTAGTAGTCTATAACTATATATGTAAACTGGTCTATTAAATAGCCTTTGAACTAGTTTTTTAAATAGTCTATAAACTAGTCTACTAGTCCTTGAACTGGCGTATTAAATAACCTATAAATCTACTCTATATTGATTCATCTATTAACAAGTCTATAAACTAGTCTGTGTAATTTATGCGCAGTTCTATGAAATACTTAGAAATTAGGATGCAGCGATATTTCTCAATGTCAAAAAGGACTATATTACTTAATTTTACATGCTTGTTTTGGTTTATATTAGTATATTTACATTCGATTAAATTATTTTTTTGATAAATTACTTCTGTACTCTTTTATAAGTTCATCGCCACCCAATTTTCCAAAAAAAAAAAAATTTGAATAAAAGAAAATATACTTTTTCTAAAAAAGGGGGAAAAAAGGGTCAAAAATATTGAAAAGTGACAGATTTAGTTCATTTTAGTAAGGGGGCCCAAAAAGTGGCGGGGTCGCTGAAAAAGTGTCAAATTGCGACTTTAGTCGCTCAACGGTAACGCTGCCCGTAGCATCATAAAGGGCAGTTACGCGTGCTCAAGTGAGCTTTGTGAAAACAGAGCTACCACTCAGACTTAACCTAACCTTGCTATCTTATAGGATCTTCTAACAGCGACTTCCGAACTTTGACAGCTGAAGCTACGTCTTTTAAATAAGTTCCCATTTATTTAGTCTGTTGCGCAAAATCACCACGGACGAGCATAGACAATAACGTGCTTGCACTGAATGGGCTCTGCAACAGTTGACAAATGAGCTTAGTTTTCATCCAAAAATCATCTTCAGCGAAAAAGCCCATATCTCGATGATGGGATACGGTAACAAACAAAATTGTCGAATTTGGCACAATAACAATCCACATCGGATCTAATACACCCCAAAAAAGTCACTGTTTGCTGTGAATTTTCGGCTGGCTGTGTCATCGGTCATATTTTTTTGATAATAAAGTTGGCCAGACCATCACTGTTAATATCTTTAGACATTAATTGCATAAACAGAGTACCAACGTCATTTGATTGCAAAAGAACGGCGCTACGTGCCACACAGCTCTAACCAACTTAGATATTCTGACGCTCGATTTGACGGCATTCTCAGTTCACGCGGAGGAAAATTTACTGAACTGCGAGATCGTGTGATGGCTTTGTTTTTGGGGGGGTTTCTTAAATCACAGGTGTGTGCGAAAGCCGAAATACGGCATGCCATCGTTCAAGTACATACATAGTATATAATTGGCCATTACAACCCTTCAGTCAGGATTACGGCCTAGCTTCTCACACCACTCATGTTGTGTGCGTTAATTTTATTCGTGAGTAGCGGGATCTACAGTTTAAAGTCGACTCCGAACTACAGATTTTTTGAGAAACTCGTCATGGCAATTTTATTTACTCTCAGAATTTTGGCCAGACATCTGCGGAGAGGAAGTCGCCGCAGAAATATTTGGTCATTACAACCATTCAGTCAGGATTACGACCTAGGCTCTCACACTTATGTTGTGTCTGTTAATTTTATGCATGAGTGGTGGGACATACAGTCTAAAGTCGACTCCGAACGACAGATATTTGAAGAACTCTTCATGGCAATTTTATTTATAATAACTGCTACAAAACAGACCAATTTATTGAAATTTATCGAAATTTACACTTTTCATGTACATACCTCTCCCAGTGCCTAATTAAATAAAAGAACGAATATTTAAAATTGAAAACAACCTTCCCGTGCATTAAAAGTAAAACGGAACGAAAGATTGGAATGAAAGGCGAAATGAGAGAAAGTGGAAACGAAAAAAATAAAATAAACACGGAAATACTTGCAACACTTGTTGTTGCTATCGCTAGTCTTCTCTTGTTATTCGCCAACACTTGTGCATCTTCTTATCTTGTATCGTTCGTTTGTAGATGTCTACACATGCACTGTATTTAACCCTTCTTCCAACTAAAAGTGTCATATTTTTAAATGTATTTGTATGCATGTACATATGTATGCTTTGTATTTAAGTCTATCCGTCTGTCTGTTTAGTTTCTAGTCATTTACAAGAATTTCTATTTGTAGGTCTACTCTACGTTGCCTCCTTCACTTACATTGGCAATGATTTTTATGTTCTATTTTTGTTGTATCCGTTTTAAAACACAACGACACTAACAGCAAAGAACTACAACAATAAAAATAAACTATTTTGCTACAATTACAACAAAAATTGTTGGTAGTAAAACTGTCTACTTTGTTTTACCCCAATGAACTAAAAAGTGTTGATAATGACGAAAGTGAGAGAGTAAATGGTGACATAAATGTGAAATGTTGACAGCCATTATAGACTTATAAACTGTAAAACTATGTGTGCGTGTGTGCAGAAGTGAGAGAGGGAAAACCTACATGTGTCAGTAAAAATGCTAAATAGTGTTAAAATCTATTGCATACGTAGTATACGTATTGACAACAAATTTAAATGAAAGTGTGCCTGTATATGTATTCAATTGAATAAATATGTTGTATTTCGTTGTACCATAACGATACGTAACATAAAGTGTGTTTACGTGTTTCTAGTACAGGCAAAGGTGTGTCTTTATAAGTGTTTATTGAATATGACCTTATTTCTCGATGTATGGTATATGAAGACTTGTGTTAAGGGATTTAATCATTCATTTTCTTTTGAGGTTTTTGGTTTTTTTATACATGTAAATCGGTAATTAAAAAAAGAAAAATGTCAATTTCAAACTCACTTCAAATTCAAACTATATTCGTGGCAACAATCAGCTTCTAATTTCAAAAAGGCTAACCGCATTGTCGAGTCATAGGACGACCAGGCAGCGCTACCACCCATAAAGAGTAGGTAGAATTCAATAAGTTCACAGAGATAGCAATTCTTTTATACCTGATTAACTAAATCAGCTGATTAACTAAACTAAAACAAAACAAGTGAAATAATGTGAAGATAGTAAATATGCTTCGTAAGGGTTATTTACATTTTAATGCCATGAAAATATAAGCAATAATTGGGTAAAATCTCGTTGGCTATTATTTCATTCATATGGCTGCCGCGGCTGGCCTCACAATACATCATTCTATCGAATCAATTTACGCGCACTTTTTCGAGTGTATGCGGTCATATCTCGGTAATGGCATCACGAATGATGGCCTTCAAATGCTCAATTGTCTTCGGTTTGTAGACATAACACTTTTCTTTAACGGCGCCCCACAGAATACAGTCCATCGGTGTCAAAACGCATCTTCTTGGACGCCAATTGACATCACCACACCATTTATGCTAATTAAATGGCCATGAAACGTTTCATGCAACAAAACGATTGTGGCATGAGAAGTGTAGCAAGTTGCACCGTCCTGTTGAAACCAAACATCGTTCATATCAATGTCATGAACAGCGAATACAAAGCAATCGGTTATCATGGCGCGGTAGGTGTCTCCATTGATCGTAATGATTGCGCCGTCCTCATTTTCAAAGAAATATGGGCCAATGATGCTTTGCTCCACAAGTCGCACAAAACACTCAATCGTAATGGCTGCATTGACTTCTGTAAGAACACATGTGGATTATCCAAGCCCCAAATACGGCGATTTTGCTTATTAACGTATCCATCAACATGAAAATGAGCTACATCCGAAAAAAAATGATTTTTTTCGACATAATTGTGCAGTTCATCATTGACCCATCTTGCAAAGCGAAAACTAAGCGGATGGTTATGCTTTAACTCTGTAACCAATTGAACTTTGTAAGGTGTCATACCGAAATCTTTTCGCAAAAGTCAACTCAAACTAGTGCGTGAAATATTTAATTCTTGAGAACGATAACGAGCTCATGTTGATGGATCTCACACACATCCTCAGCCACAGCATCGATATTTTCGGGTGTACGTAATGTACGAGTACACCGGGCACTGTTAGTCCTTCTCTGCGACCAATTGTCTTTGTTTTGGAAATAAATTACCAATTAAAGCCAATGTTGCTCAAGCGTAAATCGATTCATTACCTTCAGTGAAGATAATATACCGACTTTTTCGCCAGAATAGAATGACATAAGTATTACCAGATACGAAATAACCGATGGTTCAAATTTAAACCGACAGATGGTCCATCAGATGTAAACTGTAATACACAGACGAATTTATATTCCTTAAAATCAACATAAATTTTCATTTAATTTTGTTCTAATATTTAAAATATTAAAGTCAAACCATACTTATGGAGATGAAAGGAGATGAGTTATTTGCCCATCATAAGAATTGTACGCCTCAGTATCTTTGCTATTGATATCGTAGATGACATTATAGAATAAATATTTATTTTCTTCTTCCCCAGTATTATTGTTATTATTGCTGTGGCCAAAGGCATATTTAATGTTTAAACAACTGTAAATATTGGTAAATTAATAAATTTGAATTTGTTTTTGTTGTGTTCAAATATATATTTTCATTTAATTTATTAATTATATAATATTTATTTACATTGTGTAAATAATTACCCTTCGTTCGTAATACGTTCGTTCGTTCAGTTGTTCATTGATTCATTGAACTGCATAATAATGACATTTGTCGGTTGCATATGATTATGACAATTGCATTGAAGTGCTTAAAGGCTTGTGTATTTTAATCTGCACAATAACCTTCAGTTTTTCCGTTGTTGTTGTCGTATTTATTTTTTATTATCATTGTGGTTAAACGTTGCCTTTGGTATTGTTTAAAGCTATAAAAATATTAAGTTTTTTTTTTTTTGGTGTATTTTTTTTTGTTGTTGTATATTTAATCGGCATACTATAGTGAATAATTATTAACGAGTGTAATTGTAAATGGTTGTGAAATTGATTCAAAATAAATTGTAATTTAAATTTTAAAATTCAATTCAGATTTACTGGAATTAAAAATGACAAAAGATGGAGGACATAAAACCAATAACCCAACTCGGCTTCCTTTACCACCAAGTTGTCCGACTGTTCAGGTTGTTATTTGGTGTCTGGAGCATTTTGGCAATGCCTTCTATCGCCTATGATTCCATATCGTCCATTTTATTTCGAATTTTAAAACGCCAAACACTTCTACGAAATTATAACACGATTGCGTTGGTGGTTGTTTGTAAGTAAACACAGTAAATGATTGTGAAATTGTTTTAAAATAAATTTTAATTAAAATTTTACTTTAAATGGATGGACGATATAAAACCAACAAACCAACGCAGCCTCCTTTGTCGTAATCATATGACTCCCTTTGCACCATATCGCCCACCATATTATTTTGGATTGTAAAATTCTAAACACTTCTGCGAAATTGTCACACAAATGTGTTGGTGGTTGATTGTAAGCAAACACAGTGCCAAACTGATTATTAAAAATAGAAACTACAATTTCTCACACTTTCAATGTCCAAATAGCGAAGATTTTCATCGATTGTTATGGCTGCTCAACTAAATTATTAATGACCTGTCGTCCTGGTGCGGCCAAAAAGAAATTCTGTAAACCACTGCTTTGCTATTGAAATTGATTATATATGCTTAGTGAAGGCTTTGTAATCCCTCATAAAATAGTACTTAATGTACACAAAAATTTTGTTTTTCTTTTTCAATTTTCTTGTAATCCTATGGCTATTAAACACAAACTAAACACCACATGTTTTAAAGTTTCGAAAGCAGTATATTGACACATACCTGATACCAGAGTTGGCTTACAGGGGGGTAGTGTTAAAAATGATCCGACCCAATAAATATATCGGGTGGGCTATCTATCGCTTTAAATTTGTACCATCGGTTATTTTGAATCTGGCAATACTTATGTCATTCTATTTGGACGAAAAATTCAGTATATTATCTTCATTGAACGTTATGAATCGATTTACGCTTGAGCAACATTGGCTTTTATTGGTAATTTATTTTTTCAAAATAAAGACAATTTGTCGCAGAGAAGGACCGACAGTGCCCGGTATACTTGTACAGTGCATACATCCGAAAATATCGAGGCTGTGGTTGAGGATGTGCGCGAGATCCATCAACATGAATTCGTTATCGTTCTCAAGAATTAAACATTTCACGCACCAGTTTTCATCGAATTTTGCAAAAAGATTTCGGTGGGACAGACGCCGTGGTCTAGTAGGTAGTGTGATAGCTTATTAGACGTGAGGCCTCGGTTCAAACCCTAGGTCAGGCATCTCCAACTAAACGAAATATGACAAAATACTTCTTCGGCGACTTCCTCTCAGCAGATTTCTGGTAAAAACTCTGAGAGTAAATAAAACTGCCATGAAAAGTTTCTCAAAAATTTTTCGTTGGAGTCGACTTTGTAGGTCTCACCACTCATGTATAAAGATTAACGCACACAACATAAGTGGTGTGAGAAACTAGGTAGTAATCCTGACTAAAGGGTTGTAATGACCAATTATGTATGTATGTATGTTAAAGGCGCAGGACCATCCGCTTCGTTTTCGCTTTGCTAGATGGGCCAAAGGTGATCTGCGAGATTATATCGAAAAAAATCATTTTCTTTTTTCGGAAGAAGCTCATTTTGATGTTGTTGGATACGTTAATAATCAAAATCGCCATATATGGGGCTTGGATGGCCCACACGTGTTCTTATAGAAGCCAATGCACGACTTGTGGACCAAAGGCATCATTGGCACATTTTTCTTTGAAAATGAGGACGGCAATCATTACGATCAATGGAGACCGATTGCTTTGTATTCGCTGTTCATGGCATTGATGTGAACGATGTTTGGTTTCAACAAAATGGTGCAACCTGCTACACTGTCATGCCACAATCGTTTTATTTCGTGAAACGTTTCATGGCCATTTCATTAGCGTACGTGGTGTGGTGATGTCAATTGGCCTCCAAGAAGCTGCGATTTGACACCGTTGGGCTATATTTTGTGGGGCGGTGTTAAATAAAAGTGTTATGTCGACAAACCAAAGGCAATTAAGCATTTGAAGGCCAATATTCGTTAAGAAATTGCCGAGATATGGCCACATACTCTCGAATAAGTACACGAAAATTTTTCCGATCCAATGGAGTACTGCGGCAGCCATATAAATGAAATAATATTTTATTTCTAACCGGAACAATTGTACTTCACGACATAAAAGTAAATTTGAGAAAATTTCAAACCATTTTTGTTTTATTGCATTTTTAAATTTAAACTTTTAAATGGCCTACCCACCCTTTATATTTAAATCACATTATGCTCATATTTAATATGTAAAATTCATAATATCGAGAACATATGTGACGTATGAGTGATATTTAATTCCATTAGATTCATACATGACAATATCAAAGAATTTTTATTGCATACTTATCAGAGTAACTATTCTAGTACATGTAATATGGTGCGTATGAGTAATAGATTTCAAATTCAATTAAATATAAAGTATACACCAGTAATTAAACAAGCTATGATACGCTAAGGGATTTTTAAAAATTTTAAATTTTTCGAGATATCCCAAACTAAAAGTAAATACAAAAATCACAATTCTAGGCTATATTCTAGTGGGTGCTACATCATGGCCTATATCTTCCATATCGTCACAACAACAAAAATAAATGTTTACAAAATTTTTTATATTGTTTAATTTAATTGTCTTACAATACTCTGTTACTTCATACACTGCGCTATTAGCTTTATTTACAAAGGACACATTTTCAGTGTAAAACAGGTCTGTCTAGTGCTGATATGATATCGATGTGAATGATGTTTGGCTTCAAAAGTATGCTGCAATTTGCCACAATGTTTGACCAAGAAGCTTCGATTTGACACCGTTGGACTACTTTCCGTTAAAGAAAAATTTTATGCCGACAAACCAGAGACAATTGAGCATTTGAAGACCAGCATTTGCGATTCCATTGCCGAGATACGATCCTATGCAATCGAAAAAGTGCACAAAAATTGGTCCAATCGAATGAAGTACTGTGAGGCCAGCCGCGGCGGCTATATGAATAAAATTATATTCCATTTCTAACCGGAATAATTCTACTTCACAGACAAAAAAGTAATTTGGCAAAATTTGGCATTTTTTAATTTAAACTTTTAAAGCGCCCACCTTATATGATAATATCTACCATATCAGTTGAAAAGATACTGGGGCGTATAATTGTTATGATGAAAAAATAACTCATCACCGTATGGTTTGATTTCAATGTTTTAAATATTAGAACACAAATTTAATGAAATTTTATGTCTATGAATCGCAATTTATATTTATTTTGTTTTGTTAAATTTACTTCGAAATTATTGATACTTACGCAATGCAGTTTATTATTATTGTCAATTTAAAGTCCTATAGAATGTGTTGTGCTCTTACCTGCAAGAAGAGAATAAAATTATTACTTTTATTAAGAATTTATTTGTAAATGATAAGTCTACAATAATACTAAGGATACTCTATTTATTCTACTTATTGTAATATGCGTTCATATTTGGATTTACATCGTAAAGGACCGCCAATTCAATTAGTGGCAAGTTTGCTACCATTCCCAGATCTTCAAACGTTCTGTCAATCAAAATTTGTCTGTTCTGAACTGCACTGCGTCATGTGAAAATGTAATGTAATGTAGAATAATTATTCCAGCTAATCAAGTGGGGTTGGGGGTAAATAAATATGAGCCGCAACAAATTTTTCGTCTTACATGTAAATAAATACAAATAAAAAAATGATGTACCATTAGAGTGCATAGTTCGTAATAATCACCCATAAGTCCTTAAAAAGAAGGGAATTCTCGCGTAGCTGTTGAAGCCAAAATTTTCTTTGAAATAAGAATGGATGTTTGGAAGGGTATACTCAGCGCAAGGGAAGACAAAGAGTGGCGCATACATTCTTTTGTTTGGCAATTACAATAGAAGAAATTTCAGTCAGGCACCAGACTGTCAAGGAATAACTTACGGTTAGTAAACGGCCATACAAGACATTTTTTGTTTGTTTAGTATAGAAATCGTTGCGAACTCAATTTGCAATTCAAGGAAATCAATCAATAGCAATCGAAGACAATAACTACAATACAGTGTAGTAAGCAAATTATTCTTCAGTTCTCATAGCAGTTAGGCTTGTGAACTCAAAAAACATTTGTTTGTTTAGAATAGGAATGGTGACGAACTTGAGCATAAAAATGTTTGCAATTCAAAGGAATATTGTGTCAATCGCCTTCGAAAAGTCTCATTTAATTGCTAAGGCGAAAACGAAGTTCATGATCCATTTTACAATTCGGATTTATTTCTAGGGAGGCCACACACTATCAGGAAAATATTGAAGTATAAACAGTTCTTTAGTTCTCATTGCAGTTCACATTATGAAAGAGTTACTGACAAAGGCTATCTGTTAGAATTTGAACGGTCTTCCATCCCTATTGGGGTAATATGATGTCCAAACGTCGTACTTACTTGTAGAGTCATACAATGTGTATGAGGAGAGTAGAACAAATCCAAATTTCTTCACCAAATACTATGGCTTATGGCTTTCTAAAAATGATGTTAATAACACCGCAGATGGAACGTTACGTTACTTTCAAATTAAACAACATTCCAAGCCATACAACCACATTTATTATTGTGAACTTTGCTCTGTGGCCTCTTGTTTAAAAGTAAATAATTTAGAAGCTTAATCAGCCGCTCTAAAAATTTCACCTCAAGAAACAGATTCAGGTATGGCACTCTAAAATACGCAGGTATTCAAAGAAGACCCCAGCAACATAATGCATCTGCAAGCTATTGAATACAGCTTTTAGAGGACATAAAATATTAAATAATGTATTGAAGACCATAACCTGTGACACGTATCCACTTGAGTCTATCAATTTGACCTCCATTCAGCACGGATTATATAACCACTAACTCAAGTATCTCGTGACGTACATATATATGTACGTATATAGATGTCAATTAAAAAATGGTCTCAAGACAAGCCTTTTTGGTATATTTCATCGTTTTCATATTAATAAGACAGTCTAGTGTTTAAAAAGTAAACTTCTTAGCCATTGTTCTCAGCCAATGTATCATATTTCCTCTTTAAAACAAATATACATAGTACAGGCGTATCATATTTTAAGTTTGGCAACCAAAGAAAAAGAGGAAACAACGTAAAATCCTTTCAATACATTCAACGTAAACGTACTTAAGCATTCAATGAAATACGTCTTTTTTGTGTTAAATATGCCTCGAAATATTTTGCGTGTAAAAACAAAAATAAAAATTAAATCAAGAGAATGTATTGGATTCAACAGACGCTCGCACCCACACACATGCACACAGATATGAACCCCTATTTCCCTTTGCCAAACTTAATGATGCACAACAATATTTGCATTTCAAGGGCAAGAATATTCATTCGGAGCTCAATGTTTACAAATATTTACTGGGCATATAAAATAATGTATGTACATACGTGTGTATGTATGTATGTATGTTCTTATATTTACACATGCTGGCATGTATAAACAAATACCTCCGTATTACTTTGTGCTCTTACACACACACACACACACACACACACACGATACACAGACTGCGTTGCATCGGGGTAATGAAATAAAAGCGATAAAAATTGTGTTTAACAAAAAACGACTCCAATTTCTAAAGGCCAACAATGTTCTGCCACTTTGCCATGTGCAGAATGGAAATATGAAAGGGCATACAAAATAATAGCAGCAGTAATCGAAAAGAAATTCCTTTATACTGAAACAAATCCGATAACATATTGTTGCAAAGCTTAAATGTATACTTATATTTGGGATGTGGTAAAATGCGAGGGTAATCATGATCTGAAGAATTTGAATTCGAACTTTTAAAACTACTGATGCAAGACCTTTTAGCACATACAATGTAGAATTACTGACTGTTTTCAAAAGCCAAAGAAAATAGGTCCAATAGAATCACTTAATGGATTGCTCATCTTATCCAGATTACATTAGAAATTTGCAATACGGTAGCTTGCATAAACTGAGTTTATATTAGGCTGGCTACCAGTTCTACTTACATTCCAGTTCTGTTTTTAATTCGAAAACCTTCCGACCAACTACCTTCAAAGACAAACATCGAATTTATTCCATATCTCATGTTGATTTTCCCCTTTTTTTATCAGTCTTAAACACGCTTTTTCTTTCACTATGGCAATGGGGATAATTGCTATCACGACTGTAGCTATTAATGGGATATGAATGTAATATGTTATTCGGCTTCATGTATGATTGTGTACTCCAACAAATTCATTGTATATACTACAGGTTTCATTTGATCGTTTAGCTCGATTCCAGACGCTAACAATTCATTATAGTCGCCGTTAAGCATGTCAACATAGTACCCAGTAGAGTACGACGACCACAATTTTTATTAGTTGACTGAATTGTTGCTATTAATAGAGACTACCAAATGAACGAGCCTTTCACAGCACTGCAGTTTAAGTTTACAGTTTTTATGCGCTGGTCGAGACGACTGATGGAGGGTTTCCAGATAAGGTACCGAACAATTAGGTTATTTAAGGAATTAATAGCCAGAACTGACATCAAAAGTCACCGAAGTATAGTAAGTTAGTTTGTTGACTTATTAGATGCGAGCCTGTGGTGCAATTCTTAGTCCAGACATTTGGAAAAAACTAAATTAAAAAATTTTGTTTCGGCGTCTTTCTCTCTTTCTTCTGGCAAAAAATCTGAGAGTAAATAAAATTGCCATGAAAAGCTTCTCAATAAAATTTAAAATCATCTTTAAGCGATCGGTGAACGAAATATTTTGTTGAGTTCGAGATGTCTGAGCTGAGGTTTGAACTACGGGATCTCCTATAATAAAAAAAAAACACTAACCTATGGTGACTGCAGTGTAACACCCTTCCTACCGTAAGGCAATTTAAGGCACATGTTCTTAACCATGCTTGTGGCCAATGTCAACCAATCAGTCTGAAACATGCTATAATTAAACACACAATACATTATCAAATTGGGTTGGATTAAGTCTGGTATATATCACTATAGTCGCCGTAGTTTAGTAGATAGTGTGTAGGCTTATTAGACGTAAGGCCGCGATTCAAACTCCAGGTCAGACATCATAATGAAATATGAAAAAATATTTCTTCGGCGACATCCTCTCAGAAGATTCCTGGCAAAAATTCTGGGAGTAAATAAAATTGCCATGAAAAGTTTCTCAAAAAACCTGTCGTTCGGAGTCGACTTTAAACTGTATGTCCCGCCACTCATGTATAAAAATTAACACACACAGCGTAAGTAGTGTTAGAAGCTAGGTGGTCATCTATTTAGTATACGTCCAAGATCGGACGCATAGAAGGTGCTCGATTAAAATAAATTCCAAAAACACGAATCCAAACCGATTCATTATCCGATGGATAAACAGAGTAAGATTAACAATAATAGTTGCGATTGAATGTTTTGAACTGTTTTTTAATTCGAAAAATAATCTAATGATCTACGGTGTTAACATTTCTATTTTTAAAAAGCTGTAAACCACAGAACTTGCGAAGAAAGTGATCTTCTCATTCAGTATGGTAAATACAAACACTGACGTTGGGGCATATAAAATCAAGGTTTTCGAAATTTTAACAGAGACCCTTTGATAGGAACTTTGTCACAAGCCTAACTGCTTTAAGAACTGAAGAATATTTTGCTTACTCCACAGTATTTTAGTTATTATCCGGAAACGCTATTGTTTGATTTCCTTGAATTGCAAATAGACTTCGCGACGATTTTTATACTAAGCAAACAAAACATGTCTTGTTGTATGGAGGTTAACTGACCTCACATTATTCCTGGATAGTCTGATCCATGACTAAAATCTCCTCCTATTCTAATTGACCAACAGAAGTTCAGATTCTCTCAATTGAGTCTTCACCTCTATCTATCTTCCCTCTAGCTGAGTGTACTCTTCCATAATATTTTATCCCAGAAAGTTTTGGCTCCACCAGAGGCGTGGAAGCACACTTCTTCTGCCATTTCTTAACACAGCGAGTTCCCATATTACGCTGCATCTGGCAGAAGGTAGCTAATTCCACTTCCCCACATAAGTCCATACTATTTTAGAGTTAACCTGATAAGAGCTAAGTTCTCGAAGGACGGAGTAAATCTCAGATAGTATTACTACGTCCCGTCCTTTATAATTTCTGTCCAAGTCGAATTAAGCACGTTTTTCTATAGGATATACTTCATGTTTTATATTCGAAATTTTCCCAATGAGCTTGTAATATGTCACTGCTTGACCAAAACCTTCCGTTCCCAATCCAACATCTGTTTTCGATCTATCCCATGCGTATACCACAGAATGGTCCTTCTTTTAAGAGAGTATGTATCTCGTTGTAAAGCATTTATCACCTCCTTCCAGAAGAGAATTAGGTAAACTGGATTTATGAACACTGGATTTATGAACTTTGGAAATCTTGGAAAAATTCTTTGGAAGTCTTTTGCATGCCATAATAGCATATCTGGCCTTTCTTGGAATGCTCTCTTTATGAGACTTACATGTCAGTTCAACATCTAGTGATATTCCCCGATATTATTACACTTTACACAATTTTCTCAACTCCGTATCCATCAGTTAGGATTACGAAGTAGTTTCTCACACCACTTATGTATGTTGTGTGTGTTAATATGATCCATAAGTGGCGGGACCTACAGTCTGACCGACAGATTTTTGAGAAACTTTTTCATGGCAATTTTATTTTCTCTCAAAGTTTTCGACAGAAATCTGCCAAAAACAAGTCGCTGGAGAAATATTTCTTCATATCATGTTTGATTACATTAGGGGCAGCGATCCAAGGTCCCCGGAATAATCCTTGCCCTGTAACTGTTCGCCCATCCTGATGCAGAATGGTTCTGGTAACCCTGGGCAGCAGCCTTTCATTATCCGAGATTGGCAGTGGATGCTGATTTAGAAATCTGTTGCGGCTAAGTTCGTGCATTGCTGTCGTCACTGTCGTTTGGTGAAGGGAGCGCTGTGCTTCTCTTACTGACTGGAGGTCCACTATTGTAGTTATAAGGTGTATGATATCCGTGTTGAAGGTTGTGAAGTCGTGTCTAATACGGCGAGGAGTTTGGTCGTCCATGACTATATAATGGTTGGGATGGAAGGGCAAATTGCAAGTTACGAAGTTATGTTTCTTCACTGACAATATTTGGGACTCTTCGTGAAGGTGGCCTATACTTGACATCTTTACACAACCTATGGCTATACGTAAGGTCTAATACGTCTCTAATAGCCGCCACATATCACTCAAGAATGAGGATGCATCTCCAATAGCCTTGTAGGTGGCGTTGATAGTTTCTTTGTCCATTCCCTTGTAGTTCCTGATAGCGCCTTCAGGACTCTGTTTCTCATTCTCACTTTGGCATTGATGTTGGCCGCATGTGGAGCGAATTGTAGTAGATTGTCGAAAGTAACCCTAAGGATCCTTAGGTATGAGGTTACCTTCCACTGCAATGTTTAGTGGTTTTCTCACTTCTTTCGTTTACATAGTGAAGAGAGAAACAAATGATTTGGGAGTCGAAGGTTCCTATTCCGGAACAATTCCACCATGGTCGCTAGATACTCTGTTATCCGAAACGTTTGTAGATTTTATAGCTGATCATATGTTTCAAATTGAAACTCATACTCGTATATCCATTCTGGAAACAAAAACTATCAAGCTCAAATAAATTATAAGCTGATCATAATATTGAGAAATGCTTCTAGGTCACGTCTGTGTGTGGTTCAGCGAACCAACTAATTGATGACGACCATATCGACGCCACCGTTCTATAACATTCTAAATCGAAAAAGTGTGTTTTGAGTTATGAGCTCTCAAAGTTTTCAAGCGATATACTATACTATATGTGTATTCCAAGTAGATTTTTCCCTTTTACTACGGAACGGATCGGCGGATCTTAATCAAATTTTGACAGTATTTAAGTTAGAGAACGTAGATTTTAAAAATTCAAGAACGTTAAAAACGTTCTAAGTACACTTAGAACGTTATAGAATGGAGGCGTCGATATTATCCATTGGGAACCAAACATATATTGCCACGCTATTTGTTTCTAATTAATTTAGTGGTTGTCTAATAAAACAAAATTAAATTTTTGAACTCATTTCTGTTAAAAAACTGTGAACTTAGCTTGCAACCCTCGTATCTTTATTGCCATACATACTTATATATATTTATCGCGTAATCACATTTTATTGTTCAAAAGTAAAGCATTTACAATATAAACGATACACAATACAGGAACATACTTCGGCTGATTTATACATTGTTGCTGTACACTTATGGGCGGCACCATGAAATGATTTTCTTTGGAATATAATTCATAACACGAATAATAAATTCCAAAAAAAGAATTTAATTTTTAAGGAAGTCTTTTGACTCCACCATAGATTACTGAAAAAAATAATTTCAAGTTTAAGGCGGCAGATGTTATATATCCTAAGATGCCCGTTTTCTGTAAGGTTGTAAGGCCTTCACAGATTGAAGAAAAGCACATTTGACTTACAGACAATCATTGAACACGAGACCAAATGTTGTCATATTTATGATGTTCAATGTATTGTTATAAGTAGTAAATATGCTAGGAAGTCAGAAGTTTTTTTATGCTCTGCATGAGCATCCAATGCCATGTTCCATAGGTTCAGAGGACATCATTTCTAAAACCGGCGAAAGAAATACTTTAATTGTGTAGAACTGCATTCTGCTCCAATTTTCATCTGATGGTAGCTTGAAGTTTCATTATTGACAGAAGGGTATACGACCTTATTTGCTAACTAAGTCTCATCATCGGAAAGTGGGTTGAATTTCAATGTTTTATAAATTTTAAATAGATAGGCCTTATACTGTATTATGTCATATTTATTCGTAAGCATAACGTAGAGAATTTTTGTTTTTTAGCTCCACTATGTTTCACAATTTAAACAATAGCCGCTTTACCATATTGTTACGTTTTTACCTTTTTAAAACATTTGAAATATAATCTCGTAGATTACAAATAAAATAAAAATAATTTTGTATTTAGTTTTAATTAAAATTCTTTATTATTCGACACAATTCTGTGTACCACTTTTCACAACTTGATGTAACAACAACAATTGCTTTGTTTTTTATTTCTCTGTTTACACTCTCCGCATAAACAATAACAATTACTAGACAACACAGATTCGACAGATCTTTGTAATGGAGATCTTCAAACCACGATTACTCTCTTCATATGCACCGCGTCTTCACACAAGACTAACTGAACTTTTACCAACTCAGTTGCCTGCTTTGCCTTGCCTTTTATATGGCAACGCAAACAGTCTGATGAATGTTCTTGACGGTGAATGTTCGTGGCTTGTTTTAATTCAATTTGAAGATAGAAAGCGCTTAAAAATGCCCTATATTTTGAAATGATTGAAAATACAATACAACTTCGTTAGAAAAAAAGTTTTTTTCTGGTATGAGGTTAACTAAACTTTAAGTCGCGTAGTCGAGCAAATAGTGGGTTGGCTTATTGGACGTGACGCCTCGGTTCAAATCCCAAAATGAAATATAAAAAAAATATTTCTTTGGCGACTGCCACTCAACAGATTTTTGGCAAAAACTTTGAGTGTAAATAAAGTTTCAATGAAAAAGTTGCTCAAAAATCTCACGTTCGGAGTCGAGGGTAAACTGTAGGCCCTGGCACTCACAACATAAGTAATGTGAGAAGCTAGGTTGTAATCCATTCCAAAGTGTTGTAGTGACCAATTATGTATGTATGTGTATAGAAAACATAACTTTTTTAGGTATGTTGAGTAATAAACTATCATCAGGCTTAAGTCCGATTAACAGTTTGTGACTTAAACCGTGTCCGAATTGATATATTTGCTCATACAGTGAACTCGCGATAACGTGAACTAATTTTTACCAAGGCAGTTCACATTTTCGAGTTTGTTCACGTTATAGAGTACCTAAATTTAAAACAAAAAATGACATGTTTTAATATGAAAAATTTTATTTTAATAAGTAAAAATGCTAAACACTATTTTAAATAAATTTTTTATCAATTAGTCAAGAACTCAGTAACCTAATGCCAAAAATTAAGTTTTCAGTTTCAAATTTTTCAATTGAAATCCACCTCTTTAACAAAACATTGATGAAGCCATAAAAAATGTCATCCATACTGACTTGGAGAATTTGTCATTCACTGGACAAGTAAAGTTTTTGAAACTTTGTGGATTTTTAGATATTCCAAATACAAGTAGATTAAGTTTGTGAGTCCCCGACGTATGCGAACAGCCCTTGACAGTTAATCGTTTTTCTCCATCCTTGCACCTGGAGCACTTTTCTGCAATGATGGCACGTATATTTTATCTGGCAACTACTTCAAATATAGCCCGCATCCATCAGCATTATAAATCTGATCTTCGCAGAGAGTTCTTCCATTTTTGCTTTTAACTTTTCCTTAAATGGTCAACAAGTTGCGACTGCGCAGAAAGCTTTTCTCTGGAAATTTTAAGAAGGCGAACAGCAAAACTTTGCTTAAATTTATGAAGCCATCCGTCACTGGCGTTAAAACCACAATCATTTCCTTTAATTTGATCGTGAATTTCTAAAACCTTGGCTATTAACATCAGTCCACTTACCGGCATTTTTTGTTTCACATGTGAAGGAACCACTTATTAAAACTTTTTCCATTCCTGGAAATTCAGATGCACGTAATGTTTTACGCTTTCCAGTGCCATAAAGTGTATTATTTACACGATTATTAATTTCCCGTTTTTTCTTTTTAATGGAAGAAACAGTTGCTTTTGCTTTTGCTCCATATTTTCTTGCCAAGCCACTAACACTATAACCATTTTGCAATAACTCAAGGATATCCACTTTATCTATTAAAGTTAACACTTTAGGCAACTAAGAGGTCGAAGCATACATAAACGAGTACAATGAAAAAGAAGTTCAAACATAAGTAAACAAACAAATAAACTGTAGTTCAGGAATTTCCCAATTTAAAAACATATTAAAAAAATAAAAAAAGTGTTCACGTTTTAGAGCTTTCAGATTTTGTTCACGTTTTAGAATACTCTGTGGAAAAATAAATTTTTTCACGTTTCTGGGATGTTCAAACTTTCGAGTGTTCACGTTTTCGCGAGTTCACTGTAATTATTTGGTTACATAATACGCTTCTGCTCAGGGTTGTTAAAGACCCTTTTATACTAAGAAAGAAATTTGCCAATCCGTTATTTGAATTCGTCGTTAAACTAGTAGGTCCTGCCACTCATGGATAAAATTAACACCAACAACATGGATAGTATGAAAAGACAGACCTATAAAAGATTGTAGCGGCTAATAATGTAAATAAAATGTATTTGAATCGTGTTGCTGTAGATATAAATACAGTGTTCCTAAGGTGGATGTAAAGAAGTCTAAACTTTCGCTGATCAGGGTGCAGCATTTTACTTTCAAATGCTCTAAGTGCTCAAATTAGGTTAGGCCACCTGGCGTACCCTCTCAAAGGTAGAGGTCCCATTTAGGCCAGCATTTAGGCTCATTGTGATACCACAATTAATTTCACCCGGGGGTCAACCAGAAACTAGAAATAACTGAACAGAAAGTGGTAAACAGGCAGTTAAGTACAGCAGCAGAAAACATTCGCTAGGCTATAACAACGCTACTAAATTATAATGATACGGTATACTGCAAGAAAAGGGTAAACACGCCGCCTCGTCTTTTAGCATACAAAAACTAGTCATCAAATTAGAAACCTATGCCATAAGGAAATAAAAGACAGCGTAATGTATGGCAGTTTCGTGGAGTGTTATTATTTTATCAGATAAGAGCTACATACTCGATAATACTAGAGATCTATACAATTGCAGGATTGACATACAATAAAGTTACAATTTTTATCCATCTTGTCCCATACACTTCTGAAGGTTACTTACTTACTTAATTGGCCATAACAACCCGTTTAACGGATTTCGGCCTGCCGCAACACATCCTTACAGGCGCCTCTGCTTCTTGCGTGCCTACGCCAGTTGGTTACACCAATCGATGACAGGGCTTCCTCGATTTGGTCCTTCCAACGGATACAAGGTCGTCCTCTTCGCCGACTTCCGCAGATTCCCGCATCAAATACCCGTCTCGCCAGAGCATCCTCCTCCATTCGAACGACATGGCCGAGCCAGCGCAGCCGCTGGATATTAATACGCTGTACAACGTTAATGTCGTTGAGGAGCTCATACAGCTCAATATTGGATCGGATACGGAAATCATCGCCAACTCGTACAGGACCGAAAATCTTACGTAGGACTTTTCTCTCGAACACTCTCAAGGCCGCTGCATCAGTTCTTAATAGGATCCATGCCTCTGCGCCATAAAGACGAACGGGTAGGATGAGTGTCTTGTAGAGAGTTAGTTTCGTCGTACGAGAGAGGTCTCTGCTACTCAATTGCCTATTAAGACCATAGTAGCACCTGTTGGCAAGAGTGATCCTGCGCTTGAACTCCAGACTGACATCATTACTTCTGAAGGTTAGTTTTCGTTAAAAATTCTTAAATCCTTCTGCGCCTTAAATTTATCTCAAATTGGAAAAGGAAGAGCATGCCTACTTTAATAACAGCCTAAAATACTAAACAAAACTTGAAATGAAAGATATTTTTCGCCCACCCTATGTTCTTAAATAAACAAATGTTTGGGTTAAGCTTGTTCTATTCCTCTTTTCATTTGTTGTTTTTTTGGTTATTGTTTTGTCTTTCAATTTGCGAAAAAAAAACATATTTTTTCTCGGTCAAACGAAACGGCAATACAAACAGTACGTGCCAGAGGCACTTTTTCCTACAAAAAAAACCGAAAACGAAATCTAGTTACTGCCACAAAAACATTTATTTTATGGATCATAACGTTAATGGTGAACGCTAAACATAGAACATTTTTCAGTTTTTTTTTTTTTTCTTTTGCATTAACAGGATGGCCGTGGTTTTATTTCCTGCGCCAAAAAAATCACTCATAAACATTCACCATTATGGGGTATTAGCAAGCCATGAGTGGGCAATTCCAAAAAGCAACAATTGAGAGAGGGTGAGAGTCAAATGTAATGGAATTGCTGGTTCGTTGTTTGCGTTTTGTTCGTAATGTTCTCAACGCTATTAAATAACATTGTGGTTTCCGTCATTTGTATGAATCTGTACTCATTTAACAAACAGATACACATTTACACTAAGGAACTAAGGAAACACAGATAAATCACGACAATCCAAGTCATGTCAATGATTTCGTGTTTTTTTTTTTTTCGTAAAAAAAATGTGTTTATACAGGCACAGATTTAGAGGAGATG
Organism: Sarcophaga carnaria; assembly: GCA_958299815.1. NCBI lineage: Eukaryota > Metazoa > Arthropoda > Insecta > Diptera > Sarcophagidae > Sarcophaga > Sarcophaga carnaria. The sequence continues at coordinate 79,067,250 of OY283149.1, read as the reverse complement.
AAAATTATTCAAAATATGTATTCACCAGCATTTAACCAACTCTCTTGCTGACTTGGGTAGTGATTGATAGACTGCATTATAAGTGAGTAGAAAATAGTGGGGAAAGAAAATAATTTCCAGCCTTACTAAACATCAAGCATACCTAGGAGGTAAGTCTGTGAAATGAATCCTCCTTGTACTGAAAAAAGATGTCATCAATGTTAATGGAATAAGCATTGAATACAGTGTAGTGAACGCACAACCTGTTGTCTTCAGATTGTGGAAGTGATGTGAAGGTACGCATGCAACTTTATTATTCTCACAAGAGGTGAAATTTTATCAACTTTAAATGATTTTAGAGATCATCGTGCTTCGTATAGGATAAGAGCAAATGACTTGTATTCAAAGAAAGCGATACCGTACTCTTTAGTCAGAAATTTAAAATTCGATCGTTTAGATGATTTAAATATTGTTACGTTTTTACCTTTTAAAATAAAAATAAATTTGTGTTTAGTTCTAATTAATTTGCTTTATTTTTCTCACTACTTTTGTGTGCCACTGTTCACACTTGACGAATACAACAATATTTCCTTGCTTACAACGCAGATCTTTTCAACGGCGACCTTCAAACCATGACTGTTTTCTTCACACGCAACGCGTTTTCACAGAAGACTGACTGAATTCTTGCTACTGGTTGCCTGCTTTGTCTTGCCTTTTTATATGCGCACATAATCAGTCTGATGAATGTTCTTGAAATGGAATGTTTGTGTGTTCGCTTTCTCGAGAGCTCTATCGCTACTACATTGTTGTTTGTGTAGTTTGCTTACGTTGTTTGTTGTTGCTTTCGTTCTTACTGATGTTGTTGGTGCAAGCAAGTTGGTTGTATTCGTTGGTGTAGCTTTTGTTTATCGTTTAAATGTTAAACGATGCTACACCGTTTCCATTTTCGTAACAATATGATCAATCACACTGAAATTCTATCCCAGAGGCTTTCTTACTTCAACAATACATAGAAAAACACATTCAATTAGGCTGCAATAATTAAATACTATTTAGAGCGATATTTATGTCCAAGGAAGGTGTACTAATGTAGATCCATCTGAACAGCTTGTATACAGTATAGCAAAATATTTGCTTTTTTATAGCTGATGGAATGTCAACATGCAACTGTCAACTTAGGATACTATGGAGCTACAATACAGCCTGGACATGAACTAACTCCAACTTTTGAATACAATTTAACAATGGCGCCAAAGCAAATTTTGAAATTGGAGTACTCCTTAAACGATATTTAAAAGAGTTTTTGATCTCATTTCCTTCATTAACTCATCATTAGCTAAATCGGAATTACTGACTGAATTTATCTCATCCGAGATAAACCAAAGACATTAAAATATAGAAGACAGATAAACATTTCTGCGTCCTTTCATTTACATCCCGAGTAATCGTCTCACTACTGGTGGAAGTGATAAAAATTTCTGTTTTCCTAAAGTACCAAAGTGGTTAACAACCTACATACTATACACTGCGGACAGTTAGACTCGTAGAGTTAAATAAAATTCATACACATTTCATTTTCCTTTATAAAGATTCACCATTTAGGAGACACAAGTACGTAAACATTTCTCAATTAAAGAAAAAAATTCTTAGAGTTGTACAGGTTTTGGCAGTAAAGTACGGAGATTCTAATCCATGACATCAAGGACTTTCAATTCATGGCAATTTTATGTACTTTCAGAGTTTTTGTAAGAAATCTGCTGAGAGAAAGTCGCCAGAGAAATATTTTTTCATACTTCGTTTTGTTCTAGTTGTCTGAGCTGGGGTTTGAACCACGGTTCAAACGGTCTCATATTTAATATACCAAATCACTATCTACTAGACTACGACGTCTTATTACGGTAAAAGCATCCAGCAAATCGAATCCCAACAGGCTTCCAACAAATATGTCGACTTTCAGCTGTGAGTATGACATATTTTATCGCACTAACTGCTGGAGAAATATTTAGTCAGGGAGATTAACGAACTCATGTGCCTTCGTGAACCACAATGTTCCCCTATCTCACCATAAAAATATCAATGCGGATATATTTCCATCTGAAGAAATTTGTATATCATTGTTATCAATCAAGCGCATGACACATGTCAATCCATTTCTTCGAGTACTTCAATGATTTATACTTAGGAAGCGAAATTTCAATTGCTACCTCTGCCACTGCCTCTGCCTTTACCACTACCGCTGTCATAAATACGAGTGCAACAGCAAACTTAGAGCAATACAAGGAACCCAATACGTGCACAACCATTGAAAAAAAAAACAAATAGACAACAGCTAAACGAAATTGTGTGCGTTACAAAAACACACAATGACGGCAAGTTCAACTGGTTCTATATGCCCGAAAATAAAACCACAAAATCAACACAGAATTTTGGGACTGTAATGTGAACACAAAAACTTAAACACACAACGAAAATATCTCAGTAGACTGTGCTGAAATTACAATCACACAGTTAAGCCATCTGTTCAACGTGTTCACTTACAAATCCCCACTATCATCCGCAGACATATGGTATATGAAACAAAACTTTATGAATTGTTGCTAAAAGCTTCATATCATATGTGTACGAGCATTTTGGCCATATAAGAGGCTAAAAACATACAGACAAACATATATGACACATACATACATACACATAAATCGAAAAGAATGTGAAAAATAAGGGATTTGGTTCCGTTATCACTTTTAAGTGAAGAATTTTTTTTTATTAATTTTGCAACAAGTGCTGCGAAAAAGGGAAGAATATAAACAAAAAGAAACAGATTAATGAATAATCATACATATGGGCAATTTCTTCCGATTTGGATGAAATTTGCACCAAGGTTAGTACTATAGCACAAAACGTCACAGAGTAGATCTGAAAGAATTCAACTTCTTACTCTTGCCCCATCGTCATGGAGTTGTTCAAAAATAATGACCGAGTTTGGAACGTCTCAGCGAAAAGCAAGAATTGCTAAAAACTTGGTTGCTGAGCATGGGATTGATTCATATACTTCCAAACGAGAAGAAGGGAAAAACTTTAGCGTGCGAAACTGAGGCTCTAGTAACTCAATTTTATCATAAAATATTGAAATAATATTGAAAAATCTTATTCTTGAGTTAAAAAATAATTTTTTTGATAGATATCCCACTCGCAACCCATTAAGCGATTATAAAGGCCTTAAAAGAAATTGTATAAGCTTTCTTTTGAGCAAAAAAAGGCCCATTTTGAAAAAAAAATTTAAAAAAATTTATTAAAAAAAAAAAATAAAAAAAAATTTTTTTTAAAAATTAAAAAAATTATTTTTGGAAAATTTTTGCTAGGACCAATAGGTGAAAAGTTACACATATTTAAAAAAAAACCTGTATGACCAAAATGTCCAACTTTGGCCCCTCTAACTCCGGCAGTTCTCGACTGATAGAGCTGAAAATTTATGTCTGGCCTACTATCCAATAGTACTAACCTTGGAACACATCGATTTTAAAAATTGGGTCACTTGACACGAAATTGCCCATATATAAAGGATGTTCTTTAAGAATATACATAGTCAAATTCGCTTTTTCGACACTGTAGGACGAGTGACCTAGTAGGTCGTCTAGTAGGTAGTCTGTACGTTTATTAGAAGCGAAGCCATGATTCCAACCTCAGCTCAAAAATCTCCAATAAAACGACCGCCTTTCAGCAGATTTCTGGCAAAAACTCTGAGACTAAAATTACAATGATGGGAATTTGTCGCTCGGAGTCAACTTTAAAATGTAGGTCCCGCCATTCATATATAAAATTAACACACACAAGATAGGTTGTGTGTGCAGCTGGGTCGTAATCCAAACTAAAAGGTTGCAATGATCAGTCATGTATGTATGTATGTGTAGGATGAGCGATCATACATAATACGTAATTGGTCATTACCATTATCTTATGTTCAACAATTTTAGTTCCCCCAATTAGATAAACGTCTCAAGCCAGGGAGAGATACATTTAGTAAAAAAGATGGGGGCAAGAGCACGTATCAGTTAGGATTACGGCCTAGCTCCTCACACCACTTATATTGTGTGCGTTAATTTTTTTACAGGAGTGGCGGCACCTACAGTTCAAAGTCGACTCCGAACGACAGATTTTTGGGAAACTTTTCATGTCAACTTTATTTACTCTCAGAGTATTTGCCAGAAATCTGCTGAGAGGAAATCGCCGAAGAAATATTTTTCCAGATTTTCGTTTTGATGTCTGACCTGGGATTTGAACCGAGGATTCATGTCTAATAAGCCAACACACTACCTACTAGACCACGGCGACTTCATTTTCACTTTCCAGATTTAGTGATGATCTGCAACAGGCTGCTGATAATGCCAGACACGAAAAACTCGAAGTAAATATCAAAAACTCCAGGAATGCACAAAAGACAGGCAAAAGCAATATTATCTGACTGTCAGGCACTCGGCTCTTATGAGATTTAATCGGAGATTGAATGGGACTATCTGGAGAAACTGAATCATCTAGTTGGTTAGAGGACGTGTACTTGTCAATTAAGACACGTACAGTACCCGGAAGTCGAATTGACCCAATAGTATAGAATTGATACAATAGTATCTAGTATCAATATAAGATTACCACCAGCTGGGTCCCAGCGCGTGTGGAAATTCTCGGTAATAATTAAGCAAACGAGCTAGTAAGGAGAGAAGATTCCATGCCGTTGATTGGGCGGCTGTGGGGTGGATAAGGATGATTGTAATAGCAGCAAATACTTTTCTTAAACCAAATCGATTTAGGGCAATCAGAACTTTTGTTGGGAAATAATAAAAAGAGGACATTTGAGTCATACATCAGACTATCAATAAACAACCTGAAGTTGATAACCACTCTTTTGACAGGACGCTATAAACTCAAAAAACATTTGCATAGAATGACGGTTGGTCTCGATCCCAACATATAGATTCTGTGACGATAAGAATGAATCAGCGGAACAGATTCTTGAAACCTGTAAGGCACAAATTGGCATTGTTGACAACAAGCAGCATCCTGAAATTTGTCAGAACAATAGGCTTGGAAAAGACATTATCGCTATAATAATAAACTATTTGTCATGAGAGGAGTACACTTTTCTTCCACACTTTCAAATTGCATCACATACACTATACTATACAAAGTTTATTAGTTTATTCCTGGTATTGATCGAAACTAAATAATTTAATTAATTTTTTTCTACATGCTCAGTTTGATTTGAAATACTTATTTAACAACAAATATTTCAAGTGCATGGCTGGTAATGTCTTAAATAAATAAACAGGAAATTATTGAATAGAAACTCTAATCAACTTAAATCAATCCAATCAATCATTACAAGAGTCATTAATCAAATAATTGAAATCATTATTTCTTGCATAACAAAATTATTGTTTTCATTTCCGTTTAATTTAAATATTTAAATCGGGAGAAATCTAACTCATTATTAGAAGAAGAAAAATGATTTTAAAGCACATACGTACATATATATCAACATACATAAACAAATGCAATTGAAATGTTATATTTATTCCCCTAATATTTATTGCTCGCTCTCTTAAACACTCTACTCTCTCTCTTTCTCTCTCTCTCTCCATTTCACCCTCTTAATGCTTGTAATTAAATATTAAGTAAACAAAGGTTACTCGCTCAAACCATACATGAAAACGCATAAGCATACTGTGCTTACATCAATGCTATATCGGAGATGGGAGTTATTAATTTACATCGGAAGTGGGATTTATTAATTCTATTGGAAATAGGAACTAATTACTCATTATTCCCTTACTAATAAGCAATGAAATATTAAAAAGTGTAATGATAAATAAATTTGTAATAAAATTTATAATGAATTCCCCTGATGGAAAAAATTAACTCTTTAACGCACAAAGGGACGCATATCTGCTAAACGAGATATTCAAAAAATATAAATAAAAAGAATAGAATATAACCCCCATATTACATTTATTTATTTCTAAATTCGCGTATTTGAATTTTCAGCCGATAGCGGGTGTATTCGAACAGTCAATCTTCATACAGTGGACAGCAATAGTCTTAGTACGGCAATATATTTTGAGAAAAAAGTCTCCACAGGCTTAATACTCTTGCAGAAAGTCCCGATATGACTTCAAGAGAGTATTTAGGAGATCGTTTGAAAGAACGGTTACGTAATCGCTAAACATCAAGCAGAAGTCAATCGAAAAATGTGCTCATGGTGCCATCAGAAAACACTAAACTAAACTTGTACATTCAATTCCAAATGGGTTAAAAGGCGTGCTTGACCTTAAGAGATACTCTACTAAATACAAGGGATAACATTTTTATATATTAGGCCTTTGAATTTAAAATTTACTCAAGGTTCTCCTTGGGGGTACCTATGGAGTCATCTGAAACTTTTTCTTATTTTTCTCTTGTTTTATGAAAAACATTAAAAAAATTTTTGTTTTATAATAAAACAGAAATAAATTAATAAAAGAAATATATAAACTATAAACTTTTACACAAACTCTTGGCTAAAATTCATGAAATTTCTGGCCGCTTGAAGTTTACAGTTAATTTTTTTTTTTTTTTTTGGTTTTGTTAATCGTACTGAAAAATGATAACTTTGCCTCTCATAAGTTTATGGTCGTGGAAGGATTAAAAAAAAGTTGTGTATCTTCCAATAGGGACTCGCGAAATTTGACAATTAATAACAGCCGTCTTGTTAAAGTTTGATCAGTAAAAGTAGTTATCATTTATTCAGTATGATTTGCAAATTACAATAAACAACCATAGATTACTACGTCTGTTTGCTGAATGAACTGAAATCATAATTTTCATCGCAAAAATTAACTTCAACCATGAAGATCCTTTCTGGATTAATGGGTACGTATACAAACAAGATTATCGAATTTTAGACGATACCAATCCACTTTAAATCCAAGAGAGCCAATTCATTTCGAATAAGTTACTATTTGGTGCGAATTTTAGGCTGGCAACGTCATCGGTGTATACTTCTTTGAGGACTGTCTAAGATGAGCCCAATATGTCGATGATTATCAACTTATTTTGGTCTGAATTAGATGGACTGGTCACCAAAGGTAAGAGTTTGAATAAGACTGTGCTTTGAGCCACGCGGCTCATGTTGAATAATTTGCACACGCGATTTAAACGCATGGTTATCTCAGCGGACGTGAATGGTTACAATGATCGTGCGGTTTAATCCGTTGCACTTTTTCCTGTGCTGGTAGGTGTATGCGAATAAGACACATAGCTCATGCCATCGAATGAATTCAGCCTGATTTACTCGACAAAGTTAATAGAAAATTTAACAATTCGCTTCACATATAATATGGCATCAATAATCGCCGTAGTCTAGTACGTAGTGTGTTGGCTTATTCGACTTAAGGCCACGGTTCAAACCCCAATTCAGACATCAAAACGAAAATACGAAAAAATATTTCTTCACGACATCCTCTCAGCAGATTTCTGGCAAAAACTCTGACAGTAAATAAAATTGCCATGAAAAGTTTCCCAAAAATTTGTCGTCCGGAGTCAATATTAAACGGTATGTCCCACCACGCATGTATAAAATTAACACACGCAAATTTTGTGGTGTGAGGAGCTAGTCCGTAATTCTGACTGAAGGGTTGTAATGGCCAATTATGTATGTATGCGGTAGGTGTATGGGAATAAAGTGACGCGAATAAGCCACATAACTCATGCCATCGATCGAATTAAGCCTCATTTACTCGACAGAGTTAATGGAAAATTTAACAATTCGCTTCACACATAATGGCATCAATAGACGCCGTAATCTAGTACGTATTGTGTTGACTTATTAGACGTGAGGCCACGGTTCAAACCCCATGTCAGAGAAATCCAACAAAACGAAATATAAAAAAATGTTTCTTCGGCAACTGTCTCTCAGCAGTCTTACGGCAAAAACTCTGAGCTAAAATAAAATTGCCATGACAAAGTTTGTCAAGAATCTGTCGTTCGGAGTCGACTTGAAACTGTAGGTTCCGTCACTCATGTATAAAATTACCACACACAACATAAGTGGTGTGAGAAACTAGGTCGTAATCTTGACTAAAGGGTAGTAATGACCAATTATGTATATATGTAAATAATAAGTTAACGTATCCTGGTCTTCATCGTTCAAGAGCATTACCAGCCGACACGCAAAATGAAGTGGATTAAATGGGGAAATTTCCAAATTATTGTGATGGCAACAGTAAGACAATAATAAGCAAAAATGACAAACAAACAACAACAAAATATACATATCATACAGTACACAGGTATGTATGTAATGTATGTAATCCCACACACACAATTTTTCCTATTTAAGTTTAAAGATGGGAAGCGCTTAAACTTCCAAATGTTATTAAAATTCACTAATTTTTCAAATTAAATGTAAAATTCTAAAACAAAAAGCATAACGTGATATTATCCAACCCTGACACATGCAGCTAAAAGTAAACCTAATAGCCACAATATGTAGAGTGCGGTTGAAGTATAATTTAGAGCCAGTATGTGCATTTAACCCCATGCTACCGCACATGTTTAACCACCTGAGCTATGCAAGCAAATACAAGCACACACTATGGAAAATTGATTTAGTAAATACGAGGGTTTTCAGTTGGGTACAAGAATTACGGGTTAGTTGCCGTAGCCCACTCCTACTATAAATTAAAAATTTTCGTGTCATTTGTATGACTTGCATTTTGCAATAAAACAAATTCACAAACTGATAACATCAGAGATCAATTTTAAGGCATTTACTTTCTATTTCTGTTTACACATTAAGGGATTGAAAGGATACTCGTAGGTCAGCTATTCCAGTGAAATCAAGACCGAATTTTACAACCGATTTAATGTGAACAAATTGAGAGTTTTCAATACTTACAATCCTTTAGTAATGTGGTATCAGGAGAAGGGGGATTACCTTACATTTGATAACACAATGGGCCATATGGGCAACCGAGTGAACTTGCCTGTGAACGGCAAACTACCCGCTAAACTAACCTAACCTTGGTAATGTATTAAAAATAAATTCCACAACGAATTCAATTTGAACCCAACCTCGTAGAAGTCCATCAGCCAAACTGATGACCAAAAAAAATATATTTTATGTAGCATTTACTGCTTATAATGACCAATTGATATGAATCATTAGAGAGAGCATTAGCACAACCAGCAGCATCAATGCCCGCAAAATATAAATGACTTTACAATTACAATTTATGCAAAATGAAATGAATTCGTTTCTTTTTTTTGTAAAAACACTCTTTCTTGGTTCTACTCATTTGCAATTCAATGTTTCATTTGAATTTATTTTCCATTTCTTTTGTTTCCTTTTTAATGGCGTTTTAATTGTTTTAAAACGAAGTTGAGAAAGCATAGCAACACATGGCCAGCCATTTAAATTGCAATTTAAGCATCGAAAAAATCTTTTTTTTTTCTCTCTTATCGAATAACCTCTGACCGAAAAGGTTACAACAGGCATTTATTTATTTCTTTTATAAAAAATTTATGAGAAAATAATTCATTTAAATTGCAGAAATAAATTGTGATGCGATTTTAATAAATAAAACAAAATATTTTTAAAAACAAAAACCTTTCTCAAATGCACATAAATTTTTAAGAATATTTACAGTTCCTGGTAAAAATATAATGGGGATCCCTACTTTAAATTGTGGAAATTTACAGAAAATTTCATAGAGCTCTCGACAATATTACGGCCTGGTGAGCAAGCAATTTCTGTAGTTATTGATTGTAGTCGCACTGATTTTAAGCCTCTCGATTTAAAACCATCAACAAAACAAAGACATGCGTTACCATATTCCATACGTAGCTTGAAGTATACGTCAAATGATGATGTGTCCTCACTCACAACTTGCTGGACTTATAAATGTAAACAATTTTACATAAGGATCTTGGCTTACATGCCTACAAATTGCAGCTCATAAAAGAGGTAAAACTAAGCCACCATCGTTTCCATCATATAATTTCTTCGGCGTTTCCTCATATGAAACTAGCATTTTTGTTATTAATACACGAATCTGGGTTCAAAAACTTTCCATCACGTCAGGCTTTCGAGAAAAGAGGGCCATTTTTGAAAAATTGTAGAGCTAAACACTGACGTGCTAGAACCACCGCTATTGTCAGAAATTGACAATTGATCTTTGCTCTTTAAAATCAGCCTGAAGCCAAATTGTTTGCATGCACCCTTAAAGTAGGGGGTGGGTTCATGTCAAGGGGTGCAAAGGAGAAAGAGAAACACATTACGGAGGTCCTTAAAAATTAATCAGATTTACTTGAAAATTGTTACTCAGGGGTTTTTGGGGTCGCTGATTGCAGATCTTCATTCAGATTCAAAAAATTCAAAATGGCGGATCCAATATGGCGGTCGAGGTTTATAAAAATTAATCACATTTACTTGACCTTCGGAAACACCTGGAGCCATCTTATTTGCACAAAAAAGTCCAAATTTGCAGTTTGCATCAATGTCAATAAGCAAAATTGACGCATTTGGACCGAATGTAATTCTCCAACAAAATGGACTATTTAAATAGGGTTTACACGCTGCCACTATCATCGACCCATATTTCCACTGAAACGACCAAGGAGCTGTTGTGACAGTGAATGGCAAGCACTACCGAACCATGCTGACTGAACTTTTATTTTAAAAAATTAATCAGTTCGTCAACGACATTTGGTACCACCATCTATTGTATTGCAACTTGCAATACAACGCGCTTAATAATTGATTTATTGGTGACATCTTCCTTTCCAAGACTTGAAGGATTGAAAATCAATATTCAAACCGCTATTGATGCCATACGAGCCGATTTATTAGAAAAAGTAATTAAAAATGAAACTGATGAAATGGAACAGTTGATCATTCTTGGAAATCGGTTTCCTACTTACTGTTACGTTTTTACCTTTTAAAAACATTTAAAATATGAGCTCGTAGATCGTTTTAATTAAAATTCTTTATTATTCGCACAATTCTGTGTGCCACTGATCACAACTTTATGTAAACAACAACAATTGCTTAGTTTGTTATTCCTCTGTTTACACCCTTTGCATTGTTCGACTGATCTTTGTAACGGAGTTCTTCAAACACACCGCATCTTCACACAAGATTGACTGACCTTCACTGACTCAGTCGCCAGCTTTGCCTTGCCTTTTATATGGCAAAGTAAACAGACTAATGAATGTTCTTGAAGGCGAACATTCATGACTTCGCTTTCTCGAAATCTCTATCAATGTAAACATCGTTGTTTACGTTTATTATTGTAGTGTTGTTGGTATATTTTTGTTTTCTTGTTTACCTATTTTTATGCTGCTGTTTGTTGTTATATTAAACAGTGCGATAATTTGTAAAACAAGTTCATTGTTTTGTTTTTGTAGCTTTAGTTTATAATTTTAATGTTAAATGATTAATACCCGTACGTCGATGAAACGCGAGATCTGTCGAAAACTTTGCCACCATCCATGAGGTGAACTTTCACAGAGTACAACGTCATAAATTGGTACTGGGCCCTTGCAAAATTCAACTGGTCCAGAAACTAAAGGTAAACGATCATAGACAACGACATGTATTCGCTTAATGGACTCTAGAGCAGTTGGCAAATGTTCCTAATTTTCATCAAAAAAACATATTCAACGATTAGGCTCATTTCTGAATGACTAAGTAAATTAAAAAACTAAATTTGAGGCGAAAACAATCTAGATGAGATCCAAACAGCATCTAATTAATCACGAAAAAGTCACCGTTTCTGATGAATTTAGGTTGGCAGTCCATATTTTTTTGAGAACGATATTGGCAGGCCACCATTGTCAACAAGCAAGCACTATAGGTTGATGATTACCAACTTCATTTGACCTTAATTGGATGATTTGGACACCAACGGCAAGTGATTCCAACAAAAGGGTTTTGTGTTTCACACAGCTTTTGCCATATTGAATATTGAATGGTCACCCTATGTGAAAGTGATGTAAAATTGCCAACAAGGTCATAGGTTTTGACCCCTTTCCTTGTAAGGTTTTCTTAATTATAGCGGTCCTCAAACTCAACATAACTGACGTTATCGTTCAAATTCAGACTTATAAAAATCATGTTGAACATTTGAACGACACATAATGCCGTCAAAAGGCCTTTCAAACGCATAAAAATTTAAATTTAAAAGTAACAAGTGCTTAGTGAACCCAATATTTGTAGGTCTCTTGAATAAAATTAAAATCGTTTCATGGTAGTAGACATGAGGCCACGGTTAAAACCTTTGGACAGACATCTCCAATAAAACGAAATATAAAAGAATATTTCTCCAGCGATTGTCTCTCAGCAGATTTCTGTTCAAAACTCTGAGAGCAAAAATAAAAGTGCCATGTCGTTCGGAGTCGTCTTTAAACTGTATGTCCCGCCACTCATGTATAAAATTAACACACACAACAGAAGTGATGTGAGAAACTAGGACGTAATGTATGTATGTGTGTAAATTTTTCATCGTCAATCTAATATCTGGCAATAGAAAAAAAATTAAAAATAAACTCGAATTTGAATCAGGGTTTAAAAAAAGTTAATAAAATATAAATACGTACACAATAAGTATTTTCCACGAAATGAACAAACTACGTACATAAAATATTATTTCAATAAAATAATACCGAGGCTGGAATAGTTTTTTCTTGAAAGTTTTTGAATTGAGTTAATGAGTTATTAAAGCATAAGAAATTCCAAAAAATCTCCTTTAATGTTTAAGACATTAATGTGTTAAATATTTCTTGGCAACTGTAGACTGTTAATGAACGATCAAACTTTCCAAGTAATTTAAATACGACAACTCCCTTCTCTGGTTATTTTATGTGTTGCGCTTAAGAAAATTTAATACAAATCATTTGAAAGTGTAGCAGCCTTGTACTTAAAATTACAAGTAGAATTAATATCAACAACATATCTCTTTCTCTTTCATTTTCTCTTTCTCCTTCCTTCTTTTTTCGTTTAGTGTTATTACAATGAGAAAACTAATTCATTAAACTGAGTAAGTAAACAGAAAGTATTCGTAAATCGAATACTCTTAGGGGAGCTAAATAGAACAAATACTAACACTACTACATACTAACGGTGTGAAGAAAAAATGAAAATGCTAAAAGAAAAGAAAAACAAAAGTGAAATCAAATAAACAAAACAAATGAAAAAATCATTATTTCGAACTGCTGTTGTTAAGCTCCATTATTAAGACATTAATGAACAAGACAGAGAGAGACAGAGAGAGAAAGAGAGATTATTTATAAGCGTAAAAACATTACAAAACAAAAACACACATACATTTGCAATATTACAACAGCCTACATCTACATATAGCCAACAGAGTATACGTTGTTTATTTTTAATCCGCAAGTTTATGCGTGTAAATGTATTGGTGAAGGTAACTCAAGTAAATATTTCATTTCATTTATGCCATTGCAATGACATCCACAAGGTAAAGGCGAAGGCGAAGGCGTTTTTTGTGTTTCTCTCTTTTCTCTTTTCCTTATTTTTTATTTACAATATTTTGCAATTTTTTTTTTTAGTTTTATTTTCATTTTTGCAATCCACTTTACATGTGCAGTTGACGTTTTTCCACTTTTGTTGTATGGCACAGCAAAAAAAAAGAAAATCTTATTCACTATTGTATTGAAATACGGGTACATTTGTCATTCATTTTTACTACACTCGCTCACACACAAAACAAAAGAAATTTTCTTGTGTGTATGAGAAAATGCTTGTATAAGATATACTTTTAAAAATTGTTGTTAAGTTATTGCAACGTCTATTAAGCGTTTTTTTCTCTTTCGGTATTTAAAAATTTATGAAAATATCTTGTTTTTTATTTCATTTAAAAGGAGGAACTACATATGTATGTATTAGTAAGTATAAAATTTTATATAATGACAGATTTTTGAGAAACTCTTCATGGCAATTTTGTTTATTTTCGAATTTTTTGCCAGAAGACTGCTGAGAGGTAGTCGCCCAAAAAAATATTTTTTTCATATTTCCTTTTGTTCCTGAAAAATTCACTACTTTAGTACTTTTTCAGTACTTTTTCATTTCAAAAGTACCACGGTACCCCCGTTACACAGTTAGTACTTTTTAGTATTACATATTTTATCGTTTGCGCTTTTCAACTATTAACGGGTTAGCAACATGTTCAATGTAATGCTAAAGATAGAACTAGTCTTAAGCCCCGGTTAGCCCAACGGTCACGCAACGTACGTTCGTTTTTAGAATAAGAAAACTTTTTAGAATGAGAACGCTTGCCGAACCGTAATGTAAATATATAAATATTTAATTTGCTCTTAATTTCCTAAAATAAATGTACATTCCGTTACGTTCCTTTGACATTTTATTAAACGGTGCTTTTACGTTCTATTACGTTCAGAATCAGTCTTTATATAACCTTAGTTTCTCTATTCCATTTCCATTTTTATTTCTATTCCATTCGGCTGTATTAAGTAAAAATAAAAATTTTATTGCAAAAGTACCATTTGATGCAAAAAAGTACTCTTTCATTTATCATTCAGTACCATTTGAAAATTTCAATTTTGCAACACTGCTATCCCATATCCCATTAGTCATTAGTGTAATACAGAATACATATTAACACCACTTGCTTATGCCATGTTTTTTTTTTATCAATGATGTATAAATCATTTGAAAATAACAATTCTTGAGCTGTCAAAGTCATTCAATACTATTTGTTTTCTTCGTGCATATCATAATTTTTTGTTTCATAAAAAGTTTTGTTGATAGATTGCTCTTGGAAAAGTATACGATGAGTACGCTCTATCAAAAACGCAATATATCGAGTGGTTTGCGCGTCTCAATAATAGAGATTTTAACATCATACGCAAAGAGCATCCGAAACAGCCAAAAACGTTTGAAGACAATGTTTTTTACACGACAGGGGATAGCCCCTAGTCACGCAGTGCTTTGTGTTGGAACTTGATAAATAGGTTATGGGTAGGAGGACACAGGAAGTAGTGTTGGTAGACAATAAATTTGAATCTTTTTATAGGACAAAAACGTTTGAAGACAATGTTTTTTACAAGATCAACACTCAGGGGATAGCCCCTAGTCATGCAGTGCTTTGTGTTTGAACTTGAAAAATAGGTTATAGGGAAGAGGACAGAGGGAGTAGTGTTGGTGGACATAAAATTTGTATCTTTTTGTATTATAAGTGGCAGGAAATACATCTGTGGGTAGGGAGCTCCTTTTACGGACAGTTTGGCTAAAGAACGAATTCTGTCTGAATGCGATCCACCGGCTAATCGGCCATAAACGTATGTGCCTGTGAGAAAGACGAGTGCTATGTAAGAATATACGGTTTACGGGAACAAACCCCCTTATCTCGCTAGAGCAAAATCCGTTGTAGCATAGTAGTACAGTGAAACACAAGTCACATTGAGACGATCCTCATAATGAGCACCTTCGCCCTCTTCTGTACACGATTGAGGAGCCTCAAAACAGACTTTTAGGCACCAGTCCATACATGAGAGTTGTGTTCCATTCTCGCTCAGATATAAGTGGTATAAATAGTAAGTATATCAGTTGAATATTGGTGTCAAACGTAAGAAGAGCATGAATATTCATTAGGCGCCTGCCTCAAGCATTCTTTTCAAAGAGAAGCAGCTATTTGATCGTTTTAAAAAGAATTTAATTTTGTATTGAATTATCACTGGCATTTAAAAATGGGTTAAAGAACCCATAAAGATGGCACCACAGACGCAAGAAGTCTACTACCAAGCAGAACATCCATTGCTTCTAGGAAATGCTCTATATTTGATGGAATCAGAAGTGTGTAAACCATTGTGATCTAGCTATCACGGCAGACCTGCACAAACAACAACTTATTTATTTGATGCGAATATAAGTCGTAAGTTTCTATTATAAAAACGCTTAGCCACGTATTGCGATCCTAGTCATAAGATGTTAAGGAACGCCCTTACGATTCACTTTACAGCAGTATACCAAGACCTTCCTCGATTGGATCTTGGTCTCAAAATACGAGTCCTGCAGCTAGAGAGATTTTCCCATTGGAGACATTGTTGTAACTCCAAATAAATTTTCTAACGTAATATAAATACCCCGTAGTGAAGTGAAGTCGCCCAGGTCAGATATCTCGAACGAAACGAATTATGAAAAAATATTTGCTTTCGGCGACTTCCTCTCAGAAACTCTGGAAAAAACTCGGAAAGTGAATAAAATTACCATAAAAGTTCCTCAAAAATCTGTCGTTTAAAATTGATTTTAGGTCCCGTCACTCATGTATTAAATTAACACACATAGCATAAGAGGTGTAAGAAGCTAGGTCGTAATCTTCTAAATCCCTAAATAACCTCACACGTTTTATTTTTTTTGCATCGCTGTAAATCGTGGAATGCTGCATCGAAGAATATCTACACAGTTGAGATATTCATAAACATCTGTCAAGGCCAATATTCTCAAAATATTCTGCCCAGCGATAAACACAACCACAACCACTCCTTGTGGCTGAAGACCGATTTAACTTCAATTTAAACGAAAATTTTGAGGTGCAAAAGGAAATAAATTGGGCACTCTCTACGAAAACCCGATGACGGTATTACGAGATCTGCTTTAGGATGGAATCCTATGCGAATTCCAAGAATTGGGAGCCAACCCACGCTTGGAGAAGGCAGATAGTAAAAATAAAGAGATTTACTAGAGTCGTATAAGATCATTGGCTTTGAACAAATATAATTACGAGGCAAATTTTTGTGGTCATATGATCCCCAGAGGATTTTTTTTCATGGTCCTTCAGTCAGGATTACGATCGAGCTTCTATAGGTGTGACCTAGAGTTTAAAGTTGTCTCCGAACCCCAGAGAACTGCGAAACGGAAATAAATTGTGATGATAATCTATGCGAATACAGTAGAAAGAAGGACTCATACGACTGGTAGAGCTAATGACAATTCATGCAGTTTAGCTAAGCTAACGAAAGATATCAGTTTTTATTTTCTGACTTAACTAAGGGCATTGCCTAAGGATTTTTCTTCTTCTCCGTATAAAATATTTCACACAGATAATTAACCTTTCAAAAACCATTGTTTAATAATAAAACTCAAAGAATTCATATTCAATTGCGCGTGGATTTCCTTGGTCGGACGGTGGAATAGAATTTTTTCTTAATAAATTTGTCATTTTAAATGCAACAGCCTAAAGCACTTTAAGTTGCATGAATATTTTATGATTTTCGTTACTCTCGTTACTCTGGCTATTCGAATGTCAGGGATGGAAATTTTGCACAATTAAAAATAATAGAAAGAAGGATTTTATATTCTATTTTTATTTTTATTTCTTTTTTTAAATGCAACTTACACTGAAAATAATAACAGAAAGAGTCTTAAAAATATTTCTGTAAATGGGGTGGCGGAGAGCACAACTAGAATATTCTTACATACCTTAACAGGGGGAAAACATATTTCAGTTCTATGGGTATATTTCTTTACCCTCCTTCTCTTTGGTTTTCCTTAACAGAAATTATAGTTTTAGTCTCTCTATCCTTTCGTTTTCGATTTTTTTTTCAGTTATTATTCATATTTAGCTGTCCTTCAAAGGACAAACAGGCGTCATTGAGACTGAAATGAAAGGAGAGCAGAATACATACATAAAAAATATGTTCTTGTCTAGTTGTCATTGTTATTGTTATTGTTATATTTATGTGAAATGAAACAACAAAAATATTTGTAAAACAACAGAACGTTTGTAGAAAAAGAAAAGAAAATGTTATATTCGAACAGACGACATAAATTTCTAGTCATGATGTTTGATTGTCTATTGCAATATGAAAAAGAGAGAAGGAATACTTAAAGGCAAAGATATTGGTTGTTTTTTTTTGGTTTTTTTTTTCTTTTATTAACAAACTTCTTTAATTTGCCTTGATTTGCATATTTATAGGCAGTCTGCCGTACTAGTAAAAGGTTAAAGTCATATACGATATTTGAAATATTAATATAATTTGGGCATTTGTAACCTAAAATTGTAATTGAAGAATTTTTATTTATTGAGCCAATTTCGCTGACCTTATTCCATCTTTATAGATTGTATAAGCCAATAGCTTTGATAGCTGATAAATGCTATCTGTCTAAAGGCAAATCTGTGAAATTAGCTATCATTTATTCAATCTGTTTTGCTTAATCTTCATTAACGACCATAGACAACGACGCGTATTCGCTGAAAGGGCTCTGTATCAGTTGTCAACTGAGCCTAATTTTCATCGAAAAATTATGTTCAGCAATGAGGCCCATTTCTGGATGAATAGGTACGTCAGCAAACAAAATTGTAGAATTTGGGAAGATAAATCACTTGAAATAAGTCCAATGAATAATCCAAGAGTAGTCAGCGTTACTGTTTAGTGTAGATCGTTGAAAACGATGACTGTTAACGGCGAGCACTGATATGGACACTAATAAAATGCGGTTTCAACAATATAGCGATATGTGTCAAACGGTTCATGCCACATTGTATATTATATTCGACTGATATGAAGGGTTGGTCGTCTCAAGTGGAGGTGACATTAACTGGCCACCGTGATAGTATGATTTAACCCTGTTAGACAATATTATTTACGTCGCAGGCGTACGCGATGGTCCTCAAGGCTAAGATAGTCTATGCGACATTAAAACGATGTTATATACCACACACAGAAGATATCTCGAAAGAATAAAAAATGTAAATGATATCTCACAAAACACTTTGTTTTACTTAAATTTAAAGATTGGAAGCACTTAATGAAAGGCCCGGTATAGCAAATTATGTCTTTTATTAACGGGGGAATGGCTTTAGAAGTTCTTTCTTTCCCTCGTGAAGGGTTAAACCCAAAGCGAAACTTCAATAATTTGAAATTAGACACCACAACGGTCTCAATGTGGATACCCACATTATCGTGGCTGCTAGAAACTATTTTAAGTCTCTTTCATTGAACCTTTATATATAATAGACTCAAACCGAATACTGTTCACTCGGGGATGCATGGCTCTGAGAGACCACCACAATGTTGGAGAGTGAATTTTAAGATGTTAGTTCAAGATTACGCAATGCAGTCTAGTTACACTCTCTTTTCATCAGATTCACTTTGTGAACGTGATTTAATGATTGGTCCTGATCCCCTAATCTGCTACCTCTTCGTCCTCATCAATGGATGGGTCCGGGGGGAACAGCAGAGGCGTTGGGGAATGGATCGGAGTATTGTGTTTCTAGGTGTCTATGCCTATAGGCAGTGTTAGAACAGGTTGGCTGTCTGGCTTAGATAAGGCCAGTTTGAGGCTAGTTATTGGTCTTATTACGGGGCACTGAGAGACTAGATTGCTGAGGAGGAGTTGGAAACTATCGAACACCTCCTCTGTAACTGTACAGCCCTTAGCAGGTTGAGGTTGAGGACTTAGGGCAGAGGCTTTTTCGAGGGTTTGAATTCTTTGTCGAGTGCCAACATTAAGGCACTCCATAGATTCATTATTAGTTTGAGCTGTTTGAGAAGCGCTAGTCGCACTCTCTTCTGTGTTTGTGGTCTGTGTTATTCCTCTGCCTAATTATTCTTCCTTTCCTCCTTCCTCTCCTTTTCCCAAGCATCACTATTATCCTTTATTTCCTTTAGGACGTATTACAATGGGTCAACTTGACCTCCGAGTGTTGTACTTGTCTCAATGGCAAGTACACGTCCTCTAACCTAAAACCTACACTCTCTTTTTAGAGTCAAAATTTTTCTAATAAATAATGAACAGCATGTATGAAGGCTAAAACATTTCGAAAAAGTCTTTAAGAATTATTCACTATGTAAACCCAATTTTTTCAATCCTAAATTTTCATTAATATCCCTACGGAGATTTATAAAGTTTCAGTACTATCAGTTTATTTCTTATTCAACGGGCTACAAGTCGAGTACTTTACTCTTGAAATATACAGTTATGGACAACTTTCTAGACTAACTGGATATAATCAGTTACAGCATATTCTTAGGGTAGAAAGTGTGATAACAAAATTTTATCATATATCTATGTATATACTATGTACATATATATAAAAATGAATGTTTGTTTGTATGTAATTAATAGAATCGTAAACTATGCATTTGATCATGTTATGATCTTTAGCAAAGTTGTTGCGCATGAGCCAGAGAAGGTTTCTAAGTTGGTACGACCAATATCCGACAGGTGGCGCCATTGATAATTACTAAAAATGATTTAAATCGTAAACTGTGTATTTAATCATGTTATAATCTTTAGCAAAGTTGTTGCACATGAGCCAACGAAGGTTTCTAGGTTAGGTTAGGTTAGGTTAGAGGACGTCTACTTGTCAATTAAGACAAGTACAGTACCCGGAGGTCGAATTGATCCTTGTTTCTCACACCACTTATGTTGTGTGTATTAAGGCTTAAAGTCGATTCCGAACGACAGATTTTTGAGAAACGTTTTTCATGGCAATTTTATTTACTCTCACAGTTGTTGCCAGAAATCTGCTGAGAGGAAGTCGCCGAAAAATACTTTTTGTATTTTTTCTTGATGTCTGGCCTGAGGCTCGAACCCTCGCTTTTACATCTAATAATCCAACAGACTACCTACTAGACTACGGCGACTTCAAGGTTTCTAGGTTGGTATGACCAATTTCCGACAGGTGACACCACTGAAAATTACTCAAAATGAATTAAATCGTAAACTGTGCATTTGATCATGATATGATCTTTAGCAAAGTTGTTGCGCATATGTCGACGGAGGTTTCTAAGTTGGTGCGATTAATTTCCGATAGATGGCACCACTAAGAATTATTCAAAATGAATTGAATCGTAAACTATGCATTTGATCATGTGTTGATTGGGCAAATACCCGAAATTTAAGAATTTATCATTTATGATTTTAATAACATTTAGTATAACTCATTCCCGCAAAGTTTGAAATATTTTAATTTTGGAAAATTTTTAAAAATGCTGTGAGGTTGAATTGGATTGTGAGACTCTAATAAATTTAACACATTTTTCACGTCGTTCAGTTGCAATCATGCCTCCAAAGCGGCAAGCAATTGGTCGACCTACACCTCGAGCACGGAAGAAAATACCCTTACGAGCCTCAGAATCAGATAGGCAACTAGCATTGAGACTGGAAAATCTTCGAGTACAAGCCGCTGAGACCCGTTCGCATGAATCACTTGAACAACGACAAGTAAGATTCGAAACTGATCGAATGCGTACTACTCAGTCCCATTCGTCTGCATCATCTGGACAACGGGAAACAAAATCCATCGAATGATTCAAAATTAATTGGACATTTGTGTAATGTCTTTCCTTTACATTTATTTTAGTTGGTGGTGCAGCAACACGCGCAGACTACATCTAGTTTTAAATAAAAAAAAATTTAAATTCAGTTAAAAAAATTTTTCTTTTCAAAATATTAACAAAAATTTAAAAATCCCAAAAAACCATATATTTTCTTCATTTCTCAAATTATATGCAAATCTACTGAGTCATTTAATTTATTCGTTCTCTTTAATAGGAAAGAAAAATGCCTGAAGAAGAATTGAGAAAGAAGAAAAACATTTTGCAACTTGTCATCAGCATACTTTGCTACCGTATATGAGTAAAAAACATGTCGATTGCTCACACAAATTTAAATCCAAATAAACTCTCAAATGTTGTTGTTCACGGAAAATAAACATTTCCAAAAATTTTATCATAAATTACGGTATACAGGGTACGGGGTTTATTTCAGAAGGTATTTTAAGTTGTTCCATAAATATGGCATTCAGGCAGCTCCTGAATAATTAATACACACATTCACGCGGACAAGTTTTAACAATATATACTCTGTTCGCATGAAAAGAATAGTTTCGAAAGAAATAAGAGCTTGAAAGTTGTCTCCTCAAACTAAAATCAGAGTAAGGGAATAGAAAAATGGTTTAGAGATCAGCTAGGCTTACAAAATATAGGGACGGCCTTGTTGCTATGCCAAAGACAAAATAATAGTTGTGGCGCACGACTCGAAACTCGAAAATATCTGTTCCATTCAAACCACATACACAATTGGTCATTACAACCCTTCAGTCAGGATTACGACCTAGTTTCTCACACCATTTATGTTGTGTGTGTTAATTTTATACATGAGTGGTGGGACGTACAGTTTAAAGTCGACCCCGAACGACAGATTTTTGAGAAATTGTTCATGCTAATTTGATTTATTCTCAGAGTTTTTGCCAGAAATCTGCTGAAATCTGTATTTTGTTTGATATTTGGCCTGGGGTTTGAACCCTGGCTTTAGACTACGGCGACACATTTACTAAATTCCACCAGAGGTTTGACAAGAAATGATGCTTAGAAAGATAGTTTCTACGTTGATATTCTTGGAAGCGAGTTTATGTAACGATATGACCGACTAGGCCGCTTTTGTTGCTGTACACCCACTACGCCTCTCCTTTGTTAACGAAACTGTGGCGAATATTCTGAATTTTTCGGTTTGCATCTTCATCCATACAAAGTACATCTCACGAAGCAATTAAAGCCTGCTGACCATTAACAACGCTGTAGATATGCTGAATAGACGCTGGAGCAACAGGTTTTCAACACTAATTTTTCGAACAACATTTTCTACAGCAATGAACACAATTTCTTACGGATTGTTTACACCAACACGCAAAATTTTTGCGCGGACAACCCAGAGGTAATTACGGTCTTCAATTTTGCATTTGCATTCGGAAAATTCGGTAAGACTTTTTTTTGGACTGAATTGGCGAAACCAACGGCATGTGATTTTAACTGAATGGAGATCCGTGCCACACAGCTCATGTCACACATTTGAGGTCATGGTTATTGCACGTTGAAGTGATGTGAACTGTCTACTAACAGTGCAGTTTCCTTAAGTCACAGATGTATTGCTAACAAGCCACAAACCATAGTGGGCACCCCCGCTCATCAGGCTACTGACAATAGCTCTGAGAGTAATTAATTTACACGTAAAGGGTAGGCCACTTAAAAGTTTAAATTTAAAAATCATCGGTAATCATGGTGCGTTTAATGTCTCCATTAACCGCAATGATTACACCGTCCTCTTTTTCAAAAAAATATGGGCCAATGATGCCTCCGCTCCACAAGCCGCAGCAAACAGTCACTCGTAATGGGTACATTGGCTTCTGTAAGACCATGTGCGGGTTTTTAAGCCCCAAATACGGCAATTTGGTGCCATTCATGAATACAAATAACATATCCAGCTTTGGTAGTTTGGAAACTTGGTGATTGTAATGTAAATACTTTTTCCATTTTCACTACAATTTCAATTTCGATTCTTATCAGACAACTTTTAATCGCTATGTATAGCATAATTTAGTGCAAATAAATGTTATAATTGCTCTCTCTACTGCGTAATGATGTAACATAAAAAAATTTCGTTTAAGTATGTGGAAGAAGTTGAATTCCTGAGTAACAGAATGAAATATTTCCAGCAGAATAAAAATTGCATTCACATGACTAAGATTTTTACATTTTCGTACAATTATTTGAAAATCAATTGATAATTTATTTCATAATTGTTAGAATTGCTTAGCCAGGCATTCTTTTACTTTTTTGTTGTATTTGTATAAATTTATAACTCATTCTTCTTCATTAAAATTTCTCAAAAAGAATCGAACATCGTGCCTGACTATGCAGTTAATCAGGCTTGAATAAATTTTTCCAAATGATTACACAATTTTCATATAATCACGTCTACAATTATATAAACATACTCTGCAGAACATCGAAAATATTAAGAAAGGCATACAAATACACATAATTTAAGAAATTCTTTAAAAAAAAAATTTTAGAAAAAAAAATCCATAGTCGGCGACGAAAAAATTTAAGTAATTATGGCAAAACAAAATATGAAATCATGCCAAAGGTTTAACACGCCAGGCGGTAGTTCATTAATTTAAATGTGATGTTCAATTAAATTTAATTGTCAAAGGGACATACAAACAAATGTGAGTTAATAGACGAAGAGTTATGAACAAAACATTCGCTAGTAAAGGATGTCTCAGTAAGAATGCGTATGAAAATGAAAAATTTCACAAATCTCCCATAAAATCTCACGGCATCAAATCCCGTGCCAAGCAGTTCAATGGATCCTCATCAATGGTGCTCCTTTCGTCTGTATCTCAATATTTTCTTATAGCCAAGCTGCCATCCCTCTCTAGCGTTTCTGTTAACTCCAAACCCGTGAAGGAGTGTCACCGTTGTCTAGCCATTCTCTTGGGGCGCTTCAGTGTCTCCCTTGTCCGGGACCCTAGGCATCTGGGATATCCTAGGAAATTATTTAGCCGATGAGCTCGCCAGAACAGGTATATTCCTTCCGAAAACCTCGCAAATTATCGAATTAGAAATGCCATTTATGTCAGTTCAATTGGCTAGAAGGCAAAAATTCTTTCGGGACGCCAAACTATCCTGGATCAATGAGGAATCTTGCTTCGATTAGCCAATAATAAATAAAGTGTGTGTAACACAATCCTTAAGAAAGCTTGAGATTAATGACCACAGACACTAAAAGATTTAATTTTCGCCAAAAATTTGGATTGCCAATAACTCTTATCAAATCGATGGTTCCACGATTCTGTGAGTAACACCAACATGTTACCACACAAACGGAGATTTGGCGATTGGCGATATTTGCAACTAGAAAACTAGAGGTACACTAGGAGGCACTGAAAGAGATCAGCTAATGGGCGAGTAGTTATCGAAAAATATGAATATAAGACCAACACTGCAATATTATTCGGCCCAGGAAGTTTGTTTATGTTGAGAACCGTATAATCTCTTTTAATCACTCTGTTCCTAAAGATTATACTGTATAAAGGCTATACAGTACATCTGTTATATGATTTCTGACACATTCGAACTATTTGAAAATATTTCAACTAAATTGTTAGCTTTCTCTTTCTTATGCAGACGGTAGGGAGAATGTACCGATAATAGGTAGGTAGATAGGCAGCTAGAGGTGACTGTCCACCTAAGAGAGTTGGACGGACACACTTAGTCCATGTAGGGCCCGTTGTGTTACCACAGTTTTCCGCTATCGCCCAGTCTCGGAACCACTTGGAGCACCTAATCAATTCCTTCCGATTATCCATATGGTAAACAACAAAGTGCCAGGCATGCGTACAGTAGGTGAAGGACAGTCTTCTCATTAAAAAGGTGTCCAAGACTAATGCGCCCCACAAGCGTACCTATAATGAAATGCCCCATAATGACCCCGACAGCCATACTGATCGTGCCCCTCTGGAATTTAAGCAGACCTACGAAGCGCCTTTTATCCAGCCTTAGCCAGATTTTCCGCGCCGTTCTACCCATGTCCGTGGCCGCCCATCTGTCAATGCAGGTTCTCATAGAGTCAGTAATTCATTGGAGAGTTCAATGGTTGAACCCCGCCTGGCCAGTTCATCTGCTCTACAGTTACCCAGAATATCACTATACCCTGGTACCTACTTATATGATATGGAGAAAGAAGGTACCGATACCTATAAAGAATTTTTATCCATTTACTGTGGATTCAAACTAAATAGTAGATAGGTCATTCGAAATGAAATAAATAGTTATTGTATCGTTCTAAAAACCATAGCAATCGGCTGTAGTCATTTCAACTTATATCACATGAATTCTCTTTCCTAGAATCTCAAGAGATTCTTATTGTTTCATAATCTATAAAATTATACAAAATTGACTTTTCAACTCTTCATTTCAAAGATTGCCGTTCGATCCGTGAGATAAAACTCATCGAAATTTTGGTTATAGTTTTGCATCACACTGATAAATGATGCTATAATCCTACTTTCTTAATTGTAACCCTTTAGTCGGGACTGCAACCTATTCTCTCACACCATCCATGTTGTGTGTATTAATTTTACCCACGAATGTCGGAACCTACAATTTAAAGTCGTCTACGATTGACAGATTTTGAGAACCTTTTTCATGGCAATTTCATTTGCTCCCAGAGTTCTTGGCAGTAGACTGCTAAGCGAAAGTCGCCGTAAGAAATATTTTTTTTTTTTTAATAAGCAACACACTACTTACGAGACCACGGCGACTATAATCTTCAAAAGATAAATGAGGATAAGAACAAAGAATGAATTGAAGTCAGACACTGTGTCTTAGTAAAGTATTTTAATTTGAAGCTAACACTTGTAAGAAAACTTTGTAAGGTTGAGGGAAATGTAAAACAAATTTATTATTTCTACTGTGTCGTATTTTGCGTAGAAAGGTACTACGCAGTATAAATTTAAAAATTAAAATTTTTCATTTCTCTGAGACTTTCTTGATTTTCTATTGTCCTGCTTTCGTATTGTTCTGGAATCAACCCATGTGGGCTTTAATTGTACTGTAAAAAAGCAGGAATCGTCAAATGTATATCAACATTTGTACCTCGCAACTGGTACGTGTAATAAATTCTAAAAAAAATTGAATTTAATTGCATTTCTCATTAAGCAACTTGATTAACAATATAAATTTTGCTCCAAACAATGTCAGTCTTAACATGTTCCACCTTTATTAATTTGTGCGTGTAATTTTTTATACTCCTTCCATTTCATTGGCTCCCATTAATAAATACACTCATGTTTTAAAAGAACATCTCCTAATTTATAATAAAAGAAAATTAATTTATTTAGTCCCCTTGTTTAGGTATCTACTTTTGTCCTCGTTTTCATAGCCACTATGTGTACAAAAGAAAAATTGTATTGGGCTCGAAGGCATTTAATATGCTGGAATAGAAACATTTCATCTACTTTTTTGCCCCTTTGTTTCCAACTCTCAGAAATAGCACAACATAACACAATTTATTAATGGCTTTCTCAGCCCTCTACTGTACATATGTATATACTCGTATTTGGTTTTGCCAAATAAGCAAAAGTACGGCGTAGAGAAGAAAGCACACAGAGAAAGACCTTTAAATTCATTGAAATTATTCTTAATTACTGTTGTTGTATCTACTTTTGAAACAAAAATATTTACAAAAGGATCTTTCCTTTCTTTCTTTTGTTGTTCATAAGTTTTCTTTTTCTTTTAATCCCCTCACCCCTCCTTCATAAGTTTTTTGTTTCTTAAAGGATTCATTTGCATTTTTAAAATATTTCCTTTAGAGCTCTGTTCAACTGATGCGTAATTTAGTTTTAGTCTGACAAACCCATATCTGACCCTAGAAAAAAATTTCAAATTGTTTCAAACACTCAACCAACCACTCAACACAACACACGTGGGAGAACGAGGTACGTTTGAAAAGGATAAATTTGTTAACATCTCCTCTAAACGATTTCTTTTTTTGGTTTTTTTTTCATATCAGTTCATTCATCGCAAATATGTGAGGACAACTTAAACTCTACTACAACTAATGTTTACTCAGCCATTTTTTTCAAATCAATAACATCGTAATCGAAATCTAATATCGTATCGATCGGTAAGTCAATGTCGATAACCCACAACGTAAGATTTTTTTTTACTAGAAGAGTGGCAGAAATAATAATGTGTTCTGATAGAGTGTTAAGAAATTGCCTTAGACTTGACAAAAACTATGGAATTAAAGCTACAACGAAAGAAAAATAAAACAAACTGACAGAAAGGCCAGAATCGTTTGCCATGTCGCGAAGTAAAGAAAACAATCTTGATCTTCAGCTTAGTAGAAGATCTATCGCCTTCCTTCTAAATGCTACCCTGCCGATTAAATAAAATCCAAGTCTTGGATTTACTCAAACCCACAAGTCATGGACCGATGCATGGGTTGATTCAGTACATTATCTCCACTGAACATAATTTTCGCTTAAGACACGTTGGGATTTATTGGGCCAACGAGAAACTGCACGATGAAGACGAAAAAAATCATCTTTTCATTTTCCTTTTAGCTAAAAGCAAAGCTGCCATATTTGGGACTCACAAAACCCACACGTGGTCTTACAGAAGCCAATGCATCCATTACGAGTGTCTGTTTGATACGGCTTGTTTAGCGTAGGCATCAGTGGCTTATATTTCATTGAAAACGCTAAAGGCGCAACCATTACAGTGAATGGAGACACTTATCGCACCATGATTGCCGATTTTTTTTCACCCGCTCTTCGTGGTATCGATGAGAACGATGATTGGTTTCAAAAGGACGTTGTAACTTGCCACACAATCGATTTATTTCGTTCAACGTTTGACGGCCGTTTAATGATGGATGGCCGAAATGGTGATGTAAATTGGCCTCCAAGAAGCTGAGACTTGACACCGTTGGATTATTCTCTGTGGGACGCCGTTAAATGAAAGTGTTATGCCGCCATTTGAAGGCCAACATTCGTGATGCCATTGCAGATATACAACCCCATACACTCAAAAAAGTGCACGAAAATTGGTCCGATCAAATAGGGTACTGTGCGTCCAGCTGCGACAGCCATATGAATGAAATAATATTTCATTCTAACCGAAACAATTGTACTTCACAACAACAAAAACAAATTTGGCAAATTTTAAAACGTTTCTGTTTTATTGCATTTTTAAATTTAAACTTTTAAATGGCCTACCCACCCTTTATATTTAAATCACATTATGTTCATATTTAATATGTAAAATTCATAATACCGAGAACAAAAGTGACGTATGAGTGATATTTAATTCCATTAGATTCATTCATGACAATATCAAAGACTTTTTATTGCATACTTTTTAGAGTAAATATACCACTACGTGTAATATGATGTGTATGAGTAATATATTTCAAATTCAATTAAATAGAAAGTATACGCCATTAAAATGGAATTAAACATGCTATGATATGGCAATTCTAAGGGATTTTTAAAAATTTTAAATTATTCGACCTAAAAGTAAATACAAAAACCACTATTCCAGGCTACATTGTAGTGGGTGCAACATCAATCCACATCTGCACAACAAAAAAATAAATTTGACAAAATTTTTTACATTATTTTTAATTAAATTATTTTACAACACACAGTTACCTGATACACTGCGCTATCAGCTTTATTTACGAAGGTCACACTTTCAGTGTAAAACAGCTCTGTCTAATGCTGACATGATATTGATGTGAATGATGTTTGACTTCAAAAGAATGGCGCAATTTGCCACACATACGTAGCTGCCAGATTTGACTATTTAATGACATTTTGACGATTTTGAGCTTCAAAAATATCATTTTGACGATTTAACGATTTATGCCCTGATTTTGACGATTTTTAAAAATTAAACATTTACATTATATTCTTTACTTTAGTACTTTAAAAGCCTTAAAAGCCAAAAGATTACAACTCCTAAATAACCTCGTAGTTGAGAATAATTTATCACTTGTCGTTGCAGACAATTTTAAAAATTCGAGTATAGCTTCTAGTATTACCATCAGAAGAACAAAGGCAACCGCAGTTATTTTTTTTTTTTTTTTTTTTGTACGATCAACGCTCAGGGGATGGATGTGTTTGGAACTATGAGAATATGTTATGGGAAGAAGGAAAGAGAGAACAGTGTTTATGAATACTAGGCTTGTATATTTTTATATCACAAGTAACAGGAAAGACCTCTGCAGGATAAACGTATTTTTTCTGTAATGCAGTGTGCGATCCACTGGCCAATCGACCACATACAGATGTACTGGCTGAGAAAGACGAGCGTTACGTAGGAATATAAGATTTTCGGCAACAAGTCCCCCTTTTGAAGTAGCGATAAAACAGTGAAACACAAACCACGTTGCAGAAGCAGTTTTTATTATTCTGTTTACGTGGCTTAGGATGGGATTATGCCAATGGGTTTCCGTCATATGAGGCTAGATTTGGTTTGATAAAACTTCCAACTTTGGAACGTAGAAGGACTGTTTTAGGGGTTTGTTTTGTTTTTAATCTGGTTAAAGGTGATATCGATTCTGAGTTTTTGCTTTGTAACCTGAATTTCAGTATTCCAACAAGATTTCCACGGCACTATCGTCCTCTTTCTTTAGATTTTTATAGAACGAACTATGGATGTAATTTTCCTTTTCGTAGATTATGTAACGATTTTAACTTATATTATTATTTTATTGATTTTAATAGTAGTGTTTGTAATATAAAACGTTATATGCGGGCATTAATTTCTAAATTATTATATAAAAATGTATTATCGTTCTTGTCATAGGTAGTTCATGTTTATTGTATCTTTATTCAGCTTGTGATTAAGTTCTGTAGCTGTTTTATGTTCTCGTTGCCATTACTTTTCCCTTACATTCCGGACAGTAGTGTGTACGTGTCCCTACGTAATGGGGTCGACCCCTCCGCGATCGGGTGAGGGTGGGTTAGTGTGAGGCCGGGGACGTTCGAAAAAAAAAAGATGGTCCAATGATTCAATAGCGTTGGATACACTACCGTCATTAACGAGCTACTACGACCTATCCTGTACACGGTCGTGAAACCTCAAAATAGACGTTGAGGCACCGACCCATACATGAGACTTGTATTCCATCCTCGGTCGGTTATAAATGGTGTAAATAGTAAGATCAGATGATAAGATCTTAAGATGGAAGGGAATGAACTGAAAAATGTTTCGATTCCAGCCAACATTATATGCTCAGAATGTCAAGAGCTTCTGACTCCTTAATATTTGCACCACCCCTAGATTAAGATGCTGCAAAATTATTGCTGCGCTTATGTCTCAATAAACAACACTGGAATAGATTGTTTAAACCTCAAACAATTTTTTTCTGAAAATGATACAAAATTTCTCCACACAATCAATTTATTTCGTCAAACGTTTGATGGCTATTTAATTAGCCGAAATGGAAATATCAATTGGCCTCCAAGAAGCTGAGATTTGATGCCTTTGGACTATTTTCTGTGTGGCGCCGTTAAAGAAAGGGTTATATTGACAAACCAGAGGCAATTAAGAATTTGAAGGCCAACTCGAAAAAGTGCTCGAAAATTGGTCCGATCGAATGAGGTACTGTGAGGCCAGTCGAGGCAGCCATATGAATGAAATGGCTACCGCCCTTTATTTGGATGCATTTTCCTGTATTATTTGTAATAAGTCGCCGTGGTCTAGTAGGTAGTGTGTTGGCTTATTAGACGAAAAGCCAGGGTTCGAGCCCCAGGCCAGACATCAAAATAAAATACAAAAAGTATTTTTTCGGCGACTTCCTCTCAGCAGATTTCTGGCAAAAACTCTGAGAGTAAATAAAATTGCCATGAAAAGTTTCTCAAAAATCTGTCGTTCGGAGTCGACTTTATACTGTAGGTCCCTCCACTCATGTATAAAAGTAACACACACAACATAAGTGGTGTGAGAAACTAGGTCGTAATCCTGACTGAAGGGTTGTAATGACAAATTATGTATGTATTTGTAATTCTAAACTGACTTATATTGATCTATTTCGATTTGATGTAGCCTACTGAGTCTCTGTTTTATCCTTTATTGCAGCGATAACTTCCATCTGACAATATCTTTTAATGTTATTCTGAATAAAGTTTTGTACTAAAAATTAAAGGTTTCTACTTGTTTCGGATTAGAGCGACTATTAACAGTATTAAGTTATTAATTTCTATGTGTTAAAATCTTTAAAATGACGTCCAACTTTTGATTTTATATGTCACACGTGGAACCATAAAAGAAAAAAACCACTAAAAACGAAAAAAAAATAAAAATAAAGTCTAGGCTTACGAGTGTTCACCTCCACCTTCCATTTATAGATTCTTAACAGTAAGTATTTTAGCAAAAACTAAAATGTCATAAAAATTCTTTAAAGAAAAACTACACAAAAACTAACGGTAACAAAAACAAATAGAAAAAATCAATAAAACTTAACCACCACACATACATACGTATTCAAATAATATCAATATTTAAAGCTGTAGAAAGATAAGAGACTAGAAGCGGAGAAAGTTTCACAAAAAAATTTTCTTTCAAAACTTGAAAGACAAGCAAACAAACAGTGAGACTGGCAGACATATAGACAGACAGACTGTGTAACCCACAATATAGACGTAAAAAATGTATGTCTAAATCCTTCAACGAGTGCTTAGAAATGTAAACAATTGAAGAAATGAAAATAAAAATAAAATAAAGAACGACAAGAACAAAATCCGAGAGAACATAAAATGACCTTTTTCTTATGAAATGACATTCCAAAAGCAGTTGATTGTCGGTAGATCGGAAACAGCAAATGAATACTCGCAATAGTGACACTCTTTCCGTGTACTACGTAAAATATTTTTGCCATAAACGTGCTCGTATAAAAATATATTCTCTGTCTCTCTCGCTCTCTCTCTCTCTCTCTTATGACTCAAGTATTTTATAGATTTTTGTATATTCATTTTTTATTAATACTAAACTGCATAACAATCTCCTCATCGGCCTCCATCATTAAACGACAAAACATCCACTCTGTGTTTAAGAATTTTGCCAGACTTTTAATTTTAATGCCATATTTGTGGCACTGGGGCTACAAAACAAAATGAAAATGTCTTATTGCGTATACGATATCCAGCACTAGTCAGACCTATATTGGGTTGTACATGCCTGGTTTGACAGGAATCACTCAGCAAGACAGGGCATCTCGTTATTATTAGAGAATTGACTTTGGTTTTTTAAAATTCATTGATGTACTGCTTTATCTGATGCATTAAATATTGGAATAAATTTTAGTATTATGTTTTGTACAGGCTTGCCATGAAAAAGTTTCTCAAAAAGTCTGTCGTTCGGAGTCTACTTTAAGCTGTATACCAACCAAGTATACCAACCATGTATTCAGCCTTTAGCGTTTTTTATCATTAAATTTCTGTAGGGTGTTAAAGAGCTTCAAAAACCCCTCAGAGTGTTTCGAATTGAGGTACTCTCCGCACTGCTAAAGTAAATGCGTTCTTTGACCATTCCATTAATTATAAAACCCAACCAAATAAAACAAAAGCCACACATTTGCGGAACGCAGTTCGATCCGGTAGGTGAAGTTTTGAAGTCACCGTAGCCTAGTAGGTAGTGTGTTGGCTTATTAGACGTGAGACCACGGTTCAAACCCCTGCTCAAACATCTTTAACAAAAGGAAATATGAAAAAATAGTTCATTGGCAAGATTTCCATCAAAAACTCTGAGAGTAAATAAAATTGCCATGAAGAATTTCTCAAAAATCTATTTGTCGGAGTCGACATTAAACTGTAGGTCCTAGCACTCATATATAAAATTAATAAACGCAACATAGTTGGTGCAAGAATCAAGGTTGTAGTCCTGACTGAAGATTTGTAAAAACCAATTATGTATGTATGTACCTTTAAATTTAAATTAACAAAAGTGTGAGTGAGATTTTGTCATGCTGGCATAGGTTATATAGGCTTTGAGGATTGCTGTGGTTTATGGCTTATTAGCGTACATCTGTGACTCAAGAAGTCTTCCACAAGCAAAAAAAACTAACGTGGTGAAATCATACAATGTCGATGGCCAGTATACATCACATTCTAAAATTGCATGAGCTGTATGACACGTACCGCCGTTCTTTTAAAACCACATTCGATCGCGTCCATAGCATGCAATTCGGGCTTATATTGCTCACCGATGGACCTGTAGTGCTGCTTGCCCAAATTAAATAAACACTAAGCAGTGACTTTTTCGAGATTTATTAGACGCTCATGCATGTCATGTGCTTTGGTATCGTGCCAAATTCAATAATTGTTTTCGTGCACAGACTCATTCATCCAAGAAATTCATACGAAATCGTTGAAAATGATTTTTTATTGAAAATTAAGGCCAATTACCAATTTTTCCAAAACCCAGTCAGCGATCACAAAACGTTGCCTTTGATCGTCCATGGCGATTTGACGAAAAAAAAATTAATAAATGATAACTAATTTCGCAGATATAACTTCAACAAGATGGGCACTATCAATTTTTAAATTTTGGAAGTCTCTGTTGGAAGATCCAATTTCTATTTGGCAAATAGTGATACAAATAATGTTTGTTATTAACCCTACCGATATGTTTCAGGCAACACTATATAAACAATGAAGTCGCCGTAGTCTGGTGAGAAGCTGGGTCGTAATACAGACTGAAGGATTGTAATGATCAATTATGTATGTATGTATGTATGTATGTATGTATGTATGTATGTATGTATGTATGTATGTATGTATGTATGTATGTATGTATGTATGTATGTATGTATGTATGTATGTATGTATGTATGTATGTATGTATGTATGTATGTATGTATGTATGTATGTATGTATGTATGTATGTATGTATGTATGTATGTATATAAAAAATGCAGTGCTATAAAGAAATAGTTGTCGGTAACAAAACACAATTTGAGAAATCTATAAAAGTTCTATTTAATATCGACAACATTTTCTATGGAGAACAATGTTTCTTAACATAATTTCTATTCTGATGTTAACAGAGGAAATTAAGATTTAATTGCGTAATTTTGTAATTGTACAACTTGTATATATGACTTTATACGGTGGACAACAAAAGTCTAGGCACCCCAATATAGGCTGACTCCCAAAATTTATCAATACAAAGTATGTATGCAGTTCTACTACTGTATATAAGCAATGTCGATATGCAAAGTAACCAGACAATGCATCAACTATAAATCCGATGACTGATTGCTTTTTGACTGCGTTAAAAATACACATTGACGACGTTTTGAAATAGAATACATTGTATATATTTTGTACAGCGGCATTATGAAACACGATACTTTGTTCAAACACAAAGCAACTAACATTTTGGAAGGCAGCCGTATTATGATTCAAAAAAAATTATTTTACTGGTTAAGTATTCTGACAACAATTTAGTCATGTACAAAATATCTAAAGAAAGGAAAATGATTTCGGGAATATTATCTGTATTAAGCAATGCCATAAAAAGCATCATACTTTTAAAGTAGACATATTGCATTGAAAGAATATCATAAGTTGATACCTTATGGTAGCATTTTGTGACATTAATTGAAAATATTCTTCAAGATTCTTATGATCCTAATTGACATTTGGAATTGACAATATTGTGACAATTACCGAAAAAAAATTTTAATTCTTTTCATTGCTTTTCTTTTAACAAATTCACTTTAGGTATTTATTTACCTTTTAAAGTGTTTATAATCTGAAAATCATACAGACCTATACGACACACACACACTTGAGAATATAAAATATTTAGCGGGTGTCAATAATATCCACCTATAGTGTTAATGTCAATGCTAAATTATAACATTCACATTGAAAAACATTGAAAACAACAAAAACACGTGCATGTCATTTTTCTTTCCTGGATTTCTTTGTCTTCTTTTGTAGTTGTAATTCTAATTTAAACATACTGTGTAATCTTATATTTCTTACATTTTATTATAGGTTGTTAACACATATACACATACACCTACACGTACACGTACACATAACATAACTTGTTTTGCTTGTCATTCATTTTTTTTTTTTTGGCACACAATCAGTGTTAAGTGTGTTCAATGATTCTGTTTATGCGACAAAATGCTATTCTCCAAATGTATGTAAGTGTAAGTGTGAGTATGTCGGTGTGTGTGTGTGTGTAAGAGAGAGAGTTGTTATGTTATTTTTCCCTGTTGTAATAAAGACTGTAAAAAACAACGATACCAGCATAATTGAAATAAAAAGAAAGACGTTAAAGCCGACTACAAGTCTTTGGTAAAAGCAAATGTACAAACAATATACTAAAATAATACAACAACAGCAACAAAAACATGTTGTTTTTTTTATTATATTGATTTTACATTAATAAGAGGCGCAAGAAACAAGCAAAAAGCGTATACGAATACAACTCGTACAATACAAAACAAATACAAAGAAAAACGGCACTTTTACACACATTTTTACAACACACTCTCTCTTTTACTTGTTTTGTGTTAGGCAGTCAGCAATTTAACTGTCTACCATTTGTTTTTATTTTCTTGTTCTTTTTTTTCTTTTTGTTTTTTGTTTTCAGGGCTTTCACACTTGAATTAAGTGTTTGTTGTTATATGCATGTATAAGTTTTGCATAAGAGTTGGTGTTTCTCTCCTTATCTCACTCTCCTACAGTGTACGCTATTTGTTTCTCTGTTTATTTGTTCATTAATGCGTGTGTGTTAGTGTGAATATTTATTCTGCTGATTATTGATTTTGATGTCGCTGTCATTCGTTGCCGTATTTTGCTTGTGTTCGACAACACTTTTTTAATTGATTTCATAACAATAAATTACACATAATTTTCCATGATTTTAATAATCAAAATCATTTGTTTATTAATGCGTTAATAATTTATTGTAAAACAATTACGCAATTAAGTTTTATGACATTTAAAACTAAAAACTTAATTGTTCTTTTCATATTTATTGCTGTTATTGTTCTCACATTGTTATTACATAAGAATTAATGGCCAATAATTGTAAGAGAATATTTATGTTCTTTTCTTTTTTTGTCTTCTTGGAAACAATGTTTCTTTTATTACCTTAAAGAGGACGTTTTTATTTTCGTGATTTTTGAAGTGAAAAGTGTAAGTAAGCGAATGACTAATTATTGTTTAACTTTTTTATTAGTTTTACACTTTTTATTGATTTATTGTATTGGAAAGGGAATTCAGATTGTAATTATTGTTCACCAAGTGTTTTATATAAATCGAATTGATTGTTTTATTTAAATAACATGCAAACCTGTCAAAACATTTATATTCAAATACACTTTATTTGATTCAAAGATATTTTAATAAAATTAAACCTGGGTAACCCCCCAATGTAAAAAAGAAAAGTGTAGCAATCCCTATGGTAGGCGTATACGTAATATGCAATTCAATTATTTGCATGTAAAAAATATTAATCATAAAAACCCAGGGTACTCATCATTTAAGAGCTCACACAAACCATAAGTAATTTTTCTTAATTTTTTTTTTTTTATTTTGAAACCTTTTTTTAATTTTCTAAAACATATTTTAAAATTTTAACTACTTGTTTGTATTTTGGTTTCAGCATTTTTTTTTTTTTTGTTCAAAAACGTACTTTTTACTTAAGACACGAGTAGAAAAGTGAATGAAAATAATTGGATATTCATGGGAGATTTTATAAGTGAGATTCAAGAAATATGGAAGTTAACAATTTCCCACCAAATAAACATAATGACAGCCTTAACCAAGCATGGAAAGAAAACCTTTAAAAGCATTTAAAAGGCACAAAATAATTAACGACTATAATCATTAGATAATACCTATAGTTTGGAAATGTATATCCAGTAAAAGAGTTGGAGAAATCTATTCGATATATTGAAGTATATTTCAGAGTCCTATTATCTTCATAGTCCAGAAGTCAACCCTGTTTGAAATATGTAGACTTATATGACAAATAGTATTTCCAGAAGATATCCTAAATATTAAAAAGAGTTAAAAGCAGAGAGATATGGAAGGAATTAAATAAACTCTCAATGGTACACATAAGAAATGTAATATATTCCATGAAAGTATATCTAGAACATGTAGTCGTCAGCAAAGGTAGAAGTTATGAATGTGATAACTAACGGCATCGCCGAAACATGAATGAAATATAAAACGGATCGGAAGCTCTCTCAGTTCCACGCACCTTAATAACAATAATATGAAAAATATGAAACAGATTTAAAAGCAGAGGGATATGGAAGGAATCGAATCAATTTTAAAGGTAAGTCTTGGTGCGGTCATCAACGCCAAATGCGTTTTATGAACTTTTTAATTGTTAGTGTCAATTTTCCGTATATTTTCCTATATTTTGTTTGTTAAAAAATAAGAAAATAAAATCAATAAAAAAAATGTTTCTTAATGTTAAAGTCGAATCAATTTTTAATACGTCAAAATTTTTTCTCGACAGACTGTACAGATATACATATATTTGCAATATATTTATAAATTTGAAATAATAACATGTGTACAAATATTAAAAATAAAACCAGGAGTTAATGAGGCATTTAAAAGCATTGTTATTTTGGAGATGAAAGCTGCAGCATTCTTTCTTAAATGAATGTGTACTATGAGCTTGTTTTAGTATACATACATATGTGTATCTTAAATCTTTTGTTAGCTGTTGGCTCCTGACAACAAGTTCATTTGTGTTAATTTTCCTTTTATGTGAATATTTTCTTTGCATTGATCGACACTTTATTTGGTTATTTCTTCGAATTGCATAGAATTCTTGACTCTGCAGCGTAAATATTATGCATACACACATATGTTCACTCACTTATATTCCTCTTAAGCTGAATCACTTTTCTAGCCAAAAGATGAGATCTAACAAATCTCTAAAGGCTTCGTGAAGAGGCTCTTGTACGCTGATAAAAGCAATGTAGTCAGCAAAGGTAGAAGTTAAGAATATGGCAACTAATGACATGTTCCAAGTATGAAAGAAATATAAAATGGGTCCCAACATGTATCACATCGATTGCAATCATTCCCCAGTTTCACCCACCTACATACATACATAATTGGTCATTACAACCCTCCAGTCAGGATTACGACCTAGTTTCTCTAGTAGTCGCCGTAGTCTAGTAGGTAGAGTGTTGGCTTATTAGAGGTAAAGCCAGGGTTCGAGCCCCACGGCAGACATCAAGACAAAATACAAAAAGTATTTCTTCGGCGACTTCCTCTCAGCAGAAACTCCTCTCCACTTTGGCAAAAACTCTGAGAATAAATAAAATTGGCATGAAAAGTTTCTCAAAACTCTGTCGTTCGGAGTCGACTTTAAACTGTAGGTCCCACCACTCATGTATAAAATTAACGCACACAACATGAGTGCTAGGCCGTAATACTGACTGAAGGGTTGTAGTGGCCAATTATGTATGTATGTATGTAACTTTTCCACTTATGAAACGCATATTTACCGCCATAGTAATTGTACAACTTAACATTTTTGAACTTAACATTTCTTTTATTAGAAAAGTTAAAAAGAGGCTGGAGGCATGGAGTTCAAAAAGTACCTGAAAGAAACACAACAAAACACGACATTCGCTATCGTCTTGCTGTCACATATAACACTCACAGCTACTGAAATTGTGACCTCACCTTAGAGAGTTGCCATTTGCCCAAAAAAAAACCAAAAAAATACACAAAATGTAAATGTTTCACTCTTAACAATTTATTGTTTTTAGTGTTTCGACAAAATCAGTCAGAAAACCAACCCAAATAACCTTATTTAGCTTTGGTTGGCTTAACTTAATGTTCCCAAATTATTTTTATTAATTATGTTCCAAACATAATTGCCAATTAATATATCCTCAAAGGCCATAATCTCACAGATAGTCATAGCAGATAGTCAAGATCTTAATGGTCAATTAGCAATACGATTATATGGAATCATCCGTTCATCAAATGCTGCTTTCAATAAATTAATTTGCTTAACGAATTGTGTGGCATGTGACTCCTGCCTGTTAAAAGCATATGTCAACACGATTAATGTTAACTAAATGAAATACCGTTATCCGTTGTCTGTAGCATTTTCATAGAAGACAGATGATCTATTAGGTCACATAAAGCATATTAAACAGTGATGCTAAACACAAAATAAACGTTGTGTTTAAGTTTTTTGATAATGGCTTTCCACAAACCAAGACCTACTAGACGGTACGTAATGTAAACTGGCTCCCAAGCCAGTTGCGTATAATTTTCGCATTTTATATAGATTCTAGGCTGCAAAACAATTACTTTAATAAGATAAAATTGTTAAAAAAAAACCAAAGAAATGCAACATAATCCAAATTCCGAATCATCTGGTAAATGAAACAGCATCACAAATTAAAAAATTCAAGGTCAAAGAGCATCTATTGATTGCGCTTTATATTGAGAAAACTATTTGCCAATTACCTATTAAAACAAATGTAATGGTTTTCTTTAGAAAAACATACAATTGTATGTAAAGCTAGCAGATTTCAGAATATTTGTTGTTAAAGTGTAATGAGCGGAAGTCACCGTAGTCTAGTAGATATGGTGTTGGCTTATTAAGCGGGAGCCCCTGATTCAAATTCCTAGTCTAGTAGGTAGTGTCTCGGCTTTATTAGATGTAAGGCCACAGTTCAAATCCAAGGTCAGATATCAAAACGGAAATATGAAAAAAATAATACTTCTTCGGCGACTGCCTCTCAGCAGATTTTTGGCAAAAACTCTGAGAGTAAATATTGTTACGCTTTTGCCTTTTTAAAAATGTTTGGAATATGAGTTCG
This sequence comes from Sarcophaga carnaria, assembly GCA_958299815.1. Lineage (NCBI taxonomy): Eukaryota > Metazoa > Arthropoda > Insecta > Diptera > Sarcophagidae > Sarcophaga > Sarcophaga carnaria. The sequence continues at coordinate 79,027,067 of OY283149.1, read as the reverse complement.
TTGATTGCAAACAAAGTAAAAACAAATTTGCGTTTTGCTTCAATTAAACTCTTTATTGTTCGCACTACTTTTGTGTGCCACTGTATACAACTTAATGAATCGAACAATAATTGCTTGTTCACTATTTTATTTCACACTTCTGTCCGGGCAAACACTAACAACTGTTCAGTAGATCTTCACAATAGCGATCTTCAAACCACGACTGTTTACTTCGCATGCAACGCGTCTTCACACAAGACTGACTGAATTCTTACTACTCGTTGTCTGCTTTGTCTTGCCTTTTTATATGTCCACAAAATCAGTCTGATGAACGTTCTTGAAGCAGAAGGTTCTTGTTTTCGCCTTCACGAGAGTTCTGACGCGGGTTCATTGTTGTTTGTATGTTTTGTTCGCGTTGTTTGTTGTTGCGTTCTTTCTTACCTGTCTGTCTCCTTTTCTTTCATACTGTTGTTGTTGATATATGCAACCAAGTTCGTTGTATTTGTTTGTGTGGCTTTTGTTTATCGTTAATGTGAAACGATCTTTTCATTTTTGTAACAATATAATTGCCATGAAGAGTTTCTCAAAAAATGTGTCATTCGGAGTCGACTTTAAACAGTAGGTCCCGCCACTCATGTATAAAATTAACACACACAACATAAGTGGTGTGAGAAGATAGGTCGCAATCCTGACTGAAGGGTTAAGTAGGAAAAAAATACTTCTTTTCTCGATTTCCTGGCTTAAGCTCTTGGAGTACAAAAAAAAGGTTCCGCGAAAAGTTTTTTAAAATATTCCAACACCCATGGATAAAATTAACATAGACAATATGGGTGGTGTGAGAAGCTAAGTCGCAAATAATTAGTAAGCAGGTAAGTATTAAAATCATACATACATATGTAATTGGTTATTACAACCCTTAAATCAGGATTGCGACTTAGCTTCTCACACCACTTATGTTGTGTGTGTTAATTTTATATATGAATCGCACGACTTACAGTTTAAAGTCAATTCCGAATAACAGATTTCTGAGAAACTTTTCATGGCAATTTAATTTAGTTTTTGCCAGAAATCTGCTGAGAGTAAGTCGCAGAAGAAATATTTCTTTTTTTATATTTCTTTTTCCCGAAGATATCTTGGCTGGGGTGTGAAGCGAGACCTCACGTCTGATAGAGTACTAAACTCATAAACAATAAAGGAAATTTAAAGAAACTATCACCCAATATTCTCTGGTATACTGGCAAACAGATTGTATTTTCAATTTAATGTGATAACAGAATGAACATGAAAAAAGGCTTAGGCAACTCGTATTGCTAAGTTTTTTAACAATCCACTACATTTAATGTTATTTTTCATTTTCAAGTTTGGTTTATTTCAAGTTTGGTTATATTTTCCATGAAGATGTAATAAAATTCCATTAAAATATGTTTTCATTCGTTGCTTAAATAACTTCGAAGGGCCTTGGCTGGTCTCTATTGTCTGTTCAACCAGGGCACATATTTTCGATAGCATTATAGTCGGCAGCTTATGTTGGCAAGTTTAACACCCGTAAATTTTGGTCGCTCTAGCCGTATGTTCGAACAAACACTTGCTTTTGCCTGAAGGAAGACAAATTTGTTTGAATCTCTATTGGGTAGGCCAACTATCGGTTTAAATTTAAACCATTACGTATCTGGTAATACTTATAACATTCTATTCTGTCGCAAAATGTAGTAGACTGTTCGTAATGAATAAGTTTAAGCTTGAGCAACGTTAGCATTTATTGGAGATTTGGGCCAACGAAAAACTGCACGATTTCCATGTCGATTTTGCCAAAAAAAATTCATTTTGGTGGGTACGTTAATAAGCAAAATTGACGTATTTTAGGGTCATGGTACCCACACGAGGTCTTACAGAAGCCAATACACCCATTACGAGTAACTGTTTGGTGCGGCTTGTGTAGCGGAGGCATCATTGGCCCATATTTCTTTAAAAATGGGAACGGCGCAACCATTACGGTCATGTACCATGATAACCGATTATTTTCTACCTCCTCTTCATAGTATTGAGGTGAACGATGTTCGGTTTCACACATCTCATGCCAGAATCGATTTATTGCCTCAAACGTTTGATGGCCGTTTAATGAGAAGAAATCCTGACGTTAATTGGCCGCCAAGAAGCTGTGATTTGACACCGGTGGACTATTTTCTGTGGGGCGCCGTTAAAGAAAAGTGTTATGCCGACAAACCACAGCCAACTGAGCATTTGAGGGACAACATTCGTGGTGCCATTGCCGAGATACGACCCCGTACACTCGAAAAAGTCAGCGAAAATTGATCCGATCGAATGAGGTAGTGTGAGGCCAGCAGTGGCAGCCGTATGAATGAAATAAAATTTCATTTCTAACCGAAACAATTGTTGTTAACAACATAAAAATAAATTTCGCAAAATTTCAACCTCGTTTTTGTTTTATTGCATTTTTAAATTTAAACTTTCAAATGGCCCACCCTTTAAAAAGTTTAGTGGCTGTAAGAACAACTGTGTTCATTTCAATCAAAAGACTTTTTTATGGAGACATCATTTCTGTTAAAATATTGAGGAAACAAAAAAAAGAAAAAAACAGAAAACATGTGTTAATAAAATAAAAAAACTGTCAGAAATCAAGACTTTATGTATATCACATTAACACACACATACAGTAAGAGCGAACATTTACATAATAGCTACATGTACTCTTATATTTAGTATACATACAGTGGACAGCAAAAGTCTTAGTACGGTAATATATTTTAGCAATTTCATGAATTTTAGCCAAAAGTTTGTATAAAAATTTATAGTTTGTATACTTATTTTATTAATTTATTTCTGTTTTATTATAAAACAAACAATTTTTTAATGTTTTTCATAAAACAAGGAAAAGTTTCAGATGACTTCATAGGTACCCCCAAGGAGAACTCTGAGTAAATTTAACATTCAAAGGCCTAATATATATAATATATTGTATTTAGTAGAATATTCCTTAAGGTCAAGCACTCATTCTTTCTTTCAAACGATCTCCTAAATACTCTCTTAAAGTCATATCGGTACTTTGTGCAAGAGTATTAAGCCTGTTGGGACTTTTTTTTTGTCAAAATATATTGCCGTACTAATACTTTTGTTGTCCACTGTATTTATGTATGTATAAGTATTCCATTCCCTGTTTGTTTTAGTGCTCTTTACAAATTATGTGCATGTCTTGTGTATATTAACAACGACAAGAAAACAACATGACTGAAAATTATTCATAAAAGTCAACATTAAACCGTTATTTTGTTTTTCATTCATTTTCTTTACTTTTTCTTTAGTTTTTTGATTAATGATGTCCAATACAATGAAACAATGTGTAAACAATGCGTTGCATATTTTAACGCACACACGCAGCCTTGCATACATATACATACTCCATACTCTTATATGAATGAATGTATGTGTGTATAGCACGCATACAAATATTAAAATTTACGATTATTTGCGCATATAAATTTCAAACCAAAATATTCACTTCATTTAAGAGAACTCTTTTGTTAAAAAGCCGCTCCATAGGAAACTTGAAAGTTATTGTTGACCACAAAAGTTTAAATAAAAAAACGCACAATTCGCGATTTATTTTATGAGCTGTTTTTAATAGTTTTCGAGCCCATTTGAAACTAACTACACTTAAACCATAGTTTATTAACAATAAAAATTATATAAAATCAAACTACAGTTTAAGAAGATAATAATTGGTGACCGTTCTTCAGTTTCTTTCTTCAGTCAGTATTACCAGCGAGCTTCTCACATTACTTATGTACTTATGGTTTGTGTGTTAATTTTATACATGAGCGAGGGGGACCTACAGTTTGAAGTCGACTCCGACTGACATTTTTTTTGAGAAACTTTTCATGAAGTTGTTAAGCTGATTTAAAATTGAACTTGTTTCCACTATCAAATGCTTATTCATCTTGCACAGAATCTTCTGCAGTTACAATTTTTGAAAATCAAATCTCTTCTAAAGGCTTCTAAAGGCTTCGTAATATTGAAATGGTCCTGCATAAGACAAGTATAAAGGTACGGATTTTAACATTTTACAACAGCTTTGCTTCAGCACTCTGCTAATTAGTTAGATGGTGGCATACAGTCTACTGACCTGCAGCATCTTCAAATATCGATCGGTATAACCTGCACAATTCTGAAAAGCATAAGAGTGAGAAAGTCGCCGTAGTCTAGTAGGTAGTATGTTGGCTTATTAGACGTAAGGGCCACGGTTCAAATCCCGGGGTCAGACATCAAAACGAAAATATGAAAAAATATTTCTTCGGCGACTTCCTCTCAGCAGATTTCTGGCAAAAACTCTGAGAGCAAATCAAATTGAATGTAAAGTTTCTGTCGTCTTTAAAATGTAGGTCCCGCCACTCATCTATAAAATTAACACACACAACATAAGTGGTGTGAGAAGCTAGGTCGTAACCTTGACGTAAGGGCTGTTATGATCAATTAAGTATATAAGGGTAAGGACATACAGCATTCTCTCATGTAATGCATGAAAAGCCTATGAATTACTGCATTGGGTTCCATGCCACTGTGGCATAGAGGGAAATGAAAAGGCAGACGAACTGGCACAGAAGGGATCAGAGATGTTTAAAGCGGAGGCGATATCCCCTCTATCGCAGCTTGCAGCATTGAATTCAACAAACCGTAGGTTATTCAATATACCTGGTTGACGAATTTCAAAACTGCTGTGTCCAGCAGTGGAAAGCGTTAGAAGCAGGTAACTACTTGAGTTTGACGGCAAGCAAGGCAGGCTCAAAATGTCAAAACTGCTGTGTCCAGCAGTGGGAAACGTTAGAAGCAAGGAACTGCTTGAGGTCGATGAGAAAACGGTTCGCTTTCTAACAAGACACTGCGTTATTAGCAGTTTAGCTGGCAAGCTCGGTCTGCACCACCATTATTACTACAGGAAATGGAATCAGTGCAATACCTTTTATGCGAGGCCTTTCATCTCAGAACAGACGTCATCGGTTTTTGGATGGCAGAACGTTTGAAGATCTAGGCATGGTTGGGAACGTTCCTCTAAGATGGAAATCCGCAAGCCCTCGACTTAATTTCTGTTTCAGGACAGAAAACAGAACTCGTGAGTAAATGTTTATAATATTCCTTAAATAATGTTCATAATACATGTAAAATGTTTATAATATTCACTAAATTTGTTCGAGTATATCTTTTTACTATTGCCTGACGAACGTATGTTTTTCTAGGCCACTGTACTTCTCTATTACATGTTTGTTGTTCAATAAATTAAAAATTAGTTACAAATGCCACACAAAGTTACGCTTCGATAGGCTGCAATAAATCAGTGAAATTTATCGGCCCACAAACATAAAATAAAATGAAAGGAATTGCGAGTTGACGGTCAAATACCAGTACTTAACAAACACAAAAAATTATTGGATACCGCATTGAAGACATTTTTAGAATATTTTTTTTTTCCAATTTATTTTTTCCCCATTTGGTAGGCGTTGTTACAAGAAAAGCTTCACAATACGGCAAACATGCTGTGTACACGTTTGTGTTTGTTTATGGCCAAATTAATGGTTGGTCCAGCTAAAGAAAAAAAGTGAAAATGAACAAACAAATTAACAAACGACCATAAATTAAAAGTTTTGAAATCTATTTATTTACCATGCGATAGTATGCTGAGCGATTTATGGACAATGTAATGCATAATGAGTACTTAGGAATTTCAAGTAGGATACTAGTGATGTTACAGTATGTACCTTAAACAGAAGAATCGTACTTTTAGAAAGCACTTCGTACTACGCGTATTTTCAAGTTTGGTTGTAGGACGGCTGCCAAATTAAGCTGGTAACCATTGCAAGTCAATTGGAATGAACATGAAATTATTTTCTGAATATTATTAGGCCTGAAATACATGCCTTATGGAAGTAATGATCATTCTGGATCTCAACAATAGCGATTTCTACCTACAAAAGGACATTAAGCAATATCTGCGATCATGGGTCAACCACCACATACGGGCTCTATCGAGCCGTGGTGGAACCAATCATGCTTTATGGTGTACATGTTTTGCGGAGAGTGTGCAAACACCAATACCACTGTACATTATTTACTATATTTAATTGACTCCCCTCTGGCTTAGTAAAACTCAAAGCAGTCAACTCTTGTCCCAACTTGGAGTATAGGCATGCAGCTCTTTTGGAAATACGCAGACACATGCGGGTAAATTTTTTGGTTCATTATAACACTCTGAATGAAATAACCGATTTGAGAATTCCAACTAGTGACCCAGGAGTTCCCACTGGGAACCTTAAGTTTTATAGCGATGGCTCTAGGATACGTGACAGTGTAGACTGTGGTATATTTGTTAAGGTTCTGATATTAAACTTTCTGCTTCACCAATGCAGTGTTTTGCCGACAGAAGTCATAGCTATTTTGAAAGCTACGCAATCCTTGTTTCGCAGCAGAATTTTCTCTGAAAATCTTTTGATTTTCTCAGTTAACTCATACATGACTTCCGGGACATAAGGATATCGTTGCCATTGAGCCAGCCAGAGCCAGAGCAATCTCCGTAAGTTAGAGGGCATAAATATTCCGATTGTCTCAGTTAAATTGAAAGCTTTCCACTAATTTTATAGTGAGGCTTAATATCGTTGACAGAAAAAAGGTACATGCAATATTGCTAGTCACTGTTGGACACGTAGGGATAAGAAGATAACCGACACAGTTCTTTCCTTAAATCGTGTGACCATCCATTGCACAATACAATGCTCACTGACCACTGTCCTTTTGGTAGGCATCCCGAAAGACTTGGCATTGCGATAGGAGAAATTTTTTTCATATTTTCATTTTTGATGTCTAACCTGGAGTTTGAACCGTGGCCTTACGTCTAATAAGGCAACACACTACCTACTAGACAACGGCGTCTTTCACGTTTTTAAAACGTACATTAGTGTTTAGTTTTCGCAATAATATTTGGCTCTGACTTTTTTACTACTTGCGCCACCTATATCCGATAAAAGTTGATTACACCCTCCTTCGGAGTTGGATCGCTAGGTCTACTTTAAGGCATCTCCGGCGAATGCAAAAAAGCGAAAGAACGTATTAATAACTGGATATGCGTCTTTTCTTTTTTCTCTGTTTATTAACAAACAAGCGCAGCAATAAGATTGCCTCATCTGTAGTTATAGGTGATGTAAATATTAATGAGTCAGATGCTCTTGATGTTCATGGCATGAACCAGTACATTTTTCAAGTGTCGAAAGAAGCATTCAAGTGTCTCGGTTTCTTACGACGGTGCAGGAAATACTTGGCTTCATCTGATATCTTTACTATTTACACAACTTATATCCGACCGAGAATGGAATACATCTCTCATGTATGGGTCGTTGCCTCGAAGTCTATTTTGAGGATTCTCGGCCGCGTACATGGGAGGACGTAGATGCTCATTAAAGGCGGTAGGGTATCCAACTTCTTTGATTCATTGGAGCACCTTCGCAATTTGACTAGAGTTTCACTGTTCTATCGCTACTACAACCGATTTTGTTCTAGCAAGATAAAAGGACTTGCTCCTAAAAATCGTCTATTCTAAAGTAGCACCCGTCTTTCGCACAGGTCTGATTCGTTTGTTGTCGATTCGCCAGCACACTGCATTACAGATAGAATTCTTTCTTTAACCGGACTAACCCTATGTGGAACTCCTTACCTGCAGAGGTCTTCACTGTAACTTATAATACAAAAAGATTCAAATCCAATGTCTACACACACTACTCCCTCTATCCTCCTTCACACAACCTATTTTCCTAATTCCAAAACAATGTATCAACACTCATGCAAGTCTTATAAACAAATGAATTCATTATTTCCTTAACTGTATAAATACTATAGGGTGGGAAATTTAAATGTTTGAATTTAAAAACGCAATAAAACAAAAACGGTTAAAAATTTTGCCAAATTTATTTTTATGTGGTGAAGTATAATCGTTCCGGTTAGAAATGAAATTTTATTTCATTCATATGACTACCGCGGCCGACATCACAGTATCTTATTCGATCGGATCAATTTTCGTGCACTTTTTCGAGTGTATATGGATATATCTCGGCATTTTCATAACGAATATTGGTCTTCAAATTCTCAATTGTTTCTGGTTTGTCGACATAACACTTTTCTTTAACGGCGCCCAACAGAAAATAGTCCAACGGTGTCAAATAGCAGCTTCTTGGCGGCCAATTAACATCACGATTTCTTCTTATTAAACGGCCATCAAACGTTTGAGGCAGTAAGTCGATTGTGGCATGAGATGCGTGAAGCCAAACATCGTTCATATCAATACCATGAAGAGTAGGTACAAAAAAATCGGTTACCATGGTACGATAGATGTCTCCATCAACCGTAATGATTGCGCCGTCCACATTTTTAAAGCAATATGGGCCAATGATGCCAACGCTCCACAAGCCGCACTAAACAGTCACACAAATGATTGCATTGGCTTTCGTAAAACCACGTGTGGGTTTTCTGAGCCCCAAATACGGCAATTTTGCTTATTGACGTACCCTCCAAGATGAAAATAAGCTTTATCCGAAAACGTTTTTTTTTATTCTTTTTTTTAAATCGTTGGTCATTGTAGCGAAGCGAAAAAGAAACTTAAATCGATTCAAAACAAAAAAAAATATGAAAAAATATTTCTTCGGCGTCTTACTCTCAGCAGATTTCTGGCAAAAACTCTGAGAGTGCATAAAAAATTTGTAATGAAAACTTTCTCAGGAATCTTTCGTTCGGAATCGACTTTAAACTGTAGTTCCTGCTACTCATGTATAAAATTAACACACACAACATAAATGGTGTGAGAAGCTAGGTCATAATCCTGACTAAAGGGTTGTAATGACCAATTATGTATGTATGTATGTGTAAAATGACATAAGTATAGTATAAAAACATACTCTTTTCTGTTAAAGTTTGTTACAATGAAAACGAATTCAAATTGAATACCGGGATACACATCTCTATTATATTATCACTCTCTGCTATCTCTATACTATCAGTTCGAAAACAATCTACTGCCTAAGTAAATACCATTCTCGGCGTGATGGCCATTTATATTAAAAAATATTTTCCTTTACGGAGTACCAGTACCAGAACTATTAATTATTTTTATATGCAACAATTGTATTTATTTTTTTTTTAATAAAATCCAATAAATCCCCACTAATAATTTAAAAATTACTTGCCATCTAAAATTCTACGTCCATCTTTATTTAGGGATTTAATTATTATATTGTTTAACTATAAATACATACAGTGGACAGCAAAAGTCTTAGTACGGCAATATATTTTGACAAAGAAAAAGTCCTCACAGGCTTAATACTCTTACACAAAGTTCCGATATGACTTCAAGAGAGTATTTAGGAGATCATTTGAAAGAACGGTTACGTAATCGCTAAACCTCAAACAAAAGTCAACCGAAAAACGTGGTCATGGTGCCACTAGAAAACACAAAACAAAATGGGTGCTTGGCCTTAAGGGGGAAATTCTACTAAATACAAGGGATAACATTTGCATATATTAGACCTTTGAATGTTAAATTTACTCAGAGTTCTCTTTGGTGGTACCTATGGAGTCATCTGAAACTTTTCCTTGTTTTCTCTTGTTTTATGATAAACATTAAAAAATTGTTTGTTTTATAATAAAACAGAAATAAATTAATAAAATAAATTACAAACTTTTGGCTAAAATTCATGAAATTGCTAAAATATATTACCGTACTAAGACTTTTGCTGTCCACTGTACATACAATAGAAGGCCATACAATACAATATTAAAATTTCATTGTGTTACAACAAAGATGACCTCAAAATACTTAATAACGCATTAACCATGAATAGACTTGTACGATATTTTTTTATTTTTTTAATTTGCAATCTCAATAAAACCAAAAAAGTGCATTAATTTAATCCACATACATACAAGTATAATGAGTAAATAAACATATTGCAACAACGTTCCTATCAGCTCAGAATTAATTAAAATTGTGAAATTATTTTTATTTCTGTTAATTTAAATAGAGAAACGAACGAAAGAAAAAAAATGGAAAAAAACATTTTCATTTGGTTTTATTTTTTTTTATTTTTTTGTTCATCGCATAAATTAAAATATTTTTCTCGTTCATATCAAGTCGAATAAATTAATAATGAAATGCATAAAATTGTAATCAAAAGAAAAGGAAAAAAAATATGGAAAAACGGAAAAACCATTCTAGGCCAATAGGAAATGAGAGGAAAACAACTGAACTGAAGCCCATCATATGGTAAATGTCTGGCCAGGCCATAAGCTTATAACAACTAGACCAAATGAAAGGGCAAATAATGTATTGATTTTCTCTACTCTACTCTCTCTCTTTCTCACTCTCTGCCTCTGTTTCTTTCTCGTTTTTCTTTCTTTTTATTATTATTATTCCCATTTTGATGTCTGAAACTATAACTCTTAAAGATATTTTCTTTTCTTTTCTTTTCTATTTTTTTTTTTTTGTTTTTGTTTGAATGGAAAATTTATTCAAAAACATGTTGAACCTTTTTTCCATAGTATGGGGATAATAGCAAGACCCTCTCATGTATCAAGTTATTATGGCTTATATAAAATTTTATTCAGTTTAGTTTAGTTGAGGTTAAAAGCAATAGTTGTTGTTATTGTTATGTTTATTATACATACATACGTATATGGTAAACCACAAAGAGGGGAACGGAAATGGAATTTGATCCCCCTGTAAAAAAATTCCCAAGCAACGAACCATTCAACCGTTCAACCATAGAAGCATAGTAGCATAGAAGCGTATTCAACTTAGAAATTATTCAAGTAAAAAAGAAATGACGTAAAAAAACAAAATTTAAAAATGTTCTAAAAACAAAGTCAAAAGGAATAGAAAACACACATGAAGTAAAGAAGGATACATTTATATCACTTGTGGTTATCCATCAATAAGCCTAAAGTCCATAATACAATGGTTTTAAAGCAGCTAAGTTTACATCCTAGCTTCCAACACCAGCGATGAGTGGCTTCAGCTACAGTTTAACTTCGACTCCGAACAATAGATTTGAGAAACATATCATGGCGACGTTATTTAAGCTCAGAGTTTTTAATAGAAGACTGATGAGTGGAAGTTATCGAGATAAATACTTGTTTTTCATATTTTATTTTGTTGGAGATCTCTAAGCTGGGGTTTGAATCAAAGCCTCACTTCTAATAATCCAATACGGTAAATACTAAGCTACAGTCACTTCATTGAAGTAAAATGTCTTCATTAATACTTCGAAAAAATAAACCCAGCTTTTCTCATTTCTTCCACTATACCGAGGCCTTTCTATTTCTGCATTTTTTTTTCTTGACGAATTTGACTAGCATGAATGTATACAGATTCATATTTTGACATCTCATTTCTCTCTCAGTTTCCTGGAGATGCATTGATGACGATTTTGAACGTCTTGTTCAATTGCAAAAATTATCCCACGTCGAAAAAGGATGACGCAACGTCTAGATTTCTTTCTACCTTACTCTCAAGTCAATGTTTATATGTCACTAAAAATTTAGAATTCCTAGCAAAAAAAGTGTCTACGAAAGAAGAATATTGTACACAGAAAACGTTGAATAAATTAATATTGAAAGTAGATGTAATCATGCAAAGTTGAGGCAATGAGCTGTCCAAAGATAAAGCAATTGCCAGTGGGAAAACCTCAAACGACTGCAAACATTCAAAACATATCCGCGAAAGGTATGAAGATGAAAATAAATGCAATTGAAACTATCTAAACGCGGGCTCTGCAGCCAATGTATATCGGAATAGAGGACCCACTTTTAATGCACAGTTCTCCGAGACAGGGGAAGCTTGTGATATGGACAAGTTATTCAGGTGAAGTGATTCTCATAAAACGCCAGAGTGTAAACTGAAAAATAAGATCACCTATTTCAATGCAAAGTGACATCAACATGGACGTTCAGAATGAAGTGTCAGAACTGAAAGAGCTTATTTACATAATGAAGAGTTATCGGGGAAACTGGAAGGCTGCACAAAAGGAAAAAGAAATGAGTAAAGCCATGGACAGTTCCAAGAGTAACAGACTGTAATATAATAATTTTTGTCCCCTCAATTAGATAGGCGTCTCAAGCCTGGCAGAGATAAGTTTAGTAAAAAGGATGAGGGCAGTTGCAGGTATCAGTTAGGATTACGACCTAGCTTCTCACACCACTTATGTTGTGTGTGTTAATTTTTTACATGAGTGGCAGTCCACTCCGAACTACTGATTCTTGAGAAACTTTTCATGGCAATTTTATTTACTCTCAGAGTTTTCACCAGGAATCTGTAGAGATGAACTCGTCGAAAAAAATTGTCTTCATTTTTCGTTTTGTTGGAGATGTCTATCCTGGGAGGTTTCACGCCAGCCAACACACTACCAACTAGACTACGGCGACTTCCGTATTTATTTAAGATATAAAGCCTACAAGTTTTAAGTGATGCATAAATTATAAGTTAGTTCGACTACTATCAGCATCCGCTGCTGTTGAAAAACCGCTAATAGTTTAAAAAACTTTACACGCAATAATCTTTAACTGGTTGAGTGCCCTGGTAGTCTAGTGGGTAGTGTGCTAGACTATTAGCGAGAGGATCGTGGGTTTGATTTCCACCAGAGACTCTGGTCTGTAACACTACACTGAATAATGAGAATATAATTTGTAATTGTATTGTAATTAATAAAATTAATAAATAAATAATAAATCTTTAACTGATAGGACAGGTATATAAACAATACCGTCGTATTTGGGCGCATCCACTCTAATATAAAAAACCAGGTATAAGCTGTGGTCCATTTCCATCGATAGTTAACTGAACAACAATATATGCTCTCAAATCTATTTCTCCCAATAAGTTTTAATCAGGTTTACTCAGGTTTGCTGCAATGTGCCTCGCTCATATCAACGACTCAAAAACATTGTTAATGTCTGAAGTAGTTAAGGTTAGGTTAGCGGGAAGCTTGCCATTCACAGGCAAGTTTACTCGTTGGTGCATATGGCCTGTCAGCCAGTGTGGGATAAGCCCCCCCCCCCTATGTTAGTGGTGGGTTTAGACTACCCTGAGCTCTGGAATAAACCGGCCAGATCCCTTAGTAGTACTTTCGACATCATGCCCAAATCATCAAAAGTTCTGTCACCCAAAAACCGATAACGTTTGCCCAGAAGTGCAAGGTATTGCACGGAATCCATTTCTTCAACATCACAGCAACTTTTGCAGTAGTCCTAGTAGAGCAGACCGAGCTCGTCAGCTAAACTGACAATAGCGCAGTATCCTGTTAGAATTCCTGTTAAGATACGAACCGTTTTCTTGTCGAACTCAAGTAGTTTCCAGGTTCTCCCGCTGTCCACAGCAGTTTTGAAATTTCATGCTGCTTTTTTTGTCTAAAGTAAGGTTAAAAAATATTTCTTCTGTACCCTCGGCTGCCCTCATGCCATATTTATTACGGATTGGATTGCATCAAGAGCCAGCCATGCTTCTTTAGGAAGCAGGAATTGTTTTTGCACGCATTGCTCCTCTGATGTGAAAATTTTTTTTTAATATTTTGATTTATTTCAGTCCATAGTTCCATTGTTAAAGGAAATGAAAAGAGAAAAGAAATTTTTTGTACCATTGACTTCCACCCTAAAACCTCAAAAGTCGGCCATAACACCACCACTGCCGCACACGTGTAAAAAATACCACCATGGGTATGTGGTTGACGATAATACGTATGTATACAAAAAAAAACAGTGGAACGAACCTATTGACATTTTTATTTATTGCCGCTTAATAAAAATATCAATATTTAGTGGCAGCTATACAAGCGTTTTAAGTTCCACAAAAAAACACACACACACACACAATTTTTTTCGTTTGCATTTAACATTGAGAGTTTCCGCATGACTTGTCGTACTCAATAGGAACCAAAATGCAAATACATTGATGTTTTTGTTTTTTATTTTTTTTTTATAGTTTCTTTTATTTTTTAAGAATTTTCTTTTTTTGTTTAGTTTCATTACACGTTTATGTTTATTTATGTATGTATAATTCATTTATGTATGTATAAATTTTGTCTCTTTTTTCAATTTGAATATGGGAAATATTTGGTTTGCTTGTTTGCTGGTGTTGTAATGCAATTTGATTTGTGACCTTCGTTCAGTAGTTGTTAAAAATAAAAATCTATCAAATAAAAAAAAAAATTCAAGCAGAAAATAAACATGTGAGAGCATTTCAATACATAACAAGCAATTAAATGCTTTATTCCATGCCATTGTTTAAAAACATAAAAAAAATAGTTTTTGAAGGAACTTATAAAAGCTTCATTTGATTGTAATTTGAGTATTAAAAATAAAACAATTATAATCGAAATTGCATTCAACAATAATCGAAGAGATATAAAAAAATTACAATCAGTAAACAACTGTTTGGTACCCTGTATAGCAAATATTCTTAATCAAGAATAAAACAGTTAATAAGGCCTGATAAGTTTAAGCTTCCTATAACACAGAATCAGTTGCTGAAACTACAGCATTAGTATCAGCTAAGAGCCAATACTAATATTGCATTTAAAACTACAAATTGAAATTAAAAGACAGCTTAATAAACTCGTATACAATCACGTAAGCTAAAGGAGAAATTCTAGCCTTAAATGCGTTATTTAGTATGAAATTTCTAATGATGTAGTATAGTTTAAGTGGACTTAAACTTGGCCCATTGCATTATGCTAACTTTAATTAATATAAGCAAGACAAAGTTTCAGCTTATGCGTTCAGTTATAAATTGCAAACGAAGAGTATCACAAAACATGACATGATTGTTTTAAATTAAAAAAATTCTTTTACCCAAACTATTATTTGAAAGAAGAATTTGAGGAACTTAAATTTGTTGAAATTTAAATTTTAGAATTGAGGATTAAAGAAGGACATTACATATGTACATACATACATACATTATTGGTCATTACAATTCTGCAATCAGGATTACGACCTTGCTTCTCACACCACCTATGTCGTATGGCAGAGATCAGTAATGAATATTCAACAAGATGAGTAGATTCGAATCATACTTATAATTTCTGATATTTATATGCATTCATACTTATTTTAATAT
The DNA here is from genome assembly GCA_958299815.1 of Sarcophaga carnaria. NCBI lineage: Eukaryota > Metazoa > Arthropoda > Insecta > Diptera > Sarcophagidae > Sarcophaga > Sarcophaga carnaria. The sequence goes on along the minus strand of OY283149.1, from coordinate 79,011,931 downwards.
CATACTTATACTACTCATAATCAAAGTTTAAAGTACTAATTGTACTCATACTTAACAATACGTATGATGTTGTTGACATCGACTCTCCTTTACTTAGCAACTACAAGAATCACAAAATAAATCTGTTTAGCATACGAACACTACAATATCCACTAGAAGGTTGTGTGTTTGCTTTGCTTGCTGGCTTTGTATTTTCCTTTCTTCTTTTTTTGTACATGCAAGAACAACTAAGACTGTAAATTTTGATGAATGATTCGAATCACTCGAGAGTATTATAAGTATTTTTCTAAATTTATGAATCTAAATGAGTAGCCATATGAATCAAACATATTTCGAATGTTATGAGTTCGATATTAACGTTGTACTCATACTCATTGCAACCTGTACTTATAAATCAATGTTGTAGTGAATACTAATGAATCAAAGTACAGTAATCCCTCGATTTACGTCGCAGCTGGTTCCAAAAAAAGGCGACGTAAATCGAAACGACGCAGATTGAAGTTAGAGGGAACAAAAAATTTGACAACGTAAATCGAAACAATGTTAATCGAGGCGACGTAAATCGAAGGATTACTGTAGTTGAATTTTAATACTGTTGACTAACTCATACTCGAAATTTCATGAGTACTTATGAGTAGTGAAAAAACGTTTCATTGCTGATCTCTGTTGTGTGGTTTAATTTTTATACAGTTTAAAATCGACTCCAAATGACAGGTTTTTAAACTTTTCCTGGCAAGTTTATTTACTCTCAGAGAGTTTTTGCCAGAAATTTGCTGAGAGGAAGTTGCCGAAGAAATATTCAAATTTCGTTTAGTTGAAGATGTCTGATCTGGGGTTTCAACAGTAACCTCATGTCTAGTAAGCCAACACGTTACCTACTAGACTAAGCCGACTTCTAAAGAAGGCCATTAGTATGAAAAAATTTGAAGAAAACGTCCTGACATTGACATAAATTTTATTTTATGCTTTAAAAATGGATAAATTATAAACGCCTAATTTAATATCTTGTGGTCATCGAACTCTATTGTTGAGTTACTAAACGGAAGTTAAAGAAAATAAATAACCGTGAATACAAACAATTCTAACAGTAGTAAGTAATAAAATCCTTAAATAATATTTTCCTTAACCCTAAGATAAGAACACTAACTCTCGGTTTATTTGTCAAAAAAAAATTATAAATAACTAAATATGTAATGAGGAGTTCCTCGAAACTTTTTTATTTTACACTCACTTGTCAATACACTGCATTAAAGGTGTTAACATACCTGAAAATAAAAGAAATATAATAAAATATTGTAATTACGAAAATCGGTAATAATAGCTAAAACAAAAATAAATGATAATTTGTTGTTGATGTATTTGACAAGAATTATTCAAAGTTCAAAAGTGACGACAATACATTTTTTAAAGGTTAATAAAATGATACCGTTTTGAGTAATAGTCACAGTATTCTTTTAATTCATATTCTTTAAGACATTTAAGTTTCCAGATGCGTGAGCAGTGAGCAGTAATCATTCCAACTACCACGTGCAAGCTGCATCTAAAAATTCTGGTGAAAGCAGAAGGTCCGTTAGATCCTAAAGAGATCAAATTTGCCGCGCAATATCAGCATGACCACCCAACTAGTCAAGAGTTAAATTCCAGTGGTTCAATTCATATTGACCACGGCCAATAGGTACCCAAGAATTTACACCCTTAACTGAAATGATACCAGATACCCAATGCCCAAGAATTCATTACCGACTGAAACATTGCTTGATTCAAATTCAATTTATATCCTTCAAAGCCGACAGAAAGCTAAGATTTCAATGCTACATTGTATGTTTGAGACATGCAGATTATGTGTACTGGAATTGCACTGAAATTGTCGACATTTTCCTCAAAAACTAATCCAGTTTGCTTGAAGGCGCCGTAGTTTAGTAAATAGCGTGTTGGCTTATTAGATACGAGCCCATTGGTCAAACGTTAGCTCAGGCATCTCAAAAACATTCTGAGAGTAAACGAAATTGCCATAAAAGGCAGCGGCTAGGTTGCCATTTGCAGGCCAGTTTAATTGGTAGTCAAATGGCCCATTGGGTTATCCAGTGTGAGGTGAGTCCCCTTGATGATCCGTTAGTGGCGGCTTTGAATCACCCAGAATTTGGATGAAACCTGCCCGTTCCCCTTAGTGGCAGGTTCGCCACCATGACCAGATCTTCAAACGTTCTGTCAGCCAAACACGGAAAAATTCTGTTCTGAAGGGCAGGGCACCCGTATAAACGGTGTTGCAACGATTCCGTTTCCTCTACATCTTGGCGCATTCTGTAGTAATCCTGATGAGGCAGACCAGGCTTGTCAAAATTACCAATGGCGCATTAGGACATTACTTGTAGAACTCAAGTCGTTCCCTGGTTTTTCTTGTGTCCACTACTGGATACACCAGTTTTGTAATTCGGCATCCAGGTATGTTAGATCATCCACAGTTTATGGAATTTCATGCTGCTTTTTCCAATTTGGATAAGTACTCCTGTAGAGGCACTTACATCCCTTTATCGTCTCTTGTCAAAAACTGTCTCAAAAACTTGTTGTTCAGAAACGGCTTTAAACTATAGGTCGTGCCACGAATGTGTAAAATTAACACCCACAACATGGGTGGTGTAAGAAGTTAGGTCGTAATCGTAATAATGACCAATTACCATAAGTAAGTGCCATAAGTAAATAATCGATAATACTCTAGACATAGTTTATAGGCGGTTGACGTGAGAATTTTCCTATGAACTTACAAAAACTTGAATCCATTCTCAATGTCCGAAGTAATCCCAATAAGGAAGAGGGTTTTACCATCTTTTACAGCAAATAGATTTGACTCGAATTACATTATAAGAGATATACAAGATTTCTAGAACCAATAAACTAACATTGTGTAATTTAAAGTTGAGGTTATGGTACCGCCTATAATAATTAAGCCAGAGTTAGATTTTAAATATTGTCCTGGTCATATCACTATACCTGAATGCATTATTTTGTATTTTTTCTTTTTATTTTTATTGTAGCGTATTGATGTTAATAAGACAGTCAAAATACACCCAGCCAATGACATAGTGTAGGTTGTGAGTTTTGTCAAAAATATTTTTTTGTATTTCTCGAACCCTCCAAACTTGTTTTATTTGACAAAAACGGTATTTTTGATCTTTTCACACAAAATTATTGATTACCCAAATATTTTTCAACCTATTTTCAAAATCCAAAGTTTTTGGAAAAGGGGACAGATGACTCTTTAAAATGGTATACATAAACATATTGTTGAAGCTTGCATGTTATAAGTTTTGATCGGGTAAACTTGGAAAATGTGATTTTTTTTCATTTTTTCAAGTTTAGCTATTCTTAATTGCGAAATTTATTTAAAAAATATAAAATAGGTGATAAGATTCTGAAAGTGCATTATGTTGTGTTGAGATTGACACTACGTTTGATCAAATATGACAAAAATTGCCAAAGACATTATTTAAATAGTATAACAGTCGTGTTATATGTTTTATGTATGTCATCTTATCAAATGAACTTTCAGTTTAAATTTTCAGAATTTTTTATGTATCTTGATGGTTTATCGGAAAATGTGTCAATTTCACGTTTGCACGACTACCAGAAGTCGGCTAATATTTGTGTTTTTTTGCAAATATTATTATTTCCCTTTGCACAAACATTGGCGAACTTCTGGTGGTCGATCAAACGTGACACATTTTGCGATAAACAATCAAGATCCATCAAAAATTCTGAAGAAATATATATATGAAAAATATAACTCGACTGTTAGACTCTTTAAATAATAAGTACGGTAATTTTTGTCCGATTTGATCAAACAAAGTATCAATCTCTTCACAAGATAATGCACTTTCAGAATGTCAGCACTTATTACATATTTTTTTTTTATTAAATATGAAAAAAATTCGCATTTGTCAAGTTTACCTCATCAAAACCCATAGCATATTAAGTCAAATAATATATATACACACAGTTACTAAATTATCTTGCGGTTAAAAAATTTCAGAAATTTTTTAACTAATCCGTTTTCGTTAAAATTCTTTATAGTTTCCTTGATGTTAATACGGTCTTTTGAATTGGTTAAAAAATTTCTGAAATTGAACTGAATTGTGGCCCCGCACAGGCCCACAAAGGTATGCATTCGATTTACAAATTTCAAGAATTTTTGAACCAAGGCAAAAGACCGTCTTAAAATCGAGGAAAGATGTCAGACAATTATAAATATTTTCAAAAAAAACGGATTGGTTAAAAAATTTCTGACAAATGTTAACAAATTTTAGACTTTTTTTAACCAAGACCGTCTTAAAATCGAGGAAAGTTGTCAGACAATTACAAAGATTTTCAACGAAAACGGATTAGTTAAAAAATTTCTAAAATTTGTTATCTGCATGTATACTTTTGTGGCTGAGTGTATGTATATTGGTTTAAAGGCCCATCTCTCTCCTTACTAATTAGGTTTAAATTTTGGACATCGGTTCAGATATGTGTGTTTAATCAATAAATTTGTACGTAAAGTAAAAAAACCGGTTTTTGTCAAATTAAACAAGTTTGGAGGGTTCAAGAAATATAAAAAATATTTTTGATTTCTACTCTTTAGCTGGGTATATTTCATTTTTTTCTTTTGTCGCATAGTGTAATTATCCTAAGGGAATAATTCTTTAATTTGTTAACAGATAATTAAATGTTATGTTATAGAGGCCGCAGATAATACCGGGTCTCAACAACATTATCGTTATTGTTAATTGAGTAACAATTTTCAATTTCAGCGTTAACCAATTTTACATAAATACATACATGTTGATAATATTATATTTAAATCTTCAAGAATCATTTTAAATAATTTTCAATGTTAAAAACTTTTTTTTTCTTTATTTTTTATTTTTTAATAAACATTGTCAATGTTTTCACAACGTAATGGAAATGGTTCTTTAATGTGCTAGGCAATGGCTTAAATGGGGAGCAGAAAAGAGAAAAAAGCAACAGTAAACAAGCAAAACAGAAATGTAGTGGCAGGCAACTGTCTAAATAGACAGTCAATTCGTTAGTTATTCAAATGGCCAAGGAGGCTTTAAAAGAGAACGAGCCAAAAATCATTTATTTAAGCCGTAGCATAAATAAAATCATTCATGTTACTGCTGCTGTTTGCTGATGCTGCTGCTGTTGATGCTGCTATTGTAGATTGACCTTTAAATTGGAGGCCGTGAAAAAAAAGAAAACATCCACCCCACTCTCTCTATGCCATAAGCCCGCGGTTTTTGTGCTGACATTGATGTTGTCTTCTTTAGTCGTTGCCTTTTTAGCCCAAAACTGTTATCATTTTGAACATTTTGTTTACTCTCGTTACTATTCTATTTGACCAAAAAAATTCCAAAAGGATAAAAGAAAAAAATGGCTCAACATTAGCAAACTGCAGAAAGAAAAAGAAAACGACGGCAACCAAAATATTATTTATTTAGACTAACATTTCCCTTTGGTTAGAAAATGCCCCACTTGCTTGAAAGCCGAAAGGATTATTTAAGGAAAAAAAAAACAGAGAAAAGAATATTAAAACAATTACAGCTGCTACATATTTAATGCTTAGGGTTACTTCACTTCACTTAATTCTTTTTTTTTTTTTAGTTGAGCGTTGGTAAACATTCTCTACTGGAATTAAGTTTTTCAAATCAAAATAATTTGCAATTAAACAGACAATTAAAGAAGATACGGGCAAATAGAAGTTTAAATAATAGGGGTTAACAGACTCTGATGCAGCATTTTAGCTGTTTAAGATAAGATACCCTACCAATGCCACATTCAAGTTAAGTGTCTCCAGATATCTTTAAAATAATTGAATTTTTGTATGAGCTTTACGATGACACTTATAGGATACAGTGTAAAGTCATGGTTAACTCTGTTTAAAATAACCTTAGCAGATGATATGACATTTAATATGTGATTAAAGTAAAGACTACATGGCTACATATCTAGAGTGTAGCGTTAAAGGCAACAATCTGACTTGACAACCAGTAGGATTATATTATACAATTACTCTGTATTACATTTTGACTGTTAAATTTCTTCGTGCGCGCCTACACCAGTTGGTCACACCAATCGATGACAGGGCTTCCTCGATTTGGTCCTTCCAACGGATGCAAGGTCGTCCTTTTCGCCGACTTCCGCAGATTCCCGCATCAAATACCCGTCTCGCCGGAGCATCCTCCTACATTCGAACGACATGGCCGAGCCAGCGCTGCTGCTGGATATTAATACTCTGTACAACGTATATGTCGTGTTGTTCTCTTATAAAGAAGTAAATTTCTAGCGGCCTTAAATAACGTTAATGCAGAGGCTTTACGCATTCCTCTAAATAGGTCATGTCATACAAGCTTTAAGATTCCGAATGAAAGACGACTAAATTTTATTATAATAGGTGAGCCATTTAAAAGTTTAAAATTAAAAATGCAATAAAACAAAAACGGTTTGAAATTTTGTCAAATTTGTTTTTATGTTGTGAAGATGTGGAAGATACAGACTACGAAGATGCAGGCCATGATGTAGCACGCACTAGAATATAGCCTAGAATTGTGATTTTTGTACTTACTTTTAGCTTGGGATGTCTCCAAAAATTTTAAATTTTTTAAAAAAATATCATAGCTTGGAAATGTTTAATTCCAAATTAATGACGTTTACTTTATATTTCATTGAATTTGAAATATATTACTCATACGCACCATATTACATGTACTAGAATAGTTACTCTGAAAAGTATGCATTAAGAATTCTTTGATATTGTCATACTATGAATCTAATGGAATTAAATATCACTCATACGGCACATACATATGTTCTCGGTATTATGAATTTTACATATTAAATATGTATGAGCATAATGCAATTTAATATAATAGGTGGGTGAGTCATTTAGAAGTTTAAATTTAAAAATGCAATAAAACAAAAACGATTTAAAATTTCAGCATATTTATTTTATTGTTGTGGTGTACAATTGTTTCGGTTAGAAATGGAATATTTATTCGTTCATATGGGTGCCGCTATTGGCCTCACAGAACCTTATTCGCATTGACCAATTTTCGAGCACTTTTTCCAATGTATAGGGTCGTATCTCGACAATGACATCATGAATGTTGTTCCTCAAATGCTCAACTGTCTCCTGTTTGTCGGCATAACACTTTTCTTTAACGGCGCCATGCAGAAAAAAGTCCTTTCGGTTAATTAAACGGTCATCTAACGTTTGACACAATAAACCAATTGTGGCATGAGAGGTGTGGCAAGTTGAAACCAAACATCGTTCACATTGATACCATGAAGAGCGGGTACAAAAAAATCGGTTATCACGCAAATTGAAACCAAATATCGTTTATATCGATACCATGAAGAGCGGGTACAAAAAATCTGTTATCATAGTGCGATACGTGCCTCCATTGACCTTAACGGTTGCACTGTCCTCATTTTCAAAGAAATATAGACCAATGATGCCTCCGCTCCACAAGCCGCAGCAAACAATCTTTCGTAATGGGTGCATTGGCTTCTGTAAGACCACGTATGGATCTGAACCCCAAATACGGTAATTTTGCTTATTAATGTACCCACCAAGATGAAAATTAGCTTCATCTGAAAAGCCCATTTAGCGAAGTGAAAACGAGTGAATCAATTGAACTTTGCGAGGCGTCAAACCGAGATCTTTTCTCAAAATTCGACTTAAACTGGTGCGTGAAATGTTAAATTTTTAAGAACGATGACGAGTTTATGTTCATGAATTATCACGCACACTTCGATATTTTCGGTTATGCCCACTGTACGAGCACGCTCACGTCTTGGTGCATCAACAACGAAACCAGTTTCACGAACTTTAGCAATAAACTTGCGTATACCGGGCGCTGTTGATGCTTTTCCCAAAGTTGCTCAAGCGTAAATCGATTTATTGCGTTCAGTGGAGATAATACACTGAATTTTGTGACAGAATAGAACGACATAAGTATTGCCAGATTCGAAATAACCGATGGTTTAAATTGAAACCGATAGATGACCCACCCAGTAGTTGCTGTGACAATAAATGATATTGGATGTAATGATTATTGTTAGTATAAGATTTAATGTCTAGCAATTATCAACAATTATCTGCTCTTGAATGAATTAAATGGACTAAATACCATACTGTTAGTCGCCGTAGTATGTCGGCTTTATTAGATGTAAGGCCACAGTTCAAATCCCAGGTCAGACATCAAAACGGAAATATGAAGGAAAATAATATTTCTTCGGCGACTGCCTCTCAGCAGATTTCTGGCAGGAACGCTAAGAGTAAATAAAATTGCTATGAAGAGTATCTCAAAAATCTATCGTTCGGAGTCGACTTTAAACTGTAGGTCCCGCCACTCATGTATAAAACTAAAGCACACAATATAAGTTGTTGTTGCTAGGTCGTAACCCTGACTGAAGGGTTGTAATGACCAATTACGTACGTACGTAAATATCATACTGGAGCAATGGGTGGGTTTAATTAGTATGGCAGTACTCTTTAAATTTTTTGTTATTATTCAGGTAATATTTTTAAAAATATTCGGTAATCATTTGACTTTTCAAGTGGCAAACTAAAACTTACCCTTGACAGTGAGTTTTTATTGCAAAAACATTTTCTTAGAATTTAAGCTTTAACAGCCATCTTTATGATTTCTAAGAACGTTTTTCTTTTAATTTAAAAATAAAATTAATATTATCGTGTTTTCTTGCTGAAACTAGTACTCTTTCTTAAAATGCAGAAGGGAAAAAAGGGAAAAAAATACAAAAAATACCTGATTTTGAGACTGCTTGGAGTATAACCAAATCAATATTTTACGGTTAATTTCGAATAACAAAAGAAATTAGAAAAAAAAAAATTTTTTGCACTAAAACGCAAAACAACAACAAGAAAAACATGAAATACATCATTTCCTTTATTCCTTATAACGATAATGACTATTTTGCTTGCTGCTCTCTCATAATAAAAGTCCTTGAATTATTAGCCCAGTACGAAACAAGTGTGCAGAGAGAAAAGAAAGGAAAAGTGGTCTAAAAAAATGTGTGTTTTTTTTGTTCTATTTTTTTTTATTATTTAGTGGCATGTCAGGAAAGTATACACAAAAAATTATGACTAAAAAAAGAGACTAAAATAAGCGAAACGCAATAATAAAAAGAAAACTTTAAAAACGAGCAAATAAAATAAAAATAAAAAGAAATATTTCGAAATAAAAAAAAAACTGAACTGAACGTTGATGTTGTATTATTGTATTATTGTTGTGATTATTTTCTCCTCTCCTTCTTTTTTAATTTCTAAAATTTAATGATTAAAGTTTTATTTCTAACAAAAACGAGGGGTTATAAAAAGAAAACTTATTCAGCTGAAATTCAAATTCAAATATTAAAATTAAATGACACTGATAACATGTGATTGTTTTCCTATATGGTTCTTCAGTGTGATTTCTTTCAGTATATAAAAGATTCGTGATAAATGGCAATGCCGCCAACACTGCTCGATAAGATTTGCCAGTTTGTTTTAACAAATTAAATTTTCGAATTTGATGTTAACAGCAGTCACAGGTAGTTCAAGAGAGGCTAATGCACTCTGAATGATACCAAGTTTAGTGCAGTTTGTGTCCCAGTGGCATAATTCTTCTAGAATTATGGAAATTGCAATGTTACAAGCAAAAGAGCAAGATACCGGACTGTGATTATTTATGAACATTAAAAAACCTACTACGTTTTAGCAAATGCGATACATCACAAAGAAGCATGGATGTTATATCGATTTATTGCATCGATTAATATTTGTAACAAAATGAAAGTAACAACAACAGAATATACTTACTGTTGAATAGAGCTACCAGAGTTTAGCAGTAGTTTTATAGTAGATACAATGGCTCCCTCAGTGCTGTTGCCCAAAATTCACTTCTGTCGCTTTCTGAGATGCCTTGAAGTGTCACGGGTTCGAATTCGTTCTTCTTATCTCAGACTGTTCATATTGGGCTTGAACCGATCCCTATTCTAGAACAAGTGCTCTCTAAGTTCACAGTACTTGATCAGATGGTTATTATCAGCAGGCTACAGCTGGATAGTTGTTGTAATTGTCTCAATCACGTTTGGGTTCGGTAGAATGTTCGTCTCTTCTCATCTTCCTTTTGCCAAATATAAATACCTTTACAAACTCCATTTGCTTTGCCTTTAAATTCTATTTTCATCAGAGGTGTGATAGCTAACTACCTCGTAAGTTGCTTATTGCGTTGAATTAACACATGACCTGATACGCATGAAGAGAACTATCCTACTTTCTTTACCTATCTTTCTTAGACAGCCCAATTTCGAGTTAACCTCATAGGAGTTAAAAGCTCCAAAAGCGAACTGACTGCCTGATAGTTTTGCTATGTCCCCTCTTTAGTACTTCCTGTTGAAATCATTTATAATAAATTGAATAATTTCGCTATGAAACCGAAAACCTCCACTCCTCTCCTACAGCAACCAAATGTCTCCTTCCATTCTTATTACACAATCACTTTGGGAATCGTTTTCTAAAATAAAAGGTTCTGACAGGTCAGAATACTCCTTGATGAATTTTACCTTAGATTTGATTCCCCTTGTCCTAATCATGACATTGATCCTCTCTATATACCGGACTCCTTCCAACAGAGCCTCCAGCACTGAGACTGGTTCTCTTTGTCACGATTATACCAACAAAGTCAATTGAGCCGTTGTACTTACCAAACGTTTTATTACATTTATGGCTAGCGTAGGTATGGCATATTGTATTAAGTTTTTAACGTCGCTAATGCTTTGTCGACGTTAATAAATAAAAAAAATTATCTAAAAAAAAATCGAGTTATCGATAAGTTGCATCAAATGCTTTCAGCATAAGTTTTTAACGTCACTAGTTGTGATTACTGTTTCTTTTTTTGTTGCCCAAAACTATAATCGGTTGACATGTGGTTTCAAGGAGCACGCATTGGTATGAATTTATAAAGAGGCGAGTTTAATGAACTCTCCCCATTGCCTGCCAATATCAAGAGAATTGATCCCACAATAACTAGTCTAGTGCGTCTTGTATATAAGGACAAGCCAGCCAAAATTGCTACCCTGAGAGACGGACATTACATTCTGAAATGATGCAAAAGCTACGACAACCCTGAAGCACATGGAAATAGATCACCTGCTGCGTTGCCACAAATAACTTCTGCAAGAAATAGTCCTAAAAATAAACATTTCATTCACTTTTGCACATTTTCTGTGTCTTTATTTCCATTTTCAAAGCCAAATCGGTTAAAAATTCACCCGTTAGATGAAATAAAGAAAACAACAAAAACTTACAAACCGACTATGATAGAGGGAGATAGTAAGAAAACACATTAAAAGCATACCAAGAGTGTTACTGGCGAGAGTTAAGGAAAGCATGTTATAAAAACATCAATAAAATCAATAAATTCTAAAATATTTTATTATTTTGTAAGTGTGGTAGTAGTGTAAGTGTGTGTGTGTGTGGTTTCATTTCTAAACTACTCTTATTCGTAATAAAAGCGAACTCGCCCATTTTCACTATCACCCTTAAAAAAATTGGTATAACATTTCAAAATAGTGAACAGGGGGAGTGAAGCTTTAATAAATTTTGATAAATTTTAGAAGTCTTGAATTGAATGAATAAAAAGCATATACATGGTATATATGTACATGTATATATGTAAATATATTGTACAAAAAAAATGTTTAAAAAGACAATGACATAATGTTTGCTTTTTTATTCCTAACAAAGAAAAGTTAAGTTTTTAATATCGTACGAAAAGAAATAAATTACATTCAACGCTTCATTTTCGATTATAACTTGCTCTTTTCACTAAATTTTCGATGATAAAATTTACAAAATTTTTCCTTATCAAGGCCATGAAGATGGCTTTTTCATGTTGGACACTCTTGTAGTCGCCGTAAACTAGTAGGTAGCGTGTTGGCTTATGACACTCCATGTTAGACATCTCCAACAAAACGAAATATATTTCTGCGACAACTTCCCCTCAGCAGGTTTCTGGCAAAAATTCTGAGAGTAAAAAAATTTACTAGAAAGCCGTAGTCTAGTAGGCAGAGTGTTATCTTATTATACCTGAGCCAATGCTTCACACCGCGGCGCAGAGATCTCGAACAAAACGAAAAATATAAAAAAGATCTCTTTCGTGGATCTTGAGTCTTCTGGCAAAAAATCTGAGAGAAATTAATGTTGACATTATAAGTTTCTCAAATCTATCGTTCGGAGTCGAGATTAAACTGTGCCACTACAAGGGTAGGCTAGTCACCTGTAATTGTGCTGTAATTGTCATCTCAACTAAACAAAATTTTGCAATTTATTTCGATCTTTAGCTATGTTTTTTAATACAAATTGTTACTTATTTATTGATATTTAAGAAAAAAATATAAGGAAAAATCAAATACAATTACTCTTAAAAAAACGTTGTTTTAAGTTCATTTTGACATAAGGAGTGAGCACAAAATAATTTGTTCGTAAACTTTTTTTTAATAAAAATTGTACTTAAACCTTTCTGCTATTGTAACAAGTGGTACACTTTATAGTTTTTGTTTTGCAGACAAACATTAAATCGAAATTAAGCATCCCATACGACCTTAAACTATAGGTCCCGCCGCTCATGTATAAAATTAACACACACAACATAAGGGGTGTGGAAAGCTAGGTAGTAATCCTTTTTGAGGTGTTGTAATAACCAATTATGTATGTATGTAATATTTTCTCGTATGTAAAGTATATTAGAATACAAGCAATTGTAATTAAGAGCACTAAGTTCTAACTTAACGCGGACTAATTTGATTTATGGCTGTCATAAATCATTCACAAGGGTAGCAGAGCAGTACGGTTTTAATAACAAACACATATACATATATACATACATACTTAAACCTTTCTGCTATTGTAACAAGTGGTACACTTTATAGTTTTTGTTTTGCAGACAAACATTAAATCGAAATTAAGCATCCCATACGACCTTAAACTATAGGTCCCGCCGCTCATGTATAAAATTAACACACACAACATAAGTGGTGTGGAAAGCTAGGTAGTAATCCTTTTTGAGGTGTTGTAATAACCAATTATGTATGTATGTAATATTTTCTCGTATGTAAAGTATATTAGAATACAAGCAATTGTAATTAAGAGCACTAAGTTCTAACTTAACGCGGACTAATTTGATTTATGGCTGTCATAAATCATTCACAAGGGTAGCAGAGCAGTACGGTTTTAATAACAAACACATATAACGGAACATAGTGGTATTGTAAGTAGCTGGCTAGATGTGGTGCAACCATCGAACTTTATGAAAATTCTCTGCATAAGAAACCTTTTTATGACCTCCGAGCTTAGAATTGAGAAATCAGTTATGAATTTTTCGGATACGAGCAAAATAGCTAAGGAGGCTGGATAGAGAGTGCACTGAAAGTCTGTTCGAGCTACAACAGAACTGATTGTTGGAGTCATTACTAACCATTGCATTACCCTCGTATTAATGGACAAGCCTCTACCCACTCTACCACCAGGGCATCCTAGTAAAAAAAAAACTTAATGAAAACTTTAAAGCAAATTAATCGAATAAAAACCGTTTGAAACAAATAAAAAGCTGTTAAGCTGTTTATTAATATATTCAAGTCAGTTAAAAGATTTAAAAAATTAGACCTGTGGTGATATTTTTCGAAGATTTATAGATTTCATCCACTTGCTATTTATTCCATCAAACCAAATTCAAATTTTAAAAATTGTGTCTTCTTTTATCTCGATTATCCACCTTACTGTGGTGTATGTACTATATACGCACAAACTACCCCATATATGTACGTTGAAAATACAAGAGTTTAAATAAATTGGTTTTGCTATACAGTAGCATCTGTAGTATATGAACGTCGGCTAGTCCTGGCACAAAGCACCCTGTATATTTTTACTCTCTATATTTATTTATTTCATTCAGCTAGAGTCCATAAATTTCTCTAATGGATTTTCGATGAATGAGTTTGATTTTCTAATTTTTTATTTTATTTTTTCTCTTCGTCTTTCATTTGGTTTTGTGAAAAATGATTCTCTATGAATGTATGTATGATGAGATGAGGTTGCTATTTTCATTAAATTAAATGACTGCATATGATTGAAATAGAAACATCAAATTACCAATAACTAATGATTAACCAATTCGAAACTAACCTTTTATTCTACGTTCTTCTTTGTGTCCGTTCGTCTATTCAAATAAAGCTCATAATTTTAGATCAAATTTATTAATTTTTACTTTAAATGGTGGTACGACAAGTCGTCATAGTGTAGTATATAGTGTGTTGGCTTATTAGACTAGGGTCTGTGGTTCAAATACCAGCTCAGACATTTCGAATAAAGAGAAATATGAAAAAATATTTCTTTTGCCGACTTCTTCTCATATTTCTTATGACAAAAACTATGAGAGTAAATAATATTGTCATGAAAAGTTTCTCAAATTAATTATTCATAGTCGACGTCGACGATTATGTCGACGTCACACTCTAGGTCCCGTCGCTCATAAGTTAAATTAAAACACACAGCATGGTAATCCTGACTAACGGGTGGTAATGAGCAATCAAATAAGTAGGATGATATGACAAATCCTGGGTTATCGAGAAAGTTTTATTAAAAATTTTAGCAAAAACCAAAACACTTTTTTCTTACCTATAAAACGAGGTGTATTACCCCGTTCGGTTCGATACCATTCTGTCACTTTTGGGGTTAAAGTTTTATAGCCCTCTATGAAATTTAAGTTTGCATCATCAATTCTTATACATACATAACATACATAATTGGTCATTACACCCCTTCAGTCAGGACTATGACCCTAGTTTATCACACCACTTATGTTGTGTGTGTGTTAATTTTATACATGAGTGGCGGGACCTGCTGTTTAAAGTCGACTCCGAACGACAGATTTTTGAGAAACTTTTCATGGCAATTTTATTTGCTCTCAGAGTTGTTGCCAGAAATCTGCTGAGAGGAAATCGCCGAAGAAATATTTTTTTTCATATTTTAGTTGGAAATGTCTGACCTGGGGTTTAAACCGTGGCCTTACGTCTAATAAGCCAACACACTACCTACTAGACTACGGTGACTTCAAGTAAGTAAGATGATACAACAAATCCTGTTACTGGGTTCTGGAGGAATCTCGTTTAAATATTTTACCAAAAACCGAAACATTTTTTTCCCACCTATGAAAAGAGGTCTATTACCCCGTTCGATGCGATATAATTCCGGCAATTTTGGGGTAAAGTTATTATTCCAAAAATGGAGATCTAATGCATTTGCATTCATAGGCCTCCACGTAAATTAAATTTACATGATCAAGACTAATCACAGTTCAAAATTTAGTGAAGGCCAATCCGAAAACGACCTTAAATTCAGTGCAATATGTACAGAAATAGTTAATAACCAATCATTTCAGAGATATATAGCCGGATGAAATTAAACTGATGGTCAAGGGGTCGCGTTAAGGTCAGGCTTTAGGGGTTAATATTCAACCCGGGTGTTAAATATTATCTAGGAGAAGGTCCAAGTCAACGATATCAGAAAGTGAGATGTAGAAAATCTATTATTAAACGTGGTTGTAAGCTTTCTGGGTGCTCTACTTTTACTCGACCTTTCTCATGTATTATCATTATGGTCTGCCATTTACAAAGTTTGTGTTATAAACCTTGTGAATTAACTGCTATAGCGCCCAAGATGTCTGTGGTTCGATTCTACTCAGACAACTAATTACTAATTCCATTTTTATTTTATTTTATTTATTAATTACAATACAATTACAAATTACATTCTAATTATATACGAGCGGAGTGAGTTGACCATATGCTCGGTGTAGTGTCACAGACCAGAGTCTCTGGTGAGAATCGAACCCACGACCCTCTCACTAATAGTCTAGCACACTACCCACTACCCCACACCACCAAGGCACCCTTCATTTTTAAAAACTACTCCTAGCATTACGATTATTTAAACATAAAATTTTCTCCAGTTTCGCTGCCATGGGGACATAATAGACGTCTTACTAAATTATGTTAGGAGTGAGTAATAGACTGTTAAGATATAGAAGTGCTAATGTTAATGTTGAGAAAAAAAAGTACCAATTTAAACTTAAATTTGGCCCAGTTTCCTAAAGTGAAAAATTTTATTTTCTCAATGTCTTGTTAATTGAAACCTTGAAAGCCATGTTTCGCTAATCAGTAAACAGAAGACATTAATTGTTCTCAGAAAACGTAATTTTATTTGAACCAGAGCAGAGCGTTATTCATCAACTATTTGTGAAGAGAACAAAAGATTTTTGTAATGTTTGTGTAGAACATTTTCTTTTTCACAAATTAAAAGACGAATTTTCTTTTTTCACATTTTGTTCCAGATCCATTTTTCACAACATTACAGTTTACTTGCAACACTGAAATAATTCTTAAGACTTGAAATTAAAAGCAGTCAAAAGGGATAGAATTTTAAAAATTTTTTTATTTTTTTATTTTCATTTACAGTTTTCTTTGCAAGTCAAGCCACTTTGTCTTTAATTTTTTTCTTCCCTCTGGCACTAAGATTAATTCAAGGTAAACTTGACCCTTTTTTGTTTTGCTCAGCTTTTGCTTTTATTGTTAGTCCTTAATTTTTGTAGCAATTGGTATTACCTGTACGGGTCCGAAGGTTAGTATATTTTCAGGATAGCAAAGAACTTTCTTTTGCATTTCTTTCCTTATTTTATGCTCATTTTTTTGCTTTAAAGAAAGAATTTCATTGAATTTTTGTAATTAAATGTAAACTTTTTATGTAATTTTTTAAGGTTCTAAAACTGTAAAGTGGCACCCGATTAACCTTAAATGACATTCTTATATCTCATGGCGATATATAATAATTCAACTACTTCTAGTTTAGCTATTGTATCAGGTAAATAAAACAAAGTATGCGTGAGATATCATCTCAATTTCTTATTCATTTGAAAGACCTATTGATGCCAATATATATGGTTCTTTCGGTACAGTGCAGACGATATATCAAATTTTCTATCATCCTAATGCATAAATCAGGTTGAATTTAAGAAAGAACTCCTGTGGTTTGGCGCTTATTCGCATGCACTTGCAACTTAAGAAAAAACCCCACAAGAAAAAGTCTTACAAGGACAAATCGCAGAGCCGCCCTATTGAAGCGAAAACAATTCAGGTCAAAGGAAGTTGGTAATCATTGACCTATAATGTTAGCCGTTGACAATATTTACCTTGGTCAATATCGTTCTCAAAGAGATATGGACCAATAACGATACCAAACAGTGATTTTTTCGATATGCATTAAACGCTCTTGGATCTCAAGTGAAGTGGAATTATACCAAATTCGCCTATTTCGTTTGTCAACGAATACAGTCATTTGGAAATGAAAAATACTTCGTTGAAGATTTTTCGATGAAAATTAGGTGCAGTTGCATCTACTTCAGAGCCTATTCAGCGAAAACTATGGACGTTCTTAGTGATTTGGCAAACAGACTGAATAAATGACTTCGAATTTGACAAATGTACCTTCAACAAGATGGCCGTCATGAACTGTCAAAATTCTGAATTTTTTTTCCGAATTATTTTTACTTTTCGATTGAAAGTAGACCTTTCGCGGCTTTCGTAAGTCAATTATTTACAAAAAGAAAAAATCATAGAAAAATCACGACATCAACTGTTCACATGACACATATCAATCATACACAGAATTTATCGATAATTTCATTGAAAAAAAACCATCAGTGAGAGATGATCCTCCCAATGCATGTATTGTTTCTCAAATCAGTTGCGTGGTTCTCAAGTTATAAAATGGCGAACATAGAACATCGATACCACGACATCCTCTTAGCTGTATTTAATTAGAAATGCATTAGTAATACGGATATAGTTGTCTAAACAGTGATAACCTTTCTATTGATGGTATTTGTTTGTTTTCTTTCATTCGCAGGAACGTAAATCTTTAGCGTCTCTTTTACATTTACAGCAGGGATTACGAAAAATTTTTGGTTGCGTACTAGTGAGTAAGAGAGAGAAAATAAGTTGAGAGTTTACAGTCATAAAAAAGTGTTAGTAATATACACAATTTTGGTTTTCATTTCATGAACATACATACAAGTTTTTTAGATATTTGTTGGAATCTAATATTGGTCCATAAATGTCCTCTCCTACTAATAACCAACCTTTTAATTTTTCAAAAATATTGCTTTATGTCTATAAAAAAGTATTTCTCTATTCATAACCTCTAAATTATTTACTTGCCTATTAAAATAATCAAAATGTGTTTTAAGAACATATAAGATATTGGATTTTAATAAAAGCATTTTTTAAAATAAAATATTTTTTTAGTGTAACCCTGAAAAAAATGTTATAGCATCCGCTAACATGTGCACTAGCCGCAGTCTGATCGACGACTAAATAAAAGAACATAAGCAATGTGTGTGAATTCTCTCTGTACAATTGTGCTATGAAATTCTAATCCCTGATTTACACTGACTGGGAGTTCTTCTGTTTATTTTTTGGGTCTCTATAGATCTTGTCTATATATAGCTGTGCGATTCGTAACAATATATCCTTTTCAAGAAAAGGATCTAAACTGTTTGCATCCTCAGGTACTCAGGTACATTTGTTTAACATCCACAAAAACGCTAAGATTTTAGGCCAATTTATATTATAATGGCTTACTATTACAAAATTGTACGTCCGATTTCTTTGCGTTTACATGATTGATATCTACATACACAATATAATTGATCATTACAACCCTTCAGCCAAGATTGACTTCCTCTCAGCAGATTTCTGGCAAAAACTCTGAGAGTAAATAAAATTGCCATGGAAAGTTTCTCTAAAAATCTGTCGTTCATAGTCGACTTTAAACGGTAGGTCCCGCCGCTCGTGTATAAAATTAACAAACACAACATAAGTGCTGTGAGAAACTAAGTCCATAATCCTGACTGAAGGGTTTTAATGACCAATTATGTAGTATGTATGGTATATATTACTCCTAAAGCAGTGGTATTAAGGTGGTAAATAAAAAAAAATTATTCTTTAAAAGAGTATTTAATAAATAACTTCTGATATTGACAGCACTTGAAATCATCATTTAATGCGTATTTTTTATTGTTTTTTTTTGGCAATAAATAATAAAAATAAAAAATGGTGCAGATTTTCAATGCTTCACCTTATAATATTTTTTTGTGTCAAATACGCAAATAAGAAGGTGCAATAATTCCTGTCTTCTTTTGAACACTGCATTATGAATCATCTTTAAAACAAAATTTTAAATCTCTAGAATGGCATTTTCAAACGAAACATTCCATCCATTTTCAATTTTCATGATTCATTTTTCTTTTTTATTTTTTCTCAATCACCTAGAACTTTATGGAATTCTGTTGGCATCATCGTTATCCAAAAAATTCCATTATAAATCAATAAATGCTTTATTAGCTTAAACACTTAAAATATATTGAGTTATTTTTTGTTTTCTCTCTTTTTTTCTGTTTTTGCTTTTATTTTCATAAATTCGTTTGAAATGATAAACGACGGAAGTTTTCAGCAAACGATTTATGAAAGAATGGGAAACCCAATGACTTTAGAATTTAACGAACATAAACAAAATACAGTAAACACACGCTAATGCGTACATCTAATATAGTGAATTTGTTAGTAATATGAATGCCTATTTATTTATGTTAACTCTTTATAAAGATGATTGACCTTCAAAATTTGAAAAGAGATAAGCAGCTCGTCTGTTACAAACTAGCGAAGAGGAGTATCCAGTATTATCTCAATATCTTTATATATGGAAACTATGGGCAAAGAAGTCGCCGTAGTCTAGTAGGTAGTGTGTTGGCTTATTAGACGTAAGGCCACGGTTCAAATCCCAAGACAGACATCAAAAGAAAATATGAAAAAATATTTCTTCGGCGACCTCCTCTCAGCAGATTTCTGGCAAAAACTCTGAGAGTAAATAAAATTGCCATGAAAAGTTTCTCAAAAATCTGTGGTTCTGAGTCGACTTTAAACTGTAGGTCCCGCCACTCATGCATAAAATTAACACACTCAAATTGAGTGGTGTGAGAAGCTAGGCCGTAATGCTGACTGAAGGGCTGTAATGGCCAATTATGTACGAGTATGTATGGGCAAAGATATATAAATAATATAAATATAAGTAAAGTCAGGTCTAGTTTAGATCAATTTTTGGGCAAAATTCTTCTCCCTAATTTTAAATTGGTTTGATGATTGAAGCAGCTTGTAGCACTCTGAATTGACGGTAATGGTTTTTTCAATATATATTTTGATCGAAATACGACCGAGTATCTTCTCCACAATATAATGCGGACCAAACAGGCACTTCTTATATACATGGCTGACAATGACTTTTCCAGAATCACGTCTGGATTATCCAAACCTGAACTAACGTATCGTCAACGGCAATAGAAATGGATTACTTGCATTACAATGTACAATGTTGCCGAAAGACGGAATGAGTCATTTAGGACGTCAATAGACTTAATATCTGCTCATTGAGACTTGAAAACGGGGACTAGTTCGTGAGTCGCAAGCTTTTTATTATTCTAGATTATGCAGTAATGTAAAGTAGTCTGAGACGGTACAACACGTCTTATGCCTCTGTTAGAACAGAGCTTTATTAATGGTCTAAAATATTAGTGACTATTTAAAGCGAATATTTGCTTGCTGGTGAACTGACTATATTCTTTCTCCTTTGTCATCTGCTTTTGCTAGGAAAATATAAATTGAAAATATTTCAGTTTGACATCGGGACCCACTTACCACAGAATAGTCTATCTGTTTCTCTTTCAAAATGCTATGAACCTTCCAAAGTGCTCCCCTAATTTTTATTACTCAGTTTTATTACTTAATTTTTCATTGCAACCATTTAGTCATGATTACAGTATTGCTACTCACACCACCCAAGTTATTTGCGTTTATTTTTTCATTTACAGCAAGATCTATAACGACTCCAACGACCAATTTGAACAACTTTTCATGACAATTTTTTATTTATTTTCAGAGTTTTCTATCAAAAACTGCCGCGGAAAGGAAGTCCCCGAAAGAAATATTTGTATTTATGATGTCCAAGCTGAAGTTTGCCGAACGGACTCCCGTCTAATATGCCAAAACACTACTTAATGGACAACGGCAATAACAGTCTTATTGCATACAAAAGTTATACGGATTGCTAGTACTATCCAGAGAACAATTGATTTGTGAGCTGTTGATGCCCTCTGAGATTTATCAGATTGGCACTCTTTTACATGACCATTTGTTTGTCGACGTAATCACTGAATTTTGTTGCAAATCTACTTTGAAAACCTGTTGCTTTGACACACAATCAGCATCTTTACGCCATTGTGAAGTGTCAATCCGTTTTTAATTGTGGCGTGAGCTGAACTTTATATAAATGGACAATATTCATGAAATACAGCTACACACAATCGATAATGTGCTTAAAAATTGGACCGATCGTGTAGGCTACTGCATGGCCGGCCGAGGCAGCCATTTGAATGAAATTATTTTCCATTATTAACCGGAATGATTGTACTTTCAAATAAAAAAAGAAATTTGAGAAAATATTCAGTAGTTTTTTTTCCCCCTTTAGATGGGGGCGCAAATTCAAGAGCTTATTAGCTATAATGATAGATAAAGTCGCCGTAGTCCAGTAGGTAGTGTGTTGGGTTATTAGACGTGAGGCCACGGTTCAAACCCCAGACAGGCATCAGACATCTCCAGCAAAACGTATTATGAAGAAATATTTCTCCGACGACTTCCTCTCAGCAGATTTCTGATAAAAACTCTGAGAATACATGAATTTACCATGAAAATTTTCTCAAAAAACCTGGCGTTCGTAGTCGACTTTAAGCTGTAGATCAAGCTACTCATGTATAAAATGAACAAACACAACATAAGTGGTGTGAGAAACTAGGTCGTAATCCTGACTGGAGGACTGTAATTACCAATTAGGTGTGTATGTATGTATAATAGAATGCTAAGATAGGCCCAATTGCTCCAGACTGTTACTAATAGAAGGGATATTTCAGCAGAACCTACATTGTGATGATGCACATGTCTTACCACATCTGTAATACCAATATCCCTCCATAATGCTCAATGTGTGGCCATATTTGAATCACTATATTTATCGAAAGTTTTCACTATTTATAATATTAGTAAAATGGAAACCTTTCACTAAACGAAAGAAATGACAGACCAGCGGTTTTAAAACCGCTAAAGGGATAACCCACTAATTCCACTAATTTTAGTTATTTGGCTACTTTTCTGTTTTGCTTTGATTAAAGTTGTACCTGCATTGTGTTATCGATAACTAAATATCGATACAATCAACTACTTTAGAAGTTTCCGATACTATAAACTCAAGGATCAACCCAATACATTTTCCCAAACAAGCCAAAGAAGAACTGAATTTATTTGAAAAATAATTAAATTACTTTTCCTAACGAACCAAACAACTCCGGTGCAAAAATAATGTTGTTGTTAAAAAATTAAAATAAAAAAATTAAGAGAAAAAGGGAGAGAGAGAGAGAATAAGTGCAAAAGTGAAGAGTAACTAAATATGGAATAATTGACCTTCAGCATTTTGCTCAATTGATTGTAATCGTTTTGATCCTATTTAACCTGACATTTAGTACGAAACGAATAGAAGAATAGGAGAAAGGTAGAGTAGTATCAGCAACAATAAATGAAAGAGAACATTAATGCGAATACTTGCATACATTCTCAATCGTTTTTTTTTTCTCTTTGCGCTTGTATGTGTAGTCTATGAAATTGAAAACTACGCACTCGGCATATGCATGGGAAGTATGAAAATGAAAATGTAAAGCAGCAACAATAATGAATAAGAACTACAACAATATCAACAACAACACACATTTTTTAAGCTTTATTTAATACTCAAACTGTACGTGCACAAAATCCATGATTAGTCCTTAGACCAGAAAAAAGGAAGCAATTTCTCACTATTTCATTTCACTCGCACACACACACACACACTCGTTCTCTTGCTTTCCTTGTGTTTGCTTTTACCTTTCCCATACTCTAATATTTGCTGTTTAAAAATTTTTGCTTACACATACAAATACGTGTGCAACGTACCATTGCCATTCTCGTAAGTATTAGAAAAACTATCTTCTGCTAGTTGCCACCACTGCACAACGAAAGGCTCGTATAAAAGAAAATCAATTGATTGAATGTGTTAAAATGGTCAAAGGCACGCGATTACCTTCGGCGGATGAAACGTGGTTGTGGTGGCAAATAGAAGAAAGAAGAAAAATTCACTTGAATTTCATCACAGAAAATGAGAAAATTTGCTATAATTTGTTAAAAGGAAAACCCAAATGGAGCTCTTTTTTTGCTTTTTTGCTGTCCAAGATTTTTATAAAATTGAACTGAATTGAATGAATATTTTTGAAATTCAAATGAAAAATGCACAGGAAAAAACACAGATTTTAACTAAAAAGGAATATATTGAATAAGGAAAAATGTTTAGGTTAGGTTAGGTTAGAGGACGTGTACTTGTCAATTAAGACAAGTACAGTACCCGGATGTCGAATTGACCCACTGTACAACGTCCTAGTTTCTCACACCACTTATGTTGTGTGTGTTAATTTTATACATGGTGGGACCTACAGTTTAAAGTCGACTCCGAACGACAGATTTTTATTTATTGAGAAACTTTTTCATGGCAATTTTTATTTACTCTCAGAGTTTTTGCCAGAAATCTACTGAGAGGAAGTCGCCGAAAAAATACTTTTTGTATTTTGTCTTTGATGCCTGGCCTGGGGCTCGAACCCAGGCTTTTGCGTCTAATAAGCCAACATGAATAATGTTTAACTATTTAAAAATTCTAACATCTAATATTCTAAACAACGCAAAAGTAAATCAAAATATTTAAAAATATCCTCTGAAGCAAAGAATAAACTTAACTTAATTTTCTTAATTTTATCATTCTTAATTTTTACATTAAAACCTTAAGTCAAAAGCTCTTGATAAATTCTCTATCGATACGTTTTGTTACATATGATGTGAAGCGTATTAAACAAGAATTATGCAGATTTATTTTTGTATCGCAAACAATATGTGCAGTTGATTAAATTGTGCTCTCTATACACCACAGAGCAAAATTATAGCCATGCATTTATTGAGTTTATTCTATAGGAAAGACTTGACTTGAGTAATGTGTACAAATTTATAAAAAAAAATCAACCCTAAAGCCACTTCTGATAAATACTCTTTGATATGGACTAGTCTCCCTTTACTGGACTCTTTAGTTAGGTGCATCAAACTCTCTGATGATAAACTATCCGTAATCTAACCATGTTTTTTTTATTAGACATGAGCCCTCAATACAAACCCTGGTCAGACATCTCCAGCAAAACGAAAAATGAAAAATATTTCTTCGGCAGCCTCTTCTGAGCAACTTTCTGGTAGAAACTCTTGCTATGAAAAGTTTCTGGAAAATCAGTAGTTCGGAATCGATTTTAAACTGCAGGTCCCGCCACTCATATATGAAATTAATGCACACAACATAAATGGTTGTGAGAAGCTAGGTCGTAATACTGACTGAAGGGGTTGTAATGACAAATTATATATACTTCAATCGATTACTGAAATCCTGTCTTTGAGCACTTTCTATTCCATATATGCAATCTAAATAGGCTTCTAGAGGCGAACTCCCCGGGTAGTTATATGGATGCTGTAAAAAGTTATAGAGTTTAAAAAAGAAATTTTTTCATGGATTCAAGCTTGGAGGGTTTGAGAAAAATAAATAAAATATTTTTGAGTTCTACTCAACAAAACCCACAACCTACACTATGTCATTAGCTGGGTGTATTTTGACTGTCGCACCGTGTTATATTTAATTTTCATACTCTCAATGAATAGAAATGAATTATTTGCGGTTATTTTAGCGCAAAAACAATGTAGGTGGCTAATTAAAACTTTTGATGAAAGATGGAATAAGCCTGAGCCTTGGTAATAAACCATTTAGAACGTTAACAAAACTTATATATTTTCATTGAGACCTGAAGATGAGGGCTAGTTTATGGTACACAAGCTTTCTTTTTTCTTCTGAATTATGCGGTAATGTAAATCAGTCTAAGACGTCCAATACATTTTGTGCCTCTGCTAGAACAAAGCCTTATAAATGGCTTTAGAGTGAAGTGGATATTGGTTTCCTGGGGAGATGACTTTTTTCCCCGAATATTCATTCGTTGAATGTTTCAGTCGTATATAGGATACCGTCTACTACACAATGGTTTCTCTCTTTCAAAATGGTATGAAGCTTCCAAATAGTTTAATTCGTTTTTATTACTCAGTCTTATTACTTAGTATTACAACACTCTGGTCACAATTATAATCTTGCTGCGCACAGCACCCATGTAGTTTATAAGTAGTGGGATCTACAACGTCGACTCCAACTACAGATTTTTGAGAAACTTTTCAAGTCAATTTTATATTTATTCTCAAAGCTTTTGCCTGAAGACCGCTGAGAGGTAGTCCCCGAATGAAATATGTTTATTTAATATGTCTGAGCTAAAGTTTGAATAACGGTCTCTCGTCTAGTAAGCCAAAACACTACTTACAAGGCTACGACGAAAACAGTCTTATTGGATACCAAAGTTATACAGATTGCTGGTACTATCTAGAGGACAGTTAGCTGATCTGTGAGGTTTCGATGTCCTCTGATAAATCTTCTATGGACCTGTCCTCTATCGTCCTAACCTTACTGTTCATGGCTCTTAGTACATAGATGCATACATTGCAACCCTTCAGTCAGGATTACCGCCTGGCTTCTCGCAACACTTATGCTGTGTGCGTCAATTTTTTACATTAGATTCGGGACCGAAAGTTTAAAATCGTCTCCGAAATACAGAATTTAGAGAACCTTTTTCATGGCACTTTTATTTACTCCCAGAGTTTTTGCCAAAAGACTGCTGAGAGGATAACAATAAAGAAATATTTTTTGTATTTTGTTTTGTTGGAGATGTCCGATCCGACCTGGGATTTGAACCGTGATCTCACGCATAATAAACCAATACATTACCTCATATATTACGGCAACTTCTATGGCTCTAATATGCAATATTAATACGCAGCTGAGTTATATTCAACAGAGTTACAATTATTTACATTTGCCAGCCTGTGTGTCTTATCTTATCCTCCACGTCAGTTTACATTTTTTTATTCTTTATTTCTTTCTTCCCTGTTCTTTCGTAACTTTTTTGATCACCTGTGCTATGGAAAGTATTCTTAATGTGCCTTCCTTTGGTCTCTGGTAGTATTTTATGTACTTTCCCACCCTAACCTAAACTAACCTAAGTTTCGATGAAAAAAGCAAACAATTCCGTTATTCGTGTGAATTTATTATTACGAACTACAATTCCCCAATAAGAACTTGCTAATTCGCCTATTTGGGTACTATTCCGTTAAAGGGAAAGAAAATGAGCCGAAAAATCCTTGAATGATTATTTCGAGTAACTTGAAAATCGAACACCTATTCAATCCATGTTCCCAATTGATTTTTATAATTTCTTTTTAAACTTCAATCATTTACTCCATTAGGTCATAGAGCCTAAATTCTTTTTCTAGAATTTTGTTTTATTTTCAATTCTTTTATTTTTCGTTAGTCAAATATTTAATTTGTTATTATTGTTGCAAAGAATATCAACAACAATGAAAAAAGAAAAGGAAAATAAGTTGCAAACAAAACAAACCCTCAAAACAACCAACAAAAAGCCATCAATCAAAATTTGACACATTTTTCAGAAACAACAACAAAAATTTAATAAATAAACAAATACAATTTAGCAAAACAACAAAAAAGAAACCACTTTGTTTTTTGCCAATTTTTTTTTTTTTTTGAGACTTAAAAACAAATAAAAAAATGAAAAAAAAATAAATTAAACCAACATAAATACGGTTGGTTTCCCCTCTCTGGAAACTTGCCTTTATGACAGTAGAGAAGAGAGTATTGCTTTTAGACTTCACAAAAAAACAGAACAAAACAAAACAAATAAGCAAAAAAGTTTTCCATTACGACAGGAAGAAAAAAGTGAGAATGTATGTATGCATGTGTGTATGTGTGTGTAATATTTACAATATGTCTGCTTGGCATTAAATTTATATGGGTTTCTTACAATTTAAAAATTCATGAGTATGTGCGAATAAAAGTGAGAGTGTATGTGTTTGTTTATTTCTACACTTTTTCTGTTTATTTAAAATGTTAAAATATAAAACGTTGTTGTTGTTGCTGTTTTTTATCATGTAAATTTATTTATTTTATTTACTCATATTTTTTCAGTATTTGGTACTCAATTTGCATGTAAATCGATTAAAAATTCTGTACTAAAAAACAAAACTCTACTTAAAATGTTGTTTGTTGTTGTTTTCGAATTATTGTACAGAACATGCAGATGTATTTGTTTGCAATTTAAATTAATTAAAATTGCTAAACTTTAGCATTTGAAGTCCTAAGGGGTAGCGTATAATAATTGGTTTTATCGGTACACATTTAATAAATTCAAATTGAGTTATTTTCGGCTTCTCTTTTTTTTCTCATCATTTATTAACAGGATCTTCAATTTCATTTTGAGCTGGCAAGCTATGTTTTGAAATCTTAACTCCAAAATTATTTAAGCTCGGCCAACACCATGAATTAGCAGTTTAAACTTAAGTTTCAACTTATATACCACTTCCTATTCTCAAATTTAAAGAAAACAAAATGTATGTGAAATATCATCAAAAAATTCGCTTCGTTCCAAAGACCTATTGATGCTTTTATGTGTAGCTTTCACCTCAGCCTTGCTGTGTGCCTAACTCAGGCTGAATTTGATCGATGGCATGGGCATTGAGAACCGCTATGTCTTGTGGCTTATTCACATACCTATGCGACTTAAGAAAATCCAACAAAAAAAAAGTGAGATAACCATGCCGTCACATCAATCGTGCAGACTATCCAACGGAATATCATTCTCATGCTGTTTGTGTGCAGATCATAAAATCCAGGACAAAAAAAATTGGTAATCATCAACCTATAGTTCCCGTCTTTGCCAGTGATTGTATGGTGAACAGCGTTTTCAAAAAAATATATACAAATGACGTTACCAGCCTAATACGTACATCAAACAGTGATTTTTTCGGCATGCATTGGACGCTCTTGGATCTGATGTGGTTTAGTGTCGTTGCAAATTCGACGATTTTCTTTGTACACGTACCCCTGCAACCTGAAATGAGCCTCAACCAACTGTTCCAGAGCCCATTCAGCGAAAACACGTCATTGGCTATGGTCGGCCATAGTGATTTGGTAAAACAGAGCGAATAAAAGTAAACTAATTTGACAGATGTTGGAAACTTGGTAACAGATCCGCAGGGGGTGCTGATGTTGTGAAGGAAACACTTCTCTACTCTGCTACAAGGCGATGACGATACCAATACCGCCTTTAGAGATGATGTTCCGTACCCGATCGATGATGACGGCGTGGAGATTCTGCCGCCTAGCCATGAAGAGGTCAAAGTCGCGATTATGCGTCTTAAAAACAATAAAGCGGCAGGTCTCCGCTGAATTGTTTAAGACCGGATGTAATGAGTTGGTAGGGCGCTTGCACCAGCTTATTTACAAGATGTGGCTAGAGCAAAGTATTCCCAACGATTGGAACCTCAGTGTCCTCTGTCTTGTCCTGAAAAAGAGAGACTCTACTATATGCGCCAACTACAGGGGTATAAGCCTTCTCCCTATCGCACATAAGGTTCTTACAGGCGTATTGTGTAAACGACTGAAGCCACTCGTCAAAACACTGATTGGACCTTATCAGTGCGGCAGTCTTCGATAGCCCCATAAGGGATCGTTATTTGATTATTATTTGCTCTCAGAGTTTTTGCCAGTAATCTGCTGAGAGGAAGTCGCCTAAGAAATATTTTTTCATATTTTCGTTTTGTTGTCTGACCTGGGGTTTGAACCCTGGCCGTACGTCTAATAAGCCAACTCTCTACCTACTAGACTACGACGACTTCTACTAATAAACTAAAGCTTTCCTTAAATGAATGTACAAAACGTAAGCGACAGTGTAAGCACTCTGCATTGGAATTGCGATAAGAAACCGGATTTTTTGAAGACATAATTAATCCTCTTTACACCTCACAGGTTTGTCATCCACCATAATGCAAGAGTTAAAGAAAATAGTTGATTCATTTCGAATTGGCACAATAACTAGTATCTCCTCGATAAGTCCTAATAAGTAACCAAGTGTAGTTTTGTGGTAAACTGTGTAGATTTTCATCAAATTTATACCAATTTATTCATGATATTTACACTAGTAATGGTTGATGTAGAAGCCGTAGTCTAACAAATAGAGAGTTGGCTTATTTGATAAGAGCCAGTGGTTCAAATCCCAGCTCCGACATATCGAACAAAACGAAATATAGAAAAAACAATATTTTTTTTCGGCAACTTCCTCTTGACTGTCAAAAATTCTCAGAGAAAATTTCTCAAATCTGTCGTTTGGATAAAATTAACAAACACATGGTTGGCGTGAGAAGCTAGGTCGTAAACCTAACTAAATGGTTGTGATGATAAATTAAGTTTGTAAGTAATGTTAACAGGCAGTATCATCAAACTCACATTTCCAAGTGGACATTTATACGCAAATATCGAAACATTGCCTATTCTGAAACGCTTGTTATTATAGGAAACATGTTTAGAATTCTTCATTTAAATGTAACATAAGGTGACGTGGCAACAAGCCTAAACAATCTATGTTCGAAACCGGGTAATGGCAAACTAATTTTGATCATGATTTTCGAATTTAAGAAAATTAAAAGTCTTCATTCCTGTTGCAATAATCAATCTATAGAATCCCTTTATTATATTGTTTCCAATTTGAAAAATCTTTGATTAATGAAAAGAAAAAGACACAGATAAGTACACTTAGAAGAGGAGATGCTTTGGGACAGTCTATGTTCGAAGAAGAATAGAAATAAAAGGTGCGCTAGAAGGAATCATTTCTACGACATGAAAGTTATCGAATAACCTGTAGCCAGAAGGTATTTCACTTGGTTGTACTTAACCCTATTATACCACTTCCAAAGATTTCAATTTCTAAATAACAAGTACTATATGTTGGTACTGACATTCCAATGAAACAAAATTTAAAAAATGCGATCTGAGTGTTGCGTTTTATGCAAAATGTGAAATATCAATTTAAAAAAAAAAACGAAAATTCCGAACTGAGTAAGAAAAAATAGAATATTTTAAATATGATGTGGATTATTTTCAGTTTTTTGTGATTCATTATTTGTGAATAAGTATAATGACTCAATTGATGTAAAAAAATTATGAAAAAATGTAATATCACGCGCATAAAGTGACTTTCAATGTAACGTCCCCTAAAAGGGACACTGCGCTCGTAGTAAAATTGTTAAACGATAACTGTGTAAAATTTGTTTCATATTAAAGACTAACAAATTCCGAAATATTGTTTAAACTGGAAGACCTTAACGATAATGAGCTCAATGGTGCTCCAATTTGTATAATTTCCCCACTAGATCCGATACTGATCAAGATAGCGATAAAAGTAACGATGAGCATGAAGAAAATCACATGTGCTGTTTGACTAGCTGCTTCAAATGAATGGAAAAAAACAAATAACAAATGTTCTTCTGAAACCGCTCGTCTTACAAAAACAGCACATTAATCATATCGTCTTAAAATTATTATCTACAGCATGTGAAATAGTACAGGATGGTGATATATGGGATGACAGTCCACTAGTCCACTATCAAGGGATTTGGTGTAGTTGAAGTGCTTGACCAGCTTTACAAACCTCCACGTAATAAAGGATTCAACAATTTATAAGACAAAACTCGTTACATGTATTCTAGGTGTTCATAGATACTTGTATTATATTCGTTAAATTACTGCGGCACCTATCATCGATCGGAATATGTATAGTAGTTCAGGAAAAATACAACAGAAAAATGGCCTCTTCTCTCAATCCCGGTTATGAAAAAAGAGAAAAGGGCATCTGTAGACTATTGATTTAGAAGTAATGGAAATACTTATATTGCTCATACGATGGAAGGATAATAATGCTGTCACAAATGCAACAAATGTTGATGTCAATTAAATGGTGCCAACGATTCGTCGAAAGAAGAAGTGCTGTAAATATTATCCAAACAAAAGTGGTTTTTCGATTTAATATGGCATGGAAGATGTTGATAAGGTGGATCTATTAATTGTAGTCTACCGCTCGCGAATCCGACATAAGAAATGGTGGCGGCCAATATTAATATATCTCTTTGACGCCTCCAATGATAATGCATTGCTACTGCTAAAAAGCTACATCGTAATGATGTGACACATCTCTTCACATTTTTCGTCGAAATCTTGCTCATTCTTACCTTGAAACGTATGGTACCCCATCTAGAAAAAGTTTGCGCATATAAAAATTTAGGACATATACACGATATGATGGCAGAAACAATCTTTTTGAATATTCTAAAATTGAAAACGATGTGGATATTGCGGAAATAAAGCAAATTTTATTTGCAACAAATATGAAAAAGGCTTTCATCCTTAAAAGTTATCATACGCCTAGTGTACCTACCGCGCAGTGTCTCTTATAAATTACGGTCTATAGCTCCAAAACTATACACTTATTTGAATAAAATTTTTGTTAGACGAAGTAATCACATCATTTTTATTAATAATTGATGAAAATTATAGAAGGAGAGTGGCCAATCATCCACTAATGGGTTAATTTAAAAATTTTTATAGTTACGCTGTGCCACTGTGTAACCCGGTTATATCCACTTCAAAGTTCATACTTGGTAGACAAGTACATATTACCATTTATTTATCAAATAGAACCAAAAAAAAATTCTACATACAACATTTAAATCCTAACAAAATTCAAAATTTCAAAAAGTTAAAGTTTTTTATTTTATTTTTGTAAAATTTTTCCTTGTGCAGCAAAAACACATGCATGAACACTTTTTAATAGCAAAAATGTGCTGCTGACATATTTGTGTTGACGTTTGGCATGAAATTTGAATTAAACTGTCGAGAAAAGAAATTTTCCAAAACTGTCAATTACATGAGATTCATAAGATTTTCGACTGTGCATAATATTTTGTATTTATTTGTGTTTATTTACGTATGTGTTCTATTCTTCTTTCTTTTTTTTTTTTTCTTTGTTCGAAATTTAAATTTTATTTAAGTTTTATCCTCCTTCTTTCATTGTTTGACATTTGGCAGTACACGACATAATACGGGATTTTTATATTCAACAGAGGTATAATAATTGTTGGATTGCAGAATTTTCCGGCAATTACTTGGTTGGTCATAAAAACGCTTCAGTCAGGATTACGAACTAGATTCTTAAACCAATTATGTTGTTGTGCATTAATTTTATCCGTAAGGAGCAGGAGCCGCGACAAATTTTTGAACAACTTTTTCACACTGGCGTTGAGCCAACATACTACCTACTAGACTACGGTGTCTTCTAAGTTCCTATCGAACGTAAATTGGATATTATCCACTCGTATTACAGTGAGGCTAAATCTCGTTCGTAACATGAAACATTGCCAGACTCCTCTGTACTTACTAATTTAGTTGGTCATTACAACCCTTTAGTTAGGATTTCGACCTAGCTGCCAATCTCACTTATGTTGTGTGTGTTAATTTTATTCGTGAGTGGTGGGACCTACAGTTTAAAGTCGACTCCGAACGACAGACGTTTGAAAGACTTTTCATGGCAAATTTCATTTACTCTCAGGGTTTTTACCAGAAATCTGCTGATGAGTGGAAATCGCCGAAGAAATATTTTTTCTTATTTCGTTCTGTTGGAGATGTCTGACCTAGATTTGGAACCGAGGCCTCGTGTCTAATAAGCCTACACACTACCTACTAGAATACGGCGATATACATAATAGCTTTATTAAAAAAAAATGTGAATTTCTTGACAGAAACAAAACTCCATATTTTGTTATAGGATCTGTTGGTTTGTTAATACGAGTTTAATTACAATACAATTAGAAATTATATTTTAATTATATACGAGCGGAGTAAGATTACCATATGCTTGGTGTAGTGTCACAGACCAGAGTCTCTGGTGGGAATCGAACCCACGACCCTCACTCTAATAGTCTAGCACACTACCCACTAGACTACCAGGGCACCCTAATAGAAGTTATAGATTGCGGTGTCGTATATTACTATCCCTTGTATTTGAATAAAATTATAAACTACTTACACTAGTAATTTACAAGTGCGTAGAACTCAGTTTCTAATAATTCTTTCAATGGAAATATTTATGTTTGTAGCAAAAGTTTATCTGCAATACTTGAATAAATGAAATTTGAATACATTTTTTAAAAAATATTAGTCCTTGTAAAATATTAATTTATTTGTTTAAATTCTCTACATATCCTTTATGATAAAACGTTGCCGTAACATAAAATATTTCCGAGAAGTTTATTTGCAATATTTTACAACACATATCATGTGGCCAGAGAAACATGGTTTAATAAATAAATAAAATTAAAAACCTGTAGTAAAATATTAAGGATATAAACTTTTGTAAGCATTTTCCACTTTTCCTTTAAATAAAAAAACACAACAAAACATGCATGAGAGTAGAGTATGAGTATATGAAGGATATATGAGGGGACATACTATATGATATACGATATACGATGTAATATTAGAGTACAAAAATGTATAATTTTTGATTAATGGCCGAGTTCAAATGTTTATAATTTATTTTATATCCATTTTTGCTACTATAGTTGTTGTTGTTATTTATGTGTCACATTTATAAATATACATACATACATATAAATATTTACACAAGTTTATTTACGTGCGTAAACAATTTGTAAACCTTAAATTTTTTTATTTTATTTTATTTATTTTACACGGAATTTTTTTCCTCCTTTTTTAAAGAAGAATACAAAAATATGTTGTTTGTTTTAAAACACCATTACACTAATGAAAAAAGCACAGTTATAAGGATATAAATAACAACAATAAATAGAAAATATTTAAATCAAGTGGGGCTATTGAAATTTAAATTATTATAGTAGGAATATTGAAATATCATTTTTAATGTTCGGGATTAACTTTCAAAACGCTTCACCTTTATAATCAAAAATTTTTAATTAAGTAGAGCAACTTTGTAAGTATCCCAGTCTGCATTCAACAGTGTACCCTTGCTGAGGACATTGCTATCATGAGAAGCTCCAAGATGCATTTTGGTATTTTCAGGAACATATTTGCCAGCTAGAGAAGTAGTTACATCTTTGAAGAATTCACGCGAATTAACATCAATGTGCTCATAGGACTTTCACATTCACCAAGTAGTGCGCCAATAGTCGCTTTAATTACTTTGGCATTCACTTTCAGCAACATTAACACAAATTAAATTGAAACATGTTAAAATATATATTGGCTCATGGGTAGAAACTCCTGCTTGTGATTGAACTGTATAATTCTCTTCTAAATCCAATAATGTATTATGTTATCAAGTTTTTGAAATATCTACATGCTAACACCCTAATCAAAAACAGATAATTATATCCCAAAGATTAAATGAGAAAAAAACTGTAACTCTAGACATTATGACAAATTATAACAGACTGCAGAACCATATACTTTTATCGATTTTGGTGTCGATAGTCCAATCTCTCGATTAATATCGAGGGGAGCTTGAATACCATCTGGGAAGTTCAGGCTAATGTCAGGGATACTCATAAGATTCTGTTCTATTTCCAACTCTATTTCTTATTTTTCTTAACTCACTTTAACTTCCAATCCAATATTATTTCCCAGATAACTGTAGAAGTTGTTTTTTATATTTTTTTTTTTTTTTTTTTTGATAGGAGACCAAGCTCTTTGAAGATTGATGCTCAAAAGCTTAATACACATCCGACATCCAATGGAACCATAGGTGCGGTTATAATGCGTTATTGCCGTAGTCTAGTATGTAGTGTGTTGGCTTATTAGACGCAAAGCCCCGGTTCGTATCCCAGATCAGACGCTTAGAAAATTAACGCACACAACATGAGTGGTGTGAGAAGCTAGGCACTAATCCTGACTGATGGGTTGTAATGGCCAATTATGTATGTATGTATGCATGTATAATGCGTTATTGTGTTCAGTAATTCATCAGTTCTTATAAAGATCGATTCTATTGAGTGTACTGACATGTTCCCAGGGTCGATTGACCAGTTGATCACACTATGCATTATAGGAAAGATTTGTTCAAACTCTTTTCCTGTACAAAATTTTGCTGTCACTTACAACATGAATTCATTCAAATCTAACGTTCATAAATACTATTCTCCTAGCTCTAACTGAGTGCACTGAATGAGTAGGGGCCATCGCCCAAGTGTTGTTTGTATACGAAAGAATTCTCTTCCAATGACGACCGTTGAATACACCTAGTAGATAAGCCAACTTAATTGACATGTATTCCTATATTCTTCTTATGTTGGATATATGTACAGATCAGAGATCAGCAATGAGTATTCAAAAAGATGAGTAGATTCGAATCATACTCATAATTTATTATACTTATACGCATTCATACTTATTTCAATATTATATTCATACTACTCATATTCCAAGTTTGAAGTACTCATCGTACTCATATGTATGATGTTATTGATTTCTACTCTTCATGACTCAACATTTACAAGAATCACAAAATAAGTATGATTCGCGTACGAACACTACAATACTCACTAGAATGTTGTGTGTTTGCGTTACTTGCTGTCTTTGTCTTTTTCTTTCTTCTTTTTTTGTTCAGGCAACAACAACTAAGACTTTAAATTTCGATGAATAATTGGAATCACTCGAATCATAATAATACTCATAATAAGTATTTTTCTAAATTTATGAATCTGAATGAGTAGGCATATGAATCAAACATATTTCGAATGTTATGAGTTTGATGTCAACGTTGAATTCATACTCATTGCAACCTGTACTTATAAATAAATGTTGTAGTGAGTACGAATGAATCATAGTAGTTGAATTTCAATACTGTTGACATACTCATACTCAAAATTTCATGAGTACTTATGAATAGCGAAAAAACGATTCATTGCTGATCTCTGGTACAGACGTATTTCATGTATTAAAGATAATACCAGTACCTAATGATAACTCATGCAGACAATTTGAACATCTTTGAATGAAAATATATGCTTTAATTATTTATTAAAAAAAATGGTAAATAAATATTAAAATCGCCAAAGTCTAGTAGGTAGTGCGTTGGCTTACTAAAGGAGAGCTCATGAGTTAAAATCTAAAATTTTTTGGGCGGCTTCATCTTAACAGTCTTTTCGATAGTGAATAAACTTGCCATTAAATTGTCGTTGAGATTCAACGTTTAAACTGTCCCGCCACTCAATATAAAAATTAACCTGCAAAACATGGATGATAGGAATCTAGACCGTATTCTTGACTAGAGGGTTGTAATGACCATTTACACTCAATTACAGAAGTTTAGACAGAAGCGTGACGATTTTTTTAATCCATAGTTCAGGTTACAAATCATCGGTAAATGTGTCCGTGTGATAAATTCCATTTTATTGTGCAGATATTACTGTTTAGTGTAGATTATGGGCTGCCTGGTTCTCCAGCGCTTTGAAATGTGCAGCCCTTGTGCTGACCAACTTCTCCCTCCTTGGTTCGGAGGAACTTGGTCAGTACAGAGACTGCGTTCACCTGTGGCGTTACAACGGTCCGCTGTGCGTGCTCAAGTGAGTTTTTGGTATGAAAGCTACCACATCAACCTAACCTAACCTAGATTATGGGCTGGCGACCTCTTCAGTCCATATTTCTGTGAAAACGGCACTACCTTCAAGTGGTTTCAACATAAAGGCGCTACGAGTCACACAGCTCATGTCGTATTGGATTTGGGAGCTTCTCAAAGCCAACATAACCATGCCATCGCTCAATTTCAAAATGAAACATTTCGGATGTACTCCATCATTGAAGCCGTGGCGGACGGCTGAACGATGTTATATATATTCCATATAAAATGACGTCAATGTGTCCTTTAAGCGAATAAAAGATTTCATAAATGTTTTACACACACTTAGTTTTGTTTAAATTCAAAAGATAGAGAGCGCTTAATGAAACTCCTGTAATATGTACATAAAAATCAGAAATTAAATAGAAGCTCATTAACAACTAACTGAGAAACTAGGTCGTAATCCTGACTGAAGGGTTGTAATGACCAATTATGTATGTAAAAACAAAGTAAGACCAGCAGCGCCAACCACTGGTAATTTTAACTTTGATGCCATTGATGGAAAGTATAGACTTACAGATTTAAATAAATAGTTAGTCTTTTATTTTCAATATTTTCTACATATATACATACATAATACCTACATACATCCATACATACATACATAATTGGTCATTACAATCTTTCAGTCAGGATTACGACCTAATTTCTCACACCACTTATGTTGTGTGTGTTAATTTTACACATGAGTGGCGGAACCTACAGCTTAAAGTCGACTCCGAACGACAGATTTTTGAAAAACTTTTCATGAAAATTGTTGGTTACTCTCAGAGTTTTTGCCAGAAATCTGCTGAAAGGAAGTCGCCGAAGAAATACTTTTTGTATTTTTGTTTTGATGTCTGACCTGGGGCTCGAATCCTGGCTTTTACGTCTAATAAGCCAACACACTACCTACTAGACTACGGCGACTTCTTCTATGCAGTTACGTTGAAAGTAATTTGATCTTTCGTGCAAGTAAACGCCGACTTATTTTATGTTTTTCAATTGTGGAGTGACAGTGTTAGTATGGAACACATTGATTTTGGCAGAATTTTCGGTCGCATTCTGTTCTTAGCCTAAAATTTTTAAAGGTGGACCAAATACACGCACAAACACATACAAATGCAAGCCAAATAATTCAGCACAACATCAAAATGTAAACGAATTCGTTTTGGTTTTATTCTATTTATAACCCAGCATGATTGTAGTCAAGTTTTAAATTACATTCTTTACTCGTTATTGTTGTAAATCTAAATAGTGGTGATGGAAAAACAAACTCACAAGAGTGAAACTTGAAAATCTCAAGAGAGAAAAGGAGCGCCGAAGTGAAGTGGAGTGAAGTGAAGTATAACAAGTCTTTCATGTCAGCATTTTATTGCGTTTTAATACAAAACAATAATAATAATAATAACACTGTTATGTTCTTGTTGTTGTTGGTTTTATTGTAATTTTTTTTAAGTTTGGAAGAAATAACACGCCATATTCCTCTTTATCTCTCTCTCCCTCTCTCTCACTCCCTTTGTGATAAAGAGTACGAGAAATTACTTCGTATAAAAATGTTTATTCTCTCAAGCATTGTTTGTTTGTTTTTTAAAGCTGAGAATATTAACATTTTTTTTGTGCCACAGCATTTGTTCTTTTGTGTGTGCGTGTCAGTCAGTAAATGAAAATATTCTAATCTTAAGGTTTTGTATTGTGGTCGTAGTCGGTTATGTTATTGTTGTGAGATTTATTTATTTTATTTATGAGCTTAACTCTCTCATACTCTCATACTACAGTCCAGACATGCAAGCATTTATGAGTACATACAAGTATTTTGAATTTCATGCACATGTTGCCATGACATGTGCTGAGATTTAAGCAGTGATTAGATTATTTTGTGTGTGTATATATATTCTCTGTGCTCTCGATTTTTAGTTTCGTTTTACAACTACAGTCATATAAAAAACTGTTTCATTAAAAAAAATTTTATATAAAGTGTTTGCATGCGTGTGTTTCTCTTCTTACCTTCATACGTTTGTATTAAATCCAAGAAATTATTGCAAGGCTTTTGTTGTTCTTGTTATACTTGTTGTTGATGATTTCACGTTTCATGTTTTTCATCATTATAATCTGTGAATATAAACAAACACACAAACAAACAAAGTTAAAGAAAGAAAATTAAATGAAAATAAAAGCAAGTACAAAATCTTCAAATAAAAATACCCACATAAACCTGTGAAATTTAAATTGCACTATGGCACTGTACACAATGTAAATGAAAGTCTATAAAGTAAAAAAAAACTTTTTTATATATGTTAAGCATTCAGATTATTCCATGGTGGGTAAGTGTAGCTGTTAAGTGCTTGACAATGAGCCTGAGTAAAAGATGAAAAAATGGGTTCTCAATTTATAAAATTTAAAGACTTTAGTTCTATGCAATTAATACGTAAAGATAGCTCTGTGATCCCTATTGTATTACGTGATAATTTTCTTTTTGAAAAGCTTATAACATTTTACATTTTCGACAGAAAATTTAATACTAGGAATTATTCTTAAAAAAATTATTGGAAAAGACAAACAATTTCAAATTATTGAAAATGTTTGAGTAATTCACTATTTTATTTATAAATTTTCGATCACCTGGATTTTCTTGTCTAAAAGGTGCCAGGTGGGGTTGGACCATACCCTATGGATTATCAGGATTACAACCTACTTCGCATACTACCCATCTTGTGTGTGTTAATTTTTAGCAATGAGTTTCGGAACTACAGTTTAAAGTCGATTCTGAAAGACTGAAGCTTTTAATGGCAATTTGATTTACTTTCAGAGTTTTTGCTAGCAGATTTCTGAGAGGAAGGCACCGAAAGAAATAGTTTTTTATGTTTCGTTTTGTTCAAGATCTCTGAGCTGAGGCTTGAACCACTGGCTTGAATCTAATAAGCCAACACATTTCCTATTATACTACGGCGAGAATACGGCAATTTAAATAAACATTTAAAGAAAATACTCGATAAGGGTATACGTTTGATTAAAATTAAATTATTTAATAAATATTTTACAGACCCAGGTCAGACATCTAGAGTAAAACGAAATATGAAGCAAAAATTTCTTTAGAGACTTCTTCTCAGCGTATTTCGGTTAAAAACTCTGAGAGTAAATGAAAGTGCCATAAAAATTTTCTCAAGAATCTGTCGTTTGGAAACGACTTTAAACTGTAAATCCTGCCACTTATGTATAAAATTAACGCACATTACATAAGTGGTGTGAGAAGCTAGTTCGTTATCCTGACTAAAGGGTTGCAATGAACAATTATGTATGTATGTATTATGTAGAAATTTGTTCGATAACACGAAAATTTTCGTCTTTGATTATCAAAGTATTCCTCGATTACTGCCTAACATGGGACATTTCGATAACATCAAAATTTTGGTAGAGAATTATACTTCAATGACTAAAAAAATTCCTGCTGAAATTATACATAAAAAAGCACAATATTTGAAGTAAATTATTCGATAACACGAAAGTTTGTTATATTTTTGCCAAAAACCTAAGGTGGAAAATAATTTGACAACGAAGTAAAATAAGATAACAAGAAATTTTACTGTAGAAATATTATTCGATAACACGAACATGTTCTTAAGAAAAATTCTACAATAATGCCTAAAAAAATATGTGGTAACAAGTTTTCGTATAAAGAAAATGCGTGAAAAAGAAGCATTCAATAACACGAAAATTAGAAGAAAATAATTCAACACCAAACATAGTATTTTTTATAGATTTGAAAACAAGTAAAAAAAGTTATCGATAATTTTATTATTGTTATTATTATTTTTTTTTCAAACCTGGATACTGTACCTAAAGATTTCGAAATATGTACACCTATTGACACCTAATTAGAAACGCTTTAAAATTTCATAAAATGTTGAAATATTTTTCATATTGTTTATTAATTCCAAACTATTTGTTATTTAATTTTATAAAGTCATAAAAAAGAAACAATAAAACTTAACAAATCTCTTATTACTAAACACTTAAAAAAAGAACACAATTTTTTCAAATACTGACTGCGACACCTAATTAGAAACGATAAAAGCCATTAGAAAAAAATTGTGATATGTTTATATTGTTACTTATTGTCAATATATTGTTGCAAACCCTTTTTGTTTTAACACAGCTTCACATCGCCTCCGCATTGATGTTATAAGGTTACGACATCGCTCCACTGGTATTGCCTCCCATGCCTTCTGAACTTCCTCGAAAAGAGTCGCCATGTTTGTAACATTTTTGAGGCTCGCAGCTTTTTTCACATCGTCCTATAGGTGTTCGATGGTGTTTAGGCCCGGACTTGATGACGGCCACTCCAAAACATTGATGGAATTATCTTCAAGGAACTTCTTTGTTACCTTGGCCGTGTGCTTGGGATCGTTGTCCTGTTGAAATTTCCAGATAACAGGCAAATTCCTCTCAGCCCACGGCAACATCACATTATTAAGTATGTCAACGTACTTTTCCTTATCTAAAATTCCATCCATTTTGTAGATTGGACCAACACCATTCCAGGAAAACCATGACCACACCATAGTCGATCCTCCACCATGCTTCACTACACGTGAAACATAGCGAGGATTAAATTCTTGGTTAATGGACCTTCTGCCAAATCTTCGACCATCTGCACCAAGGCGATTTATCCTAGTTTCGTCGCTCCAAAGCACATATTTCCATTGATTGGCTGTCCAATTCAAATGGCACGTTTTCTCTGAATTTTGCTCAGAAATAGTCTCTCGCGTGCTGCTCTGCCATTTAGCGCGAGTTCAACCAAACGACATGAAATGGTCCTCTTGGATATGGAGATATTAAATCTGTCGCAAATTTCGCGCTGGATATCCTCAGACGACTTTTTAGATCGGCTTTGGAGATCCGCCTAATCACGCGGTCGGAATATTCTGATGTTTTCCTGGGCCTTTTCTGTCGTGGAACGTTCGATATGGTGTCATATTTTGAAATATGCTTCAGAGCGTTTAAAACCATTCTTTTATCACTGAAGCTGCTCTGATATTTCTCTATACGACTTTCCAGCTTTACGCAGTTCAAGCATAGAGCTCCTTATTTCAGGAATGCAGCTCTTACATTTGCCCATAAAAAACTTGAAATAATTAGGTTATTATATTTAAATATACTGAATTAAAAAAATATTTGCCTACTTTTTTCGAAATATTACCTTTCACAGCAAATTTTAAACAATAAATGATCGCTTCTAATTATGTGTCGCACTTTTTTAAACTATACTAAGAACGTGTTTACAAGTTTGCAAAAAAATAACGGTAATTGAAATGCTTAATAAAGAAAGTAAAAGCATTTAAAGATAAAACAGAATGATAAACAAAATACAAGTATTTGGAAGGCAACATAACGGTAGTTTTCCCAAAAAATTTTATATTACTGACTTTGCGATAAGGTAAAAAAAAGCGTTTCTAATTAGGTGTCAATAGGTGTATGTACCAAAAGCATCTTTGCATTCAATAGAAAGTTCTGTCTAAAGTCTTATAAATAGTAAATTCGATCCGCTCCTCGATTAGATATTCGAGATAAATTTATTCAAATTTAGTTTTGTATAAAAACTATTCTAAAATGTTTAAAATTTAGTACGAATTTAACAGGCTATTTTAATGTTTTAAACGGAATGTTATGGATCTAGACG
Source organism: Sarcophaga carnaria (assembly GCA_958299815.1). Lineage (NCBI taxonomy): Eukaryota > Metazoa > Arthropoda > Insecta > Diptera > Sarcophagidae > Sarcophaga > Sarcophaga carnaria. The sequence goes on along the minus strand of OY283149.1, from coordinate 78,969,367 downwards.
AATGACCAATATTTACATATTTCGTCAGCAATACTTAAAACCAGGGCTGTCAGATTTTGCATTTCCATAAGTGGTTGCATAAGTGGTGGGACTTACTGTTTAATGCCGACTGCAAAAGACATATTTAAAGTGGTTTTCATACACAAAGCTTATAGTCGACGTCACTCAGCTTATAAATAATTAAATATAATTTGTAGTTGCATTGTAATTAATAAATAAATAATATAAAAAAAATCACTGAAAAGATTTTTTTTCGATTTGGTTTGCGTAAAAAGCATTACTTTTATATTACCAAATCAATTATGTCAACACCGCATTGTTCAAACAAAATTCGGTTTGCATTAAACTATGCTCCATAAAAGGGTGAAATATCCACTTAAGATCTGCAATGATGTCTTGATCTTATGTACTTTAGAATTATGACTTTCACTTTGGAGCAAAAGTTAATTTTTCCCTGACACATGGTTCGACATATTTATACGCAGTAAGTGTTTTACATTTTCACCGTTTTTATTGCATATAAAAATGGCATCAGGTAGCACGATTAAAATATCATATTTCGTATCAATGTCATCGTTTTCAGTTATATTTTCAACAGCCATCTGAAAAAATCCATATACTTATGTACATATGTACACGTGTTTATTGCGATGAGCATATTTTTGTTCTAGGGGAGAAATCCTGTAATAAAATTTTATACTTCTTCTATTACAAAATGATTTAAAAATCATTACAATTTTTTTTACCATTTTTTACAAAAAAAAAGCAAATTTTTAATCAACCAAGTATACCGAATAGAAAAAAATTTAAAAATATTGAAAACAACACCGCGATTTTCTTCGGCACCTTGTATGGTTTAATACAATTTTCTTAAAGCTGTTAGATGCGTTGTTTGTTTTTACACTAAGAGACGTAAAGGTTCTTCCCATCGTTTCCAACAGAGGAAAAAGTGTCCTCATAGAAGAACACTAAGAGGCAATGTGTTAAAAGTAATACAAGCTGAAGAAATAATTTAAATCGGCCTGATCAACGTTTTAATATTTTTAATACAGTTTCAGAAACCTAGTGGTATGAGCAATATTTAATTAATCAGTACATTATACGCTCAAACACTACTGTACTGTTCATCCTTATGGTATGCAATAGTTTTTAATCGGCCAGATCAACGCTTTAACATTTATAATACAATTTCAGGCCCCCTAGTGGTATGAGCAATATTTAAATAATCAATATATTATACGCTCAAACACTACGTTATTATGTACTGTTCATCCTAATAGTATGCAATAGTTTTTAATCGGTCAGATCAACGCATTAATATTTTCAATACAATTTCAGGTACCTAGTGGTATGAGCAATATTTAGCAAATTAACAATTATACGCACAAACACTACTTATTTATGTACTGCTCAATTTAAATAAAGGTTTAAAAACTAACAGTCTTATGCAAAAAAAACCTTATTATGACCTTAAAATGAACATTAGTTAACAACGACTTTTTGCTTAATAATCCATTATTAAAAAAGTATATGCAAAAACAGTATTTTAACTAATATCCATTTAAATGCTTTTTTTATTTGATGCTGGCAATACCATTATTTTATTCTATCAATTTTTCCTTAGTGTTGTGTATGAACGATTATTAGTTCATTTGGTATTCGTGTCTAATATTATTTTTTTATGTTTTTATACAAAATAATTGTTTTTATTAACCTAAAAATGGAGTTGTATTTGTTTATTTAATAAAAACAATGTACAAATAAAATAAAACAACCAATGTAATTAAAATATTGTATTTTGATTAAAGAAAGTATTCGAGGACCGGTTTCTTTAAATTTGTTTTGATAATTTAGACATCACTAAACTATTTTGTAAACAAAATTTATATTTTTGGCAAAATTGAATTTAATATTTTTAATAATAAATATTTTTACAGATGCAAATTAAATAAAATTAAAAAAATTAATTGTGAAATTATTTACTAATGGGTGATTTTTTAAGAGCTATATGAAATTTTTTCAAAAAAAAACATAAAATTCAGAAAAATGCATGAAATCTTTATTTGAATCGATAGTATAGTCCATATAATTTAATGTTTGAAGATTATTTCATGAAAATGTTGACCGCAACTGGGCCTCAAATGGTCCATCCGCTTAGTCCAATTTTGGCATACTCTTTTCAACATTTCGGCCGGTATCTCACGAATAAATGCTTCAATGTTGTCTTCCAATGCGTCAATTGAAGCGGGCTTGTCTGTATAGACATGAGCTTTAGCACAAAAAATAGTCTAATGGCGTTGAATCGCACGATCCGGTCCCGAACGTGAAATAAAATGTTCACCGAACTCGCCTCTCAATAAGTCCATTGTTCCGCGTGCTGTTGAAACCACATGTCATGCAAGTCAAGCTCTTACATTTTGGGTAAACAAAAGTTGGATATCATCTCACGGTAGCGCTCACCATTCACAGTTACTTTACGATTCGCAGCATCTTTGAAGAAGTACGGTTCAATGATGCCACCAGCCCATAAACCGCACCAAACTGTGACTTTTTCTGGATGCATTGGTAGCTTTTGCAATGCTTCTGGCTGATCTTCACTCCAAAATCGACAATTCTGCTTATTTACGTATCCATTGAGCCAAAAATGTAGGTTTAAAGTAGGGTTGAACCATTGTTAAATTTCTTAGATTTAACAATGGTTTACTACAGGTGTTTTAAGCTAGTTATCGTTTTTGGATATACTTTTATCGAATTTAGCTTAACAACGGTTAGTAAGCATGTTGAAAGTTTTTTTGCATAAGACTGTAATTATGTAAATCTACAGATACATATTTCTTTATAATTTTTAAACGTATAAATTAGTTTTGATTTGTAAATAACTATTGAAGAACAAAATACGTATGTACATGCGGGGTAAAATCAATCAATCAATTTTAATAAAAAACTCATTTTTATTTTAAAATATAAGATGACCTTTTTGACCTCCAGTCTTATCTAAGATCGAACACTATCTTATCGGTGGTATGTATTTATAATTCCAGCTGATTGAAATTTCTAACCTATAAGAAGTCTATACTGCTAAACCGCCTTTTATTTTGTCGTTGGTCTGCACTCAGTTTTATCTCTTGCGTGTTTCCTTTCATTTCCTTTACACTTCTGATTTAGGTTGTATATATTGTATGCACATATGTATGTACAATGTACATTGTACATATATTGTATAACAAAATATTGCGTGATTTTATAAAATTTTCTTTTTGAAAAAACCAAATACGAAGTGGAATACTAAACATGACACAGAAGGAAACCATCTCATACAATATATCCCATATATGTACATACATACACTCTATTTATGCGATATAATATTCGTTTGTTTGTTCGAAACTAAAACGCAACTGCAAATGATTAACGAAAACTGTATTATACACCCCAGGTTTGTTAAGAGAAATGGAAATGAAAGTAGAAAATGAAAAAGTACTTGAACAAGTGCCATGTGAGTGCATGAATGTAGGTTTTTAAACTTTTTTTTTTTAATTTCAATTTTTAACCTACTTTTTGTACACGAAACATATATTTTTTTGTTTTTATTTTTGTTTTCTGTTTTTCATTTTATTAATATTTAAGTACTCTTTCAAATTTTTAAAACCTTGTGACATTTAATAATAAATGAATAACTAACTAAGAGAGGTTAAAAGATTTTTAGTTTTCAATAAATTAAAGGTACAAATAATCAATAGAAACTTGAGCAACTAAAAAATATTTAAAACAATTCTGAATAAATAAATTTAATTGATTGTTTTTAAAAGGATATTGAAAGTTATGTTAAGCATAGTTAAATACAGAAGTTCTATACAATGCCCGAGCCTCACTCAATACATTATGTTAAAATACCGAAATGTAAGTTATAGGAAGTGGAGAAGATAAGTAAATACTTAAATAATGCTGTTACGTGTTTACCCTTTTAAAAACGTTAAAAATATGAGTTCGTAGATTGCAAATAAAATAAAAATAAATTTGTGTTTAGTTTTAAATCAATTCTTTATTGTTCGCACAATTCCGTGTGCCATCTTTCACGTCTTGACTTAAACAACAACAATTTGCTTTAATTGTTATTATTCTTTACACTCTTTCGCGTACACAATAACAATTGTTCAATAGATCCTTATAACAGAGATCTTCAAACCACAATTATTCTCTTCACACGCAACGTGTCTTCACACAAAACTGACTGAATTTTATTCTATTATCGTTGCTCGCTTTGTCTTGCCTTTTATATCGCTGGTTAAATAGTCTGATGAATACCGTCGGAGAAGAATGACTGCCTTCGCGAAATATCTATACATAAACAAGTCCATTGTTTTTGTATTTTTTGTTTATACTTTGATCATGTAAACAAGTCCATTGTTTTGTTTTTGGAGCTTTTGTTTATCATTTTAATAACACCATTTCCATTTTCGTAACAATACTTTCGTATCATCTTATGACAATTTTTTAAATAGAACTTAATTTCTAACAAAGTGTATAAAAAAAGGTTTCATGTGGAAATCGAGTCTCCCAACTTGAGATTCAGGAAAATAGCTATCTAGTGTTGTGCTGAAAAAAAACAGAATTCCTCTACTGTTGTACAAAGTTGCCCACATTGATCCTCTCGATTATTGCAAGTAAAGTAATCCTAGCTTGGCTACCATTTGCTCCGATTATCAGCCAGGCACCACCCTTTAGGGAAATGGATCAATTAATTTGTAATGTCCAGATAAAAATTCACTCCATTAAACGTTTTTTAATATACTCATGTATCAATATAATGAACTTTTTATCATCAAGTTATGTTTTTTTATTTTAGACGTTTTGTAGGTGTTTATTTTAAAAACTTGTTCAAGATGGGAATCGCTTTCCGACCAATTTAAAGATTAATCAACAAGATGGCTTTAACAAGAAGACATCAACAACAACAAAATTGGATGCGACATTGTTGCAAAACTTTACATAAATTTTGGACAGTACAACACATCATCCTATCAGAAAAAGTTGTAAAGGTTCCAAACTATTCTCTGTGTAATCTTTAATTGTTATTAGTATCGGTTAGTATGGGTTCTTTTATGTCTTCTGACTCTAGATAGTTTTATTTGTATAATTTTTTTTTTAATTCCTTATTCGTTTAAGGAAGGTAGAGTTTCTCCTTCAATTTATTTTTTTTTCTCTTTGCTTCATTTTCGTGAATGAAGTTTTTCCAGTTAAGCAGGACGTTTCCTAGAAAAAACCGTTCCGTTCTGTTAACTGGATTGTAAAGGGTGTATTGATATAATCTTTGTAGTAGTAGTCTAGTGTGCAAGAACTCAAAAGTTCACACTTCAGCTTTTTCTCAAGAGGTATGTTAGGGCTTAATGGATGGATAGACGACTTCTCTATTTATCGATGTGCTATACAGTAGTTGCATTTGTTCAGATACCAGGAAAAAGACTACAGTGTGATTGGTCCACTGTAACAAGTCTCAAAATGAATAACGTTTCCTAAAAAGAACACCTGTGGGTTTTTATACTTCAATATTTCATTGCTACAAGAAGGGACTAGTTCTCCACTATCATTTATTTTAATGTAGGAAATGTATGTTACGTAGAACATATTCGCTCGTAGCCGATTGGCCAGTGCCACTTCCAACACAACACCTTGAATGAATAGGGTATATCCCCTGAGTGTTGATCGTTTTAAGAAATAAAATTATTTCGTTACAGCTTTTCAAATGTAACATAAAATAATAAGATTACGTAGGCTTCTAAAGAATATAAAATATTAAAAAAAATAATAATAAAAGAACTATTATGCAGTAGCTATAGCAAAAGTCTGAGTATTTTCTCTGAAAACATTTTTATATTTCAAGAAATTCGTTTTCTATCCATGTATCCTCTCAATACAATTAAAAGGTCTTAAATATAATTTTAAATAAATAAGTTTTCTTATTAAAATTTCATTTCGAGTACATTCACAACTAAATGTTATTCATTTGAAAATCTCAAATTATTTACATTGGAAGAGTTTTATTTACAAGAAATTTAATTTAGAAATTTAAGCACAACTGATACTGAGTGCCACTTAATTAAAGGGCTTTAAGACAAGCATTGAAAAACATCAACAACGTATACGGCAAGAATAAAACTCATAAATATCAAAGAGTAAGAAATCACAAAATAAATAAATGCCAATACATACTTAGAAAACATCACGATAAACACTTAACTATACAATAAATCGTCTTCCTCTGTTTCTCTTTATTCTCGCATACACTCAATATATAATCCTATTACGGCATACAGAGTGAGAGAGATTGACTTTAAGAGTGACAAACAATGTAGTAGTAGTATTGGTACTTTACCACTTTGTAACATTTTGTTGCCCGTTTTTATCCGTTAAATTGTACGCATAGTTCTGTACAAAATTACATTGTATTTATGGTATTGCTGTATGTGTATACGATCCGATTCTATATGAGTGTTTTGTGTTTAACTGTCATTTCATGACACTTTTCTCACTTCGTTGCCTTTAAGTTTTTTCGAAGATTTCTGTAAAATTACTTTAACTTAGCCGTAAAGGATGTATTGGATTTACAGGGCGGTTTATTCAAAATTCTGGAGTTTCAGCCTAAATTAAAGGGAAAGATACAGGAATACAGCGATAGCAATAATCCTTCATATTAACACTGACGGGCTCTCTGAATGTTATAGATTTTAAAAGATAACAATTGTTATTGCAATTGCCGTATATCTCGCTAAAGACCCAGAATATTCATTTCTGGCTTAAAATCTACTCTAAAATATAGATTAAAGCCTCGAATAGAGTACGTTGTAACACAAACAGATTACATGATCATCGAACTAAAAAGATGAAACAATCATCAGTCAATTGAAGTTGAATGAATTTGTGATGCCGACAGGAATGCTATAAGCAAAAAGACCTGCGTACAACACTGAACTGGATCGTAATTAGGTTCAGTACTTTTGACAAAATCTTTAAACCGCAATTCGTCCTCCAGTGAAGGCGTTTGAACAATAATATTTATACCAAACATTATCTTCGAATTTGACAAGATGCAGAGACTAGCGTGTATGTTGGCATAACAGGCACATTGAAAAACTGTCCTACATCGACGCTGGAGGCTCTGTTCAACTTAAGCCCGCTGTACATGGTATTGAAGATCTTTGTTTTGAAAACTATGGTTAGGTTGAAAGAAGACAAATCTAACATGAAATTCGTTAAGGAATTTAAGGACCTTAGGAATCGATTGGCTAACAGTTGCCTCCGTAATTTTCCCATGGACAGAACCAGTAGACTTTACGATTTCGAAAAACGGTTCGCAACTAGTCTTAGTAACAAAAATGAATTTAATAATTTGGAAACTTCATACTTTTTTAAAAGAGGGACTATTTTGTGGTATATGGATGGATAAAGACCGGATGTTGGAACAAAGGAATAAATTTTTGGTCCCAGGGTATCTTCCTAATGTATGTCTATCATATCTACAGATATTCTCAATTTACTTGGATAGGAGGTACGAAAGGTGGGACATAGCAATTCGTTCATGGCCATCATTCGACCATTCGGCTTTTATGAGGTCAAATCGAAGATGGTATGGAACTATCTGAAGAAGTTACGTTAGAAAAATAAGGTAGAAAAAGAAGAAAGACTAGGTAAAGAAATAAGGTCATCTTCTGCTGGGCCTCAGGCTGTCTGGGAATCCTCGGCAATAAGCAAGCAGATGAACTTGCTAAGAATCACGTTACTGAGGGGACCAGAACCCTTCTGTGGAGTTGGAGCGATAACTGGAAAAGTATACTTAACGAAAGGAACGATAAAGTGGACTTGGTTTGAGGAAATTAAAATGTTTGTTAGGAAATTTAAATAATACAAGCAGATCTGAGACATGCATCAGATTATCCAGGAATAACGTGAGATTGATAACCAGCCGTTTGACAGGGAACTGTAAATTCAGAGAACACCCCAACATGTAGACTCTATGACAATGAGAATAAATAACCAGAACACATTCTTAGAACCTGTGAGGTATTACTGCATACCAGGGAGAAACATCTGGGTGCATACCAGGTACTAGACTGTGAATTGTTAATGTGCACACCGATTAGCACCCTGAAATCTGTCAGGACAATAGGATTGGAGGAGAAATTATAATAACCTATAAATTATTGTGTGGAGTTCAATAAATCATATGGTCATGTAGTCGCCGTAGACTAGTAGGTAGTGTGTTGGCTTATTAAACGTGAGGCCACGGTTCAAACCCCAGGCCACACATTTCCAACAAAACGAAATATGAATAAATATTTCTGCGGCGACTTCCTTTCAGCAGATTTCTGGCTCTGAGATTAATTAAATTTGCCATGCAAAAGTTTCCCACTCATGTATAAAGTTAACGCACACAACATAAGCGGTGAGAGAAGCTAGGTCAAAATCCTGACTGAAGGATTATAATGACCAATTATGTTATGTATGTATGTACGTAGTACTAAGGCACAGTCAATGCCTTTTGATTTGAGCGATATTATCCAATATTATTGCTTCTTAATGTATCAATGAACATTACTGATTCCGCAGGTAATAATCATTTTGAAAGCAATTTAAAATGTGAAACTTATTTCCTGTTTTTATCTTCAAATGATTCGGCAGGAATTTAAAACTGATGATTCATTCATGACAAGATGACACAACCGAAATAAAAGACATACGCTTTCATCAAAGAACGCTTTCATAAAAAGAAACTCTTCAAAGCTTCATCAAACTGTGTTGTTTACCTACGTTTCAATAGAATGACTCTTATTTTTAATTAAGAAAATTATCTAAAAAATTAATCGATGGATAAAGTACTATTTTGAACAATCTCATGTAAAATAATGGGAAGTAGCTTGTAATATGGCAAAGTAAAGTAAACATCATTTTATATATAATCTGATGACTAGGTTAAAATATTATTCGTTCTTTTTTTAAGAGAATTGGCAAAAGATTGTAATTTTATAATTGACTTTAGAGATAATGAATTCGTTTTTAAACTTGCCATAAAGACAATAAAATGTACTCAGAATCGAGAATAATTGCGCGAATTTATCGCAATGACTTGGGTTTAAAAGTTGTTTTTCTATTAAGAATTTAATGAAAGAATGATTTTACAGATTAATTTTGGCAAGTTTTAGTAGCAAATTTAAGTAACTTTTGACAACAAAGTAAAACAAGTTGTTTGTGGTTTGAAAACTATGCAGATAAACTTCAAATTTTGTACTTAAATATGCTTTATCTTACGCAAAATCTTCAAAATAATGCGAATGATAATTAACAATTGCAAAAATAGATTGTCATGCAGACGAACTTTGAGGAAAGTAAAGTTTTTTTTTAATTTTTAGTTTTTATACTTATTGTTCCAAAAAAAAAAATACAGAAATGACGTCAGCATAGTGTATCTGTATGCCATTAAACAGTGTGTAAGTGTATTTGCGCATGAGTTCGTATTTCCCATTTAATATGTATGTCTGTTATAAGGTAGTTAGAAAGGGAAGTGTAACAGGAAACATCAAAACAAATGTCAGTTGCATGAGAAGTAAATGCTCTAAAAACGGCTGTCGCAAATTGTAAACGTATACCCTCCAACAGGTTTACACTACTGAACTGAAAACTACAGCACAACACTTCATTTAATCAGTTTATTAAACATATGTTTTGTTTCACATTAAATTGTAGGGTATTTAAGAGTAAACTCAACCAAATCGACCACTTTTTTGCTCTAGAAATTGCTTGAGTCCATCAAAACAAAACCAAGCACTACGAAGTGAAATCCAAGAAAAAGTCAGCCACAAAACAAAAACAATAAATACTCGTACATACATACATATAGTACTAATACTACAATAGTAAAACAAAACAACAAATCATTGTTTTTGTTTTTTTTTTTTTTTTTTCTTTAGATAAATTTAGGTCAATTGTATTTAAAGCACAATAATAACAAAGGATACTGGGAGAGTAAGAAAACCAGGGAGAATACAAAATAAACAACAACCACTTGTGTACTTATGTACAAGTGGGATACGAACTAATAAATGATAGTGTAATAACAACAGCAACACCAACAATAACAAATAACTACTACTACCACCACAACAATATAAAGTATTGTGTAAAGTAAAGTATAAATGAAAAAATAAAGGAGTATGTACAGTGGTTGATAGAGAACAAAACTCAACTCTATAGTGAGGTATTGAAGACAAATTGTATGAACTTGTAAAATCAATAAAATTGTAGATTTTTTTTATTTAAATATTTTAAAATATTTTAAATATTTGTTTTAAAAAATATGAACGAATTAAAAGAATAATGAGTTACAAATTTTTTTTTTACAACTTGGGATCATTTTAAGCATCACAACAAAGTATGTCTGTTACAATAAGGCATTAAACCTAACAAACTTAAGTACCGTTATAAAACTGTTTACTATAGAATTTATCCAAAGATAATTGCAAATTAAACACATGCATACATAATTGGTCATTACAACCCTTGAGTCAGTATTACGACTTAGCTTCTCTAACCCATTATGTTGTGTGTGTTAATTTTATACATGTATGAGTCGCACGACTTACAGTTTAAAGTTGACTACGAACGACAAATTTTTGATAAACTTTTCTTGGCAAATTTATTTACAGGCAGGTTGTTGGAGATGTCTGACATGGGGTTTGAGCCCTGGCTTCCTAATAAGCCAACACACTACCAACTAGACTAGTGAAGTCGCCGTAGTCTATCTGTTTAAAATTTATTGTACATTTACATTTTATTGTACTTAAATTTAATGAAGTTTCGTTAAGAGCGCAGTATAATTAAATATTCTAAATGTTTTGAAAACTTTTAATTTGAAATTTAAATGTAGTCAATTGCAGCAAGTACTAGAACAGACCTAAAAACAACGTTCATTGTGAAAATGTATTAAGTTATTATACAGGGTTTAGTAGTGGTCAGGACTTCTTGTCATTAAGTCCTGTACTCTCTCAAGAAGCGGCGCTGCTTTACCTTTGTTATTAATATTATTCTCTCGGCGGTTAGAAAACTACATACACTCAGCCACAAAAGTATACATACGGTTCACAAATTTCAGAAATTTTTTAACCAATCCGTTTTCGTTGAAAATCTTTATAATTGTCTGACGACTTTCATCGATTTTAAGACGGTCTTGGTTAAAAAATTTCTGAAATTTGTTAACTTTTGTGGGCCTGTACAGTCCTGTGCAAGTATACATACGGTTAACAAATTTCAGAAATTTTATAACCAATCCGGTTTCGTTGAAAATCTTTATAATTGTCTGACATCTTTTTTCGATTTTAAGACGGTCTTTTGCATTGGTTCAGAAATTTGTGAAATTCGTTAATCGGATGTATACTTTTGTGGACCTGTGTGGAAATTTTTTAACCAATGCAAAAGACCGTCTTAAAATCGAGGAAACTATAAAGATTTTCAACGAAAACGGATTGGTTAAAAAATTTCTGAAATTTGTTAACCGTATGTATACTTTAGTAACTGTGTGTACATACATATGTATATACCTAATTGGTCATTACAACCCTTTAGTCAAGATTAGAACCTATCGTCTCAAACCACTTATGTTGTCTGTATTAATTTTATTCATGAATGGCGAGATCTATAGTTTAAAGTCTACTCCGAATGATGACTAAAAACTAAAAGCTTCTTAGTTTTTAAAATTCTGAAGAAATTATCCTAGTCCATTACACTACACTGACCATATGGTCGTAGTTGTATGGTACAATTTATAATCACACTGTAATTATAAATTAATAAATGAAAACAATAAAAAAAATTACTCAAATATTCCAATTTGTTTAAAGCAAACGTTATAAAATTATGTTTTTTTTTTCTTCGCAAAGTAGCTGTTCAAATGTAACCTTATGAGATTACATATTTAAGGTCATCTGTGTATCAGACAGCAATTTTGAAGCCATAAAATATTAATTTTCAAGTCATTAAGGCAATTAATATAAAGACATAATTAATTAATCACTAATATTTTGTATAAGCGATACCATAGCAATTCATTATTTTAATAAATTGTCTTTCAAATATTTTCCTAATTAAAGCCCACTGTACACAATCAGTGTAACGTGTCAGAAATCACAAAAAAAAATTAAATTTTTTTGGTTTTACTTTTTTACCGCTGAAACCCAAACTAAAGGGAGTGAAAAGAACAAAAACAAATTTATATAAGAGTGAAAAAAATATTAAATTATCGCGAAGAGGGCTTGTTAAGAAAGGAGTATTTTATGGTCAACATATTATTTTGCCTTCAGAAATATGTTTAGTCCAGTATTTCTCTGTGTCTGCAGCCCTGTGTACATTTCGTTTTATTTTGTTTTTTTATTGTACTTTAAGTAGACAATACTTTTGAATTATTCCTGTCGTATATCATTGTTTAAATCGTAAAGTTTGTTTGTATTTGTCTTGTAAATAAGTTTTATTTTACTTTCTCTATTTCCACCATTCATTCTCGCTTAACTTTTTTTCTTACATTTTGTCTGCAATTTCTTTACTTTGCTTTGCTAAGTAGCATTGCCGACAAGAAGGGAGCATAAAGAAAGTGAAAAAATACAAAAACTCAATAACCTACACACAAGCAATAATGAATAAGAATACAGGGATATAATAAATCAAAAGAGAAATTCTAATAAATTATATATTAACTGTTTCAAAAGCAAAATTCTAATAAGAAATTAAGAAATATTTTTTTTTTTATTTTTTTTGTTAGTATTTCAACTAATTACAATTACTTTATGCTTCAAGAATTAAAACAATAAATATTAAATGATATAAACTTTGGAAATTTTTCCTCAAGATATTTGCTTCTTGCTGTAGAGCAGTTCACTCTCAGAGAAGAGTGTAAAAGAAAATGTTGGAAAACACAATTCATGGCAATAAAAAAGTATAAAATAAAGGTTATCATATCGTATATTAATTTTCTTTATTGTATAAGACACTAGGATCCCTTAAGTTCGAGATCAGTTTTTTACATTTTTTACTAATTTTTAAGTTTTTCTTAAAAATGACAGTTCAATTCGAGAATCAAACAATTTTACATTCTAGCGTTCCATTAGCTTATATTCATTTCACATGTGTGCAGTTCGAGTTTATTTTCTTAAGACAAACTCAACATTGCGTTGAACTAATAGAGAAAGGAAACAGCGGTAGTGTATAACAAACTTTATGTTTTTGATACATTTGGGCAATTCATACAAGCCCTTGTATCGTTGTGTACATTGTATTGTTGGACGACTATACAACAGTGTATGCTTGTTGTTGAGAATTTTCTTTTAAAAATCCGATACACTTATACACATTTTTTTTCATATGTTTTTGGAAGTTGTATTGGTTTCGTGCTATCAGTTTATGTAAATGCCAGTAATCAAGAAGAAGAATAAAAATACAAAATATTTTCTATGTAACTTGAGTCAACAATTAACATTTCAAATTTATTATTGTTCGTACAAATAATTAATTTACTTTTTTCCGTAATATTTTTCATTTTACATACATACCCATAATCCTCCATTCAGGATTACGGCCTAGCTTCTCACACCACACATGTTGCGTGCGTTAATTTTTTATACATGAGTGGCGAGACCTACAGATTAACGTCGACTCCAAACGACAGATTTTTAAGAAACTTTTCATGGTTTATTTACTCCCAGAGTTTTTGCCAGAAAACTGCTGAGAGAAAGTCGCCGAAGAAATTTTTTTTTTTTTAATATTTCGTTTGGATGTCTGACCTGGGATACGAACCCGGGCTTTACGTCTAATAAGCCAACTCACTACCTACTACACTGCACTTAATTTTACATTTTATTGCTTGAAAATAAAATTATGAATACTGGTCTTCTTCTTCTTATCTTCTTTTTTGACGTTTGGAATACGAAATACACAATACAGCATAGCATTGAGCGTTCACAAAGAAAAAGTTCATTCAATACAACATACACGATACAAAGTTGTGTGAATTGGCCAATTATTTATTTTTTATACGAGCAGTGTAAAAACTTTGCCACTCTTTTCCTCTAGAATTGCTTTGTAATAGATCTCACTGTCTTTAATTCTACAAATAAAGTCTACAATCACACAATCAGAGAACACCCAGGGTCTCTAGTGGGAATCGAACCCATGTCCTCGTCACTTGAAGATTAGCACATCGTTTAGGCCATCGGGGCATTCTGTACTTCTAGATATATCTAAGTTATAACACTGCATTTGATATCATTAGCAATTAAAGCAGAGAGTTGTATAGGGGACATTGCTGAGAGCTTTTACAAAGAAATTTGGAAGGTAAAATAAAAGAAAAAAATAATAGGTAGGTAACAGATGTTGTCATTTCAAAGTATATATATGAAAATACACTGGCCTACAAACTACTAGCGGACTTATCCAAACTGCATGATGATAACCTATCCGTAGAGAGATCTTGCCCGATTTATACTTATGTAGGATAATATTTGAGTTAAACCTGAACAGAGTCTACCAAAGGAAATTCAAAGCAGTTATAACGAGACACTACCCTCTGGACGCACACTTGCAACGACTGCTGTAGAATTAATAATGACGAGGAGAAAGAAGAGAGAACAGAACATTTCCTCTATGATTGTCTGGTTATTAAGAAACTAAAACATAAAACATGGCCACTTTTTGCCGTTATTTACTCTGATGTTCTGTTGTGTGAGGTTTACGAAAAATTTTAAGAAAAAATTGTCTGGGTATGGTATGGGTAGAGTCGGACGGTCATCAGAAACATTGACTCATTGATATTGACTCAACCGAACAATTTGAATGAAAAGATTTAATGCTCAGAACTAGGAGAATACTTTTTATATGTAGAGAAAATTAAAAGCCGTTATCCAATTTATTAATTTTAGTTTGAATCTCGCGAACAGAAAGTCGAAAACCTTACCTACGATCTATGAGGAATTCTATGTGATTCGGCCTTTAATGCTACTCTATAGAGTAACTGCTAGGAGTGTCATACTATTATGTATCATTTTATGGAACTTAAATTGTCTCAGATTATCAAGAATAGAAATGCAGGAAAAATTCACTTAAAGAAGAGCAATAAATGCAAGGCATTAAATTAGTAGGAATATCATTTCTCACTCAATTTGAAAAGCAAGTCATTTTGAACAGGTTTTTTTTAATTATTTGTAATGAGCATGAAAAACGAAGTGATACATTGTTAAATATCCTTTAATAAATTATCCTTTTTTTAAATATCCTTTACGCGCACATGATGCTTGCTTGCTTAATTGGCCATTACCAACACTATTAACGGTTTATTTGGCCTGCTTTAACACGTCACTGCTTCCTGTGCACATCCGTCAGTTGGTCACAGCAATCGATTTGGTCCTTCCAACTCACAACAGGTCGCCCTTTACTTCCAGTAATCCTTGCCTCAAATACCCGCCTCGTCGGAGAATCCTCTTGCATTCGAACGACATGATAGAGCCAGAGCAGACACTGGATGTTAATGCGCTGCACAATGTCCATGCCGTATATACAGTGGACAGGAAAAGTCTTAATACTGCAATATATTTTAGTAATTTCATGAATTTTAGCCAAAAGTTTGTATAAAAATTCATAGTTTTTATATTTATTTTATTAATTTATTTCTGTTTTATTATAAAACAAAAATTTTTTTAATGTTTTTCAAAAAAAAAGAAAAAAATAAGGAAAAGTTTCGGATGGCTTCATAGGTACCCCCAAGAAGAACCCTGAGTAAATTTCAAATTTAAAGGCCTAATATATGAAAATGTTATACCTTGTATTTAGTAGAATATCCCTTATGGTCAAGCACTCCATTTAACCCATATGGAATTGAATGTACAAGTTTTGTTTAATGTTTTCTGGTGTCAGCATGAGCAAGTTTTTCGGTTGACTTTTGTTTGAGGTTTAGCGATTACGTAACCGTTCTTTCAAATGATCTTCTAAATACTCTATTGAAGTCATATCGGGACTTTGTGCAAGAGTATTAAGCCTGTGGGGACTTTTTTGTCAAAATATATTGCCGTACTAAGACTTTTGCTGAACACTGTAGCTCATTTTTGGTTCGGATGCGGAAACTCCTTGAACTGGGGTATAACTTTTCTCTCGAATACTCACTAGGGTGCTACATCGGTTCTTAATAAAAAAAAAGCACAGGGAAATTTAGCGACTTGTAATTGGCTTCCTATCAAAATTAGCCTGCAGCAGCAGTAGGCAGCTCTTGAGGCAATCAAAACATTGGAAAACGCATAGTGTTGCCTTTAACACCGACTGGCTAACACTTTCTGGGTACGATGAAGAACCTGTTCGACTGCTATTCTAAGATGACCGCATCTTAATCTTTCGCCTCTCAATAAAATGATAAAAATATTTGAAGAAATTGAAAAAGTTCAACCACCACAATGATTGATTTTATCAAATGCAAAGGGTTTTCTTAAAACAACATGAATACACTCCAAAAATGTTTCATTTCGAAAATGTCATGCTAGGAGTCGCATTAATCAATCACAATAACATAATCTTGTTATTCGCATACGAGACAATCATTCCACAGAAGTCCATTTAAATACAAAACGTGTGTAAACTATAAACGAAGAAAATAACGTTCTCTCGCTATTGGTGGTAAAAAAATGTAAAAAAATTTAAATGAAATGGAAAAAGAAACGGAATATTTAAATCGTTTAACAGACTGCTCGACATATAAGGCAGTGGTGAAGGGAGAGAGAGAGAGTGGAGGTATACACAAAACACAAAAAAAAGAGAGAAGTAGAAATAATAAAATGAAATAAATAAAAGGACACTTGTCGGAAGTAAAGCCACTTTTCATTCTTAACAGAAAGAATGGAAATAAATAAAAGAAAAGAAAAAATGAAGAAAAAAAGCACTGTTAAGAATGAACACACTTTATACTTTGACAATTGCAACAAATAATTGTTATTGCTGTTTTTTTTTACAACACTGGTAAAAACGTAAATGTTTTCCAAAGCAATAATAGAAGAGTACTTCAATCAATGAAATTAAAATTTAATTTTTTTAAACAAGAAGAAAATAATTCTGATATCAAGGCTAATTTGTATTATAGAAACTAAATTCAAATTGATTGATTAACAAGTACTATAAATAACCGACAATTTATCGGGTTATATACACATATAGTTCTTAAAAATTTTTGTTAGTATTAATTGCAACGCGTTAATTTTGAAAATATAACAATTTAAGCTCTTCGATAACATTATAATTCATAACATACATACATACATAATTGGTCATTACAACCCTTTAGTGTGGATTACGACCTAGTTTCTCACACCCAGTGTTGCCAGTAATTTTTTTTAAAAAACTTTTTATTTCTGGGAAAAAAACTTTTTTTTTACAAAAAAAAACTTGTTTTCTACAAAAGTATCAACATTTTTAAAGGAAACACCGGAGAACGGTGTCCTCTATTGGTGTTTCTTTGTTACTTATGCCCGGGACGAATAAAATACACAATATTTTATATAAAAATGTAAATATTTCGTGCTATTGTTGAATTTATTGAAATTTTGAATTTTTCGAAAAAAAACTTGTTTTGTTAGAAAACAATTTTAATGAAAACTTTTTCGCATCTCAAAAAACTTGGAAAAAAAGGGAAAACTTGGCAAATGGCAACGCTGTTCACACCACTTATGTTGTGTGTGTTATGTGGCGGGGCCTTCAGTTTGAAGTCGGCTCCAAACGACATATTTTTGAGAAACTTTTCATGGCAAGTCATGGAAGACTCCAAAGAAATATTTTTTCATATTTCGTTGAGTTGGAAATGTCTGAAATGTCTTTAATGTATTGAATACAGAAAAGTTTGATTATTGTTTATAAGGATTGTGAAAAAAATTTCCAGTTCAGTGTTTTCAGTTGAATTGCGTTATTTTTTAAATCAATAAAGGATTTATTTGATCAAAATAAACTATTTACTCAAATACAAAAAAAACACATATAACAAACAGAAGTAAATAATTACTTGTATTTTACTTGCAATCATCAAATTCACGTTAAATAAACAATTTTGCAACAAATTCTAAAAATTTAGCAATAATTAAATATGGATGAATAAATTAAAATTAATCGAGAAAAATATAATATTTTTTTTTTCATTTTATTTTTTACTTGTTAGCAATACGTGTCAAAGAAAAGAATTTGCAAAAAATTTTATTATTTAATATTATTAATAATTTATAATTGCTTTAATTTTAAATATAAAAAAATGTGTATTTCATTGTGTTAACAACTATAAAAAATAATAAAAACAAAACATTTAATTTTTTCTTGTTTTGGTTAATTACCAGGAATTTAATATACAATACGTAGATAAATATATTTACCAAGAGAATATCTGCAACATTTTTTTTTTAGTTTTTCGCTTAATTAACTATTGTATTTAATATTGTAATCATATATATTTATTTTATGCTGTAGACATTTTTTTATTTTTATATAATATCGTGTAACAATAAAAAAAACCATACGTTTTCATTTGTTTGAATTGAAACTTTGAAAGTTAATCTATGCTTTCATTTGCAAAAAAATAAAAAAAAATTTTATCAAATATGCATACGTAAATAATCCCTTGTGTCACATATTCGAGAATTTAATATTTACTAATTTAACCCGCTGCTACAAAATATGGTAGATCCAGACGTATGTAATAAATTTGAATGCATATAGAAAAAGTCGTATTGAATGAATCAGAATATTAAAGAAGAAACAATCATTTACTAACTTTAATCTAGACGTATATGAAGTCGCCGTAGTCTAGAAGATAGTGCATTGACTTCTTAGGCTAGTGGCCGTGGTTCAACCCCTACCTCAAACATCTCTAAACAACAAAATACTCTCCCACAACAGTCTTCTGGCAAATATAAAATTGCAATGAAAAGTTTCTCAAAAAATTTGTCGTTCGGAGTCGACTATGGGTGCCGTCACTCATGTATAAAATTAACATACACAACATAAGTGTTTCTCATGCCACTAGGTCGTAATCCTGACTGAAGGGTTGTGATAACCAATTAAGGATGTATGTAATAGACACTGGACACTGAAATCACTGAAATAAATTTATACGTTTACTAGCTATTTAGGCAAGGAAATAATTTTCCAAAACAAGTACTTTTATAGTGTTGAGGATTACATAGTTGTACAGACTGACTGGTTAAGTTTTCTTCTATTTGTTTTACAACTTATTTGTGCCATAAACATTTGGTAATTATTAAAATTAAAATTGAAAAATTTTCCAAAGCTAATTGAAATACACATTACTATACAATATACATATACAGTGGACAGCAATAGTCTTAGTATGGCAATATATTTTAGCAATTTTATGAATTTTAGCCAAAAGTTTGTATAAAAATTTATAGTTCATATATTTATTTTATTGATTTATTTCTGTTTTATTATAAAACAAAGAATTTTTTAATGTTTTTCATAAAACAAAAGAAAAATAAGGAAAATTGACAGATGACTCCATAGGTACCCCCAAGGAGAACCGTGAGTAAATTTAAAATTCAAAGGCCTAATATATGAAAATGTTATCCCTTGTATTTAGTAGAATATCCCATAGGGTCCAGCACTCCATTTAACTCATTTGAAATTGAATGTACAAGTTTTGTTTAGTGTTTTCTAGTGGCATCATGAGCATGTTTTTCGTCTGACTTTTGTTTGAGGTTTAGCGATTACATAACCGTTCTTTCAATTGATCTCCTAAATACTCTCTTGAAGTCATATCGGGACTTTGTGCAAGTCCACGTAGGCTTGACTTTTTTTTGTCTGTACTAAGACTTTTGCTGTCCACTGTATATATAAACTGTAATATTTTAATATTTTATGTTATTATCAGTTTTTATTATTATTTTTTATTTATTTTTTATTATTATTTTTTATTATTATTTTTTATTATGAATATGTAATGTACATATGTTCGAACGGTTAGAGGATATAAAAGAATTTATAATTTAAAAAAATTGTTTCAATTAACACAATGTTAAATAATATTAAAGTAGATGAGATACTGTGCCACACCCCAAAAAAGCTTGAATGATCGATTACCTTTGCCATTTCATGATAAACGAATGACAACGCTTGTAAACAAAACAAAAATAAAATTCGTGTTATACGAGAAAAGTGTTTTCTAATGAAAAATTACGATCAGCGATAGAGGTCAATGGATACACGTTACCAAACAGAATTACAAAATTGAGTGAAAGACGGTTCAAACCCCATGTCAGGCATCTCCAACAAAACGAAATAAAAAAAATATTTCTTCGATGATTGCGTCTCAGCAGATTTCTGGCAAAAACTTTGGGAGTAAATAAGCTTGTCATGAAAAGTTTCTCAAAAAATCTATCATGTGGAATTGACTTTAAAATGTAGCCAATCACTGATAAAATGACAACGCACAACATGAGTGTTGTGAAAAACTAGGTCGTAATCCTGACTAAAGTGTTGTAATGACAGTTCTGTATGTATGTGTTAAAATGTTGTCGTGATTTTCGAATTTTAAAAGGAATTCTTGCAGGAAACTGCCTGTCAGCAACGGACATCATAGAAAGATAAGGTCTTAAAAAGAAGTTAATCGCATTGAGCAAAGTTCCTCACCAATACATCATGTTTACGTTGTATCTAAGCAGTGACTGATGGCAAATCAGTCATTCCAGGACCAATAGCTAATAGATAGACCAATCAAATAATAAAATGGAAAATATGGCTTAAGGAAAAGTCAAGTAGTAATAAAAATAATATTAAGATTATAAAGAAGAGATACTTTGTTACACCGCCAGGCTCCTATAAGGAGATAGAGTGCTCACTTAAAAAAGCCTAGAAACCTTTAAATTTTATTTTACAAAATTCGTGTTGTACGAGAAAAGCGTTTTCTAACGAAACAATTAATAGTTGTGCCAACAAACAGAAATACAGAATTTGGTGAAAGATGCACTTTTTAATGAGGTTTAAGGGCTGACAATATCACTAGATCGTAATCTGCAAGAACGATCAAATCGAATCGCTTGAAACCATTAATCAAGCAAGTTACCTGCCATCACCTTGCATATGTACATACATAACTTGGGCATTCCAACCCTTCAGTCAGGATTACGACCTAACTTCTCATATCACTAATGTTAATTTTATTCATAAGTGGCGGGACCTACCATTTAAGGTCGACTCCGAGTGACAGATTTTTGAGAAATTTTTTCATTTCAGAGTTTTTTGCCAGAAATCTGCTGAGAGGAAATCGCCAAAGAAATATTTTTCGTTTTGTTGGAGATGTCTGACCTAGGGTTTAACCCACGCCTCATGTCTTAGAACCCTACTATACTACGGTGACCTACCATGACCACACTAGAAGAGATATTTAATTTCTATCATGCGTAGATCCCAGCCAACCACAATTCCAGCCATGGAAGATAGAATTAAAACTGATATTGTAGAGATGCTAACGAAAATCATATCACCTGTTATATATATAGATATGTATGTATAAATACATATGTGTGCACATGTATAAAAAGCAGTGTTACTAATAGCAACAGACTAGTGAAGTCGCCGTAGTCAAGTGGGTAGTGTGTTGGCTTATTAGACGTAAAGCCAGGGTTCGAGCCCCAGGCCAGACATCAAAGACAAAATACAAAAAATATTTCTTCGGCGACTTCCTCTCAGATTTCTGGTAAAAACTCTGAGAGTAAATAAAATTGCCATGAAAAGTTTCTCAAAAATCTGTCGTTCGGAGTCGACTTTAAACTGTAGGTCCCACCACTCATGTCTAAAATTAACACACACAACATAAGTGGTGAGAGAAACTGGGTCGTAATCCTGACTGAAGTGTTGTAATGTATTAAATTATGTATGTATTAAATTGGTATTATGATCTTCGTATTGAAGATTTAACATTAACGATATTCATGGTGTTGAAAAATTAAATTGTTTAGAAAAATGGAATTAACTCATTAAATAATTTATTCATTTAATCCTTATATTTTTATTTCATTTTTTTTTCTTTTTGCTCTTGCATTTTATGCATTTAAGACAATTTAAATCTGCTCAATACATGATTTTATACAACAATCAGCTCTGTATGCCCTTTAAAATAGCCACAAACCTCTGGTGTTCAAACATAAACCAATAAACTTAATATGATTAAATTATCCTTAAATGGATACTTATGTCTGTATGTATGTACTTGTATGTATGTGTATCTGTGGATTTGCGAGTGTATAAAACACACATGCAGTCCAAATGATGGCAAAAATAATAAATAATTGGTTTATATTTTGAATATTGTATGTATGTAAACACAACATATAGACTGCAATGAATAATAAAATCAAAATATGATTTTCATTATGATTTCATATTTAATAACAGTTTAACCAAACATAAATATTTTTCTGTTTTTTTTTTTATAATAGAGTTGTTGATAGACAACAATATTATAAATATACTATGTAAACACAAACGAGCAATAAATGGAAAATTATTTCAAAATTCTTTTTATATGGCATACGATAAGTTAATCAGAATTGAGTAAACAAATGAAAGGAGTATTGAATCAAAGCCAATATCTCTCAACAATAACACAAGAGGCTAAACAAACAAACTTTTTTTAGAGAAGTTTTTACAAATTGACGTTCATACAAATTGTGAGTACAGAGAGAAAAAAAGATATTCCCAAATAGTTTGCAACATCTTTAACTCGCATAGACATATAATTGATTTAATAAAGTTTTATTTTAGCAAGTAACTGAATTAAAAGTACCTAAATTAGTTATTATATATGAATCCTTAAAATATGATAATGATTCTCAGTAACCTAGTGGTGGACGGTATATAAAGGGTCCGCCAAATAAATTTTTTTTTTTGAAAATGCTTTAAAAAAAACTACTGAACATTTTCTCAAAATTTCTTTTTTTTATTTGAAAGTACAATCCTTCCGGTTAATAATGGAAAATAATTTCATTCAAATGGCTGCCTCGGCTGGCCATGCAGTAGCCTACACCTGAAGATGCCGATTTTGACAAAAAAAATCTTCTTTTCAGATGAAGCTCATTTTGATCTTGGCGAGTATGTAAACAAGCAAATTGTCGCATTTGGGGCACAGAAAACCCGCACGCATACATTGAAAAGCCGGCGCACCCAAAACGAGTCACTGTTTTGTGCGGATTTTGGTCCAGAGGCATAATTGGGCCATTTTTCTTCGAAAATGAGCAAGGAGTGGCCGTTACAGTCAATGGCGATCGTTATCGGGCCATGTTGAACGAATTTTTGTTCACAAAAATTGAAGAGGAGGATATTGGCAACATTTGGTTTCAACAAGACGGCGCTACGTGCCACACAGCCGAAGCTACACTCGATGTTTTGAGCCCTATTTTTGAAGATCGCATTATCAGCCGCTGAGCTGATGTCGTTTGGCCACCTCGGAGCTGCGATTTGACACCGTTGGGCTATTATTTGTGGGGTGCCGTCACAGATAAATGTTACGCCGACAAGCCAGAGAATTGACGCTTTAAAGGACAATATTCGTGAAGCCATTGGTAAAATACAGCTGCACACAATCGATAATGTGCTTAAAAATTGGACCGATCGTGTAGGCTACTGCATGGCCAGCCGAGGCAGCCATTTGAATTAAATTATTTTATTATTTTTATTTTTCCAATAAAAAAAGAAATTTGAGAAAATATTCAGTAGTTTTTTTTTAAGCATTTTCGAAAAAAAAAAATTTTGGCTGACCCTTTACATATGTATCGATGTTTTTAAAACACTGGATCAATGATTTTTAGTGGATGCATCGAAATTAAAAAATTAAATAAAGTTATTCATGCAAATACAATCTGTCAAACAAAATCGACCTGTTAATGTAATAATACGTTGTGTAAATACACTCTTAAAAACAGTTCAGTTGGAGTTTAATACGATACAGTAAAGAGCATACATACATACATACATAATTGGTCATTACAACCCGTTAGTCAGGATTACGACCTAGTTTCTCACACCACTTATGTTTTATGCGTTATTTTTTATACGTAAGTGGCGGGGGATACAGTTTGAAGACGACTCCGAACGACAGATTTTTGAGAAACTTTTAATGGCAATTTTATTTACTCTCAGAGTTTTTGCCAGAAATCTGCTGAGAAGAAGTCATCGAAGAAATATTTTTTCACATTTCGTTTTGTTGAGAGCGTGGCCTCACGTCTAATAAGAAGAAGCCATGTCGCAAGTTAGACTGAAGGGTTGTAATAACCAATTATGTATGTATGTACTATATGTACTATATGTGACGGGCCAAACAGGCGAGAAACTTTCTGTGAAGTGGTGAAAGTGGTTTGAAATGAAAGGAAAAAAATGAAAAGAGACGGACATTCTTTTCAAATCAAAATGGTTTGAGACAATTTAAACAATGAGAAGTGAATGGAACTATGCATTAGACTCTCTACTCTAAGTATAGTAACTGAAATTTTGCCGGGCATTGTAAACTCAAAGAACACTTGAATAAGGATCTTAGAATAGGGATCGAAACAATTTAAATTTTGTAAACTCCGAGATGAGGGCAACAAATTATTAGAACAAATACTTGGAATCTATTTTGTCCCAATACTTCTCAGAAAGAAACACCTGTTTTATCAAGTAATACGCAGAGAGCTATTCATACTGACGCCGAACAGTACCATATATAGGTTGAGGGAATACAATAAATCGTCTTTTTGCGTCGATGTCCATCACTACCGTATTCTTTTATAATTTTTTATGATATGAATTTAGGTTAGGTTTAGTTACACCGATTGCCCAAAAGTTTACGTCGCATGTTCACTCTAAGGTAAATTTTATTACATCCACTCTTTTCCGGCAGTCTTTTCTCGAACTATGTGTCTAAGGTTAGGTTCTATGCAGCATTATATGCACGCGGAAAATGACGTATCTCCGTCCTTCTCCAAATATAGTTTCTTCAGTGGTCTTAATTCGTATAGCCCATATGCTCAGACATTCATCCTAGTATACAGTATCCAGTAAGTACAACTGTAATAATCTTGCTTGAATTTTCGCCATAAAGAAATTAAAAAAGAACATAAAGTATTCCCCCTGAAATAACTGATGTTTTGGACGTAAAAATTTTAAACCTCGTAAAAGTTATACAAATTAGTTTAAATGTTTCTAAAATCTGTAGATCGAAGATGGCGTTAATTTTAGTTTCCGCCAATCATGGATCAAGTTAACTCACACACGTGAGAAGATAGATGTGGAAAATTGATTGTAAATATCTGACTAACGGGATGTAATGACCAATTAGGTAAGTAAGAAGGCAATGCTTCATAATAATCATCGTAAATTTCTTTGATAAACAACACAGCACAGTTTTAGGCCGACCAAATTTAACGACGGCAATAATTTATTGTTACAATTGCGTAGTTAACTGAATGAATACAAAAGCTCTGACGATATTATTCTCGTGTTCCTCTACTTACGAAAATATGAAAAAAAAATTAATACATCTAGTAAACCACGCGTAGATTGCATAGAGTTATATGATCGACAAAATAGTTTACTGTTGTAAAGGAAAGCGTACAAAAAATGACCGATGAGAGTTTTTTCGATCTGATTGTGGTTAGTTGTTAGTTATAAACTCTGCTATGTGTAAGAACAAATTCATATATACGTACATACATATTTGGTCAGTCCGGATTATGACCTTGCTTCTCACACCGCTTAAGCTGTGTGTGTTAATTTTATACATGACTTGCGTAATCTACAGTTTAAAGTTAATTCCGGACGACAGCTTTTTTAAGAAACTTTTTAATGCAATTTTATTTTGTATCAGAGTTTTTTCAGCTGAGAAAATCGAAGAAATATTTTTTATGTCTGACCTGGGGTTTAAACTAAATCTAATAAGCCAACATACTACCTACTAGACTAAGGCGACTTTATGAGCACACTCGCCGAAGGATTAACTTGATTTCCTTGAATACAGATTGCATCTAGCTAAAGCTATGATAAATTTAGTTTAAACTCTAGAGACTATGGATGCAAGTGTTGAGATGAAAACACATCGTGCGACAGAATCACGTCCACAACTAAAAATAGTACTGGTCATCTAATGCGATATGTACACAGCAAGTTTGTATTTAAATATCACAATATTTGTACTTTGCGCCTCCGCATGATGGACTTGAAATGCAAAATTTATTAATGCATTTATTAATTTATTGAAACACTTTTAACATATTTTTAAGCTTTAGGTTCTCATTAGAACTGTTCCAATACTTTATTAAAAGTAAAGTAATGCCTGCATTTTTTATTTGTACCACAAAGGAAATAAAAAGAATATCAAAATTATTCAAAACCAAATTGGTTCATGTTCAGGTCAGACGATGTTAAAAACACATTTCGTTTAAATTCGAATAGAAATTAAAGAATGTGTTATGAAAAGTATAACTAAAAAAAATTTCAGAGAAAATTACTTTAATTAACGAATTAATAAATATTTAATCAATTTGTTTAATTACACAACAAAAATTCGCTAAAATTTTATGGTTTGAATTTTTAATACAAAAGCTACTAAAAAATTTTCAGAGAAAATTACTTTAATTAACGAATTAATAAATATTTAATCAATTCGTTTAATTACACAACAAAAATTCGCTTAATTTTTATGGTTTTTTAATACAACAGCTACAGCAATACAAATTACTGCGTATGAGTAATGCAATACAAAGATATGGATATCACGTATACGCCACGTATAGCACAGCTTTGTAAGTAATAGCAGTCACAAATTTCCATAATTAATAATACGTATGCTTAGCACTTTAGAATTTAATTATATGTTTAATAATTTACAAAAAATTTCATTTAATTTTAATTAATAAAATTACCTTTTTAATTAAATTTTAATTTTCTTTACATATCATATTCAATTACACAGCAATATTGTAATTGGAGCCATTTTCTTCTTAAATATTTAATTTATTCCACGTTCTAGTTTTAGTGAGATATACGTTATATTGTTATTTTGCCTTTTTATTTTTAATATTTTAATTCTTTTTTATTTATTTTCCTTATGTTTTTTATTTTGAGGTTAAAATTATGTGCTTAGTTTTAATATTACAAATATTTTATTTTAATTTTATTTTTAACTCATAATTTTATTTCTTTTTTAAATAACTTGCGTAGTTTCATATTTCTTTTTGCATTTAAAAGTGAATTTTTTTATTATTTTTATTTAATTCGATGAACTTGTTAATATTGAACAAGAAAATTTATATAACACAAGTATTATTTTATTTAATTTTATTTTTAATTATTCGTTTATAACTTATACAAAGACACTATTTTAATTACAAAGTATTTTTCTTTTTTATATTTTGCATTTAACTTAGAGAATTACATGGAATTTAGAGATTATTTTTATTTTATTTATTTAATATTTACTTTTATTTTTGTTTTAATTCCTCATCTTTTTTATTATTGCTGTTGTTGTTTATTTTTGTTAAACAATCCTTTTATTTTCACATATTTCCCGTTTTATTACTTTTGCCATTATGT
This sequence comes from Sarcophaga carnaria, assembly GCA_958299815.1. NCBI lineage: Eukaryota > Metazoa > Arthropoda > Insecta > Diptera > Sarcophagidae > Sarcophaga > Sarcophaga carnaria. Next base: position 78,941,731 of record OY283149.1, on the reverse strand, counting down.
TCTACATGGTTTCTTGTGTGTTAGGCTCAAAATAATGCATGATTATTCCTGGTTTTTTTATTTTTTTTTTTGTAGAGTACAACTTTTGTTGTTTTCCTTGTCAAAGTAAATATTACTGTTACATTAAGAGAATCAAACGTGCGTGTATAAGTTCAATCACAATATTTTTTTTGTATATGTTAGTAAGGCAAAGTTTGGTTTAAGAAAGTGGGGGAAGGGAAGAGATAAAAAGAGCATAAGTCAAAGCATAGGCAGAACGAGAGAGAGAGTAGAAATATCAAACAGAGCGTTGAGAGAGTTTACTAACTACTAGAGTTTAAAAGAGGGAATATAATAAATTTATTTCATATAGTATTTACGGTAAACTTTAAAAAAATATGAAGACACACGCACACACGCACAAACGAAAACACATTTAGTTAGGTAAAGTGCTTTTTTAGTTGCTTTTCTACTTTATTTTGTTTTGTTTCGTTTCGTATTTTTTTTTTTTTTTTTACTTAGGTTAGAGGACTCTGCTATTTGATTTTAATTTTAATTTATTTTTTCTCTCTTACTATTGTTGTTATTTTATTTTCTAAGTGATGTTTTTTTGTTTTGTTGTTTTCTGTTTTGTTGTTTTTACTTCTACACTACACTCTAAGAGTACCACTACTATTACTAACAATTTATTTATGACTACAGCGATAACGACGACGGCGACAACGACAACGACGGCGACGTTAACATTACAAACTAATATAACGACTATAAATGGCTTGTTATTTTAGCTTTTCTATAACTTATATAAGGTTTTACTTTTTATTTTATTTTGTGTGTGAGAGTGTGGTTTTTTTTTTGTTGTTTTTTTTTATTACTCTACTTTTTTATATTATTTTATGTTAGCTAAACACTAGTTTCCTTCTTATTTATAATTTAATTAATTTATAATTTATTTCTCCACTAATTTTATTTTATTTTTTTTGGTTTTTATTTGATCATCTTAACTTATCAACTTAGAATATATTTTAATTGTTGTTTCTGTTTTTGTTTTTGTTGATGTTTTATACACATTTATATTTAAATAATTTCCATGTTTATTTAAATGGTTTTAACATTTAAAAACCGTTCTACGCTGTATTGGTTTTATCAAAATCTTATTTTGTTGTTAACACGTCTAAAACCTCCCGAAGACTGATTTTCATTTCCCATTACAAAATGCTAAGTTGTTTGAGAAAATTCCTTATGCTACAAACTTTTTAACGAAACATATAAATTTAACGAAAACTTTTTTGCTTTAACTACCCTTACTACTACGACCGAAAAAGCTTTATTCAAAAGTCACCTCATATACTTTCTTTTGTTATTGTTTTCTTAATTATCCTTTAACGTAGTGAAGCTTTACTCTACGATTTTGGTTTTTTTTTATTATGTTCACCAGGAACAACAACTATAAAAAGCATTGAACTAAATGGCAGACATGTGTTACAGGTGATGTTGAATTTTATTTTTTTGTTTTCTTGTATTAGTCTTCCGTTTCGTAGCAACAGCAACAAAAAAAGGTGTTGTGCATTATTTCCCTCGTGTTACGAGAGTTATTTATACAGTTCTGGTATAAATAATAGGGATATGTAAAGACATTAGATTTCAGAAATTTTTTAAATCTGTAATCTGGGTTGATCAAGTATTATCTTTAACAAATCATTACTCCTTCCAATTTTGTAATCGAAATCAATTTTGTAGGGCAGAATTTATACCTTTTTTATTTCATTTTAAAATGTTCTTTAAAAATATTTATTTAATGAAATTATTATTTCCACAAACATAAGGTTTGAGGCACTTGTAGTGGCCATTGCACCTCACACCAACACTGAAGCACCATCATATTTCATGATTGCCTTTATGTCCTTTAACTAGAACGCAGTGTTTTTGTTCCGCTACAAAAATCGTTTAGCATCTGATGCAAAAGTGCTAAATATTTACACTTGTCTGTAAATTTAATTATTTATCGGAAGTTATTCCAGTTATTAATATATTTTGTGGCATAATCTAAACATAGTTTTATATCCTTGTCTGACTTAAAGAACTTCTTACATGTAAAAGAAGCCTTTATATTCAATTGTAAAAATTCCGTAAGATAATTTATTCATTCAAGTATTTTATGAATAATTTCCCATGTTTAAATTTATATAAAGCCATGTGAAAATCCCACAATAAATCGGGATCAAATAACACGATCTTAATGGGCAGTTTACATCAGCTCAGCATTCAGTGTAACCAATATGGCATGAACTGTTTGGCAAGTAGCTTCATCCTGTTGAAACCAAATATCTTTGTTGTTCAAATCATCTATTCATTCCAAAATAATTTAAATCACCGACATATAGTGCTCTCCGTTGACAATGGTGGCCGGTCAACGTCGTTCTCAAAGAAATATGAACAATAACGTCGCCAATCTAAAATTACCACTAAAAAGTGCGTTTTCCGGTATGCATTAGAGGCTCTTAGAGGCTTAGTGACTCTTAGAGGCTTAGAGGCTCTTGGCAACGATGGACGTCTCAATTCGACTATTTCGTTTGTTTACATTCCCATTCATGCAGAAATGAGCCTCACGTCTGAAGATGATTTTTCGATGATAATTAGGGTCAATTGCCAATCGTTGTCTATGGTCAACCATGGTGATTTGCCAAAACAGAGTGAATAAATTTAACGAAATGACCGTTATCAACTGTCAAAATTTGGAAGTCCCTGCTGATAGACGTGAAGATGCCCTGAATCATTATACCGTTTCCTTACTATGGTTCCCACAATACTATTCCCCTGACCAACTTCAGAACACTGTTTGGTATCCGTATAGATAATTCGTACTCTAGTACTTGATAACGGTGATGACAAGTCTCAAATTTACTACTGAAATCGGTTAAGGTCAAACATAAAGGCGACCGATGTCCTACATACTGTTCCACTATAATAAGTCAACTGTTGAAGAGGTCAATGCAAGACCCGTATATTGTGAAACCAGCTTGTTAGTTTCGAAGATCGCGTGAACAATTCATTCATTTACTTGCTCGACAAGATACACGCACAATGAATGTAAAAAACACCAGTAGTATGTAGAAGACGTCTTCTGACTCATAAAATCTTCAATCTTGCATTAAAACTTCGCAGTATTCCCGAAGCAATATAAAAAAAAACTTATCAAAACATAAACAATTGACGTGAACACATCGATCTCTGATCTATTTATAGTAGACAACACCCAGGCAGAAACCGTTAACAAGTTTTGCTACCTTGACAACCTTATATACAATAAACTGCGGGTTAATCGAGGATTTTGACCATCGAATACCAAAGGCTCGATAAAGATTTGTCCGTTTCTGAAACCTTTTAGAAATCATAGCATCAGTATAAGTATGTTTAATTAAACATTTTTGACACAAATAAAAAATCTACTGTCCTATATGGACGTGAAGCCTAGAATGGCTTCGTAGAATTCTATGCATTTTCTGGTCAAATCTCATATCCAATACAGCATCATCAATATACAAATAATAACGTGACAAAGATCGTCATACAATGGAATCTAATGGAAAGCTGTTAAAGAGAACGACCAACTTTGATATGTAAATGTGGACTGAAGGCTTTTTTCACAAAACCAGAATGTGTTCATTTAATTTGTCGAGGCTAGATATACGAGCGATGAGAACACGTTGCGGAACTAAAAATTAAAAGTAATTAAATTTGAGCACTTATATTTACTTATATCGTTGTTACTAACAACGATAGGTCGATGATTACCAACTATTTCGGGCTGAATTCGATGACTTGAATACTAACGATATACGCTTTTAACAAGATGGCTCTACATGCCACACAGCTCATGCCATATTGTTATTCCGCACGAGCAATTTAAGATCATGGTCATTGATTGTACGATTTGACCCTGTTAGACCTATTTTTATGGGCTTTGCTTATATCGAAGGTGTATGCGAATATGTCAAACTTCAGCGGTTCTCAAAGCCAGCATAAACCATGGCGTCAGTCAAATTAAGTCTAATTTATGCGCCAGAGTTATGGAAAATTTAAAGTTTCGGTTGCACTTCACCCAGAGAATCTGTGGCGAACATTTGAACGATGTTGTTACTTTGTTTTATTTAAATTTGAAGATAGAAAGCATTTAAAAAATATCCTATAGGTTGTTCATTTTATTAAGTAAAATGGATCTGTATTATTTAATTTATTTTTTAAATCATAGCTATTAATTTGCTCATAACTGTAGCTATTTATTAGGAAGCAAAAAAAACGAATAAAGCGTTCATGCAATTCTCGTAATTCTCTTTTTGCTCGTTTTCATTGTGATTTACTTTTGTGTATGTTTTGAACTCACTGTTAAATAAATGTGCATGAATCCGAATTGGAAAATTGTTGCTGAGCTTGTGACGTCGACAACAATCCATGCATTATTGTTGCTTTTTTCGCATTACATCATTGCATAATTAAAGCACTAATTTCATATCGTACTTTTCAAAAACAAATGATTAAATGACCCAATTTAAGTTCAAAACAACAGTAAAAATGAATGAAAATTTTTTTTTGAAGCGCGTATAACGAAAAATATAGGAAATTTTAAATTTTCTTGTATTTTAAAATCCAATAATTTTATTATTATTTTATTATTAGAATATTATCGAATATTTTAAATGTTGTGCGAGGAGCTCGATTTTAGTAATAACCGATTGCCAAAATTAGCACAACAGGTAATTCTTTTGCATTACAATTTAAAAAATTATATTTTTTTTAAGTTATTGATATTAGGAGAGACCTATAAGATGCTTAGTAAACATTAAGAAACAGGCGATCAATAGAATTAACCCTTTAACTGTCGAGTATATATCGAGTATACTCTCGAGTCTTTTAAAAATTATTAAGCAATTAAAAGTTTAAAGAAATTAGTATACATATAGTATTCACAGGGTAATAGCTTCCGCCCAGTTGGCGGATACTCTTATGAAAGAACAGCCGCAATCCGCATCAGAGCAATATTTTATAACATCAGCTTAATTTGTGCTCACGCCCCAACGGAAAGAAATGACGATGTGGTTAATCCTGGCCGGTTACTCTTCATTTTTGTACATTAAGGTTACTCTTCGTTGAATCGACGAACACTTTAACCCTAATTGGTTACTGTTCGTCGAATCGACGAAGCTCATTTACTCTTTATCATATAATTCTCATATATTTGACCAAATTTCGCTCATTTTATCAACAATGTTGGTTGATAACGAAAGCTTGTAGTGAGTAAACGTACCCTGGCCACCCATTTTTTTAATCCTGGATGGTCATTTTTGTACAGTAAGGTTACTCTTCGTTCAATCGATGAACAAAAAAAATTTTATAACTTCAGCTTAATTTGTGATCAAGCCCCAACGGAAAGAAATGACGATGTGGTTAACCCTGGACGGTTACTCTTCGTTGAATCGACGAACACTTTAACCCTAACTGGTTACTGTTCGTACAATCGACGAAGCTCATTTACTCTCTATCATATAATCCTCTTATATTTGACCAAATTTCGCTCAATTTATCAACAATGTTGGTTGATAACGAAAGCTTGTAGTGAGTAAACGTACCCTTTCCACCCATTTTTTAATCCTGGATGATCATTATGTACAGTAAGGTTACTCTTCGTTGAATCGACGAACAAAAAAATTTTTTCGTCTACTGACTGCAAGCTTTCATTATCAACTAACGTTATTGAAAAAAAGAGCGAAATTTGGTCGAACACAAAAGAGTTATATGATAAAGAGTAAATGAGCTTCGTCGATTCAACGAACAGTAACCGTCCAGGGTTAAAAATGCCTTCCTCGCTAAGCTATAGGACGTATATGATAAGTGCCCTTCCCATGACGCCAAAATCGTCCTCGGATATTTTAATGCAAATGTCTGGCGGGAAGGTATTTTGGGCCCCACTGTCATTCAGTTCAGCCTCCATGCAACCACTGCCTCCCATGGTATGAGGGCGATCAAATTCGCCGCGTCACGTATCATGGTAGCACCAAGTTGCAACACATCGATATTCCTAAAGCCACTTGGATATCCACCGATCGATCTACATCCAAACAGATTAATCACATTGTGATTGACAGAAGGCATGACTCCAATTTACTAGATGTGCGCACGTTCAGAATGTCATAATATCGACTGGGAGCACTACCTTGTAGCAGCCAAGTATCGACTGCGCATTAACGCTTCGAGGTCTGCTCGATGTAGTACAGCTAGACGTCAAGAACTTAGTTTCAGAAAGGACAGACTAGGCATTCTCCGTCGTTCCCCATCTATTCTCAGCGACATTGATGAATTGTGGTCCAAAATCTCTTACTTCTTGCGCGCCACCTTTGCTTCGAGCGACCACTCCAACGAAACCAATGGTACGATGAGGAGTGTCGCGGGGCAGCTGCAGCGAACAACGTCGCATACAAGAAAACGTTGCAGTCCACCGCTACGCGAACTATGTAAAGGTAGGTCGAAATGGTAGCTTTGATTACCAAAACTCACTTAAGCACGCATAGCAGCCCACAGGGGCTGCCAACAGGTGCTACTATGATCTCAATAGGCAATTGAATAGCAGAGACCTCTCTCGTACGACAAAATTTACACTCTACAAGACGCTCATCCTCCCCTCCTCCTTCTTTATGGCGCAGAAACATGGACAATATTAAACACTGTTGCAGCTCCCTTGAGAATATACGAGAGAAAAGTCCTACGTAAGATCTTCGGTATAGTGAGAATTACCGATTACAACGACATGGACGTTATGCACCGTATTAACAACCACCGTCTGCGTTGGTCCGGCCATGTTGTTCGAATTAAAGAGGATACCGTCATTCGGCCGCACAGCTCTTATGAGGTAAAATCGAAGACAGTCTGAGCCGATCAGTTTCGGTTAAATAGGGAAAATAAAGTTGTCCTATGCTCGGCCCCAAGTCATGTGAGAATTCTCGGCAATAAGCAAGCAGACGAACTTACGAGAAGGGAAGCTCTCTTTTCGTTGACGGGGCCAGAAACTTTCTGTGGCAGCTGACGTTTGGCAAGGTAATATCAAAGAAAGGGAAAACAAAGAGAAGCAACGACTCTTCTCTAGCCAATGTATTTGAGGTAATTCAAACTTGTTGGAAAATTTAAATAAAAGGAGATCTGAGTTACGCATCGGACTATCCAGGTTGGTAACCGGTGAGAACACCATTGCTAATTCTACGCCCAAAAAAAGCCGTGGGTACTGGCGTTGGTAAATCTCAGCAACTGCTCAATTTTTCAATCGATTATATCTGACGAAGGATATATTAAACTAGGAGGTCGGCAGGAGTTTGTTGAGTTTAGAGGCGATAAATCAGCCTATAGAAAGATCAAAATTGGCGTACCATAGGGTAGGGTAGTGTCACCTATTATTTTTAATATATACTTAACAGGATTCACCACTAAACGTATCAAAGGCGTCATATGCCGATGACTGTACAGTCTTATCCTCTGGCATTGACATCGATGACATGACCAAAATTACGGGCTACCTGACCATCATCATGGACTATTTTCAAAATTGAAATGTAAGGATATCCGCTCTAAAGTCTTCAGTTTCGCTATTCACCACCTGGAAAGAACTTGACATCTCCGGAGATTATCCTTACACGCATCCCATATAAATCAAAAAGTGGGGAACTGGAACAGGGTCCTTAAAGACCTTGCCGCTACATCATGGGGCATTGATAGTTATAACGACGTATAAGGTAATAGAGCATCCTCATTTCAATTATGCCGCCTTAATATGGACCCACTTCTTCAGTTACACCCAGTGGCGTGCGCTTCAGTCGACACAAAATCAGGCACTCTGAATTACGATGGCAGGTGCGTAAATGACTAATTAGGATCACTTACTTGAGAGAGAGACTAAGATATCGCTTAGGCAGCACAACGAACTACTGACAAAACAAAACCTGGTTTCCATACATTATTCCCCTCCTTCCATTTGAGAAAACTTACGACGCTTTAGAACCGATATTTCGAATATACTATTACCATATAATCGACTATGGAAACGCAGCACACCCTTCATCAGTCGGCGATGGAAACAGCTGTAAACGGTTACAGCTATAACAGGGTACTTGAAGAACATTCTCCCCCAATATCAGATGGTGAAAGGCAGCTGATCAAGGAAAACAAGCACTATTCTAGCACAGTTGAGGTCCGGTTGATCAAACATCCTCAATTGCTAACGGAAAAGGATTGTTGCCCACCACGTCGTCAAAGCTCACAAGACTCGGCTGACCCTTTTTAACTGCCTAGTGCACTTGTGGTTGACACTTGTTGACGTTGCGCTGTTCCTTAGACTACTTTAATCAAATTATTCTTGATTTTTCAACAAAAAAATATTTCCGGGTACAGCAAAGCTGTTACAACAACAATATATTTCACCAAAAAAATATACAACGGACTTCCAGGCTGACACAAATATAAGTTGACGTTATGCGTGTTGTATTGTGTTATACGTTATACTTCACCTTTTCTACAGACAGCAAAGTTTAAGCACCGTATAATATACGGTGAGTTTAAGTTTGTTCCACCCGGTTTATCTCCGCTACTACAATAAAGTTAAGCAGCTTTTGACATACGTCAAATACATTGACGGCTGCTTTGTTTTGTTTTAATTACATTTCCGTGTTGTGTGGTGGACAATTCAATGTACGTGAAAGTAACTAATCACACACGTTGTTAGTTGAAGAACAAAAAACAACGTAGTATTTCTGGTTTTGACTAGTAGTAGCACTTAAATAAAATCATGTTCATCGTACTTCAATGCACAATGCACAAACGTTGCATATGATGTCTTTGTCATATATTTTTCCACTGATGAACATTCACAGGAGTAGGAAACGGTATAAAATGTAAAAAATTAAAACGGCAGTTTAATATTAATTTCAAATACCCATACATTATTTAATTTAGTCACATGTTCATACCATGAAATGCAACTCGACTTGACTAATGTTACTAACATTCTCTGTTAATGATGACATTTCGATTCTGACATCCAGCTGACTGACATTTACGTACAAATTGACAATCATTTTTATATATATTTCGGCACATAGAAAAGGGACAAAAATTGTTGGAGCATTTAAGCAAATTTTCAATAAAACAAATAAAAAAATCTAGAAATTTCAAGAACAATGTCCAGCTACGAAAACTATGGCACTGCCAATAAACCAGACAGCAATTGTAGGACATGTAATGACTTTAAATTTTGGTCAAAACAACAGCGACAAATATTTCACAAGGCAGGCGATGTAAGTTTTTGTCTCTGTCCCCGGCCCAAAATGATAAAAAAAATAACCTTTTACATCAATATAGCCAAAGGAGCCAGCTAAAAGAGACGGTGGCAGTGGCAATGGGCAGTCCGGTGATGGTAATGGCATGAGAGAAGATTGTCCATTGGACAAAACAAGATTGGGAAACGCTACCTGGGGTCTGTTACATACGATGGCGGCATTTTACTCCGACAATCCAACTGATAGTCAAAAATCGGATATGAAAGCATTTTTTGATGTTTTTTCACGTGTATATCCCTGTGAATATTGTGCCAAAGACTTTCGAAAAGAGTAAGTAATCGATTGGAAATATAAGAAATGATGCAATAGTTTCAAATATCGCTTAAATATTACGCTCTTACTTTAAAGCTTGCAGCAACATCCGGTGAAACTGGATTCTCAGAATGATTTTTCCCTTTGGTTGTGCCAGTTTCATAATCGCGTCAACGTGAAATTGGGTAAACCACAGTTTGACTGTTCTAAAATCAATGAAAGATGGCGTGACGGTTGGCTTGACGGCTCCTGTGATTAATATTGACGATATAGTTGTTAACTCTTTTTAACAAATTGGCTATTTCACATCATTTTTTGCATGATTGGAATCCTAATGTTGTTGTCATCATCGTTTTTGTTTAATAATAGTACATAGTAGTTTGTATATATAATAAGCAATAATGCTCCTGTCCTCAAAACTCCAACAATATTTACAGCAAGAGTTAGTTAATCATACAAAAATAGGCAACCATCTTAAATCTTTGCAATTATCGCATCTTTATTTATACAATCTTTTTAATAAATAAAAATTGTAAACTATTATTTCAATTATAAGTTATGAAAACCTCTTGCGATAATAAAATTCTGTTCCTTGCTTTAAATAAAAAACAAATTCGGATATCTAATGGAAATCGATTTTGAAAAACAACGACGATACTTATTTTCCATAGTAATTTTATACAATTTGATTTCAAAATGGAATATCTTAACTTTCCATATGATTTAACTATGTTATGCAATAATCGGTTTCTATAGCTTTTATTACTGCAACTCATTACACTTAAAAAAAATCGTTTTGTAATAAATCGACATACCATTACATACCGGATTGCCTCTATTGCCATGTAAATAACATACGAACACATCTTAAGTTTAAATAAAAGATTTTCAAAAGAAAACGAATACATGTAGTTCTTAAGAATGTAAGTGTTGTTTGAAATATCTCTTTATATGGTTATCGATAAACTAATTTTAATCCAACAGTTGCTTAATCATGAAAAAATAGACAATGCATATCCGTCCATTTAACATCAAAACAACTTGGCATATGTATTTCATCTTTCTGTTTTAGAAACTCCTAGCCGAAAATATCTTATCCTATCTTTTCAATAGCTACTGCACATAATTTTAGATTACCAAATTTTTAGCTGGATCACACATAAACGAATGAATAACAGTGATACTAAGGCCACCTCTTGGTTCAATTGTTAGGTTAGGGGAATAGATATCGACAAGCCTTTCTAGGCGCTGATGAAATCTGAGAACCTCACAAAGACTGTAGCACAGTTATTAGCTTTGGAAATTTACTACTTTATTATAGATTCCAAGAAAGAATACTTAGTACTGTATATGGGCATTCCCATGTTATCGTACGTGCTATTTGGACAAAAGACTGATTGTAAGAACATTTCAAATGTGTTTGTAATGTTTAGTATAACTTTTACACAAAACTCTAACAAAGAAGCAAAATATGGGTGGTATTCACAAACGCACACATAGTGCGGCGTTTTGTCTATTACTAGCATACATATACATAGCTAGGTCGGTGCAGGAAAAAGAAAGATTCACCATTTTTTCCTATGATCAATTCGTTTATGTACATATATTTGATATGCGTTTTATTTCCTCTTTGTCATATTTGAAAAAAAGTTTTAAAGATTTTTTTGTTTTCAGTTGTGGTTGACGTTTACGTGGAAATGCCCATATGTAAATATCGCGTCAGAAAATGAATAATGTAAATGGTTGGCAAATAATAAATAAAATAAAACATAAAAACAAATAATTTGAAATTGTAATTGGCTTGAAAGCTATTGTTTATATTTTGACCACCACTGTATGTATTAAATGGTCCCATTTTTCTACTTTTATTGGAAGATTTCAAATCAACATTTTTATTCATTTTGATCACTAGCATTCAGACTATCGTTGCAATTAAACTGAATAGACAAATGGACTTCCCTAATCGACAATAATTCCATGGCGGTCTGTAGACAAAGTCACGTATGTTAGCCAAGGTAATGTACTTCTAATTGTTCAACAAATTTTATGTTCATTGCATTACTCACCTTTATGCGGATCAAAATCTATGGTTTTAATGAGGGTTATTTGCATCAATAGAAATCGGCAATTACGACTCAAATTGTTTTCCTAACATATTTCGATATACTCCACCTGTTGTTAGTTGCATCATTTGGAATACAAGAGTCAATTAGACATCTTTTTTCAGTTTCTGTAAACATATATTTTGTTTATTATTAAACACCTTATTTAATAGCCATTTTTATAACGGGCAGACAATGGTTATAGATAGCATCCTTAAATGACTTTTGCATTTAATTAAAATACTAGGTATACAGTTATTTTATTTTGATAGAATTTTTAATTCATTATTATTTCATTAAATTTTGTTGAATCGATGATGGTAAATAACAACAAGATAATTTTAACTAGATTTGGTAATCTACTTCATTCAACATGAATTTAAATTCTGCCGGGGAAAGTACCATTCTCACGTTGATCATTCCATTTTTCAACCCAGGCATTAGGGCACATGGATTGGAAGGTCTTCTTGAAATAATTACAGGGTTCATAACTTTCTCCACGTTTCTTCTGGCAGCGATGGTAGTCTATGTAAGACTGGTAGCAGTAACGGGTCACGTTCTGGTTAGGGAAACGTGGATCGAAGGGAGCAGTTTCCAATTTGACGGTCATTGCTGGTTTTTCGCCTTTTTTTGACATGGAAATTGAATTAAAGTATTATGCAGGGGGAAAATATTTTTTAGTTGTATAATGACTTATTTAGTATGTACAAAAATGATACTGTTGTTGTTAGGCAGGCAACGATGAAAATTAGCAAATATATTGTTGTAGCGGGGATTGTTTTTATGGATTATTGAATTACAAGCATTACAACATGGATATGAACGCACAATTTTTATATTCATGGACAAATGAAGACGTAAAATTTTTTTATTACGATTATTATTGTTAATTAATATCGAGACGAATGTAATGGAAAAAGAAAGAAATACAAAGAGAAATACTATTATTATATGTAATTGAAAATAATGGAATTTTGTATGTAACGAATAAAACAAATTAATGTGGGAAAAACAGATGAAAACGTATAAAAATGTAACAAAAAATTCTACGTAATGTTAAACAGAATTGTAAAGGTGGAGACTGTATTAAAATGCATCTATTTTATGAATATGTAGTACCAAAAAGAGTAAAAATATAACCACATAATATGTGGTATGTATATGTATATTATACACTTTAATTTTTTTTAAATAAAAATTTTGAAAAAAATGTGGTGGTCTGCTGCATAATAAAATTGCTCTCCTGATGAGCATTGTCTTTAATAAGATCTATAGGCTATTATTGTATAACTTTGCAAACCTTTATTAACACAAAAAAAAAATAGAATCAATGAAATTCAATAAAATTCGATTTAATTAATTAATTTTTAGTGTGTTTCATAGATAAACCTTATTATTTAACATTATAGTTTTTTTTGTTTTTTTTTTTTAATTTTATAAATATTCATGTGTTTTATATATGTATATTATCGTTTATTTAATATCTTAATATCTTATCAATTTTTATATAAAGATTTGATTGTATATTATGAGAATAGTAATATACTGTACGTATATTTATACGAAATCGCGTAATCCTACAATTGAGAGCCTAAAACTAAAAATGGTTTTTGAAGACTGAGAATCTCAAAGATAGAAAAAAAATTAAAATGGAAATTAGAATAAAAAAAATATATGCACAGGTCTAAAAAATAATGTTTTTTCTTATGTTTTTTGTTATACTGTTCAAGTTCATTTATTTCACCAGCGGTCTATTGCCTTGTTCGGACTCACAGGCTGTGTTTTTGTATTTATTAACTTCGGCTAAGTAGAGAGACCAGAAATCTTTAGGATCAGCATTAGCATCTGTTTGTATTTTTGGTTTCGCAACAACACCCGTTTTAAGAATTTTACCACCTCTACGTCGCCCAACAATAGGAGGTGGAGGTGCACTCTTACCAGTAGCAGAGGCTGCTAAGTACGGAGCCGTAGTTGGATTAGCTGTTGCTACTAATGGAGGTACGGTTGGCAATATTGGCTTAGGTATAGTAGCGGAAGTAGTGGCCGCTGTCACCGAGCTTGTCGCCTGAGCTTGTTGCATTTTTTTAAATATTTCCAGAAAAGAACCGTCATTAGCGAAAACGGGATGGGAAGCTTCAGGCTTAGGCGGCGGATAAACTTTACCTTCCTTGGCTAATTCGGCACGTAATTTCTCTTCCATTTCTCTATGTATACGTTCTCTATCTATGGGCTCATCCTCTGCAAAACGATATATTCCATCTGATTTTTTTGAACTTTGTTGTGGCAAAGGCAAATCTTCTAAATTCTCGCTTATATCCTGGCTATCGTTGGAGTCTTCTTCTATATTTTTAAGTGTCGAAGACGATGCAACATTTTTTAATTGTTTATCGGGTGGTTGATTTTGACTTTTTGACGAATTCTTTCCAAAATCTCTAAAGTGAGACGAACTCCTTGATCGGGAACGAGAACGTGAACTTTTCCTATACTGGTCGTCATAGCCGTCAGCACGATAACGATTACATTCACCCTGACGTCTAGATGAGAATGACTTAGATCTAGAACGTGATCTGGAATTCGATCTTGATCTAGAGTTACGATTTCTATGAGACACATAATGATGTTTGCCATTTCGTCGGGAATAATCACGACTTCGTGACCGACTATGACTGCGTGAATATGAATCACGACCTCTTCGATGGCGACGATTCCGTTCAACAGATCGACTACGAGATCGTGAGCTATTATCTATGCGACGGTTATATGATCTTTTGCGTGAACGACTTCGCGTTCTGGAGCCAGAGAAATGCGCCCTGTTGCTGTCACGATCATTAAACTTTTCTATGGGCTCTATATCGAAATCATCACGTCGTATACGACGATTAGAAGACATGATGATCCCTGTGTGTTTTTCTCGCTCGTTCGATTATCCTCAATATCAAGGAAGATCTGTAAATCAAACCGTTTATCCTCATAATTAGAATATTTATTGTACACTTTTTACACGTCAATACATACTATACTTTTTTCATTTTTTTTTTTAATTTTTTCAATATTTTCTTGTAACTTTTTTGAGAAATATACAATTGGAGTGACCGTCTGATGAGGAGAGAAACTGAGTCCATTAAAAATATGTACACTCTTGAAATTTGTTGGCTGCCCATATGTGATATACTATTAGTATGAGGGTTATGGGTTCGATTACCACCAGAAGCGCTGGTGTAAGATTTAAGCTACTCTGCTTGTATTAATTATAATATAATGAAATAAGTTGCTATTCATTATTTTAATTTGGTTTCACGAGGCCAACAAGATGAGAAAAGGTTACTTGTTTTCTTGTGGTATAACCTCAATTTTACTGTCTTACAGAAAATTACATTTCGATAAATTTAAAAAACAATTTAAGGCCAAAGATCTATTTCGGATAGTATGGATTATTGTTAAGGACAATATTTTTAACGGTTCTTATATAAAAACTTTTAAATAACAAAGTTTTTGATCATTTTATGTTGTGTTCTTTTGATCCTAAAATTATTATTTTAATGAAATAAATATTTGATATAGTTGCGATATACATATGCACATATGTAATATGTAGCCTACATAATAATTTCACTAATCAGATGACTTGATTCTATGAAAAAACTTGATTGCACAAAAAATTAGAAAATTAACAACTAATTTAATTACTTTGATAACTGCGATGTGATAACCCCACCGCAAAATAGGTACCGCAATTAATGTATCGCTTTATTTCATTTGACTAGGGTAAATTCTCACATATTTCAGACGATTACTTTTTCCAATTGAATATTAACACTTTCAACACTGTATTTAACAAGAAAATACTTATACTTCTATTGTTCTTCAAAAATATGTTTTTTGTTTTGATTTGATTTTGTTTAATTAATGAAAAAAAATATTAGAAACATTACTTGTTTTATAACAGCTTCTCTCTCGGTCGATTGTATCCAGAAACAGAACACTCTCACACAAATACTTTTCGAGTTTGTGTAATAGCCTTTGTCGACGCAGACTGCGCTGCTCGTTTGTTTTTCTAATGGATATTGACTGCGGTTTATTTCCAGTTGGGATTTATAAAAAGGCTTTTATTTTGCTGTTGTTGCGTTGTTGTAGATAGAGATGATGCTGCCGTTGTAGCTGTGGTGGGGGTGATCTGTGTTAGTCCTGTTTTATTTCTATTATTTTAGCGTAGAAATGAAAGATTTTCGTAAATCCTGTATAAAAAATGAACTTGAACGCATGAATATTTTATGTTTTCCTTTAGTAGACTTGTGCATAAATTTTTTTTAGAAATTATAAAATTTTCTAAATAAATTTTTCAAAATACTTATTTCCTTTAATTATAACATTGTTTATTTCTTTCATCTCTTAACTAAAGAGAAAATCAAACACTTTTAAGGCCATTTAAAAAGGTTTTTGTAAATAAATTTTCTTAACTCTAATATGGAAACGAAAAAAATGCTCGTTATGTAATTTGAAATTTTCTTTTCGGTAGTCTCACCCTTGCCGTATATTATATGCATAAGTGAAGTAATCACTTCTTTTTTTCACTTGGCTTAACAAACAAAAAAAGCCCCAACACTTATAAAACCATTTGTATTTTTACTCTTTTTGGATTTTTTGTTAAATATATTATCAAATTTTTGTTGTATGTTTTGCATACCTTTTGTATTCTTTTCCTTCAAAGAAAAATTCCAAAATATCTTCTTTTCAGAGCAACTACTGAAAATGTCACGATCTAATGTGGCTGGCTGAGAATTTTCGTCTAAAAATCAATATGGCGTTTATTAGTTAATTTTGTCAACGGTGTAAAAACGATTTGCTGAATCATTCGTTAGTTTTGATGTCATATGCTGAGTGCGTTTACACTACATTACAGAGTTGCAATTGCTAAAACGGCAAAGTAATTTTATCTGGCAATAAATCAAATTTAATAAGCCGCTACTAAGCATTTGTTTGAAATGTCGGGACATAAAAGATTATGAAAAATAAATCACAAAAGAGGGAAAGATATAACAAAATTTATTTATTTAATTCAAAGCTCCATTTTATTAATTTTTAAATATGCAAAAAAATTTAAAAAATTTCCGATTTGTAGCTTTTTTAGCGTTACCAAAAAACGCCAAGCAAAGCTAGCTAAAAAGCAGATGTGGAAGAGTAAAAAATTATTCAAAAATTTACTTACAATTGATTTAAATAATAATATTAATAATTTTTAATTTTTTTAGAATAGATTTTACTGACTGGCACAACGACAACACTACGTTCGCACCTCAATTTATGTATGGTGAGTTTTGTTTTAACCAAATGGCTCCGCTAATGGAGGTGAAAATTACTTAATCTAGACACACATTGGTTAATCCAACACTGATAATGCAGTGACGTATGGTAATACAGTACCCATTTCGAATAACTGCACTTTGGTGAATTTTAATTTTACATACCACATCTAACAAATTCACCACATTTTTAAAACTCACCACACCGAATAAATTAACCACACTTCCCAGAAATTCACCACGTTAGAAACACGCCACACTAAAAGTAATTTCATTTGTTTGAAGTCCATCCGTCTGTCAAATGCGATCAAATTACAACATACAAACGATTAACCCATACACTGAACAACACAACAACCCTACCACAAAACAAAGCCGTTACTTACACGACAACGCAACCATACATTAAATCCCCCACCCACAAACAAAAAACAGACACACCCACGCACTCCCATATTGCTGAATTTTGATTTACATAAATCGGAAACGAAAAAAAAATTGTGAATTAAGGCGGGTTCACCCACAAGTTTCTGAAACATTTTTGGTTTGCACAAAATTTTTTTTATATGGAGTTTGACGTTTCTCTCAGAGAGCGAGAGAAATTATTTTGTGCGAACAACTCTCAGTGTGAATTAAATTAATTTTAAATTTGGTCCGAACCATTTTAGAAAAGGTTGCCACACAATATGAAATTTATACAATACACAAATATTTCCAGAAGTTCATCGAAAGTCCCAGGGTCCATGCGATGAAAATTTATAAATGAATCTACGTCATTTAAACGCATTTCGGGAACTAGTGAGTGAAAATACCCTTTGGCTTCTCTTTGTTTCAAAAGTGGTCTTACAGCCGTCCTCTTTTTTATCTTTGATTTTCGTTTTTCATAAATATATTTTGCTAGTAATTTTACTTTGGTCACTTCAATAGCGAACAAGAGTTGCAAATGATTTATATCCATTTTATCCATCGCAGAACAAGATGTTTTTATTCTTACCAAATAATTCACCACAAATACTGTTTATTTTTTGTTATAAATATAAATTTTTTTATTTCTTTATTTTGACACAAATATAATTAACTTTCTTAAGGTTATGCACATATGTATTTACGTCATTTTCAATTAAATATGGCAGCACTGTTTTTACGAACAAAGTTTCTGAAATGGGTGAATCATGTTGCAGAAAACTCTCAGTAAACAAGAAATTTCTCCGAACCAAAAATGTTTCAGAAACTTGTGGGTGAACCCGCCTTTAAACAAACGCATGGCATATTTATATCAGGTAGGAGTAAGTCAACAGCTGACGAGTCTTAAAATGTCAAAATTTTGTTGTTTTTTTAGTGTTTTGTAACCATTTTTATAAATTTTTTTAACATTTCTCTTTCTATTGTTATTCGTCAGTCAGTTATGAAGCTGTTTTTGACATTCCGTGTACTCTTTAACAAAAACAAAATGCCTGTTGTTTTTGCATTGTTGTACTTGTTGTATTCTTGCGGTTACCTGATATAAATATGCCTTGAACAAACGTTTGTTTTTTGAACGAAAAAACGAATTTTTCAGCAACCAGTGTTGCCAGAATTGAAAAACTTTCGTAATTAACTCACCAAAAGCAATCACAAAAATAGGAAAAATAATTACAAATTAAAATTCACATTTTTTTTCTATTGTTTTAAATTTAAATTATGTTTTTTAAATTACATATTTTGACAACAAAAAGAATAACTGTTAGCTGTACGTGATTTGAACTTACGAAAACGTATTACAATGTATCAGAAATGTATCATATCTTTGTTGAATTTACAACAAAAAGATTGAACGCGGAACTCCGAGGGTATTTTAAAATGTTCTACAGGCCATCTCTACACCTGCCGACAACTTCGAGCTTTTGTATATATCATTCTAATTTCTTGTAGACATCTGGCAGCTCTATTGTGGATCCACTTTGCCAAAAAAAATAACAATGCCAATTAGAAGAAATATAGTCAGATGTGTTTTGTGCGGTAAACTTATAACATGGATTGTTGATTGTGCGAAAATTTCACTTACTTATTTTTTTATTTTATCCATACTACATTACTAATAGTGTAACGAAGATAAAAAATTAATTAAACGACAAAAAAGAATAGAAAACATATAACACAATCCCAGTTCATTTACGGCCCAATACCCTGGATATTAGCATTGGAGTGTGAATTAAAAAAAGCGACTAAAAGGGTTAATTAACATTAAAGAAAATTTTAAAGAACCTCTTAAGTGAAGTAACTAAAAAAGAAGTAAAAGAAAGCAAAGGAAAGGGGAGTGGAAGAAAATTAAATAAAAAGTGGCAATTCATTAACTAAAATAAAACTGCAACTACACGACGACAACCAAAAGCTACTGCTTGCCTGCCATTCATTTCATAAAGTAGAAATTTTAATTGTTTGAAGAAGAGAAAGAGTGCAAAGAGTGTGTTTGTGCAAAATTATTGTAGTTTTTTTATTTTTTGTTGAATACTATTTTCTCTAGTGGTGTTTAAAACCCATTCAGTTTAAACGAAAAATTTGCAAAACAAAAGCGTAATTGTAATTAAATTTATTATAATTGAATATCATTTGTGGTTGCTTGTTGTTGTTGTTGTTGCTATTACTACTAAAGCATTGATATTGATTTATCACCACTCTCCGCTGACTGAGGAAAGTCGAAATGGCTCCAGCTCTAAGTAAATTGCGCGAAAATCAAAACGCCATTGTGGGTGTAACAGGCATATCTGCTGCTCTATGGATAATAGCCTATGGAAAGATGAACAGTAAACGCAGGTTGGTAAAATGTACTATTTTTAGGAGCATAAATAATATATTCACACAAAACTATTTGTGTTTATGTATTTTTGCCTTTGCCAAAGTCAATATATTAATTAAAATCATATAGTTTTGTATGAATTTTATGTCCATATTTGTGAAACGTAATCAAGTCTTTTTGGCCATGGCCATGAAGTTTGGTGTATGTTTTGTTAAGTCATTCATTGTCAATGTGTTGTTTTAATTTTACAGTTGAAGACATTATTTTTATAGAATAACTTTTGTGGTGTCTTTAGTTTTAGTGGCTTTAGCTAGCTATCATGACCGGATACCGGTTTTTGTTAACGTCTGAACAACATAAAAATTAACATTAGTGTTAACGTAATAAATGCAGAGTTACCACACCACTGAGAATTTAATATTATTAGGGGAAAGTTAAAATGTTAAAGAGTTGGATGTTTATATACGAGACTATTAATTTATATTCATACATCTATTTGATATGGGATAGTATTAGAAAATGATATAAAAAATATATAGAAAGTGTTATAGTGTCTGTGATAAGTTCGAATGAACGAAGTATAATACTTACGGACTACCATGTTATCCTCTTGATTAGCGGAGCAATGCTCTTTGTATTTATTTCGATAAAAAATAAAGTGTGAATTCCAAATTGATTCTCTATTTCCTTTAGTATTTTTATTAAACCAATTTTCTCTAATTTTGCATTAGAGAAGAGAAAAAATTAACGGGAATAATGTACTTGCAAAATCACATTGGCCTTTGTACGTCTGTTGTAAACGGTTTTATAAACAACAACAACAAAAAACAAGACATTGTCGAAGTATATTTTGCGTGTGCAGAAGCTGTTCAAAGTTTAACAGAAAGTTTATAAAACCGTCAAACTGGACTTTGAACACGACTAACGGTTGTACAAGTATGTAATTGAAAACCCTAATTGTGTTGAAAGAAACCAAGCAAAAGAAGTTGTGGATATATGGTCAATAAAGGTGCGTCACCACTGACACGCGTTCGTTTATGTGAATATAAAAAAGTTTAGTATTTATTAAATTCAATAATTATACTAGTATAATAATAATTTAATCAAGTATGAATTCGATAAGTTTTTATACCTATAGAAAATAATCATTAAAAAATTATAAAATTTTAACTCAGCGGGTAACTGCAGAATTAATAATAATTGTTAACATAAGCTGAAGTAATGGGGAAATCACACCTAAAAATTTTGTAGTTCTCAAGAACCATATCGGTGAATTTGGAAAAAAAAAAAGCTTGAGATATTGAGATATGTTAAAAAATATTTTGATACAATTTTAATATTTAGTATTCACAGATTGAGCGTAATTTGTAATATTAAATAGAACGAGTTCTCACATTTTTTTGAAAAATCTATATTATGGTCCTAATCTAATATTTATATTTCTTTAATTAATCCTCTGCATTAAAATTTCTAAACTTTAGTGAGTAACAAGGCAAATTCAATAAGGTGTGTCAGTAGTACAACAACTCAATTCGCAGTGTTTTTTAACAAAAACAACATGTATTTTCTGTTGTTTTTGTGTGCCCGGTTATGTCAAATGAAATTCGCCGTAAGCCAGAAATGACAAAGGCGAATCCATACAATGACATAAAGTTGTTATTTTGTGTCATTATTTCTATTTTGTTTCTTTTTGTTTATAAAAAAAATTTTGTAAAACAAATTTAAAGAAAATAATTTTTAAAATACGGGTTGATTTGCGCTACCACTAAGGTATAACGACCTTCAGGGGGATTCTGGGAAGCATAAGAGCTGATTCTATAATAAAAGTTGTGCCAGAACATGAAGAATATTTAAATAAATTATAAATTGTGTAGAATACAAATATAAAAGGAAATAAAAAATAAATAAACAATGAATGTATATACAGTGAGCAAAAAAAATGTGTACACTTATTGTAAAAAACTATTAAATAAATTATTCCACAGGATTTTGTTTAAGATGACTTTCTAGAAAATCCGTTAGTCATAGTTAAAAAATCACCACTTATTTTGCCTAAAAATGGGAATTTCTTAGTTTCGACAATTATTTTCTTAATACGTAACCAATAGAGAAATGTTTATAATAAGAATATAGTTTTTAAGCTTTTTGTAGTCTTAGAATATAGTTTTTAAGCTTTTTTTAGTCTTAAGGACAATAAATTTCTTTTTATAGAAAATTTTTTGTTTAAAATTTATTTCGAGGTAGTGTGTGTTAGTTTTTTTTGCTCACTGTACGCAAACAAAATATTTGACAATCCCGTGCACTTAAAAAAGCAATCAGCTGGGCTAATAACATCACCTCCTATGAATTCGCCTTGGTGAGTAATTTCAATAATTTCTGCCGTTATACAAAGTATTACCTAAAATACTATTAACAAGTCTTTATTTTAAGAACCGTTAGTGAATATTTACGGGAATTTTTATATTATTATTCTTTATCTATTTATTTATTAATTACATACAATACAAATATAAATTATATGTAATTACTACGAGCTGAGTATCCCCAACCGCATGCTCGGTGTAATGTAACAAACCAGTGTATTTGGTGGGAATCGAACCCACGACTCTATTGTTAACCCTTTCCACTCCAAGCCTTTTTTCTTTTTATTCCGCCAGCTGTTACGACGGCGGCCAATGGTCCTGGATCAGATTTTCTCTTCCTCGATGGTACAAGAACTTCAGAAATATTATCTCAATTTTCACACAAGTTTCAAATACATTGTCCAACTCTCATATAGTTCTCATTGTCACTACTCTCAAATTCGTTTTCCTCAATATTTTCGGATATTGGACTTTTGGACCCATTTTGTTCTTTTTTTTTATTCATGATATAGGCAGGATTATTTCTATTATATATAATAAATATAGAGATAAATTGTTTACGACGCGGTGCGTATCACAATGCAATAACAACTATAGCAGAATGATTATAACAGTGCAATCGGTGACAGTTGTAGAAATCAGCGCTGTTGCCACGTTTTGTAGTAAGTGTGAGATGGCTTTATCAAAAATTTTAGTAAAAAAATCACACCTTTTTTAAAATTGTCTGCAAAAAGATGTATTACACTATGTTAAGTGTCACTAAACAGTGGAGCTGGTGGAACAAAAAAAGTGTTACTCGACATTGGAGTGGAAGGGATTAATAGTCTAGCACACTACCGACTAGACTACCAGGGCAACCATATTAGCATTCAATTTTTTATTATTTTTCTATAAAGAAAACCGGTGCGGAGAAGCATCGCATTTTAGTATAGGTTTATTTGGCAATTTTTGTGATATTTTAGGTGGCTTTGAAGTGAATATCTCGATGTTACACGAATGAATATTAAGATGCAAATTTAGTAGTACGAACGGAATGTATGCTAGAAAAACATAAGGACTATATCAAGCAACAAAACATTTAAAGAAATATCGAAATACTGTTCTGCATCACAAGAATAAAAAAAATCCGACTAGAACATTTGAAATCGAAGCAGACTGTTCATGTTTGTAATGAATATACCGTATAACACCGGCAGAATATGATTCAGAATCAAGTCTATAATTCGGATGTAATCTAAATTTTTAAATATAAATACATTACTGCTACATATTGATTCAATGGAAAATTAAAAAATTGTATATATGTACTTAATTGCAATTCTATTAAATCTATCCTTACTTTGTTTTTATTAACGCTATTTGATGTGGTCAGTTATGATGGAAATTGTGATTGTTATCGAACGCAATTAATTGACATTGAATAGAAATTTTATAAATTAATTTTGTATAATAAAAACCATAAAAAATGTTGCTTTATGATAATACTATAATTATAGTAGGATAAATAAATCTAATAATGTGGTAATCATCCACGTAATTAATTACATACGTATGTATATAAGTAATTTTTGATCAAACTATGAAGTAAATACATACATGAATTCTTTAACTATAATTTTATACTTTTTGTGTTAAATGTATAATATTATGAGTAACAAGCTCATATTTAATATTTTGTCTTAACACGAATTACTTAATTAATTAAAAGGTTAATTGAGTTATAATTTCAAGTAAATAAAAAGAAAGTTGTATAAAAAATAAAGTGTGTTTGTTTATTACAAAAACCATAATTAGTAAATTATATTTAATTTCAAGAAAATTTTGTGTCATATAAAACATATTAAATTTAGCAATATTTTCGACAAAATTATTTCAGATTTTCATTGAATGAAATCCTTCAACAGATTTCTTTTGAAATAAATTCATTACTTTAATGAGCTTTTAAACCATATATGATGCCCTGATAGTCTAGTGGGTAGTGTGCTAGACTATTAGCGTGAGGGTTGTGATTTCGATTCCCACCGGAGACTCTGGTCTGTGACACTACACCGAGCATGCGGTTTAAGATACTCAGCTTGTAGTAATTACATATAATTTGTATTTGTATTGTAATTAATAAATAAATAAATAAGTAAACCATATATCGTCAATAATTTATAAAAGTATCATTAATCGCGAAGTTGCTGTAGTCTAGTACGTAGTGTGTTGGCTTATTGGACTCTAGGCATCGATTCAAAACCCAGGTCAGACATCTGGAAAGAAACGAAAAATGAAAAAGATTTTTTTGGCGACTTCCTCCCAGCAGAATTCTGGCAAAAACTTTGAGCGACCTACAGAATCGACTTTAAACTGTAGCTCACGCCACTCATTGAAAATTATATAAACAAACGGATTTATATTTTAATAGATCTGTAGCATTAAAATGCATATGTATATGCGATAACTTCTTGTAGAATCATCGGAATCAACAATTTTTTTTTGCTTTAAATACTAAAAACATTATAAATATAAAATGACAATAAAGTTTGTCACAAAATTAAGTCATGCGGTGAAGGATTAAGCAAATCTCTTAAATATATGAAATAGTTTTTAACATTATGAATAATGTTTTGAAACGGTAATGCTATAATTCATACCACAAGTGTTACTATTTAAATTATTTTTAAGATTATCTAACTTAATGTGATTATATGTAACGATTATTATAGTAATAATACACGAAAATGCGACAAAAAATTATAAATTTGATTAAAAATTATTTTTTTAAGATACAGCTAATTATAATTATTATTATTTATAATTTTAATAATATTTCTTAAAATATCTTCCAACATATAAATTAAATAAAACATTGTGCCATTAAATGCAATTGTTTAGTAATTCTTAGGGCACGTTATAAAATTGTTTTCTTTTTTACATTGTTTGCGCAACAACTGTTAGGATACAAAGGTTGCTTTAGAGGTTCTCTTTTATGAATTTCCGGTTTTTTTTTTCAATTTCAAAATATTTATTTCAAGTGCATTTTAACAGAATATTCATTCGCACATTTATTTTACAGTAGACTGCAATTCATAGTTTGTCTGTATGTTTGTACCTGTTTCTGGCATACGACTAACCCAGTTTAATGCATTTACTCAATGCAGTTTCAGCTTTAGATTTGATTTCATTTTGTTTTTATTTTTAATGCAGTTGCATGATTTAAAACAAGTTTTACAAACTCTGTATTTCCTAACTTATTGTTAATAATAAATATTTTCGTTTTTGTTTATATTTATGTTTGTATGTATGTATTCATTTATTTTGTTTTTCACATTACAAAATTATAACATTTAGCAGCAATAATTCTCTTGATTATTGCATGTTAACCACCTATAATATGTATGTATGTATATCTACTTGCTTTTTTTGTTTCATTTATTTATTTCATCATTGTATTGTTGTTTTGCTGTCTGCCGCTTAACTTAAAGATGTTGAGATCTCTGTCTCTCTATACCGTATCTATGACTACTATTAATACTGCTGTAATGATTGCATTTACAAGATTTCAACTGTTACTAATTACACTGCGCAACATACAATGGCGAGCAAAAGTGTTACAAGTTCATAATCATTTAGTGTTTTTAAGAAAATTTTATGAAACTTTCTGCAATTATAGAGGGCGATTAATATCGTAGAGAGAGAAAAAAAAATTCAAATAATCAAGTCAGAATCTAGTGCCATAAATTAATACGTTGCTGAATGGACTACTCAAATAGAGTTTCAGAAAAGAAAATAATATTAATGTGTATCTTTTATTTCTCTAAAAACATGAACAACGGACTATAGAGGACTAGAGACATATTTTTCGGTTCGAGCAGACCTAATCAAACCACTCAAACGTATCATAGGAAAGCAACTGTGAAACTTTGCTGAGATGCCTTGATGGATTGGAGTTGTATGCCATTAGGACCGTTTATAAAAATTAATGGAATACAAAAAAAAAGAAGATTATCTTGATATTGTTCGACCATAGCGTCTATACCAAGGGTAATGCGCCCAGAGAAAAGTACAAATCTGTGTGAGTTGAGTTGCCTTAGGTTTTAATATAGAAACTTCTTGTTTTTTGTTCTATTATCATTCATTGATATTTGTTTCCTAACAATTGTTTTAAAGTTCATAAATTGCCTTCAATTATTTATTGTTTTCTGACATTTTGAGCATAAATATTGGGAACATGCAGTGGATTTTGCTCCTCAGTGTAAATAAATATTGTATATTGATTCCTTATTTATGTATAAAGGTGCTCAATATAATGGCCTTTTTGTAATAAAAATATATTGTTAAAAAGGTATTCAAAGTAATAATGGAACTCAAATGGTCTTTGAATCAATTAAATTTGTTAAATGCTATATTATTTTAATAGGCGTGAAGTCCATAATTTTTTGTATTTTTTATGTTTTTTTTTTAATAGCGACCATTGAAGTTCAAACTTTATTAGAGGTAAGATTTAAATAAAACGGTTCAGACATAAAAATTCTGACTCGTGCTGCTAAAAACAGCAATGATTTGGCAATTACATCAAACACTGTTAAACAAAATTTTTTTATAAGGACTAACAAAAACCTGTTAGGAAAAATTAAGTGTAACCCTTAGGATTCGTCTTTAGTCCGAAAATAATTTCGGTAGCACAGTTATAAAGGTCGACCAGGTATGGGTAACCAAAAGATTCGATCAAAAAGAACTTTTCAATTTGAAAAGAGGCGTTGCTTACCATTAAATGTAAATATATTGTTTTAACTTTGAGGTCCGCTCTGACATGTTCAGAAGATTAAGAAAAATTTGCATGCGATAGTAAAATACCGCCGTCATGGTCATTTGTAGCATTATTTGCGGTAGCCGTCTTAAGACCAGATAATTATTTAAGGAATTATGAAACATGCCGTGCATAAAGATGTAATAAAAAACACTTTAGAAGAAAGTGCAAGAAAATTTGACTCTAAGAAGTTATTTTATTTTTGTTACTACTATGATCCAAAGTAAAAAATGTTTGTGATATAAAACTTTATATTCGAAATTAATTCCCAGTTGTTTTTCATGAGTTGTAACACATAACTTTTATTTAGTTCTTAAATATATACAAAAAATTTTTATACAATTTTTAAAATATTTTTATCCTTTCGCTTATTATTAATTTCTTTTATTAGTTATATCTTTGAGTCTATATTCTCTTACGAAATACGATAATTCTCTAGCCAAGAATAAAATTGATTTTTTGAAAGTTAAATCCTTATATGAGAAATATGTCACCCCCACTAATTTGGTTTCTTAGAGCAACCCTTGAACTAACTTTTCTATATAGTGGCATATAGCATCATTTGTAGATTTAGGATGACCCCTTATCCTCTAAAGAAATTTCAGGAACAAGTCCATTTATGTTCTTAGATTTTCATGATTTATTCTTTGATTTTATTATTATTCTATTGATAACTCTTATTTTCCTTAAAGGTTAAGTTAGGTTTGAGAACGTGTTATTGTCACTGGGACAAGTACAATATCCAGAGTTCAAAATGACCCATTGTAATACGTCCTAGAGCAAAGAGAGAGAGAGGATAGTAAAGGAGATAGGGAAATTGAAAAAGGAGAAGAGGTGGAAAAGAGAGGATAAGGAGACGGTGGAGAAATCAGATGGACCACAAACACACAAGAGAAAGCGACAACAACTTTGATGTCTTAGACCAGGGGTTACCAAAATTTTTTGGTTGTGTATTAGTGAGTAAGAGAGAGAAAATAAGTTGAGAGAATTTATTTATTTACAGTCATATACGCTATTTTGATTTTCATTTAATCAACATACTTATGTAAAGGAATCTATATTTGGCTTAATAATTTTAGATAAATAAAAATGAAATAAAAAATCAATTTTTCATTAAGAAAACATAAAGCTATCCATCTTTGGCTTAAAAATTATACCATGTTTTTAGATACATATATAAAAATAAAAAACCCATTTTTTATTAATAGAAAAAAAGCGAGCATTCAAACATTTAAAAAAAATATACTAAAAAGCTAATGACATAGAACATTTTTAATATTTTTTGAGTGTTATTCTGAAATAAAATGATAAAGCAACCGCCATGACATGTGTTCTTGTCGCAGTCTGATCGACAATTAAATCAAAGAACACAAGAATGCGTGTGAGGTCTCTCTGCACAATTGTGCTATGTAATGGTAATCGCTGTCCAAGACCTTCTTAACCTGCTCAACCTATTTTTAAATCTATGGAGAGCCCTAATGTCGGCTCTCGACGCAGAGTCCAAACCTTCGAAAAAGCCCCTGCCCTGTGTCCTCAACTTCAACCTACTAAGGGTTAGATTTGTAGCCTTCTTTAGCATTAATATCTATCCAATTACAATTTGTAAAGAAATTTTATTTAATTTTTATTTAATTTTTGTATTGACATTTCTTTCTGCTTTCAAAATTTGCACACCTGTTTAGAAAGGAATTTAATATACATGCTCCTAAGTTTGTCCAAATGCTAATATTGAACTTTTTCGTGAAAACCTTTGTTGTTTTTTTGCATATTATTTTTCATACATTTATTTTTACTTTAAATTAATGTTCGCCGATTGAAATAGACTTGTTTGTATATTATTAAAATTAAATCAAACTTTGTACAGCATTAAACAATTTTAATTTATATTAATCAGTTCGTTGCATTATTCTGAATGGACAGAATAAATAATAGACGACCGACTGCAAACATGTATAGGAAAGAATATAAAAGAATATGAAAAATTGTGATATACAAATAAGCAACAAAACAAAAGAACAAACAAATCAACAAGTGTACAATTTTTGTTTATAAAACAAACCTATTTAGGTTTGAAGAAGGAATATTTATCTTTATCTATAATTTACTAATTTAATTATTATTTACGAACACTAGATTTATTGCGCCAGTCAAAATGACTGGTTTTGTCTTATTAGCCTTAAATATTGACTTTGTGAGAAACTATTATATGATTCTTATAACAACAACTAAATACAATTAATTTGATAATTTATTTTGATCCTGTGTCCCCATAAAAAAAATAATTTTTATTTTTGGTACTTATACCTGTGCCAGACATTTTGACTGGTATGTTTTTCTATGGCAGCAATAGATCTTTCTTTAGATATAATGTATATTACCAATTCATCTGGCAACTCCCTTATTACCAATAAGTATACAATAGCATATACAAAATTTACACATTTAAAACGTTATTTTTGAACACCAGTCATTTTGACTGGTATTGGTATTAATAGGTATAAAAATTTCTTGGTAAATCTAGCGCTAATAATGCCACATGAACGTGTACAACTCGGGTGAATCCCTATTTACACTCAAACGTTCAAACGTGTTTAAATTTTTTGTTTCTCAAGCACTCGATTTAATTTAGTTGTAATTTTTAATATAAAAAAATTCTAAACTTTTATACACTTATTTGAGTTAAAGTTTTTTAAACATCAATTAACAATTTCATTAAAAACTGTGTTAAAAGATTAAAAAATTTTATTACTAAAACAGGAAATAAAAAAGGAACCCAATAGGTTTCAAAAAATTAATGTAAACGATAAAAAATTAAATACCGGCGTATCGGTATGAAGTAAGAGTCAAGATAGAAATGTCTGCGTAGGCAACGTTTATTGTGAACCGGCAAACATTTTTTGTGTTGGGGATGACGTCTGTTAAACATATTCAGTAGACATCAAAATCAGTCTCATACAATATTTTTGCATCGTGAATTTTGTACCAGAAAATGATGATTTGCTGAAAGCATTAAAATTTCGTTTTCATTTGAAGAAAATTACTAGCGAGTAGCATCGAATCTTGTCGAAGCATATGCTGATCATTAGAAGGATGGATTTGACGGTTCAGTGATAACGGTTTTTATGTGAGAAATGAAGAACGTGGAAGACCACCAAAAAAGTTTGAAGACGCCGAATGAAGATTTTGAATCAGTAACAAATATCAGAAATGTTAAATGTTGCACAACAAGCAATTTCTGACCATTTAGAAGATGTGAGAAAGGTCCAAAACTATGAAAAATGGGTGCCACATGAAATAAACAACAGACAGATGGAAAAACGAAAAACCACTTGTAAAATTTTGCTTCAAACACGGTAGAAAATCAGTGTTGCATCGAATTGTTACTGGCTATGGAAAATGATTTTATTTACAGAATACTAAATTAAAAAAAATCAAGGGGTAATCCAGGACAACCATCAATTTCGGCTGCAAGATCAGATAGTTGCGGCAGGAAGTTAATGCTGTGTGTCTGGTGGGACCAGAAAGGTATTGTTTATCTAGTGAAATCGCTAATGCAGTTCTCTATAGACAACCATGCATTGATCAAAAAAATTTTGCAACATGACAATACGCCTGCACACAAAGCAAAACCGCTTCAGGAGACAATCAAACCATTACCATACTACCCCAAATCGCCGTATTCGTCAGACTTGACTCTTTCCGGTTATTGTTTATTGTCATCGTTGGGACCAGTATTGACTGAGCAGCACGTCGACTGTTACGAAGAAATCGAAGATTGACTGACTAATTAGTTTGCCACAAATTGACGTGTAATCCACAAATTCCCTAAAAGATGGAAAAAAGTGTAGCCAGCAATGGTATAATTGGACATTACAACCCTTCAGTCAAGATTACGACATACATTCTTACACTACTTATGTATGTTGCGTATGTTAATTTTACACTTAAGTGTCGGGATTTACAGTTTAAATTCGATTCCGAACGCTCGTTTTATGAGAAAATTTTCATGCGATTTTATTTACTCTTAGAATTTGTACCAGAAATCTGCTGAAAGTCGCCAAAGGAATATTTTTTAATATTTGGTATTGTTGGAGATGTCTGACCTGGCCTCGCGTTCAGTAAGCCAATAAACTAGCTTCTAGGCTACGGCGACTACAAAATCTTTTTAATTTTCCATTACAAATTAGTGGTTTATTTTCACAAAAACGCTCATTTCATATTGGTACATCCGATAAATATACAATATTTAGTTTTCGCATATTTTTTCTTTTTTTGTTTTAAACAATATTGTTTGCAGCTAACAACATCGAAATGAATTTGGAATACATATTTGCTTTATTTATACAAATATTAAGTGCTACTTATTATTATTTTTTCCAACAAAAATCTCAATAATATGTATTGTAGATATTCTTGAGATGAAAACAAACTCCAAAACTGAAAACTATTGAAGAAAAAAAAGGCGAAAATGTTTAGCCATCCAATAACAATTTAAAATAAATATTTATTCTAAAATACTACACAGTAAATCTTCCTATTGTTGGAATTCCAATGTAGTTGTGGAGAATTACCAAGCGATTTTTGTTTTATTATTTGTATGTACACATAGTTTTGTTTGTTTTTCACAATATTCATTTGTTTATAGTTTATGAAATATTTATAAATCGGAATTTTACATAAACTTAGTTATTAGAAATGATAGACGGTGATACAAATTATTTACTACATTAATTTGCTTGAATATGCATATTTTTTAATTTTTAAAATTATAGTACAGTAGTAATACCTAAGTTTTTTATGGATTTTATAAATACTATACACATATGGTGGGTCATCTATCAGTTTAATTTTAAACCATTGGATATTTCGAATCTGGCAATACTTATGTACATATGTCATTCTATTTTGTCACAAAATTCAGTATATTATATACACAGAAGCAGTCGCCGTAGTCTAGTAGGTAGTGTGTTGGCTTGTTAGACGTAAAGACGGGGTTCGAGCCCCAGGCCAGACATCATGACAACATACAAAAAGTATGTCTTCGGCGACTTCCTCTCAGCAGATTTCTGGCAAAAACTATGAGAGTAAATAAAATTGCCATGAAAAAAGTTTCTCAAAAATCTGTCGTTCGGAGTCGACTTTAAACTGTAGGTCCCACACGACGTTGTACAATGGGTCAATTCGACCTCCGTGTGCTGTACTTGCCTTAATTGATAAGTACACGTCCTCTAACCTAACCTAACCTATCTACACAGAACGTAATTAATCGATTTACACTTGAGCGTCGTTGGAACCAACGAGAAACTGCACGATAATGTCGATTTTGCCAAAAAAAAGCATCATTTCGGATGTAGCTCATTTTCGTCTTGGTGGGTACGTTAATAAGCAAAATTGGCGTATTTGGGGCTCAGTAAACCCCCAAGTGGTCTTACAGAATCCAATGCACCCATTACGAGTGTCTGTTTGGTGCGGCTTGTGGAGCGGAGACATCATTAGCCCATATTTCTTTGAAAATTAGGACGGCACACACATTACGGTCAATGGAGCCACCTATCGCTCCATGATAACCGATTTTCTTGTACCCGATCTATTGGTATTGATGGGAACAATGTTCGGTTTCAACAAGATGGTGCAACTTGCCACACATCTTATCCCACAATCGATTTATTGTGTCAAACGTTTGATGGTCGTTTAATTAGCTGAAATGGTGATTGAGCATTCCTGATGCCGTTGCCGAGATTGTGAGTCCACGAATATTGTTCCGATCGGCAGCTATATGAATGAAATAATATTTCGGAACAAATGTACTTCACAACAAAATAATAAATTTGGCAAAATTTTAAACCGTTTCTGTTTTATTACTAAATATTTCTAAATTCAAACTTTTAAATTTCCCATCGTATATATCTATAATTGCTCTTTACTAAAACGTATGGGTTAGCCTGTTCATTCCCCAATTGGAAGATATTTTTTCGCCTCATGCATGAAATAGTTTTTTTAAAATAGTGTTTACTTTATGATATATTTATATTCATCTTTAGTATATATCTTGGATATCAATTACCATCATTTAGTTCAACAATGGCGAATTTATCAATATTAATTTAAGAAAATTTAATTTTATTCTTGCATTTGTCATAGAAGTTGTGTGAATGAATGGAAAATTTATTAAATTACTTCATTTTAATGAATAACAAAGAAAAATCAATTTTTATATTGGATAACATACTTTTAACTTCAATACCAAATCGTATAAATATGTATTTTAATTAACATGGTAAACAAACAAAAAATGGTATTCCTAAATAAAATATTTATATTATTTAGGTTTTTTTTTTAAAAACCAGACTATTTGTTTTATAGTCGACATTTGGCATTCCTAAAAACTGGTATTCGACATATACATATGTATATAAAAGTCTGAAGTTTGTGAAATTTTTTATTAATAAATTATATTCCTAAATTTGTTCATTAAAGTGTATACGAATTTCGCGAATTTTTAATTTTAATAATATTCTTACTCGCCAGCTAAAGAAATGGAATTTTTTTCCACTATTTTTTGAGTTCAATTGCAAATAGCTTCTCTATTATATATTAATACACAAATTACAATTTTTATCTTAAATATCAACCCATTTTAAAATAATGCAATGACATTTCAACACCATTTTTACAATATTAAAATTGTATTACAGTCACGCAGAACATAAATTCGAATTTATTGCATCTACAAATAGTAGTAAAATTATATTTTGTTATTGAAAACATTACATGTATGTAACCAAATATTATACCATATTTGAAATATCTGAACTTTACAGAACTAGTTATCTTTTAGGTGAAGCTTTTTAACTCTTTGATACACAGTAGAAACAAGTGAAGTTCGACAATTGAAAAAATTTTTTCCATAACATATGACTAAGCTTCTACTTGTACTTCGGTAAATGCGCTATAGCCGTAGTATCTAAAAACGATCCTCTCGTATTGGACAGCTATTGCCATCATGCCACATACTGAAGTTAGCTTTGAAGACTTTAGCTTCAACCTAAAAAAATTGTTTCCAAAACACAAGAGTAGGCCTCTACTTGTACGCTGGTAAATGCACTTTTGTGCTATAGCCGTAGTGTCTAAAAACGATCCTCTCGTATTGGACAGCTATTGCCGTCATGCCACATACTGAAGTTAGCTTTGAAGGCTTTAGCTTCAACCTAAAAAAATTGTTTTCAAAACACAAGACTAGGCTTCTACTTGTACGCCAGTAAATGCACTTTTGCGCTATAGCCGTAGTGTCTAAAAACGAGCCTCTCCTTTTTTACGGCTATTGCTGTTATGCCATAGTAAAGTTCACTTTGAAGACTATCTTGTTTGAGATCAAAATTTGTTAATATTTTATGTGTCATTTGATTTTTTTAAATTTTTTTTAAAGCTGCAAACGTTTATGAAACATGGATGTTTTATTATTTCCTGTAAACATGTTATAAAATTAGTTATCGTACCCTTTATATGATTTATAACACTTTAGTCGTATGAAGATTTTGAACAGACAACAACACATTTAACATGCAACTGGGAGCACACCATTTTGTCCTTCTAAATAAAGGACTATACAAATATTTCATGTTTAGTTTAGATGCCCCAGCAGCAGTCTAGTGAGTAGTGTGATAATCTGCGAGTGTGGTGGTAATGTGTTCTATGCCCACCAGAGACTCTGGTCTATCACACTTCGTTAAATTTGTGTGAATTATTTAGAAATCACTATTAATTATTAACAACAGTAACACAATACACAAATACAAAAATGTTGGTCTCAGTTAAAAAAGGATTATTAGCATAACTAATCACTTACACTTTAAGCAATAAACTAGGAGAGTATTATCCAAATTTTGTTCAATGGCAGAGTTCTATCACGCTCCGATATCTGTAAAATCGAAAAAATTTACATTTTTTGTGATTATCTCATAATCATGAAGTCGCCGTAGTCTAGTAGGTAATGTGTTGACCTACTAGACGTAAAGCCAGGGTCATAACCCCAGGCCAGACATCAAAACAAAATACAAAAATATTTCTTCGGCGACTTACTCTCAGCAGATTTCTGGCGAAAACTCTGAGAGTAAGTAAAAATTGCCATGAAAAGTTTCTCAAAAATCTGTCGTTCGGAATCGATTTTAAACTGTAGGACCCGCTACTCAAGTATAAAATTAACACACACAACAAAAGTGGTTTGAGAAACTAGGTCGTAATCCTGACTGAAGGGTTGTAATGACCAATTAAGTATGTTATGTTATGTATCTTATAATCGTAAATTTGTTTGAAACAGTTCTTAGCGAAACGATATTCTCCCAACTAAGGATACAGAAAGAAGAATTAAAAATATGAAATAATATTGATCATATCAGTTGCATGTTGAAAAGATTATTTTTAAAACTTGTAAAAATTGAAATTGTCAATGTTCTTAACCCATTATTGTAAACAATTACATACTCAATTACATTATACTTATTTCGATTATTCTGTAAAGTTTAAAACACCATACATGTAAAATGATCCTTTCGGACGTTGACATTGTTGAAAAATGATATCCCTAGTACTTTTTGCTTTAAATTTTAAATTGAATCGTAACTGAACATACCTGGAGCTAAACCAAGAATTAAACTAATTTCAACTGAAAACAAAAGTGTCAAATATATGTACTTGTAATAGTAAAAATATCATCACGAACTGAAAGGTAAAACATGTAAAAATTTTCTCAAAGAAATTGGTAACAAAATTCGTTAAAAATTCTAAAGCAAATTAATTTGGTTATCTACTCCATTAGTTATTTACTTCATTGGCTATTTGCTATGTATTATTATCTAACTTATAAGTGTTTAATACCTAAATCGTGCTGGGTTTCTTATCAGATCCACGAATTTATTTGAGCAACTGTATACTAATATGAATATATGTATGTTTTTGCAATAACATTGAGTAAAATTTTATTTAATATAATAAAATATTATTTCACTATTATTATTGATAATCAAAAAATAAAAAAGGGAATAATTTTGTTATAAGTACTGTTAAGTTATAAAGGGTGACTTTTTAACCGTTTGATTTTCGAAAGCTGAATAAAACAGCGGATAAATGAAAGCCTTGCTTGTACCTTTTAAAGATTTTTTATGTATTTGCATGATGACCATTTGTTAACTCCAACTTTGCCATAATTGTGACTGTTTTAGCCTAGTACACGAGCTACTTTACGTATCACAAAAAATAGCCTTGTAAGGTAAAACGTATGATTCTGACACTATATGGGCCGCTGCAAAGCGATAAATTAATTGCTCATCAAACTCTCAACTCAATAAGTTCATGGTATAACGTGACGTGTGGCAAACGGTATTGTTTTGTTGAAACCAAATGTCAAACATCTTGAACAAGAAAATTAGTAATCATCGCATGGTACCTTGTTCCATTCACTGTAATGTTGTGATTTTCAACGTTTTGGAAGAAGTACTGTGCGATAATGCCGCCAACCCACCAATCGCATGTTACTGGTTCTTGAAGTGTCTTCGCCTGCCTTATTTTTTGACGTACGTATTGAGTAAAAATTTCACACTTCTCGCACAGAACGAATTTTAATAACAAAATTCTGTGATTTGTAAACGTTGCTCGTTTGTTTACACTTTTGCCATTGCCTTATGTCACGAACCTTTTTTTATAGGAAAAATTTAAACTGAAAAACATTATAGAAAAAAAAATCAGTTATTAGTGTGAACTTCTAAAAAGTAATACAAATCATGATTTATAATTACTTTTGTAGTAATAATTCTAAATGAGATTAGAGATAGAAACTATGAAACTATAAAACCAATTTAGTTTTATAAAGAAAAGGTATAATTTGTTGTACTATGTACATATGTACATATATGGGATGGAAGATATATATTTCAATTAGCCAACAAAATAGCGTTAATCAAATGGTAATCAAAGTTGAATCCTTAGTTTCTCCGAGTTGAAAAAAATGTAAATGAAAGCAAATCTCTATGAAGCTTTAAAAGAGTTTTTTATCTATTGTTTATTTATTTATTATTTATATTTTAAACAACAAAATCATCATGAAAAAATTAAAGTAAATGAATTTGAACTTAAATGATGATGAGTAATTGAACTGAATTGTTTGCTTAAAAAATTTATATAAAAGGCATAGAAAAACACATTTGAAAATACAATAATTCAGTTCCTGTACATATTTTTAAATATCTTAAATATATTTTAATAATAATAAAATAAACTATTGATGAAAAACATATAAAAGCCGTCATTGGTATACATATACGAAATTGTAGACACAAAGTGTGTACAATAGTGCAAATCATCGTACCACGTATGTATACACAGTTTATGTACATACTTTATTTCCACATTCTCGTTTATTGATTGAAAAAGAAATTGTTGTATAAATTTTTGCTATTGCTTTGTAAAGCAATTATGCGAAATTATGAGTAAACGATATACAGTAATGATAACGTTTAAATAACGTAATCTTATCAGTACTCCTTTGTACTACAATTAACCCGTGGCAATCAATGATAACAAAATGTACATATTTACATACATACATATATTGTATAATAAATAATAATAATAATATTAAAACTTGAACTTATAATGCGCCATTTTCGTTTCATTGCAAATCAATAACAGGTTGTGTTTCAAAGGTTAATTCCAAGAGACACTTGTTAAAAAAAAACTCTAATGTTTATTTATTAATTTCATAAATACAAAAACAAGAATAAAAATAATTAAAATCGACACCCAAATACACGGACTGTATGGCTGTTTTCTTTAACCGTTTGAATTTCTATAGACATTAATTCATTAAAATTTGTATTTTGTGCCGCCTTTTTTTCTTTTTGCTTTTTCATTTTATTATCGAATTTCTTTTATAGGTTTCTTGCGTTTTTGAGATTCGTATTAATTTATTTGGACTTTGGTCGTATGGCGTGTCTTGTTGTCTGACTTATTTTATTTGAATGAAATTATAAAAAAAATGCTCATATAGTACGTCTAGCTTTTATCTAATGAAAAAAAAAAACATTATATACATATGTATGCATATAGATATACATATGAACACAGATTTTTACCACTAAAACTTCTTTACATATTAATACTTATTAATAAAAAAAAATGTTATACTAATTACATTGAATATTTGTTATTAAGCATCTTTAATTTATATTTAATTTAATATACTTTAATTTATATTTATAAATATTTAATGTAATACTAAGTCAAGTTCATATTAAATTTTCTATTTATACAATTTTGTTTAGACTTTCAAATGCTAAAATAAAGTTCATTGTATAAATTTAAACCACATACTATGCTGGCAGGAATATTTCACAAAAGATTTGTTAAGAAAAATATCTTTCTTCAGTTTTAAGAAAAACGATCCAGAACCCAAAAACTATAGCGTAACTTACTTTAAAAAAAGCATACATTATTTGTGTAGAATTTTAGATACTGAAATAAGGTTCGATTCATAATTTTAAAATATACAGTTGCTTGTAAAATTTGTTGTTAAAAAAATTATATTTTTTCATTCAAGAAAATTGCAGGATGGACTAATACAAGGTGATCAGCCCAGTGGATTGTTTTTTTTATTGAATTCATATACGCTTGATTGTCAAACATTTAATTTAAGTACAGTGAGCAAAAAAAAAATATTTTTTTGAACACGAGATTTTACAGTAAAAGAAAAAAGTCTACATACACCGGAATTTTTTTCCCGCTGCTTTTTATCAATTTAAATAAGATGATGTAGCGCTTTTTAATGCATTTACAATAAAGAGCGTTTGAGGAGCAAACCGAATATGAAAAAATATAAAAGGAATTATAGGGAAGGAAAATAAATATTAACAGGAAAAAGTATACGCTGCACAACGTTGAGGAGCTCATACAGCTCACTGTTGGGTCGGATGCAGAAATCATCGCCAATTCTCAAATACTACTATGATGTCAATGTACGCAAGCAACTGGAAGCAACTATTTTTGAAAAATAGTGCCATTGCCATGCACTCCCGCCTTTCGCAGAACACTCTCCATGACGAAGTTGAAGAGGTCTCATGATAAGGGATCGCCTTGTCTAAAACGTCGCACGGTATCAAAGGTACGGAGGTACCTTGACGGAGCTGCAGGAATTGCTCAAACTCATCAGTGCTTAATAGAGTCCATGCCTCTGCGCCATAAAGAAGCACGGGTAGGATGAGCGTCTTGTAGAGTATTAGTTTTGTTGTACGAGAGAGGTCTCTGCCACTCAATTGCCTATTGAGACCATAGTAGCACCTGTTGGCAAGAGTGATCCTGCGCTTGACCTCCAGACTGACATCATTTTTGGTGGAAACGGCGGAGCCAAGATAAATAAATTCCTTGGCTGTATCAAAAGTATAGTTATCGGCCGTAATCTGAGAATCAATACGCCGCACGTCCCTACTTGTCAATAACATATAATTACTTTGTTTTGCCCTCATTTACTGACAGACCCATCTTAGAAGACTTTCGTTCAATAGCACTAAAGGCAGCAGTAACATCTCGCTTGGTACGCCCTATGATGTCAATGTCGTCAGCGTACGCAAGCAACTGGACACTTTTTTGAAAAATATTGCCATTGCGATGCACTCCCGCCATTCGCATAACACTCTCAATGACGAAGTTGAAGAGGTCGCATGATAACAGATCGCCTTGTCTTATTAGCTTCGCAGGTATACCGAGCTCAGACATTGGGGCAAAAACACGATCCTATATGGGGCTATCGAAGGCTGCCTTATAGTCGACAAAAATATGGTGTGTGTCGACTTGTTTTTCGTGGGTCTTTTCCAGGATTTGGCGTAGTGCGAAGATCTGGTCGATGGTGGACTGAAGCCGCACTAATAAGGTCCAATCAGTGTTTTCACGAGTGGCTTCAGTCGTTCACACAATACGCCTGTAAGAACCTTATTTGCGATAGGGAGAAGGCTACCCCTGTAGTTAGAGCATATAGTCGGGTCTCCCTTTTTCAGGACAGGGCAGAGGACACTGAGGTTCCAAACGCATACTTTCCAATAGCCATATTTTGTAAATAAGCTGGTGCCTGCGCCCTACCAATTTATTGCATCCAGTTTTCAACAATTCAGCGGGGAGGCCATCAGGACCTGCCGCTTTATTGTTTTTAAGACGATCGCGACTTTGACCTCTTTATGGCTAGGCGGCGGAATCTCCACGCCGTCATAATCGTTCGGGTTCGGAACATCATCTCTAAAGATAGTATTGTTGTCGTCATCGCCTTGTAGCAGAGTAGAGAAGTGTTTCCTCCATAACCTCAGTACCAAGCATCTGTTACCAAGTTTCCATTCTCATCTTTGCAGGAAGACGCTGCGGACTTATAACCCTCGATTAGGTGCTTAACCTTTTGATAGAATTTTTGAGCGTCATTCCTAAATCTATACACCTCGACTTCCTAACGACTTAGATCCACTTTACATACTCCTTAATCATTTGTAATCATTTAAGAAATTGTACGATTTCGTTTTGTTTTGCACTGAGTAGCAAATTAAATTTTTTACTGTTAATTTTTGTGGTACTCAATTTTCTCAAATGGTTGATTACTGTTTTGTGAAGGATGCCTACTAGCTCACTAGTAACGTCCACGTGCCTGGTGGTGTCAGATAAGACCGAAGTGTGTCTTTATCATAAAAATTATCAGATTTCCCTGCTGTTTTTATAATTTCCACTAACAAAATAAGGCTTAAAATGTTGCCATTCGAACAAGCTCTAGTTTTACCTGATATAAGAAATATTAACAAAAATAAGATATTTTAGAGCCATCATCTGACAATTTATTACCGAACTTTTTCGTATGGCATTTTACGAACGAATTACATACTTTGTTGGTATGGCATTTCCCACTTAACACGAGGAAGTAATTTTTTTTATCATAGTGCATTTTCTTTGTCCACGTGCTTGACTATTCTATTTTATTAAATATTCATTTATAATATTTGTCGAGTGTGTAAAAGGAAATTTTTATGAATAGTAAATTGATTTAATTGATAACCTTTGATACTTAGAGTATGAAAATTGACACTATTTACTACTGCTATATGTATTATGTAATTTCTATACAACCATAACTATATAACGAACTATTAATAATATTTTTATTAATTTTTATGTTATGGTATAGTTTAAAGAAATGTATTTATATTATTGACTGAATATCACAAACATTACTTCCAAATTAAATTGAAAAAGCTATACTGAACAACGGGAATTTAATGAAATTTTTCTTAAAAACAGTTTCGCTATTGAGCAAATCTCAATCAGAAGCAACTGTATGACTCCCTACATCATGACACTTATACACTGAGCGCCAAAAGTGAGTAAACACCACTGAAATAATTAATTTTCTTGGGATAGCGAGAAAATTCTATGAAAATAGTCGAATAAACTTCCAAAAATAAAAACGTTTATTTATTACTTATAAAATGTTAAAACAAAAACAACAATTC
Organism: Sarcophaga carnaria; assembly: GCA_958299815.1. NCBI lineage: Eukaryota > Metazoa > Arthropoda > Insecta > Diptera > Sarcophagidae > Sarcophaga > Sarcophaga carnaria. Next base: position 78,900,262 of record OY283149.1, on the reverse strand, counting down.
ATGATAAAGGAACTTTTTTAATACTTAAGGACAAAACTATTTTATACTTAAGAACAAAAGTGTTGACTCACTTATGGCGCTCAGTGTATATGACAAAAAAAACTCGAATATTTCTATTTAGAAGCCATATTATCATAATTTGCCGAAACCTCATATTTAAATAATGGAATTCTGCTGTGACAGCTACATATAAAGACCCATGCGAAAAAATTTTTTTTTTTAGCTCTGAAGACTGGTAAAAATTGGTTAGCACCCAGGGCAGGGCGATAGGGAAAAAGTGGAGTGGAAAAATAATTCTTATTTTTTCGTGAGATTTAAAACAATTCTTGGCCGATATTGTAATTTAGCCTTGTGTTTCTTAGCATAACTTAGAGTTTTTGATGCATCTTTTATACCTTAAATAGGTATTTTATAATATGATCCAATTTCAACATAATATTTTATCAAAAGAATAATTTAAAGAACAGAGATCTTAAATACTCTGTCATTCCGTTCAGTTCTAGGTTAGGTTAAATTTTGTCCCATCAACTAACCTGCCATAATTTCTCCATGATACTGTTTATTGCCTACAAAAGTTCTCTCACCAATATCTGGGTATCTGAATCAGTGTTGCAAAACTGAAATTTTAAAATCGTACTGAACTACAAGTAAAATAGTACTTTTTTGCACCAATTGGTACTTTTGGTACGTACATACATATTGGTCATTATAACCCTTCAATCAGGATTATGACCTAACTTCTCACACCACTTATTTTGTATGTGTTAATTTTACACATTCGTGGCGGGACCTTTTTTGGAAAACTTTATCATGGCAATTTTATTTGCTCTCAGGATTTTTGCCACAAGGAAGGCGAACAGAAAAACTAACGAGTTATTCGTGTTCCTCACATATATGACAAGAACAGTTGATTCAGAACGTAACAAAACGTAAAAGCCCCGTTTAGTCAAAAGTCGATGGAACGTAATGTAACATACGTTCGTTTTTAGCATATGAAAAGCAATGCAAACAAAATTACATTACGGTTCGGCAAGCGTTTTCATTGCTTTTCGTAGTCTAAAAACGAGTGTACATTCCGTAGACGTTTGGCTAAGCGTGGCTAAAGCCTAATTCTACCTTTAGCGTTACGTTGCTAATACATTAATAGTTGAAAAGCGCAAGACATAAAATATGTAATAATAAATAAGTACTGAAAGTATCGCGGGGTACTGCGGTATTTTTGAAATGAAAAAGTACTGAAAAAAGCACCAAAGTACTGAATATTTCAACACCGATCTGTATGCCCTAATATTTTCTCTCCGCAAGAGTTATCGTCCTTGTTCGGACAATGACAAAGTAAACTTTTATTAGTATAGTCATTGTCATTAAAGATGCCGTAGTATGATATTCTCAGTCTCCGGACGTATATTCCTAGGCGCGTACCAAAAATCGTGATCACTTTCCTATTTATCTGCTTGCGATTACTTGTTTTTGCCCCTCTATAGAAATTTCAAACTCATGTATGAATTATTTAGCAGTTAGTAATTGTTCTAGGTCCCACAAAGCATTCACTATCTTGCTATCTACGTTCCCACTTCCAGTAACCCATATGAGGTTAACTGTTAAATGTTTCGCTATTTCCGCCAGAGATAGCCGACATGTTTGCGCTTTGTTGGTGCGATAATATTGTAATTAATACTTGATATTGTAATTAACATGTTACTTTCGCAACTATACTGTACAAAATAAATTGTAATTATTTTCGAACCAATATTGTAGTAAAATATAAAATTCAAATTTTATGGACTATTTTAAAATGCTTTTTTTCAACTTTTGCATTATTTTGTGTTAAAAGTCACACCTTTTCCAACAATCACAGCAGTTATCGAAAAGCACGTGTAATTAAATATTTTCATGGCAATAAAATCTATTGGATTGGAATCGAAATTTTCTCTATCACTAACTATTTTATATGCTCGTATATATTATATTTCGTACTATACATTGATGACGTTATTGAAGCTAATTATAGTGGTGTGCATGAGTAATGAAGTAAACAATACGACATTAAGGGACTTTTTGCCATTTAAGTCGATCTAACAAATTATTTGATATAACTTGCGAGACTTTTTTGTCTTGAGCAATCAATAATAAGTACAAATATATGAAAGAAAAGAAATACAATATAAATAAAATTTAATTCATTTTGAAAAATATTTTGCCATTCCATAAGGTCGTTGTGAATAAATAAATGGACAGTCATCTTTATTTATTATTTTAATCTCGCTAGCAAAGTTCTATATTTTCTTTTGTTATCATATTAACTAGACGTACGCAAATCATATCAACAGACTGTGTCTAGAACACATGAGTTTCCAAATTCTCTTTTCCAATCAAATATGCACACATATTTAACAAATTAACAATTAACTTCATTTGAGATATTTATAAAAGGCAAACAATATAAATATATATACATACCATTCCTACAACAATAATTATTTTATTATTTTGCCAGCAATTCTCTAACAGTTTTTAAAACAAAATTTATCTAAGCTCCAAAGTCTTATTCGAATTTGTGTGTACAATGTATATATAAAAGAATATAAAGTTAAAAATATCAATTAACAAAACATATTCTGAAAATTGTTCGTTCTTAAAAACAGTCTTCAAAACAACGGATGACTCATTAATGTGTAGTGTTCTCGTCCATTTGGTTTACCACCAGGGCATGTGGTCTTATGCTTTCACCTCTTAATGATTATAATACGATTTATATTTAATTTTATTTGAAATCAAATACATAAATTACGATTCACTGTTTAATTAATTTTAAATAATGTTCTTTCTTTTTATTTTAAACAATTTCGAACTGCAGTACTTGTACATTTCATTTCTTTCATTACAATGAATTTATTTATAAATTCGTTTGCTTTTAAAGAATGATCAACACAAGCCGCATTTAAACTTTGTATTAAAATTTGTATTTTTCCTTTTAATGCATTCCCTATAGTCCAGAATGCATTCATAGATCATGAACTTATTACAACCACAATAATATTATTCACATAGCAACTTCTAAAATCGACTCAAGCATATGTATGTTAATTTAACAACGCTAGGGTTATTGCCTTCGTGCTTGAACATTTTTGCACCAAACACAAATGCACTGGAAGACTGGAAAGAATAATTCCTCGACAATGGTGGATCTTATCAACGTGTCTTAAGAAATATAAAAAGGCTGTAGTTGTAAAACCACTTGATTATGATATGATTGCACGAACACAGCATTCGTATACAGGTCTTAACACATTTATTCAGTCTGTTTTGCTAAATTATTATTGCGCATGGACCACAGACAGCGGCGTATGTTCTGGAGTAATTAGCAAGTGAACCTAATATTCAGCGATGTGACCCATTTCTAGTTGTTTGGATACGTGAAAACCAAAATTGTCGAATTTGGAACGTTCCACATAACAACCAAGAACGTCCATTGCATTCCGAATAAGGCATCGTTTGGTGTGAATTTTCGGCTGGTCTATGACCAGGCCATCGCTGTCAACGGCGAGCGCTATAGGTCGATGATTACCAGTTTCTTTTTAAATGAAGTGAGGAATGTGGCCACCAACGACACGTTGCTTCAACAGAACGAGTCACACAGTTAAGCTGCATTGGCTTTTCTACACGAGCGACTTGAGGGCATGGTCATCTCAGATGATGTGCACTGGCCACCGATATTGTGCGATAACGCCGTTACACTTTTTCTTGACCTCAAAGTCAACATAACCCATGAGAATTTGTATATTTTAAATGTACTCCACCCAGAGAAGTTGTGGCGGACATTTGAACGATCTTATATTCCACACATAGTGGCATCAATAGATTTTTAAACGAATAAAAAATTTCGTAGATATCCCACAAAAACATTATTAAAATTTAGAGGCAAGAAGCGCAAGGGCGTGTAGCCATTACTTTTCAAAGTACTCGAAATATTAATCTTAAAGTAAATTAACGCGAATTGTTAATCAAAATAAACTTATCTCTGATTATCAAATCTAAACTTGATGGAAACCAATTTTGTACAGTCGTTTTTCTAGACATTATCTTTGTAGAATGTGTCTGCCACTGTCACTTGCTTTGTTAGTCCTGAACATTGAGAACCACTGCTTTTAATAATCGTTATCAGCAATTTGACTAATCATTTTGTATAATTTATTCAACTTTATTCGTGGCGTACAAAGGTTTAACAAAAGTATTTAGTATAGTGTCTGATTCTATGAATAGAAAAAAAACTTGTTATAATTAATTATGATCAAAAGTTCATAAAACCTATCTATTGACGTATGTACACACAATTAATAATTTGTTTGGCAGTGGTATGCAGGAAAAGAAACATTTTGTGGATCAATTTCAGTTGACCTGCTAACTTTACACATGAGACCCAGTGCTGTAATTATAAGTTCGTGTTCCATTCGCTATCCATCCATTATTAAACGATTTTAAATAAATATATGTATGTACTCGTATATTTAACAAATTTTATCTGCATTTTCAGAAAACATGGCTACGAAGAAAAAATTCAATATACAATATCCGAAAAGAAAGACAAAAAGTCCCCCAAAGCCCACGTCAATGCGGTATTCTTCAAACAATTAAGAAAACTTTTGCGTAAGTTAAAATATTATATATATATATAATATGTATGTAATGTATATATTTTTTTAATTTCACATTCATTCATTTTATTTCACGCACATTTACATTTCAAGATACATTTTTTATTTGTCAATTATCTCCTAGCACGACTTCGACACCTACTACGGCTTCGATTGCGCTTATAGTTGTTACGTTTCGGTTGATATATAATAGTGGTGTCCATTGGTACTTCAGTATTAAGTCTATCATCAGATTTGTTTGTATAACATTTTATATTAGAAGGTTTACGCAATGCAGGAGAAGGAGATATTGTAGAGTGAATTTTTGACAGCAATTGCGATAAATAGGAATTAATTTTTCTGCACATACGCATTGAACGCTTACGCAGGAAATGATAGTGATCGGTAGCTTGGCCCACAAATAAGAGTATAGCTAAACTAGTTGATGTAGTAACAACGCCCAATATGTACGTTTCGTAGTCGTAATATGTATTTGGAGCCATACCAAATAACAGCAACAGTGATTTAGACAACTTGCAAATTATTTTTTCTATAGTACACCATACCACCAACGAACCGAATTCTGTTAAAAGCACTGTTATTAACGTTTCAGCGACAATTTGGCAAATGTATGGCAAGTGCATATAACGTATGGGATAGATGCAAAGGTCCAGTAAAATATCTAAGAACGCTATTAAAAAGATCCAGCTTGCCAATGTGGGTGCTGCGGAGCAGGCATCACCTCTCTGCTCTATGAAGAATGAAATACGCAGTATAATTTGTAAAAATGCTGTTATTCCGATAGCATATTTAGATGCCATTAGTTTAGTATTAAAATTTTTAGATTTTATTAAGCAAAAATTTTGTATCTTGTCAAAAATGTTTAATTTTTGTTAAGAAAATATAAAATATTGTATATGTTCTTAAAAATATGATAGATTACTGACAATAATAACTAGGACGACTAAGAAAATATTAAATTTTTATTATAGCGTACAGTGGGCCTCTGTTAGTAAATTACGAATGTTTATGGCATATTTTTTTACATCTTTTTCAATAAATTTGTATGAACAAATAATTGTGATGAGTAAGTTTTAACTGCAAGTATATAATAAATACTCAGCAGCTAAAACAATTCGTGTAAAATAATTTACATTTTTTGTTGTGTCCCAAGTACAAAGAATAAACGTCGAATGTTCTTTAAAAGTGCTATCAATTGTTATATGCAGAAACTTACAAGACGTCATTAAGTCCTATGGTTACTATTAGACTTTAATAGCACCTAAAAATATACTATAATATATATATATTGTTTTGAATTTACAGCAATTTTAGTACCTGGTTTTTGGAGCGTTGAAAGCGGTTTGTTGTTTTTGGTCGCTGCATCACTTATAGGCCGTTCTGTGAGTGATATTTGGATGATACAAAATGCTACAGTTGTAGAAAGTTCGATTATACACATGAATAAAGCCGGCTTCAGAAAATCATTAATTAAATACTTGGCCGCATTGCCAATGGTAACATAATAACATAAAAAACTATTAACATTCCATCATTAATTATTTTTATTTCTTTTTAAGATTTCTGTGGTTACAAATATATTAAAATGGAGTCTGGGTGAATTAAAATTAAGATTTAGAACCAATTTAACACATCACCTTTATAATCAGTACCTGACGTAAGTTTAACAATGAATATGTATATGAAAATCTCTTATCTTGTTTTTATATTTTTAAATTATTTTTTCCAGTGGTTACACTTACTACAAAATGTCCAATTTAGATAATAGAATAGCTAATGCCGATCAACTGCTGACAACAGATATTGATAAATTTTGTGAGAGTGCTACAGAATTATATTCGAATATCAGTAAGCCTGTATTGGATATATTCATTTATGTTTATCGTTTAACAGTTAATCTGGGTGGCAAAGTAAGTTTTATGCATATTTTTCAGTGCAATTTTATATTATTCTTATTATTATAATTTTCTTCTATTCTTTTAGACTCCTTCCATTCTAATGATTTATCTTTTGTTTGCTGGTGTTGTACTTACACGCCTGCGTCGTCCTACTGGCCGCTTAACTGTTGAGGAACAAAAATTAGAAGGCGAATTCCGTTACGTCAATAGTCGTTTAATAACTAATTCTGAAGAAGTAGCATTTTATCAAGGCAATACACGTGAAAAACTTACTTTATTGGCAAGTTATTCAAAATTACGCTCACATTTGCGTAAATTTTTGGAGTTTCGTGTTGGCATGGGTATTGTGGATAATATTGTGGGCAAATGTATGTTTAAATATAATGAAATAATGCATACACATAATAAATATTGTTATTTACCACACAGATTTTGCTTCGATTGTTGGTTTCTATGCTGTATCAATTCCTTTCTTTACACCAAACCATCCACTTTTATCAGGAGAGAACCAAGGTCAACGTTTACAGGTAAGTTTGTTACATAATATTAATTTTAACTTCTTACTTTCATTTTAGTAGTGAAATCAAATTGAATACAATTTTTAAATATTTTAAATCAGAATTTATTGTTTTCAAAAACCTAAATTAAACTTACGTATTTATATGGAACTCCAACTTTAAGATTTTTATGTTTCAACTTTTTTTTCAGGCTTACTATACGTATGGTAGAATGTTGATTAAACTGGCAGAGGCTATTGGTCGCTTGGTATTGGCCGGTCGTGAAATGACACGTTTGGCTGGTGAGTCGTGTGATCATTCGTCCTAATGTGTATATAAATTACAAAAAATTTTTAAATTTTACTTAAGGTTTTACTGCTCGTATGACCGAATTAATTAAGGTTTTGAATGATCTCAACAAGGGCACCTACGAACGTACTATGGTTAATAATGTTGTTAACGGAAACTCGGATTTCGGTCCCGGTAAGGGAGAAATGGAGTTTGTCGATAATATTATTAAATTCGAAAATGTACCGCTAGTTACACCAAATGGAGATGTTTTAGTTAAAGATTTGACATTTGAAGTCAAGTAAGTCTTTGAAATGTAATGTTACCATCGTATTGTATTTTAATTGCAAACTTTTTAAGATCTGGCACAAATGTGTTGGTTTGTGGTCCTAATGGCTGTGGTAAATCTAGTTTATTCCGTATTTTGGGCGAATTATGGCCTACATGGGGTGGCAAGGTTACTAAACCTCAACGCGGCAAACTATTTTATATACCTCAAAGACCCTATATGACACTAGGTTCTTTAAGAGATCAGGTAATATTAATTATTTGTTATATAGGCATGAAGAATATTTTTATAATACTTACGTTACTTTTATTAGATTATTTATCCTCATACCCGTGAAGATATGCGGCGCAATGGTAAAACTGATGAAGATCTTATGCAATACTTAGATGTTGTACAACTTACCTATTTGGAACAGCGTGAAAATGGTTTGGATGCCATTGAAGATTGGATTGATGTGTTGTCGGGTGGTGAGAAGCAACGTATTGCCATGGCTCGTCTATTCTATCACAGTCCCCAATTTGCTATTTTGGATGAGTGTACCAGTGCGGTGTCTGTTGATGTTGAGGGCAAAATGTACAGTTATTGTCGTGAAGCTGGTATTACGTTGTTCACCGTATCCCATCGTAAATCATTATGGGTACACCATGACTTCTTTTTGCAATTTGATGGTCGTGGTAATTATGAATTCGGTCGTATCGATCAGGATAAAGAACATTTCGGTTCATAAGCACAACATCACATTAATAATAATAATAAGAAGAGAATAAATACCATTATTTTAATGCAAAACACTCCACCTGATTGATGATGTCTTATGCACAAAGATGCTAAGGATAAATGTGTACCATTTAGACAGACATCAATCACTCTATATAGTTGTTGTTGTTCTTGTTGCAGCAACAACATACTTGACTATCATATAGTGGCCAACATTTATTTATAAAAATAAAAAATGTGTTATAATATTAATCAATAATTTTTCACATTCTTCAAGTTTCATTACGAATTATTAAATATTTTATTTTTATTATCGGCTACTCTAAAGAAAAATTTATTATGTGTATGTATGTGGTATGTGAAAATTTGTTCACTTTTCTTAACTCAAAACTACGACTTCCTTCTATCATTTTACTCTAAAATAGCTTTATTACATCTACAATCGTGTATAATTGGTGCTGGTTGTATTTAACTAACGAAATGAAGAAAATTACTAAATATTATAAATTAAAATACAAATAAAATAGGCTTTTCTCTCTATTGTTAATTATATACTATCTATCCGATGCGTTTATATTGGTGATTTTTTTTACAAACTGATTAATAATTTTTATTTTGTTTGCAAGCATAAACCCTTGTTTAATTTTTTTAAGTGATTATATGTAAATTAAAATATACATATTTATATAACGTACTTTTAATAAAACATTTAACGAACAATAACATGTAAATTAAATTTTATTTGTAGCAAAAATGAAAGAAACAATTTTTAATAGAATTGAAATTGAATTATGTAATGTATTTACTTTAAATTTTGTTTGTACTGTAATGTGTGTATATACGTATGTACATATATCATATTTATATACAAAAAAATGTTTATTAAAATTATAAAATAATAAAAAAAAATTATATATATATAAAAATAAAATTAAAAAATTATTTTTTTTTATAAAACGATTTTGAATTTAAAAAAAAACTTACATTTCCTTATATTTTTTTTTGGTAAAAAGTTTGAGATAGTTTAGAAAAATATTTCTATTTTAATTTAAAATCTAGTGTTCCTAGTTTAGTAATAAAATAAACAATTAGGTATGGGCTGGGGCAACTAAAGCTGATCCACCCATGGAACGAAAGCAGTGCGACCGCAACGGCTGAAAGTGGTTCAGATTAATCTGCACCATTCTAGGGCTGCAAGCGAGGATCTGTTGTTGTTCATGATCAAGGAGAACGTGTATGTGGCCTTATCCAGGAGCCCTGGCTCGTAAGAGACAGAGTTCATGGATTAGGGTCTAACAAATACACACTTCTTGTTCCACCAGCAAAAGGTAAGTTAAGGACCTACATACTTTTCAGCAAAGTAATTAATGTTCTTCTTTTCACCAGTATGTGAACGCGCTGGGAGCAGTAGCTTCTTGATAGCATCCGCATATCTGCCATACGAAGACGACGAGTCTGCCTTCAAGCACCTGGTGCACTGGGCACACAGAAATAGGCAGGAGGTCTTTTTAGAATGTAATGCCAATGCCCACCATATCGTATGAGGGAGCACGAACATCAACAGAAGCGGTAAGTCCATTTTCGATTTCATTACTATATGTAATAGATTCGATAGGCCCACATTCCTTAATAAGAACAGGGAACATGTAATAGATCTGACGTTAGTGTCGGATGCAGATTTAGTTAGGGTTACCAACTGGAGGGTATCTACAAAGTGTTCCTTTTCGGAACACTACCGAATACTCTTCAGCATTGACTTCTCACGATCGAAACATTTGCCCTATAAGAATCCCAGAAGAGCGATCTGGAACTGGAACTGCTGATCGACCAGCTAACTCCCTTTATGGGGACGGGAACAGTTGATTTCGCACACATTGAAGAAGCTGTCCAGTAGCTTACTGGGAATCTTTTCTTAAATCATGCCAAATTAGCCGGCCACGGCAAGCATGCTAGGCACCGCGAAATGTTCTACTTTTTTATCTATAAGTGTCATAGTGTTAGGAGTCATACTGTTGTTAAAGCTGAACAGGGTACAGAGGTTGGGCATCACGATTGCTGACCTCGAGGTTATCTTGTCTCTACAACCGTTGTACATATTCCTCCGCAACGTGGCTCCTAAAACTGCAGTGAGGTTTAAGTTCTCAGATACGTTTAGGCTATGTACGGTAGGTCACGCTTCAATACTGCATGAAGTAGAACCGAATCACACAGGTTTTAGATGTAACTACATGGTACCAGAGACTGTTTTCGGATGAACATACAGGACTAACACTCCCACATGGGAAAAATGTGTTGCTAAAGTTGTCATCGGTGATGGTAATATAACGATCTTCACCGATGGCTCAAAAATGGAATGTGAAACTGGATCTGTGGAACTAGATTCCGATATTCTGGCACTGAACGGGTCAAACAGATTACCTAACCAGGCCAACGTATTCTAGCAGAGATTTTTACTATTGAACACGCTACACGCATGGTTCAAACCGAGGACTTATCTCCTTCGAACTTGATCAAAGCGTTGGGATCCCATCTCATTAAATCAAAGGGCATCAGGAGTTGCATCGACTCTCAGCACCGTATATGTCGACACAACACTCGCCTTTACTGCTTTATTGGCCACTGTGGTATAGAGGAAAACGAAATATGCGCCTTTACTGTAATACATATCCAAATTGGCAAAAGCAGAATGGTTGCCGAATTTCAAAACTGCTATGTCCAGCAGTGGACAGCGGGAGAACCATGGGATTACTTGAGTTCGACAAGAGAACGGTGTGCATTCTAATAGGAATTCTGTCAGGAAACTGGGCTATTCGCAGTTTCACTGACAAGCTCGGTTTAGATTACTGCAAAATCTGCTTTGGAAACGAAATCGGTGCAACACCTTTTAGGCGAGTGTCTTGCACTTCAGAACAGACGTCATCGGTTTTTGGGTGACAGAACGTTTGAACAACAGGTTATGATGGTGAATGTGCCACTACGGGAACTGGCCGGTTTCATCCGGAGCTAGCGGTGGTTCAAACCCACCACTAACGGATAGAGGCACAATGGGCCATATAGTCTACCGATTGAAATTGCCTGTGAACTGCAAACTACCCGCTAATCTAACCTAACCTCTGTAAATTATAGATTCTGTGGGTTAGCAAAGTCATGATCAGTATTGTTAGTATGTGTTAGTATTTATCTATACATGCATTAAAAACAATTTCCCTAGATTGTATATTTAAAAAATTATTTCTATAAAATACCATCGGATAGTCTATGTTTAAAAAACTTAACATGAATATAATAAATTCTAAATTGATCGTTATTTCTGTTTATGGAGTGCAACAATCCTCTTGAATGTTTTTTAACATATTCAGAGATTTCCACTGAAAGACAATTGAGGTTCAGTATTATTCCAACTTGTCTAAGTGACCTTAATATCTGGGAATAGATTAGCACTGCGGGAAGAGAATAATCCACGTTAATGCGTCCGCTACACGTTCCGAGTGGTTATATTGACTACAATATTTACCTATAAATTGTTATTGTGCATAATGTATAATTGTTACTGTGGTTATATTGGCTACAATAATACCTATAAATTGTTATTTTAGCCAATATAACTCGGAACGTGCTATTACAGAATTCCACTTTTATTTTACAAATGAAAGTAAAAATCTTACTAAATATTTTTATGTGTTTATACAATTATTAAAATACAAAACCAAAGCACATCCGTGAAGTGTAATGGTTTTTGAAAAATTTCAAAAAGCGAAGACAGCGGTACGCCTGCCAAATATTCGAACGTATTTTATTTCAATTCAATTTCATTGATACTATCAAACGTCGTGTGTGTGACCGTGTAAGTCCTCCTTAAATACCATTTTATCTGAAATCTACTTCTGATAATAATAATGTTTTATTGAAAGTCAAAGTATAAAAAGTTTTTATAAAGTCAAATTAATGAGTTATTATCTAATATATAAAATAAGATATTTCAGCATTTAAAACACAAATAAAAAATAAAAATACAATAAGTGATAGACAAAATTTTAAAGGAAAAATGACAGAAAACCTTTGTTTATTATCTGGAATTGAGTTGTATCAGGCAACAATATATCATCTTTTATCCTTGACACCTTATAGGTTTACTGGGTAAACTGTTAGGTATCAATAGATATATTTTGAATAAGTTCATAATCAGAGATCCTGCATTTATTTAAAAATGCGGTACTCTGAGTGTTTATTATGTCCTTAATGGTTTGATGTCCGTATCTAGCATGTAAGTCATGGGTATGGCATAAACGTGGAAGTTTGTGAATCATCTTTAGTACTTTGTTTTGGACTACTTGTATCTTTTTGAGATGAGTTTTAGTAGTTTTGCCCCAGACTGAGCACCCATAGAGCAGAATTGGCCTGATTACCGTTATATATATAATTAGTTTATTGTCCAAGTTGAGATGAGATCTTTTATTAGGTAATGGATAAAGAGCTCTGAAACATTTAGTTGCTTTGTCCACAATATGTTTCTTATCTGAAATCAAATGGTTTTATGTCCATTTAATTAATAAATTTACTTACTTTTTATAGTTTTATTTTTTTTAATTAAACAATATCAGTATCTTTAAAATACAATATATGCTCATAAAGTTTTTATTTATCATTTGCTGTATTTATTATTAATATTTTATGTATATACCATAATTTTTATTTTCATTGACCATTACAATACTTTACAAAGTTGAATGTTGCACAAAATATAGATTTACACAAATGTCCGCCCACCCTATTTTAGTGGCTTTGCATGTGACCAAAAGCCATCAAGTGTAGGTTTTCTTGGATCCAGTAGCTTTCTTTGTTTTTTATTTTTTTTTTCTTTTTGTTTGTTATATAGTAATTGATAGATTGATCAGTAAGTACTAAGAAGTACAAAGAAGTAGATTAAAAATTATAACCGTAATGTTGTTAATTTTTCGTTTTTAAAATTTTTTAAGTTTCTCGGTTTTTAAGGATTTAAATTACAAATATTTCTTAATTTTATTTTTGCTTGTATTGTATGTATATTATTAATTAATAATATTATAATTTGTTGCTTCTTTTTAACTTTAAAGAATCAGTTTAAAGTTTTTATGTATATTTTGCTAAGTTTTTAATTATAAATTATTAAGATTTGTTTATATTGAAACTGATTTTTGTTTTGTTTTTAATAGCAATGCAAATTAATTTTTATTTAATATCGTATAATATTTACAAACGAAAATGTTTAAAACTTTTTTAAAATTATTACAGCAATAAACGAATTGTTGCTTAATATTCCATAAATTTTTAAGCATATACTGTTTTTTTTTTGTTTTAAAATGTCTACAACTGTTCTCTAATTAAAGTGTTTTCTATTGAAAGAAACAAAATATAACTGACATTATTTGTCATTGTCTTACTTCTTCGAGTAGTTTTTTAAATTTAATTTGAATTTTGGTTCAAATTACTTGTGGAAAGAAGCAAAACATTTTTTAAAAATATTTTACACAAAATATTTATTTGTTTATATAATATGAAGCAAATTTGTTTGTTTTTCTTGATTTTATCAAAATTGAAATTATTATTTCTCTAATTGTCTTTTTTTAATATTTAATTTTTATTTTTTTCACGAGTTTATTTCACAAAAATATTTTATTTTTATTTCTGTTTAATATTTAAAATACAAGTCGTTATAATTTCTATAATAAAAATCAAATCTAATGAAAAATTTTGTCTAATTAAAGTAAGTTTTTATTTGTATTTGTAAAGTTTTGTACTTTGTTTTGAAATTCATATTGTAACGATATGAAATATCCAAACAATTGCCAATTTATCCAATCGATAGAATATGGTCAAATTGCATAAAACATATCTATACAGAGCAGAACTTTACTGACTGATATACGCGATATAGACGTAACGTTATGAAATATACATTTGAGTCTACTTCGGGAAGTTATTCAATATAATACAATACAATTTAGTAAGGGCATAAATTTAGTCATTTCCAAGAATATTACTATGTCCGAAACCCAGCAGATCCTAAGTTGATTCGTTCCAATTGAACCATTGCTAATCGAACACAAACTTTTTTGTTTAAGAAACACAATTGTTTTTTAGAAATGTAGCATTTTTTTCCATTCCATTCGCCATGACGAGTTTATTTAGGTCTTTTAGATTTTATCATCACTCTTGCTACTCCTCTGTGGCACACATTTTTATGCTATTTTACTTGGGGTTCATTTTTGTTTAAATTTTATTTATAAATGATTTCATGTAAATATCATAACTTAACTATCAAAATACAATATTTTATAATGAATTTTGATTCCAAATGAAAAATTCCCGCTGAACCATTTTTACATGTCGAAAATATCACTTAATTCAGGTCCACAATAGTTTTTTGGCTTTAATTCTTCAAAGCTTACTAATTAATATTTTTGAAGCCCTATTTTAATTAAAATGAATTCCAGTAGTTCTCTTTATAAAATGTATGTCCACCAATAATATTAAATCTGTGCGTTTTAAGAAATTATAAGAATTCAAATAACATACATTTTAATAAGGATAGATAATAATTTAAAGTATAGTAGCAGTTGAATCGAATTAATTATGAAATTTTAAAACACCGCAATAAAAATATATTTTTATGAAATGCAAACGAAAACGTTTTCATGCTTTTCAACCAATATTCTATCAAACAAAGCACATTCAAAATTTTTCTTTTAATAATTCTCAATTATTTACCAATTTCAAGACAAAATCCATTTCATTAAGCATAAACAAAAACATACCAATTTTATCCTAAATTTGTTTTTTTCTTCTTTTTTTTACTTTTTATAAATTCTTTTACCAATTTCATATCATTTCGTATTAATGTAATGTAAATTTATAAACATATGCCGAAATTCGACTTATCAGACATACATACATCAATAAATACATACATATGCACGTAGTAATAAATACATATTATATGTACATAATTAATATACTAATTGTAGAAATATGCCATAAGAAGAATATATTTTTATATTTTATTTTATTTTTGTATCTGTTTTATAATGTTGTCTTTAATTTATTTGTATGTTAATTAAAGTAATTTATTATACTTAAAACTATTTTATATATAAATATTGTTTTTTTAATGTTATGTATATATTATGTATGTATGTAGTATGTTTTGCTCTACAAATATTATTTAAATATTTTCCTTTACCTATCAACTTATGAAGAAGTGTTCCAGTTTATTTTACGTTATGTAAAGTAAATAAAATTGCACATATTCATTCTTTAGTTATTATAGTCATAATATTAAAAATTTATAATTTTTTTCTTTTGTTTTTTTTTTTTGTTAAAATTAAATATTTAAAAAAGTATATATTTAAAATATAAAAAAAAAGAATTTAATTTAGAAATTGGCACAATTTTTATTTATTTTATAATACATAATATTAAATTATATTTTTATAATAGTAAACACAAAAAAAACAATGAATAAATCAATTTTCTAAGGTAATATAATTTTTTTTTTACATTTCGTTAAAGTATTACAAAAACTTGTACCGAAAAATATTGTAATTTAATATTCTTTTAAATTTGTATTTTGTACCACTTCTATAACAACATTAAGAGCTTAATTTTATAAGCAAAAATTTTTTATGTCAAATTAACAACGCCTAAAACCAAAGTAAAAAATATTTTTAATGTTACTTTAAAATCAATTTATAACTCGAAACTTAGAAAAATGCATCATAAGACGTTGTCAGTTAAACATTTTAAAATTTTGTTTAAGTTAATTATTACTCTCTAAAAAAGGAAGATAAATAATGATAACAATTAATAACTTTTTCTATGGCAAATTAAGAAAAAAATAATTCTCTTCTCATATACTTATAAAGTATTGACAAAAACATCAGTCAATATATGTATGTTGTAAATGCTTTTTAAATCTGTTTTTGCCAACACAAATTTAGAGTCTGGCAGCAGGTACCACAATAGTTTGTTGTTTTTGACAAATATTGTCAAAGACATTAACTACCGGTTAAATGTACAGGGCACCCAATACATCAGTAAGCGCAACAGTCATTTCAAATAACTTGTATTGTTTATTAAACGGTCATCCAGAGTATCAAGAAGGCTTTTAAAGAATTATTTTATTATCGAAGATTTATTTATTACTTAATAACAATAAAATTACAAATTATATCAAATTTTTACGAGCCGAGTAATACTCGGTGTAGTGTAACAGACCAAAGTTACCGATGGAAATCGAACCCACAACCCTCACGCTAATAGTCTAGCACACTAACCACTAAACTACCAAGGTAGCCGAAATATCGAAGTTTTAAATTATGAATAATACTTCCATGCCTTAAGTTTAAATCAAACGATATTTTTTCAGCAAAGTGAACAGTGAAACCCAAAGAGGCCCGTAGGCTTCTGCATAATGGAGTATCATATTAACAGACTTGAAGGGCATAAGCGCTAGAATCTATGGTTAAGATATAGCTTGTTAGGTTGTCCAACTACTGTTATATTCTTTCGTATGATTATAGCTTTGAATTCTTTCACTATCTCATTGGGAAGACTGGGCGAGGACAGCTAGATTAAAGCTAGATTGGATACCAAGCGGCTCAGATTTCTATCGAAATTCTCGAATGGTGAGGTATTACTTAACGCTCCTCAAATGCGTAACATTAGGTTAGGTTAGAGGACATATATTTGTCATTAAGACAAGTACAATGCCCGGAGGTCCAACCGACCCATTTCTTCCTGAATTATATAGGAAAAGAAGGAGAAGAGAAGTAGGTAAAAATAGCAATAATAATTGGGGAAATAACTGAAATAAAACGATTACAACACACAAGAGAATACCAATACGACTATCGCCTTAATGTCCTAACACCTCACAACGAGCTTAATACCAATACATCATAAATTTCTAAACCTTTAAAGAGGCCCTCTACCTCATCCTACTAAGAGCTGGACATGTATAGGGGAGGCGTTCGATTGTCTCCAACTCCTCCACGTCGCAATATACCCTGTAATAGTCAGGGTGGTTCTGTTCCAGATTTTGCTTTTTCATTGCAATTTTACTTACTCTCAGAGTTTTTGTCAGCAATCTGCTGAGAAGCAGTTGCCGAAGATATATTTTTCATATTTCGTTTTGTTGGTGTACGACATGTACACTGGCCTCACGTCTAATATGTCAACACACTAGACTACGGCGAAGTGTCTCATAAGAAACATAATATCTAAAATCCAGTCCATTGAAGGTCATAGACTCCAATATACATGACAACTTGATCCTTCTTCGAACCGTAATTGTGGTTTATTGAATTGCGTTAAATGAGTTTGAAATTACTGTGAAATATTTAAAAAAAAGTAATTTTTTAAACCAAAAATAAGAAGCTCCAATAATAAATAACTAAATAGTTTATGTTAAATACAAACTGAAAAAAAAAACAAAACAAATAATGGAGATTTTTTGTATACATTAAACAAATTTATTTCTTTTTTCACATACGAATTTTAAATTAATAAAAATAATAAAAAAATTAAATATATTTATATGAAATAAAAACTAATTAAATTAAATTAAAAACTGTATATATGTATATGCGTGTATGTGTGTTTTTAGGTGGTAGTTTTTAATAAAAATCAAAAGGCAAAAAGTTTCACAAGTATGGTGTAATTTTCTTTCTAAAACTATTTATATTTAATTACAATTAAAATATGAAGAATATTCGTCATTTCAATTAGGAGAGGATAGAAGGAAGAAAGTCATAATGAAAGCAAAATTTTAACTTTTATTAAAAACAAAAAAAAAACAAATTTAATAAGAAAACAAAGAGAATACGAATAATAGTAGTTTTGCTAGAAATTAAATTAAAAACTAAAACTAGCTGACAATTATTTTTTCTCAATAAGAAAAGCTTTAGAAAGATTATTGATACAGTAAAGCAATTTAACAGAATTAAATAAAAAAAATATAAAATTTGTTTGCAATAGATTTATAAACAATTATAAAAACGAAATTATATTTTATAAAAAAAAAAGAAAAATAGGAAAAAAGTGTTGTAAAACTGTGGACATGTAAATAACTCTACATTTTGTATTATTTTCTTAAGTAGTTGCATGAAAATCTTAAAAATTAAATCTAACAAAAAATTCATTCAGTGATAACAATTGTTGTTGTTTTATTGTTGAAAAATTTCCTAAAATAAATGAAAACTTGCTTAAATAAATTTAAATTTCAAATAACAAATACAATCTTTATAGGCAGAAAGTCTTAAAAAATAATTTGCATTTCAAAAAAGATTTTTTGTTTTTTTTTTCCTTTTTTTTGTTAAAATTAGTTAATAATTATAATAATAGTAGTAGTAGTTGTTGTTGTTTTGTTGTTGTTTATTGTAGTATTGGTTGGTGGTAATGTGAGAAGAGTGTTTTATTTTATTTTGTTACTAAAAACTAATAAATGCTACACAAAAATTAAAATAAAATAAAAGAAAAAATAAAAAAACAAAAGAATTGCAATCAAAATCAAAATAACTGCTCCTGATCATTAGTGAAATTATTAAAAATTTCAAAATTGATTGTTTTGACAAATGACAATCTTAAAATACAAATTCTTAGTATTGAATTGTTTTTTCTGTCCGTTGTTGAAATAACTTTAAGCAGCTGTATCGACTTCTTCAACCAAATGATTTGGGGAGACTTCACTAGGTGTTGTAGCCGATGTAGCCACACTTATGGGTGTTGCAATAGAACTATTCGAAGCTGTTAACGTGGCGGCTGTATTATCGCTAACACCGCTTGATGTGGCTGTTGTTGTAGTGCCCACGACACGGGCGCCATAAGGTGCCCCCTGCAATTTGCGTGCTTCCCGCTTTTGTTTTCGCTGTTGCATTACCAAACGCAATTGATCTAATTTGGATTTGGTTTTGATGTTATCTAATTCGGCGGCACATTTAGGGCAGGTATAGTCACGTTCTCTTTCGCCCGTTTCCGCGTGGATACGATAACGACATTGACACACCTTACGTTCATCGGCCACTTGATGGTGGTGGTGATGATGGTGCGACGACGACGTCGGCGTCGACGATGCAGACGAAGCATGGTGATGATGATGCTGACCGTTAGTAGTTAATGTAGCGCCGGCGGTGTTGTTAGATGATAAACTTTGATGCACTGTAGTTGTGGTTTCTTGTTGACAGCAGGGATAGACTTTGTTCGTCTGTGATTTACTGTTCACATAATGACCATTACATTCACCGTAGGTGCATATGTTTGATGAAGATGATTGTGCTGAAGCTGAGGTACCAGCAGCAACATTAGCGGTTAAAGCAGATTTAAAATTTGCTGTGGTTGAAGAAGAATTCTGAGTTTTAATGCATTTGACACAAGGATGGGAAGATTGATGATGCTTAGAGGACAGCTGTAAAAACAAAAAACGAAGAAAAAGTAAATAAGAATCCTTTATTTTTGATTAAAAAAAAAGTCGAATGACTAGAAAAGGGCAAAAAACTTACATGTTTACTCCTAGAGTTAAGATGTATCGCGCCCGTTGAACCACTAGCAGCAGCTACTGATGCAGCGGCTGCTGCTGATGTTGATGGAGCCTCAAAACTAATTCGAGCACCACGATGATATTGTGGTGTGGCACTCAATAAATCATTCAGTATGTGTATAACCGTGGATATATCCCGTTTGGGCCGACCATATCTGTCCTGCAGTGCTGGATTAAGAGTACCAGAGAATGTTCCCGAGTATATGCCTTTGCCGTGGTTTTTCATTGATTCAATAACAGCACCTGAACCACTTTTACGAGGAGTCTCTTCGCTAGCTGAAAAATCAATCTTATTGGTGAATACTTCTTTGGATAGTTTACGCAAAGTCTGAGTAAGATTGCGAGAAGCCTCGGCCAAAGTACGTGAGTCCGATACAATGCCAGAATCATCTAATTCGATGGGTGTTGTTACGCTTGATGTAGTTGCTGTCCCGGTTGGATTGGAGGAGGAGGATGAGGACGTGGAGGTACCTAATGTTCGTACTAATGCTGCCGGAAAAGTTGACGAAGGTATCTTGGCGACAGAAGAATTATTCAATGAAGAATCATCGCCAGAATTGAAACCACTATCGTTGCTTATTATCTTATTGGGAGTAGATGTGTTCAATATTATTTTTGGATTGGTGGCAACCGGGTTAAGCTCTTCCACAGCTGTTGGAAGGTGATAATGGTGATGATGATGATGGTGGTGGTGATGATGTCGATGCTTCCTTGCAATTGGATTGTGAGCGGTCTTATGCAAAGAAAAGGAAGGTCTCGACGAAGTCGATGGCGGTGATGAAATCGTTGATCTATTAATTGTGTTAATAATAGCAGCCGGTGCTAAACTGGCTTTGCAATTGGGTGTGCTGGTCATGATCGAACTAGTGCTTGTACGAGTTGTATGTGGTACCATTTGCAGTTGCTGATGTTGTTGATAAAGTTGTTGCTGTTGTTGTGATGAATTACATGCGGTTTCAATACACTGCTTGGACGAAGCATGTGACATCGCATTCATGGTATTTAAACCTCCATTAAGCCTTGTGCACAAACATGAGGTCAATTTGGCCGCTATGGGGTCTTGACACATGGTCGATGGTGTCCCATGCGTTTCAATGGCAGCGTTATTTGTTGTTGAAGAGGAACTGTTACTGTTGTTGTTGGTGTTGTTGCTAATGGTGTTGTTACTATTGGAGATATTGGGAATGTTTTTAATGGCTGTTGTTTTAATAGGACTGGATACTAAATTCGATAAAGATTTAATGGGTGATTGTTCCAGTAGAACTGCTTCGGTAGAATTATGAAATGTTGACACAACTGGTACACTGCTTGTATTTGTGCCATTGGCTACAGTGGCTGAAGATGGTATTTGAGCTGTTGTATTCGTTTGTTGCTGCTGCTGCTGTTGTTGTTGTTGTTGTTGTTGTTGTTGTTGCTGTAGGCGTGTAGGTTGCAATGTATTTACTTGTGCCCTTGCAATGCTTTTAACGATATTCTGTAAACTTTCATAATCACGTTTACTTAAAAACGAACTCAAATTCGAATTTTTTGTTGATGCTGCTGCCACTATGGATGTTGTAGCTGGTATCGTTGAAGAGGGGGAGGTCGAACCTTTTGTATTTACTGCTGCTGCTCGAGACGGCATGTTGTTACTGCTAATGCAACCAGGTGTTTGACAGCTTGTATCCAATTCTAGTTTCCGTACTGCTGTAACATTATTGTTGTGTTGTTGTGCCACAACGCCTGTCGCCGTAGGAGGAACAACAGTACTAGTTGTGGCTGCATTTGAGGCAACTGCTGTCGTTGTTGTGCCATGATGATGGTGATGGTGGTGATGATGGTGATGACTGTGATTTGCTGGTGTCGAAGATGAGGAACCACCACTGCTGCCAGCTGAGGTTTGTGTGGCTGTCGACGACGTTCGACTGCTCCGATGATGATGATGGTGGTGATGACTGGAACGCTGCCGTGATGAGGAACTACTGCAATTGGCTCCATTGTGAGCTACGCCGTTAACGGGATTAACGGTGCTTAGCTGCAGTTGTATAAGCATCATATGATCGCCTAAACGCATACTTAGATTTAAAGGCGTTTTGCCGCTTAGGAAGTCATTAACTTGCGAGTCATTAAGCGACTCAAGAGCCTGCATAACGGTATTTTCGGGCCGTTGAGCCTAAAATTGAAAAACAAAATAAAATAATTGTTTAGAAAATCTTTATGAGCAAAAACTTTTTTTATATTAAATTGAGTGAATAAAAATAGATTGATATATTTTTGATTTTTACTTCATATCGGCCCGTAAGTTTGTTGCCTATTTTTTCAAAATTGCTCAAAAGAATTTTTCTTAACAGCTTACTTCAGGAAGTGGATCTCAATACCATTATTCCCCTTCATCAATTCGATTTTAGAAAAAAAGATCATAGCACTACTGAACAAATTCAACGGAAAAAAATTTATTGGAGATGCTTTCGATGCTGATGTTCTGAAGAGAAGTATCCTAGGGCCATTCTTGTATTTATTGTTCACTGCAGATATGCTAACGAGCGCATTGGTTAACGTTTCAACCTTCGTGGATGATACAGCACTCATTAGGACTAATGAAAAGCTTCCGCACTACTACGATCCCATGTTAATGAGTTAGAGGAATGGTTATCAAATGTGTCCACATAAATTTCACGCTTAAAAGAAAAAGTTGTTCTTCCATTCATGTATTTAAGAATACCGGAACAAAACCACATCATCTACCTCGAAATGCACCTTCATCGCCGTCTTATATGGACTCACCAATTTGCCGCAAAAATAATTCAGATAAAGTTAAACTACGCACAACTGCACAGGCTTATTGGACCATGGTCAACTCTGCATTTAAATCTTAAGGTGCTCTCGTATTAAGCAGTTATAAAGCCAATATGGCCATATCGCATCCAGTTAGGGCGAACATCCTCATCATCCAATGTGGGAACATAGCAGAGAAGATAGTCAGTCTAAACTTTTAAGAATGATTACGTGTCCTCCATGGTACATCAGAAACAACAACAGCCATAGGGCTTACCACTATTCGCAAAAAGCCAAAAACCTTGCACGAAAACTGCTGCTTTTTGAGAGTCATAGACGTCTTAAAAGGCTGCAAACTATGGATTTGACATAATATTTTTTCTCCTAATATTTGTGAACGCGAAACGTTGGTTATTGCATTGGTAATTATATTTATATATAGTTTTATTAATTTAGTAAAATTAATTAAAAAAATTTGATTCCACAAAAGATTTTAAACGAAAATTATTTTCTCGCTTAATAAAATTGCAAACAAATTTTATTACATTTTATTAAATATTGCATTATAATCCTTAGACATTATGTCTCCATGACCATATGGTTAAAATACTACATGGCAGACAACGTTTATAATAAAGTGCTAAACAAAATTTGCATGTTTTTGCAAAAAAAAAAAAGAACGTCATTATTAAGTGCAAACGAGAGTAAAAGTGTGGATCTGAGTGCGTTTGTAAGTTGTTATTAAAATAAATGGCGCCACATTTAAAATAAACTACAATTATGTAACTATAACCAATCAGTCTGGTACTTGTGTGCTAAATAAATGCACTTTTTTCACTCTACAAGAAAATTATAGAATATGAGCTTTTAATTAAGTACGACAGGAGAAATAAATGAATGAATGAACGAATGAATGAGTTTTTCGCGTTGACATGCTTGAAAAATTGTTGAAAAATAATATACGAGGAGCAATCGTTTGGTGATGCTAACTGTAGTGGTAGTAGTTTGTAAATGAAATGAAATTACAATAATAATAATAATAAAAAAAAATATTGCAAAAATTGTTTACATTTTAGCAATATGTCTGTCTGTCTGTCTTTTATTACAAAGGGGAGAGTCAACAAAATAATGAAAGAAAAAAAAAAACAAAAAAATAATAAAAAAAAAAAAACACTTTCAATAAATAACAAATGTTGGCGGCGGCAGAACAATGCCGCGTAGGTGGGTCAATGTCAATGTCAAATTGTTTCTTTTTTTAATTTTTAAATACGTAACGTTTTTCATAACGCAATGCAAAAGTATAACACGAGAGCTGAGAAACGCAATGCATGTATTTTTATATTTACAAATATTTATAGTAGGAAAAACAACAAAGAAAAAAACAAAAACAAATGTATGCAAGAACTTAAGAAAAAGGAAAAAAATTTCTTCGGCAACTACCTCTCTCTCTCTCAGCAGATTCCTGGCAAAAACTATGAGAGTAAATAAATTTGCCATGAAAAGTTTCTCAAAAATCTATAGTTAGGGCTCGACTTTAAACTGTAGGTCCCGCCACTCATATATAAAATTAACACACACTCAACATGGGCGGTGTGAGAAGCTAGATCGTAATGACCAATTATGTATATAAATATCAAGCCATATTCGCCAAAAAGATGTAACCCTCAAAATTAGAATTTTACAGCAGAAGGTTTTTTTAATAAGTTCAGTTTTAATAAAGCTATTCCTTTGAAATTTAGAATGTAAGTTTTGTTTTGTGTGATATATTGAATTTTAATAATTTTGATTAGATATTTGCAATGTAACGGTTGTTTTTGTGGGTTACATTTTTTTCGCTGTTCTGCTGGCAACCTACCAGTAAAAAATATGTGGGTTGACACAAATATTTATTTTAAGGAAGTGGCTTGCTGTTCTTTTTTTTATTGAATTTGCTTAGCTTTTCCGTTAAAATTAAATTAAATTTCACTCTTTAAGTAAAAATATGTAGGCACATTTTGAAATATATAACATAAAACAAAAATAAAATATCGCACTTCATATTAAAACTTTGTAAATAGCGTTCGATACAAATATTTATATGTACATATATCAGGAATAAAGTATCTACTAATTCTAAATATTATCTTCCTGATCGGTCTCAGGCAGCGAATCTTTGATCGGTTTATCCCATTTTAAATTTAAATATTCGTGTTGAAACTTTACGGGTATAGTTTTTTTTATTACAAAGCGTTTCCAATCCTTGCATTTGAGGGAAGAAATCTTTAAGATATCATCATATAATTTAGTAGGTCCCTTAAAAATGATTTCAGTTTCGTCTGGATCATAACTTATGGTTTCAGATTCATCAAAGTACCCATATTTAAAAGTTACATTTGAAGTATTTTTACCGAATATTGCAGAACGCAATTTGGTTAATTGAATTTTCATTAAATTGGGAAACATCACTTGTGAAAATTTCTTCCAGTCTTTAAAATCGCTGTTAGTTAACTCAACACAATTATATTTTTTCTGGGTTAGTTCTTGCGTTTGAGATTATAGTGCATGACTCACTTGGTGCTCAAATGGTTCTACTCCGAATAAAGGATTCATCGAGTCAACAGGCATCATGGTGTGTCCAAGCAACAAGTACATAACTTGTATATGTATAAGTTTCAATACATATTGATTAAAATCTTCCAAAATACGAATTTTTAATATATTTCTCAAATAATTGTGTTTTTTGCTTACTGTTTCACTTGAATTTCGATTATTCTAAAAAAGAATTTTAAAGTAACCCACACACTAGCTCACAAAAAATGTAAACAAACTCACCATATGGGGTTACATTAAAATTGTTTTTGTTATAAAATCATAACGGTCAAATCTACAGCCATGAAATTTTTGCAGATGATACAAATTATCGATAACTATCGATTTCGATAAAAAAAAAAACGAAAATCGATTATGGTGAGGTTACATCTTTTTGGCGAATATGGCTCGATATGTATGTATCGTTTAGTTGTTGTGTGTTCAACAATTCATAGTTCCATTTTGTTAAGTTTGCTTAAGTGTTTAATACTAGATCATTGTTGAAATTATTAAATATTCGTAGACTTCATTCTAGACTAACCTCATGCTCCTAATGGGCAATGTGCAACTTGATTATGTAGTTTCTGAAAGCTTTATGGATAGATTAAACCCGTGCGTATTCCAATCATATATGCACACATCAGCCAAATCGCTTTTTGGTACAGATCTTTCAACGATTATACTTTTATCTCCTCAGTCGTTGCATTCGTTTTGGAAAAAAGAAAGAAATCACATGGGGACCACCAAATGGTTTAAATTTTAATTTGACTCGTTAAATGTAAAAACATTATTTAGTTTTCATTTTAAATAAATTTTAAAGAAATGAAACACTTTTTCCTATGTTTGACGAGAGCTTTTATACTGTTTTTTTAGCCATGCGAGTAGAACTTCTGGGTTTCCTAAATGAAAAACTACATCCAAAAATCATAATAAATACTGACGTTTGCTTTGCAGAATAAAGAAATGCTTTTATACCTTTGGCCTTAATAGGAACACTGTCTCTTGCCAATTGCAATTCCATGCTTTTAATATTTTGTTGCAAAGTTGCTGCTTTGGGATGATATACATACATACACATGGGGTATTCATTATAACACTGGATATAATTTATTTACTGTTAATTATCATAGTCATGTCTAATATACGGTAGGCCCATTTCAGAAGCCATTAGGCTGTTTTCGGAAGGTCTGTTAAAACAAACTTGGTGTTTTAAACTAAGACTGTTTTAGAGATTGTATTTATTCATTATAATACATTATACTTGTAAGGTGCTACATTCTTATTAATACTGAATATTAATTTTAAAGTGAAAATTCTTTCAAGCGAATTCTTATTTACACTTTCTTTTAGAACATGGGATGAATGATGAAATAATAACTTCGTACGAATCCATTAATTTTTTGGATAAATCATAAAAATCTTTTATTACGAATTTACAGACAGCAGCAGTTTTATGATGGGTATTTTTATTTGTATGGCTGTTGTTTGTTTTTTTTTTTTTAATATTATTTGCATAAAAAATATAAACAAATTGTAAACAATTGCAAATTCTTTTATATGCATATTTATCTTTTGGTGGCTGTTGTATTTTTTTGGGCAATTGTTAATTTCTTTTGCTTTATTTTTACATTAAAGTTTAGGGTAATTGAACTTCATCTGTTGAAAAAAAACACGCATTGTTGTTTCATTTTGGTTGTTTTTTTTTTTGGATGATGTTTTTTGGAATGGGGGGGTGGGGTAAGCAGAAAAAAAAGTTATTAATATTCCTTTGTGCTGCTGCTGCCTTTATAACTTTCAAGTCGACTTTGATTTTGTACACTGTACCACACTGTATTGGTTTGCCCTTTGTTGACATTTTGATAATTTCCTTTTTTTGTTATAATTTTTCTTTACACCACAGTTTATATACACTAGTGAAAATAGAAAGAGAGAGCGTGAGTGGAATGACATACAGTACACAGCAAAAGTCTTCGTACGGCAATATATTTTAGCAATTTCATTTATAGTTTATATATTTATTTTATTAATTTATTTCTGTTTTATTATAAAACAAACAATTTTTTAATGTTTTTCATAAGACAAGAGAAAAATAAGGAAAAGTTTCAGATGACTCCATAGGTACACCCAAGGAGTAACCTGAGTAAATTTAAAATTCAAAGGCCTAATATATGAAAATGTTATCCCCAGTATTTAATAGAATATCCCTTAAGGTCAAGCACTCCATTTAACCCATTTGGAATTGAATGTACAAGTTTTGTTTAGTGTTTTCTGGTGGCACCATGAGCAAGTTTTTCGGTTGACTTTTTTTTGAGGTTTAGCGATTACGTAACCGTTTTTTCAAATTATCTCCTAAATACTTTCTTAAGGTAATATCGGGACTTTGTGCAAGAGTATTAAGCGTGTGGGGCCTTTTTTTGTCTAAATATATTGCCGTACTAAGACTTTTCCTGTCCACTGTACTTATATTCAGATTTATTTATTTTTATTTATATTTCAATCATCAGCATATGGCCAACAAACAATTAATAGATAATATTCTCAAGAATAATGATGAGTAATTGTTTAAATATCTGTACTTAGTGCTGCATATGAAAGTATGCATACAGATGCAAATTGCAATAAAACAAACGCATCCAGAATGTATCAGGTATTCCATTTTGATAGGAGTAATTATGAAAATCCAGATTCCTTTTTCTAAATGAAGTAAAGTTCACCTATAAAGGCAGCATTAATTTCTAATATAAAAACTGATATACCCCATGAAGATGTACATCCGAAAACAGCAAGAAAATATTCAAAGCATGGAATTACAACTTGCAAAAGACAGTGCTCCCTTCAATACCAAAGGTATAAAAGCATTTCTTTGTTCTGCAAAGCAAACGTCAGTATTTGTTATGATTTTTGGATGAGGTAACTACCACATGGTCTCCCTTTAGCTCTTATAGTTTCCAAAAAATGTAAAATTGTTATACGATTATACATATGAGTGTGTGTATGTCGAAAAATGTTTTCAAATATTTCGTTGAAAAATTTTGTGCCAATACCAGGCCAAAAGAATTCAGGAGGAAGTGTTTTTTGTTAATCAATTTTACAATTTTGCTTATAACTCGGACACTATAAGAGATAACGACATTGGGTTTTCGCTATACGCTAGAAAAAAACATCATCTCTTTAGCAAAATTTATTTCCGCCCACAAATGCCACGCCTACTAAGAAATATATTGAGTTTTAATATATAAGGCCTTATATTTCATTTAATATTTTTAAAATTTTTTTTCTGTCTAAGATAGCTGATGTTTTTTCCAGTCGCTCGTGGTCTCCCTTTAGGCTAAAGGTCGATTTTTACATAATTTTCTAAGAAAAAAAGTGTTCCACGATTGACTGAATCCAGATATAATCAGTATAGGAATGGAACTTCCTAGTATTGCTTTGGATACTTCTAATATTGCCTTGGATGTCTTCTCTTAATGCTGATTAGAGAGCTTTCGAGTTAACTGACTGAAATGAAGTTCAATTATTAAGCAAAATTTTTACAAAAATTTCGAAAAAGAAATTGTTCTACGATTGGTTGAATCCGTATAGGAATAGATTGCTCAGTATCCAAATTAATCAAAGCAATGGAAATACCTACATATGTCCTGTAACATGTCGAAGCCTATCCAGCTCATCAGCAATGCAATTTCCAACGGTATCCCTGTGTCCCGGAACCAATATCAGAGTTACCTTTGAATGATCCGCAATTTCTCTAAGAAATCTTCGGCATACATGGAGAACAACAGATGTTGAAACTACGTTCGTTGGAGACTTATTCGCAGCCCGGCTCTCCGAGTAAATCAAGAGATTTTCAATGAAAAACCCGCCACTCAACGAGCACAGCGCCACCTTTAAAATTGCCATGACCCCTGCTTGGAAAACATTGCAGCGATCAGGCAGCCTATAAGAAAGTTTAATGTCAGGACAACTAAAAATACTACAGATCATGCTGTCACTCATCTTATGTTCATATTCCACATTTGACTGCGTGAGTTTAAAATTTTAATTTTGCTAAAAAAAAAAAAAATTAAGCCTTGGCATTTTGTGGAACATATTTGTCTTCACGAAGGAAGCTATCGTTATTACTTTGATATGTAATTTCATTAAATTTACACACTGCTTCTCAACTCGATTCTAAGGCTGTCATGCCACAATGCAAAATTCTGATGTTGATTGGCTAGACTGTTCAATAATGATTTGTCAAATAGCTCTGGAGCATCGCTTCATGTGGTATCACTTTTAAAAATTCTTATGAATACAAAAAAAAAAATTGAATTGAATTTATATTTTTTATATAAAAAAAATTACTCTCTTTTCCTTTTTGTTTATTATTGTAATAAATTAAAATATTGTAATAAATTAAAATATTGTAATAAATGTTTAAAGTACGTGAGTTAATGTTGTAATAATTGCGTCATTTAAATACTGTTTTTTATGTTTCTCATTGTTGTTGTTAATGTTTTTCATTATTTATTTATTTTTTTTTTGTAGTCTTTTTTTAGTTAATAATATAAACAATAATGTAATGCAAAATATAATAAAAAAAGAAGAAATAAATCATTTTCCCTCTATGCTGTAATATTTATAGACATTTCCATAATGAAAACAAAGCATTTTAAATAAAAAAAATTAAAAGTGTTGAAATAATTTGTATAAAAAAGTTTAGTTTTGGTTCGTAACATAAAGGAATACATCCATTAAAGTTATAAGCTTGTATATGTATTACTATAAAAAGAATAATTAAATGATTAAGATTCTTTTCATAATAATTTTATATTTTATAAACATCATTGTTTAAATTTCTACTAAAGCTAAGCTTACAATTGAATGCCAAAACCACAAATTCAGCTCTGACATATTGAAAAGAATGAAAAATTTGCAAAACAAAACAACCTATTTCGACGACTACGTCGCAAAAAACCTGCCAAAAAATTTGCTAGTAACTATATAATTGCCATATAAAAGATTGTCGTAATAAATTTTAAACTCTAGGTTCCGCCACTCATATTAAATGGTTGATGTGACAGATTAAAACTTATAACGGCCAGTCCATCATGTATCTATGTATCCAAGTACAAATATTGATTAAAAACAACATCTGATGAATTTCATTTAATAATAATTTAAATATTTAATAATACTTTGTTATCTTTATGATATTCATGAAATTGCCACGCCCACAATTTTAATTACTTTATAATTAATCGATTGATTTCAATGAATATTTATCATTTTCATATGCTTACATTTATTATCAAGTCGAATTTCAATTTAAATATAGTGTGATATAGAATATCGTTTAAGTAATTAATGATCTTAACCAGGTTATTTTCAGGTCAGATCGTTTAACATTTTATATAAAGTCTCTCATATGATTTGAAATGTATTATAGTAATGATAATATCAGGTATCATTTCATTAAGAACAATTCAGTTCATACAGACTATTTAAGAACTTTTTGCAATACATCAACTCTATTGTTATATAAAGTGAATCTGTTGTAAAGGTTGTAGATTTTTGTAAATATTTAAACTAAATAAATCAAAACTTCGGTACGACAATAATCAATCGCTAATTTTTATTTTTGTATGAGGCAAGTAACAAAAAAATTTAACAACTAAATCTCCGGAGATATCTCTTACTCATTCAGCGTAGTACATATATAGGAATATCGAAAAGTAAGTAGTATGAAGGGGTATAGACGGAGTAGTGTGCGACAAATTGTCTAACGGACCATAGTCTCTGGTGCGAATTGAAACCACAACCACCACACTCTCAGATTAGCACACTAATCACTAGATTATTAAGGCACATAAACATCGTGTTTCTTTGTGCAGCCAACTTTCTTTGAATGGTTGATAACTGTTTAGTAATGACATAGCACAGCAATACATCAAAATTAGGTCTTCAAACTTCATTTCTGAGTTGAGTAGATTACTTTCATCTTACCAAAGTAACTGCAAAAATGTCGCAAATATCTATGTTATCTAGCATTGTGGTGATTAATGACTGAGTATAACTTTGTACATTTTTTTGTTTTATCAATCGTGCCTTTTTGGCTGTTGGCTAGAAATTCAGTTATGCAACCAACTTTGTGACTGTTGAAGGACATTCATAACAGCTTTTGAATTTAATTTGAAAATTTCTGATTTAGGTTTAACAACATACAACGTTTTAATCCTTTGTAGCAATTAATTTATATATTTTTATTTTATTTATTGACTTGTTAACTACAATACAATTACAAATTATATTTAAATATCTGAGTCTTCTTCGACATATGTTTGGTTTAGTGTAACAGAGTCTCTGGTGCGAATTAAACCCACAACCCGCACTCTAATAGTCCAGCACACTATCTATTAGACTACAATGGCACCCAATATACTCTACAGTCAGGATTACAAACCTTGCTTCTCACATCACTTATATACAGTGGACAGCAAAAGTCTTAGTACGGCAATATATTTTAGCAATTTCATGAATTTTAACCAACAGTTTGTATAAAAAATTAAGGTTTTTATATTTATTTTATTAGTTTATTTCTGTTTTATTATAAAACAAAAAATTTTTTGATGTTTTTCATAAAACAAGAGAAAAATAAGGAAAAGTTTCAGATGACACCATAGGTACCCCCAAGGAGTAACCTGAGTAAATTTAAAATTCAAAGGTCTAATATATGAAAATGTTATCCCTTGTATTTAGTAGAATATCCCTTAAGGTCAAGCACTTCATTTAACCCATTTGGAATTGAATGTACAAGTTTTATCTAATGTTTTCTGGTGGCACCATAAGCAAGTTTTTCGGTTGACTTTTGTTTGAGGTTTAGAGATTACGTAACCGTTCTTTCAAATGATCTCCTAAATACTCTCTTGAGGTCATACTCTTTGTGCAAGAGTATTGAGCCTGTGGGGACTTTTTTTGTTAAAATATATTGCCGTACTAAGACTTTTGCTGTCCACTGTATGTGTGTTAATTTTATACCTGAGTAGTGGGACCTACAGGTCTACAAAATCGACTCCAAACGATAGATTTTTGAGAAACTTTTTCATGGCAATTTTATTTGATAACATAACAGTTTGATAATTTATCTATAACACTAAAAAAAACTTTAAAATTTCTTTGTTATTTACGAAAATTCGATATAACAATTTTTACACATGGTTAATGTTAATAATGAAATCGAAAAAGTCTTAAGGGGCATTTATTAATAAAATTTTAATTTTTTAATTTTATATGCACATACATACATACATTTATATTATATATATAGAATCTATATAAAATGCAAAAATTCTTTCAAGTACTTTTTAAAAGACGTTTCTTCATTTTCTTAATTGCTATCATTTATTTTCTCAATTAATGCTAGAAATTTTTCATATTCTTCTTAAAAAAAAAAACGAAAATTTCGAATTGAAATAATAAATTTGAATGATTTGTTTTCGTGGTTATTACTGATTTATGACTAATTTTTACGAGTACATTAAGAAGAGTTAAATGAGTGAATAAATAAAATACACATGTCAAATTTGAAACCAAAAACAAAAAACAAAAATAATAATGATGATTGTGATTGTGATGATGCTGATCGGAGACATACTGTACCAAACTGAAAAGAGCCAGTAGCGGCACAAAAAAAATCGCCACAAGACACACTCAAATTCATATAATTCACCTTGAAATATATGTACATACATATGTATATTAATTATCTTAATCTCTCTTCTTTCATGTCTTTTTGTTCGTTATTCAGTTTAATTAAAAACCACTTTAGAAAGAAATGAAAGTGAAAAGAAATGAATGAATGCGAATCCATACATACCATACTATATATTTGTAGTTGTGTGTGTTTTACATTTGAATTCTCTGCATGTTAAATATGAGTTTCATTTCAAGTGATTACTAATATAAAACAATTCATCATTATACTATAAATAATATCCTTCAGTTTTTAAAACCTCCCTCTGTCATCGCAGGCTACATACAAAAAAAAAACAAAAAACACAAAAGAAAATCTCACTTTCAAATATGAAATGACCCGTCACAATAAAATTGCATGCCCAGCCAGTGATTAAATTTTACGAAAAATTTACAGCAGCAAACAAAAACAAAATGAAATTAAAACCAAACTGTTGGGGCGGTTAATGGTGTCATTAATTAATTTACAACACAAAAAAAAACAAAAAAAAACAGATTACAAAATACATATCGCATGTAAATTGTATAATATTGTTAAAAGGAGAATAAAACAAAAATAATTAAAAAAAAGGAAACTAAAAACCAAGAAAACCCCTAGTCTGTGGGGAGTAATTCAGTTAATATATGTATGTACGTCGGTTGGTTAATGGTGCTAAGGGACAGGTGAAATATTCGTATAAAGACAAGAGAAATCTACGTATATAATGTATATGAAAAATACATGATAAAAAATGTGTTTCGTTTTTTTTTAATACAATAAGCAACAAGTAGAAAATTTAAAACAAACGAACAAAAAAAATATATAAATTTTATTTATTTAGCGTAATAATGGGTCACTGTGTCAAAAATATTTATGATTTTTTAATGAATTGAAAAAAAAAGAAATAAAACAAATGCATACAACATTTAAACAAAGAAAATAAAAACAATGCTTGATGATTAACAGTGAACTGTAAAGTGCCCTACACTGAGCGTAATTATTATTCGAAATTCAAGAAACGTTCACCCTAAAGATAATGAAAGCAGCAGCAGGAACAACGAAAAAAATTGATTAGAGAAACGGAAGCAATGCAGAAATGCTGTGTGGAAGCCATATGTTCCCAAGAGTGGTATTGAAAAAAAACTAAATTCGATAATATTAAGTTGTTTTAATGAAATTTCATAGACCAAGTAAAGTAAGTATATAAAGAAAGATAAGTAAGACTAAATTTAAGCATTAAATATGTACTGAATTTGTTTTTTTTTGCCTGTTTAATTATTTTTTAGTGAAGACGAGTATACTCGACATAAACAGAGGAAAATAATTGTTTTAAAATACTTTTTTTTTTTTGTTTCAAAAAACTTATTCTGCCTGCTTAATTATTTTCCAATGAAGACGAGTATACTCGACATTAACAGAAGAAAATGTTTCTGCCTAAATGTTAAAGTAGTATTACTGTGGTATTTTATAAAATTGCTGTGGTATTTCATAAAATATATATTTTTTTTAATAATTTTATAAATATAAATTTTTATAAAATATATAATTTGTGACGGTACTTCCCCAGAAATTGTTACTTCTATTTGTTAATTGTTACTATAATCTCTTATTGTCAAACTAATGAAAAAATTAAACTAAAAAATTACAGTAGATTCTTTGATTAATAATACTTTTATCTTTAATACTATTATACTCGACATTATTGTAAGACGGAAAAAGAGAGACCTTGAGGCTGCGCATGTCAACATGTACCAAGTGAAACTGGGTATACTGAGGACTTTGAGGAATATGAGATAAGGTCTTAGACTTAGTCTTTTCAATTTTAGTTGCGCAATCCGTAGTGGGCACAACAAGTACACAGCCGACGAGAGGATTGAGTGGGTGAGGGCCCCACACAGGGAGGATGTGACGACTTTCTCTACAGCACCCCTCCTTGACATTATGGGAATAATTTTTGTTTCGCTCTGACGAGTATGAAACCAGCTAAAGGATTAATCTGTGGCTAAGTTAACCTCAAAGACGGAAACGTACTTGGTAGAAGACTCTAATTTGCTTTTGGATTCAACATGAAATATAAACAAACTTTTATATGGCAAAACCAATGAATTAAAGCTCTAACTGCAAAGTTCTTTAACTTCGATTGTAAAAAACGGACATTAGATGGTATATTCCTTAATTGCAATTCCAAATTTTGAAGAACATCCCTCGTTCATGCCACAACCATTCACACAACTTAATATACCCACCCGATATGCAATGATTAATATTGAAGTTTATTGTTTCAATCAGAAATGGACATCAAAATAAAATGATTAATTAACCAAGACCTTAAACGAAACTCACCATGCAATTTTGTTAATTTTATTTCTTTTTTCTTCTTTAAAGCGAAATTTTATTTTTTATTTTATGGTTTTCACTACAACGACGGTGACGATAATGCTAATGATGGTGTTGGTAGTGTATGTAGTGTTGATGGTGACGACATAAACTCATATTCAAATAATAATATGGGTAAACAATACAAAAATTTATTATCAATTCCAAACTGTTGGCAACTGTTGTTTTATTGCAGCTACTGCTGTAGCAAGTAACTGTGCAAGTGGTTTTTGACTTTGATTGGCAATAACAGGAAAAAAAACGCCACGTAGCACACCGTAAACATTTGATGCTTTGCCTTTAATCGTTTCCATACAATACACAATTGATTGTATAAACTGACGATTGTTGATTGACTGATTTAGCGATCAACACAAAAGAAGGTGTTGAGTAGGGTGTGTGAGTTTTAATAGTGATTGAACAAAACAAAAATAAAATATGTTTTTTTTTTTTTGTTCGATTTATGACAGTGATATAAAGAAATTATTCGATTATTTGAACGATTAAATTTAAATAATTCTGAAAAGGTTTATCCTTAGAAATGTTACCAGCGAAATTTTTTCCTCAGATACCAGGCGAACAGAACTATGTACGAGGTGGTTTTTTGGCAAATGATTTTGGGTTTATGGCTATAACTCCGTTATTTGAAGGAATATGAAGAAAAACTCTGTACAATGGGTTCGAATAGAACTCTGGCTTTTTTGTAGTACGAAATTCACGCCCCTAATGCCACGCCCTCTTTCGATTTTGGATACAATTGTAAAGAACTGATTTGTTAACTGAAGAGTACATGTTTATTTATGTATGTAAAGGACCGAATGGGTGTGTAAAACATGACATCTGACGTCGAAATGTTACCAGCGACATTTTTTTCTCAGATACCAGACGAACAGAACTATGTAGGAGGTGGTTTTCTGGCAAATGATTTTGGTTTTATGGCTATAACTCGGTTGTTTGAAGGAGTTTGAAAAAAACTGTATATAAAAAAGTTAGCTATGTCGTGCATATCTCCGATCCCAAGGTTCGCCTGACCGTAACGACAACTATCCAGCCCACTAGGTCAGAAAACCGCACATTTTTAAATTCTATCGTATTTTTCACGATTTATATAGAGCATTTTATTTGCTCGTATAAAAAAGTTAGCTACGTCGTCTATATCTCCGTTGCAAATTCTGACCCGACCATGACGAGAACTGTTTTGGAATCCTTGATCCAATAGCTGTCCGGCCCAATGGGTCAGGAAACCGCACCTTTTTCAATTTTATCTATTTTTTCCTAATTTATGGAGGGTATATTTTGAAAAAATACTTGATTTTTCAACTTTATTATCTTCAATAAGCAAACTGTTATTTACATTTTTTTTTGGCTTCGTCTTTCTTTCATTTTTTCTTCAATTTATCATTATTTTTGCAATTTTTAATCGATTTTCTTTTCTCCCTTTTCCATATTTTTTAATTATGTTAAGTTAATAGTGTCTGGTAGTCACTTCTCTCGATTTATGTCAAGATTTTTAAGGGATCACACCAGTGTTGAAAAATTCAGTACTTTTGTACTTTTTTCAGTACCTTTTTCATTTCAAAAATATCCCCGCGATGCTTTCAGTACCTTTTTATTATTACATATTTTACATATGTATGTCTTGCGCTTTTCAACTATTAATGCATTAGCAACATGTTCAACGTAATGCTAAAGGTAGAATTAGGGTTTAGCCCCAGTTACCCAAATTTCCATTGAACGTACATTCGTTTTTAGAACACGAAAAGCAATGAAAGCGCTTGCCGAACCATAATGTAATTTCGGTAAGCATTTGTATTGCTTTTCATATGTTAAAAACGAATGTACTATATTACATTACGTTCCATCGACGTTCGACTAAACGGGGCTTTTACGTTTTGTTATGTTCCGAATCAGCTGTTTTGGTCTTGTATGTGTGGAATACGAATAAGTCGTTAGTTTTTCTGTTCCATGCCGTATGTGTATTAAATATAAATAAATAAATAGTCTAGTAGGTAGTGTGCGGGCTTACTAAACGTGAGCCCACGGTTCGAACCCCATGTCAAACATCTCCATCAAAACGTAATATGAAAAAATATTTCTCCGACGACTTCCTTCTGGCAAAAACTCTGAGAGTAAACAAACTTGCCAAGGTTTCTCAAAAATCTGACGTTCGGTGTTGACTTTAAACAATAGGTCCCGCCACTCATGTATAAAATTAATACACACAATATAAGTAGTATGAGAAGTTAGGTCATAACCCTGATTGAAGGGTTATAATGACCAATTATATATGTATGCATGTATGTTATATACCAAAAATAGCTGTTATACTTTTTAAATAATAACTACTGTAGGTTTTGTCAATTTTATCAAACGAAGTGTCTATCTCATCACAATAGAATGCACTTTAAGAATGTCTCCACTTATTTGATATTTTTTAATTAAATTTTCCAAGTTTACCCAATCAAAACTCAACATATAAGTTTGAACAAAATATTTATGTATACCGTTTTAAAGGCTAATCTCTCCCCATT
This sequence comes from Sarcophaga carnaria, assembly GCA_958299815.1. Classification (NCBI taxonomy): domain Eukaryota; kingdom Metazoa; phylum Arthropoda; class Insecta; order Diptera; family Sarcophagidae; genus Sarcophaga; species Sarcophaga carnaria. The sequence goes on along the minus strand of OY283149.1, from coordinate 78,862,409 downwards.
CTAAAAACTTTGAATTTTTAACATAGGTTCAAACATATTTGGGTAATCAATAATTTTGTGTGAAAATTCCAAAAAAAAAACCTTTTTTGAGAAATAAAACAAATTTGGAGGGTTCGAGAAAAATAAGAAAAAAATATTTTTGAGTTCTACTCAACCTAGTGAATAACTTACACTATGTAGTTAATCGGGTGTATTTTCACTGTCGCACCGCGTAATTATTTAAAAATAAAATTAAAAATGAAAATTTTTCTGCATTATAATAAAACCACAACGGTTTTATTTTATTTTCGATTAATCGAATTATTTTTAATATGCACATACAAACCCCTTTTAATTTCAATAGTATGACAGTATGACGACATTTCAATACAAATATTGTACAATTTTATATAAAAACTAAATGAACCTAGGGACACATTGATTTCGAAAAGAAAAGGAAAAAAACTTATTGTTTTTGACAATAGCAGGCAGATTATAATTAATAGAGAGAGTGAGAGCACTATCAATATAACGATCATTAGCAATAACAATATAACTAAACATTATGTCGTCATGGATACGGGCTATAACAAAAAAGACAATCAAACATTTATAAACAATTTTAAATTTGGAAAGTTAGAAAAAAAGTAAAATAAAATAATCACACATAATCTTATAAAAAATTAAAAGAAATTTTATGCAATAGAAATGTGTCTGTTTAAACAATTTGTTTGTTTTTTGTTTGTTTGTTTGTGCGACACTTTCCATACAATTTTGATTATGTAGGTGGGTGGGTTATTAAAGGGCACTATATTATAATAATTAAATTAATTAATTTTTTTTTTCTCTTAATAGTTAACTTTTATTTTTTTCTTTGTTTTTTTTTGTGTTTCAAAATATCTTGTTATTCATTTGTACTGCCAGGGAGGTCAGACAGTGCCGCCATCTAGCGGAGAAAAAGTGAGAATCAGCGGTTACAAAGGTTGCTCATAACTAGAGCACATACTCGAAGGGTGTGTTTTCTAGACAACAATAGATGGCAGCACCATTATCCTAGGGCCTGCTACAACAGACTAATAAGCTGCTTAGCTGGAACAATAATGGATTAATAAAACGGAAACAAGGTAACCACAGCGGCCAACCGACGATAAGATGAAAATTGTTTTGTGGAAGCCATATGCTCCCAAAGGGGTAATTAAAAAAAAGAGAAAAAAGGAGAGGTTGTACTCTTCGCAGAAATTTTATTTGAAATTTCTTTGCAATACATTATGCGATTCAGTGACTAATCAATCACAAAAGAAAAAAAAAGAACATTATTGTAGAAATAATTTAATAACCTACTTAAACAAATGGATGTGATTTACATTTTACATTAATGTTGTGCCGTATGTTGCTAGATGTGATAAATTTTTAAATGTACTCTTGTTATGTACAAATTAAGGATCTTTTAGTCTTCAGACTGGATACATTTAGACATAATCGCATTTTTCTTTTATAAAATTTCTATACTTTAAGACAAATCACAAAAATATGTACTTATCTGATATAAAAGATTTTAATAGTTTAAGACGTACCTGAAAAAAAAGAAAAAAATATTACATTAATTACACTATGCGACAAAATAAAAAAAAATTAAATACACCCAGCTAATGAGACATAGTGTAAGTTGTGAGTTTTGTTGAGTAGAACACAAAAATATTTTTTTTAACATTTCTTAAACCCTCCAAACTTGTTTTATTTGACAAAAACTGTTTTTTTTTTACTTTACGCACAAATTTATTGATTACACACACATTTCTAAACCGATGTGCAAAATTTAAACCTTACTACAAAGGAGAGGGATGGGCCTTTAAAATGATATACATATGTATATTATTTGACTTAATATGCTATGGGGTTTGATGAGGTAAACTTGACAAATGCGAATTTCTTTCATATTTTTTGAAGTTTGTCCGTTCATAGTGGCAAACTTTAATTAAAAAATATAAAATAAGTAATGACATTCTGAAAGTGGATTATCTTGTGAAAAAATTGACACTTCGTTTGATCAAATCGGACAAAAATTAACGTAGTTATTATTTAAAGAGTCTTCCTGCTAAAGTCTTTAGCAGGAATCGAACCCACGGCCTCAGCACATAAAGTCTCACACATTACCAACTAGGCCATCGGGCCCCCCCAAATATGGTCTTAAAAAGTATACAATATGAATAGACTTGAAGTAATTGAGATACAGGTAGTCCCCGACTTACGACCGTTCGACTTACTATTCGCGCTTACGATCATTTGTTTCCAATTTTTTTCATAGATAATACTTAAAGAAGACAAATATGTAGTTGCGGGGAATCCCTAAAATATATGAGAAAAATTAAAAAAAAAAACAAAGTAAAGAAATTCGATTTACATACAAATATGTATGTACAAATGATACATTACATTAGCTAAGTTGGAATTTTTTAAGTGAATAATTTTTTATCATCCCAAAAATGGCTGGAACTGACCCTCAAATTTAGTAGGACAGTATGTAATTTTTTCTTAATTTTTTTTATATGAAATTCGACTTACGACTTAATCGACTTACGACCGTTGACCAGGAACCTATCTCAGTCGTAATTCGGGGAATACCTGTATTGGTTTTGCAGAGATTGCTAAAAATTACGAATACGCTCCCAATGAAAAAGTGCTACGGAGAATGCACAGCAACAGACAAGTGTTTGGGTAAATTAAATCCAAAAGAAGAATCGAGAATCGGGATAGAAGACGAAAAACTGACATGCAACAAGTGAGGTGACTTTTGGAAGCGACAAGCTTGTTTAAGCGCTTACATCCAATCACGAATAACAAATAAAAAAGAAAAATATGTGCAATTTATCACAGCTATTATATAATATTTTTGAAATTCTAACGCTAGTTTAATTTACCAATATTAAAACTTATATAATATTTGATTTTATACAGTGGACAGCAAAAGTCTTAGTACGGCAATATATTTTGACAAAAAACTCCTCACAGGCTAATACTCTTGCACAAAGTCCCGATATGACTTCAATATAGTATTTAGGAAATCATTTTAAAGAACGGTTACGTAATCGCTAAACCTCAAACAAAAGTCAACCGAAAAACTTGCTCATGGTGCCACCAGAAACACTAAACAAAACTTGTACATTCAATTCCAAATGGGTTAAATAGAGTGCTTGACCTTAAGGGATATTCTACTAAATACAAGGGATATCATTTTCATATATTAGGCCTTTGAATGTTAGATTTACTTGATAAACATTAAAAAATTGATTGTTTTAACACTAGATTTACCGCGCCAGTCAAAATGACTGGTTTTGCATTATTAGCCTTAAATATTGACTTTGTATGAATATTTTTTTCCGAAATTATTATATGACTTTTATAACGACAACTAAATACAATTAATTTGATAACTTATTTTGATTTTGTGTCCACAATAAAAAAAAATAATTTTTGTTTTTGGTACTTATACCGGTAGCAGTCATTTTGACTGGTATGGTTTTCTATGGCAGAAGACAGTGTTCCTTTGCATAATATACAAAAACGAATGTGTATGCGGTTTCCTTCTAGTTCTGAAGAGGATAATGAAAACGCGGAAGATACACAACTTGAGGTTTCTGCAAGTGGAACTATGTGGAAAAAAAATAAAAGAAGGAGGTCTTGCTGGAAGGTTACCGACTCATTGCAAATTCAAAGATTTATCTAGGCCTGCAGCATATGCTAGAAGAAATATTATGGAAGAGAAGCCAAGCAGTGCCTTTTTAGTATTGATTGACCACCATATATTTGAGCATATCAAAACTTGCACCGAATTAGAAGCCTCTAGAGTTTTAGGGAAGAAATGGACACTTACAGGATAAATTGAAAGCTTTCATTGGAAGACTGTTTGCACGAGGTACATACAGTGGTGCATACAGTATTCGAAGGGTTGCAGCTGTCGTATTTATGAAACAAGAAATGGGGTCCTAAATTTTTTCTAAAACTATGAGTATACTATGACTTTACAGAAATTCTACGTTCTATTCGTTTCGATAAAAGAAATGAAAGGAGTCAACGCTTGGAAACTGATAAATTTGTGTAAGTGTCAACTTTTTGGAACAAATTTATTGTCAAACCAGGAGCAAATATTACATTAGATGAACAATTATTTCCAACGAAAGCCAGATGTATGTTTACACAGTATATGCCAAACAAATCAGACAAGTTTGGAATAAAATCCTAGCTGGCTTCTGACGTTGAAACAAAGTACGTTGTAAATGGCTTTCCTCATCTAGGAAAAAATGAAACACGAAATTTGGCAACACCTCTTAGTGAATTTGTAGTATCGAGACTACTGGAGCTTTATATCATGAAAGGTAGGATTGTAATAACCGACAACTTTTTTACCAGTGTTTCTTTAGCTTCTAAATTATTACGTTGGTTGGTAACGTACGTTCGAACAAATGTAACCTTCCAAAAATTTGCAAGGAATAGAGGGATAGTATGGCTCGTTTTTCAACATTACTATATGCAACAAATGAATGTACACTTACAGTTTATAAGAGTAAGTCCAACAAAAAAGTTGTTTTATTGCGTGCTATATACAAAATTTACCAAATACCGACAGCAAGAAACTAATTGAAACTGTGTCTTTTTATAATAAAGCTAAATTGGTGTCGACGTTATAGATCAAATGGAACGATATGGCTAATGACATATAGTGTGACATCAGGATCGAGGAGATGGCCACTTCAAGTATTTTTTAATATTTTAGATTTTGTCTGAATAAATTCCTGGATTTTGTATAAAAACACAACTGTAAAGAATATTTCAAGAAAGGATTTTTTGTTTCGTTTGGCTGAAGAACTCACTTTTGATCATCAGTCATCAGGTCAAGAGATAGGAAGTGAAGCTGACTGTCCAACAACTCCTCTTCCAAAAAGATTTTATTGTTATTTTATCAATACTGTTTATTAATTCTATAAAACATTATAGCACATACAAAATTTACACACTCAAAACGTTATTTTTGAACACCAGTCATTTTGACTGGTGTTGGTAAAAATGACTATGAAAATTTCTTGGTAAATCTAGTGTTAATAATAAAACAGAAGCAAATTAATAAAATAAATATACAAACTTTTGGCTAAAATTCATGAAATTGCTAAAAGATATTGCCGTACTAAGACTTTTGCTGTCCACTGTATATAGGTAAACAATTTAAATTATTCACGAAATAAATGCATTTTAATATTTACATATGTATGTATGTAATATAAAAAGATTAATGAATTAAATCAGTAATATTTACATAGGCAGAAAAACTACAACAAATATGAAATATCGCCGGCGTCAATGTCAGTCATGGCCATCAAATTATTTTATTTATTATCAATTTGATTATAGTTTAATTTCTAAATCGCATTAATGAATGCATTTTTTTTTTGTTGTTGTTGTTGTTAATATTGATTTATAATATATTTAATAAGTATAATATAATAAATAATTATAAAAAACACGTGTAATAATTTGTCTTGAGATAATAAAAATTGAATATGTATGTAAAAAAATAAAATATAAAGAAAATTTGCTAAAACAATTTATATAAATTGTTTAATAAACGAGGTAATTAAATAAAATAATTACATGGGTTTTTTTTATGTGATCTAAAAATAATAAAAAAAATTCATTAAAAAATTTTAAAACAATCATTTAAATCAGCCAAAAACATACATAAATTGAATCAGTTTTTTTATTTATAATTAAAGGTTTTCTCATTTGTTTTAAGAGCGAATTTTGTTGAAAAGAGAGAATTTTAAAACACGCACTCCTTCACGATGTCGTAATTTGTTTTTGTTGTTGACCTTGGTACACTTATAAAAATGTGTGCGTTCAAAACCAACTTATGACGAGACGATTGAAACAATCGAAACAAATAACACTTTCTTGAAAATTGAAATTCGAAAGCATAATAGTAATCTAACACAACAACAAAACAACAAATGCACTAAAAACAGTTAATAAAAAAAAAATTAAAATAAATTACAAACATTTTGAGAAGACAGTTATAGTCAATAAAATAGTTATGCTTATCATATTAATGAGCATTTGTCAATGTATAGTGCGTGTTTCAGTGTAAACTGGTGTTATTTTCTTATTATATGTATGTTTTAAGAAATTCACAGACGTGCTTTGCTGGATAAGAGCCAGAGAAATAAAAATAAAGAAAACGTTTTTCTATTCCCTAACACTGACTTTAATACTTAAAAAGAAAAACTACCTTTGATACGGATAATATCAAATTCCGTACTGTTTCTGCAGGGGGCTCACAGTACAACTCTCTTTCATTTTTATATTACAGTGTATGACGGAATTATATAAACTATATAATAATATAATATAATAATATAGAAGGTAGTGTGTTGGCTTATTAGACGTGAGGCCTCGGTTCAAACTCCAGGTCAGGCACCTCCAACTAAAAGAAATACGAAAAAATATATCTTCCCCGACTTCCTCTCAGCAGATTTCTGGCAAAAACTTGGAGTTAATAAAATTGCCATGAAAGATTTCTCAAAAATCTGTCGTTCGGAGTCGACTTTAAACTGTAGGTCCTGTCACTCATGTATAAAATTAACGCACATAACATAAGTGGTATGAGAAACTAGGTCGTAACCCTGACTAAAGAGTTGTAATGACCAAATATGTGTATATGTATGATATCTATATCTCGAATTGTATAAGTTCGATTCGATCACGCTACAACACGAATACAACTTCTTTGATAAAGTCGAAACATAAGCCACTGAAAGTGTGTACTGTAACAGAAAATCTTATAGAATTTTACTTTTGTAGATTCCCTTCAGGAAATTTTGACGTTAAAAATATATCACCACGCTTGCTTGAAAGATCGATTTTTGAAAATGTTCATAAAATAATAAGAATCGGAGATTCCCTTTATTTTACAAGCACTTTTTAGATTGGGCAAGTAGTAAGCCAGGATAGTCGATCGAGAGGGTTTTATAACGTGTTTAGAGGAACTGAAAGGCAATCATATCCTATTAACTACACTACTACGAGAATTGTCATGAAAAGTTTCTCAAATCTGTCGTTCGGAGTCGACTTTAAACTGTAGGTCCCGTCATTTATCTCAAAAATGAACACACACAATACAAGTGGTGTGAGAAATTAGGTCGTAATCCTGACTGAAAGGTTGTAATGACCAGTTATGTACATATGTATGTACACAGAAAGATTTGATAGTCCAAAAGCATTCTGTATCGGCCATTAATAGAAAAATTGAGGTACAACTGGAGAACGCCAAGTCATACCCGTATCGATATTGAGGCACTTGAAGTTTTAAATCATTAAGTAGTTACCATGTGCGCTGTTTGTGGCGAATAACTTTAGCTTCACTTGATAATAATGATTATCACATTTTTACCAATAGAAACAAAGCTTTCTCTGAAAAGGCTTAAAAGCAATTACTTCTAAATTATTATTATTAATTGCTTTTCCAGGAATTTACTGCGATCGCTATTAAGTTCGTTTTCACAAGTTGCTTCGTCATGTCCCTCTTGAGCTTAGCATCGTGTTCCCAGTGGGTTCTATTCGTAAGCAAACCCGCAATATTATATTCTAATGTATTCTTAATCCAGAGTAATTTATTAGTTCTCGTTTCTAAAGCAATGAGCGGTTATCAGCATTTCCTGTAAAATTTTGTGTTGTAAATGCAGCTCAGCACAATATGCACAGAATATTTATCTGATAGGAGGTGATAAAAGCTTGAAATTCATTTGATGCTGTCACTGACGTGAAACTTGTTTACTTTAGATTCGCATCGAATATACATGTTTTAGTTGTGGTGGACTTACAGAGGTCAATTTTGTTTTTCATCAGCCGAGTGTCTGGCGCCGTTTTGTCGTTTCTCCATTTGGCTATATTCAACTGTTAAGTAAACTAAGTTCTTGTACTTCTTCATCTGGCTTACTACCAAGGAAGATTCGATTTATGGGTATATTGTATTATTGACATTGATGTGCCGATGTTCTTATATTTCAGCTTATATTTCAAGTTTTTCAGTTCGTCCTGCATATGACTTTGCTTCGTGGATATTAATAGAATATCATCACCATAAGTCCAGTCGTTGAGATGTTCAATGCTTAATGGGTTGAAAAGTATACATGAGCGGGAAAGAATATGCTTACCATCCAAATGAGTAAAATAAGAATTTCTTTCCAATACGACTTATACTAGTTTCAACGTAAAATTTTTTTTCCTTTTTTTAACCTATCAGGAGTTCTAACAGGACAGTGCGCTATTGGCAGTTACGCTGACAAACTCGGTCCTCCCCAACCTGGATTACTGCAGAAGCTGCCATGATGTAGAGGAAACGGAATCGGTGTAACATCTTTTATGCAAGTCCCCTGCACTTCAGGATAGACGTCATCGGTTTTTAGGTGACAGAACGATTTAATCCGGAGCTCGGGGTGGTTCAAACCCTTCACTAACAGAACATGACAAGGGAGCTTACATCACACTGGGTAACACAATGGGCCATAAGGCAGGCTACTGAGTGAGCTTAACTATCCGCTAACCTAACCTAACCTACCCTTTTAATCTATTAAGCGGGTAGTTTCCATAGTACTTATATACCAAAAATAGATCCTACAATGAGATATTAGAGCAAGGTTACTGTGTTAATATATGTATGTAGTTATTGACGTATTTACTTAATGTTTTAGAAATTTTCCACTTTAACTTCTTTTAGCCTTAAACAATGATACTCGATTTCAGTGGTGTTGCCCTAAACTAGCAAGCATATGTTCCTCAATCAATTGTTTATACACAATTATAAAGGTGAATACAATATCTATACTAAAACAACACGAGGTCGTAATGAATGCATGTAATCATCACATTATCTGCAGTTCATAGGCATGTAAATGAAGTTTTTTTTTTGCTTTTTAATTCATTTACAAATTTCCAACAATTGTAGACAAACTGAAGAAATAAAACTACATTTCAAAACTCACGCATGAATTTTGTTACGCTTTTTATTTATTTCAGTTTTATTATACATACTTTACTTTATTTATTTATTTATTTGTTACAATTTTTTGTTGGGTTTAATTTCATTTACAGTCAGTAGTCTGTGGTAACCCGTTGTCTTTTTAAACTACTCTAATTGTTAGACGTACCGAAAGAGTGAGTAAGATATGTGGACTTGTTGCCAGGCAAAAGAGAAATAAAAACAAAATAACTGTCTGAAAGTTTTATAGAGAGTAGAGTAGAGTAGAGTAGATCGTTGCGGTTTGTTGGTCTGGAAGTTGTGTCAAAGAAAAACGTAAAAGTTTAACCCTATTTAAATATATACGTATGTATGTATGTATGAAAAAGAAAAGAAATTTTGCATAATTTCTACTCATAATAATGTGCGTGTAAAATAAATTTAAACTAATTTTAAATTATTTAAATTTATGGAAAATATTTTTAAGCAAAAAACGCAAATTTAATACAAAAACAATTTAAATTTTGACCCAATTCAAATGCGCAAAGCAAACTTAGCTCACATACATCTCTCAGTCAATTACTTTCACTTTCATTTCAATTTTCTATTTTTTTTTTTTTGTATAATTTTCGAAAATTTACAAAGTGAGAGCAGAATGAAAGCAATCGGTTGTAAAACCGAGCGATAAAAGTTTTACTGAAGTATAGTTTGTTAGAAAATTAGGAAACAAAAATAAACTCGTTTGTATACTTTTTATATGAGTAGTAGGATAGTTAGATTATATGATAGAGAGTAATTAAAAGTGTCTCTTATGATTCATATTCCCTAGTTCGTATTACATATCTGGCGTCGAACAATTCAGTACTTCTGGAGTAACTGATCAAGATTCCGAAATAAATGATTTTCCTCAAGCAATACTTTTCCTTTACTATAGCTAAGAGCAATCGCATGAAAATATCTGTTTCCTTATTCTCATCATAACCGCTTTTGCAAACTCTTCAAACTAAAAATTACATTCAAGCTTTAGTGCTACTGTTTAGCTTGGTGGATATAACAAATCATCATCTAAAAAGATCTTCATTGTGTCTAAGGTAAGATCGTAATTGTAAGCCAAATCCTACGCTTTTAATGTTATTACGCATGTTCGTAAACTTTTAATGTTTAATTGGGAATACAAAAAGTATTTCTTTGGCGACTTCCTCTCAGCTGATTTCTGGCAAAAACTCTGAGAGTAAATACCAATTGCCATTGAAAGTTTCTCACAAATCTGTCATACGTCGTTGACTTTAAACTGTAGGTTCTGCCATTCATGTGTAAAATTAACACACACAATATATGTGCTGTGAGAAGCTAGGTTGTAATCCTGTCTGAAGGGTTGTAATGACGGATGATGATTAAAACATACTCTTTTTAAGTTATGAGATTAAAAATAGTATCAAAAAAGTACTATTGATTTAAACAGATTTCAATAACTTGTTTCAAGTATAGAAACTTCATTATTTGTAATAAACTTTTAATTTCTTTTAAATTATTTTCAAAATTATTTAGTTGTTTATCTTATCATTTGAATTTACATTGCTTGCATTTTTTTTTATCTCAACTTTATTAGTTATTTAAAATTGTAACATTTTAAATTAAATTTATTGCTGATAAAAACAAACTTAATTAAAGCAAATTGGAAGACGTATTTTGATCATGGCGCCACAATGCACTCGAAAAATTGTTGTAAAAAAATAATGAAATTAACTTTTATAAATAGATATTACTACTATAGATTTCGAGCACTTTAAAAAGAATTAAAAAAAATATTATTAAATTAAAAAATGTAGAACGGGAGGTGTTGCAATAACACCCAACTAGAATCGTAAATAAAGAAAGCTAATGTGGTACTCATCAACTAATTAATCAAAATTAATCAAAGGCAAGGTATCAGGAGGAATTCTCAGATTAATGTTGTTACAAGAAAAACAGATGGAAAAGCGTTTGTTCGTTTTCAACTTAATTTTGATGTTAAAGATGGCCTTTGAAAGCTGAACTCACAAAAATTATAAAACGGAACGAATTGAAGCGAATCAATACTGTAATCATAAAGTAGACCCCTGTATGACAATAATGTGTATTTGTAAAAAAGATCATGGAAAGATTACTTCATAAGATAATACTGTCTGTAAGGCTAATTGGATTGTAAGGGAATTGTTCACTGGAAGTTTCTTAACCAGGTTTAGATTAATTCTGGTCTCTACTATCAACAATTACAGAGATTAAAGCATGCAATTCAAATAAAATAACGGAATCGAAAACGTTGTTCTACGTCATGACAATTCCAGACCACACACAACTACGACAACCCGATAGAGAGAGAGAGCGTGGCTGGAAAGTTTCGATTCATCCACTAAATAGTCCGGACAACGTAACTACCCGTAACTACATACATACATATATATTCATAGATAATTGGTCATAACAACCCTTCAGTCAGAATTACATCATAGTTTCCCACACCACTTATGTTCTGTGTGTTAATTTTATACATGAGTGGCGGAACCTACAGTTTAAAGTCGACTCTGAACGACAGATTTTTGAGAAACTTTCATGGCAATTTTATTTACTCTCAGAGTTCTTGCCAGAAATCTGCTGAGAGGAAGTCGCCGAAAAATACTTTTTGTATTTTGTTTGATGTCTGACCTACTAGACTACGACGGTCAGGATTATGTTTAATTTAATTTAATTTATGTTTAATCTACCCAGAATTCATTTTCAGACTGTTATAGCAGTCATAACGAAACGAGTCCCTCGCCAAACACGCCCCTAGTAATCCACGCCAAACTGTTACCACGAGGGATAATAGAAGACTTGGAAGTCGCCGTAGTCTAGTAGGTAGTGTGTTGGCTTATTAGACGTAATCCTGACGGAAGGGTTGTAATGGCCAATTATGTATGTAATAGAAGACATCTCTGTCGTTGTACGAAATTGCGGAAACCAAGGGCGCTTATAAATTATTAACAAGTATGAACCCCTGACCTTTGAAAAACTATCAGCATGATTTTTTTTACCAGGAGTTATGCTTGGCAACATAGGAACCAAGTGCACTATGCTTTTTAGATATGCCTGCCGTATTCTTAGCTAGAATTAATAAACACTTTAATATTTGTAACTATATGATACTTTTAATATGCTTTTGATTAGCCAACACAGAAGCGGCATTAAAGATAAGATTATGTGAGGTGTGTCGCAAAAATGTGTCGGTTGCACTTTTTTAATTTTTAATCCGCCAGCTGCAACGCATTTTAAAAATTCGAATGACGATTACATATAATATTTTTTTCTTACAATCAGTTATAGTTTGAGGAATTGTAACTGTTGTAGATAGTGATTGAAAGTTTATTAACGAATTACTTCTTTCATACAAAAAAAAAAAATAAAAATAACGTACAGATTTTTTGATATGGTATCTGAAAATATTGTGTGCGAACTTAAAAATTCTTACAAATTATATCCATATGTACCATATTTATATATGTACATATCCCGTCTTAAATACAGTGGACAGCAAAAGTCTTAGTACGGCAATATATTTTGACAAAAAAAGTACGCACAGGCTTAAAACTCTTGCACAAAGTCCCGATATGACTTCAAGAGAGTATTTAGGAGATCATTTGAAAGAACGGTTATGTAATCGCTGAACCTCAAACAAAAGTCATCCGAAAAATTTGCTCATGGTGCCACCAGAAAACATTAGACAAAACTTGTACATTCAACTCCATTCCAAATGGGTTAAATAGAGTGCTTGACCTTAAGGGATATTCTACTAAATACAAGGGATAACATTTTCATATATTAGCACTTTGAATTTTAAATTTACTCAGGATTTTCCTTGGGGTACCTATGGAGTCATCTGAAACTTTTCCTTTTTTCTCTTGTTTTATGAAAAACATTAAAAAAACTGTTTGTTTATAATAAAACAGAAATAAATTAATAAAATAAATATATAAACTAGAAATTTTTATACAAACTTTTGGCTAAAATTCATGAAATTGCTAAAATATATTTTGCCGTACTAAGGCTTTGCTGTCCACTGTATATATTTTTTCAATTTTGTTTTTTTTACCACTTTTTCTGTTGAATTATAATAAAATCCAAAAAAAAAAACCAAAACTTGTAAAATTATCACGTACATAAATGCCCGTTAAATTGAAAGAAATCTTTCAAACTGAGATTGTTTTGTTGATTTGTAAAAACCAAAAATTTCCAGATAAACTATATTTTTGCTTTCTTTCTTTGTAATTTGAAACAATAAAATGCTTCTTTAACAATTGGGCAATGAAAGGAAAATAAATGCTTATGAAAATAGTTGTTAATAAAGTAACAAAATTTATGTATTTTATGTATTTTATTTCGAAACATCAAAAGGACTTGGCCGATTTCATGCATATCAATACGAATTGCTACTGAACTTCAGGTTGATAACTACAGCTGATATTCGTTAATTTTTAATAGTGAAATATTATTTACATACATACATAATTGGTTATTACAACCCTTCAGTCTGGATTACGACCTAGTTTCTCCCACCACTTATTTTGTTAAATATAAGATTAAGAAAAAAGTTGTCAAGATAAAAAATGTTTAAAACTTTAAAGCAAACATCTTTCTCTCTTACAACAACTTTTCATAAAATTAATACCTTTGAAGTTATGAGACAAGAAAGATAAATTTTATGGTTTTCTCTAAATTTGAGCGGTCTTGCGGCACGGCACTTCTTATTTGTTGTTGCTGGTATATACAGGTAGTCCCCAACTTACGACCGTTCCACTTACGACCATTTTTTTCCAATTTTTTTTTCATAGGTAATTCTTAAAGAAGACAAATATGTAGTTGCGGGGAGGGGAATCCCTAAAATATATGAATATATGAATTATATGAATTTCGGGTAGTTTCATTTCTCCTGACCCTCAAAGTTAGTTGTAATTTTTTTCTTAAATTATTTTTTTATATGAAATTCGACTTACGATCGATGACCAGGAACCTATCTCGGTCGTAAGTCGGCGAATACCTGTATTGATAAACACTAGACGCATACGAAGTCGACGTAATCTAATAAGTAATGTGTTGGCTTATTAGAGGTTCAAGTCCCAACCTAGATATCTCGAACAAAATGAAATATAAGAAAATATTTCTTCGACAACGTTCTCTCAGCAGATTTCTGGTAAAACCTCTGAGTATAAATAAAATTGTCAAGGAATGCATTCTCAGAACTCTGTCATTTGGAGACGACTTTAAGCAGTAAGTCAAGATGCCACTCACGTATAAAATTGAAGCACGCAACATTAGCGAAATACTGCCTAAAGGATTGTAATGACCAATTAGTAAGTATGTATGTATATGATGCGTAATCATTTATTTATGTACACCTGAATATGGTGTATGATCGCTTTTATAAAAAGTCACGTTTTCTGAAAGTCCGTAATTTGGTTTTGCTGGTGAACTTAGGGGTTTTAAATATTTTTATTATACGTCTGAATACGAATTTTGCTTTTTCGTTAACTTCTTGACAAAAACATATACTACCCCTCTTTCCTTTCTCATTTAAACTATCTTTCCTGTATTCCAACACAATGCGCTGCATGAATTGGGGTCATCTGCTAAATGTTGATCTAAAAAAATCTGTAGGAGAAGTAAATATATGATCTGCGTAATTCAAAACCACAAGAGGTCTGTTAAAACTCCATGATCTTTAACTCTTTTTCTTCATTCTTTTAAATAACCGCCCAAAACTAAGGCAAACAATAAATGTTAGGGAAGACAATCTTATCTCACTTCAATGATTGTGGTAAATGGCACACTTTCGCTTTCTCTATTAGATTAATTGTTATTAGTTTAAAATATTAATTCAATTTGTATATCAATTCAACAGAATATTGATGAAAACTTTTGGTCACATTTTTGCATAAAAATCTTACAAGAGGTAAATTTTCTTAAAAAATTATGTGCACCACCTCGGTACAAATTCTATAAAAAAGAGTTATTTTTATTTTTGACTTTAATATCTTTTTATCAACTCAAACAAACAATTAAACAATTTTTAATTTATTGCCTATTTGTGCCGAGTAGAGAATACAAGCAAAATCAGTCAGTCACAGTCTGTTTTCAGTTTGTGACATAAAAAGCTTCATTTTCCAAGAAGAAGATATAAACAAAACAAAAAAATTAATGTTGAAATGGCACAAATGAAGATGTTGAATAAAGTAAAATAAAACAAAAATAATATAAAGAAAAATTAAAATAAATATGTATGATAATGCTTTTAAAGCTTCATCATTCCTTTTGTTGTTTTATTTTGAAATCGCACTCCATAACTGGGTTACTATGGAAATACATAACGGATTGGTTCAATTTAAACGTTTTTGATGATGATGATGATGTACGAGTATGCATCCATCTGATGTGTGTCATTCCATTCCATCAAATGTGTTATAATTTAAATATGCCGTTAATTTATTTCTTTTTCTTTTTTGTGTACGAGTATATGTGTTATTGATTAGTTTCTGTTTCTTTATTGAGTGATCCAAAAATGAAAAACAAAAAAAATGTAATAAAAATTATAGAAAATAATTATAATAAAAAAAATGTTGTTGCCCAAAAATGCATGAAAATTTAAATCACAAGCGACCATACGATCTATTATATTTCTTGCAAACTTTATAGGGTATGTCTTTAATGTCTTCTCTAATATTATTGCCCTGAAAAACTTCAGGATGGTGATCGGTGTCTACAAAAACAATTCGCTGCTTAATACCTGATATACTCCCTCGTATCTAAGTAAAGGTTACAGAAGCGCTTTCTAATTGCATACAAGTAACTTTATATTTTGTTTTGAGAAGTAGCCGTAGTCTAGTAAGTAGTGTGTTGACTTACGAGGCAACGGTTCAAACCCCAGCTCAGACAGCTCCGGCAAAACGAAATATGAAAAATATATCTTCGGCAACTTCCTCTTTGACAAAAACTCTGAGTAAATAAAAATTGACATGAAAACTTTCACAAATTTGTCGTTCTGAGTCGACGATAAACTATAGATCCCACCGCTCATAAATAACACTAACGGACACAACAGGGGTGGTGTGAAAAGCTAGATCGTAATCCGGACTAAAGGGTTGTAACGACCAATTAAGTAAGTAGTAAATAAAAAATATTCATGTTTTTCGACGGCAAAGTTTAGTATTAAATTTTTGAAGAATCATTTGACCAATCTGCTATATAACTACCAAAATTTAGACTGTAGAGTAATTTTTTTATTTTATTTGTTTATATTAATAATTTGGCTAATAATAGAAATCAAATATGCCAAGATTTCCTACCTAAATTAACGTAATTTTAAAAAATATTTCTTCAGTAAATATTTGCTAAAATCACCAGACGTGATGACTATCACAGAAAATAAGTTACGGAAATAACATATATACATACGTATTGTGTAATGTATGTGTATTTTGTATGCGCGGTTGTACATTTTATTTTATAGCCTTCAGTCAACAACGGATCTTTGTACCATTAACCAAAAAGTATGAGCTTATTTAACACATTCATTGCAGAAGTTGTGTTAAGATTACCAAAAATATCATTAAGACTGCTGCTGTAGAAATACTACCTGGATAAACATACTATTTGGGGTTTCCTGTAGCCGCGATCCCAAAATTGAAACAAATAAATATAAAAACAAATAGAAAAATGTAAACAAATAATAAAAGAGAAAATGAATTGAAGCAAAAATAAAAAACGAAAAAAAAAATATTTTAAAAATAAACAAAATAATATCAAGTTAATACAAAGTAACATATAAATAAACAGAAAAATTATTATTAACAATGAACGAAAGTAAGAAAAGGAAATATTTTGTATAAACATATGCGAGATAGATAATTCAGTAAACTGAAGAAAGAGTAAAAAATTAAACAAAAAACATAAAACTAGATAAGATAGGCGACAAAAAAAGAATTAAAACAAAGTAAATTGTACTCATATTGCTTAATCAAAAAGTACTTAAATCAATTTTTTCCACTGCAAGATATGCAAAAGGTACATCGCAACACTATGCATTCAAAGTACTCTCTGATAAAAATAATTTTCTACCAGTGCACTTCTATAAAAAATAAAAAGTACGATCATCTGGTCAAGATCT
This sequence comes from Sarcophaga carnaria, assembly GCA_958299815.1. Taxonomy (NCBI): domain Eukaryota; kingdom Metazoa; phylum Arthropoda; class Insecta; order Diptera; family Sarcophagidae; genus Sarcophaga; species Sarcophaga carnaria. The sequence continues at coordinate 78,845,250 of OY283149.1, read as the reverse complement.
TTTGGAGTATAAATCTCAAACTGCTTAACTTATATAATTTATAAAAAGAAAAATTTGCAACCTTAACCATTTTAAACTAATAAAGATAAATATTTGGTTTTATGTACTCGAACTTTATGCATTCTAAATACGCGAATTTACTTAAAATTAAGACAGGTAACAAGTCTTATATCTTTTATACAAGTAAAAAAACAAGTGATTTAATAACCGTTTTTTCAGTTCTAATGCTGTAAACACAATAAACGCAACATAGCAAACGCAGCAATTATGCAATTGCAGCCTAAGGCACGCTGCATGTGCATTAATTATCATAAAGGCAGCAGCAAAGCATATGAAAAACAAATATAAAATAAACAGTTCATTAATTACACTATGCGACAAAATAAAAAAAAATTAAATATACCCAGCTAATGACATAGTACATGTTGTGAGTTTTGTTTAGTAGAACACATAAATATTTTTTTTTTTTATTCTTGAACCCTCCAAACTTGTTTTATTAGACAAAAACTATTTTTTGGACTTTACGCACAAATTTATTGATTACACAAACATTCCTGAACCGATGTCCAAAATTTAAACCTTATTAAAAAGGAGAGGGGAGGGGGCCTTTAAATCGATATACATATATATATTATATATACTGGTAGTCGTGCAAACGTGAAATTGACATATTTTGTGATTAACAATCAAGATCCATCAGAACTTTTGAAAATTATTGAACTGAAAGTTCATTTGATAAGATGACATATATAAAAAATATAACACTACTGTTATACTATTTAAATAATACATACATACATACATAATTGGTCATTGCAACCCTTCAGTCAGGATTACGACCTAGTTTCTCACACCACTTAAGTTGTGTGTGTTAATTTTATACGTGAGTGGCGAGACCTACAGTTTTAACGTCGACTCCGAATGACAGATTTTTGAGAAACTTTTCATGGCAATTTTTTATTTACTCTCAGAGTTTTTGCCAGAAATCTGCTGAGAGGAAGTCGCTAATGCAAAATGTTAGTGAATTTACTTTAAGGAATTAGTTCCCTAGAGCCTTGTACAGTATCTATGTTAGAAAATATGCATATTATTTGTAGAGCCATACGTATAAATAATAATATTTGTTTTGATATTTTCAAAATTCATAAAATTTATTTTTGTGTTCATACTTCTCTAAGGTTGTCGTATTTATTGTAAAGAATACATACCTGCAAAGAAAAAAAAAAGAAAAAAAAATTTAAATATTTTAAAATTTAAAAATATTTTTCTTAAAATTAAAAATTTAATATTATTGCTATTTCCTAGAGTATATATGTACATATATCTACACTAGAAGTTTTTATTTTACGTTACATAAGAAACAATTTTCTCATTGAAGTTTTCAAATCAGGTTAAACAATTAAACTTCAAAATTTTTAATTTTTATATTGAATTTCAGTAAAAAAGTATTTCCTGTATATTTGAGCTAATAATTCAGTTCACACACAAAAGTTAACAATAAACACGAAATGCATAGAAAAAATTTTAATGAATTACGCAAAATAATTTAAACTTTTGTTTTAAATTTTTAAGTTGACAAAATATGTGTTTTTGTTATAAAAACAAAACACAAAAAAAATTTTGTAAATCGTGTTTTATAAAAGCAAGAACAACGTTGATACAATACAGAAAACGTTTTTAATTTTGGCAACCAATAAAAAAATTTTTTTTTTCATTTTAAACAAAGACAAAAATAAAAAAAAAATAAAAAAAACTATAAAAACTTAATTGGGAAATAAACAAAATATGTTTGAATTGAAAAAAAAACAAAAATCATTGATTTTCTTTGTTAACATTTGTTGATAACAAGAGCTGTTGCTGTTGTTTGCACTAATTTAAGGCAAATTTATGTTATTTGTCCGTAACGTTTTAGATAAAAAAAAATAAGAAAAAAATTCCGAATGACACACCTTTTTATCCGCGTTTTTGTTTTTTATTTTATTTTCATAAACACCTTGCACCTAAGAGCGATAAAGACATATTTATTCAAAAGAGACCAACAGGTGTATAAAATTAGAGTAAATTTCGAAAAGTTAAAGGTCAAAGTTCTTTAAATTTGCGGTAAAAATAAAAATGAAAACAATTTAAGAAAATTATTTGTTGTCATTGTGGGGTCATATTTTCTACAATACAGATACAAATTGTTATTACAATTACAAATGCTGAGTGTAGTTTTAAAAGAATTGAAAGATAGTTGAATAGCGGTGGTAGTCTGTATAAAATACGTCAATATAATGCCTGTCACCAGTCCTAAGTAGCCAGAGAAGAAGGTGATTCAGAGCTATCATTTTCCAGTCCTGTTTTAATCGATTGCTTGCTAAAGTCCTTATTACATACTAATATTAAAGGTGCTGTAATGATGCATGAAAAGAGAAAGTTCTTAATATGTAACTGAATAGCATAATTATTGGCTTTAACAATAAATTATACAGAATGAGTATACAGTCCAATATCAAGCAGAAGTTTCTGCCAATTTATTTAAGGGGAATTTCGTGTCAAGTGACCCAATTTTTGAAATCGATGTCTTCCGATTTGGATGAAATTTGCACCAAGGTTAGTACTATTGGATAGACACAAATTTTCAGCTCTATCAGTCAAGAACTGCCGGAGTTAGAGGGGGCCAAAGTTGTACATTTTGGTCATACAGGGTTTTTTTAAAATGTGTGTAACTTTTCACCTATTGGTCCTAGCAAAAATTTTGCAAAGGATATTAGATAGCTATTTCTTCAATCCTTCCAAAAATAATTTTTTTTAATTTTTTAAAAATTTTTTTTTATATTTTTTTTAAAAAATTAAATTTTTTTTTAAATTTTTTTTTCAAATGGGCATTTCCAAATTTCATCCAAATCGAAAGACACCGATTTTAAAAATTGGGTCTCTTGACACGAAATTCCCCTTAAAGCAATTTAAACTTAGTTTCTGCTTATTTTTGCGACCAAATTTATAAGTCAAGCTTCTATCAATGTAAATGCTAAAATATTGCGATTACTGTGACATTAATTGGTTATTTATTGGATTGGGAGAATGTCACGTGAAAACGTTTGCCCTCATACATACATACATACATAATTGGTAATTACGACCCTTCAGTCCGGATTACGACCTAGGTTCTCACACCACAGCATGAGTGGCGGGACCTACCCGTTCAAAGTCGACTCCAAACGACATCGTTTTCGAGAAACTTTTCATGGCAATTTTGTTTACTCTCAGAATTTTTTCCAGAAATCTGCTGAGAGGAAGTCGTCGAAGATATATTTTTTCCAAATTTCGTTCTGTTGAAGGTGTCTAAAATGGAGTTTGAATCGCGGCCACACTACCTACTAGACTAAGGCGACTTCGAAAACATTTGCCCTCATTTATTAGCGTTCCCAAAATTTCTAACCATTTCTCTAGTAGGAAGATTTATTAATTTAAATATCGCTTCGTGGAAAAAGTAAAAGGGCTGTTAAACACTGGGAAAATAGCCTTCCGTAGTTTTCAACTTTCTGTTCTAGGATACTGGGGCTGCCATATATCGTTGCCTAGAAATAACGCCTTCCGAATATTTGGTGTAGTGTTAAGGAATCTTGTTGATTGTTGATTCCAACTTAGGAAAACGCTGTTCTTATGAGTTGTTAAAAGTAAGTGTAAGTAAGTAAGTGTAAGTTTAATGGACTGATATTACCATTGTTGGTAATTGCTTTATGGTATGATTCCGATTTCTATGATCCCTACCATGCTTAGAGATATATGGTATATTTGTATCATCAAAAATTTTGTTGACGGCAAAACAAAATGTTATCAAGCTCTACGTTACAAAGAGTTTTTAATATAGAATTTAATTTCCTATTTCTACTCATTTTTACTTCACTTACCAATATTTTGAAGAAAATATTTTAATGTTGTTATGATTACGTTACTATTCAACAAATTTCCTACGGTCCACAATCTTAGAAAAACTGACGTAAACCTACTCTATTCAAATCCAAATTTATTGCGTTCTCCATCGAATACAAAAAGAGAACTTTCTTGATTTACTAAATTACCCGTAATGCGAGCTATACGTAGAATAGATGAATAAATGTACACAGAAATATGCTGAGAGGAAGTCGGCGAAGAAATATTTTTTTATATTTCGTTCAGTTGAAGATGTCTGACCTGGAGTTTGAACCGAGGCCTCACGTCTAATAAGCCAACACACTACCTACTAGACTACGGTGACTTCTATATATTGTGAGAAATGCAAGAAAACATAACTTTGAACTGTTTTTCATTAGAGATGCACATTTGAGCTCATTTAACACAAAAAAACTTAGTTTTTCAAATGCCGTATCAAAAAGAACGTTGAGGGGAAGCAATAACTGTTCTTTGTTCAAACAATTTTAATTGAATAAAAATATTTTTGGGAAAAAACAGGAGCCCGAAATGTAAATGAGAGAAAAAAATTCAGTTCTACTAATTTTACGGGTGCATCCTCTTCTCTTAATTTCACGCATAATTTCGTTCACAATTTTCCATAAATTTATTTTATTTTATTTCAAAGTGTTTTGTTGTGTTCTGTTCTTTTTTTTTTCTTTCTTGACACAAAAATCATAAACACATCAAAAATAATTGTTTTGTTTTAAAAAATGAGGTTCAAAAAAAAAAATACAAAAATTATATGAAAAACATAAAATGTCACTGAATATTCAATTTAGCACTGGACTCTGAATATAAAGGCGAAAATGTATATAGTGGGTGTATGTCGTCCAACCATAACATATGTACGTCTGTGACTGGTTCAATGAGTGAAGTGTGTTTAACGAATTTTATGCAAATTATGACAATTTATTTATCAAATATATATATGCAAGGCGAATTCATTAACGAGGTGGGTTTTCTTTACCAGCTGATGTAAGTAACAATGTCAAAAAAAATGTTTGTTTTTTGTGTATTTTGTTTCGATATTCAATTTCGTATTCATATTAGTCATAAACCCTCATATGTACCGCATGTATCCTTAACGATACGCACTCTGGAAATTCTTTAGGATTACTATTTTAAAGCCAATTATATATTAGAATTAAGTCGCCGTAGTAGGTAGTGTGTTGGCTTATTAGACGAAAAGCCAGGGTTCGAGCCCCAGGCCAGACATCAAATTGAAACACAAAAAGTATTTCTTCGGCGACTTCCTCTCAGCAGATTTCTGGCAAAAACTCTGAGAGTAAATAAAATTGCCATGAAAAGTTTCTCAAAAATCTGTCGCTCGGAGTCGACTTTAAACTGTAGGTCCCGCCACTCATATATAAAATTAACACGCACAACATAAGTGGTGTGAGGAACTAGATCATAATCCTGACTGAAGAGTATGTATATATTAAAATTGTTGCAAGATGAGTAACAATATTTAAGCCTTTAACACTAAATACATATATTTATAGTTATTTAGGTAAGAGTGATGAATTACAAAAAAAAAAAAAAAAATTCATGTCTCCAACTAGGTGCCTAAATTATGACTGAAATAACTTGTGTGTTATTTTTAAAACAAATTCTCTTTCTGAAGATTGGGATATAGGGATTAAAACAAATTGGACCAATCTTCTGTTGAAAATTTGTTATTATAGGAAATAACGTTTGCAGCTGATATTTTTTTTAATTTACAGGTTACTGCAGCACCTTATGTAATGTAATAATAAAATTCATAAGAATTTTCAATATATAAAATTTATTTAGTTTTTTTTAATTGCTTTAACTAATTTCCTATGGAGGTTTGAGGGTTAATTTTTTTGACAAGATGTGTACATTTTTACAAAAACAAAATCCCTGTTGTTTTTGTATTGTTGTACTTATTGTAATACTATTCCCACCTCGTTAATGAATTCGCCTTGTATATATGCATATATACATATATATTTAAAAATTACAAATTTCTTAAATGTTTTTCACAATAAAATATCAACAGAGAACGCACGATCGCTCGATTTTCGTCTAAAGGAGAAGGCGTTGTTAAATGAATTAATTTTTTTTTTTGATTTGTAATTTGGGCACACAGCAAGAATAACGCATCTGTCAAGTGAAATGATATTGTGACAAATAATTTTAAAATTATTTTGGACATATTAACAGTACCTTGTAAATTTACAATATGACTCTATAATTCTGTCATTGTTTCGGAACCAAAATTTTACACTCTTTTTGTTTTGTTTTACGCAAATAATTCAGTTTTTTTTTATCATTTAGTGATCTTTTGTTGTGTTAATTTGTTAAATTGTGTTGTTTTTTTTTTTCTTTTTTTGGCGAGTAGAAGAATATTTGAGTAAATGTGAATATCTGAAAGATGTCATAATTTATTCAATACGCCCAATCGCAGTGTGACAGCTTATAGTCGCCAAAAAAGAAAATTTAAAATTAAATGACAAACCATGTTTGAAAAGGTTAAAGTATTAAACAGTTTGACATTTAGATGGTAACTGACAATGCTAAATGCATGAAATATTAAATCATTAAAATTCAATTAAAAGATTTTTCAGTAATATTTCTGTGTGTGTATAATTTTTTTTTGGGTGTTTTTTTCTGTCTTTTAGAAAATAAAGAGTAAGACAAAGATTTTGTACTATATGTACATATGTACATACATACATAATTGGTCTTTACAGCCCTTCAGTCAGGATTTCGGCCCACAACAGATTTCTCCGGAAATTTTTCTTGGCAATGTTATTTACTCTCAGAGGTTTTGTTAGAAATCTACACACTATGCCTTACAAAACTACTTTGCAAATTTAATTGGTCATTCCAACCCTTCCGTCAGGATTACGACCTAGTTTCTAACACCACTTATGTTATGTGTGTTAATTTTATACATGAGCGGCGGGACCTACAGTTTAAAGCCGACTCCGAACGACAGATTTTTGAGAAACTTTTTCATGGCAATTTTTATTTACTCTCAGAGTTTTTGCCAGAAATCTGTTGAGAGGAAGTCGTCGAAGAAATACTTTTTGTATTTTGTTGTGATGTCTGGCCTGGAGTTTGAACTGGTTTTACGTCTAATAAGCCAACGCACTACCTACTAGACTTCATGATGAATATTACGTTCCAATCGTTTCACATTTTAAACAAGTTTAATTTTGATTGATATGATGATGATAAATCAAAATCGTGTTAATTCTGTTGGTGCGCTTAACAATCTTAATTTGATTTTTGTGCTGTAACGGATGAATTGTTTTTTTTTTGCTATTTCGTGTAAATTTTTCAGTATTAAAAATATTCGTGGCATGTGACAACGAGAAGATGCTTTTTTAGGTGTTCCACTTCCAATGTAAGCAAATTTTCATATTTTATTATCAAAATTTGATAGAAATTTGTTTCTATCGAAAAATTATCTTCTGGGACGTAGCGCTTGTTGGAGTTGCCAGAAAAAATCAAGCTCATATGAAATTACCCTACTGGCTTAATGGTGGGGCTAGCCAGAATTTCAGTCCTGGAAGACAACATTAGAGCTGTCTTTTAGTCATTACAACCCTTCAGTCAGGATAAGGACCTAACTTCTCTCACCACTTACATATATTGTTGTGTTTTAGTTTTATCCATAAGTGGCGAGACCTACAGTTTAAAGTCGACTGCAAACGACAGATTTTTGAGATTTTACTCCCAGGGTTTTTGCCATAAAATTGCTGATTCGCTATGATTCAGATGTCTGACCTGGGGTTTAAACCATGGCCACTACCTACTAGACTACGGCTACTTATTATTTGACTTGACTTGATTTATTTGAAAACAATTTATTTGATTTAACCTCTCAGTAAGTTTTTTTCAAATATTTCTATACATCTATACATGACACACAAAAATGTATAACAAAACATTGAAAATAACAGAGACATGACGAGATAACACGATAGCAGATAATATTCTTTTTTAGCATCCAATTGTGACATCAACCAGTAGCTGATCTCATTACCAGACCTTTGCTATTCGATTTACTTTAAAATTAAACAATTAAACCCCGGGCACATTTAAATTCATCCATCATTTAATGAAATTCTTAAATTCAATTGCCATTTACACTTTCGACACATGAGCCCCACTCCACACCCATGGGTCAACCCTAAATTCCCACTTTGACAATTGTCCGTAAAATTGTAAATGAAAAGAGATTTTCTTGTTTAACAAAGAAGGCCAACACCACAGTTTCCACAGTACGGATGAGACACCAAAAATTAAGTGTTTTTTCAATTTTTTTACCCGTCTTCCTGCCTAATTGATTGTTGGACAAGTGGGTAATACAATAAAAATAATATTGGCCAACATCAACAGCAGCAACAACAACGACAGAGCATAAGAACGAAATAACTTGAATACGTCACATACAAAATTTCTTTACACACTCATTCAATTCAATTCGATTCAATTCAGTCAGAATTCAAGTCATTCATACAAAGGAAAATAATATTTTCGTTCATTTTTTTGTTTTTTTTTTGTGAATAATACTGTAATAATAATAATAATAATTTTAAGCCAAAGAATGTTAATGGTAAAATGTACAGCTGCTGGCTGCTATTGTTGTTGCTGTTGCTGCTGCTGATAATTTTGTTGCTATTGCTGTTGCTGGTCATTATGATGATGGTCTTGCTGCAGTTGATGATGATTTTTTTGTAATTTTTTTTTGTGTGTGATATGACACAAAGAAATTGGTTAAGAATTATTTAAATATTCGAAACAGGGGTGATGATTCCTTTTTTCGTAAAACTTTTATTGTGTTCAAAACAAATAAACAACAGTGCAGCAAGAACAAACGAAAAAAAAAGGAAATAAAATTAAAATTTTTATGATTTCTTTGTTTTTGTTCGTTCGTTTTTGCATAGTAAAGATTTTTTAGTCAATTACTCAGAAAATTTGAAATTTTATTGGAGTTTACGAGGAATCAACTCAAGAGATTTTTGGTAATGTTTTGTGTACACAAGAATGACTTTTGAATCATTCTGTTAAGGATCTTATAGCACTATAAATTGATTATATTATCGTACAAGCCTCGCCAATACGCAAAAACTAGCAACCCAACTTTTGAAGTCTACGAAACGACTCATAGGCGACCAACATAGTAGTACATTTTGTGTATGTCCACCACTATGTCATATATTTCCTAAATTCTAATCCTAATTAGATTGATTTGAAAAGGCTAAATATGTAATCTATAGAGTTCTACAAACTATACCGTGGGCTATTTCAAAGTTTAAATTTAAAAAAGCAATAAAACAAACAAAAACGGTGTGAAATTTTGCAAAATTTGTTTTTTTTTTGTTGTGAAGTACAGTTGTTCCGGTTAGAAATAGAATATTATTGCATTCATATGGCTGCCGCGGCTGGCCCACAGTACCTCATTCGATCGGAACAATTATGGTGCACCTTTTCGAGTGTATGGAGTCGTATCTCGGCAGTGGCATCGCAGCTTCTTGGCGGCCAATTGACATCACCATTTCGGCTAATTAAACGGCCATCAAACGTTTGACGCAGTAAATCGATTGTTGCATGAGATGTGTAGCAAGTTTCAGCATCTTATTGAAACCAAACATTGTTCTTATCAATACCATGAAAAGCAGCCATCAAACGTTTGACGCAATTAATCGAGTGTGGCATGAGATGTGTGGCATGTTTCAGCATGTTGTTGAAACCAAACATTGTTCACATTAATACCATGAAGAGCAGGTACAAAATAAAGGGTTATCATGGTGCAATAAGCGTAATGGTTTCGCCGTCCTCATTTTCAAAGAAATATTGGCCAATGACGTTTCCGCTCCACAGATACTCGCACCAAACAGACACTAGTAATGGGTGCATTGGCTTCTGTAAGACCACGTGTGGGTTTTCTGAGCCCCAAACACGGCAAGTTTGGTTATTAATGTACCCATCAAGATGAAAATAAACTTCATCCGAAAAGATGTTTTTTTTTGCAATTGTCTTTGTTTTGGAAATAAATTTCCAATAAATCCCAACCTTGCTTAAGGGTAAATCAATTCATTACATTCAGTGGAGGGAATATACTGAATTTTGTGACAGAATAGAATGACATAAGTATTGCCAGATTCGATATAACCGATAGTTCAAATTTAAACCGATAGATGGTCTACCCGATATTTCTCAGCACAGTTATTTGAATAGGGAAAATTTTAACGCTGGACAGGCCAAAAGTTAAGGCATAATATTGAAAATGTCATTTATTTATTCTTTGGATAACATAAGTAGAAGATTTAGTAGAGAGAAATGAATTACTTTCCTAAAAACTAACTATTTCGAGTTGTAATGAATGGTATTGTAATCGTTTGCTCTTTAAAAATGCAAAAAAAAAAACAGAAAATATGCAACAGTTAATGAAACATTTATTTGGGCCTATACGGAAATGCCTGCCATTTACTATTTCATGTAAATGTATGTACGTTGTAGAGGGTGAATCCGTGAGTTTCTATTTTGGTATACTTTTTTCAGACTTGTTGCTGCAGAATACCAGGACTTAAATTGTAGCAGACCTGTTGCTGTACATAGGAGAATTCAAGTATCCCCATCCAGTAAAGAGATTAATTACTCATAAAGCACGCTTCATAATAGATTCATTAGATTACGACTCTGGCTGTTTTTCACGCCAAATTCCGCAATAGGCTTCACTATTCGTTTGTTAGTTCATGGATCATGGCTTATTAGACATGATGATTTGGTTCATATCCCAGGTCAGACATCTCAAACAAAATGAAATATGAAAAAATATTTCTTCGGCGGCTGCCTTCCATCAGATTCATGGCAAAAACTCTGGCAGTAAATAAAATTGTCATGCAAAAGTTTTTCAAAAATCGATCGTTCGCAGTCGACTTTTAACTGTAGGTTTCGCCACTCATGCATAAAATTAACACACAGAGCATAAGTGGTATGAGAAGCTTGGTCGTAAAACTGACTGAAGGGTTGTAATGACCAATTGTGTATGTTTTTTTGCTATAAAGTCCTTTTACAAGCATACAAGGACATATAATTTTCAATTTCAATGTAAAGTTAAATTAAAAAATATTTAATTTTAAAATAGCCTTTTTAACACGTTTTATACAGTAATTCAATAAAAAATTAAAAAATATTATTATAATATATACCTACAATGGTTAATTAATAATTTTTTTCAATTTTCAATTAAATAAAACCTGTAATAATAAATTGGCTTTATTAAAATTTCAAGGTCTGTAATAAGCTATAATAATAATAAAAATCATATTTTTTTTGTTTTGTTTAAAACATTTCAAACCTACTCTAAAATATATAAAATTTTTAAAAAATTTATAATTTTTTTTGTGACAACGAAACAAAAAAATTTCAAATTATTTTAAGTATGTATGTATGTGTATATATATGTGCATTTAAAAAAAAATAATAATAACAATTAACAATTTGCGTCTTTTGCAAAAATCCACCACACACAATTAATTGTGATATTTGGGCACACAAAAATTTTTTTGAAACAAAAAAAAGTAATAATATTGGCAAACATGCAAACATTATAAATAATTAAATGTATATACATACGTATGTGTAGACAGACACAAAAAAAATCTCATTTTGCAAAATACACCAATAAAAAAACAATTAAATTTTTCGTTTATTACAAAATTATATTCGTATTAACAATGATGATAGTCGAAGCCAAGTCGAATAGAAAATAATTAAAAACAAATTTGTGCTTAAACAACCGAAAAAAAAATATTTTGAAAAAGACAAAAAATATCGTAGTATACACCAAATAACCAAAAATATTGAATATGTATACATACGAGTATTTGATTTTATTTAAAAACCACAGAAAAAAATTTAAATGATTACACATGTGTAACAAAAACGAAAAAATGCAAAATTTTAATAAAAGTGGAAGAAAAGCATATGATTTTGAAATTCGAAATTCTAAAATATTATTAACAGATTCACTTTTATTGCAAAGAAAAGCGAGCAAGAAAAAATATTTTATTTTATAATTTCTTTTTTTAATGATTTTATCTAGACATACAGTGTCAGAAAAAATTATAGTGATGATATGCTTCTCTCTATAATTTTAGTGAGCAATAAGAACACTATGACAAAACTGAGTGTAAAATTATTTCTATTTTTCTGAATCTCTAACCCTTTGTCAATATTTTTCTTACACTGACACTCACCATATATCTACAGTGGTGAGGAAAATATTAAGAACACTTATTCTTATTCTTATTATAGAGTGGACAGCAAAAGTCTTAGTACGTCTTAGTATTTTAGCAATTTCATGAATTTTAGCCAAAAGTTTGTATAAACATTTATAGTTTATATATTTATTTTATTATATTATTTCTGTTTTATTATAAAACAAAAAATGTTTTTAATGTTTTTCATAAAACAAGTGAAAAATAAGGAAAAGTTTCAGATGATTCCATAGGTACCCCCAAGGAGAACCCTGAGTAAATTTAAAATTCAAAGGCCTAATATATGAAAATGTTATACCTTGTATTTAGTAGCATATCCCTTAAGGTCAAGCACTCCATTTAACCCATTTGGAATTGAATGTACAAGTTTTGTTTAATGTTTTCTGGTGTTTGAGGTTTAGCGATTGCGTAACCGTTTTTTCAAATGATCTCCTGAATACTCTCTTGAAGTCATATCGGGACTTTGTGCAAGAGTATTAAGCTTTTGGGAACTTTTTTGTCAAAATATATTGCCGTACTAAGACTTTTGCTGTCCACTGTATATCACAATATTCATTAAAGTTTCAAAAAAATTTTGTTTTATTTTAACATTTTTATTAACCCTTTCGTGACGATGCACCAGTACCACACTATGCATATTTTCACAACGGAGAGATAGGCCACACATTGTGGTCATCGTTTGCGAAAACGCAAATGAACAAATGACTGCCGTGTATATGCGGCATCAATAAGTAACTGCCGTATTTTCGTGACATTCACCGCCGTGATGCAGCAAATGACTGCCTTAAATATACGGCACCCTTTTGCAAAATGGTTAAATAAAAATTAAAATAGAAACTCATCCTCTGAAAAAATAAGAACATTCCACTTTCTTTTCAATAGTTATGGAAATATAATTATAATAATATATTGGGACTAATTTAAGTTCTTATATTGTTCTTGAGTGATTAATACCTTATAGAGATATATTTGAATCTAATATATGAGTATATTATACCACGAAGCCTGAATTAATTTCCAAGCTTATCACAATTTGTGATACATTTTCCTCTGATTATTGTTTTTAATATATTCCAAAAGGTTTCCATTTGATAAGGTCCTGAAGTCAGTGCGGACCAACCGAATACGTTAATATTGTCATCTTCCAACCACTTCTTAGGATATTAGAATATACGCAGCAACAATTTGCCAATTGTCACAACTTTGTATCGTGTATGTTGTATTGAATACACTTTTTGTTTGTGAACGCACAATGCTATGCTGTATTGTGTATTTCGTATTCCAAACGTCAAAAAAAACAATAAGAAGAAGAAGACCAGTATTCATAATTTGATTTTTAAGCAACAAAATGAAAAATATTACGGAAAAAGTAAATTAATTAATTATCTGTGCGAAATGTTAATTGTTGACTCAAGTTACATAGAAAATAGTTTGTATTTTTATTCTTCTTCTTGATTACTGGCATTTACATAAAATGATAGCACGAAACCAATACAACTTCCAAAAAAATATGAAAAAAATGTGTATAAGTTTATCGGATTTTTATATGAAAATTATCAACAACAAGCATACACTGTTGTATATTCGTCCAACAGTACAATGAATACAACGATACAAGAGCTTGTGTGAATTGCCCAAATCTGTTTAGATTGCTGAACAAGAAATTCCCTGAAATAAGAATTCGTGCGACAGTGATACTAAATGTTCGCAAAAAGTAAACAGATTACTATGGACCATTCGTATATCTAATGCTGTCAATAAGCGACTAAAAACCAAATTCTTAAAAAGTGCAGCATAGAAAGTGGACAGATATCGATAATACCCTCCTCAAAAACAGAGGAAACATTGCAAAGGTCAACCCTCCGTGGAAACCACAAAGAAAGTGTAATGTGAGCGCTTTAAAGACTACTATACAGATCACTAGTGCCTAAACGCTGACACAAAGATCTATTCCGATTGAATATACATACCATATATGGCGCGTAACAAAGATAGCTGGAGAATGTTCATTAAGTGTCAATAATTGGACGAGAAGTGTTGAATGCTTAAATTGTGTTTTATTATTTGTGCTGCTAAAAGCTCCTTCTCTGGAGTAGCATACAGAAATGTGCAACTGAAAATATTATCGTGAACACAAAGTTGAGAATCGTGGTTAGGAACAGCCGAATCATCAAACTTAATATTAGCATGAGTCATGAAGGAAGTTGAGAGGGCTGAAATTGTTACATATAAATGTTCAAATTGTCAGGTTATCTTGTGAAAGATGTGTTTTTCTGACCTAGTGGTTTAGATAGCTATTGGATCAAGGATTCCAAAACAGTTTTCGTTACGGTCGGGTAACCGTTGGGATCGACCTCTTAAATGTTATAAATTTTTTTCCCGATTTATATAGAGCATTTTGTTCGTGCGATATTATATGTACATATATTTTATTAAGGATAAATCTTTGCTTTAAATGAACAATTTAATCGGTTTTTATAAAATTTTCAAGATATTAATTTTTAAATACAAAATAATGCAATTTGTAAAGCAAAATTTTATTTACTATATTTTTGAGCTCTATTTTTGTCCAAGATTGTATAAAATTTAAATTTTTGTGCAAAATTATTAAACTTTTGTATTTATTTAAAAAATTGTATTTCAATAAACATTTCGTTGTAGTTTACACTGTTTAGTGATGTCAATAAGTTAGAATGGCATTTCAAAAACAAAAAAATTTTTAAATTTTAGAGAAAAATAAAACTAAAAATTAAATAAATACTAAAACGAATACAATGTTGCAGAAAAGCTTTTCAAATTCATTAGCTTTCGAGAAATAATCGGCAAATATTTGCCAAATAATAAAAATAAAAAGTAAAAATAAATAAATATCAGATATTTTTGGCAAAAAATTTTAGTTACGTTGATGATATTTAGAAGAATTTTAATGTATTAAACGAAATTAATGATAATGTGGTGATGGTTTATGTCTAGACTACCACCATATAATTAAATAAAATTATTCGGGCCATTATTCTGAATCATAAAGAAGTTGAATAAATAAATAAAATTATTACAAGCAAATATTAAATTGTTTTAAACATTCGGCATACAAAGCAACGAACTATTAAGGTGTTTTGCTATGCTTTTTTTAATATACATACTGATTCGATCGAACTTACATTTGTACTTATGTTTTAGAGTTATGTTTTAAATATCATATTTATCAAATATAAATATTGATTTATTGATTAGTAATAAATAAATATATCAGAGCTTGCTATCGATAAAATAAGTGCAAATGGAAAAACGCAACAAGTTTTTCTACGCATATTTTAAGTTTTTTACGACGCAGCACTCAATGTTCACGTAATAAGCACTTGGAAATGTGCGTTTATTGTGAGTAGTAATTTTGTCCATGAATTTGTGCCCCCTTTATAGTGTTTATTTAATGTATAATAAGTATAAAAATAAAACTAATAATAACAACATAAATGCAATATAAATTTATTATTAAAAAACTAAATTTTAAACAATGTCTCCATTGCTACATATAATTTTAAATTTGAAAATAATTTGAATGAGTTGGTGTATTTGTCGTACTGTGATAATCAAAATTGATTTTAGTTTTATATGAAACACTTGGCTCCCATTTTCTTATAAGTGCCGAAAATTAGTGAAAACTATCAATTTCCATTTCTTTGTTTTCATAGAAAGAAAAATGCAGCAAAAACTGCAACTTATGAGTGTTTATGTTTAAAACAGTTTAATATGCACGTTAACCCATTCGCTGCCAAGGACGAGTATACTCGTCTTTGACAGGGTATCCCGCTCTGCCAAGACGAGTATACTCGTCATACTTTAAATATATTATAATATGCAGGCTTTTGAATTAGCAATTCTTTTTTGCCACAAACATAATATAAATATGTAAAACACTTGAAAAATACTACAAATAAATTTTTTTTTACAAAAATAATACTTTATTTCTTATAGAGAATGATCTTTCGCGCAAAATTACAACAAAATTTTATAGCGACTAAACAAGGTTCTTACTCTTACTCTTACTCTTACTCTTACCAAAAAATAACAGGTTTTGGTAAACAATAACACTCAAAATATAAATGGCAATGGGAATGACTTCATATAATTTAGGCTTGGCAGCGAATGGGAATGGGAATGAATCAAATCTAACTTTCTCTGAATTAAAGTTATATCGCCTCAAAAATTGAAATGCAGCATTTTTGATACAAAACTACGGTTAAATAAATCGGCCTTGTACTTGAAAAAGTCATCGAAAATATATTGCTTACAGAACTCTCTGTCAGTTACATGGAAACACATTTTGAAAGTAATTAGAAACCTGTAATTAGGACAAGTCCAATATTTATAAATATATGCGTGAATGCTTATTTTTTCAACTGAAGGACATCTTGACAAGTTGAATTAACTTGTCTTCGAAAGACTGTCGAAATGTCTTTGTTTTTCCTTAATTATTATCAAACTTCATTTGGTATAAGATGCCTTCATTTAATACCAGTAGTTATATTAACTCAAATCCCAGACAGTCAGACATTTAAAAAATAAATTAAGTGGTGTAAAAATATAGTTTTTTTGTTTGTTTTTTTTTAAGTGTGTATCGTAAAATCTTTTTAAAAAAATTCTGACATAATATTGGCTGTTTACTGTCCATATATGGTATTTTAGCTGTCTGTTCAATTTACGGTTAAAACATTCGTATCTTTTTTTTAATTCTCATCATTTTTTTTCTCTTCTTTTTTATAATATTTCTGAATTGTTGGACTGTTGATCTTTATTTTCTTTTTCTTGGTAAGACTATTAAGAAAAAGAAAAAAAAAAGAAAAACGAGTCAAGTAATGTTTCTTTTAAGAAAAAGAAGTGTGCCTGGTTTTATAAATAAACCCGGGGACAGCATCAACTGTTTGTATAAGAATTTTTGTTTCTCCTTTAAATTTCGTATTTACCTTTTAATTATTTTTGAAATACAGTTAAATATCACTGTCATACACAATAAAATCGTACACTAAATGAGATCTGTTGGTCATAGCGTATATAAAACCTTTAACCGATTCTGTTGCAGAAACAGAAGAATTGAAGCGAAAAAAAATACTGTAATAACAGTAAAAAATTAACAAAACATTTGAAACATGGGATTTGTTTTTCTTTAAACTAAAACATGTTTCAAAAAATGTAATTTATTTACAAATTATATGAATTCCAGAGTTTAATATACATACATACCTAGCCTACATACATACAGGCCTAGCTTCTCACGCCACTTATGTTGCGCGTGTTAATTTGATTTTATTTTTTATACTCTCAGGGTTTTTACCAGAAATCTGCTGAGAGAAAGCCGCCGAAGAAGTATTTTCTTCATATTCACTTTTGATCAAGATGTGTGACCTTTGAAACCAAAGTTCAATCATCCCATTTTTTCAATAGTAAAAAATCGAAGAGCATACCAAAACACGACTAATCTTCTTGTCTGTCAAAAACAAACTGACAATCCAAAATATCTGATATTGTCAACATATAAAGTAGACATGTGTACCAACATAACAGAAAAAAAAATTCGAAAATCGAACATACGTAACTCACGATATTTGAAAATAACGGTTATTTTTTGATCACACCTCGTATGTAAATCTCTGTGTGATATGGAATTAAAGCACTTCACGACACCTTCATAGTATTTTCGCTTGGCTGAAAGGTCGATTATGAAACATTTCAATTTTCAAAAAGCACGAGGCCAATAGTCCTGAAAATTGTCGTGCAATATCAGTTTGTTGTCGTGGAAATTATGATTAACCATTAGCTTGTGTAACAAACAAACAATTCGTTTTCCGTCTGTTCCACTGGCGACCTGTTGACCTTGTTCTACGAACTATGTATGTAGTCCATCTAACGATTTGGTGTGTGTTGAATTATAGCCAACGGCATTTCTGAAGCTTTTGACAGAGTGTGAGTGCTCCCTTGTCGAAACTTATTGTTTGGTGGTGTTGTTTGTTGCTTCTGGGTTTATTTTAAGTTTTTTTTAGGGAGCGCATTATACCGATTGTCTTGGAGAGTGCAGGTTAAATTAAGGGTTTCGTTCTATTTCATTTTTCTTAAAAATTACTTTTGCAAATTTCGAATCTTTTACAGATGACAGCAGTATTTGTCATTCACATTCCTTTGATCTTAGAGCAGATTAAAGCGAAATGGGTCATTGCTTTACGAACTTCGGACAGTCTCGAGGTCGTGTGGAAATTGACTATTGTCTTTGGCGCATTAGGAAAGACACAATTTTATTTAAACACTAATAAGCGAACCTTTAATAATATCACTTGTAACTGGCGATCTTTTAAATATCGAGGAGTCAGAAGTAAGTGCTGAACAAAAAGTAAGTGCTGTGTACAAAATCAATGGGATACTTGATGGAACCAACATACTGTTCAAGTGTCGAAAGAAGTATACGTCTTACATAGTTCCTTAAGATGATGATGATGATGATGATGATGATGATGATGATGATGATGATGATGATGATGATGATGATGATGATGATGATGATGATGATGATTAAGATGATGGCGTAACGCCAGTGGTATGCATTTGATTGTGCATATTTGACGGTGCATATGGTATTTTCTATTTCTATTATCCGTCCGATAAGGCGAAAAGCTTTAAGCGTAGCCGCCAATCGACAAGAACATGCATTACAAAGTCAATGTCAATGTGTTCATGAACTCAAAGAGATTATAGGGGAATTTTAACATACATTTAGCTTAATAGCATAATGCATTTAGTCTCGGAGATAGTTTGTTGACTTACTAAATATGAGGTCTCGGTTCAAATCCCATGTCAGACATCTCCAACACAACGAAATATGAAAAAATATTTCTTCAACGACTTTCTCTGAGTAGATTTCTGGCAAAAACTCTGAGAGTAAATAAAATTGCTATGAAAAAGTCTCTCAAAAATCTGTCGTTCGGAATCGACGTAAAACTGTAGGTCCCGCCACTCTTGTATAAAATTAATACACTCAATATAAGCGGTGTGAAAAGCTAGGTATGAGATATAAGGGAAGTTTTAATGGTACTTACAACTTATAATAAACAAAGAAAGTAATTTTTATAAATACAAGTACAAATTTAATTAAACTATTACTTTACTTACCAGTAAACCAGTTTCAACATTTGGTATTAAAATAATTTTTGAACCATCCATTAAATTATTTTCTTTTAACAGACCATCCTGAAGTTCTCTGCAAATAAGAAATAAGAATCATACAGAAAAAAATTAATAAAATTTAATGGAAAATAATTGAAAAATAAAAAAAAGAGAAATACTGCAGTACACCTTAAATTGTTTTGCATTATTGGTTAGACCTAGCAACATAAGGTGATACCATATCATTGTTGTTGGTTTAACATTTTTTTGTTGTTATTAGCAATATCTAAGCGAGTGTAAGAACCAAAACAAAGCAACTAGATTTTCTTTTTAAGAATAACAAAAAACTAGGAGCCAAAACAAAAATGTTACTTAGAGATGGCATTCAACAATAATAAAATTAAAAAGTTTGTTTTTTTAATATTTTTTCTTAAGTGTAACATTATTACTAACAAAAAAAAAATAAAAAAAAATTAATTTTTAGATTTGTATTTTTGTTTTTTTAATAAAATGTGTTTGGAATATAAATGTATTGAATTGAATACAAAAGTTTTTAACAAAAACAAAAAAGCCTTTAATTTTAATAACAATGACACAAAGTTAATTCTGAATGTTTAATGGCATTTTGAAAAGTTATAAAATAAAACAGTATGAACAAAAAAAAATAATTATTTATTGTGAAACAACAACAATTAAATTTTATATAAATTCATATTAAAGAGAGTGAAAAAAAAATATAAAACAAAAGGAGAGACGGCACTGTACTTTTTCGAAATTATAAAACAAAAACTAATTCTAAAATTTAAAAAGAGTGTAAATATTTTTATAATTTTCATAAATATTTTCCAATTACACTCAGGTCCCATTTAATGCGATAGATGCATACCAAAAAAATCCATTGAAATAAAAAAATCTAAAAAAAAATTTCATTTAAAATCGCATAAATTCGAATTCGCATAAAAAAATCCGCATAAAACGAGACCCGAGTGTAGTTAGAAGAAATTGCTTACGTTTTTATTGATAAAAACATAATTAATGAAACATATATTCTTCGAACGTGATGATTACAGAGACTGCTAGACAAAGAAATTACTCATAAGTCAAGGCTTCTGTGGTGTATCTCCAGTGTTACAGGAAGATGCCTTTTTTAAATGCAATAGGTTCTTACGCTGAATAAGTTTGCGGGTGTAATTCGAAATTAGATTGTTTTCAACAAAACCAGATTTTAAATCAAATCTGAGAGCAAACGAGCATAAGGAACGAATTTTTATAAATTTGGCACAGTGATTAAATAATAGGAATACCACTTTCAATAAAGATTTAGTTTTCAATTAATTTATTTACTTATTTAAGTTTAATATTTAAAATTAGATCGTTGCTTAGATGATTTATAGTGAGGATGGCACTCTGCAATTTCTTGCGGTTGTAAAAGATTACTCATAATATTTTATGTCAATTTGTCATAATTTTTAAGTTTAGATAACAAAGAAACTCGAAATTTAAAAGAAATTTTAATAAATCGATTTCTGAAAAGAGGAAATACTAATTTTCCGTTTTTATCGATGTTCCGCAAGTATTCGATGTAGCGTAGAAAAATGATTTGATTCTTTTAATATTGCGGTGCTGCTGCTAAGAAAGAAAGAAAGTTTGCCGTTATTGGGGGCGACTTTAAAAACGGATCT
The DNA here is from genome assembly GCA_958299815.1 of Sarcophaga carnaria. NCBI lineage: Eukaryota > Metazoa > Arthropoda > Insecta > Diptera > Sarcophagidae > Sarcophaga > Sarcophaga carnaria. The sequence continues at coordinate 78,824,219 of OY283149.1, read as the reverse complement.
CAAACGTTTACGGCCGTTGTACATTCCCCTTAATATACAGTGAGCGCCATAAGTGAGTCAACACTTTTGTTCTTAAGTATAAAACAGTTTTGTTCTTAAGTATAAAAAAGTTCCTTTATCATGAATTGTTGTTTTTGGTTTAACATTTTTTAAGTACTAAATAAATGTTTTTATTTATTTATTTTTTTTCGGTTATTCCCATATACTTTTCTCGCTATCCTAAGAAAATGAATTATTTCAGTGGTGTTTACTCACTTTCGGCGCTCAGTGTATATGTACAAACCTCAGACACACCGTTAAGCTGACTTTTACCTTTGCTTATGATATTGCCTTTCTTTGTACACATGAAAATCATCACCAAGAGTCTCTATACCTTCAGTTGGAGAAAGGTAAAAATGTCTGTACATAATATTAACATTACCGCGGGAAATATGCCACCGCTAGGATAAAAAATCAAGTTATGACTTAAAACTAGCACATAAAATTTCTTGGCATTAACATTGAAAGACGCCTAAGTTCAATTCTCATAAATTCACATTCATTCACATTGGTATATGCTTGACTGGGGAAATTTAGACCCCTAATCTAGATCTTTAAATCTCCAGCAAAATACTGAAAATCGCACCTCAAACATACAGGATTACCATGTGTCCAACGTCTGAAAAACTTTCATCTCCGCGAAAGATATAATATTTCCAAGCCGCACTTATTCTTGGTATTGATCGAGCGCCAATAGATTTAGTTCGATTTAAGATTCGTTTACTTATTGTTTATTTCAATTTGAAAAATTATTATCCTTTATGCTGAACATAAGTACAAATTTTAGAATACAGACGATTTTAAGAGACAGGCACGTACATACATATTTTTCTATAAAACAATATAAATTAAAAGTACAATAAAAACGTTCTTCAGAAATTATCAAAGTCAATGACATTTTTCAAGACTTGTTTTAATTTTTCAGAATTTTTGTTGTTGGACAAAATCAGCCATGTTTTTTTTTTTAAATACGAAAAAAAAATACATATATTCACGAAAAATAAAGAATTACAATCAAAATAAATGTTAATTTTATGCTGATAAAGCTCTTTTAAAACAAGCAACCAAAAAAAAACCAAAAAAAAGTCGGGTGAACAAAAGGCTAAAAAAGAAGAAGAGAACCTTAATTTTATGTTTAAACAGACAATCACCTTTTTGGGCGAAAGAATGAAAATTAAAAATGCATTACGAAAATGAAAAGAAGCAAGAAAATGTTTTAATCGTCAACATTTTTTCCATTTTTTTTTTGCTATTTAATCCAGTTATATTGCCATTTTGTTTAAATTGAATAATTGTTGGGGTTATGAATTAAGCACAACAACAGCAACATCAACAACAACAAATAAATATAAACAATATAAATTAACACCTGCAATAATAATTATTCTTTATTTGTTTGCAAATTAGCACATGTATCAAGAGATCAGCAGCGACATTTGACTTTAAAATTTCGTTTAGAATTCTAAAAAAACAGAACGAAATCAGCACAGAAAAAACTCGATTTTTTTTAATTTTTACTGTCTTTTAACAAGTTTAAATGGTTTTAAATTTTAACTTAACACATACATATGTACCCCACACTGTCCTAATCGAATCAAACGAATTAAGAATTTTGTTATTAAAACCGAGTGGCTGCTGGAGAATATATCCGCATTTCTTGAATATTAAAAATGAAATTCAATTTAAATACAATAAAATTATTTAAATTAATATAATTGGAAATGGTGTATTTACAATAAATTTAATACGGGGTCGTACTTTAATACTTTTTTTTAATAACTCGTTGGTCCCTACATCTATTCTTTGGCATAAGAGGAGTATTCGGGAAGGGAAGAAATATTCCTCCGTTTATTATTACTGTAGATGTTCACGAAGTTGAAACAAATAGCATAATGTCGCTGCTGTGGTCTAGTAGGTAGTTGTTGGTGTTGGCTTATTAGACGTAAGGCCACGGTTCAAACTACAATTCAGAGATATCCAACAAAACGAAATATGAAAAAATATTTCTTATGCGTTTGCTCAGCAGATTTCAGGCAAAAACTCTGGGAGTAAATAAAATCGTCATGAATCTGACACAGTTGACAACGCTACTGAAGTTCAGGAGTTGTTTAAAAATTATATCCTCAGCCGAGGAAGTGCTGTCTGCGCACCATAGAATAGAATATTAGGAAACGTCTCATGTTTAATATACACTTCTGATATATCATTAAGCAATGTCAAGAGCAATTTTAAAGTCTTTTGAACACTAATAATGCACTCGTGCACACCTTGTGAACCTTTAAAAGAAAACCTTTAATTAGATTTACTACGAGTTTTCTCACACCACTCATATTATGTGTGTTTTGGTTTTAGCCGTGAGTGACGTGACCTACGATTTAATATCGAACCCCAACGACAGATTTGATAAGTTTTGTCTGACAAATTGTTTAATCTCAGACCTTCTTTTTAGAAGAATGCTTTCTTTTTTTTCTCAAGATAATTATAATTAAAAATTTTTAACTGACCTCTGACCTCTTTTCCAATACTGATGAATTATTTAAAATTAAATTACAGCTGGGTGCCCTGGTATCCTAGTGGGTAGTGTGCTAGACTATTAGCGTGAGACCAGAGACTCTGGTCTGTGATACTACACCGAGCATATGGTCAAGTTACTCCGCTCGTATATAATTAGAATATAATTTGTACTTGTATTGTAATTAATAAATAAATAAATAAAATTACTGCCATTGAAGTTATTTTGAATTAAATCTTGTAACTTGTAATAAATTCAAGTTTTTAAAATCTAAAAGCTGACGGATTCACGAGCTCCTTAAACGAAAATTGAAAAATTGGTAAAATCGCCAAAATTGTTCAAGTAATTATATGACAGAAATTATATAAAAACGTTGCCCTCTTTTTTAGTTTTTATTGATCTAAAATGATCGTTTTTGCTTTACAAGGCGTCGATTTTTTCCCTTCCGTTTCTTTGCATAGAAGTCGCCGTAGTCTAATAGGTAGTGTGTTGGCTTATTAGACGTAAAGCCATTGTTAGAACTCCAGACCAGACATCAAAACAAAAATACAAAAAGTATTTCTTCGGCGACTTCCTCTCAGCAGATTTCTGGCAAAAACTCTGAGTAAATAAAATTTCCATGAAAAGTTTCTCGAAAAGCTGTCGTTCGGAGTCGACTTTAAACTGTAGGTCCCGCAACTGATGTATAAAATTAACACACACAACATAAGTGATGTGAGAAACTAGGTCGTAATCCTGACTGAAGGGTTGTAATGATCAATTATGTATGTATGTATGTACTCCAGAGTTTATTCCTGAACCACCACATTTTGTAGTTGAAAAACAACACCAAGTTACCTCTACCATATCTTACAAAAAAAAAATTTAAAATACAAAAATATTTAATTTAAACAACCTAATTGTATTTTACAAAATATAATAACTATAAATATATATATTATAATATATTTAAAAAAATGATAATAAAATTCAAATAATATTCTCGCTACTGTCTAAAATAGGCATAATGGCTTTTATTCCCCTCTACTAAAATGTACAATCATTTGTTAATCATCCATCGTATATAGTAGTAACCGTATCTCATTTAATTTTGGTTTTTTATGTTTTAAAAATATTTTATAGCCATAAAACAAGATATTTAATTGGGTTTTTAAGTTGAAATGAAGTGACAAAATGTACATTCGTCATGTCAATAAATGTGATAAAATTATAAAGAGAAATATAAAATAAAATAAAATAAAATGAAATAAAAACAAAACAACAGAAACAGAGTCATTGTACTAAAAACTGCATTCAAAAAAGGTTCATTTTAAAAACAATAAAATTTTAAAATGAGGAAAAATACACTTTCAGTTTTTGTTTTACTTAAAAATAAAATGAAATTAAGATACAAAAATTCTAAAAAAATAAATGTTGTCAGTGTCAAAACTGGTATAAGAACATTGATTAAAAATTAAATTCCAACACTTACAGGTTCTCTCATTTAGTATCATAATAAAATCTTTTTTTATTCTCATGACGTATAAATACGTCAAGCAATAAAAAACACACTTATTTAACCACCATTATATATACTTATACGTCATATAGTTGGGAAAAATATTTTTTTTTCAGATATTCATTGACGATATATATTTGCATCGTCACGTTCTTATTTTTAAGAAACAAGTATTTTTCCTGTGAATTTGAGAACTGTAATTTGATATAAAGTTGTTGTTATTTCTTTACTTAAATAACTCTTTAATATATTGAAACTTAACTACACTGCGTTGTCAATATTAATTCACGATCCTTTTACTACAAAGACGGTACTACACAAACTACAACTACTGATCGACCATTTTTATTTTTATTTATTTATTTATTTATTACAATAAAATTACAAATTATATTAAATTATATACAAACATACGTACATAATTGGTCATTACAACTCTTCAGTCAGGATTACGACCTAGCTTCTCACACCACTTGTTGTGTGCATTAATTTCATACATGAGTGGCAGGACCTACAGTTTAAAGTCAACTCCAAACGACAGATTTTTAAGAAACTTTTCATTGCAATTTTATTTGCTCTCAAAGTTTTTGCCAGAAATCTGCTGAGAAAGCCGCCGAAGAAATATTTTCATATTTTCATTTTTGATTTCTGAACTTTGGTTTGAACCGTGGCCTTACGTCTAATAAGCCAACACACAACCTACTAGACTACGGCGACTTCTATTTAATATTTACCAGCCGATTAACTTCGATCGGTTAGCTCGATGTAGTCTAACACACCAGAGTGTCTGGTGGGAATTGAACCTACGACCCTCACGTTAATAGTCTAACACATTACCCGCTAGACTACCAGAGCACCCGACAACACTATTTATCGCTTTACCCTTGTTTTGTGTACGGTACGAATATTTCTACATTTTCGGTTGATTTGTTGGTGTTGTTGCTGTTGTTGATATTTTCTACCTTTTACGGTCTTTCTATGTAGTTTTGTTATTGTACTTTAATAACTGTGTGTTCCTATTCCCGAAGTTTCTGTATTGTTTTGTTAATTCTTTGTTAATTTCTATGAATGCTTAAGTGTTGACGATACCAAATCCAAAACGACAAAACGCTGTGCTAAACTATGAAGCGCAAATGCTAAAGGCAGAATGGCAAGAGCAAGAGCAAGGGCAAGTCAGTATTAGAAATTATTTGTGGTTCATTGAACTGGAGATGAAATGTTGACCAAGATGAAGACAACAACAATACTTCTATAGTCGCCCTAGCCATTACTAACTATCAAAGTGTTAAAAAAAAAGTAAAGAAAACATTGAATAGCAATTGATAAAGCAACATGAAATAAGATGTTGTTGGCGGCAGCATGATGTGTTATTTTTGCGCTTTTTTGATATTTTTGTTATGTACGATGATAATTGTCAGAATAGGATATAAACGAATAGCTTTACAGGTTAAATATGAAGGATCAAATTGTTTTAATAAAAGAGACCAGAAGAGCTAAAACAAAAAAAGCAAGGTATGTCTGTTGTATGTCAAGGTTCGCTTGGCTTTGGAGTCAAAAAGCTATACAAAAAAATCAGAGTTGAGGTGAAACTATATAAGTTTTTGCATTACGATTTGCAAGCATTGAGAAGATTTCGTAAATAGGAGAAGAAATTGTAAATATTTTCGGATGTTATAATTCATAAGCGCATAGAATATAAATTTGAATTGACTACTCGTTCAACTGTACAGATGAGCCTTGTAATTAAATAAAAATTGGGAAATAATAAGGCAGTTGGCAATCGAGAGCCATGAGTTCTTTTCAGTTAAGGATTTATTTACTCTCAGAGTTTTTGCCAGAAATTTGCTAAGAAGTCGCCGAAGAAATACTTCTCGTATTTTGTTTGATGTCTGGCCTGGCGTTTGAACCCTGGCTTTACGTCTAATAAGCCAACACACTACCTACTAGACTACGGCGACTTCTAATAAACATCATATATGTATGTATCATATATGAAGTCGCCGTGGTGTAGTAGGTAGTGTGTTGGCTTACTATTCGTAAAGCCCGGGTTCGTATCCCAGGTCAGACATCAAAAATGAAATATGAAAAAAAAAAAATATTTCTTCGGCGACTTCCTCTCAGCAGATTTCTGGCAAAAACTCTGAGAGTAAAATAAACTGCCATGAAAAAGTTTCTCAAAATTCTGTCGTTCGGAGTCGACGTTAAACTGTAGGTGGTCCCGCCACTCACGTATAAAATTAACGCACACAAAATGAGTGGTGTGAGAAGCTAGGCCGTAATCCTGACTGAAGGGTTGTAATGGCCAATTATGTATGTATGTATGTATATGTATGTATTCTAATTCAAAAAATGTCTTTAATGTGTATTAAAAATAAGAATGGAACTAATAAGACCTTTTGTGTGCCTGTACATACATATATGGTAGGTCTTAATTCATTGCAACTTTCTTAATTGTTTTGCGATTGACGGTATTGTTGTTGAACATTTTTGAAAACTTAGCAACCCATTGTTGTTGTAACCTCAAAACATGGAGCCAAAAAAAAGTCAATATCAATTATCGCCAACTGTTAGTTAAGCCCTTCACGCACACAAGCACACGTTTACGTTTGTAATTGTTAACAGATTTTTAGGGTTTCTAGGTTCACAAATGTGTGCAGCAATAAGAGAAGTTGGTACAAAATTTGTAACAATTGTTATGCCTGACATTTTCATATGATTTTTCTAGGCAACCAATTTTCTGTTATTGTTGTCAACAAGAAAACAAAAAAAAAAACAGCAGAAACAAAAAATATCAGTTATAATCACCTTGATTGACTAGTCGTTAAACATACAAAACTGGTTGTTTGGCTGGTTGGTTGGTATGTTATAAACCAAACAAAACTAACACATAAAAAAAGGTAACAATAAAAGAAACTTACGTACCAATTGTACCATTTGATAATTTTTTTGTTGTTGTTGTTGTGGTACGTAACAACAACAACAATTAATCTATATATTTGCTTTGTTGTTTTTGTTATTTTTCGTTTCTTGTTGTGGTATCACTAACCAACTCGCTGAAAAAGTTTTTCTCCTTGGAGTCCTTGTTTTGGTAGCGTATAAACATTGTTATTGTTGCTGGCGTTGCTGTAATTGAAAACACCAACAAACCAAGTTTAGGTGCCATAGCAAATGCACAACAAAAGTAAAAAAAACAATATTTCGTATCACGAATGCAATAACCATAACAAAATCAAACAAAAAACAAATATTGAGTAACGGTATTATTAACGAACATTTTTTTTAAAGCAGGAGAGTAAAAGTCAAATTATTTTCATGTGTAACGGAATTTCTTTTGTAAAAGCCCTGCACATACGTATTACTGATGGATGACGGTTGTATTGCCAGATATTCAGGAGTGTTTATTTACATTTTTTGTTTATAAGAAACATATCGATAAATCATTTAAAGAGCAATAATACCATATAATAGTATATATGCAGTGTTTTCCTTGGTTATTGTTGTACTTTTTTTATAGTAAAATCTTCTATAAATGATTCGTGGTAGAACACAGAAATTTCGGGTTGCCATTGTTACGATTTTGATGTGTAACTATCACTCTTTTCAAAGCGTAAACAAACGCATTCTAAAACCGCAAACAAATTATATAAATTTTGAAAAAAATCTAGAAGAACAATTTCAAGCATGTTGCGAACAAACACACGTTAATGTGATTTGTTTAACACTGGACGGTTACTCTTCATTTTTGTACATTAAGGTTACTCTTTCACTTTAACACTAATTGGTTACTGTTCGTCGAATCGACGAAGCTTATTTACTCTTTATCATATAATTCTTTTATGTTTGATCAAATTTCGCTCTTTTTATCAAGAATGTTGGTTGATAACGAACGCTTGTAGTGAGTAAACGTACCCTGACCACCCATTTTTTAATCCTGGATGGTCATTTTTGTACAGTAAGGTTACTCTTCGTTGAATCGACGAACAAAACAAAAAATTTTTTCGTCTGCTGACAAGTAAGCAAGCTTTCATTATCAACTAACGTCGTTGAGAAAAATGGCGAAATTTGGTCAAACATAAAAGAGTTATATGATAAAGAGTAAATAAGCTTCGTCGATTTGACGAACAGTAACCGTCCAGGGTTAATAAATAGAGTGACTAATTTTGTTTTTAATATATTTAATAATACATTAATAATGTTGCGAAGATATAAATTAATCACTGAACGCTTAGTTTGGAAATTTTTAGAACAAACATGGAAATCAATTCTTAACAAAGAAACAAAGTAAGCTAGGTAACAGGGATAAATAGTAATTAAATTAAAATAACAAAACTACATTGCAAGATAATGCTTTAGAAAAGAAAAATAATAACAACAATAACAAACAACAGTAAGATTCTAGAAGTTTAGAAACCAAAAATAAATTATAAATCAGACGGAGGTAAAGTGCACAAAAGCAACTTTTTGTATTAAACAAATTTCAGTTCGGTTTTCGTAATCACTTGTTTTTGTCTGATCAACCATCAATGTATATGTACATATACATATACATATGTATGTACAGTAGACTAGGTGGTTTCCGAAGTTTAATAAGTACTTTTGCGAAGGGAAATGTTAAGTTTCTTTCTCTTTAATTATGAATTATAATTATGTACTATAAATTTCAAGTCAAATGCCATCAGGAGTTGCACCGTATACATCGACACAACACCCGCCGCTACTGGGTTCAGGGGAACGAAAAGGCGAACTTTCGCGAAAGGAATCGGAAATGTCAGAGAAAAAGACGATCGGAGATGTATACGCCCCTATAAAAATACTTTTTCAAATTGGAAAAGGCAGCATGAAATTCAGCAAAACCATAGGCCCAACAATACTGGTTTCTGAAATTCAAAACTACTGTGTCCAGCAGTAGACAGTAGGAAAACCACGGAAATATTTAAGTTCGACAAGAGATAAGTTCCCTCTCTAACAGGAATTCTAACGGGACATTGTGCTAGCGGCAATTTCGCTGCCAAGCTCGGTATGCCACTAGGATTACTGGAGAAGACGCCAGTGTGTGAGATAAACGGAATCGGTACAACACCTTTTATGTGAGTGTCCTGCACTTCAAAACAGGCGATATCGGTTTTTTTTGTGACAGAACGTTTGAAGATCTGGGCATGGTAGCAAACTTGCCGTGAAGGGAACTTGCCATCAACACTAACGGATCCCACCAAGGGTGCTTTCCTCATACTGTGTAATACAAAGGACCATATGGGCGACCGATTGAGCTCTCCTGTGAACGGCAAGCTATCCGCTAACTTATAACTAATCTAACCTAATAGACCATAAAAATAGTTTACGGAACGTAAAATTGTCGATGCTCACTTCTACCCCCATTTTTAAATCCTGGAGTAAATTCATGTTTGCCACATAAGCCTTAAGGTCAAACGATATCTGTTAGTGGCTTAGGTTTGAGCAACTATGTTTTTCTCGCGTGAGTACTATTTTCATTTTGTATGTGTTGGCTTAAGATGGATATTCTATTGCACTAAGATGCTGATTATTAAAGTTTTTTATTCTAATAATTATTAGTTAAGAATATATAAAAAATAGAATAAATTCAAACATTAACGTTTACCGGTTTGATATTTTTATAGGTCACCATCGTTCACAGCGGTCCATTCCTCTTCCAGTCATATACCCCATTGTCATAAACTTGCAATAAGTTGCATATTTTGACTACGAATTTATTCTCTAAAAATAATTTCAATTGACAAAAGAAAATTTGCCAGCTCAGCTCACGTTTAATCTTTAAAATATTCTCCTTTTGAACATTTCAACTTATTTATATTAAAATATTCAAACAGTACACATCTCCCAACCCTGTAAAATAATATGTACTTTTGTAATATACATATTTACATATGTATTCACAATATTACCTACATACATATGTATGCATAAAAAACTAACATTTGTGTTGTCTATTTTTCAAACACTATAAATTAAAATAAATCTCAGAAGCAGCAGCAGCAACATTGCCAACAACCATGGCAACATCATCATTATCAGCATTATTTGGGTAACATGTGGATGATGATGATGCCTAAAGAGAAATAAAAGCGCCGCCACCATTAAAAACAACAAATTTATAGACTCACCAAACGCAATAATGAAATAAATGATTATGTATAACAGTATAACAGTGAGGATTATGTGTTATATATAAATGTACTTGTGTGCACCAATTTGTGTTAAAAGAGTAAATGTGAGAAATATACAATAGGAATGAAAGAGAAGAAAGGAGATAGAGAGTAGAGTAATGTATGTTTATAAGTGTATGTATGTTTGTTTATAGTGCATATAAAGAAAAATTTTGCAAATTGATGGCATAATAATATTTGGCACAAAAAAAACTTTCCAATAAACATACACGCAGTTAGTGGGGAAGGCTAGCAGCAAAAACGAACAACAACCATAATGATTAGTATTTTTTGTATGTATTTAAATGTATGAAATATAAAGAAATTAGGGCTCGATAAAAAAAACATACAAGCTGTAGTTTATTATGCTGGAAGAAATTGAAGCAATAACAAAACAATTACAAAATAAATAATGCGACAAGAAAAATTTAATGCGTAAAAACTCTTCACCACTATCACTTGCCACATACACCCACACTAATACTTTGTATCAACAAACAGTCGGCATTTTATACAGTTTTAAACCGCTTTCGAGCAACAACCAGCGTCAACATTTATTTCATAAAGCGTAACATTTCCAATACATAATGTATTGTAACTTTTTTATGTAGACTTTTCAGAAATGTTATGCTGGAGTTAGCCACACGTAACGTAACGTACCGTAGAAAACGTTCTCTTTTTAGAATATGGAGAACGATGTAAACGCTTACCCAAACGTTCTCTCTCGTTAGCAAAACGGAACGATCTGTATAAAACAGAATTCTCCCACGTTTTTACGTGACATTTGAACATGAGAGAGAGAACATGAGAGAGAGCAGTGTTGCCATGAAAAAAAATATTGTAATCAACATTTGTGAAAAAATCACCAAATAAGGAAAAATATGATAAAAAATTAAATTCGCAGTTTTTTATTTTATTTTTTTCAAATTTAAATTATAATTGAGAAAAAATAACAAAATAAAATTATAGTCTTACTAATTAATTAATTTTAACAAACAAAACAAGTTATTTTTATAAGAAAAATAATAACCAAATCCGGAAAAATCTACACATTGAACAAAAAACGGCAACACTGATGATGAGTCCGTATACCAATTTCTATGCATTGTGTTGTTTGTTTGTGTGTTGCTTTGTGTTCTGTTTCGTCTTTATTTACATTCTTCGTTGACATATGTCCCGTTTTAAACGTTTCTATAACTACACAAACGTTTTTAAGGCTACGTACGTTACGAATTTACGTTTCTAACGCTTGGCTAACCAAGCCATTAGTTATTACAACATAAGTTCTCTTCTGTAAACATAGTTCACGAAGCCCATAGACATTTTCATGTTAAAATTATGCTGAAATTTAAGAGTTTTATAACATTTAAAGAGCATTGGAAAAAATAAACCATGTTGAAGAGCACTTTTGGACTGTGGTGAAATATTTTTTACCATTAAGAAAACAAAAAAAACCAAACCTTAAAAAAACCAGATTGTTTATGTGATTTTTTTCAATTGATAAGAAAGGAAAATATGGCGTCCGTTAAATACAAAAAAGAACAAATATTAAAAATAAAGTATGTATGTAGCTACTAGTTGGCTATGTAATCCAGTAAAAATTTTAAAAATCTATGAAAAGTTTAAAAAAAGGTCAACATATGGCATAACAAAAATGTTTCTAAACAAAATTAATGATAGCCACTGTGCAGTACTGTGTGACTTTTTTAATTCTTTCATTGTTTTACTTTTTAAATTTACTGCATAAAACCTATGGAACACATTAATTCAATTTGATCAGTGTTGCCAGCCATTTTCCACATATTTGACAAACAATACGGATTACCTAAATTACCCAAAATTGTAACATTAAGATGTTTCTCCAAATTGTAATTAATTAGTTAATTAGATCGTAATATTTCAATAAAAGCAAATCGTTTTATAAAATAGCCTGAGAAAACGTTTTGTTGAAGAACAGACCAATAATATTCAACAAGAGAGGAAACATCTACGAAAAAATTCTTATCACGTGAGTTAAGATGCAAAGAAACAAATTTATACCATCTTTCCAGCATAATAGACTTTCCTTCGCATGTCAGTCTGTAGATAGATCAATAGAGCACTCTATTGATAACGCTACACACTTTCCCATCATTTCTAAAAGCGAGATCTTACGCACATGCTCAAATGGAGAATTCCGCTTATGATATCATAAAATCGTTATTGGAGAATGCTTTCATATTTCATCAACAGAATTACTTTACTTTTGGGACTTCCACAAGCATCCTATCAGCTTCAACAGAAAGACAAAACAATAAATATTTGTTTTTAATATTGTACCCCTTATTATTCAGAGATGTTTAACTGTCCTAAAAACGCTTCTACTATCACTTTGGAGAACTTTTAACCCATTAATGCCCGAATTACTTTTTTTCTAACGGTTACCGTTTTGTTTTTTGCACTCAATTTCCTCTCAGAGCATAAAAACTAAGGCAACCTCTGCTGGCAACTTAAGTTGCCACTGGGCACTAATGGGTTAACAATCGTACACTATTTTATGCTTATTATTTTTAATCAAATTATGGCAACTCTATGTTGACCCAAGAGAAAAAAGCCGTACGAAAAAGAATAAAAATTTCAGCATTAAATACACCACTTCCATACGTGAGCGCTCATACATATTCACATATTCCTCATGTTTGAATGTATATTTGTACGTAGAATATGCTAAATTTAACCCAAAGGTGGAAGTGGTCATTTAAAATAAATTAAAATACGAGACAGACACAGCTACAAAGAGCATGGCAGAAGAATATGTTGTGGCTGCCAATAAACAGACAACAGCGCTGCTTTCGCTTTGTTTATTCTTTTGGATTTTGAGAAATTCTCTAAACTGCAAAGTATCGTATACATAGGCAGAGCATAACAAAATAAAAAAATGGGTAGAAAACTACAAAAACAACTGAAAATAACATCAATACGTACATACATATATATTGTATATGTATTCAATTTGAGCTTTTCAGCTGCATTGGTGTTTACAAACAAAAGGCAGCATAGAAGTACATAGAATAATAATGAAAACAGACGACAAAAAACCAACAACAACAGATCTATGTATAGAAACATTATTACGTATATATTCGTACATACTATTATGTACACTATAAAAACTTACCCACAAAACAACAGAAACACAAGCTTGTTTTTTAAACAAAGAAATAGATATGGAGGTGAAAAAGGGTAACCCCCTTTACGTCACAACAGCTGATTAATGTTTCAAATATTGCAACAATGTTGAAAGATAAAAGGAAAACATAAAATACAACGCGTGAGAGAGAGAAGGGGATAAGAGTTTAAGATAAATATTGTAAATACAGCGAAAGAGAAAAAGATTACTTGCTGTTGTTATATTAACAGTCAGTGAGTATGAGAACAACATGCATACTTATTTACGCACTTTTTTCTTTGTCTATGCATAGTTATGCAAAGTCAACACCATAGCCAAGTGGTAGAATTTTAAACCTGCTTCATTATTTTCAAAGTACGAAACAACCAACAGCAGCCACTGTGGCAGCGACAGCGGAATCGGCTGCAACAATAACTATTAAAATATAAACAAAGAATTTTTAAGGAGGGAGAGAGAGAGAGTATGTTTATGACTGTGTGATTATGTTAAACGTGCTTTCCTTATATTAAATTAAAATTTAAACGATTTTGTAGCAATGAAATTTACGAAATACATTACTTACGTACTTAATTGGTCATTACAACACTTTGGTCAGGATTACGAACTAGCTTCTCACACCACAAGCCAACAAAAATGGTTCACTATTCCCGAGAAAAGTAAAGACAAAATAAACGTCCCAGAAACATACATACAGTAGTGTTGAAACCATGGCCAATAAGACCTTTAGATCCAAAGCGTTCCTGCGAATCGATATAGTCTTGCAAGTAATACACATGATATTTGACGCAAACAAGAATGACGTGGAAATGATATTTACAATAGCATGCCTGGAGAAAGCAAGGTATACAACTCAATAGTTGGTTTTGACAAGACTTGTGATGCGACAGACCATAAAATAAGGAGATCCGCATAGAAAGTAAACGAGTGCCATCGAAAATGTATAAATCTGATAAAAGCAGAACAGACAGAACAAACGCAAGGGCTGGTCAAACTAATAGTACAAACAAGGCCTTTAATATGATTACCGGAGCTAAATAACACTGCATGTTATCACCCATATCATCGATACATTAAACAGTTCTTGATAAAATAAAAGGCATTAAGAGAGGAGTGAATTGTAGAAGCAATCAATATTTCGTAGACCTGGAGTACTTTGCTAATACATATTACACTTTCTACATCCAGGAAATAAAAAAAACACCTGCAAAACAAAATTAACAAATTCTTAACATCTTTAGAAATCGGTTTGCGTTATAAGAAAAACTAAGCCCTGTGCTGAAGCCGTTTTAAAATTTCCATCAAAACTTCGGACAAAAGCGCCTTAGCAAATGTGAAATGCCAGATTTTCATTATTTTGAATGCACCAAATAATCTTGCTGAGAAGTTCAGAGACTTTCCAGTTTTGTACTGCAAAAATTCGACGTCGGGTTTAAAACCTTACTAACATATGCTTACAGAACATTTTGAATAAAGGTGGTCACGAACAATCACATTCGATGAAATACCTTCCAGATGCGCAATAGGACCAAAATAATTACCAAATATAACGTCGAAAGCTGACATGAATATGTAACACCCTGAGAAAAGACCTATGAAAAGGTTTGGCATGCTAAACCGCCAAATGCTTTAATGAATTACGGTCATTAGCAATTCATAGAGAGTAATGGAGATTCGTTTGAAATTAGAGTGTGGCTGGGCTTAGAAGTAAATTTAGAGATAAGTCGGATGAATTTATCAAACCTTACATAAAATCTAAAGTAAAACAAGTTCCTGCTTTTACCATAAATTTGAATTGTATCGAGGGAGTCTATAAGTAAGAAATAAATATCGGAGGCAATAATATATTGTAATGTTTTGTCAAAGGTATTAATTTTATAATTTAAATACTTATCTGGGTATTAGCTATTGAATACATACCTGAAAAGGAGAAAAAAGAAAAACATTAATTTTATTTTATTTAAATAATTATTATTATGATTTATTAATTATTTACAATCTACAATTATACTCTTCATTCACTGCTATGGAATTTAAATTCATTCAAACTCCTACTTTCACGTTTAAAGAGATATTTCCAAGCAGTCCTTGTATGTCAGGTCCAAGCAATTTTATTTAATTTTAATTTGTTTTTGATTTTATTCACAAATGATTTTAGTTATAAAAATTAATTTATTCCTGGGATTGACTGCATCACGTCAGACAATTTTTTAAATTTATTTAAATTAATTTCAGCTCGAATTGGTTTAATTTTAATTTTTGTTCTGAAACAATCGTACTGTGCTGCCAGATATTTTAATTTTTGAAGTAAAGTTGAACTGAGCTGCCACATCATATTATATGTATATTTGTATGTATGTATTGTATAATAAAATACAGAGCGGTTGTTTAATACTGTTTGTTTATATTGTTTATTTAATTATAAAAAACAAATAACTGTTGAATTTTACAAAAAAAAGCTAAATAATTAAGCCAAGAAAACAAACGAATTGCAGTCATCGGCTACTGTGCTGCCTAATTGTAAAACTAACAAGCATCGTTTACAAAAATATTTCATATGGTAGCCCTGTTTTTACGGAACAATTGTTCGAAGTGGGTGAATCGTTTCGGAACAAACTCTCAAAAAAATGAATTTGTTCCGGAACAAGAATTTTGTTCCGAAACAATGGGTGAATCCAGCTTTAAAGTTTAACTTTTCTTTTCTTTTTGTTTCACTCACTTCCTCCGATTCTCTCTCTCTCTCTCTCTTGCTCTCACTCATTATACGTACGTTTCTGTTCATCCCTTGTCTGGTTTAACCACCATCTATGCATGTGTCTAGGCTTCAGTCAGTCTGTCCATCCAGTCAACTGTCGTTTCGTAAGCTTTTGTCTAATCAAGAATTATTTGTCAAATTATATTGCTTAAAACCTACCACTACTACTACCACCAGCCAACACCATTTATACGGACTCTACAAGAAAAATCTCACACTTACACGCAATGCGTATACGAAGAATATTATTTCCTAAAAAGAAGCTGAAGAATTTTGTCTGACTTTTTGAAATGTGAGAAATGCAACACTGACATGGTAGTAGAAGCAACCACAAGTTAAGATGAATAATGAAATTTTTATTCTCATGATTTCCCCTGTAAGGCTGGTATTTTCATTTTGCCAAGACAAATAATTTTTTTCTTGCGTTCGTACATACTATGTATTTATGTATGTTTTTTATGTATATGCGTGTACATAATATGTATATGTTCGATACATAAAACTTTAAAGAGTTATAAACCCCAGCCTTGTCTTACAGAAAATATTACAAAATATACGAGGTGTGTTCATATAGTAAGCTTATCTATAATGTTCTTTCATTATTTGTTATAAAAGCAAATTATAGGGTGTTTTTTTAGAATCTTTAGGATCTAAAACAATAATACAAGGCAGAATTAGTAGAACCTCTTGTCATTTAGTTTTTAAATATGATTTCCGGCATATGTCCGCCACGACTGATAGCTGGCTTACTCAATCCGTCCAATTGTGAATGAAATTTTTCCAATAAATCTGGTGGCTTGAATATTGACCTTCAATACCTTAACAGTTGATGGTTTGTCGACACAAAACAATCACGTAACATATCGCCATAGAAAATTATCCTGAGACCTTATAACGCACAAACGAGGAGGTCAGTGAATGGAATATCGCCTTATTGAAACCATATGTCGTAGAAAACATTTAGAATGAGTCAATAACACTTGCCCTTAACCGCAACGGCAACTTCCTGCTCTTTTCGAAAGAAATTAAACCCAATGAGGACGCCAATCTATAAACAATACCAAACTGTCAAGCAGAATGGATGTGATGGCGATTTGTTAACAGCTTAAGGATTATCTTCGTTCCAACTATGAAATTTTGTTTACTACCTAAACATAACTCTTTGATAGAATTACTCACTTTCGGTCAGATTTAAAATGAGCCCAATTAGCAGAAATGCAAGGCGACCTTCGACTTCATTTTATATGCTGCAGTTATGTAAACCACTTAGGTCCTTAGGTCGAAGTGATAGCTTGAACACGCATTGCGACCCGTTGTGATGCCACAAGCCAGTACCATTACGTAAAATTTCCCACTTAGCTGATGGACAAAATCTAACAAGTTGAGAACTTGAAGGAATCAACATTCAAGACTTCACGCTACAGCTGCAACATTCCCTCCGATACACACTTTTCTTTTAATCTCGTTGAGAGATTTGGATCAAGAAGAGTAAAATTAGGGTGAAAACGGTTAATAACTGAATGAATTGAAATGAAATGAATCTCAGTGGTCAAACGATAGTTATCGATATCGATAGATGTCATGCAGCTGGAGAAAACACATCCGATATTAGTTCCAGAGAAAGTCTGGTTAACTATTTGCGAACACAGTCAAACCATAGTTATAAATATCGATAGTTCTCATTGATAAAGAAAAATTATCTGATACTAGTTCCAGAGAAAGCTTAGTTAAATATTTGACCAAAAAACACACCACTTTCGTATACAATATTTGAAACGAGTTTTATAAACCAAAAACATTTTACCCTTTACTTTCCAAATCAGACTTAAAACTTTTTTTCTACAAATTGCCTTTGAGAGAGTAAATATATTCGATATATTCTAAGTAAAAATTCACCAGACAGATATGTATGTAGCGAATTATGAATGAGCGAAATATTTTGCTTTTTTCAGTCGTGAATTTTCTGAAATTGATTTCAAAAGGAAAACCGATTTTCTTCCAAAAATTTGCTGCGACAGTGAGTAAATGGCCAATTGAAGTAGGCAGCATATGCAGCACGAATTACAAAAAAAAGTCCGGGTCGTTTATTTTAAAATACGAGACCGAAAAAACAAAATCCTGACGGAAGGAAGAAAGGAAGAACAGTGGTGGTAATAATAAATGATGGTTTAAGATTCAATCGTTAAAAGCAAAACGAAATAATAATTCTTTAAGCTGCTCCAGCAATAATTTAAATACCAACCATTTTGAATAGGCCACAATTTAAACAAAACATACACACTCACACAATAAACGCAGTGAATGTGGAAATAAACCTCAGTTAGTAAACGTCATTATCATTTACTTCTTCCTTGTGTGCCTTCGAAAGTAGACAAAGTTCTGAAAGAAAAAAGCCAGAACCAAAAACAAATGAATGCCAAACCATTAAGAAGAAGAAACGCCACAGCACAGCACAAAACAAAACAAAATAAAACCCGAAAAAAAGCAGTAAAATTGAGTTCAGCATCATTAAGTTTTAGTAGCATTTGCTTTTACTTATCCGACACAGCAAAAACAACAACGCGATTATCATCTTCATCATCATTATCGTCATTGTCGTCATAGTCATCATTCCACATAGAGCAAAGAATAAAATCTCCATTAAATTTACCCAATATGGTTGTCGTTGTTGTTGTATATATATGTATGTATGTATGGTACATGTACATGGGTAAGGAAATAAATGTTGAAAGTAAAAATTTACGACAATAATAATGACCAACAAAACTGTATACATGGATGCTGCTGCCTGCCTGCCTAAAAGAATGACTGACTGGCTGACTAGCCAAGGCTGCAAGGAGTTTCTGTAGCTACCCATTCTAATAGAATAAGCAGCAACATAAACCCTGGCAGCTTTCCTCGGGCAAATGTAAACAAAAGAAGCATACAAAAAAAAAACACATAAAATTCCACCACCATCCTACATTTTTACACACGTACAGACAAGCTTTATTTTAAATAAAGGGAAAATATCCTACTTTTGCTTATAATTTACACACATACACAAGCTTTTTCTCATAAAGTCTCTCACACGCACATACACGATGCACCATCACCATTACCAACACCATTACCATCATTTTCTGACAAAGCCTAGAGAACGAATACTTGGTGATAGAAAGCAACAAATAACAACAACAATGAAAAAGGATGCAAAAAAGTTTACAATAAGGGCGGGTAAGGCGAATAGGATGATGACTGAACAACAAGAGCAAGAGGAAGAATAGAAAGAAGAATGAAGCAGTGAGAAAAAGTAGAGAATGATGACAACAGTGTATGTGTATATAAAATAAAAAGCAAAAGCTTTACACACCCAACCCCACCACCACAGGCATAATACACCCACACACAGTTACAACAACGCCTCATTTCTGCAATGAAAAACTCACTTAATGAACGTACATACATATGTATGTACATATGTATGTATGTAGGGAAGAGTCAGTACGTGTACAACTGTGTGAGTGTTTTTTTATATGTGTTTCAAGTATATGTGTGTGTAAATTTCACGCATACATATATATGTGTATACACAATTCAAAAATTCTAAGTAAAATCGAATGGAAATTTTCTTCTCTTGTTATTGTTCTCTTTTCTATTATTGTAAAAATTGTTGATGTTGTTGCTGTTGTTATTTTTGATATAAAATTGAAGTTGAAAGATGATGAACCAAAAGCAAAGAAAAGAAAACATACAAAAATAGCGTGAGATATAAAAGAATGACAATACAATTCAGCTTGAAGCCTCTGCTAATATGTACTCGTACAGTGTTGTAAATAATTATAGAGACAGTAAAATTATGATGAAAAGATATTTGACTTGCTGATATTATTTCTTATTAATATGTCT
Source organism: Sarcophaga carnaria (assembly GCA_958299815.1). NCBI lineage: Eukaryota > Metazoa > Arthropoda > Insecta > Diptera > Sarcophagidae > Sarcophaga > Sarcophaga carnaria. Next base: position 78,804,179 of record OY283149.1, on the reverse strand, counting down.
CTCGCGCTCTTTAGAATTACCCATTGGGAATGTTAGCTTTGCTTACTTACTTAGTTAATTGGTCATTACAACCCTAGCTTCTCACACTACTTAAGCTGTGTATGTTAATTTTATCGATAACTAGCGGATCTACAGTTTAAAATGACTCCGACTCTTTTTTGAGAAACTTTTCATGGCAATTTTATTTACTCTCAGAGTTTTTGCTAAAAGGCTGTTGAGAGGAAGAAACCGAAAGATAAGGTCCTCGAAGTGATAATGACACTTTTTGAATTCAAAATTGTTTGTGTCCGTGATCCACACATCCTTCGATATTAAACAGTAGGCCTCACAATTCATATATAAAACAAGATGGGTTGTAAACTTGATTAAAGGGTTGTTATGTCCAATTGAGTAAGTATTTATAATGACATTGTAATATTTTATTTAAAGATAAGATACATTGCATTGCAGGATCTTTGGAATAGAGTTGTAACTGGTCCGTAAGGCTTTGTAATAATAATTGACTTGCAACAATAAATGAGGAGCTGGCGAACAAAGCCGGACATGTCTCGTTAATTGTCTTTATAGAGACTATCTAGAATTTTTCTCTCTGTTTTCACAAGAAAACTTCATCAAACCTTCAACGTAGGACTGGTTTTCTTTTTTTTAATTGTTTATTTTTTTATTTAAATAGTTTAAATACACATGTCCGGATTTGTTTGAAAATGTCTGATTATGATTAAAAATCTGTTGGATATGACAAGTTTCAGTGGACACTATTTGATGACAAGCAGAAACAATAATTTCGCAAATTTCATTGGAAAAGTACGTAGCATTAATAATGCAATGAAATATGTTTTGTTTTGATTTGAAATAAACAAAAATATTCAATTGTTAGACAAATTTCTGATTTTTTTTTTTTTTCGAGAAATCAGTTTTCATTATTATTCGTTATATTATAGGATCAAACGGGTTTCAAAAGAAAATATTGAAGATCCAGAAAACTAAAATAAAGAAAAATCGTTTACTGTGGACATGTCTGGTTTTGTTCGTCAGGTCTACAATTGTGATTTAAATTTTAATTTGAAAATAAAGTTAAAATAATGAAAATCTTTGTCCCATAGGTACATAGCACTTTCGTTGATTGTCTCGAAACAGTTTGGCGCCACTTAAAACAAAAATGCGGCGCAATGTTTTCAATGGCTCTAATCACACGAGAACAATTGTGCTGGCGTAAAATGATAGTTTATAGTCAAGAGAAGAAAAGAGAATGATTTTTTGGTGGCGTAAAGTTTCAACCAACTACAACTCCGCATTACCAGCACAAAACTAATACATGCACTTTTTTAAAAATCAGCCAAACATCAAATGAATGCAAAAACACTAATACATACAAAGCTGTGTATACGTATACATTTCATGCCAAACTAATATTCATCATCCCGTGTGATTTGAAAAGAACAAAAATTGTCGACTAAAAATTGTTCTCGTGTGATTAGCCACAATCTCATGAAACGAATTTCTGTTGAATTTTGTTGCCGAAAAAATCGCCTCAATTGAAGCTTATGAAAATCGATTATTTTAAATTATTTACGAAATATTATGGAAATAACAGGCTATGTTTGCTCAATAGGTTCCTTATAAATAAATAAATCCTTTAATGTCAAACAAAAATAAGACATGTATTATTGCCAGGCCTTATATTTGATTATGATTTAAATACAGAGAAGCTATATCATGTAATTTTTTAGGGATTTAAATCGCAGAAACATTTGAATTCACCTGGCATATGAAAATTGTGACATCTTTCAATTACAAAAATAGTTAAACGAACAACAACAACAAAAATAAGAGTTTTTGACATTTTGCTAAAAAAAATTAAACTATTGTGACAAAGTATGTATGTATACACATGACAGACAGTACAAGGTAAAACACTTTGTTTGAAATTTTGGTTGAAATACGAAGGCATTCACAAAAAACAAAAAAAAACTTTATAGCAAGCAAGGCGAATTCATTAACGAGGTGGGTTTTCTTTACCAGCTGATGTAAGTAACAATGTCAAAAAAAATGTTTGTTTTTTGTGTATTTTGTTTCGATATTCAATTTCGTATTCATATTAGTCATAAACCCTCATATGTACCGCATGTATCCTTAACGATACGCACTCTGGAAATTCTTTAGGATTACTATTTTAAAGCCAATTATATATTAGAATTAAGTCGCCGTAGTAGGTAGTGTGTTGGCTTATTAGACGAAAAGCCAGGGTTCGAGCCCCAGGCCAGACATCAAATTGAAACACAAAAAGTATTTCTTCGGCGACTTCCTCTCAGCAGATTTCTGGCAAAAACTCTGAGAGTAAATAAAATTGCCATGAAAAGTTTCTCAAAAATCTGTCGCTCGGAGTCGACTTTAAACTGTAGGTCCCGCCACTCATATATAAAATTAACACGCACAACATAAGTGGTGTGAGGAACTAGATCATAATCCTGACTGAAGAGTATGTATATATTAAAATTGTTGCAAGATGAGTAACAATATTTAAGCCTTTAACACTAAATACATATATTTATAGTTATTTAGGTAAGAGTGATGAATTACAAAAAAAAAAAAATTCATGTCTCCAACTAGGTGCCTAAATTATGACTGAAATAACTTGTGTGTTATTTTTAAAACAAATTCTCTTTCTGAAGATTGGGATATAGGGATTAAAACAAATTGGACCCATCTTCTGTTGAAAATTTGTTATTATAGGAAATAACGTTTGCAGCTGATATTTTTTTTAATTTACAGGTTACTGCAGCACCTTATGTAATGTAATAATAAAATTCATAAGAATTTTCAATATATAAAATTTATTTAGTTTTTTTTAATTGCTTTAACTAATTTCCTATGGAGGTTTGAGGGTTAATTTTTTTGACAAGATGTGTACATTTTTACAAAAACAAAATCCCTGTTGTTTTTGTATTGTTGTACTTATTGTAATACTATTCCCACCTCGTAATGAATTCGCCTTGATAGCAAGTCTAATACAAATGCATACACACAATCACATGGTTGGCTACGCAATAACTAAAACTTCCCAAATAATAAATGATAATAATTTAAATTCGAAGTTGAAAAAATAAAATGAAATAAAAAAAAGAAAAGAAAAAAAAACAGCGAAGTTGTATGACTGGCTTAATGATTTTCGAATACAGTACATGCATGTATATATACGTGTATGTATAAGACGTACTCATTCATACATAAATTGTTGTGGTATTAGCAAAATACATATACAGACACATTTTCATTTTTGCCAACTAAAAGAAAAAATTATTGGCTTTTGTTAAATAGTCTTCTTTTTTTTCGAAAACGCTTAATTTAAAAACGTGGTTCGTTAGGGTTTTTTCAGATTTTTTTTTGGATTTTTTTTAAATAATAACACACGAGACCAGTCTATAACACTACACATTTAGCATGAACATACATATTTATGTATGTATATAAACGTAATAATGATTGTACAATAAAATTATGAAGTTCATTAGGGGCAGCTTGAACTGGGTATCTCATCACCAAAAAAAATTTTTTTTAATGTTTTTACACATAAAAATACGTTAATAATGAAGTTTAATAATGATAATAGAGATGATTTTTGCTTGTAATTGTAGAGGTAAAATACAGATTGGAAGGTTGGCTTAAACAAGAAAAAAAAAGACAAAATTTAACAATTTTCGAATGAAGTATGGTAGTAGGGGTATAGGATTGTTTTTGCTGGCTCGTTGGTTGTTGGTCTCATAAAGTTGGCTGATGGAAAAGGCATGATTATGACAGTGAAATCAAATTTTCAATGTTTATGTTGGGTTTATATGTGCACTCTGAATATTGTCTGTTGTTTTCATCGATTTTAGGTTTCATTTTTATTTTTTTTATTTTGTAATATTGCGGCAACTTAAATCATTATATTCTTTTTTTCCGCCGGTCTTTTGTTTTAATTGTGCTTACCAACATTGTTATTCCAAGCTAAGCCGCAACGTTGGGTTAAAAATTTTGTATACAACATGAAACATTACCTCAGCCACTAAAATGAGCCACTAAAAATTTAATGTAAAACACAAGAATAAAGCCTCGATTAGTCAAGCGTCGAATGTACGTTCGGTTTTAGCATATGAAGAGCAATGTAAACGCTTCCCGAAATTACATTACAGTTCGGTAATCGCGCTCATTGCTTTTAGTATTCCGTATTAGTATTTACGTTCCGTGGACTTTTCGCTAACCGGGGCTTAACAGAACAAAAAATTTTCGAATTTTCGAAATTATTCGAACATTGATTTTATTCAACATAATTCATATTAATTAGACAAAACCCTTTGTGAATTGGTATTCCGGTATTTGAATTAAATAAAGCGCTTAAAATAACACACTTGTGAAAATGTCACTCCTACTTAACTAACTACCGCTTCCTTCCACATATACAGTTAAATACTGTAAAAACTTCAAAAAATCGATTTTGCATATAAAGTCCAAACATATAAGCAAACATTTAATTGCATGTAATGTTGCTCTCGCGCTTAGAGGGCGCATAGTGCTGCACAAAATTTCCTGAAGTTAGTACGATCTTTAGTCAAACTTATCATCATTTGCTTTTAATTTAATTTTATAAGATTTCAGAAACAAAGTGAGCCTCAAAGCTGGATTCAGTTAACCTATAGTCCAATGCCTGTTCGAACGGTACAAACTTATGGGCAGCTCCTTGCCATAAGAATAGCTGATAGGTTCCGATGCCAACAAGAAGTACCAGCGCTGTGTTATGTTATTGTGGCCTGGTCTGGTCTTCAGTGCTTGCTTTTAATGCCATTGCCGACATCGCGTTTACAGTAGGTACTAAACATCTTAATGAGTCAATCAACGACTCAACGAAAGAATTTGAATTAGAAATTTGATGAAAAATTAAACTCCCTAACTACATGCCGTTTTGATCGATGACAGTTTGTCATTTGGGACATTTTGTCATTTTTGACATTTTGTAATTTTTGACATTTTGTCATTTTGTTATTATTTCATCATTGGAAATGATAATCAGAAGGTGCAAGTTACGAGATGTATGGTGGAAGGATGAAAACATATCAGTAAAGTTTTGTTAGTTTTTGCTGAGATATAAAAGATGTTCGTATTCGGCTAATATGATGGAGCACAACACCTTTTCTGTTGATCAAATCCAGCCGTTTTAATTGCTTGCATCAATCTCATTAATTGAACGCTTACTCATGTTATAATGAACAATTCTCTTCCTCTCCCCTGCACAAAGGATTACCTTTTAAGATTTCAATTTTGGTTTTGTAGCGGTTCCGAAGATTCACCGTGCGTATATTATTGTAGGTAAGATGTAATGTATATGAAGGTAATGTTCCGAATATTACTTATTTTTGAATGCCGACAACTTTTCAGGTCAGACCTATTCAACAAAACGAAATATGAAAATATATTTTTCCGGACCCTTCCTCTCAGCAGATTTCTGACAAAAACTCTGCCAGGCAAAGTTTCTCAAAATCGGAGTCGACGCTAAATTGTAGGTCCCGGCACTCATGTATAAAATCAACACACACAACATAAGTGGTGTGATAAGTTAGGTCGTAATTCTGGCTGAAGGGTTGTAATGACCAATTATGTACCAATCATGTTTTTCTGTTACGAAATAAAAAAAAAATTTTTGGAAAAAATTTTTGGAACCAAGCGAAAGTCTTATCCAATGATAGAATCAGATAAAAAGAACCAATTGATGCCCTATGTTAAGTATGAACATTACATAGTTTTAGAATAAATTGTTATTTATTTTTTTATGTAATATTTATACATAGCAAATGCTTATTTTGTTTAAAGATTTTCCTCGATTAATCATAGGAAAATTGCTTTTAATAAGAATTATTTTTATTCTTTTTGTTTTTTGCTTTTTTTCTATTATGAATATTGAAATATTTTGAATAAAAATAAATTCTCATATATATGTATGTATACGGCCTCTGGTGGATTAAAAAAAGAAGAAAAAAATTTATTGTAGGTGTGAGGCAATGTTTACATATAACAAACACAGTTTTATACGTTTTTCTTAGCTTTTTCACACCCACCCAGATCAATACGCCTTGATAGGGAACAAAAAGATATCAAATCTGTAATGCCACCAAACCAAACCGCAATACGTATACCACCCAATGTCACATACTCGCACACACATTAGGCCATTAGAAAGACTGTCATGTCAGTCTGTCTGTTTGTTGGTTTGTTTGGCAGACAGTCAATTTTATACAAGGGTTGTAAATGGAAGTGTATTCAATGTTTTTTTTTGACATGATGTTGACGAAAAAGATGTTAAACAAGAAATCGCTAAAGTAATGAAATGAAGGGATGTAATGATGACGTAGTATTATATGAGAAAAATAACACAAAATATAAAATACTGAAGCTTTTGTATGTGTATACATATGTATGTAAGTATAAACAATAACAGCAACAACTAAAGCTTTATTCATTAGTGGAAAGCGCATACACAGTGTATACAATCATAATAATAAAATAGGCTTTTTATGATGCCCATAAAGCCAAAGGAGTGGAAGGCAAACATAAAGGGTAGTTGCTGTAATGTATTGCAGCAGCAATACACTCCCAACATAACCATTCAAATATTCATTTACAGTCATTCATTCCATTTCCATTCATCCACATTCAATATCACCAAGTCATTTGCGCTTGTTGGTAAGTGGTGTCAATACACCACACCACACTACAGCACTCCATACTGTCTGAATTTCTATTTCTCATTTTCGATTCGTAATCTTCTTCTTTCTAAATAATGCGGGTTCCTTTTTTTTGTTAAAATAAAACACTACAGCAACAGCAGCAGCAGCAGCAACGGCAACGAAAATAAGAGCAGAGTTACCAGCCCGGGTGGTGTTTGATAATTGCCTTCGAACACAATATTCCTTTTACGACTCATACTGCCTCTGCCTGCATAGCAGTCATAAAGATTGATGAAAAATGTTGAACAAAATAAACAATAAATATATCCTCCCCCAAGGACTTGAATCAACAACATATGGAATGGGAAAAACTATTTATGGTTTCGAAAAAAAGACGTTAGAAAAGAAAGGCAAAAGAGGAAAATGGAATGAATATTCTTAAATTTTGAATAATTTTTTCTAAATCTCCATGTATGGAAAAATGTTTAAAGTAACGATTTTTCGAAATTTGAAAATTGTGTTCATAAGTTAAGAAACAAATACATTTCTGTTTGGGTAAAGTTTCGAAATAACAAGATCACCGATCTTTCACAAAGTGTTGGGTAAATACATTGTCTTGAAACCAGAACAAAATAATAATAAAACGAAAAAGGAAATTAAGATAGTAAAGATAAAGAAATTACAAGAATAGGGCTAAATTGCAAACAAATTACAATAACAATCATTGGTTTACAATTTCTTTTTTTTTTATTTTGCTTAAAACAAGTCAAATCAAAAATTTTACTTTGAAATTTTAAAGGGTGAGGATAAGAGAATGCAACGCCAAGTCGGAAATTTCAAAGAAGCTTTTGAATTTATTTTCATATTCTCTTAAATCTAAAATCGTTCTTAAAGCACAGGTTCATTTATTTATACATGAACGGGGTACGTGAACAAATTGTCGAATCCAACTGAGATCTAAGAGCGATCAATACACCCCGAAAAAGTTACCGTTTGGTATGTATTATGGGCTGGAGGTTGACCAAGCCATCACTGTCAACGGCGAGCACCATATTGGCCGATGATTACATAATTCTTTTAGCCTGATTTGGATGATATCACTGCGGTAATTATACGTAACAGAATGGCTATCTAAAGTGGTGATGTGAACTGGTCATCGATATCTTGCTTTTTGACTCCGTTAGTCTCTTTTTTGTGGAGTTTTCTGAAGTCCCAGGTGTGTGCGAATAAGTCACAACACCACAGCGGTTCTCAAACTCAACAAAACCTATGCAATCGATCAAATTCAGCTTGATTTACGTACCATTTTCATGAAGAATTGGACATTTCGGATATGTTCCACCCAGAGAAGCAATTTCGAACAATTGAGCGATGTCACATGCCACAAATAATGGCATCAATAGCTCTATCAAACGAATAAAAATATTTCGATAGAAAGCCCGTAATAAAAGGCACGATAGTTGTTTAATAAAATAAAGAGCTCAATCCGTAGTATTTAAACATTCTAAATAACAAATTCACCTAATATTCGGAAGAATTAACAATTCGTAATGGTTATTACTTCAAGTAAGTCAATGGTTCAATTAATGCTAATATGAAGATGTGATATGCCTACCAAAATCCTCACAAGATTAATACTTTTGCACAAAATTCCGATATGACTCCAAGAGAGTATTAAGGAGATCATTTGGAAGAACAGTTACGTTGACGCTAAAGCTCAAACCATAGTCAACTGAAAATCTTCCTCACGAGTGCATGGCGGCAAATATTAACAGAAAACGTTAAACAAAACTGGTACATTCAATAATATATCGGGCCTTTAAATTTTAACACGTCTGACGCTAAGAAGTTCTACATGAGCCATGTCAGACATATGTATATGTCTGACATTTTATTTATAAAGAACTAGTCACAGTAACAAGGTGTTATTCGATAAATACTACACGTACCACTGATTCCTACACAATGCGTTCAACGCTGTGTTCAAAACAACAGGATGCGTCAGACATATAAGACTGACATGTCTTGTCGAGAAAAGAGTTTTAATAGAGGGACATGTCAGTCATATATTTGTGACATAAAAAATAGTGTTTTTCCAGAAATTTTGGGAAAAAAATTTTCTGTGATACATTAGGTTCCTTGATACATTTTTAACTAAATTATCTAATAAAGTTACCATGGCCCATGTGAAAATTTTTCTGATTTTATCGTGGCGATTAACGTGTTAAATTTATGTTGAATGCTTCTTGGCGCTAAGTACACTTTTGCTTTGCAAAAATATGCCAGAAATATTTCCTGATGTTTCTTTTGATCAAAAACATTCAATTTCTTTTTGTTTTATAATAAAATAGAAATAAATTAATAAAAACAAATCGAAAAACATCAACTATTTTTACAAATTATTGCTTAAAATTCATAAATTTTTGAAATATATTGGGGTGCCTAGACTTTTGCTGTCCACTGTATAAATTCATATATACAAGTTGTACAAAATTATGCAATTAACTTTTAATTTTCTTTGTTAACATCAGAATAGCATGCGTTAAAATTTTCGGTTTGCGTCTGGGATTTAACTTCACGGACATCAAGTACAAACTTCAGAGCTTGCCAGTAGCTAGTCTTTGGCTAACCTGTCTTGGATTGCCATAGATTCAATTCACGTTTTACTGTTTTATCTAACTGTTAATTTTATAAAAAACAATCTTTGTCAAATATTTTTCTCCTCAATGTTATTTAAAAATAACTGGCGCTTATTTAAACAATAAAAGAATTTAATTATTTATGAACAAAAACAAAATCACAAATAATTCTATTGAATTTCTAACATTTTCTTAATAAATAAGCAAAATGTGTGTTTTTTTTGTGTTATTGCAATTCAATAATTGTTATTATTGCCTTTTGTGTTGTCTTTGTTAGACGAGTAAACAAAATAGGGTTTGAAAAAAAGTGATTTTTTACTGTTGTTGCTATTGTGTTTTCTTTGTTCTAAACTAAACTAGTAATAACAACACAATACAATACTTATAAAAAGTAATTGTTATTTTACATGTTTTTTATTCTTCTGTTTATACAGTTTACATAAAAACTAAAGTTTTTTCTTTTTTTTTGTGTATTAAATGATTATTATTGTTTTTTAATACAATTTTTTTTTGCTTTTAACTCACATTAATTAGTATAAAAAATTAAATTAATTAAGAAAAACGTTAAAGAAAATGCTGAAAAGCGTAAATTTGTTAAAAAACATGCAACTGACATTTTAAAATTACTAGTTATTATTTTAAAACGTAACTACTACTACTAACTAAATGACACGACTGTATTTTTCTTTTTCTATTTGCTGTAGCTGTTCTGTTGCAGCTGCCACTGCTAACTAAACATTGCAAATTTAAAATTCTTGGCGCCGTTTTTAATCAGTGCTTCGATTCATTGAACAGTTTTGAAATAAATTGTGTGTTTTTGTTGAAATGATTGCAAATTGTTTTTTCATCGTAATCATCATCATCATCATCGTGATTATTGTCATCATCATAATTATTATTGGTTTCTATTATAAACTGATTACTCCACTTGTTTCTTTATATGAAAAGAAAAAAGAAAAAAAAAACGACAAAATATTGAAAAATTCAAAATTAATGTCGGATGTACGATGTTGGAAATGGTAACGGTGATGACGATGTCGTTTGACTTTAGAATTGTTCTTGATTGAGATGACATTTTCATGTATGCTACATGGGGAGAAATAAAAGTGTTGCCACCAGGACAAAAGCAAAAATAATTTGCAAAAGAAAGGAGATTTTCAAATGATAAAGAAAAGAAAATTTTTGAATTGAAATTCATATTCACGCCTATTCTATATAATAATGGAAATTTTATCCACGTAAAAAATTGGCATCTCACATGAAAATTATTTTAATCAATTCACGTAAAAATGTTTGTTCTATGATGTCAACACATTTTGAATGAAAATTTCAAACAGATACTTAGAACTTTGTTGGAAAATTTCAAGTGTAAAAATTGGAATCAAAGCAACAATTTTAATCAAAGAGTAGGAAACTATACACCAATGAATTGTTTGTCAAGGTTTAAGAGACCAGACGGGTTTTAGCTACTAAAGTTACCCCACAAATTGTGAGCTTTCTAGTCATATTGATTCTTTATTTTAGATTTATACAAATTAGGAGAGTGTGCTAGACTATTATTGTGAGGGTGGTGGATTCGATTCCCACTAAAGTCCTTGGTTTGTTACAGTTGTTGTAACTGTATTGTAATTAATGAAGTCGCTGTAGTCTAGTAGGTAAAGTGTTGGCTGTTGTGGTCTCGGTTCAAACCCCAAGTCAAACATCTGCAACACAACGAAATACGAAAATTTATTTCTTCGGCGACTTGCTTTCAGCATATTCCTGGTGAAAACTTTAAGAGTAAATAAAGTAGACATGAAAAGTTTCTCAGAAATCTGTTGCTCGGATTCGACTTTAAACTGTAGGTCCCGTATGTTATATATGTATAAAGTTAACAAACACAGCATAAGTTGTGTGAAATGCTAGGTCGTAATCCTAGCTGAGGGTAGTAATGACCAATTATGTATGTATGTATTGGCTTTGCAGTAGTCTTAGAACGAATAAGTTTAATCTATTGATCGAAAAAATAAGAAGAAAAACATTAACTTAGATTTAAAAAAAATGGCAACTTTTATCGATATGTACGAAATGTTGTCACAATTCAAATCATTCTTCTTTTTTGCCTGCAATTCATCGCTCCAACCATCGTTTCCCTTGCCTTCCTGTTGACACATGTAAAACATACAATTACGTTTTATAATTCTCATATTCTTCTTTTTCTCTCTCACTCTGTCTCTCTGTTTTCTTTTCAATTCAAACATTTGTTTAAGCTTTTATTAAAGCATTTTTGTTTTCTACATGATTACGTTGAAGAAGACGATAATGACGTTTGGACATGTATGTACATTAATTTGTGCAATACCATACGAACTCTAACTGTATACACTTAAACAGTAGGGAAATAATTTTAGAGACATCTTAATATTAAAAGATTTTGCTTGTCATTTAATAAGATAAACAGTTTTTATAATTTCATAACAATTTTTAAATGAAACGTAAATTTTTCTATCGAATAAAATTTCATTCGTTTTCTTGTATAACGGCAAACAGAAATTGACAGCTTTAAAGAAAGGAATAATAAATTTAAATTCATTTCTGCAGTACTAAACTCTTCGCCTTTAACAGGACTACTTGATATAGCGTACTATCCTTATAGCAAATTTTTCATATTTTAAATAATACATAAGCGCATCGCAACGAGCTTTCTTTTACGCTCAAAATGGCAAGCCTACATCATACTTTGTTATTATTTTTTGTTTAAATATTTGGCGTTGGATAAAGTTCTTATTCAAATTGAACCAGAAATTAAACACATTATTTTATATCTGATACGAGTTTCCGGTCATTAAAAATCTCTGTGGTAAGGCGTTGACATAATGGAATATTACACCGTTTTCTGTTAACCAATTCCTATCGTTTTAATTCAATTGCATGCTTCAATTTCAATCATTATTGATAGGAGATATCAGAATCATCATCAGCATCATGAGCAGGTTGTACATACATACATACATAATTGGTCATTGCAACTTTTCAGTCTGAACTACATACATATATAATTGGTCATTACAATTTTTCAGTCAGGGTTACGACCTAGCTTCTCACACTACACATTTATGGTGTGTATGTTAATTTTATATATGAAAACTTTCCATGGCCATTTTATTCACATTTCGTTTTATTGGAGGAGTCTGACCTGGGGTTAGAACCGTGAAGTCACATCTAATAAGCCAACACACTACCTACTAGGCTACGCCGACTTCACTAATAGTTTCACGATTGACATTTAATTCTAATTCCGTAGTATAAAGCACCAATTCACTCTACAAGTTGTCATTGTGTTATAAAGTTAATACAACAGATTTTCTTAAATTATCCTGATACTTCTTATATACAATATTATAGTTACCTCTTCCCATAATTATTTTCAATATAAACATCAATATTTTATGAAATACGTACCTGTAATGAAACAAAAATAGTTTATAAATTATTATTTAATATTAATAATAAATTTTGCAACAACAATAATTTCAAATTAGAAAAATTTAAAAAAAAAGACAAACAATACAAAAATATTGTAAAACAGTTGGGCAATTCACACAAGCCTTTGTATCGTTGTATTCATTGTATTGTTGGACGAATATACAACAGTGTATGTTTGTTGTTGATAATTTTCATTTAAAAATCCGATACACTTTTTTTCATATGTTTTTGAAAGTTGTATTGGTTTCGTGCTATCATTTTATGTAAATGCCAGTAATCAAGAAGAAGAATAAAAATACCAACTATTTTCTATGTAACTTGAGTCAGCAATTAACATTTTAAAATTATATTTTTATATAATTAATTTACTTTTTACGTTATATTTTTCAATTTGTGGCTTAAAAATAAAATTATAAATACTGGTCTTTGTATTCTTATAGTTTTTTTGACGTTTGGAATACGAAATGCACAATACAGCATAGCATTGAGCATTCACAAATAAAAAGCGTATTCAATACAACATACACGATACAAAGTCGTGTGAATTTGCCAATTGATTTTCGCTCTATTGATAGTTGTGATACTTATCGTTTATAAAAACAAATAAAAAAAATTAGAAAACCTTGATAAAACTTTAATAAGCATGCAGATGGATTCAGATAGTTTCTGCTGTCCCTAACAATTTTGTACCAACAGAAAATTTCATTAATTCATAACTTATAACTTATCGTTAGCGACAGCGCAAATAGAGTAAGGTTAGGTTAGGTCGAAGTGGTATCCTTGATTACCAACGCACATTTTATCATGCAAAACGGTCCTTTATGACCGAATTCCACCATTTTCTCAAAACCTTTATGGTCGCATAAGTAAACTAAAATTTCACAAACACTATAATGGCGACAGTAGCATATCAAAGTCAGCTGAGTGTACCTATAACAAATTCCCCTAGTGTAACAATTTTAGAATATTTTGTGGATAAATACAACACGCCCAAATAATTTACACACTGTAAATTCATATACATACATACACACATGACATACGTGTGGCTGTATAGAATTTCTTTTTTTTTCAATTTTGTGTTGCTGTTTTTTTTTTTTTTTTTTTTATAGCTTTACGAGCTAAAGGTTGGGAATCTTCGAAAGACATTGGTAGCCCGGCCTACCAATGTGCACGATTCGCCGCAAGACTTACTCTCGGCTTGCTAAACGCATACGTACTAAACCCAACCTAGTTCGTCACACTTCCATTAAGTCGCCCCCCCCGGGACCACAATCAAGTATTACATCGGGGGAGGTAAAGATTCAGCGAGTGCTGCTATCCATTTCTGCTGTTCTTGCTCTCTCTATTATTCTCTGTTGTACTAGAACTTCCTTCGCGAATAAACATACCGCGTTCCAGTTTTCGCGCGATGTTAACATCAGATTAACCACGTTGTCGGGAGTCACCTGGGAACCGATCGTCCTCTCAAGGAAATTTCGTCGGAATTCGTAGCGCGGGCAAGTGAAGAATATATGCTCCGCTGTTTCACTTGTATCCAGACATGATGGACACGCTTCATCCACGTCATGCCCATACTTGTAAAGGTATGTCCTATAGCATCCGTGGCCCGTTAGGAACTGAGTAAGGTAAAAATTCACCTGGCCGTGCTTCCTTCCAGTCCATTCTTCTATATTCGGTATCAATCTGTAGGTCCATCTTCCCTTTGTGGAAGAAGTCCACTCGTGCTGCCACCTATTCATTACATCATCATTCACCTGGTCAGGGTGCACTAGCCCCGTTCTCCTACTTATTAAACGTTTTCTCCTCTCTATCTCTACCAACATTCGTAGCGGCATCATTCCCGCTATCACCAAGGCTGCATCCGTAGATACTGTACGAAAGGCAGAAATTACTCGGAGGGCAGATCTCCTGTAGGCCCCATCAACTCCTATTCTATATGTCTTCTTATCCATGGCCTCGGCCCATATAGGGGCTGCATATAGAGCAATCGATCTAACCACTCTCATCAGCAATTGCCTCTTCTCCTGTCTCGGACCTCCCAAGTTAGGCATTATCCGCGCGAGTGCGCCCGTTGCCGCCGCACACTTCCTACTAATATACGTCAGGTGCTCCTTGAATGTGAGTCTGTTGTCAATCATAACTCCTAAGTACTTAATAGACTGCTTCGATGTTATCCTTTGTTCGCCGACAGTTATGGTGATGTATTCCATTTTCTTTCTACTGCTTACTAATACGACATCCGTTTTATGATCAGCAAGTTTCAGACCTATACTCGCGATCCAGCTTCTAACTCTGCTAACTGCCGCATTGGACGTTCGTTCCAAATTATCAAGGTGTTTACCCCTCACCACGAGGGCTATATCGTCCGCAAATCCGAATATTTGTGCGCCCGTAGGAAGCCTAAGCCTCAGTACACCATCATACATGGCGTTCCATAGTATTGGGCCCAGCACCGAACCCTGTGGTACCCCTGCTGTTATAGCGTATGACTTTCTGCCTTCGTCTGTATCATACAAAAGTACCCTATCCTTAAAGTAGTCCACTATGAGTTCCATCAAATATCCAGGTACGCTCCTCTCATCAAGTGCAGCCAGGGTGGCGTCCCAATCTGCCGAATTGAATGCGTTTTTGACATCCAGGGTGATGATTGCGCAATACTCCTTATCACCTTCAAACCAGCGGTCACCGCTGATGGCCTCTTTCGCTACGGTAATGACCGCCTCCATTGCGTCTACTGTGGAGCGCCCTTTTCGGAAGCCAAATTGGCGATCCGACAGGCCGTCTCTCTCCAATATCGTTTCGAGTCTTCTACATATTATCTTCTCCAGCAGTTTACCTACGGTATCAATCATACAAAGTGGGCGGTAACCTGTTGCATCCTGCGCACCGTTGCCCTTCGGGATGAGAACCAACCTCTGTCGCTTCCATATCCTTGGGAATTTCCTCTCCTGAATGCATGTATCAAATACTTTCCTAAACACCTCAACGTTGTTCTCTATAGCCACCTTAAGTGCGACGTTTGGGATTCCATCAATTCCCGGAGCCTTCCTGAGTTTCATTTCCTTCCAGACTGCATCGAATTCCTGGCCGCTGACTTCAGGAATGTCATCGTGCGACATACTGTCTCGCACAGCATACGTGATCTCGGCCCTCTCCGGAAAGAGGCCTTCAACAATTGACTGCAGCTTCTCCGCGCTTTCCGTGGCCGGTGGTCGAAAGCAATTCAGCTTCCTCATTACCACCTTATATCCCGTGCCCCAGGGATTTTCATCCAAATCGGCACACATTTCCCTATAGCACCTTCGTTTGCTCCTGTCAATGGCCCAGTTAAGGTTGGCTCTGAGCACTTTGTATCTTTCCCGAAGTTCTATGAAGTCATTGCGACCCCTTGCTCTCTGGAATATCCTCCGCGCTCTATTACATTTCCTTCTTAATTCAGCTATCTCCGCGTTCCACCAATAAACGTGTTTCCTGCCTGGCAGGTGAGACTTCCGCGACATAGACGCGCTGCAGGCTTCCGTTATACAGCGCATAAGTTCCACCGCCATGTTGTTTGCGCTTCCGGTCACCCGAATGTCGCTCATCGCGAGAACAAAGGTTTCCTCATCAAAAGTAGAGTCTCTCCACAAGGGATTAGGAGGGGCGGCAGTAATGGGGTTCACTGCAGCGCGTTCCTGGATATCAAAAATGATCGCCCGATGATCGCTATGAGTGTAGACATCGGACACAGTCCAATTCGATGTCGTTGCCAGTGTATCGCTGATGAATGTTAAGTCAATCTTAGAACTCCTTCCATTTCTCGAGAATGTATCAATCTGCCCACAGTTGAGTAAGACAACCTCCAGAGTTGCAAATGCGTCAAGCAGGCTCTCACCTCTTTGGTTCGTGTACGCTGAACCCCATTCCACTGCCCATGCATTAAAGTCCCCGGCAATCACCACGGGTCTTAGATTTCTGGCCTCGCGAACGATGTCGTCCAATCTGAGTCTGTACTCCTCCATTGATAAGCTGGGGGGGAGATAACAGCTGAAGAAATGTACTCCATTAACAGTGCATTTCACAAAGCCTTCTCTCCTGTTGTCAACATTTCCCACTGGGAATTTACCGCATGACCATATCGCTGCCTTGTTGCATTTACTGGTAGCCCAACGCTGATTGTCAGGTGCCCTATAGTGTTCACTCAAAATCGTAAGGTCTATTTTCTGCTCCCGGACTGTCTGCTTAAAAAGCTCCTGCGCCGCTTCGCAGTGGTTCAAATTCAGCTGCAAGATCCTCATTTTCCTATGTTCATCATCCTCCGCCGAGCTGCCAGGTACTGTGGACACTTAGGTCCCCCCGTGACATGTTTTGAGTCCACATTACGATCGCTCCTACAGAGTAGGCAGTGAGGGTCACCACTACAAGTTTTGGCAAGGTGGTCTTGCCCTCCGCACTTGAAGCAGTGTTTTGACCAATCACTCCTACTGCGGCAATTTCTAGCTACGTGCCCGAATTCTAGGCATTTGTAGCATCTCCTTGGGAGAACTTTCCTCATTAACCGGCAAACTGTCCACCCGACACGCAGTTTGCTTACCTCTTCGGCCCTGCTAGCCAGCTTCGTTGGTATTACAATTATTGCCGTCCGGGTACCCCCTGGAGCACTTCTTATCGCCCTGATAGCCGATGGGTGTAAATCTCCTATTTGTTCTCTCCAAGCGGTTATTATTTCATCTTCCGTGGTAACCTCGTCCAGGTATCGCAGTTCAAATGTTGTCTCCTGAGTTATCGTCCTGACCTCTATATCATCGGACAATATGGTCTTCAATTTGGATTGGTGAGTTTCTGTAGACGCCTCAGCCGATCTTCTAAATTCCAGCAGAATTTCACCCTTTTGTGTTTTCTTAACAAGGTGTACGTCTTCGCCAACTGACTTAAGCTCCGGGGCATTCCTAACCTTCCTCAGGATGTCTGCAAATGAGAGCTTCTCCGTAGGTTTTATTATCATTGCATCCGGTCTTGGGGGCTTTTTGCGCTTCCTTGTCTTGAGCACCCAATCATTGGGCTCTGTGCTCATTTCCACTCCGGTACCCGGTACTTCAGCATCCCGATTTATTACATCTTCATTAGTACTTACTGCTCCTTTCTTCGTATCATTGCCTCCAATTTTTGAAGTTGGGTCAATTGATCCCTCCAGTTGAATTGGTCTGGTCCTCTTCGGAGGTGTTCTCCTAGGTTTTCCCAATTCTTCTCTCTGCCTCTTGGAAACACAAGGTATCTGCTGTTGAAGGCTCGTCTGCGTGCTTCTATCATTAGTTCTGATCCTTTTCTCTTGTTCCGCAACTTTATCCTTAGCGGCTTGCTGATATAGTGACGATATAGAAGCCACTAAATCGCGCATCGCTTGGTGTATGGACCTCCTTCCTCCGCCCATCATCTCCACGAGTTCAGAAATTTTATCGCCTAGTTTGGTGAAATCATCCACCTCTTTTTCAGGATCCTTGTTCCTCTGCAACTCCGGTGGTGACGAGCGCGATCGCTCGCCGTTCTGCCTCAGCGGTGGTGAGTGGAGTAATCTCGAAGCTCTCCGGAAAGGATTCAGGAAAGGGCTGTCCTGCTGGGTCTCCTTTGCACCTTCGGTGCCGGCTGGAGAATTAGCGCCTGTAGGGTTGTGTGAAATGTTTGTTATATATTCCATTCTATTGGGTCCCAACTTGGAGCCGTTATCTTGGATTCGTTGTGTAGTTACCCTTGTTGTGGTCCCATGGTTATCTTTGCAATGCAGGGAGGCCATGCGAGGGTTGACACAAGTCCTCATGAGAGCTTGTGTTCAGAGCCAGACCGGGAGCTAAACAGAAGAATTACTTAACTGCCCCTACACCCCAACTCAACAGGACGAGTCCAAGATCGTTCTCCAAGGCTTGCCAGGTTTTAACGGGACGGAGACAGATGGTGTATTAGCCTGAAAGCCGTCTGTACCAGGTTTCACTCCAGTACATATTGGTAACAGAATACCCCATCCGCCAGCCCATGTCATCAAATCATAATGTTTCAGCGTAGTCCAGTATGCCATAATCAGAATCTTACTGGTATCAATTCTGATGCCTATACGACTAGGCTCCAATCGTCCACATCCGTTAGGAGCGTGCTCACACGCATGACGGTCTGTGATTCCCACGGTGCTAACGTGGTACCACGGTAGTTCAATGCTTTGAGCGGCATTGTTTCGCTTTGAAGCGTGAGCGTCATTGGGTATATGCTAGACTTTTCATCCGCACCCTCTACCCCTGCCCTCCCATTTAGTCGCCTTTTACGACAAGCAGGGAACCACTGTGGTAGAATTCTAACCCGCTACCACACGGGTCGGTGTGTTGCTGTATATGTATACATATGTGTGTGACATATACATGAGAATATTCATATAAATTTACAGCATTTTCCCTCTAAATACAATATTTGTTGTTCTTGTTATTACGCTGTTGTAGAATTTGGTATCTATTATTTTTTTTTATTTTTTCAATTTTTGTTGTTGCCACTTTTTGAATCAATAGTTCGGAATTAGAACTTGTTGTTATTTTGTTTTATTCAACCAAAACAACCAGCCGAGCTAGCCAACCAACATTCATTACGAATATTTGTATTTTTATCACAGCAGCAAGTAGCAGCAGCAGCAGGAGCAGTCCGCAGAGTAAGTCTATCATCCGTTCGTTAACTAACCATTCTTTTTGTTCAACTCACACACATTCATACATACATACATTCTATTTCAAAATCTATTTTTATGTTTGTTTTTTGTATTATTTTTATTTCTATCTGTCTGTCTATATGCAAATTATTTTTCTCTTCTTTTTTTGTTGTTTTTTTTTTTTTTTGTTGCAAATTTTTCATGTTATTCATTCATCGTCATTAGAAAACACTGAATAGCGGCAAAATACAACAGACCTCATCAGTTGGTTTGCATAGAGAAGATGAATGTACATATGGATGATGGTACGACCCAAAAAATAAATAAAAAACTGAAAATAGTTTTTTCTGTTGTTTTCTTTTTTGAATTTCTAATTTATTTTTCATTTTTATTTTCACAATCACATTGGCTTTTTTAAAGATACAACTTAATTATTGCCTTTAATTGTATCAAAAGATAACAAATTTAACACTTTTATTCTTCACAATTCTCTTCACGTACTTCTATCCTCTTTTATTGCTGTTTTCTTTTAATTGTAAATTGATCATGTACATAAATTTAAAACATATTGTTTTATTTCAATTGTTTATGAAATTTTTTAGCATTTTATTTAAAAATAAAGGAAGGTATTTATAGTATTTTATGCACACCCTACATTTCAATTGCAGGTGATCTAATTATTAGCAGAAGGCTTGTTTATATCTAACAAGTAAAGCATTAAATTGCAATTCATATTGTATAGTGCATTGAGTCTTCCAACAGGGTCTTCTGAATTTTGTCAGTTAATATCAGTTGTCAATTATTCAGTCCGTTTTGCTAAATCACCATGAACGACCACTGACAAAGACATGTGTTCTGGAGCAGTTGGCAAATTCGGAGCAGAAGTTGGTATTTTTGAAGTCGCCGTAGTCTAGTAGGTAGTGTGTTGGCTTATTAGACGTGAAGCCACGGTTCAAATTCCAAGTCAGACATCTCCAACAAAACTAAATGTGAAAAAATATTTCTTCGTCGACTTCAGATACTCTGAAAGAAAATAAAATTGCCATGAAGTTTCTCAAAAATCTGTTGTTCGAAGTCGACTTTAAACTGTAGGTCCCGTCGCTCATTTAGAAAATTAACTCACACAACATAAGTGGTGTAAGAAGCTAGGTCGTAATCCTGACTGAAGGGTTGTAATGACCAATTGTGTATGTATGTATGTAGTTCTTATTTTTTCATCGAAAAATCATCTTCAGCGGTTAAGCCATTTCTGAATTTCACGTGCCCATGAACCAACAAAATTGTCGAATTTAGGACGATACTAATCCACGTAGAACGACGTGAGCCATGTCATTAATGTCAACCGTGAGCACTTTATATCGATGATCATCAACTTCTGGTCTGAAATGATTGATCTAGGCATCCACGTTATGTTGTCTCAACAGGACGGTGCGACGTTTCTCACTGGTTAGGCCGAATTAGATATTCTCCACGAGCGATTTAAAAATATCTCACGTGAAAGTGATGTAAACTGACTACTACGAATCGTGCGATTCGACCACAACTTTCTGTGGTGTTTTGTTAAGTCGAGGGTGTAGGAGAATAAGTCACAAACGATGTTATATTGCACACATATTGGTATTAATTAGTCTTTAAAAAAAATAAACAATTTCGATGATATCTCACACTCACTTTATTTCATTTAAATTGAAAGGTAGTTAGTTTAATAACCTGTTCAAATTATTTGTTTGTTGGGTGTTGTTGTGAAGGTGCCAATGCTTCTAAATGTATTCAAATCATGCTAAAGACTATACTATTTGATCTTTGGACCAATGGTTTTGCAATTCATTTTATTTTTCTTTCTTACGTCTCCTATGAGGTCGCCGTAGTCTAGTAGGTAGTGTGTTGGCTTATTAGACGTTAAGCCAGGGTTCGAGCCCCAGGCCAGACATCAAAACAAAAGTATGAAAAAAAAAAATATTTCTTTGTAAGTTATTTATATTTAATACTGGTTGTTTTGTGAACAATTTTGTCCCTAAAGCCGAAAGTCCATACCATCCTTTTCATGCGCCTTGCGAATCTTGCTTTCTATGCCGATTTTATTGCAAGTTACACACAATGCGTTTATGCGACTGGTTTTTTGTTTTGATCAGCTGTTGTGGTAAACAACAAACAAGCGAACAAGAACATTTTTGGAAAAAATAGAAAATCAAATTGTAATTTTAAAAGAATTTATGACATTAATTTCAAATTTATGAGTTTATTTAAATTTATGAGTTTACATTTGAAAAACGCTCATAACATAAAAGGACAGGTCAATTTAGAGGGAGAAAAAAAATGTTATAAGTTGTGCGAGGCAAATGTGTTAGAAGCAACAGATACATATACAGAGTGAAAACTGGCAGATAAAGTAAAAAAATTAAATGTAAACAAACATTTATTTTGTGTTAAAAAGGGGAAAATTTGGAATATTTTTTAATTTCGTCAATGAAAAGTTTAAAGATTCTTAAATATTTAAATATTAATCGAAATGTTGGTGAATTTCGGTCACAATGAGTATAGTTTCTTGAGCAAGAGTTAATTAAGAAGCTAAATATAATAAGATCAAAATAAGACGTACTGCTCATAAAAAATTTTTCCTGCTGAAAGTTGCCAAAAATTTTTAATTTCTTGGAAGGAAAAATCAAAAATTGTTATTAGTTGTTTTTATTATTAATAGTTTTACACAAAAATTACATTGTATTGTGCTGTTAAGGCCTACGAAAATCCTCAAAAGAACACAAGACGAGTGTTTTCAGTTAATTTATCCTCCATTTTTCTTGTTTACAAATTAATAAATTCAAAATAGATGACACTCAGTACATAAAAACAATCATATATACATACATATGTATAAACAATCATCATATACATATTTTGTTCATGAAAGAAATTTGTTAAAAAATGTATTTTAATGTATTTTCCTCTTAAATTAGTAATAAACTTTATTATGAAATATGTGTTTATTAATATTTTTATAATACAAATAAAGAAAAATGCGAAAATAGTAATGCACTATTTAAACATATTTGTAGAAACCATTCACAATAGTATATAATTTGGCATGCCAAGTTTAAAAAACTGCTGACATTTTCCAACACTGCATTATTCGCATAGAAAAGTAGAAAGTAATCCTACTTTGTATGCGTCTATGCATATTATGCTTTTTCTTCTGTAACTTGTCACAATCAAATACACTGATTCTACTTTTTCGGTATACGCATGTTATGCAAAACGCATGGTATGGACTTTCGGCTTAACTGTATGTACTTCTCCTATTACAGTCATTAGCTGAACCTGCTATGTATAAATGAAGACCACATGTAGGTAAGATAGGCTTTTCGCGGACTTAAACGAATTTGATAAAACCCAATAAATCTTTACGTATCTCCATTCCCATGTCCCAACTTACTAAAAATTGTAAAAAATTTATGTACATATATGCCCTTGCCCTTGTCTACATCTATAACGGTGTAGATGATATCAAATAGTGTAATAATACACTGAATTTCTTTTATTTTTAAATAATTTATTGTTATTTATTACACATTCATAAATTATACAAGTATACATATATACATATGTATGTATGTATGTGTTCATACAAACATCTGACGAATGCAAATAAATTCATTTCGAAATATTATTGTTTTTCTAAGTATTTTTAGAATGAAATACAAATTCTTTGGGATTTACATGAAAAATATGAAATCATACAAGTTTATTTTATTTCTTTTATTAACAAACATTTTGCGTCATATTGTTTAATTAAAAGAAATAAATAGTTGACAAATGTTAAGAATCACTTGTGCCCTTTCGTCACTAAGAGTAACTAATCACCGTTTCAAGTGAAATGTTTTTTTTATAAAATAAAGTTTTTAGATAAATGTACAAAACAAAGAAATTTTTTAAGGTATTGGCTAAATAGAAATAAAATAGTGGTTAGGAAATGATTCAGAACTTATTCGTTTTAATCCAATGTGCATATGAGAGCAAATGGACACATTCATCGCGTTGTAATACCATTCTCTGGAATTAATAATCGACATATTCAAGACAGATTACTTTAGAGAGTGTCGGAGCAAGAACTAAGCACTGCTTCCCAAATTAAATACTGTTAAAGGTAGAGGAAAGATATTTAGAACAATTGAACTCTGAGTTGACATGTGATATCGGTGACACATACCACTCAGCAATCGTTATTATAAACCAGCTGAGAGGAAAGTTTGGTGTGAAACTTATCTTACGTTTTGGAGCAGTCCATTGATCAAGTCCAAGATCACATTTTGTGGAGTTTCATGAAGTCTTTCGTGTGCAAAAAAATCCAGGTACTATTTGCGGTTGTTTTTCTATAAATCTTTCAAAACCCAAACGATTAAAAACCCCTACATTAACAATTAAAGTATTGGTGGCTTATCAGCTAACGTATCTAATAAAACTTTGAAATTTTTGCTAGAGAGCCATATTAATTTATGCAATTGAACCAAAAAACTGACTCTCTCGGTACGATACATTTTCTACATATCGTTCCTACGTATTTCTCTTTGCAGATAAATTAACAATTAATTCAATATTTAGATTGTTTAGCAAATAATTACTTGCTAAGCGTTTAAAAAAATTTTATTTATCATGTCTTGACTCTTCGAACTATCACTTGTTCTAATAAACAGGAGAGAATTTCAGATCGCCACAAAGCATTACAAATTTTTCGAAACAAAATATTAAGTCTGCTTGATATACTAGCTAAAGCGGGTTATAAATTTTAATACTGATCAAAAAACCCACACAAAAACGCTTTAAACTTCTGTGTAAACTCAATACATTTGAGATGGAACAATGGAATTTCATTCATTGTTGCCCGTTGTTTAAATTTTTCTATTCCTTTTCACTACTATTTTACACAAAGTAATGAAAAGTGTTTACAGTTTAAAAATATGCAATAGAGAGAGGGAGAGAGAGAGAGAGAGAGAGAGAGTACAGAGAAATGTAGAAAATGGAATACAATTTGTAGAAATGGAAAATGAAAAAAATGAAAAGAAATAGTAAATATTCTAAAACACACTGCATCATTGAAAATAACAGAGAATATCTAAACAAATAAACACTTAAAGCAATAATAAAAATAATAAATTTATTAAATTATTAAACACAACAATGTATTACAATTTTACGCCACACAACTGCATTGTTTTAAATAAACAAATATGTATGTACTAAGTAAATGGCAGCGGCGCAGAAGTAATCAACAAAAGCTATTTCTATTCTAGAGCAATAGCGGTAGAGCAACGTCATTGCCATAGCGGCATATATTCTCGTTTGTATAAATTATCTGTATTAGACGAGGGGAAATTTAAAATAAACATGTAAGAGAACGTTATAGTCGGTGAAATACGAATATATGTAAATATTATGACATATTACGAATAGAAATAAAATGTCAAAAGCTTCTTTACTAAGCTTAAGTATTTCTGAAGTGATGAATCGGCGTAGTCTAGTAGGTAGTGTGTCGCCGTATTAAACGCAAGGCCACTTTTAAAATCCCAGGTCAGACATCAAAACGAAAATATGAAAAAAATATTTCTTCGGCGACTGCCTCTCAGCAGATTTCTGGCTAAAATTCTGAGAGTATATAAGATTGCCATGAAAAGTTTCTCAAAAATCTGTCGTTCGGAGTCGACTTTAAACTGTATGTCCCGCCACTCATGTATAAAATTAACGCACACATCTTAAGTGGTGTGAGAAGCTAGGCCGTAAACTGAAGGGTTGTAATAACCAATTATGTATGTATGTATGTATATATTTCTGAAATGATTCTCACCGAATTTGACATAATTTGGGACAAATTTCGAAACAAATCAACGTATTTCGGAAATCTATCCAAGATTTTACTTATTTTGTTCTGTACTTGGGCCATCATTTGTAAAATTGCTGGATACCGAAGACGACTACATTTTTTTTTTTAAATTAAAATTCTATTGACTGCTAGATTCAGTCATGACTTGTTATTAATACAGTTTTTTAACCAAGAAATAATTTCACAATGAGGGTTATTACCAATTGGTTGTAAACGGAAGAGATCTGCTGCTCCTCTTAAGATAAGTAGACGATTTGTAACCTTTAATCAATTAATCTTCGAAATTAAGCGTAATTTTCGGATAATAAATTCAAAATAATCAGATTGCTTTCAGCCAATCGATCGATATAATTAAAGGTGTTTAAGACTGCACGCTTTGGTGTTTGATAACGAATTAGAAACCACCACCTATGACGAGAAGTAGGGTATAAACAAATAAAAATTTAAATTATAATAATTTTCTCTATAAAAGAAAAGAAAGAAAAAAAGAAAATTGTATTGTTTTTATTTGACTACATCGTTACGCGCCGCTAATTTTTCGTAAAGCGTTAATGTAAGCGTTAAAAATTCATTCATTTTTGCTTACGTTGCAAATTTTAATATGTGCAGAGAGTGAATTAAAAAAAAACGTTTATTGTAATTCGATCAATTTACATTTTATTATACAACACTCTTAGGGTTGTATACACGTGTGACTGAATTGAAGCAGAGCAATAAAAAAAACTGTTAAAAAATTATGATCGGAAGTAGAACGTAAGACTGGAAAGAAAAATTGTCTTTTCAATCGGTTAAGCTCCAGCACACGCCCACTTATTGAAATTCCTTTATGGGCAGTTTTAACAGCAGTTATAAGCAGATCGAATTCTCTACAGAGTTGTTAAAGTGTCATGTCTATACCACTTATGATCACTAACTCTTTGTATTTGAATTTTTATTCGATTTATTAATTTAATTGCATTTAAATTATTTATTTTAAGAGTTTATTAAAATTTTATTGTCTGGTAGAAATTATGGACGGATTTTTACAACTCTTTGCACTCGCGAACAAGCCGTAATTTACACCAGACCGAAGCAATGTCCCTTGGATCAACTTGACTGTTAACGAAGATCATATAAGATTCCGAATCTAAAGTAGGCCTTCTAGCCGCGGCCTTCAATATTGCAAAAATATCTGCCTGAAACACGCTACAGTCATTCCAATCTGGACATATGGAAAGGTTGCACTTGAGCCATAAGCAGGCGATTGTTCTTTATTTTTTATAAATTGTTGCAATGAGAAAGAGTTCGAATCTATCGAACAACTCTTTTACAACTGTCCAGCCCTTAGTAGGCTGAGGTTGAGGACGCTGGCCAGGGGCTTCTTCGCCATTAGGGCTCTCCATAGATTTAAAAATAGGTTGAGCTGGTTAAGCAGTCTCTTCTCCTTTTCCTTTCCCTATCTTCTCCATTATCCTCTCTCTCTCTCTCTCTCTCTTCTAGGACGAATTTACAATGGCCAGTTTGACCTCTGTGTCAATGCATGTACACGTCCTCAAACCTAACCTAACCTAGCCTTGATAGCCTTGAACCTAATACATACCTTGATAAGGGGTGACAACCGAGATTCATTCGTAGCTAGAGTTCGATTACTATTCATAAAAGAGCCGTAAATGTCGACGTTGCAAAATCTGAAAAACAAAATGAATGTAAAAACGGGAGAATCTCCCCCTTCTTTAGGTCTCCACAGAACTAACATTTTAGACAGGATGATCACAAAAATGTGAGCTCAAAGAATTCTAAACTTCTCAATAAGTCGTTGACTAACTGATCAACCTTTGTATGTCCTCGCTTGCATTAAGGAGAAGACTACTACAGGTGACTCCACTGCTTTAGATTCTCATGGGATAAAGTTCCTGACGCCTGTTTTATTAACTCAACGAAAATGGTTTCCCTGTAATTCTCTGTATCAGAATTATGTATTGTAAGATAAATGTTTTGTAATTTCTATTGAACTATTGACACAATCATTTTATTCATTCGGAGTCCTATGGCATTGCCCGTATTAAATACAGACGTTCAACAAAACGACACAAACTCCCGTAAACAGATATTTCAATTCGTATTCAAATTGTACGAATAAAATTAAAATGAAAATTTTATGCATCTTAAAATGGTAACATATAAGAGCCACCAACGATTGTCATTATCTTAAAAAAATGGAGCTGTCTGGGCCCCACACAAGACAACGGCCATAGACGGTAACAGCAACAGCAAAATGAAAGCAAAATCATTGAATGATTTAATGAATGAATACTGAGAGAGAGACAACAGACTTTTTCAAAATAAAATTTGCAAAAAAAAAATAAAGACATTGTGTAAAGCTGACCATTAAATGTAGAAATGCAAAAATGTTATGGTTACTGGTACATCTAATGGTCCATGAAATAAAATAACAATGGGATTACAGTACCCAGTACCTATTTTTAGTAAACTGTATAGCGGCTGTGGTTGCTTCGAGTTCGAGACTCATATGGTAATAACAAAAATGTGCAAACAAACTAAAATAAAACGATAAACAGACAGAAAGAGAAAACCAAACATGGTGGACTAGTAAAGTACATTTGTAAAAAACTCCTCTCTCCCCCAAAACTCAGACTATTTGCTATTACTGCTAAGCTCATAGTATCGTAATCATAGTCTCAGCTATTTATTTAGCTAGTTGCAGTTGTAAGTTCAACTAGCTCTCTTTTATACTAATTTTCTCCCCTCAACTACTATGTTTTTTAGATTTTTCGTTTCTCTTTTGCTTTGTTTTTATTATTTTCTTTATGCCTTAACAAGGTTTCTCTTACGTATGCATATGCGAACGAACAAGGCATATTCATGAATATGCTTTGCGAACGAACATATTTTCAGTCAGAGTTGCCGTTACTGTTGACTTTTTGTTATCGAAACACTACACTTAAGAAGCTTGTTCCACCACAATTAAACTTGTATTCTTTTACAAGATTCATAATATTGAGGGTAATTCTATTCTTTCAGCGAGAAGATTAACATTACATAGTGAATTATCACATTAATTTTTGAAAAGCACGGTGGTTACAGTCTGAAATGCTTAGAAGATAAGATCTTCAAATAAAGAAATTTATGCAACGGATCCGTAGATTTAGTATTTTTCGAATTCACACGAAGACAATCCACATAACGTGTCTTAGACTATCTAGAGTATAAGAAGGCGCCGTAGTCTAGTAGGTACTGTGTTGGCTTATTAGACGCAAGGCCACGGTTCATACCCAAGGTCAGATATGAAAAAATATCTGACTTCCTCTCAGCAGATTTCTGGCAAAAACTCTGAGAGTAAATAAAAATTGCCATGAAAAGTTTCTCAAAAGTCTGGCGTTCGGAGTCGATTTTAAACAGTAGATCACGCTATTCATGTATAAAATTAACACACACAACATGAGTGTTGTGAGAAGAGCTAGGCCGTAATCCAGACTGATGGCTTGTAATGGCCAATTAAGTACGAGTATGTATGAAAAGTATTTTAGTAGCGGTTTGCTTAATTATTATCCCGGTATTAATAAGAACGGGCTGCATATTCTGTACTCCTTTTAGTTTGAGGATTACAACAAAACTAGTCAGAGAAGTTGAAACATTTATCAATCTCGTGGTTTACTATTTTGTAACTTTTCAATAAATTTGCCTAAGCAGACTAACCACTTCAACTGTTCAGTTGTACCGCGACTGCGTGATATGTATTAGTGAATAAGCCTATGGCAACTCTTAAAGACTGTTTGTTGAGTTGTTTTTCATTACGAATAAATTTTTAAATCTCTACCAACTAGTGTGACTTTTTTGTTTTGTATCAAATAAAACAATTTGCATACGATTTTTGTTTTTGTTGTTGTTATTTTTTCCAATTTGTTATTATTGTTGCGTTGTTTTAATGCCAAAAATAAAAGTACTAATTGAGAAATGACAGCAAAAACTATTTCAATATGTGTTTGTGAGTACAGCTTTGCAAAAATTTTTTAAGCTGTAAATAAGTGAACTTACTTTAAAAGGTTTTCATTACTCGTAATATTTGTGTGGCTTTGTATATTTATCACGTTTTTTTTTTTGTTTGTTATTGTTACGGCTATTGTGAAATTAAATGGCTTCATTAGGTGGTTTCTTTAGAGTAGCAACAGTTTTGTTTTATTTAATAATTCATCAATAAATAATGCCTAGATATCGATCATTGAGATGGAAATACAAAAAAAATTCAGATAAACCAGGCACGAATTATTTAAATTTAAAATCTATTTTAAAAAATGTTAAAAGCAACAAACATTTTCAGCTATTGTTTCATAAAATCAAGAGTATGACTGTAAAGAGAATGTGCTTCAAGAAAATTAATTCAAATATTTACAGAATACATGAAAACTAGCCTCTAAGGTATTCGATTCGATTTTTATTCAGTAAACGATAAAATTCTATATTTTTAACAGATGAAAGTGCATCAGTAGGCCGCTCATATCTTTCCCCATATCTGTAGGTATCATCAAATATACACACACTGCAGGCTTTCGTTATCAACTAAAGTTGTTGAAAAAAAGAGCGAAAGTTGGCCAAACATAAAAGAATTATGTGATAAAGAGTAAATGAGCTTCGTCGATTCGACGAACAGTAACCATTCAGGGTTAAATTGTTTGTCGATTCAACGAAGAGTAGCCTTAATGTACAAAAATGAAGAGTAACCGTCCAGGGATAAGGATTGTAAATATTCCCTTCTCATCGATATTAGTTGCGGTTTTCGGAGGAGAGGTAAGCTTGGTTCTACTCAGACTTTAAACCTCTGAAATTCGTATCAATTCATTATAAAGAAACAAAAAAAAAAAAAAAACAACAACAATAAATTTGGCAAAATTTCAAACCGCTTTTGTTTTTGTATTGTACAGGTTCGTTTCTCTCTCAAGAATGCGGTGCTGTCTAAACTCATATAAGATTCTTATTTTAAAAATATGTATGTAGATTACTATGAATTAAGCCCATTGAGGCAGACATAATCTTATGAAAATTAAATGCCACTGCTTGGGATATTACAAAAATGAAAACGTTTGCATCTCGAAGACCATTATGCTGAATTAATACTAATAATACAGGCAACACTGTCTCTCCAACCAGGTTTAATTTTTTATTTAGGAAATACAAAAAAATCTGTTAAATTTTTATGGCCCTTCGAGACTCGATTTACGAATGTTTATAATTTCTCCAGATAATTCTAACTCTGCTCTAAGGAAAGCAATGATGAATTAACACTACTAATATGGCTAACACTTTTTCTCTAACCAGGTTTAGTTTTTTATTTAGAAAATAAAAAATCTGTTAAATTTGTATGGTCTTTCGAGACCCGGTTTACGAATGTTTATAATTGCTCCAGATAATTCTAACTCTGCTCTGAGGAAAGCAATGCTGAATTAATACTAGTAATATGGGTAACACTGTCTCTCTAACCAGGTTTAGTTTGTATTTAAAAAATACAAAAAATCTGTTAAATTTTTATGGTCCTTCGGGACTCGATTTACGAATGTTTATAATTTCTCCAGCTAATTCTAACAGTGACAAAGTTTCAGTAATGGGAGAATAGAATACTAAACTATAAGCTGTAAACCATTTACATTGTGTTAGAACATAGCTCTTAATTTTCTCTGATAGTAAGATCTGTCATTAATGAAATTAAATTGAAATTCATTTACTATACCTTACTGGAAAAATAAAAATCAATTTGGAATACGTACCTGAAAGAAAATAAAAAGAAATAGAAAAAATTAATTAAATTTAATGTTTTTTTTAATGATATTTCATATAAAAATTAAAACCAATTTTGTTAAAGTAAAACAAATTGTTGAAAGCAGACACCAACCACCCTTTTTTGCTAGTATTCATAAAAATGTTAAACCCTACAAGTGTGAATATTATTGACAAGACTAGACAAAAGGAATCCCTTTAAAAAATTTCAACCTAAAACAAAAGTGACAAACTGAATGGTCTTTGAAAGAAGCCTAAAAACTTAAATTCAAATATAAATTACAACAACTATTGAAAAATTATAAAGAACGCTTTAAAAATTATTTCATTCTTGCAAATACAAGTTTTTTAATCTAAAAAAGAGAAAAACTTGCATAAAACTCAGCGAATACAAAAATTATGTAAAAAAATCCACCTCACACTTCTATATTAGAAATGATACAGACTGTAACAATTTAGAAATGACGTGAACTCCCAATAACGAAAAATTTATAGGCACCATTAATTTAAAGCGTACAACAGAACCGCGCCTATTTTTTTGTAAATAAAAGTATTTTCTTTTAATATTCTAAACAAATACGAGAATTTTTTGTTTGTATTCATAAGAAGAAAAAAAGTGAAGGGGATCATTTTTAACACCTTCAATTTGTTGACCGATTTATTATTGTTTTTGTTTTTTTTTCTATTTTTTTTTCGAATTACAATTTATAAATGTGCGGTCAATTCAATTTATGTTTTTGTTTTGAATTTTTGCAATCTTATGGAAATTTTGACATCATATTGCTCTCTGTGTAGTCGGTCATTAGAGAGATATCAGGTCTAATAAATTGGATGGTCCTAGAATGAATAGTAACCGATTTAAATTGCGTTGCCAAAATAAAAAAATGATTTTGTAGTGAAATTTTTAAATATTGAGAGAGTTTGGCAACTGATATGTAATTAAAGTTCAGTTGTCATCCGCAATAGAGCCATTTAAATATCTATTCTTTGTCTACAGATGACTTCAATAATTATTTAATTTAATCATTTATTTAATTTTATTTAATAATAATTTAATAAGTGATGTTGGATCTCGCTAGATGTCTTTAAAAAGATAAGATTTATAGTGAACAAGAATACTCGATCCGATGGATAAACTTGCGGATATCTTCCAAGCTGAACTTTACGTCATCAAAATATTGTTTCAATTCAATTGGAGAGGACAGGACATAACAGGACATGACAGTCAGCTCGCCATCCAAACACTTAATCAATATGCGGTTGACTCGACAGAAGTACAGTATATTCGAGTATAGTACTCCCCGGATATAAACACCACGAATATAATAATTCCCCGCTCAGTAGCACTGAAACTTAAGCAATCTCGATTTTTACTTTAAAATGTACTGAAACTATTTCGATATATGCATCACTACAGATTTATTGGAATAAATAATGCAAAGTTGAACAGCGCAATGCATTTCCATAGAATGTCCCTTATGATTATATTCTTTTCTAGGCAGAGGCTGCCCTCTGTCCCATCCAGAAGACATAACCAGCATGAAGCAACGCAATCTTAGATAATTGATTCCTGATAGAAAACCTACAAACCACCAACGTTCGCCTTCGTATATTAAAAAGCTTTTCTTCTACTAATCTGACCTGGTGCAGGTCGTGGACGAAGCATCGCCCTGATTATCTGCCTAGTTAATGCAGTAGGACTCTGCTGTGAATTCATCTCCTACAGCAATTTCTTCTCAGTGATTCCGAAGTGACAAGGGAAACCCAGCAAATTACTACTTTGTTCAGCACACCGAGTAGTAGAAGATGATCAAAGACGTTTTCGACCAGCCGGTATTCCATCGAATACGAAGCCATTGACAGCTATGAGACAAATAGAAATCTATCAACTTTAATTACACTCGGCTATTTG
Organism: Sarcophaga carnaria; assembly: GCA_958299815.1. Lineage (NCBI taxonomy): Eukaryota > Metazoa > Arthropoda > Insecta > Diptera > Sarcophagidae > Sarcophaga > Sarcophaga carnaria. The sequence goes on along the minus strand of OY283149.1, from coordinate 78,771,160 downwards.
CTCTCAGGCGCGGGATTTCGATATAAGAATTCCCCGCTTATAAGCACTGTCCTGCAAGCATTTTTGAAAGTGCTTATATCCGAAGAAACTGTATTATACAAATATTATAATGCAAACAAAGCAAATTAAATTACTTAGAGAAAGAAATAGGTTTACACTTTCCTGGAACTGAGGTTACGTAGCCATTCTTGGCAATAAACATGCAGATGAACTTGTCAAATATTTATGAATTTTGTTCAAGGCATATTTGGCGATCTTCCGAAAAAAGACCAATTTTAGGTAACATAAGCTTGTGGTGTATGACTATAATGGGAAGAGATTCGGTACTATCCAGTAGTAATGCAAGGGCCATTATTATAACTTCCCGTTAACTAAAGAGAGGATTTTAAAGGGCAAATAAATTGTTTTTTTATTATTATAAGTGGACAATAAGGTAGAAGTGAGCGTTAAGCTAAAGAGATCATCAGCCTACCTTTAACTTTTAAAGTTAAGTTTCTGCTTGAACTTGCCATAATATACATATATTATTTTCAATGTGGCAACTTCAAATATAAATAAAAATAAGCAAATACAACAAAAAAGGAGCCCGTCATTGCCACAGAGTTTAAAAAAAACTTGTTGAATTGAGCAGTATTATCGACATTGCTTCGGAACTGCCACATTTTTGAAAAAGTTAACTTTATATTATCTGTAGGTTGTAATAACGAAAATAATTTAAAGGTGACTTTAAAGTTCACTTTAGCTAGAAGTTACCTTTAACTAAACCCAACTTTAACGGCAAGTTGTAATAATGGCCCTAAGAATAGTAACTGGTCTTCTGACTAGACATTGTAGACTTAAAAACATTTTATTAGTATAAGAATCGCTTCGAATTTTCTTTAATTTCGTATTAAAAATTTACAGACAAAAATATTTGTATAAAATGTATATATTTGAGACGTCTTGTGTTTTTTGTTTCTTAAAAATGGAAATAAAATGTGTCTGTTTTTTAATGGCAATATTTCTTTTTTAATTTTTACAAATTTGTTATGTGTTGAATTTTAATTCAATGATTGTATTTAATTGTATTGTTCTTATTATTATAACATTGCTAACCGGTGCATATGTACGAATTATTAAAATTATTTGTATTGTTCAAGTGCTTAAATTTATTTTATTATACTAAGAATACCTTGAATATATTCAAATACAACTCTTTTGATCAAACAAAGAAAGAAAATGTTTCAGTTAAAGTATTGTCATTTGCTATTATTCCTTAAGCCGGCCATTAATTGTCTAAAATGCTAAGAAACTTCATACAATTTCTGTCGATATAATCACCTGTTTCAAACAATTCATTTCATTTTAATGCATTTAAACATTTATTGGTTTTCATTAATATGTCCGATATATTATCCATATAAATACATTTTATTGCATCTAATTATCCATTAATGACATGTTGCTAATAAATCATCGTACAATTTATGTCAAATCAATGCAAAATTTGCCCAAAAATGTTTTTCTTCTTTTTTTTATGATTCACGCCAAATTTTATTGCAATTTTTGTACAAAATTTAATGCAAATATTTTATTTTAATAGCATTTGAATATGTATACAGTATAGTATAAGTGTGTTATATTAAATATATATAAAAAATAAATTTACTTATCAAAATTAATTAATTTTTGAATGCCAATTATCACGAATCTGAATTATTATTGTATTTTAATATAATAATTAAAAAAAAAATAAATAAAAGATTTAAATAACATAAAAATTGTATTTATTGATTTTAAACTAGATTACAATTACAAATTATCTTTAAATTGCTATAAACAATGTGTACATATAGTGGATAGTATGATGGCTTTCGCAAATCTTCTGGAGTAACTAACTAATTGCCATAAGTCCCACGAGTGAGGGGGAAAGGAGCTCAATCATGCCATAGTCCCCGCAAGGTCTTGGTAGAAAAACCTAATACTCACTGAGGCGCCCAGGTATCAGTGAGGCTCCGTTATAATACAGTCGGATTAGACCCCTGACTGCAAACCATCCGATGAGAGCGGGTCGCTTAACACTCCGGATTAGGGTTATAAAAAAAAATATACGTGATCGGCCGGGTTGAAGAGATCACTCAAGAGACAACAATTCTAAGACCGTCCTCTCACGATGTTAGGGTAACCTTTAATCAGCACCACATCCCCAACAGGTTGGGGATAGATACACTTAAGCCCCAAAATCGCGACAAGATTGTTATCTAGTTGGCATACCCTTGTGTTTTGTTTGGTCTGTGTAATTCCTCCGGTTCCCATTCTCCCTTTCCTACTTCCTCTCATTTTTCCTATCAACTCTAGTATCTTTCCATCTTAAGGACGTTTCGTACAATGGATCAATTTGACCTCCGTACTTGTCTCATTTGACAAGTAAACGTTCTCTAACCTAAATCTAAACTATTTGCCATGAAACATTTTTTTTAAATATGCTGTTCGTAGTCGAAGTTAAACTGTAAGTAACGCCACTTAACGATTAAATTCACACACACAACATGGGCCAGCGTAATCCTGACTAAATCGTTGTTGCCTATTGGATATTTTTGCAGCGTTGAAAGTGAAAGTGAAAATCCACAATCCTATATGTCAACAAAGAAATTAATTTCAGAAATCAAAATTCCATAGCGACAGATTTATCTCGTCTCTATACGTTGGTATCATTTTTCCATCTCTCCTTTTCTAATAAGTAAAGTCAGTGTGAGCCCATTCGTTTACCATTTGATTTATCCAGGCTAATGCCAATTTTAAGTATAAATTAAGCATGTTGTGACTTTCTATTTTTTACGTGTCTATGAACACAAATAAATGTAGTCTTTGATCACTATCTTCTTCAGGGTCACCCGACATTCTTTGAAAATTTCAGATAAATTTAGGGGCTGCTCTTCGCCTAGTAATTATACTAGACATTATCTCCATTATTATATTATCGAAATACTTTATCTTATTGTCTATATCACAGTTATTAAATAATACATTAAAATATCACAGCTATAGTTATTCCAATCGATAACTCTCGACAGTATATTCGCATGGAAGCAGTCGTTATAGCCATTATTTCGGTCGGAATAATAGTACAGAATACTACTACAGTAATTGGATAATACAAAGGACAATCTAATGGCTTGATTATGGATTGCAAGCGAACTCCAATTGAGTTGTCAGTTGCTAAAAATAGCAAAATAGCAAATCAGATAGCAGCTAACAGTCAACACTTTAAAATTTTACTCATAAAAATAATTTTGATTGTTTTTCCAAATTTATGGTTGCCAGTTGGCTATGCGATTGAAGTTCGGTTGCCTCGAATAAAGTTTGGATAACGTTTACTGGAAAGAATAAGCCATTATCATAATAGTATCCAGTGAGTAGAGACTACACCCCAGATTTTAGCATTATAATAGCTTCTATATTTCCGTGCTCTTGTGATCCCCAGCTTGATTGCCGCATTCACAGCCACTTGTTTCGTCAAGATATCAGCCAGTTAAACATTACAAAGTCGTACAGTCGTATACCAGTTAAGGTCTATTGCTTCCTTGAAGTAGTAGAGAGCAGTGGTCGACTTAGTTGCTTCGGATTATGTATCCATATTCCAAATAATTTTGCAAAATTTTGATTTGATTTTATTAGAGAGAGTAAGAGAAGTTGTTCTATTACATCTGTAGCCGTTTATGGTTTCTATAAACACCTATTGATGGAGGGTTATCTGGGTATTTAACAACGACAGTGAGTCCACGTCAGATTAAATGACATCTCAAAAGTTTAGCCGAATACGGTATGGGAAGATTTTCTATGACTACTTATTGACTAGGTTAACTAAGCAGATTATACGCCTCCAAGAATTGTTATGTTAGCAACACCACATTACATTATCTGGCAGACAGCCTCTATGTCTTCCTAACACATCCGGTAGCGTTATGACGCGCATTATTTTGGTTAGTGTGCAAGCTCGCTAATATTCCTATAGAATCTAAGGACGATAAGTTATTGATGACATTGTCATTTCAAGAAATAGAATTACTATTTTGTAATTTTGTTCAGATATTATAGACACGGGAACAGAGTGAATTTATAATTTGAAACGAGAAGAACTCTTGCATTCTGCAATATAATCGTAACAAACGTCGTAAACCACAATTCAAATTTAATGCATAGAATTTGAAAAAGCCTCGTGAGTAAAATGAAAGCATTTATTGAAAACAAAACAAACAAAAAATCGAATTTAAAATGAAAATAATCTCGGACAAAGTAATTCTTTGTTTTACTGAACTTTCCCTTTGTTTGATAATACATATTAATTTTGAAATATAAAGAAAATCTTAAAGATGTCATCATCGTCACTCGTACTCGTAAACTCCTCGTCTTTTGTTGATGCTGATGCTGCTACTGCTAGAGTTTTGCAATTGATTGCGAAAGTTATTCGGGCAGCGGCAGCAGCAATTTTTTAAAACTTCTATTGTTCACCATCTTCATGCAGAAATGCTACAGCAGTTACAGTAGCAGTTGCTGCTACTATTACTGTTATCTGTGGTTATGGGTTGATGACAGAGTTGTTGCACTCTGTACTTTGTTTTCGATTGTTGTATTAATATTGTTTGCTATTGTTGTTATCTTATGATGGCTGGTTGGTTGTAAAGCTATTTTTAAGGTTTTGTAACCAAAAAACATTGATTTTCGGTAGATTTTTTTTAAGATTTTTTTTCTTTTGTCGGTTACTATTGCAGTAGCAAAGTTTGTAGCAGTAATACTAATACAATGACGTAAAGAGATATGATTTTACTTGGAAACAATTACTTAAGTACTGGTATTATTAAATGGCTTAGCAACACAAAACAAAAATTGCAAAAAAGAAAAAATATCCTGCATTCAGATTATTTTGCCCACAACAACAAAAATCACCTACAGCAACAACAACTAAACAAAGAAGAAGAAGTGCAACTTCGTAGATAAAGAAAAATGTTTTTTTTTCTTCTGTCGTTGAGTTTGTAAGGGAGCAGCCAGCCACTTGTATAGATGCTGTATTGGCGGTGATGATGGCGGCGGAGGCGTTTGGGATTAGCACGACTGTGGGTAAATGTGTGGCCGAAGATTCCATGCTATTTTTAGCAATTCAACCACACATTACAAATTGAAACAGTTTGCATTAAGCGAAGAAAGAAAATTATAAAATGATTATTGAATTACTTTATGATAATGGTACACCATGCCACCACCACCTCTAAATCTTTTGTGGCAAAATCATCTGTTTTGTATATTCCAGATGCACTTTTGTAAAATTCATTTTATCTACGATTTACAGTAGTATGCCTCATTTGTATTACAACTGACCCGCCGTAAGCAGTATTATTTTCAATATTCAAGTGTATACGGGCTGTAAAGAGTTGCAGATTATTTTATGAAACAAGAGAAACAAGAATATAGAGTTCTATAGCGAAAGCATTATTATTGTTATTATTTGTTTTTACCCACAGTTTAATTTAAATTTTAAACAATTGTAAACATCGTTTAAATAAGAGCGGTGGCAACCATATTTTTATGCTACTCACGCTAACAGTCTAGCACACTACCCACTAGATTACCAGTGCACTCGTGTACGTATTTATCCTTTCCCAAGTTTAAGTACATACATACATATATTTTGAACAATTTCGCTTCAAAATTCGATTTTAGAAATGGTGCCAATTTGGCCATGTCCTTTATAACATAACAATTATAGTTTAAAGATTTTAAAAGAAGGCCTTTAATCCCTGTGATATATTGTAAGAAAGAGCTTGCTTCGGGGTTTGAATCAATTTTGAAGAGATGTATTATCCACTCGTGCGCCGGTATGAATGAGTACGCAATAATCTTGGAAATAGTAGGAAATGGCACATGTCATGTGCAATTTTACCATTTCACTATGAACACGTTAATAACTATCGAAAAATTTTCTCCAGTGACGAAGCTCATTTATGGCTCAATGAGTATGAGTATGTTAACAAACAGAATTTATAAATATGGTCTGAAAAGCAGCCAGAAATACTTTAAGAACTGCCATTCTGCCCTAAAGGCCATAGCAGCGGTCTTTTGTGAAACAATTGGCTCAGATCGGATCCATCTATGCTGGGTTTCGGGATATAACCTGGGACGGATCTGGAACAGCCGCACTATTGCAAGGTATGTTCCTATGAGGAGGAGTTGGAGACAATCGAACACCTCTGCAACTATTCAGCCCTTAGTATGTTGAGGACACTGGGCAGGGGCTTCTCTGAAGGTTTGCACTCTTTGTCGAGTGCTGACGTCTCTCCATAGATTCATAAGTAGTTTGGGATGGTTGAGAAATGATAGGGGATCAAGGTTATAGTCATGCTCATTTGCGTGTTTGTGGTTCATTGTTTTTCCTCTGTTTCCTATATCCTCCTTATCATACTTCATCTCTTTGTCCCTAGTAAACAATCAACCACCCTATAATGTTCGATAGTAAATATTTTTAAAATATAAATGTAATTATTTACTAGGAAGTATTATATGCATGCATAGAATTTAAAAAAAAAGAAAAAAATCATTAAAATTTAAAATAAAAATTATTTCATTATCAGTGTGACCATCAAAACGGCACTATAAGGAAGACACAGGCAGCAAGTCAGGCATTTAGCCAAGCTAAACCATCAAAAATACAAAAATAAGCAACAAAAACATAAAATTATAAATAAAAAATATGTGGTGAAATAACGAAGAAACAAAGTATTCTCATCATAAAAAAATTTAATTTATTTGTCCTTTATAAAGTCACTGTAAATAATTTTAAGTAAACAAAATATTTTTATAAAATATTATTTCTATTTCAATTCAAAACAGAAGGGTTGTGAAAATAATACATAAGTGAAATAAAAATAAATTAACGCACAAACAAAAAACAAAAAGAAAAAAGCACTGGTAAATAATAAGCGCGAAAAATTGACACATTGATTGACACCTCTCTTTGTACGAGTACAGTGAAAAAAAAACAACATGAGCGCAGAAAAAAAGAGTGTGAATTACAGTTTAATTTGACGACGTCATTATTTTTCTATTATATGTTTGAAAATAAATCGCATCTTACTCCTCGCTCTCTCTCTCTCATTTTTTAATTAAATCAGACAACGAACACTTGTTTCTTCCGTTCTAAAAAAAATAAATAAATAAATAAGTAATATGCCAACAGCAACAACCTATTATGTGTATTAAAAATACTACATTAAACAAAGAATTGTAAGAAAAGAGAAAAAATACTATTTTTAACAAGAAAAAAAAACACAATAACAAGCTCAAATCTCTAAACAAAGAAATGGTTAAACAAAAAAACAACAACACCAACATAAAAATAGTAAAAGACAAGAACCAAAACAAAGAAACCCTAAAGGCGGCCGGTTATTGAATTGAACAACACTGGATATCAACAAGAGAGCCCACGAATGAATTACAAAAAACACACACTTGTAAATACAGACTTACACAAAAAAAGTAGCTTTAGACAAAGCAAGAACAACAAAAAAGCAAAAATTAAGTTTAAAAGGGAGACAAAAAAATTAGAATCTATGTTGAAAGAGCACAACACAATATAAAATATAAGCAGCATATCAAACAAAAACAAAACTATGCACTGGTCGTCTTGTCTTCTCTTCGGTCAAAAGCTTCAATACATTGTTTATGCTGAGTAGGAACAAAATAGCAACATACACTACAAAAATGTACTTGCTTGTAAAAGAAACAGAGATGGGAATTATTAAACATTTAGATTTTTAAAGCAAACTCTGAAAGCGATTTTAAACAAATTATCAATAAATTTTAACGTTTGAACTGTGGTCAGAAACAGATCCTTGTCAACGATATAATCTCGTAATGTTATTTAGTGCCTTCAATAGGTATAAGAAATCTAAAAAGCATTTTACAAAATTAAGTACAATTACTTTTAGTTTTACTAAAATTGAAAACGAATAACAATATCTATCTCTGCAACATAATTAAGAAATGCATAACCGGCAACGGCAACATAAGTAAAACAAAATACAGAAAAAAAACTAAAACAACCTGTATTACAAAGAGTGACAATTCAAAAAAAAATGAAGAAAAAACAGAATGGGAAGAAAACAACCAACATTTAGAACAAAAGTTTTAAAATATAAACAAAGAACAAAAATAACAACAAACATCTAAAAAAATAAACCATTGTTGTGCTAAAGAGGGGGACTTATTTTTCGTTTTAGTTTTAGACAAAGAAAATTAAAACAACATAATGAAAAAGAGATGCTGATAAAACAGAAACCAACTATAAGGCAACAAGAAATCAAGTTGCTTAACAACATAAAGTAAGTCATTCAAGATGCAAGGCTGATGAGTTTATTTTTCGTTCTTAAAAGAACAACAACAAATCGCAAGTTGTGGTTGAACTGCATTACTGTGTGTGATGAGACTTGTATACATATAGATACATACATACATATGTATGTATGAGGAGAGGGTGACACAATCAAGTAAACCAACTGGATGGATAGAGGTTGCTGACTTTTATGTTTAAAAAGCTTGACTTGAACTTGTTTTGATTCCTTTTCTTGCTTTTTTTATAACATTGTATGCAAAAGCCGAATCAAATCGATATTTTAAATCAAGAGTGTAATAACTGTAATAATTAATATTGTTTTAAAATAAATAAAGAATAAAAATATTGTATTCGACATAAAATTTTCATTTGAACTTTAAAGAACAGAAAACAGCTGTTTGAATGTTTTTAATGTTTGGTCTTTGAGGTGTTCGAGTAACAAACAACATGTTTGAAAAGTACAGCAGAACAAAAAACCGATTTTACAAACAGCACAAGAGAAGACAAAAATAGAGATAAAGTTTAAAAAAACAAAGACACAACAACATCAAAATTTATGAGTATTTGTTAATGTTTGTGGTTTTATTTTCTTCTTCAAAAGGCGCGATGAAAACGTGGCAATACTAACACTCTCGATAAAGTGTAAAGCGAAAACGAAAAGCAAATACAATATGATATGATTTTCGGCAGTACACATACACAAGCAACAACATAAAAAATACGAAAATTTTGGCAATCATTATGTGGCATGTATAGTTAAAAGTGGGATGAAGGAAATTATATACATATATACTACATAGGTACATACATATATTACACAAGTGTATAACAGTTCAAGCTTGTTTTTTCAGTACATATGTACAGTATTGTAGAAAATAATAAATAAACTTATCCGCGTTAATTTTATTAAAAAGTTTACTTGCAAAAAGAAGGTTGGAAATTTAAAAAAGAAGCATATTGTACAAGTATGAAAACCCTTTACAACACTGCATGACAGTATTGTACATGCGTAACATAGATAACCTCCTGTTTGACAAAATACTTGAACATTTGCGTTGCAAATATAAGAAATACACTAAAATTGTACCGAACATAGAGTGCCAATACTCTCTCTGATCATTTATTTATCAGGTGAAATAATAACATAATGAAGGGCATTTTTAACAAATGTTCTCTCTCTCTCTCTCACTCTTTGTCTCTTAAAAAAATGCTGTTATAACGTGTTGTTGTGCCTGTTTTGTTTTCTTCCTTCCCTGCCTGTTATTTAGATTTCGTATAAATACTACTCAAGATCTTGTTTCGAACAGTCAGTCAGTCGTAAGTCGAGTGAATACAATATACACACAATATTGTTTGTTTTTTTTTCATTTTCTTATTGCAATAGCGTTATTGTGTGTGTGTACATACAAACATACATATGTATATAAAAATTTGCCGGCTCTGCGCGTTGCAGCAATACGAAATGATGAAAACAAAAAACACTTTATTGTTGTTATTTATTTCGATTTGCAGTTGTATTTTTGTGTTGTTTTTCTATTTTGTTGATAATTTGTTGTTTTATTTTGTGTATTAAATTTTATTACTAATAATGGCGCTTTAAATATCAAGAGAGTATTTTCATACTTGTACTATTGTATTGTATGTGTATGTTTTGAATAATGTGCATATGTGTCTGTTTTATAAAGTACTTTATTTGTTATTGCTTTTTTTCGTACTTTTTACGCGTTTGTGAGTATGCATGTATTTTGTATTCTTTTTTTAATCGTTTTCATTTAGTTATGTCATACATTTATTAGAATTTATATTTGCTGATGTTTTTAGTTATTTTTATTTCAATTTTTTTTATTATTTTTTTTTTAACTCTGATGGGTTTCATTTTCTTCAAAGCACATGTGTTTGAATTCGGATACAATTGAATGATATCTTTTGGTTTTCGCCTTATTTTAATTATTAATAATTTTTGTTTACTAATTATTTGCGATGTAACTACTTAATTGTATGCAAAACAACAAATTAAGTTCAAAAGTGTTGCACTTCATTGGCATTTCAGAAACATGGAATTCGTAATATTTTATTTAGAAGCAGAGTTTCCTTATCATTTTTTTGCTACAAGCTCGCAACATAAATTGAGTAGGAAATAGCATAATTGCGCTGTGACGATTTGAAATTTAAAAACGACGTAGTATATACTCGTATAGTATAGTAGGTACTAAGTTAGATTCTGTTTTGAAAGCATGCGTTCTAACTCTATCAATCAAATGCTCCAATCTATAAACGATATCGTTGTGTTTTCATGAAACTTGATACATTTTATAAATAAACTACTTAAAGAGTAAAGGTTATGGGAATAATTAAACAATAAAAAAATATAGTCTGGTCTGAAATAATTAAGAAAATAATATGAAACAGTCATTTCCCCAGACAACTAATGACAGATATGAAGATCTTAATGTTAGAAATTTAACGGTAGCCAATTGCAAAAAGCCATTAAAGAAACATTAATCAAGAATTCTAAATCGGCGCCTCTGCACGCCAGGACAAAAACACAGAATGTAGATCCAGAAGAAAGAAGCACAATATCCCGTTAAAAAGCCTACTAAGGTTCCGTTAGATTCCCTGCCCATATTATCCACACATTCCGTTGTAGAGCGGTAGAATACCCTAAGCCTTAATAGCCTGGAGAATATAGAACATATTTCTCAATGAATACACTTTCCGTCTGATCACTCTATCGATCAGCCCACTGATCAGTTAACTGTTTAAGAAGACTAAAACCTGACTATCCATGTAGATACCCTACCCACCGGCGTAATATTTACATGATCAGCTACGCTTCTCTGGAGATTGACCTGGGGTACACTACATTCACCAGGGAGTCTATAGAAAAGCTTCAAACTATATATAACATTTTCCTGCCATCTGTAAAGATAGCATGACCGTCGAGAATTGTTTTGAAGGTAATTTCATGCATTCTGTGTAGCCCTAGAAAAGTAATAGATCTTTCTCTGGCAATCCCAGCAAACTCTATGCATATTTTCCTACCAATCTTGATTGAATCCAATTTTCAAACTATCGACTCTGAACGCTTCCAATACCATTTTATTCACTTTGATAACTTCAGTGGTTATAAACAGCTTTGACGTATTATTTATTATTATTTATTACAACACATTACAAATTGTATCCTAATTATTACGAACCGAGTAACTAAGATCATAAATAGCAAACTACCCACTAGACAACTTTGACGCTCATATAAAACTATTTAATAAAAAAAAAACAAACACCTGAAATTAAACACCCTTAAAAATAAGAATTTATCGTAACATCTTTATCACACAAACTTATTAAACACGAATAATACAATATACCACCATTCCTTAAGTTTATAAAGACGTTTTTTTACCCGATTGTAAATTAATAAAGAATTAAAAATAAAACGGAAACAAACCCTTAATCCTTACTCATTCAATGCAGCTTAAATAAAACAAGGCATTATAAAAAAATATAAAGAGAAGATTACAACGCAAAGACAAGAATTGAAAGAAAAATTTTGTCACTAACTCGACAACGATCCCAATTCCATATTAAAGAAAAAGCTTTAAAAACGCACCCCTATATATAGGAATCTTTTTCTTTTCTTATATTTCTACTGTAAAATATTATTTAAAGATTGTTAAACCTTTAAAAAAATGAATCCAAAGCCATATTCAAAAGAAAAGTGTACTCTGTATGTATTTCAATAAGACACCACCACTGTAGAGGTAAGACGCATATTGTATTATATTTTACGTTTCTTATTCAATATAATCAATGTTTAACGGTGAAACAATACAAACTCTCTACAATTACTTGTGCTTAGTACTAGTGGTGAGTTAAATTGTTGACGTTCAGTGATGCCAATACCTTTGCCTAAATTTAAAATGTTAAATAGAGGATGCACGCACAAGTCGAGAACATTTAATGTGCCTTGAGCGGTATAGTCACGCATCAATTTAACTGACCAAAATTCTGCACATTTTAAGCATAGCAACACATCAATATTATACCTTCCACCTAAATTTTATAGTTGTTGTTAATAAGAGGAGAACATATGATTTCTCCAGCGCAGGTAAGGAAAATTCAAAATATTTTGATATTCTTTAAACTCACATCTACATATAAGTACGTGTGTGTATTTTTTTACTAACACTATTACAAAAATGTCAAATCCACCAGTTTACTTCATGTATCGCGATGCAACTTTAAAATATAAAACAAAAAACAAGAAAAACAGGAGTTCTAGCAGGTGCTCGAGAAACTTCGGTTACAAATTACCTATATATGGCCCTAAAATGTAATTTCTAGAATAAGGTACTATTAATTATAACAAGCAACTCTATATAGTTTGTTTAAAAGGGGTCAAGTTAATCCAAACCTTGTTTAGGACGTTATCAAAACCACATTATTCCGTAAAGTTATCTTTGTTTAACTGACGACGTGAAAATACGTTCACAGAGGCTGATGCAGCCATTTTTTGTTCAATTGCGTTATCGCGAACGATAATGACGATATATGGTCAGTCGCGTTGTCGTGAAATGTTGCAAATTATGGCACAGATATGTATGTCGTCACGAACGGGTTAAAAGTTAGTGTGATTTCGAAATATTCTATTACAGAAAACACTTTCTGAAGACAATGCTGTTACTAGAAAACCCGAAGAGAAATTGTTTACTTTCAGTGTGACAATTTTCTGCTACTTCTTATGTTCGGGCTTTCACTAAAACATGCAATGAAATAATGGAAAAAATTAACAAAATCAGCATGTGTTGATAAATCATTTAAAGAAACTCGGATACACAAATGTTTGCAATTGCACTGTCAAAAAGGAACAAAATTTCTTAAACGAATGATTACGGACCATTCAAAGCGTTTCTTCTCGTACGACAATAATGTTCGAAAAAGATTGCGAAGGATGTCTTTACATCAAGACAATGTGTGATTTTGCTGTCTTGCTGGCAATAATTGAAGCGCTTGAGGAAGCAATTTTTATTATGTTGTGAATCAAAACGTTAGATATTTGGTTGTACAGGCCTCACTTCAAATATAAGACAAAGCTTTCTCGGCTTTAATTAAATTTAAAACTTAACTATTCCGGGAACCCTGTTATACTAGACCGCGATTTACCATAAGTGTATAATAAAGAAAAACAATTCTTTTGAGTATACATAAGTATATGTGTCCAAATAAATATTACTTCTGATTCCTAAATTACAATCGAATTTTGAAAGCGGCTCTCCTGAAAAATAGTCCTTCGGCTCGTAGTAACTGAAATATAATTCATATAATAAAAAAGCAAAATACACATGTACTTGTGATAAGAATACTACGTAATTAATTAGAGTTAGGCTCTGTCTAAGGCAAATCGATACAAAAATTCGTCATGGACGGGTATTTTTCTAAACTATTTTTTAATAAGTTGGCGAATTTGAATCAAATATTAGTTTATGATAAAAGAATTACGACAAGACAAAAGCGTAACAGTTTTTATAAATCAAATTATGATATTGACAATACAAATTATAGTGTCAGGAAGATTATTATTATTATTATTTTTTTTTTTTTTTCATATATTTATTTGCAATCTATTTTAATACAATAATAAGCAAATTGAGTAACAAAAATAAAAAAAAAATTAAAAAATGATTTATCTCCAATGAGACTAACAAAGAAGGATATTAAAATAATTAATAATAATAATAATTTTTTAAATAATATTTACATATTTACATTTTTTTATTTTCTAAATGGTAGGTCTAGAACATGAAACCTTTTAAGCCTTACAATTTCCTCACTTTCATCTAGTAAAGTAATCGCTAGAGTGTTACTATGGTTAGTAAGTCTGTCAATATATTTCCTACTAAATTTGTTGATATCATTTTTAACTTTAGATATTCCTAAATCTTTATGAATATTATCGTTAGTAATAAACCAAGGAGCATCTAATATCATTCTTAGAGTTTTAGACTGATAACGCTGCAGAATTTCAATATTCGAATTGCTCGCAGTTCCCCACAACTGTATTCCATATGTCCATATGGGTTTGAGGATAGTTTTGTAGAGCAACAGTTTATTATGCAAACTTAGCTCAGATTTTTTGCCAAGTAGCCAATACATGCGTTTTGTTTTTATATTAAGCTGTTCTTTTTTGCTTTTTATATGGTCTTTCCAAGTTAATCTTCTATCAAGATGCATTCCAAGATATTTCACACAGTTAGAGTTAGGTATTTGTTCGCCATTTAGAAAAATTGAAGGACAATCGCCTTTTCTTAATGCAAAAGTTATATGCACCGATTTATCAGGATTAACACAAATATTCCATTTTTTAAGCCATATTGCTATGCTATCTATATAGTTTTGAATTACATTCGATGCTTCTGTTGGACAATCATTATTTGCAATTAATGCTGTATCGTCGGCATATGTGGCAACTGTAACATCTTCCATAAAAGGCATATCTGATGTATATATAGTGTAAAGAACAGGGCCAAGTACACTGCCTTGTGGAATTCCAGCTTTTATTTCACAAATATCCGAAACAGAATTGTTGATTTTAACATAAAAATAACGGTCACTTAAGTATGATTTAAGAACTAAATAAAAGGGTGCAGGTAGAAGTAATTTTAGTTTGAAAAGAAGACCAGGATGCCACACTCTGTCGAATGCTTGCTTTACGTCCAAAAAAACTGCAGAACAATATTGTTTCCTCTCTAAGGCATTTTGAACAACATTAACAATGCGATGGCATTGTTCAGGCGTACCATGCTGATGACGAAAGCCAAACTGATATTCCGGAATGATATTTTTATTATCTAAAATTGGCTGAAGTCTTTTCAGAAAGATTTTCTCAAATATTTTTGAAATGTGCACAGTAAACTTATAATGTTTTCTGGTTTATTCGGTTTAGACACAGTTATAATTTCCGCACATTTCCATTGTACTGGGTAATAATTTAGCCTTAATATTGAGTTGTAAATAAAAGTTAATAGGAGTATAGCTTTTTTTGGTAACATTTTTACGTATTTCACTCCTATTTGGTCATATCCAGGCGCTTTTTTAACGTTTAGTATTGATATTTCTCGTTCAACTTCTTTGGGGGTTATATGTCTGATAGGCAAATCCATTTGGCAGGGACTATCCAAAACCTCATTAACATAGAAAAAAAATATTTTATTTACATAAAAAGATTTATTTTATTGTTAGTTATATTTAACCCAAAAATGGTACGAATTGGTCTACAAGATTTTAAGTTTTTCGAGAAATACGTTGTCTTATAAATATTTCGGAGAGTGTATTTAAAGATTTTAGAATTGTAACACATGACAACGTTGTTGTAATAGTATTGGTTAATGATGTTTGCTTGTTAAATTTAGTTTTTGTCAATTACATTTTAGTTAAACACTTTAATTTATAATTCGAAACATTAAAAGAAGAAAAATTTTATTTCAGTTTTATTTTTTTTTTTTTGCATAAAAGAAAAAACATTGCTAAGAAAAAATCAAGGTTAACATTTTTAAAATACACATACTAAAAATAACGAAGAGAAATAAAACTAAAAAAATAAATTTTTGCGTTTTGCTTTGTTTTGTAGAAATTTATTTAAAAACCACGCGCAAGAATTCTTTTTTATCAAAATTTTATTTTTATTTAAACAAGAAAAACAAAATAATAACAACAACAAAACAAAAAACAAGAAATAAAGAAAAAGTAAAATAAAATTCAACAGAAACATGTTTTTTCGCTTTAATTTATACAAAGTTTGAATAACACCACGACAAACAAGGCTGGCAAATAGAAAGGGGGAGGAGATGAACAAAAACAGTTATACATATAATGTGATAAGAAATTTAATTTTAAACAGAAGAAGAGAGTATAGCAAAAACCATGCGGTATTTGCAACCATATAACTTCGCAAAAATATGTTGATAAAAACGAGTTGAATTTGAAAGCGAATATGAAAGTTTATTACAGTTAAGGTCCAGGGACTTTAACAAGAATACAGTTTTAATTCAATACATTCCTCATTCGTATCGAAAATTAAACTATTTTTTTTTTTCAAACCTATTATAGACCGATTACATTGAAGGTATACATACAATGGCTCAAGCGTATAATTGGACACTAGGTATGAGATTATTCAAAAGCCGATTTCTCCAATTCAATGGAAATATTTCAAAAAACTTTCAAAAGTGGGCTAGACAGCTATTGGATCCCAAAGTTCATCCGACCGTAACGAAAATTGTTTTGGAACCACTATCCAGTCCACTAGGTCAGAAAACAGCACCTTTTTAAGTTTTATCGAATTTTTCACGATTTATACCTATTGAGCATTTTGTTTGCTCGTATAAAAAAGTTAGCTTCGTCGGCTATATCTCCGATCTACCCGACCGTAACGAATCGGAATCTTGGAATCCTTGAGCCTATATGTAGCTATCCAGCAAATTATTATTTTCATTTATATTTGTTTTTTTTATAAAATTCAATTTTGTCTTCCTTTAATTTTTTCTCCAATTTATCAATATTTTTGCGATTTTTAATCGATTTTCTTTCCTCCCTTTTCCATATTGTTCAAATATGTGTCTGTTAACATAACATTAACTGTAAAAAACAGAATATAACTTTCATAGCTAACTTCACACACATTAACAAAAGCACTGAGTTAGATTATAAATCATGACCATTTTCTAAATTGGTGCCTATTTGGTCCAGAATTTATACTTAAAAAAAGTAAATCATGTTTAAATGCTTACTACTTCAGTTTCAATTTTCATCGTACGGTCCAATGATTATTTCAGTTGGTTTCTCACCAGAGTAAGAATTGTAGCTGGGTTGTCCCCTTACATCTCACTTATCACCACAGAAATAAACTAAAGCGGCCAAATACCACAATTTTGTTCACCGTGTGACAAAATAATAAGTGTAATTTTTTTACCTTTGGGAAAAAACGTCAGTATTCGTCACATGGCTCTAACGGTACGATTTTCATCATTCTTGACAGAATACGATCCACTAATGCCGCAGACACACAAACCATAACATGCAGAAAATCTTTCAGGATGCAATTCTGTTTGTTGACGTACCGAGTAGTAACTTTTCGATAGAAACATTTCTCATACTAAACATATTTCGACAATAAAATTCAATAAATCACTTTTATCAAATCAATTTTAATCTATTCATGGCAAATTTTTTAGTTTCTCACATGTCACAAATCGTTTTTTAATACTGAAATTGCACTGAATAACCAAATAGAAAAAAATGATTTCTTCCTATTTATCTCATTTTTAAACAATATTTTATCTATTTTTATACGGAATTTTCTTTTTTAATAAACTTGTAATAATACACTTTTACTTCTACTGTTTACATTAAACCTTATTCTCCAAAAGACGCAATAACTATGCGCATAAAATAATCTGAATGGCAACACTGTTTTGAAATGTTTACATTTTTTAACATGGCTAAACTGAAATCCTAGTAATTCTTATAGTTTATAAGTTAAAAACGTAGGTATTTTATGTACTTACTTTTCACGATGTAATAAACAAATACGATCCTTGGCTACTTTTAGTTTTTTAGCAATAATTTTTTTAAGATTTTCCACTGTAATTTGAGGATCAACGGATACGCTGAAATTTCCACCAGTGGTTGTACTAATGTTAAGATTAATAGGCGCCATTTGTGAAGGAGATGGCGATGTAGTGTTGTTACAGGAGGAAGAAGAAGAACTCGCTGAGGCGGAGGCTATACTCGAGCCTGATGTTGATGAGTTTGATAACATTGAGGCGACAGCAACAGCAGCAATGCCGGCATTATTAGTTACATTGGTTTTGGTTGAAGATTGATGACCCAACAAGGTGGTGGTGGTAGACGCAGCAGTTGAGGTATTATTAAGGGACATTTTATTGTTGCTATTGCTGTTGTTGTCGTTGTTAGTGGTTGTGGTAGTACTTGATTTTAAATTGTTGCCAACACTACTACAGGCAGCTCCTCTATCCAAGAAAAAAGAGGAGGTGGTGGAGGATGCTGTTGTTGGTGCAGATGATGATGTTGGTGGACCACACCCTAGCAAATTATTAACTTGATTTTTAGTTGACGTAGATTTTGTTACGATAGTACTTTGTTGCTGTATTTTTTGATGCAGTTGATTAACATCACTGGGGGCTGTTGTTGTTGAGGTATTACTACTATTGCTTGCTTTTGCAGAGACCTCAGAACCCGACGGACTGGATGAAGTGGACGATGATGTTGTTGCTGTTAAAGAAGTGTCCGTTGATTTTTCCATCTTTTATGTGTTAATATTTTTCTATTTTAAATATTTTTCACTTTTATTCTTTATAACTTCTATATAATGACAATTTCTTCTTCTTTTTGAATACTAAAATATATATATTATTTTTAATTTAATTATTTAATTTTGCTTCACCACTAAAAGAAAAAACACTTCAATTGTATTAAGTTTTTAACAATTTGTTTTCAAATATGTACGTATGCGTTTGTCTAATTTTAATTGTTTAATTAAAATATTACTTAAATTTTTAGTTTTAATTGCTATTCTTTTTCTCTTTCCATTTTTCTCTTTTTTTGGTACGAACTCAATCGATTTCCCCACACCTTTTGATGTGTTACTTTTTTTCCAATATTGTTTTTGGTTTTCTTCTTATAAGAGTGTAAAATGGTGGGGTAATGGAGAAAAACGGGATAAAATGAAATAATCTCCAACAGTATTCAATATGTTGATGGTGGTGTAGTGGTGGAAATCAAAATAGTTTTAGTTATCGTAATGAAGAGAAAATGAGCAGCAGCACAAATTTGTTTTATAAATCACTGATATCCAACTTGTAGATAGGTATGCAGGTATAATTGTTAATGTTAAACGAAAAAGTGGTAGATTTTTTGCTCTGTTTAAAACAAGTAGTTAACGGCGTATAGCAGAGAGGTTTTAAAGAAATAATAACATATAGAAACCGCTCAAAATTATTAACGTTATTATTGTTGTTATTGTTTGCTGTGAACTTTATTAAATTATGTTAAAAACACTATAAACTTCTCATAATTAAGCACAGCGTAACATAGTAGAGATAAGCACTGTTAAAAAGCATAAATAGAGAGTGATTTTAGAAATTTTTATTTGATTACGTCTCTAGGTTTTTCAGAAAGGAAAAAAATTAACTAGTTTTATTGCAGAACTCCCTTTTATATCAATTTGTAGCTTTTTGTATTTCTTATTTATTGATAATCATGCGTTTTTCTACTAGATTTTCACTGACAATATATTTCTTTTCACAAGAGTAATGAAGATAATTAATTACACCGTTTCTATTGTTAGCTCCCTTTATGTTAACAACAAACAGATTACAAATAAAAAAACAACCGTACGCACTGACGACCAGCGAATGACTGATGAAACTTGGACGCCAGACGCTATTTGGACTGGTTGTCATTGTTGTTTGCTTTGGTTACCAGTCAGCAGCTGCTGCAGACAGCAAAAAAAAACATAACAACGCTGTTTATGTTAACATTAAATCTTAGCAGTAGAAGAGTGTAAAAAAAATAATTTTCTCATTTCACCACATTTATCTCTCTCTTACAATGTTGCCAGGAAATTAAAAATTTAGTTACAAAATTTGGAAAAGAAATCACCAAAGTAGGAGAAACCAAATTTATTTAATGCAAAAAAAATTATAAATATTAGAACAAAGAAGTTCAAATTTGTAGCTTTCTTGCAATCATTAAGGCTAAAATAAACGCAGATGTGAAAGAAGGACAGTGTACATTTATTATTTGTTATTTGATCCCAATCTCTTTTATATTAATTTTGCAGGAAATCTTTTATCTTTTTCTTCTTTTAAGTAGAAAAGAAAATTTTCTGTTTATAACCAACAAACTCTGCCCTTGAATAAATTTAATTAAGAGTAAACAAATATTCAAAAATTTATTTCAAAAAAATTTAAATTTTATGCATCACTGACATAATAATTTTTTCATGACTATCATAATGGTAACACTGCGTTCGTACCCCAATTTATGGATGGTGGGCTCTACTAATGAATGTGAAAATTACTTATTTTAGACACACACCGGTTAATTCACCACTGATAATACAATGGAATATAGTAATAAAGTACCTATTTCGAATAACGGCACTCTAATGAATGTCAATCTTTATTCACCATACCAGACAAATTTACCAGCTTTTGTAAAACTCTATATGGTATGGTGAGTTTTACAAAAGCCACAGAAAAAGTAATTATTAACTTTGTTGGAGTCCGTCCCCAAATCCACCACAGAGAGCCACCCACAGACACGCATGCACATCTGCATCATCGCATCATTTCTTCTTAAACGACATTTTCGTTATATATTATTATGTATATGCAAATCTTATAAGAAAAAAGAATGTGCGAACGTTTGTTTGTTTTTGAACGAACAACAACGAATTTCACCAACCACCAGTGTTGCCGAGAACGAATTTCGTAATCGAATTCCTGAAAAAAATCGCTAAAGTAGGAAAAATATAATTATAACAAGATTCTTCTATTTTTATATTTATATTAATTAAATTATCTTTTATTTTATAGTTTTCAAATAAATATGTGTAGGAAGGAAGCTCGCCGCTATTTTCTCTACCAGCCAAAATTCTAAGAAGTTGATAGTTGGTGATTGGCTGATGTAGGTAGGTAGGCCGATTGTACCGCTACCTACCTTCCCTAACCTTATTTGTCTTGCCCATCTTTCTTATACAACTAACTACCTGCCAAAATTCCAAGAATTAGCTGCATTAGAGATAGCTATGACGTCGTAGGATGTTCGCAATTTAACTTCAAAATTATATCAATTTTTTGTTAGTTTTTGAAAAGTACTCGTCAGGATAACAAGAAAAAATTTATCTCGGTAGAATTTTTTCAGAACAAAAAAAATCGAGTAGCAAATATTGAACGCAAAAAACCCGATCAAATTCGTTTATAACAGTGGCTTAAGCAGAGATTTATTTTATTTCATCGCTTTTTTATATTCAATAAGCAATCCGTTTAACAACACTGACTACAGCTGCGGACATTGAAATTTGCAGCTCTACGTTTGCTGTCAAACAAAGTTAACAAATGGTGGTGAACGAATAGATAATTTCTGTAAATTCCGTAAATATGGCAAATTTGTTAAATAATTCTGCCAAAAATGATACCGTTGGTAACAATTCTACAGCAGGAGCAGCCACAGAAAACAAACCAATCTTTCCAAGGCTGTACAACAAAATCGTTTTAACATTGGAAAATAGTTTAATTCCTGAAGAAAAGCTTGATCAAACACCATCGCGTTTAGATGGCTTGAATGCTGAAACAGAAAAGGATTTACGTATTCTAGGATGTGAACTCATCCAGACAGCTGGTATATTACTTAAACTACCACAGGTAGCTATGGCGACAGGACAGGTCATATTTCAGCGTTTCTTCTATTCAAAAAGTTTTGTACGCCACAATATGGAAACGGTGGCAATGAGTTGTGTTTGTTTGGCTTCAAAGATTGAGGAAGCCCCACGTCGTATACGGGATGTCATAAATGTTTTTCATCATATCAAGCAAGTGCGGGCACAAAAGTAAGTAAATATGTAACTATTTGAGTTTTTAAAATAATAAAAAATTCGTGTAGTCAGGTGGTAACAACGCGTTTTCAATTATTTTCGTTAACTTTCTTTGACGCTCCTCTTTCTGTTTCTACCCTTTCAGAGAAATTGCACCCATGATCTTGGATCAATACTATACAAACCTGAAGACACAGGTTATTAAAGCGGAACGCCGTGTTCTTAAAGAATTGGGATTTTGCGTGCATGTTAAACATCCTCATAAATTGATTGTCATGTACTTACAAGTACTTAAGTACGAAAAACACGAGCAGCTTATGCAAATGGCCTGGAATTTTATGAATGATTCCTTGCGTACCGATGTCTTTATGCGTTATAATCCTGAGACTATAGCCTGTGCTTGCATATATTTAAGTGCTCGTAAGCTTTCTATAGCTTTACCATCCCACCCTCATTCCTGGTATGGTATATTTCAAGTCACCGAAGATGATATTATTGATATTTGCTATCGTGTTATGGAGCTCTATACACGTGGCAAACCGAATGTTGAAAAATTGGAGGAAGCTGTTGAAGAGCTGAAAAAACGCTATATGGAGTCAAGAAATAAAACAAAAGAACAAAATACTCCACCAGCTGTAACGGCTGTAGATCGCAATAATGGTTCACATAACGCTTGGGGTGGTTTTATACAGCGAACTATACCTTTGCCTTTGCCGAATGAAAAATCACCAAGTAAGGATTCTCGATCGAGATCCAGATCAAGAGACTCAAGGCGAACACGTTCAAGATCAAGGTCACGTTCAACTTCAGTGAGTCGTTATAAAAAATCGAGGCGTGATCGCGAGAGGGAACGCGATCGTGAGAGATCACGTTCGCGTACGCCGCCACCATCCAAGAACAAGAAAAAATCGAGACATTACTCGAGATCAGCTTCAAGTTCACCGCCTTCCAAGCATCGTAAAAGGTAAATATACCTTGTGTTTTTACAATTAAATAATTTTACTTAGATTTCTGTTATTAATTTTTAGGAAACCCTCCCGTGAGCGTCATACAGAAAAGTATCTGGACAATAGACGTGAGAAATATCAGGAGAAGTATCAGGACAAACGTCCAATGCACCATCATCATCATAGCTCTTCATCTAACAGTAAACATCACCGTGTCTATGCTTCTTCGCATCGTGGTTCACATCGTGACAATTCTCATGATTCTAGACATCGTAAACGCTGATGCTTCAGAATGTAAAATTTTAAAGACATGTGTAAATCATATTAATTCTTAAGATGACCAAATAAAACTCTATATTTAAAATAAAAATCCTTAATAGACTTTTCAGTTTCACTACTAAAGCCTTCTGAATATGGCCAAGAAATGTGAACCTTTGTTTCGGACCACTTTTGCTCCCTCTTCACTACTCTGATAAAGTTTAGGCGTTATTGGATCACTAGCCTCCTCTTCTGGCGAAATACGTTCAAATAAAGGATGCTCCTCCATATGTTTTACGATCCACTTGTGCAAATCTTCCACATCGGTCATAGTATATACAAGGCCCTGTAAGATTTCTTGTTAATGATTCGATAAAAAGAAATTGTTGTAAATATACTCACCCCTTTCCTTAAAACATAGGCATATTCTGATAACAGCGCCTGGTTAATGATGCGCCACTTGTGTTTAGCCTTTTTAAAATGTGGGTCGGGGTATAAAAAGAACATTTTGTCCAGTTGATGTTTGACAAAATAATTTGGCAAATATTTCATGGCGTTTGTTCTAATGCAAGCTATATTATTGTATTTTCCAGTGTTCAAAGATCTCAAGGCTTTTATGCGATCCATAACATAATCGGAGACTTTAACACGAATTTCCATACCAATTGCCAAACGGTCGGGAAACATTTCACCCAACGTTACCAGGAAGCCACCATAGCCACAACCGATATCGGCGAATTCCACACATTTTGGTGGAGAATAAGTACTATATTCTGGATACAGGCTATTCCAATCAACTTCCGTAGGATTAGTTGGACTGAAATATTAAAGCTTTTGAGCATATCAATTAAATTGTTTTTATTGTGTATCACTTACTAATCAAAACAGTGATCGGCTATGGGATTCGAATGTGCACGTTGCCGGTAGTAACGTTTTTGGGGTAAAGACAACGTGCTCTCTTCCTCCTTGCTTGGAGCCATGGCAATTGTTTATGTTCTCTTACTATTTTCTGATATTGGAAATCGAAACCTCTTTTTTATTGTGGCATTCACATTATATTGATAACACATTAAACAGAGATGTTAATGTTTTATTAATTGTATTTAAATTTGTTTATTAGGACGATTTTTCCGCAACTAAAAACAAAATTAACATTAACTATTAATAATAAATAATAACGAGAAACCAAATTTATTTAATGCAAAAAAAATTATAAATATTAGAACAAAGAAGTTCAAATTTGTAGCTTTCTTGCAATCATTAAGGCTAAAATAAACGCAGATGTGAAAGAAGGACAGTGTACATTTATTATTTGTTATTTGATCCCAATCTCTTTTATATTAATTTTGCAGGAAATCTTTTATCTTTTTCTTCTTTTAAGTAGAAAAGAAAATTTTCTGTTTATAACCAACAAACTCTGCCCTTGAATAAATTTAATTAAGAGTAAACAAATATTCAAAAATTTATTTCAAAAAAATTTAAATTTTATGCATCACTGACATAATAATTTTTTCATGACTATCATAATGGTAACACTGCGTTCGTACCCCAATTTATGGATGGTGGGCTCTACTAATGAATGTGAAAATTACTTATTTTAGACACACACCGGTTAATTCACCACTGATAATACAATGGAATATAGTAATAAAGTACCTATTTCGAATAACGGCACTCTAATGAATGTCAATCTTTATTCACCATACCAGACAAATTTACCAGCTTTTGTAAAACTCTATATGGTATGGTGAGTTTTACAAAAGCCACAGAAAAAGTAATTATTAACTTTGTTGGAGTCCGTCCCCAAATCCACCACAGAGAGCCACCCACAGACACGCATGCACATCTGCATCATCGCATCATTTCTTCTTAAACGACATTTTCGTTATATATTATTATGTATATGCAAATCTTATAAGAAAAAAGAATGTGCGAACGTTTGTTTGTTTTTGAACGAACAACAACGAATTTCACCAACCACCAGTGTTGCCGAGAACGAATTTCGTAATCGAATTCCTGAAAAAAATCGCTAAAGTAGGAAAAATATAATTATAACAAGATTCTTCTATTTTTATATTTATATTAATTAAATTATCTTTTATTTTATAGTTTTCAAATAAATATGTGTAGGAAGGAAGCTCGCCGCTATTTTCTCTACCAGCCAAAATTCTAAGAAGTTGATAGTTGGTGATTGGCTGATGTAGGTAGGTAGGCCGATTGTACCGCTACCTACCTTCCCTAACCTTATTTGTCTTGCCCATCTTTCTTA
Organism: Sarcophaga carnaria; assembly: GCA_958299815.1. Classification (NCBI taxonomy): domain Eukaryota; kingdom Metazoa; phylum Arthropoda; class Insecta; order Diptera; family Sarcophagidae; genus Sarcophaga; species Sarcophaga carnaria. Next base: position 78,745,703 of record OY283149.1, on the reverse strand, counting down.
TACAACTAACTACCTGCCAAAATTCCAAGAATTAGCTGCATTAGAGATAGCTATGACGTCGTAGGATGTTCGCAATTTAACTTCAAAATTATATCAATTTTTTGTTAGTTTTTGAAAAGTACTCGTCAGGATAACAAGAAAAAATTTATCTCGGTAGAATTTTTTCAGAACAAAAAAAATCGAGTAGCAAATATTGAACGCAAAAAACCCGATCAAATTCGTTTATAACAGTGGCTTAAGCAGAGATTTATTTTATTTCATCGCTTTTTTATATTCAATAAGCAATCCGTTTAACAACACTGACTACAGCTGCGGACATTGAAATTTGCAGCTCTACGTTTGCTGTCAAACAAAGTTAACAAATGGTGGTGAACGAATAGATAATTTCTGTAAATTCCGTAAATATGGCAAATTTGTTAAATAATTCTGCCAAAAATGATACCGTTGGTAACAATTCTACAGCAGGAGCAGCCACAGAAAACAAACCAATCTTTCCAAGGCTGTACAACAAAATCGTTTTAACATTGGAAAATAGTTTAATTCCTGAAGAAAAGCTTGATCAAACACCATCGCGTTTAGATGGCTTGAATGCTGAAACAGAAAAGGATTTACGTATTCTAGGATGTGAACTCATCCAGACAGCTGGTATATTACTTAAACTACCACAGGTAGCTATGGCGACAGGACAGGTCATATTTCAGCGTTTCTTCTATTCAAAAAGTTTTGTACGCCACAATATGGAAACGGTGGCAATGAGTTGTGTTTGTTTGGCTTCAAAGATTGAGGAAGCCCCACGTCGTATACGGGATGTCATAAATGTTTTTCATCATATCAAGCAAGTGCGGGCACAAAAGTAAGTAAATATGTAACTATTTGAGTTTTTAAAATAATAAAAAATTCGTGTAGTCAGGTGGTAACAACGCGTTTTCAATTATTTTCGTTAACTTTCTTTGACGCTCCTCTTTCTGTTTCTACCCTTTCAGAGAAATTGCACCCATGATCTTGGATCAATACTATACAAACCTGAAGACACAGGTTATTAAAGCGGAACGCCGTGTTCTTAAAGAATTGGGATTTTGCGTGCATGTTAAACATCCTCATAAATTGATTGTCATGTACTTACAAGTACTTAAGTACGAAAAACACGAGCAGCTTATGCAAATGGCCTGGAATTTTATGAATGATTCCTTGCGTACCGATGTCTTTATGCGTTATAATCCTGAGACTATAGCCTGTGCTTGCATATATTTAAGTGCTCGTAAGCTTTCTATAGCTTTACCATCCCACCCTCATTCCTGGTATGGTATATTTCAAGTCACCGAAGATGATATTATTGATATTTGCTATCGTGTTATGGAGCTCTATACACGTGGCAAACCGAATGTTGAAAAATTGGAGGAAGCTGTTGAAGAGCTGAAAAAACGCTATATGGAGTCAAGAAATAAAACAAAAGAACAAAATACTCCACCAGCTGTAACGGCTGTAGATCGCAATAATGGTTCACATAACGCTTGGGGTGGTTTTATACAGCGAACTATACCTTTGCCTTTGCCGAATGAAAAATCACCAAGTAAGGATTCTCGATCGAGATCCAGATCAAGAGACTCAAGGCGAACACGTTCAAGATCAAGGTCACGTTCAACTTCAGTGAGTCGTTATAAAAAATCGAGGCGTGATCGCGAGAGGGAACGCGATCGTGAGAGATCACGTTCGCGTACGCCGCCACCATCCAAGAACAAGAAAAAATCGAGACATTACTCGAGATCAGCTTCAAGTTCACCGCCTTCCAAGCATCGTAAAAGGTAAATATACCTTGTGTTTTTACAATTAAATAATTTTACTTAGATTTCTGTTATTAATTTTTAGGAAACCCTCCCGTGAGCGTCATACAGAAAAGTATCTGGACAATAGACGTGAGAAATATCAGGAGAAGTATCAGGACAAACGTCCAATGCACCATCATCATCATAGCTCTTCATCTAACAGTAAACATCACCGTGTCTATGCTTCTTCGCATCGTGGTTCACATCGTGACAATTCTCATGATTCTAGACATCGTAAACGCTGATGCTTTAGAATGTAAAATTTTAAAGACATGTGTAAATCATATTAATTCTTAAGATGACCAAATAAAACTCTATATTTAAAATAAAAATCCTTAATAGACTTTTCAGTTTCACTACTAAAGCCTTCTGAATATGGCCAAGAAATGTGAACCTTTGTTTCGGACCACTTTTGCTCCCTCTTCACTACTCTGATAAAGTTTAGGCGTTATTGGATCACTAGCCTCCTCTTCTGGCGAAATACGTTCAAATAAAGGATGCTCCTCCATATGTTTTACGATCCACTTGTGCAAATCTTCCACATCGGTCATAGTATATACAAGGCCCTGTAAGATTTCTTGTTAATGATTCGATAAAAAGAAATTGTTGTAAATATACTCACCCCTTTCCTTAAAACATAGGCATATTCTGATAACAGCGCCTGGTTAATGATGCGCCACTTGTGTTTAGCCTTTTTAAAATGTGGGTCGGGGTATAAAAAGAACATTTTGTCCAGTTGATGTTTGACAAAATAATTTGGCAAATATTTCATGGCGTTTGTTCTAATGCAAGCTATATTATTGTATTTTCCAGTGTTCAAAGATCTCAAGGCTTTTATGCGATCCATAACATAATCGGAGACTTTAACACGAATTTCCATACCAATTGCCAAACGGTCGGGAAACATTTCACCCAACGTTACCAGGAAGCCACCATAGCCACAACCGATATCGGCGAATTCCACACATTTTGGTGGAGAATAAGTACTATATTCTGGATACAGGCTATTCCAATCAACTTCCGTAGGATTAGTTGGACTGAAATATTAAAGCTTTTGAGCATATCAATTAAATTGTTTTTATTGTGTATCACTTACTAATCAAAACAGTGATCGGCTATGGGATTCGAATGTGCACGTTGCCGGTAGTAACGTTTTTGGGGTAAAGACAACGTGCTCTCTTCCTCCTTGCTTGGAGCCATGGCAATTGTTTATGTTCTCTTACTATTTTCTGATATTGGAAATCGAAACCTCTTTTTTATTGTGGCATTCACATTATATTGATAACACATTAAACAGAGATGTTAATGTTTTATTAATTGTATTTAAATTTGTTTATTAGGACGATTTTTCCGCAACTAAAAACAAAATTAACATTAACTATTAATAATAAATAATAACGAGAAACCAAATTTATTTAATGCAAAAAAAATTATAAATATTAGAACAAAGAAGTTCAAATTTGTAGCTTTCTTGCAATCATTAAGGCTAAAATAAACGCAGATGTGAAAGAAGGACAGTGTACATTTATTATTTGTTATTTGATCCCAATCTCTTTTATATTAATTTTGCAGGAAATCTTTTATCTTTTTCTTCTTTTAAGTAGAAAAGAAAATTTTCTGTTTATAACCAACAAACTCTGCCCTTGAATAAATTTAATTAAGAGTAAACAAATATTCAAAAATTTATTTCAAAAAAATTTAAATTTTATGCATCACTGACATAATAATTTTTTCATGACTATCATAATGGTAACACTGCGTTCGTACCCCAATTTATGGATGGTGGGCTCTACTAATGAATGTGAAAATTACTTATTTTAGACACACACCGGTTAATTCACCACTGATAATACAATGGAATATAGTAATAAAGTACCTATTTCGAATAACGGCACTCTAATGAATGTCAATCTTTATTCACCATACCAGACAAATTTACCAGCTTTTGTAAAACTCTATATGGTATGGTGAGTTTTACAAAAGCCACAGAAAAAGTAATTATTAACTTTGTTGGAGTCCGTCCCCAAATCCACCACAGAGAGCCACCCACAGACACGCATGCACATCTGCATCATCGCATCATTTCTTCTTAAACGACATTTTCGTTATATATTATTATGTATATGCAAATCTTATAAGAAAAAAGAATGTGCGAACGTTTGTTTGTTTTTGAACGAACAACAACGAATTTCACCAACCACCAGTGTTGCCGAGAACGAATTTCGTAATCGAATTCCTGAAAAAAATCGCTAAAGTAGGAAAAATATAATTATAACAAGATTCTTCTATTTTTATATTTATATTAATTAAATTATCTTTTATTTTATAGTTTTCAAATAAATATGTGTAGGAAGGAAGCTCGCCGCTATTTTCTCTACCAGCCAAAATTCTAAGAAGTTGATAGTTGGTGATTGGCTGATGTAGGTAGGTAGGCCGATTGTACCGCTACCTACCTTCCCTAACCTTATTTGTCTTGCCCATCTTTCTTATACAACTAACTACCTGCCAAAATTCCAAGAATTAGCTGCATTAGAGATAGCTATGACGTCGTAGGATGTTCGCAATTTAACTTCAAAATTATATCAATTTTTTGTTAGTTTTTGAAAAGTACTCGTCAGGATAACAAGAAAAAATTTATCTCGGTAGAATTTTTTCAGAACAAAAAAAATCGAGTAGCAAATATTGAACGCAAAAAACCCGATCAAATTCGTTTATAACAGTGGCTTAAGCAGAGATTTATTTTATTTCATCGCTTTTTTATATTCAATAAGCAATCCGTTTAACAACACTGACTACAGCTGCGGACATTGAAATTTGCAGCTCTACGTTTGCTGTCAAACAAAGTTAACAAATGGTGGTGAACGAATAGATAATTTCTGTAAATTCCGTAAATATGGCAAATTTGTTAAATAATTCTGCCAAAAATGATACCGTTGGTAACAATTCTACAGCAGGAGCAGCCACAGAAAACAAACCAATCTTTCCAAGGCTGTACAACAAAATCGTTTTAACATTGGAAAATAGTTTAATTCCTGAAGAAAAGCTTGATCAAACACCATCGCGTTTAGATGGCTTGAATGCTGAAACAGAAAAGGATTTACGTATTCTAGGATGTGAACTCATCCAGACAGCTGGTATATTACTTAAACTACCACAGGTAGCTATGGCGACAGGACAGGTCATATTTCAGCGTTTCTTCTATTCAAAAAGTTTTGTACGCCACAATATGGAAACGGTGGCAATGAGTTGTGTTTGTTTGGCTTCAAAGATTGAGGAAGCCCCACGTCGTATACGGGATGTCATAAATGTTTTTCATCATATCAAGCAAGTGCGGGCACAAAAGTAAGTAAATATGTAACTATTTGAGTTTTTAAAATAATAAAAAATTCGTGTAGTCAGGTGGTAACAACGCGTTTTCAATTATTTTCGTTAACTTTCTTTGACGCTCCTCTTTCTGTTTCTACCCTTTCAGAGAAATTGCACCCATGATCTTGGATCAATACTATACAAACCTGAAGACACAGGTTATTAAAGCGGAACGCCGTGTTCTTAAAGAATTGGGATTTTGCGTGCATGTTAAACATCCTCATAAATTGATTGTCATGTACTTACAAGTACTTAAGTACGAAAAACACGAGCAGCTTATGCAAATGGCCTGGAATTTTATGAATGATTCCTTGCGTACCGATGTCTTTATGCGTTATAATCCTGAGACTATAGCCTGTGCTTGCATATATTTAAGTGCTCGTAAGCTTTCTATAGCTTTACCATCCCACCCTCATTCCTGGTATGGTATATTTCAAGTCACCGAAGATGATATTATTGATATTTGCTATCGTGTTATGGAGCTCTATACACGTGGCAAACCGAATGTTGAAAAATTGGAGGAAGCTGTTGAAGAGCTGAAAAAACGCTATATGGAGTCAAGAAATAAAACAAAAGAACAAAATACTCCACCAGCTGTAACGGCTGTAGATCGCAATAATGGTTCACATAACGCTTGGGGTGGTTTTATACAGCGAACTATACCTTTGCCTTTGCCGAATGAAAAATCACCAAGTAAGGATTCTCGATCGAGATCCAGATCAAGAGACTCAAGGCGAACACGTTCAAGATCAAGGTCACGTTCAACTTCAGTGAGTCGTTATAAAAAATCGAGGCGTGATCGCGAGAGGGAACGCGATCGTGAGAGATCACGTTCGCGTACGCCGCCACCATCCAAGAACAAGAAAAAATCGAGACATTACTCGAGATCAGCTTCAAGTTCACCGCCTTCCAAGCATCGTAAAAGGTAAATATACCTTGTGTTTTTACAATTAAATAATTTTACTTAGATTTCTGTTATTAATTTTTAGGAAACCCTCCCGTGAGCGTCATACAGAAAAGTATCTGGACAATAGACGTGAGAAATATCAGGAGAAGTATCAGGACAAACGTCCAATGCACCATCATCATCATAGCTCTTCATCTAACAGTAAACATCACCGTGTCTATGCTTCTTCGCATCGTGGTTCACATCGTGACAATTCTCATGATTCTAGACATCGTAAACGCTGATGCTTTAGAATGTAAAATTTTAAAGACATGTGTAAATCATATTAATTCTTAAGATGACCAAATAAAACTCTATATTTAAAATAAAAATCTTTAATAGACTTTTCAGTTTCACTACTAAAGCCTTCTGAATATGGCCAAGAAATGTGAACCTTTGTTTCGGACCACTTTTGCTCCCTCTTCACTACTCTGATAAAGTTTAGGCGTTATTGGATCACTAGCCTCCTCTTCTGGCGAAATACGTTCAAATAAAGGATGCTCCTCCATATGTTTTACGATCCACTTGTGCAAATCTTCCACATCGGTCATAGTATATACAAGGCCCTGTAAGATTTCTTGTTAATGATTCGATAAAAAGAAATTGTTGTAAATATACTCACCCCTTTCCTTAAAACATAGGCATATTCTGATAACAGCGCCTGGTTAATGATGCGCCACTTGTGTTTAGCCTTTTTAAAATGTGGGTCGGGGTATAAAAAGAACATTTTGTCCAGTTGATGTTTGACAAAATAATTTGGCAAATATTTCATGGCGTTTGTTCTAATGCAAGCTATATTATTGTATTTTCCAGTGTTCAAAGATCTCAAGGCTTTTATGCGATCCATAACATAATCGGAGACTTTAACACGAATTTCCATACCAATTGCCAAACGGTCGGGAAACATTTCACCCAACGTTACCAGGAAGCCACCATAGCCACAACCGATATCGGCGAATTCCACACATTTTGGTGGAGAATAAGTACTATATTCTGGATACAGGCTATTCCAATCAACTTCCGTAGGATTAGTTGGACTGAAATATTAAAGCTTTTGAGCATATCAATTAAATTGTTTTTATTGTGTATCACTTACTAATCAAAACAGTGATCGGCTATGGGATTCGAATGTGCACGTTGCCGGTAGTAACGTTTTTGGGGTAAAGACAACGTGCTCTCTTCCTCCTTGCTTGGAGCCATGGCAATTGTTTATGTTCTCTTACTATTTTCTGATATTGGAAATCGAAACCTCTTTTTTATTGTGGCATTCACATTATATTGATAACACATTAAACAGAGATGTTAATGTTTTATTAATTGTATTTAAATTTGTTTATTAGGACGATTTTTCCGCAACTAAAAACAAAATTAACATTAACTATTAATAATAAATAATAACGAGAAACCAAATTTATTTAATGCAAAAAAAATTATAAATATTAGAACAAAGAAGTTCAAATTTGTAGCTTTCTTGCAATCATTAAGGCTAAAATAAACGCAGATGTGAAAGAAGGACAGTGTACATTTATTATTTGTTATTTGATCCCAATCTCTTTTATATTAATTTTGCAGGAAATCTTTTATCTTTTTCTTCTTTTAAGTAGAAAAGAAAATTTTCTGTTTATAACCAACAAACTCTGCCCTTGAATAAATTTAATTAAGAGTAAACAAATATTCAAAAATTTATTTCAAAAAAATTTAAATTTTATGCATCACTGACATAATAATTTTTTCATGACTATCATAATGGTAACACTGCGTTCGTACCCCAATTTATGGATGGTGGGCTCTACTAATGAATGTGAAAATTACTTATTTTAGACACACACCGGTTAATTCACCACTGATAATACAATGGAATATAGTAATAAAGTACCTATTTCGAATAACGGCACTCTAATGAATGTCAATCTTTATTCACCATACCAGACAAATTTACCAGCTTTTGTAAAACTCTATATGGTATGGTGAGTTTTACAAAAGCCACAGAAAAAGTAATTATTAACTTTGTTGGAGTCCGTCCCCAAATCCACCACAGAGAGCCACCCACAGACACGCATGCACATCTGCATCATCGCATCATTTCTTCTTAAACGACATTTTCGTTATATATTATTATGTATATGCAAATCTTATAAGAAAAAAGAATGTGCGAACGTTTGTTTGTTTTTGAACGAACAACAACGAATTTCACCAACCACCAGTGTTGCCGAGAACGAATTTCGTAATCGAATTCCTGAAAAAAATCGCTAAAGTAGGAAAAATATAATTATAACAAGATTCTTCTATTTTTATATTTATATTAATTAAATTATCTTTTATTTTATAGTTTTCAAATAAATATGTGTAGGAAGGAAGCTCGCCGCTATTTTCTCTACCAGCCAAAATTCTAAGAAGTTGATAGTTGGTGATTGGCTGATGTAGGTAGGTAGGCCGATTGTACCGCTACCTACCTTCCCTAACCTTATTTGTCTTGCCCATCTTTCTTATACAACTAACTACCTGCCAAAATTCCAAGAATTAGCTGCATTAGAGATAGCTATGACGTCGTAGGATGTTCGCAATTTAACTTCAAAATTATATCAATTTTTTGTTAGTTTTTGAAAAGTACTCGTCAGGATAACAAGAAAAAATTTATCTCGGTAGAATTTTTTCAGAACAAAAAAAATCGAGTAGCAAATATTGAACGCAAAAAACCCGATCAAATTCGTTTATAACAGTGGCTTAAGCAGAGATTTATTTTATTTCATCGCTTTTTTATATTCAATAAGCAATCCGTTTAACAACACTGACTACAGCTGCGGACATTGAAATTTGCAGCTCTACGTTTGCTGTCAAACAAAGTTAACAAATGGTGGTGAACGAATAGATAATTTCTGTAAATTCCGTAAATATGGCAAATTTGTTAAATAATTCTGCCAAAAATGATACCGTTGGTAACAATTCTACAGCAGGAGCAGCCACAGAAAACAAACCAATCTTTCCAAGGCTGTACAACAAAATCGTTTTAACATTGGAAAATAGTTTAATTCCTGAAGAAAAGCTTGATCAAACACCATCGCGTTTAGATGGCTTGAATGCTGAAACAGAAAAGGATTTACGTATTCTAGGATGTGAACTCATCCAGACAGCTGGTATATTACTTAAACTACCACAGGTAGCTATGGCGACAGGACAGGTCATATTTCAGCGTTTCTTCTATTCAAAAAGTTTTGTACGCCACAATATGGAAACGGTGGCAATGAGTTGTGTTTGTTTGGCTTCAAAGATTGAGGAAGCCCCACGTCGTATACGGTATGTCATAAATGTTTTTCATCATATCAAGCAAGTGCGGGCACAAAAGTAAGTAAATATGTAACTATTTGAGTTTTTAAAATAATAAAAAATTCGTGTAGTCAGGTGGTAAGAACGCGTTTTCAATTATTTTCGTTAACTTTCTTTGACGCTCCTCTTTCTGTTTCTACCCTTTCAGAGAAATTGCACCCATGATCTTAGATCAATACTATACAAACCTGAAGACACAGGTTATTAAAGCGGAACGCCGTGTTCTTAAAGAATTGGGATTTTGCGTGCATGTTAAACATCCTCATAAATTGATTGTCATGTACTTACAAGTACTTAAGTACGAAAAACACGAGCAGCTTATGCAAATGGCCTGGAATTTTATGAATGATTCCTTGCGTACCGATGTCTTTATGCGTTATAATCCTGAGACTATAGCCTGTGCTTGCATATATTTAAGTGCTCGTAAGCTTTCTATAGCTTTACCATCCCACCCTCATCCCTGGTATGGTATATTTCAAGTCACCGAAGATGATATTATTGATATTTGCTATCGTGTTATGGAGCTCTATACACGTGGCAAACCGAATGTTGAAAAATTGGAGGAAGCTGTTGAAGAGCTGAAAAAACGCTATATGGAGTCAAGAAATAAAACAAAAGAACAAAATACTCCACCAGCTGTAACGGCTGTAGATCGCAATAATGGTTCACATAATGCTTGGGGTGGTTTTATACAGCGAACTATACCTTTGCCTTTGCCGAATGAAAAATCACCAAGTAAGGATTCTCGATCGAGATCCAGATCAAGAGACTCAAGGCGAACACGTTCAAGATCAAGGTCACGTTCAACTTCAGTGAGTCGTTATAAAAAATCGAGGCGTGATCGCGAGAGGGAACGCGATCGTGAGAGATCACGTTCGCGTACGCCGCCACCATCCAAGAACAAGAAAAAATCGAGACATTACTCGAGATCAGCTTCAAGTTCACCGCCTTCCAAGCATCGTAAAAGGTAAATATACCTTGTGTTTTTACAATTAAATAATTTTACTTAGATTTCTGTTATTAATTTTTAGGAAACCCTCCCGTGAGCGTCATACAGAAAAGTATCTGGACAATAGACGTGAGAAATATCAGGAGAAGTATCAGGACAAACGTCCAATGCACCATCATCATCATAGCTCTTCATCTAACAGTAAACATCACCGTGTCTATGCTTCTTCGCATCGTGGTTCACATCGTGACAATTCTCATGATTCTAGACATCGTAAACGCTGATGCTTTAGAATGTAAAATTTTAAAGACATGTGTAAATCATATTAATTCTTAAGATGACCAAATAAAACTCTATATTTAAAATAAAAATCTTTAATAGACTTTTCAGTTTCACTACTAAAGCCTTCTGAATATGGCCAAGAAATGTGAACCTTTGTTTCGGACCACTTTTGCTCCCTCTTCACTACTCTGATAAAGTTTAGGCGTTATTGGATCACTAGCCTCCTCTTCTGGCGAAATACGTTCAAATAAAGGATGCTCCTCCATATGTTTTACGATCCACTTGTGCAAATCTTCCACATCGGTCATAGTATATACAAGGCCCTGTAAGATTTCTTGTTAATGATTCGATAAAAAGAAATTGTTGTAAATATACTCACCCCTTTCCTTAAAACATAGGCATATTCTGATAACAGCGCCTGGTTAATGATGCGCCACTTGTGTTTAGCCTTTTTAAAATGTGGGTCGGGGTATAAAAAGAACATTTTGTCCAGTTGATGTTTGACAAAATAATTTGGCAAATATTTCATGGCGTTTGTTCTAATGCAAGCTATATTATTGTATTTTCCAGTGTTCAAAGATCTCAAGGCTTTTATGCGATCCATAACATAATCGGAGACTTTAACACGAATTTCCATACCAATTGCCAAACGGTCGGGAAACATTTCACCCAACGTTACCAGGAAGCCACCATAGCCACAACCGATATCGGCGAATTCCACACATTTTGGTGGAGAATAAGTACTATATTCTGGATACAGGCTATTCCAATCAACTTCCGTAGGATTAGTTGGACTGAAATATTAAAGCTTTTGAGCATATCAATTAAATTGTTTTTATTGTGTATCACTTACTAATCAAAACAGTGATCGGCTATGGGATTCGAATGTGCACGTTGCCGGTAGTAACGTTTTTGGGGTAAAGACAACGTGCTCTCTTCCTCCTTGCTTGGAGCCATGGCAATTGTTTATGTTCTCTTACTATTTTCTGATATTGGAAATCGAAACCTCTTTTTTATTGTGGCATTCACATTATATTGATAACACATTAAACAGAGATGTTAATGTTTTATTAATTGTATTTAAATTTGTTTATTAGGACGATTTTTCCGCAACTAAAAACAAAATTAACATTAACTATTAATAATAAATAATAACGAGAAACCAAATTTATTTAATGCAAAAAAAATTATAAATATTAGAACAAAGAAGTTCAAATTTGTAGCTTTCTTGCAATCATTAAGGCTAAAATAAACGCAGATGTGAAAGAAGGACAGTGTACATTTATTATTTGTTATTTGATCCCAATCTCTTTTATATTAATTTTGCAGGAAATCTTTTATCTTTTTCTTCTTTTAAGTAGAAAAGAAAATTTTCTGTTTATAACCAACAAACTCTGCCCTTGAATAAATTTAATTAAGAGTAAACAAATATTCAAAAATTTATTTCAAAAAAATTTAAATTTTATGCATCACTGACATAATAATTTTTTCATGACTATCATAATGGTAACACTGCGTTCGTACCCCAATTTATGGATGGTGGGCTCTACTAATGAATGTGAAAATTACTTATTTTAGACACACACCGGTTAATTCACCACTGATAATACAATGGAATATAGTAATAAAGTACCTATTTCGAATAACGGCACTCTAATGAATGTCAATCTTTATTCACCATACCAGACAAATTTACCAGCTTTTGTAAAACTCTATATGGTATGGTGAGTTTTACAAAAGCCACAGAAAAAGTAATTATTAACTTTGTTGGAGTCCGTCCCCAAATCCACCACAGAGAGCCACCCACAGACACGCATGCACATCTGCATCATCGCATCATTTCTTCTTAAACGACATTTTCGTTATATATTATTATGTATATGCAAATCTTATAAGAAAAAAGAATGTGCGAACGTTTGTTTGTTTTTGAACGAACAACAACGAATTTCACCAACCACCAGTGTTGCCGAGAACGAATTTCGTAATCGAATTCCTGAAAAAAATCGCTAAAGTAGGAAAAATATAATTATAACAAGATTCTTCTATTTTTATATTTATATTAATTAAATTATCTTTTATTTTATAGTTTTCAAATAAATATGTGTAGGAAGGAAGCTCGCCGCTATTTTCTCTACCAGCCAAAATTCTAAGAAGTTGATAGTTGGTGATTGGCTGATGTAGGTAGGTAGGCCGATTGTACCGCTACCTACCTTCCCTAACCTTATTTGTCTTGCCCATCTTTCTTATACAACTAACTACCTGCCAAAATTCCAAGAATTAGCTGCATTAGAGATAGCTATGACGTCGTAGGATGTTCGCAATTTAACTTCAAAATTATATCAATTTTTTGTTAGTTTTTGAAAAGTACTCGTCAGGATAACAAGAAAAAATTTATCTCGGTAGAATTTTTTCAGAACAAAAAAAATCGAGTAGCAAATATTGAACGCAAAAAACCCGATCAAATTCGTTTATAACAGTGGCTTAAGCAGAGATTTATTTTATTTCATCGCTTTTTTATATTCAATAAGCAATCCGTTTAACAACACTGACTACAGCTGCGGACATTGAAATTTGCAGCTCTACGTTTGCTGTCAAACAAAGTTAACAAATGGTGGTGAACGAATAGATAATTTCTGTAAATTCCGTAAATATGGCAAATTTGTTAAATAATTCTGCCAAAAATGATACCGTTGGTAACAATTCTACAGCAGGAGCAGCCACAGAAAACAAACCAATCTTTCCAAGGCTGTACAACAAAATCGTTTTAACATTGGAAAATAGTTTAATTCCTGAAGAAAAGCTTGATCAAACACCATCGCGTTTAGATGGCTTGAATGCTGAAACAGAAAAGGATTTACGTATTCTAGGATGTGAACTCATCCAGACAGCTGGTATATTACTTAAACTACCACAGGTAGCTATGGCGACAGGACAGGTCATATTTCAGCGTTTCTTCTATTCAAAAAGTTTTGTACGCCACAATATGGAAACGGTGGCAATGAGTTGTGTTTGTTTGGCTTCAAAGATTGAGGAAGCCCCACGTCGTATACGGTATGTCATAAATGTTTTTCATCATATCAAGCAAGTGCGGGCACAAAAGTAAGTAAATATGTAACTATTTGAGTTTTTAAAATAATAAAAAATTCGTGTAGTCAGGTGGTAAGAACGCGTTTTCAATTATTTTCGTTAACTTTCTTTGACGCTCCTCTTTCTGTTTCTACCCTTTCAGAGAAATTGCACCCATGATCTTAGATCAATACTATACAAACCTGAAGACACAGGTTATTAAAGCGGAACGCCGTGTTCTTAAAGAATTGGGATTTTGCGTGCATGTTAAACATCCTCATAAATTGATTGTCATGTACTTACAAGTACTTAAGTACGAAAAACACGAGCAGCTTATGCAAATGGCCTGGAATTTTATGAATGATTCCTTGCGTACCGATGTCTTTATGCGTTATAATCCTGAGACTATAGCCTGTGCTTGCATATATTTAAGTGCTCGTAAGCTTTCTATAGCTTTACCATCCCACCCTCATCCCTGGTATGGTATATTTCAAGTCACCGAAGATGATATTATTGATATTTGCTATCGTGTTATGGAGCTCTATACACGTGGCAAACCGAATGTTGAAAAATTGGAGGAAGCTGTTGAAGAGCTGAAAAAACGCTATATGGAGTCAAGAAATAAAACAAAAGAACAAAATACTCCACCAGCTGTAACGGCTGTAGATCGCAATAATGGTTCACATAACGCTTGGGGTGGTTTTATACAGCGAACTATACCTTTGCCTTTGCCGAATGAAAAATCACCAAGTAAGGATTCTCGATCGAGATCCAGATCAAGAGACTCAAGGCGAACACGTTCAAGATCAAGGTCACGTTCAACTTCAGTGAGTCGTTATAAAAAATCGAGGCGTGATCGCGAGAGGGAACGCGATCGTGAGAGATCACGTTCGCGTACGCCGCCACCATCCAAGAACAAGAAAAAATCGAGACATTACTCGAGATCAGCTTCAAGTTCACCGCCTTCCAAGCATCGTAAAAGGTAAATATACCTTGTGTTTTTACAATTAAATAATTTTACTTAGATTTCTGTTATTAATTTTTAGGAAACCCTCCCGTGAGCGTCATACAGAAAAGTATCTGGACAATAGACGTGAGAAATATCAGGAGAAGTATCAGGACAAACGTCCAATGCACCATCATCATCATAGCTCTTCATCTAACAGTAAACATCACCGTGTCTATGCTTCTTCGCATCGTGGTTCACATCGTGACAATTCTCATGATTCTAGACATCGTAAACGCTGATGCTTTAGAATGTAAAATTTTAAAGACATGTGTAAATCATATTAATTCTTAAGATGACCAAATAAAACTCTATATTTAAAATAAAAATCCTTAATAGACTTTTCAGTTTCACTACTAAAGCCTTCTGAATATGGCCAAGAAATGTGAACCTTTGTTTCGGACCACTTTTGCTCCCTCTTCACTACTCTGATAAAGTTTAGGCGTTATTGGATCACTAGCCTCCTCTTCTGGCGAAATACGTTCAAATAAAGGATGCTCCTCCATATGTTTTACGATCCACTTGTGCAAATCTTCCACATCGGTCATAGTATATACAAGGCCCTGTAAGATTTCTTGTTAATGATTCGATAAAAAGAAATTGTTGTAAATATACTCACCCCTTTCCTTAAAACATAGGCATATTCTGATAACAGCGCCTGGTTAATGATGCGCCACTTGTGTTTAGCCTTTTTAAAATGTGGGTCGGGGTATAAAAAGAACATTTTGTCCAGTTGATGTTTGACAAAATAATTTGGCAAATATTTCATGGCGTTTGTTCTAATGCAAGCTATATTATTGTATTTTCCAGTGTTCAAAGATCTCAAGGCTTTTATGCGATCCATAACATAATCGGAGACTTTAACACGAATTTCCATACCAATTGCCAAACGGTCGGGAAACATTTCACCCAACGTTACCAGGAAGCCACCATAGCCACAACCGATATCGGCGAATTCCACACATTTTGGTGGAGAATAAGTACTATATTCTGGATACAGGCTATTCCAATCAACTTCCGTAGGATTAGTTGGACTGAAATATTAAAGCTTTTGAGCATATCAATTAAATTGTTTTTATTGTGTATCACTTACTAATCAAAACAGTGATCGGCTATGGGATTCGAATGTGCACGTTGCCGGTAGTAACGTTTTTGGGGTAAAGACAACGTGCTCTCTTCCTCCTTGCTTGGAGCCATGGCAATTGTTTATGTTCTCTTACTATTTTCTGATATTGGAAATCGAAACCTCTTTTTTATTGTGGCATTCACATTATATTGATAACACATTAAACAGAGATGTTAATGTTTTATTAATTGTATTTAAATTTGTTTATTAGGACGATTTTTCCGCAACTAAAAACAAAATTAACATTAACTATTAATAATAAATAATAACGTATATTTAGTTCATTGTTGCGGATCTAAAGCTTAAAAAATTATATAAAATTAAACAAAATAATTTTGTTTATACTGTTACTATTTAAAGTGAATAACAGATAATATGAAAAAGAAGCATCAAAACAAAATACACGTGTTTCGAACGATTTTAAACAGCGGTAAAACATTATTATAAATTGAAAGCAAAATTGTAAACAACAAATTATTGAACATAAAATGGCTGAAAATAATATTATAGAAGTACTTTACGTTAGTGATACAAATGACAATCAATTGACATGTTCCGTTTGGGAATATCGTGCCGGTACCAACTTAATGAACTACAAGGGTGGTGGCGGTGGTGCTGCATCACATTCTTTGAATGTAATAGGCACCGAATATGTTATGGCGGCTAATTTAACCAAACCTTTATTGCACGTTTGGCCTATTAATTCCCAGGAACAACTCAGTGCTGTACGTTTTGTGGTACCCGGTGCTGTGACAGCTTTAGCGATATCTCCCGATAATTGTTACATAGTGGCTGGCATACAAGAAAACATTTATATATGGCAAGTGGGCACTGGTCGCATGATGACCAGTTTATCGAAACATTATCAGACTGTTACTTGTTTGAAATTCACACATGATGGTTCTTTTTTCATAAGTGCCGGTAAAGATGGTGCCGTTTTAGTGTGGAACCTGACGCAGGTACTTTGTCGTGAAATCGATGAGAACTCTGAACCAACATATACGTTTAATGACCATGGTCTACCGGTAACCGACATCCATGTTGGTGTTGGTGGCATTAAAGCGTATATGTTTACAGTATCATTGGATCGTTCCTGTAAAATTTACGATTTAAATAGTGGCACTTTATTGCTTAGTGTTGTTTTCGCAGAAGGCTTACAGAGCGTTATATCAAATATCATGGAAACTGTGGTCTTTGTGGGTACGACAAGTGGAAATATATACGAATTTTATATCAGTGATATTCCAAGACAAAAGGTAAGTAATAATTCATAGATGGGTATATAATAATGCTGTTACGGTTAGTTTCTTTAGTAAATTTCATATTAACACTGCAAGTTTCAGTGATCTGCACTAATTGGTCAAAATATATCTCAAAAAATATTTAATAAATAACACATTTATTTAATAAAGACAAAGAGTGTGCTCGATTCTTCAGGCTTGACTTTGGAGCATAAAACTCTATAAAGATCGTAACAAATTCCGACCTAAAACAGTCTAACCTTAACTATCACTTCCACGTGAAGTAAGGCTTTAAAATTATCGCCAACAAATCTTAAAAGCACTAGGACTTATCTTGCAGCCATATCGGCTAGTCCATGAAGTCATCGACCTACTTCACTATCCTTCTTAGACATTGAGTTCCACGACAGTTCCCTACCCAGAAAAACACCAGGGTACTTAGCCCTACCAGAAAGTCTCAACTCGACCCTGTTAAGCCTACAGTTCTACAATTTATTGCTGCTTTACAATAAGTATTATTAGAATGTTGTTTTATGTTTTAGGGCAGGATTTCAAATTTTTTTGACTCCATTTTCTTTCAAGAATTTTTAGCATATGAAAATTGTATTTACCAGATTATTTCATTCTCCTGCCTTAAGATACTAAGATCTTAACGATTAAAATTTTTATTGTTTTATTATTCTTGTTTCGCTCTTTATTCAGGAATATCACATGGAGAAGGAACCAAAAAAATTTGCTGGACATACAAAACCGTGCAGTGTCACATGTTTAGCATTGTCTTTGGATGGTCAAACGTTAGTATCTGGAGGCAGTGATAACCAAGTGCTAATTTGGAATATACCAAGTCATCAATTGGTGAAAACAATGCTCTTTAAAGGAGCCATAACCAATCTTGAATTACGTCTAACAGATCCTGCTATTTATCATCCTGAACACAAGCAACCGCAACTTTTTTATGCTAATCTAAAGCGTATGATAGATCCGCCGGAACAGGACGAGGATCAGGCCATTGAGGTAATGGTCTCAACTACATATGAGGACGAATGGGAAGACTCTGAAGACATATTTAAACGTCCATATAATAGTTTTCCTTCAAGTAATATGCCGAATACAACTGTAAACTCTGACAGTAGCGACAACACCGAAGAATTGGAATCTCTGCGTCAAGAGGTGCAGAGATTAAAACGAATTAACAAACGTTTGTTTGAGGTTTCCAGCAAACAGCTGTTAAGGAACAAGAAATGACTGGCTTTCGGATTTTATAAGTCTATAGAGATGTGTGTAACCTTCTAAAATATCTGAATTATTGTACTTTATTTTTATGTGTGTTAAGAATAAAATAATAAATCACCCAATAATTTAATACTTGTAAACATGCATGTGTGTATGTATGTAAGTTGTTGCTCTACCACAGGAAATTATTTTGTTTGAAAGATTTTAATTTTCCGGCTTTTCTAGATCCAAATTTTGCATAGAATTGGCTGCATTTTCTAAAGCCAATTCTTGTCGTATTTCACGATTCGAGTGTAATAGCTCCTTTAATCGTTCAATCATATTGTCAGTGCGCTGTTCAAAGAAATCCAAAACTGAACTTAGCTCATCAAGGCTATCGTTAACGGCAGCCATTTCTAGTTAGATAAACGAAAATATTTTAAGATTACGTTATGGGGCTCTATTGTAATGACTTTCTTTACCTTGCAAATCGGCTTCGTCCACATTTTGTTGGGAATTCTCTGAGGGATCATGATTATTTTTGGGTGACATGTTTTTCGAGTCACCTGACTTCTCGCCGTCCATAACAAAAACAAATGTCAGCTGTTTGACTACCAGTGTTGCACAGTGTTACATTTTTCCTTTAATGAGAACTAATCATTATTGGAGAATAGCACATACTTTGTTGATGAATTAAGAAGAAGTTCATAACAAGTACCAAAAGCAGACTACACTTTAAAAAATATTTACGAATAGATATAAACAATTGTAAAACAACTCTGTTTTACAAACGTGTTGCAAGATGTAATACGCGCAGGCGCACATACAGTACATTTTATTTAATACTTGCCACATATCCAAATATAATCTTTTGGTTAATAAAAGAAAAAGAAAATCAAAAGAAAAATGCGCCGTTCTCAACTTGATTATCAAAAAATTAAAGAACAAAGTTCATCATGCGTAGATGCTGGTAGTGAGAGTTATTCTTCTGAAAGTGATTCGGGCAGTGGTGATGAATCCTACAGTGATGGTAGCGATGTGGCCAATTGGGAGGAGTTTGTAGCAGAAGATGGATCCCTATTCTATATTGAATATATGCCTAAAGACTTAACTAAACTTCTTGGCGAGGGTAAGGTGGAGTTTTTAAGAAATTCTTTAAGAATGGCTAAAAAATCTTCGCGAAGGCAACAGCCATCTGGTTCAAAAGCGGCAGCAGCTTTAGTGGACGAGAAAAATAAATCCCAACCATTTTTGTTCTCAAATATAGCTACTGATGAAGAGAGTGGCAAGACTTTGGAACTGGTCATAACAGCTGCAGACCGTTATCGTTTCGGTCGACGTTCTACAGCTGTTGAATCAATTTTGGGCTTTCATGTGGTACCGTTCCCAGATCAACCAGAATGTTTAATGGTCGACAGTTTTGTTCACGATATGCCAGCTCTTTTCCAACAAGGGAAACACATACCGGTCGGCAAAGGAGACTGGTTTAAAACATTAGATGACATTGAAATACGCACCAGTAATATAGATGATTTGCTTTTACAATTTGTGGAGCCTACTAAGGTTTGTTTGAAATTCCAAGGCCCTGTTAAAAAAGAAGATAATAGCGACACAGCTAATGGCGAGACATCGAACGACATTAAAAAAATTGAAAACTTTAAAAAGTTTGCTGAAATGTTTGAACATCTGCAGAACTTTAATGCAAACATTCAAAATTCCGTTGATAAAACCATGACGTTTGGCATGTTGATATTGCCTCCGGAGTGTTATCAAAATGATGAACATAAAAATTCGCTTTACTTTTATCCTGAAGATCCCTTAAATAATTTTCTGTACAAAGCACGAGGCAGTTTTTTAACTTTAAATGCCGTCTTAAGTGAAGAACTTAAAACTAAGCCAACGGCCTCTAAATTGGCTTTTGAAAATGTGCAATATTTAGTATTTTATCGCAATTTAAATGGATTCCTGGTGCTTTTTGCTTATCCCTGCTCCATGGTCAATCTGTCAGAGGGCAATTTAAGGGCGGATGAGCTCTTAACATATATAAAATTAATGTTTCAAAATATGAGTTTGGACAGCTTTAAAGATGGTGATTTCCGCTTGTGTATGAGCAACTTTTGCGAAATACAACGTGTACGTTTACTTGGCAAATTAGAAAAGAAATCCATTGTTACTCCTTTAGAGGATGTTTTGAAGGAATCCAAACACTTGCCACTGCCCAAAGAGGCACAGTTGCGTATATTCGATGCCTTAAGCGAAATGGAAGCCATGGACTACCGTAATTGGAATGATGAACCGTTGCACACTCATCGGGAATTCTTTATTTATGGCAGCGTTTTATATTACGATAGCTTCATGCTAGCCTCTCAAATGCCTTTAGATATGCGTCACTACATAGAGGTCATTATAAGATGTCGTGGTATTTTCGATTTTATAAGTAAACACAGTACCAAGGATTTGTATATATGGGAGGAAATTGCTTTGCCCGAAACCGCTGGTCGCTTCTTTTTGGCCATTTGTGGTCGTGGTCATTTGTTACTGGCAGTTATTTTAAAAATATTCACCACACCCGACTTGGAGGAAGAAGAAGAAAAAGTGGTACCTTCTCTTTTCTACATAGAAGAGATTCAGGAAACTTTGGATCATTTAGTGCAGTGTGGTATAGAATCTTTGGCCATGTTTTGGTCAGTATCAAATAAAAGGCCAGAAATTCTAGACAATGTTGTCATGGATGATGAATGCTTAACTCTGGGAAAAGATACAAAGAAAACCGACACGGCTACCTTAATTAAACAGAAATTGCAAGTTAATTTAAGCCAACAGGCTAGCACGTCAAAAGAATGCCATAGTAATGTTCATACGCAACGTAGTGTATCCTATGAAGAGGACAATCAACCAGGCTCTTCCTTAGGTGGTTCTTCAGTACACAGTCTTACGCCAAGTGAAGATGATTCGAGTAAGAAACGTCTAATAACTACCAGTGCTGCTGCCTTCAATGATGTTAGCGATGATAGTGGTTCGGATTGGGAGAATTTTATGGAGGAAAGTCTTTTACATTGCACCGGAGGCAACGATGTCCAACTTCAAACTCAAGTTACCGAATCCTTATGGAAGGAAATTAATAACGTTGTGCCAGTAAAAATTTCCGCCGGTTGGAAAAATAGCATTTATTATTATATTTACGTTGATGGCTCAAATAATTCAGTGTTTTGCCCACTTAAGTCAAGCAAAGAATCCTTTCCCTATACCACCGAAATGTATAGAGCCTTTCATAGAATACATCAAGTCCTACAAAAGTCTAAACAGGCTAAACGTGACAGCAGCAGACAGCAAAATGGCAAAGATGTTACAGCAGTTAAAGAGCATGGCATGACTATACGTGTACGCGATATGAAGCCGACAAGTGACAATAAATGTTTTGAATTTGCTGTTGTGGGTCGTCTATTCCTGTCGCCACCGAAAGAGGTCTACATTTGTCATCGTGCCGATATACCACAGAATATGGTAGAAATGGCCTTCAGGTTGTCATTTTTCTCATTAGGTTAAGAGATTAAAGTTCATAATTAAATATTATTTTGAGATTCGTACATTATTATGATATTATCGTATGTATTTTACAAATTTTCTGCCACAATTATCGTATCAATGCAATTTTTAAAACTACTTTTTGTTTTATTTACCTTATTTCTTTTGCAATATTAACTTTAATTATTTATTTTACGAGACTGGTGAAGGTATAAATAAAGTAACACTTTTAAACATACATATTTCAACGTGCTTTTTTCTTTTATTTTCATTTAATCGTTTTTTTTTTATGAGAAGTAGATTTCTATGTGGTAATGCACAAATACAAGAAAAGAAAGAAGATATGAACCCTATTAGATCCTCCAGTTTGCAAGCCTTTAGATGTACCTCAACAAATCGGCTACCTAAACCTACCACTTCTGCCTAAGTATTAAAGTCGCCGTAGTCTAGTAAGAGCGTGTCGGCTTATTAGACGTAAAGCCAGGGTTCGAGCCCCAGGCCAGACATCAAGACAAATTACAAAATGTATTTCTTCGGCGACTTCCTCTCAGCAGATTTCTGGCAAAAACTATGAGAGTAAATAAAAATTGCCATGAAAAAGTTTCTCAAAAAAAATCTGTCGTTAGGAGACGACTTTAAACTGTAGGTCCCACAACTCATGTATAAAACTATCACACACAACATAAGTGGTGTGATAAACTAGGACGTTGTATAATGGGTCAATTCGACCCACTTTCAATTCAATTCTTCGGCGACTTCCTCTCAGCAGATTTCTGGCAAAAACTCTGAGTAAATAAAAATTGCCATGAAAAAGTTTCTCAAAAAAAAATCTGTCGTTCGGAGACGACTTTAAACTGTAGGTCCCACCACTCATGTATAAAATTAACACACAATTACAATGGCGTGAGAAGTTAGGTCGTAATCCTGACAAGGGTTGCCAAGTGTCGGCGAATTAATTCCCCTCAACATATAAGCTATTGAGTGTGTAGCAATATATATTACTTTTTCAGATTGTGTACCCTTAAAGGGGGATTTAGATGGTCACACAAGTCGTAGGACATTACAAGTTTTTATGTAGAAGAGAGTGGGTTAGGTTAGGTTAAGTTGGAATGATAGTTGGAAAGCTCACTTAAGCGCGCATAGTGGCCTGTTGTTATGCCACAAGCAAACGCAGACCCTGTACTGACCGAATTCCACCGAATTCACTGCACACTAAAAGTACGTCCCTCCTAAGCTAGAAACCAGCCTGAAAGTTTCATAAACGAAGGTATATCCTGGATATCAATGGATGATAACTCCGTTAAGCTAACAAGGAATGAAAAACCAATAACCTAAATTTGCACCTCGCAAGAGTTGGACATTGGCAAAGAAAATGGATCATTACAGTGGTATCACTACAATACAAAGTATAGTATATAGTATATATGGTTTATCTACGTTCAGAAACTCGATATACTAGAGTGAACTATGGGTAAACATGACTACATTTTCTGGCCCAAAATATAAGGAATCACTGAATAGGGATAAAAATCGGTATATGGGAGCTTTTGAGGTTGCTGATTTCGAATCTGAGGTAAAAAATTTCAAATTTAAAAAGGCGCATCCAATGTGGCGACCAAAATCCTAACCTTTTATAAATTTACAAGAAAATCAGTATACAGGGGGTTTTGAGGTTATCGATTTCGAATCTGAGGTAAAAATTTTCATATT
The DNA here is from genome assembly GCA_958299815.1 of Sarcophaga carnaria. Classification (NCBI taxonomy): domain Eukaryota; kingdom Metazoa; phylum Arthropoda; class Insecta; order Diptera; family Sarcophagidae; genus Sarcophaga; species Sarcophaga carnaria. The sequence goes on along the minus strand of OY283149.1, from coordinate 78,722,127 downwards.
CGAGTTGCCGGTTCCAATATGGTGACCTAGATTTTATAATTTCTTCAGATTTACATGAAAATCAGTGTACGGGCGTTTTTGAAGTTGCTGATTTCATACCGGAGGTCAAATTTTTCAAATTCAAAATGGCGGATCCAAGATGGCGACCTAAATCTTAACCTTTTCTAAATTTACAAGAAAATCAGGGGGGTTTTGAGGTTGTCGATTTCGAATCTGAGGAAACAATTTTCGTATTCAAGTTGGCGGATCCAATATGGCGACTTAGAATTTATAATTTCTTCAGATTTACATGAAAATCAGTGTACGGGCGTTGTTGAGGTTGCTGATTTCATATCGGAGGTAAAATTTTTCAAATTCGAAATGGCGAATCCAATATGGCGATCTAAATTTTAAAATTTCTTCAGATTTATATGAAAATCAGTATACGGGGGGTTTTTGAGGTTCCTAATTTCGAAGCTGAAGTAAAATTTTGCAAATACAAAATGGCGGATCCAATATTCAATATTAAAATTTCTTCTGATTTCAGTGAGTAAAATCGGTAACTGTGTCAAATACAAACTTTATTTGTTCAAAACCTCTTAAAAAACATAAAGAATTAAGTGGAAACTTTTGATTTTTTTGCCACAAAAATGGGTAAAATTACCTATAAGGGAGTGGTTAGGTCCTTCTCACAGAGGCATTATAGTGGATTTAATACTTGTCGTGGTATTCTCGTATAAAAGGAAACTTGAACTTGTTGTTTATTTGTTGTTTACTTTCCATTTATAATGTAAAATAAAAGGCCACATTTTTTTATATTTTTTAATTTAATTTTTTGTGTAAATTTTTTTATTTATTTTTTTGTATTCTTTTAAATTTAGTTTTTTAATTTTCTGTTATTCTTTTTTTATGTCTTTTTTCGTAATTTATTTAATGAAACTAATTTATTTAAATAAATATAATTACACCTAATGTATTTATTTATTTAATTAGTTTGCTTTAATTTTTAGATTTATTTCTTCCTTTTCTTCTTTTGCTTCTTTTTCTATTTTAATTTCTAGAATTTGTAGTTTTTTTTCCAGTGTTTTCTTGTTTTTCACGAATCTCATATTATTGGCTATTGATTTTAAGACGTATTCATTTGACGATTTTCTTTAAATACATGTTGATCTGAGTATTAATTATCCATTTTTTTTAATTCTATTATTTGATTTTTATTTGTTTTTTATTTGTTTTTTTTTAATAATAATGTTGATAGTACTAATAATAACCATAACAATTAATTTAACTAAGAATTTTAAGTGTTTTATTATTATTTTTTATTTAATTTTTTATATTAAGTATTCTAAATTTGGTTTTCATTTTCATTTTTATTTTTATTTTTTTTTTTTTTTTTTTTCAGTTCGCTTCGAATTTTGTGTCATTGGGGTTGTGTGAAAAAATAAAAAAAAAAAGTAAAATTTATTCAAAAAATTTTGAAAAATTAAAAAACTTTAATTTTTAATATTATTATTTGGTCATCGACTAACACTCAAAGCGAGCGACAATTACAATTTAACTGCATTAAAAGCCTTGTTGTTATTATAATGACAGGGGATAGTGATGGAGATGATGCTAGTTGGCAGCAAGTACCAACAACTAGAGCTGTGAAAAGAAAACAACAAAATTCGCCTAATAAACATGAACATAAAAAACAAAATATCAATAATAACAACAATGATTTAAATTCAAATTTAAACTCAAATATAAATAACAACAATGAACCATCAACATCATCGAACATGTTTGCAGAACTTGAAACGAATGAAGAGGATATGCCAGAAGTAAATCAATCAACAATAAAGCCACCGCCAATATTTATACCAGATGTTACAGATGTGAATAAAATGATTACTAATTTAACAAAAGTAATTCCTAAGAGTGAAATTAGTTATAAATCCTTAAGAAACCAGGTTATGCTTAAGATAGGTTCTGTAGATTCATATAGAATGCTAGTAAAATCATTGGATAGTTCAAACATTAGCTACAATACTTTTCAAATCAGGCAAGAACGTGCATTTAGAGTAGTAATGAAAGGTATTCACCCTTCAACTCCAGAAACTGACATAAAAGCTGAGTTACTAGTGCTAGGTCATCAAGTTAGAAGCATAATAAATGTCAAAAGTCGTGTGAATAAGGAAAGCTTATCAATGTTCTTTATTGATCTTGATCCAAAAGCAAACAACAAAGATATTTATAACTTGCGATACATATGCAATGCTTTAGTTAAAATCGAACCTCCACGTAAAACTAATGAATTAGTTCAATGCTATCGCTGCCAATTGTATGGTCACACTAAGTCTTATTGTAAGAGACCATTTAGATGTGTGAAATGTGGCCTTGGCCATTCAACAGCCGAATGTACCAAGGATCAAAATGTCCCACCTGTCTGCGTTCATTGCTTGCAGAACCATACTGCCAACTATAGAGGATGTAAAGTTTATAAACATCTTATTGAAAGGAGAAACTATAATTATTCCCTTAGACAACAAAACCAAAATCCTAATTTTTCGTATGGTCCACAGGATTATCCGCAATTACCAAATCATCAAAACTTTAATTCTCAAAGAGATACAAATTTTAATCAGCAATCTTACGCAAGAGTTGCTCAAAATAATAACATAAACAATGTTGACAATTTTAACACCAACTTAATGACAAAAATTGATAAACTCATCGGTATGATGAGCGTTTTAATAGAAAAATTATGCAAATAAACTTAAGAATTGCAATATGGAACGCCAACGGCCTTTCAAATCACACACAGGAAGCTGAAATTTTTCTACATACAAATTATATAGATATTTTTTTAATATCTGAAACGCACTTCACTTCGAGGAGCTATTTTCGAATAAGAGGTTATGACTTAATTACTGCAAATCACCCAGGTAATCGTGCGCATGCTGGTGCCGCAATACTTATAAAATCGTCTATTAAATATGAAGTTCTTGAAGAATTTAACCTACCCACTATTCAAGCTGCAGGTATAAAAATAAATTGCGATAATGATGCAATATCTATATATTCCATATACTCTCCTCCTAGACATAACATCGAATATCAGGATTATTTTAACTTTTTCAAAAATTTAGGTACGCGATTTATTGTTGGTGGCGATTATAATGCCAAACATACATGGTGGGGTTCTCGGATTCTAAATCCTAAAGGAAGAGAGTTATACAAGTGTGTTCAAAAATATCATTATTCAGTTTTGTCAACAGGAAGACCAACTTATTGGCCAAGTGATATCAATAAAATTCCGGATCTACTTGATTTCGTGGTTTATAAAGGGATATCAACAAGATGTTTGAATATAAGGGATAGTGATGAATTGAGCTCAGATCATTCTCCAATAATTTTAAATTTTTGCACTGTATTACAAACAATACAAAAAACAATAAATATTTTATCTCCAAAAACAGACTTGGAAGCTTTTAAATACTGGATAGATAAAAACGTTAATTTAAATTATCCAATAAACAATGGTACAGAACTTGATTCGGCGGTTGAAAATTTTACAAATTTAATCCACGAAGCGGGAGCATTATCAACCCCTGTGGTTGAAACTGCTGGAAATGATCGTAATAGAGTTGTGATATCTGCTGAAATTCAAGCATTAATAAGAAACAGAAGGAGATTGCGAAGAATTTGGCAGTCTTCCAGAAGTCCAATTGACAAACAAATTTTTAACCGAGCCTCAAGTCAAGTAAAAACTCGAATCCGAGAATTTAAAAACGAAGAAACTGCTAACTTTCTAAAAAGCCTTAATATTAATGTATCTAAAAATGATGAGCACTGCCTTTGGAATGCAACAAAATATATAAAGCGGCCAATTAAAAGAAACATACCTATTAAAGATATAAACGGTAGCTGGTGTAGATCAGATAAAAATAAGGCAGATGCGTACTCTAATTATCTAGAAAATATTTTTCAGTCGTTCAATTTTAATAGTGATGCCGATGTTAAAGAAATAGAAGAGTTTTTATGTTGTCCTTGTCAAATGGATTTCCCTATCCCTCATATTCCTCCGCAAGAAGTGCAAAAAGAAATTGTAATGCTTAATAACAAAAAAACACCTGCATATGACCGAATAACAGCAACAGTTGCTAAAAGTCTGCCAAAAAAAGGTATACTTTTTCTGACTTTAATTTTCAACTCAATTTTAAGGTTACAAAACTTCCCAAATCAATGGAAATACGCTGAAGTTATTATGGTACCCAAACCAAGCAAGCCAGAAAATGTTGTTTCATCTTACCGACCTATTAGTCTTTTAACCACTTTCTCAAAACTATTTGAAAGAATATTCTTACGGAGGTTAATTCCAATACTAGAAAGAAAAAGTATAATTCCAGAACATCAGTTCGGATTTCGACAACATCATGGTACTCCCGAGCAATGTCATCGTATACTCAACGTGATAAGAGACTCTTTAGAACGTAAACAATACTGTTCAGCTGTATTTCTCGACATTCAGCAGGCCTTTGATCGAGTATGGCACCAGGGAATTCTATTTAAACTAAAGAAGTTGCTTCCAGCTCCATATTATTTGTTTTTTAAATCCTATTTAGAAAAAAGATTCTTTTACGTGAAAGTTAACAGCGAAATGTCAGATATATGTTCTATAAAAGCGGGTATTCCTCAAGGCAGTGTTCTAGGACCTGTTCTTTACACCATATTTACATATGATATGCCTACAAATGAAAATGTAACTGTCGCAACATATGCTGATGACACTGCATTAGTAGCAGCGAATGATTCACCTACCATTGCGTCAGAAATTATTCAACAGCAACTTAATGATATCGAAGGGTGGTTGAGAAAATGGAATATTAAAGTAAATACCGACAAATCCACACATATTACTTTTACTCTAAGAAGACAAGATTGTCCAGCTGTTGCTTTAAATGGTACAGTTATTTCTAAACGAACAACTGTCAAATATCTTGGTCTCCATCTCGACCGACGAAACACATGGAAAAAACATATACAGTCTAAAAGAGAACAATTAAAGATAAAAACGAGAAAAATGTATTGGCTACTAGGTTCTAAATCTGAACTATCACTAGAAAATAAGCTCTTGCTTTACAAAACGATATTGAAACCTGTTTGGACTTACGGAATACAGCTTTGGGGCACCGCTAAGATTAATAGCAAACGCTCCTTGGTTCATAACAAATAACAATATTCACAAAGACTTACAGATTCCAACAGTTAAAGATGAGATAAACAAACATACTTCTAGATACTTAGACAGACTCAGTACTCATAGTAATCCTTTAGCAATATGCTTGTTAGATGAAACCGAAGAAGTCAATAGACTTAAAAGGTTTCATATATTAGATTTACCTTACAGAAAATAATCTCCTACAATTTATTTAATTTGTAGATATTTTACTGGATAAAGATCCAGACTAGGTTAAGTTAAAATAAGATTATAAAATTTGCTTATTGTTGTAAAAACAGATTGTAAATAAATGAATTATAAAAAAAAAAAAAAAAAAAAATTTTTATTTTTGTTTCTGTTTTTTTTAATTTATTACGAAATGGATCTTCATATAGATTTTGGTTTTTAGTTTCCGTTTTTTAATATTTGGAATATATATTAAGAATGTTAAAGTGATTATGTGATTAAACAAAATTAAATACAAGGTAAAATGAATGGATTATGGTAGTAACAAAACATATTTTATATAAAGTTTCTGATTTAAAAATTTAACAGTAAAACCTTAACTTGTTAGCAAATTTTTAAAGAATTAGATTTCTCGAAAGGCTTTATTCGATTTAAAAATTCTGCAATTACTTCAACTGGTTTCACTGGTAGTCTAGTGGGTACTTCAACTGGGTTCACTTTTAGTCTAGTGGGTAGTGTGCTAGACTATTAGCGTGAGGTTTATAGATGCGATTACTACCAGAGACCGTCTGTTACACTGACTGATTTCAATGGTAGTTTAGCGTGGTAGCGTGTTAGACCATTAGCTTGCGGGTTGTGGCTTCGATTCCCACCCGCGACTCAGGTCTGTTACACAACACCGAGCAAATAGCCGAAGTTACTCAGCTCGTAAACAATTAAATATAATTTGTAATTTTATTGTAATTAATAAATAAATAAAATAAATAAATACTTCCACTGATGTAGGAAATTTTTAACGCGACTTTGAACACTGTAAACTCCATTTTAGAATTTTATGAAATTAAAATTTGTAATTTGAAATTTTAAATCAATTTGGAAATTATAAATTCGACTTCGTAAATATATTCACATATACTACCCTAACAACTTGAGTTTCGTACGGCTGATTTTACATTCATATTACTAGTATAGGCACCTCACCCAACTGCAACACAAAAGAAAAAGGGGCTATTATGGGCAAGAGAGCGGACTCGCAGACAATGACAATCCATAATTTTTAGCGACGAGTTTAAATTTGAGATGTCAGTAGGAGATACCCGCAGTAATGTAATAAGATGGTTAAGTGAAGCTTATCATAGAGATTGCCTCAAACGTACGTTCAAGTTTCCTGGGAGCATTATGATATGGGGTTGTATGTCCGCAAGGGCTTAGGGCAACTATGTTTTATAGAATCAACGTTAAATGCTTCGCGGTACATAAATATTTTAGAAAATTATTTAGTCCCGTCAGTACCAAGTAGAGATGAGCGATCCAGTGATTTTTGAAGAACGTTGTTCTCAGTGAACGTGAGTTATTAATCACTGTTCTTTAAAACAGTGATTGTGATCACAGTATTCCAAAAGAAAACAATAATGACAATAACGTATTTTATTAAGTCGTAAGAAAGAGACAACTAGATACATACTACGAAAAGACTACTAAACAAAATCAAAGTGGTGTCATCAATGTTATTATTTTTAATGTAATTTTTTTTTATGCAATTAAATTTCACAGAAAGTTTATGTATAAAAGACAAAAGTAAATAATCAGCATCATCTAATAGTAATTCTGCCTCGCTCAAAATAAAATGAAATAAATTTGAGTATGTAACAATTTTGAAAGAACGACATTATTAGTAACTGTTATTTGGCAATTTCAATCACTGTAGTTACCAGTGAATTATAAATCACCGTGATTAAATCACAGTTTTGAAAATATCGCTCATCTCTAGTACCAAGTTTAGTTACTTTTGACGAATACATGTTTCAGCAAGAAGGAGCTCCTGCTCATACCTCTAAAACTACAAAAATGGTTCGAGGATAATAACATCAATGTTTTAGAGTGGGCATCGTCAAGTTCAGACTTGAATCCTATCTAGTCGGTCTGGGCTGTTATGAAAAGTCGGCTTAGAGGTGATCCCCAAACAACCATGTCTGATCTTAAAAGAAAGATACAGGAAATATAGGATTCCATTACTCCTCAAGAATGCCTAGACTTGATGCCAAAGGTGATGTTACTCAATATCGATCCCAGCCTTTAACATAGTACGAAACTATACTGGTCAATATTTTATTAAGTTTTCATTGTTTTAAAATAGTTAAATGATTGTATTACACTTTAAATTTGTGGTTTGAATAAAGAATTATTTTTTGTTTAAAAAATGTATACATTTGTTTCAATCGGTTCCACAACATGGAAAATACAAAAAAAAAAAAACATAGCGTACGAAAATCAAGTTGTTAGGGTAGAACATACATAATTGGTCATTACAACCCTTCCGTCAGGATTACGACCTAGCTTCTCACCCCACTTAAGTTGTGTGTGTGTTAATTGAATACATGAGTGGCGGAACAGTTTATAGTCGACTCCGAACAATAGATTTTTTAACAACTTTTCATGTCAATTTTATTTAATCTCATAGTTCTTGCCAAAAAATTCTTGGTATTTTTCTTTCATATTTCGTTTTGTTGGAGATGTCTGACATGGGGATTTAACCGTGGTCTCGCTTCTAATGATTCAACTCACGACCTACTAGACTGCGGTAAGTATGAAACAAAAGAAGAATTTCAATTCAAAATCTAAAGCCAATTTCACTTTGAAATCGACTTCAAAAACTATAGAATTTATAAAGTTATACAAACAATAATTTTTAAATTTTTAAATTTTAGGTAGTGTGTTGGCTTATTAGACAGACATCTCAAATAAAACGAAATATGAAAGATAAATATTTTATTGGCGACTTCCTCTCACTAGCCTTCCGACAAAAACTTTGAGTGTAAATAAAATTGCAACGAAAAACATCTCAAAAGTCTGTCGTTCGGAGTCGACTTTTAACTGTAGGTCCCGCAACTTATGAATAAAATTAACATACATAACACGGGTGGTGTGAGAAGCTAGGTCGACTAATTTCGAAATTTTTATAAAGCTAAGATCATGTCAAAGTCTTATATATATTAGATCTGGAATTCTCTATTGACTACACAATACATGAACTCATTTTCAAATCTGGTTTTATAATGAAAATACCAGATAAATTCGATTAACAATACTCATTGACGGATTAGGTTGACGCGCCAAAGTCGCGTGAGTTTAAAATAAAGGAGGCTACAGACATTCAGTCTAAGGCCAGTGCATGGACTGTGAGAGTTGCACTTAAAGATGATGACTGTTTCCCACACAAAAATCAAAAAACCGAAAACTATTTCGAAATGTTAATGTTCGTTTAGCGTTTGTCTGATGTCATGAAAATTTGACCAAGGAGGACTAGAGACATGTTCGGTATACAAATGAATCTAAAATATATCGATTTTATTTAGTTGGCATCAATTATTACTGGACCAAAGTGGGTAAAGCTACGCAACAACATTGTTTCTCAGGGTTTAGTGTTGGCCGACTAATTTTCGTTAAAGGCGTTATGAATAAGAAAATGAACCTTAGGAGGATATTATTTTCCAGCATGATTATGACCTGAAAATTGTAATAGAAAAAGAATGACCATTTCAACGTCCAGACCACAATACAATTGAAAATTTATGGTCCATTGTGAAACGACGACTGGAAAGCTATGAAACACCCTTAGCGGCATTAAGAAGCTTTGAGATAGGCTGCGGCAAGACTGGAAAAGACAAAAATGTATGATGGTATGATGGATTCTTTGTTACTCGGTCTTAACTGTCCATAACCGAGACAGTGCTTGAAATTTTATGACTAATCTTCGAATAATTTAAATATCAGGTGCACTTTTTCGACTGAAATTATATGACTAATCTTCGAATAATTTAAATATCAGGTGCACTTTTTCGACTGAAAATTCTATTAAGTTTACGAGATGTTTCGGCATCATGCTATAAACACAATAAATGCAACGCGGCAATCTCTCAAAGATAGAATACACGGGTGTACATGGAAGGCATAAAGGCAGTGTGACAAAAAGCAAAGATTCTGCTGCTTTGCTTTTTATTTATTTATTTTATTTATTTATTTATTTATTTATTTATTTATTTTATTTATTAATCATAGCACAACAAGATAATCTTATAAATGAAAGTGCTATGGGAGGACATTAAATAGGAAAAAGTAATAACAAATCGCTCATTATATGAATAATGAATTGTTTGAAGTACAGTATAAATAAAAATGAATAAGAATAAGAACATGATTTAACCTCAGGAAATAGCAATCGATACAAAAAAATTAGGATAAGAAAATGAGTACATATATGTAAAAAACTAAATTAGGAAAGATACAAATATAAAGAAAAATACAAACAAGGAAATATATTCATATAATGAGATACAATGAAACTTAAATAATAAATTAGAAAAATGAAAATAATTAACCACTAATAAAAATGAAGAGTAAAAATGTATAAAACAATCAAAATATATTACAAACTACTTAAACAGATTGTATAACTCCTTTTTGAACTTAGTTGCATTGCCTATAATTAGGTAGTGCATTCCAAAGACTGATGGTGTGTATAAAGAACTGTCGTTTCGACAAAAGAGTCCTATGCCTTAATTGGATAATTTTCCTACCGCGGTTGGATCTAGCAAATCTAATCCTGCTAAATAAGTATACTGGCTGTTCCAAAGTAATAATCTTATGGAGGAGAATTAGGCACTTAATATTCAATAGATTATCAAAATGAATACCACATATCTGGTAAGAAAATTGTGATATATGGTCCCGACGTCCCTTAATAAATACATATCTGGCTATGTTATTATAAGCCAAGTTGAGTTTCCGCCTATCATCCGCATCACAGTTTTCGAAAATTTCCGATCCATATAAAAGAACAGGAATCAAAAACGTTTTTGCCAGTTGCAGGCGTATAGCAAAAGGAGTCGAATCTATAACAGCCCATAAGTTCCTAAGCATACCATAAACTTTACCAACGATGACATTAATGTGGCTAGACCACGTTAGCCGACCATTAAAGATAACACCCAGATTAGATGCCGATTCAACAAAATCAATTTTATTCCCCCTGATAATAATTTCCGGCACATCAAACGCTCTCTTAGACCTGGAGAGCAATAAACATTTCGATTTAGAGGGATTAATACAAAGTCCATTAGCACTAGCCCAGTTGTCAATTTTCCGTAAATCATCGTTAATCGTATCTACACATAGTCGGATATTATCAATACAAGCGCTCCTATAGAGCTGAACGTCATCAGCGTACATATGTACGCTACAATTATCCAAAACATCAGGTAGGTCGTTAATGTATATACAAAACAAAAGGGGCCCTAAAATTGATCCCTGAGGAATACCTCTTCCAACGTGTACCGAATTCGAGATGTTGCCGTTTAGGTAAACTCGTTGAGATCTGTTAATGAGATAGGAACGTATAAGGCTGCAAGCTGAATTAGAAAAATGAAAGAGGGTCTGTAGCTTTCTCAATAATATTCTGTGATCAACTGTATCAAAAGCCTTAGTGTGATCCAAAAGAATCAAAAACGCTATGTAATTTTCATCCAGCTTCAACCTAAGGTCATCAACTACTTTGACTAAAGCAGTAGTGCAGCTCCTAGCTTTCATAAATCCCGACTGTTTATCAGATAAAAAATTATTACTCATGAGATAATCGTTCATTTGTCTAGCTATGAGGTTTTCCATAACTTTGGACAGGAACGGAAGAATGGCAATTGGCCTGAATTCATTGTTAGATTTAGGAATTGGGATGATTTTTGACCGTTTCCATTCATCAGGGAAAGAGAACATAGTTAAGACTGAATTAAATACATGAGTAAAATACGGTAAAAGTCTAGGTGACAAAGCTTTTAAAAACAGAGGATCTAAGTCATCAGAACCAATCGCATTCGATTTCACAGAAGATAAGCATTCCAAAACCTCGAGCTGACTAGCACAACGAAAACTAAAGGGGTTTTCTAGCGGAACAAAACAAAGGTCATCATATAGGTTACTGTCAGTTGTAGGAACATTAATATTAACAAATTTGTCATTCAGCTTTTAAGCCAATTTCTATCTTTTATTCGCAGCAATGAGAGAATTAGTACTCACAGTGAGAGGATTTGTGTTGCCAAAGAGAGAGATTAATAGCATGCGTGAAATAGGGGTCTTAAAAATGCGTTGCATGAAATATAACGTGAAAAAACGTTTTAATGGCACCATTGCTAAAGAATTCATGAACTTTCCGTTTTTTATTTGTTTTGCTTATACTTTGCTGCTACTGTCATTATTATAATTAATACGCATGCAGCTTAACTTAGGCTGCAATTTTAAAATTGTTGTACTTGGTGCGTTGCGTTTATTGTGTTTATAGCATCACAATATCATATCACATTTTTTGTCACAATTATAACGGATTGTTCCATTTTTCAATATTTCAGGGTTGTCACTTGATCAAAATAAAATGATACTAAATTTGAAAAGTGCACTCTTACGGAAGCTTTCTTTATTTTAAGTTAAAAATAGTAGAATATTAAGAAAGATGTACATATGTATGTAGGAAATACAAATGTATTGTGGCACTACTGTCATACGATGTCCACGCTTTATAGTATCAAGTAAACACTACTCGTATTGAGACAGATGATCAGTTAAACTGAATTGTGAATTCGTCTTTTAAAGTTTGAATTATTTTATAAACAAGTTAAGGTTTTGTTTTTAATGTGTTTTAGCTTAATATGTAAATGGAAATAGTAATAGATGTAGTTAATGTTTTAATTTGTTGTTTAATATTATAATTTTTGGTTTTTTTGGTTTTTGTTAATTCTAATTTTTTTTTAGCAAATGTAGGCACCCTAATTTTTAAAGCTTTCTGCAAAACACTTTTATTCAATATTTTACTTAATAATTATACAAATTTAATCTTTAAATAATAAATAACAATTTATTTTAGTTTGGTTTCTTTTTAAATTTGGATTTAAAATATACATTACATTGGTTTGTTTACTTTCATTAAATCAATTGATAAATTAATTGCATTAATTTTCTTTTGGTTTTATTAATAAATCTTAATTCTTTTCCTTTAAACTTTAACTCAGTAATTAATTTAAATTTAATATTAAAGTTATTTGTTATATGTTGTAGAGGTTTTAATTTTTATTTTTAAAAGAGATGTTTTATTATTTTATTTTATTATAGTTTTCAAGTATTAGTTTAATAACATATTGTAGTTTATTATAGTTATTGAGTTTATTATAGTATTTCGTTTTAATTATTAGTTCTATATGTATGTATGTGTGTATATCAATAAATACATATTTATATATGTACTGGTATTTAGTTATAAATTATTTATAATATTTATTTATTTATTTATTTTGTTATATACATATACGTTTTATTTATAGTTTAGTTTATTTATTTTTTTTTAAATTATTTTCATATATATTTTTTTTTAAAACGTACAACTCTATATAAATTGGTCTTTGTTGTCACTGCTTTTAATTTTTATTAGTCATATATTTTTAATTATTTTCATTATTATTATTTGTTTTTAATGTATAAAATCTATGAAATACTATACAAATGTTTGTTATCTCCATCATTTTGTCAAAAAGTTAACTTGTATTTTTCTTTTGTCATTTTTTTCTATGGATTCTTCTGATGACTCTGATAATTTGAATGTTTTCATTGCATGTAGAGTACAGCTAACATGTCACGCACTAATGCTGTGTTGAGTTGATTGTTGTATGGCATACTTTACACAAATATCCATTAGAAAAAGACATAAATTTTTAATATACAAATCAGGTTTAATTTTATGATTCCTTACAACTTCCTAAGTAGAATTTTCAATTTTAAAATTCCAACTAGGGACTCCTGATCTCAAGATCCGATCATAATTGGTCATTACAACCCTTAAGTCAGTATTACGACCTAGCTACTCACACCACTTATGTTGTGTGTGTTAATTTTTCTACATAAGTGGCGGGACCTGCAGTTTAAAGTGGAATTCGAACGACAGATTTTTGACAAAATTTTTCATGACAATTTTAGTTACTCTCAGAGTTTTTTTGCCATAAATCTGCTGAGAGGAAGTCGCCGAAGATATATTTTTTATATTTTCGTTTTGATTTTGATTTCGTCTCTTTTTAGCTTTATTGGCTCTTTAACATACCATCTTTCAGTATTATCTCTCATTTAATTTCTTTAAAAGTACTTCTTTTATTGTTGCGTTGTAAATTCCTTGTAAGTCCAAATCACATACAATCCGTTTCTAAACTGAACTGTGACTTTAAAGTTCACTTAGCTAAACGTGACTTTAAAGTTCACTTTAACTAAAGTTACCTTTAACTAAATCCAACTTTAACGGAAAGTTGTAATAATGGGCCCTTAAGGAACTTTCGCGAACGCAATATAAACAGCACGAAGTATAATGCTGCCAGCCATTCATTAATTGAGTTGTAAGGCTGAGATTAAACGCCATGGTATGTTTTAAAAGGTCCATGTTAAGCACAGTGATACAACAGAAGTTTGGTTTTTGTTAATAAGGATCGAGAATAAAATTGATATCGCAACGGTATCAGTTAAAGTGTGTTTTTAGTCAAATAAATAAATCCTTTATTTATTTAATTAAAGAAACGTAAAATAATCACGAGTAAACATACATACATAATTGGTCATTACAACCCTTTAGTCAGGATTACCACTGATGTTGTGTGCGTTAATTTTTATACAAGACGACTCCGAACGACAGATTTTTGATAAACTTTTCATGGCAATTTTATTTACTCTCAGAGTTTTTGCCAGAAATCTGCTGAGAGGAAGTCGTCGAAGAAATATTTTTTCATATTTCGTTCAGTTGGAGACGCCTGACTTGGGGTTTGAATCGCGGCCTCACGTCTAATGAGCCAAAACACTACCTACTAGACCACGGCGACTTCAATCACGAGTAACTAATATATTTCATTTTAATTACAATCTGTGAATCTACAATAAATAAACGTTTTGAAAAATTAACGACGAAATACTGTTGTACTTCATTTAAAGTTTATGCAGTTCATTTGTGTAAAGTATTTCGAATTGAATGATGATATTTAAAAGAGATAATTCATTTAAATTATTTAAAAATAAAAAATACATCATAAATAAACTAAGAAGCTGTATTAACTTAATTGAATAATTTAGGCGATATTAGGATTACTTTTGCTGTTAAAATAAAAAGTATATTTGTGAAATCAATTTTATTTAAATAAATTATATATAATATTCACTTTGAATTTGTATTTTAAATAAAACTAATCAGTTAAAAATTTAATTAATCAACAAAATATGGCATTAATAAAATAAATGTAATTTTAAAAAAAGATCCGAATATTTTTTAAATTTATTTTTCGTTTTCAAAATAAGGAGCTCTTAAATTTCTCTGTACACTGTAGGAAACCACTAATTTAAGTTCATATACGAGTATATAGTAAAGTGTGTAAACTAATGTTTTCGTTTTAACTATTTTCTCTAAGGAATTGAAATTTAATTTCGATTTGTGCCTTTAAATTATTACCATTAACATAAAATTTTAATAAAATATCGTTGTAAGTTATAGTTTTAAAGTCGTGTCCAGTTAATTAAATTAACGCGAATGTTTTTGTTTCTTTTTTGTTTTTAAATACTTTATATATGAAACCCAGGGAGTATTGAATTGTTTTATTAATTATTAAATTAATTAATATTTTTATAGTTTAAGTTATAGTTTTAGTTGTAGTTTTCTAAAAAGGTAAAGCTGTTTAATATTGTTTTGTTGTTATTTTATAACAATATTTATATTTTTTTTTTGTGTTTTACTGTTAATAAATTCTGTTAAAGCTTTACTTTTTATAATTTATTTGGTTGTTCTTAATTATTCTCTTGTTTAATTTGTAATTATTGTTTTAATTTTTTTTAATTTTCGAGACAAACAGTCTTTATTTGATTAAGTTTTTTTTTTCTTTTTTGGTATATTCTTTAGTAAGTTTAATAAATAAGTCCAATAAATTTTAAATTAAAAAAAAATTAAACAATAAATTATTTTCTTCACTTTGATTTCATGAAATGATTTAAAATATTTTCTAATTTAATGGGCGGATAAATTGAATTCTTGTTTAATATTTTTGGTCCTTGAAATAAATTTTATATGAAATGAAATATTTAAAAATAATATTATTTTATTTTTTTAAAAATAAATATAAAAACAATTATTATTTTTCTTAATGATGTTGAAGTGGTTTTTAACAGGAAAAAGTGTAGAGCCTTAAACATGTAAAATGTTCTTACAACAAAAGAATTTTTATAGAAATTTAATATTGAGAAAGGAATTTGAAAATTATTTCAAAAATTGCCTCCGATTAAACATAAAAACAGCAAAGAATTCTGATAAAATACAGTACATTCAGCTATTCTGAAGCTGTTGTCCAAATTTCACTCAGGCTACCCTTAGGGCCATTGCGTAGGTCTGGTGCAAATCACGGCTCGTTCGCGAGTGCAAAGACTAGACCGTATCCGGGTCATAGTGGAATACTGGGCAATGAGACGGCGGATGCCCTCGCTAGGTTAGGTTCGCTCTGGAACAGATAACAGTCCGGACTATTGCAGGGCATGTTGCGATGAGGAGGAGTTGGAGACTATCGAACACCTCCTTTGTAACTGCCCAGACCTAGTTTCTCACACCACCCAAGCTGTGTATGTTAATTTTATTAGACTTCTGAGAGGAAGTCGCCGAAAGAAACATTTTTTTCGTATTTCGTTTTGTTTGAGATCTCTGATTTGGTATTATAACCACGGGCTCTCGTCTAATAAGACAACACACTACCTACTAAATTATGACGACTTTAGAGCAGTGTTTAAAATTCGAGGTCTTAAGTGTAGTGCCGGATTATCTGAGAAATTTCATTTATCAGGGAGAAACCTACTGATTTTTATACAACTCTCACGCAAGATGGACTTTGGAAATTATAATTTCCACATACATTAAATCAGTTACAACTCTTTAGTCAGGATTACGACCTAGCTTCTCACACCACTCATGCTGAATATCATGGAATAATAACGGAACAGAATTATAAAGTGGAATAGGATCATCACTAAATGCGCAGAATAGACCGATATACGGCTATAGCAAATTGATGCCAATGATAAAATAATGCGTAAAAAGTAGAGCGAGTACCATCTCTCTCATCTAGTGGCTGAAATACCGATTATTAAACTTCACAATTTAAAAGAAAAACATACTATCTGACTACATACATACATAAATAAAGGGAGATTAAGAAAAAATATATCAAGTGACAGCCAAAATTTCGACCAGAGTGGACTTAAAACTGTAGGTCCCGCCTCTTATGTATACAAATTAACACTCAAAACACAAGTGGTGTGAGAAGCTATGCCTTAATCCTGACTGCAGGATTATAATGGCCAATTATGTATGCATGTATGATTTGAGGAAAATAGGAGTATTTGGTGGACTAATACGTCTCGAATGTTGAACTTAAGGTTACAATACAGCAGAACCCAGTTCATTTAGCACTTCAATGGTGCAAAAGAAAACGGATTTGCCATCCAGACAAGAAACCGCTTGACAATATCAGCAGAATGTCATTCTAGTAGAATTTAAGTACTTCAAGGAGGCTCGTGGTATTGAGAGTTTTGGGATTAAAATGCAGACGGAACGAGGAACGAGCTAAAATATCATGTTGGAATTTATTTTTACGGTCCTTTGTTCCAGCTAGAAACAATGTAAATATGTACGTGGAATAAATTCAAAAAACCTAATTATTTTGCTTTCACCTATTTTTTAATCGAATCGTACATTAGTCAGGATAGTCCAGGATACTGATGGGATTGGGAACTTTCGGAAAGTCACATCATAATTTCTTTAGGCAGCCGTCCATTCTCGATAGATGGATATGGAAAAATGGTTTGACGCATATTTTCGTAATATTTCGTAAATATTTTGAGAATTGACGAAATTGTGGGTGGAGTCATATTTATGAAGCTACTGAATCATTGCATTGCTCTTCAGGTTAAATATAGGTAGTAAGGATTGCAGTGAAAGATATTAACACAATTTCTGGAATCGAGATGGCTATTATGGAAGTGGATTATAACAGAATCGTCTCTAGAACTATTTTCCGTTGCCGTGAGTCTGTCAACATAATGACAGATCGTTACTATATAGTATATACATCATAAGGGTAACGTAACACAGTAGTATTCCGGAACAGATGCAAGTAATTGGAATATGCTAGAATATAGAAAATTATCTGAGAAATCATAGCAGAATTGCCATTGGATTCTAATTATCAATTGAAAGTGGCAGGAAATTAATCGTGGTGGTATTTTATTCTCGGCTCAATGGAACTCGAATTCGTATATTCTGTGCGAAATAAATGAGTTGGATACTCTACTGTTATTTATGGATTCGGTTGCTCTCTTCAAAGTAAACAATAAATGAGAGAGAAATTTTGAAACCAAAAACATCAATTGCAGGCAACAATGAATAAACAAGTGCTTCACACTTCTGTAAAACATACATATATCGACTAAGAGTAGAATTAGACAAAGGTTCATGGAATGTAACGTTGTAATATAAGGTCGGTTATTTCGAATCTGGCATTTTCCTTCTATTCTGTTACAAAATTCATTATATTATCTCCACTGAACGTAATGAATTGATTTACGCTTGAGCAACGTTGGGATTTATTGGGCCAACGAGAAACCCAAAAAAAATAATATTTTCATCTTGGCTGGCAAGTTAATAAACAAAATTGCCGTATTTGTGTCTCACACAGAAACCAATGCACTCCTTACGAGTGACTGATTGGTGCGGAGGCATCATTGGCCCATTTTTCTTCTAAAATGAAGATGGCACAGTCATTACGATCAATAGAGACACCTATCGCACCATGATATACGATTTTTTTATTTGCTGAACGATCTTTCGTTTCAACAGGATGGTGCAATTTGCCACAATCGATTTATTGCTTCTAAAGTTTGACGCAATTAGCCGAAATGGTGATGTCAATTGGCCGCCAAGAAGCTGCGATTTGGACTATTTCTGTGGTGCGCCGTTTAAGAAAAATGTTATGAAGACAAACCAGAGACAATTGAGCATTTGAAGGCCAACATATGTGATGCCATCGCCGAGATATGACCGCATATACTCGAAAAAGTGCACAAAAATTGGTCCGATCGAATGAGGTACTGTGAGGTTAGCCGCGGCAGCCATATACATAGTACATACATAATTGGTCATTACAACCCTTCAGTCAGGATTACGACCTATGTTGTGTTTGTTAATTTTATACATAAGTGGTGGGGTCTACAGTTTAAAGTCGACTCCGAACGACAGATTTTTGAGGAACTTTTCATGGCAATTTTATTTACTCTCAGAGTTTCAGCCAGAAATCTGCTGAGAGGAAGTCGCCGAAGAAATACTTTTTGTGTTTTGTTTTGATGTCTGGCCTAGGGCTCGAACCCTGGCTTTGCGTCTAATAAGCCAACACATTACCTACTAGACTACGGCGACTACCGCTTTTGTTTTATTGGCTTTTTAAATTTAAACTTTTAAATCACTACCAGAATTAGCCGAACGTTTACGGAATGTAACGTTGTAATATAAAAAAGGACGAAATTTAAAAATTATATACACAACCACATAAATACATAAGTGTACACGACATATGAAAACTATTTTTTTGGATTTCACTTTGAGAACATATTTCGCCTTTATTTGGAACTTCTGTAAAAGGCATAAAGTTAAAACCATAAAATCGCAATTGTTGTGTTTTCCTAAATGAATGAGTTGTCATTAATTATGGCCAATTATAGTGTTTAATTTAAATACAGTTGCAGATATTATACTATTTTATAATATTTTATAAAAATTTGTAGTCATTTGTAGCTGTTCTATATTGTTGATCTTAACTGTTATTGATTTGGTTGGATTGGTTGAATTTCAACCATTTGCATTGTGTTCGTTTTTTGTTTTTGTTATTTATGTATGGACTTTAATAGGTATTGTCTTTTCAGAAATTTTGACTATTTTTCTAAGTATTTATAATAATACTCGTAATAATATTATTTAAAGTTTTCATTTTATAGGCTTTTAAATTTTATTTTTTGTTTGTTTTGTAATCGTTTAGTTTGTTATTTTAGATCGCTATATAGTCTAAGTTTTCGATGCCATTTTTTTCTCTATTTTTTTAGTTTTCTTAAGTTTCCTACTTAGTTTTTAGTTGTTGTTTTATTAAAAGGATTCAATTTCAATTTTATTCTTTATTTCATTGGGAGCTCTGTACAGTTTTTGTTTATTTATTTTGGTGTGTATTTATTTAAGGTGTTCAAAAAAAAAAATTAAAAATAAATTGAAAACAATAATAAGAATAAAAAAAGAACTGAAAATAAAGATTCTAATTTTATTTATTTTCAAATAACATCATATATTTTATATTTATTAATAATTTTCATTTGTTTAATATTTACAGAGCCTGGGGGTTTATTTCTCTAAAACATTGTATATCAGTTAATAAATCTCTATTATTTCTATATTTTTAAAGAAGCCTTTTTTTCTGTCATATATTTATTATTATTATTATTCATTTATTTTTTGTTAATTATTTATATAAATTTTTTTTATATATTTTTTATTTAACTTATAAATATATTTTTAATATGTTTCATTTTATTTTTATAAATTATATCGTATGTATACAAGTCTTTTTCTTTATACATTTAAACAACTAATAAACTTTATTTTTCTTTTTTTTATAATTTTTTTATTTATAAATAATATTCTTGTTTTATTTATATTGAAGAACTCATATTTTTACTTAAAAACAAAAAGATTTAAACAAAAACGGGTTTCATGATTTTTTTTAATTTAATTAATTTTATATAAATTATAATTAATTAAAAGAAATTGTTTAACTAAATTTTGGGTATTTTTAATTTTTTTATACACGTTATAATAATTTTTAATAATTTTTTTATTTTTGTTTTTTTTTTATTCCTTTTATTATATAGATTTTCTTATATTTAGTAATTGTATTTGAATCACTCACTTACATTCATAAAATCACATACACATGAAATTCACAAAACGATAGAAAAAATAGTAAAAAATTAAAAAAAATATTTCTAAAAAATTTTATTTTTCATTAATGTTATGTTGATGTAAATGGCTTCATTATATCATTGTAAACATATGTTCCTTATTACATATTAATTACAAATTTTTGGACAAAACAAAAAAAAATTATAATGAGCTTAAAGAGGTATGTAAACCGTTGGCGCTATTGATCTCAATTTCTCACTGTCAGCTTTTTATTTGCATCAGCAAAGGAAGAAATCTGGACACACCTAGAAGTTACTTATACTCCGCAGATAACTCCTACTCATGCAGTACATTGTGTTAGAACAACAGGAAGTTAGTTATAGGAGACAGGAAAGTGGGGTTTAGGTTTAGGTCGGAGTGGTAGCTCTGATATCACAAAGCTCACTTGAGAACACATATCGGCCCGTTGTGATGCCACGGGTGAACGCAGTCCCTGTACTAACCAAGTTCCACCAAAATCAGGGAAGAGGAAGAAGTTGGTCAGCGCAAGGGCTGCACATCAAAAGCACGACTACCCTATACTGGAAAACCAGCCAGAAAGTATGATGAACGAAGCTATATCCTTGATATCAATAGATGATAGCTCCGTCAAGCTGACAAGAAATGGGGAGCCAAATAAATTATTCTACACCTAGCAAGAGACGGACACTGACAAAGAAAGTGTATAACAGTCTCCTCTTCCTTAGCGGACCTGCATCCACGGCAAAAGTCTTTAAATGGGAGCCTCATTCTTTCCGCGTGTCTACCCATAACGCAATGACCTGTAAGCATGGCCACTGTGGTTGACCAGGTAATTGGTTGGTACGCCTTCTATCCATCAAGGACCATGTGAGTCTAGCGGTGGAGCAGGACTCCTCTTTGACCCACACCAGTGAGACACTGGTGAAGCGCCCAGAAAGAAGGTCGAGATAGCCAGACGGCGACATTCCCTAACGATCCTAGAGTTATTCACGAAGCCTGATAAAGATCTTATCGCGGCCTGACTATCAGAAAAGACCGAGACGCGAGTGAAAGGAGCACCGTTGACGAGGATCCATTGAGCGGCCCGGTAAATTGCCGTGGGATAGTGAGCGATAATTTTTTTAATGTACTTAAATATAAAACCTTCGCCACTTTTTCTCTCGAGAATTGCTTTGTAATTCTTACTGGTATATCATTAGGTATGTACGAGTAATAGTAAGGAAAGCGTAGGAAAAAATTTCTGCAAGCTGCTTTGTTATCAAGTTAACAATCATTTGTTTCGACTTCCACTGAATCCTCGAAATTTACTGTATCAGACCATAAGTTCAGCCTACTTGTTGTGCTAGTTCTCTCTTAGTTGCATGACAACACATGTGTCATATTGTCGGGCAAATAATCTAAACGTAGAGAGTAATACACCCGTAATCTGCATCGTAACTGATATCAAAACTACACCTATATACCCATATACTCGTATAATGCATTTTAGGATGAAGTAATTGAGTAGATCAAATTGAGAAATAGCTCTTGAGTAAGGGATCTTCTGGTAAGATCCTCATACTGAGTAAGGGATCTTCTAGTATTGGCATTCCAATCGGAAATCTTGAGAACGCAACTAGTTAACATTTGTCGTGATTCCGTTTATCGACACTCGCAACAGCTCTGTGTATAGCGTGTATGGAATCATATCGCTAGAGAGGGTACTATATTAACGAATATTCATCCACATATGAGACTTTTTCCTGTGTCAGGCTGTGCACGTAGTAAAGTAATTTATTAAATGCTGACAGATTCTGGGTCAAGGAAAAATTGTGATTCATACTCACCAAATCTTAATTTAATAGAAAGCATTGATAGGTACGCTGAATTGAATTGATCAACAGATCATTATGGGAAAAGGAGAAAAGTTGGAGTAGCGTTTGTGGATGTTAGATTTAAAATCTCTTTAGTACGTACGTACGCTAGTCCGGCTAAAGAACGAGTTCTGCCTGTAATGTAGTGTGTTATCCACTGGCTAAAAATTCATCTCGTTAGAACAAAATCCGTTGTAGTAGTGATAAAACAGTGAAACACAAGGATATTAATTATTTGAATCTCTTTATATTATAAGTGACAGAAAATACCTCTGCAGAAAGAGAGTTCCACAAACGAATATTGGCTGTAATGCAGAAGTGTTCGGCATGATCCTCGGGAACAAGTCCCCTTATTTCGCTCGAGCAAAATCCATTGTAATAGCGATAGAACAGTGAAAGACGAGCCACATTGCGACGATGCTCCAATGAATCAACAGATTTTGATACCCCACCGTAATTAATAAGGACTTTTGCTCTCTCCTGTACGCGGTCAAGAAGCTTCAAAATAGACGTTGAGGCACCGGCCCATACATGAGAGTTGCATTCCATTCGCGTTCGGATATGTCACACGTGGTGTAAATAGCACGGAAATTAGATGAAGTGAAGTATTTCTTGCACCGTCTTAAGATACCGAAGCACTTGAATTATTCTTTCCAAACATGAAAAATGTGCTGATTTCAATGAACATCACACGGAATTTTCATGCCTAGAACATCAAAAGCTTTTGACACACTAATATTTACACAACCCATAGCTACAGATATTGTAATTGCGTGTCGATAAATTTTTTTTTGGGTATTTCGTGCATTTAAACGACACCATTCGGAAATTGACTGTAGGTCGGATGTGAGTGAGTCAATTTCTAAAGTGTTCGACCTAACAGTGTTGCAAAATTGAAATTTTGAAATGATAGTGAACTAAAACTGAATGAGTACTTTTTTTGCAGCAAATGGTACTCTTGTAAAAAATATTGTTACGAAAATGTAAACGGTGTAATATCAATTCACATTAAAACAAAAACAAAAACAAACACCATGAGTATGAAAGAGACGGGAATAGATAACGAAACGCAACGTAAGCGAACGCAACAACAAGCAATGTGAACAAAATACACAAACAAGAATGAAGTTCCCATAGAACTCTCGAGAAGGCGAAGACGCGTTGGGTGTGGTTTGAAGACCGCCGTTGAAAAGATCTACGTTGTAAGCAAAGAAGAATAGCGAACTTAAAAATTGTTGTTGTAACAGTGGCACATAAAAGTAGTGCGAAAAATAAAGAGTTTAATTGAAACTAAACACAAGTTTATTTTTATTTTGTTTGCAATCAATGAACTCATATTCTAAACGCTTTTTTTACAAATTTAAAAACGTAACAATATTTATTTATACTTAATACACGTACGGAATTTAATAGTAAAACTAACGACATATACAAAGAAAAACAGCTGACTCGAATACACTGCAACCCACCATTTAAAGAATGTAAATTACAAATATTGCCGTCATCGACGAGAGTAGTTAGGTTTAGAAGTTAAAGAAATATGATCCCATGATATGCCCATATTGGTATTGGAAATTTTTTTGAATGTTACGGTTAAACTAATTGAATTTCTCAAAATGTTTAAATATTTTTGATTAAACCACCATTTACATCATAAGATTTTAAATTAATTTTTTTTTTGTTTTTGTCTCGCATTTAAAGTAAACTTAAAAATATTTTTCATTAAAATGTGTTAACTTTTCACTTTAAATATAATATATTGTAGTATATTTTTTTAAAATAAATTTTTAGTTCATTTTGTTTTTTCTATTAATATATGTTTTGTTTTTTGTTTTTTTTTTTGTATTTTTAATATAAATTCTCTCTAGGGAATGGAGTATTTATTTATTTATTTATTTATTATGTATAAACAACTAATCTTTTATTCAGTTACTACGTCTAAATAATTTATTAATTATTTTATTATTTTTATATTTAGTTACAGTTCCTTTAAATTGTTTTTTATACAAAAATTCTGTTTTTTTTTCTTTTATCATTTGTTTTTAATCATTTAAACACATGCACACTTTCATACAAAAGGAAATAAAAAAAATAAATTTTTTTTTAAATAAAAATAATAAATGACCATAGTTTTCTAATCATACTTAATTAAGTAAAAATTTGCAATTTTATTCATCATTTAGTTTTTTAATTAGTTTTTGTACAATAATTTTTAATTTTTTAAGAATTAAGTGGGAGTGGGAGGAAGGTTAACAACTTATTTACAAGACTTATAGTATGTATATGGCCAAAGTGGTTTTGTTATGGAGCTGATGATAGGGTTAAGGATGAAAGGAAGTTTTCCTTTTGTTTTTTAATTTTAATTAAGTTTTCTTTTTTTTATATATAAATATGTACCTATTGTTTTAATAATAATTGTTTCTTCTTCTCCTCCTTTTTTTTGTTAATTTATTTATAAATAACGTTTTATTTTTTCTTTTGACTTAAAATTATAGTTTTTGTTTTTGTTGTCCTTATAAGAGAGAGTTTCATTTGTATGAGTTTATTTTGTTGTTGTTGTTTTTGTTATAATTATTGTTGTTGTTGTTGTGCTATTGTTAATCGAACTATTTCGAAAATGCTCGACAGTTGGCCAATTTCGAAAGTGTATTATTTGAGTTGCTATGACAGACACGTTCACGTTTTCTAGTGTATTTATTACTACATGAGGTATTTGACGATGCAGCCGATACCGATGTGGGTACCGATGCCGAAGCCGTCATAAATGAGGTGTTCGTGGTGGTCATTGTGCTGGAGGGTGAGAATGAAAACGATTGTGGTAAGGCGGTATTGTATATCGATAACGATGATGAATTAGATGATGTGGCTGCTGTTGTTGACATAATATTGGCAGCGCTCTGTTGCTGCATTTGTTGTATCAACTGCAGTGATGAATTTGTCGTGGTTGTCGTTGCAGTCTCCGTTTGTGATTCGGGCGTATTGGCGGCATTTGTTTCGGCATCTTCGGCTATAACCGTTTCTATGATGCGTAATGATTCCGGTAAAGCTCGGGGTGCATGGGCATGTGTCGCAATATAGTTTTTCATGTATTTCTCTTTGTGTTGCATATGTTGCCATTGTTGTAAGTATTGCTGTTGTTGTAGCTGCTGTTGCTGTTGCTGCTGATAGTCATAACTACAATGGTAGCTAGAATCAGCTGCAAGTGAATTACTTTTGGAGATTTTAAAATTTTCTCTGAATATGTTGTTGTTCGTACTATTGGCAGCCGTTGTTGTTGGTGTGGCTAATAAGCTCATCGTTGACATTTCTATATCCACTATGGCGGCGCTCGAGAATCTACGATGTGTGGGCTTATTGCTTACTGGATAAAGGATTGCAGCATTTTTAGTTAACGACTGGCTATGATGGTCAGCATATTTAGTTGTGCCCCTACCGCTGCTGCAGCTGCTACTCAAATAGCTGGTGTTGGTTGTTGTTGTGGTGGTGGCGGTGGTGTTGGTGGTGGTAGCAGCGTTCATGGTATTGTTGTTATTGATGGTGATGGACGAAGAGTGATTATCTTCTATTATTCAGCTGCCATACTTATTAGAAGATGTGTAATTATTAACTGCATTAGATCCATTAGATGACATAAGATGAGTGTCAGGCACTAAATGTGGTGTTCTACTTGAAATAGGTGGCAATATAGGACTTGTTGGCCAATGGTATGTAGTAGCAGCAACATTATTTGATGAAGGAACACTTCTATGCAAAAAGCAGTTTGGTCTTGGTTTAGTTTTAATTTTGTTTGTTTGTTTGTTTGTTTGTCATTTGTTTAGACGTTTACATACACACACACGTACAGTTATTCAGTTATTAGTATTTACAAACAAATACACACACATTCACATACACGCCCACACGAACATACACACATACACATCAGTGTTTTGGAATTGAAATTTAATTTTTTTCGATTATCGATTATCGATTTTCGAATTTTTTTTGTTTTTGTTTTTTTTTTTTGGAAAAGTACAAAATTTTGAGACAAAAAAACGAAATGAAAAAAAGAAAAAAATCTTGGTTTTAGTAAAATTACAATTTACAAATTTACAAATTTCGTCTGGTCGGGTTATTAACACTGACTTTAAGCATGATTTTGCAAATACAAAAAAAAAACAAAACAAATATTGATGATGATACCAAAAGAAAAGAAGAAAGAAAGAAAGAAAAAAGAAAGAAAGAGAAAGAGAGAAAGCAAAGGCGAGCGAAAGAGTAGCATGAATTTTGTTGTATAGAAAAGTATAAAACGTGTGATCGATGGGTGAATGTTTCGAGAGTCGCTGTTTTGTA
The DNA here is from genome assembly GCA_958299815.1 of Sarcophaga carnaria. Lineage (NCBI taxonomy): Eukaryota > Metazoa > Arthropoda > Insecta > Diptera > Sarcophagidae > Sarcophaga > Sarcophaga carnaria. Next base: position 78,695,510 of record OY283149.1, on the reverse strand, counting down.
TTTTTTTTTGCTTAACTTAAGGTGAGTGATTTGAATTTAGAGGCAGTGTTTTTAATACAAACTTAAACTTGATTATTGGAGGACCATATGAGAATTTGGTATGGATATTCGGATTCTTACTGACAGGTTGGCGGCTCTAAAGGACAAAGTCCATAGAACGTACTCCCTGGTCAAGCAATGCTTAGTATTTAGAAAACACATTGGGTAACTTTTTTTATATGAATTGGAATTAATATCTAATTGGTTGGTGTTACATTTCTTTCAATCAAGTACATGATTTGTGGGCAACGAAAAGGCGAATGAACTGGTATGGAAGGGATCGGAAATGTTTGAGAAGGAGACGATAGAGGGGATATATGCGTTTCAACGGGAATACTTTTTCAAATTTCGAAAAGCGACATGGAATTCAACAAACTGTGGTTGGTCCGATATATCTGGTTGCCGAATTTCAAAACTGGTATGTTTGTCCAGCAGTGGACAGCGGGAGAACCAAGAAACTATTTGAGTTCTAACAGGAATTCTACCGGGCCCTGCCCTATTGGCAGTTTCGCTGATGAGCTTAGTCTGCCTCACCAGATTTACTATAGAAAATGCCATGATGTGGAGGAACCGGAATCGGTTTTCTTTGAGAGATTTTCTTAAGTCAAGGGTATATGCGAACTAGCCACAATCTACAGAGATGGTCACAGGCAATATAACTGATGCAGTCAGTAAAATTCAGCTTGATTTATGCTTCAGAATCATGGAGGATTTGACATTTAGAAAGAACTCCACACAGACAGGTTGTAGCAGACATTTACACGATGTAATATTCCACCTATAATGGCATTGATAGGTATTTCAACTTAATAAAAACACTTACTTTTTATTTCACTTAAATGTTGCCCACAGCGACGCACAGTGTTTCCACTTCATACACTTTTTTGAAAGGAAAACAATCAGTGCTGTTAGATCATTGCCCACCGCCCGTACAAGCCAAATCAATTTTTTCGTATATAATTTTTCATATTGGAGCAAAAGTCTTCTCGAAGCCTAAATATACACAAATATGAATAAAATTTGTGCAAACTATTCAAAGTTATTAAAGTTCCGTTACACTTTCTGGAAAAGATTAATCTTTATTGCGTAGTTCTTCTGCTTCGTCGGAGAAGACACCAATAGAAATTACTGCTGCATCAGTTATGTCCTTTCCATGTGTTAGTATTTTATGGACAGTAAAAGGCATGAAGTACCAGTTATATAATTCGGAAGTTATCGATAAGTTCTTCACTAAAATCTGTTGTATAGTTGGGTTGTCGATGTCAGGGTTTGTGGACTCAACGGCAATGAATATCGCATTGCGTTTGTCCATGATATATGTATATATGTATAATGACAAGGACACTGTCACCATAGCCATAAACTCAAAGGCCCCCTGGATCACATTGTCATACTTTGCGCATGACTGTGGGTTCTCTCTCCCGCAAGAACCCATTGGTCAACTGTAGCAGATTCCTATAAGATATTCATATTATGCCTTTTCGACTCGACCTCTAAAGTGGTCGGTCTAAAATTAAAAGAATATAAATGACAAATATTGCTGTCATCCGCAAAAGAGGAGATAGGTTTAGAAGTTCAGCCTATTTCTTGTATACTCTTGTATATAGGGATTCGTCGATAATAATTCAAGCATTACAACATTGCAGCTGTCTTTGCTAAGATACCAGCCTAGATATTAGAAAAAAGTTCAGGGATAGACTACCTACTACGCAGCCGCGCGCATTGTTTACACTTATCATACAAAAAAAATTATTTGTTCATTATTGCCTTAGTAAAGGACTAAATGCTGCAAGTGTGACCGATTGTAGCCATCTTACATTCTGTTTTTGTTTTCCTAGGAATCAATTTTTCAAACTGTCAAAAGAATAACTAATCACGATACCAAATTAGATTATTATGGCAGTATTTTCATATTTTTTACCCACTATTATGTTATCTAATCTAGTATCTTAAAATCATGTTCCACCAATAAACTGCTAGAGTAACAACTGTGATATAAGAAAATCGTTTTTAAATTGAACGTTTTTAAATGCGATGTGCAAATTGATTTCTCAAGCAAAAATCGAAATTCAAATAATGAATAGTGAGTGAGTGAACCAACCAACCGTATCCTTAATATCCTTTGTTTTCAACTTTCTATTCAATTTTCTATTGATTTGCTAGATTTGCATTAAAGTGTCGTGGTGGTGGCGGTGTTGGTATTGGTATTGCTGGAGCCTCTGTTGCCATTGGTAATTGTGAAAGTGCAGGTGGTGGCACTGGCGTTGGCGTTGGGAGATGTTGTGACAGTGTTTGTGGTAGAATGGATTTTTTAAAAGGAGGAATCAATGGTAGTTTTTTGTGTAGATAATAAAAATGGTTGAAATGGTTTTGTTGATAATGATTACGAAATTGATTTTCAGTTTGATTATGATGCGGATGTCGCTGCTGAATTTGTTGTTGATTTGATGTTGCAGATGTAGTTGTTGGTGTTGTTGGATATTTAGTATTAAATGGATTAAATACCAACCTGGAGTGTGGAAATTGCATTGATGGCGTATTGAACATAGGCGTTGGCGTATGTGGCGGCTGTAACGCTTGCGCTGCTGTATCTGGATGTAAGAAATTTTTTCGTTGCTCCACCCGCTCCTGATGCTGTGTCAGACAACGTGTTATTATATCTGGCAGACTTTCCATATGATCCTGTTTATATTGTATTTTTTTTTTTTGATTAAGGAAGTGAGAAACAAAATTTAGTTTTAATATTAAAATTAAAAGAAAATATTTCAATAAAAAAAAAAATTAATTATTTAAACGTTTCAGTACTTGTAAAGCTTGTAATTTATCTTCTAAATTTGTTAAGCGTTCCTCTATGGCATCTTGTCTACTTGACATGTCTGATATTATTTCATAAACCGTATTTTGTGTCTGAAAATTTAAGAAAATACAATAAAATGAAATGAAATTTTGTTTTCTCTTCTCTTTACTATTTTTGAATCTCAATTTTTGCAAAATGTGTTCGAAATTTTCACAGAATTTGTTATTTTGTAACAAAAAAACAAAAATGATTTCATATTTTTATTTCAAAGCTGTTTAATGGCCTATGCAAATATATATTGTGGAATGAAGATTTCTGCTGTTTCTTACCCATCGCGATAGTTTTATGAAAATGTGGATTTTATACAAATCTTCTTTGGTCAATAAATTCTGGGCGTCAATAGTATTTTGCCTCAAATACCAATGTAAGGGATAATGACAGAGAAAATGTTAGTCTTCAGAAGTTATTGTGAGATATTCACAGCCTTTCGGCGAGTCCCGATTTAACTGGTATAAGCATATGCATTTACTCATATTGAGCCAGATTTGTCTGATCTGCATAAAATGGAATTCATTACCCCAAAGAGTGTAATAGAGTGAAGCAATGTTTAGTAAACAATACGATCGCAACTGTCGAATGACTAACTATCTCTTCTAGCGACTTCTTGCATTTTAATACAATCACAGATGTGGTCTCCAAGGATTTAATAGCATTTTAAGCTTGACGTCATTATTCTGTGAAAATCGGTCTGTATAGAAGAGTAAAAAATTGTCCCAGGCTTCTGAAAAAGTTTGGGAAGTTTATGGACATGATGCTGTTAATTTGGATGCGAAATGGTTTATTAAATTTCGTTAAAGACTTACCTAGTTCTGGTCAACCATACATTCAAAAGTCAAGGAACAAATTCAGAAAAACCGACATATACAGAACTACATATCATATTTATCAGCAAACAAATGTCAACTACTTGAAGAAAGCTTGATACACAGCTCAATATTTTGTGGTACCAAAATGAATTAATAAATTTAATGGATCTCTTTGGATCTTTCATCTTTGATGGTCCGACAGACACTGAGAGATTCGAACTAGGAAGTTTGGAATCATTTATAAGCCGTTTGTTATTAAAAAAACTCGGTTTTTTGGATTCACTGTGAATTAATGTAAAGAAATTTAATGAACACAATTACCACCAGTGAAACGCAGCTGAAACGGGTTAACAACACGGTGCGACAGTGAAAATACACCCGAGTAACTACACAGTCTAAGTTATTTACTAGGTTGAGTAGAACACAAAAATTCTTTTTTATTTTTTCGATTTTTCAATTAAGAATGGCCAAACTTGGAAAAGTAATAAAAAAATAATATTTTCCAAGTTTAACCCATCACATCTTATAACATATAAGTTTGAACAAAATGTTTATGTATAACGTTTGAAAGGCTAATCTCTCCCCTTTCTAAAAAACATCGTATTTTTAAAATAGGTTCAAACATATTTGGGTAAAGACCATTTGTGAAAAGATCAAAAGATCAAAAAAACCGTTTTTGTCAAATAAAACAAGTTTGGAGGGTTCGAAAAATATAAAAAGAGTATTTTTGAGTTCTACTCAACTAACTGAACAACTTAGACTACGTAGTTACTCGGGTGTACTTAATTTTTTGTATTTTGCCGCATAGTGTAATTAGACGAAAACTACAATCGTCAAGGGGCTATGATCCCTAACAATCTATGGATGCATATCAAACAAAGTTAAGAGATTGTTGGGTTTAAAAGTGAATTATCCACTTAATCAGAGTCTGTTTTAAGAATTTCATAGTAGTAGTGGTTAGGTTAGTTTGGAGTGGTAGCTTTGATACCAAAAGCTTACTTGAGCACTCATAGCAGCACCTTGTAACGCTACGGGTAAGTGCAGCCCCGTATGTTGTAATGACTTTTGCTGGAGGTGTAACGGTGCGGCTCTTGTGTACCTGTGTCTAAAGATTCTTTGCCGAAGGTATTTGGACAAGAGTCACAACTTATATAACTAAAGAAATGGTTAAGGAATACCAGCTAGAAGTTGAATGACGGAATAGTTACAAAATTACAGCTAGACTGCTAATTTAATCTCGTTTAACCGTCTGTGCTAATTTAACTTATCCATTGTGAGCATCTGCAACAATGACAAAATGACTGTACTTTGCTGGAAATTTTAAAAAAAGCATCGTACAAGATATTGTTGGAGACATTAGGGGTTTTGTCCCATAAAGTATGAGGAGAGTGCAATAGAGCGGTATGGTAATAACAAGCGTACTTTAAAACACTTAACTGCCATTTATATCGGCGTATACAAAACTCTCTTCATGCTACAAAATTGGCCAATCGAAGTGCCGCAAAAATCGCTTGACCAAGTTTTTCGTCATCTAATAATAAATCTACTGGTTCTTGTTTTAGTTAAGAAGCTAAACCTTTTCGGAATAGAAATTGTTTACATAATTTAGCGAAAGATATGTGTGAAATTTTAAAAATCAAATTAAATTTTCAGATGATTGATTAATTCGCTCTTGCGCTTAAGGTGCAGAGGAAAAGTATATTGGTATACTTTGCTTTGAGATAAATTGGTTTTATATGAAATGTTGCTAACTGCGTTAGCTATGATGTAATGTATTAGAATTTGTAGCGAGGTGCTAATTTAATTGATATTTATTAATTTTATAGGTTGGGCCTTAAGAGTCTCAAAGGTCAGCTTAAGTCCTCAACCAAACAACTTCGCCAAGGGTCTTAAGAAGTCCTCAAGGGATAAGTTGTTTTATTACTTTATATTTGATGTTAACAGCTTGAATGCTGGCCAAGTAATAATTTATTAAATCAAAATTCACTTAAGATTAAGTAAGCTTAGTTACAATAAGGATAAAGCATAAAAGAGAATAGGTGATAATCAAATTTACATATGATATAATTCCCTCACCCAGAGTTGTATTTAGTATGTATACAAAAGTTAATAATTATGAAAAGTAATTAAAAATTATTTGGTATCACTTTTGTAAATAAAAATAATATATAAATTCAATTTGAAATATGTGAAATGAAATGTGAATTATATATAATATAATATAAATATATAAAATAATAGAAATATATAAAATAATATAAATATATAAAATAATATAAATGTATAAAGTCATATAGTCCGCTACAACCTCCCCCTCTGTTGCATTACATCGTCCCGATTGTGCAACAGGACCTTAACATCTTCTCTCAATATTTAGTCTGCTTATTTTGTAAACGTACTGATCTTCTAGGTTGTGTATTTGTTTCTACTGGATCATCATTGTCTGGCATTTGGTAAAATATGTTGTTTGTAGAGTTGATTTCTGTGGTTTGGTTGACTTCGTTATTTTTAGGACGACCTCTTTTTCCCAGTGGATATATAGGTCTACTAGATGTGCCTTCATACGGGATCAGTGCTGATACATGATGTGTCGTTATTGGTGTTTCAGGGTTCTCTTCTTTAGCTATTGTGTAGCATGATGCTCCTTTTTTAGCTATTACGATATATGGCCCATCACGACGAGGAGTAAATTTTGCGGTTACACCTTTACTTGCTTTGGATAAAATGTGTGTGTCCACTAGAACTTTGTCACCAATGCTTATATTTATTTGAGGTCTACGAGTACGATCTACCATATTTTTGTTTTTATCTTGCATTTGCTCTTGACCTTCATTGGCTAATTTTAAAATGTTTGCTAGACGTAACAAGTGTGGGGTGATTTGCGGTATGAAATTTTCGGCTGTTACAATTGCCTTAAAATCATATGCTATCTCTGTTGGTGTTCTCATCTCTCTTCCAAAGGTAAGGTATGCGGCTGTATATCCGGTGCTATCACATTTGGCCGTATTCATAGCAAATCTTACTGATGGCAGCATTAAATTCCATTTAGTGTGCTCTTTCTTAACGTAAATCGACAGTTGTGTTTTTAAATCTCTGTTTTTCCTTTCAACAGGATTTGATTCTGGATGGTATATCGGAGTAAACGATTGTTGTATACCCAAACAAAATGTTAAATTCTGCATTATTGCGGATATAAATTGAACTCCATTGTCTGCATGAATTCTTCTAGGAATGCCATATCTAAGGAATACTTCATTTAGTAAGGTTTTTGCGCAGTTTTCAGCAGAAGCTTCTCTTAGTGCAAACAGTTCAATCCAGCGACTGCATAAGTCTTCAACTATTAAGACCCATTGGTAACCATCTTTTGTTTTTGGCAAGGGGCCAAACAAATCTACAGCAATTATTTCGAAGCGTTTATTACTGCTTACTGTCTGTAGCAGTCCAATTGGTTTCAAATTGGATGGCTTATATTTTCTGCATTCATTACAAGACTTAACATACTTTTCAATGTCACTTCTTATCCCTGGCCAATAAAATAGTCTCGTGATACGACATATTGTTTTGTCTATACCATAGTGTCCGGCCGTTTTATCATCATGAAATTTAAATAAGATTTCTTTTCGGAGAGATTTTGGTAAAACAATTTGGCCGTTTTCCGAATCTTGTTCCGAGCAACATCTATACAAAATTCCGTCAATCATAATATATCCTCTATTAATATATCGGGTTATGTTTTCATCATCATTTTCAAATGATTTTATTATTTTACTTATTTCTTCATCCTCAAGCTGTGCCCTACGAAAATCTTCAGAACCTTTCTTAGGGATATCTACTTCTATGTGATAACATGTACACTCTTCTATACAATCATTATTCGAGCATGGTGGTCTGGATAAAGTGTCAGCAATAACGTTTTGTTTGCCAGGAGTATACGAAAAGTGCAGATTGTAGCTTTGTAGCAATAAAGACCAACGCGCTAGTCTTCCTGTGGGAGACTTTAGAGTGAATAACCATCTAAGTGGTTGATGATCAGTAAGGACATTTATTTCTGCTCCTTCAATATATCCTCTAAATTTTTGTATTGCCCATACCACTGCCAAGGCCTCTCTTTCAGTAGTAGAATAGTTACGCTCAGAAGGAAGTAATAATCTACTTGCATATTCAATTGGTTTTTCTTCATAGTTCTCCCCCTGCAGCAAAACAGCTCCTAAGGCATAATTACTAGCATCGGTTCTTATACTGAATTTTCCGTTTTCTTTTACTTGTTGTAGAATAGGTGGCGAGGTTAGTAACTTTTTTAAGCTATCGAAAGCCAATTGTTCCTCTTTTGTCCACTTCCATGTTGCATTTTTCTTGGTTAAATTAGACAAAGGCTTAGAAATTTCTGCAAAATTTGGAATAAAACGACGGAACCAAGAACAAGTTTGCAGGAAGCTCATTAGTTGCTTTAAATTTTTGGGTTCCGGTCGTTTGAGAATTGCTTCCGTCTTTTCAGGATCAACTTTAAGTCCACTTTGTGTTAAAATGTGGCCTAAGTATTTAACTTCAGGTTTACAAAAGAAACATTTTTCTCTATTTAGATGAAATCCAAGGGTTTTTAACTTTTCAAATACAAGTTTAAGGTCAATTAAATGCGTTCTAAAATCTTTTGAACAAACTATTATATCGTCTAAATATGCAATTATAAGGACTTGAGGCAAGCTTAATCGGAATTTATCAATAATACGTTGAAAAGTTGCTGGCGCATTCTTTAAACCGAATGGCATACGATTAAAAACGAAAATACCAAAGGGTGTAGTAAACGCCGTTTTTGGCTTATCTTTTTCAGCAACTTGTATCTGCCAATATCCTGATTTTAAATCTAAAGTAGTCATAAAAGGTGTAGTTTTAGCCGCGTGTAGCACATCGTCTATTCTTGGCAATGGATAAGTATCTGTTACTGTTATGGCATTGAGACGTCTGTAGTCTACACACAATCTAATGTTACCTTCCTTTTTGGGGATTAAAACAACTGGAAAAGCCCATGGGGACTCCGTTTCTTCGATTATCCTTTTTTCCAGCATATCGTCTAGCTCTTGACGAAGTTTTATTTTCATAGCTGGAGACAGGCGATAAGGAGCAACTGCTATCGGCTTATGGTTTCCTGTGTTAATGGTGTGTTCAAAACCACGTATTGGTTCTGCAAGATTATCAAAAATTTCATTATTTGATTCTAAAAGATTATTTAGTTTTTGTCTCTGTTCTTGTGACAAATTTGGGGCTTCATTATTTCTGAGCTGGAAATCTATAGCATTTAGTTCAAAATAAGGGATTGTTGGTGATTCTTCATTAGATCTTACTTTCTTTAGCGGTGGAAACAAATCTGATACTACTGGGTTTTCATATGTTTCCGGTAAGCAGTTTGTAAATATTTTATTAATACCTTCTGGAGAGTATGTGTTTTTCATTGGAGAAGTTCTGTTTGGAGTTTTATTAATTTCTACAAACCAATCTAAAAAATCATCTATGGCCTTTCTGGGTTTTGGTGTTCTGGGAGATTCAATGATAGTAGTCTGGGCTATGGACACTTTGTCTATTATTTTTGATGGTTGATTTTTAAATTCGAAAATATTTTGTGGTTCATCTTTGAAGTACCAAGTTCTTTGCGCTAAATCCATCACGATTCCAATTTGCTCCAAAAAATCTATTCCCAATAAAGTTCTATTATCCCGTGCCTTAGGTAAACAAATGAATCTTATACGTTTTAGACGATTTCCAATAATTATATTCGCAATTGTTGACAGTACTTTGTTTTTGGTTACACTCCCATCTGCTAAACTTATTTCTGCCATGACTTCTTGAAAAACAAGTCCCTTTTCCTTAAGTTTTTGGAAAAGATGATACCCAGCAACGCTTGTTCTAGCAGCTGTGTCCATATATGCAATTCCATTTAAACCATTTACGTTTATATTAACCGTTGGGACATTTCTACCAACTATTGTCGTGTGGATACTATTAAAATCTATTTTCTTTGGACTCTCTGTATTTGGAATTGTTTTGTTATTGCACGTTGGGCAATTTGATCTGTAATATCCAGAGGCCCCACATCCATAACAATTAAATCGAACTTCCTCTATTTTTCCTTTTCCTTCCTGTTCAATTCTTTTATAACAAACATCAGAGGAATGGTTTTTTTTTCGGCAAAATGTGCACCGAATATTCGATTTTTCCTTATGTTCTTTATTTTTCAAAGATTCATTATTTTCATGAAAAGTTAACTCAATTTCCCTTGCTTCACGGAGCAAATCTTGGAAAGATTCTATATTTTCTCTATTAATCCTTTCTCTTATTTGGACATTTATCTGCGAAAAAATCATATTTATTGTAGTCTTTTCAGGAAGTTTATCCTTTAGCTGTGCAAACAAACTTCTCTTTCTACAAATAAACGCATCAGTTGATTCATTCAGCTTTTGTTTATCCTGAAAGATTTCCGAAAAAATTCTCCAATCAGGTTTTGGAGGGGAAAAGGCATTTCTTAAAAGCTCTACAGCATCATTAAAAGTTTTGGCTTCGTTCTTAACTCCCTGCCACCAGGTTGATGCATATCCTTCCAGAAGAAGAGGCAAACTTAAAAGGGCAAATGAATCCGATACATTTTCAGCTTCTTTAAAAACAAGAATAGTGGCGATAAAGTCTTCTACCTTACTAGTGTTACGACCACCATTAAATCTTGCGCTACAAGAACTAAAAGTTGTATTGCTTTCCCTCCTAGCAGATATATTTCCTAAAAGGTCTGAAAACTGACTTTGCGTAAGGCTAACAAACTGAGGATTCTGTAAAACATTTGGGTACATATTTGGTATAGATGAAACAGAAGCACTAGGACTACAAGCCAATAAAGGATCATTTTGATGTTTCATGGAGTTGTTTGTTTTCTGCAAATTTGACTTTTTCCTCGGCATTTTCCTTTTTAACTGTCAGAATTTTGTTAGAGTATTAAACGTGATCTCGTGCAGCCGTGTATGAAATAATAACAACAACGAGATGATGCTTAGCAAAATGTAAGGTTATGATGTCTGATGTACCGACACGTGTGTGGTGTTCAGATAAAATTTTACAAGTTTTTCTTCACTTTTACTTTATTAAATTTAATTAACGTTGGGCGCCAATGTAGCGAGGTGCTAATTTAATTGATATTTATTAACTTTATAGGTTGGGCCTTAAGAGTCTCAAAGGTCAGCTTAAGTCCTCAACCAAACAACTTCGCCAAGGGTCTTAAGAAGTCCTCAAGGGATAAGTTGTTTTATTACTTTATATTTGATGTTAACAGCTTGAATGCTGGCCAAGTAATAATTTATTAAATCAAAATTCACTTAAGATTAAGTAAGCTTAGTTACAATAAGGATAAAGCATAAAAGAGAATAGGTGATAATCAAATTTACATATGATATAATTCCCTCACCCAGAGTTGTATTTAGTATGTATACAAAAGTTAATAATTATGAAAAGTAATTAAAAATTATTTGGTATCACTTTTGTAAATAAAAATAATATATAAATTCAATTTGAAATATGTGAAATGAAATGTGAATTATATATAATATAATATAAATATATAAAATAATAGAAATATATAAAATAATATAAATATATAAAATAATATAAATGTATAAAGTCATATAGTCCGCTACAAATTCGAATATAAAATCATGTTTTATTTTTGTTAGCTAATAACAAATTCTTTTCATAATTTTGTGCAACAATATTATCGAATCAAAAGGATATTCTGTTTTCTTACCTTGGCCATATCTGTTATCGTATTGGCATTATCCATCAGTTTACGTTGATCCATTTTAACTTTTCGTAACCTAATATTTGTTATCAATTTACGAACGATTTCAAAAAAGTATTTTATTTTGTTTTAGGAAAATAATAAAAAATAAAGAAAAAAAGCCGTAATGAATAATAAAATAATAGAAATGTATTTTTTTGTTTTTTTTATAATTTGTTAGTAAGAGATGCTTTGTTTTTGTTTAATTTTGATATTTATTGAGTTATAAGTAGGTTATTGGTTATTATTTTTTATTTTTATTATGGCGAATTTTTTCAAATAATTTTTTAATAATTTTGTTTAAAAATTGAAAAAAAAAAATAAATTAATAAAGAAGATTTACTTTTATGGTTATTTTTTTATGTTGATTATAATTTGAAATATATTTTATTGTTAACAATTTTATGTGTTAATTAGTAGTTATTGCTTTATTATGATTTATTGGTCATAAATTATAGATCTTAAATTTGTTATTGATTATATATGTATGTATTTATTGTCAGTGTAATTTATTACTTTATAACATTTAATGAATTAATTTCCATTTATATTAAAATTCATTTTAATTTTTTATATCTTTTTTATTTCAAATTAGTTTTTGTTGTTTATTATTTATTTATTTATTTATTGTCAAAGTAATTTATTATTTTATAATATTTAATGAATTTATATCCTTTTTTATATATGTTTTATTTAAATTTGTTGCAATTAGTTTTTTAAGTTTTTGTTTTATTTAAATTTGTGTTTTTCAAAAATGACTTGATAATAATAATTACACTTTGAGACAAAATACAATAAATTAAATACACCCGAGTAACTGCCTAGTCTAAGTTGTTCAGTTAATTGAGTAGAACGCAAAAATACTATTTTTATTTTTCTTGAACCCTCTAAACTTGTTTTATTTGACAAAAACGGTTATTTTTTATTTAGGTTATATTGAGAAGGATGGGCATTTAAAACGATATACATATATATGTACATATATTATTTGACTTAATATGTTATCGGGTTTGATGAGGTAAACTTGGAAAATGCGAATTTTTTGATATTTTTTCAATTTTGTCCGTTCGTAGTAGCAAACTTTAATTAAAAAATGTAAAATAAGTGTTGACATTCTGAAAGTGCATTATCTTGTGAAGAGATTGAAACTTCGTTTGATCAAATCGGACAAAACTTACCGTACTTATTATTTAAAGAGTCTAACAGTCGTTTCAAATGAACTTTAAGTTAAAAATTTTCAGAATATTTGATGGATATTGATTTTTTATCGCAAAATGTGTCAATTTCACCTTTGCACGACTGCCAGAAATCGGCTAATATTTGTGTTTGTTGCAAATATTGTTATTTCGCTTTGCGCAAACATTCTTCAACTTCTGGTGATCGCTGAAACGTGACATTGACACATTTTGAGATAAAAAATCAAAATCCATCAAAAATTCTAAAAATTTTTGAGCTAAAATTTCATTTTAAGAAATGAATATATGAAAAATATAACTCGACTGTTAGACTCTTTAAACAATAACTACGGTCAATCTCTTCACAAGATAAAGCAATTTCAGAATGTCATCATTTATTTCATATTTTTTAATTAAATTTTGGTACTATGAACGGACAAACTTGAAAAAATATGAAAAAAATCGCATTTGTCAAGTTTACCTCATCAAACCGCATAGCATATTTAGTCAAATAATATATATAGGTATATCGTTTTAAAGGCCCATCCCTCTCCTTCCTAACAAAGTTTAAATTTGTGGCATTGGTTCAGAAATGTTTGTGTAATCAATAAATTTGTACGTAAAGCTCAAAAAACCCGTTTTTGTCAAATAAAACAAGTTTGGAGGGTTCAAGAAATATAAAAAAAAATATTTTTAAATTCTACTCAACAAAACGCACATCCTGCACTATGTTATTAGCTGGGTGTATTTCATTTTTATATTTTGTCGTATAGTGTAAAAATTGTTTTTATTATCATAATAATTGTTATTATTATTATAATTATTATTGTAATGATTATTATTACGATTATTATTGTTATTATTATAATTATTTTTATTTAATTTAATTTTATTTATTTCATATTATTAGTTTTATTATTATCGTTATTATAATTAATTATTTTATTATAACAATTATTATATTTATATTTATTATTATAATAATTATTATTATTATCTCTTTATTCTCAATTCAAACTGATTGGATACAATTCAACTTAAATTCTAAATTACAAATTAAAATATTAAGTGTGAATTTTTTAAAAACGGCACAGATTAATAAAAATTACAGCGCAATTATTATTATTATTATTATTATTATTATTATTATTATTATTATTATTATTATTATTATTATTATTAATATTATAATTTTTTTATGGTATAATTATCAGCATTATTATTTTTGTTATTATTATAGTTATTATTTTATAATCATTGTTGTTATTATTATTATAATTATTATTATTAAAATTTTGTTTTTATTATTATTATGCTTATAATTATTATGATTATTATTATTATATTATTATTATTATTATTATTTACTGATTCGTTTTATTTATTTCATATTATTATTTTTATTATTATTATTAATTATTCTACTATAATTTATTAATTATTATTTTTATTATTATCTCTTTATTCTCCATTCAAACTGATTGGATACAATTATAATAAATTACAAATTAAAATATTATTATTATTATTATTATTATTGTTATTATTATTATTATTATTATTATTATTATTATTATTATTATTATTATTATTATTATTATTATTATTATTATTATTATTATTATTATTATTATTATTATTATTATTATTATTATTATTATTATTATTATTATTATTATTATTATTATTATTATTATTATTATTATTATTATTATTATTATTATTATTATTATTATTATTATTATTATTATTATTATTATTATTATTATTATTATTATTATTATTATTATTATTATTATTATTATTATTATTATTATTATTATTATTATTATTATTATTATTATTATTATTATTATTATTATTATTATTATTATTATTATTATTATTATTATTATTATTATTATTATTATTATTATTATTATTATTATTATTATTATTATTATTATTATTATTATTATTATTATTATTATTATTATTATTATTATTATTATTATTATTATTATTATTATTATTATTATTATTATTATTATTATTATTATTATTATTATTATTATTATTATTATTATTATTATTATTATTATTATTATTATTATTATTATTATTATTATTATTATTATTATTATTATTATTATTATTATTATTATTATTATTATTATTATTATTATTATTATTATTATTATTATTATTATTATTATTATTATTATTATTATTATTATTATTATTATTATTATTATTATTATTATTATTATTATTATTATTATTATTATTATTATTATTATTATTATTATTATTATTATTATTATTATTATTATTATTATTATTATTATTATTATTATTATTATTATTATTATTATTATTATTATTATTATTATTATTATTATTATTATTATTATTATTATTATTATTATTATTATTATTATTATTATTATTATTATTATTATTATTATTATTATTATTATTATTATTATTATTATTATTATTATTATTATTATTATTATTATTATTATTATTATTATTATTATTATTATTATTATTATTATTATTATTATTATTATTATTATTATTATTATTATTATTATTATTATTATTATTATTATTATTATTATTATTATTATTATTATTATTATTATTATTATTATTATTATTATTATTATTATTATTATTATTATTATTATTATTATTATTATTATTATTATTATTATTATTATTATTATTATTATTATTATTATTATTATTATTATTATTATTATTATTATTATTATTATTATTATTATTATTATTATTATTATTATTATTATTATTATTATTATTATTATTATTATTATTATTATTATTATTATTATTATTATTATTATTATTATTATTATTATTATTATTATTATTATTATTATTATTATTATTATTATTATTATTATTATTATTATTATTATTATTATTATTATTATTATTATTATTATTATTATTATTATTATTATTATTATTATTATTATTATTATTATTATTATTATTATTATTATTATTATTATTATTATTATTATTATTATTATTATTATTATTATTATTATTATTATTATTATTATTATTATTATTATTATTATTATTATTATTATTATTATTATTATTATTATTATTATTATTATTATTATTATTATTATTATTATTATTATTATTATTATTATTATTATTATTATTATTATTATTATTATTATTATTATTATTATTATTATTATTATTATTATTATTATTATTATTATTATTATTATTATTATTATTATTATTATTATTATTATTATTATTATTATTATTATTATTATTATTATTATTATTATTATTATTATTATTATTATTATTATTATTATTATTATTATTATTATTATTATTATTATTATTATTATTATTATTATTATTATTATTATTATTATTATTATTATTATTATTATTATTATTATTATTATTATTATTATTATTATTATTATTATTATTATTATTATTATTATTATTATTATTATTATTATTATTATTATTATTATTATTATTATTATTATTATTATTATTATTATTATTATTATTATTATTATTATTATTATTATTATTATTATTATTATTATTATTATTATTATTATTATTATTATTATTATTATTATTATTATTATTATTATTATTATTATTATTATTATTATTATTATTATTATTATTATTATTATTATTATTATTATTATTATTATTATTATTATTATTATTATTATTATTATTATTATTATTATTATTATTATTATTATTATTATTATTATTATTATTATTATTATTATTATTATTATTATTATTATTATTATTATTATTATTATTATTATTATTATTATTATTATTATTATTATTATTATTATTATTATTATTATTATTATTATTATTATTATTATTATTATTATTATTATTATTATTATTATTATTATTATTATTATTATTATTATTATTATTATTATTATTATTATTATTATTATTATTATTATTATTATTATTATTATTATTATTATTATTATTATTATTATTATTATTATTATTATTATTATTATTATTATTATTATTATTATTATTATTATTATTATTATTATTATTATTATTATTATTATTATTATTATTATTATTATTATTATTATTATTATTATTATTATTATTATTATTATTATTATTATTATTATTATTATTATTATTATTATTATTATTATTATTATTATTATTATTATTATTATTATTATTATTATTATTATTATTATTATTATTATTATTATTATTATTATTATTATTATTATTATTATTATTATTATTATTATTATTATTATTATTATTATTATTATTATTATTATTATTATTATTATTATTATTATTATTATTATTATTATTATTATTATTATTATTATTATTATTATTATTATTATTATTATTATTATTATTATTATTATTATTATTATTATTATTATTATTATTATTATTATTATTATTATTATTATTATTATTATTATTATTATTATTATTATTATTATTATTATTATTATTATTATTATTATTATTATTATTATTATTATTATTATTATTATTATTATTATTATTATTATTATTATTATTATTATTATTATTATTATTATTATTATTATTATTATTATTATTATTATTATTATTATTATTATTATTATTATTATTATTATTATTATTATTATTATTATTATTATTATTATTATTATTATTATTATTATTATTATTATTATTATTATTATTATTATTATTATTATTATTATTATTATTATTATTATTATTATTATTATTATTATTATTATTATTATTATTATTATTATTATTATTATTATTATTATTATTATTATTATTATTATTATTATTATTATTATTATTATTATTATTATTATTATTATTATTATTATTATTATTATTATTATTATTATTATTATTATTATTATTATTATTATTATTATTATTATTATTATTATTATTATTATTATTATTATTATTATTATTATTATTATTATTATTATTATTATTATTATTATTATTATTATTATTATTATTATTATTATTATTATTATTATTATTATTATTATTATTATTATTATTATTATTATTATTATTATTATTATTATTATTATTATTATTATTATTATTATTATTATTATTATTATTATTATTATTATTATTATTATTATTATTATTATTATTATTATTATTATTATTATTATTATTATTATTATTATTATTATTATTATTATTATTATTATTATTATTATTATTATTATTATTATTATTATTATTATTATTATTATTATTATTATTATTATTATTATTATTATTATTATTATTATTATTATTATTATTATTATTATTATTATTATTATTATTATTATTATTATTATTATTATTATTATTATTATTATTATTATTATTATTATTATTATTATTATTATTATTATTATTATTATTATTATTATTATTATTATTATTATTATTATTATTATTATTATTATTATTATTATTATTATTATTATTATTATTATTATTATTATTATTATTATTATTATTATTATTATTATTATTATTATTATTATTATTATTATTATTATTATTATTATTATTATTATTATTATTATTATTATTATTATTATTATTATTATTATTATTATTATTATTATTATTATTATTATTATTATTATTATTATTATTATTATTATTATTATTATTATTATTATTATTATTATTATTATTATTATTATTATTATTATTATTATTATTATTATTATTATTATTATTATTATTATTATTATTATTATTATTATTATTATTATTATTATTATTATTATTATTATTATTATTATTATTATTATTATTATTATTATTATTATTATTATTATTATTATTATTATTATTATTATTATTATTATTATTATTATTATTATTATTATTATTATTATTATTATTATTATTATTATTATTATTATTATTATTATTATTATTATTATTATTATTATTATTATTATTATTATTATTATTATTATTATTATTATTATTATTATTATTATTATTATTATTATTATTATTATTATTATTATTATTATTATTATTATTATTATTATTATTATTATTATTATTATTATTATTATTATTATTATTATTATTATTATTATTATTATTATTATTATTATTATTATTATTATTATTATTATTATTATTATTATTATTATTATTATTATTATTATTATTATTATTATTATTATTATTATTATTATTATTATTATTATTATTATTATTATTATTATTATTATTATTATTATTATTATTATTATTATTATTATTATTATTATTATTATTATTATTATTATTATTATTATTATTATTATTATTATTATTATTATTATTATTATTATTATTATTATTATTATTATTATTATTATTATTATTATTATTATTATTATTATTATTATTATTATTATTATTATTATTATTATTATTATTATTATTATTATTATTATTATTATTATTATTATTATTATTATTATTATTATTATTATTATTATTATTATTATTATTATTATTATTATTATTATTATTATTATTATTATTATTATTATTATTATTATTATTATTATTATTATTATTATTATTATTATTATTATTATTATTATTATTATTATTATTATTATTATTATTATTATTATTATTATTATTATTATTATTATTATTATTATTATTATTATTATTATTATTATTATTATTATTATTATTATTATTATTATTATTATTATTATTATTATTATTATTATTATTATTATTATTATTATTATTATTATTATTATTATTATTATTATTATTATTATTATTATTATTATTATTATTATTATTATTATTATTATTATTATTATTATTATTATTATTATTATTATTATTATTATTATTATTATTATTATTATTATTATTATTATTATTATTATTATTATTATTATTATTATTATTATTATTATTATTATTATTATTATTATTATTATTATTATTATTATTATTATTATTATTATTATTATTATTATTATTATTATTATTATTATTATTATTATTATTATTATTATTATTATTATTATTATTATTATTATTATTATTATTATTATTATTATTATTATTATTATTATTATTATTATTATTATTATTATTATTATTATTATTATTATTATTATTATTATTATTATTATTATTATTATTATTATTATTATTATTATTATTATTATTATTATTATTATTATTATTATTA